>OX336394.1:411124307-415924307 GCA_946902985.2 Meconema thalassinum
GTACTGATTTATGCTTGTATAATTAGTGTATTGAATAGTTGGAAAAAAAGCAGATGCTAATTAAATAATTAAACTGAATCAACAACATTCTTGTGACTAAATATATTTAAACTGAAGTAATGCATAGGCACTTACAAAACTGGAGAATTCTTCTGCATCTGACTCCCAACCAGGGTCACATTTGATGAAGTGTCCCTCTTCCATAATGTTCTAGTCTGAAAGAAAAGGAGAGCAAATACCAATGATAAAACACTTAGAAAGTAGTCATAGAACACATTATTAAACAAGTTGGATAAATGCAACAGCTACTGTCATTCAACCCATGAATGACACTTTCCCGAGTTTCATTTAAAATAAGCAACTTGTCATCAGAGCCATGGGGACCGATGACAGGCCGTGGGGATGGAATCTCCTGGGCCCCCCTCTATAACAAAATTCTGTAAAATTAATTTGTGCCATTTCTTGCACAAAATAATCATCACAAAATAAATTTCAAGAACATTAAAAAAAACAACAAGCATAATCAGAGCATGGGACAGATGACCTCATATTTCCACCCCTTAAAACAACAATAACTAACTAATAAGCAGGAGGCTTCGGTGGCGTAGTTGGTAGCATGCTGAGCTTCTATGCCCAAGATCGCGGGTTCAAACCCGGCCGAAGCCGTCGGATTTTTTAAGAGCGTTAAAAATCCCTCAGTATGCCTTCCTTCGGAGGGGAAGTAAAGCCGGAGGTCCCATGTCATAGATTTATGGCATGTTAAAGAACCTTCCACTAATTACACCTGTGTGAAGCTAAATTGTATAGGTTAAGATTTTAAACAACGCTCTTAGGTTGCTACGTTCGTTGCCAAGAGCCAACTGTGGTGGCATCTAGTAGCTAAGTTCAGAATTAGGCCTAGTAGTCGTTGACGGGGGCGTTTGGCGGCAAAAGTAGGAACTATTTGATAAATTCCAAGTTGCAGTCCTTACTTGAATTTTAAAAAAAATACACACACTGATACAGCCATCACAATTAACACCAGTTATCAGACAGATTCTACACACACCCCAAGTACACGGGGCTAAACTGAGGAACCAACCAACCAACCTAATAAGCATTAATAAACTAGTGTCCTAAAGTTAAGCATAATCACTAAACAAGGCCATACCGTCTGATAGGAATGTCAGACAGATTGCTGAACAAACGGAAGCTGAATCACACATCATATTATGTCACCCAACTTGTTCGGAAAAAAAAAACAGTGTCAGAAAGGTTCTGATAGCTAAGGTACACCTTTGACAGCAACTAACAAAACTTGGTAGTGTCTTCCACAACAAAATATGCTGTTAATAGGGTGTATGGTTACCCCTAACGGCCACACATCCTTCGCAGCGACGTGGCATGCTCTCTACCAGATGGTCCAAGAACTCTTGTGGCAGTCGATCCCATTCCACCGAAAGGGCAATGTGAAGGTCTTGGAGGGTCTTTGGTGGAGGCTGAGGGGTTGCAATTCGCCTCCCCATTGCATCCCGGGCATGTTCTATAGGATTCAGATTCGCAGACCTCGCTGGCCAGTCCATGCGATGAATGTCTTCCCCAGCCAAAAATCCATCCACCAGAGCAGCGCGGTGCGGTTGTGCATTAAGAGGACGTCTGGACCAACCGCACCACTGAAGAGTCGAACATGTGGTCTCAGTACCTCATCCCTGTATCTCCGGGCGTTCACAGTGTTCCTCGGAGCACATATGAAGATGTGCAGTCCTTACGGCCATTTAACATGACGCCACCACCACCATACTGGTCCCGTTCCACGATGTTCCTGTGGTTGTATCGGCTACCCGGTTCTCTCCAGATTTATGGGCGACGGAAATCGTTCCGTAAACTGAAGCGAGATTCATCTGTGAAGAGCGCCTCCATTTTCATGGTCCAATTTCGACGCTGACGGCTCCACAGTAAACGGGCACGTCTCTGTGCTGGGATGATCGGGATGCACACCACTGGATGTCTGGCAAACAGCCCTGCTGTTCTGGGCAAACACGACTGAGGAAATATAGGGCGCAGGCACTGGCTACATTTACCTTGCGGTTACGCCGCTAGTCAAAGCAGGGAATATTCCTTTCCTATACAGAGCGAATACGTAAGGTTGGTAGGTGCATATGTTGTGCGATTTGCGGTTTATTTCCTGTTGCCCTGCTTATTCAAAACTTATGCTTAACTCTTGGACACTAGTGTATGAATATAAATAAGTCAATGCTGGTAGGTAAAATTTATAGTGAAACTAGCGACTTTGGTTGGTAGCATGCTGAACTGCAGTGCCCAAGATTGTGGGTTCAAACCCGGCCGAAGTCGTTGGATTTTTTAAGAGCATTAAAATCCTTCAGTATGCCTTCCTTCAGAGGAGAAGTAAAGCCAGCAGCCCCAGGTCATAGATTTATGGCATGTAAAAGATCCTTCCACTAACTTAACTTGTGTGAAGCTAAATTTCTAGGTTAGATTTCATTGAAACGCACTATCAAAGTTACAACGTTCACCACTAGATGTCAGCAACATCTGGTAGCAAAAATTGGAACTACTTGAAATTGAATGCAACTTGTAGCTCACCCCCTGGGTGTCCGCTTGAAGCAGCTACAGCCTCTGGCGTGCCAAACATGTCCTCGGACACTCCCGGCACTAAAAGCCACACGCTAAATAAATAATATAATGAAACTGGAGGAATGAATGCAAAAATATTTGCAAATTCAATGTTTATACCTGGAAAGTGTGTAGGCCTACCAATGCATTATTTTCAATTAATAAAAGTAAATATTAGAGTGAAGCCATCGAAAACTAGGTATGGTAATAATTGTCATTAAATTTTTGGCATATGACAGATCTAAATTTGTTCTGATGACTTGATGAGGTAACACTGTAAACATGCACAGTGTTCAGATTTAATGTTCTGGTGATCCTCTTGGATATCAATAATTTTAGAATTTCAGCGCTAAAAATGTTAAACTCGCTTGACGTACACAAATTTGAATTTAAGTTGTATTTACTAGACCGATAATTTCATTGCTTTTACACACAAAAAGTGTTAAATAAAAAAAGAAATTAATTTTATTTTAATTTTAATGTAATTTTGTTTTATCCTCTTAAGTCTTTAGTGATATTATATAATATTGTGTATCTTTTAATGGGTAATGAAGGTAGGAGGAATGTAATCACCCGAAACATGTCATCATCATCATCATCATCATCATCAACAACTGGAGCAGTTTCCAACCACATGTTGGGTCTGCTTGGACACAAGCCTCTCCACTGATTTCTGTCCATCCAGCACTTCTCTTGTCACTGTTGTCGAATTCACTTCTTTTCTCTCGACACTTTTCTACACCCCATTCAACCTCCTATCCCTTGGTCTTCCTCTAGGTCTCTTTTTCTTCCACTCCATTTCCAATATTTTCCATAGTATTCTCTCTTCTCCCATTCTTTTCACGTGTCCATACTGCTGTAGCCTTGATTTTTCAATCCTATCCTCTATGGGTTCCTTCTTTAATATTTCTCTGACTCCATCATTTCTGACTCTTTCCATTCTAGTTACACCTACACGACTCCTCTAAAACTTCATTTCCACTGCTTGTATTCTGCTTTTATCTCTCTCCCACATCACCCAAGTTTCTGATCCATACGTTAGGATCGGCATAAAGTATGCCTTGTATATGATCCCTTTACATTTCTGAGACACATCCTTGCTCCATATCAGACCTCTAACACTCTTGAAGAATCCATCAGCACACCTTCCTCTTTCATCTAATTCCAAGGCATTTCCCCCTTTTTCTTCAATGACACTTCCCAGATACTTGAAGCTCTGCACTGTCTTCAACTGCTCTCCACCTAACTTTATATATGATTTTATTAAACACAATGTGTACAATCACGTTTTCACCAGTCTGACATTTCTGAGATTAGAGATTGAGACCTGCTTACACATTCCACTAAGTGGTATTTGGGGCATGGATTATTGCAATTCTTGCAGACGCAGTCCTCCTTGGGCTCATGAAATGTCTCATTCTGACAGATCCTTCCATGGAACCCATGGACAGCGAATCGCGTATACAGATGTCGAAGTTTGAAATTTGGCCCCTTCCAGATATCTGTCTTCATTGCTTCAGTCTCCATTATTTCTTGTGGTATTTCGTCGGCTTGTTTTCGTCTCTCCTCGATGATGGTTTTATAAGTTTGAGTTTCCGGTAGATCAAAAGAGTGCTTTATGTCTTCCATAAAGAAGGATTCCTGTGCTATTTTATAGGCGTAGCTGTTCCTTGAGAATTTTGATACAGATAGAGCTCTCTTAATAAATCTCGCTTTGTCGCTCTCTAGCTTCCTGAGGTTATTCACCGACAAGTAGGGCCAAATTAATTGTATGCCATATGTGGCGGTCGGCATAACTTTAATTTTGAATAGCTTTATCGCTGTTGACAGGGATAGGCTTTGGAGTTTGGGAATGTCGTATCAGGCTTTCGTTGCTGCCGTAGCTCGCTCCTGTACATGCAGGGAGAAAGCAGTTCCAGTAGTTTGTAGCACGACACCCAGGTATTTGAAGTTGGGTACGAATTCTAAAGGTTCTTCTCCACACTTAAGTTGGTCCATTTTAGCTATCTTTCCTCCCCTTCTAAATTTCATAGCCTTTGTTTTGGAGCTGTTAATTTCCATAGAGTTTTCTTCCGCCCATACCCTAATGTTCCCCATAGCTGTTTGTAGGTCATCTCGGTATCTTGAGAGGATGACCATGTCATCCGCATACATGAGTAATTTGACTGTTCTTGAGTCTAATGTTTGCCCAATGTCAGAGGTCATTACGTTGAAGAGGACTGGACTCATGGGATCCCCTTGTAGAACACCTTTTGTTTGAGTAATACTCCTCGACGTGGTGATGCCATCATGGATTGTAACATAGTTCATGTTTAAAATCGATTTCAATGTTTCTAATTCAGTATTGGAGGTGCCTAATATGTTTTCCAGTTTGTGGATAAGTATCCTTCTGTTGATACTGTCAAATGCCTTGGAATAGTCTATGTAGATTGCATACAGCGGTCTACCGGATTGGGCTAAGGTCGTTATTTTTTCTTGCACAAGTTCCTGTACAGCCTGTAGAGTTGATCTATCCGGGGTAAAGCCATATTGATTTGATGGTATACTAGCACGTAGTCTATGTTCCACCCGTATTAGAAGGAGTTTAGAGAAGGTTTTGAACATAACATTTTCCAGGGCAATTCACCTGTAAGAGTTTGGATCCTCCTTCTTCCTTTTCCCTTTGTAGATCACAATTATGAGTGTCTTCCTCCATTGTTATGGGATTGACTTACGTTTTAGGCATTCGTTAAATAGACATGTTAGCGGGTCTAAAAGGTCATGGAGTGTGTCTTTTAAATGCTCTGTAAAAATCCCATCTGGCCCAGCAGCTTTGTTATTTTTCCCATTGCTTATAAATTGTCTGACCTCCTCTGTTGTGATTGGGCGAGTGTCTTGGATGTTTGCCAGCTGTGGTGTGAAGCCATTTGTCCTTATATTAGTTTCTCCGAGAAGATGACTAAAATGTGCCTCCCAATGCGCCATGTTTATGAGAGGAGTTGCTGCCCTTTTCTTCGAGTTCCTTAAGATTTTATGAGGTTTCGCTTCCGCCTCGGCTATTAACCTCTGTTCTATGTATAAATCGTACTCTGTTTTCTTTTCTTTTAGTAGACTTTTATATTTCTGACACTCCTCAGCATATTTCGTTTGTGCGTCCATACCAAATACCCTAGCGGAATGAAGTAAATGTATCGTTGTTTGTCTCATGATGTAACATTCCTCATCAAACCATGGCTTTGCTAAGCGATCATATGTAGGTATAACAGTGGTGGCGTTTAGAATTGTGTCATTCAGTGCTGCTGTCGCTCCATCCAGGTTCCCCTGCCCTATCATATGCATGATTGACGGTATCTCCTCTCTGTTCATTTGCCATCTTTCCTCCTCTATATGTCTAGAGACTCTCTGCTTAGGGGGTTCTCCTTTCTGATGCTGTGTTCCAGTACTTAGTTGGATTTCCGCTATTACTGGGAGGTGTTTTCTGATTACTACTTTTTCGGTCTTCACTTGTGCCTGTCCTCCTGCATTTGAGAAAATTAAATCGATTGTGCTCCTTCCATTTGGAGCAATGTACGTGTAATCACTCTTCCTGTTTAGTAGCCTTAGATGGTAATCTAGAAGAAAGTCTGTGACCGCTTGAGATTTTGTATCGCATTTGTCTACGCGGCAATTCAGGTCACCAAGTAACAGGGTTGGTTAATCATTATCTGTGTTCTCCAGTGCCTTCCCTACCTCATCTATTATAACCTCAGGATCTGTATTGGGCGTGAAGTACGCTCCTATTATGTTCATCTTACTAATGTTTTCTGTTAGGGTGTTGAAAGTGTTCATAATTTGGCTGATAGGTTGTAGGTGCGGCTTTATATAGCAGCTCAATCCGCCTGAGGGGCGGCCTCTGTCGCCTTTCTTGGCTAGAGAGTGAATACCGTAGAAACCGTTAACGCCTATTTCTTCCATGCTGAAAGTTTCTGTAAAAAGCCGGATGTCATTCTCTAGAAGTGTGAGTATTAGAGATATTATACATTTCAGGTTCCGTATTGACAGTAATCATTAAAATTAAAACTTACAATTTCCGCCTAGTATTGACTAGGCGGAAATTGTAAGTTTTAATTTTAATGACTAGAAGTGTGAGTCGTGGGGTCAAGGCCAATACACTCTTCTACCCTTCTACATTCCAAGTCATTAATCTGACGCACTCAGTGATATTGTTGTTGATGATTTTGTTGCTGTGTGATCTGCACTCCGGATGGCCTTTTGCGATGGTAGATTTTGTTAAAACTCGAAGGGACGAAAAGTAACCTCTTTAGGCCAAAAATTTTCATCGTCAACCACTTCTTTGTCTTTCTCCTGGAATGCTATCTTGAACGCTTTGTTCCTTCCTCTTGTTCGAATGGTGAAGCATGCTTTGACGCTATTAATGCCCTTTTCTGCCACATAAGAGGTGATGTCTTCTTCCGTGGTTTCTTCGTCCAGGTGTCCGATGTACATCCAGTATAGCCTTGGTGCCGGTTTGAGTCGTCCACCACTGTTATTCCCCTTCCCTATTTTGGCTGTGGGCAGTGGGCGATGTTCTTGCTGAGCAGGGCGTAACTGGTATCTGCTACTTTGGGTATTGCATTCATTTCTGTTATGCCTGTCTGGTTGCTGTCTGACCTGCCGACTTGTTGCTGTGGCACTCTCCGCGTTTACGACGTCCAATTCTGGTTTCCTTGTTGAGTTTCTCATCAGGGGACTGGTTTCATGCTGTGTATTATGAAATTCAAACGACTGTTGAGTTGACTCTTTCAGTTCATTTCTAACCATTATGTGAATATTATCCATCATGGACTGTATCTGCAGGTTAATTTTCCCCATGATTCTCGCCTCTATTTCTGAATTCGATAAAGTCTCGCTATGATGAATGTCATACGACTCTGATCGCTGTAGCGTTACTCCACCGCCTTCTCCGTGATGGTTTGCTTCATCTATGGGAGCTTTGGATGCCACTAGCGAGTTGTCCCTGTGACCGCTAGGTGGCACTAGTAATTTGACCGTCATGTTTCCTGCTCCCTCTTTAATTTGTTGTATCTCTTTTGACTGAGCCGCGGGAGCCAGTACCACCTTTTGCCCCTCTAGGTCACCAGACTGCGCCACTTGTCCCGACCAACTATTGTCTTCCTGTACTACAATGTCATTGTCTAGTTGCATAACCTCACATAAAGTAAGCTCTTTAACATGTTCCTCACATCTGCATAGTTTAGATTTCAGTTCAACAAAGCATTCTCGTATAATCCTTACCGCTTTATACAAGTCGTCCTTTGATTCCTTCTTGAGATATCTACTTAAATCCGTAATATTTTCAATACTTTTAAGAGCGGAATCAACAAGGCTTTCCATCCCGTCCGCCATCTTGTTCATTCCACCTAACTTTATGACAGAGTATAGTCTGTCCTTCTCACGTTTTGTTATCATCACTTCACTCTTTTGCATGGAAAACTTCATTCCATAGGTTGACACTACTTCCTCCCATGCATTGAGTTGCTTCTGTACATCCCTCTTATTGTTTCCCCAGATCATCAAGTCTTCTGCAAACACCAATGCCTTTATTTCTTCCTCCCCAATATGCTGTGCCACCTTCTGCATCACTTCATCCATCACCATTACAAAGAGCAAGGGCGAGAGGGCACTTCCCTGATTTAGACCCTTAGTTCTTTCCATACCAACTTTCACACAACTTCTGCTTCCCTCATACATATCTCTCACTCTTATCACTATTTCTTCCGTTATTGCTTTGGCACTCATCGATTCCCATACTCTGTTTCTTACAACACTGTCATATGTCTTCTCAATGTCCATAAAGGCCAATACCAATACCAAATCGTAGTGACGCTCCTGTAACTGTCTCACTGCAAATTAACTGCTCTCAAAATCCAAAACATGTACCAAACAAATATTATTACATTTTAAGTTAAATAATAATGGAATCATATATAAAAAGTATTGACTAGGAGGAAACTCTTCAATGCATTGATGTAATCTCTTTCCTTAAAGGAGACCAAAACACAAAAGTCAACTTGCCTCAAAATCAAAGTATCAGGTAGTGTTCAACTATATATTTGCTTTTGCTCTATGCCGCTCCGCAGGCCGGTAAACAAAGGAAACACGATTAGCTGTGATGCCACTGCACTATAGGCAGTGATTGATCTATCTGCTCCATTCAGTTGATTGATACAACACGCCTTCTGCCACTCTTCCGTTTATTAGTGTTGTTTATTATAATCGAGTGTGATAGCTAGTTGTTAAAATGTCTTCATGTAGTGTATACGGTTGTAACAACACAACGAGTAAAAACCGAAACTGTAGAGAAAAAGAAATACATTTCCATAGATTTCCAATTTGAAGCAAGTCGCCATATAGATTTAGCAGTTGGGTACAATTTTGCAAGAGGAAACATTTTTCTCCCGGTAATGGGGCTACTGTGTGGTCAATGCATTTTAAAAAGACAGACTATGATGAAACGCATCTTTTGAAAATGAAGTTGATGCTACAAGCTACAAGGTCCAAAATTGAAGCCAAAGTGACAACGATAAAGATGTATATAATGTACAGAATGATGTGATTGAAATTATGTTATCAGATGGTCATGTATCTAGTTTAGAAATACGGTGTGAGTTAGGAAGTAAAATAGCTAGAAAATACTTAGACATTGCAACTTCCGGCCCAGCCCTGAACAGTGACGTAAAGGAAGAACAATTGAACGACAGTTTCTATGAACCAGATGAAAGTGACACACATAGGACGATGCACATATTATAGCTTCATATTTCTGTGTTGCGTGGACAAGTTTACTCACACTCTTTGAAATTTGCTACAGTTGTAAAAGTAAAGTGAAGAACATTTCACATTATATTAAGGGGACTATGTTGTGCATAAAAACACTTTGCGTTTGTGGTAATGAATTGGGTTGGTATTCTCAACCGATGGAAGTTAAGAAACCGGAAGGAAATGTCCTAATAGCATCAGCATTATTGTTGTCAGGCATATTGTTTGAACCCTTTCGGTCATTCTGCAAGTCCATTACTTTACATATGATGTCACGAACTGTATATGATAGAATTATTCATAGAGTAACTGGTCCTATATTGGAGGATACTTGGAATCAAGAAAGAACTAAGGTTATTGATTGTTTGAAAAGCAGTGCCAAACACCATTTGGTTAGCCGGAGATGGCCAGTACGATTCTCCCGGCTTTTCAGCCAAATATTTAGTGTATTCGCTCAGGGATATACGAGTAAATACAGGCTGTATAGCTCATTTGGAACTTGTTCAGAAAGTGATGGTGAAAGGTGATCTTGAAAGGGCTGCGTGTGAAACCGCGTTAACAAAGATTGTACAGGAAGAAAATTGTAGTATAGAACTCTTTCTTTCCGATAGACACAAAGTAGTAAGGTATTTACTGAGAACGCAGTATCCCGATATCGAACATGAATTTGACATTTGGCACATATCAAAAAGTTTAATGAAAAAGATGAGAGCACTCGATAAAAAGCATACAGAAGTTCAGGCGTGGAAGGCCAGTATAAATAATCATTTATGGTGGGCAGCACAAACATGTAATGGAAACAGATCTGTGTTAATTACACCAGTCTCCTTGTTAACCTTGCAACACAAACCCGTCGACAACAGGTACGAAAAGCAAACATCATTCACTTCTTACAGTCTCTACACACAAGTTAATACTCTTCTATTTCCCTTAGCACAAGCGAGGAACGGAAAAGTTACGTAACTTATCCCTTTCGTACGTTCTTACCCTAACTTCTAGCCTTTCACCAAGATGGCCGAGATTGAATATGTGTTCCCCACAGAAAGACCACCAACGCTATCTACAAGCAGGCACTCGGTTGAAAGGGTTGTTAACATCCCTGCAAAAAAATCACAACTGACCTGTCAATAGCTAGTTTACAATATATACAATTTTAGTTACAGAATTTATTAAGTCTCCCATAAGTCCAACTCCTCGCCCACCTCCTGAGAGATGGGCAACAGGATGAAGTAGGTGACCCTAATGACTAAATTATACAGTTCCGTCTATTCAATACTATTTATTCAATCTTTTGTTTAACACTGGGACATGTTTCGAGCGTACAATTCGCCCTTCCTCAGCCAGGTGCACTTATCATTATATTGTAAAAAACACTTATTTGAAAACATAGTCCATCATCAAATGCATCTACTTTCTTTAACATCTTAAAATATCCACTATAACTAACAAATAATAAAACTTAGCATGCCTATTGTAAAAATTATGATTACTATATTACAATGCTAACACATAATGTCTATTAAAAGCTATTGATGTTGTGTCTTTCCAGTAGGCTTCTTCGTCCAATATTACTAAACTGGCAAATTGTCAAGTTATTTAATCTGTTGAATATAATTTAACTAAATTAAAATGAAGTTATCCTTTGACGACTTGTGGAATGTTCCCATCAATCTTGTCTCCTGTTGATGTGGCAAGGTTCTTGTATTATATTAGGTAGTAGGTGACTGCCTGTAGGGCCGAAGTACAGTGAGACTGAGTGTGTGTCCTGTAGGCCTATACGAGTCCTTGACTCGTTAAGGGATAAATAAAACTTTTTTAAAAAATCTGAAATATACTGTATTAAAACATTTCTAAATGTACTGATACAATGAGAATGAAAAAAAAAAAAAAAGCCATTTGGAAAGAATGAATGATACCAGACTTACTTTTCGATTCCACAAATTTCTGCAAAACTAACTTACAGGACAAAAGTAGTACAAACAGAGAAGGTGAATTAGGATCACCAAATCTACAGGATAGTCTCCCACAAGTCCAACCCCTCCTCCACGTGGTGGGAGACGGGCAACGGCATGAAGTAGGGGATTGCCTGTAGGGGTGAAGTACAGTGGGGACTTCGTGTGCCCCGGGACCGCTGCGGTAGCTGTGAAGGCTCTATGGGAACCCTGAAAAGTGACGGCTGACGGGGCACTGGTGAAGCTGCGATAGGCCTAGCAAGCCAGTAGTGGATATCATATTTGCTTTCAAAACAGGAACAGGCCTCGGAAAGGACGGATGCAAACGACGACGACCCGGATATGCTAATGGACTACGAGTTGGGACATTAAACATACAGACACTGACAGGAAAGGTGGAGGAGATTGTAGATGTGATGGAGAGAAGAAAACTGGATGTACTGGGCTTGGCAGAAACAAGATGGAAAGGAGAAGGTCGCAGAGAACTGAGGAAAGGGTACCGGTTGTACTGGAGTGGGAACAGTGAAGGAAGGAGCAGCGGAGTAGGAGTAGTTGTGAGAGATGGAATGAAGGAAGAGGTAAAGGGAATAAGTGACAGGATCATGAAGATCAGAGTAACTGTAAAGGGAAGAAGCCTGGAGATAGCCCAGGTACATGCCCCTCAAGTTGGATGTACAGCTCAAGAGAAGGAAGACTTTGAGGAGGAGCTACAACAGCAGTTGAATGGTCAGAGCATCATTGTCATGGGAGATTTGAATGCACATGTAGGAAGTGAAAGGCAAGGATATGAAAATGTATAGGGAGCAGAAGGATGGGGTTGCAGAAATAAAGAAGGGAGAAAGTTGCTGGATTTTTGCAAGAGAAACGGTTTAGTGGTAGGCAACTCCTGGTTCCGGAAGAAAGAAAGCCACAAGGTAATGTGGTACAGCAGTGATTTAACAAAGAAATCTTCGGTAGATTACATGCTGTACGACTGGGAAATGAAGAGAAGTGTCAGAGATATAAAGGTAATACCATCAGAGGACTTAGATAGTGACCACAGAATACTTGTAATGAACCTGGGAGTTGTTAAGGATAGCAAGAGGACAGAGTACCAGGAAAGGAGAATCAAAGTATGGAAACTCAAGGAAAAGGAAGTCAAGGAAGAATTCCAGAAGATAATAAGGGAAAGGATGCCAACAGACAATCCTAAAACAGGGGAAGAGGAATGGAAGTAATTCAAAAACACAATGGTGGAAGCTGCAGTGGCAGTATGTGGAAGAACAAGCAACAGAAAGTGGTGTAAAGAGACACCATGGTGGAATGAGAGAGTAAAAGAAGCTGTGGGAAGGAAGAACAAGGCTTTCAGAGTGTGGTTCCAGGAAAGAACTGATCTGGCAAGGGAAGATTATAAGATAAAGAAGAAAGAAGCAAACAAGATTGTCGCAGAGGAGAGGAAGAAGTGGATGGTAAAGTGGACAGAGATGATGGAGGAAGACAGCAGAGGAAATAAGAAAGTACTTTATGGGATGGTCAAAAGTAAGAGAAGAGGTCGGCGAGAGGATGTGGTAATGATGGACAAAAACGGAAATGAGGTACACAACAAAGAGACACTCAAGACGGTGTGGAAAGAGTACTTTGAGGATTTGCTAAATCCAAATGGTCATAGGGAGGAAGACAATGCATTGGAAGATGGAGAAGACAACACAGGAATGGAAAAGGACCTGACTTGGAGAGAACTGGAGATGGCTATAGACAAGATGAAAGGAGGAAGGGCACCGGGTGTGGATGAAGTGAGTGTTGAAATGGTGAAGGCAGCAGGGGAGGTTGGGAAACAGTGGCTGTACCGTGTGATGAGGGTGATATGGAAGGAGAAAAAGACCCCAGAAGATTGGAAGAAAGGATTAATTGTCCCAATATTTAAGAAAGGAAGCAGAAAGGAGTGCAGAAATTACAGGGGAGTCACACTCATATCTCACTGTGCCAAGATATATGAAAAGATATTAGAAAGTAGAATACGAGCCAAAGTGGAGAGAAAATTGAGAGAGGAGCAGTATGGATTCAGACCTGGGAGATCAACAGTGGATCTCATATTTTCAGTGAGACAGCTCCAGGAACACCACTACGAATTTGGAGAGGATCTGTTGATGGCCTTCCTGGACATCGAAAAGGCCTATGATAGTGTGTGTAGGGAGAAGGTTTGGAAAGCAATGGAAAACATGGGAGTGGAAAAAGGGACTGTAGGCAGAGTGAAGGAGATGTATTGTGGAAGTGTGAGTTGTGTGAAAGTTGGAGGGGAAAGTACAGACTGGTTCAGACAAATGAGTGGCCTGAAACAGGGTAGTGCGCTGTCACCCCTTCTCTTTATAGTGGTTATGGACGAGGTAATGACACGGATAGCAGGAAAGATAGGAGAAGATAAGATGAAAGCAATGGTGTTTGCAGATGATCTCATGGTCTGGGGAAACAAGGAGGAGGAAATTCAGGAGCAACTGAAGGCTTGGGAAGAAACAGTGGGAGAATACGGATGGAAGTTCAACATCAGTAAATGTGAGATCCTGTTAACGACCAGGAAAAAGGACAGACCAATGAGTGGGATAACACTTGGAGGTGGACAGCTGAAGAAGGTGGAAAGTCTCAAGTACTTGGGAAGACTAGTGGAGGAAAATGGGAGAAATGACAAAGAGATTACGGAACGTGGCAGACAGGCAGAAGCATTTCTGAGAAGCATTAGGAGCTTAGTGTGGAATAAAGATGTCCCACAAAAAAGCAAGGAAGTGTTATACAGAAGCTACTATATCCCAATACTGACCTATGCTTCAGAAACGTGGACAATGAAGAAAAGAGACATAAGCAGAATACAGGCAGGTGAAATGAAGTTCCTGCGAAGTAGGATCGGAGTAACAAGAAGAGACATCAAGACTTAGGTGGTATGGACACTTAAAGAGAATGGATGATAAGAGGATTCCCAAGAGGATACATGAGATGCAGATGCAGAAGAAACGACCAAGGGGAAGACGAAGAGATAGATGGCTGAAAGGAGTGGAGGAATGTGTCAAGAAGAGAGGCGAGGACTGGACCAGAGTGACAGCGGAGAGGTGGTGGGAAGAAAGGACTAAGTGGCGAGGCTTATGTTCCAAACAGACCCAGCCTGAGGCTGAAAACTGTACAAGATGATGATGATGATGATGATGATGAAATCTACAGGATAGAAATTTAATCAGTCATATTGTCCACACAAGGGAATTTGAGGAAGATGAGAAGAAACATAGTCGGATAAACAGAAAAGCAAATGCCAATTAACTATTGTGCAGGGAGGAAAGCTCAAAATGTGTTGATTCCACACAATCCTGAGTGACCCATTCGCCAAGAAGTAAATGAACATCAAGGCAATAAATATTTCCAACCCTGTACATGCTGACTGACTGTAAAGCTTATCCTCACATAGATTCTAATCAAGTAACACTGAAAAAATGGCATCTTGGTTTACTATTTTACTTGTGTAAGAAATGTGAGAAAGATTCCAGTTAGTGAAAGAGGGGAGGGGAGTAACCCTAAATCACTCGTCTCTAGCTCTTGAGGTCACGAACACTGACAAGCTCTCCGTTACCTGATAACAGCTCGGTTCACGTGATTGCAGCTTACTTGCAGCTGAATCTCAGCTCCACAAGCTGCACACTATCGTCCATCATTCCCCATCCCTCTCCTACACCAAGTTTTCTTGTTGGATTTCTCAAAACCATCCTCACTGATGGGAGTTGCTGTCACTAGGCTGCTGTAGACTTGCGAACTGTAACGTACACCCAAAAAACTAACAACAGGTTAAAAATACATGAACAGCCTTGCTCTGAGAGTAGGCCTTCATCCACACATAAATTTTACAAGACAATTGTTGAGAAGACTTGAAATCAAGATGTAGGCCTAATCATGAAAGTGATCCAAAGCCCTAGTAAGCCTACTCTAGGGTATTGTGTCCGTCAAGAAAAAGTAAAATGTTGAAACATTCCCTACAGGGTACAACAGGGCAACAAAAAATGTGTGTTACCTCTTCTTCCATTGTCACCAAAGTTGGTGTTGTTAAGCCGCAGGGACAATAATATGGGTAGAAGGTCCCATTTAACTGCTATCGGGGTGCCTGATTTTATCTCTAAAGGGGGCATAAACAAATTATCCTTTTGACATATGATTGCCGCTGAGCGAGGCTGCGATATACGGTGTGTAGCGCTTCTAGACTAGCTTGCGCCAATGTAAGCACAGCACCAGCTGTAAACAAGACTTACCGTTCGGTAGTTTCTAACTTGATAGTCAGCAATCGTATCTCAACCGGATAATTCCATTTAACTACTGCCTAAGGTCTCGCATTTAAAAGTTCTCGAATTCCAGCCAATTCAGCCGGGATTCGATCCTGCAACCTTGTTCATGCAATACGAAAGTTTTCTCCGACTGTTGTTGTTTGAGTCTTCAGTCTTTTGACGTGTTTGATGCAGTCTCCTTGCCTCCCTGTCCTGAGCTAATCGTTTCATCCCTACATATCTACCACACCCTACATCCCAGGCAATCTGTTTAACATATTCTAACCTTGGTCTAACCCTACAGTTCTTGTCCTCGACGCTTCCTTCCATAACTAAGCTTGCTATTCCTGGGTGTCTTAGTATGTGTCCTACTAACCTATCTCTTCCCTTCATTAGCAGTCGCCAGAAACATCTCTCCTCTCCCCCTCGTCTTAATACCTCTTCGTTTGTAACCCTATCTACCCATCTGATCTTCATTATTCTCCTGTAACACCACATTTCAAATGCTTCAATTCTCCTCTTTTCTGCTGCACCAATAGACCAAGTTTCACTTCCACAGAGCGCCGTGTTCCAGACAAAGGCTTTCAAAAATTACTTCCTAATACCTAAATCTATATTCGATGTCAACAGATTCCTTTTTTTGTAGAAATGCTTTCCTTGTCTGAGCCAACCTACTTTTTATATCCTCTTTGCATCGTCCATCAATGGTTATTTTGCTTCCTAAGTAACAGAAGTCTCCTACTTCCTTCAGCTTTCCACCTGCCAATTTGATCTCCATAGAGGATTCTGATTTATTTCGGCTGCATTCCAGTATTTTTGTTTTACATTTATTAATTTTCATCATGAATTCTTTTCTCAAGACTGAGTCCATACCATTCAAATACTCATTCAAATCCTCAGGCGTGTCGGCAAAGATGACTATGTCGTCAGCAAATCTCAGAGTTGAAATTATTTCTCCTTGAATCTTCACTCCCACTTTAAATTTTTCTCCAATTTCCTTCATTGCTTGTTCAATGTAAAGATTGAAAAGTATGGGTGATAAGTTGCAGCCTTGCCTTACACCTTTCTGAATATCAGCTTCTCTCTCATGTCCTTCAGCTCGAATGACTGCTGTCTGGTTTCTGTATAAATCACCCTCCTATCCCTGTACTTTATTCCAATCGTTTTCAAAATGTCAAACAATTTAGTCCAATCAACGTTATCAAAAGCCTTTTCTAAGTCTACAAATGCCATGAACGTTCTCTTATCTTTCCTTATTCTACTTTCCAAAATCAGCCTAAGACTTGGTACAGCTTCCCTTGTTCCTACATTTCTCCTGAAACCAAACTGGTCTTCACCCAAATCCGTTTCTATCTGGCTTTCCATCCTCTTGTAAATGATTATTGACAGGATCTTTGAAGCATGAGTAACCAAGCTGATTGTACGGTAATCTTCACATCTGTCAGCTCCCACTTTCTTTGGTATAGGGATGATTACATTCTTCTTGAAATCAGTGGGTACCTCACCTGTCTCATAAATCCTACACACCAAGTGAAATAACCTGATCAGACCTTCACCTCCTATGCAGCGTAGCAACTCAATCGGTATATCATGCATGCCTGGCGCTTTGTTCCTGCGTAAGTCCTCTAATGCTCTGTCAAATTCTGATCTCAATATTAAATCTCCTTTTGCATCCTCATCAATTTCCTCCTCCCTTTCCATTACACGATTCTCAATCTCCTTTCCCTTATACAAACACTCTATGTAAGCTTTCCATCTCACAACCGTTTCTTCCCTATCTGTTAGAGGCTTTCCATTTGTGTCCTTAATATTACAGAACTTAGTCTTCTTTTCCCCAAAAGTATTCTTAATCCTTCGATAAGCTGGGTCTACTTTTCTTATTTCAGAAAATTTTCTATACTTGCACATTTCTCTTTCAACCATTCTTCTTTTGCTTCCATGCACTTCTTGTTAACCTCATTTCTCAGACATCTGTATTCTGCTTTCCCCTTTTCATCTCTTACATTTTTGTGTTTCCACCTTTCATCCATCAATTCTAGTATATCCTGAGTGATCCTCGGTTTTCTACCTATTCTTTTTTTCCTACCAATGTTTTCTTCTGCGGATTTTGTTATTTCATTCTTCAAAAGTGCCCATTCGTCTGCAATTGAAGTTTGTTTAGGGTTTTTCATTAGTCCTTCCTTTATACTATTCTTGAATCTTTCGTTTACGTCCTTGACTTTCAGTCTGTCTATTGCCCACCTTTTTGGCTTTTGACTTTTCTTCAGTTTCTTCAACTTTAATCTGCATTTCATTACAACCAGATTATGGTCAGAGTTTATGTCAGCACCACGATATGTTTTACAATCCAAAATCTGGATTTGAAACCTCTGCTTCACCATAATGAAGTTGATTTGGTAATGCCCTGTATCTCCTGGTCTCATCCATGTGTTCTATTGTGGTTATTGAATAAGGTGTTAGCTATGACCAACTCATTCTCAGTGCGGAATTCCATCAGCCTGCTTCCTCAATCATTCCTTTCACCTAATCCGAAATCTTCTACTATCTTCCCTTCTCTCCCTTTTCCTACCACAGCGTTCCAATCTCCCATTACTATAACATTTCCATCACCCTTGATATGCCTCAGAATTTCATCCATTTCTTCGTAGACCTTTTCAACATCCTCATCGTCAGCTTGACTGGTAGGCATATAGACTTGTACCACTGTGGTGCACGTAGGTTTAGTATTGATTTTTGCTACAATAATCTGTTCACTATATTGCTCATAATATTCCACCCGCTGTCCATGTTTCCTACTCAATATGAGACCATCCCCTGCTTGGCCAATGTTTGATTTAGTGCTAATGACCCTATAGTCTCCTGACCAAAAGTCCTGTTCTTCCTGCCAGCGCATTTCACTAATCCCAACCAAATCCAACATCAACCTATCCATTACCCTTTCTAAGTTTTCTAACCTTCTAAGTTACTTCCTAGCAGACTTCTAACATTCCTTCCCCAGGGGCTCACATCTTGTGGGACGTGGGTTGGCGACCACGGGACCCCAGCTGAGTCCGGCATTGCTTCCACTTACTTGTGCCGGGCTCCTCTCCGTCTTCTTTCCTGTCGACCTCCCTTGGTCAACTCTTGTTCTTTTCCATCCCCGATGGTATTAGGGTATCCGAGGCCTAGGGAGTCTCTACCTTTGGCCCTTGTCTCATCTTTTATGATACCCTCCTTCTGCGAGGGGTCAGCCTTCTTTTTCTTTTAATGTTCTCTCCTGCCTTCTGCGCAAGGCTCTCAAGGAGGCAGGGTGTATATAGCCCCACCACTTCTGTTGCACCCTGGATATTGCTACACCCTCAGGTGCTCACGGCTAATGAGTACGGGAGTTGGCGACCCTGAGGGATTTCTGAGCTGGGTCTGGTTTCCACCTTTTGTCCATTACCTGAGGGGCAGACCCTCTCCTCTTTCACTTTCCTATCTGCCTCTCATGGCTCTCCCTCCTTCCAAGTCCCTCAATCCGCATTCTTCAAAGGTTGAGGGCATTTCTTTTCCTCCTGTCCTTTATTTGCCTTATTCTCCTTTTGTTTTCCATTTCTTCTTCTAGGATATAAGTTAGTAGTTAGTTTTAGTTATAGTTTACATTTAAGCTTAATTTTCATTTTCATCTTCATGATCACCCATACCATTAGGGGCCGATAACCTAGATGTTAGACCTCTTAAAACAACAATTATCTTCATCATCATCATCTCCCTCCGCTCCGATCCGTAGAATGTCAGATTTCCTCTTTGTCACTTCTGTGATGTTAACCCCCTCTCGAGTAGTCCCCACCCGGAGATCCGAACAGGGGACTAGTTTACCTCCAGATTGAAATTTTACAAGGGAGGAGGCCATCATCACATGTAATTATGCATAGAGAGGTGCATATACTCGGGAATAGCATTACGGCTGTAGTATCCCATTGCTTTCAGCCGTGCAGCAGAACGCAGTGTAGCCATTAATTGGCTTATATTATCAATATATTAACCGTCTATAAGGATAGTAAAGAATTGATTTATTCTGAAAGGCTGCTACACCCTTTCAGAATAAGTAAAGAGCAATTCTACTAACAAAAATACTAACCTTCTACTAACAATTAAATACCAAAATTCTACTAACGAAAAGGCACACTCACATGCACCCTCACACATCACCGTCTAATGAAACAATGAACTATAATTAATAAACAGTGCAACTGCCACCACACACACTCACACACCACAGTCTAATAGAACAATGACATATATCTAATAAACAAACTAACTACATACTTACTGTACTGTAATTTGAATTGACAATAGGGCTAAATAAACGATGGGGCCGGCCGACTCAGCTGTTCCCCTGAAACTGCCCTGAAAGGTTCTTGAAATTCCAGCAGACTTATCTGAACCCTTTGATCGAAATGAAATTCCTTACAAGAAGTTGAACTAAGCGTTAAAGTTATGTGAAGCAGCATACCGGTATCAACTGTATCAAAAATTAAGAGTACGGTAGTTTTGATATTTGCTAGTCACGAATCGTAACACCAAAATGTATCTAGGACGTATTATGATGGTCTCACTCTCAGTTCGCCTACATGTTAACATCTCTTAAATGAAGTTGCTTAAAACTCCAGCGCCCCGTTTATTTATGTACGGTATTTATTTTATTTTTTCCTGGAAATGAGTCCAGCTACTGAAAGAAGGTAGTGCTAGTTATTATATCGATATTATATGAGGCAAACATTTCATTGCACATTAGTTCAATAATAAGACGTGTTAGTTTTATTATCATACCCTAATCATTATTAATATTATTTTACGTATCGTCTACTTCAAAGTAAATACCTATAATCACAACACTTCCATACATACCATAGCAAAAATAGAAAGATATAGGGTGGTAGTTAAGTGGTAAATTAAAGAACACGGTGGTAGTTAAGTGGTAAATAAAGGAATACTGGTACGGTACTTGAGGTAGGGCCAAGTGTAATGGGGCATCAGGTCAAAAATATATAAAACAGGCCTGGCAAAAAATATTAAGGAATCTCTCTCTTTTTCAGTAAATCTGTCCGCAGACAGGTTTCAACTGGACGTCCTCCAGTTCTCTCTGTCCTGAGCATCTTCTTAAGGAGTAAGGTTGCATTAAGTAATACCGCCCCAAAAATAAAAATAAAAACCTTTGAAAGAATGTTGAAAGCTTATCTGGAGTGCCATTGTTTTTACTCTGTAGTTGAATATCTTAGCATACCGTATAGGAGTGATCTGTATTTATAGAATTAAGGTTTCATATTGTGATAATAGCCTAGAGTAAGGTGTAAATAGTCGTCCAATAAGATTTATCTCTTATGATCTATTAATATAATAATGTTATAAATACGGTAGTTATTGTATTTGTAATATACACTTCTCACAAAAAAAAGGCATCACAACTTTGGTATGAACTAGCATACACTGTAATCATTTAAAAACTCCACCAAGCTATCTTCTTTCAGCCCCTACGTTGGGCGACATTGTAATATATTAATATAACCAAACTGTTAGCCACCTCAGGTTGTGGGGCAATATTCTTGCTTGAATGCACACAAAGACTAGGACACCAACATTACAAAATTCACACAATTTATTTAATATAGGCAAGCTTCCAGTACCTAGGCCTTGGCATCATACACCCAATCAACACTGTCACCATTTCACATTACATTTTCTAATAAAACTTCAGCTCCCGTCTTGCCTCAAATTCCACTGCAAACAACCCATGTCCATACTCCATGTATCAAAACTCAGAGTTATTCAATCTTTGATTTATCAAAACAAACAAAAAAACTATGTTTCATACACAAATATTCACCAACTGTCCTCCATCTTGACCCAAAACTCTCTGCTAAACAAACTCATCGCCATGGCAACCAAAACCAAGTCAAGGAATACATTCATGCTATCAGCCAAGGCCACCTAGTCACACCACTTGGCTACCCACCAGCAAAAAGTCCCAGGGCACAGCACACAAGATTTTCGATAGCGGCCTACCAACCGTGGCCATGACTGGCAACAAGATAAAATAAAACAAACTAAAATACCTAAAAGAGTCTCTGTAACTTAACCTACAATTGTTAGGTTACAACACACATGCAGTTTCACATCCATGGTGCTCTGCAGGGTTGTTTGTTTATCACATGGTGACATTAATGGGGTGGAATATTGAAGTCAAGGACATAATCCTCCAGTCGTAGCAGTTATCGTTGTGACCGCGCCCCAAACAGCAGTGGTTTGTGACATACAGCATGGTCTGTCAGTACTGTGTAAGCTGTGGTACTGGTAAGCAGCATTTGCAGGTTAGAGCACAAGACATGGGAAGGAATTTACCATCAGAACAAGTCTTGCGTGCAGTAACCCTCTTGCAGGAAGAAAGCATTCAGCGTTACGTGGCAGAGCGGCTCAGAGTGTCTCAATCAATCATCTGCAGGTGGTGGCAGCGATACCAAGAGCTATACACTGTCAAACACTGACATGGTTCAGGGATAAAACAGAAAACAACGCCAGATGAGGACCAATTTCTTCGTTTACAGACCCTCCGAAATCGCCGCATTACAGCCAGGAACCTACGTAGTGAGCTAATTAATGCACATGGGACTGTCGTCAGTACACAGACAGTCCACAATAGACTAAGGGAAGGTCAGCTTAATTCCTGTAGACCACTTTAAGTGCCTCGGTTGACCCCTTATCACTGAAGATGCCGTCTGCAGTTTGCACAACAGCATGTCAACTGGCAGTTCTGACACTGGACGCCAGCATTCTTTGCCGATGAATCCAGATTTCAGTTTTCTGGGTCAGATGGTCGTATTCGAGTCTGGCGAAGTCAAGGAGAACAAAATTTGCCTTGCAACATGCAGGAAACAGTCGCTTACAGTGGCGGACCAGTGATGGGTTGGGGAGGAATTTCTTTGAACCATAAAAGTGACCTCGTAGTCATTCAGGGACAATTGATAGCTGTGTGTTACATTGAGGAGGTTCTGGAGAACCATGTACTGCCCTTCGCAGACAACATTGGGCAACATTTCACATTACTGCATGATGGAGCTTCTGCACATTCTGCTAGGGCCACCAGGGACTTCCTTGCAGCTGCTGGACTTCAAGTAATGGACTGGCCCGCAAGTAGCCCCTACCTCAATTTTATCGAGTATCTGTGGGATCAACTTGGTAGGCGTATCCGGAATCGCCCACAGCAAACCCTAACACTCCAGGAGCTGACAGCAGCTTTATTGGAAGAGTGGGGAGCCATCTCCCAGGATGCCATCCGGAGGCTTATCAGAAGCTTGCCACGCCGGTGTGCTGCTGTGATCCGAGCCAGAGGTGGGAACACAGAGTACTGAAAAGAGTTATGTGTAAGTTTCAGTTTGTTTTCAGTGGCATTCAAGTGCCGTGACTTTCGGTTTTGGACCAGTGTTTCTGTTTGGGACAATAAAGCGTAACTGTGTGGGTATCGTTTATTCAATTTGGTTTCTGTATAAATAAAGGGACATGTTTAGGTTCTGTATAATCTTCATCTGCAAAATGAAGGCACACAAAGTATTACAGACGACCAAAAGTTTGATGCTTTTTTTTATTGTGAGCAGTGTATATCTATAAGTTCTTTTATTTTATAGATGTAATTTCTGACGTGTCCTATATCAAAAATGTACTGTATACAATCAAATTGATAAATAAATATATAATCTAATCCGGTACTGGACCTTAAGCAGATGAAATATTTAGATGAAAAGGAGGTAACAACGGGGGAATGTGTCACCCTTAGGTACTAGCAATGTGCTAGGGGGAATGTAAGGGGATGCTAATCCCCTGGCCAAGGTGGTAATGACACCTAAGTTGACTGTTTAAGTGGCAGTTAAGAGACAATAATTGGCAGCATGGTGGAACTTAGGTGGTAGCAAAATATAAGTTGGCTAATAAATGTTACTGGTCCTTAGCAAGGTAGTAAGCTAATTGAGCATACTTCTTCTTCTTCGTCGCGAATGGGTCTCTTAGGACCACGCGGAATCAACAATGGTTAGCCTTTCTTGCAGCCCAGTACTCCTTCATACGCAACGAATGGGTTTGCTTCCGTTGTGCAGACCAGATATGGTGGTATGGCCGTCTTTCTTCCTCCTCGAAACCCCGTGTGAGTGCAAGTGTTCTGATGACATTTCGCTCTAGGAGATTTGGCGATCCTAATTCTTGCAAGTCTTTTTCAGTCTGTTTGTACCAATTTGATCTAGTTGTTTTGTTTTCAAGTATGTGTGAATTTTGTAAGTTAGTCTATTTGGGTCCATTCTTTCCAGGTGCCCCAAGAATTGGATTCGTCTCATACGCATTTTGTCTGTGATTTTGGAGATGGTTTTATATATTTCAGCATTTGGCTTTGGAAGATGAACACCATTTTTGATTCTCGGCCCTAAGATTTCCCCATTATTTTACGTTCTTTCACTTCCAACTGATCTCGAAGTGTTTCTGAAGCGTAGAGAGCTTCGGGCCCGATCACTGTTGTATAATGTTGAATTTTGCATTTCCAGGAAAGACTCTTTTTGTTGTAAGTATTTTTCGTTAACTGAAAAACAGTTTCCATTTTTTGAATTCTTGTTGTAATGGACCTCTTTTCATTACAATTGTCGGTAATCCATTCACCCAAATATTTAAATTCCTTGACACGAGATATATGGTCAGTACCAATTTCAATTTCAGATAGGGCATTCTTTATATCTGTCATAAATTTTGTTTTATCAAATGAGATTTGCAATCCAATTTTCTTTGCTTGTTCTTGTAGAAGTTCAAGTTGGTATTGCACATCAGAGATGTTTTGGGAAATTAATGCCATGTCATCAGCATACTATTGGTTCCTTCTTCGTCAAATTCTAAAGGCAATGCCTTGTCTCAGCAACCATTGCTCTCTGTCTTCAGCACCTCGTTTCATCTCACAGTAGGAATCGTAATGAAGAGTTAGTATGATGTCTTGCAGGAAAAATTTTCTCGGTCGACCTCAGCCTTTCTTCCCTGTGATTTTTCCTCTTAGTGCCACATAAATACCTCTTGACAGTTGTTCTTAAATTGCTATTTCACTTCTGCCTTAGAGAGCCACATACTGTATATAATTTACCACCTTAAGTTAGAAGTTGTTCCTAATTTCCCAGCTTATCTCTCGCTTATTGCCACTTAAATGTTACTCCAAATTTGCTACCTTGTTTACTTTTAGTGTCATTTAAAATGCTAACTTAAGAACTGTTCTTAATTTGCCACCTCATTTCCCCTTAGTGTCACTTATAGATGCCACTAAAATATACTGTACCACCTTTGAAGCTATTCCTAATTAGCCACCTTATTTCCCCCTTAGTGATCACAACAAGGAAGAAGGAAAGAACCACAACGGGAATAACAATTGGTGGAGAACAGCTGAAGAAAGTGGAGAGTTTCAAGTATCTGGGAAGCCTGATACAAGATAATGGAAGAAACGAAGAGAAATAAATGAGCGGGCGAGACAGGCAGAAGCATTTCGGAGGAGTGTGAGAAGCATGTTATGGAGCAAGGATGTCCCTCAGAACAGCAAAAAGATCATATATCGGACGTACTATGTCCCTATCCTGACGTATGCCTCGGAGACCTGGGTTATGAAAGGAAGGCAGAAGAGCAAAATACAGGCCAGTGAGATGAGGTTCTTGAGAAGTAGTATTGCAGCTACAAAGATGGACAAAATAAGAAATGAGAGGACCACAGAATTAATGAAGGAGGAACCATTACAGGATGGTATAGAGAAATCTAGACTTAGATGGTATGGACATGTATAACGAATGGAGGAGAAGAGGATACCCAGGAGGATACACGAGACGAAGTGGGAAGGAAAGAGACAGAGAGGAAGACCGAGAGACAGGTGGCTGAAGGGGGTGGAAGAAAGCGTGAAGAAGAGAGGAGAAGACTGGACAAGGGTGGAGGCTGAGAGATGGTGGGAAGGCAGAAGACGTTGGAGAGGCTTGTGTTCCAAATAGACCCGGCCAAGGGCTGGAAACTGTGCAAGATGATGATGATGATTTCCCCCCTTATTATCACTTTTAGATGCCACTTATATACCACCTCAAAATTAATTTCTAATTTTCCACCTTATTTCTCCCCTAGTAAGTTACCTCTTACGTTTTACTATTATTTTGAGAATCAGAACAGCGAGGTCATCTGCCTCTCCTAGTACCGTACCTCTTAGATACCACTTAAATCCAACCTTAGAGTTGATCCTAATTGGCCACCTTATTTTCTCTTTATTTACCCACCTGAAAAGTGTTTTCCTTAATTACAAACTAAACCCTTGTGTGCCACTTTTGCCAGGGTGGTCCCTTAGCAAGGTGATAATTCAACATACCATACTTTGGATATTGAGGTGGCAGTGAAGAGGTAGCAGTGGTACTTGAGGACACTGGGTTGTGACAATGGCTTATTTTACACAATTAAATGAGCAATTTTAAAAACAAATTTCTGTTATTTTCGTTTGGTCAATGATTGTTAATCTTACACTAAACCAAGATCTAACCTTTCAAAGCCACCTGCTAACAATAAATAGGAAATATTATTGTCTGATTTTGTACAGGGTGTTCATAAACAAGGTCACAGAAAACAATTTTAGTACGGTATATATATATTTCTCAAGTATGGTACACTTTTCTTGAAGAACGATTCGTTCCTTATACAGGTTCATTTCGTAGAAAAAATTTAACAATCAAATTCATCTAGTCGAGTTCTATATACAGTAGTTTGCAGCCTCATCTTTGAAATGAGGAGATGAATATTTGTAAACTGTACTTTTTCTTTTATCAAAAAATTGACATCCGAGCTGGGCGTCCGAGAACATGATAGCTTCTGAGTTCTTGGATTTAATTGAGAAAATTTTCTCATCAGGAGAGCTTGAAGTTCTTAAGAAACTTTGAAAGAATAATGGATTTTCCGCCTTCAATACTGTTTAATGCTATTACTTACAGGGACTAGTTTCGGGGGTAAATACTCCCCCTTCCTCAGCCTGTCCAACAAAAACTACACAATGGAAAAACTTTCCATGTACAAGTTCATACAAAATATATGAAGAACAAAGAATAAAGAAATATTATTTACAGTCCCACTCGACGCTCCAAGGAAGATACTTTTATTGCATCACTGAGGTCTAGGCGCATCAGAACTCCTGAATTGGGCCGGTGCTGCGGTCCGCTGTCCCCATTGCGTCATCGTGGGACCACTCTAGTCTCCTTGTTGTTCTTGGCAAACGTCAAGGCGAGAAAATTTGTGGCCGCGTCACGCGCCGTCAGGAACTGCACTGCGCAGGGCGTGAACAGAAACATGCAGCATCCGAGTGACTAAACCGCGTGGAGCCCAAGCGAACCCCGCCACGTGGCCTCGCTCGCTCTCTGTCTGTAACTCCAAGTAGGTAACTCCGTTGCTGTTGACGTCAAGCCGCGTGGTGGTCCCACGCTGGTAGCAGCCGCCCAATCACCCAAGTGAATACAAGTGAGTGGTATGGGACCCGTGTGAAGCCGATTTGAGTGGGCTCTCACCTGATCAACGTCTACTGGTGTTATCTTCATTACCATAATTTATGGTTTAATTTATTGTTATGGACTACGTTAAATAATGTGATGATAACAAACTGGCCCTGTAAATTGAGATGGTCATAATATGATTCTCCAAACGACCGCAGGTGCTTATCGAACAGAATGTTCTAAAAACTCATCATATTCCAAGTCACTGAGGGGACTTGGACGCGCAGCATAAGATCTGTCTCAACGTTACTCGATTATATTCCAATCGTGAATAAAAGAAATCCCAGGTTCGGCCTTGAACCTGGCCTGAAACATAGAGATGTCTCTCCAACAGTACGGTACATTGTTCACATCCATTGCGATACAATATGTTGGTACATACTAAGGCACCAAGGAATAGCAGCATGATGGAAGGAAGGGAAGGAGACAAGAACTGCAGGGGCAGACCAAGGTTAGAATATGTCATATCAGCTTACCTCGGATGTATGGTGTAGTAGCTATGTAGGGAGGGAGGAAGAGTCTGCATCAAAACAGTCTAAAGACTGAAGATTCAAACACACATTCTCACCAACAACAGACATATTGTGTAATATTGTCCGCACCTGCATCTTGCGTTCTTTGTACCACTTCCTACTAGCTTTCTTATTATTAATTATTACTACCAGTATTATAAAGAATGTTCTCCATAACTCAAAAAAATATAACATTCTTATTGTCATTCCCACATACTGTACAGTTATTTATTTATCGTATGGCTTTTAGTGCCGGGAGTGTCTGAGGACATGTTTGGCTCGCCAGTCTGTAGCTGCTTCCAGCGGACATCCAGAGAGTGAGCTACACGTTCCTTTCAATTTCAAGTAGTTCTAATTTTCGCTACCAGATGTCAATGATACCTAGCGGTGAAGGTTGAAACTTTGATAGAGCGTTCCAACGAAATCTAACCTAGAAATTTAGCTCCACACAAGTTTAGTCTGTGGAAGGATCTTTTACATTCCATATCTCTGACATGGGACCGCCGGCTTTACTTCCCCTCCGAAGGAAGGCATACTGAAGGATTATTAACGCTCTTAAAAAATCCGACGGCTTCGGGCGGGTTTGAACCCGCTATCTTGGGCACAGCAGTTCAGCATGCTACCAACTACGCCACCGAAGCCGCTGTACTGTACAGTACGGTTTTATTAGTCCTACCATGTTGTTAGGTCGTAGGGGATTGTAATAATTTTAAATTCTGCAAGTGGGGAATCTTGTCTGGATATACAGTAATTCCAGAAACCATTGAAAGCAATTTCAAGTCTCATTCGACCACCATGTCTCCCTAGTGCATGTGCAGTAGCTACAATGATCACTCGTTAGCACATTTTTCATTATATTTTCACAACTTAAGTTATGTAATTTTCATGCTTGCTAAAATTTCCCATTTAAATTATCTTTCCTTCATCGTTGTTTTAAAATAAAATAAAATTGCAGTCAATGGGATACAAAATAGGATGTAGGATTAAGCAAACCAGTCATTTTTATTGTGCCATGGTGTCAAGGAACTCTAACTTTGATTTTGGGAATTTGAATACAAGGGTTTTTCCACATTTGGGAGAAAATATGGTTCTGTATATTCAAACCACCAGACATGAAATCTTTCACATCTCTAGCCTTTCCTTAAACTAAAAGTATGCTTTATACTACTTGTGCCAGTTTTTCCAAAGACAAAGAATTTGTTACTTTTGTCATGATGAATAATATTGAAATTTTTCTGTAAATTATTTTTAATCACGGTATATTTCTACAGACTATAATTTGAGTAAATGTAATAGTGTGCAAAGAAATAGCGTCGAGAATGCTTACATCACATAAGATTTCTAGTGTAAAGTAGGAAAATCTCAAGTTTCTCTGTACGAAACAAATCCATAATTGATGTATTCATGGAAGATGTCATTGCATGTACCATACTGCTCAAGAAATTAGTAGTCCATGGCTCTATTAAGAACACTCATTTTTTAACACATGTGAGTAACAAACAATCACAAATATTTATGTGTAATCAATATTGCAATAAAGTGAGGTGTTGATGCATCAACTGAGAATGTGCCGATAGGAAAAATTTACGCATATGTACAGTCACTCAATCAAAGGATGATCACAATCTTAGTAACTGAACATTTTCCCTTACTTTTTCTGGAATCCAGAGATAAAACTCAAAGGAGTGAGTAGAATAACTTCGTAATATACTGAACACTATTAATCCCTGACACCGCGGTGAATGTTCTAGTTTAAACCCACCGTTGATAATTGGCCAAAACAGTTACCATGTGTGCGCCCAGTTTTGTTTGAGCGATTTCATCAAGAACAGAAACAGAGAAACTGAGGACTCTGAAATCTTCAAAGCATACTTTAGCTCTCCAAAGGGGTAAGTATTTTAGTTTGAACAATGTTGCAAAATAAATATGTATACGGTACGTCAATTCGTCACCTCAAATACCTTTTGTCTGGTTGGAGATATCGATATTGTTTTGCCTACATTGGACGTAATAAGATGTTTGGGAAAGGGGCAGGGGTACAATTTCTTGCGACACTATAAATCAATGAGATAACGCTGCAAACTTCAATTTATTACTAAAGCAACAATGATTTCAACTGTTTATACAGCTGTGCTTAACAAGACACATTCAGAGAATGAGTTATTTCGAATAATTTAAGAGTACAACAGAAGAAGAGCTTGCAATTGCTAAGCATGTTTGTACCTGTAGCCTTGTTTTCCTGTGATTGATGACTTCATCGTTAGCATGCCATTAAACCAGATGTCACTACTTCTGGAAACTGGAAACCATCATATGTTTCTTCTTCAAAAGTATTAGTATGAATTTCTGAGGTGTAATCACACTGTCGACTTTGTCCAAATATAAACCACGATCTTCATGATCGAAATCAATCTTATTTTTACTTATCAGAGAACAGTTACAGTAATTCTATTAGTACAGGGGAATAACTATACAAGGTTGTCAATGAGTCGCCTCACCATAGAGGCGTAAGTTTAATATCAGCCATCTTCATAGTATGAGAAATTTAATAAACATTAAGGTCCTGAAAAATCACAAATCGCTGTACTATACATTTAAATAAAATATGGAGTTTCATATTCATGTTATGAATTTGTCAAACTCGTAGATAACTTTTCAAATTTTACGTCAATTTCTCAGAACCTTTAGTTCTTCTAACTATAAGAGAGCTATAATTTGCTTTCTTTCTTATTTTAACTACTGTAAAGTAACTGATTTGAATATACGAGGACCATCTAGAAATTTAAGGTTCACCATTTATTTCTTTTCAAGGTATTTAGCTGGGAAATCTGAACTGTTATCCTCTAACCAATGCCTAGAAGTACAATGTAACATTACAATCCATAACAAATGATTATTACCGGAAATAATTTCCTGATACTACAATAAAAAATTCAATAGGTGGCCATAAATTCTTGTTGTTATAATAGGAGTTGGAATACCATGATACAATCTCTGCTAAAGTGACCTACTTAAACCAGATGACTGGAGCTATCAGTCCAGAAATCATATATAGAGGTAATAATGGTTGATCAAGGATGTGGAGATAAATTTATTCCCCAGAGGAAACAATATTAATTCAAGGGTTCATTCACCTCATAAAAATCACTTACTGAACATTGAATCATATAATATCGTAAACAATACCAAGCTACGCAGAACGCACTCAACTACAAGACCCATTCAGAAATTAAATTAAATTTCCAATTTTTTTAATAAGAAGAAATCATAGTTGCATGAAAACTTTTACTGGCACCAGATACAGCATTGTTTGAGCTATTGCCACCAGAATAGAGACACCTGTCATATTATTGGATCTACTTTTGTATCATAGGAGTCTGCTGCCTGAGAATGAAACCAGCGTGTGACATTAGTCTTCAGTGCATCAGTGTGAAAATGCTGATCAGAGAACAGGGATTACTTGATGTGTAAGAAAAGATTGAAATCGCAGGGAACAAGATCAGGACTGTACGGTGGCAGATCACACAGCTTCCAGCCGAACAGTTACTGAGCGCCGAGCCATATGTGGTCAGCATTGTCATGGATTAGCAGTTGTCCATGTGTTTTGATCGGCCTTTGTTTGTGCTCTAACTTGATCACAGACCGAACCTCACAGGTAGTGGGAGACTAAGAGCCCCCATTTCGAGCGCTACTACACCAATCGGGACGTGTTCACCCTGTATGTGATTGCTATGTCATAGATCTGGCACACATGCTCATATTTTCCAGCTTAATACCTTTGAAAGATAAAAATAGGAAAACAAATTCCTGGATGGTCCTCATATATTCACGTCTGTTACTTTGATACCGACATACAAATAAGATGTCCATGAATCCTGAAAAAAAAATAGCGTTTTTATAATGCATAGTATTAAGACAAAGTAATTTTATAGACTTTTTGTACATATAATAATAATAACTAATAACCCCTAGCACTACAGCCCTTGAAAGGCCTAGGCCTACCTGCCCAGCCATTTGGCCTGCAGATATTGGGGTGACGCGTGGTCAGCGCGTCGGGTCCCCTCGGCCGTTAATCTTGGTTTTTGTGACCGGGGTGCTGCCTCACTGTCAGACAGCTACTCAATTGTCCTCACGAGGCTGACTGCACCCCATTCCAGCCCTCACGTCAGTTTCTAAAATCCCTGACGGAGCCGGGAATCGAACCCAGGGCCTCCGGGTAAGAGGTAGGCACGCTAACCCAACACCACGGGTCCGGCGCTTTTTGTACATGCACTGCAAATTTATTACATTTGAAAATATCCGTCCATATGCACGTTTTTTTTTATACTTGCCCAACCTTCTTTACGAACCACTGACACTAAATCGTTTAACAAGGAACTGTTAAAAATAGGCTACACGTTAAGCCCATAACAGAGAAGCCTTGCGTAATTGTTCGTTTTTCCTTGTTTTATATTATTATTTATGCAGTTCAGAAAAAAATGGGTTATTATTTTGTCTCATCGGGCATCCTTAGGAAGTGAGGTCACTGACGGAAGGCGTCCAGCCCCTGCTGAACTAAACGGAAGTCACCCCTGACCGTGGGATAGCATGTGCGTTTTGAGCGGACCGCGCTGAGTAAATGTTCTATTACACACTATACATGAGTGCGGTCTCTCACCAGAATGGGTAACTAGATGCCTTTTTAAAGTTCCTCTTTCAGAAAAAGTCTTGCCACATGTAGGGCAAGCGTGTGGTCTTGAACCTGTATGTACTAAAAGGTGCCTCTTCAAATTGACTCGCTCTGTGCATGATTTTCCGCATGTACTGCAAGAATGCGGTCGTTTTCCTAAATGAATCAAAATGTGCGTCTTCAAAGTCGCACGTTCAGTGAAGGACTTATCACATTCGTTACAAGTGTACGGTCTAACTCCCAAATGTATTAACTGATGTCTTTTCAAAGTACCACGCTCGCAAAATGACTTTTCACAGGAATTACACGAATAGGGCCTCTCCCCAGTATGTACACTCATATGCCTCTTCAATGTTGCTAACACTGTAAATGTCTTCCCACATTCAGAACAGCTGTGAGGTCTCTGGCCAGAGTGCAGTAATTGGTGCCTTTTTAAAGTTCCACGCCGTGTGTAGATCTTTCCACATATGGCACAAGTATGGGGTCTTCCTTTCTTCTTTGGTTTAGACTTGACTTTCTGGTGATTCTTATCTCCTGAGTCGCTTGCAAGTAATTTACCAGTTCTGGGTAACGACGAGATCTGTGGACTAAAAATAATGGAGTAAATAATTAATACAAAAGTTTCTTTCAATACGCGTCATGGTAGGTGTGCGTTTACCAACTGAAGAGCCTAATTGGCGCACTGGGGTGAAACGCTAGTAATTTGAGAGTTATGCAGGACATTTTTATCACTTTATGTGTTAATTATAATGGCTCAACGGACAATATTCATTTTGATACTCTTTCGAGAACAATTGATTATAGTCAATGCCAAAGCAAGGTTTATTGTTTTGCAGTGGAGTTTTTGACTCCAGTGGTACACTGGCATGCTCGTGACGTGGCTGCATATGTAGCAAAGCGTCTTGCATGGCCTTCTCAGTGTGTGCCTGCTACGCGTCTCGGTAGATGTGCCTTTACCAACTGAAGAGTCCAATTGGAACACTGGGGCGAAACGCTAGCAATTTGTTGAGTTGTGCAGGAAATTTTTATCACTTTATGTGTTAATTTTAATGGCTCAACGGACAAATTCATTTTGATTCTCTTTTGAGAACATTTGATTAAAGGTGCATCAAGTCGGCCAGTGCAAGTTCACCAGGAGCCCGCCGATGAGCCTAATTTTGTGGACCTAGGAACATCAAGTCAGGCAGCACTGGGTCACCAAGAGCCCGCCGATGAGCCTGACTTTGTATGCCTAGGTGCATCCAATCGGCCAGCGCAGGGTTACTAAGAGCCCGCCGATGAGCCTGACTTTGTGTGCCTAGGTGCATCAAGTCAGCCAACGCAGGGTTACTAAGAGCCCGCTCATGAGCCTGACTTTGTATGCCTAGGTGCATCCATTCGGCCAGCGCAGGGTTACTAAGAGCCCACCGATGAGCCTGACTTTGTATGCCTAGGTGCATCAGGTCAGCCAACGCAGGTTTACTAAGAGCCCGCCGATGAGCCTGACTTTGTATGCCTAGTTGCATCCATTCGGCCAGCGCAGGGTTACTAAGAGCCCGCTGATGAGCCTGACTTTGTGCGCCTAGGTGCGTTCAGTTGGCCAGTGCAAGTTTACCAGGAGCCCGCCGATGACCCTGACTATGTATCTTTGAAAGAATAATAGATTTTCCGCCTTCAATACTGTTTATTTCTAACTACTTACAGGGACTAGTTTCGGGGGCTAATACTCCCCCTTCCTCAGCCTGTCCAACAAAACTTCGCAAAGGAAAAACTTTCCATGTATAAGCTCATACAAAACACATGAAGAATAAAGAATAATGAAATAATAATTATTTACAATCCCGCTCGACGCTCCAAAGAAGATACTCTTATTGGATCACTAAGGCCTAGGCGCATCAGAACTCCTGAATTGGGCCAGTGCTGCGGTCCGCTGTCCCCACTGCGTCATCGTGGGACCACTCTAGTCCCCTTGTTGCTCTTGGCAAACGTCAAGGCGGAGAAAATTTGTGGCCGCGTCGCGCGCCGCCAAGAACTGCAGTGCGCAGGGCGTGAACAAAAACAAACCGGATGCGCCTTGCGAAGTCTCTTACAGCTGAGTGTTAGTGACGTGCGTTGGCGATTGGGGTTGTGGGAGATGGGAGGCTAAGGAAATGAGAATGAGTGAGGTTTGTTGACGCGCCGTGTATTGCTGTTATGGAGATTGATTAATACGTAGAATGAGAGGTGTCAATCTTTAGTATGTTATGAAAAATGATGGGTATGAATAGTGGAATATAGCGGGAATTTTATCTATTACTATATAATTCGTCTTTTAATGTTCTGTATAAAACGCTGGTTTCAATTATTATTTCATTAAGATTGTGTGAAGGGTTCAATCTCTGTGCTTTATCAATTTCTATTTGTTCCAAAATATTCATGAGCGTGCCTTTATTTTCTTGATGTAAAATTTCTAAGTCATTGTCTATGGTTGTGAATTTATGCCCAGTTTCTGCCATGTGGTTGCCCATCGCTGAAAATTTATTATGTTTGATGGCATTGACATGTTCCAAAAATCTGGTGTTGAACCCTCTCCCCGTTTGTCCCACGAAATCGGCATTACACTCGTTACATTTAATCCTGTAGACACCTGAATTGCTGTATTTGTTGGTTTTGTTGAGAATATGTGAGTTGAAAAATTTATTATGATTAGTGTTATTGGTTCTGAACACTGTTTTTATTTTATATATTTTTTAGTACACTAGTAACATTGTATGTGGATTGGTTCCAAAAGTGAACGTTGCGTATGTGGAAGGTTCTTTGTCTTCTTTTGATAATCTGGAAATGGGTTTGTTCTTAATTTGATTAATTATATTGTTAACATATTTACTATTGAATCCATTAGCTTCGGCAATTTGGTGAATTATTGAAACTTCTTTACGATAATCTACGTCAGATAGTGGGACGTTCAACACTCTATTGACGAAACATGCGAGTGCTGCTCTTTTATGGGAAGCTGGATGATAGAATCTTGTCTAATTACAGTACTGGTTTGAGTTGGTTTCCTGAATATTTGATAGCGCAGGTGATCATTATCATGCATGACTAGTAGATCAAGGTAATTTATGGAACTGTTTATTTCATTTTCTGACGTGAATTTAATGTTGCTGTTTATTTGGTTCAAATATTGCAAAAGTTGTTCTATTTTCGTTTTAGAGTTGTCAAGGATTACGAAAACGTCATCAACATATCGTCCCCAAAAGAACAAACCATCCTTTTTGTTAATGATTGATTCGTATTCCAGATTATCTAAGAATATGTTAGCTACTATTCCTGATAAAGGAGAACCCATGGGGAGCCCTTCTTTTTGTTTATAGATTTTATCATTAAAACTAAATTGGTTGTTATTTAGGATGAATGTTAAGATGTTCAAAAATTCAGAGATCTCAACCTGTGTTAAATCACTATTATTCTTCAAGTTGTTCTCAATAATATCAATGGAGACGGCAATCGGTATGCTTGTGTACATGTCTTTTATGTCTATAGTGTGTAAAGAATGCGTTCTGGTAAGTTTTAGTTTACTAGTTAATTCACAGAAATGTATCGAATTTTTAAAGGATGCATTAGCCTTGAGTTTGTAATGTGATTTAAGAAATGAATGAGCACATTGAGCGAGTTTGTGCGTCGGACTATTTCTGAAATTGACTATTGGTCTGATAGGAATGTTATCTTGATGTATTTTAGGTAGTGCTCTTTAATGTTGGTAATTTAGGGTTCATATTGACCATTTTGTTTTTTGTTTTTTTTTTTTGTTTTTCATCAAGGATGAATAAGGTGTTTTTCAGGAGCTCTTTAAGTTTCCTTTGTAAACATTGGGTGAGGTCTTTTTGATTTATCTCAAAGTTGGGATTAGTAAGGAAATCTTCTGTTTTATTAATATAATCATTCTTCTTAATAATGACTGTGGTGTTGCCTTTGTCTGCTTTAGTTAGGATTAACTGGTTCTGTTCTATTTTGGTTGATAAACTTTTGCAGTCTCTTTGAAGTTGTAAATCCATTCTATGTTCCTTCTTATGTTGAATAATTTTCTTAATTTTATTGATGACTTCATGCCGTGCACCATTTTGTTCATCTTGAAGCAGTCGTTTAATAGCTGCCTCCGATTCAGCTGTCAGTTTGGTTAGGTTGTATGCATTATAGTTAGATATCCAATTATGCTTCATGCCTTTTTCTAGAATTTGTAATTCGGATTGGTTGAATACGGTGTCTGTCAGATTGTTTATTGGTTTTGGGAAAATGTGTTTTGTGACGGGTCGCACATTAGATTCCTCCTGGTTACTCCTAACGAGGTTATCAAATTTCTTTTCTAATGTTGCCGGTTTTTTTTTTTTTTTTTTTTTTTTTTTTTTGCTGATTTGGTATTGCAAAGTTTGGTGTAACTGGATCATGAAATCATCCCATTCTTTATCTTTGGACATATTAGCTGCTAATAAGTGGGTGCGGTAGAGTTTATTGTTAATGTGATTCTTTTTGATGTAAAGGAATTTTAACTCACGCTGAATTATACTGTGATTGACAATTTCTTGAGTCCTACGTTCGTAATCATTGTTGAACTTTTTACGTTGAAAAGTTGAAAGATGTCTCGGTGCTAATTTATTATTCCTACATTTCTTCATGAAATCTATGTCCTTAATTACATTGGAAAGCTTCAGTTTGAGATCTTTGTATTTGAAGCGTAACCTCTTTGCTTGGCATGCCGTTTGATTCATAATGTCGATTATTCAGGTCCGTATTGACGTAACAATAACTTTGAAAGAATAATAGATTTTCCGCCTTCAAGACTGTTTATTTCTAACTACTTACAGGGACTAGTTTCGGGGGCTAATACTCCCCCTTCCTCAGCCTTCCTGAAGGCGGAAAATCTATTATTCTTTCAAAGTTATAGTTACGTCAATACGGACCTGAATAATCAACTGACTATGTATGCCTAGGTGCATCAAGTCAGCCAGCGCAGGGTTACTAAGAGCTTTCCTATGAGCCTGATTTTGTATGCCTAGGTGCGTCAAGTCAGCCAACGCAGGGTTACTAAGAGCCCGCCGATGAGCCTGACTTTGTATGCCTAGGTGCATCCATTCGGCCAGCGCAGGGTTACTAAGAGCCCGCTGATGAGCCTGACTTTGTGCGCCTAGGTGCGTTCAGTTGGCCAGTGCAAGTTTACCAGGAGCCCGCCGATGAGCCTGACTATGTATGCCTAGGTGCATCAAGTCAGCCAGCGCAGGGTTACTAAGAGCCCGCCGATGAGACTGACTTTGTGGGCCTAGGTGCGTCAAGTCGGCCAGCGCAGGGTTACTAAGAGCTTTCCTATGAGCCTGATTTTGTATGCCTAGGTGGGTCAAGTCAGCTAATGCAGGGTTACTAAGAGCCCGCCGATGAGCCTGACTTTGTGGGCCTAGGTGCGTCAAGTCGGCCAGCGCAGGGTTACTAAGAGCTTTCCTATGAGCCTGATTTTGTATGCCTAGGTGGGTCAAGTCAGCTAATGCAGGGTTACTAAGAGCCCGCTGATGAGCCTGACTTTGTGCGCCTAGGTGCGTTCAGTTGGCCAGTGCAAGTTTACCAGGAGCCCGCCGATGAGCCTGACTATGTATGCCTAGGTGCATCAAGTCAGCCAGCGCAGGGTTACTAAGAGCCCGCCGATGAGACTGACTTTGTGGGCCTAGGTGCGTCAAGTCGGCCAGCGCAGGGTTACTAAGAGCTTTCCTATGAGCCTGATTTTGTATGCCTAGGTGGGTCAAGTCAGCTAATGCAGGGTTACTAAGAGCCCGCCGATGAGCCTGACTTAGTGCGCCTAGGTGCATCCATTCGGCCAGCGCAGGGTTACTAAGAGCCCGCCGATGAGCCAGACTTTGTGCGCCTAGGTGCATCCATTCGGCCAGCGCAGGGTTACTAAGAGCCCGCCGATGAGCCAGACTTTGTGCGCCTAGGTGCATCCATTCGGCCAGCGCAGGGTTACTAAGAGCCCGCTGATAGGCCAGACTTTGTGCGCCTGGCCAGCGCAGGGTTACTAAGAGCCCGCCGATGAGCCAGACTTTGTGTGCCTAGTAGGTGCATCAAGTCAGCCAGCGCAGGGTTACTAAGAGCCCGCCGATGAGCCAGAATTTGTGTGCCTAGTAGGTGCATCAAGTCAGCCAGCGCAGGGTTACTAAGAGCCCACCGATGAGCCTGACTATGTATGCCTAGGTGCATTCATTCATTCATTCATTCTTTTCTTTATTTCTCCATAGTAATATGTTAATATACATATGGGAGTTGTCAAATCATAGAATACATAATTATACATAATATACATAAAAACATAATTATACATCATCATCATCATCATCTTGTACAGTTTCCAGCCCCAGGCTGGGTCTGTTTGGAACATAAGCCTCGCCACTTAGTCCTTTCTTCCCACCACCTCTCCGCTGTCACTCTGGTCCAGTCCTCGCCCCTCTTCTAGACACATTCCTCCACTCCTTTCAGCCATCTATCTCTTGGTCTTCCCCTTGGTCGTTTCTTCTGCATCTGCATCTCATGTATCCTCTTGGGAATCTTCTTCTCATCCATTCTCTTTTTGTGTCCATACCACCTCAGTCTTGATGTCTCAATCCTACCTTGCAAGGGCTCCTCTTTCACTATTTCCCTGACCTTTTCATTCCTCACCCTGTCTCTTCTTGTTACTCCGATCCTACTTGGCAGGAACTTCATTTCACCTGCCTGTATTCTGCTTATGTCTCTTTTCTTCATTGTCCACGTTTCTGAAGCATAGGTCAGTATCGGGATATAGTAGCTTCTGTATAACACTTCCTTGCTTTTTTGTGGGACATCTTTGTTCCACACTAAGCTCCTAATGCTTCTCAGAAATGATTCTGCCTGTCTGCCACGTTCCGTAATCTCTTTGTCATTTCTCCCATTTTCCTCCACTAAACTTCCCAAGTACTTGAGACTTTCCACCTTCTTCAGCTGTCCACCTCCAAGTGTTACCCCACTCATTGGTCTGCCATTTTTCCTGGTCATTTACAGGATCTCACATTTACTGATGTTGAACTTCCATCCGTACTCTCCCACTGTTTCTGCCCAAGCCTTCAGTTGCTCCTGAATTTCCTCCTCCTTGTTTCCCCAGACCATGAGATCATCTGCAAACACCATTGCTTTCATCTTATCTTCTCCTATCTTTCTTGCTATCCGTGTCATTACCTCGTCCATAACCACAATAAAGAGAAGGGGTGACAGCGCGCTACCCTGTTTCAGGCCACTCATTTGTCTGAACCAGTCTTTTCTTTCCCCTCCAACTTTCACACAACTCACACTTCCACAATACATCTCCTTTACTCTACCTACAGTCCCTTTTTCCACTCCCATGTTTTCCGTTGCTTCCCAAACCTTCTCCCTACACACACTATCATAGGCCTTTTTGATGTCCAGGAAGGCCATCAACAGATCCTCTCCAAATTCGTAGTGCTGTTACTGGAGCTGTCTCACTGAAAATATGAGATCCACTGTTGATCTCCCAGGTCTGAATCCATACTACTCCTCTCTCAATTTTCTCTCCACTTTGGCTCGTATTCTACTTTCTAATATCTTTTCATATATTTTGGCACATTGTGGTATGAGTGTGACTCCCCTGTAATTTCTGCACTCCTTTCTGCTTCCTTTCTTAAATATTGGGACAATTAATCCTTTCTTCCAATCTTCAGGGGTCTTTTTCTCCTTCCATATCACCCTCATCACACGGTACAGCCACTGTTTCCCAACCTCCCCTGCTGCCTTCACCATTTCAACACTCACTTCGTCCACACCCGGTGCCCTTCCTCCTTTCATCTTGTCTATAGCCATCTCCAGTTCTCTCCAAGTCAGGTCCTCTTCCATTCCTGTGTTGTCTTCTCCATCTTCCAATACATTGTCTTCCTCCCTATGACCATTTGGATTCAGTAAATCCTCAAAGTAGTCTTTCCACACTGTCTTGAGTGTCTCTTTGTTGTGTACCTCATTTCCGTTTTTGTCCACCATTACCACATCCTCTTGCAGACCTCTTCTCTTACTTTTGACCATCCCATAAAGTACTTTCTTATTTCCTCTGCTGTCTTCCTTCATAAAATACATAATTACAGGGGCACAGGTGAATACAATAATCAATATACAAAAACAAACACTCATATTTCTGTGCACATTGCTTCGAATTTTTCTACTGAATATATTGCCTTGTCTGTGAGCCATTTTTTAAATTTGAATTTAAATGTGGAAATGGTGCTGACATTTCTTAGAGTTAGGGGCAGCAAGTTAAAATATTTGGAGGCAGTAAACAAGGGATCTATTTTTCTGAAAGCTCCTCTATAATATTGACAGTGAACATCCATTCTGCTTCTAGTGTTGTACGAATGTAGATCAGAATTTTTTACAATATTAGCATTTCCAGTTAGAATTTGTCAGCCAGCGCAGGGTAACTAAGAGCCCGCTGATGAGCCTGACTTTGTGGGCCTAGGTGTATCCATTCGGCCAGCGCAGGGTTAGTAAAAGCTTTCCGATGAGCCTGACTTTGTGCGCCTAGGATCATCAAGTCAGGCAACGCAGGGTTACTAAGTGATTTCCAATGAGCCTGACTTTGTGGGCCTAGGAACGTTAAGTGAGACAGCGCAGCAATACCAAGAACCCGCCGATGAGCCTGACTTTGTGCGCCTAGGTGCGTCAAGTCGGCCAGTGCAAGTTTACCAGGAGCCCGCTGATGAGTCTGACTTTGTATGCCTAGGTGCATCAAGTCGGCCAGCGCAAGTTCATCAAGAGCCCGCTGATGAGCCTGACTTTGTGGGCCTAAGTGCATCAAGTCAGGCAGCACAAGGTCGCCAAGAGCCCGACTTCATGCGCCTAGACAAAACTCCGAAAGACACAGCAAAAAACCTAGTTGAAGTGCTAGATTTCAGTACTATATATGTAAATATTCAATGATATAAGGTACCAGTATTACCTATGTATTGGTAAGTATTTCTGAAAGAAACTCGCTATTAGTGAAAATATTGACAAATTCACATAGAAAGAACATTTATTGTCACTAACAGAACACACAGCTCTTCATTTTGTATCTAAATACAGAGTAAATACCACTACTTATTGATAAGAAAATGTAAAATATTTAGACAATGATCTTTTTAAAACAAAAACAATTAGTTTTAGTAGACCAAGTAACCAGAAACAATATTGTCACTTTAACTTACCTATTTGAAGGATCTTGATTGATGCCACACTTCTCATTCTGAGCTTTTGTATTCGCATTCTGGAGAAAATCAAATACCAGTTAGTTTCGACCAATTGCATAAAGGTTTAATGGTCATCTCCCATCTGTCCAAAATGGCATATCTATCTAATGGACTGGGGTTCTTAATTTACAATACCGGTACTTGGAATAATGAGGAAGTACAGTAGATGTTACTAAGAGGAACAAAAAACACAAAATATTATCCCCAAGTTACATACATATTGCACTTTCTTATATGTTATTCACAAATATAATTGGGATAAATTCAATAGAACAGCAATTATGTTATTGTAAGTGAAGATACCAATAACAAAGCTACTTTTAAATATAAAACAATCACGCTGGTTTGCCTTAAACAAGCAGAAGTACAAAATATTATAATGTTCCTTACCCTCAAGATACATTTAATATCAATATATGCCAATATCATAGAAGGATATTAGTTATTTCATTCACCATAACTATGACACAGAATTGAAGTATAAGAAGCCATTTTTCAATGTTGCCTAAGCTAGCTTGCCACGGTGGGTGAGTGGTTATCGTGTCGGACTACTAACCCCAAGCTTTCAGGTTCGCTCCTGGCCGTGGTAAGTGATTTTTGAAAGGCGACAAAAAAAACATGGCACGCATGTCATACGATGTTGGTATGTTAAAGAATTCAGTAGACCGTGTCTCTTCTCTGTCCAAACCACTATAATCTGCGTCTTCCTAGGAGTTCAGTGATCTTATCATTCCTGGCCCCTGGTTCTTTGAATTTTGTTCCTATTGCCTGGATTTTACAATAATTAGCCTTGTTCTAGGGTACATATTTCAAGTCCATAGGTGAGAATTGGAATGAAGAAGGTATGAAACGTGCTTAATTTTGCTTTCTGGGATATTTTTTCATCCCATAGTAAATTTTTCACTTGACGATAAAAAAGAGAAGCTCTTTGGATCCTGTTAAGGATCTCTTGCTTTATAGAGTTGTCCTTTGAGACAACACTTCCAAGGTACTTGAAGTTAGAAACAGATTGCAGCTGTGTTCCCTCTAGAAAGATGATGGAACATGAGCCATTCGTGTTGACAGTCATTTCAACTGTTTTTGTTTGACTGATTATATGTATTTCCACTGATTTCTCAATCAATAAATTCAAAACACACCTCTAAGCATCAATCCCTCTATACTTGGATAGCCAATTGTCGAATAATGTAACATTCAACTTCCAATAGATCAGATATAAACTACCTCAGCATTTTTATCGAAGTTTCCTTTTAAGTCTTTTGCACGTTGCACTCCACGTCACAAAGATTCCCATACAGTCATTCACCTTATTTATGTTGTTGTTGTTGTTTGAGTCTTCAGTCTTTTGACTGGTTTGATGCAGCACTCCATGCTTCCCTGTCCTGAGCTAATCGTTTCATCTCTACATAGCTACCACACCCTACATCCGAGGCAATCTATCTAACATATTCTAACCTTGGTCTACCCCTCCAGTTCTTGTCCTCGACCCTTCCTTCCATAACTAAGCGTACTATTCCAGAGTGTCTTAGTATGTGTCCTACCAACCTATCTCTTCTCTTCATTAGCAGTCGCCAGAAACATCTCTCCTCTCCCACTCGTCTTAATACCTGTTCATTTGTAACCCTATCTACCCATCTGATCTTCATCATTCTCCTCTAACACCACATTTCAAACACTTCAATTCTCCTCTTTTCTGCTGCACCAATAGTCCAAGTTTCACTTCTATAGAGCACCACACTCTATACAAAGGCTTTCAAAAATTACTTCCTAATAGCTAAATCTAAATTCAATGTCAACAGATTCCTTTTCTGTAGAAATGCATTCTTTGCCTGAGCCAACTTACCTTTTATATCCTCTTTGCTTCATCCATCACTGGTAATTTTGCTTCCTAAGCAACAGAAGTCTCCTACTTCCTATAGCTTTTCACCTGCCAATTTGATGTCCATAGAGGTTTCTGATTTATTTCGGCTGCATTCCAATATTTTTGTTTTACATTTATTAATTTTCATCATGAATTCTTTCCTCAAAACGGAGTCCAACCATTCAAAACCTCGTTCAAATTTGTGTAGAAACATCAAATAAATGGATCGTGGAATGCCTCCTACAAATCCTAACTAAATAAGGTACTGCCAGTATTCCGGCATTTGCCTGGAGGGAGTGTTGAAAAACCACACTCAGGATAACCACTGTCAGCGCCAGGATTCGAACCTACGATCTCCGGGCTTGCTATAGCTGCCCTCGCAGCCGTGGTGCATGATTTAACGAGCGCAGTTACGCCGCGGGCTCTAGTTCTTCCTATATTCAAAGCTTCAGAATTAAACAAATTCCAGTCTTTTTTTTTTTTTTTTTTTAGCGTATGGCTTTTAGTGCCGGGAGTGTCCGAGGACATGTTTGGCTCGCCAGTTTTGTAGCTGCTTCGAGACGGACACCCAATGGGTGAGCTACAAGTACCGTTGGGGAGGAAAGTTGGAAGGGAAGGGCGAGGAGTTGGAAGGTAGCGGCTGTGGCCTATAGTGAGGGACCAACCCCGGCATTTGCCTGGAAGGAAGATGGGAAACCACAGAAGACCATCTTCAAGGTTGCCGGCGGGGGGATTCGAACCTCCTCGCCTCCCGGATGTGAGCGACTGCCAGCAGTCATGCCGTAACGACCTCGGCTAACTCACCCGGTTCCAGTCTTATGATTGTGTTACATAGCTTTCGTATTTTCCTATAAGTTTAGATTGGGGTTAACATTGTTCATGATTGGTCCGTATTGACGAATGATAGTTTAAAATTTGAAAATACACGTATGTCAATAATTTAATGTTTATTTACACACTAAGATATGTTTCGAGGCATAATATTTTCTCTGAAAATCTGCCCCTTCAGCAGCTACAAAGGCTCCATCGATTTCCCATGCAACAAACAACATTTTTCATGCATTTGATCCAGTATGTCTTAAAGAAGAATACACTCGTTCTGAGGCGGCTTCGGTGGCGTAGTCGGTAGCATGCTGAGCTTCTATGCCCAAGATCGCGGGTTCAAATCCGGCCGAAGTCGTTGGTATTTTTAAGAGCGTTAAAAATCCCTCAATATGCCTTCCTTCGGAGGGGAAGTAAAGCCGGCGGTCCCATGTCATAGATTTATGGCATGTTAAAGAACCTTCCACTAATTACCGGTACACCTGTGTGAAGCTAAATTGTATAGGTTAAGAATGTAAACAACGCTCTTAGGTTCCTATGTTCGTTGCTAAGAGCCGACTGTGGTGGCGCCTGGTAGCTAAGTTCTGAACTAGGCCTAGTAATCGTTGACGGTGGCGTTTGGCGGAAAAAGTAGGAACTATTTGAAAAATTCAAAAGTCTGCAGTCCTTACTTGAATTTAAAAAAACAGATACACACACTAATACAGTCATCACAATTAACACCGGTTATCAGACAGATTCTACACACACCCAAAGTACACGGGGCTACATGACCGCGTTGTTGCAGCCCCTAAACTTAAGAACCAACACTCGTTCTGACCATCGCAACATATTAAACTTAACAACTGATACTCATGACACAAAATATTGGACTCCAGTGCAGTGATTTAATAGTCCAATCGAGGCAGTTAGACGTAGATAACAACGAAAGGAATATTATTTAGGGAAGTTTCATAGACTAGAGCAGTTATTTCCCAGTGATTGATTGATTGCTGCTGAAAATTAAGTGTACTTTAGCTTTCATTGTAATCATTATAAGGTTGTTTTTTTATAACGAGCAAGTGCAACAATCATATAATTATGTTTACATCATATTTAGCGACTTCGGTGGCGTAGTCGGTATCACTCTGAGCTTCTATGCCCAAGATCGCTGGTTCAAACCCGGCCGAAGTCGTCGGATTTTTTAAGAGTGTTAAAATCCTTCATCATGCCTTCCTTCGGAGGGGAAGTAAAGCCGGCGGTCCCATGTCATAGAATTACAGCATGTAAAAGAATCTTAATTAAACTTGTGTGAAGCTAAATTTCTAGGTTAGATTTTGTTGGAACGTTCTATCAAAGTTCCAAAGTTCACCACTAGGTATCATTGACATCTGGTAGCGAAATTTGGAACTACTCAAAATTGAACGGAACTTGTAGCTCACCCCATGGGTGTCTGCTTGAAGCAGCTACAGCCTCAAGCAAGCCGAACATGTCCTCGAACACTCCCGTTACTAAAAGCTATACGCTAAATAAATAAATAAATAAATAAATAAATAAATAGACAGACAGGCAAACAAACAAACAAACATCACATTTCATCCATTTTTCATCAATTTTAATGTCACAGTGACTGATCAATATTATTGTTCTAGCTGATGAAGGGGCAGATTTTCAAAGAAAATATTATGCCTGGAAACATGTCCTAGTGTGTAAATAGACATTAACCTTTTCCGCTCGTGTGTCGACCTGAGGTCGATAGCCTTCACTTAGCGTTATAGCTCGTGTGTCGACCCCGAGTCGACACAATGTTTGGCCGCTCGTCCCTAGGTTACCTGGCATGCCAGGGCTTTGGTACTTCGTTTGGTAAGTGCTGGCCCCTTCCGGAAACCGGAAGGAACCAAACGGGAGTGTTTTAGTTTCTCTGTGCTCGGAAAAACTGCTCCGTTTCCTTGACATGAAAAGCAGTCGCAGTGAAGCAACATGGCGGCGCACAGTCTGACCGAAGCTGAGATCCGGGCGTCTATTTTGGCTGATTTTGATGATAGTGACCATAAGAGCGATGCAATTTTTGAATCTGGCGATGAAAATGATATATCCGTGAGTGATTCAAGTGACGATATTGATATCAGCGTCGCAAGAAATCATGGAGGAAGCGATAACATTATGTGAAGCAATCAGGGTCAATCCAGGCATTTGCTAAGAAAGTTAAAAACATTATTTTGTGTCATGTAAATGCCATACATTCATTAATTTTGTACTTCCTTCCTGTATATATTGTTACAACCAGTACTTAATACCAGGTTTTAAAATATGAAGAATGCTGACAGAAATAAATTTGAGTTGGGAGAAACCGGGACTTAACAATTATTCGAGAGGAAAGGGTTAAAGTAATGACTAGACAGAACATAAGTGTATTATCAAATTTTAAACTATTAGTTTAGATACGAAGAATACATTGTATTCTCCAATTATAATTCACTCAATAACTTATAAATATTTACACCTAAGAAGGATGGGAATTTTATTTCAGTGAAGGCAGAGTAAAGTCCCTGCATGGTATGCAGACAGACATCAGTCGCACGAATCCCTAAGATCATAACGGGCTCTCCTTATTTCCCTACACCGCATTATAGATAACATAAATTGCAAGTTTCATCACTTAAAGAGTCCAGCTTTGGCCCGAAGGGCTCCGGGTTCGATTCCCAGCTGGTCATACAGATTTTATTCTCCTATAGTTAATTCCCCTGGTTCGGAGACTGGGTTCTCGTGATATCTTCATCATTCACTTCATCATGAGACACTGGTTGCCAAGGCGTTGAAACGTAACACCTGCAACAAGCCTTCCCATAGGCCACATGACATTATTATTATTACCATCATCATCACCATTATTACTTAAAGATAGAAATACCGGCACTTCAGAAGTACAAAATCATCATCTTCTTTGCATTTTCCCATTTATGTGGGGTCTGCCTTCCTGCAATGATTCCTCCACTTCAATCGATCCATAGCGTCCCGGGGACAGAGTTTAGTGAGCCGCATGTCATCTCTCACCCTATCCAGCCAGCGTGTTTGAAGTCGCCCTCGAGGTCGACGACCCTCCACATTCAGTTGTAGGGCAGTCTTAGCAAGTGAGGTTTCACTGCTACGGAGCACGTGTCCATACCACCGCAGACGTGATTCACGCATTTTCTCTGTGATTGGGGCAACCTTGAAATCCTTCCGCACAGCATCATTCCTAATATGGTCCAGTCGAGTCAAGCCATTGGACCACCACAACATCTTCATTTCCATTGCATGAAGCGCCTGTTCGTGCTTCGATGTTGTACGCCAGCATTCAGATCCATAAAGGGCCACCGGTCTAATCACTGTGCGATATACTTTAGATTTTAGATGCAATGGAATTTTCTTATCGCATAGGACTCTAGTAACTTGGCACCATTTCATCCATGCGGCAGTGACTCTTGTTTTGACATCAGGAATCGTGCTGCAGTCTGAGGTGATGCATGAGCCAAGGTATTTGAATTGGGTCACTTTATTAAGTTGAACCTCACCAACAGTGATCGTGCCATCAGTTTGATCACTGCATTCCAGGTTTTCCGTCTTCTTCAGGTTCAATTTCTTCCCAAATTCTTCAAGACGCATCTTCCACTCTTGTACTTGCTGTTCGAGGCGCCCACGGGTCTCGTTAGCTAACATGACATCATCCGCATACAATAATGTCCATGGATGCCTGGTTTGGATGTCATTTGTGATGGCGTCCATGCAGAGAATGAAGAGCAAGGGGGACAAGGCTGATCCTTGATGGAGACCAACAAAATGACTGGCAATATTTTGATAACCAACTGAGAATAAATCAACAGTCCTGATACTGACACATATGGTGGTAATTCAATAATGTTAATGGCTTCGGTGGCATAGTTGGTAGCATGCTGAACTGCTGTGCCCAAGATAGCGGGTTCAAACCCGGCCGAAGTCGTCGGATTTTTTTAGAGCGTTAAAATCCTTCAGTATGCCTTCCTTCGGAGAGGAAGTAAAGGCGGCGGTCCCATGTCAAAGATTTATGGCATGTAAAAGATCCTTCCACAGACTAAACTTGTGTGAAGCTAAATTTCTAGGTTAGATTTTGTTGGAACGCTCTATCAAAGTTCACCACTAGGTATCATTGACATCTGGTAGCGAAAATTTGACCTACTTGAAATTGAACGGAACGTGTAGCTCACACTATGGGTGTCCGCTTGAAGCAACTACAGACTCAGGCGAGCCGAACATGTCCTTGGACATAATTGCCGTGTGAATATAAAATTAAATATCAGACGTTTCGAAGGAACCTTGCCTCCTTTCTCAATGGAATTAAACAGTGTGGCCAAGAAAGTGTATCAATGAGAATCCCTATATATATTATATCCCTATATCCCTATATATATTATAATTGTGAAAATCTGTGTGTCCGTGTGTGTGTGTGTGAGTGTGTGTGTTAGTTTGTTACCTCTTGACACTAAAACGGCTGGACGGATTTGGATGAAATTTGAAATGGAGACAGCTTATACCATGGGATAACATATAGGCTGCCTTTCGTCCGGAAATAAATCATTGTTCCCGTGGAATGGGCAACATAACTGAAAAGTCACCAAAAATACTCAACCAGGACAAAATATCGAAGTTGTCGCATAAAGACCGGACAAAGCTCATTTTACTCCCCTCGATGCAAGAAACAATACTCGGTATGTCCCTATGGGACACCGAAAACTATATTTTAAGGCTCTAAAACCAACAGTTTCAAAGATATTCGCAGAAAACTATCTTCGCTCTGATTGATGAACTAATCGCAAGTCCGTTTCCATGGCAACACTACCTCAAGGTATGACATCCAATTTTCTATATATCCCTCTAGGAGGCAATGCCAATTCATTTATTATCTTTTTCAAGATATATATAAACACAATAAGAACAGTGTAGCGCGCCTGCCTCCCGTCTGGAGGCCCCGGGTTCGATTCCCGGCTCCGTCAGAGATTTTAGACACTGACGTGAGGGCTGCAACGGGCTGAACTCAGATTCGTGAGGACAATTGAGTAGCTGTGAGGCAGCGTGCCGGTCACGAAGAACAAGATAAACGGCTGAGGGGACACTATGCACTGACCACGCGTCACAACAATATCTGCAGGCCAAATGGCTGGGAAGCGGTCACATGATAGGCCTAGGCCCTTCATGGGCTGTAGTGCAGGTGGAAAAAAAAAGTAGGGGAAGCGCCTTCTAATACCACCTTTAATTTTTAAACACTACAATAGCGGCTATTAAATAAAGGTAGCGATATAGCTATGTTCAATTTCATAAACACTGGGCTCACAAATCCCGTATAGTTAAGTACAAATATCGGTCTGGTCATAATTTCAATAGCAACGAAGCTCTGAGGCGGCTATTGCCGTTTCCTTAACACTTAAGGCATCCCGCCGTCATATACCTCAATGTGCACTTACCAAATTGTGAACCAGTCTATTTTACTGAAAAGAATTTCTACTAGCGAGTATCCACTCCGGCAAAAACCACACTCACTACATTTTCCAAAATTTACACAAGAAATGATTTTTAAAGCACTCTTCTGTATATTGAGGTACAGAGACATACCACCAGTGGCGGCTCGCTTATATCGTAGTTGGTGGGGCTGCATGCACATGCATTAACTTACCTTATTTGTAGATCAGCTCCAGGCGCCGAGTCTTGAACGTGGCGAATTTTTCGATGACAAGGTTATTGAAATTCGGTATGCTGTTTATCAGACCCTTCTCAATAGACAGCATTCCAAGTGCAGTAAGTCTTTCTTGTCCCATGGCATTCCTGAGGTACGTCTTGATCCTCTTGAGGCACGAGAAGCAGCGTTCTGGTTCAGCGGTAGTCATAGGCAGGGTGATAGCGATACGTAACAGTTTAACGACCTCTGTAAATGACGGACCTAAGTTTTCAGTGAGAAGGAAACTCAAAAGTTTTACAGCACCACCAATGTTTCGAAATTCTTCTCTTTGATACAATATAGTCAGTTCGGTCCTGAGTTTGTCCGGCTCGAGCATCGGAAAGACACGTACGGTAGCTCGTAAGTCTCCTTCCGGAAATGAGTTCTTATGTATCTCAAATTTTTCGTTTTGCAGAAGAGAAGAAAGTACTAAATGGTCAACAAATTGAAACCGCGATGTGACTTGATTGTTGATGACGTCACAAACTTCCCTTGCAGCAGCAATACGCGTTTGACTTCCTCCGATCTTCCGTCTCATTCTAGGTTGTTCACTCTCGTCAGCGTTGTTATCCAAATGGAATGAGTCTCGGACTTTCTGGACAGTTTCAACAAAACTCGAAACGCAGCTACGCACTTTCCCTACATCGATCTGACGACTCTGTAATTGTTGGTACAGAATGTCCACATGAGGCATGATGCAATGAAAGAAACGGAGCCAGAAATTGAATTCTGGATCATCCAGTGTCCGAAGAAGAGAACTAGCTTCGTTAACTGTAATATCACTCGAACGATCTGACTCGACTAGCACAGTGAAACATTCTTCTAGGGCTTCTTTTTTCTCAAACACAGTGTTCACCGTTCTAGCTCGAAAATTCCACCTGGTTGCTCCCGCAGACGGTATTCTCCTGGACACACACGAATCTAAAACTGATGTCCTGTGCGACGATCTCGAAAAGAATGCTGGGATAGCAGACAAATTCGCAAAAAATACTCGAGCTTTTGTATTCTGCTTAGCGGCTCTTTCCATAATCAGGTTCAGCTGATGGGCGTAACTGTGGATAAAAAAGGCATTCATGTATTCGTCCCTGATTCGCTTCTGCACGCCATTTATTGCGCCACTCATCACAGATGCTCCATCGTAGCTCTGGGCAATTAACTTTCCCTTGTTGTCTTTCAATATTATATGTAGCTGAGAAACAATGCATTCATATATTGAACTTGCATCCTGACCAGCTGGCTCAAAAAATCCCCAGAATCTTTCAACTGCTTTGCCTTCATTAGTGCAATATCGCAATACAATCACTAACTGCAACTTCTCAGTGATATCGGTAGTTTCATCGGCAAGAAGAGAAATGAAATCTACATCCTCAATTTCAGCTAAGATTCTTTCACGACATACTTCCAGCATGCAACTAAGCAAGTCATTTTGTATGCTTTTCGATGTTCCTTTGAATGCTGTCGAGCTTTCTAAATGACTCTGAAAACAGGAGTCTAATTCACTCGTGTATTGCACTAAATTTAGAAACACGCCCTTGTTGTCTGAATCGGCTTTCTCATCATGTCCGCGTAGCGCTAACTCATTAAAGCCGCAGAACTTAATACAGTTTATTAACTTTGAAAGTATTTCCCTGTTTCTAGTTACTTCATTGTTATGACGCTCAACCGATTGTTGATATGCCGAACTTAAGCTTTTCTGTACATCCACTTTCCCTAACACTGCAAAATTTACCATGTTATTTAAATGAGTTCCGGAAGATGCGTGTTTCTGAAATTTTTCGCTCAGTTTTCTAAGATCTGTCATTCCCTTTTGAGTCCAGCTGAATTCTCCACCGAACAAAATACATGGAAAACAAAATAAAGCTTGCTTTACCTCGCAACCACACAGCCAATCAAATTTCTTATACACGTCAGGATTGAAGCTCCTAGTGTATTGCTTCTGCTTGCTAGTAGAACACTGTTTGATGTCTAATACAGGTGTTGGTCTACCCTTACTCTTTACATCACATTTCTCGTGAAGCGTCAAACTACTAAATTGAAGCGACTGTAAAAATTGCACAGTGTTACTCATTATTTACTTGAAACACAATCACAAGCTAATCACACAACCGTACACAAACTCCAACCGCACGTACTACGGTTGTTGACAAGGGGGTAACTTCCACAGCTTGTGTAGAGCACTGGAGTAACGGATTTTTTTTCTAAGACTAGTCTGAAATAAATCGGTTTTGTAAGAACAAGGAACATTGCTAGGTATCATTAAAATAGGGCGAAATCTACTGTGAAATAATATGCAAGTATTTGTTAAAATCACGCAAGCATACTACTTTAGAATCTTTAGCTATAATTCGCACGTTGGCAAGACTGATTGTACAAGTGCTTGAAGAAAATAGCGCCAGTAATGGAAATGTTTGAATGCCTCCCTCCTTGCTTTCACTGGCCAAGGGATGGAGATGGACTTAGTTCTGCTAGAACCTAACAGATGCCGTGAGCGCCTACTTCCTGCTTCTACTTATGATTATGTTGCCACTCAGTGATACAAACCTAGCCGTGTTACAGCAAAAGCCACTGCGATTTAAACTTATCCTTGCGATAGTATTATGATTCTATCTATAATTTATTGCATTAGAATATTAGTTGCTAATTTTCTGAATACGAATTAGGAGCAGTTAACCGCTGCCAGTACATTATTTGAGCTGTTTGTAAACTGTATATCCGATTGTTTCCAAAGATGTGTTGGCACTTTGTATCGATGCTGCATGAAGTGCAGCTCCCTAAGAGGCTTTAATGACCTGCCTTGGCAATGGGGGAAGTGGATTCAGGAAGTGCGATTTAAGTTCTTAAGCTGCTGCAGATGATACAGCTGCCGTGGGGGGAAGCAGATTTACAAGCCAGCCTATACTTGCGAAAAATTGTAATCGCCTAGCAGAGATCCGTATAATTATACCGTCACCCCGTTACGTTCAAAGTGTAAATTGATATTGTCAAATACTCTGGGGGGGCTGCAGCTCTGCAGCTCCCCTTCACGGACCGCCACTGCATACCACATGGAAAGATACAATAAAATGTTGGCAAATCTGAGTTCAAGGAACTGCTGCCCAGAATAGGCATTCGGTACAGGTTATGCGGCCCATGTTCGTAACATGGAATGTTTTCCTTTGACAATGCATCTACACCATGTGCGAGGGCAACGCATTTCAAAGATCTCTAAAAACACAATAATCAGGAAATTGGAGAACAATTTAAAGTCGGAGTGAAGATTCAAGGAGAAATAATTTCATCTCTGAGATTTGTTGATGACATCGTCATCTTGGCCAATACGCCAGAAGATTTGAACGAGTTTTTGAATGGTATGGACTCCGTCTTAACGAATGAATTCATGATGAAAATCAATAAATGTAAAACAAAATTATTGGAATGCAGCCGAAATAAATCAGAAACCTCTATGGACATCAAATTGGCAGGTGAAACGCTACGGGAAGTAGGAGACTTCTGTTACTGGTACTTAGGAAGCAAAATAACCAGTAATGGACGAAGCAAAGAGGATATAAAAAGCAGGTTGGCTCAGGCAAAGAAAGCATTTCTACACAAAAAAAATCTCTTGACATCGAATATACATTTAGGTATTAGGATGTCATTTTTGAAAGCATTTGAGTCACTATAAGGAAGTGAAACTTGGACTAATGGTGCTGCAGTAAAGAGGAGAATTGAAGTGTTCAAAATGTGGTGTTACGGGAGAATGATGAAGATCAGATGGTTAAATAGGGTATCAAATGAAGAGCTATTAAAACGAGTGGGAGAGGAGAGATGTTTCTGGCGACTGCTAATGAAGAGAAGAGATAGGTTGGTACGACACATATTAAGACACACAGGAATAGCAAGCTTAGTTATGGATGGGAGGGTCAAGGACAAGAACTCTAGGGGTAGACCAGGGTTATACAGATTGCCTCGGATGTAGGGTGTGGTAGCTATGTAGTGATGAAACGATTAGCTCAGGAGAGCGAGGCATGGAGGGCTGCATCAAACCAGTCAAAAAACTGAAGACTCAAACAACAACAATCGGGAATTTTAATTACTTAGAGAGGCATGTGAGGCAAAAGGGTTGTTGGAGAATTTCAATCCCTGGGATGTAACACTGGAAATGACAGCATAATGTACATCAGCGACCAAGGTGAGAAATATTTTACTATAGGTCTATTAATAGCGACATGTTGACGTTCAAATCATCAATAAGTGTGGCAAAATTATACCCAGAATAGCTTAAGGAAAAATACTTTTAATTCCCCATATTCAGATAGATTTGCCACTCCAGGCGTACGTTTAGACAAAACCATTTTTTCCCATGGACAACTGTATGTGGCGTGCTGGCGAGTATCCGGACAACAAAATCGTTATGTCTCAGCAGAAGATGGCAAAACCAAAACTAAAATTTTCAAATGTGTTCACAACTCTATAAAATTCCCACTTTGCTGCTCATATCTATATACTGTATGTATCAGAATTTTCAGAATTTGAATCTACCCACCTGTAGCCGCGATTGTTGTAATAGAATAAACCAATTATCAGCAATAATGCATCGTCCCCATTGTCTTGATCGCGAGCGAAGCCGCGGGTACCTGCTAGTATAAAAATAAAAAGAACAAGCAAACTAGAAAAATCCCTCTGTTCGCCACCAGAGAGCAGCCACAGCCGCCGGAAAGTACTGTAGGCCTAAGGACCTTGGTAGAAATACACGCCATATTAATTAGAACTGCAGACAGAGTAGTACGAAGAATGAGGATGTCCAAATAAGGAGAGAAGGCGGGGGGGAATTGTGAAGTCACATCATTTCAGTGATCTAATCAGAAATGGCAACTGCAATTGCAATGTGCAAAAGACTTAAAAGGAAACTGCTCTGATACCAGAAATCATTCATAAAAGCCTATAAAATGAAAGTAAATTTAAGATATAGACCACACAGCTGATAATGAGAAATACAATCACCTCAGTTTGATGTTCCAATCCGATTTCTTCTGTGCTTTGCTCTTCCGCAGTTTCAGTTTCATCAGCAAATGCTAGATCGGGTTCAACTTTTATTTCCACTAGCTTATTGGTGGATAACTCCTCTACTGGTTCCTGAAAATAAGGAAAAATTGGTGCATGATCAGTCAAAGGAACAGATAGTAGCGTTTGTGGCTTGTGTTTGGCAACAAAATGATATTAAAGGACAATGGTCTAGTGCAGTGGTTCTGAACCCGTAGAAGTCAGCGGACCACTCAGCCTGAAACTGAATCATCTACGGACCACCTCTCCCCCTAATACACCTTATCAGTTGTAACGCTTCCTCAATAACACTTATATTAAAGATATTTCAATTCTAAACCTGATAGTCATCGTCGTGAATACATTCAGACGATTCTTGTTCAACGCACATTGTTTTCGAAATCCCCATTTATTGGCCACTTTTTTATACGTGCTGGTGGAACCTTTTCTCCCGCGGACCCCTCCCGAAGCACTCACGGTCTACCTGTGGTCCGCGGACCTCCGGTTAAGAACCACTGGTCCAGTGTAAGATTTATAATAAACTAGCTATTGTACCCGGCGATACACGGGAGATGTCTTTATAGGTTATAGAAAGATACATGCCATATATTTCGCAGAGTATATTAATTTTGCCCCTAAGTAAGTTTAGAACATAGTTCTCCTCGACTCTGATGTTACTCAAGTGCAATATTAATTCACTGTAAAGTGTAAACCTAGTCGAAAAGTACTGTGGAGTACAATAGCGTAGCAGAGCATGCAACAATAGAAAAAGGGATGTATATGCACATTTTCTTGAGAACTCAGTCTCACAATTACTTTCCTGATAGTGTTTATTTTCGATTTAATGGGGTACGGTAATTAAGACGTCTTATAGCAGTGTTCACATTGTTATCTCTATTATTTTTAAAATGTTGCAACTTCCTTCTTGATAGGAAATAATATTTAAATTATTCAATGATTGGAAGACAAAGTCAACATTGTGGAGTCACATATACCTATGATTTTTAATCCCACACAAATTACTTGAATAATGAGAAATGGCTTATTCCTGTACATAGGCCAGTGTGTACTATAGCAGCATATCAAGGAACAGTATTGCTGTAAACATAATTTACACGCATATTATCTCATCCACGTCAAGTTAAAGTAAATCGAGCAACGTATAATCCCAGTATAATGTCAAATAAGATGTTTAGATTCTGAACATATTGGACTTCCTTAGCCTCTAAAGTATTTCGTAAGATAAGAAATAAATTCTCTAAACTCAATCCTTAATCATCTTTAAAATGCTATAGCGGAATCCAGAGTGATTAGAACTCATGGCAATTATAACATTAGGCTATTCAATAACTTTTGTCAGTAAGCACTAAAATGGCTAATATAAATACTAAACATAAGAAAAAATGTGTGAACGAATAAAATCGAATTACCCGGTATATATTGTCAGCTATTCTTATGGCAAAGTATCATTATTTACTGTTTTGTCCATATCAGCCGAAAATTATTCCATAATAATATATATTCGTAGTTTAATTATGTTATTAACATGTTATCACCTAAATTCATAATTTAACATCTGGTTCCATTACAAATTAGCATAAGTCATAGAGCAGGATAATTACCAATTACAATATAACCCGAATCACAAAGGCAAATACTATTCATAGAATAATCCACAATATAATGCAAAAGTTACTGTATTTCTGATTTGTAATACATAAGACAGCTGGTAGAGGTAAACACTGTCAACAATTAATAAAATGCAGCATAAAGACATTATGATTAATAAAGCATTAACGTCAACATATCAGTAGTAGAACACACCTTAACGGAGAGTATTAAACTACAATTCTGGTAGATGTTACATACAACACATTGTGCGCGATACATTTCGTCATAAGATAAAGATTCAAAATGTCCTTAACAGCAGCGGCATAAAGAGTATAAAATTAGACTCAAAATGTCGCACAGGTTTCGGTGCCCTAGAGACTAAAAATTAAATAAAATTATACATAAAATGCAAAAATCACTTGGACCACCACGTGGATTAGCGGCTAACATTGTTGGCTGTCGCCTTGGAGGTCCGAGTTTGAATCCCGGCTCTGCAAAGAAATATTAATTCTGGTCCAAGAGCTAGAACGGGCTACACTGCGCCTTCCAAGGCAAATATTGGAAATTGTTTTCCGTAGTTTCCCACTTCTACTCGAAGCAAATACCGGGATAGTTCCTAACTGAAGGCTACAGCAACCTCATTTCCAATCCTCATTTGAATTACAAATACACACACTAACACAGATTATCAGAAAAATTCCATACACACTCAAGTTCATGGGGCTACATGACCATGATGTCGCAAAGCCTCTAAATTAATCAACAACAGAATCATAAGCTCGTTTAATCTTAATACTAAGTTTCGTGATGATATCTCCAGCCGTTGTAACGTTACGCCACATGCAGGGTTGGCCAAGGTATTTCTTTTTTAATTTCAATTCCCAACAACGACCCCAGTTAATACCATTTTAAAAAATACATATTCAGATTTTTATGGCGTTCAGATTCCTAATGTTATTATCGTCGTTTGGATAGAAAATGGATGGCCTCTTACAGAGATAGATGGAAACCTGGTGGTCACGTCTTGAGCTACTGTTGCCGTCGAGAAAATGGAGTGGCATGGCCTCTTACAGAGATAGATGGAAACCTAATGGTCACGTTTTGATCTACTGTTGCCATGGAGAAAATGGAGTGGCATGGCCTCTTACAGAGATAGATGGAAACCTGATGGTCACGTTTTGATCTACTGTTGCCATGGAGAAAATGGAGTGGCATGGCCTCTTACAGAGATAGATGGAAACCTGATGGTCACGTTTTGATCTACTGTTGCCATGGAGAAAATGGAGTTGCATGGCCTCTTACAGAGATAGATGGAAACTTGGTGGTCACGTCTTGAGCTGCTGTTGCCATGGAGATGACCGGCCTTGCCATTTCTTTTTCAGTTTATTTTCTGACTTTATTAGCTTTTGCTCAAGTGTCAAAAGGCCAAAATCAGAAGAATGAGAAAGACTATCAAAAATTCATGCAGCCAGCAGTTTATTCTGGGTCCTGAACTGTCTGTATGCAAAATTTGGTTGAGATTGGTGGAACAGTGTAGATATGTATACAGAACAAACACACATAGCCACATACAGACTTTCACTTTTATATCTAAGATATCAGCACAACTCTCAGTTCTGCAATACTTTATACATCTTCCTTGAATGAAAACTATGGTCCAGTGGATCTTGCAACTCATTACAAACAATGTGAGCTCTGTTAGCATCATGCACTTCCCACTGGCAAATGGTTGTGAAATTGTTAGGATATATCCTGACAGTGTTTTATTTCTGTAACTCAAATTTGACTGCTCATACTGAGTGATTGATTGAATGACAAAATGTTCTAATTATCTTTAATATGTATACCGGTAATCAATAAGATTCAGATGATAGATGAGGTTAGTAATCAGTAACAATGAAGCCAGCACATGGATCTCTCAAAAGAAACAGCAATTGTCAACAATGACATTAAATCAAGTAAAATTACGCGCCCGAGATACCCACATTTGGGGTATTCGCAGGGGTCAACCCAAGCGAAGTGCAATGCAAGGGCCTCACCCTGGGGGAACCGCCTTATTGATCACGGTAACCCCTACGCCAGGTAAGCATGCAGATAAATATAAATATAGAAATAAAAATCATATAAATAAAATTAAAATAATAAAAGAGATATAAAAATTAAAATAATGAACATAACTATAAAAAAATTATGACAATAATTATAAAAATCAATTCAAAATTACTTAATTCAATAAAAATTATCAAAATTAAATCTGTAAGAACATAAATTGAAAATTAAAAATAAATATATAAATATCAAAATTAGAGAGAAAAAATGACATTATTAATAATTAAAATAAATTAAAATGTAAAAACACATAAAAATAAACAATGGTTTTGCCCTATACAGGGTTTTTAAGTAAGTAAGAGCAACCACTGTAGTGGTGTTGAGATAAGATCGTTATGTTTAAAGCTAACAAATCTTGCAACAACCAAACTCTGGTCTTCAAAAAATACATATTGCTATACCCTGTATTTCAAGAGTAAGAACCTGAAGCATTTGGCGGGAACGATATAAAAATGGCCGCCGCGAACTCCTATTGACTGGAATTTTACAACTAATGCCACACGTCAGCGCATTGTTCATTCATTCAGTCGCTCGTTAACTGTGTCGGAGTTTGTCTCATTGTTATCGTTTCGTTTACTTTTAGCATCGAATTTTAATATTTTTTGTTTCCATTTTTACTTTGTTATTTCTTTTATAGTACATCAATAAGTTGCAAAGTACTGTGACAGATCCAGTCAGGGTCAATTACCGGCCCCGGATGACAGGAGATCGGAAGGAACCCGGAGAGTCAGTATGACGTCATGGCATGACGCGGCGAGGTAACCGCGAGAGCAGGGGAATGCTCCAGAAGGTTCCAACCCCTCCCACTTTTTTTCTCGAAGAAGGACGCAGTTCCAGAATGTTCAGTATGTGAGTCAGCAGTGTGTGAGTCAATAGTGCGTGGACGAGAATGTTATACAGCGGAGCACAGACGAATAGCCCATGTCACGCAGACAGTGATTTTACATCGGGAACTTGAATGGTTTTCGTGAGTGACCAACAGGCCATGAAGCCTGAAACTAGCGTGCATGTATTGCCAGTGCGTTTTTTTTAGTGAAGTATGTCAGTTTGTTTGTCGAACAGTGTGAATTTCAAGGCGATATCGGACTCGCTAGTATGTGAGGAAACAGTTAGAACTGATAAAGGAAGTCCGTTTATGCCGACAATTTATGTTCATTAAAGATTGATACCAGGAGGTGTTTAAAATTACGAGTATCAGGGGAAGAACTATATAACGATAGTCGAGGCGAAGCATTATCGCGAGGCCCTATTGTAACAGACATCCATTCGGAAATAGCATAGCAGTACGGCGTGTTAAGAAACGCAGTGAGAACGCAGTAAGGAAGGCCACATCTACTTTAAGCTTGTGTTGGAAGACTGTAGGCCACCAGCAACTTGATATGTCGGTCAAGGCCAGCTCGAAATAGTTCCTCGTGGAAGGAAGTGTGTCACCGGGTTAAAGGAAGTGAAAACATATAACTCAAGTGAACCAGGAACTAGACGCTATAGTGTGCGAGCGTGAATGTGCTCTGATATAGTGAGATGTAATATTGCCACTCGGCAGCATGAACTTAATAACCATGGACTCATATATTCTGGGCATCAACATGCACATTAACACGCGAATTATGCTGCACTGAACTTCTAAAGGGGCCATAATGGGGTGAACGGTCGCAACGAGATGGACGAGTGGACCATGGTTGGGACATGAAGGTGACCGGGGACAACCTGTGGGCAGACATGGGTGTCGCCAGGAGATCGAGAGGTGCCATGGGCGGATACCTCTACCAGTACGCTGGGAGACCACATCGCGGAGACACTGGAGGGACGCCGCCGCCCTGATGCCGCAGACGATGATGACACCGACGCCATGGATTTCCGAGGACACCGGATATAAAGTAAGACGTTTCCTTTCCATCCTTGTTCATCAGAAAGAAGAGAACTTCTACCTCGGATAGCCATGCCATGAGATAACCTGAGATCGTGTAACTTAACGCCCTTTATAATCATTTATTCCAGGTTGAATAAGAGCATCATTTTTTTTCATAGGGTCGTGCAGATGTTTTTTTGTCTTCCTTTTCGGGTCATTTGACCTACATAAATTTACAGCATCAATGGTAGGAGTAAGACATGTATTTATTCTCTGAGACATAATAATAATAATAATAATAATAATTTGAAATTGGGTAACGATAATAGGAGATGCCCATTTTTGCTGGGAGATTCTAGCATGACGATTTCAGAGGTCATTATTCGAATTTTATTCTGAAAGGTTTGTCACGGATTGCATAGATTTTTATAGCAATGAATATGGTTGGAGATTGTCGAATAAGGTTCCTTGGATAGGATGCCATATTATCATACGACCTCGTGGTCCCGATAAAGTTGATACGCTCTGTTGGTGTGGGTTCTTGAGACATGCTAATAATGCATGATTTATTTTGTAATGATGTTGTGTAAAGGTTATGTAATAATTATGTGGTGATTAGATATGGTATTATTCCGTCAAAATGTGACGAGATTATTCACGGGGCGACGGATGTCCGTGGAATTGTATTTGTAAGGACAGGGTCCTCTTGACGAACGTGCCACGTTCATTGATGAGTGGTATTGAATAGCGCAGGGGTGTAATTGATGGTGCGCTCGACAGTCAGGTTGTTTGGATCTTCACACAGAGTGTTCGGCGGAAGGGTTACGATTAAATGTTTGTTGTGAGTATGAAATACGCTAGGGCGCCTTATTGCGAGGTTCTTAACCTTTCATAAACATTTGACAATGCTATAATTTAATTACAAGGACAAATATGACCGTGTGGATCAAGGTTGTTGGAAAGGCGGAGATAAATCATTAATAATAATAAGAATTAGTAGTGTAAATATGTAAGCACATTCTGGGTGTGTTAATAATTTATGATAGGTTATAATTAATTGTTGAAATGTCATCCTATGTGAAGCTGAGTCGATGTTTGAGTGCTATTTGATGTAACATCATCATCATCATCTTGTACAGTTTCCAGCCCCAGGCTGGGTCTGTTTGGAACATAAGCCTCGCCACTTAGTCCTTTCTTCCCACCACCTCTCCGCTGTCACTCTGGTCCAGTCCTCGCCTCTCTTCTTGACACATTCCTCCACTCCTTTCAGCCATCTATCTCTTGGTCTTCCCCTTGGTCGTTTCTTCTGCATCTGCATCTCATGTATCCTCTCGGGAATCCTCTTCTCATCCATTCTCTTTAAGTGTCCATACCACCTCAGTCTTGACGTCTCAATCCTACCTTGCAAGGGCTCCTCTTTCACCATTTCCCTGACATTTTCATTTCTCAACCTGTCTCTTCTTGTTACTCCGATCCTACTTCGCAGGAACTTCATTTCACCTGCCTGTATTCTGCTTATGTCTCTTTTCTTCATTGTCCACGTTTCTGAAGCATAGGTCAGTATCGGGATATAGTAGCTTCTGTATAACACTTCCTTGCTTTTTTGTGGGACATCTTTATTCCACACTAAGCTCCTAATGCTTCTCAGAAATGCTTCTGCCTGTCTGCCACGTTCCGTAATCTCTTTGTCATTTCTCCCATTTTCCTCCACTAGACTTCCCAAGTACTTGAGACTTTCCACCTTCTTCAGCTGTCCACCTCCAAGTGTTATCCCACTCACCGGTCTGTCCTTTTTCCTGGTCGTTAACAGGATCTCACATTTACTGATGTTGAACTTCCATCCGTACTCTCCCACTGTTTCTTCCCAAGCCTTCAGTTGCTCCTGAATTTCCTCCTCCTTGTTTCCCCAGACCATGAGATCATCTGCAAACACCATTGCTTTCATCTTATCTTCTCCTATCTTTCCTGCAATCCGTGTCATTACCTCGTCCATAACCACAATAAAGAGAAGGGGTGACAGCGCACTACCCTGTTTCAGGCCACTAACATGATGCTCTTTAATTATTAATTTACAGTTCGATGGAGGAGATCCGTCCATTACTGTATAAGGGTAGACAGTTGTAATTTACATAGATATTCGATATTTTCTTAGAGTTTTTTTGCCGCAGGTGAACTTTGTGTTAAGTGGCTAGTGATGTTTACATGCGTGTGCACCGATAAATGAAGGGTTAATTTAGCTTTTTGAAAGGCGATCTCCTTGTCGGAACTTTAAGAGAGGACACCCACGAGTTTGAATAAGTATAATTTTTTGTTTGTTTAGGGACTATGAACTTTATTTTTTTTTCGGACTTTGTCCCACCATAACATTATACTCGTGCGTGATAGGCAGGTTGCATATTTATTTATCCTTTGGCCAATAAAGGAGCAGATGTGATTTTACGAGGGCTTTTCCTTTCTTTTCTGTTTGTCAATTCAAGTTAGGGTTTTGCTTGTGAATCCTGGTTCAGTCTATTTACCATCCCAACCCGTAAACGACCCGAGACCCTTTGTCTCTAGCTCGCTGGAGCTTTTCTTTCAGTCTTGTCTGTATGAACCAAGATTCATGCCCTAATTTTTTTTTTTGTACCCACTCCCTTGGCTGTTTCTTCTAATGGGGCCGGGATGCTAGCCGGGTGATCGCCTGTCCCATTGGAGAAGCGGGCACAGTACCGTAGTGTTCAAATTAACGCTTGTCATTCAATAGCCTACAAATCAACAATGTAAAAACACGTCAATAATATCGCCACAGAGCAGCTTGTCTGTGTGCTTGGTGCTAAATACTTATTCATCTTAACATTACGTATGTGGAAGCTTTTATTAACCGTACAGAGTTGCGATACAGTGAGTGAGTGTGCTTGGTGTTATCATAATGTTGTTTCTGCTTTCTGTGTTAACTGCTGTAAACTGTGAACGACCTTTACCCAAACTCTTATTTCATCTTGAAGGATATAATCATTGCAAGGTGAGTGTTGATATATTCATCATCAGATTACTTTGTGTTTGTATTTGGTATTATATTTGTATAGCTGTCGAGTATTTGGCCTCTTTCTCGTATTTATTGAATAACGGTGATAAAGGTAGCATAGCATCGGTGTGTTATTTGTTTATGTACCGTATTTCTCTATTCGAATGTCCTTGGCGTTGACTCAGGATCGACATTTGCATTATATTGCACTTAATAGTACCGAAATAATGTCCGAAGTGTAGCCCTGTGTATTATTTGAAGCAGCTGATCTACAAGAACAATAAAAGCTTGGCAACACAGCTCAGCTGTTCCTAACTCCCGCCATTTCCTTTACGTTCTTTCTTCTGAAATACGGAGTATAGTTATAGTTTGATTTGCTTACCCTTGAGAGTTTTTCAAAATGGTCCTGTCTGTGTGAGCTGCTGTAAAAATTACTCTTTTGTTGAAGAAACTGAATATTAGATAAGCTAAGAGCATCAACTTTAGATTACTACAGATAAACTTTGTTCGGCTTTTCCCAATTAATTGGGGTCGCCAGAACCAACCAGGCTCATTTTGGTTTTGGCCAGGGATTTAAGGTCGGATGCCCTTCCTGGCACCACATGATTTTACAGGTGAAAATTCCACCCCGCTGTCACCGGGATTCGAAAGACAAGCAGCTAAGCCACTGCGCCATCACTTTCCCCTTTTAGAATACTACAGTGAAATTAAATATCTACCGGGGTAGCTATGCGCACTAAAATAAAAGGAAGCTTGTAGTTTAAAGAAACCGTGAATCTCGCGATCATGAGCCACTGGACCTTCTCTTAACGTGGAATCCGAACCACAGGCTATGCCATTTCACTTCTAAAATCAAAAATGCATTGGCCAGGAATCGAACCCAGTTCGCCTTGGTCATCATCATCATCTTGTACAGTTTCCAGCCCCAGGCTGGGTCTGTTTGGAACATAAGCCTCGCCACTTAGTCCTTTCTTCCCACCACCTCTCCGCTGTCACTCTGGTCCAGTCCTCGCCTCTCTTCTTGACACATTCCTCCACTCCTTTCAGCCATCTATCTCTTGGTCTTCCCCTTGGTCGTTTCTTCTGCATCTGCATCTCATGTATCCTCTTGGGAATCTTCTTCTCATCCATTCTATTTAAGTGCCCATACCACCTCAGTCTTGATGTCTCAATCCTACCTTGCAAGGGCTCCTCTTTCACCATTTCCCTGACCTTTTCATTCCTCACCCTGTCTCTTCTTGTTACTCCGATCCTACTTTGCAGGAACTTAATTTCACCTGCCTGTATTCTGCTTATGTCTCTTTTCTTCATTGTCCAAGTTTCTGAAGCATAGGCCAGTATCGGGATATAGTAGCTTCTGTATAACACTTCCTTGCTTTTTTGTGGGCCATCTTTATTCCACACTAAGCTCCTAATGCTTCTCAGAAATGCTTCTGCCTGTCTGCCACGTTCCGTAATCTCTTTGTCATTTCTCCCATTTTCCTCCACTATACTTCCCAAGTACTTGAGACTTTCCACCTTCTTCAGCAGTCCACCTCCAAGTGTTATCCCGCTCATTGGTCTGTCCTTTTTCCTGGTCGTTAACAGGATCTCACATTTACTGATGTTGAACTTCCATCCGTACTCTCCCACTGTTTCTTCCCAAGCCTTCAGTTGCTCCTGAATTTCCTCCTCCCTGTTTCCCCAGACCATGAGATCATCTGCAAACACCATTGCTTTCATCTTATCTTCTCCTATCTTTCCTGCTATCCGTGTCATTACCTCGTCCATAACCACAATAAAGAGAAGGGGTGACAGCGCACCACCCTGTTTCAGGCCACTCATTTGTCTGAACCAGTCTGTTCTTTCCCCTCCAACTTTCACACAACTCACACTTCCACAATACATCTCCTTCACTCTGCCTACAGTCCCTTTTTCCACTCCCATGTTTTCCATTGCTTTCCAAACCTTCTCCCTACACACACTATCATAGGCCTTTTCGATGTCCAGGAAGGCCATCAACAGATCCTCTCCAAATTCGTAGTGGTGTTCCTGGAGCTGTCTCACTGAAAATATGAGATCCACTGTTGATCTCCCAGGTCTGAAACCATACTGCTCCTCTCTCAATTTTCTCTCCACTTTGGCTCGTATTCTACTTTCTAATATCTTTTCATATATCTTGGCACAGTGAGGTATGAGTGTGACTCCCCTGTAATTTCTGCACTCCTTTCTGCTTCCTTTCTTAAATACTGGGACAATTAATCCTTTCTTCCAATCTTCTGGGGTCTTTTTCTCCTTCCATATCACCCTCATCACACGGTACAGCCACTGTTTCCCAACCTCCCCTGCTGCCTTCACCATTTCAACACTCACTTCATCCACACCCGGTGCCCTTCCTCCTTTCATCTTGTCTATAGCCACCTCCAGTTCTCTCCAATTCAGGTCCTTTTCCATTCCTGTGTTGTCTTCTCCATCTTCCAATACATTGTCTTCCTCCCTATGACCATTTGGATTCAGCAAATCCTCAAAGTACACTTTCCACACTGTCTTGAGTGTTTCTTTGTTGTGTACCTCATTTCCGTTTTTGTCCATCATTACCACATCCTCTTGCAGACCTCTTCTCTTACTTTTGACCATCCCATAAAGTACTTTCTTATTTCCTCTGCTGTCTTCCTCCATCATCTCTGTCCACTTTACCATCCACTTCTTCCTCTACTCTGCGACAATCTTGTTTGCTTCTTTCTTCTTTATCTTATAATCTTCCCTTGCCAGATCAGTTCTTTCCTGGAACCACACTCTGAAAGCCTTGTTCTTCCTTCCCACACCTTCTTTTACTCTCTCATTCCACCATGGTGTCTCTTTACACCGCTTTCTGTTGCTTGTTCTTCCACATACTGCCATTGCAGCTTCCACCATTGTGTTTTTGAATTGCTTCCATTCCTCTTCCCCTGTTTTAGGATTGTCTGTTGGCATCCTTTCCCTTATTATCTTCTGGAATTCTTCCTTGACTTTCTTTTCCTTGAGTTTCCATACTTTGATTCTCCTTTCCTGGTACTCTGTCCTCTTGCTATCCTTAACAACTCCCAGGTTCATTACAAGTATTCTGTGGTCGCTATCTAAGGCCTCTGATGGTATTACCTTTATATCTCTGACACTTCTCTTCATTTCCCAGTCGTACAGCATGTAATCTACCAAAGATTTCTTTGTTAAATCACTGCTGTACCACGTTACCTTGTGGCTTTCTTTCTTCTGGAACCAGGAGTTGCCTACCACTAAACCGTTTCTCTTGCAAAAATCCAGCAACTTTCTCCCTTCTTCATTATTGCTACCCCATCCTTCTGCTCCCAATACATTTTCATATCCTTGCCTTTCACTTCCTACATGTGCATTCAAATCTCCCATGACAATGATGCTCTGACCATTCAACTGCTGTTGTAGCTCCTCCTCAAAGTCTTCCTTCTCTTGAGCTGTACATCCAACTTGAGGGGCATATACCTGGGCTATCTCCAGGCTTCTTCCCTTTACAGTTACTCTGATCTTCATGATCCTGTCACTTATTCCCTTTACCTCTTCCTTCATTCCATCTCTCACAACTACTCCTACTCCGCTCCTCCTTCCTTCACTGTTCCCACTCCAGTACAACCGGTACCCTTTCCTCAGTTCTCTGCGACCTTCTCCTTTCCATCTTGTTTCTGCCAAGCCCAGTATATCCAGTTTTCTTCTCTCCATCACATCTACAATCTCCTCCACCATTCCTGTCAGTGTCTGTATGTTTAATGTCCCAACCCGTAGTCCATTAGCATATCCGGGTCGTCGTCGTTTGCATCCGTCCTTTCCGAGGCCAGTTCCTGTTTTGAATGCAAATATGATATCCACTACTGGCTTGCTAGGCCTATCGTAGCTTCACCAGAGCCCCGTCAGCCGTCACTTTTCAGGGTTCCCATAGAGCCTTCACAGCTACCGCAGCGGTCCCAGGGCACACAAAGTCCCCACTGTACTTCACCCCTACAGGCAATCCTGCCGTTGCCCGTCTCCCACCACGTGGAGGAGGGGTTGGACTTGTGGGAGGTGACAGGCCTTGGTGAGAGGCAAAAAGCTTGACCGCTGTGCCACCACGCCCTCTGCAATGAAACATGTGGGTATGGTATCACCAGGTGCAGAAGAATAGTGGGTTCAAACCCCACCTTTATCCATACTACAAATGATTTTCCAACTTCTCCAAATTTCAGCTCAAGGGAAATGCCAGAACCAGTGCCTCCTAATAGGCCAAGGGCATTTCCCTCCAACTTCTTCCCCAGTTCCATTCGTCTGCATTTATTTCATTTCACATCAACTCTTTTATGATTTTTTAAGAGCGTTAAAAATCCCTCAGTACTTTGGAGGGGAAGTAACGCCGACGTGATGGTCCCATGGCATTGGTTTACGGCATGAAAAAGAACCTTTCACTAACTACACTTGCGGAAGCTAAAATTTGTAGGTTAGTATGATAACGCTATATTAGTTCCAACGTTCACCGCCACTGACTGTGATGGCATTTAGTAGCCACGTCCGCAGCTATGGTAGCAAAAGTAGGAACTACTTGAAAAAATTAATCGTCTGCAGTCCTTCTACCTGAATCACAGATAACACACACTAATACAGGCATCACAATTAACACTGGTTATCAGACAAATTCTACACACACCCAAAGTACATGGGGCTACATGACCGCTTTGTCGCAGTTCCTAAACTAAGGAACCAACTAACATTCTTATGAGACTGGCAGTGCAAAAGGAATCTAGCCGTAAAAAGCTATTGCCATGTACAACCTCATTTTACCTCTACTTTGACCCAGTAGAAAAGAAAATAACAAATACTCAGCACGTTTTGGTTCTATACCGACAAATAATATGAAAACATCACACTACCGGCATCTTTTTAATACTTTAGACTACAAATTGATTAGAATTCCACTTACACTGGATGATTCCTCTGAATCTGGCAGCCATTCTGGTTCGCATTTGATGAAGTGTGCTCCCTCCATTATTTTCTAGGATCTACAAGAGAACACAAATATGAATACTTAACTCTCGATCTGAAAGGAGGATGAATTATGACTCGAAAGAAGGAGGTCGTCCTAGCCAGTACCAGAGAGCAGCAGTCTACAGTGCAATCCAGGATGAGTGGACAAGCGTATCAATGGAGGAAGTAGCAGGCCGGAGAACAAGCGAGAGGGCCCAGTTTTGGCAAGCGGGCTCGGCGAGGAAGGGGACAGGAGGTCGCTGACTCGCTGGAACCTACCCATGTGATCGAACCCTACCCTACTGTGGCCAAAGCCAAGCAGCGGCCTCCGAGCGAGAAGAGGAGGACCTAGCTGAAGCCAGCCACGGTCAAGAAGCTGGAATAAGGCCCGACTAGAGAGTCGTCGAACGGACCAGCCAGCAACGAAAGCTCTGATACCGTAGAGGTCTCCCTGCGCCCTGGGTTCTAGGCCGCGAGCTCACACGCAGCTACTCCACCCCCTCCAAGCTGGTGATAGTTGTGTACTATCACGCAGATTACCACCCGGAAGAGGAGAAGGGACACATCAGCATTGTGATGGTCTACCTTCACCAGTTCAATGGCGAAGGCAACCAGGACCAGAACATCGAGGCCTACCTCCCCTTCGACATCCAGATTAGGCTGGGTTGGATCTAGTCTGGCAGATTGCTTACCAGATGGGCTTGCGCTCAGGGCAGTGCCACGGCCCCATCAACGAACGACCAGAGACGCCAACAGAGAAGCTCTGGTATGAAAGACGGAGGCTGCAACGCAGACCGAAGCGGGAGGACCACCCCTGTCAGAGGCCGGGACCCAAGCGATGCCGAGAAGTTGGAGCAAAGCCTGGCTGGAGGGTGCCCCTGGCATTCTCCAAGACATCGCAGTCGTACAGCCCCATACAGACAGCACCCTCTCCTGCCCCTCAAGAGCTGGCCTTAGAGAGGCAACGCGCGCCGCCACCATCCAGCAGCAGACGACGGAAGACGCCACTTGGGAGGCGTCGAAGAGTAGCCGTTGCTGCCGGTGCCACGGGTGTTCAACAAAGGAACCAGCAGCAGCGAGTAACATGGACAGTTGCAGCTAGGACCAGCAGTTGCCACCTTCGACATCATCACGGAAGAAGCCCCATTCAGCTCAGCTCCTGCAGTGTTCACGCTATCGGCAGTGGGGTCACTCCCAGGGAAACTGTTCCCCAGCCCGGTAGAACGGGTGTTCTGGTACCCACCACCACACCTAGTGCTCGGTGCCCCGGGATGCGTCAACTGCCACGACCTCTCATCGCAGCTGCCCCATCTACCGAACCATGGCAAGAGCAAAGTGGAAGGTGACTCGGTGCCATGGACCACTGCAATGGCCCCTGCCTCGGTAGGAGCGGCCCCACCCATCTCCAGTTTCAGAGACTCAGCACCAGGGACCCCATGGAGACCGGGCAATGGTGCAGGTTCTCATCCTTGCTCAGTAGCCGGCAGGCCCGTGTTACACCCAGCAGCACATAGCCTGATTCCCGGTAACAAACACGGCGGGAAGACAGACATGGATCTGGAGCATGATACCATCACCCAAACTAACATAACCTACTAATATCCTACCACATCCTTGCATGTGCTATCACAATGTAGGCAGATGCTGTAGGGGCCGCTCACTTTCGGGGCTTTCAGGAAGGGAAGGCGAAGAAGCGAAAGAAGAAGGAGAAACAGAAGAAAAGGAGGAAGGTGAAGAAGGAGTGGAAGTAGGTCAAGCGGAAGAAGGAAAGAAAGCAGGTGAAATAAAAGAAGGTGAAGAAGGAAGGAAAGCAATGTTAGTTAGTTATTGAGGTTTCAAGAAGCGTAACTACGAGGTCATCTGCCCCTAGAAAGCAGATGAAGGAAGGAAAAGGTAGATGAGAAAGGAGAAATGAAAGAGGGAGAAGAAGTTGATAAAGGGGAAGGTGGTAATAAAGAAGAAGAAAAGGATGGACGAGATGGAGAACAAGGCAAAGACAGGGCCATGGGGGAAATCAAAGGGAAGGAAATTTTAATCACGGAGGAGAGAGAGCTAGAAACTGGAATTATGGGAGGGAAGATAGGCATTATGGTAGACAAGAGAATAATGGTAAGGAAAATCAGAGTAACATGCATCAGGGAAACAGGGAAAATAATCAGCTAGTGAACAGACCAAGTGACCAGATATACTAAGCATGTTTAGGATACAAAACAGGGCGATTAGAATTATGGCAAATGTAAACACTAGAGAATCATGCAGACCTCTGTTTAAAGATTTGAACATTGTCCCACTGCCCTGCATTTTATCTTTGAAAGTGTTGTGTTTTTTTAGAATCTAATGAATAAGGATGTTTTTCTAAAAACAAACAATGATGTTCACAGACATAACACAAGACAAAATCAAAACATTCATATTTCACACACACACACAAGCATATATCAAAAAAGAACTTTTCACACAGGAGTTAAATTATACAATAAACTACCCCAGTATATAAAACTTGCCCCAAAAATAAAAACCTTTGATAGAATGTTGAAAACTTATCTGCAGTGCCATTGTTTTTACTCTGTAGTTGAATATCTTAGTGTATAGGAGCGATGAAATCTATAATTATATTTTACTTTTCTATTTTAATTGTAATACCTAGCTGTAAGTTGTTGTATTTATAGAATTAAGTTTTCATATTATGATAATAGAGTAAGGTGTAAATAGTTGTCCAATAAGATTGTATCTCTTAAGATCTGTTATTATAATAAGTTATAAATAGTTATAGTATTAGTAATATATACCTGTTAGTTCTTTTATTTTATAGATGTAATTTCTGACATTTCCTATATCAAAAATGTATTGTATACATGTAATTGATCAAATGGATTTAATAAAAAATAAAAAATAAAAATAAAAAAAGATAGACAGCAGAGGCTCGATGAAATCAGGAATAACAGACCCGATAGGTGTACTTAGTGTATTTGTGTGAGAGTCGAGGACTAAATCTATAACCCAGTAGTTAGAGATTTATCCTCGAGGGGGCGACTGTAACCAAAATTATTCAGTTACATAGCTCACCCTCGGGTTTTCGCCTTGTGTGGTTAATTGAGGGTACAAAATGGCCACATATCACCTGGGCAATACATGGTATCGAGTGGTTACAGTCCACTAGATACCATGTAGATGTAGATAACTAACAATGTTAAAGGGGGGGTTTCATATTAGAATGGTATTGATACTGAGATGGTGTTATGTTTTGGAGATGATGAAAGAAGGAATATTTTTGGTTGATATGTTTTAAATGAAAAAGAATGAGAAGAAGAGTTGTGGATGTGATAAGTGAGATAAATAAAGAAATAAGTAATATTTTGAAAAGGTAATGTTTTTAAGATAAGTAAAAATATATGGCATTTCAGCAATAGAAGAAAGTCACAAATTGCACTTCAATGTGAGGGAGTGATTGTATGTTGCTGAAGATTTGTGTATATCCCTGTGTCATGTCCAAGTAAGAACCACAGTCAGTCCTTTTATTACTTTTCTTGTGTGCGTAACACCAAGCGACCCCTTTCATATTGAGATCTTTATAAAGGAGTAATTGCAATGTTAGTGAAATTATGGTTGTTGTCAAACATGTGTTTGCATATAGCTGAATGTTTGTTGAGTTTAATTGCATTTCTGTTCTCTTTGTAACATGTTCCAATATGCCTTCCACTTTGCCCGACATGTAGTTAACGTTACATCCTTCATCTTGGCATTTCAACAAATATCCACCTGATTTTGAATGCGGAGTTTTCTTTGTTAAGTTGCTATTATGAAGGGGCTTATCGAGTGAGTTGTTTGTTATAAAAGCTATTGTTGTTGTTTCTTATGGCTAGCCCGGATTCCAATCCATCAGCTTTCTTGCGTTCCAATAGAGTTGTGTGAGGTTTCCAGAAGTTCTAGCAGTCACATCAAGTTTGTTGCAATGTAGCAGGTGCCCCTTATCCATTTTACTTCCAGGTTCGTGACAAAGTGTGCATTCTTCAGATCTCAGGATGTTGATTCGTTTCAGATGAGCTGCAAGGCAGTCGTGGCCAGTATTAAGTCTGAAGAAGGCTACAGCTTCTCTTCTTGGTGTTAATTTATATTGATCCCATTTAGCATCAATGTCTTTCCATAATTTGGTTTCTGCTGTTTTCTTTGCCATTTCTTCATACCTGTTTTTGATAGTATTCTTCAAGATCCTTTTTGCTGACATAAAATCAGTCTGACTGACAGGTTGATGTAGCGTGGTACCTTTTTTTGCTAATCTGTCTGCCTCTTCATTTCCTCCTATTCCAAGATGAGAAGGGATCCACTGAAATGAGACATGTTTGTGGAGTCTTTGAAGGGTTTTTATCACACACAAAAATTCTTTCAGTTCTTTATTTTGGGGCTTATAATTTGACGAGATGGCTTGGATGGCTGCTTTTGAATCTGTAATGATAATGCATTTTTGATAATCAATGTTTCTGCCTAATAACTGATGGAGTGCATGTGAAATTGCTCTTATCTCAGCATCAAAGTTTGTTTTGTTTTGGCCTACTGGGAAGTAGAGTGAGAAGAGAGATGAATGTATTCCTGCTCCAGTTCTATTTTCTTTGTCTTGTGAGCCATCTGTAAATATTTTTAGCCATTGATTAGATGGATATCTTTCTTCTATTGTACAGAGGGCCAGTTGTTTTAGATCTTGTGGTGAAGAGTCTTTCTTGCAGGCCTCTTCTAACAAAGTAAGATCTGTAGTCACTTGTATATATTCAATGGGGTTGACTGGCATACAGAGTGGTTCAAGTTTTATTTGCAGATTGCTCTTATTGATGTATTCTTTGGCGAGACTTAAGGGATCTTTTTGTGTTTTAAGATTGGGGCTAGAAACTGGTTTTTTGATCCATGTCATTTGAGGTAGTCTTTGTATACTGAGATATGCTATATTGAGTCCTTGTTTCTTGAAGATATTTATTATTTTGTATGTTCCCAAAATTGAATCGTATGTATTTGTTTTCATTTGGGGTGAGTGAATTATCCTCTTTTTTCTTCCGTTGATTTTCCAGTATCTGGTCAATTGTGTTGGGCGAGAAATTGATCTCTGCTGCCACTTATGTTATCGTCTCAATTTCTTTATTGAAGTTTGGGTTGACATCGGTATACTGACAGCCATGTTTATCATAGAATTGATGCCTGCTAATTTATGTGAATCTTGGTGGTTTGAACGTTTGTCAATATGTGACGTTTGCGTTTACTTGCAGTACCGGTATATGGAATGTCTACACAAGATTCACTGCCTACGGCTTTCACTGGAAGATCTGCACACTGCACAACTGACAGTCACCACACACCGGATGACAACTCCAAATGCCAACTGTGTGGAATCAAATGTACGCAGGACCACCTGAGGAACTGCTCTGAAAGGACTGTTACACTCGCCCATTATGCCAATGACCTGTAAATCATGTCAACACATTGTGCTCAGTATTTCGATACATCCACTATGGAAAAGAAAAATAACCGACAGTTAAATTACTTAGACTTAACAATCCATCCATCTAACATGCAGTGCAGTTTCAAGCTCAGCCAAACCATTAGTATTAGTTTGATACATTAGGAACAAATGTGCTACCCATATCATAATTTCAAGTGGCTTTTTTTAGAGTGAAATGCACAAAAGTTGTGTATAAGTTATACGTTACATATGTTTTGTTGGTATCTTTGTACCTTGCATTTGTATATATTGTTTATTACGCACAAAAGTCTACCAGGACCAGGGATTTCACTCGTTTTTTTTACAGGTGGTCACGTGGTAATGGTCACAGGGCTGATCGCACAATTCACAAACATAGTTGTTCCCGGGGTCATGAAAACACTGTGTCTTGCATACTTTGTGGTGGTATCCATGCACAGCCATTGAGGTCTACCTCTTTACCAAATTTCGTTCAATTCGGTTTCACATTGTTTGAATTGATAGGGTGAATCAATTCGCACACATACATGGCCGCCATCTGCAAACTATTGGGCTGTTGACCTTGTAGTTTAGTCAAAATACGCTCGCCATATAAGTATATGTTGTTGCAATATTTGGTAGAGATCGGATGATTAGGTTACCGTAGTCGTAATTTGATTTTAGCTTTGAACATTAGGGTGGCCGCCGCCGTTTCCGTCAAGATGGCGGCGATATAAAACATAACACTGAGGTGCCCTTTGCTAGTGCTACCTCTGTACCAATTTTCGTTCAATTCTGTTTCACCATGTTCGAATCTATAAGAGTACACACACTCACACACAGTCAGGCACACAATTTTTCGCCCTGTGTTGATCTCATTAGTCTACTTCCATTTTTTTTGCAAAAAAATTTTAAAGCGGTCCAATAAGTGTTTAAAAATAAAAGTTACACTCAGTGAAAGACTTGACTTTATATCATTTCAAATGATGCATTCTACAAATGCTACACATGTTAGAAAGGCAGGAGGGCTTCTCGCTTCGCCCGAAACCCCAGGACTCTTTCAACAGACTCCATTACCCATTAACTAAGGCTTCCCGCGCGGGGAACGGAGAGCGGGAGGTGCACTCCGCTGCATGACGTCACGCATTCTCTTTCTCCATATCGCATAACGCCATAGCCCAGGAGTAAACTCAGACTCGGTGCATATGCACTGAACAACATGATGACGTCATACGCTCTCCGTCTCCGTATCGCATAACGCCATAGCCCAGGAGTAAACACAGACTCGGTGCATATGCACTGAACAGCAACTACGGGCTTATCCAGGTAGATTGGAAGACTTTGTATCACCAACAGGGGAGGCACTGCAGTGGGTTCAAAAGTTGAACATTCACCTATAATGGATAACTCTAATGCCTGACGTGAATCAATGTTTTTTTTGTTATTGTGTATATATTGTATATATTATGTATATAATTCCCTTGCCATACGCTAATAAATAATAATAATAAGCATGATGACGTCATACGCTCAAGTGCAACCTTAGTACATTTCCTCTCCGTAACCGTAACGCATAACGGTAGACCAAAGCATAACGATGAAGTCGACAAGATCATTTGAAATGATTTAAAAAAGGGAGGGGGGGGGGGAAACAGTTGGTAATCAATAAGGAACTCTCCTTATTTCACTCCATAAGAATTAATATAGATTGGGATTGAACAACACAGAAGGTCATGCAACGCACAATATCTAGTGCACTTACAGAATATAATTATCACGAATCGTGATCTTGACCGTAATAGGCCTACGTAAACAGCCGGCAAAAAGCTGGTGGATGCACTCCCAGTACGATTGAACACTTACCACTTCGACAGCAATACTAAATGTTTGGCTTCAGTATAAAATAGCTCGCTTTTCCTCCGCTCATGCGTACTGTTTCGGGTCCATACAAACAAGATAAAACGGAAGGAAAGAAATATGCAGTGCAATTATTTCAATTAAGTAAAGACACCGGTAGTGGCCACTGCTTCCGTCAAAGAATGGCTTCCGTAGTGGCCACATGAAAAATAAGAATTGAAGACTTCCTGTTAGCTTCAAACTTGCAGATCATGGAGCTTATGCCATCTAGTGGTAAGAAGTAGAATGAGCATAGTGCTCAGCATCATGGGAATTTGCTACCATGCGCTTCAATATGGCAACCTCATATCATCATTAGATTTCAGCTGGCTCTTAAAACGTCTTCTTAGAAAGTAAGTAATAATTTGTTTGTCACGGAAGATATCAACCATCTGAAATAGATGTATTTCTTACTGTAACCACATTATCAAACTTGTAAATAATGTTTATGATAGTTTTAGCTCGAAATAGCTCTTACTTTTGCTTTGAGGTTATGTGGCCACTACTGACACACAAAATACTACGATTATCAGAAGTGGCCACCAACCGGCTACTACTGGAACAGGAACGTTACAAACATATCAACTTGAATTTGCTTTCCATGAACTCATAAATGAATCTACTTAATATTGTCTCGTTTTCGTTGTTATATTATTTTTTAATCTAATAGTGGGCCACCCAATGGTCACTACTGAAACACATTCTGGCCACTTTTGACCAGCCTATCCACAGAGGTTTCAATTAATTTTCTGGGGGGAAAATTGAAGGTAACTTAATTTGAAATGAGAAGGGGAGGGGGGGGGGGCGATTTCATTGGTATTTCTATCATAAAGGTCTTATAGTGATTTCCTAATTTCAACTTCTCCATGACGTTGTCTGCAGGTTCAAGAATGCCTTCAGAATAGAAAACATTTTGGGCTTATGATGCAGATGCGGACATCTCACGTGGAATGCCAGTAGCTGTGGCTGCAAAGAAGTATGGCGTTCCCCGAACTACCCTTTGAAGATTTATTGCTATAGGTAGGAGGAAGGAATTCAAGAAAATGGGGCCACCTCCAGTACTATCAAAACAAGAAGAAATATTGGTTCTCTGGATTGCATCAGCTGCTAAAGCGGGGTTTCCAGTAAAACAAACTGATCTTTTAGATGGCGTCCAGAAACTTTTAAAAGAAATTAATAGAACAAATTATTTTCAAAATGATCGTCCTGGCTGAACTTGGTTTTTAAGATTTGTAAAGAGAAATCCAAGTGTGACAACAAGAATCACTCATAATTTGACGATTAGCAGGGGTTCAGTTACAAAGGAAAGTTTAACATGCTGGTTTTCAGGAGTTAACGATTATTTAAAAAGTCAAAATTTGCAATGTATTCTTGAGGAACCTAACGGAGTATTCAATTCGGATGAGAGTGCATTCTTTTTAAATCCACAAAAGAATTGTGTTTTGGCCATAAAAGGTGACAAAACATTTATCAGCAATTCAGTTCTAATGAGAAAGAATGTATTATTGTCCTCGTTAATGCTAATGCCGTAGAACAATTAGGGCCTCCTTTAGTTGTTTTTAAATACGGTAGAATACCGCATGACATAATTACTAGTGTTCCATCCAACTGTGGACTGGGTAAGTCCCACTATGGTTGGATGAATGGAGACCTGTTTTATCAATATGTAACGAATGTGTTCCATCCTTGGTTGGTCACCAATAACATTCCACTGCCTATTATTCTGTTTGTTGATGGTCACACATCCCACTTAACATTACATACAAGCCAATTCTGCAGTGAAAATGGCATTGTATAGGTGGCTTTGTATCCGAATGCTACGCGCCTTATCCAGCCGATGGATGTATCTGTATTTCGATCGTTAAAGGAACACTGGAAGAATGGTGTACACCATTGGAGGCATTTGGACAGACCGGAGTTGAAAAAGAAGAACTCTTGCCCCCTACTTAAACAGGTCCTTGATGATAAAATAATGCCCACAATAATTCTAAATGGCTTCAAGAAAAGTGGGTTAGTGCCTTGAAATCCATCAGCTCCATTGCAGACTTTTAAACAAGATTCTCTTGGTTCTGCACAGGTTTCAGTGAACAAGAGTGAACTTAAAGTAGCGTTGAAAGTGATTGAACATTATATAGGCAAAGAAAAAATTATAGCTTTTAATCAAAGTGAATTGTGGACTGGTGCACCTGAGGACAAGCACTTATTTCATTTGTGGAGTAAGATCAGAGAAGAAGAAAGGAAGATTGTAGTTTTATGTGACCGTTAATCTCGAGATCATAAGCCAGGAATAACATCAAAACTGATGCATCAAGTAATGATGAACTTGCAGTTGCACAAGTCGAGGATAGCAAAGATACTTCAGAAGATAACATCCAAACATCTATGATTGCTGACTTGCCAGATCAGTAGTGTATTTGTAACAGTTCTAGCACCACCTCCACCTCCCCACCTCACAAGATGGCGGCGGTGAGATATCTCTCGAACTTATGGTTGGATTTTGATGAATGAGGTGTCATTGAACTCGGGCTGACACTCCCTTTCCAATGGACAACATATTTCAACCCCAAAAATAAAACCTACCCCTACTAGAGGGTGAAATTGTATTTTTTAGAGAATCTCTCTTTCCAATTGCAACATGTGAGAGTTTGAATGCCGATATGGAATGAAACGTTGTTCTACATAAAGTGCATGTGTTCGGTGGGTAGCCACTATGAATTAACATGCTTGTTTTTTGTTTCTATGCATGCCCACTCATAGGTTTGGTAAGAGGGCGGGCTTTTTAAAAGATGGTGGCTGTAGTGTAACCTAACCCAACCTAACGGGTCCTTGTGGACGAGTCCTTGTTGACAGGTTCTTGTGGACAGGTCCTTGTTGACAGGTCCTTATGGATGAGTCCCTTTGGACTGGTCCCTATGGACTGGCCCATGGTCTCTAATGCTATGATGAAATTAAACGTTGTTCCACATGAAACGCATGTGAAGAGCCGGTTGCTACTATGAATTAACATGTTTGTTTTTTGTTTTTTTTACGCATGCGCGCTTGGGTTTTTGTAGGCGGGCGGGGTTTTTGAATAATGATTTATAGATGAGTTTTTTTTTTAAATTACCAAAAGATCCAAAACTAATATCTCATGAATTAATAAGGCTAGGGACCTGTATGAGAGGTCGTTGGACTTGAGGTGACATTCTGTTTTTGAATATATTATTTATTTATGTCAAAAGGACCTAACTGCACTTTTGTTAATATCTCACTAACTAATAATCAGAGAGGGTCAAGTGAGGTGTCATAGGACTCAGGATGGTCAACCCTTTTCCATGACCAATGAATTTACTCAAAAGATCTAAGGTCATTAGCTTTTTAATATCTCGTGAATCAATAAGGCTAGAGACCTGTATGAGAGGTCGTTGGACTTGAGGTGACATTCTGTTTTTGAATATATTATTCATTTATGTCAAAAGGGCCTAACTACACTTTTGTTGATATCTCGCTAACTAATAATCAGAGAGGGTCAAGTGAGGTGTCATAGGACTCAGGATGGTCAACCCTTTTCCATGACCAACGAATTTACCCAAAAGATTTAAGGTCATTAGCTTTTTAATATCTCATGAATCAATAAGGCTAGGGATCTGTATGAGAGGTCGTTGGACTTGAGGTGACATTCTGTTTTTGAATATATTATTTATTTATGTCAAAAGGGCCTAACTGCACTTTTGTTAATATCTCGCTAACTAATAATCAGAGAGGGTCAAGTGAGGTGTCATAGGACTCAGGATGGTCAACCCTTTTCCATGATCAACGAATTTACCCAAAAGATTCAAAACAACAAAGTCATTGACCTATGATTTTATAAACTAATAATCAGAGAGGCTCAAGTGAGGTGTCATGGGACTCAGGATGGTCAACCCTTTTCCATGACCAACGAATTTACCCAAAAGATTTAAGGTCATTAGCTTTTTAATATCTCATGAATCAATAGGGCTAGGGACCTGTATGAGAGGTCGCTGGACTTGAGGTGACATTCTGTTTTTGAATATATTATTTATTTATGTCAAAAGGGCCTAACTGCACTTTTGTTAATATCTCGCTAACTAATAATCAGAGAGGATCAAGTGAGGTGTTATAGGACTCAGGATGGTCAACCCTTTTCAATGATCAATGAATTTACCCAAAAGATTCAAAACAGCAAGGTCATTGACCTATGATTTTATAAACTAATAATCAGAGAGGCTCAAGTGAGGTGTCATGGGACTCAGGATGGTCAACCCTTTTCCATGACCAACGAATTTACCCAAAGGATCCAAAACAGCAAGGTCATTGACCTAATATTTTATAAACTAATAATCGAATATCAACATGTGAGGTGTTGTAGGACTTAGAATGTTCAACCCTTTCCCATGGCCAATGAATTTACCCAAAATACCCAATACATCAAGGTCATCGACCTGAGATTTTATAAACTAATAATCGGATACGAACATGTGATATGTTTACCATGTGTGTGATGAAACATAGCTAGGTAGAGAAAGAATTAGTGTAGGCTCCATGTATGGTGATTGACAAGCCTTTTACCATTGAAACTTGTTTTTCAGATCAAACTGCAGTATAGAGAGAGTATAGGTTGCAGGTATGGGTTAATAAATGTCGAACGGTGTACACAAACTCTGATTTATCGATTCAAGAATTAAGAGTGGACTATCTTTAATTGATTGGTTAAAGAGGATAGCTAAAACACAAAAATGCTCAGTGGATACCGGGACAAGATGGTCGCTACACACAACAAGCTTTAAATACTTGAGGCTAATAATCTATACACACACACTTGCTTGTTCTAAACTAAACTGTGTTGCTGTCAGTGCTCAGACAGTAGGCTGATGACAAAATGCATTGCTAACATAAATATAATCATTTCCGGTTGTATAATGTTACCAGCTATCCATTTTGTGTTGCAGTGTTAAGCACGTTTAGCTCTTGTACTGGTGGTCTTAACTCGATTTCCAGGTCTGAGGCCTAGAACGAGTCAAACTAAAAAACAAGGACATGGTGGTGTAGTGGTTAAGCTGTTAGCCTTTTCACCAGGGTTCGATTTCAGGTTAATATGCATGTCATAAACATATTAAACATAACAAAACAGAGAAAACGTTCAAAACTGATTACATTTGTGTCTTTTCAAATTATTACTTGGATTACAAATACAAAGGTGAACTGGGTTTGATATACAGTTAATGCTGTCTATCACACACTAGACTGTAAGAAAGCCAAAAGAACAAAAGGCGTAGGTAGAGCAGTGGTAAAATTGCTATATGTAGAGAACTACCTAGCGGTTTTATGAACTGGCAAAGCTATATCGCATAAACAGTGCAGGACACAATCCAGCAATCAAATTTGTATCTTGTGGAACAGAGAAAATGAACTTTTACCTTGATGGATAGCAAATGAGTGCAGATGAATGACCTATGCATTAGCCTACCATAGGGTTATAACCACGAGGTGGAGGTGTGACTTCTATATTTTATTGTTTAGAGACATGGCTTTTTTGTAACCAGTAGATTTAGAATTTTGTAAATATTCATTTTTGTAATTGTAAATAGTGGAAACATTTTTTTTTTGTAATAGTAAATGTTAAATGTATAACTAAAAGTTATTTGGGATAAGTGTGCATGTCAAGGATAAATAGCGTGGTTGTATTTGTTTTTCAAAGACAGGTATGGTTGTGTGAATGTATGACTATAGATAGAATGATAGAGAGAGAGAGAGAGAGAAAGCGCGCGTGTGTGTGTGTGTGTGTGTGTGTGGGTAGCATTAATTGTTCAACCAAAGCAAACATGGCAAGGTAGGATGGTGGGGTATTTAATGTATATAGCAAATGGTAAATAGTATACTGTAGTTGTTTTTTTAACACTTGTGTTTTTTTTTAAATGCAGCGGTAGATAGGTGTTATTTTGTAAAACAGTCTTACCTACAGTAGTAGTAGTAGTAGTAGTCCTATACGTTTTTGGAAACAAACAGAAAGAGAATGCACTATTGCCATGGCCAAGCACTTTCATTAAGGTGATTTCAAGAAAAAAAAATTATCAGCAAATGTGTGTTTTCCAAAACTCAACTTTCAGCATGGACTAAATCATAAACGTGTCGTCTGTGATATGGAAAAAAATAGGAAATCCATGTTTCCATATCAACACAATTTAAAAACTTAAAACTGACATTTAAAAAATGTAAATGGGAAATTGACAAATGTGTAAACAACAAAATGGAATATTCTTGCTTCCGTATCATGAAATCCAAAAACTTTAAACTGACATTTTCAAATTGTGTACATGGAAAATTGACAAATGGCAATGTGTGAAATGTGAAAATGAAAAAAATGAACAAATGGCTATCATTATTTAAAAAAATAAAAAACCGTCGTGTTCTATCGTTAAAGTGTGAATTAAACCATATTTACTTATTTGGATCACCCGAGACTGAGTAGACCTGTTTTAGTTCTAATATACTTTTAAAATTTTATGTTAAAGCTCGAATTGAACTCAAGAGCTTTAGAGTGCCAGCTAACTATTATATCCGTTACGTCACAAAGACAACTTTACACTACTCTTAATGAACAATAATAAGAAAAAGAATTTTTTTAAAGAATGAACATGGTGACACTGTTTCTGTTGCACTGTCTGCTAGCTACTAGCCAACAGCTGGAGTCTTAGAAAACGATACAGTTGACATTTTGCAATGAGATGTGACATGTTTCAAAGTATAGTATTATGGGTTGCTGTTGAGTAAAATCTAATCCTGTACAAGGAAGCAAGGGTTCGAACCCCTTACCTAACATTACTATTGCCTGAACATGGCTTGACGACACTGTATTATTATGATACTCGGTACACAAACCATAGATAGAGTGTATTGTTTAAGATCACTTTCTTTCTGAACATAGGTGGAGATTGTTGATGGTTAACAATGGCATTAATATAGTAGGACGTGGGTATTGCAATTAAGAAAAAACAGACAATACCCATACAATATTTTTATTTATTTAATGTAAGTACTTATACAATAGTTACATTCAAAATACATTTCTTTTTTCTCTATTACTATTTAGTCCTTTTTGATTCTCGTGCATATGAAGGGTAGATAACCTTGTAGTTCAGCCCCTTAAAACAACAACACAACCTTTTGCATAGTTTGTGATGTTGATGACTCTTGAGATGTGGAAGATGGATTAAACATAACTTTTACAGCAGGGGTTAAATGTTGCTCAATAAACACTGCACTATTTTGAGTAGCAACATTTTTTTTCTTGTACTAGCTTTTTAGCATTGTCATGATTCATTGTTGACACCAACAGTGTTTCATCTGGTGCACCACATTGATGATCGCTCACACTTAAAACCTTACCATTTCTACTTTTTAGATTGCCTCGACATCTTTTTGACCTCTCTTTTGAGCATCGCCAAAATATTATTCCTTTTACATTTTGACGCTTATAGTTATAAGAGTAGCCTTTGTAGAGTACACGTTCTTTACCTTTGTTAGTTGTAGTAAGTTCCATAGTAGCAACTAACCTGTTAGTATGATTTGCTCACTACAAATGTTATAACTGTTCTGATAATAAAATCGTTTAGCTTTGGCTTTTATATTTAATATGTACAGTTTAAAGTGATAGCAAAAGTGAGAGCAAAATCGTAGCATAGTGGTAGAAAATATAACATGTATTGTTAAGAAATAGTTTAAGCGGTTATGTGGAACCATTACATAATAATTTTAGCACGACGAAGCTCATTTTCTGTATCCAATAGTTCTTCCTCATATTCAGTATAACCAGCCTGTTTATAGACATGCAGTTGCTGAAGCCGCGGATTAGCTTACTTGGATTGTTCCAGTAGACAAATTTAACAAATGATTTTTTAGGTGTAAACAAAGCATTACCATTATCATTATTATCTTCATCATCAACATCATCATCATCATAACCATTATCATCATCATCATCATTATGATCATTATAATCCTCATCACTATTACTATATAGTCCTTTTTGATCCTTTTGCAATACCACATTTTGCACAGTCTGTGTTGCCTTTGATAATGTTGGGAGTTTTTCAGACATTGACAACTGTCCTAACACGACTTTCTGAGGAGATGATACATGCTTCTTAACAAACAATGCACTATCTTGAGCTGCAATATCTTTTTCTGGGACAAGTGTTTTAGCATTTTGAAGAGTTTTTTTAAACAGCAACGATGTTTTATCTGGTACACTACATTGATGATCACTCACACTTAAGACATCACTATTTTTACTTTTCAGCTCACCTCGACACTGTTTTGAACGATGTTTTGAACAACGCCAAATAACAGTTCCATTTTATTGGTTCGTTTTACAATATATGAATATCCTTTATAGAATGCGTATGGCATACCATTGCTATTTGTTGATACTTCCATGTCAATTGTCAAGCATGAACTAATCTCTAGCAAAGTTCACACGATAATATAAATAATAGTTTAAAGTGAGTGCAAGAGTGGGTGTAAAAGGGAGTGCAAGAGTGGGTGCAAAAGTGGGTGCCGCTTATAGTAGGCATGAATTTTACTAGAATGTGATTTGAGTAAATGTAATTTCTAAACCCAAGTAGTGAATAGTCAGTTGGTTTTGATCTATGCAAGCGTAAACATGTCACATACACTGGTGATGGATACTCAAGGCTTTAAGGTCAACGAAAACAAGTACAGTATATATTTAAAGAGGTGGCTATCATTGATTGCACAACACGCGGGTTACCATATCTTTTTTCGGACTAGTGTTTTAACATTTGAAGTATTTTTTTAAACAGCAACGATGTCTTATCTGTCACACTACATTAATGATCACTCACACTTAAGACCTCACTATTTTTACTTTTTAGTTCACTTTGACACTGTTTTGAACGATGTTTTGAACAACGTCAAATAACAGTTCCATTTTATTGGTTCGTTTTGCAATAAACGTATAACCTTTATAGCATGCATATGGCTTACTATAACTATTCGTTGATACTTCCATATCAATTTTCAAGCATGAAATAATCTCCAATAAATTTCGCTCGATAATAGAAATAATAGTTTAAAGTGGGTGCAAATGTGAGTGCAAAAGTGGGTGTAAATGTGAGTGTAAAAGTGGGTGCAAAAGTGAGTGCAAAAAGTGAATGTAAAAGTGGGTGCAAAAGTGGGTGCAGTTTATAGTAGGCATGATTTTTTTACTAGAATGTGATTTTGAGTAAATGTAATTTCTAAACCCAAGTAGTGAGTAGTCATTTGGTTTTGATTTATGCAACCGTAAACATGTCTCATACACTGATGATGGATACTCAAGGCTTCATGGTCAACAAGTATATATTTAAAGAGGTAGCTATTATTGATTGCACAACACTGAATCTATTTTTGAAATTTTTACAAAGGGCCTAAGTGCACTTTTGTTAATATATCGCGAACCAATAAGACTAGGGCATTGTATGAGGTATTGTTGGACCTTTTGCCGAAGACTGCTGGTAAACACCTATGTTCCCACGACCTTTTTAAAGATGGCGGCTAACCCACGAGGGGTGATTAAAAAGTAATCCAAGCGGTGCTTGTCGATAAACAAACCAATAATCAAAGGGGGGGGGGGTATGACAGAGCTTGAGGCGATAACCCCTTTTGATTGATCCCTGTTGATTTGCCCCTTTGGACTGGTCCCCGTTGACTAGTCCCTCTGGACGGGTCCTTTTTGAAGGGAGTCATTTTTGACTGGCCCCTGCTGACGGGTCACTGTGGACGGGTCCCTGTTGACAGGTCCTTTTGACTAATCCCTTTGGACCCGTCCCTTTGACATAATTTGGCTAAATGCATGGGCCAACCCATAGGGATCAGTCCAAAGGGACCGGTCCAAAGGGATTAGTCAAAATGACCTGTCAACAGGGACCCGTCCACAGTGACCCGTCAGCAGGGGCCCGTCAAAAATGACTCCCTTCAAAAAGAACCCGTCCAGAGAGACTAGTCAACGGGGACCAGTCCAAAGGGGCAAATCAACAGGGATCAATCAAAAGGGGTTATCGCCTCAAGCTCTGTCATACCCCCCCCCCCCCCTTTGATTATTGGTTTGCTTATCGACAAGCACCGCTTGGATTACTTTTTAATCACCCCTCGTGGGTTAGCCGCCATCTTTAAAAAGGTCGTGGGAACATAGGTGTTTACCAGCAGTCTTCGGCAAAAAGTCCAACAATACCTCATACAATGCCCTAGTCTTATTGGTTCGCGATATATTAACAAAAGTGCACTTAGGCCCTTTGTAACAATTTCAAAAATAGATTCAGTGTTGTGCAATCAATAATAGCTACCTCTTTAACTATATACTTGTTGACCATGAAGCCTTGAGTATCCATCATCAGTGTATGAGACATGTTTACGGTTGCATAAATCAAAACCAAATGACTACTCACTACTTGGGTTTAGAAATTACATTTACTCAAAATCACATTCTAGTAAAAAAAATCATGCCTACTATATACTGCACCCACTTTTGCACCCACTTTTACATTCACTTTTTGCACTCACTTTTGCACCCACTTTTGCACCCACTTTTACACTCACTTTTACACCCACTTTTGCACTCTCATTTGCACCCACTTTAAACTATTATTTCTATTATCGAGCGAAATTTATTGGAGATTATTTCATGCTTGAAAATTGATATGGAAGTATCAACGAATAGTTATGGTAAGCCATATGCATGCTATAAAGGTTATACGTATATTGCAAAACGAACCAATAAAATGGAACTGTTATTTGACGTTGTTCAAAACATCGTTCAAACAGTGTCAAAGTGAACTAAAAAGTAAAAATAGTGAGGTCTTAAGTGTGAGTGATCATTAATGTAGTGTGACAGATAAAACATCGTTGCTGTTTAAAAAAATACTTCAAATGTTAAAACACTAGTCCGAAAAAAGATATGGTAACCCGCGTGTTGTGCAATCAATGATAGCCACCTCTTTAAATATATACTGTACTTGTTTTCGTTGACCTTAAAGCCTTGAGTATCCATCACCAGTGTATGTGACATGTTTACGCTTGCATAGATCAAAACCAACTGACTATTCACTACTTGGGTTTAGAAATTACATTTACTCAAATCACATTCTAGTAAAATTCATGCCTACTATAAGCGGCACCCACTTTTGCACCCACTCTTGCACTCCCTTTTACACCCACTCTTGCACCCGCTCTTGCACTCACTTTAAACTATTATTTATATTATCGTGTGAACTTTGCTAGAGATTAGTTCATGCTTGACAATTGACATGGAAGTATCAACAAATAGCAATGGTATGCCATACGCATTCTATAAAGGATATTCATATATTGTAAAACGAACCAATAAAAATGGAACTGTTATTTGGCGTTGTTCAAAACATCGTTCAAAACAGTGTCGAGGTGAGCTGAAAAGTAAAAATAGTGATGTCTTAAGTGTGAGTGATCATCAATGTAGTGTACCAGATAAAACATCGTTGCTGTTTAAAAAAACTCTTCAAAATGCTAAAACACTTGTCCCAGAAAAAGATATTGCAGCTCAAGATAGTGCATTGTTTGTTAAGAAGCATGTATCATCTCCTCAGAAAGTCGTGTTAGGACAGTTGTCAATGTCTGAAAAACTCCCAACATTATCAAAGGCAACACAGACTGTGCAAAATGTGGTATTGCAAAAGGATCAAAAAGGACTATATAGTAATAGTGATGAGGATTATAATGATCATAATGATGATGATAATGATGATGATGATGATAATGGTTATGATGATGATGATGTTGATGATGAAGATAATAATGATAATGGTAATGCTTTGTTTACACCTAAAAAATCATTTGTTAAATTTGTCTACTGGAACAATTCAAGTAAGCTAATCCGCGGCTTCAGCAACTGCATGTCTATAAACAGGCTGGTTATACTGAATATGAGGAAGAACTATTGGATATAGAAAATGAGCTTCGTCGTGCTAAAATTATTATGTAATGGATCCACATAACCGCTTAAACTATTTCTTAACAATACATGTTATATTTTCTACCACTATGCTACGATTTTGCTCTCACTTTTGCTATCACTTTAAACTGTACATATTAAATATAAAAGCCAAAGCTAAATGATTTTATTATCAGAACAGTTATAACCTTTGTAGTGAGCAAATCATACTAACAGGTTAGTTGCTACTATGGAACTTACTACAACTAACAAAGGTAAAGAACGTGTACTCTACAAAGGCTACTCTTATAACTATAAGCGTCAAAATGTAAAAGGAATAATATTTTGGCGATGCTCAAAAGAGAGGTCAAAAAGATGTCGAAGCAATCTAAAAAGTAGAAATGGTAAGGTTTTAAGTGTGAGTGATCATCAATGTGGTGCACCAGATGAAACACTGTTGGTGTCAACAATGAATCATGACAATGCTAAAAAGCTAGTACAAGAAAAAAAATGTTGCTACTCAAAATAGTGCAGTGTTTATTGAGCAACATTTAACCCCTGCTGTAAAAGTTATGTTTAATCCATCTTCCACATCTCAAGAGTCATCAACATCACAAACTATGCAAAAGGTTGTGTTGTTGTTTTAAGGGGCTGAACTACAAGGTTATCTACCCTTCATATGCACGAGAATCAAAAAGGACTAAATAGTAATAGAGAAAAAAGAAATGTATTTTGAATGTAACTATTGTACAAGTACTTACATTAAATAAATAAAAATATTGTATGGGTATTGTCTGTTTTTTCTTAATTGCAATACCCACGTCCTACTATATTAATGCCATTGTTAACCATCAACAATCTCCACCTATGTTCAGAAAGAAAGTGATCTTAAACAATACACTCTATCTATGGTTTGTGTACCGAGTATCATAATAATACAGTGTCGTCAAGCCATGTTCAGGCAATAGTAATGTTAGGTAAGGGGTTCGAACCCTTGCTTCCTTGTACAGGATTAGATTTTACTCAACAGCAACCCATAATACTATACTTTGAAACATGTCACATCTCATTGCAAAATGTCAACTGTATCGTTTTCTAAGACTCCAGCTGTTGGCTAGTAGCTAGCAGACAGTGCAACAGAAACAGTGTCACCATGTTCATTCTTTAAAAAAATTCTTTTTCTTATTATTGTTCATTAAGAGTAGTGTAAAGTTGTCTTTGTGACGTAACGGATATAATAGTTAGCTGGCACTCTAAAGCTCTTGAGTTCAATTCGAGCTTTAACATAAAATTTTAAAAGTATATTAGAACTAAAACAGGTCTACTCAGTCTCGGGTGATCCAAATAAGTAAATATGGTTTAATTCACACTTTAACGATAGAACACGACGGTTTTTTATTTTTTTAAATAATGATAGCCATTTGTTCATTTTTTTCATTTTCACATTTCACACATTGCCATTTGTCAATTTTCCATGTACACAATTTGAAAATGTCAGTTTAAAGTTTTTGGATTTCATGATACGGAAGCAAGAATATTCAATTTTGTTGTTTACACATTTGTCAATTTCCCATTTACATTTTTTAAATGTCAGTTTTGAGTTTTTAAATTGTGTTGATATGGAAACATGGATTTCCTATTTTTTTCCATATCACAGACGACACGTTTATGATTTAGTCCATGCTGAAAGTTTAGTTTTGTAAAACACACATTTGCAGATTAAAAATTTTCTTGAAATCACCTTAATGAAAGTGCTTGGCCATGGCGATAGTTCATTCTCTTTCTGTTTGTTTCCAAAAACGTATAGGCCTACTACTACTACTACTACTGTAGGTAAGACTATTTTACAAAATAACACCTATCTACCGCTGCATTTAAAAAAAACACAAGTGTAAAAAAAAACAACTACAGTATACTATTTACCATTTGCTATATACATTAAATACCCCACCATCCTACCTTGCCGTGTTTGCTTTGGTTGAACAATTAATGCTACACACACACACACACACACACACGCGCGCGCGCGCTTTCTCTCTCTCTCTCTCTATCATTCTATCTACACACATCAAAATAAGTTTTGCATCACCTCGGTTCCAAGAGTTCCGGAACCGTTAAATACAAAGGGAATAGAGATCAACACAAACAACATTTCAGCTCGTTTTATTGCTCATGAGACCCACACATTGCATGTTGTACCATCATACAGCTAGACTTTCAGCATTTGTGGTCCAGATTGCAGTACACACCACTACCTCTAATACCCAGTAGCACGTCCTCTTGCATTGATGCATGCCTGTATTCGCCGTGGCATACTATCCACAAGTTCATCAAGACACTGTTGGTCCAAATTGTCCCCCTCCTCAACGACAATTCGGCGTAAATCTCTCAGAGTGGTTGGTGGGTCAAGACGTCCATAAACAGCCCTTTTCAACATATCCCAGGCATGTTCGATAGGGTTCATGTCTGGCGAACATGCTGGCCACTGTAGTCGAGCGATGTCGTTATCTTGAAGGAACGCATTCACAAGATGTGCACGATGAGGTCGAGAATTGTCGTCCATGAAGACAAATGCCTCTCCAATATTCTGCCGATATGGTTGCACTATGGGTCGGAGGATGTCATTCAGGTATCGTAAAGCCGTTTCGGAGCCTTCCTTGACCACCAGTGGCGTACGTCGGCCCCACATAATGCCACCCCAAAACATCAGGGAACCACCACCTTGCTGCACTCGCTGGACAGTGTGTCTAAGACGTTCAGCCTGACCAGGGTGCCTCCAAACACGTCTCCGACGATTGTCTGGTTCAAGGCATATGCGACACTCATCGGTGAAGAGAACGTGATGCCAATTCCTTGGGGTCCATTCAGCATGTTGTTGGGCCCATCTGTACCGCGCTGCATGGTGTCGGGGTTGCAAAGCTGGACGTCGGGAGTGAAGTTGCGCATCATGCAGCCTATTGCGCACAGTTTGAGTTGAAACACGACGTCCTGTGGCTGAACGAAACGCATTATTCAACATGGTGGCATTGCTGTCAGGGTTCCTCCGAGCGGCAATCCGTAAGTAGCGGTCATCCGCTACAGTAGTAGCCCTTGGGCGGCCTGAGCGAGGCCTGTCATCGACAGTTCCTGTATCTCTGTACCTCCTCCATGTCCGAACAACATCGCTTTGGTTCACTCTGAGACGCCTGGAAACTTCCCTTGTTGAGAGCCCTTCTTGACACAAAGTAACAATGCGGACGCGATCGAACTGCGGTATTGACCTTCTAGGCATGGTAGAACTACAGACAACATGAGCAGCGTACCTTCGTCCTGGTGGAATGACTGGAACTGATCGGCTGTCGTACCCCCTCCGTCTAATAGGCCCTGCTCATGCATGGTTGTTTACATCTTTGAGCAGTTTTAGTGACATCTATGAACAGTCAAAGGGACTGTATCTTGGATACAATATACACAGTCAACGTCTATATGCCGGAGATCTGGGAACCGAGGTGATGCAAAACTTTTTTTGATGTGTGTATATTCATACATTCACACAACCATACCTGTCTTTGAAAAACAAATACAACCACGCTATTTATCCTTGACATGCACACTTATCCCAAATAACTTTTAGTTATACATTTAACATTTACTATTACAAAAAAAATGTTTCCACTATTTACAATTACAAAAATGAATATTTACAAAATACTAAATCTACTGGTTACAAAAAAGCCATGTCTCTAAACAATAAAATATAGAAGTCACACCTCCACCTCGTGGTTATAACCCTATGGTAGGCTAATGCATAGGTCATTCATCTGCACTCATTTGCTATCCATCTAGGTAAAAGTTCATTTTCTCTGTTCCACAAGATACAAATTTGATTGCTGGATTGTGTCCTGCACTGTTTATGCGATATAGCTTTGCCAGTTCATAAAACCGCTAGGTAGTTCTCTACATATAGCAATTTTACCACTGCTCTACCTACGCCTTTTGCTCTGTTGGCTTTCTTACAGTCTAGTGTGTGATAGACAGCATTAACTGTATATCAAACCCAGTTCACCTTTGTATTTGTAATCCAAGTAATAATTTGAAAAGACACAAATGTATTCAGTTTTGAACGTTATCTCTGTTTTGTTTTGTTTAATATGTTTATGACATGCATATTAACCTGAAATCGAACCCTGGTGAAAAGGCTAACAGCTTAACCACTACACCACCATGTCCTTGTTTCTTAGTTTGACTCGTTCTAGGCCTCAGACCTGGAAATCGAGTTAAGACCACCAGTACAAGAGCTAAACGTGCTTAACACTGCAACACAAAATGGATAGCTGGTAACATTATACATCCGGAAATGATTATACTTCTGTTAGCAATGCATTTTGTCATCAGCCTACTGTCTGAGCACTGACAGCAACACAGTTTAGTTTAGAACAAGCAAGTGTGTGTGTATAGATTATTAGCCTCAAGTATTTAAAGCTTGTTGTGTGTAGCGACCATCTTGTCCCGGTAACCACTGAGCATTTTTGTGTTTTAGCTATCCTCTTTAACCAATCAATTAAAGATAGTCTACTCTTAATTCTTGAATCGATAAAACAGAGTTTGTGTACACCGTTCGTCATTTATTAACCCATACCTGCAACCTATACTCTCTCTATACTGCAGTTTGATCTGAAAAACAAAGTTTCAATGGTAAAAGGCTTGTCAATCACCATACATGTAGCCTACACTAATTCTTTCTCTACCTAGCTATGTTTCATCACACACATGGTAAACATCTCACATGTTCGTATCCGATTATTAGTTTATAAAATCTCAGGTCGATGACCTTGATGTATTGGGTATTTTGGGTAAATTCATTGGCCATGGGAAAGGGTTGAACATTCTAAGTCCTACAACACCTCACATGTTGATATTCGATTATTAGTTTATAAAATATTAGGTCAATGACCTTGCTGTTTTGGATCCTTTGGGTAAATTCGTTGGTCATGGAAAAGGGTTGACCATCCTGAGTCCCATGACACCTCACTTGAGCCTCTCTGATTATTAGTTTATAAAATCATAGGTCGATGACTTTGTTGTTTTGAATCTTTTGGGTAAATTCGTTGATCATGGAAAAGGGTTGACCATCCTGAGTCCTATGACACCTCACTTGACCCTCTCTGATTATTAGTTAGCGAGATATTAACAAAAGTGCAGTTAGGCCCTTTTGACATAAATAAATAATATATTCAAAAACAGAATGTCACCTCAAGTCCAACGACCTCTCATACAGGTCCCTAGCCCTATTGATTCATGAGATATTAAAAAGCTAATGACCTTAAATCTTTTGGGTAAATTCGTTGGTCATGGAAAAGGGTTGACCATCCTGAGTCCCATGACACCTCACTTGAGCCTCTCTGATTATTAGTTTATAAAATCATAGGTCAATGACCTTGCTGTTTTGAATCTTTTGGGTAAATTCATTGATCATTGAAAAGGGTTGACCATCCTGAGTCCTATAACACCACACTTGATCCTCTCTGATTATTAGTTAGCGAGATATTAACAAAAGTGCAGTTAGGCCCTTTTGACATAAATAAATAATATATTCAAAAACAGAATGTCACCTCAAGTCCAACGACCTCTCATACAGGTCCCTAGCCCTATTGATTCATGAGATATTAAAAAGCTAATGACCTTAAATCTTTTGGGTAAATTCGTTGGTCATGGAAAAGGGTTGACCATCCTGAGTCCCATGACACCTTACTTGAGCCTCTCTGATTATTAGTTTATAAAATCATAGGTCAATGACTTTGTTGTTTTGAATCTTTTGTGTAAATTCGTTGGTCATGGAAAAGGGTTGACCATCCTGAGTTCTATGACACTTCACTTGACCCTCTCTGATTATTAGTTAGCGAGATATCAACAAAAGTGTAGTTAGGCCCTTTTGACATAAATGAATAATATATTCAAAAACAGAATGTCACCTCAAGTCCAACGACCTCTCATACAGGTCTCTAGCCTTATTGATTCATGAGATATTAAAAAGCTAATGACCTTAGATCTTTTGGGTAAATTCGTTGGTCATGGAAAAGGGTTGACCATCCTGAGTCCTATGACACCTCACTTGACCCTCTCTGATTATTAGTTAGCGAGATATTAACAAAAGTGCAGTTAGGTCCTTTTGACATAAATAAATAATATATTCAAAAACAGAATGTCACCTCAAGTCCAACGACCTCTCATACAGGTCCCTAGCCTTATTAATTCATGAGATATTAGTTTTGGATCTTTTGGTAATTTAAAAAAAACTCATCTATAAATCATTATTCAAAAACCCAGCCCGCTTACAAAAACCCAAGTGCGCATGCGTAAAAAAACAAAAAACAAACATGTTAATTCATAGTAGCAATCGGCTCTTCACATACGTTTCATGTGGAACAACGTTTAATTTAATCATAGCATTAGAGACCATGGGCCAGTCCATAGGGACCAGCCCAAAGGGACGGTCTAAAGGGATCGGTCTAAAGGGACTCATCCATAAGGACCTGTCAACAAGGACCTGTCCACAAGAACCTGTCAACAAGGACTCGTCCACAAGGACCCGTTAGGTTGGGTTAGGTTACACTACAGCCACCATCTTTTAAAAAGCCCGCCCTCTTACCAAACCTATGAGTGGGCATGCATAAAAACAAAAAACAAGCATGTTAATTCATAGTGGCTACCCACCGAATTAGTTGGTAGCATGCTGAGCTTCTATGCCCAAGATAGCGGGTTCAAACCCGGCCGAAGCCGTCGGATTTTTTAAGAGCGTTAAAAATCCCTCAGTATGCCTTCCTTCGGAGGGGAAGTAAAGCCGGCGGTCCCATGTCATAGATTTATGGCATGTTAAAGATCTTTCCACTAATTACACCTGTGTGAAACTAAATTGGATAGGTTAAGAATGTAAACAACGCTCTTAGGTTGCTACGTTCGTTGCCAAGAGCCGACTGCGGTGGCGTCTAGTAGCTAGTTCTGAACTAGGCCTAGTAGTCGTTGACGGTGGCGTTTGGCGGCAAAAGTAGGAACTATTTGAAAAATTCAAAGTTGCAGTCCCTACTTGAATTAAAAAACAGATACACACACTAATACAGTCATCACAATTAACACCGGTTATCAGACAGATTCTACACACACCCAAAGTACACGGGGCTACATGACCGCGTTGTCGCAGCCCCTAAACTAAGGAACCAACCAACCAACCCACCGAATACATGCACTTTGTGTAGAACAACGTTTCATTCCATATCGGCATTCAAACTCTCACATGTTGCAAATGGAAAAAGAGATTCTCTAAAAAATACAATTTCACCCTCTAGTAGGGGTAGGTTTTATTTTTGGGGTTGAAATATGTTGTCCATTGGAAAGGGAGTGTCAGCCCGAGTTCAATGACACCTCATTCATCAAAATCCAACCATAAGTTCGAGAGATATCGCACCGCCGCCATCTTGTGAGGTGGGGAGGTGGAGGTGGTGCTAGAACTGTTACAAATACACTACTCAGATCATCCTTCAGAACCCCAAGAATATGAGATTTCTTTACCAGGTGATTCCTTACAAGACCAAGTTGAGGGTTGTGAAAGCATCGTCACTGAGAGTAGCATTCAAGGATCTCCTCCACGAACCCAATCTGATTTTGATGCCTTGGAGAGGAGCGATCTGCCTAATAATTGCAAAGATGCTATTGTTGCTTCGCACGTGGGAAATGATAATACGGCATTAATCATGATATTCCATGTTGCTCCAAGATGTTAACAATTCCAAGTCCATTTAAACGGGCACTAGTGTGGTCAGTGAAACGTCAGAAAGAAACTTCAAGAAAGAAGACATCCACAGCTTACTGTACGGTATTAACTTCTGAGAAATGGCGGAAAAATGAAGCAAATAAAATAAACAAGAAGTTGGAAATGGCAAAGCTGAAGGAAGCGCGCAAGATGGCTAGACTAAAGAAAAAAGAAGAACGGGAAGAATAGAAAAGGAAAAAAGAAGGAAATAAACTGAAAAAGCAACTACCAAGGTAGAAGGCATGTAGGAAGAAGATCGTACCGATAAGTTCATCAGAAGATGAAGATTCATGGAGGACTTCGGGAAATTCAACTGATGACGCAAGCCCATGTTTGGACTCTGAAAATGAACATGAGTTTGGTGATGTTGAGCCATCAGTGGTTGAAGAGGTACGAAACATCAGAGAAACAGGTCAAGGCAGATGTGAATATCCAGAAAATATACAAGCTTTCATCAGTAGAGAAAACCAATCACAAAGTACCAAAAGAGAACTCACCAGCAAGAGAGAACATCTGTTTAAAAGAAAAAGGAGTTCAAGAACTGCATGTAAGGAAGTTTCTTTTGGATCAACAGCAGCTGTACCATCAAGGAGTGTTGAAAACCTTAAATATATAAAACTACACCAGGATAATAATAATAATATCGTATGGCCTCGGGTGCCGGATGCAAGCTTTGTAATTTGACACCCAGAGGGTAGCTTGCATGTCGAATTTCGTTGTTCCTTGACTATGAAAGTCAAGGAGGTTAGATGTTAGATATTTACGTTCCTTGAACACTTCAGCGCTTTATAGTAGAGAAATGAGGAACTTTGTGTTGGCGGAAACTCCCGAGATTAATTTTGCCATTATGAACTCGGCCTACTGAATTCAAATGGGTTCTTTGACATGCCAACATCGTATGACATGCGTATCGTATTTTTGGCGCCTTTCAAAAATCACTTACCACGGCCAGGAGCGAACATGCAATCTTGGGGTTAGTAGACCGACACGATATCCACTCACCCACCGTGGCAAGCTACACCACGATATGAAGATAAAAATGAAGAGGCTTCAATTAATAACAATGAACCTCAAGAACATCAGGTCACGTCAAATTAATGAAACAGATACCAAACTGTGGTGATGAGCATTCAGTGATCGAAGAGCTTGGAAACAAAGGAAATATAGGTCAAGACAATTGTCAAAATGTGGAAAACGTAGAAGCTCCCATCAGCAGAGAAAACCAACGAGAAAGTGAGAATATGGAACTCATTAGCAAAAGTGAAAAGTGTGGGTTTGTTCTGTCAGGAACTGCATCTGAGGAAGATTTACTTGAACCAGTAAATTGAATTATTTAGGGACAAAATGAGAGTATTTTCCGTCCTCATGATAAAATTTAACTAGCAAATATAATTTCTGGAAGTGTGACACAAGAGTGTCATGTTACAAGCTCGAGACTGTGGGAGAGCCCGATCACGTGATATGTTGCACAATGGACGCTTCTAGAAGGCTATTCTTAGCATAGCAACAGCGAGTTTGGAGATAAATATTATAAATATTGTTATAAATTATGGTATTGGATCCCAGCCCAGAGCCAATGAGAACAGGTCTTATTGAAGACGGGATCAACTTTAATTACATAATATGATGAAATTATGCATTTAAGCCCTTAGAAGAAGATTTTCTTATTTGGTAATGAAGAGAATATTAAGAGAAATTATGTCTGATACTTTAAAACCCACAGATCGGTTAATCTACGCAGTAATAAGCATTGGTAATCTACGCGCTAAAATTATGGTGGGAGATTGATATGGCCGCCAAAAATTCGACTTGGAGGGGGAGATCCAAGGATCGAGGTTCTTATTCCAGCAGACTTTGAAGAGTGAGGAAGTGTTTTTACTGGGTTAACGGAGATCCCAAGGCTTAGTCCGAGTGCGACGACTGTCGACTTGTGGAGACGCGAGGATAGCTAGGTGGAACGTTAGAGATCACCGCACTTCCATTCTACGTGAAGTTGCGAGGAACATTGTATTGATAATTTCGCATATATAATTGAGATCTAAATATAAAGAAGCGAATATATGTAAAGAACAGGTCGCATACTATATATTGTGAAAAGTCGAGCGTTTTAATATTCACCGTTTCGACAATATAAGCCTGTCAAGTTAGATTTCCAAATGTGTTGGAAATAAAGCTGAATATCATTATAAATTGCAACGTGAAGTTGACGAACTCAGTTCAAGTGAACAGTGGTGGAGAACTCTTAATATTGGCGCAACACATAAACATTAATGGAATGACTATTATTATTCTTCAAACATTATCATTCAGCATAATTAACATTGTTGATATGTTGAACTAAACAGTCATGCGCCAGAGACATATTCGATAACAGGAGTTAAGATACAACGATGGAGCTTCGTTAGACAACGTATTCTGGAATACAGACGTAGTGTACGGTCCATCTTGTGCATTTTCGTCAGTCTACGAACACTAATATAACATCAATTAGCAATGGAAACATTTCATTCACTATTTATATGAATATTTCCATAATTATATTCCAATGATGAAGCTGATACATATTTACGACGGAGAATGGAGACTTTACAGAAGAGATTTGTCAAGATGCTAGGGAAAGGTAGCCCAGCAACACAGAATAATTTGCCAGAAGGATGTCGTTCGAGCCCAGGCGAATGTTGGTGAATTCCAGAGAGAGACGTTTCGTATTGTACCCGATACCTAGTTGAGGCTATCGGCTACGCCAGTTGTGATCGAGCCATAGTTGAGATTTATGGGAAAAGAAGAAAAGATAGCGCTCAGATCGAGTCGAGAAGAGTGGTAGGAAATGACGTAGGAGGCCAAGGATGAAGGAGGCACTACCAGTCAAGCAGATGGAATTATGGGAGGAATATTGGAGTATTATAAAGATCTATATGGAATATAATATTATATAATCTCAGAAGAGAAGGATATATCAAGAAATATATGGTGATAACTTGGAGAAAGGCAGATAACTCCTTAAGTTATGTTATAACTTAATTGCCGATATAATTGTGGTCGAGATTATAGTTGTGACGTATGACCGCAGAAGGAAGGGGAAGGTCACGTGACAGCGCCGAGCGGAGCTCATCGCACCGTCTGAAAACAGCAGTACGAGTCCAGCCAGTCAAGCTGAGCAGAGCACAGTGTGCAGTGCGAGAATCAGTTAAGCAAAGCAAGTTACACAAGCCGTGGAAGTGAAAGAAAGCCGGTGTTCGGGCAGATGTATTTTCAACATCGTGGTTACAATTATGTGAAACAGCAATGCTTTTCCAATGTTACAGTTCGTTAAAGTAATACGCAGCATTGTGATAGAACTGAGAACATTATTTCGAGCTACATTCTTAATACAGAACAGCACAGCGAAGTGATATAATGAGGCCAGTTTTCAGCGTCGCATTATGCGAGAACAGTGAGGCGGAACAGGTCGTGCTGGGGCCGACATTTTACAAGCAGGCGACATGCAAGCAGCTGAACATTATTTCGACATTTTGTCAAACTTAATAAGTTTGAACTTGTGTTCGACAGTCCAATTGTGCAGGCAGATAGCAACCATATACTGCTATTGTGAACTTCTAAATGGACTTAGATATATTTCAACGGTATTACGGCATGTTAGATGATGCATTTTAGACCGGAATATTTAAGGCGACCATGGGGTCCGTCCAACATTACTGCTTTTAGGCAGATGAACAGTTACGAGAATATGCACTTTGTGAACAGTGGCACGTGCAGCATTATAGTTGCTTTTCATGAACAATTATGAAATATCAGTTACGAACACAAATACAGGGTGTTTAAGAAATCAATACACTTTTCTAAATATATATTTTCTACTAGTGAAATTCAGCCGCTGTGGAGATTAACTTTTTGTCATATGCAAACCGAACATTGTATGGGACAGTGGCGTGACATATTGGAAGAGTATGGGGTACTCTACATTTTTGAACTTTTGTGGAAGAGTTTGGACAATATCCGTGATGGATAATATTGAATTCATCATGTCGGGCTAGGCGAAAACGGAGACGTGATGGCACCACACAGCGATGGATCTGGTTCCTGAAGAAGAGGATATCCAACATCAGATTCACTTGGAATATGAAGTCAATCGTTAGTTCAGTGGGTGATACAATGTTTTCGTCGATCTTTCGAGAAATTTGTGGCACACACGAGGATTATCGGCGATCTTTGAATTATATTAACAGCAGAAATAAGAAGGTATTGTAAGAGTTATGACTTTCCTGATATGATTTTTTCATGAACACTGGGCATACTTGTATATATATTTCTAGTAGGAGTTCTACGATTATTTTGAAATGGCTTAGATATTTTTTGCTCCATTTGCTAGAATATGGTGTTACCATATGATATGGCAGGCACCGTTATACGACGTTCTCACCATTGGTTGGCTTTATTAGGCAGAAGTTTGGCTCTTTTATATTCTTTCAGGAAGGATAGTATTTTTTTGGATAGATATTTTTTTTGTGGCGAGTATTTCGAACTCGTGATCTGCAATTGGATAAATTATTTCATCAGTTCATTGCATACTAGCGAGTATGTATAATTCATCAGTAGGGATTTTTTTATTGGATTGTTTGGTGAGATTAAAATTTTATTCACTCAAGTGAATGAATATCGCTTTTATGTGACAACTAGAGTCTTGTTGATTCCAATCTGGTACACTCACTCATCAGTCTACGAGATGGGGCCTGTCGTTTTATACGATTGCGTGGTGGCACACACCTGACCCATCGTCTAGGGCATACATGGTAGTCTACGGGGCAGGGCCTTTCGCTTTAGGCGATTGCGTGGTGGCACACACCTTACCTGCCAGTCGAGGGCCTCATTTTTATCATCCGAGTGTACTTAAGATCGTAAGAGGATTAAACAAGAAACTACTAGTCACACATTAGTCGAATTTTGTCAAATAAATTAAAAATAAATGTCAGCAGGGTTACATTTTGTAATTCTTGTTTGCCAATCCAATATTTTGTTGCTATACTCTTTTGAGAGTACATTCATTTAACAGCTGATACTTTTGATACTCTTTTGTGAGTGAGTTTGATACCTTTGAGAAGGATTTCAAGTAATTGAATCTTGTAAGATGAATCATTTATGGTCAGATTTATTTTGAGGCAGATCAGTATTACATATTTTTGATGTGAGATATTATAACACATTGGTGTTTTTCTTTTAAGTGAATTTTGAAAATTTTAAGAGAATGTATGTTCTATTTAAAAGCAGATCTTGAATTGGATTACGATTACTAAGGTAATTTTTCCTTATTGTTTAAGAAGTTGTCTAGATATGATCAGATTAATTACAGTTCCCGGAGATTGTATGCGTTAATAATTTGAAGCCAGTTATATATTTTTGTAGATCATGCAACGTGAATAAGTGAAGTTTGTGATGGGTATATTTTTTGGAAGTTGCCAAGTGGAAGTTGCAATATAGCTAATGAGTATTTTGAGGCAGACATGAGGTTGTTGAACCTAGTCTAGCATATTTTTGAGATTCATGCTGTGCGCTGAATAGTTATGGTGTTATGTGGAATAGTTATGGTGTTATGTGGAATAATTATGGTATTCAAATGTGGTATTTGATAAAGTGAGAGTATATGATGAAGTTTTGGATAGTGAGATCCAACGTGATTTTGTGAAGGCAATAATATTATTTTGGCATGATAATTAAATACGAGATATAACTTGGAAGTGATAAAACTGTAAGACAACGTTCTATAACCTATATTAAACAATTTGTTAGGAAATTAAATAAATAAATAATTTTGATAATACAAGATTTTCTGATAATAATAATTTATAAAATAATAATCTGAAGTTTAAGCATATTAATGATCTGACCCGATGAAATAAAAATCTAAATAACCAGATGAATTAAAATTTGAATAAATTGATAAATTAAATTTTGAATAAATCGATGAATTAAATAAATGAATGAATTAAAGATTGAATAAATTAACTGATTTAAATAAATTAATAGGTGATTAAACAGCTGTGAATAACTGAATTAAAAAGGTGATAATTAATTAAAGAAGCTGATGATAAATAAATTTAAATGGATTTAAATAAATTTAAATAAGAAATATGATTTAAATAATTTGATGAATTGCAACTTGAATTCATGAATTAAACAATTTAAGTGGATGAATTGAGATGATTTAATCTGAATGAGATAATGAAATGAGAGTGTGTGGATAATTGAGGAATATAATGAATTGATGATTATAATATTCATTTAAATGATTTGATGGTAATGAATTAATTATTCTGACTTGAATATAATGAATATTGAGATGAGAACTAATGTGAGAGATATTTAATTTTGATATGATGATGATAACCAATGATTAAGTGAAGTTTATTTGGTTCACAAACAAGCAATAATTAGTGACAGTGTAAATATAGTGTAAATTAATTGTTAGATTTATTGGAGCATTTATTAAATTTTTCAGCATGCGAATAATGCCATTCAAGCCATAAAATAAGTTGATATTTAAATATGTGTTATTAGAATAATTTGTTTAGACAGATTTATATTTTTTTGACATCCACATTCATGATGTTAACTTAAAGAGAAGTCAGGTCTCAGGAATCACAAATGTCAGTGACGCATAGACATAGTGCTACGGTGAACCTGAGAACCCAAGCAAACTTTAGAAACTTTTCATATTTTTATGTGGATGAAGTACACTTTTAAATAGCATGGAGATGATTCGATTTTCAGGACAATGACAATCTAACGGTGGCATTCGACCATACTCTTCGGTAGGATGAGTGTTTAATATTTCTGTCTGACTATCAAAGTTTGAATAAATTTGTTTTTATCTTAGTTGTGATCTGATGATGATGTGGTTTTCCTAATCCTTTCCTTGTCTTAATTAAGGCCTAACCAGGAAGGATGTGGTTTGCTAGGGATTCAGTTGATGGCGCCCATTTCTATTTGTATTTTTTTTATTAAATTGAAGCCCGTAACGACCCTGGAGATACTTTATCTCGTGTTACCCTCTGCTTTTGTGAATTTTCAACTGAATTTCTGACACATTCCTTATTTGACTTCATGTTCATTTAACTCCACTCTGTCCTGGAAATCCAGGAATGCGATGTAATAGCAGATGGGTCATCGCATACCTCGGCCGAACGGGTACAGTATCTCTGAGGTCGCAGATCCGAGGTTCGAATGCAGATCCATCTCAGTGTCTTGTACTGAGGAAACATCTAAAGTATTGTGGGAATACTTACATTGATCTTGAAGATTTCGTCTAAATAAGGTATTAGTGTATCTCAATTATTATATAGAGCTTGATTAGTAACATTCTGAGCCAGCGATCTTATTCCATATTTTCAGCGATCTTATTCCATATTTTCAAGGATCTTATTCCATATTTCTATATTTTCACATTTCATGTATTTCAGTGCTTTTATGTATTTTACACTTCAGATGTGTGTGGAGATTTTTATACTTCAAGATTATTTAGAAGATAATTGCATTTCATCTATTTTTCAATTTGATTCTACGGATCAGTTGTGGAACTGACATTAAAAATTTTGTTTGAGGAATCATATTGCCTCATAGGAGACTAGTCGTTTCGACTCTCGAATTTTAATAATTTCATTTAAATCAAGTATTCTGACATTGTGTCATAGCTTCAAATTAAATTCTTATTAAATTTAATTTGAGCACTTTAATGTAACAACATATAACTTCAAGAAAAGAAGAAACATCGAATGATATTGTTATATCATTATTGTACATAAACTATCGACGATCTAGGAAATACTAGTCGTTTGATAAGACCGAAGTCTTTATCCCTATGAACATTCTTTGTGTAGAGTGGAAAAACATTACGACATTGACAAATCTTTCTTATTATTTGTAAAGCTAAGAGCTTTGTTCATTTAATATGTTCGAGGAAATACCTTTTGATAGAAGATTATTCAAATCTTTGGCTAGGAATTCATAGCTAGTTTATCCCGGTCAAGATTGAATTCTATCTGACATTATAAATAATATGTGTGTTATTTTATCCTATTTGTGTAACATCACGTCATTTGTGGACATATTACAACGATAAACAATTTAAAGCTTAACATGTGAGATGAAACAGGAGTATTATTTTTATTACATGTATTTGCAACAGACGAGTTAACAGTTAATTATCCTGTTGTGGAGTAAACATTAGGAAGTTAATCACGACTGTCTAATATCTACATTTTTACTTATCGTTCATTACAATTGGAAGTTTCGTTTGAAGAACTTACGCATGTTTAATTGTAGTCCAGTAGTCATGTGCAATGATACTGAGGGTCATGCCAGTATTTGAGAGATGTTCCTACATAAGATATGTTAATAACAATTAATCCATTTTGGTTATTGTTTAACATAGTAGATGATAATTGTTTATGCCATATATACTGTTATATGAGGATTTGTAGAGCTATGAAGTGCTCGTGCGAGGGAATTCCGCATTTTAAGGAAGTCAAAGTATTGTTGTTCTTTGATTTAAAAAAAGGCATGTATCATGATAAGAGCCGTTGTATACAAGTAGTCCAGTTCTTGTGAATTAACGATTTAGCTGTGTTAACAGGAGGGTTTCAGCGGAAATGCAACTTGAGAAAGATTGTCTACTCACGTCTATAATACAATTATTAAATTTTAATAAACCCGAAGTTATGTAATTACGTACAGTTTATCCTAATTAGTTGACTGTATTATACCGATAATGTAATGAAACCTATATAAGACGATGTGTAAGCAGTATATAAAACTACAGAACAGTAGGAAAATGGTTATATGAAAAACCTGTGTATATATTTAGTTAAGAATTATATTGTACCGAGAAGTTAGAATCTCGAAAGTGTTGCGTTAGCAACACTAGATAATGGATATTATTATAAACATATTACATGTAAATAATTTTTGTGGAAATGATTTAATTAGTTAAATAATTTAGTAGGGTTTATTAATCAATTGTTTTGGAATAGTGTCTGTTTATGAGCGGATGTTTTTGGTGTGAATGATTGTTCATTGTTAAGAGTAGATGTGGAACCGAATTGGTCTAGAACAATTACGGAGTGCGAATGAAAGTGTGTATAAAAAATTTTAGAATGATTGTTTATGAAACAAAGTAGTTATGTGAACTTTTGTTAGATTTAAATGTTAATTTTTACGTGTTTTATAAATGCACACACAAGCAGTCTCTGTGGACTAGCAAGAATGATTCACCGTTAGCATTGGAGAGCGATGACATAATATAACAGGTGTAGACTCACAGCCTTGTATTTATTGTATAAACCAGTTTCGAGTTTGGCGTGGTGCCGACATTTCATTGATGAAACAACGTTACTACACGTGCGTTCTGCAAACGCAGGCTTGTGTATGAAACCATGTGTCTGGAATTCCATTTAGAGACTTCATTAAACGTTTTTATTTCTACGCAGTGTAGGCCTAAAACCAAGCCAAGATTTATACTCATTATTTTTAATACAGCATTGTAGTAAGATGTAGAATTGAAAGGAGATGTAAATGATTGCGTGTTTTTAATTTTAATGTCTATTGTTAAATTCGTTTATTGTTATTTGTTTATAGTAGATTAGTTTACCCTTTTGTTAATAAAATTTGTTCAGATTGTTTTCCATTGTTGTTTGAGTGATTCATTTTAAATATAAGGAGCAGAGTATTGTGGATGTAGTGTAGGCGAAGCTGAGGTCCCAGTCCCCGAGGTAAGTAAAGGTGAGTGCCCCGTGTAGTTGGTTGTTGATCCACAATATTCTGGTAACTGCTGTCTGTAAATCCCTAAAGACCATTTTGGAAGCGATTTCTAATGTAGTATTTGCCGGAGCAGTTAGAAAAAGGCAATCCAGCGGGGGCAATGGATGTTTCAACAGGATCCTTTCCGGATTATCGGGTACAGTAGCATCAGGGAGTGTTCAAAATCATCAACAACATAAACATGCACCCGAATATAAAGATAATGATCAGAAAGCTTCAAATATAAACAATGAGCACCAAGAACCACCATCAACATCAGCTCACTTCGCACAAAATCCAAAAGTGACTCCTGAAAGTGAAGAAGAAGAAGAAGAAGAAAGGGTAATCCTCCCCAGAAGACCAACATATTTTTAAAAAAACAAGATGGAGACTTTGTCCAAGCTTCGTTTTCTAATAGAAAGAAGCAGTATTACCAATGTGTTTGCCAAGTCAGAAATGTGAGGGATGAAAAAGTTGAAGGTACCATTTTGAAGCCATGTAATCGAATGCGGAATGTTTTTGTAGCGAATGAAGGAGAAAACAAAATTGTTGATATGATTGACGTCCATTCCAAGCTACCAAACCCGTTAACTTTTGGTACCATTGACAATAAATGTTACCAGTTCCCAAACTCTATTCCTGTGCCTTGGTGAGTGGTTGGTAAAGGTAGTGTAAAGGGAATATGTTCTTCGCACGCATTAGCTACCTGTCTTCGGACACGAAACCGCCAGTACCGGTGTTTTTCAGTAAGATTTGTTTCTTTATTAATTACTGATAAAGGTGAACACATGTTCAATGTTAAAATTCAGTACGGTACCTTAAGTACTTATTACTTAGGACAATAAAAGTTTCCATTCTGATTGTCAGATGTTTCACTTCCTTTCCCTGTATTTAAAGAATAAGTTGAACGCAATACTATTGCTCCGGTATTGCAATACTGTAACCTGAAATGGCACATTTTTGGATTAGAGCTGTTCCAGACACTTCAGAGAATAGAATAGGAGTGGCCATTACCAGAGGCGGCTCCAGTACCGCGCAAGGGGTAGTGCCAAGTAAAGAATATGAAAATATTGGTATTTTCATAACAGTATATCAGAGCAGGTTTCGATTTCCGATATATATATATATATATATATATATATATATATAGGACCTACACTAATCTTGATAGTCAACATTTCACATCGGGACTTACCGAATATAATATATACGATAAGAAAATTTATAAAAATATATAAAATAAACTTTTTCAGCACTGAACCATTCACTCACTAATAGCCTACAACACAAACTCAATGTTTGACTCTTTAACACCTTGACTCACTAAAAATAACCACGAACCGTTAACAAGAACTGAAGATAGACTAGACTACAAATAGGAATTCGCGCGATTTCATCCAAGCCTGACAGTTGCAGATGGTTTATCGACCATAAATATTTAGCTACCGAGAGTAATCCGTGAAGCCTTAACATGTAGGCCTACGGTAGTCATGATCTTACTTTTTTCTCTCTCTCTCTTTTATTCATTCTCTTAGTTATTCACTTTACCAAATAATGAATTAATAAATACATACATATTATTTTCACTATGTATTACGGCAAGTTTAAATTTCAATGTTGGACCCAGAGCTCCCTTTTAGAGAAATCGATAATTAATGCTCTTTGTGTGAGAGCGATTGGTTGTCAGTTTGTGTCAACCAACGCGCCACCCCACCAATAACCAATGAGTCAAATTACTTCCAGCCAATCAGGCCATTGGCCCACACCCTCTTACCTTTGTGACAGGTATGTCGCTGGCTCAGTACCTCGTAATGGCCGATAGATAGCATTGCACTTCACTTTCAGTACCGCTTTGAGCCATACCCGATTCGGCACGGAGACCAGCATATTTCCTCATAGCGAGTGACGATAGAGGCTACGGAAAAGATCGTAAATTTGACTGCGCATGCGTCAACCGTGCCGTATAGACCGTGGCTCAAGATATCACTGGGACGAAGATGGACTCAATGATCATACTTTACTGACGGAATACTTTAACTACAACGTTATTTGTGTTAGTTTTAATGTAAATCTTTATTTATCAAGTGAGAAATACAATACAAATCATCTTTTGAGATGCTTGTCACATGTCACGCGAACACGCACAGATTTTGCGCGGACTCGTCTTTTGTTCTCTTCTTTATTGTACATGTCTATTTCACCAGGTGGCGCTACAGTGCTATTTTTCTTTCAAATATTAACACTTCCTCCAAAGAAAAATCAAATACAAATAAAAAATAAACAAGATGAACTATTGAACACTTTTCAGCCTCTAAGATGTCATCTTCTGCACGCCAATCCTCTCACGCAGCATCTCGAATCTGACCCTCTCCAGAGGTTTAGTTAGAAGATCAGCTAATTGATTGGTCCCGTCGATGTGCTCCAGCTCAAGGTCTCCGTCCAAAAATCTTTCCCTCACATAGAAATGACGTACCTCAATATGCTTGGATTTTCGATGGTACTCCGGATTTTTAGCCAATTTAACTGCACCAGCATTGTCGATGTAAAGCGTAGGAGGTTTGTCAGCAGTTCCCAGTAATTCAGAAAACAGTCTTTTCAGCCAAATCAACTCCTTTGCTCCTTCACTTGCAGACACAATTTCAGCTTCAGTTGTCGATGTTGACACAGACTTCTGTAACTGACTGCTCCACGATACAGCTCCATGATTGTAGGTCGAAATGACACTCGTCGTTGAACGTCCCGTCCTCTTGTCACCGGCGTAGTCAGCATCACTGTAGACCTTTAAAACGTCCTCTTTCCTATAGACGATTCCATGGTTCACTGTGCTCTTTAAATATCGAAATATCCGTTTCACTTGACTCGAGTCTTGAACTGTAGGATTCTCCATGACTCGAGCAGCTTTGTTGACCGCGAATGCGATATCTGGACGTGTAGCTGTAGTCAGGTTCATCAAGGATCCCACCGCCTCACGATAAGGAACCCTAGCCGAAACCTTTTCTCCGTCTTCACTTTCTTCGCGTCCAACTGGGGTAGACACTCCATTTGACTCGGCCATCCCAAATTTTTCTAGGATTTTCCTCGTGTAATCCTCTTGACTGATTGCAATTGATCCATCATGGTTTTGTTGTATCTTCATGCCCAGGAAATTGTTGAGAGATCCTCTGGTCGTGTGAAATTCCTGCTGAAGTTTTTCCATGAACTGCTCGATGTCTTCTTCGTTGCCAATTACCAGACCATCATCCACAAAGATTACAACAGCCAACCACTTTCCATTTTTGTTGCTGTAAAAGAGACAAGGATCAGCTTTGCTGTTTTTGAATCCAGCTTTCTCCATGAATTTCTTGAAACGCTTGTTCCAGCAGCGTGGAGCCTGTTTTAAACCATATAAGCTTCTTTTTAGATGACACACTCAGCCAGTACCGTCCTGATGACCTTCTGGCTGTTCCATGAACACATCTTCTTCAAGCTCGCCGTTCAAGAAGGCCGTCTTGACATCAAATTGACCAAGTTTCATCTCCTTTTCAACAGCTACTGTCAACAGAGCTCGAATGGTATCATACCGTGCAACAGGGCTGAATGTTTCTTCATAATCGATTCCTTGCGGTTGCACATAGCCTTTGGCTACCAATCGTGCCTTAAAGCGAACTTCTCCACTGTCCGTTGTCTTCTGTCGAAGAACCCACCGATTTTTCAGGACCCGTGCACCATTTGGTCGCTCAACCAATTTCCAGGTATCATTTTCCTTTAAGGACTCCAATTCTTCATTAATTGCTTTCAGCCACTGATTTTTATCACTAGACTATAGCGCTTCAGAGTATGAGTCAGGATTCTTTTCAACGATAGATGGTCCAGCCATGTACATGTAATTTCCACTGATCATCCACGATGGCTTCTTACTTTCACGTTTGCTTTTCCTTCTTTCTTCAGTCTCTCCTTCTTCCTCATCTTCGCTTCCTCCGGAACTGGATGCCGAAGCAAAATCTTCAATTTCGCTTAAGTTCTCATCTGACTCTGACCTCCTCTGTAGGCCTACATCAGACGATGAATTAGACTGATTCCTCTCCACACGTTCTTCAAGCGTGACTTCAACCTTTCCGGCGTTGGCGCGCAGATTGCAGACAACTTCAGGTTTGAATTTCACATCATGGCTTAGAACAACCTTTCCCTGAGTTGGAATTCAGACTCTAAATCCATCCCTGTCGTTCACGTACCCACCCAGATGTCCAAAAACAGCTTTGTCGTCGAACTTTGAGTGAAAATTCTTGTCGATTTGCACGTAGCATTCTGTTCCGAAGATCTTCAGATGACTGAGACTTCCCACTGGTCGTCCATACCACAATTCATAGGGAGATTTGTTTTCAATGGATGACTTCCCAGTGCGATTCAGGAGGTACACCGCAGTGTTGCAGGTTTCAGCCCAAAGTTGTTTCGTTAACTTGCTGGGATTCAGCATAGATTTTGCGCACTCCACAATCGTCCGATTTTCACGTTCCACAACTCCGTTTTGTTGTGGTGTGTACGGCGTAGTAATGCTGTGTTCTATGCCTCTGCTTGCGAGTAGTTCAGAAACCTTCTTGTTATCAAATTCTTTTCCTCCATCACACCTGAACAGCTTCACGACGTGTCCATTTGTTTTGGCTTCATTCAGGAACTGTTCCAGAACGGTGTACACTTCACTTTTGTGCTTTATAAAGAAAACTCGTCGAAACTTGCTGAAATCATCCTTGAAACATACGTAGTAGCGTGCCTTTCCAAGAGATTCAGTAGACATTGGTCAATTCACATCGGCGTGGATTTGTTCACCGGTGGCTGTTGGTCGATTCATTCGTGTCTTGAATGACAGTCGATGCATTTTTCCAAGTGCACATCCATCGCAGAAATTCTCTTTACACATGTCTACATTGATGTTCATCTGCTTCAGTACATTCTTGACATGCGCTTTGTGTTGATGACCAAATCGTTCATGGTAGATCTGCAGTTTGTCCGACGATGTAGCTAAATTCACTTGAATGGGTTGCGCCGGTTTCACGACGCGCATGTCAAGTACATACAGACCATGACTCACACGTCCAGCCATCATCGCCTTTCCAGTAACCTTGTCTTCAATTCTAACAGTTAGGTCGTCAAGTCTTGCACAAAAACCTTTCCTTGCAGCAGCTTTCACAGAAAACAGATGAGCCATTGCATCGGGAACATACAAAACTTCAGTCATCTCAGCACTCAACCAAACGTTGTTCAGCCGCACTTGAATGTTTACAGTTCCTTTGCCGTGAGCTAGCATGCTCACACCTCGTTTTCCTAGCAAAATCTTCTCTGGAGCAGCAAACTTGACGTATGTTGTAAAATACTGTTTGTTCGCGGTGATGTGATTTGTGGCGCCACTGTCGCAGTACCACTCGTCGGCTTGAACAAAGTCGCCGTCTAACGCATTCATAGCATGTGTCAGAAACGAAGCATTGTTCTCCTTATTTTTGTTTCTAGTGTCACCCTCTTTCTTCTTCACTGGACATTCACTTGCCCAATGGCCCAATTCCTTACATTTGAAACATGGAAACTTCTGCTTTAATCGTTGAACATTTTTCTTCGACTTTTCATCAGCGCTGCCTTTGCCACTGCCATACTGGGAATGCTTCTTGGGAGCACTACGTACCACAAACGCAGTCGATTCCACGTTTCCTTGGTCACGCAATTCAATCGTGCACAATTTTTCAATCAACAAGTTCACAGTTTGATTTTCCGTCGGAATCGTGTCCCACACATCCTTGAAATTATCATATTCTTTTCCCGGCGTGGATAAAATTCGACCGTTCAAAATCCTTTCAGATAACTTGTTTTCGTTGTGCTTTTGGAGTTCGTCGTTCAGATCCTGATAAAGCTCCTGTAACTACGCGACATGGGTGCTGATGTCCTCCTTGTCGTCACGTGTCACTCGGAAGAATGACTCGATCAACATGTTCAGTCGCTGCGTACTGCTTCGTTCGAACCGTGCGCTCAATTTTGTCCAAATTTCACTGGCATTGGTGCACGTCAACCCGAGCTCTGCAATAGATTTTCCTAGCGCACCTGCTAGCAAACTGGCCGCTTTCGCGTCTTCTTTTAACCACTGCTTATATGCCGCTTTTTGTTGCGCAGTTGCATCTGCCGGCAACATAGGTCACTTTTTCGAACCATCAACAATATTTTCCAGTTCATACGACCGCAAAACCATCAACACATGCCATTTCCACTTTGCCCAGTCTTCAGGTCCTTCAAGTTTATCCACTTGAACTTTGTAGTCACTGCCGGTTGCCATCTTGAGGTTATCCTTACTCACAAAAACAATACAGCACGTGTTCCACAGGCGCTCAGTTTCGGATCCACTCACGAGATAATACCATTTACACGTGGCCTGGGCCCATAACCTGTTAGTTTTAATGTAAATCTTTATTTATCAAGTGAGAAATACAAAATACAAATCATGTTTTGAGATGCTTGTCACATGTCACGCGAACACGCACAGAATTTGCACTGACTCGTCTTTTGTTCTCTTCTTTATTGTACATGTCTATTTCAGCAGGTGGCGCTACTGTGCTATTTTTCTTTCAAATATTAACAATTTGAAACTAATTAGATACCGGTACTAAACGTAGGCGTTCGAAATTATTCTTTCAGGACTATGAATAATTTTTTTCTCTTAGAAGGCAGTGCCATGGCACGGTGGCACTACGCCTAGAACCGCCCCTGGCCATTACTGAATCAATTACCTTGCCATTACTAAACTTTTCTCACATTTATATCGCAACTACTAGAAAAAAATCGGGGCTTCGAAATAAATTAATAAGAAATAGAGCAAATTAAAAATTGGCCATCTTTAGGCAAGAGATCAATTGAGGAAGAGGGAAGCTAATCGACCAATGAGGTTCACATAAAGCACTAAGTACTGTAGTTCAGGTATTTTAAGAAAACTGTCAAAATTTCTTAACTATGGCTAGGTAGATTATTGGCTAAGGAATAACCCACCCACCAAGGGAAGATGATTAGGAAAAGGAGGTAGATTTTGGACTGGAGAAAAAGGATAGGAAAATAGGAGGAGAGTCCCACAAAAGTTATAAATTTAACCTTAAATGCACTTAGAGGCGGTTGCCACCGCAAATCCGCTCTCGGATACCTAAAGTGGGTAAGATCTTGGTCTAAGCTGACGGGAATACAGCTAGGACTTGGGCGGTTTGCAAGAGAGTGGCTTTAGTGTAATCCCTCTCAAGCATGTATCTGCCTACTATGGGGAAGAGTGATGGTCTGGCAAGACTGAGAGTAACAGATTTATTGTATGTCTGTTCCAAGAAATTCGTTTTTGCAAAGTAATTCGAAGAATGCCAATAATTTGAATCAGGTTTGGTAATTACAGGTTTCGAAATTATGGAGTTTCTGAAAAGGCGACCAAGTGCTTCCAAGAAGGATAATGATAAAAAAAAATAAGCCTTGGGGAGTAATTTTGGTAAATGAACCAATGGTTGCATTTAGAAATGGCTAAGCTTTTACTAAGCGTGGAGCCGGCTAAAAGTTTAGACAAAGAGAAACACTTATCTTTTAGAAAACTGACCATGAGTTTTCGGAGAGGATCTCCACAAGCAGGTAGCCGGCGTAGCGAGATTTACCTGCCTTACTGGCCAGTTAAAATTAGCTATTAAAGTTAAAAGAAACTTTAATGAGATTACCACTAAGAGTTCTTGCTCAAATGCAACGAGTGGTGAAAGCTCTATTGATGTATTTAATGGCATTTAGTAGGGAGAGCCAAGGAAGACAGGATCTTGCCTAACCGTTGTATTTGCGAAATTATAAATCCAAAAACAAATATTTAATTTATTTAACAATTCAAAGAAGTTTATAACTTTAACAAATATATATTTTTCTGACAAATATGGATCATTAAAATTTTTTTAACAATGGGGTCGCAGACCTCCTAACATTTAGAAATTGCTCCAGGCAAATAACAATTTATGAGGTTACAAACCTTATATATGTTCTAAAATCTTTATAAGGTTTAGAAAAAAAAGGACAAATGAAGTAATTAAAGTTTAAACATTAAATTGAGTACAAAGAGTGTACTTTAAGAAATTTCCAGGTAACTGTTTTAGAAAAAGTTACAACTTCGAAAATAATAATAATAAGAAAAAACATGAAGAATAAAATAGAAGTTCCTACAACTTCCTATATTTAAGAGGAATTACTTATAACAATTATACAAAAGAGAGCAGGTCACTTACGGTGAAACCTGAAGAAAAAGGTCAGGAGGAAGGTTCTAGACTTCCTATGTTTAAGTAGGAATCACGAGCCAAATGGGGTAGTTTCCATTTCGTGAGACTTAGAAATAACTCACTAAAGAGTTGAAAGTATTGTTTTCCCTGATTACGGGGAAGAAACAATGTAAGTTTGAACCGTGTATAAAACACGTAGTTATACAGTAATTAATTAATGACAAACAAGCAAAATGGAAGGGCACTTCGTAGAGTGACACCTTATAGAATAGTTACAATTTTATTAATAAGGTTTGTTAGTAGAAGGTTGAGGAAAGATAATTGGGATTTAGGATCAATGTTCATGGCTTTATTTAATGTAAGCGGACGATCGCGACGCGGTAGAAAAGTAGAACAAGCACTAGTTTTCACTATAGTCTGTAAAATGGATGCAAAGTTCACTGTAAAAAACACGGAAGTTTATGGGAAAGGAAGTTATTGCAATAATGAAGAGAACTGGTTTCACTAGGTAGGCGAGAAACTATTTCTTGAGAAGATTGTGAATTACAATTAAATACGCCATAGAACATTCCAGCGGTGGAAGAAAATTTGCTAATGCGATAATTTATAAGGAAGATTCCTCATTTTAAATAGTATTTTTCCAAGTGAGTGCAAAATACCTGACGGCAAGACTCGCAGATAGAGTACAAGATCTGGAAGGTTCCAGAACGATCTTAATTGAAAAATGGGGCCAAAGTTAATCCAGCGGAGGAACTTGCTTTGTAATTTATAGACAGCGGGTATTAGATAATATCCCACGTGGTGAGAAGATTTCTCATTTAGCAAGCATAAGAAATGCTGCTTTTCACCAAGATTGGCTTGATTAGACAAAAGCCCAACATGGAAAATCCCGCGAAGGATGATTTTTGCCCCAAAATAAGAAATTTCACACTACCTATAAAAGATCGTTAAAAGCATGTAGTCGATAAATTCATGAAGATGGGGTTAAAACTTGAAGCAGGTACTTATCTTTGTTGCATGGCGAAGGTGAAGTTTCCTTAACCGATACTTAATGTGCCAACAAGAGTTTAGTGCTTTTCAGTCGGTCAACACGAATGTACCCAAAAGAGATGGGTTATGCCCTAATCCTGAAATAAATTACATGAGATTAATAAAACACTAGGATGACCAGTTTCGATCGTCAAGCGATCATCATCAGATCCATTACACTTAGGCTACAAAATCTATGTTTGAAATACAGGTGAAAATATTTACAATATGTACAATTATTTAGTTGCAGTATTGGTACTGCAACTGTCAGTGTATGTTAAATGCAGTATATATGTTAGGTGACATGCTAAATGGTGATAGCTATCCGGAGATTGTACTTTAGAGAGATTATATGGTTGTAAACTATGGTTAAACTATAAAATTTTTGGCTAACTACTTATCTGATTGTCTTCCGTATTACAGCTACTCGCAGTTTTCGTGCTCACTGGAACTCGCTGTGCGGTCGACTGCGGTGGTTATCTTAACGACTGGTTTTTTCCCCTGCCTCCTCCCCCCTGCCCCTACGTGCCGTGGGGAGTGATAGCGATGTGTTTATGTGAGGTGTTGCCAACCTAGATAAGATGTATGTTATTGAATGAGGTGGGTCCACAACTATTAAAGACCGTGGATTGGCCCTCGCCACGCGTGGAGCATAACCCATTCGAACTAAGCGTTGACGGTCTTATGAGGACGTCCCGGCACCTTTAATACTGCCGCGAATATGGGCCTTGGTTTATTGCAGAAGCAAAGTACATCGTACACCTGATCCAGATAACGTAACGAACGTAAAGACAACGACCTTTCATATTCCATATTCCAGAAAGCAACACAAACCTCGCATGCAATCGACAATCAGGCTAATCACCCCAGTACGCACAAACTAGCGGGTTTCAATTCAATGGTGCACAGAGCTTTAAACATACCCATGTCAAAAGACAACTATAATAAGGAAATAAGAACTATTATGCAAATAGCAAAGGAAAACAACTTCTCGCCAAGCAAAATAAATCAAATTATAGCCAAACATAAAAATAAAGATAAAACGATTCCCAAACCGGACAGTAATGAGAAAAAATTTGCGCGTTTCAACTATGTGAATGCGAATACATATAAAATCACTAACCTATTCAAAAAACAAGGCATAAAGATAGCTTTCACGACGAAAAACACAACCGCTAGGCACCTCCTAAATAGTAATCTAAATAAACGTGACCCGTATTCAAGGTCAGGGGTATATTCTATAACGTGCCAAGACACCGATTGTCAAGCTAATTACATCGGGCAGAGTGGAAGGCGAGTAGACACACGTTATAATGAACATAGGAATGCGATAAGATACGGAACACATTCAGCCGTGTGCGAACATATGTGTGACGCAGGGCACAGCTTTACCAACATAGAGTCGGACCTTAAAATAAGCCATCACGAATCGAAAGGCAGAGCTCTTGACATAAAGGAAGCAATCGAGATACACCTAGCCAAACGAAACAATCCCAACAATCTAAATGAACACACGTTCATGGAGAGCTCACCCCTCTTCACGCTACTAAAAAAACACACCCTGTCGGAAACAAAACACAATTTAGCGACACAGCCAAGCTAGATAAAAAAGGGGTGAAATTAGGGGGTTTTTAATAGGTAAATGTTATCTGGATCAGGTGTACGATGTACTTTGCTTCTGCCATAAACCAAGGCCCATATTCGCGGCAGTATTAAAGGTGCCGGGACGTCCTCATAAGACCGTCAACGCTTAGTTCGAATGGGTTATGCTCCACGCGTGGCGAGGGCCAATCCACGGTCTTTAATAGTTGTGGACCCACCTCATTCAATAACATACATCTTATCTAGGTTGGCAACACCTCACATAAACACATCGCTATCACTCCCCACAGCACGTAGGGACAGGGGGGAGGAGGCAGGGGAAAAACCAGTCGTTAAGATAACCACCGCATTCGACCGCACAGCGAGTTCCAGTGAGCACGAAAACTGCGAGTAGCTGTAATACGGAAGACAATCAGATAAGTAGTTAGCCAAAAATTTTATAGTTTAACCATAGTTTACAACCATATAATCTCTCTAAAGTACAATCTCCGGATAGCTATCACCATTTAGCATTTCACCTAACATATATACTGCATTTAACATACACTGACAGTTGCAGTACCAATACTGCAACTAAATAATTGTACATATTGTAAATATTTTCACCTGTATTTCAAACATAGATTTTGTAGCCTAAGTGTAATGGATCTGATGATGATCGCTTGACGATCGAAACTGGTCATCCTAGTGTTTTATTAATCTCATGTAATTTATTTCAGGATTAGGGCATAACCCATCTCTTTTGGGTACATTCGTGTTGACCGACTGAAAAGCACTAAACTCTTGTTTACTAAGGCAACACTGAAAATATGGCTTCAAACACCACAATGTTCACGGCTAGTCAGGCAAATCGTGAAGCCAAGAAATTCAAATCACTCAGGCTTAAACTCATGAATTTAGACAAGTCAATTTGGTTCAACAAAAAATGTATAGAACTAAACCTCACCCCTAAATACGTACCAATTAAAACCGTACCGAACACACCAGCCACGATCATTTCAACCAAACAAGCCAAAGCGCTTTGGATAAAAAACGAATTAAGATTTGCATACATAAGAAAGCAAAAAATTAACCAACAATTATACGACATTCAATTGCAACTAAGTAATTTCTGGCACGCGGCCCAATGGGACAGCTTCACCGAGCACCTACATGACAACATCAAAATCAGAGCAACGAGGAAGCATGAAACGCTAGAAAATAAATTAAGAAAACTAGGAGAAACACAGAACCATCAATCTAACGAACAACACACGAATAACAATGAATTCAATTTCCACAGCAGAGGAAACAACAGAACGAACGTAACCTTTTCTCAAGGTGAAATGAATATGTTAGACAAAGGTTTGAAATACAACTGCACAGACGCACACACGAACCACAATATAAAACAGTTAATCACAGATATTGAGATAGCCAGTCACAAGCTCCCAGCAGAAGACAGGGAATTAACCAAAAATCTCGCCACCAACGAAGCCAAAAAAATCCTCAAACGAGAGGGCGATAGCAATAACATTCAAAACAACAAACAGCTCAAAGAAATAAAGTCGTTGAAACAAAAAATAAAAGAACATGACTTAATTATCACAAAAGCAGATAAGGGAAACACTACAGTAATTTTGAACAAAACAGAATACATTGAAAAAACAGTCGAATTCTTAAACAACAACGAAATCAAGGAATTAACAAAAGACCCCACCAACAAATTCCAAAAACAAATAAAAAGTGCGCTAAAAGAAACAGAATACATACTGACCAAAGCCGAAAAATCAAAACTAATAAACATGAACCCGAAAATACCGTCATTGAGGGGACAACCAAAAATACACAAAAAGGAATTCCTAATGAGACCAATAGTCAATTGTAGGAATGCCCCTAATTACAAAATCAGCAAAGAGTTACTAAAAATCTTAAAATGCCGTCTTTCCAACGACAAAAACAACTCTGTAAAGAACACAACAGAACTAGTAACAGCATTGAACACCCTACAAATGAAACCTAGCTTCAGGCTAGTATCCTTCGACGTAACTAACATGTACACCAATATTCCGATTATTGAAGCAATCAACACTATCGAAAACAACTTAAAATCCAACAATTCGGTGAAAGAAATTGAAGAGATTGTGAGATTACTGAGGGTCGTTCTCACCCAAAACGTGTTTCAATTCAACAATAAAATATACACACAGAGAGAAGGCCTAGCAATGGGATCGCCACTAAGTGGGTTAATCGCTGACATCTTCATCAATGCACTAGAAAATGCGTTCTTAGAAAAGACTTCAACAAAGGGAATAGTAATATGGAAAAGATACGTAGATGATGTAATTTGCATCTACGATACTGAACTAACAAGCGAAGAAACAATTCTCCAATCCATTAATAGCCTCCACCACTCTATCAAATTCACTAAGGAATCCGAAATAGACCGGAAAATAAATTATCTCGATATAACTATTGAACGTAAAGACAACGACCTTTCATATTTCATATTCCGGAAAGCAACACAAACCTCGCATGCAATCGACAATCAGTCTAATCACCCCAGTACGCACAAACTAGCGGGTTTCAATTCAATGGTGCACAGAGCTTTAAACATACCCATGTCAAAAGACAACTATAATAAGGAAATAAGAACTATTATGCAAATAGCAAAGGAAAACAACTTCTCGCCAAGCAAAATAAATTAAATTATAGCCAAACATAAAAATAAAGATAAAACGATTCCCAAACCGGACAGTAATGAGAAAAAATTTGCGCGTTTCAACTATGTGAATGCGAATACATATAAAATCACTAACCTATTCAAAAAACAAGGCATAAAGATAGCTTTCACGACGAAAAACACAACCGCTAGGCACCTCCTAAATAGTAATCTAAATAAACGTGACCCGTATTCAAGGTCAGGGGTATATTCTATAACGTGCCAAGACACCGATTGTCAAGATAATTACATCGGGCAGAGTGGAAGGCGAGTAGACACACGTTATAATGAACATAGGAATGCGATAAGATACGGAACACATTCAGCCGAGTGCGAACATATGTGTGACGCAGGGCACAGCTTTACCAACATAGAGTCGGACCTTAAAATAATCCATCACGAATCGAAAGGCAGAGCTCTTGACATAAAGGAAGCAATCGAGATACACCTAGCCAAACGAAACAATCCCAACAATCTAAATGAACACACGTTCATGGAGAGCTCACCCCTCTTCACGCTACTAAAAAACACACCCTGTCGGAAACAAAACACAATTTAGCGACACAGCCAAGCTAGATAAAAAAAAGGGGGGAAATTAGGGGGTGTTTAATAGGTAAATGTTATCTGGATCAGGTGTACGATGTACTTTGCTTCTGCAATAAACCAAGGCCCATATTCGCGGCAGTATTAAAGGTGCCGGGACGTGCTCATAAGACCGTCAACGCTTAGTTCGAATGGGTTATGCTCCACGCGTGGCGAGGGCCAATCCACGGTCTTTAATAGTTGTGGACCCACCTCATTCAATAACATACATCTTATCTAGGTTGGCAACACCTCACATAAACACATCGCTATCACTCCCCACAGCACGTAGGGACAGGGGGGAGGAGGCAGGGGAAAAACCAGTCGTTAAGGTAACCACCGCAGTCGACCGCACAGCGAGTTCCAGTGAGCACGAAAACTGCGAGTAGCTGTAATACGGAAGACAATCAGATAAGTAGTTAGCCAAAAATTTTATAGTTTAACCATAGTTTACAACCATATAATCTCTCTAAAGTTCAATCTCCGGATAGCTATCACCATTTAGCATTTCACCTAATATATATACTGCATTTAACATACACTGACAGTTGCAGTACCAATACTGCAACTAAATAATTGTACATATTGTAAATATTTTCACCTGTATTTCAAACATAGATTTTGTAGCCTAAGTGTAATGGATCTGATGATGATCGCTTGACGATCGAAACTGGTCATCCTAGTGTTTTATTAATCTCATGTAATTTATTTCAGGATTAGGGCATAACCCATCTCTTTTGGGTACATTCGTGTTGACCGACTGAAAAGCACTAAACTCTTGTTTACTAAGGCAACACTGAAAATATGGCTTCAAACACCACAATTAATGTGCTAACATGGCGTAGAGCGTAGAGAGTGTCTCTTGGTTTGAGGAGACTGGCTCGAGTTGAGCCTTAACTGACCGAGTCAACTGCCGACTTAGAAGTGAGACCTGCTCAGCGAAGCACAGAGGGTCCAAGGAAGTGAAAAGAGTGGGGGTAGGAAACAAAAGGAATACATATCAGAATAGGCAACTTATCAAAAATAAATGTTCTTCTTGATGAATGGTCTTCAAAGTGTTGATAGTAGGCGATACTAGCACAGCATGGTGATTAAAAAAGGAGACGAAGTTCTCTTGCTCATGGAGATAATAGCTGGCGATGGTAACGAGATCTGGTGGCCAGATGGAAAAAGAAGTCCTCTTGCACCAGGAAAAATTGAGGAACTTCAGAGATTCGCTGCTAGATGACGCTAGGTGGGTCATGGAAGATATATATCTAGAACAGACTCATAAAAGATATAAGCGACATGATAACCAAAGAGAAAATAGAAGATCACTGTTGGTGTTTGACAAAGAGGAAGGAATGAACATGCAAAGAACATTAAACTTTATATCTCTCGTACCGTGTATTCCAAGAATACACCAATGGCCACTACTGGTGTTTTACCTTAAATAATAAAATAATATTGTAGCTTTCAGTCGGTCAACACAAGATCATTCCAATCACTGGAATATTTGAATAATAACCTGAAATAAATTACATGCGATTGATTTATATACAATATGATTAGGGGCTGCGACAACGCGGTCATGGTGTACTTTGGGTGTGAGTAGAATTGTCTGACAATCGGTGTTAATTGTGATGGCTGTATTAGTGTGTTGTTGTTTGAGTCTTCAGTCTTTTGACTGGTTTGATGCAGCTTTCCATGCCTCCCTGTCCTGAGTTAATCGTTTCATCTCTACATAGCTACCACACCCTACATCCGAGGCAATCTGTTTAACATATTCTAACCTTGGTCTACCCCTACAGTTCTTGTCCTCGAGCCTTCCATAACTAAGCTTGCTATCCTGGGTGTCTTAGTGTGTGTCCTACCAACCTATCTCTTCTCTTCATTAGCAATCGCCAGAAACATCTTTCCTCTCCCTCTCGTTTTAATACCTATTCGTTCGTAACCCTATCTACCCATCTAATCGCCATCATTCTCCTGTAACACCACATTTCAAGGCTTCAATTCTCCTCTATTCTGCTGCACTAATAGTCCAAGTTTCACTTCCATGGAGTGCCACGATCCAGACAAAGACTTTCAAAAATTACTTCCTAATACCTAAATCTATATTCGATGTCAACAGATTCCTTTTTTGTAGAAACGCTTTCCTTGCCTAAGCCAACCTTCTTTTTATATCCTCTTTGCTTCGTCCATCACTGGTTATCTTGCTTCCTAACTAACAGACGTCTCCTACTTCCTTCAGCTTTTCACCTGCCAATTTGATGTCCATAGAGGTTTCTGATTTATTTCGGCAGTATTTTTGTTTTAGGCCTACATTTATTAATTTTCATCTGGATTCTTTCCTCAAGACAGAGTCCATACCATTCAGAAACTCAATCAAATCCTCAGGCGTGTCGGCCAAAATGACGATGTCATCAGCAAATCTCAGAGTTGAAATTATTTCTCCTTGAATCTTCACTCCCACTTTAAACTTTTCTCCAATTCCCTTCATTGCTTGTTCAATGTAAAGATTGAAAAGTATGGGTGTTAAGTTGCAGCCTTGCCTTACACCTTTCTGAATACCAGCTTCTCTCTCATGTCCTTCAGCTCGAATGACTGCTGTCTGGTTACTGTATAGATTGTAGATCACCTTCCTATCCCTGTACTTTATTCCAATCGTTTTCAAAATGTCAAACAATTTAGTACAATCAACGTTGCCGTATCAAAAGCTTTTTCTAAGTCTACAAATGCCTTGAAAGTTCTCTTATCTTTCGTTAATCTACCTTCCAAAATCAGCCTTAGACTTAGTACTGCTTCCCTTGTTCCTACATTTCTCCTGAAACCAAACTGGTCTTCACCAAACTCCGTTTCTATCTGGCTTCCCATCCTCTTGTAAATTATTCTAGGCGGGATCTTTGAAACATGAGCAATCAAGCTGATTGTACGGTTGGCAAATCTTCACATCTGTCAGCACCCACATTCTTCGGTATAGAGATGATAACCTCCTTGACTTTCATAGTGATTCAAGGAACAACGAAATTCGACATGCATGCTACCCTTTGGGTGTCAAATTACAAAGCTTGCACCCGGCACCCAAGACCATACGATATTATTATAACATTCTTCTTGAAATCAGAGGGTCATATGTCTCATAAATCCTACACACCAAGTGAAATAACTTGATCAGACCACCATCACCTATGCACCGTAGCAACTCAATCGGTATATCATCTATGCCTGTTGCTTTGTTCCTGCTTAAGTCTTCCAAAGCTTTATCAAATTCTGATCTCAATATTAAATAGCCTTTCGCATCCACATCAATTTCCTCCTCCCTTTCCATTACATGATTCTCAATCGCCTTTCCCTTATACAAACTCTCTATGTAAGCTTTCCATCTCTCAACCTTTTCTTCCCTATCTGTTAGAGGCTTTCCATGTGTGTCCTTAATAGTACAGCACTTAGTCTTCTTTTCCCCAAAAGTATTCTTAATCCTTCGATAAGCTGTGTCTACTTTTCCTAATTTCAGACAATTTTCTATACCTGCACATTTCTCTTTCAACCATTCTTCTTTCGCTTCCTTGCACTTCTTGTTAACCTCATTTCTCAGACGTTTGTATTCTGCTTTCCCCTTTTCATTTCTTACATTCTTGTTTCCGCCTTTCATCCATCAATTCTAGTATATCCTGAGTGATCCACGGTTTTCTACCTATTCTTTCTTTCCTACCAATGTGTTCTTCTGCGGATTTTGTTATTTCATTCTTCATAAGTGCCCATTCGTCTGCAATTGAAGTTTGTTTACGGTTTTTCATTAGTCTTTCCTTTATACTCTTCTTGAATCTTTCGTTTACATCCTTCTCTTTCAGTCTGTCTATTGCCCACCGGGATATGTTTTACAATCCAAAATCTGGTTTCAAAACCTCTGCTTGACCATAATGAAGTCGATTTTTTAACGCCCTGTATCTCCTGGTCTCATCCATGTGTATATTATTCTATTGTGGTTTTTGAATAAGGTGTTAGCTATGACCAACTCATGTTCGGTGCAGAATTCCATCAGCCTGCTTCCTCAATCATTCCTTTCACCTAATCCGAAATCTCCTACTATCTTCCCCTCTCTTCTCTTCCTACCACAGCTTTCCAATCTCCCATTACTATACCAGGTGGCCCGTTTCCCCCGTGCAATCTAATTTTAGATGTCCCGCATACACTAATGCTGTATGGGATGCCTAATAACTGATTTCCACGGGGGTCACAGTGCATGCTGGCCGATTACGTCAGAATACGTAGGAATAACAACCGGACAGCCGCTAGCTGCATGTTCCTCAGCTCTACCAGTCTAATGCACCCCATTGCCCTTTCGACACTCGCATTTGAGAGCGCAATAGACTCATAAATGTGGTAGAACGACACGACAGTTGCTGGCAACATATTGACAATGGCTGGTGTTTTCAGTATACGGACATTATACTAATTTATGGAGAAGCTGGTCGTAATACCGTTGAAGCTCGTAGACGGCATGCAATGGTGTTTCCATGTAGACGTCTGCCGTCTCGACAAGTATTTCGCCGAACAGTGCTGCAATTACGAACGAATGGAATGTTCCAGGCACATACCAGCAGGACTAGACCCGTAATGCTGAAGTTGTACGGAATGTACAAGAGTAATTCGAACGGAATCCTACACACCGTCAGTTACACTTCACCTTACTGAGCTACTTCTTTTTTTTTTTTTTTTTTTGAGACGTTTCGACCATCAATGGACCACGATATTCTTCACTCTTATGATCACTGTAATGCTTGAGCTACTGCTGATAATAGTAATAATAATAATAATAATAATAATAATAATAATAATAATAATAATTTGAATTTTGTATTAGAATTAATTTATTAATTACTATGATAACACATTTTTGATATGTCTCAGGAATCTGACGGCAAGATCAGTAGAGATTATCTGTGAGACATTAATTATTTTTCACAGCATTGTACAGTTTGTATTTCAATACAAGAGTGCATACAATAATACGTTTTTATTATAAATTAATGTTTATTTACGTAATAATTTTTTATGCGACGTATAGCTAGTTGTTTGCTGTTCATGTTGGACAATCGAGGTCGTAGTTCGTTTAATAGTGCTGGTGCAAGATAATTTAGTCTCTTGAAAGCATAATAATAATAATAATAATAATAATAATAATAATCCACGAACCTACTACGTTGTCGTAGCAGGGGGAGAGGTGATACTCCCACGTGGCGCGTCCCAGGTGGCGGATAGGGGGGTCCTCACTGGCTTGCCAGCGGACTTGAGGGAAATAAAATACCTCTCGCGGACCAAACACTCTGTAAACAGCTGCAGAACATCGAGTGGCACCTCTCGATCTCAACAATCGAGTTGCAACCATGTGATCATTTCATGTGATCACCCCAACCTTTCACTTTCAACTTGTGAACCTGGCATGATGGATCGTATTGGATCACAGCAACTACCCCAGGCCCCGGACTTATACAGTTCGGGTTCTCCCGATCATCGGATTCTGGGGGATCGGGAGCATCATGCTGAGAAGAGTCGGAGCTTCTCAAAATCTCTTCGCCCGAAGAAAAAGAACTTCATCGGAACAGTCAATGTGAACACTTTGCTCAAAACTGGGAAACTTAAACATTTAATTGACACCTTGAATAAATTTGATATTCAAATTGCAGCCATTCAGGAAACACGTTTCCAAGACGAAAATCATTTTGATTCAGAAAACTTTAGGATATATAAGGGGAAACCAGCCATAAAAATTGGAGATAATTTATCACAATTTGGAACAGCGTTTTTTGTAAGAAAAACAATAGCCAGTTCAGTACTCAACTTTACTTCTCCCTCCGAAAGGATCTCCGTTCTCTCAATAAAATCAAGCAACAAGGCATACACATTGATTAATGCCCACGCTCCCATAAACAATGACAATAAGAAAAACCCTCAGAAAGTAGAAGACTTTTGGGAACTCCTTGAGGAAACCATCAGCAAAATTCCTAAACATCATGTGAAAATTTTACTCGGTGACTTTAACGCACAGGTTGGTAGAGAAAAGAAGTATAGGTCCATAGTTGGTCATCATCCAGCACATTGGAGAACAAATCAGAATGGTGAGCATCTGATAAATTGCTGTAAATCCTTTAATTTGAGGCTCATGTCTACATATTTCACCAGGTCTCCACACAAGAAGAAAACATGGAAATCACCAAATCCAGCACTAGGAGAATTCCAAATTGATCATGTAGCAGTGTCCAAACAGAACATATGTGAAATCCTAAATGTTAGAGTGCGCAGGGGAGTGATTGACTCTGATCACTACTTAAGCCAAATCAAAGTGAAATTCCAGCCTAATAGATCCAAACCAAAAACTAAGAGATTACTAAGAGTGGATCCGGAGCACCTCAAGCAGAACGCCAAAGAATTTCTTCAGGCCATAAAAGAGCAAAATCCCAAAGACTGGAGGGACTTAGGAAACTCAATTCTGACATCAGCACAGAAGTTAGGGCAGCCCCCAAGGAAAAGGAAACACAGATGGTGGAACACAACCTGTGATAAAGCAATTGAAGACAGAATTAAAGCATGGAATAAATGGAACGGACATCAGACAACTGAACGATGGGAATTATTCCTTAAGATCCAGAAATCAACAGCTAAGATCATCCGCAGGGAGAAGCGGACATACGACAGGAATAAACTCATAGAGATAGAACAGGATTTCCTAAAAAACAACACCAGAAGTTTCTATAAGACATTCCGTGAGAGTCTGTCTAGTTATCAACCACCTAGCATATGTTTCAGTAGACCAGATGGCTCACTAGAAACAAACACCAAGGAAAACTGCAAGATCTTAGCAGATTACTTCCAGGACCTACTCAACTGTGACCCACCGAAAGAAAAAATGCACTTTGAAAAGCCTGCACCGAATCCAGATTCACATCCACCGACAATGGAAGAAACAGCTGAAATCATTCAATCTCTTAAAAACAACAAAGCACCGGGAGAAGACGGTATTACCGCTGAAATGTTGAAACTCGGTGGGGAAGAGGTCACCAGAAGAATCCACGCAATTTTAAAAGCAATTTGGGAAACAGAAGTGATCCCACAGGACTGGAAGTGCGCGTTAATACATCCATTGCACAAGAGAGGTAACAAAACTGATCCAAACAACTATAGAGGTCTATCCCTATTATCTGTGGCCTATAAAATCCTATCTAAAGCTCTTCTGAACAGACTAGAGAAACAAACAGACCATTTGATTGGTGAATATCAAGCGGGTTTTAGAAAAGGGCGTTCATGTGCTGAACAGATATGGAATCTGAAGATGATTTTGAAGATCCGCAGATCCAACCCCACAATTGTCACCTTTGTGGACCTAAAGAAAGCATATGATTCTGTGGACAGGCAGACCCTGTTTGAGACGCTAGAAGAACTTCAAGTGGACAGGAAGACCAGAGAACTGATTTGTCAGACTCTCACCAATACAACATCGAAGGTGAAGTTTCTTGGGGAAATTTCTGACTCTTTTGAAGTACGAACAGGTGTTCGCCAAGGAGACGGACTTTCACCCCTTCTATTTAACCTGGTTCTAGATAAAGTCATCAGAGAGTGGGAAAAGAACATCAAAGGCGTTAGCATAGGAACTGCTGGAAACAAAATCAATGTGAAATGCTTGGCTTTCGCAGATGACCTAGCAATTATCACTAGGAACAAAGAAGAAACTAAGCATGCTATTGAGACATTATACAGAATAGCATCACAAGCAGGCCTTCAAATATCATTTGAAAAAACCAAGTACATGAAGAATTTTCAGCAAAAGAAGAAGAAAGAAAAAATAGAAACAGCGTATGGAGCAATTTCACAAGTAGAATTTTTTAAATACCTTGGAGAAATAATTCTTCCTTCAGGATTGGACAGTTTGGCTAACACAGAAAGAGCCTCAAAACTTCATAGAGCATTCAGACTAACATGGGATCACTATAATAAAAGAGTAATGTCACATAATGCAAAACTGAAACACTACAGTTGTACTACCGGAAGCTCTATATGCTTCAGAAACCATAGCTTTAGGAGGTCATTCTAAAATTGCAAATATAGAAAAGCAAGAACGTAAAATTCTTAGAAAAATATTCGGCCCCACACAAGAAAACGGAATTTGGATTAAAAGACGAAATTCAGACCTATACCGTCACACAGATAGTTTCAGCAACACGGTACGAAAAAGACGTTTAACATTTTATGGACACCTCTTCAGGATGGACGATTATAGACTTACAAAAAGGTTATTCAATGTAATAAATTCTCAGAAATCAAGGATAGCCTGGCTGGATGAATCAAGAGAGGACCTGCAAGAGTTGAACATCGGAGAAAATATTCTGAGAAACCGCAAAGTCTTCAGGACCGCAGTAACAAAGCACAAGTTTAGGGTGAAAACTAGTGGCAGGACTGGAACCAAGTGGACAGAAGAACGGAAGAAGCAGCACAGTGACTTCATGAAGAGATTTTGGGAAGATAGGAAGGCGAATATCATCAAGCCGAAAAACAAGTTCAAGCGCGCTCTATAATGGGCAAAACGCAAAAAGAAGAAGAATAATAATAATACGAACCACTATGTTACAATGTGCACATATTTATTGTTGCTTAGGGCAAAGAGAAGCTGCAAGGGAGCTAGGAGTGCCACGAACTTCAATACAGGTAGGAATTATCTTGAATTTCTACAAAACGACTTGACTCTGGAAATCCTTCTAGAAGATATTCCACTCCAGGTTGTATTACAACATTGGTATCAGCATGATGGTGCTCCACTTCACACCTTCCAAGCCGTTACGGAATATCTAAATGCACGATTCCATGAACGGTGGATAGGTCGTGGAGGCCCTTGGCAGTGGCCAGCACGATCGCCTTATCTAACCCCTCTGGACTTCTTTCTGTGGGGCTATATAAAATCAAAAGTCTATGAAACGGCGCCAGAAAATGTTGATCAATTAAAACAACGTATTGGTGAGGCCTGTGCTGCAGTGACATCTGCAATGTTACGACGTGTCCATGCAGACACTGCGAGACGTGTTCAGCATTGTATTCGCCACCAGGGACATGTCTTTGAGCATATCCATTATGAATAGCTGTCCAAGTGTGAAATTTTAATTTATTTTATTTTCTAAGCTCTGATGCAATAATATGTGAGTTTTTGTCAACAATGCTATTGTAGAGTGGAATTTCTCTAGCCTACATGTACCAATTAATGTGTTATTAAACTGTCTTTTCTGCATCTTTGGCGTATTTACAAACAACCCCTGTTTATAACAGAAATCGTTGTTTGCAAAGGAGCGTTACAACGTGGTTTACAATATGTTGCATGTTGGGCAACTATTTAGCAGTAGTTTTACTACACAAGTACTGTGACAGGATTCCTATCATCATTATAATCATTATAATAATATTGATAATTATCATTATCATTATTATTATTATTGTCACTATGATGTATGCACTAGACTGTAATAATAAAATAACAATAGTGACACAGGTTATCAGACAAATTTTTCACACACTCAAGTACACGGGGCTACATTCCCACTGTGTTGTAAAGCCCCTGAAATTCAACAACTCATTATTTCAGTACGGTGAAATTCAACGTACCGTGTGAAGGCTTCGATCACAATACTGATGAACAGTCTGCACAACATCAGAATTATTGCAGACGGGTCTAGCCATGCTGGTAAGTGCTTCAATTCATTAGCACTTAATTACAGCTCTGTTCGGGGAAATTAATGTACAAAAGGCAAGCGTCTATTTGGAATCTCCTGTGCATTACTGTGCGAGCTTTGGTGGGTTTGTGACCAGATTGTCCATAGATTAGAATTATGTGTGTGCGCCCTCGTTTTTGGTGAATACCTTAGCCATTGTCGATGTGTTGATAGCAACTTTAATACTGCTGTGCCACGTGCAAAGCTACTATTCTGCGCTCGCCAGCGAGACTTCTCACCACTTTGGGGCGCATTAGACGGGAGCACGAAGGAATTTGCAGTGTGCGGCCGTCTGGTTGTTATCTCTTGGCATTCTGACGTAACCTGCGTGTATGCAAGGTTACCCCTTAGCAATTTAGTTATTAGACCTCCCGTTCAACACTAGTACATGCGGGACATTTATAAGTAGATTGCACGGCGCAGGTGGGCCACCTGGTATATAACATTCTCATCACCCCTGATATACCTCAGAATTTCATCTATTTCTTCGCAGACCTTTTCAACATCTTCATCATCAGTTTGACTTGTACCACTGTGGTGCACGTAGGTTTTGTGTTGATTTTTTCGACAATAATCCGTTTACTATATTGCTCATAATATTCCACCCACTGTCCAAGTTTCCTACCTAATTTGAGACCAAGTGTGTGTGATCTCTAATTCAGGTTAGGACTGCAAGCGATCAATTTCAAGTAGTTCCTACTTTTGCTACCAAATGCTAACATCAAAGACACCTACATGTGAACTTGGCTGCTAGATGCCACCCCATCCGGCACCTGGTGACGAACGTTGGAACTTAATAGAGCGTTAATCAAATCTAACCTACAAATTTTAGCTTCACACAATTGTAGTTAGTGGAAGGTCCTTTATATGCCATAAATCGTTGACATGGGTTCGCCGGCTTTACTTCCCCTCCGAAGGAAGGCATATTGAGGGATTTTTTAAGCTTAAAAAATCCGACGACTTCGGCCGGGTTTGAACCCGCGATCTTAGGCATACAAGCTCAGCATGCTACCAACTACGCCACCGAAGCCGCGATATATACAGTATATTGTTACTTACTATTGAAAAAGAAGAAATAAAACTAAGGGATGACATGTTTCATTCGTCAAGCTAGCATCATCAGATACAAATATGCAAGGCAAATAGCTCTACAAAACAATACCAAACCTATAGTGACACCGTCTCTGCCCCCCAAAAATAAAATACAAGAAAATCCGTCAGAAAGCTTATTGTGGTAATTATTACTGATAAATATTAAAGCATAAAGTACCAGTGGCGAAAAACGTACTAATTTAATGTTGCAATACTTAGAAATGACTCTCCCGTCAACAAGAGCAGTCTTTCTCTCCCAAACTAATCTATGAAGGTGTAGCAGTACCGGTAATCCTTTAATCTACAGTAGAATAATATCATAGCCACCTACCAACTTTTTGGAAGCCTTCATAGGGAGGTTATAGCTGCTTGAGCTTTTAGTTCTCGCAGTAAAGAGGCGCAGGTGCGCTTCATTAAAAGGGAGGCAGCGCGCAGTTCGCTACTCCTGTGGGGGTCCAGGCGGGGACACCGAGAGCCCGCTGATGAGCCAGCTTGGTGTCCTAGGCGAAACCCCACACAAGACACGGCACAAACCTAGAAGAATTGCTGAATTTTAATTCACTGGCCGTGAAAGCCAATATACCAACTTTTAAAGGTATCATGTTTTCCCTCAAGATTCTACATCTATGTACAATTTTCATTCATCTAATCTTGTTTTCTTTTATTTTAACTTCTTTTCAATTTTGAGAATGAATATGTCTATATTGATCCCTGTTAGATTTAACTTTCCTACGTTCTTCCATCAAATCCAGGATGTGTTCTTTCATCCATCTTTTCTTTTTTGTTCTACCATCCGGCTGCAGGTGTTTTTACTTACTGTCTTTATAGTGGTTCTTATTTCCTTCCATTGATGCTCTCTACCTCTAGACTGGTACCCTAGTTGTCCTAGTTGGTGCTTTACCTGACAGTTCTTTATTTTCCTCTGATATATTATGCTTGAATGATTGGTTTCATGCAAAACTTTTAATTTCATTTGTGCATTAGCTACTAACGGGTTATGACCAGAGCCTACCTCTGCCCCTGGGCATGTGGCCTACTAACCTTTGTAATGAAGTTCCTGAATCTCTTATTGATTAGGATCAGGGGCGTATATAAGGGGGGTGCTGAGGGTCTCCAGCCCCCCCCCCCTAAAAAGCCAATAAAAAGAAATAAGAACAAAGTGTTGCTTTGGTAAGAGCATAAAGTAATTGTAAATTTGGTTATACCCTAATCTTAACTTATTGGCTAAGTTATAAACAATATTAAGATTGAAATAAGACTAACTCTTGGTGTAGTGGCTAGCATTCTTGACTGTCGCCCCGGAGGTCTGAATTCGATTCCCGGCTCTGCCAATAAATTTTAATTCTGGTCTGAGGGCTGGAACGGGGTACACTCAGCCTTATGAGGCAAAACGGTTAATTCCACAGTACGGTACTTTTGACAAATAAATTATCAACTCGTAAATAAAAAAAAGTAAAAAAAGAACCTGTTTACCTTTCTGCTTAGTAAATTGACAATTATTTATATATTTGCCATTCATACTCCATGGGCAATATTAGAAAATTCATTAACTATAACATTTTATTTTTGTTGTATTTTACAACTTTTTTGTATTGGCACTAATTGTAGGCTGTATAAACTTTGAATCTTATCTAAAATAATTACACAAAGTTATATGCTCTGAGATATTGGATGATATTTCTGGGTATTTTGCGGTGACAGTCCTCTGAGAATACTCAAAATTTTCCAGGATAGTCAGCACCCCCCGAAAAAAAAATTGTATATACGTCCCTGATTAGGATGTAATCAATCTGATTTCCTTGCGGATTAGCTTGCACATTATCAGCTGGTGAGATCCAAGTGTATAGTCAATGACTTGGAAGCTGATACCATGTGTTAGTGATAACCATTTCATTTTCTTGGCAACATTGGTACAACCTGTCTCCACGATCATTGGATTCACCAAGTCCCCAAGTTCCCACCAAGTCACCACGCCTTCCTCCTCCGATCTTTGCTTTGAAATCTCCCAATATGATTGTAACATCACTTTGCATTGCTTTAAGGATGTTTCGCAAGTCTTTGTAAGATATTTCCATTTTATTATCATATGTTTTATCCGCTGTTGGAGCGTATACCGGTACCTGTATTAAGTTTACTTGAAATGGGTGGCAATGAATTTGTAAGAGCCTGAGGCGGTCCATCACCGGAACAAAATTGATCACGTATTTCACTATACCCCGTGGCGAGCCTCAGCTACCGGACGGGTCACATGTGGCGGATAGCGAACGGCTCCCAGAAATGGGGGTTAGCTGCGAATAAGGGGAAACCTGAATCAGCAGTCCCGAACCGAGGCAAAACTGCTGCCTCGCAGAGAGATGATGATGATGATGATGATAATTGTTGTTTTAAGGGGCCTAATATCGAGGTTATCGGCCCCTAACCTCGCAGAGAGAGGGAGAATCTCAAAGGCTAAGGGAAGAAACCCTGACAGAAAATCTAGCAGACCGAGGGCTATGAGTGAGGCAGCCCCTCCCACAAGGCTTTGGAACTAGGGCTGATACCCCAAGTGTCCGAGATACAATTATTAAAAGAAACTACAGAGGTGAAACCGGACTGATTAAACTGTTGATGACCAAGCGAAAAAAAAGGATAATGAATATGGCAACCTGGAATGTACGGGGAATTGCTGGTAAGGAGTTCGAACTACTGTCGGAAATGCTAAGAGCAAGGTTGAACATACTGACAGAGACCAAGAGAAAAGACAACGGATGTGAACAGCTAATGGAATCAAGAAGCGGTGAAAGGTTTTTAATGTTTCATTCAGGCGTGAGTAAGGAGCAGAGAGCAAAGGGAGGAGTCGCCATTGTTATCCCTGAACGCTACAGACAGTATGTCAAGTGCTGGAAATGCATCAACGAAAGAATGATCTCCGTGACTTTAACCTTTAACAGCAGCACCAATGCCGTATATGCACCTATGAAGATGATATTTCAGAAGAGAAAGACAGGTTCTACGATGAATTGCAGAGGACAGTGGACGACAATATGGGAACTCTCTTCGTCCTTGGTGACTTTAATGGCAGGATTGGAAACAACATAGAGGGAATGCAGGGCCTGTTGGGGAAATACGGAGAGATTCACCAGAATGATAATGGGAGAAGACTCCTCGATATGTGTGCAGGAAACGATTTTGTAATCACAAATACTGTGTTCCCACACATAGAAGTGCACCGCTATACAAGAAGTTCCCAGCCGCAAAGGGAAATCAATCATCGACTACATCCTAGCACAGAGGAACCAGTGGAGATTTATCTTGGATGCAAGGGCATATAGGGGTTATGAGATTGGAAGTGACCTCTATCTAGTAGTTATGAGGCTGCAGGTTAACATCAAGGAACAAGATCCCATCAACAGGAGGAAATGTAAAGAAAGAATAAAGGTCCATAAATTGAAAGAAGAGGCTTTCCAACAAATTTATCAAGAAGCTGTGAAACAAAGGATCGACCTACTGAAATTGCCATGCACGGGAAAAGACCAACTGGAAGAGGCATGGCGCCTCTTCAAAGAGGTAATCCTCCAAGCGTCAGCGGAAGTCTGTGTTAAATCCAGCGGAAAACAACTACAGAGGAGTACACCATGTTGGACGGAAGAGGTAATGGAGCTGGTAAGAAAGAAGAAGGAACTGTGGAAGAAATACTTACTCACAAAACACCTAAGTGATTACCAGCCCTACAAAAACCAAAGGCTTGCAGTGAAGAACGCAGTGAAAGATGCAAAACAACAATCGTAGGAAAAGTTTGGAAAAACAATGCAAGGAAACCTCCAAAACAACCAAAAGCTGTTTTATAGGGTGCTGAAATCTTTGAAGAAAAAGCAGCAGTGTCCTCTAAAGTTCTTAAAGGACAAAAGCGGCAACCTCCTCCAAAGTGAAAATGATATCATGGAACGGTGGAAAGAACACTTTCAACAGCTCCTTGGAGGAAATATGGAAACCGGGGATAATAATCAGGCTGGAGATGAACGGTAGGAACAGCAAGAGGAAGTTTGGACCTGTGAAGAATTATCCATTGAGAAACTAAAGCGTGCATTGAGGAAAATGAAACTAGGCAAAGCTGCAGGCCATGACCAAATAGCCACTGACATGCTCAAGTTTATGGGTAAAAGTGGCGAAGACCTGTTACATCGGATTATCAATCTTGCCTGGAAAACAAAGAAGATACCAACTGACTGGGGATGCAGTGTCATTGTGTCAATATTCAAGAAGGGTGATAACAGAGATTGCGCAAACCATCGTGGGATATCGCTCCTGAGTGTGCCGGGTAAAATATATGCAAGGATTCTGGAAGACAGACTAAGGCAAGTTGTAGAACCACAGTTAGATGAGGCGCATTGTGGGTTTCGGCCAGGAAGAAGCACCCAAGACCTCATATTTACCATCAGGCAAATCAGGGAAAAACTGATGGGGTGCGGAAAAGAGGCACATCTGGCCTTCATCGACCTAGAAAAAGCTTTTGACACCATTCCGAGAGATGAAATTTGAAAGACACTAAAGCAAAGAAGTGTTGATGAACAACTAATTACAGAAATTCAAAGCCTGTTCAAGAAATGTCGGAATTATGTTCGCACCTGCAATGCAGAGTCTCCGGAGTTTGAGACATTAGTGGGACTTAAACAAGGATGCATCCTCAGCCCACTTTTGTTCATTATCTTAATGGATGATATTATCAAATCATGCAATGGGCAGGTGCAGAAATTCAAGCTTGGCTATATGTTTCTGAGGCCAGTGTATATCACCCATTGTGCCTTCGCTGATGACATACTACTGCTGGGCGACTCGGAAAGAAACCTACAGAAGAACTTATTAATCTGGGAAGGAGAGCTTGAAAAGAGGGGCATGAAAATCAATGCTAGAAAGACTCGGACAATGTCAAGGCAGCCTAGCCCACACCAGATTGCACTGAACGACGGTACAGATTTTAAATACCTTGGAGCTACAGCACAGCAAGATGGTAGAATGGATGGTGAAATTACAGCTCGATCCCAAGCCTCAGGGCGGCTCTTCAATGCAATAAAGAGAATTTTTCTATGACTAAATCCACGAAACGTCATGTATACAAAGTGATATATATTGTTTAGGGGGAAAGCTTGGAAATTACTTGTGAGAGGTATGGATTATCTAGTGGTTTTCGATCGTCAGTACGATCTGCAAGGAGAACTCCCCAATGTACTGCTGGTCGGGGTAGTTCCGGGTGAGGGTGTGTAAGGAAGGGTAATTTAATTATTACTCTGTGCGCGATAGCAGTACCACGCAGTCTGCAGCAAGTCGTGAGCAGGCGAACTGAGAGGGAGCCTGCTGCGGTCAGCGCTGTGCTGTGACGCTCTGCTGACGTCACGAAACAATTAAGTAATAGTGATAATTCTAGATCCTACCTATTGGGGGAGCTTAGAGGGTAGGATCTTATCAGCTAATTAAATAAAAGAAAAGACCAGTGACTTCTGTTATGTTTAAATTTAATGTGTACCTCGATTTTGAGGTACGCTTGCAAATAGCTGTTCAGTTAATAGAAATAGATAATTATTACAATCCAAGCACAGGGGGATGGGAGTGTAGTGTGATTGTGCGTGTAGTGATCGCTTGAGACACTTACCCTTCAGCTAGCGGCAGCGGTTCGTCACGTAGGTAGCACTTAGACTGATCCGGGCGCATGACCTCCCGGAGTTCTTATAGACTCCTCATGCTACGTCTGCGGAATCCGCACATTTCTCCTAAGTCATAGCCCTCCCTGGGGTCGTTGGCTGGGACACGAGGCTACTTGAGTTCATAGAGGAGATAATTTATTGGTTTAATAATTCTGTAACTGCATTCGTAGACTTCAAAAGTAAGTGTTTGGCATTTGGATTTGTCGGGGATTTAATATTAGGGGATGATGGTGGCGTACCCTAGGGGTACAACAACCCCCTTTTTTGGGTTAGTTATCGTCCTCGATAACTGGACGAAGACGTGGGGGTGGTTTTTGAAAAATAGGGCATCTTCTTCTTTCTTGTAATTCTTCTATCTTCTTTTCTTCTCTTCTTTGAATTTGGTCCGTAAATGTATTGGTGGCCTCGTCGGGGGTGTGTGGGTAGCCTCGATGGTAGATAGGGGTGAGTAATGGGGTAGATATAAAATTTGTAGTATGGGAGTAATCGTCGAAGGTCGAAGGCTGTGTAGAAGTGCCTTCTATAGAGTGTGCCTCCGGGTAGTGCTCAGCGATCATGTGTAGGTGTACATGGTGAGGGGAACAATATTTATTTACAGTATGTGTCGAAAAAGTGCAACATTAGGTCGTGAAGCTTACATGTATGCTTTGTTAATATTCCTTCTAACGACAACATTATTATATTGGCGGGATACAACATGTGTCCCTATTGACATGTATAACAAATTACAAAATACATATATAAACAAAACAGTAAATACATCATAAACAGTAAACCATATCATTGACAATTCAACTAAAGGGGTGCAGGAACAGAACGAGAGGGAAAAAATCCTAGGGGTGGGGGGAGGATATACAAGCAACGTACCTCCGGTGCGGATGAAAAACTGCCCTCTCGTGCCCTGCACGTGTGTAAAAGAGATAGGGTGGAGAGAAAGAAAGAAAGAAATATCGCAGGTTGTAGTTTAAGGGAATATAGTTATAAGTGTTTTATTGTGGGGAAGAAATACGACATTTTTACAATAGGGAGTTTAAAAGAATAGAAAGGAAAAACAATGTGTATACAATCAATCATAATAACTTCATACATTCGCAACATTAACCTTATCGTAACAATACCATTAATCATAATAATTTCAAATTCTCGCAACAATAATCTTATCGTAACAATACCATATTTAGTCATTTAGAAAAAACTCTATTAACTATACCAATATCCCGATAATACCCAATTTGCGCAACTATGTTATTATTATATGCTCGCATTTACAAAAATACCGTACTTTATCAATGATAACACTACCTTGAGTGCACTCTTATTTAATATCGATGTTTAAATTACCATTTAAGACCTGCAGGCTATGTAACTATATGTCTATAGTATGATTATAGTATGACCTGCTCCCTGTGGGAAAGCGAAGTCATCTTGGCAGCACAACTCGTCCTTCACATAAATAGGCGCGAGCTGTGTGGCCGTAGTGCACCCCTCATTGCAGGTGGCAAATTGCAATCGTTGATCCGACCTACAGTGGGGGGATATCCCACAGGTATATCTCCACCGTGGTTCGGATGTACACCTGGAAACATATATCATGTGTGGGGGGGGGAATCGTGTATTGGCCGTGTGAGTGTGAAATGTGGGGGAGGGAAATTTGTGTATTAAAAATACATTTATTATTGGATATATCATTGAGAGAGGAGCAGTATGGATTCAGATCTGGGAGATCAACGGTGGATCTCATATTTTGACTGAGACAGCTCCAGGAACAACACTACGAATTTGGAGAGGATCTGTTGATGGCCTTCCTGGACATCGAAAAGGCCTATGGTAGTGTGTGTAGGGAGAAGGTTTGGAAAGCAATGGAAAACATGGGAGTGGAAAAAGAGACTGTAGGCAGAGTAAAGGAGATGTATTGTGGAAGTGTGAGTTGTGTGAAAGTTGGAGGGGAAAGAACAGACTGGTTCAGACAAATGAGTGGCCTGAAACAGGGTAGTGCACTGTCAACCCTTCTCTTTATTGTGGTTATGGACGAGGTAATGACACGGGTAGCAGGAAAGATAGGAGAAGATAAGATGAAAGCAATGGTGTTTGCAGATGATCTCATGGTCTGGGGAAACAAGGAGGAGGAAATTCAGGAGCAACTGAAGGCTTGGGAAGAAACAGTGGGAGAGTACGGATGGAAGTTCAACATCAGTAAATGTGAGATCCTGTTAACGACCAGGAAAAGGGACAAACCAATGAGTGGGTTAACACTTGGAGGTGGACAGCTGAAGAAGGTGGAAAGTCAAGTGCTTGGGATGTTGAGTGGAGGAAAATGGGAGAAATGACAAAGAGATTATGAAACGTGGCAGACAGGCAGAAGCATTTCTGAGAAGCATTAGGAGCTTACTGTGGAATAAAGATGTCCCACAAAACAGCAAGGAAGTGTTATACAGAAGCTACTATATCCCGATACTGACCTATGCTTCAGAAACGTGGACAATGAAGAAAAGAGACATACGCAGAATACAGGCAGGTGAAATGGAGTTCCTGCGAAGTAGGATCGGAGTAACAAGAAGAGACAGGGTGAGGAATGAAAAGGTCAGGGAAATGGTGAAAGAGGAGCCCTTGCAAGGTAAGATTGAGACATCAAGACTGAGGTGGTATGGGCACTTAAAGAGAATGGATGAGAAGAAGATTCCCAAGAGGATACATGAGATGCAGATGCAGAAGATACGACCAAGAGGAAGACCAAGAGATAGATGGCTGAAAGGAGTGGAGGAATGTGTCAAGAAGAGAGGCGAGGACTGGACCAGAGTGACAGCGGAGAGGTGGTGGGAAGAAAGAACTTAGTGGCGAGGTTTATGTTCCAAACAGACCCAGCCTGGGGCTGGAAACTGTACAAGATGATGATGATATCGCCATCTGTTGGGACAGAAGACACATAAAATCACAATAGAGGGTATCCACCCTCGGCATCTGCGGGGTGAACCTGTGGAGGTATACAGAAAAACATTTCATCCTGCAAATATATCATGTTATTTCACTGTGATCGGGTATCTGGGCGAGTGCCCAAAATGGAGCTACTCCCGATGCATATGCGCAAAGTATGCACCACTATGTGCGCTGTGTCGGTATTCGGCGCCTCAGGTTTTCAACCTGTGCTGAAAAATTAAGACATAAATATAAGCATAAAATATAGACCTAAAATTAATACTGGCCATTCGTTACTTTATACTTTCATATACCTTCATGTTTGTTTATTCACTAATCCTTATTTCCTATTGGCAACTCAAACTAACACTTGGGGCGCTGCAGTCGGTCTGGATAAGTAGGGTAAAAATACTCAATAACACGCGTTTGATATGGAACACTTTTTATTTTTCGGTTATGATCAGTAAATGTGGTCCCTAAAATAATGACAGTGTTATTTTCATTTGTATATATGTATAAATGTGCGATACACGTGATCTAATTTGTGTGCTCCACTGGATTTTAAGTGTCAATTGCATATTATCAAGCATCGGTTGTCTGCTGGTATTTGATTTTGTGCAGTTCGAGTCATGGCGCTGTTACGTTTAAAAGCTATATTTGAGTTTGCTCACTGTACCATAGACTCTAGAAATTATTTTCTGCTTGGTAGGGCGAAGGGATGAGTTTAACTTGTATTAAAACTCGGGGTAGACAGGAATTGCTTGATTTGGATGGTAGGTATTAACCCTGCGAAGTCAAATTAGGCCTATATGACTCTAAGAGGAATGGCTCGGATATCGCAGATCGAGGTGATGGCGGTTGGTAGGGTTATTGGAAATGAACTAGGGAGCGAGGAAGGATACCTGACTGATGAAGCTTGGCTGTCCTCGGCTGGTGTGAGCTTGGCTGTCTTGGTACGGCTTGGCTCGGCGATACTGTGCTTGGCTGTCTAGGTGCGGCTTGGCTCGGCGTAAGTGAACAACCCGTCCTGTCGTCAGTGAGTGTAGTGGTGAGTGGTCCAACCCGCTCTTGTTGTCCGTATTTATTTGGTATCGTCACCTTTCGGCTATTGCTATTTGCATCTTTTGGAAAGTGATGAAAACGTATATCCGCCGCCCTCTTATACATCGACTTACAGCCATAAACTGAGCAATATACTTTGCTTTTACTCATTTTGCACTCTTATCAACGAGTAAAACTTATAACTTATGTATAAACACAAAGAATTTACCACGATCTGCTTACCAATACAAGAAACCATTATACAAACAGTCACCACGTGACAAATGTACCCTACTTGGTAAGATTCTCATTTTTACCGCTAGATGTCATATGTGATAGCTGGAGTTGCCAATACCTTCGCATTTCCTTATTCTGATGCATCATTTTTCTATATCTTTTTGTGCTACTTCATTCTTTATTCATTATTGCCTATACCTTTGTATGTCTTTATTACTTCTTACTCATTATTTCCTATACTTTCGCGTCATTTCATTCCTATTCTTCACTTCCTATATCTTTGCGCTACTACTTCCTTTATTCAATATTGTCTATACCTTAGTATTTCTTTGTGCTATCGGCCCTTCCATTGAAGGACACTCATGTGAACGGTATTGACCGTTCCTTTGTGCTATCGGCCCTTCCATTGAAGGACACTCAAGTGAACGGTATGGATCGTTCCTATTGTGCTTATGCATCTGCGTAAGACCGCATTCGGCGCTTATATATTGCCACCTAGGCAATATCAATATATTCCTCCCCCTGGGGCACAACCAGAGCGCTCAACGGTAGTTGTAACCTCGGCCAGGGAGAGAACCGTAGTTTCGTCGTATATTTCAAGTTTCAAATATCATGGGTGATACCCTCCGGGGGTATCAACAGAGGAGAACATCGGTGTTAGATACCTCGGCCCGGGGGATCATATATTCATTATTTCATTATTTCATTTCATTATTTTATCATTTCATTCCTTCCTTATTTCATTATTCCCTTATTTCATTATACCATTTCGTTATTATATTCTTTCACTATTTCCTTACTTCATTATTTCATTATTCCCTTAATTCATTATACCATTTCGTTATTATATTCTTTCACTATTTCCTTACTTCATTATTTCATTATTCCCTTAATTCATTATTCCATTTCATCATTATTCAGTATTATTCATTGTCATTCATCTTCACCTGCCGCTGCAGGACTGGCCCCGCTATGGAGCATTTACTTATTTTACAGGCTAACTAACGTCATGTCAAGTGGGTCGTCTTGGGAAGGAGGATATATCCTGTCCGATGTGGGGGTAGTTAATTCCCTCATCAAACCATCAAGCCTCCATCCGCAGGTATAGCTTAGACGACGTTAGGGCATAAAAAATGGGTATAACGGACCCCGTGCTAGGGGAGACAGGCTAGGTACGTCCTCTAGCACAGGTGCTTGCCCACCCTAACACGTCACCACTATGACCTCCCGTCGGTCGTCAACGTTGAAGTCATAATCTGTCAGGTCCTGGGTACAACTTTTCATCTATCATAGTGCACCTTCGTGCACATACCATGAAAAGAGAGTGTCAAGCGGTATTGTGTTGTGTAGGGTGTCATAGTTATACGGGGGGGTGACTGTGGTGGCACAGTGCACTTTAGTTGCGCCTGGCTTGTCGGATATCCAGCTAATGTCAGCTGCGTATAATTCCCTCTCACATGTTAGTGGGTAAGTCAAGGATGTGGAAGGGTATTCCCGTGTTAATGGGCAGTTGTAAGTATGTTAGAATTTTGTAAGTAGCAGGTAAATGGATGGTAAGATAGGTCCAAGAAATCGTGGTCCTATGGGGATGTTGGGAAACGTTAAATGGCAGGATCTCTCGACCGGTGTGGGTGAGGATGTTATTGGTTAGGAACTGGGTGTTCAGCGTGGTTGTTAGATACCGTACTGAAGGAGGTGGGTGGCATTTATGCTCTAAACTGGCATGCAGGGTAAAAATGTTGGTTATAAAAATAAAACAATTCATGCACTGGTGTTAGCAGTTTATGCCTGGGACGCTAAGCTGTTAGCTTTAAAGTTACGAATGTTTATTAACATTTAGCCACGAGCGATAAAGCATGTCGTACACCCTGGTAATTGCATGATTACCAAGTGCCGTGCATTAATAGGGGAGAATTGTTCAACTGTGTAATTGTAGAGTGTTAAATAATGTATATTGGGAGGGAGATGTGCTTTTAAGCTTGGACGCACTAGTCGCAATATATGGCATCTGGGGCCATAATAATAATATTAGACTGCTGTCTGTACTCGTAAAATATATACTCTAGACTTATATACTATGAAGCCTATATTCTAAAACTGGTCATCTAGGATTATTATATATGATCCCTTAAGCTAGAGATTCTGTCGTATATGTATATATATATTCTAAACCTGGTTACATTTCAGCGCACTATATGTGTGGCCTAAGTCCTTCCTATAGGGGGGCTTATTACTGCAAAAATATCATATCCGCCCTGCGGAAATGTGGGGGATCCATAAGTGTGTATTGCCATTCTATGTGGTAAACGGGGCTAGAAATTCCACTAAATGTGGTGTCTTAATTGTGGAGTTCAAGAGGGGTAAAATGCGTGGGGGGGGGAATATTAATGCGCTATCGCTGTAGATGAGTTTGCTCGTCCGAATCTGGAAGAGAATATGTTGTTCAATATCGCTGTACCGCGAATAAAATAAATTAAAACCTCTTAAGTGGGAAGTAGATTTATTTATTTGTATGGTCACGGAGACATGCTCGTGTTTTCATATGTCGGATGGTGTGTCTATATAAGGGTGTATTCGAGGGCAAAAGTATACTAAAGCCCGATGAAAGATAAAATACGGTGTATTCGTGTGACGCGGCGCTGTGTGAATATCACCGATAATACAGGCTTCTTGCCGTGAAATAGGCTGTCCCGGTGTTAAGTATTGAGGGATGAAGGGTGTGATCTGAAAGAAAAATATTTGGTTACCCTGCTGAGTATAGTATATTCCGAAAATCATATGTCTCGCCCTCACTGTCATTTGAATTCAGCGCGCGAGAGTATATTAATTATGGCTGCCCGCTAGTTACTCGTCACGTGAGAGGTGTGGCTTTTGATAACGTGTGTATACGGAAGGTATCAGATATCGGCTACTGCGAGGCGGGACTTAAAATGCTGATTGGCTGGCGGGCTGCAGTAGTTCATGTTTATCGGGGCGCTACTCTGGTTGGACCTGGGTGCTATGAGTGGGTGTAAAGCATGGCGCTTTGTTGTTATGCAGTAGATGAACTGTCAAAAACACGTGTTATGTGTCAAATGGAGTGGTTGTCATTTATGCATTGTCTTATGCTATACAGCCTGTGTATTATGTAATCTGGGTGTAGGATAATGTCTTCCCGTCTGTGTATCGGGAAACCACTCATGTCCTTCTGTTGGGGAACTCTAAGGGGATTACGCTGTCATCATAGCGTACTCAATGTGGCAAATGATATATACACACATCAAAAAAAGTTTTGCATCACCTCGGTTCCAAGAGTTCCGGAACCGTTAAATACAAAGGGAATAGAGATCAACACAAACAACATTTCAGCTCGTTTTATTGCTCATGAGACCCACACATTGCATGTTGTACCATCATACAGCTAGACTTTCAGCATTTGTGGTCCAGATTGCAGTACACACCACTACCTCTAATACCCAGTAGCACGTCCTCTTGCATTGATGCATGCCTGTATTCGCCGTGGCATACTATCCACAAGTTCATCAAGACACTGTTGGTCCAAATTGTCCCACTCCTCAACGACAATTCGGTGTAAATCTCTCAGAGTGGTTGGTGGGTCAAGACGTTCATAAACAGCCCTTTTCAACATATCCCAGGCATGTTCGATAGGGTTCATGTCTGGCGAACATGCTGGCCACTGTAGTCGAGCGATGTCGTTATCTTGAAGGAACGCATTCACAAGATGTGCACGATGAGGTCGAGAATTGTCGTCCATGAAGACAAATGCCTCTCGAATATTCTGCCGATATGGTTGCACTATGGGTCGGAGGATGTCATTCAGGTATCGTAAAGCCGTTTCGGAGCCTTCCATGACCACCAGTGGCGTACGTCGGCCCCACATAATGCCACCCCAAAACATCAGGGAACCACCACCTTGCTGCACTCGCTGGACAGTGTGTCTAAGACGTTCAGCCTGACCAGGGTGCCTCCAAACACGTCTCCGACGATTGTCTGGTTGAAGGCATATGCGACACTCATCGGTGAAGAGAACGTGATGCCAATTCCGTGGGGTCCATTCAGCATGTTGTTGGGCCCATCTGTACCGCGCTGCATGGTGTCGGGGTTGCAAAGCTGGACCTCGCCATGGACGTCGGGAGTGAAGTTGCGCATCATGCAGCCTATTGCGCACAGTTTGAGTTGAAACACGACGTCCTGTGGCTGAACGAAACGCATTATTCAACATGGTGGCATTGCTGTCAGGGTTCCTCCGAGCGGCAATCCGTAAGTAGCGGTCATCCACTACAGTAGTAGCCCTTGGGCGGCCTGAGCGAGGCCTGTCATCGACAGTTCCTGTATCTCTGTACCTCCTCCATGTCCGAACATCATCGCTTTGGTTCACTCTGAGACGCCTGGAAACTTCCCTTGTTGAGAGCCCTTCTTGACACAAAGTAACAATGCGGACGCGATCGAACTGCGGTATTGACCTTCTAGGCATGGTAGAACTACAGACAACATGAGCAGCGTACCTTCGTCCTGGTGGAATGACTGGAACTGATCGGCTGTCGTACCCCCTCCGTCTAATAGGCCCTGCTCATGCATGGTTGTTTACATCTTTGAGCAGTTTTAGTGACATCTATGAACAGTCAAAGGGACTGTATCTTGGATACAATATACACAGTCAACGTCTATATGCCGGAGATCTGGGAACCGAGGTGATGCAAAACTTTTTTTGATGTGTGTATATAACAACTGTGCTTCTTGTATACAATTTATGGAGTATGCTGGAGTGTATTGTGCATGTCCGGAAGCTTATGGCGATTCCTTGTGAATGCAAAGATGCTATGTGTCACGCTGTAAAAAAGTGTTTCTATGGTTTACTCCCGCCTACTTCGGGAAAATTCAAAATGGTGTATATAAAAAATATTTAGTTTTTCTGTACTTAATGTACAAATTGTATTATACTGTACTGTGAATGTGTGGACGCATGTAGCGATTCCATGTGGGTGTAGCAATGTTGGGTGTCACCCTGTAGGAAAAGTGTTTCCGTGGTTTACTCCCGTCTACTTCGGGGAAATGAAAAAATGCGGGGTACAGTGATATGTATATGCATAGTGAATATTGTATTCCGCAATGTTGGACTGTCCGTGTAGTAGCATAATGGGCTACATTTACCGGGCATTCTGCTTTATGGAAATGAGATCTATATATTGTATTCCCCTAACTGAATGTGTTGGTGTGAAGATGATGTATTCCTATTTCGTATCTCAAGTTTGTCGAAGCAAGTGGATATTTAGTCTTTATATATTAAATAAAATCATTGGGCGTTTGTTAACCATTATCTATAAAATTCGGCATGTCTATGTCTATGGTCGATACTTATTCCTTATCGTGAGCCTAGGAGGGTAGGATTTAACCTGCTCTTGACTTAATTACGCCTTAGGGACACGCAGAACAGCTATGGACCATCAACGTATTGGGTGCCGAATATATTTATATCTGTGCGCTCATGGCTGATACTCATCCTATAGTGTGATAAGACACCGTGGTGGACAGAACTTCGGTGTCTCCATATCTTATATCGTGACCTGCAAGTAGCGAGTGTGCTGCTACAGTGGATTTATCTGTTTGTCCCAGCCGGCTGTGTCGTTCGTGCTCCTTGAGGCGAGTGGCAATACTTCTTTTCGTTGTTCCAATATATACTTGGCCACAATCACACGGGATTTTATAAACCCCTGCCGCGGTATGAAGATGTCGCTTATCTTTAGCGGACCTAAACATGTCCTTAATTTTTCGTGTAGGCCTGTATATGGTCTTTATATCGTGGGAATCGAGTAGCCTCCCTAGTCTGTCCGTGACCATTTTTATATATGGAAGAAAAGCTCTGGCCAGGGGCTGCTTGTCTCCAATTACCCTTGTAGTTGGACGTCTCGGATGGAGTGCTCGCTGGATATCTTTCTGGCTGTACCCATTCGCGCGTAAGGCCTCGTTGAGGTGTTCAATTTCTTGTTTTAGGCACTGCTTATCACAATTTTTTTTTAGCGCGGTCAGACAGTGTTTTTATAACTCCGTATTTCTGTCGTGGGTGGTGGTTGGACGTCTTATGTAGATATCGGCCAGTATGGGTCGGCTTACGGTAAACTGTATGTCCCAAAGTTAGATCAGCGGTCTTCGTTACCATAACGTCGAGAAACGCGATGTTCTGTTCATTTTCTAACTCCATGGTAAACTGAATGTTCGAGTTCTGGCTGTTAAGGTGTTGTAAAAACAGATTTAATTGATCTTTACCATGGCCCCATATTACAAAGGTATCGTCCACGTATCGTAGCCACACTTTTGGTTTCAAAGGTGCGGTCTCTAGTGCTATTTGTTCAAATTGTTCCATGAAGAAATTCGCGATCACCGGACTAAGGGGACTGCCCATGGCGACCCCATCAATTTGTTCATATATTACAACACGTCAGTGACACGCAGCAAACCTACAACGGGTTGCAGGTCCTGTTACAACAGTTAAACGAAATTCCACACAATTCTTCAAACGGGGGACTAATCGCAGATATACACGCCATCGCCTTACCTCTAAGCGAACAGATTAACAAGGCGCTTTCCACACTACAGGAGGTTAACATTGAGCATAACTTGTCGCTGGATAATATCCAGGGTACTGAGCAATTCAACCCTCAGGCCGCTCCACACTCTACCCCTAACCACCCAGGCACCTCCCAAATCGGAAATATCTATATAACACCAGTTCAGGTTCACCAGCAACCCCTAAGCCACGCACACTCTAACGTTGCATTAAATAACAGCGACCTAGATTCCCCAGTTGAGCGCACACCCTTAATTTCCCCCTACACTTCCTACAGCGCGGACATGGCTATGCCTACAAAGTATCCAATGATACAACCTGCTAAATACCCAGGTGACAAGCAGGACCCCGAGGAATATTTAAGAGCCTTCAATCGAACGGCTAAAATTAATGGCTGGACAGCTGAGGATAAGAAACGTCTCTTACCAGCCTACCTCACTAAATCGGCCCTCACGTGGTACGAACTCCACGTCCCTGATTAGGATGTAATCAATCTGATTTCCTTGCGGATTAGCTTGCACATTATCAGCTGGTGAGATCCAAGTGTATAGTCAATGACTTGGAAGCTGATACCATGTGTTAGTGATAACCATTTCATTTTCTTGGCAACATTGGTACAACCTGTCTCCACGATCATTGGATTCACCAAGTCCCCAAGTTCCCACCAAGTCACCACGCCTTCCTCCTCCGATCTTTGCTTTGAAATCTCCCAATATGATTGTAACATCACTTTGCATTGCTTTAAGGATGTTTCGCAAGTCTTTGTACGATATTTCCATTTTATTATCATATGTTTTATCCGCTGTTGGAGCGTATACCGGTACCTGTATTAAGTTTACTTGAAATGGGTGGCAAAGAAGTTGTAAGAGCCTGAGTCGGTCCATTACCGGAACAAAATTGATCACGTATTTCACTATACCCCGTGGCGAGCCTCAGCTACCGGACGGGTCACATGTGGCGGATAGCGAACGGCTCCCAGATATGGGGGTTAGCTGCGAATAAGGGGAAACCTGAATAAGCAGTCCCGGACCGAGGCAAAACTGCCGCCTCGCAGAGAGATGATGATGATGATGATAATTGTTGTTTTAATGGGCCTAACATCGAAGTTATCGGCCCCTAACCTCGCAGAGGGAGGGAGAATCTCAAAGGCTAAGGGAAGAAACCATGACAGAAAATCTAGCAGACCGAGGGCTATGAGTGAGGCAGCCCCGCCCACAAGGCTTTGGAACTAGGGCTGATACCCCGTGTCCGAGATACAATTATTAAAAGAAACTACAGAGGTGAAACCGGACTGATTAAACTGTTGATGACCAAGCGGGAAAAAAGGATAAAGAATATGGCAACCTGGAATGTACGGGGCTTGCTGGTAAGGAGTTCGAACTACTGTCGGAAATGCTAAGAGCAAGGTTGATCATACTGACAGAGACCAAGAGAAAAGACAGCGGATGTAAACAGCTAATGGAATCAAGAAGCGGTGAAAGGTTTTTAGTGTTTCATTCAGGCGTGAGTAAGGAGCAGAGAGCAAAGGGAGGAGTCGCCATTGTTATCCCTGAACGCTACAGACAGTATGTCAAGTGCTGGAAATTCATCAACGAAAGAATGATCTCCGTGACTTTAACCTTTAACAGCAGCACCAATGCCGTACATGCACCTATGAAGATGATATTTCAGAAGAGAAAGACAGGTTCTACGATGAATTGCAGAGGACAGTGGACGACAATATGGGAACTCTCTTCGTCCTTGGTGACTTTAATGGCAGGATTGGAAACAACATAGAGGGAATGCAGGGCCTGTTGGGGAAATACGGAGAGATTCACCAGAATGATAATGGAAGAAGACTCCTCGATATGTGTGCAGGAAACGATTTTGTAATCACAAATACTATGTTCCCACACAAAGAAGTGCACCGCTATACAAGAGAAGTTCCCAGCCGCAAAGGGAAACCAATCATCGACTACCTCCTAGCACAGAGGAACCAGTGGAGATTTATCTTGGATGCAAGGGCATATAAGGGTTATGAGATTGGAAGTGACCACTATCTAGTAGTTATGAGGCTGCAGGTTAACATCAAGGAACAAGATCCCATTAACAGTAGGAAATGTAAAGAAAGAATAAAGGTCCATAAATTGAAAGAAGAGGCTTTCCAACAAATGTATCAAGAAGCTGTGAAACAAAGGATCGACCTACTGAAATTGCCACGCACGGGAGAAGACCAACTGGAAGAGACATGGCGCCTCTTCAAAGAGGTAATCCTCCAAGCGTCAGCGGAAGTCTGTGGAAAATCCAGCGGAAAACAACTACAGAGGAGTACACCATGTTGGACGGAAGAGGTAATGGAGCTGGTAAGAAAGAAGAAGGAACTGTGGAAGAAATACTTACTCACAAAACACCTAAGTGATTACGAGCCCTACAAAAACCAAAGGCTTGCAGTGAAGAACGCAGTGAAAGATGCAAAACAACAATCGTGGGAAAAGTTTGGAGAAACAATGCAAGGAAACCTCCAAAACAACCAAAAGCTGTTTTATGGGATGCTGAAATCTTTGAGGAAAAAGCAGCAGTGTCCTCTAAAGTTCATAAAGGACAAAAGCGGCAACCTCCTCCAAAGTGAAAATGATATCATGGAACGGTGGAAAGAACACTTTCAACAACTCCTTGGAGGAAATATGGAAACCGGGAATAACAATCAGGCTGGAGATGAACGGTAGGAACAGCAAGAGGAAGTTTGGACCTGTGAAGAATTATCCATTGAGAAACTAAAGCGTGCATTGAGGAAAATGAAACTAGGCAAAGCTGCAGGCCATGACTAGATAGCCACTGAGATGCTCAAGTTTATGGGTAAAAGTGGCGAAGACCTGTTACATCGGATTATCAATCTTGCCTGGAAAACAAAGAAGATACCAACTGACTGGGGATGCAGTGTCATTGTGTCAATATTCAAGAAGGGTGATAACAGAGATTGCGCAAACCATCGTGGGATATCGCTCCTGAGTGTGCCGGGTAAAATATATGCAAGGATTCTGGAAGACAGACTAAGGCAAGTTGTAAAACCACAGTTAGATGAGGCGCATTGTGGGTTTCGGCCAGGAAGAAGCACCCAAGACCTCATATTTACCATCAGGCAAATCAGGGAAAAACTGATGGGGTACGGAAAAGAGGCACATCTGGCCTTCATCGACCTAGAAAAAGCTTTCGACACCATTCCGAGAGATGAAATTTGAAAGACACTAAAGCAAAGAAGTGTTGATGAACAACTAATTACAGAAATTCAAAGCCTGTTCAAGAAATGTCGGAATTATGTTCGCACCTGCAATACAGAGTCTCCGGAGTTTGAGACATTAGTGGGACTTAAACAAGGATGCATCCTCAGCCCACTTTTGTTCATTATCTTAATGGATGATATTATCAAATCATGCAATGGGCAGGTGCAGAAATTCAAGCTTGGCTATATGTTTCTGAGGCCAGTGTATATCACCCATTGTGCCTTCGCTGATGACATACTACTGCTGGGCGACTCGGAAAGAAACCTACAGAAGAACTTATTAGTCTGGGAAGGAGAGCTTGAAGAGAGGGGCATGAAAATCAATGCTAGAAAGACTCGGACAATGTCAAGGCAGCCTAGCCCACACCAGATTGCACTGAACGACGGTACAGATTTTAAATACCTTGGAGCTACAGCACAGCAAGATGGTAGAATGGATGGTGAAATTACAGCTCGAACCCAAGCCTCAGGGCGGCTCTTCAATGCACTAAAGAGATTTTTTCTATGACTAAATCCACGAAACGTCATGTATACAAAGTGATATATATTGTTTAGGGGGAAAGCTTGGCAATTACTTGTAAGAGGTATGGATTATCTAGTGGTTTTCGATCGTCAGTACGATCTGCAAGGAGAACTCCCCAATGTACTGCTGGTCGGGGTAGTTCCGGGTGAGGGTGTGTAAGGAAGGGTAATTTAATTATTACTCTGTGCGCGATAGCGGTACCACGCGGTCTGCAGCAAGTCGTGAGCAGGCGAACTGAGAAGGAGCCTGCTGCGGTCAGCGCTGTGCTGTGACGCTCTGCTGGCGTCACGAAACAATTAAGTAATAGTGATAATTCTAGATCCTACCTATTGGGGGAGCTTAGAGGGTAGGATCTTATCAGCTAATTAAATAAACGAAAATACCAGTGACTTCTGTTATGTTTAAATTTAATGTGTACCTCGATTTTGAGGTACGCTTTCAAATAGCTGTTCAGTTAATAGAAATAGATAAGTATTACAATCCAAGCACAGGGGGATGGGAGTGTAGTGTGATTGTGCGTGTAGTGATCGCTTGAGACACTTACGCTTCAGCTAGCGGCAGCGGTTCGTCACGTAGGTAGCACTTAGACAGACTGATCCGGGCGCATGACCTCCCGGAGTTCTTATAGACTCCTCTTGCTACGTCTCCGGAATCCACACATTTCTCCTAAGTCATAGCCCTCCCTGGGGTCGTTGGCTGGGACACGAGGCTACTTGAGTTCATAGAGGTGATAATTTATTGGTTTTATAATTCTGTAACTGTATTCGTAGACTTCTAAAGTAAGTGTTTGGCCTTTGGATTTGTCGGGGATTTAATATTAGGGGATAATGGTGGCGTATCCTAGAGGTACAACAACCCCCTTTGTTGGGTTAGTTATCGTCCTCGATAACTGGACGAAGACGTGGGGGTGGTTTTTGAAAAATAGGGCATCTTCTTCTTTCTTGTAATTCTTCTATCTTCTTTTCTTCTCTTCTTTGAATTTAGTCCGTAAATGTATTGGTGGCATCGTCGGGGGTGTGTGGGTAGCCTCGTGGTAGATAGGGGTGAGTAATGGGGTAGATATAAAATTTGTAGTATGGGAGTAATCGTCGAAGGTCGAAGGCTGTGTAGAAGTGCCTTCTATAGAGTGTGCCTCCGGGTAGTGCTCAGCGATCATGTGTAGGTGTACATGGTGAGGGGAACAATATTTCTTTACAGTATGTGTCGAAAAAGTGCAACTTAGGTCGTGAAGCTTACATGTATGCTTTGTTAATATTCCTTCTAACGATAACATTATTATATGTGCGGGATACAACATATGTCCCTATTGGCATGAATAACAAATTACAAAATACATATATAAACAAAACAGTAAATACATCATAAACAGTAAACCATATCATTGTCAATTCAACTAAAGGGGTGCAGGAACACAACGAGAGGAAAAAAACATCCTACGGGTGGGGGGAGGATATACAAGCAACGTACCTCCGGTGTGGATGAAGAACTGCCCTCGCGTGCCCTGCACGTGTGTAAAAGAGATAGGGTGGAGAGAAAGAAAGGAAGAAATATCGCAGGTTGTAGTTTAAGGGAATATAGTTATAAGTGTTTTATTGTGGGGAAGAAATACGACATTTTTACAATAGGGAGTTTAAAAGAATAGAAAGGAAAAACAATGTGTATACAATCAATCATAATAACTTCATACATTCGCAACATTAACCTTATCGTAACAATACCATTAATCATAATAATTTCAAATTCTCGCAACAATAATCTTATCGTAACAATACCATATTTAGTCATTTAGAAAAAACTCTATTAACTATACCAATATCCTAATAATACCCAATTTGCGCAACTATATTATTATTATATGCTCGCATTTACAAAAATACCGTACTTTATCAATGATAACACTACCTTGAGTGCACTCTTATTTAATATCGATGTTTAAATTACCATTTAAGACCTGCAGGCTATTTAAATATATGTCTATAGTATGATTATAGTATGACTCGCTCCCTGTGGGAAAGCGAAGTCATCTTGTTAGCACAACTCGTCCTTCACATAAATAGGCGCGAGCTGTGTGGCCGTAGTGCACCTCTCATTGCAGGTGGCAAATTGCTATCGTTGATCCGACCTACAGTGGGGGGATATCCCACAGGTATATCTCCACCGTGGTTCGGATGTACACCTGGAAACATATATCATGTGTGGGCGGGGGGAATCGTGTATTGGCCGTGTGAGTGTGAAATGTGGGGGAGGGAAATTTGTGTATTAAAAAATACATTTATTATTGGATATATCATGTCACCATCTGTTGGGACAAAAGACACATAAAATCACAATAGAGGGTATCCACCCTCGGCATCTGAGGGGTGAACCTGTGGAGGTATACAGAAAAACATTTCATCCTGCAAATACATCATGTTATTTCACTGTGATCGTGTATCTCGGCGAGTGCCCAAAATGGAGCTCCTCCCGATGCATATGCGCAAAGTATGCACCACTATGTGCGCTGTGTCGGGATTCGGCGCCTCAGGTTTTCAACCTGCGCTGAAAAATTAAGACATAAATATAAGCATAAAATATAGACCTAAAATTAATACTGGCCATTCGTTACTATATACTTTCATATATCTTCATGTTTGTTTATTCACTAATCCTTATTTCCGATACCTTCGAATTTCCTTATTCTGATGCATCATTTTTCTGCTACTTTTTGTGCTACTTCATTCTTTATTCAATATTGCCAATACCTTTGTATTTCTTTATTACTTCTAACTCATTATTTCCTATAATTTCGCGTCATTTCTTTCCTATTCTTCACTTCCTACATCTTTGCGCTACTACTTCCTTTATTCAATATTGTCTATACCTTAGTATTTCTTTGTGCTATCGGCCCTTCCATTGAAGGACACTCATGTAAACGGTATGGACCGTTCCTTTATGCTATCGGCCCTTCCATTAAAGGACACTCACGTGAACGGTATGGACCGTTCCTATCGGGCTTACGCATCTGCGTAAGACCGCATTCGGCGCTCATATATTGCCACCTAGGCAATATCAATATATTCCTCCCCTGGGGCACAACCAGAGCGCTCAACGGTAGTTGTAACCTCGGCCAGGGAGAGAACCGTAGTTTCGTCGTATATTTCAAGTTTCAAATATCATGGGTGATACCCTCCGGGGGTATCAACAGAGGAGAACATCGGTGTTAGATACCTCGGCCCGGGGGATCATTTATATTCATTATTTCATTATTTCATTTCATTATTTTATCATTTCATTCCTTCCTTATTTCATTATTCCCTTATTTCATTATACCATTTCGTTATTATATTCTTTCACTATTTCCTTACTTCATTATTTCATTATTCCCTTAATTCATTATACCATTTCGTTATTATATTCTTTCACTATTTCCTTACTTCATTTTTTCATTATTCCCTTAATTCATTATTCCATTTCATCATTATTCAGTATTATTCATTGTCATTCATCTTCGCCTACCGCTACAGGACTGGCCCCCGCTATGGAGCATTTACTTATTTTACAGGCTAACTAACGTCAAGTCAATTGGGTCTTCTTGGGTTGGAGGATATATCCTGTCCGATGTGGGGGTAGTTAATTCCCTCATCGAACCATCAAGCCTCCATCCGCAGGTATAGCTTAGACGACGTTAGGGCATAAAAAATGGGTATAACGGACCCCGTGCTAGGGGAGACAGGCTAGGTACGTCCTCTAGCACAGGCGCTTGCCCACCCTAACACGTCACCACTATGACCTCCCGTCGGTCGTCAACGTTGATGTCATAATCTGTCAGGTCCTGGGTACAACTTACCATCTATCATAGTGCACCTTCGTGCACATACCATGAAAAGAGAGTGTCAAGCGGTATTGTGTTGTGTAGGGTGTCATAGTTATACGGGGGGATGACTGTGGTGGCACAGTGCACTTTAGTTGCGCCTGGCTTGTCGGATATCCAGCTAATGTCAGCTGCGTATAATTCCCTCTCACATGTTAGTGGGTAAGTCATGGATATGGAAGGGTATTCCCGTGTTAATGGGCAGTTGTAAGTATGTTAGAATTTTGTAGGTAGCGGGTAAATGGTTGGTAAGATAGGTCCAAGGAATCGTGGTCCTATGGGGATGTTGGGAAACGTTAAATGGCAGGATCTCTCGACCGGTGTGGGTGAGGATGTTATTGGTTAGGAACTGGGTGTTCAGCGTGGTTGTTAGATACTGTACAGAAGGAGGTAGGGTGGCATTTATGCTCTAAACTGGCATGCAGGGTAAAAATGTTGGTTATAAAAATAAAACAATTCATGCACTGGTGTTAGCAGTTTATGCCTGGGACGCTAAGCTGTTAGCTTTAAAGTTACGAATGTTTATTAACATTTAGCCACGAGCGATAAAGCATGTCGTACACCCTGGTAATTGCATGATTACCAAGTGCCGTGCATTAATAGGGGAGAATTGTTCAACTGTGTAATTGTAGAGTGTTAAATAATGTATATTGGGAGGGAGATGTGCTTTTAAGCTTGGACGCACTAGTCGCAATATATGGCATCTGGGGCCATAATAATAATATTAGACTGCTGTCTGTACTCGTAAAATATATACTCTAGACTTATATACTATGAAGCCTATATTCTAAAACTGGTCATCTAGGATTATTATATATGATCCCTTAAGCTAGAGATTCTGTCGTATATGTATATATATATTCTAAACCTGGTTACATTTCAGCGCACTATATGTGTGGCCAAAGTCCTTCCTATAGGGGGGCTTATTACTGCAAAAATATCATATCCGCCCTGCGGAAATGTGGGGGATCCATAAGTGTGTATTGCCATTCTATGTGGTAAACGGGGCTAGAAATTCCACTAAATGTGGTGTCTTAATTGTGGAGTTCAAGAGGGGTAAAATGGTGGGGGGGAATATTAATGCGCTATCGCTGTAGATGAGTTTGCTCGTCCGAATCTGGAAGAGAATATGTTGTTCAATATCGCTGTACCGCGAATAAAATAAATTAAAACCTCTTAAGTGGGAAGTAGATTTATTTATTTGTATGGTCACGGAGACATGCTCGTGTTTTCATATGTCGGATGGTGTGTCTATATAAGGGTGTATTCGAGGGCAAAAGTATACTAAAGCCCGATGAAAGATAAAATACGGTGTATTCGTGTGACGCGGCGCTGTGTGAATATCACCGATAATACAGGCTTCTTGCCGTGAAACAGGCTGTCCCGGTGTTAAGTATTGAGGGATGAAGGGTGTGATCTGAAAGAAAAATATTTGGTTACCCTGCTGAGTATAGTATATTCCGAAAATCATATGTCTCGCCCTCACTGTCATTTGAATTCAGTGTGCGAGAGTATATTAATTATGGCTGCCCGCTAGTTACTCGTCACGTGAGAGATGTGGCTTTTGATAACGTGTGTATACGGAAGGTATCAGATATCGGCTACTGCGAGGCGGGACTTAAAATGCTGATTGGCTGGCGGGCTGCAGTAGTTCATGTTTATCGGGGCGCTACTCTGATTGGACCTGGGTGCTATGAGTGGGTGAAAAGCATGGCGCTTTGTTGTTATACAGTAGATGAACTGTCAAAAACACGTGTTATGTGTCAAATGGAGTGGTTGTCATTTATGCATTGTCTTATGCTATACAGCCTTTGTATTATGTAATCTGGGTGTAGGCTAATGTCTTCCCGTCTGTGTATCGGGAAACCACTCATGTCCTTCTGTTGGGGAACTCTAAGGGGATTACGCTGTCATCATAGCGTCCTCAATGTGGCAAATGATATATATATATATATATATATATATATATATATATATATATATATATATAACTACTGTGCTTCTTGTATACAATTTATGGAGTATGCTGGAGTGTATTGTGCATGTCCGGAAGCATATAGCGATTCCTTGTGAATGCAAAGATGCTATGTGTCACTCTGAAAAAAGTGTTTCTGTGGTTTACTCCCGCCTACTTCGGGAAAATTCAAAATGGTGTATATAAAAAATATTTAGTTTTTCTGTACTTAATGTACAAATTGTATTATACTGTACTGTGAATGTGAGGACGCATGTAGCGATTCCATGTGGGTGTAGCAATGTTGGGTGTCACCCTGTAGGAAAAGTGTTTCCGTGGTTTACTCCCGTCTACTTCGGGGAAATGAAAAAATGCGGGGTACAGTGATATGTATATGCATAGTGAATATTGTATTCCGCAATGTTGGACTGTCCGTGTAGTAGCATAATGGGCTACATTTACCGGGCATTCTGCTTTATGGAAATGAGATCTATATATTGTATTCCCCTAACTGAATGTGTTGGTGTGAAGATGATGTATTCCTATTTCGTATCTCAAGTTTGTCGAAGCAAGTGGATATTTAGTCTTTATATATTAAATAAAATCATTGGGCGTTTGTTAACCATTATCTATAAAATTCGGCATGTCTATGTCTATGGTCGATACTTATTCCTTATCGTGAGCCTAGGAGGGTAGGATTTAACCTGCTCTTGACTTAATTACGCCTTAGGGACACGCAGAACAGCTATGGACCATCAACGTATTGGGTGCCGAATATATTTATATCTGTGCGCTCATGGCTGATACTCATCCTATAGTGTTTTGACCCAGGAAGGTAGGACTTAACCTGCCCTTGATTTAATTACGCCTTAGGTCTATTTTAGGACATTTATGGGCCATGGCGTTACTGTGATACTAATGGACATATATATATATATGTATGTGCCATGTCGTGTCACGTTGCCTCAAAACGAAAATATGTTATTTTAGTGTGACCAACTAATGACTTTAACGCTAAGTGTGTATCTACTGTGTAGATGTGAATTAAAGGGGATCTATATAAGGATTTGTGGTCCTATTGGAGCCTTGTGGCACTTATGAAATTATGAAATTACTTATGAAATTACGAATATCATTTCGTCATATAGTAGATCATTATGAACAGTTTGTACTTAGCGTAAGGATGATAAATGGTTTCCTACGTCGACTGTTAGAGGAATACCCCAATCCCCTAGAAATTTCTAGGAGTCCAATCGGTCGTCAGCTAGGATGAGATGATTATAATTATAATTGTAATTTAAATGAGTTCCCTACTCCGTCGGCTTAATATGGAAATCGCCTCGTGGGAAAACTGTTCATTTTGTCTGTCTTTATGACGGTACTGGGTGGTCAATGCCAGTGTAAACTAGAAATATAACTTAAAGATCCCCTGCAAGGAGAAAAAATATATGAAAAGGAGTATGTGATAACGTCATGCGTGCTGTATATAACGTGTGAGTTTTGGAGTTCCGGCGTCTCGTGTGTCGAGAAGCTGTGTGCGCAGTTCTCGCATCCGGCATTGTATGCAGAGCGCGACTCACTGTCTATGTGCAGTTTGCAGTACTTAGTATGTGAAGTGATTGATATGTATTAAAGAACATCTCTTGGATTGCAGTGTATGGGATATGTTATATGTAAGTATAAGTCAACCTTATTCCCAGTGTTTCCTAACTGTTTGTTCATCTGACCTATATTGGCTGATGCTGTGACGGTATGATAACCTGTGTTGTTGTATGTCTACTTCTTTGCAAAAGGTCGCTAATCTGCGTTAGTGTATGAGTATTGCGTTCCATTGGCGAAAGGCTGCTAACCTGTGTTCTTGTAGATGTTAGGCCATTGTGTGTATGCACTGCGGCTAACCTGTGTTATTGTGTTGTCTGTAACTCTGTATGTGCTTTCGCTACTGCTGGAGTAATGGCGTTCGCTATAGAAATTGTATTGTATGTTCCGTAATGTATTATGTTTTGCCATATGTATAAACTTATTGGCCTATTCCGTAATAATGTATCGTATTGGCCTGTCATCCCGCCTTAATATGGGGTGACTGTTGGAATCCGTGCACTTTCCAAAGTTGTCCAAGTAAAAAGTTTGTGTACTAATCTCCTAAATGTGGTCATTAGCCATGGGAGTGTTAGTCCCACTAGTGTTATGGGAAATGTATGTATGCGCCTATTATTTATTACATCTGTCGGAATTTGTCATCGGTCGCTACCGAAGGTATATATATATAAACAATTACGTTATTTATCGATGCTTATCAACTGTGTGCTGTGAGTATATTTGTGTGGGAATGGTACGTTAATGTATCGTCCCTTGTGACAGGTAAGTTGATCTTTAGTCGGTCGCCTAATGCTCGTGACCGTGTATGGAAATCTATGTGCGGTTAAGTAGGTTAAATGTGCGTTCTGTATAAGCTTGTATGAATATAAAGTGTTTAGATATCTTTCTATGGTAAAGGAATCTTTCCGTGGTTTGCTATGTGCCCTCCATTTGTGTGAATGACCCGTGTTACGCACGGCCATGTATGAGCGCGGTAGTCTACGTGACTAGTCGGAAAGAGCTGTTGCTATGGATGGGTCGTGTACTGCTGACTGAGCATTACGGCTCTCGTTACTTCCGTATGTCAGGGCAGAGGATTGACCTCGCTTGCTGAGCAATGTGTATTACATATGCAAGGCCTTGTCTGCAATACATTACCTGTAAAGACATATCTGCACTGTACATATTATAAATATGGAACTATTATTAATAATGTTAAGTCGGAATCTCATATTTGGAATTCTGCAACTGAAGACTACTTATGGTGTGGGGCCAAACCGGGATTGGTGTTGACCTCTGTTTCAGACTGTGGTTACTAGATGCCATAGTGCAATTGGCGCTATTGCCAATGCTTATTTGGCGTACCGTGTTCTTGGGGACTTAAGGGGAATATGAGGCAACTGTATTACTAAATATATATCTAGCCTTGACCTGTCTTAAACTAGTGTGTGCGAACAGAATTCATAATCCTAGATAGACATGAGACACAATAAATATAACCTGGTACACATTATTATATTATTTATAACTAAACTTGCAAACTTATAATTAAGCTTCGTATTATGCACTGTGGGGAACTGTCGGTGACTGCTAGTTGTGTGCATGGCTACTATAAGCCATAGCGCATAGGGCGCTTGTTTGATTCATATGGTCCTGGGTTTGAGCTATGTGTGGGAAAAAATATAGTTTAATCCCAGATACTGATGCTTTAACGCTTTCGTTTCTTAGCCACGGAGGGTCGAGGTGTGGGGGTGGTTTTCCGGGAATGGAAGGGTTTCATACGCCGTACATGAACCGTATCCTTAATAATTTTGTGGTTGTGCCGAATGTTGACAAGGTAGTTTAGGTCCGAAATTTTCCTCTGTATTCTGAACGGACCTGTCCATTTCGGGATAAGGAATTCGGATAAGTTTTTTTAATGCGAGTGGGTGACCATATCATAATAGCTTGCCCCTGTGGGTGAGTGGTTATAGTGTCGGACTACCAACCCCAAGTTTGCAGGTTCACTCCTGACCATGCTAAGTGATTTTTGAAAGGCGACAAAAATCACGACATTCATGTCATGCGTTGTTGGCATGTTAAAGAACCCATTTGAATTCAGTAGGCCGTGTTCAATGGCAAAATTAACCTCGGGATTTTCCGCCAACACAGAGTTCCTCCATTCTCTACTTGAAAGCGCTGTAGTGTCAAGGAGTTTAGATATCTAACCTCCTTGACTTACATAGCGTTCAAAGGAACGACGAAATTCGACATGCAAGCTACCCTCTGGGTGTCAATTAACAAAGCTTGCACCAGGCAACCGAGGCCATACGATATTATTATTATTATACCATATCATAATGAACTGTCCGGGTTTGTATTCCTGGTGTTTGTGAGTTTTATCATATGTGAGTTTTTGCCTGTTTTGTGAAGTGCGGATATTATGTCGCGCGGTGTCACGGGCTGTGCACAAATATTGCAACCTTTCAGCGTTGCTAGGGAGTGTATCCTGTGGGATGTAAATGTTGTCGATCGGACTGCGCGGATGGTATCCGTGTAAAAGAAAGTGTCTTTAATCGCCTGCGACACGGATGTGTTGTAACTAAATGTTACCGCTGGGAGGTAATTATCCCAGTCAGTGCCCTTGTCGTTAGTAAAACGAGCTATCGCGCCGCCAAGGATTTTGTTCATAGCTTCAGTTAATCCATTCGTCTGAGGGCTGAAACTAGTGGTTGTATATGCTCTTATGTGAAGCAAGTTAAGGAACTGTGTAATGGCATTAGATGTGAAAACTGTTCCTCTGTCGGATAATAATGTGTGGAAAATACCATACTTGGTAATGATTTCCATGAGGAACTCCGTGATTTGGTGTGCGCTAGCTTTTGGGACCGCTTAGGTGATAATGTATCGGGTAAGGTACTCAGTTGCTACCAGTATGTATTTGTTACCTTTGTCTGATGTTGTAATTGGACCCTTTACGTCAATACCTATGCTGTGGAATATTTCACCTACGGGGATGGGGTGGAGTAAGCCATGGGGTTTACCAGGTCGGTGTTTGTATCTCTGGCATGTGTGACAAGTTTTAATGAACTCTGTTATGTCATTTTTCATATTTTCCCAATAGTACTTATTGCGAATGCGCAAATATGTTTTATGGACTCCAAAGTGTGCGCCGATAAGGGGTGGGCAGTGATATTCCGTCATTACGTGGTTTCGGATTGTATTGGGAAGGGCAACGGGTGTGACGTCATGTGTGGCCGTGGATTTGTACCTAAGGAGATCGTCCTTATCAATAAAAAATCTGCGTGATAAGCGGGCAGTTTTACTGTCTACCTGGTCGCGATTATGTAAGGCAATCCTAATTTGTCCCAACTGGGGATCGTTTATTTGCTCTTGTTGTATATCAATGTGAGTGACGGCAAATGTGGGTAAGGAGTCCCAGGCATGATTGATATCCTCGTCAGGTGGGTCGAGTACAGGTAGTCTCGAGAGACCGTCTGCATCAAGGTGTGCCTTACCTTTCTTGTGCTTAACTTCAAATGTGTAGTCATATAATTTAAATATGAACTTATTAAGCCGGGAATTGGGATTTTTAAATTTATCCCAGTAAAGAAGGCTGGCGTGATCCATAACTACCGTAAAGTGGATACCATACAGATATGTCCGGAAGTAATTTACGGCCCAAGAGAATGCAAGCATCTCTCTTTCGGTCGCGGAATATCTCGTTTCTACCGGTGTATGTTTACGGCTAGCATATGTAATTGGATGTTGTTTGCCATCATCGGCCTCTTGTAGCAGGGCTGCCCCGATGCCAAATTGGCTTGCATCCACATGTACGAAAGTGGGCCTACCTTCCTGAAAATGCTGGAGCAGAGACGGTGTAGTGAGTAAGTGTTTAAGTTTATCGAAAGCCTCTCTATGTATTTCTGTGACTATAAAGGGCGTTTTCTCGTGTGTAAGCTTGGTTAGGGGGTTAGCTATCTGTGCAAATCCGTGAATGAAACGACGGTAATAACTTGCGAGGCCCAAAAAAGAACGTAACTGTTTAATGTTTTCCGGCATTGGAATGTCGGTGATGGCGGCGACTTTGGCAGGGTCAGGTATGATGCCGTCGCGGCAAACAATGTGACCGAGAATGTGGACCTTCATTTTTGCAAATTGACATTTGGATGGCTTTAGCTTCAATTTAGCGTGCCTAATCCTGTCAAACGCTTCGTTCAAGTGTATGATGTGTTTTTCAAATGTTTGTGAGAAGACTGTTATGTCGTCTATATAGGTTAATACCGAGCGGTATTTGAGGCCCGCGAATGCCTCATCTACCAATTTTTGGAATGTTTGACTGACATTCTTTAAACCCATTGGGAGTACGGCATAACCGAAGAGGCCGTTTTCGGTGACAAATGCCAACTTATTTCTATCGGGTTCATAGACAGGGATTGAATAAAATCCGGAATAACAGTCCATTATCGAGAAATATTTAGCTCCGCTTAAGGTCTCAAGATAAGTGTCTGTGCGCGGTAGCGGGTAATTGTCACTCTTAATTAGTCTGTTAAGGCGTCGATAATCTGTGCAAAACTTACGCGAACCATCGGGTTTACGGGTAAGGAGTACCGGAGCACTATAGTTGGACACAATGGGATGGATGATGCAGGCTTCCAACATCTCCTGAATCTGTGTTTCTATGGCTTGTCTCTCCTTGGCGCTAACCTTGTAAGGTGCCTGGCGAACCGGAGCATCACTGGTCAATTCGACACAGTGGTGAATTAAGTCGGTCACTTCTAAATCGGCAAGGGAATGTGCAAAAATATCCTTATATTCTTCTAATAGGTTTGCAAGCTTTCTATTCTTCTCTGGGGTTAGTGACTGTGTTTCCTCAGTGGCGGGCGTGGTTGTGTTAGCACTTGTGTTCGTTGGCGGAGATATGGTAACCAACGGAGAGACCTGGTGCGCGCGCGAGACTCGCTGCGCTCGTGGATTGTATGTGTTCCGGGCGTACGATATTAGGTGTGTAGTGATTAGGTCTCCGTTCACTAATCGTATTTCATTAGTGACAAAGCTAATGTTTGCTTCGAAATTGGCAAGAAAGTTCGTGCCGATGATACCCGGAACGGAAAGGTCCTTAATTACGAACATGGGATATCTAGTTTCAAAAGAACCTATCTGGAGATGTATGTCAGTAATGCCTAAGCATGAAATGGTTTGGGAATTAGCAGCCACCAGGCGAGTGTTGAGAGGCATCTTATGTATGCGCTCGCCGTTAATGTACTTACTGCTGACGCAGCAAATAGCTGACCCCGTGTCTAGCAAAGATTTGAATGTTATACCCGTTAATTTTGGCCGGGCTAGAGAGGGCTGTAATATTGTGTCCGTCCTGTGCAATATACATGTTGTTAAGAGTATATGTAATGATCGGTGCTGTGGGATCTTGGGACAGTGAATTATGTTTATCGTTATTTATCGCGGCCTGCGAGACTGTGTGTTCTGCCGGTCTGTTATTTGTGTTACGCAAACGTGGAGCTGCGGTCTGATCACTGAACCTGACACGCTTTGCTGAGTCCCGTGAAACTGGGCGTCGCACTTCAGCTGTGTCATGTCCGTCTGCCATGTGTATTGTCCTAAGCTTTCTCTTGAGCTGTCGGTGGATGGATAAATATCTAAAATAATGTTTGCTGTCCCGGGATGTGACTCCTGGCCTCAGCAGGGGTGTTCTAAAGGGCCGGTGTGTGTGAGCGGTTGTGGGTTTACAGCCGGCTGTCTGTGGAGGTAACTTATTCGCGCCAGTAGCGATACAAGTCACCGGCTTCGCCGCGCCTCGTTTAGTGGTCGGGCCACTTGGGTTCGCGGGTAGAATCAATGTGGGTGGGTGTATCACGGGTAGTTTAACTACGCTGGTTGTGGAAACGTCCTTAGGGGTTGTGATCTTATTGCCGGTTTTTAATGTGCCTTTCGTGTCCTCTTTTCCAACCTGAGGGGCAGAGGGTTGAGGTGTGTGAGGCGATTTGTAAGTGAGAGGGCTGTAATGACCCGCATTCGGATTGCCTGTGAACAAAAGGTATAGATGTTGGTCATAGCCTACTGTGGAAAGAGGGGGTTCCATTTTGTCCAGTGTATAGACATGGATATTAGTCTTAAGGACATGGCCTAGAGCGGTAACCTCCGTCGCTCCAACGTATGTGCCATTTCGATGCATGTAATCCCCATATGCATATTTATTGGGGAATAAGGCATCATTACCGTCGGCGAGGAAATACTTATAATCGTCCCAGTGTGCCATAACATACATGACCAGTTGTGTTCTGAGTTCTTTATGCTGGTCCTCATTTCTATGGAGCAGGAAACTGAGTGCTCGAAAGTGGCAGTTACCATCCCCTTTGACCGTATGTGCCTGGAGCTGCGATCGGGGAGGTATTTCCTGCGCTGTATTCTGGCGGGCGGAAGTTGGGGGGATTTTCGGCTTACTGGATCTGACAGGGCAATTGTTCTGCGAGGGTTGATTGGAATGCTTAATGGTTACCGGGGAAGGGTTATCCGATTGTGTGGGTGCTGGCCCTTCCCTAGCTAATAGTTTTTGGCTGGGCATAACCTCTTTTGTCTGTATAGCCAGGCTGTCCCCTGGGCGCCTCGTCTCGCCAGTTGTTTGGCCGGGGCTGACATTGGGGGTTGGGGTGTAATACTCGTCTATCTCGCGAGGGTGAATGCCTTCGTGAATCCCTTGGGGGGTGGTCGGGCAGTGGATAGTCCTCCGGTCCTCTTTCTCGTTGGACAGGGACGTATTGAGGGTATGCTGGGGGAGGCCTTTCGCATTGAGGCTCATACCGTTCCTGCTGCGGGGGAGTGTTTGGCCGACGGTATTGAGGGGTATTGAGTGGGCGTGTGTACCTTGTGTTTTGGTTACGATGCCAAGTTCGGTCGTCCCTATATTGGGGATGACGGTTTGTTGTATGATCTGGGGATGGATTGCCGCGTGGGCGAGTATTTGCCAGATACTGTGTCTGCGGGAAGGGATGGGATTCGTTATGGCGTGGCACTTCCTCCTGTATTGCGAATAATAGTTCGCCTCTCTTACCGGGGGTGAATTGCGCCAATGGGGGTGGTTAGGTCTACCATGATCCTGTTGATCGCCCCTTGGTGATCGCCATGTATCCCTAGGATCATCCCTACGAGGGCGGGTTTTAGGGCTAGCGTGGATGGCCGTAATTTGCATCTCCTGCATCTGTTTGGTCAGATCGCGGATTTGCTGATGCAAATCACCGCTGTCCGTGCGGATGTGCTGGACCACGGCTTTTTGAGTCATTTTATTGCCCTCTTCGATAAATCTAATATTGGCCTGTAACTCTAGTACGGTGTTGCTTTGCAATGTGCAGAGCTTGTCCACCAAGGTAGGGCGCATTCCCTGCATAAGGAGCCGTACTTTTTGCCTGTCTGGCATCTCCCTATTATACCTTTCACACATTAATAATTTTGCATTAATGTATGCCTGTGTGCCTTCCGTGGGACCTTGTGTTTGAGCGTGGATTTTGTCATACAAGTCATCCTCATCAGGGGTTAGTTGAAATGTATTAACGAGGGTGGCTGAAAATTGTTCCCACGTGGCATCGGCCAAGGTGGCTTCATGGAGTTCGTACCACGTGAGGGCCGATTTAGTGAGGTAGGCTGGTAAGAGACGTTTCTTATCCTCAGCTGTCCAGCCATTAATTTTAGCCGTTCGATTGAAGGCTCTTAAATATTCCTCGGGGTCCTGCTTGTCACCTGGGTATTTAGCAGGTTGTATCATTGGATACTTTGTAGGCATAGCCATGTCCGCGCTGTAGGAAGTGTTGGGGGTAATTAAGGGGGTGCGCTCAACTGGGGAATCTAGGTCGCTGTTATTTAATGCAACGTTAGAGTGTGCGTGGCTTAGGGGTTGCTGGTGAACCTGAACTGGTGTTATATAGATATTTCCGATTTGGGAGGTGCCTGGGTGGTTAGGGGTAGAGTGTGGAGCGTCCTGAGGGTTGAATTGCTCAGTATCCTGGATATTATCCAGCGACAAGTTATGCTCAATGTTAACCTCCTGTAGTGTGGAAAGCGCCTTGTTAATCTATTCGCCTAGAGTTAAGGCGATGGCGTGTATATCTGCGATTAGTCCCCCGTTTGAAGAATTGTGTGGAATTTCGTCTAACTGTTGTAACAGGACCTGCAACCCGTTGTAGGTTTGCTGCGTGTCACTGACGTGTTGTAATATAGCGTATGGTAATGTGGGGGTTAATTCCTCACTATCAACGCTATCTGAGGACGACTGTTGAGCGTTCTGTGTCTGTGCTCGTGTGATGGGACGTTTTTGTCTGATTGCGTTTGGGTACTTGAGTTTAAGATTTATAACTGCGTCCTCAAGTTCGGTAAGTAATTGGCCTGCGTTGTGTTCTGTTATTAAGTCAGGGTTTTTAACCAGGATTTTAGGGCGTAGTGGTTTGGTGGTAACGGCGAGGTTGTGTGCTGTATCTCTGATTACACGCTTGACCTTACTAATATGTTGATACCTGAGCATGGATCTTTACTGTACGTCCTTCTGTAAGGGCGTATCTATGGGGATATCAATTGTGTATGGCTAGAAAGGGTGTCGTTTAAAAATGTACTATCTATCGGGGCGGGCTTGGGTTGGGTATAAAAATATTATCGGACCCTTATTTCAAAACATTTTCCCAATTTTGGGTGGCGTTTGCATGGCTAGACAGAGGTTTTAGGTTCTAGGGATCTTTTCCGCGGAATACGTTGTCTGTACTCCTATAGGCGTTGTTTTAAGACAACGTCGCGGTACCTAGCGCTTCCACCATTTGTAAGGTACATGTGAGGGTTGCCTGTACAAAGAATTAACCTAAGGGATGAAATTAGTGTGTTTAGGGGGAAAGCTTGGCAATTACTTGTAAGAGGTATGGATTATCTAGTGGTTTGCGATCGTCAGTACGATCTGCAAGGAGAACTCCCCAATATACTGCTGGTCGGGGTAGTTCCGGGTGAGGGTGTGTAAGGAAGGGTAATTTAATTATTACTCTGTGCGCGATACCGGTACCACGCGGTCTGCAGCAAGTCGTGAGCAGGCGAACTGAGAGGGAGCCTGCTGCGGTCAGCGCTGTGCTGTGACGCTCTGCTGACGTCACGAAACAATTAAGTAATAGTGCTAATTGTAGATCCTACCTATTGGGGGAGCTTAGAGGGTAGGATCTTATCAGCTAATTAAATAAACGAAAAGACCAGTGACTTCTGTTATGTTTAAATTTAATGTGTACCTCGATTTTGAGGTACGCTTTCAAATAGCAGTTCAGTTAATATAAATAGATAATTATTACAATCCAAGCACAGGGGGATGGGAGTGTAGTGTGATTGTGCGTGTAGTGATCGCTTGAGACACTTACCCTTCAGCTAGCGGCAGCGGTTCGTCGCGTAGGTAGCACTTAGACAGACTGATCCGGGCGCATGACCTCCCGGAGTTCTTATAGACTCCCATGCTACGTCTGCGGAATCCGCACATTTCTCCTAACTCATAGCCCTCCCTGGGGACGTTGGCTGGGACACGAGGCTACTTGAGTTCATAGAGGTGATAATTTATTGGTTTTATAATTCTGTAACTGTATTCGTAGACTTCTAAAGTAAGTGTTTGGCATTTGGATTTGTCGGGGATTTTAGTATTAGGGGATGATGGTGGCGTACCCTAGGGGTACAACAATATCCCTACCTTGCTCTATGGCTGTGACCAGCAAACACCGGGGTAGAATTCAGGCATCAACAATGTGATTTCTCCGCAAAATACAGGGTGTAACGAGAAGGGACAAAATCAGGAACCAGACCATCAGAACTGGTCTTGACGTCCCACCTGTGCTCGAGAAAATTGAACAGAGTCAGTTACGATGGTGTGGGCATGTCCAAAGAATGGATGACACCAGGTTGGCTAAGCAAGCCTTGGGTGCCAGAATGCACAGAGCAAGACCGCGCGGGAAACCCAGAAGAAAATGGGAAGACGACGTGAAGGCAACTGTAGAACCCAGGGGTGGTGAGTGGAGGAGAGCGAAGGAGCTGGCCCGAGACAGAATTCGTTGGAGGACCCTCTGGAAAACCTCGACACCGCAAGGTAGCCTACAAGAGGATCGACTAAAGTAAGTAAGTAAGTAAGTATTTCACCATATCTGACCTCACAAATTGCTACACCATTGCGATATTGATCAGTTTCAGAACTGCCAGAGTAGTACAGAATCCCGTCATCTATGCTGCATATACCTCTGCCTGGCCATTGTAATTCATTGATTCCAAGAACATCAATCTTTAATCTTGTAGTTTCTTTAATTGTATTATCAAGTTTGCCAGCCATGAACAAACTCCTCACACTCGACTGCTTATCTCATGTAAGATGTCATTTCATTAAACCGGGAGATTCTTCGCACCCCTGGCCCACTCAGAGGCTGCGTGGGACTAGGATAGTTACTTGATTAACTCTATTCATAATGACATCCTGGCGAAAAGATAACCAGAGTGGTTTCCCGTTCTACACAGTCCTAGGTCCTGGTGTTGGAGTCGAGGAAGTCTCAGCACGTAGTGGCAACTGCTGGTATAACGTATTTCGTATAAGACACCCACATACACATCTGCAGGATTTTTAATTTCATTGTGAAAGATGGGGGAGCTCGGTATAGACTTCTTGTTGACAAATAAATGGTACCATTACGTTATTTTATGAAGCGTTGATGCTTTTTTCCTAATTAAAATAAATTTACTTAGTTTCGAAATTCAGGAAGAGGCAATGAATTCCTTTTCTAATTTAACCTGCTCCCCATCCTAATTAGCCCCGATCAGAGGAGGCCTGTTTCACGGTTGTACACTGCGAAACAATCGCAATTTACTTACAAAACCCTGTGCCCACCAGCTAGAGCTGTAAGTGAAGTCTGTCATCCTCTCATTCTGCGCTAAAGAGTGGTCAATGGCAACCTCATTGTAGTTCCGTGACTCCAAAAACAATGGAACATATTGCAAGTGCACAGAGTCAGCCTTCTTTCATCGTGTTTCGTAAAAATGTTTTCACTCGTTTTAGGATAGAGAAACACAGCTTTGCCACTCCAGTGGTCATGGGAGTGGTCACTATGATCTGTAGGAGTTAATGCTCATGGGGAAGCTCCTGCCAAGTTGTTTTCGTAAAGCAAGTCAACAAGGTCAACGCATCTGATGCCTTTGCAAAGTCAGGTCGGCTGTAGGACATTCAGCTCATGTCACAGTTCTCTAGAGTTTATCCTAAATAAGTCGACGGCTATTTTAATTTCTCTTTCAGGGAAAACAATGTGGTGTTTAGGAAACTATGACGGCTCAAACAACTAGCAATTGTCAGGTGGTCATGAAACAGAAAGCGACCACTTCTCAGTCTGTGCTAAACGTACAAAATGCAAGGAGCAGTAATTCATTACTGTAGTGTATAGGAAACTTTGTAGACAATAGTGTTATAATCGTTTTGTTTATGTATGGCCATTTGGCCATAGAGGCTAAATTAAAGTTCCATTTTAAACCTAAACCACTCTCGAATAAATAGGTGGGAGCTGATAAGACCTCCGGAGACCGGAAACTATACGATTTTTCTAATTATTTTCAAATACAACATCAGTCAAAAATGTTGATGCATACATAATGGGCGTGTTCTAGGCGAACTTCATGTTGCCACCACAAGAGTGCAGCAGGCATAGGATGGGTCCAGGCGTATACGAATTGGCGGACATGCTTCATTATTTCCAATGCAATCAGCTGTTCTGTCAGGCATCCAAATTAATGGAAAAAAAAGGAGTATGGGAACTGGAATTTATTTCAATTGAAGGCGGAACTCGGAAGAAGAAATGCGAAAGTTCATGAAAGGAAAAAACGAAGATTGTAGTTTAACGTGACCGTTAATCTCGAGATCATAAGCCACGGGTCCTCCTTTTTACGTGGAATCCGAACCACAGGACATGGCATTTCACTTTGAAATTGACCGGGAATCGAACCCGGTCCGCCGTGGTGGGAGGCAAACAGCTTGACCGCTGCGCCACCATGCCCTCAGTTCAGGGAAGGAAGGGTGAACTTATAAAGAGGTATTGTTGTTTCGAATATCACTTCTATACAGTACCAATTCTATGGATGCTTTTCTCGTCAATATCCGCTTAAAATTTCGTATTTTAACCTTTATAGGCTCGAAGATTATGCTGCCACATTTAATGCGGAAAATCGGCAGGATGAGGAGGAGGATATTTACGTCTTGAAAGTACCAAGTGCAGTAGTATACAAGGATGTTAACCTAATGAACCTACAGACCTTCCAACTGTGACAGCCCAGTGTTTTTCAAGGTATTTAAAGTATTGTGACCAACGTGATTCAGGTGTGGGTAGTAAAATGTATAGAGAGACGTAGGTACTCGTGCTTGCGCTGGGCAGTGGAATGTGAATTTACTTTTTTAAAGGCAGAGTTGCGTCAGAGTACAGAAAGAACGTGGTATACCACGGTTTGGTTCGAGTCTTCAGTCTTTTGACTGGTTTGATGCAGCGCTCCAAGCCTCCCTGTCCTGAGCTAATCGTTTCATCTCTACATAGCTACCACACCATTCACCTGAGGCAATCTGTTTAACATATTCTAACCTTGGTCTAACCCTACAGTTCTAGTCCTCGACCCTCCCATCCTTAATAAATTATGCTTGCTATTCCTTGGTGTCTTAATATGTGTCCTACCAACCTATCTCTTCTCTTCATTAGCAGTCGCCAGAAACATCTCTCCTCTCCCACTCGTCTTAATACCTCTTCGTTTAGGTATAACCCTATCTACCCATCTGATCTTCATCATTCTCCTGTAACACCACATTTCAAACGCTTCAATGCTCCTCTTTTCTGCTGCACCAATAGTCTAAGTTTAAATTCCATAGAGCGCCTCGCTCCAGATAAAGGATTTCAAAAATGACTTCCTAACACGTAAATCTATATTCCATGTCAACAGATTCCTTTTTGTAGAAATGCTTTCCTTGCCTGAGCCAACCTACTTTTTATATCGTCTTTGCTTCGTCCATCACTGGTTATTTTGCTTCGTAGGTAACAGAAGTCTCCTACTTCCTTCAGCTTTCCACCTGCCAATTTGATGCCTGTCGTAAGTGCAGGATTAAAGGTTAGAATTAAATAGGTAATTATTTTAATTCTGGAGGCGCTAACCAGGCATTTAAGGGACAGTTAGTTTCTAAATACGTTACTGATGATTGAATTGCACGTCCTACCTCGCCAAGTAGAGCTTTTGGGTGCGAAATGGTCGAAACAAATAACACTGCTGTCAGTTGGATTCCATTTAATTCGCCGAATTTATTTTGTCCATTGTTTTCTCAAACTGGGATCCTTTGAAAACCTATGCCCACCTCTATTTTTACACAGTGGTACACAGCAGCACGTACTGGGTATTATTCACGCATGTAAATGTCAGAATCTATGAAATTTGCTTAGCATTCGCCATTAGCCATAGGCCCTATTACGTACTGGACCCGTACTAGTCATGCTGCACTCTGGTGACAACTTTTGGCAGTTACACGTCCATTGCACCGCACAGCAACAGTACCGAGAATTGAAATCCTGTGGGCAATTGTAATATTTCCACTGTGAATACAAATTATAGATTACTGAAGCCATACAGCGTTCTTCTTTTCTCACTGGCGCTCTAGCGGCACGGATGGTTTGCACTCTAAAGGTGTACGAATGAGACTGCCTTTCCATAACGCTAGCATTATTAGAGTTCTACGTATATTATAAATAAAAGGCATGGTGAAGTATACTCTCCACTCTCATAATAACCATTTTTCATATTTCTTTTTTTGAACGACCCGTTTCCTTACGAAATTCTTCATTCCATATTTGGCATGGCATCGCATGATCAAGAAGGCAGGAATGACCCATTTCTTCTTTCCTTTTTTTGAAACATCCGTGTCCAAATGGCCGTGAAGTCAACTTTTTATTTTTTAGCTGACATGTGTTTTAAAACCTGAATTGGTGCCACAGTATAGCATTTTTTGTGTATGTTATAGTTTCTTAAATGATCTTCATGGATGTGAGATTAAGCTGCTCCATTGGGACACTGTATATTTCGAAAACTAAATGGTGTGAGATCATGTAAACTTCCTACTGGATACTTTGTTTATGTTATGGCAGACTCAATATGGCTGACGCCCGATATGTCTCATATTTACTTTTTATTTTAGCTCTTAATCTTCCTTCTGGTGAGTACTACTGCGTTTTAATCAATAAAATATTGTATAGTGATAGAATTTATGATTAGAATTAAATGTCTTAATATATTGTCTTGAGTTTGGGAAGAAAAGTGAATAGTCTTGTCAGATTTTAATTAATGAGCTTTCTCCTTATATTGTGCAGCTTAGGTGTATGGAAGTACTGGAAAATTATAACCCGAAATGATAGATACAATGTTTATGTTTTAGGTGATTTGACAATGGGACGCCTTGTGGATACATCTTTCCTTCATGAGAGCGACGAACCACCAGACCCTCCTGAACCACCAGAACCTCCGGGGCTGTCGTTTGATAGTGAAGAACACAAACGTTTACTGAGTGCTCAAAATAACTTCAGAAATATCACGCCCAAGAAGTACAAGTGTTTAATATGTGAACCCCCTGATTGCAGAGATGTGAAAAGTTGTGTTGGTGCTATTCAGGTAATTTTGGGTGTGCCCTATTGCTTGTGACGTACGAGATGTGATATAATTATGTGAGTAACATGGGCAGGTTTGACGGTTTTGTGGTATTAGAGCATCCAGCATTGGGAATTCTTAGGTAACGCTGAATGAAATGTCATTCGTACGATTAAAGTACTGAAATTAGCCAAAATACGTTTTTATGATTAATATATCAGGGAATGATGTAGTAAGAGATGTTGACTTCTCCACTGTCCGTAACCCACCCGCCATCCCTTATTTATATCACAACCTATATGGTAAAATTCGAGCATGTCCGTCATTATGCGTGTGATTTATCATCAAATACAGTATTGTCAACCCCTTGCTTATGGTACTACTGTATATAAGAGACCAATGTCTTTTGTCTATAGACCATCCAGCGTTGAGAAAGGACTATGGGTCTTATTGGTTTTTACTTTTAATGGAACCCACCCTACACTGGTTTTGTTACCTCACCTTTTATCATTGGCGGCTTCGGTGGCGTAGTTGGTAGCATGCTGAGCTTCTATGCCCAAGATAGCGGGTTCAAACCCGGCCGAAGCCGTCGGATTTTTTAAGAGCGTTAAAAATCCCTCAGTATGCCTTCCTTCAGAGGGGAAGTAAAGCCGGCGGTCCCATGTCATAGATTTATGGCATGTTAAAGATCTTTCCACTAATTACACCTGTGTGAAACTAAATTGGATAGGTTAAGGATGTAAACAACGCTCTTAGGTTGCTACGTTCGTTGCCAAGAGCCGACTGCGTTGGCGTCTAGTAGCTAGTTCTGAACTAGGCCTAGTAGTCGTTGACGGTGGCGTTTGGCGGCAAAAGTAAGAACTATTTGAAAATTCAAAGTTGCAGTCTCTACTTGAATTAAAAAGCAGATACACACACTAATACAGTCATCACAATTAACACCGGTTATCAGACAGATTCTACACACACCCAAAGTACACGGGGCTACATGACCGCGTTGTCGCAGCCCCTAAACTAAGGAACCAACCAACCAACCTTTTATCATTAAGGAACTCTGAACTTATATATTTTTCGTCATAATAGCTTCCTACAATTATGTGCCAATTGATTACCTTCGTTATTGCATACAAGTATCGTTTATATTACGCTTTTAGTAATTTAAAAATTTTCTAGGTTAACACGCTGGAAAGAAGAGCCTCGTCCTGTGATCCATGCTCGCCCGGAGTGGAGCACGTGCTCAGTTCCGCCAGCAACATAAGTTCTGAAGCACTATCCGTCATTGGTGTTATTGTTGGGTGTCTGTTTTATTTTCTGTTCGATCGAATCAAGGCTGCCGACAGTGGGGTTCGAACCCACTATCTCCCGAATGCAAGCTCACAGCTGCGCGCCCCTAACCGCACGGCTACCTCACTACAATATTACAAATATTAATCTAAACAAAACAAGAATAAAATTGAAAGAAACTAAATTATAGCCTAACTAATAACAGAAAAGGTGATGATCAACAATATCGCTGACGTAAAAATTGTTAACATCGTCAGCATCCAGTACATTCCAGAAGGAAGGGTTGTGCTCTCGACATGTCAATCAGTAATGCATCATATCACAACTAAATGAATGCCGTTATTGGTTCTCTTCGCGTACGGTATCCAGAATACTGGTCCAATCCGTTAACACCTGCAAAACTGCCCCTTTCTGAGCGTGTTCTATTTCAGGTAGCTGTGGGGTTGGGTTGTCTCGCTAACTTATGAAAGGGCAGTACTCGAAGCGGGAGAACATAACGTATGACGTCAGCGCTACCTCAGCCTAGAGTTAGCAACACTGTCGCCGTAAGGCTCCACAGTCTTTTCTCAACTCTGGATGCTCTATAGACCAATAATTGTTAGGTAGGGCCGTATTAGCCATATATAGCCCTACACCCTGGTTTGTTTCATGCGCATTTGGGAAGGCCTAGTCCAGCATCAATAATCTTCAATTAGTGTGGTGTATTTTGTATCCTACATGTTGACAACTTTAGTGACGTCAATGTGTGTGCCTGGGTAACAATTGAAGAGACCTCATGCGCTGTCGAACATGGCTGCTGGTATTTCTAGCAGAAACGGAGGAACAGTTCCAGGTAATGATAGAGAATATTTTAAGTGTGGGTAAAGAGTTTGGAATGAAAATAAACATTACCAAGATCAAAGTAATGAGAGTACGAAAAGAAGAATACACATGTAATATAACAATAGATGGAATGATATTAGAACAGGTGCAATCATTCTAGTATTTAGGAAGCTTCAATACCTCCAGCGGAAGTTGTACGGAAGAAGTGAGACTTAGAATCTCCTTGGGGGAAGAGTGAAAGGTTTATTAACAGGCAGAAGCATGCCGATCAAACTTAGGAAGAGGTTTGCAAAATGTTTTGTGTGGAGTGTGGTGTCTTATGGTTCGGAAACATGGTCAGTCAGACAGAAAGAACAAAAATATTTGGAAAGTTTTAAAATGTGGTTATGGAGAAAGTGAAATGGACCGATAGATGAGAAATGAGGAGGTGCTAAGAAGGGTAGGAGAGGAGAGAAGTTTCATGAGGATGATAAAGAACAGGAAAAAATCTTGGATGGGTGACTACGTAGGAATTGTCTACTACAAAGTATCGTGGAAGGAAAAAGAGGGAGAGGAAGAAGAAGGTTTGGATTGTTAACAGATGTGAAGAGGGGAAGAAGTTACAAGCAAATGAAAGAAGATGCTCGGGACAGAGAGAAACGGAAACCTGTCTACGGATATATCTACTGAAAGAGACAGATATAAAAACACATTTATGTAATTAAGCACATTTATCCTGTGCAGTAGTGACCATGGTTAGCAATTTTAGTTAGTAATGTCCCCCCGAAGATGAAACATGGTATGAAAATCATATATCCTATTATCGAAATGGAAGTGAAAAGAGTACGAGTGACGTTTCATTCAGAATTAATCATCGGCTTTAACTCGAATCCGAGTATAAATCTTCTTCCTTCAGTCCAGTTTGTGGATGTGTTTACGGTGACTAAAGAGTCCAATCCTGGCATGGAACAAGCGACCACACAAGTCGCATAGTATTGCTGGAGGAGGACGTGGTTGGGCTGCTCGAAGTTTCCTAGCTTGACGCTTGGCCTCTTCATGTATGCGTCGATCCCTTTCAAACGTCTTTACAGAATCCGAGATGGTACGGCGCCAAGTTGAGCGGTTTTCAGCCAGCATGTCCCAGGTTTGTGGATCAAGACCTGTCAATTTCAGGGTCTGCTTAAATTGGTCCTTGTAGCGCCTCTTAGGACCACCATGAGGTCTGGTGCCATAGCATAAATCACCATATAGCATTTGACGAGGTAATCTCACATCATCCATCCGATGGACATGACCAATCCATCTAAATTGGTGACCTATTATGGATGATTCTATGCTGTTGATTTGAGCCTTTTCCAGAACAGCAATATTGGTAATGCGGTCTTCCCATTTAATCCTCAGGATTGATCGAAGTTTTTGTAGGTGAAAACGCTCAAGCTTCCTAAGATCACGTCGGTAAAGGGTCCACGTTTCACAGCCATACAACAATGTAGAAATGACTACTGCTTTGTACACCATAAGCTTTGTACTCATGGATAGATCTTTATTCATGAAGACCCGGTGCGCTAATCGTCCATATGCTGCATGGGCTGCGCCAATTCTCTTATCCACATCCTGCTCACAGGTACAGCTCACAGAAATGGTACTGCCCAGGTACGAGAAGTGGTCAACCTGTTCTAATGGCAAATTTGAAATGGAGATATTGAACTGAGGAAGAGGTGTGCCTGGTGAAGGTTGTGCCAAGACTTTAGTCTTATTGACATTTATGGTAAGACCAAAGCGATCACATGCACTTTTGTAACAGTTAACTGACTCTTGCAGCTCTTCTGGTGTGAGAGTTGGTGACGCAGCATCATCTGCATACAACATGTTAGTAACCTTAGTAACCTGAGTTTTCCTCAAGGAGCGGAGACGAGTTAGGTTGAAAAGCCCTCCATCAAAACGATACTTGATCTCCACACCTGGGATGTTTGTGGGTGAATCATAAAGCATTGCAGCCAAGTACAGCGCAAAAAGCGTTGGAGCCAGTACACATCCTTGTTTCAGTCCATGGGTAATGGGAAATTCATCGGACATCTTATTCTGATGGCAAACCTGACCTGTCATGCCATCATGGAGAGCTTTGATTAGATCTACAAAACGCTGAGGGCAACCAAACCGCTTCAGCACTGCCCACATGGCTGGTCTTGGAACCGAATCAAATGCCTTTTCCAAGTCATAAAAGACTAAGAAGAGTGGATTCTGTTGTTCTCTACATTTTTCTTGTAGCTGTCTCACACAGAAAATCAAGTCAATTGTGCTTCTGGAAGTTCTAAATCCGCATTGTGACTCTGGGAGGATCCTCTCAGAGATAACCTTGAGGCGGTTAAGTAGAATTCTTGCAAGAATCTTCCCCACAATTGATAGCAGTGATATACCACGGTAGTTGCCACAAACACTGCGATCACCCTTTTTAAAGATAGTGACGATAGTGGCATTCTTTAGGTCTCCAGGTACCTTTCTTGATTCCCAAATTCTGAGGATAAGGATGAAAATTCTTGATTTGAGGGAATGACCTCCGGCTTGAATTAGTTCCAGAGGGATGTTATCTGGGCCAGGTGCTTTTCTGGGTTTCAATTGGGTGAGAGCTGCACTGAATTCATGATAAGTAGGAGGTACTGCCAACCACAGTTGTTCAGGTTGTAGCGGCACATCACAGAGGAAGTCTTCAGCAGCTTCTGATGGACGATTTAGGAGATTGGAGAAGTGCTCCTTCCAGCGTTCCAAGATTTCTTGACTATCAGTAAAGGTAGTAGAATTATCAGCGCTTTTCAGTGTACCTGATGATGAGCGAGATGGTCCATATATTTCCTTGAGTACGGCATAGAAGTTCCTCAAGTCTCGAGCATCCGATAGTCTCTGCAGTTCCTGAGCCTTCTGTTGCCACCAAGTATTTTTAATCTGCCTTATCTGCGTCTGGCATTTACCCTTGAGTTCCAGTAGTTTATCTCTCTTTGTGTTGGAAGTTGGGTCTTGAAGATGGGCAAGATAGGCATTCCTTTTGGCATTGATGAGAGAGAGAATTTCCTCATTGTTGTCATCAAACCAGTCTTGTCTTTTCCGCACTATAAAACCAATGGTTTCCTCTACATAGCTACCACACCATTCACCTGAGGCAATCTGTTTAACATATTCTAACCTTGGTCTAACCCTACAGTTCTAGTCCTCGACCCTCCCATCCTTAATAAATTATGCTTGCTATTCCTTGGTGTCTTAATATGTGTCCTACCAACCTATCTCTTCTCTTCATTAGCAGTCGCCAGAAACATCTCTCCTCTCCCACTCGTCTTAATACCTCTTCGTTTAGGTATAACCCTATCTACCCATCTGATCTTCATCATTCTCCTGTAACACCACATTTCAAACGCTTCAATGCTCCTCTTTTCTGCTGCACCAATAGTCTAAGTTTAAATTCCATAGAGCGCCTCGCTCCAGATAAAGGATTTCAAAAATGACTTCCTAACACGTAAATCTATATTCCATGTCAACAGATTCCTTTTTGTAGAAATGCTTTCCTTGCCTGAGCCAACCTACTTTTTATATCGTCTTTGCTTCGTCCATCACTGGTTATTTTGCTTCGTAGGTAACAGAAGTCTCCTACTTCCTTCAGCTTTCCACCTGCCAATTTGATGCCTGTCGTAAGTGCAGGATTAAAGGTTAGAATTAAATAGGTAATTATTTTAATTCTGGAGGCGCTAACCAGGCATTTAAGGGACAGTTAGTTTCTAAATACGTTACTGATGATTGAATTGCACGTCCTACCTCGCCAAGTAGAGCTTTTGGGTGCGAAATGGTCGAAACAAATAACACTGCTGTCAGTTGGATTCCATTTAATTCGCCGAATTTATTTTGTCCATTGTTTTCTCAAACTGGGATCCTTTGAAAACCTATGCCCACCTCTATTTTTACACAGTGGTACACAGCAGCACGTACTGGGTATTATTCACGCATGTAAATGTCAGAATCTATGAAATTTGCTTAGCATTCGCCATTAGCCATAGGCCCTATTACGTACTGGACCCGTACTAGTCATGCTGCACTCTGGTGACAACTTTTGGCAGTTACACGTCCATTGCACCGCACAGCAACAGTACCGAGAATTGAAATCCTGTGGGCAATTGTAATATTTCCACTGTGAATACAAATTATAGATTACTGAAGCCATACAGCGTTCTTCTTTTCTCACCGGCGCTCTAGCGGCACGGATGGTTTGCACTCTAAAGGTGTACGAATGAGACTGCTTTTCCATAACGCTAGCATTATTACAGTTCTACGTATATTATAAATAAAAGGCATGGTGAAGTATACTCTCCACTCTCATAATAACCATTTTTCATATTTCTTTTTTTGAACGACCCGTTTCCTTACGAAATTCTTCATTCCATATTTGGCATGGCATCGCATGATCAAGAAGGCAGGAATGACCCATTTCTTCTTTCCTTTTTTTGAAACATCCGTGTCCAAATGGCCGTGAAGTCAACTTTTTATTTTTTAGCTGACATGTGTTTTAAAACCTGAATTGGTGCCACAGTTTAGCATTTTTTGTGTATGTTATAGTTTCTTAAATGATCTTCATGGATGTGAGATTAAGCTGCTCCATTGGGACACTGTATATTTCGAAAACTAAATGGTGTGAGATCATGTAAACTTCCTACTGGATACTTTGTTTATGTTATGGCAGACTCAATATGGCTGCCGCCCGATATGTCTCATATTTACTTTTTATTTTAGCTCTTAATCTTCCTTCTGGTGAGTACTACTGCGTTTTAATCAATAAAATATTGTATAGTGATAGAATTTATGATTAGAATTAAATGTCTTAATATATTGTCTTGAGTTTGGGAAGAAAAGTGAATAGTCTTGTCAGATTTTAATTAATGAGCTTTCTCCTTATATTGTGCAGCTTAGGTGTATGGAAGTACTGGAAAATTATAACCCGAAATGATAGATACAATGTTTATGTTTTAGGTGATTTGACAATGGGACGCCTTGTGGATACATCTTTCCTTCATGAGAGCGACGAACCACCAGACCCTCCTGAACCACCAGAACCTCCGGGGCTGTCGTTTGATAGTGAAGAACACAAACGTTTACTGAGTGCTCAAAATAACTTCAGAAATATCACGCCCAAGAAGTACAAGTGTTTAATATGTGAACCCCCTGATTGCAGAGATGTGAAAAGTTGCGTTGGTGCTATTCAGGTAATTTTGGGTGTGCCCTATTGCTTGTGACGTACGAGATGTGATATAATTATGTGAGTAACATGGGCAGGTTTGACGGTTTTGTGGTATTAGAGCATCCAGCATTGGGAATTCTTAGGTAACGCTGAATGAAATGTCATTCGTACGATTAAAGTACTGAAATTAGCCAAAATACGTTTTTATGATTAATATATCAGGGAATGATGTAGTAAGAGATGTTGACTTCTCCACTGTCCGTAACCCACCCGCCATCCCTTATTTATATCACAACCTATATGGTAAAATTCGAGCATGTCCGTCATTATGCGTGTGATTTATCATCAAATACAGTATTGTCAACCCCTTGCTTATGGTACTACTGTATATAAGAGACCAATGTCTTTTGTCTGTAGAGCATCCAGCGTTGAGAAAGGACTATGGGTCTTATTGGTTTTTACTTTTAATGGAACCCACCCTACACTGGTTTTGTTACCTCACCTTTTATCATTGGCGGCTTCGGTGGCGTAGTTGGTAGCATGCTGAGCTTCTATGCCCAAGATAGCGGGTTCAAACCCGGCCGAAGCCGTCGGATTTTTTAAGAGCGTTAAAAATCCCTCAGTATGCCTTCCTTCAGAGGGGAAGTAAAGCCGGCGGTCCCATGTCATAGATTTATGGCATGTTAAAGATCTTTCCACTAATTACACCTGTGTGAAACTAAATTGGATAGGTTAAGGATGTAAACAACGCTCTTAGGTTGCTACGTTCGTTGCCAAGAGCCGACTGCGTTGGCGTCTAGTAGCTAGTTCTGAACTAGGCCTAGTAGTCGTTGACGGTGGCGTTTGGCGGCAAAAGTAAGAACTATTTGAAAATTCAAAGTTGCAGTCTCTACTTGAATTAAAAAACAGATACACACACTAATACAGTCATCACAATTAACACCGGTTATCAGACAGATTCTACACACACCCAAAGTACACGGGGCTACATGACCGCGTTGTCGCAGCCCCTAAACTAAGGAACCAACCAACCAACCTTTTATCATTAAGGAACTCTGAACTTATATATTTTTCGTCATAATAGCTTCCTACAATTATGTGCCAATTGATTACCTTCGTTATTGCATACAAGTATCGTTTATATTACGCTTTTAGTAATTTAAAAATTTTCTAGGTTAACACGCTGGAAAGAAGAGCCTCGTCCTGTGATGCATGCTCGCCCGGAGTGGAGCACGTGCTCAGTTCCGCCAGCAACATAAGTTCTGAAGCACTATCCGTCATTGGTGTTATTGTTGGGTGTCTGTTTTATTTTCTGTTCGATCGAATCAAGGCTGCCGACAGTGGGGTTCGAACCCACTATCTCCCGAATGCAAGCTCACAGCTGCGCGCCCCTAACCGCACGGCTACCTCACTACAATATTACAAATATTAATCTAAACAAAACAAGAATAAAATTGAAAGAAACTAAATTATAGCCTAACTAATAACAGAAAAGGTGATGATCAACAATATCGCTGACGTAAAAATTGTTAACATCGTCAGCATCCAGTACATTCCAGAAGGAAGGGTTGTGCTCTCGACATGTCAATCAGTAATGCATCATATCACAACTAAATGAATGCCGTTATTGGTTCTCTTCGCGTACGGTATCCAGAATACTGGTCCAATCCGTTAACACCTGCAAAACTGCCCCTTTCTGAGCGTGTTCTATTTCAGGTAGCTGTGGGGTTGGGTTGTCTCGCTAACTTATGAAAGGGCAGTACTCGAAGCGGGAGAACATAACGTATGACGTCAGCGCTACCTCAGCCTAGAGTTAGCAACACTGTCGCCGTAAGGCTCCACAGTCTTTTCTCAACTCTGGATGCTCTATAGACCAATAATTGTTAGGTAGGGCCGTATTAGCCATATATAGCCCTACACCCTGGTTTGTTTCATGCGCATTTGGGAAGGCCTAGTCCAGCATCAATAATCTTCAATTAGTGTGGTGTATTTTGTATCCTACATGTTGACAACTTTAGTGACGTCAATGTGTGTGCCTGGGTAACAATTGAAGAGACCTCATGCGCTGTCGAACATGGCTGCTGGTATTTCTAGCAGAAACGGAGGAACAGTTCCAGGTAATGATAGAGAATATTTTAAGTGTGGGTAAAGAGTTTGGAATGAAAATAAACATTACCAAGATCAAAGTAATGAGAGTACGAAAAGAAGAATACACATGTAATATAACAATAGATGGAATGATATTAGAACAGGTGCAATCATTCTAGTATTTAGGAAGCTTGAATACCTCCAGCGGAAGTTGTACGGAAGAAGTGAGACTTAGAATCTCCTTGGGGGAAGAGTGAAAGGTTTATTAACAGGCAGAAGCATGCCGATCAAACTTAGGAAGAGGTTTGCAAAATGTTTTGTGTGGAGTGTGGTGTCTTATGGTTCGGAAACATGGTCAGTCAGACAGAAAGAACAAAAATATTTGGAAAGTTTTAAAATGTGGTTATGGAGAAAGTGAAATGGACCGATAGATGAGAAATGAGGAGGTGCTAAGAAGGGTAGGAGAGGAGAGAAGTTTCATGAGGATGATAAAGAACAGGAAAAAATCTTGGATGGGTGACTACGTAGGAATTGTCTACTACAAAGTATCGTGGAAGGAAAAGGGAGAGGAAGAAGAAGGTTTGGATTGTTAACAGATGTGAAGAGGGGAAGAAGTTACAAGCAAATGAAAGAAGATGCTCGGGACAGAGAGAAACGGAAACCTGTCTACGGATATATCTACTGAAAGAGACAGATATAAAAACACATTTATGTAATTAAGCACATTTATCCTGTGCAGTAGTGACCATGGTTAGCAATTTTAGTTAGTAATGTCCCCCCGAAGATGAAACATGGTATGAAAATCATATATCCTATTATCGAAATGGAAGTGAAAAGAGTACGAGTGACGTTTCATTCAGAATTAATAAATAATTCATGTAGTGAACGGGGCTAGCCTCCATGAAAATGGCAAAAAAATTCTTATAGGATTCAGTAAGTTTGGCTGTAGTATATATCGCGAGTCCCGGGGTTTAGTGGGATGTTAGTGACCTCCATGACGTCACCTATGACGTATTTGTGTTGACGCTCATTTGTTGCCGATGATACTTGACCTGATTGGTCAGAAGACATTCATTGCCTTAAATTGTGATTGGCCAGCTGATGTGCACTGTGATTGATGGGCGCCATTTTGTATTTGAGTGTTCTCGGAAGTTTTGAAATGTTCGGTTGCGGAAATAAATTAAAGTAAGATTTAGTTGTGGTATAATGTGGATGGTATATTTATAGTGATTGTGGTATTTTTGATGGTTGGTAGTGTGTAGGCAAGAAGACAGTGTCTGTGCATGGAAATTAAAAGTAGCCTAATGAAGTTGCTGTTGGACTCTAGGGTGTCGAATGGAGTAAGTGTTTTATTTCTTCATATGCTTATTAGTGTGCTTCTGGTAGTTGAAGGATCAACATCCCATGGATATTTTGCTGCGTATCGCGATTGTTTGAAAAGGAGGTGAAATGAAAAATTTTCGCGCTACGCAGAAAAAAGTAAAGATTGCGATACCCATGACAAATTTGCCATTTCTGCTCATATTCAAGAAATCGCAATACGCAGAAAAAAAAATAGAGATCGCAATACCCATCACAAATTTGCCATTTCAGCTCTCTTTCAAGCAATCGCCCTACGCAGAAAAAAGTGAAGATCGCGATACACATGACAAATTTGCCATTTCTGCCCATTTTCAAGCAATCGTGATACGGAGAAAAAATACAGATCGCGTTACCCATGGCAAATTTGCCATTTCAGCTCTTTTTCAAACAATCGCGATACCCATCACAAATCTGCCATTTCTGCTCTTTTTCAAGCAATCGCACCAAGCAGAAAAAAGTAAAGATCGCGATACCCGTGACAAATTTGCCATTTCAGGTCTTTTTCAAGGAATCGCGCTATGCATAAAAAAAAGTAAAGAAGATAGTGAGGCACTGTTCTTTCCAAACCATTGGTCTGGGCGGGTTAGGCTGTAACCATTGTCAAAACCATTGGATGGGACACAACGAAGGTTAAAAGTTTGTCGTTAGGTGTGCGGCAGCTAGTGGGGCACTGTTCACACTAAACCATTGGTCTGGGCGGTTAGGCTGTAACCATTTTCAAAACCCTTGGATAGGACACAACGAAGGTTAGAAGTCTGTGGGTAGATGTGCGGCAGCTAGTGGGGCACTGTTCACACTAAACCATTGGTCTGGGTGGTTAGGCTGTAACCATTGGATAGGACGCAACGAAGGTTAGAAGTCTGTGGGTAGGTGTGCGGCAGCTTGTGGGGCACGGTTCACACCAAACCATTGATCTGGGCGGGTTAGCCTGTAACCATTGTCAAAAACCATTGGATGGGACACAATGAAGGTTAGAAGTTTGTGGGTAGGTGTGGGGCACGGTTCATACTAAACCATTGGTCTGGGCGGTTAGGCTGTAACCATTGGATACGACGCAACGAAGGTTAGAAGTCTGTGGGTAGGTGTGGGGCACTGTTGATACTAAACCATTGGTCTGGGCGGTTAGGCTGTAACCATTGTCAAAACCATTGGATAGGACGCAACGAAGGTTAGAAGTTTGTGGTTAGGTGTGCGGCACCTAGTGGGGCACTGTTCACACTAAACCATTGGTCTGGGCGGTTAGACTGTAACCATTGTCAAAACCATTGGATAGGACGCAACGAAGGTTAGAAGTCTGTGGGTAGGTGTGCGGCAGCTAGTGGGGCATTGTTCACACTAAACCATTGGTCTGGGCGGTTAGGCTGTAACCATTGTCAAAACCATTGGATAGGACGGAACGAAGGTTAGAAGTTTGTGGGTAGGTGCGGCCTTTGGCTGTGGCCACATAGAGGGGCACCAAAAAACAATTCCTCTAGGAGGGTTAGGCTGTAACTATTGACAAAAACCATGTGTGTGTGTGTGTGAAATATTAAAAATGGACGGAAATGGCAAATTTGTTATGGGTATCGCGATCTTTCCTTTTTTGCGTAGCGCGATTGCTTGAAAAATAGCTGGAATGGGAAATTGGTCATGGGTATCGCAATCTTTATTTTTCTCTGTGTAGCGCGATTGCAGAAATGGCAAATTTGTGATGGGTATCGCGATCTTTATTTTTGTCTGCATAGCGCAATTGCTTGAAAATGAGCAGAAATAGCACATTTGTGATGGATATCGCGTTGTTTATTTTACTCTGCGTAGCACGATTGCTTGAATATGAGCAGCAATGGCAAATTTGTGATGGGTATCGCAATCTTAACTTTTATCTGCGTAGCATGATTGCTTGAAAATGAGCAGAAATGGCAAATTTGTGATGTGTATCGCGATACTTATTTTTCTAGCGCGATTCCTTGAAAATTTGCAGAAATGGCAAATTTGTGATGGGTATCGCAATCTTTATTTTTCTCTGCGTAGCGCGACTGCTTGAAAATGTGCAAATTGGTCATTGTTATCGCGATCTTTATTTTTCTCTGCGTAGCGTGATTGCTTGAAAAAGAGCTGAAATGGCGAATTTGTGATGGGTATCGCGATGTGTACTTGACCAATATAGGTGAAGTAAAGATCGCAATACTCGTTTTTAAAAAATGCGCTGAAATGCGGATTTTTTTGTCTGTGTATCACGATTGTTGGAAAAACAGCAGAAATGGCAAATTTGTAATGGGTATCGCGATCTTTACTTGAGCCCTCTTGGTCAAGTAAAGATCGCGATACCGGTTTTCATAAAAATGCGCTGAAATGTGGATATTTTTCTGTGTATGGCGATTGTTTGAAAATGAGGTAAAATGAGAAAATTTTGATAGGTATTGCGATCTTTACTTGAGCTCCCATCCCGTTTTTACGTTTTTTTTGTTGTGTCCCCCACCCAAAACCCCCTATTCCCCAGGCTTTTCCCGTAAGCTTGCCAGAGGAGTATTTCGGACGCCGCCATTTGTTTTAGGGGAATTTGGTGCCGCCGGGACTTGCGGTCTATACTAATCCCGTAAGTTTAACATGACCGAGATGAAGGAGTTGAACTGTTTGTCGCTATTAGGTGTAGGTTCCATATTTTCATTAGTGCCATTGGGATTGCATCTGGTGCTCAATGTGAATCAAGGAGTAGGCCTTCCTTCGGAGGGGAAGTAAAGCCGGCGGTCCCATGTCATAAATTTATGGCATGTTAAAGAACCTTCCACTAATTACACCTCTTAGGTTTCTACGTTCGTTGCCAAGAGCCGACTGCGGTGACCTCTAGTAGCTAAGTTCTGAACTAGGCCTAGAAGTCGTTGATGGTGGCGTTTGGCGGCAAAAGTAGGAACTATTTGAAAAATTCTAAGTCGCAGGCTGTACTTAAATTAAAAAACAGATACACACCCTTATACAGCTATCACAATTAACACCGGTTATCAGACATATTCTACACACACCCAAAGTACACGGGGTTACATGACCGCGTTGTCGCAGCCCCTAAACTGAGGAACCAACCAAGGAGCGACTTCTGTTGCGAAAAGTGTGGTGGTGAAGGTAGGGCGTGCCAAATTAGTCCGGTGTTATGGTTTTATATACCTGAACATGCCTAACTTACTCTCCAGACCACCCCCCTGTAGTATAAACATAAATTGGTAACACTGCATGAGACGTAAACCTACGATAAAATTTACTTAACTACTGGAATTGGCCACGATAGTTTCTGTAGAGGCAGATGACCTAGTAGTTTGGCCCCTTAAAACAACAATAGCTAACTAATACCTTCTGTAATGATGCAAATTAAATCTGTAAATGATGTAGTTTACTCCTCCATAGTCTATAACCCACCCACCGTCCCCTTTTTAGATCACGGCTGTGTCGGCAATTATGCTCAAATACAGTATGCATACGGTACTAATTGTAGATAGGTAGTACTGTAAAACGAAGGAGCGCCATATATACTAATAATTGGGCCCTGTTAGCCACATACGCACCCATGGTTTTTGTCATGCACAGTGGGAATAGTCGCACATCAATATAATCTTTCTCCAGACCAATGGGTTTTGCCTAGACCTATAATTAATATGCACCCCTGGTTTTTGTCACGCATATCGCCGACCTTAAGTAGTGTGTATTTTGTATCTTACATGCTGGCAACACTAATGTGTGCACCTAAGTAACAGTTTAGGAGACGAGAACCCACAAAAAAAATGACAAAACTACTGATATTACCCATAAATGCCTTCTGTTATGATTCAAAATAGATCTGGAAAGTATGTAGTTCACTCCTCCGCTATCTATACAGTAACCCACCCACCATCCCCTTTTATATCACAACTCGTATGGTAAATTTCCAGCTGTGTCGGCCATTATCCGCGTGAATTATGCACAAGTACAGTATTGCTAACCCCACACATACGGTACTAATTGTTTTTGTAAAAGTTACATTTGCCTAGCCCGATAGTTATTAGTGCCGCATTAGTCATATATGCACCCCTGGTTTTTGTCACACACAGTGAAAATAATCATGCATATGACTGACCTCATTTGGTGGTGTACTGTATTTTATATCTTACATATTTCAATGTTCTTAGAGTTCATATTGTAATCTGTTAAGTCCGTATTGACAGTAAAATTACCGACAAATATTAATGAATTCCGTCAATCAATACTATATAATTCCAAAATTTTACCAATAAGGGTACATGTACAATTTTGTAATTATATAGTATTGATTGACGGAGTTCATTAATATTTGTCTTGGTAATCTTACATTTTGGCGCGTGATATCAACATGTCGGAATGTCTTGTGAATGTCTCCACCCAGTTGACGAATGCTCAGCGCTTGAGGAACATGGCTGCCGTCGTTCAATGAGCAAGAAACAAACACTATATTTACATAATTTAGCACATATTTCCAGTGCACTAGCAATAATAGATGGCAATTTCACCTAGTATTGTGCCCTAGAAAGGTATAAAAATCATATATTATCCATATTAACGAAGTTGTGAGTGTCTTGTCTCCTCAACTATTAATTTAAAGAGACCTCATGCACTCGAACATGGCTGCCGTTGTTGAATGAACAAGAAACAAAAACACATGTTTACGTAATTTAGCACATATTTCCAGTGCACTAGTGATAATGGACAGTATTTCAATTGGTAATTTCCCCCAGAATATGAGAAAAGGTATGATTAACCAAGTTATGAGTGTCAAAGATTCTCGTCTCATACAGTTTTGATAAAAGTATACGAGACTAGAACGAGGCTTTTACACTACCACTTTTGATAAAATAATGATTTTCATACTTTGTATCATATTCAGGAATACCAGAGAAATAGGATAGGACACCTCAACAGGATGGACAGAAGCAGGATCCCTAAAGCTGTCGTTAACTACTGTCCCAGTGGGAAGAGATCTCTAGGTAGCCCCAGGAAAAGATGGCGTGATAATACAAATCTTTTCTATAGACCGAAACAGTTCTTCTAGGACTAATACATGAAAGGATGATGATGATGTATCATAATCAGGAAGCCAACACGATTTGAAATTAATGTCCTTTAACACTGCTGCACTTGGAAATATCTTCTAAATATGTGTCTATTTCTTGCTCTTTCAACAACAGCAGTCGTGCTTCTATTCATCATCAATTTCCGTTTTCCAGCCTAAGCCAGGTCGGAGCAAATATGACTCCTCTCTACTTTACTCTGTCCACCATCCTTACTCAACTACTAAACTCCACTCCAGGTTTTGCACTCTCACAGTCCTTCACCAAATCCACAGGGCTTCTAGGATCTCACTTTTCTCAGTATTATTCACTATTTTCAAAGCAGCCTCACTTTTCTCACTATTGGATAAAATTACTCACTATTCTCACTTTTTTTTTTACAAAACTGGTCACATTCTGCGTTAAAAATGGTCTCATGCACGATCAGATTGCTAGAAACGACCCAAAATATACCCATGAATGGGTAGTTCATTTTTCTGCCACCGGTGCCTGGGCGCGTTGCCGGCAGCGAGCCAGGCGGCCAGAAAGCATGAGAAGCTTCCATAGTGTAATACCACAGCCGGAGCCATGCAGCGATCGCCGAAAATTTTAACAAAGCGTTTTTTTAACAAAAGTTCACATTTATATTTTTGTTTTACGATTTAAATTTCTTGAGTTTTGCATTGATTTTCCTATCCATTATTTCCAAGTGTCATCTAACTACATGAAAAATCACAAACTGTACTCTGAGAAATTATCATAGGTACAATTTGGTTGACATTTTTGGGGTGCTAATTTGTTTTTCAGATACACATTCTTAAATATTTTGTCTATTTCAATACAGTTTTGTCACATTTTTGGGGAGCTATGGTTGGTTTTGGGGACCTTAGCCACCCAAGTCCCCTCTAATTGCGCCTACAGATATCAACAAAAGTTAAAATTATGAACCAGATATATGGCCATAAATGCGAATAATGCTATGAATTTACTCACTATTTACTCACTTTTCCATACAAGAACTCACCTTTTCTTGACTTTTTTGAAGAAAAATCACTCACTATTTCACTATTTTTGGACGAGTGAGTGGATGGAAGCCTTGCAAATCCATCCACCGTACTCCAGGTCTTCCTCGTCCTGTCTTTCCAGTCATCCGTCTCTCCATCACTTGTTTCGGCATTCTTTCATCATTCATCCTTTTCATATGTCCACACCATCTCAATCTGTTCTTCTCCAGAATGTCTTCATTTCTCTCTCTCTCTCTCTCCTAGTCTCCTGTACCTTACTCCTCAGGAATTTCATTTTGGCTGCCTGTATTCTACTTTCATCTCTCCTCGTCATCGGCCAAGTTTCTGCTCCATACATCTTTTGTACATCACTTCTTTAGCCTTCAGTGGTGTGTCTTCATCCCAAATTAAACTCCGAACCTGATAAGAGGACACACTCCCACATTGTATGCTCTTGTTGATCTCCCTAAGTACATGCTGCTATTGATGTCACATTACGCAGCCACTGTTGCCAACATGTGGGATACTAAATACACTAGACTGGTGCATTAATTGGCAAAACGATTGGTCTGGATAATGATTATTGATGCATGAGTACTCCCACTGTGCGTGACAAAATCCAGGGGTCCATATTTGCTAACACAGTCTTAGTAGGGGAGTGTGCTGTCACCTCATTTGTTCATAATGGTAATGGATGAAATTGTAAAGGAAACAAAGGAAGCCTATGGAAATAAGGAAATGCAGTCACTGTTATTTGCAGATGATATTGTGGTCTGGGGAAGGAACACTGAAGAAGTGCAAGAACAACTAGATGCACTGAACGAAAATAATATTCAGAAGTATGGCATGAGAATCAGTATAGAGAAAAGCAAGACCATGGTGATGACAAGAGGGAAAAGACAAGGAAAGGGCACTGTGAAAATTGGAAGTCAGAGTTTGGAAATTGTGAACACGTTCAAATACCTAGGAAGTGAATTAATGCAAACTGGTAGGTTGGACATGGAGATTAGCCCCTCCGGCATAAGCAATGCATTCTACCAAAGTGTATGAAAACTTGTTTGGGATAAGGAAGTACCAAGGAAAAGCAAGGAGGTAATGTATAAAATGTACTATGTTCCCATATGAACTTATGCAGCTGAGACTTGGACCCTGACAAGCAGGCAAGAGAGTAGAATCCAAGCCAGTGAAATGAAATTCCTAAGAAGTATGATAGAAAAGACAAGGAAAGACAGAGTGAGAAATGAAGATGTTAGAAAGGAAGTTGGGATGGGAAAACTAAATGAGAGAATTGAGAAGAATAAACTAAGGTGGTTTGGACATGTAAAAAAGATGGAATAAAGTAGAATAAAGTAGACAGATGCTGGAGGCAAAGTGCAAGGGGAAGACCTAGAACAAGGTGGATTGATTCAGTGAAGAACAGCATAAGAAAAAGAAATCTGGACTGGGACAAGATCGTGGAAGGAAAGTGGAGAAGTGCCATAAATACCCCGACCCGGCAGGAGCTGGATAAAAGGAAATGATGAGGATGAGTCTTAGTAATTATTGGTCTAGGCAAAACCCGCGTTTTCTTGTTGAAAGATACGGGCTACAGTACCGTATGTGTGGGGTTGGCAATACTCTATTTGTCAAATTTTACCATACTAAATAAGTTGTGATCTAAAAAGGGATGGTGGGTGGGTAATCGACAGTGGATGAGTATACATCCATTAGCCTACATCATCATTTCAGAATTATTATTCATCATTAAAAAATATATTTTGGCTAATTTCAAAAGTGTCGAACAGTTTGTTCTGCTCTCGCATACTGTTACCGAAACAACTTTTGGAGTGATGCAAGGAAATTGCAAAATGTTGCCCCGTTCACTACACAAGAGCCCAGCATTGATAAAGGCTGTGGAACCTTCTGGCCACAGTGTTGATAGCTGTTGGTTGTGGTAGTTCTGACATCATGCAGCATCTCGCTGGTTGCTCTGTAATGTTTGGTGAAAGAATGGAAATGGTAATGAAAAGGTTTATCTGCTCTTCAACTTTGTTTAAATGCCTTTTATCGTACAAATCATGATGAAGTGACAAGCACCAGTTAGCTCAGAGAAAAAAAGAAGTCGGTTAGGAGAGCAAGGGTTGGGCTTGATTTTGTATCAGTTTAGGGTACGGCAACTTGTAAGCCTTGCTGTTGCAGCCGTTTCTTACGGTCTTCAGCAGTTCTCTTCATATGGGCATACGAGGCACATTCCATTCCATTTCCTTGAGATACGATTGTCTTGCTCGTCCCCTTGGTTTTTTCCCCAAAAACTTTTCCTTCAAAGATTACCTGGAGGAGTGTGTAATATCTGAGTATGTGTCTCATGAATTTTCTTTTCCTTTTCTTGATGGTGTTCAACAGGCATCGATTGTCCTGAATTTGGTTCAGAACAAGCTCATTTGTCTTTCTTTCCATCCAGCTTGTTCGGATCATTTGTCTCCAAAACCACATTTCAGCTGCCTCAAGTTTTGTTTCTTCTTTTTCCCCAAGTGTCCATGTTTCACAACAGTAGGTCAACACACTCCAAACAAATGTCTTAAGAAATTATTTCCTTATCTTCAAGTTGAGGTGCTCATTGAGCAGCAAATTCTTCTTATTTTGAAAAGCTTTCTTCACCAACACTATTCTTTTCTTAATTTCTGAGATGCATCTGTTTCCATAATTAATCACATTTCCCAAATAACAAAATCCCATTACTTGTTCAATGGTAGCCTACTTTTTTGGCTCAGAAGGTTAAATCACGAGAAAAACTTCCGGCATATCAATAAATATTACTATTTAATTGTTAAATAAACATAGCACTATCACTACTTACTAAAAATTGATCATGAAATATGCCTAACTACAGTCATTTGCTTAATCAGTTGAAGAAAGAATCAACACTCCAGACACCAAAACATTGGAAGTACCGTAAGTAATTTATGGACAATAGTGGTTAAGTACGAATTTCAAATGCACCTATGGAGATAATAGCAAGCATAACTACTGCACCGGTTTAACCCCCTGCATATTGGAAGCTTGATAGACCAATGGCTATAAAACTTGTAATTTTGATCCATATCGTCGTCCGTTGAATACTTCATAGTTATTTTATTTGATCCTCCTCATCAATACAATTAATTGTATTCTAAAATGGTCAGAGACCTTAGTATTTTTGTCCACTTTACAATACAATTTTTAATATTCTACTACTTAATAGCACATGTTTCGGTCCTTCACGAAACCATCAGCGAGCATATATTGTAACAACCTAACACACAACATCTGTCTTCTTCTTCTTCCTCGCCTTTTCCCGTTACGCGGGGTCGGCTGTCTTAATCCTGAATCACCAGTCATTTCATTATTATTTATTTTACTATTATTTATCGTATGGCTTTTAGTGCTGGGAGTGTCCGAGGACATGTTCGGCTCGCCAGAGGCTATAGCTGCTTCAAGCGGACACCACTAGGGTGAGCTACAAGTTCCGTTCAATTTCAAGTAGTTCCAACTTTCACTACCAGATGTCAATGATACCTAACGGGAACGTTGGAACTTTCATAGAGTGTTACAACGAAATCTAACATAGAAATTTAGCTCCACACAAGTTTAGTCTGTGGGAGGATGTTTTACATGACAAATCTATGACATGAGACTGCCGGCTTTACTTCCCCTCGGAAAGAAGGCATACTCAGGGTGTCCAGCGACCTTGAAAACCTGGAAAAAACCTTGAATGAGAACAAACCTTGAAAAAAAACCTTGAATTGCACCAAAAAAACTGAAAAAGGCCATTTCAATCTTTAGCTGACACGCGTGACTCGGTCAGCTAGCAATGTGTAGACTGTTTATTAGTTGGTTTGGCTATAGGCGATGTTTATTGTTCGCTGTTCGGTACAAGACTTGACTTCGGTTGCGCAAGAGACGTTAAATGGTGTTTGAGGACCGTTGCCTCTCCGTACGTTCCTCTGAGGAATGCGTTTCGACCATGAAGGATATGTTTCCCGACTCAGAAATCAGTCAAAGTATGCAACTTCATCGGACAAAAATTGGCTATGCGATTGTATTTGGCATTGCTCCCTATTTTATGATCAACGTTAATGAGCTGATCTCTTGTTGCGATGACATAGTTGTCAGATTTGATGAGAGCTTAAATTCAATATCCCAAAAGATTCAGATGGACATGTACATGAGGTTCTGGCATCCGGATAAAGCTCAAGTTGCCGTCCATTGTTTAAATTCAGCTTTTCGTAATCGTACTCGGACCATTGATTTACGAGAGGAGTTCGTAAAGTCTTTAAAGACCGTTTATGGTCTGAAAAAGGTTTCCCAACTCTCTATGGACGGACCTCGTGTTAATCATAGTGTTTCGAGAATTAGATGCCGAAGTGAAAGAATCGTGCAGAGTTGAATTGCTCGATATTGGGAGCTGCGGACTTCTTGTTGTCCCATTGGCTTTTAAAGTAGCCATGATGTCTACTGACTGGGATTTAGCAACCATTTTGTATTGTATGTATGACTTATATAAAGAAGCGCCAGCACGGCGGAGTCTTTAAGTTCAGTATACTGGCTGTACCTTGTTTCCGTTGTGATTTTGTGGAACACATTGGGTTGAAAACAAAAGGGTTGCAGATCGGGCCCTAGAAATTCTTCCCAATCAAAGAAAGTTTGTCATTACAGCTGAAAGGGAAAATACAGCTTCCATTTCACGCAATTTTGAGAAAGTCTCGTTGGCTGTTAAAGACGAATTATTGGGAACTAAACTTGCATTTTTTGGCTCAATCGCTGGCTTAATAGAACCATTTCTGAAAGAGTTCCAGACAGATGCTCCTATGGTGCCATTCTTGTATGAGGAATTTCACTCCCTCCTTGATACATTAATGAAACGGATTGTTAAGCCTAATGATGTTATGCTGACAAGTTCTAATTTGCAAACACTTGAGTTAAGCTCAAAGAATTTGATTCACACCAAAAAGTTTGACATTGGATTCGCTGCTAAAGACGAGTTGCCCGAGGTTAAAAACGTGAAGGAATAGGGATGTATAGAACTAGCACCGATAGAACGCACTGCTGTTGTACTGGGTAAGCGCATCTGTGCTCTTCAATTGTCTCCTGTGTTCTCTTGCCGCTAATATCCACGAATTTAAGTTGTTTAAATTGTTATTTTCGTGACTATGCCGAGCTATTGCAGTTTTCCTCTTTGCAAAAATCAAAGAAGCACGTTTTTGTTTCACCAATTTCCACAACATAAAGAAATGAGGAAGAAATAGTTACATGCTATTAGAAGGAAAACATTCTGTGAGAAAAATCTGACCGGAAATATTAAAGTGTGTTCCCATCATTTTCAACCCGATGATTTAAAGTGTGTTCCCATCATTTTCAACCCAATGACTTCACGAAAACTGTGTTGGGCAAGTGTGAAGTACAAAGGGAAATAATTCCTATTTTGTACCTATAAACTGATTAGACATTTCGATAACAACCACTGAAAGTATGCGTTTGTATTTCAAGGTGAGAGAGCAAGATTAAAACCGTGCGCTGTTCCATCGCTTTTTCCGTGGACCACGAACACAACAATAAAAAGAAAAGGAAGAGGCCATACACAAGAAAATTGCCGGATTACCACGATAAGCCTACAATATCGGAATCTGCAGAAATCATCGTCAATATACACGAATAAGTGAATGTAACATTTGTGACTCCCATTTTCAAGGACATTAATACTCTGGCAAATACTTCAAGAATAAATGTCACAACACTAAGTCACAAACGTACTATGGTTGGTTTCTTGAAATCAGAATTAACCGTCAACTTCCATCTGCCCGACGGAGAATGTGGTAGCGACTGACTTCTACATTCTTGAGATATAGTCAGCTGAATGGAAACGGTTCGTGGCCCTAAAGCAGGGATTCTCAAACTTTTTAAACATTTCGTTTCCAAGGGGTACAGGAACGATTCTTATTGTGAAATTGACAAAATGAAAGAACCAAACGTTGCAATGAATTTTCGAGGTATACATTACCAGTATCAGCTTTCTTTGATTATGTTTACCTTAAAACACGACAGTTTCATGTAAGCTACCGGCCTAAGAAAAGACATGAATCGAAGTCTAAAGCAAGGGGAGCAAGTGAATATTTAAATCTCTATCTATGATTTAAGTCTTATGGAGATATATTCATCAATATAGACCTACAATACTCAAGTAATTGTAATATTTAGGAGAAAGCATGCTGAATAATAAAGCGTGTTAGAATTTTGTTATTATTGCTGTAGGCTATTAATTCTTCCTTCCTCCTGCTAGTTTTAGTGCCTCTACTCTGTAGCTCATTTTGCAGATGTTTAACGCTTAAACGCTGAAAATTGTCCATAATATATTAGGGTATATACCTATAGGATTAATTAATGTGGTCTTGGAGTAAAATTAGAGAAGATATAATTTACTTTAGCTTAGAAATCTCTGTCACAATTTATACATTCCTCCTAGCTCACTGGGAGAAACATAAGACGATCGCCTTGCGCTTACCCAGTACTACACGAGCACTATCTGGCGCTAACTTTCTCCGGCTACATCCCTATTAGACATTCTTCGCTTGAAGAAAATATGCTCGGTAGTCTAGTTAAGCTTGTGGAAAAATTGCGGGAGCAGTCGCCCCTGAAGTATCAATTTGCGAGATTTATTTCTTGCTTAGATCCTGCAGTTGCTTTGAACGAAACGCGTTGACAAGTGTTTAGAAACCCTTGTGGCGAGAAAGTGCCTCTCCGGGTTGAAAGCAGACCAAATCAAAATGGAATATGTGGAATTGTGTAGAAATGATCAGGTTGAAGAGCGTTTGAAAGCTTATAAGAGGAGTGAAACTAGATTAGATGAGTTATGGCTGGAAGTCGTGAAGCTTTCACAGAAGCCCACTTCTAATCTGCTGGACATGGTTAAAAGCATCCTTATACTGTCCCACGAATACGCCACGCTCAAACGTGGTTTTTCGATTAATGAACAGTGCATCGTTGAGAACCAGATGGAGCATAGTTTAGTAGCCCAGCGCCGTGTTCATGACTCTATTCTCGACGCAGGTGGTGTAGAAAAGGTTAATTTACCAAAATCTCTCATTTTGTCAATGCGAAACGCGCACTCTCCGTACCAAGATCATTTACGCGAGCAAAAAGCAAAAAATGAGACCTTAGCCAAAGCTGAAGCTGATAAAAAACGGAAGGCAGAAATGATCAAAGAACTAAAAGCAAAGAAGGCAGCTTTGCTAACTGATGCTGCTAAGCAAGCAGCACAAATCGATGACCAAGTAAAGGAACTGAAAGATTCGAACGTGCTATAGTTTTGGTACGATAAAATCTAGTTTTTACGGTGAATCACCAGTATTCGTAATGCTAATTTAAGTATGTACTTACCTAATAATGTGATTTACGTTGCCAAGAAGCCATCTTATTTGTTCTGTTTGTAGAATGTAAGGAATTTTGATCTCAAATGAGTTTACTTTATGTTTGCGTTCGTACCAAAATGTACAAGAGATTTATTTTTTCATTTCTTTTAATTGTTGTGTAACTATGAAAGACTGATTATAATTTCTTTCTGGAAATATAACTGATTTTTTACCTAACAGCTTACTTCTATCTCTCATTCACAATGCTAACTCACAGCACCAAGCAAGAAATCACTTGAAATCTGCTTTTAACAAACTCTGCATAAAAGTGATTCTTCTCCATTGTCCATTTACTTGATGTTTTTTATTGATGATTGTCCTGATGATCCTTCTGTCTATTTTTTGGATTTTATCTGTTGTTGCTTTGGTATTCATCTTAAACAGGGTTTCACTTGCATAAGTTGCTTCAGGTTTAACTACTGAACCATAATGTTTGAATTTGGCGTTCATCGAGAGAGATTTCTTCTTATAAGTTGACCATGTGACTCGTTGTGCTTGTCTCAGTTTTGTTCTGTACTCTATTGCGGCTTTCTCATTTAGGTTCCAAGTTATAGTTTCCCCAAGATACTTGAACTTTTTTACAACCTTAATTTGTTTGTTATCATTTAGTTGAAGGACAGGGGTGTCCACCTCAAAGGTTGGCATAATCTCTGTCTTTTCAAATGAAATTTGTAATCCCACTTTTGCTGCAATGTTTTCCAGTTGTTCAATTTGGACTTTAGCCTCTTCCACATCATTTGCCAGTAGTGCAAGATCGTCTGCAAATGCCAGGCAGTTTAGTTTAATATTCCTACCAATCTTGATGTTTGGTTGGCATTTCTTTCTCCATTCTCGCATGACCTTCTCCAGTACACAATTAAACAAAATAGGTGAGAGACCATCCCCCTGCCGAAGGCCGGTTGTGATTGTAAATGGTTTTGACAATTCTTCTCTAAATTTAACTTTTGCTTTAGTATTCTTGAGGGTCATTCCAATAAGGTTGATCAATTTCCTGTGAACACCAAATTCTTGAAGAGTATTCAGTAATGACTGCCGATGAATACTGTCATAAGCTTTTTTGAAGTCAACAAAAGTGATGACTCGGTTCTTACTTCGAGCTCTGTGATGCTTCATAATCCACTTAAGACTGATGATTTGATCTGGACAACTTCTGCCTGGCCTAAATCCTCCTTGGTACTCTCCAAGTTCTTGGTCCAGTTGTTCCTGTATTCTTGAGTGAAGAATTTTTGAAAAGATCTTATATGTGCCATCAACAAGGGATATTCCTCTATAATTATTGGGAACTGACCTATCACCTTTCTTGTGTAGGGGTTGGATTATTGCTGTGTTCCATTCCTTAGGCATTTTTTCATAGTTCCATATGTCAATAATACTTTTATGTAAGTTTCGGAGAGTTTGATCATTTGCATTCTTCCATAATTCTGCAACCAACTGATTTTCTCCTGCTGCTTTATAGTTCTTGAGCAAGTTAACGGCTTTGAACACTTCCTCATATGTTGGAGGAATAACCTTTTCTAGTGGTGTTTTGTTTTTAGGTTTGGGGTCAAACTCCAGATTTTCTCTTGGGTCTTTGCTGTTGAGTAATTTTTTGAAGTAGACTGCCATGATATTTGCATTGTCTTGGTTGTTACGTGCCATTTTCCCATTTTCATTTCTCAGCATAAGTGTAGGTGGGGTATACTTAGACTGATACTGTTTAAACGTCTTGTAATAATCCCTTGTTTTATGTTGCTTGAATGATTCATCTATTGTTCTGAGCATTTCATTCTGATGATTCCTTTTAATTCTTTGAATGTCTTGAGCTGCTTGTCTTCTAGCATTAGTTAGTTCTGTTCTGGATTCGTCGGTTTTTCTTTGTTGATCATTTAACCATGCTTTGTGCCTCATTTGAATTGCCTTATCGCACTCCTCGTTCCACCAAGCATGTTTCTTCCTCCTTTTAATGGGAGCAAGTTCTTCAGCTACTGATTTCAATTTATTAATTATTACCTCTAAGTCATCACTTAGTTGTGTTTTAGATCTCTCCAAGTATACTTTATTGTTCATTTTATTTTTCTTCCTATTGGATTGGGCAGGCTTATGCTTTCTCTTAGGTGTTAGCTTTATTTTTATTTTGGATATATAATGATCTGAATCAATGTCCACTCCACCCTTTTTACTGTATTACGTTTGTCTATTTTAGCCTGAAATCTTATTTTTATATCTCTCAGTTTTTTTAAAATTTTGTTTTGTTTTGCAAGTCATCCAAGGTTATTTCTAATTCTTTCATATCTTCTCTAATTTCCTTAATCCATCCTACTTGTTTCATATTCCAAAGTTTCACTACAATTTTTTTTTAGATAACCTGGTTTCTGGTGTCCTCATGATGTGACCAAAAACAGATATCCGTTTCTTCCGAATAGTATTAGTGATGGGCTCCAGTTCTCTGTATACCATTTCATTTGGTACTATCCGCCACTGTCCATCTTTCTGATATTTTTTATTTATGCATGTTCTAGCTATTCTTCTTTCCACTTTTAAAATGTTGTCGATTCTATTTTTCTGAGTAACTTTAAAAAGAGTTTCACTTCCATATGTCACCTCTGGTTGAACCACCGTCTTGTAATGTTTTAATTTTGTTGTGATTGATAGACATTTTCTTTTATATGTAGACCATGTTAATTTTTGGGCTTATATCATTTTATTTGTTCTTTCTTGCCATGCAGGTTTCTCGTCCAAGTTGTAAGTTATAATTTCTCCTAAGTATTTAAATTGCTTCACTATTTTAACTTTCTTGTTATTTACTGTTATGTGATTGATTACAAGTGGATTTGCTACCATTATCTCTGTCTTTTCAAATGACATCTGAAGTCCAATTTTTTGTGCTATATTTTGTAGGCTTATTATTTGAATTCTGGCTTCTTGAATATTATTAGCCAGTAACGCTAAGTCATCTGCGAATCCCAAGCAATTTAAGTCTATTTGATCGTACTTGGTTCCAATTCTTATGCTCCTAGGATTTTCCCTGTACCATTCCCTCATTACATATTCCAAAACACAATTGAAAAGTAGAGGCGATAAACCATCTCCTTGTCTTAATCCTGTTTTAATCGTAAACGGTTCAGGTATTTCTCATCTGAATTTTACTTTAGATTTGGTGTTTGTTAGAATTAGTTTTATAATTTTTATTAATTTGGGATGAAGTCCGAAATTCCTTAGTATTTTCAGTATACAATCATAAGCTTTTTGAAGTCTACGAAGGTTATGACTTGCTGTTTTTGTCTACGTTTGTAGTAGTCCATTACTAATTTTAAGGTGATTATCTGTTCAGGGCAGCTTCGCCATGGCCGATATCCACCTTGATATTCTCCTATTTCCAGTTCTAATTGATCTTTACAACGATTATATAGAATTCGTGACATGATTTTATATGTGATATCCAAAAGGGAAATTCCTCGAAGGTTGTCAGAATTTGATTTTTCTCCTTTCTTGTGTAATGGATGTATTATAGCTGTAGTCCAATGGTCTGGCAGTTCTTCTTTGATCCAAATGTTCACTATGCATTGGTGTAATGAAATCTTTACTGGTTCTGCTGCATATTTCCATAATTCTGCAAATGTTTGATCTTTTCCACTCGCTTTGTAGTTTTTGAGCTCTCTCAGAGCTTTGTAGACTTCTTGGATTGTGGGTGGATTTATGTTTTCTGATGGTGTTTTAATAGTGGTGTCTGTATTTATTTGAAGCAGTTCTGGTGGATCTTCGCAATTTAACAACTTGTTAAATGTTTCTGCTAAAATTTCTGTATTTCTTTTATTACTATGAGCTAACTCACCATTTTTGTATTTTAACATTCATGTTGGAGGTTCATATCTTTGTAGTTGTTTGCTAAAAATATTGTAGTAATCTCTTGAGTTTGTTTTCGCGATATTTGTTTCGATCAGCAGAAGTATATCCTTTTGGTATAGCCGTTTAACCCTTCGTATTATTTTTTGAGTTATCTTCCTTTGTTTTATGAGATCCAAGTGTGATTCATCTGTTTTTTGACTCTGATACCGTAACCAGGCTTGATGTCTATATCTTCCACTGTATTATCACACTCATCGTTCCACCATTGGTGTTTCTTCCTTGGATTTATTGGGGCTACTTGTTGAGCTATTTGTTTCAATTCGGGAACTATTTCCTCTAGATCATCCGTTATTTTAATATATCTAGTTCGTTCTTTTATCCCTTGTTATTTATTATTTTATGAGGGTCGTATGTTCTCTTCTTTTTTAGGTGAGTTTTTTTCTTTGTCAACGGGGTAAATTTGATTTTAATCTTTATCATGTAATGATCCGATCCAGTATCTGTTCCTGTCAGAACTTTCACATTGTAGATCTCCCCGTGATAGTTCTTATCCATACAAACGTGATCTTTTTTCCAATCTGGATGTTTCGAAGTTTTGAGTTTATTTGATCTACTCTTACAATAATAGTTTTTTTTTAGCCCCCACACCTTGAAATTCACTTACAGTAGTCTATTCGTCTTTTATTTATTTATTTTTTTTAAGGAGGGAAAAAACCTTGAAGATAGTGTTTTTTTGAGCATTGAAAACCTTGAAAAAACCTTGAATTGAAAATCCCATTTTGGCTGGACGCCCTGCATATTGAAGGATCTTAACGCTCTTAAAACATCCGACGACTTCGGCCGGGTTTGAACCCGCTGTCTTGGGCACAGCAGTTCAGCATGCTACCAACTACGCCACCGAAGCCGCTAGTCATTTCGTTGTAAAGCATCTTCAGCAGGTAGCCCCAATGCCCTCGTGTCCCTTTGGACATTCGTCATCCATGTTGTTTGAGGTCTACCGCTCCCTCTTTTGTGTAGCCATGGAAAGGCACTTCTTCACTACATGATTTTCCGGTCTTCGCATAACATGTCCATACCACCTTAGCCTGGACTGTAAAAGTTTCTCAGTTAAAGGCGCTACTTTGAATCTGCCTGGCACATGTTCATTACGGATTTTATCTTTGAGAGTAACCCACCTGCCCAATGTAACATATGCATTTCAGTGGTATGAAGCTTTTGCTCATGTGCCTTTGTTGTAGCCCATGTTTCACTACCATAGAGTTGGATTGGTCTTACGGCAGTTTTATAAACTTTACCCTTCGCTCTTATGGGTATTTTTGGATCACATAAAACTCCTATTAGTTCGCACCATTTGTTCCACCCAGACGTGGCCCTATGGATTATATTGAGCCATCTTCAGCAATGACAGAACCTAGATATTTAAATTTTGTTACTCTTGGTAAGGTTTCACCATGAAGTTTAATTTCCGTATTTGTCATACTGGGTTTAACACACAACATCTGTAATTTATAAAAGTCTTCATATCATTATGGAAGCCATTTTTCAGTGTTCCCTTAATAATCGAAATGAATGCTCTGCAGTCGGTCAATGTGATTGTTCCCAATTGTAATTGGTGTTTCCCTAAAGAAAGAAAGAAAGAAAGAAATTTACATGAGATGGATGACCAATGTTGATCGTCAAGCGATCATCAGATCCTTTGCACTTAGGCTATAACTGCTGTAACTAAATAAATGTACATATTGTAAATACCATCACCCACATACTTGTAGACATAGATCATGTACGAGTCTTCTGGTGGAAATTCAGAGGAAAACAGACAGCTTCATATAGTGTGTTTTATTTCGGTCATCTATTTATATTTTAACTAGCAACCCGCCCCAGCTTCACCCGGTATCTTTTAACGGTTTATCCAGCATAAGCTTAAAAGGCTCATAGACGGCAGTTCCCAGCCGCAATTCAGAAAATTCGAGGTGAACAGTGAAACTCTAAATCATATATACTCTTCTCTAAAGTCTTAACACGACTCGACAGGTTGATGCTGGCCGAAGTTGGAGTGATGGGCTCACTCGTAAATTCGCTCCGAAGCAAGTAATTGAAATTTGCACTGAATGGAGATTGTTGGAAGAAATGAAAATGTAAAAACACTTATTGTGGGTGATGTATTAAAGATAGAGATATGCTGTTGCAGACTTTTTAGTAGAACTTTTCATGCTGAACAATTCGTACACTCATAGTACAGTACAAGGCTAAGTCAAAAAAACTAATGCCTCCTATTTTTTTCTCCTTATATTTGTCAAGGAATTCTAATGCAACTTCATAGCTTGAAAACCACATTGGCAATTAATTTGTCACTTTTCAATATAATCTCCATCCATTTCAACAGTTTTGGTCTACCTTTTAACAAGGGCATGTATTCCAGTATGGTAAAAAGCATGGTCTTGCTTCCTAAGCCATTGAGGCACTGACATTTGCACGGCCTCCACATCTTCAAAGTGAATCCCACGATGAGCTTCCTTTAGCGGCCCGAACATATGGAAGTCTGATAGTGCTAGGTCAAGGGTGTATGGGGGATGAAGCAAGACTTCCCATCAAAATTTCACAATCTCTTCAGTGGTGTGACATCACAGTCATATAGCCCCATGTCATTTTGATTGTGTGTGGAATTTGTGTGTTAGCCTGTGTCATTGTGATCACTATTGAAACACTCACACCCTCCTCGCTGGAGTTGATTTACCATTAACTACCCTCATTTACCACAAACCTACAGAATTTACTGCCTTTAAATACAGGCCACAAGTGATTTTAACGTTACTTCCAGACTTTGAATGGGCGCCAAGGTCGACCATATGGGTCTTCCTGAATAAAATAGGATAAAATACGATACATAACTGTTGCCCCGACTATGATACTCCATATCCCAGGCGTAGGGCATTTGGCATGCGTTTGCTGATGTACCAGGTTCATGCAAGACAGGAATATAACCACACATGGATTTTAAAAAGATAATCTATTGGCTGTACTAAACACATCTATACAAAATATACAACAAAAATACCCTTCATACACTTGTGCTCAAACTTTATACAGTACCTTGCCACTGAATTTAGGCTCTGAGAGCAAGAAAAACACTACGGTCATATCAGACCCAGGCATAATAGCCACCTATGTATATACACTGTACCGTCCGTACACAAAATATCTACACACGTTACGACTGGTTCATTCTACTTTCTTCTGTTACGGCACGTTCACCTCTCCATTCTCGCATGACTTCGATGAAATTTTTACGACTGGATTATCCTTTAGGCGTGGTAAGTTATTACCGACAGCCCATAGTATGGATGGACCCATGAAAAATCGTAGCCTCCAATAGCCCGTAAGAGCTCAGTGGATAGCTAAACATTAGTCACCGCTCGTTCGTATTACGATTCCATGATCGAGTAATAACGACACTAATTGCAAGTTGACAAACGGACTTTCACGTAAAAGCAAGAAGACGATCTCTAACTGTTCGTTACGGAAACCATGTCACGTAAAACGACCCTGGGCGTTAGTAGATCAGTGTTCTGCCGATAAAGCAAAAAGACAAGCTCTGAACGCCAGACACGCCATTATATGCACTCGCGTAAGGATCCAATAACCCCAAAGTTTCTGCCGGAACTCACTTTTGCGTAGCCCGCTCCTAGCGGAACATCCGCGTCAACACATAAACATCAGACAGTCAAAATCCACACTGACGTCACACAGTTGTTTCTTCACGCGAAGTTCATGGGAGTTCATGCCATAAATAGCCTAGGTAATCCCACACAAGCCGAATTACTGCCTGTCTTTTCTGGGTATGTCACAAATCCAGCACTCGAAAATATCTATTCTTTGTACCTTTATAGTACAGCCACAAATCTAACCTCTAACATTACTAGGTCAAAATAAAGCACTTAACCCCAAACCAAAATGAAATAATGCTTCTACTTAATACAGTCTTATATATCCTTATTCCCAAAACGTAATAAATCGCAAAACCCCGTATTTTATAATATCAAATATCCAAAAACCGATAATTAATAAACAGTGATCCTAGGTTGTCCGGACCATTCAAATATGAATCTGTCCACAAAAACACACAGGCACAATAAAAATCACCTCTGCAACCCCACGTTAACCCAATATAATAAGATACGAATAAAATACCCCAAACTAACTGCACAAGGCAGAAAACCCGAGGGTGAGCTACTGTAACTGAATAAATTCTGTTACACTATCCTGTGTGTATGTGTACATTGGGGATAGGATTGGGAAGGAGACAGCCGTGGCCTTAAGTTAAGAACCATCCCAGCATTTGCCTGGAGTAGAAATGGGGAAAACCACCTCTAGGATGGTTGAGATAGGCTTCGAACCCGCCTGTTCTCAATTTTGCTTCACAAGGCTAAGTGTACCCCGTTCCAGCCCTCAGACCAGAATTAAATTTCTAGGCAGAGCCGGGCTTCCGCAGTGACAGCCAAGAATGCTAGCCACTACGCAAAGAGGCAGACATATAATAATGGCCTACTTACCAATAAAATATAAACGGCCATCCAATTGTTCACATCCATTATTGTCCTCGGTCCTCCTGATCAATTTCATGGTCAGTATCCGAGTCTTCATATCTTGTTTCAACTCTGTCTTCAATATCAAAGTCACAATTTTCTTTGAAATTATCATCAACTATGGATTCGTTATCTTCCAGCAGAAGGTGACATACTTCATCTACATCATTAGGTTTTCGTAAGTCTTATATCTCTTTACTTAACCCTCTCAGTGCCACGCGCCGATCCGATTGGCTCTCGCTGCTCGTGCCAAAAGTGCCAAAGCCAATTCAATCGGCGCGCTGTTTATCTTATATTTGTAGATTTCTGTCGGCATATATCGGTGATTATTTCATACTGTTGGAAAGGTGAGGTTTCAAGCTTCCCTGTGCGGTGTTTACTTTTTTCCTTCGAAGTCCGTTACGCGATAGGTTTGAGTTTGTATTCACACCCTCCCCGAATCATGCACGTTCCCGCCAAATTTGCTGTGCAGTTGTTTTCTTCTTGTTGAAGTTTTCTGCCTACAGATGTATCTAAGAACTTTCTACAGCTGGAAACGTAGTATTTCTTCGAATATGATTCTTAGGTGTCCTTAATTTAGGCTCAAAAGTGATTTTTTACACACACAAAAAAATTGAAAAATTGAACAATTATCAGAATAACCTCAATTAAAAAGGTTTAGGTGCCGTGTCTTACTTTTATGAACATAATGTATGAAAGAATGAGGTATTGGTTATAAAACAAAGCAAAAATAATGCTTCTATCATTGAAAACGTGGTATTTATGATTTATTTTCGAATAGTCTGCATGACCATTGAAAATGGCTTGGCATTCTTGGCAAGTATTTCAGAAAATGGCTTGGCACTAAGAGGGTTATATTCACTAAAGCAACGTACCAATCCAAATAATCGCTCTTAACAGCACACTGATGACGCGCTGGGGCTACCAGTCCCATATGATTCAGCAGCTGATAAATGTTACACGTGTGGAGTTATTTTTAGACTCGTCATTCCACAACTCCATGGAAATGCTTACTAAGGTATGGTGTAAGATGTCCCAAGACGATAAGATCATAACTTCAATTGTTGGCTTGATACTAAAACTCATACGAACAATGGGGCTGTCAGACCCCTGCGCGACTAACGGAGGGTTAACATGATAATTAACTTGGGCCCGTTCTTACAATCTCCTGTCAAGTGACAGTAAACTCTAACTGACAGTTGTCTTTACAGTCGGAGTAAAGTCCCGGTAATCATTCGATCCTTTTTAACATGTTCCGGTTCATGTTTACGGTAGGTTAGCAGATCTGCACCTAATTTTCAACAGTTGGTACATATTTCTGATTCGATTTGCAGATTTCTTGATACCTCTCAATAGTTGGCACGAGTGGATCTGCATCAGGGAGTTAATAATAAATACAGTATATATTTTATATTCCTTGATCTTGATCTGTGTTCTTGGTGCAATCTGTTTGTTACGATTATAAAGAGAAATATTAGATTTGGAAGGACAATTATCTCCAAAAGAGACAAATAAAGGCCTCAAGAGGAAAAGCTTTGTCAAACGGAATCTTCTAAAAAAGTCTTGATCATCTAACTCCTCGTAATAATCACTTTGATTCTTATACTTTTCGTCTCCTTCTTTGAACAGCATCAGCATTTACGAAACCCATGAAATTACTGATAATTCAAGGCATATTGACGATATATGTGATCATAATAGACAATCTGGCAGTAAAGCAGTTTACGGGAGGAGAATCCTCCGGTAAAGTTCAGTGCCGGTTAAGGCTTATTTTACTGTCAGTTTGTCGCTAACCAGGTATTGTAAGAATCAAGTTCCAGTAAACTTGCCGTAAAAGTGCCAGTAAAGATTTAACCGGAGATTGTAAGAACGGGCCTTAGAAATATAACACAAATGGTGATAAAAATTAATTAACATATTGTTATATGAATTTTTGTACAGTTTTATAAAGTTACATAGTTTCAATAGAGATTCACAAGTATTCCCTTCTAAAAGACCAATATTTACTGTAGAACCATCATTTGATCGACTAACCACTTTGTGTTTGCTCCACGTTGTGCTGCATAACAAGATGTCTGGGTTGGATCCGTGTGCAGTGAGTGGTACTTCACTCACTTTTTAGGAGGCCGTTCGATGTTAGCAGTGTGGCCACAACTTTTGAAGATTCATATAGACAGACAGATCCCCTCCCCTCCTGGCTAGATCCGTTAGGTTTCTCAGATTTGTTAATGTTTTGACTACGAACCAGTATGTCAAGTCTCGTCCCCAGGTATACACACAGCACTAGGCTTGCAATCTATGCTTTCATATGTTCTCGGCTGCTTAATAACACTCCACCCACCCTGTATAGGGGCTCCACTGTGATCCTTTTCCAGCAGTCCATAACAATATATACCGGTATGTTATTTCAGGTTGCTTGTTCACATATTCCGGTAATTGGATTTATTGTTTTGTTCACATACTGAAAGTTACAATATTAATTGTTACAAATTATGTTGCATAAATTAATTTAATTTTAACAATATTTGTGGCTGTTTAATTCAGTTGAAATAATTTGTCCCTTACAATATCATTTCAGTTAAATTACATGTAGAGCTCTGTTTATTTGACATGAAGAAAATTACATGTATTTTGCCGTGTTTTATTGCATTTAAGTGCATGCGATTTCCCATGTATTTTGTTGCTCGGGAATTTTACAGAGAGGCCTTCTGAAAAGTTGTCAGGTATGCATAGAGCTTATTCTTTGCTTGAATTTCTTTAAATAGGATATTGAATGCAGTAAGTCCATAATAAGTCTGCATGCATTTCAGTGGTGTTTGTGGAATGACTGTGTGGCATCATTTGAACTACTTATTCTTAATTCGTTAATCATAGGTTTCCTCAGTGGATCAGTATCCCAAAATGATTCCTGGGCAGGGGAAATCAACAGCATGCCTCGTAAAAGATCTCTCGCATCACATTGGTACAAAACAGAATTAATTAAATCTCAATTGCAGGTTGCCCAGTGGAGTTCAAGTTTCTCTGTCAGATGGCAGTGAAAAACAGAAAGTCAAAATTGGAAAGAAGATTGCCTATGTGGTTCCATATGATTGTTGTCTCCGTCTTCATTTCTGTAGTACAGTGACATATCCATTAACTAGTCTTAATTTTAAAAGAAGGGACTAAGGTGTTTTGCTGGGTACTGCGTCAAATGATTTCCAGATACAAGAAAATTCCGAAGGATGGTAACCTATACATATTATCAAATTGCATTACACGTAATAACCCACTCTAGTGGATTTTGCATGAAAACTTGGCGTACCCCCCCCCCCCCCTCTAAACCCCATTCTGACCTCCCAAACATCTGCCCTACAAATTCTTATACATTTCAATTTGAATTTTGTTTTTCTGTAGAGGAATTGCTAAATAGAAATTTTGTACTTACAATGCTATATATCTACCCCTGTTACTATAGGGTCAGAGATGGGGCGAGATGATATTCTGTTTGGCACACAGTGTTTACGTGGCGGGGTCTAATCAGATGAGAAATTAATGAAACTGTTGTCCAGGAAAGGCTGCTGTTATGTAGTATATCCCAGCATTTGCCTGGAGTTAGAAATGGGGAGACCATTTAAAGGATGGCTTGAACACACAGCTCACAGAGTTGAGTGATGGCCCACATACTGAACTACTCTGGTCTCTGTATTACATTGCTGTTACATGTAATGGCTTAGCCAAGTGTGGCACTAACAGCATCCAACCCACAGCACCCATATTACACTACTACAGTCCATCACAGTACTGATGACCAGACTTGTGACATGAATTGTAATGTTGTAGTGCTGGAAATCGAGAGTACGGGACAGCGAAGGAGAGGAGCGAGTATCGAGAGGCTGCACCACATCTCCGGATCAAGTACCACTGTTGTGTCAGACGACGTCGTATTCGGGGCACACGAAGCGACATACAGGAGGCCAGTACTCTATCGAATGTTGCAGAGGCGACTACTGCAATGATGGCATCTTTCCCGAGCTGCCTCCTGTCATGTTCTCTCCGAGTAAGACTGTTTTTCTCTAATGTTATAACTTAAGTTGTATTTCATAAGATCAATCAGTTTGCCACGGTGGGTGAGTGGAGAGCGTGTCGGTCTACTAACCCCAAGATTGAAGGTTCGCTCCTGGCCGTGGTAAGTGATTTTTGAGAGGCGGCAAAAATACGACACGCATGTCATACGATGTTGGCATGTCAAAGAACCCATTTGAATTCAGTAGGCCGTGTTCATAATGGCAAAATTAATCTCTGGAATTTCCGCCAACACAAAGTTCCTAATTTCTCTACTAGAAAGCGCTATAGTGTTCAAGGAGCTTAGATATCTAACCTCCTTGACTTTCGTAGTGATTCAAGGAACAACGAAATTCGACATGCAAGGGTGTCAAATTACAAAGCTTGCACACGGCACCCGAGGCCATACGATATTTGGTTCGGCCACTGTCTTGGCAAACCAGTTTTTGTGTTTCCCCATTTGTTTCCACTCTGTGTGGTGGTACATATCTGTATTATTTGTCTTCATTGCATTTATTCATTGTCAGGTTGGTTTTGTTTATGTTGATTGGTTGTCATGATTTATTTGTTTTGATTGCATGTATTCCCACTGCCGTGTTTCCAGTAGGATATTTTGGCTTAGAAGGTAATTTTGGTATTTCTAAGTTGGCCACATTGATTCATCTTTAACTTGTTTTTGATCTCTACTGTGATTGGCAGCTTTCGGCCTATCAGAGGCCTCTAATTTGGTTTTTAAACTCTCTACTGTGATTGGCTGCTTCCAGCCTATCAGAGGCCTCCTTGCTGCCTGTAGCGACCAATCACGTGTTTCTTCTTCGTTGTTTCTCTAAGTGTAGCCATGACACAATGCTGTGCGTCAACGCTGGTTGTGATATATCAACAAGTATCCAGCTAATCATTTCTATAATTGGTGCTATCTTCATAGTAACCGTGCTTAGCAATCATGTCCTATGCACATGATTCATATTTTGTTAGGGCAGTGACATTACGGTGATTTTCGATCTCATCATCACCATGCTTGATGTTGATACGCGTCATGTCGATGAATTCTTCAATCCGCGGCGTCGGATAGTTTGTTAATGTGTTTACTTCTATCCTCATTTACTGCCTAACAATTTGTCTTCACGCGTATGAATAATGATGATGCTTCGTGTGATAAGTAATTCATCGTGTCTGGAAGCATGTTACAAGGCCAGGCATCATCACTAATTGGAGGTTGACGCTAGGCTAAACTGCTTTACTATTGTGACAATACCGCGCGATTGGCATGTCCCGGTATTTGTATGATAGCAACTATTTTGACTTCCTGCAACATCACTGGAATGGAAGTTGACGCTGGGTTTAACTACTTTACTATGGTGACAATACCGCGCGATTGGCATATCCCGGTATTTGTATGATAGCAACTACTTTGACTTCCTGCAACATCACTGGAATGGAAGTTGACGCTGGGTTTAACTACTTTACTATTGTGACAATACCGTGCGATTGGCATATCCCGGTATTTGTATGACAGCAACTACTTTGACTTCCTGCGTTTCACACATAATTTGTTTTATTAACAATTCATTTTGGGCTTACAGTATCGGCGCATCACTGTAAGTCAGTCCTGGTTCGACGACACATTCTCGTTCCATGCGACCTGTTTTTTCATTATTTGTTGCAACTCCACTTGTGTTGCATATTTAAATTATATCATTCTATGGAACCGCCGTGTATTGCATGCCGTTCTATGATGTACTGATCTGCAGCTACGTTCAAGACAATATGTGTGTTTTAGGCTCAAGACGTAACGTGTGTTAATTCTTAATGAGTGTTTCTTCAATTGTGTAAATTTGTGCTAATGTTTCTCATATGTTTATGTGCCACCTATTTGATAATATATCTTATTATTAGTTAGTGGTGGTGTCGTGTCCTTTATGCCTTCCTGGATTTCCTTATTTAGTGACAATAATATTGTCTGGTCCTCCACATGTTTGCTAAATTGTCAAGCGACCTTTGTAAAGTCAACCCTTTGTATTATCACATCATTATCTAATGCTTTGGCCAACAAATTTTATACATTGTCCACTATTACCAGAATACTCTTGGTGGGTTGTTGACTTCCCGCGTTGGCCATTACATTATTTGGTCCTCTCCGGGCCGGATATTGAGCTGTTCACTACTTTGAATCATTAAGCTTTGCTTTGGCCATGTTGGGCCCTTGTTTCTTGCTATTTCACCAGGAAGGCCATAAATTTAAATTGTATACGTTCCCATTAACTTCCCAAGGACACAATACAGTATTCTATGTTCAGATGTTTGTTTACAACTTAATCGAGACCATTGTCTCAGTGTTTATTTTTTGTGTTAGTTAGTTGTTGTGTTAGTTAGGTGTGCAACTCTGGTAATTACATCTAGGCGGGCAATCCTAAAGTCATTATGGAGGATGCCCAAAAACGACCTTTAGTTAGGAAGCGTGCAGTCGCTAAGGCCATGCTTACCTCACAAGAAAAAGTAATTAGCAACTTTCAGGACATTACAGAAGAGCAATATCAAATGTTAGTGTTACGCAAACACAAATGCGAGGAAATTTATGAACAATATAACGAAGCGCAAGTCGCTTTAGAGGATATTACAGACAATATCGACGAAGAAATAGCCGAACGTTGTGACTTCGAAGATAAATATTTTGAGTTGCTGGTTAAAATTAAACTACATTGTGACAATTTCAAAAAATCCAACACTACAGACAGTGATAACCCTTTGAATAATTTGCAGAGTGCACAATTTCCTAATGCTAACGTAGCTGCAGCTCATATAAAGTTGCCTGAAATTCAAATTCCGCAGTTCAGTGGCGACTTCACAGACTGGTTGAATTTCAGAGATAGCTTCAAGGCCATAGTAATTGATAACCATGCTCTGTCTGATATTGTTAAGTTCTACTACCTTAATTCTAGTCTTAGTGGTGAGGCCAAACTCCTCTTAAAGAACATTACTGTGTCAGATGATAACTTTATGGTTGCATGGAACTTGCTGACAACTCGATACAATAACATTAGGCTCATAGCGCACAATCATGTTACCAAGCTTTTCAAGCCCCCCGCATACGGTAATGATTCAGTGTCATTGCGTGCCATCATCGACCACTTTGTTTCTCATGTCAATGCGTTAGAAGCTTTGGACTTTAACGGGGTTCCCCTTCAAGACCTGTTATTGTCACATTTTATATTGGAGCTACTAGATAATGATAGCATCCGTGAATGGGAGAATCATGTTGATTCTGGGAGAATTCCCACTCTCCAGGACTTGGTTAGCTTCTTAGAGAAAAAATGCAAGGTACTGGAAATAACTGAAAAGAATGGGTCCAGGCCTGCATTACATACTGCTGTAACCAAACTTAAAGCTGAAGGTCATTCGCCTCAGAAACCCATGTTAACTACTACCAAATCTCGTTGTACATATTGTAGGAGCATTGATCACCAATTGTCGAAATGTGGTACCTTTATCAAACTTTCGTCCACAGCCAAATGGGATTTTGTCAGGTCTCGAAAATTGTGTTATAATTGTTTGCGTAATTTCGAGCCTAATCATCAATGTTCGAAGTACTCTTGTAACACTTGTTCCCGAAAACACCACACTCTTCTTCATTATGAACCCTCCAGTGGCACTAGTAATGATGCTTCTCAAGCTCATGCTAACGTGGTAAACGCTAGTTGCAGTAACGTCGCTCGTGACAATCAATTTTCAAGGACGTTATTGCCCACTGCCAAGTTGAATATATTAGCTGGCAATGGCGTACGTGTACCTGTCACTGCACTACTTGACTCTGCTTCAGATTGTAACTTAATTTCGTCACACTTAATTAAGAAATTAAGACTCCACACCAAACCTATGAAGGTACACATTCACGGTGTTGGTCAAAATCAAAGCACTGCTACTGTTGTTGCTGATGTGAACGTTTTTGCCTGTGCTACTAATTGGTCTGCTAAGCTTGAATGTCTCGTGGTTCCCAATATTGCACTTGAGCTACCCGCTGCTGGTTTCGATACCTCTGAATGGAACATTCCATCACATATTGATTTAGCTGATCCTGATTTCAATTGCACTAAATCTATTGATCTTGTTCTTGGTGCAGAATATTTCTTTGACCTGTTATGTCCTGGTAAAATCATACCAGTTGGTGATTTGCCCATCATTCAAAATACCTCTGTGGGTTGGGTGTTTTCTGGGAAGCTGCCCAGTGCAAGCACCTCGCAACCATCGCACGTGGTATCAGCACTTACACTCTCACGCCCTCATGTAGAACAACAGCTGGAAGCGTTTTGGAACGTTGAAGAAGTTGAAACCCCAGTGTTGTCTGTTGATGAATCCATATGTGAAGAACACTTCGTTGCTACTACCACTCGCAAAGACGATGGTAGATTTGTGGTTAGACTCCCTCGCAAGGTAGACTCGGAGCCTCTAGGTGCCTCTCGCTACGCTACACTAAATCGTTTTCACTCTCTCGAAAGACGTTTGGCTCGTAACCCTGAGTTAAGGTTAGAATACACTGAATTCATGCATGAATATCTAGCCTTAGACCATATGCAAGTTGCCCCCCACCCGACTGATGGTGAAGTTTACTACATTCCCCATCATCCTGTTTTCAAGCCGCACAGTACTTCTACAAAGCTCAGAGTGGTATTTGATGCTTCGATGGTTACTACGTCTGGGTGCTCCCTTAATGATACCTTGTTGGTGGGCCCTGTAATTCAGCAGGATTTGTTCTCTATTTTGCTTCGGTTCCGTACTCACTTGATAGCGTTTGCAGCTGATCTGAGTAAAATGTACAAACAGATTCTTGTAGATCACAAGGATCGTGACTTACAGAGAATATTTTGGAGAGACTCTCCTTCAGACCCAATGGTAGAATGTCAATTAAACACCGTTACATATGGTACTGCCCCAGCTTCCTTCTTAGCCACTCGTGTGCTAAAGGAGCTCGCCCTCACTGATGGCACAGCTTTTCCAGCTGCCACTCAGATTGTTTTAAACGACTTCTATGTTGATGATTGTATCTCGGGATGTGATTCCGAGCATGACGCACTCATTCTGTATGATGAATTGACCCTCCTTTTGAGATTAGTTGGTTTTGAACTGTGTAAGTGGAGTTCAAACTCCATGACTCTATTAGATAACATTCCTCTTGATCATCAAGAGAAACAACAACTCCGTAGTTTCAGCGATGGTGAAGAAACAGTCGCCAGAACGCTAGGACTTTATTGGCAACCTATCGATGACTTGTTGCGGATTCAGTCACCTATCGTGAACTGTGACACTTCAATTACCTTTACTAAGCGTTCATTTTTGTCCATTGTTGCCTCTATCTTTGACCCTTTGGGTTTAGTGTCACCTATTGTGGTTGCTTGTAAGATTCTCTTCCAAGATTTGTGGATTCACAAACTCGGTTGGGATGACCCCCTTCCAATGGAAATCACGCAAGCTTGGTTGAACATTTATAGCAATTTACCTGCGATTTCTGAGATTTCTACTCCACGTTTGATTAAGCCTGCTTCAGAAATCAAATCTATGCGACTTCATGGCTTTTGCGACAGCAGTCAGCAGGCCTATGGAGCTTGTCTCTATTTATTGTCAATTGATACCTACGGCGTCGTCACTTCCCTCTCCAGTCATGCTTTCGTTGTAGCCTTTACTCGCTTCTGCAGTGGAAGGGGCGTTCCCACTCAAGTGTATTCCGACAATGGTACCAACTTTCAAGGCGCACAGTCTGACCTTGCTGATCTTGGTACGTTGCTCTCCTCTGCAGATTTTCAATCTGTTGTTCAAGATTCTACGTCATCGCTACTAATTCAGTGGCACTTCATTCCTCCTAGTTCTCCGCACTTTGGTGGAATTTGGGAGGCAAACATCAAATCTTTGAAATCTCATTTAATAAGAATCATGAAGGCTCAAGTACTTACGTATGAAGAATTGACCACTCTCGTGGTGCAAATTGAAGCCATTCTAAATTCTAGACCCATTTCGCCTATGACTGAGGATCCTACTGACTTGTGCTATCTCTCGCCAGGTCACTTTCTTGTTGGACGACCTTTGAATGCCTTGCCCATTCCTGTTGCTTCTGAAGTGCCCATCAATGGGTTGTCTAGATGGCAATTACTTCAACAGATTATGACTTCATTGTGGCGTAAATGGTCCACAGATCATTTACTCTCCCTTCAACAACGTCGCAAGTGGAACCGTATGTCTCCTAACCTCAAGGTTGGCACGCTTGTGCTTATTATGGACGACAATGTTTCTCCTACTTACTGGCGACTTGGACGTATTCTTGAGGTTCATTGTGGTAAGGACGGCCTAGCTCGTGTGGTCTCTCTGCATACCACCTCTGGACTCTTGAAACGTCCCATCGTCAAGGTGTCTCCCTTGTTGCCGCAGAACTAAACACTCTTGTATTTTCATAAACAACCTGCCTGTTGTTTCTGTGCGGGCAATATGGTTCGGCCACTGTCTTGGCAAACCAGTTTTTGTGTTTCCCCATTTGTTTCCACTCTGTGTGGTGGTACATATCTGTATTATTTGTCTTCATTGCATTTATTCATTGTCAGGTTGGTTTTGTTTATGTTGATTGGTTGTCATGATTTATTTGTTTTGATTGCATGTATTCCCACTGCCGTGTTTCCAGTAGGATATTTTGGCTTAGAAGGTAATTTTGGTATTTCTAAGTTGGCCACATTGATTCATCTTTAACTTGTTTTTGATCTCTACTGTGATTGGCAGCTTTCGGCCTATCAGAGGCCTCTAATTTGGTTTTTAAACTCTCTACTGTGATTGGCTGCTTCCAGCCTATCAGAGGCCTCCTTGCTGCCTGTAGCGACCAATCACGTGTTTCTTCTTCGTTGTTTCTCTAAGTGTAGCCATGACACAATGCTGTGCGTCAACGCTGGTTGTGATATATCAACAAGTATCCAGCTAATCATTTCTATAATTGGTGCTATCTTCATAGTAACCGTGCTTAGCAATCATGTCCTATGCACATGATTCATATTTTGTTAGGGCAGTGACATTACGGTGATTTTCGATCTCATCATCACCATGCTTGATGTTGATACGCGTCATGTCGATGAATTCTTCAATCCGCGGCGTCGGATAGTTTGTTAATGTGTTTACTTCTATCCTCATTTACTGCCTAACAATTTGTCTTCACGCGTATGAATAATGATGATGCTTCGTGTGATAAGTAATTCATCGTGTCTGGAAGCATGTTACAAGGCCAGGCATCATCACTAATTGGAGGTTGACGCTAGGCTAAACTGCTTTACTATTGTGACAATACCGCGCGATTGGCATGTCCCGGTATTTGTATGATAGCAACTATTTTGACTTCCTGCAACATCACTGGAATGGAAGTTGACGCTGGGTTTAACTACTTTACTATGGTGACAATACCGCGCGATTGGCATATCCCGGTATTTGTATGATAGCAACTACTTTGACTTCCTGCAACATCACTGGAATGGAAGTTGACGCTGGGTTTAACTACTTTACTATTGTGACAATACCGTGCGATTGGCATATCCCGGTATTTGTATGACAGCAACTACTTTGACTTCCTGCGTTTCACACATAATTTGTTTTATTAACAATTCATTTTGGGCTTACAGTATCGGCGCATCACTGTAAGTCAGTCCTGGTTCGACGACACATTCTCGTTCCATGCGACCTGTTTTTTCATTATTTGTTGCAACTCCACTTGTGTTGCATATTTAAATTATATCATTCTATGGAACCGCCGTGTATTGCATGCCGTTCTATGATGTACTGATCTGCAGCTACGTTCAAGACAATATGTGTGTTTTAGGCTCAAGACGTAACGTGTGTTAATTCTTAATGAGTGTTTCTTCAATTGTGTAAATTTGTGCTAATGTTTCTCATATGTTTATGTGCCACCTATTTGTTAATATATCTTATTATTAGTTAGTGGTGGTGTCGTGTCCTTTATGCCTTCCTGGATTTCCTTATTTAGTGACAATAATATTGTCTGGTCCTCCACATGTTTGCTAAATTGTCAAGCGACCTTTGTAAAGTCAACCCTTTGTATTATCACATCATTATCTAATGCTTTGGCCAACAAATTTTATACATTGTCCACTATTACCAGAATACTCTTGGTGGGTTGTTGACTTCCCGCGTTGGCCATTACAATATTATTATCATTATTATTAATCAGTGATATCTTTGGCATCTTCTGTGCACTTATTGTGCTTAACAGATCCTTTTCGTAAACTGAGAACAAGATAACCATTTCCATCAGAGCATGTTCCATGGGAGCAATAACCAGTTTTTAGAGCCTGCGTTTTGTTTCCATAGTAATTGAGGAGTGACGTGAAACCAAACCCAGGACCTTAACAATAGTATTTAGTTTTCATGCCAGACAACAGAGTTGTGGTATAACTCGAATTAGTGAGTTACATTAAGATTTGTAATTGCAGTATGTCCTCAAAAGGTAGTTATCACATCAATAAAGACATTAGCACTTTGTACTTCCAATCTTTACATCTCAAATTGGTTTCGAGACCTCAGCAATACAGACATTATCTTTCATCTCTTATAATATAGCCATCAGCTGTACTTCATCTGAACCCCTGTGTAATGTGTGTGTGGCATGTGCAGAGAAATAGGATTCTGTTTGGTGACTTGTTTTAATGGCACACTATTGAAAGTTTGCAGTCCAACATGTTTGATCTTGGTAGGGAATACAGTAAAACCCAACTCAAAATTTGGTTCCCCTGGATGTATACACACAGTATAAGGCATATAAAATTACCTGGTTATTTGAAACACCATTATGAATTGAAATTCAAAAGAAGAATGTGCCCTTTCATGATAATATTCAAATCTCCACCTATGATTCAGTACCTACTTCCAACATCGAGTAATAAATAATATAGTACTTTCCAGAGCCCAAAGTACTCTCTGAATTACCTCCAATACCTCAGCTTTATTCGACTCCATAATGGAATCCATTAAGTCCGTATTCACAAGAAATGTTATGCCACAATTTGAGGAAGAACTCTTGTCATCAATACCTTTTATTTTCAAAACTGTTAAATAGGGGACATGTTTCGAGCTATTTTTCTTAGCCCTTCTTCAGCCCTAACTTAAGTAGTAATTAGACAATCAATCTTTGTACATCTCCTTTCATCAAATAAAAAACATGTAAAAATACACTGCAAAACATGTTAAAAACACATTAAAACGCACTAAGAACACCGTGAAATAACTCTGTATAAATGCTGTGTCAAGTTTGATTAAGCCTGATTCAAACATGACTTGTTATTACACTGTAAGCAAATTGTATGCTGTGTCATTGATTACCGGTATGCCATTTCCTATATGACAATTTTTCCTTGATGGGGCAGTTTTGCCACGTAAAAATATTAAAAACACTAACAGCACTATAAAACATCTATTGTGACTGTTGTAACTATTTCGTCACAATAGATGTTTTATAGTGCTGTTAATATTTTTATGTGGCAAAACTGCCCCATCAAGGAAAAATTGTCATATAGGAAATGGCATACCGGTAATCAATGACACAGCATACAATTTGCTTACATTGTAACTAGTCATGTTTGAATCAGGCTTAATCAAACTTGACACAGCATTTATACAGAGTTATATCACGGTGTTTTTAGTGTGTTTTAATGTGTTTTTATAGTGTTTTTAACATGTTTTGCAGTGTATTTTTACATGGTTTTTATTTGATGAAAGGAGATGTACAAAGATTGATTGTCTAATTACTACTTAAGTCAGGGCTGAAGAAGGGCTAAGAAAAATAGCTCGAAACATGTCCCCTATTTAACTGTTTTGAAAATAAAAGGTATTGATTGACGGAGTTTTTCCTCAAATTGTGGCATAATACCTCCAATACTTCCCTCACGTGTACTACTCTAGCCTCTCAACTTCTACACTCGTGTATATAGATTTGCGCACCCAGATCAAAACTATGCAATGTATGGGATGAAAATGGTGAATTCTAACCCTATCCAAAATGAAATAATGTTCTAATCAGGTAATAGTACCAAAATAGTTCCAAAACTTCATGATTCTTGAAATATCCCCTTAACTAGAATGTAAAATAAAATATCCAAAAAGATGGTATAGTGGCTTTCACGGCCAGTGGATTAAAACTCAGCTATTTGTTTAGGTATATGCAGTGTCTTGTGTGGGGTATTGTGAGTTTTTAAAATACCCACAGCTGTAATCAATAAAACATAGAATTGACTGGTGAGAATCGTTGAGAAATGAAACTGGACAACATAAATACAAGTGCAATAAATATATCATCACACACAACCACCTGATTTTAACCCATAGAATAAAATAGATATATGATAGACTTTTGGTAATTTTGGTTGGTGGTTGGTTCCTCAGTTTAGGTTCTGCAACAACACGGACATGTAGCGCCGTGTACTTTGGGTGTGTGTAGAATCTGTCTGATAACCGGTGTTAATTGTGATGGCTGTATTAGTGTGTGTTATCTGTAATTCAGGTAAGGACTGCATACGATCAATTTCAAGTAGCTCCTACTTTTGCTACCAAATGCTACTGTCAACGACACCTAACTGTGAACTTGGCTACTAGATGCCACTTCAACCGGTATTTGGTGGCGAGCGTTGGAACATAATAGAGCTTTAATCAAATCTAATCTACAATTTAGCTTCACGCAATTGTACTTAGTGGAAGGTTCTTTTACACATGGGAACCGCCGGCTTTACTTCCCCTTCGAAGGAAGACATACCGAGGGATCTTTAACGCTCTTAAAACATCCAACGACTTTGGCCGGGTTTATAATAGACTTTAACTGCTCTAAGGCAAAACCCAAGGATGGGTCTTGTCAAATGAATAAATTATGTTACAAAAGATCTACCTTGTAGTGTAGTGATTAGTATCCATGGTGGTCACTGTGGAGGTCAGGGTTCAAATTCTGACCTGAGTGCTGGACAGGATTCACTCAGCATCACGAGGCAGAACTGAGAGGAGGTGGCTTCAATTCCCACCTCAGACATCCTAGAAGTGGTTGAGCTGAGTGATTTCAAGGCAGACCCTCTCCCCTGTTTGTTTCCATGGCTCTACATCTTTCCAAGTCAATCCTCATTCATTGAGGGTTCAGACTTGTCTTTTTTTTTCAGTATGGAATCTAGTAGTACTAGTAATATATTATCACTTTCATTCAATTTCGACCTTATCATTAGTGGCAGATGACCTAGATGTTTTGTCTCTTAAAAGCAATCACTACTACGGAGTATGGTGGGTTAACATTGTCACTGTTCATTTTTCTTGGGTTTTTAGGTTATGAAAATGGCGCTTGCTGGGAGTGCTGTCCATCACCCCAAGTTAGAGATATATATAGTTTCTAGCAGTGCAGGGTGATGGGGGGCCTTGCCAGTGAGGCTTCTTTTCTATATTCCTTTTAATGATGGTGTGTTGTTTTTTGTTATTCTATGACTTTATGATAATGTATGTAGGAAGTTTGTTAGTTTTTGGTGATATGTAAAAAAAATAGGTTTTCTATATGATGAATGAGGAATGATAAATAGAAGGATGGGCTATGGTGTTGGCTGTTGATAAAATGAAGAAAGTTGCAGATTATGACGGGAAGTTGGTTTATTTTAGATGTTGAATTGAGAAATTGATGTGGAAAGAAAAATGATATGTTATGGAATCTATGAAAATATAATATATTTATATTTAAAAAAAATATATCCCTTATGGTATTAATTACCACTACCCCCCGAAGTGAGAGGAATCGTAATGTTACAACATGAATAGAATGAAAATGCAGACATGTAGATCTTGATAGGTATAGCCTACTCCACAGCAGTTCATTTTTAGGAAATTCGTAAAAATGCATTGCAATTAGTTTGTGTTTAGTAATTAAAACACCCATACATAGCACAAATAATACCTCTTCCTGTCATTTCCAAAATCATGATTCATAACAAGCCCAAAATATTATTTGAATTACATAATATACTCTCTAACTTGCCAGCTGACTGCAATAGCATCTGTAGTTGTGTGCACAAACTGGTAGATGGCATGCAGGAGCAGTTTCAGTATTCTGCACTCTTTTGCTCCTCCAAGCATCAAACATGTTACAGTTCACTCAAGGGTCAAAACTATGGTGTCATTGGTTGAGCAGTGTGTGGCAAGGAGAATCTTGAACTCTTACATGCCTATTGATGCCCGATTACCTCTGTACCCAAAGGCTTACTCTTCTGTAAACAACAGCGTCTAGCCTGCAGCCTCTAGTGAATGTTTCCCAATGTCTCATTCTCACAACACAGGAACTCTATAAAAGCATGTTGCCTTTGATGGACATCAAGTGCATTGACTATTTTGAATGAGTACAGTTGCAGATGAGTCATTCGGTACATTACTTTTCTTTGTTCATGTCACAAGTACAATACCTATATTTTAATACAGTATACAGAGTTAAGAATGTAAATGAAAATTTATCATTGTTGTCACAGAAAACACTCCAATAAACTTATCTTGAAAGCATTAACTAAGCCACGGAATTATTAGCAGAGATGTAGTATGCATAACTAATGGCCAAAGTATAATAATTAAATGTTGCTTGCCCAGTAGCGGGCGACATCAACAGTATTAAGGGAAGCTAAGATCAAATCCTCCTTTGTGCATGTTGATGGCCACAAGGTACACATTACGTATGGTGACAATAACTAATTGCCTGAGCCTGCGCTCAGTTGCAGATGAGGTGCCTGCGTACCAAGACAGCACCAGCTACATCGTGAAGCTGACATTTGCTATCCTCGGTCCTGTGGTGGCCCTGGGATTGGTGGGCATGCTGGTGCTGCTCCTGATGCGCCGCACACACCGCAAGCGACTAATGACCGTCAGGTCCATGACCGATCCAGAGACCTTCTATGCCTCGGACGACCTTCTCAGAGTCACCGCCGCTGGAGACAGCACGCTCAGAGTAAGTTCATTTGTCTTAAAATTATTTGTAGTTAACAGCATTCTGAAGCTTCGTTTGATATTAATCTCTATTTTTATTATTTAACTAAGAATTGCAGACGGTTCAGAACACATATTAAGGAAATTACATGACATAAATGAACATTCCAGCATACTACTTGTGAACCTAAGAATGTATAATCTTAATGGCAGCACAGCTATTAAAGACATATTGTGTACAAAATTTTCAAAGGCAAATTCTCGGCGTCAATACTGTACGTATGTATCTGAAACTTGTACACGCCATGAAGTTACGTACTCTCTCTAGTTATCAGCCGTGTGGCTGGTTGGCAGCAGCTCTCCATTCTTCTCTCTTCTCTGCTCTTTATTGTTGTTAGGAACGGAGAAGATAAAGATAACATGGGAGTAAGCTTCTCAGATTGATTGTATAAAGTGAAAGTTAAGGTTCAATAAAAGACATTCTCCATTATAAAACCCGAACCTGAATAACGTCTTTCAATACCGTGTAATGGTGGTCTAGGAGCTAGCCTGCTTGACATTTCAATTTTAGATGGTTCGAATCCCACCTCAGCAGTTTGTGGTTTTTTTTCCTGCAACTTAAGAGGATGGTCTCAAATTTATAGTTGCCTTGGTGTAAGATAAATTTGGCACACTACATTTTCTTGCTCTCCTGAGCGTAGTTGTACAGTTTTCTCACTAAGCCAATGATATTCCCTGTGAGCTGAAAAGAAATATTTGTACATTTAACTTGATGTGACTGCTAGAACTTCAGGAAACCTCACACAACTCTATTGGAACGCAAGAAAGCTGATGGATTGGAATCCGGGCTAGCCATAGGAAACAACAACAACATTTGAATCAAGTGGTACAGGAATTACTGATTTCCAGGGATTCCTTAGTTAGGTTTATTCTGTTCACTTTAGAGAAGACCCTCTAACTTATAGAAATAACTTAAGGAACTATCTTCCTTTGAAGCAGTCATCACTGTTGAGTAGGACTTGAAAATGTCTTTAAAATATGCTTTTCTGGTTAAGGCTTGGCCACATCGGTGTAAGTAGCCCAGGCAGGATCAGAAGATTCACCAACTGTGGTCACATTATCAAATCCTACTCAACGCTTGTCTCTTTTCTTCCAACTCTATCCAGGGATTAGGGCATTTTTGTATTCGTAGCCCATCAGTTGCTGAGATCAGTTGTGCAGTTGCAGAAGTGTGTAGTAATTCAGTGCTACTTGCAGGAATACCTGGATCATTCTCTAACATCCGGCTCGGGTTCTGGCCTCCCGTTGCTAATACAGCGGACGCTTGCCAAGCAGATCTCCCTCACAGACTGTATCGGCAAAGGCCGGTATGGCGAAGTTTGGAGGGGAATATGGCATGGCGAGAACGTGGCTGTCAAGATCTTCTTCTCGCGCGATGAGGCCTCCTGGATCAGAGAGACGGAGATTTACAGGTGAGACACTCTAGCAGTTTATTAGGAACATTCTAAACAACATTGTACATTGAGGTTGTACTGACCGTATTTAACCTTTTACCTGCTATGTATTTCCTGTTGACTAAACACCCCTGTGCTGAGTTATTTTCACATTCCTTAGCCCCTTTCTACGTCAAGGCCTTAACATGTTCCCCCTTCTCCTATTGGTTCCATATATTGCCGTATAGGATTACATTTTACACACATGTAGTGTATTTGCTCGCACATAACTCGCACTTTCTTCACCGAAAATAAGTGTGAAAATGTTTGGTGCAAGTTACATGCGGGGATTTGTGTGTGAAATACCGTATTCCCAAAAAATATAAAATTTGCTTTATTGAAACAAGACAACTAGAATTGTCACTGCTGCCGATCTCCGAGCTTCTCTCTCGTGCATCATCAACCCATACTGCACCATCCTAATATCCGTCCAGTCGCATTTGCAATGCCCGTCTTCAAGAAGCTCTTAACAATGACTGTCAACCCCATAACCGTATAACCCAATCATGCTAGAGTTCAACTGACAACCTTCTTTATTTCGTCTTCTGTTGTCAGCTTATCTTGACTAACAATACCAGATTTCGACGTCTTCTAACCTAACGATTACTTATTTAGCATGAGGAACTCCCACAAAACAGCTGACAACATTAATTAGTGAGGCGTTAGGGGTTCGAGCTGAATCTAACCCATTCTCACGTGGAGGAGAGGGGAGTCTCTGCAAATTCATTCATTCATTTGCAATTTGGGGGTGGCAAATTGTTATATCACATACTTTTTTCTTCCGCAAGGAACAGTGTAAAATTGCTAGAAAACTGGGTTAAATTAAGTAAAATATGTCTAGAAAGAGATGCTGCAGTAGGCTATATGAGGTATCTACTTTTCATCTATCACAAGAGCTGCAGAACACTGGCGTGCGGTCCATAGTGCACTAGCTGCACCAGTGTGCAAAGTGTGAACCTCGTGGATTGTCGCACATCAAGCTACTGAGCTTCTGTGTGCAAGCGATAACGGTTTAGAGTGACTTAATCAGAGCGAGGTTGGAGGAGCAGATGATTTTACAGAAAATTTAATGGCCATGTTGGTTCCAGTAGTCACTCTCGAGATCATACATGAGTGTCCGTGTACTGAATTAGAATGAATATTCTTTTACGAATTTTATTAGTTCATACTTAAGTATTTTTTTGTTCAACTTTCTCACTGTGATTCTAGACTACATTCTTAGAAGTCTTAAATACTAGTCTTAACTAGTCTTAAATAAAAAGAATTAAACCAATTGTTTTTTAAATAAATCCAATGTCAAGCACAGATTAACTTATTCACATTAAAAATATCTCACATGAGATTAGGGGAAGGGGGAGGAGGTCGAGCAAAATCTCAAATTATCTCACCAAGGGGAGTGGGGGTCGAAAAATCGCTAAAATCGCCTCGCGTAATCAATGGATGCCTCCTATACGTGTTTGGTTAGTGGTTTCTAGCGCATCTTTCTGTTGACGCCAGTGCAAATATAAAATTCATTCCCAATGAACTCTTAAACTAAAATCTTATTATTGACATAACACTTTGGAATTTTAAAATACTACACCTTACAATATTGATTTAACATTTGATTACACAAACACTGTTGTGCCTACCAACTGGCAAAGAAGTCCAATATTGTTTCTTGCTTTGCACTTGCTTTATGGATCACTTCGATCTGTTTTTCCAATTTGTACAAGTTATCAAAGTTATCACTATTTCCATCTGCAGCAGAAATATATATTTTGATAGTGTTTAGTGCTGCAGTTACCATTGCATGAGAGGGTACACTATTATCTTCACAGTCGTCTTCACTATCACTTTCTTCAGTTTGGCCTACTTCTTCCTGCATATGAGATTCCACCATATCTTCCACAGACACTGTTTCAGCGGTGACAACTTCATTGTTGACGGACACAAAATCGTCCACTGAGCAATCAGTACGGAGCTCATTCCATGCAGATGTAAGCACATCATCATCATCATCATCATCTTTTTCTTCCATCCTCATTCCTTCTTCATTGTCCTTTAAGAAGCCAGCTTTCAGGAAACACTTGGAGATTGTGGATGCTTTAACCTCCTTCCAGGCCTTTGTAATGAAGTGTATGGCGTCAAGTACGGATATTGTGTAGGAGGTTGACAACTTTCCTGCCTCCATCAAAATCAATGCCCTATGTACAATGTTCCCTCTATAATAAGACTTGAAGGCATGGATTACCGTATATACTCGAATACCACCCGCACATTTTTAAACAAATTTGGACGTGAAAAATTGGGGTGCGGGTCTTATTTGAGTCATCCAAATTTGAAAGATCTAAATTGCCCGCCGCGCGATATCGGGTGTTGCGAGTATCCGCTAGATGGTGCTAGCCTTCTTCCGGCTATAACTTTGTTTTACCGTAAGCACGCGGCGTCATAGTCACACGCACGTTCTCCGAGTGTAAATATGAATGCTACGAAACGTTTGCGGTCATTTACTGTGAGTGAGAAATTGAAAGTTGCGAGGGAAGCTGAAGTTATTGGAAATCGTGCCCGGTAGGAAATATGATATTGACGAGTTATGTATTCGTGATTGGGCGGGATGACGTCTATGCTACAACCACTGGATGTCTGCGTGAACCGCCCGTTCAAAGCAGCCTTCAAATGGCTGTATACGGAGTGGATGGCGGCCGATAAGCACGCACCGACTCCAACTGGTCGTATTCAGCGCCCGAAAGTTCAGCTGCTGTGTTCGTGGATTTTGACGGCATGGAATCGTATCTCTGGAGATCTCATACGGAAGAGCTTCAAGAAATGTAGTATTTCGAATGCTATGGATGGCTGTGATGACGACATTTAGTGGGAAAGTGATGGTGATAAAAGTTCCGAAGTTGGTGCTTCTGATGACGAAGAATGAAGTGTTTGTGTACTTTTATTTGTATTTTTAATCGTTTGATGTGTGTTATTTTAGGACGACTTCAAAACTGTTGGAAACTATTTTGGATAAATGCTATTCTTTTTATTTAGTTAAGATAGTAAATAATTTTGAGTAAAAATTCTTTTTTTAAAATTTTGTTCTTCAAAATCAGGGTGCGGGTCTTATTCGAGGGCGGGTCGTATTCGAGTAAATACGGTACTCCCAAGTCCATAGGCTGCAATTTGCTTGTGCAATTTGCCACAAGAATTCAAGCTGCACATTCCTCAAATGCAAGTTCTGTGGATGTGCAGTACAGCGGTCCACAAACAGAAGAATCTTCCTGTTCTGCGCTCCCATCTTTGAATCAAGAGCATGCAACTGCCTCACAAAAAGTTCAGACGTCATCCATGTCATTTTAATAGATTCGTAACTGGTGGGTAGGGTCTTCACATTCTTGAAGCAAAGTGGCAGTTTAGATTTCCCAATGACCAGTGGATGAAGCTTTTCAGAGCCATCAGCATTAGCACCTAACATCACAGTAGGCGAAGTTTACTATGCTTTCCTCCATGGCACTTTTCCCCTTTTATTTGGAAGGACATTAAAAAAAAAAAAGACCTGTTTCATCGAGGTTAAAAATGTCCTGAGGTTTGTACTGTTTCGTTAGCTCCTTCAACCTACCCTCTTGCCAATCACAGACACTATCATCATTAACAGCACTGGACTACCCGCAGACAGTTTTGTAAACCACATTGAAGCGCTTTTTGAATCTGTCCATCCATCCATTTGATGCCGAGAAGTTCTCAATGCCACTTTACGCGCTTGTTCACGCAACAACACGCCACTGACTGGAATGTTTGAAGCACGTGTAGTCTGAAACCAGTTTTTCATAATTTCCTCCAGCTCTCCATATTTGCTATACTTCGCATACTTCCTTCTCTTACAATTTTATCCACTTTCATTCGCCGCTTCCCTAATGGCGTCTTCCCAGTCAATGCATGTGAGATTTTCGAAGTGAAATGCCATGTCCTGTGGTTCGGAATCCACGTAAAAAGGAGGTCCCGTGGCTCATGATCGCATGATTAATGGTCACGTAAAACTAAAAGCTTCCTTCCTTTCCTAATTGCGTCTTTACTTTTGGCGATTGTGTTCAACGTCAAGACTGATAAGCCTAGGGTTTTCGCAAGATCAACACGTGTTCCATGATGATAATCCACCTGCTTGAGGATTTGTAACTTTTTCTCCATCGACAAACATGATCTTCCCCTATGTTTGTCCATTTATGAACAAGCTGCTCACTTTAATAACAAAACACGAAAATCAAGTTGCTAACACCAGTTTGATTTGAAGCGCAATGCAAAGAAAGATAATAAGCCACCATTTGCATCAATGAATATGCTGCCGAGTGTCAGTTAGCAAAGAGAATATAGGTGAGTCAGTTATTACCAACCAACAGCTGCATTACTTAACTCGGCAAGAGAAATTCGTTCTTCACTTATTGGTGATGACCGCCAGCGCTTGGCGCGCTCCCTTGCGCCTACCTGCTGAAGCTGAATGGTCATGGCCACCAGTGTACCACAGTATGCGCCGCGCAGCATGTTCAGTGCTTTGGAGTTAAACAGAGTCTTGTTCTCAAACAAAACTGTCTTTGCGGTTACAGCGATCAATATCGATATCTGTTAAGACAATCGCCACTGTTTAGTGGAAAAAGTAGCACTCCCATGCGGCGTCACATGACGAATAACTAGGGACCTGAAAAAATCGCATTTGCGATAAATGCGAATTTTTAAATTTCGTACAGAATCCAAGCCTACGTTAATATTAATGTGGAAAAAAACATTTTTAAGCGTAAATCAAAGTGCGATAAAATGCAAATTGTGACCCAAAATGCGAAAATACCGAAGAAGTGTGATTTTATAGCGAAATTACTTTCAGTCTGCTAATTTATTTGCAAATTTGCTTATTATACAAAAAGAAAATGTTTAGTAGGTGGCCTAATCGCTCGCTAGCGATACCTCATCTCGGACTCACAGTGTGCTACGCATATTGGTCGATATAACAATCGATTTACATATCAATACGAACTTTCGACTATCTATAACTTATTCAGACAGCTGACGAATGAAACTCGTTTGTCTACTTGGCGCATCGTGGTGACTGGTGGTTTGTCGAACACATGAACTTCGCTAAACGGAAAATTTTTCGGCTTGCCGCTTGAATAGTAACCTTATTTTTTTGCAACCTTCAAGCACTTCAAGGTTCAAAGTTTTTCTCTAGAAATGGGACGTACTGCTGTAACTGCTCATGAAAGAGCACAGCAGTACGCTAATCATGGCTTTTATTGTTCCGACTCTGCAACAGTACTCTGTCCGCCCTAGTAACTCCCCTCACAACTAGGGGCCAAGCTCTCTGCTGACTCGGTAGACGCGTGGGTTCGAGCCCCACTGTCGGCTGTCCTTGAAATGGTTTTCCGTGGTTTCCCATTTTCAACACCAGGCAAATGCTGGGACAGTACCTTCTGATAGGCCACGGCCGCTTCCTTCCACATCCTTGCCCAGTTTCATTCATCTTCATCCATTCCATCTCTCATCCCGACGCGCAGGTCGCCCACGGGCGTCGACTAGAAAGACCTGCACTCGGCCTCTCAGGAGGCTACACGCCAAAAAAAAAAAAAAAAACACAGTGCTAGCGTTTAGCCTGCTTGTAGCATCTAGGCCACAGTCAGCTATCGCAACGTGCCGTACTTAGTTTAATGTAAGAAACAATGTAGACAGTGAGTGTTTTATTTCACTACCATACAGTCAGCTTGCCGCGGTGGGTGAGTGGATAGCGTGTCGGTATACTAACCCCAAGATTGCAGGTTCGCTCCTGGCCGTGGTAAGTGATTTTTTGAAAGGCGGCAAAAATACGATACGCATGTCATACGATGTTGGCATGTCAAAAAACCCATTTGATTCAGTAGGCCGAGTTCATAATGGCAAAATTAATCTCGGGAGTTTCAGCCAAACACAAAGTTCCTCATTTCTCTACTAGAAAGCGATATAGTGTTCAAGGAGCTTAGATATCTAACATCTAACCTCCTTGACTTTCATAGTCAGGAACAACGAAATTCGACATGCAAGCTACCCTCTCGGTGTCAAATAACAAAGCTTGCACCCGGCACCCGAGGCCATACGATATTATTACCATACAGTCGTTGCAGACAGTAGATAAAACTTGAAAGAGTGCAAGTCAGACTTATTTACAATACTTGCAATTTTCTGTAGGCCTAAAATATAAGTCAAAACAAATGTGTCGCCAATAAAGTCATATAGTTGGTAAGAATCCAGAAAAAAATACATGCTAATTTTCCAAAAATAGATGCTAAAAAGGGAAAAAATAATTGCTAATTTAAAGGAAAATAGATGCTAAATGTTCAGGTCCCTACGAATAACACATGGCTTCGTCCCGCACCTGCATTCAATACGCCGTACAATTAGTTTCCGTTGGGGTAGCGATAATCTGCTTGGTACGGCCTGGCAACATTTAAGGTCGTCAGATGGGCATTTTGTTCGCTTTGTTATATCAAGTTATTATTATTTAAAATCGATGTCTTCTCTTTAAGTTCGCTGATCTACGAGGTGTAAATTGCAGAAAATTTAAAATTTCATCAACGTAAAAGCGGGGACCAGATTGCATTGAAAACATAGGATAATTGAAGGGACCGAGGAAAAAATGTTGTAAATGGCGGGAAAACGTTAATTGCGGGAATGTAAAAGCGGGGTTATACTGTAGTGTGAGTTTTAACACTGAAATGAACCGTTTTATTTCACCGAAAAATAAGGCCCTTAACTATATAGAGTTGAATAGCCTTGTTAGATGGTCAATATTTCATTCACTTTGAGCTTTAGAATATTTACATGAACTTCGTCAGGTCCGGGAGCTTTCTTCACTTTGGCAATTTTGATTGAGTACTGGACCTCGGCGTTTGAAATCGGTGGGCCTATGAAATCATCTGAAACGGCATTCATTTCACCTCAGTCTTCATTAAAAAGATTGATAATATAACCTTCCCAAGCATTCAGTACTTCTTCCTCTGTAATAGGTTGGTTCAACTAACATGTATTTCCTATTACTGCTGTTTTTCCTAAACTCTCCATATTTATTTTCCATCCTATTTCGAAGTGTTGGATTAAGATTTTCATTCTCATCATCTTGATCAGACATTTGTCAATTTTGAATTTGAAGGGTAATATTTATGAAAATTAGGAAGAACTGATGTCTGTCTGTGTTTATTGCAGTACGGTCCTGTTGCGCCACGAAAACATCCTGGGCTACATCGGATCGGACATGACGTCGCGTAACTCTTGTACGCAGCTGTGGTTGGCCACCCACCATCATCCCCTGGGCTCTCTCTACGATCACCTCAACCGCACCACTCTCACGCACCACCAGATGATGAAGATCTGCCTCTCAGCGGCCAATGGACTCGTACATCTGCACACAGAAATATTTGGCACGCAAGTAAGCAAGTCATCCTTTCATAGTGATTATGATATTGTCTGAGTGGAGAGCATGTGTGCCTGATATTCACGAGCTTGCACACCGTTGGTTCCATACTTCACTGCTAGAAGCGTGCAATGCGGAATGGTGGCATCTGGAGAGAGAAAAGAGTTCTGTGTCCTGAGATTCCACCAAACAAACTCTGTTGCGATTATAAGAATATTTCACACGCCTTGTGGTATTGGCTGTCACCACAGAGGTCTGGCTTCAAATCACAACACTGCCAAGAAAGATAATTCTGGTTTGAGGTACTGAAACTGTATCGTTTGCATGCAAGTCTATTTCGGCCAGTGGGCGACACAAGTTTACTTAATTCTCCACTGGTGTCCTACAACCAACAGACTTCAGCCCAGTTTCTCAGACAGAGCTTAAGCCAAATCTTTTCGAAGTTTTTGGACAGGGTTAAACTTAGTTTAATCTCTGTGAGTTTCACAGTAGCATGAAGGGCAGAGTTTTGGAAATGGAGAGTTTTGCAATGCATATGCTTGGTATGTTTCTTCATCACCGAGTGCATCTCGTTCGCAAATGTATATTTCCTCCATGTGGTGTAGCAAACCATTCTATGCTTTTGTGATACGTAGTCACCTTCACTTTGGAGAGAAACATAGTTTGGACCTATTAGTATCTTTACAGAAATTAATTCTTAATCATATGAAAATATTCCTGGCATAATCATTGCATATTTTTAGCCTAATATTCGGTGAAGAAAGCAGGTTGCAACGATTATGCAAAAGACTATCAGAAGTTCAAAGAAGAAAAATCATATCATTATTAGCTTAATTTGTAATCCCGTGTATTTCACTATTAACTTCAAGATCACCGTATTATAATTCTTGTGAAAACCACATGCGTAACATCACACACAGGTCACTTTTGCAATTTTTCCACAGAAGTGTCTGATAGCAAAGACTGTCAGAATTTTAAATTAACCGGGGTATCTTTTGCGTTAAGTTTCTGCCAATAGCAGGCGGCCTATTTTCACATGGGCTAACTGGGGCTAGCTCATCATTCCAAAGCCAGCTCGTAGAGGCAATAGTTCTGTACAAATCTTACTCCCCTAGACTGACTCTGAGCCCGGCCACTGTCTAGCATGCCATATGATGGCCGCTCATGTAGCATGAGTCATAGCCTACAGGCACAAGACGAGTAAAGGTTATAAGCCCATGGCAGAATGTGCAACCAACCAGCGCGCAAATACGAATGTGCTGTGTGCCGGCCGGTTGCATAGCCGTATATACCCGAATATTACCCGCCCCCGAATAATCCCTGCACCCTTATTTTTGGATGGAAATTTAAAAAAAAAAGTTTTTGTTTTTGACACTTTATTTTAAACAAAAATGTATACTATTAACACTGTAATACAGTAAAACTCGGATAAGAAGTTCCAACATAAAAAGTTTTTTCCACTTAAGACGTCCGATATTCTCTGTCCCGTGATCGGCCCCATAATATACATGTATATTTTTCCCGTATAAAGTGTTCCTGCATAAGAGGTTTTCCCGGTTAAATAGATCAGATTTTGTATCCCCTTAAAGTATAAGACGTTCACTGGAGACAACTGACTTTTTTATAGAATCAAATCTCGCCAATCTCCGCGAAGATACTTCCGGTGTTTCGAATGAAAGAACACAGCAGTTTCGAGTGTTCGCGGGTCTCCAATGAAACATCTGACTGGGCGAACTACGTCAAGGCTACATGATGTCACGCCATTACAGCAGCAGCTCATTGGACAGTGTTAACCTTGAAACATGTGTGAGGAGATATGGAAAAAACTGGCTTCTGCCGGGAATACTTCCGCAAACTGCAAGAAAATTAAAACTGGGTAATACGACGAAGTAGAACAAGATCTGCTGCTATGGTTTAAACAGCAGCGAAGTTTAAACATTCCAGTGGGCGCGCTGAGTTCGGCTCGGTCAAACAGGACACGAGCTGCCCGCGCGAACGGAACGACCGCAGCCCGGCGCGGACTGGGGTGGTCAAACTGAGGTCAATTAACTTCTCCATTTCGTGGGCCATGCTTCCAGCCCGCGTGGACTTTGTGGAAAATCAGAACTGCTCACTTGCCCGCCGCGGTAGATCGCCTTCTGTTTAACCAGGATGATGCAATATTACACAATACAGAGTTCGCAGCGGTCGGGCGGCCGAGTTTGCGCGGGCAGCCCGCTTCCTGTTTGACCGAGCCTTTTTTGATGCCATGCTATCACGCAACTAACGAAACTCACGCTTGTGTTAGGCTTGCGCGACCGGTCAAGCCATTAGACGGAAATAAACAAGTAGGCTACACCCGAACAAGCACCTTAATAGTGGATACTCGCGCGTGGCGGGCAGATTAAATCTTAAGATTTGTATGACTCATTAATACCCAAACCCCAATTTTTCACGTCCGATTTTGTATAAAAATGTGCGGGTGGTATTCGGATATATACGGTATGAGTCATAGCCTACAGGCCCAAAATAAGTAAAGGTTGTAAGCCCATTGCATAGTATGAGTCATAGCCTACAGGCCCAAAATAAGTAATGGTTATAAGCCCATTGCATAGTATGAGTCATAGCCTACAGGCCCAAAATAAGTAAAGGTTATAAGCCCATTGCATAGTATGAGTCATAGCCTACAGGCCCAAAATAAGTAAAGGTTATAAGCCCATTGCATAGTATGAGTCATAGCCTACAGGCCCAAAATAAGTAAAGGTTGTAAGCCCATTGCATAGTATGAGTCATAGCCTACAGGCCCAAAATAAGTAATGGTTATAAGCCCATTGCATAGTATGAGTCATAGCCTACAGGCCCAAAATAAGTAAAGGTTATAAGCCCATTGCATAGTATGAGTCATAGCCTACAGGCCCAAAATAAGTAAAGGTTATAAGCCCATTGCTTAGTATGAGTCATAGCCTACAGGCCCAAAATAAGTAAAGGTTATAAGCCCATTGCATAGTATGAGTCATAGCCTACAGGCCCAAAATAAGTAAAGGTTATAAGCCCATTGCATAGTATGAGTCATAGCCTACAGGCCCAAAATAAGTAATGGTTATAAGCCCATTGCATAGTATGAGTCATAGCCTACAGGCCCAAAATAAGTAAAGGTTATAAGCCCATTGCATAGTATGAGTCATAGCCTACAGGCCCAAAATAAGTAAAGGTTATAAGCCCATTGCATAGTATGAGTCATAGCCTACAGGCCCAAAATAAGTAAAGGTTATAAGCCCATTGCATAGTATGAGTCATAGCCTACAGGCCCAAAATAAGTAAAGGTTATAAGCCCATTGCTTAGTATGAGTCATAGCCTACAGGCCCAAAATAAGTAATGGTTATAAGCCCTTTGCATAGTATGAGTCATAGCCTACAGGCCCAAAATAAGTAATGGTTATAAGCCCATTGCTTAGTATGAGTCATAGCCTACAGGCCCAAAATAAGTAAAGGTTATAAGCCCATTGCATAGTATGAGTCATAGCCTACAGGCCCAAAATAAGTAAAGGTTATAAGCCCATTGCATAGTATGAGTCATAGCCTACAGGCCCAAAATAAGTAATGGTTATAAGCCCATTGCTTAGTATGAGTCATAGCCTACAGGCCCAAAATAAGTAATGGTTATAAGCCCATTGCTTAGTATGAGTCATAGCCTACAGGCCCAAAATAAGTAATGGTTATAAGCCCTTTGCATAGTATGAGTCATAGCCTACAGGCCCAAAATAAGTAATGGTTATAAGCCCTTTGCATAGTATGAGTCATAGCCTACAGGCCCAAAATAAGTAATGGTTATAAGCCCATTGCATAGTATGAGTCATAGCCTACAGGCCCAAAATAAGTAAAGGTTATAAGCCCATTGCATAGTATGAGTCATAGCCTACAGGCCCAAAATAAGTAAAGGTTATAAGCCCATTGCATAGTATGAGTCATAGCCTACAGGCCCAAAATAAGTAATGGTTATAAGCCCATTGCTTAGTATGAGTCATAGCCTACAGGCCCAAAATAAGTAATGGTTATAAGCCCATTGCTTAGTATGAGTCATAGCCTACAGGCCCAAAATAAGTAATGGTTATAAGCCCTTTGCATAGTATGAGTCATAGCCTACAGGCCCAAAATAAGTAAAGGTTATAAGCCCATTGCATAGTATGAGTCATAGCCTACAGGCCCAAAATAAGTAATGGTTATAAGCCCTTTGCATAGTATGAGTCATAGCCTACAGGCCCAAAATAAGTAAAGGTTATAAGCCCGTTGCATAGTATGAGTCATAGCCTACAGGCCCAAAATAAGTAATGGTTATAAGCCCTTTGCATAGTATGAGTCATAGCCTACAGGCCCAAAATAAGTAATGGTTATAAGCCCATTGCTTAGTATGAGTCATAGCCTACAGGCCCAAAATAAGTAATGGTTATAAGCCCATTGCTTAGTATGAGTCATAGCCTACAGGCCCAAAATAAGTAATGGTTATAAGCCCTTTGCATAGTATGAGTCATAGCCTACAGGCCCAAAATAAGTAATGGATATAAGCCCGTTGCATAGTATGAGTCATAGCCTACAGGCCCAAAATAAGTAATGGTTATAAGCCCATTGCTTAGTATGAGTCATAGCCTACAGGCCCAAAATAAGTAATGGTTATAAGCCCATTGCTTAGTATGAGTCATAGCCTACAGGCCCAAAATAAGTAAAGGTTATAAGCCCATTGCATAGTATGAGTCATAGCCTACAGGCCCAAAATAAGTAATGGTTATAAGCCCTTTGCATAGTATGAGTCATAGCCTACAGGCCCAAAATAAGTAAAGGTTATAAGCCCATTGCATAGTATGAGTCATAGCCTACAGGCCCAAAATAAGTAATGGTTATAAGCCCATTGCATAGTATGAGTCATAGCCTACAGGCCCAAAATAAGTAATGGTTATAAGCCCATTGCTTAGTATGAGTCATAGCCTACAGGCCCAAAATAAGTAATGGTTATAAGCCCTTTGCATAGTATGAGTCATAGCCTACAGGCCCAAAATAAGTAAAGGTTATAAGCCCATTTCTTAGTATGAGTCATAGCCTACAGGCCCAAAATAAGTAATGGTTATAAGCCCATTGCTTAGTATGAGTCATAGCCTACAGGCCCAAAATAAGTAATGGTTATAAGCCCATTGCTTAGTATGAGTCATAGCCTACAGGCCCAAAATAAGTAATGGTTATAAGCCCATTGCTTAGTATGAGTCATAGCCTACAGGCCCAAAATAAGTAATGGTTATAAGCCCATTGCTTAGTATGAGTCATAGCCTACAGGCCCAAAATAAGTAAAGGTTATAAGCCCATTGCATAGTATGAGTCATAGCCTACAGGCCCAAAATAAGTAAAGGTTATAAGCCCATTGCTTAGTATGAGTCATAGCCTACAGGCCCAAAATAAGTAAAGGTTATAAGCCCATTGCATAGTATGAGTCATAGCCTACAGGCCCAAAATAAGTAAAGGTTATAAGCCCATTGCATAGTATGAGTCATAGCCTACAGGCCCAAAATAAGTAATGGTTATAAGCCCATTGCTTAGTATGAGTCATAGCCTACAGGCCCAAAATAAGTAATGGTTATAAGCCCATTGCTTAGTATGAGTCATAGCCTACAGGCCCAAAATAAGTAAAGGTTATAAGCCCATTGCATAGTATGAGTCATAGCCTACAGGCCCAAAATAAGTAATGGTTATAAGCCCATTGCTTAGTATGAGTCATAGCCTACAGGCCCAAAATAAGTAAAGGTTATAAGCCCATTGCATAGTATGAGTCATAGCCTACAGGCCCAAAATAAGTAAAGGTTATAAGCCCATTGCTTAGTATGAGTCATAGCCTACAGGCCCAAAATAAGTAAAGGTTATAAGCCCATTGCATAGTATGAGTCATAGCCTACAGGCACAAAATAAGTAAAGGTTATAAGCCCATTGCTTAGTATGAGTCATAGCCTACAGGCACAAAATAAGTAAAGGTTATAAGCCCATTGCATAGTATGAGTCATAGCCTACAGGCCCAAAATAAGTAAAGGTTATAAGCCCATTGCTTAGTATGAGTCATAGCCTACAGGCCCAAAATAAGTAAAGGTTATAAGCCCATTGCTTAGTATGAGTCATAGCCTACAGGCCCAAAATAAGTAATGGTTATAAGCCCTTTGCATAGTATGAGTCATAGCCTACAGGCCCAAAATAAGTAAAGGTTATAAGCCCATTGCATAGTATGAGTCATAGCCTACAGGCCCAAAATAAGTAAAGGTTATAAGCCCATTTCTTAGTATGAGTCATAGCCTACAGGCACAAAATAAGTAAAGGTTATAAGCCCATTTCTTAGTATGAGTCATAGCCTACAGGCCCAAAATAAGTAAAGGTTATAAGCCCATTGCTTAGTATGAGTCATAGCCTACAGGCCCAAAATAAGTAAAGGTTATAAGCCCATTTCTTAGTATGAGTCATAGCCTACAGGCCCAAAATAAGTAAAGGTTGTAAGCCCATTGCATAGTATGAGTCATAGCCTACAGGCCCAAAATAAGTAATGGTTATAAGCCCATTGCATAGTATGAGTCATAGCCTACAGGCCCAAAATAAGTAATGGTTATAAGCCCATTGCTTAGTATGAGTCATAGCCTACAGGCACAAAATAAGTAAAGGTTATAAGCCCATTTCTTAGTATGAGTCATAGCCTACAGGCCCAAAATAAGTAAAGGTTATAAGCCCATTGCTTAGTATGAGTCATAGCCTACAGGCCCAAAATAAGTAATGGTTATAAGCCCATTGCATAGTATGAGTCATAGCCTACAGGCCCAAAATAAGTAATGGTTATAAGCCCATTGCATAGTATGAGTCATAGCCTACAGGCCCAAAATAAGTAATGGTTATAAGCCCATTGCTTAGTATGAGTCATAGCCTACAGGCCCAAAATAAGTAATGGTTATAAGCCCATTGCTTAGTATGAGTCATAGCCTACAGGCCCAAAATAAGTAAAGGTTATAAGCCCATTGCATAGTATGAGTCATAGCCTACAGGCCCAAATAAGTAATGGTTATAAGCCCATTGCTTAGTATGAGTCATAGCCTACAGGCCCAAAATAAGTAAAGGTTATAAGCCCATTGCTTAGTATGAGTCATAGCCTACAGGCCCAAAATAAGTAAAGGTTATAAGCCCATTGCATAGTATGAGTCATAGCCTACAGGCCCAAAATAAGTAAAGGTTATAAGCCCATTGCTTAGTATGAGTCATAGCCTACAGGCCCAAAATAAGTAAAGGTTATAAGCCCATTGCTTAGTATGAGTCATAGCCTACAGGCCCAAAATAAGTAAAGGTTATAAGCCCATTGCATAGTATGAGTCATAGCCTACAGGCCCAAAATAAGTAATGGTTATAAGCCCTTTGCATAGTATGAGTCATAGCCTACAGGCCCAAAATAAGTAAAGGTTATAAGCCCATTTCTTAGTATGAGTCATAGCCTACAGGCCCAAAATAAGTAAAGGTTATAAGCCCATTGCTTAGTATGAGTCATAGCCTACAGGCCCAAAATAAGTAATGGTTATAAGCCCATTGCTTAGTATGAGTCATAGCCTACAGGCCCAAAATAAGTAAAGGTTATAAGCCCATTTCTTAGTATGAGTCATAGCCTACAGGCCCAAAATAAGTAAAGGTTATAAGCCCATTGCTTAGTATGAGTCATAGCCTACAGGCCCAAAATAAGTAATGGTTATAAGCCCATTGCTTAGTATGAGTCATAGCCTACAGGCCCAAAATAAGTAAAGGTTATAAGCCCATTGCATAGTATGAGTCATAGCCTACAGGCCCAAAATAAGTAATGGTTATAAGCCCATTGCATAGTATGAGTCATAGCCTACAGGCCCAAAATAAGTAAAGGTTATAAGCCCATTGCATAGTATGAGTCATAGCCTACAGGCCCAAAATAAGTAAAGGTTATAAACCCTCGGCAGAATGTGCAACCAACCACATTTGTTTCAGGGTTAACACTGTCCAATGAGCTGGTGCCATCACGTAGCCTTGACGTAGTTTGCCTGGTCAGATGATTCACTGGAGACCCGCTAACACTCGGAACACGAAAGTATCTTTCACGGTGTTTAGCGAATTTTGATTCTAACTGTGAGTTGTCTTCAGTGAACGTCTTGTACTTTAAGGGGATACAAACTCTGAACTATTTAACCAGGAAAACCTCTTATGTCGGAACACTTTATACGTGAAAAATATACATGTATTTTATGGGACCGATCACGGGACCGAGAATATCGGATGTCTTTAGCGGAAAAACTTTTTATGCGGGAACTTCTTAACCGAGTTTTACTGTGTTACAGTATTAATAGTATACATTTTTATTTAAAATAAAGTGTCAAAAACTAAAATATGTCTTTTTTTAAATTTCCATACAAAAGTGAGGCTGCGGGGATTATTCAGGGGCCGGTAATATTCTGGTATATACGGTATGAGTTATAGAAGTCCTGGTTTCTTATTCTTTTTTGTACATTTGTTGAAGGATAAACTTAAAAAGAACGTTATATGGATCTATTCTTTGATGGTACTGGTTGTGGTTATGTACGGCAGAGATTAAAATCACTTTGAATAATGATGTGCGAGTTTGATTATTTTCCCTGTGGAGACATAAATGATTTAAATAAGTGGCCACCAAAAATACAAAAAATATGAATTCATGTGAGGCAAAAATCTTGATAAAAGTTCTCATTATAAAGAAAAAGCCATAATAGGCCCTCAAGCTACGGAAAGGCACACTTTATTAAAATAGGCAATTATAGGCACTATAAAATCAGTATATTTTACTCCAGTAAGCATGAAACATATTTATATGTGCAAAGCCTACGATTCTCAACAAAGGAACAAACAGCAAATAGGCAAATGCCGAGATGTAATAATCACAGTAACAGCGGTTCCTACTAGGTATACATTGACCTTAATGAATGAAAATTCTGGTATAGGAATAGTAGTGGCTAAGTAATAGGCTATAATCTGTTTTTCTGCAAAATGCAGCATAATACCAACGAATAATAGTTCTTTGAAGTCAATTCTAATGAGCCTGTAGTGAAGCTTAAGCCGTGGATTCTCGTATCTTAAGCTAAACCCAAGCTTATCTGCCATTTTGTGGACTTATTGCTCAACCTCCCATTAAAGTTAAGCTCAAGTCCAACCTGGAGATTAAGCTTAGCTTTAACTCTGACTATGACATTGGGGCTTGGTTTCTCGAAACTTCAGGATACACAATGCTTTCTTTTGCACAGTACACTTCTAGCGGTGTTATGCAGACCTATTATTATAAAAGTCTCTGTATATCAGACACAAATGTACACCCACATAAGGCAATAGATTCCACGTGCTCATCAAAATAAAATCACGAAACCAGATCTTCTGAATAACCCTGTAAAAAGTACAGAGTACATTTGGCAGTGAATGAAAGGGAAGGACCAAGGGATCTGTGATCATTTCCTACAAATTACATTCTTATCAAAGTTGAACTATTTCTTGCTGTGTTCCAGGGCAAACCTGCGATAGCACACAGAGACATCAAGACTAAGAACATTCTGATGAAGATGAATGGATCCTGTGTGATTGCGGACTTTGGTCTGGCGGTCACTCACATCCAGTCAACGGGGGAGATGAACGTTGGAGCTAATCCTCGTGTGGGAACAAAGCGCTACATGAGTCCAGAGGTTCTGGATGAGACGTAAGTAGGAGCACATTTCCTATGAAATGACCTTTGTAGACCATTTCAGGGTGGATACTCTCGTGCCCGCTGCACAAAGATCGGTACTTTATATCTTGCGAGGAAGACCATGTCTGTAGTGCTCATGTTTCTGATGTAGCTACTGCCAGCTATCGTATTTCCTCGCATAATCGTCGCACCCCACTTTTCAAACACTAAAATATGTTAATAAAATTTCATAGCATATTCGTATTTGTGCGCCAGTCAGTTGCAAATGCTGCCGCGACTTTGTCAGAAGAAAAATATCTCGTCTTTATGCTTGCGGGTTATGAACTGTGCCGTGAGCGGCTAGCGCACATTCCGCGAGCTTAAAGGCCTAATCTGGCGTGATCTTGTCAGGAGAAAGTAATCTCGTCTTTATGCCTGCGGGCTATGAACTGTGACGCGAGCGGCCAGCGCACATTCCACGAGTTTAAAGGCCTAATCTGGCGTGATCTTGTCAGGAGAAAGTAATCTCGTCTTTATGCCTGCGGGCTATGAACTGTGACGCGAGCGGCCAGTTTCGTCACTTAGCACATTCCGCGAGCTTATAGGCCTAATCTGGCGTTATCTTGTCAGGAGAAAGTAATCTCGTCTTTATGCCTGCGGGCTATGAACCGCAACGCGAACGGCCAGTTTCGTCAGCACATTCCGCGAGCTTTAACCTGTCGTGACCTTGTTCGGAGAAAGAAGCCTATCTCTGACTGCAGGCCATGACTCACGCCAGACTCACGCTACGCGAATGACTGGCCCGTGCAGCAAATAAATATTCAGTATATTCCTTGAACTTAAATATTCTTCGCATAATCGTCGTACCCTGCTTTTTTCCATGAATTTTAGGCTAAAAAGTGTGACGATTATGCGAGGAAATACGGTACTTCAGAAGCTCATACGTGTTAGGCCTGCAAGCCATACTTTAACCCTTTCTTCCACTTGCATCCCTGTACAAGTCCAATTTATCATGGCAAGCAAGTACACAGGTATTTCATCATCATCTTGCACAGTTTCCAGCCACTGGCCGGGTCTGTTTGGAACACAAGCCTCTCCAACGTCTTCTGTCTTCCCACCATCTCTCAGCCTCCACCCTTGTCCAGTCTTCTCCTCTCTCCTTCACGCTTTCTTCCACAGGTATTTATGGAGGCAAATTTTCATATAAAAAAATAAAAAAACATATACACATGGCAACATTTCAAAGACAGTATGCTAGATAATCTAGATTGAACATTCAATGACTTATTTTGGGAAAGCGGGACATAACAATTCATGCTATCTAGTAGTTAAAATGTACTACATGCTGAGATACAAGTGTGATCTCGTGCAATGCCGTTACATTAAGAAATCCGCTTGTATATGGAAAATAAATAAATCTGTACCTTGGACCTTGCTATATGCTTCTGGCTTCTGAGGATAAGACTGATCTGCATTTACAACTTCAGGCATGGACCAACCACCTCGCAGAATTTGGATTATGGCTCAACATTAAGAAAACTGAGTACTTGACAACGGTTCTAAATGATCCGAATACGATTCAAATGAATAGTGTTGACCTTCCATAGACATTGTCGTTTAAATATTTTGGCTCGACTATTACTGCAGATGGTTCCCTCAGACCCGAAATATTACATCGCGTGAGCAGCGCATGGCTCAAGTGGCGCTCATTGTCCAGTGTCTTATGTGATAAGAAGATTCCAGACCAGCTAAAGCCTAATGTTTATCATTCTGTGGTCCATCCCGTTGCTCTGTATGAGGCAGAATGCTGGCCTTCAACTAAGGAGTTGGAACAGCAACTTGGTGTGATGGAGACAAAGATGCTCAGGTGGGCATCTGGCTTGACACTCAGCAATAATGACATTCACAAGCGATATGGAGTAGCGCCAATTGCTGAAAAGCTGAGGGAAAGCCGTCTCCGCTGGTATGACCATGTCTTACGAGCTGCTGAAACAACAGTTGCACACACTGGATTGGCATTGCTGATAGATGGGAAGAGTCCAATAGGACGACCGAGACAGCGTTGGTTTGACACTCTACATGACGATTTAAAAATTACCAGACTTCATCCTGATATGGCACACAACCGTGTAATATGGCGACAGAGAATCAAGAAAGCAGACCTTGCTAATTTGTGGAACAAATGCTAAAGAAAAAGAAGAATATGGAAAGCTACCGAGTGATAGTTGCTGACCATGCTCCGCAAGTCAGGATGAAGTGCGCAACAGTCCATTTAAATGAATATTACGGCAGAACTATATGTCTTAGGACAATGATGCTTGCATATTTGTAAACTAGAAACTTCAGGATTTTGAATGACGTAAAAAAACAATTTTTGCCTATTTGGCCAAAATTAAGATTTCAAACGTGAATACATATGTACTGTGTTGGACTAGGTCCGGGCCAGAACTGACAATTAGAGAACTCTAATGCAATGTGCACTTTTATCAGATAAATTAGAGTGCATATTAGGAGCGATGGCACACTTGATTTGAACATTGCTCTGTTAATGTCTTTCATTCAACTTACAATTGCAGAAGCGAGATATTGAAACTGTGGGAGATTTTCATGCTAGTAATAACGTCAGGGGAGGCTGCGGCAAGTCCGGAGATCTGAGGTTCGAATCCCGGTGTGCTTTACCCACACTCCCTCCAGGCAAATGCCGGGAGAGTACCTTACTTGAAGTCCCGGACAACATACCCCATCCCTGTCCCTAATACAGTTACACACACTACTACAGTCATCACATAAATACAGGTTATCAGACAAGCTCAGCGGACTGGTTACATTGCAGTGTCCTGAGCCTGTAGCGTGGTAAATCACGGCTTTCACGGCCAAGATATTAAACTCAGCAATTTTTCTAGGTTTATTGCCATGTCATGTGCAGGGTTTCGCCTAGGAATACCAAGATAGGCTCATCAGCGGGCTCTTGGTGTCCGTGCCCACAGGAGTAGCGAACTGCACACTACCTCCCTTCTTATGAAGCGCACCTGCGCTTTTTTACTGCGAGAGCTAAAAGTTCAAGCAGCCTTTCACCTCCCTATAATGGCTTCTAAAAAGATGGTACGGTATACCGCTGATGATCCTATTTTGGTGTTCCTAGGTGAACCCCGCACAAGACATGGCAATAAACCTAGAAATATTGCTGAGTTTAATATTTTTTTCTACTAAACGGTGCTTCACCACGGCAAATTGTACTGTTATATGTGCAGTAGGTACCTTCCATCCTGTATTGTTAATTGGAGTACTAATGTAGATGTCCAGCATGTGACAAAGTAAAATACCTGTACTTCATTTTCTCAAACACCCTATGCACTTTTTCCTTTTTGCCATTAATTTTTCTTCTGAAAGTGTGCTTGGCTTTGGTGAAGATTTTCATTTATGCTATGTTTGAAGTGCAATATTGTTTTTACTACCTTAAACCCTCGATTTAGCGGACAAATTGGAGATTCGTCCAATTTAGAAAATCAGACCTTTTAATTCGAAATACTTAAAAAACAACGCGATTGTTGTTACAAAATTCATCGGCCCACTCTTTGAGACGCACATCCTATAAAGGGCAGCTCTTGAGCGATAAAAAACATTGACAATATACTTCTTCTTCATCTATCCCTTTTGCCGCTCGGTGTCGGGTCTGCCAGCCACTTCCTGTATTCATTCCTATTCCCTGCGAGTCCCCTGGTTTGCTGCAGAGTCCTTCCCTTCTTCTCTGCCACCTCTCCGACATATTGGATCCATTCTTTCCTTGGACAACCTCTTCTTCGAGTGCCTTCAGGCTTTGCCTCAAACACTTGCTTCGGTTTCCTTTCTTCATCCATCCTTATGATATGCCCAAGCGCTATATTTCGTACTCTATCTCTTCTAGTTTTATTCACTATCTTCCGGAGGTATTTCATCTCTGAGGCAGTCACTATTCTTTCATGTTTGTCCAGCATAATCCATGTCTCAGCTCCATAGGTGAGTGTAGGTAAAAATACTGTCCTATAGATTTGACAATATACTAACAAATCAATATTTATCGAACGACTATATTGTCTGCAGAACTATCCATTAGATGTGTTTTATTTCAAAAATGGCTGTACAGTAGAACCCCTTTTTAACGAATCTCAGGGGGATTTGATATTCCTTAGAAGGGGGTTTTCCTTAAAAGGGGGTTCGAAGAAAATAGGCTATATCACAAGAAATAATGATACCGGTACATTTATGTCTTCAACTAATGTAATGTCAAGAAATAATAAATGAACATGTTAAGAAATACTAAAAAGTCAAATTAACACAAGAATAACAGAAAATATTTACGAAACAGCACAGGTAACGGATTCCTTAGTGGTCCATTGGGAGCACAAGCTGCAGCAAGGAAAGGAGAAATAGGTATTACTGACTTGTAATTGTAACTTGAAGGAACAGAGGCCTAACATATATTAAGGATATTTGTGAAGGCAGACCATGAGAACTATGAGAATAAGCATAAGGTTTACCCTTCACTTTCTGAAGTAGTCCAGTAAAGTAGTTTGCTTCTTCTTGCCCAGATGTCTCACGGAAAGAAGTTTTCTCTCAATTTGGTTGAGAGTGTTGATGAGCTCTTCATCCACACTGAAGGAGGAGAAGTACCGGCGGACAATATCCAGTCCTTCCACTGCTGCCCCAAAAGTTGGTTCTGCTGGATCCTGTTCTTCTTCGTCTTCCTCTTCAGTACTTTGCCTTTTTGCATCATCACAAAGGTCTCCAACATCCATTTGTGGTGGTGAGGTTAGGATATCATCATCACAAGTAACAAATTCTTCAAATATTGTGATAGTAGAATCCTTTGATACAACCCCCCAATCTTCCCCAATGTCATCAGTAGCGTCTTCTTCATTAAAAACTTCTGAAATAGCACCAAAACCTGCATGGCCAAAGCAGTTTTGAATAGTGGTCGTTGTGACTAGTTGCCATGCTGCTACAAACATATGCATGGCTTGGAGTATGTTCAATTTCATTACCTCATTTCTTTCGAGGAAAGAAACAGCTCTTTGAACCAGGGCCTTCCTGTACTTCACTTTCACAGAATGAATAATGCCAAGGTCCAAAGGCTGCAGGTGACTGGTGCAGTTAGGAGGAAAGAAAACCACTTTTGATATTCCGCAGGAAAGACTTCTCTGAAGGATGAGCTGGACATCTGTCTTATCACCAGCACTATTTTCCTTCCTGCCGATCCCTTCTTGGCATCCAAGCTTTGTAAAAATTTTCGAAATATCTCCGATGTCATCCATGCACTTTTGATAAAATCATATTTACATGGGAGTGTACGGGTGTTCTTGAAACATCTTGGATTCTTAAATTTTCCAATTATTAGTGGGGGTAATTTTTTACTCCCGTTGCTGTTAACACATAACAATGCTGTCAGTCATTCTTTACTTTTTTTGCCTCCGTGGCATTTTTCTCCGCGAACAGCGTATGTTTTGGACGGGAGCAAGTTGTAAAACACTCCCGTTTCATCGGCGTTAAAAATATCCTTAGCATCATATCCTTCAAGAAGTTGAGGCAACGTTTTCTCTTTCCGGTATACAACTGTATCATCATTAACTTCCGCACTCTCGCCGCACATGTTTTGGAACGAAAGATTGTGCCGTTTTTTGAAGCGATCAAACCAGCCATTAGAAGCATGGAAATCGACCAAACCCAGCTTAAGTGCGATTTCTCGAGCTTTTTGTTTAAGTATGTTCCCGTCAATTGGAGCGTTCTCACTCCTTTTTCCCTCGAACCATTTCATTAAAATGTTTTCAAGTTCCTCGTACGGCGAAGAACTAATATTCTTCCGTATTTTTGCCCCAGAACCGCACTCAACTTCCGCGGTCAGAATAGCTTCCTTCTGTTTCATGATGCCAAACAGCGTAGAGGGTGCCAAGTCATATTTTTTGCCATGTGTGACAAAGGTACTTGGCTATCCCTTTCAACATCCCTGATGATGTCTATCTTTTTCTGAAGAGTCAGCTTCTTACGTTTTGCAGCCATAATGAATATGGTCCGCCGTAACTCCCAGTACAACTCTTATCACAGACACAAAAAACTCGTAGCACAACTTCCAACAACACAGGAACAAAAACAGAGAATGAGCCTTCAGTCCGCACCCCTCGCGTCCGCGTGATTCCTAAGCAGCGATTGGAGCAGCGGGACAGAAGTGCCTAGCCGGTGTAAGAACGCTGTGGCTATAGGTTAAGGCAGCTGACGTCACTGTAGACATTACCCGACTAAAACTGTCCTAACTCCCTATCGATTGGAGATAAGTATATGCGTTCGCGGACTTTTTTGTAGAGCTTGAACAGCTCTACATTTCGTACGCATATACTTGGGGTCTATCAATGACGGTTCAGGCAGCGTAAGCCATGGAAGGCACGACTTTCTACTTATTCCGTAATTTTTTCTAGAATACATTTTCATTTTGTAGAATATCCATAAACATTTTCAGTTTCTTATTGCTTTTAATCTTTCACCTAAATCACGTGAAGTTTGCAAGAGACCTTTGGCCTAAATATTTATATTTCGTGAAGTTACCCGAGTCTCGCGGCATTTACGCGTAGGCCCTACGTCAGTCATGCCTCTAGGCTGTATAGCTAGTCTCAAGGTAAACCGCACTTCGTTCCCATACAGCCGTCATTCCAGTACTACCTACAGTTCAATGGACATAACTAACCAACAGCATCTAGCGTGATAGTGACTGCTGCTTGCCGGTAACAGCGATTTCCAGCGGCCGAGCCAATTTATCACGGTTCTATACATCGCTAAAGGAGCGATTTCGTTTAGCACGTCAACTTCGGACTGAGATTACGTCAAAACGGAAGTTAATTTACATTCAAAACAAGTTTAGAAAAAGTATCTTATCGACATATTCATTACAACGGGATGCGCGATCGAAATTTATGTGAAATTTAAACACAAATAATGCTAAATGTTCCGGCATAACTCAACAAGATGACGGTGTTTCGCCCCGGTGTGCAGTTGGGCTCTTCAGTTGGTTAAAACACACCTCACCAAGACACTGTCTAGTGCACACTGGGAAGGCCATTGCAAGACGTATTTGATACATGTGTATCCACGTCACGAGCAAGCCAGTGCACTATGGGAGTCGAAACTCCATTCCAAAGCAATTATAACCGTACCTTGGCATTGAATATACAATTTTCATATGAAAATATACATTGTCCGTTGAGCCATAATATATTTAAACACAAATAGTGCTAAATGTTCCGGCATAACTCAACAAGATGACAGTGTTTCGCCCCGGTGTGCTATTGGTGAGGTGTGTTTTAACCAACTGAAGAGCCCAATAGCACACCGGGGCGAAACACTGTCATCTTGTTGAGTTATGCCGGAACATTTAGCACTATTTGTGTTTAAATATATTATGGCTCAACGGACAATGTATATTTTCTTATGAAAATTGTATATTTATGTGAAATATATTCCTTAGAAGCGGACTTTTCCTTATAACGGGGTTCGTTAGAAGGGGATTTAAATAACACTGTGCTTATGGCGATTTGGCTGGGACTTACGAAAATCTTCGTTAAAACGGGGTTTTACTGTATGTTGTTTTTTTCATCCACGATTATGGCCGATAGAATAATGTGTTTGGGTATATTAATTCGTAGTTTATTTGGTTGCGCTAATAAATAGGAATGTTCTACGCGGTTCTGTTTATCCTTTTTACAGTAAGAGCAGTAAACTTAAGTTGGCCACTAATACCTTCTCGCACTTGACCATGATGATAGCAAATACGTTTTGAGAAGTATTTTCCATTGTATGAATAATAATATATTGTAGCCTATATTTTTCATTCTCCATTGATTTCCCCTCGTTTTGCAATATTTTTCAATACGATAGAGATTACTTCAACAATGTGAGTGTTATAGGTTAAGTTACACATCGTCCATTTCTCCTTGATACCACTGCATTTGAATATGATTTGGATGCTGTTGGATAATTATTAATCAGGAGTTGCTAAAATGCGTATCCCTATTTGCATGTAGATGACCTTGTTGTTCTGGACCTTAAAGCAACAATAACTAACTAGATGCATTGAAACTAAGCAAATTGTTCTTGCATTGCTCCCATTTGTATGTTCACACCTGATGCTGTTTATCAGTATGACTTTTGTCATCTATCTGCATGAGGGATTTTTTTAAAACCTTCCATTGAGTACGGGTGTTGGATGTTCTCAATTCATGTTGAAGGATTTTAAAAAGAACTCCAATATAACAAAGTAAATAAATTTGGTGTCTTCAGTTTTGTTATGTGGAGGTTTACTTTATTTTGTAAATATAGATAAAATTATCAAAAAAAACTATTTTGTAATCGACTGAATTGTTCAGGATCAATGTGGACTGCTTCGAGTCGTATCGGCGGCTGGATATATACGCCTTTGGTCTAGTCCTGTGGGAAGTGTGTCGACGAACGTTATCCAACGGGATTGCAGAAGAATACAAGCCTCCGTTCTATGACCTGGTGCCCAATGACCCCAGCTTTGAAGACATGAGGAAGGTGGTGTGCGTGGACCAGCAACGGCCCAGCGTGCCCAACCGATGGGCTTCCAATGCCGTGAGTATAGTTGGATCTAATCATGTCCATATTCGCGTGATAACATTTTCCATTAGTACGGTTGAGCCTTATTATGCTATATTTTAAAAATAGATCTATGAGTAACACTCAGTTGAAGGTCCTAATAATTCTTTTTTTTTAATTTCTTTTTACAAGCAAATTGACTCCTTAGGATCACCTTACAACGTAATTTATTTTTCCTCGATCAGAGTTTTCTCGGTTATTATCATTATTATTACCGGTATAACACGAATGATGGACCAAGCAATAGAGAAAAGACATCAAGCTTGGATAAACCATCAATCCCATAAATCAAAAGAATCAAATTTGGAACTAAAACGACAAAGACAGTCGACCCATAAACTCATCACGCAAACAAATCGTAAATGCCTTAGAAAAGATAGAAGAAGATTTCAAGAAAAAACAATTGCGAAATTATTACAAAACGTTTGTCAGATATCTTTAAAAATATGAACCCCCTACATTAATGCTGCGAGATATATCAGGAAATTTAGCAGATAATAACAAAGAAAACGTAGAGGCATTCAAGAAATTATTAAATTGCAATGATCCCTTGGAAACTTTTTAAGTAAACACGGATACACCTATTTTAACTCCTCCAGGTATAATAGATCCTCGAACCATCAATGAAGTAGATTAGCAATTAAGGAACAAGACAAGACTTAGTCTTCACAGAAATCTGGAAAAATGCTGGTAAACCCATGATCATAAATCTCCATCAATGCCTAGTTAAAATGTGGATCGCCAAAGAAATTCCATAGAACTGGACGTCAGGAATAATCCATTATTTAAAAAAAGAGACAAAACCAATCCAGATAATTATAGAGGCAAATGTCGGGATGGTTCCTTTCAATAGGTCCATTGCCGATTTCTTTCCAAAATACCTTCCCTGACCCGTCCTGAAATAAAAATAAATGGCCATTGGCTGCAATAATAAAATTATTATAATTATAGAGGAATGACCCTTCTGGACTGCTTATACATTAGGATCCAAAATATGCTGGAACCACAACTTTTTAGAATACCAAGGAGGATTTTGCCCATACAGAAATTACACAGATTAAATTCTTGGTCTGGAAACTTCTGGAAACCTTACACAACTCTATTGGAATGCAAGAAAGCTGATGGATTGGAATCCGGGCTAGCCATAGGAAACAACAACATTCTTGGTCTGGAAGTCATAACAATTTGGCTTCACAAAAAATGTAGTGTTATTTCATTGTTTTTAAGCATAAACTTGTTATAAAATGGACAAGAAGTGATATTCTTTGTTTCTTATCTCAAAACTATACAATAGAACCTCATTAATTCAAAATGTAAGGGATCAAAAAAATCCATTTTAAATTACAGAGTAGGCCTACCTCTCTAATTCAAAATTGATACTGGCAAATGGGCAACACTGATTATGAGCTTTGCAAGCTTGCAAAATGATTCTGTAGCACCTTGTTTTAATTCATTATAGAAATTAATTGTAATTTAATTTAAACGTCACCTAAACAGTTTTATGGGTAAATTCATTGCAATGGTGTTATATTATGTTATAGGACATATTTGTCAAGTGCAAAGTTCAAATAATTTGACATGGATATTCCGCAAAAGTAAGAATCGTTAAGTTACATCGTGAACTTCACTCTTGGTCTGTTTGATCATAATTCTGCTGACCCAATGGTTTTGAGTTCATGGTTAGACATGGTATTATATCACAATGGAACGCAATTGGCGCGATTCCTGGTCCATATAACGAGATTACCTTTGTCCTTATGGTTTAGACTTCACAGTCAAACACGGAAACATATGATGATATGCAACCGCTCTCGGCCCATTCGACAAGATCCAGCTGTCTTCGCAATTGAGCACGGAGTTAGGTATCATTATGTTACACGATCTGCGCTGTCCCCAGACCATTTGGTAAGATTCCTGCAGTTGTCGTGTTTCTTATGTTTGCAGTCGATTGTCCTGAGCCCATTAGACAAGATTCCAGTTGTCCTTGTGGGCATGCGTTCACGCAAGGTAGAGTACAGAAAATGTCTAGTAGTTATTGGGATGTTGTGCAATCAGCACCATTTTTGGCCTGTTTGACAGCACTCCCACTGTTTCTAGGGCTTTGGGTTTGCGGCCAGGAACAGAAAAGTTAGTGAGGTTTAAGCAATCGACACCTTTTTTGGACTCATTTTAAGTGATTTCTCTCTGCCCTCGTAGGCTTATAATTGCAATTAGACTTGGAGAAATATGATGGCATGCAATCAGCATCACTTCGGTCCATTTGACATTCCTGCTGTTGTAGCGGAGTGATGGTCTCAAGTTCTGCAGTCGGGTACAAGGAAATGTTGCGAGTAGGTACCGCGATCCGCATCGTTCAAGGTCCATTGGACAAGATTCCTACTGATCTGTTTGCAGTTATGTTGTGGGTTCCATCTTTGATATGCAATTTCAGCGGGTATACATTTATTTGAATTAGGTATTCAATATTTCAAATTATAAAAGGAGAATTGAATCTTATCCCGAATGGGCACATTGTTCTTTTGAATTGAGAATCATACAAGTATATTGGATGGGACCAAAGTTCAAAGTAAATTAAGAAATATCATGAAATTTTGAAGCCTCCGTGGCTTAGGCGGCAGCACGCCGGCCTCTCACCGCTGGGTCCGTGGTTCAAATCCCGGTCACTCCATGTGAGATCTGTGCTGGACAAAACGGAGGCAGACAGGTTTTTCTCCGGGTACTCCGGTTTTCCCTGTCAAAATTTCATTCCAGCAACACTCTCCACATCATTTCATTTCATCTGTCATTCATTTAATCATTGCCCCAGAGGAGTGCATCAGGCCTCGGCAGCCGGCACAGTTCATATCCTCGCCGCTAGATGGGAGCTTCATTCATTCTATTGCTGACCCGGTCGGAGACTGGAAACAGGCTGTGGATTTTCATTTTCATGAAATTTTGAATTACAGAGTTTCAAATTAACCAGATTTTATTGTAGTGAGAAATACTCGATGCTGTCTTCAGTCCAAGGAGCGTCAATTCTTCTCAAGTTCCTGGTTATCACAAGAGATGTATGTCTGATTTTTTGATTGCTTTCTGTTACAGACTTTACTTGGAATGGCAAAACTCATGAAGGAATGTTGGCATCACAATCCAAACGTTCGATTACCTGCCCTCCGCATCAAGAAGACTCTGGTGAAACTGGCCTCTTCCGACATCCACATCCACCTCGACCTAGATATTTGATGAGCATCCCTCTGTGTAGGGAAAGAACTTTCATTCATGTGTGTCAGAGTGGACAAGTGAGGTCCTAGCAGTGCCGATATGAAGAACGAGACACTCCCTGTCTGTGCTGTTTGACATTGGGAAGCTGACAGCTGACACAATAGCAACTGCAGAAGCAAGGTGGGCCACATTATTCCTGTCTCTGGTAAACCAGGAAGTAGGTGGGTCTTTAAATCCCTGGTGAAACCTGGGATTGAACCAATGCCCTCGTGCACTACCGGGCCGGCTCATGACAAGCCGAGCCACGTACGACTATAGCTGAACGTGATCGATCAATGAGTTTAGTCCCATTGGCAAACCCACTTGATCAGGTATCCAGCTGCGGACGGTGTGCAATACTGCCATTACAGATAGCGTTTTTGGCTTGCAGGTTCATGATAATATGTCCGATAGCAAGCAATCAACCGTCTCTCAAAGTAAAACAACTCTCGGAGTTGAAGCGTGTCGTAATCCTCTTACTTTTGAGTTGTGTTTGTGAGAACTGTCATAGTTGTCTTATGAGGTAAATGTATGCTTTTGTTTTAGATAAGGAGTCGGTAAGAATTTAATTTATAAAATCTTATTGAGTTAAATTGTTTTAAATACCCCTAGATTTTAATTTTGATGATGAGTTTTGTAAAAAAATTAAATTAATTATAGGTTTAAAAATGTTAATGGAATTTGAAACTGGAGCATGTAGCTTGTGCCCATAGTTCTGGACACTTAACATCTTATGTTTTTAAGTAATTATTTATCTATGGCGATTATCGCTGAGTGCACAATGTTGGCGTTGACCACTCTGCGTTCAACATGAGAAAAAGAGTTTCCTTAGCCAGTACCGTATTTACTTGGCTATAGGACCCCCTTTTTTCCCCTAAATTTTTAGTTCCGAAATGGGGTGGGGGTACTATAGACACGAACTTTGCAAAAATCCATTCTTTGGGGAAAGGGAGAGAGTAAAAAGAAGCTATTTTATTTTGATGCTACATGGTATGATATATTTAATCAAAATAAACAAAGTTTATCAGCAATGATACACCTTAACATCCACGCAGCGAGGTCCGCAAAGACCGAAGATACTACCATAAAGTGGTGGTTGGGCATGGCCAGTAGAACATGCAGGCTGAATACAAAATCTCTACCTGTAACACGTTCTTTGTTTCGAAATTCATCACAGAGTGTAGACTGGCGTGCTTATACCGGCCGGCCACTAGCGTCTCGTCCTTACATGAATGCGGCAGCACCACACGTAAGGCTGGCCGGCCACCTCTCACATAGCGTGTGTATGTCGGCCTACCGGCCCCCTGTCTCATAGCGTGAGTCATAGCCCATATGCACGGAAGGAAAGTCAGAGACTTCTTTCTTCAAACAAGGTCACGCTTTGTTAGCAACAGAGCTCGCATACGATTGATTGGTATTGCCCAAGCAGCCAACAATGATTCAACATCTGGTATACAAAGGTAAGTATATTCTATGATTATTGCCAACCACCTCTGGAAAGATATCACCCTTTCTCTGCGGTTGTTTTGCCTGACCATCCGCGCGGAGCTGCTCGTGCCGTGCTTGTTGCTAGACAATGACGGTCAGGACTCTCAGTAATTAAGGAGGGGTACTCTAAGCAATTCCCAAGAATTTTGTATTTTGGCTCTCGAAAATTAAGGGGGGACTATATCCGAGTAATTACGGTAATCATCTCCTTCGAAGAGTACAGAATTTTTTTACTATACGCTCTTTGGAATCTATCTCTTTTCTGGTCAATTTCAAAAGTTGCCAGATTTTTGTTGATACTGTATATTACTGCATTTAGAACTGTAAGATGAGGATCAATTGAAATGATAATCAGGGTGTCTACCAGTAACAAAAAAGTAGCTAGTTTTACAAACGGGTAAAGATAGTAACGGAAAGTAGCTAATTTTTATGTCTGGATAGTTGAAGGTAACTAAAATTCACTGAAGTCGGTTTAAATCATTTAAACTCGCGCCACTAGGCTCACAGATTGCAATGGAACAAGTTTCACAAAAGAGGCACCGATTGTGTAATAAAGCTATATTTTCCCATGCCCGAGCTCAAGGAAATGCATACTGAGGATACCTTCAGTGGTATACATCGGTTTAACATATATTTTCGGCATCAAGAAGAGTTTTAGTTTGGTGTGAAATATTTTTCTGTATTCTTAAGGACCCTGACTTTTCATGAGTTGTTGATTCGCGAAATCTTCCGAAACTAAACAGAAACCTCTCATTTCTGTTATTGACCTCTAAATTTGGAGACTATCTCAAATTGAAGTCCAGAAATAACGCAAAATAATTTAATGTCACAATCTTGCGAATGATACTGCTTCGAAAATAAATTCGCGAAATAACATCTAAATACATATACAGTATTTTTAAAATCTCTCCATCTCGTAAGGTTGCGACATGTAGTAATTATTCGAAATTTCGTTATATGTCTATTTTTCCTTCGAACTTTGGTGCCATCAGATATAATATATATATATATACAGTAGAACCTCGATGCATCGTTCCCGGAACTGTCGTTTTCCCGAATGTATCGTTCAATTTATTTAGTCCCGAAATTTTTCCATATAAACTAATGTTAAATTTCCCCGCATCTATCGTTCCTCGAACTATCGTTTTTTCACCTGGATCGTCAAAAAATCACCAGTCCTTGGCCACAATTTTCCCGCATTGATCGTTTATGAGAAAATATATGCAAATGTTGTTTTGAATTTGAAGCGACAATCTGTTACGCGAGAATGTACGAGGTACGAACGAATAGGAGTTCCTAGGCTTGAGCAAGGTTCAAGTAGGCTGGACTGCAGTGTATTACAGCTGAAATGCAGTCAATCGGTGCTGAGGAACTTCAGAACGTAAATTACAATTTCATAAAGAGGTGCCAGGTATGTGTAGCAGTGAATGGCGAACATTTTCAGCATCAGCTGTGAACTATAGGCTACTCAATGACTCAGGGGCGCGCGAGCTACGCATTACGGCAAAGTGCCGGCGGGAGACAGGCTCGCAACGCCGGCGGGCGAGCTAGCGAGGGTTCCCATTAAGAAGTGAAAAACAAGAAATAATAATACGATTGTTTAACTATAATCGGCAATATGTAACAAAACAACTACAAGAGAAATGCACCCAGATACAACAAAACAAAGAAAATTGAGTCACTTTACGAAGTAGTCTGTTATCTTGACTTGTTTTTTTGTTGGCCGCGGCCACGGCGTGAACAGTATTTTCAAACCGATATAATTCGGCCATTATTTCCTCAGAAACGTTGAGGCGCGTCACAAAATGTTTGATAGTCCATAGAGCATTGACAGTATCATTAAAATCCATTGTATTATGCTGGGGCTCTTCGTCATCGTCATTAATAAAATACCGTAGTGTAGGCCTAAATTAATTTATGGAAGTTCATTTGTCTGAAGATGCAAGATTATTATAACACAGAACCAATCGCGTATTTTTAATGGCTTGACGAGAAGTCTTAAAAAAAACACGAATAAAAAAATTATAAAAGCGGAAATAATAAAATGTTTAATATATCGGTGATTGTAAAACACAAACGCTTTCTTTCGCTCATCTTAACATAAGCTTCAGATGCTCTCTGTGATCTATGGCTGCTTCCTGTTATTTTGAGAGGTCAACAACACCTTGGCTAACACAAATAGCGCTCGCTTATTACGCAAGCTGTTCCTCCTTGTTGCGACACTTGACAAGCGAGTGTCGCCGTGACCACCGGTGTCGCTCAAGGCCATCGTAACACCTATAATAGCACGCGGTGCATCCTTCGGAGCAGAAGTACAGGCTGTACCAAAAGTTTGCATTCAACCATACGTACTTTCTCAGAACACGCAGCGTATAAATGATGCTTTATATTGCAAGGGACTTAAAATATGATCGTACAAGCATGAAAAACTTATATCGGAAATAAATTAACATGGAAAGTATAGGGATTTTGCAGGGACCAGGAAAAAACATTTTTTTTACTAAAAATTTTTATGTTACCCGCATTTATCGTTTTCCCGCATCCATTGTCATTTTCCCCCTCCTCCTTGAAAAACGATGCATCGAGGTTCTACTGTAACCGGTTATCTCGAAAACATGTATAATTCATGATTCGAATTTGAAAGAAAATGTGTCCTCTTGTGGTATTATTCAGACAATCCTCTGAGAATAATTCGTGATATTCAATCCTACTTCGAACGTTCATCCTCCATAATCACATCCTCAAGACTTGCCTGCGAGAATCTTGTCAAACGGACCAAAAATCTAAAAGCCCATGCCTGATCGCGATCTTGTAACTACGAGGACTGCAGAAATCTTGTCAAATCAATGTGATTGGGTGCCCTTCACGAAACATTCTGGGCATTTTTTCCATGACCGTAGGAGGAGGGAGAAGTGCATCAACCCACTTAAAAATGGCATAGACTACGTAGCATCCCGATAATTATTTCTCCTCATGATCCACCGCGAACTCCCAACCACAGTGTAGGGACGGCGCCCCACATACAATATGTCTATAACTTTTCGTGAATTTTAACCATGATTAAACTCAAACTGCCTCCGCCATTCTGCTAGGTCAGATAGACAGGCAGACTATCGTTGAACGGCCGGGTGCGGCGTCGATTGTATAATATCGCGTTCTCAGTGTCCAACCGCAACGACAACGTGATCTCGTAAAACAGCAGAGAGCAGCGGCGATTGTGTAACATCCCAATATTTATCCGCATTCGATGACGAGGACAACTGGATTCTTGTCAAACAGACAGTAAGCAGCACCGATTGCATAATAAAGCTATATTTTCCCGCCAGACCTCAAGGAGAATGGAGATCGGAGATCTTGTCGAATGACTACAAGTGACATTGATTGTGAAAATCGCGACGTTTCTCTGTGTTCTACCGTGAAGACCCCAGGAATCTCTTCAAATAGCTGAGAGCAGCGCCGATCATGTTACAGCTCAATATTTCTCTGTACTTGACGGCGAAGACAGAATTTGGTGACGATTACGTAATGTCGCATATACTTCTTCGCGCTCTACCGTGGGGACAAAGTAAATCTCTTCATAACTTCTTGTACACAAGACTACATATTAGCTAAAAAAAAAAAAGACGATATTAAATAGCTATTATTCATTTATTTATTTAATTTTTATAACACCGCAAGTGATTTTTATTTACCGCTTTAAACACAGTTCATTTTTGTTTTTCTTCACCACGTGATGAGCTATGTTTGCAGACCGCAGACACATCTTGAATTAAAAGGTAACTAAAAAGTAGTTAATTTTTACTTCATCCTTACAGTAGACACCCTGATAATGCTTGTGTATGGGTCGTGGTGGTGCGGCAGTCAAGCTGTTGGCTTCTCACCCCGGTGGACCGGGTTCGATTCCCCGTCAATCCGTGTGAGATTTTCAAAGTGAAATGCCATGTATTGTGGTTCGGGTTCCATGTAAAAAGGAGGTCCCGTTGCTCATGTTCGTGAGATTAACGGTCACGTAAAACTACAAACTTCCTACTTCAATGCATGTGTATGAGACAGAAGTATGTTTCAGCACACTTTTATTTTTATGTTAGTCTAATTTACCACACATCATAAAGAAGAGCAATGTAACTTATTAAAGACTTGTGTTTAAATCCCAATACATTACAGAACAAATGTTTTCCACCATGTGGAACTTTTTCTAAGGTGTTAAATTGGTCCAAATTGTAAAGAAATCAGCCCCATTGAGATAATGGATAAGCAATGTGTGCTCAACGATCATCGTAGGCAGTCTTTTAGCAGCTCATTTCAGAAAGTGCTGTGTTGAATGTTAAATGGTGAAGGTATGGAGTAAGGCTCCCTTTCAGCTCTCAGGTTCAGTACCGATTCCATACAAAGATTTATATTTTGTCAGTCAATAAGAGAGGAGTTATTCATCATACCATGTACATTTAGATAGGCCAATGAATTAGTAGTAAATGGTGCAAGCAAGTTTCAGTTGCATGATGGAAATTATCAGAAAGTCTATTTGGTTGTGTACAAGGGTCTTACCGTATATACCCGAATGTAAGACTAGGTTTTTTCCCACTTTTTGTTTTATAAAAATTTGGGGTCTTCTTATATTCAGGGTATTAAAAAAAAATGTTATTATTATTATTATTTGCAAAGTAGTATGTGGTGTTGGCATCTTGTAACTCGCAACAAATCAATGCGTTAATGAAGATTAAAATATGGTTTGTTATGTTTAATTACCATGCATATACGAATAGCGTACATTTTGAGGTTAGGATTTACTCATACACGTCATTTTAAGCGGATAAATTATATGTTCGAAAGCATATGGAAATATGTTTTAAAACACTCTTGAAAAGAACAACCAGTCAGTTTTATGAGCAGTAATTTGAGTGATCAACGTATCTTAATTTAATAACGTCTCCCATTCTTGAACAAAGAAATTATAGAGTATGTCTTGGAAAAGCGGGCAGAGGGATTTCCGATAATATGAGACGTTATAAAAATGAAAGCACGAGCTTAAGGGCATATATTGTGCAAGTTATGAGTTAGCGAGTATTTTTTTTTCAATATCTGTAAGAGGCAGTTGATAACTAGGCCTCGTCTTACATTCGGGTATATACGGTAACCTCCTCCTTGTTGACATAAAAGCATGCCTGTTAGCTTTCATCCCAAACTGATTGAGCATTTCTTAATTTGGACTACTTGTGCCACATATTGTGTTATGCTCAAATATTAGGTTTTATTATATTGTTTTATCTGATATTTTGTGCCAAGTCTTTTTAAGTTTTTATGTCATAGTTAACTGTTAATTGTGAATGGTCGTGCTGCACAGTGTTAATCTGAATGGAAGATACAAGAATGAATAGTCATAAGTTATTGCTCTCTTCAGACTTTTAATTGTAAGCCTCATAGAAGATGGAAAATGAGCTTCATTTAGAGCTATGAAAGACAGATAAGTGTTTGCTAGTTTAGAGCAGGGGTCCAGAAAGCCCAAGCACCAGATCGCCAGGGCAACTGCATATTTGAGAATTCCACCAAACATCCCATGACATCTATTACAAGTATCACGAAAGAAGACTGAGGTTAATTGGCAGGCATCATATTGGTGCTATCATTGCTGGCTCCTCAGTCTGCATCCCTGGTTTAGAGGCTCGAAGACCTTGGTAAATGTGTTGACAAGATGTTTTGTTATTCCAAGTTGCTCCTCTCTAGAACCATATTAAGGGACTTCTATATCATCATAGTTCAATAGCTTACAAAGAAAGTTGTCTTAAGATTAGACAACATAGATATCAAAAGCTGATTCTGTGGCATGCCACTTGGTGTTGCTCATACTCCACTAACATTGAACTTCCATTCTGTTTACAAATCTTGTTGGTAATTTCCTTCAGAGAATTGTTAAATCATTGCTAGATTATATCATGTTCTTAATTCATTTCAAGGCCATCAAATATGTAAGTATTGAAAGCAATTTGACAAGAAAACTTGTCGAGTACCGGTATATTTGATTGTGTCCAAGGGACCTACAGTAGGAGTCAGATTAGCACTGTGCAATATTTTTGTAGTATTATTGAAGTTGGGTTCATACTTGCATTTGTTTTGTCCCTCCCTACTGGTTTAGTATTAATATTTGCTATTGTTGCTGAGGTGTTCTGGAGATTTTGTCAAAACACTGTAACTATATTGAACTTGACTCTTTAATTATTTATTATATTATAGGAATTTGACCATCCAGAACACTCCAGAACCTTGTCATTACAGCTCTATTCTCTCCTGAACGTGTACTTAAAACTTGGCGTAATGGGAAACTGAACGGACTAAACATGTCATTGAAGACATGAAACAAACAAATTTCAACTTGCTCATGGATCATATGTTAATAGATCATTGTTCTTGTTGCCTTTAGCACAGTGAAGACCTATAACTGATGAAAATGTAGAAACCAATAATCTGTGATAGTGTCGTTAATCTTACAACTTTTTCGAATGAAATTTATATCAGAATGCTTAAAAGTATTTTACTTGTACAAATGTTACTACTAGAATTTGTGATCACCTTTGCATTTCGGCTTTTGATTGTCATTCATTTTTGAAAGATTGTATATGTGACATGAAATTCGGGTCAACTAAAATAGATATTAGCGAGTCCCAAAGAGGTGCACGAATCCAATGATAGTTACTCTTTTACTCCACGATTGCTTGCCACGGTGGGTGAGTGTATATCGTGTCGGTCTACTAACCCCAAGATTGCAGGTTCGCTCCTGGCCGTGGTAAGTGATTTTTGAAAGGCGGCAAAAATACGATACGCATGTCATCCGATGTTGGCATGTCAAAGAACCCATTTGAATTCAGTAGGCCGAGTTCATAAAGGCAAAATTAATCTCGGAAGTTTCCGCCAACACAAAGTTCCTCATTTCTCTACTAGAAAGCGCTATAGTGTTCAAGGATCTTGGATATCTAACATCTAACCTCCTTTACTTTCATAGTCAAGGAACAACGAAATTCGACATGCAAGCTACCCTCTGGGTGTCAAATAACAAAGCTTGCAACCGGCACCCGAGGCCATACGATATTATTATACCCCACGATTAACATTTTCACCCTCGACACGCAGCAAAGTGTAGCATGTGTTGGTTCACAAGATCCTTGGAATGGAGTATACAATGTGTGTGGCAATCATATTATTTGTGCAAAAATGTTAAGAAACATATAATTTAACATGAGGTTTCTTGATTATTTGTATAATTTTTTGGGTAATCCGTTAGTAATTACACTTCTACGATGTAAATTTAGTATAATGACACCAGTCTCATAATTTGAGTAATTTCCATTCCACATGACTCGTTCTAAGCCCAAGATAGCAGGTCCAAACTTGGCCCTAATCAGTGACTTCCTTTTTTCATCTACTGAAGGCAATCCTTCAGCTCTTTGGTCATTGTTGAAACTATTCACAAAACTGCATGCTTCAGAATATGAACTGCTGACACTAAAGCATACATAATGTTTATAACTGGGGCTAGGTGAAGAGATAGCAATTAGACTAATGGAAATGCATGATGTCATTTGAATTGCAATAATTACACTAAATTGTGATTTCTCTCAAAATACATTCTTTAGAAAAATTTCATATTGAGAAGAATTACATAAATCTCAAATTATATTTATCAACATTATCCATTTGTTAAGGCCTTTTGGTTTTCTCCAAGGCACAATATTTCAAAATTTTATGATCTGTTCAATAGGAGATAATAAGCATGAATTTTCTGATTACTGGAAATTTAGTGGTTTGAATTTTATATACGCACTTTGACCCTGTGGTGATTTTATGTCTTCAGCAAACGTGGCAGCTTTTAAATATATTTTAGCATAAAAATATTCAATATCTTCTATTGTGTAAATGAATCTACAGTAGAACCTCGTTAACTCGTTCCTCATTAGTACGTTTTATCGCATATCACGTTGTCATTTTCAAGTCCCGATTCTTATGTGATGACAATAATGTAAAAGTACCTCATTTATCACGTCGCACATTTTGCCGCGCATCGCTTAATACGATCGCATTTTCGTCAGCCCTGAAGGCATTCTTTGTCCACCCCTAGTGGAATGTGAGACCGACCGCACTGAGATAACATTCCTTGCCAACAAGCGGGCGAGGGTTGCGACTTAACAGGTATAGGCGACTCTTAAAAGTAAGACAGTGGCACGTGTCGCGCATCGCTTAGTACGATCGCATTTTCGTCAGCCCTGAAAAGCATTCTTTGTCCACCCCTAGTGGAATGTGAGACCGACCGCACTGAGATAACATTCCTTGCCAACAAGCGGGCGAGGGTTGCGACTTAACAGGTTTAGGCGACTCTTAAAAGTAAGACAGTAGCACAGCGCCGCGCCACTTCTGATTAACGCGGTTTTTACATTTCCCTACTGACAAATTAATGAGGTTTAATTGTTATTTTCCATTAGCACGTTTTCCCGCTTTTGACGTTCAAATTTTTCAGTCCCTCGAAAAACGTACTAACAAGGTTTCACTGTATATAGGAAAACACAACAAGGTAGACACATAATTAATTAATTAATGCACATAAAAAGGAGGTTATAAATATGGATAAAGGACGAACATAATATCAGGCAAGTGCGAGTGGAGGGAGAAATAAAAGGGAAAAGCACAGATAATCTCCTCCATGCCATCCATCCAATCGATAGCTCTTTTATCCGTGTTTCTATCCTTCTTTTCCTCTCCAGTGAGTTTCTATTGGTTAAACAGAATGTTTTACATTCCAGGGCTTCACCTCCATAATAAACTCGGAACTTTTACCGGGTCATCATTTTATTTCCCGCATGTACGCGCCACTAGGCCGGTGAAGGTGGCCTTGGCAGATGCGGCCGCTAGGCCGGTCAAGGTGGCCTTGGCGTTCTCCCCGCAATGAACACGTGCGCTGCGATCGGCAATGTTACAATAAGCTGTCAGTATCTCCGGCGTATTCAAGCTTGTGAAGTGCTAGTTGATTTGACCTAACATACAGTGCAGTCTCGGGGCTATTTTACAGTTTATGTGTTGCCTTAAAGTGATGTATTCTATACAACAACGTGTATTCATTGTGCTTTGTTATGCGAAGTTATGTTATCTATAGAACAACGAGTATTTATTGTGCTTTCTTATGCGAAGTATTCTTCTGTTAGAGAGTGCCGTTTTCGATTCATTATTATCCCCGCCAGATCACCCGATTTAAATCCATGTGATTATTACCTCTGGGGAATGCTGAAAGGAAAGGTATATGCAAACAATCCTCACACAAGTGAGGAGTTAAAAGAAAATATTCGCCAAGTTATAACGAACGTCGCACAGGAAGAAATTTGCCGTGTGTCTAGAAACTTGTTTACAAGGTGCCAGGCATGCTTGTGAGCTGACTGACAACACTTTGAACATTTCTTGTAAAACCAGGTAAGTTTGTAGATAATTATTTTCACTAGAAATTGCTATTAAATGACTGTATGTTGACGTGAAGTAGTGGGGAGAAGTCGCGCCCTTTTTACCGGCCAGCGAGCGGGTGTCAGCGCGAGAGCTTGCCGCGCCATGACCGGTATCGGATGCGAGACTTAAATTGATGACCCTGTATTTGATGTTCCCCTGGTTCAGCTAACAGTGAAACTGAAAATGATCAAAATAATACTGATATTTGCAATAAAACAAAATTTCCATCTCTGTACATTTAGTTCAAGACCTCACCACAGCTCGTGTGTCAGGGCAGTAGCGTCACATTACACATCAGTGATAATCTCGGGAAATCAAACCTGCTTGTTGAATGGCCTTAGCACGGAGGGTCTTCATGTGTTACATGGCAACATGACCAGTGTTGTTATGATGTTTTAATATGTTCTCTCTTGTGTTTTTAACGTAAGGTTACATATCAGATTACTGAGTTCAGTTCTTGATAGCTGTCCATATCATCTAAACATATGTATTATAACGTATCATCTTGTACAAAGTATACACTACTTCTTCCTTATTTGAAGAATCAATAAGTATTTTTCATTCATAATATGATTTTTTGCATTTTTCATTACTGTAAATGTATATTGTAATTGTTGTTATATATATACTGTACATAGTTGTAACATATGTATACATATAAGATTTAACACAAAATAAAGCAAGCAATATGTGACTTCTTTTATACCAAAGTTGTACACTGTATTTAATGTCGTGACCCCCACCATTTATATAGGCTTATCATTTGCCTGCATTAGCTGTCCACTTTTATCCTCCTTTTACCTGCTATGTATTTCCAGATGAATAAACACCCAAGTGCTGAGTTATTTTCACGCATCTTAGCCCCATTCTACATGTTCCCCCTTCTCCTATTGGTTCCATACATATTACATTGGTTTACATTTTACACACATGTACTCAAATAAGTTTCCTTCAGGGCCATAACTGAAAAGTAATTTCTGGGGGGGGGATAGTGGATAAGGATGTAGATAATGGGTGGTGTGAATAAAAATGAGTCAAAGCTCGTGAGCGTATGCTCAGTGAGTGCCCGTGTGTCTGACTGCCGATGAGCTTCTACTCCGCATTTCTGGTGAATAAGAATGTGGAGTGCAAGCACAGCGTACACTCAAGCATCTGGAGCAGCGACAATGCTCAAGGCCGTGTAATATGATGCTGACTCCTGATGTTTGAAAGACAGTTCATTGCTCACCACGGCAGAAGAGAGTGTTGAATTCCAGTCCGCTTTTGTCTCAATTTTGAAGGAACATCAATTTCTGTTTTCGAACCTCAGCTACCGGATACAAAGCACAAGAGAACAAGGGCAATAAATGAAGTTCAGTGTGATTTACTTGCAAAATTTAATTTAAATCTTTCGGTCCAACAGCTGTATAAAAAATTACAAAACCTAAAAACCAGGTTAAAATATAAAATAGATTTAAAGCGTACGGGAAACAAATCCATAACGTTAAAAGATTGGGAGAAACAGCTGATGAGTCTCGTGCAGCATTAATAAATTTAGGAAATTGGAATCGTGTAAATAACAAAACTTCATTACAGTAGAATCTCGCAAACTCGGCGCTCGGTAACCCGGCACTCCGGATTTCTCGGCCACCCTGACAGGAAGGAAAAAAACATGATTTTTGTTTTTGTGTTTCCGCACAGAGCGTTATTATGTTTTCTTTCGTCTTCTCCATCAATGGAATTCTTCTTCTTCTTCATTTCCCGTTTCCAGCTTCCTGGGTCGGGTTGTGAATCAAGGACCTCCAACGTTGCCTGTCTCTCCACCACTCCTCTCCCCCTTTAAGTACATCTTCAGGTTTTCCTCCCTTCTTCTCCACGCACTCCCACACTGTATCTGCCCATCTCTTTCGGGGCCTTCCGCGCGGTCTCTTCCCCGAAACCTTTTCCAGAAAAGCTTTCTTTGGCACTCTCTCCTCTCCCATTCTCATCATATGTCCATACCACTTTAACTTGGTTGTTTCTATCCTGTCCTCCAGCTTCAAGATTCCTGTCCTCCTTCTTATCTCCTCGTTTCTGATTTTATCTCTTCTGGTCTTCCCGTCTATACCTCTTAGGAATTTCATCTCCGCTGCTTGTATTCTACTCTCCTCTCTTTTTGTAGTGGTCCATGCTCCAGCTGCATATGTTAGTACGGGTCCATAATAGGTTGAATATAATACCTGCTTTCATTTCTTTGGGACATCTTGGTTCCACAGAATACCCCTAACACTCTGGTAGAAGCTGTTCGCTTGTTGTATTCTCTTTCCAATTTCCTCAGTAATCTTTCCATCTTCTGTGATCACACTTCCCAAGTACTTGAAACTTTTCACCACTTCTAGAATTTTTCCGTTCACTTCTATCTTTCCTCTTCCCTCCTTACTTCCCCTTGACATTACCATTGTCTTGCTCTTCTCTGTGCTAACTTTCATCCCAAACTTCTCAATCTCTTGGTTCCATACATCTACTTGTTTTTGTACTTCCTTTTCATCCTCACCCCATATCACTATATCATCTGCAAACAGCATGGCCTTTATTGCCTCTTGTCCCAATCTCTGTTTAACATTCTTGTGGATTTCATCCATGACTATGATGAATAGTAAGGGGGACAATACACTTCCTTGACGGAGACCCGTTTCCACCTTGAACCATTCTGTTTCTCCTATAGTGGTCTTTACGCTACTGACACAATATTTGTACATAGCTTTCACCATTTGCACTTCTGCACTGTTAACTTGCCTTTTTCTTAATACATCCCACACCACCTGTCTAGGCACACTGTCATAAGCTTTCTCAATATCAATAAAAGTCATCACCATGTCTTTTCCAAACTCCCATCTTTTCTCCATCATATGCCTTAGTGTAAAGATTAGATCAAAGGTTGATCTGTCTCTCCTAAAACCATACTGTTCTTCTTCCATCTCTCCATCTGTCTGCCTCCTCAGTCTACCTTCCAATACTCTCTCAAAGATCTTGGCTACATGGGCAATAAGGGTGATCCCTCTGTAATTGTTACATTCCTTTTTGTCACCTTTCTTAAAAAGTGGGATAATTAAACCCTTTCCCCATTCTTCTGGGATCTCTTTCTTCTTCCAAATTATTCTAAATAATCTATACAGCCACTGCAACCCTACTGGTCCTGCTGCTTTTATCATTTCTGTGGTCACCTCATCCACTCCAGGTGCTTTGCCACTCTTCATCTTCTTTATGGCTTCCTCTATTTCTAGCATAGATATCTCCTTTTCTTGTTCTTCTTCTTCCTCCATTGTTCCTTCTTGTTCCCTTTCTTCATCCAGTTCAATGTGTTTAACATTCAGTAGCTTTGAAAAGTATTCTTCCCATCTTTTCAATATACCATCTCTTTCATACAATATCTGTCCCGCTTCAGTTTTTACAAATTTTGTGTTTTCCCTACCTTTCACACTGTTTTTTACTAGCCCATACAGAACCTTTTTACTTCCTTTGATATCCTCCTCTAGAGTTTCAGTGAAACTTTCCCAGCTTTTCCTTTTTTCTTCTTGTACAATCTTTTGACATGCCTTCTTGGCTTCTCTATATTTTTGCCATTTCTCTGCATCTTTGCTGCATATCCACTTTCTCCATGCCATTTGTTTTTCTTTAACTGCTTCCTTTACCCTGTTGTTCCACCAAGGAGTCTCCCTTTCCTTTTTCCTCCCTGATAATCTTCCACAAGTGTTTACTGCACACTTCACAAATCCATTCTTAAAACATGTCCATTCCATTTCTATGCTTTTTGCTTCATCTTTGGGAATTTCCTGTTTTAGTTCCTCTTGAAACTTTTCCATTACCTCCTTCTCTTTTAGTTTCCATACCTTTATTTTTCTTTCCCTTTTTTCTACTAGTTTTGTGATTTTACCAAGCCTTACTTTGGCTATCACCACTTTGTGGTCTCCTTCAAAATCTCCTCTGGGCATAGCTGTCACATCTACTAACTGTCTTTGTTTATCCTTTTCCACCAGAATAAGGTCAATCATTGTCTTTGTCTTCCTGTCTCCCCATCCATACCTAGTTATTTTTTGCGAGTTCTTTTTCCTAAACCACGTATTTCCAACAGTTAATCCATTCCTCCTACAGAAATCTACTAACAGGTCTCCTTCTTCATTCTGATTTCCATAGCTAAACGGGCCAATAATCTCTTCTTTTCCCTGTCTATCTGTTCCCACATGTGCATTCATGTCTCCCATTATTATCACTTCTTTGTCTTCTATACACTTTTCCAGCTCTTCTAGAAACTCTTCTAGACATTCATCTACCTTCCCTGTTTGGGGAGCATAAACCTGTATAAAATCTTTTGTACCACTCTCAAGTCCAAGCCTGACTTTGATAATCCGGTCACTAATCGGGTCAATTTTTTCAACATACTGGTCTAGGTCCTCTCTCAATATGACACCAACGCCATTCGTTGCCTTCTGTCCTCCACTCCAATATAATCTGTACCCTTTCCCTTTCTTCACTTCTTTTCGCCCTTTCCATTTCGTTTCACTCACTCCCAGCATCGCTATATCTTTCTTCTCCATATAATCAACCAGCTCTTCTACCTTTCTATTGAGTGTCATGACATAAATGAAACCAACCTTCGTTACGTCTGGTAGCCTACTTCTCACAGCTCCCCCAGGACACCGGGAGCTGCGCGTCGCCTCCGGGGGACGCCCTAGCTGTTTCCGAGGCTTCAATCCACAAACTTTCATAATATAGGCTATTTGTTTGATGGGCTCGCCACACCCAAAGGCATTTTATAACCTACTGCCAGGTTTTTACTTTAGACCGCCCCTAACATGGGGAACAGACGCCTTTTGCAGCCGCTCCTCTGGAGTACAGACGCTGCTGGTGACAGTTCTTCCGCCTTCTCTGCCGTTGGGACACTTGTTCCTCATCCGCCTTCAAAGCCGTTCACTGCTACCTACACAAGCTGAGGAAAAATTCCCCTTCTCATTTAATCCCCAGAAGGGAGGGTTGCCTCATCTGCCAGCTTTGCCGTACCGAAGTCTCCTCCTCCGCCGCCGCTGCCATTAAGGACTTCACCCGTAACCCTGGGCATGGGTTCCGTGCTATACCCCACGGGACTGGGTCCTTGCCTGAACTCCGCCATCCTATCACTCCGACCTACTGAAGTGTAGGATGCCCACCCCCGTGACGTGGACACGCCAGGCAAGAATTACTCAAGTGGAGAATAGGGAAGGTGACCCTATCTCCCTTCAATGGAATTATCGACAGTTAAATACGACACGAAACAAGTTGACCTACAGTACATAGTACAAAGAGTAACGGCGACCTGATAAATACAGGCAGGCCTACTGTACAGTACTGTTGGCAGTAAGAAGTAAACAAACGGTTCTCGCGCAGAGCATTGTACTTATTTGATTGCCCATTCTCCGCAACTCTGTTTCTACGCCGTCTGCGTGACGAGGCCTCAAGAAACACGTTTCAAAGCGAAAAGCAAAAGAACATTACTTACTTTTTTGCATAAAAAGTAAATGGTAATTTTCACTAAGTGAAAAAACTATTTGCCTACGGGAATTGTTTTGTACATATTCAAGTACTGTAATTGTAGTGGCTTAATCATTTTAAAACTTTTTTTTCTGTTAAAAACAAATAAATGTACTGCATTGCATTACTTTTTAACCAAAACAAACAGCGTATTCCGTCTTTTTAACACATTTCCTGATAACCCGGCATTTTCGCGAACTCGGCCACCCTTCGGTACACATTAGGCTGAGTTTGCGAGAGACTACTGTATCATGAAAATAATACATTAACAATTGACAATTAACAACAATTGAATGCATATTTCACGAGCAAGACCTGCAGGAGCTGTCTTTACTTCGACTTGCAGCAGAAGCGACAGTGAAAACCTGAATGGTAAGGAAATTATATAAATATAGTACCAATAAGTTGTGGAAGGTAGAATTTATTTATTTACATAGGTCCCAATGAGCCTGAGCTCGTGTTAGGGACAATCAAGTAACATAGTTACAGCATGGCATATATATAATTTTGGTAACATTATTGTTTAGTTTAATAGTAGCCTAACTTATATTAGATTGCTAGTGACTAACTTTACAGAGATAATTCGGTATGATACATTGCATTGCTTAAGGCTATTGTACATGGGCTATTCATTCCTTAATAGGAAGTCTTTTGTTTTCCTCTTAAATGTTTTTATAGAGAAACTTTCCCTTATGCCTAATGGTAGCGAGTTGTATTCTTTTATTATAGAGGACATAATTCCTTTAGTTCCAAATTTAATGGATTGGGAATGGCTGGTGAATATTTGATTTACTCCTCTTGTTGCATAATGATGAATGTCATTTGCATGGGTAAAATGGATGTGTGTGTATCAATTTGTTTTCTAATTTGTATACAAATACTGTTGCTGACATAGCTATTTGTTTTTGCAGTGGCATAATTTTAGTTCTTGAGTATAATTCATTTGAGGGTGTGAGCCAAGGAAATCCAAAGATAGATTTTATAGCACGTTTCTGGAGTATCTCAAGTTCTTTTATCAGCTCCTTCTTACAATATCCCCATATGAAATTCATGTACATTAGATGTGAATGTATCAGAGCACAGTATATATTTTTCAATTGTTGGCTAGTAAGACAGCTATATCTTAATCTGAAAATAATACCAATTAAAGGGCTGATTTTATGTTTTACATTTTCTACATGATTTTCCCAGGTTAGTGTACTGTCTAGTGTGATACCTAAGTATGTTGCCGATTTAACCCTTTCTATTTCTTTGTTGGCTATGTTGACTATGTTTGTGGTCTCAATCTTGTATGATGGTTTATGGAAGAATAAATATTTTGTTTTAGTGATATTGATAACCATTTTGTGTGCTCTCAACCAATCCACCAGCTTATTGAGATCATAATTAATATTTAGCATAATTTCCTGTTCAGATGTTCCCAGATAGAGTATAAAAATATCATCTGCAAATAGTTTAAGCTTGCCTTTCAATTCTAATAATACTATATCATTAATATAGGCCAAGAAAAGAATTGGTCCTAAGACAGAACCTTGAGGTACTCCTGTGTCAATTCTCATTTGAGATCCTTTTACATTATCGATTGCAACATATTGTTTTCTGTTAGTGAGGTAGTTCTTGAACCAATCATGTGCCACTCCTCTGATGCCTGCAAATTCTAGTTTATTAAGGAGAATCTTATGGTTAACCAGATCGAAGGCTTTTTGAAGGTCAATTAGTACACCAGCAGCTAGTTTGTTTTCATCTAATGCCTTTTCTACATCAGTTACTACTTCAAATATAGCACTATCAGCTCCTCTATTTGGAATAAACCCATATTGGCAGTTTGCAAAGTAATCATTTTTCATGAAGAAATTCATAAGTCTTCGTTGTTAACAACGCTTTCTAGAATCTTGCTAATGGCAGATATAATATTAATGGGTCTGTAATTTGATGGGTGGGTTTTGTCTCCTTTTTTGTAGATCGGGACCACCCTAGAGACTTTACAGGCATCGGGGAATATACCAGTCATCAGTGAAAGATTTATTATTTTGACAAGATATGGTGTAAGGCCCTCAAGACACAATTGTAGCATGACATTAGTAGTGTTGTCCTCACTTATATTGTTTTTGTGTTTTAGGGAGTTTATAATTGATTGTATTTCATTAGCATCAGTAGGTAACATAAAGATTGTCTTAGTGCTAGTAGTATTTTTATAGCTTGTAATGTCCGAGGTAGAACCGTTTCCTTGATTTTCCCATATACTGTTAGCAATATTGACATAATATTTATTAATTTCATCACATATATTTTCCTTTTTTTCGACATTTGTGCCGTCGACTATAAGTTTGACAATTTCATTTTTCCCCTTCTTTGGCCTATTTAACATCTCATTAACAACACTCCACACTTCCCTCTGATTATTTGCATTTTGAATTTTTGGTCAAAGTAGTTTCTTTGTAGGTTTCTCTTAAGTTTTGTAACTTGGTTGCTAATAATTTTATATTCTTCTAAAATTTCTGCAGATGGATTTTTTACTTTGGTTTTTGTATATATCTTATCTTTCCTGTGTATTAGTGCTAAAAGATCTTGTGTGATCCAGGGTTTTATTGGTGGGGCACTTGGCTCCTTATTCGTATATTTGAGGAGGCTATTTCCAAAAGTCGACATCTGACTTTTTGAAGTTATTGAGAAAAACGAAAAAAACGCTTAAACGGTAATATTCAGGAAATGTTATGTTATTCTTGACACTAACTCTAACATAAACATAAAAAATAGGTCTAGAGGTAGATTCACCAATGCGTTTAGGAGATATTCAACATTAAAATTCGCAGATGTCGGATTTTGGAAGTACGTTAATGGAAAATCGTATTTTGGAACGAACTTCTATCATATGACGAGTTTTGGAACAAAACATGGATTTTGCTTAGCAAGGATTTTAAGCCACATAATGTTGTTATGCACTCCTAATTTAATAAACACACAAAATTTACAGTGAACACAAGTTTCTAGCAAATTAGATAAAAAATAGTATGCACTAACATAATAATACACAAGGAGCAATAATTCACACAGATTAGATTCTCAAGTCGTCATTCTCCTCCTGGAGTTCACAAACAAGATCGTCTTCCACATCAATTTTGTCACGTTTTCTGGATCCATGACTTACATATAATATTGAAGTTCTTCATTATTTTTCCACTCTTCCCCATAGTGAAGTGTTAGTAGTTTGTTCACATCATTCATCTTCTCTTCTTTGACGGCTACTCCAAGAGGCAACTGAACTTTCTCAAAAGTTACCGTTTTTCCCGTTTTAGTTATCCCTTTGAAATCAAAAAGGAAGCTTGTAGTTTGACGTGACCGATAATCTTGAGATCATGAGCCGCGGGACCTCCTTTTTACGTGGAATCCGAACCACAGGACATGGCATTTAACTTCGAAAATCTCACATGCATTGACCGGGAATCGAACCCGGACCGCCTTGGTGAGAGGCATACAGCTAGACCGCTGAGCCACCATGCCCCCCTTTGAAATCAGTTAAGTCACTCCTATAATTTTGCTCTCCACGAAGAAGAGTAGAGGATTTTACTTTCCTGAACACGAATCTCTTGCAGGATTGAATTCTGAAATGCCATGACCCCGGTGCTTTAAAAGTAGATTGGACGCTACCTTTCCAGTCATACACCGGACAATCAACACCTAACGTGTTCACTGTGCCAAACTGCTTGAAACTTTGAGTGTAGGTTTCTGGTTTTACAATAGTGTCTCGCACTTTAAACTCCTTTTCAATTCTCCCAAAGACTCGGTCTGGGGGTATGAAGGAGTGGCCTACAACGGGAAATACCATCTCCACTTCATTTACTTGTGCGGGGAATCATTATGCAGCCAATATGAAACCATTCCAACCATAATACTACTTTTATTTTGACCCCCACAGCCATCAGAAACCAAATTAACTTTTGTGATACCGTAAGATCAAGAAGATTAAGTCTGTCATAAACACAGGAAGCTATTTCGTTAGATCCTTTTGGACGAGAAGATTCCAGCCACAGGTATATAAAAGTGTTCCGTGTAGTTTGACGATCACGCGATGTTCCTACACAGATTGTAAAATTGTACATACGTTGTACAATTGTCTGGAGTAATACGTGGCTTGATCTGGTAATTTTGGAAGGGGTAAATTTTTCTGGCAATCGAAACTTAATATCAGTTCATTATCTTCCTGATTACGTAGAACATCATAAAACGCTTGTGCTCTTAATTTATGTACTCTTAACTCAGTTATTATATTATTCTTTTCTTGAGGAATATTGCAGTGCTTCAGTTTAGCTTTCAGCAGCAAACATTTTGAGCAAGCATCAGTCGCTGGAGTGCCAAATCCAATATTATATGTCCAACAGAAATAATGCCTAAAGTAAGCTGCCTTAACTCGTAGCTCAGTTGATGCTGATTGGTTGTAACTTCTCCATAATTTACTAATGTTCAGCCCACTTGATAAATACTGGCGACATTTCACTTGTCCTCTACAATAGTGTAATTCACTAACAACATTTAATTTCCCTATGAAAATGCTCATAGCTAGTCTTTTATTTTCACTGTACTTGCTACGAGTATCTCCTCCTCGTTTATCTATAGGCAGGAGACCAGTCTCAAAGTGACGCTTACAAGCCAGACCTACCCTGTCTTTTGATATCTCCAAGATACCTAGAAAAGTTGCCCTGCAGACGGGTACAACAGGTTCTTTACCGGGTCGCTTTGTTGCCTTTTTCACAAAATACTTTATCGATATGTTCTTATTCTTGTTACTGCCATTACTCACGGTTCTCCTCGGAAGTGCTGCCGCTGTATACATGATTATAAGTGCGTCCTGGATAAGCTTCTTTGGCGTGCTGTAGAATATGTTATGAAAATGTTTGATGTCCCTAGTTGTCAGCGTCTGGCACTGAAATGCTCCCTTCTTGTGACTGCATATTGGTACTTTTGGGGGTTGTGAAGCAGAGTATCTGAAAATTTAATATTTATCTAGATTCTGCTTCAAGAACGCATTATTTGTAACGATTATATGGTAATTATTGCTAAACGAATTAGTAACGAAATGCTCACCTTTCTCTTTTCTTCTTATTCTTAGCCCAGTTTTCGGGGTCACAGGAATGTTTCCTCCCACGTCCAGGTACAGAAGGAGATACTCTCAATGAATTATCCATTGCTTTGTAGAACAGCACCAAACTAATCAGATGTCAACTGGTGACTGAAGTATAGAGCCAACAAATACCGCGTTGAAACAGTGCATTGTCACATTAGAACAAACTTGGCGGGAACACTTAGAAAGAAGGTAATTGGCGCCGGACATTGCTAAGTACTACAATCAAAAGTTCGCGGGAAACACTGCCTCGAAGTAATGCAACAGGAATGTCGAGTATTGGAACACACTTTGAAAGTTGCATCAACTTTCTTATGCAATATGTCGGATTTAGGAACAAAGTGCAGATGTCGGATTATGGAAATAACATAACAAAGCAGATGTCGAGATTTGGAAATAAAGTCAAACTTTAATATTGATTTTTAACCACAGATATCGTGTTTTGGAACATCTCCCACCATCCATTTGATGCGTTTCTCCAAGAGGAATATGAAATATAAAAAATCTACTTTTTGTAAAAAAATGTCAGATGTCGACTTTTGGAAATAGGCTCCTCATTTCATAGTACAGGCTTCTATTCCTTTATTAATAAAATCACAGAATTTATTGTAGTAGTCATTGATGTTAGTTTCATTGCATACAAATTCTTGTAATTTGATTTAATGTTCAATCTCCGTCAATCAATACATTAAATAAGTGCTACACCGCACTAGTTGTGGGACATGTTTCGAATGTATTGATTGACGGAGATTGAACATTAAATCAAATTAGTACTTTGTCAATACGGACCAAAATGACACCAAATATTCCCAAGTACAAATTCTTGAGTTATTAAATATTTATTAAGTTTTTTGTAGTTTATTTTATCCTTTTCTATTGGCCTATCATCACATATTGAGTTCCTGTTTATCTTTTTGTTTCTCATTTCACAGATGAGTAAATGGTGATCACTCAAATCATTATCAATATTATAGACATTACATATTTGTCACAGTCGTTCACCAATACATGATCAATTAGAGTAGAGCTAGTTTGTGTTTCACGAGTTGGATATTTTGTATTACATAAGACTAGACCATATGATTTGACTAGGTTAATATAACTACTAGTATATCTGTCCCCAAATAATAGATCGATATTCATATCACCTAGTATTATAACAGGATTCGTTGAGTAAGAACTAATAATTACTTCGAGATCAGTTAGAAAGTGTGGAATGTTGCTTTTATGAGGGTTATAAGCAGTGATTATATTGTATTCTTGATGGCCTTTTCTCACAGTAATGTGCAGTATGCTGTGGGTGGAATTTATTTCCTTTACAAGGGTACTGCTACATTTGTTTGAAATATACAAAGATACTCCCCCTCCAGTTTGCTTTCTAACTATGTGATATGCAACATATTTCTTAATATTGAAAAACATTTTTGTTTGTTCTGTTAACCAATTTTCTGAGATTGCTAGGACATCTACACCTTTGATTCTGTCTAACATTATTTGGATATCATCGAACTTGTTTTTTATGCTATGTGCATTTATGTGTACGCATTTTAGTGTACTGGTATCGGTTATTATCTGTTTACTGTCCTTAATTTTATAATAATCGCTAAGTGTATTACAGTTACACTCGGTTAATTCTAGTGTATTATTATTTGCATTACCTAAAATATTTAATTTCTGTAATTCTAGTTCCATATGGGATAATACTTAGGAGATATCTTACTATTACATAGATTTTAGTTTGAGAGGGCGAGTTCATCCAGTATTTCAGCACTTGATATAAGCTTTGAGGGTCCATTTTGATTTTTCCGAATGTATATTTTGCAGTCTCTGACCCAAGTTGCAAATATTTTTCCCTGTTGTCTCAATTCACGGCACTTTTTGGCGATGGTTTCATTTCTTGGGGTATGCAATGCTATTTTTCTATTGTATGGTAATTTCTATATATTATTACGGTATTTTTTAAGGGGGAGGGGTCACTACTCCGATTATGGAATATGGAGACGTTTCGTCACATGATGATGAAGTTAATGCAGAGGCCTCTACATCATCAGTGGTAAATCCTAGCACACCACCACCAGTAGAGAGCGTACCGGTAGCTAATAGGCAATTGCTGGAAGACGAAACAGACCAAACAAGGAAACTAAATAACAGTGAGCTGCAAAGTGATGGATTGTGAAGGTGCTGAAAGTGTACTCTTATCATCAGATGTGATCTTAAACTATATTTACTTTGCTTTTATCTATTTATTTTTTATTTTATTTGTTTGATTTGTAATTAAGAATTATTGTATTCCCTTGTTTTTTCTGTTATGGGTCTTAATGGCTTGTTACATGCAATAAATGATGATGATTTATTTCATTATTTTATCGTTTGATTTATTTAATTAATTTGTTTGATTTATTTTATTTGTTTCATTTATTGTATTTACCAGTCTTTAATTTTTAGCCTACTTTTCTCATCTTGCAAAAATGAGGAAAAAGTCTGTCAGTCCTTCTGTCCCCCTCCCCTATCAACTCCTAAACGGCTGCAGTAATCGAAATTTGGTATGAGTAAATATCTTGACCTGAATATCTCAATCCCATATTTGAAAATGATGTCAGTGCTACAAACTGCTGAAAAACAGCACTTGAAATTTGAGCTCCATGTTGGATATCTTGGAAGGTATGCATGGCAGCTATTCCAAAATTGGCACACATTATAGATAATAATATTTTAGTTCAATTTCCAGGAGGCAGTGTTGCCAAAATGATTCTAAGCCTGCTGACAGGTCCAATTTTTAAATGCATATTACTTCTACACTTTCAATTGGATTTCAACCAAATTTCGTATATTATATGTGTAGATAAACAGATATGACTGGGCGTAATCTCAAGAGCTACCAGGGCTGTTAATAAATGCTGTCTGTATTTTTTTTTACCCTAATATCAATATATCAGAAAGTATGCAAGCCAACAGTTCTAATCTTTGCACACGTATAGTAACTGCCATTCTAGATTAATTTGGAGTAACTAATAGAAGTCAGTGCTGCCAACATGATTCTAAGCTTGTTGATAGGTCCAATTTTAAAATACATGTAGCCTCTGTTTTAACAAATGGATTTCATCCCAAATTGGCACTATTAGAGATCATAATAATATTTCAAATTATTTCTGACCAACACAAACACATGCATGACATCGTTGCCAACATGATTTTACGTGCACTGATAGATCCAATTATATGTCTTAACTGCATGTAACGTTCGTGCTATCCATTGAACTTAACCAAATTTTGTATTCTGTACCTTAAGAGATGGAACTAAAAACATATTCAGTCACCAGGGCTGCCAACTGTAGTGCTCTATTAGGCTACATTATACCAGGTATATTTTGAAATCAAAACAGCTACTATTTTTATAGGAGACTTCAATGCAGCATCTCCAGTCTGGGGCTACAACTACACAAATTCAGCTGGTAAAACAATAAAAGACCTTATAGAGAGTAGCTCTCTTGAGCTATTATATAGTAACAAAGACCCAGCAACATTCATTCACCACTCTGGTTCCACAACTAACCCAGATCTCATATTAGTCTCAACAGATCTTACAAACCACAGTCATCGATCAGTACTCGAAGATCCAGGCAGTGGACATAGAATGTCCCTTCTTACTATTACATCATACAGTGAATCTGCGCTAAGTGCAGACCGGAAGATTCGGTGGAACTTCAAAAAGGCAGACTGGGAATATTTCAGAAACAAAAATGTCGGAAATTGATCTTGATGCACCTCCTAACATCATCCTGAATAAATTTACTACAGCCATAAAAGACATAGCCAAACTGTGCATACCCAGAGGTGCCCAAACAAAATATAAATCTTTCTGGTCAGATGAATTGAACAATCTTAAGTCCGCCAGAGACAGCAAGAAGAACAGCTGAACTTACTCAGGATCAAAATGATGTACGGAAATGGCGACAAGCAACAGCAAAATTAAAACAAGCAATAACAATATCAAAAAGAGAATCTTGGAATAAATTTTTAACAACGGTTGACTATAGGACAGACAGCAATAAAGCTCACAAACTTATCAATTCTCTAAACAACAAACACGTAGTCACTCCTTTGAATCCTATTATGATAAATGATAAGGAAATTACAGACTGTCATAAAATAGCAAACCACTTCTGTAAACATTTCACTTCAATTAGAATATCAAAACAGAAAAAGAAAGAAGACAAGACTCTCAAAAAAATAGTCAAAAAATTCATGAATAATAATGCAGATGATATCTTTAACAATAAATTTTCAATGGAAGAGTTAATGTTAGCAATAAAGAACACACAAGTCAGAAAACAACCAGGACCAGATGAGATATTCCCAGAATTCATAAAAAATCTAGGTCCATCTGCTCTAAACATACTGCTACACATATTCAACAAATTTTGGACATCAAATGATAACCTACCTAAAGACTGGACTAAAGCAACCATCATTCCAATCTTAAAACCAGGCAAGCCAAAAAACCAAGTCCCCTCGTACCGACCTATAGCACTTACCTCCATTCTGGTAAAAATTCTAGAAAGGATGATTACAAATAGACTCAATTGGGACTTGGAAACAAAATCTCTTCTATTAGAAGAACAAGCAGGGTTTAGACAAAACAGGTCCTCCTCCCGCCAAATAATGAGATTTACACAAGCTGTTAAAGAAGCCTTTAACAAAAGGGAAAGTGTTCTTGCAGTTTCCATCGATTTTAAAGGAGCCTATGATACTGTATGGCGAAACATGCTGCTAAAGAAACTTATCAACTTCAAAGTAAATGGATGTATGTTAAACTGGTTTTTAAGATTCCTTTCACAAAGAATGATGAATGTTCGTTACAACAACAAAACTTCAGGTTGCAAGCAATCAAAACTAGGCCTCCCACAAGGAGCTGTATCAAGCACAACTTTATTCAATGTGTACATCAACGATCTTCCAAAAACAATAAAGAAAGTAGGTAATGTGAATATCAGCATGTTTGCAGACGATGTTATCATTTGGACCACAGCATGTAACAGCCCAAATCAGCAAATGCTTCTTGAACACAGAATGAACCAGGCACTTATAAAACTCAAAAACTGGACCGAAAACAATAATATGGAAATCAATACTTCCAAAACATTATACCAGTTTTTCTCCCTGAGACATCACAATCCAACTTTTAGTCTCAAATTTAGTAATCAAGACCTTCCAAAAAGTGAAAGTACAAAGTACCTAGGTATCATCATGGACAAGAAGCTGAACTGGACCAAACACATAAAACATGTGGAGGATAAGGTAAGCAAACGGATGAAATTACTGAAGAGACTAGCAGGAGCTACTTGGAGGAGCACTCAAGACACACTCAACAAAACCTACAATACTTACATCAAACCTATCATAAAATATGGCAGTGAAGTACTCTCTACAGCACTCCAGTCAAACATTGATCGCCTCGAGAGGTGTCAGAATCATAACAGGTGCAATAAAAACCACACCTATAACCGCCTTGCAATTATATACCCACAACTTACCAATAGAAGAAGAGATGAAACATCAAACAGCCAATGCATACCTCAGTATACAAAGACTACCTCAAATGACATGGATCAAAAAACCAGTTTCTAGCCCCAATCTTAAAACGCAAAAAGATCCCTTAAGCCTCGCCAAAGAATACATCAATAAGAGCAATCTGCAAATAAAACTTGAACCACTCTGTATGCCAGTCAATCCCATTGAATATATACAAGTGACTACAGATCTTACTTTGTTAGAAGAGGTCTGCAAGAAAGACTCTTCACCACAAGATCTAAAACAACTGGCCCTCGGTACAATAGAAGAAAGATATCCATCTAATCAATGGCTAAAAATATTTACAGATGGCTCACAAGACAAAGAAAATAGAACTGGAGCAGGAATACATTCATCTCTCTTCTCACTCTACTTCCCAGTAGGCCAAAACAAAACAAACTTTGATGCTGAGATAAGAGCAATTTCACATGCACTCCATCAGTTATTAGGCAGAAACATTGATTATCAAAAATGCGTTATCATTACAGATTCAAAAGCAGCCATCCGAGCCATCTCGTCAAATTATAAGCCCCAAAATAAAGAACTGAAAGTAATTTTTTGTATGATAAAAACCCTTCAAAGACTCCACAAACAGATCTCATTTCAGTGGATCCCTTCTCATGTTGGAATAGCAGGAAATGAAGAGGCAGACAGATTAGCAAAAAAAGGTACCACACTACAACAACCTGTCAGTCAGACAGATTTTATGTCAGCAAAAAGGATCTTGAAAAATACTATCAAAAACCGGTATGAAGAAATGGCAAAGAAAACAGCAGAAACCAAATTATGGAAAGACATTGATGCTAAATGGGATCAATATAAATTAACACCAAGAAAAGAAGCTGTAGCCTTCTTCAGACTTAACACTGGCCACGACTGCCTTGCAGCTCATCTGAAACTAATCAACATCCTGAGATCTGAAGAATGCACACTTTGTCACGAACCTGGAAGCAAAATGGATAATGGACACCTGCTACATTGCAACAAACTTGATGTGACTGCTAGAACTTCTGGAAACCTCACACAACTCTATTGGAACGCAAGAAAGCTGATGGATTGGAATCCGGGCTAGCCATAGGAAACAACAATTTTGAACTAATTAGTGCCTGCTTGATCTTTATTCACCAGGAATCTGGAGCGCACGCTCTGCTACTCAAGTGATTCTCTGCGAAGTTTATTATATATAATTTCCTTTTCCTATTAACCACCATCATAAACTCTGCCATGCTACTTAACACCACTGTTTGGAGCAGTGGCGTAGCCAGGGATTACTGGGGGCTAGAACCCCTCCCTCCACCTTGGAATTTTTACAAAAAGACTGATAATTAAGAAGCTAAATAAACATGTCTTAAATTAAGTACCGGTAATGGTACTCGCTGATGATGAGTGTATAACTCATGCTATGTGGGAAATCGTTATGGTTGTGTTGTTGTTTTAAGGGGCGGAACTATGAGGTCATCTGTCCCTCTTAACACAGTTATGGTTGTGATTTGTGTCTGTATCACTGCTTGGAGATGTATCCTACTGCTGTTTGTTTTTGGTCCAGTGTGTCTTCATGACAACCCATAACTCCCTCCTTTCAGGGTTGCCAATCTAGCTTCCCCCCGCTAAATATAGATTTTTTTTTTAATCAACCTAGCGAGGCAATCCGCTTTCTTTCGTTTCTTAGCGGGAGGAAGGTTATATATAAATTAATGTAGTTTTAATTAATTCGAAATAAAATGTTTCAGTAAGGACCTAGAAAATGCATTAACACTAATTTGGAGACCGTTAATTTCTTGAGTGTGAGATACCAGAGTTGCTGAATATTACTATGTCCAGCAATTACGGTTAACTATAACCCCTCCCATTGGTCCATCTTGGCTACGCTACTGAGGTAGCTCAAGGAAACATGAGCAGGCGCTAACAGGCATGAGTGCCTGCTTGATCTTGATTCACCAGAAATCGGGAGCGCCCGCTCTGCTACTCAAGTGACTGGAGCGTGCGCTCAAGGACGCAGGGACCGCTACCGACCAGCGGATTTTATTCACCTCAATGCGAGTGCCCGCTCTAAATTCGCGAGTAAAGAGCATGTGCTCACTTTTATTCACACCACCCAATGACTGCCTTATGTATTGACCAGCTAAACAGCCTTTCACTAGGGGTAACAAATCAAACCTTGCCCCCTTCTGGGTACGGGAGACTTTTATAATCGCCACTACTCAAACTACTACATGGTCTGTTGTCAGTGCACAGGTTGGTTGGTTCCTCAGTTTATGGCTGTGACAACGCGGTCATGTAGCCCCGTGTACTTTGGGTGTGTGTAGAATCTGTCTGATAACTGGTGTTAATTGTGATGGCTGTATTAGTGTGTGTTATCTGTGTTACAGGCAAGGACTGCAGACAATCAATTTCAAGTAGTTCCTACTTTTGCTACCAGGATCAACGCTCTTAAAGAATCCAACGACTTTGGCCGGATTTGAGCCCGTGATCTTGGGCATAGAGGCTCAGCGCCATCTCTTTGAACAAATGAATAGCATAATGCACATGGTTATGAGACACTAGTTCAGGAAATGAAGTCTAAGAAAGATAGCATCTGGCAAGAACTTTACGCGACTGATGCGATGACATCACGGGACTGGACAGAAAGCTCCTACGAGTTGAGGCACCTGGTAACGAGATTCTCGGTACATGGTTTCCACTTCAAAGTGTGTAATAACAGAAGATTTCATCAGCCAGACTTAAATTGTGTATGTGCCCTGTGTGATCGATACCACGTGATGTGGTGTGGGCAGAGGAGGTTATCTCTGTCTCAGTTCTGTGCAAACTAGTTGTAATTTCATACTGCATATTTTGTGCTTTAATAAATTTATTATAATTCACATCACCATAGAGATTAAAAATGCAAAGTAAATTGTCCTATGGACTATCGCAAAAGAGCAGGTAAGTCTACTATAGCTGGTATGTCAAACTGAAAAGGTGCACACGTAGTGACTAAATGTTTCTTACTTGGAAATTCATTGTATATTATTTCACAACTTGCATTTCACGAATAGTTGAAGATAACACCTTTACTATGCATTTTCAAACTTTTTCCTTTACTTCTACCATCATGTTCCTCCTAATCACATATAATAACAATGCCAAAACCACACGTAATAGCCTCAAGGCAACACTCCTCGATTCCAAGTTGGTCCAGACACTCGCCACAAGAATTGCTTTTGACATTGCAGTATACAATGCAAGCTCCTGCCATCTGGTATTGGGAGATTGAAGTACTGTAATTCTGTATTTGCCCAAGGTTGAAGGATCAAATCTTGGCGCAGTCAGTTGGCATTAGAGTGCGTGAGGGAACCATGCCAGTAGATTTACTGCCATGTTAAAAATCTCCTTAGAGGCAAAATTCCAGCATCCCATTGTCCCTAAGAGCCGCAATAGTTAAAACCAATATTTAATTGAGGAACCATGAAAAGTGACGGCTAACGGGGCTCTGGTGAAGCTACGATAGGCCCAGCAAGCCAGTAGTGGATGAAACCGAATGCTTTCAAAAATGGAACGAGTCTCGGACAGGATGGATTTAATAGACAACGACACGGCTGTACACACGGACTAAGATTTGGAACATAAAACCTAAGAACGCTGACGGGGAAGGTGGAGGAGATAGTGGATATGATGGAAAGAAGGAAGTTGGATTTATTGGGATTGGCAGAAACAAAGTGGAAAGGGGAAGGAAGGAGAGAACTGAGAAAAGGCTATAGACTGTACTGGAGTGGGAACGAAGAGGGAAGGAGGAATGGAGTGGGAGTAGTAGTACGAGATGGTTTAAAAGAAGAAGTGAGGAGAATAAGTGATAGAATGATGAAAGTGAAAGTAGCACTGAGGGGAGGGACCGTAGAAATAGTGCAAGTGTATGCTCCACAAGTAGGCTGCGCCTCTGAAGAGAACGAGGAGTTTGAAGAGGAATTGCAGAAGCAGCTGGTAGGAAGAAATATGATTGTTATGGGGGATCTCAATGCCCATGTAGGAAGAGAAAGACAAGGTTATGAGAGTGTTCTAGGACCAGAGGGTTGGGGTGGAAGAAATGAGGAAGGAAAGAGACTGTTGGACTTCTGCCAGAGGAACAGCCTGCTAGTTGGGAACTCCTGGTTTAAGAAAAGAGAGAGCCATTCACATGGTACAGTGATGACTTGACCAGGAAGTCGGTGGTCGACTATATACTGTATGAGAAAGAACTAAATAAGAACATCACGGACATCAAGGTTATACCATTGGAGAACCTGGATAGCGACCATCGATTGCTGGTAATGAACCTGAGAGGGAGTAAGGAGAAGAAAGGGACTGAGAACCAGGAAAGACATATAAGGATATGGAAACTGAAAGAAGGGGATAGAAGGGTCGAGTACCTCAAAATGGTAAAGGAAGGAATTCCAACAGATGAAGAAAGAGGGGTGGAAGAGGAATGGGCTAGATTTAAGAAGACACTAGTAGGTGCAGCAGAAGCAGTATGTGGGAGGACAAGTAGTAAGAAGAGGTGGAAGGAAACACCATGGTGGAATGAGAAGACAAAAGATATAGTACGGGAAAAGAATAGAGCCTTTAGGAGGTGGTATCAAAATAGGACGGTAGAGACAAGGGAAGAGTACCAGGAAAGAAAGAAGGAGGCAAAGAGAGTAGTGGCTGAGGAGAGAAGAAAGTGGATGGAAGAGTGGACAAAGGTGATGAAGGAGGATAGTGAAGGTACAAAAAAGGTCCTGTATGGGATGGTAAAAAATAAGAGGCGGAAGGATCCTACGGATTATGTTAGAATGGTGAACAAAAGGGGACAAGAGATAGAAAATAGGGAAGAACTGAAGAAAATGTGGAAAGAATATTTTGAAGAACTTCTGAACCCAAATGGAAAAGATGGTGAGGAGGAAGAAATCGGGGAAGAGGAAGATGAACTGCAAACAGAAAAGGACTTAACATGGAAAGAAGTGGAAGATGCAGTGAACAAGATGAAAGGAGGGAAGGCACCGGGTGTGGATGAGTTGAGTGTGGAGATGGTGAGAGCAGCAGGAGAGGTGGGGATACAGTGGTTGTACCGAGTGATGAGGACAGCATGGAAGGAAAGGAAGACCCCAGAGGACTGGAAAAAAGGAATAATTGTCCCGATCTTCAAGAAAGGTAGTAGAACAGATTGCAGAAACTATCGGGGAATAACACTGATAAGTCATTGTGCAAAGATCTTCGAGAAAGTTTTGGAAAAGAGAATTAGGACAAGGATAGAAGGAGGGATGAGGGAAGAACAACATGGCTTCAGAGCAGGAAGGTCCACAGTGGATTTGATTTTTGCTGTAAGGCAGTTACAAGAACAGCACTATGAGTATGGAACAGATCTACTGATGGCCTTCCTGGACATTGAGGAAGCATATGACAGTATATGCAGAAACAAAGTATGGAAGTCCCTGGAGGATAGAGGAGTAGAGAAATGGACTATAAAGAGGATACAGGAGATGTACAAGGGAAGTGTGAGCTGTGTGAAAGTGGGAGGAGAGAGATCTGACTGGTTGGAACAGAGAAACGGCCTGAAACAAGGAAGTGCAGTCACCGTTACTTTTCATTGTGGTGATGGATGACATAATGACCCGAGTGGCACAAGTAATTGGGGAAGGAAAGATGAAAGCAATGGTGTTTGCAGATGATTTGATGATTTGGGGAAACAAGGAGGAGGAGGTACAGGAACAGTTGGACATGTGGGAAGGAATAATACAAGGATAGGGGATGAAATTTAGCATAAATAAGAGTGACATGGTGATCACAACAAGGGAGAAGGAAAGAACCAAAGTGGGAATAACAATTGGTGGGGAACAGCTGAAGAAAGTGGAGAGTTTCAAGTATCTGGGAAGCCTGATACAAGATAATGGAAGAAACGATAGAGAAATAAATGAGCGGGGGAGGCAGGCAGAAGCATTTTGGAGGAGTGTGAGAAGCATGTTATGGAGCAAGGATGTCCCTCAGAACAGCAAAAAGATCATATATCGGACGTACTATGTCCCTATCCTGACGTATGCCTCGGAGACCTGCGTTATGAAAGGAAGGGAGAAGAGCAAAATACAGGCCAGTGAGATGAGGTTCTTGAGAAGCAGTATTGGAGCTACAAAGATGGACAGAATAAGAAATGAGAGGACCAGAGAATTAATGAAGGAGGAACCATTACAGGATGGTATAGAGAAATCTAGACTTAGATGGTATGGATATGTAAAACGAATGGAGGAGAAGAGGATACCCAGGAGAGTACACGAGACGAAGTGGGAGGGAAAGAGACCGAGAGACAGGTGGCTGAAGGGGGTGGAAGAAAGCGTGAAGAAGAGAGGAGAAGACTGGACAAGGGTGGAGGCTGAGAGATGGTGGGAAGACAGAAGACGTTGGAGAGGCTTGTGTTCCAAACAGACCCGGCCAGTGGCTGGAAACTGTGCAAGATGATGATGATTTAATTGAGGATACAAAAGTGAATTTGCCAGACCCAGTGTTCTCTCCTGTTATAATGGTTGGCTATCTTCACAATTTACTGAATACTTATCCAATCTTCAGAAAACCATGTACTTTTAACTTTCACCTTTTGGCGATGGCTGAGTGGAACATCGAGGTCATCTGCCTTTGGCATTGTTGGAGTGTACGTAATATTTGCAAGGTATGTATATTATGACTGAAAACAAATTAAAGCAATAAGAAAGTATATGCTAGTAACACTCATTTCAATTTTTAATATTTTCTATGAAATTAAATTTTAAATCAGTAGGCGCCCTGTACTAATTGTGCAGTCAGACACACAGTCATTGGCCTTAGTGAGAATGGCTCTACACATCATGTACTCCTTTCTTCAGTAGTTTCAGATGTGGACTGGTAATCTATCCCACAATCTTGCTTCAACAGTCTGACATTGAACAAACAAAGGCTGTCGATGAGATGAAGGCGATTCATGGACCCACTGTTGGGAAAGTATATCCTAGACCAGGGGCAGCCAGTCTTTGCACGCTTGGCGTGCCAGCTATGCTGCATTGTTCGCATGTTTATCCATGTGCCAGCACTTGAAGATTACGTGCTTATCATTTAAATATTTTGTTAATAATAATAATATCGTATGGCCTCGGGTGCCTGGTGCAAGCTTTGTTAATTGACACCCTGAGGGTAGCTTGCATGTCGAATTTCGTCGTTCCTTTGAACACTGTGAAAGTCAAGGAGGTTAGATATCTAAACTCCTTGACACTACAGCGCTTTTAAGTCGAAAATGGAGGAACTTTGTGTTGGCAGAAAATCCCGAGATTAATTTTGCCATTGAACACGGCCTACTGAATTCAAATGGGTTCTTTAACATGCCAACAACGTATGACATGAGTGTCGTGATTTTTGTCGCCTTACAAAAATCACTTACCATGGCCAGGAGCGAACCTGCAATCTTGGAGTTGGTTGTCTGACACTGTAACCACTCACCCACCGTGGCAAGTAATATTTTGTTGATTGATTCAGGGGCTTTGCGGCATCGTGGTCATGTAGCCCCGTGTCCTTGGATATGTGTATAGAATTTGTCTGATAACCTGATGAGGACTGGGAAGGAGGCAGCCATGGCCTTAATTTAGGAGCATCCCGGCATTTGCTTGGAGTAGAAGTGGGAAAGCATGGAAAACTACTTCCAAGATAGCTGTGATGGGAATCGGACTCGCCTTTTCTCAGTTTTGTCTCACGAGGCTGACTGTACCCAGTTCCAGACCTCAGGCAAGAATTAAATTTCTTGGCAGAGTTGGGATTCGAACCTGCACCTCCAGGACAACAGCCAAAAATGCTAGCCTCTACATCACGAGGTGGTCAGAATTAAAACAATCAGAAATATTGATCAAGTTTCATGGGACTCATTTAAGACAATGCAATTTTGGTCACATTTTTATTCTCCTAGTAGGTTCGTATCCTGGCGCAGTCAGCTGACATTTGAGGGTGCGCAAATGCGAGGGAACCATGTCAGTAGATTTACTGGCACGTTAAAGATCCCCTTCGGGGCAAAATTCTGGCACCCCGGTGTCTCTAAAAGCCAGAGTAGTTAAAAGGGACGTAAAACCAATAACATTATTATTATATTATTTTTCTCCTAGTTTTCAATTTGTTTTCATATTTACAATACGCTCAATGTTTGTGAGACAATCAACCGGAGGCTGTTTCGCAGGTTATCGTCAGACATCAGAGCGCGATGCCGTGATTTTGCTAGTTTCACAGTCAAACGTTACTTATCCCTGCGATCAAATAATGTCAAGTGACACTACAGCTAGCAAGGTAAGGGACAAACACACTGTGACCGTTTGACCTTCGACACAGCGATGGCAGTACGGGAGGGAGTAAGACTGGAAAAAGAGAGAGAGACATATAGTCTTCCCCCACCATCAATGCATGGCCGTCCACGCTAGAAGTACGCCGATGTGCTGCATGGCCACCTCTGGCCTAGACAGTGTGACTGTTATCAGCCTAGTCATCAGTTCACATAATGCAATCGTAAGTTACAAAAAGAATTGGCATTAATTTCCTGGAGTTGAAATAAGGTACTATTTTGGCATTTGCCAGGAGGGAGTGGGGAATAAGCCACTGTCAATACCGGGATTCGAACCTCCAATCTCCGGACTAGCTGCAGCTGCCCACGTGGTCATGGTGTACGATTTAACGAGCTCAGCTACATCGCGGAGAACTACTTGTTGCACAAGTTACACGACCCTGATGAGGTTGCACCTTTCGCAAATGGAGATCATAACACGGATATCGAGCGAAATACTTGGAATTCCACCTGGCTTTAGAATCTTAAATTTTGCGTTCTCCTTATAGTCCATTGAAAATGAAGGCTACAGACGAAAGTGTAATGGAAGGGCAACCACCTGCTTACTTTGTTAGGACCTTGCTTAGATATAACCCCTAACTACTTTTCTCTTTCAACTCTAGACGGTATTTCATGGAATTGTACCTCTTGGTTTGCGAACCACCTTGCCGAGATTTGAAAAATGGAACACAGCAATTGACCGTTTAAAAAAATGTTCCTTAGCATTACATGATTATTAATTAAGTCCCAGGTCTGTGCATAATAACACTCGGGCAAACGAAAGCGTACAAATACGCTTATAAAATCCATCAGAACAACACAATTCATTTCACAGTTTTTTTTTGTTGTTGTTTAGGGGCAGATGACCTTGTAGTTCCGCCCCTTAAAACAACACTAACTAACTAACAGTTCTTTTCAAAATATCACTTGTACGAACCAAAGAGAACAAGTACTGTACAGTACGTTTGACACTTGCAGAAAGCAACTCGGCTTTTATCACAATAATGTCACATTTACGCATTATTAGCACACCACATACCCTGCGAAGATTGTGCGTCTATGACTTATGGCGACTTGAAATTTTGTATTCGTGCCTTCCTATGTTATACAAGTAGCATAGGGCAGGCAGTATAAGAGGATCGAGACGGTGCGGCGGTGATACAACTGCATGAAGGTTTAATTCTTACAATAACAGCAATTACCGGTACCATGACGAATGAAAGAGAAAGTGAGAGGACTCCTCAAGTTCAAGCGCACCCCGCCCGGCAGCGCTAGAGTGGGCAACTTCCACGCTGCCAAGGGAAACGAATTACTTTGTAACTGATACTCTTTTAAAATGTAATTAGCGATTAAAATTAAAATAACACGGCAGGGCACAATGGAAAATATAATTCACGGTAATAAGTACTACGGTCTCCATTACATGTTACGGAAAGCACAGATTCCTGGAGTTTTTTTTTGAGTCGTTTCGGCCATCAATGGACCACGATGTTCTTCACTCATATGATCACTGTAAAGCTTGTTTTCTTGTCTGCCAGTAAATCTTCATTCTTGACGAATGTTCAGCTCTCCTTTCTTCCGTCCACTTGCAATGAGGGCGAGGCATCACAGATGTTAAAGGGTGTAGATTACTGGTTGATTTAACCACCTTTCTGAACAGGTTCCTATCCCAAACCAGAGCTTGATTGATTCGAGCTTCTGTTAGGTCCTTTTTAACTTGCATCGACCATTTACAATAGGAATTTTTTTTAGAGATTGATGAGTGGATTCGATATGAAAGTCGATGATGCTCCATCCGCTCCAAATGTCCAAAGAAAGACATTCTCCTTTTTCTCATCACACTCACCAAATCTTCTATATGTTCAAATAATTAATTGTTATGTCTTCTTCTGTAAGTACCATTATCATTAACAGGTCCTAATATTTTCCTTAGAATTTTCCGATCCTTAAGTTCTAATTTTCTCAATGGGCCTTTGTTTGTCATCTGTAAGCATTCTGCAGCATACAGTGCTGACGGCCTAATTACTGTATTATAATGACAAAGTTTGACATTCCGGGACAAGCTTTTACTTTTGTAAATGTTTTTGCAGGTTTGAAAGGCACCTTCCAATTTGTTACATCTGCTCTCAATGGCAGCTATTTCTGAATTATTAGGGGTAATCCATTCGCCTAGGTATTTAAATTTTCGGACTTTTTGATTTTTTGCAGACCAATTGTGATGAATTTTGAGGCATCTTTGACATTTGTGATAAAAATAGTTATATGGAAGGCCACTTTAAGTCCAGTTTTAGCAGCTATGATTTGTAGTTTATTAAGTTAGTCAGTGGCCTCTTCCATTGAATTAGCAAACAAAGCAATGTCATCTGCAAAAGCGAGATAGTTTATATTCAGGTCTTCTTTTTTATAACCAATTCGAATACCATAATTATTTGGTAAGATTGTTAACCATTCTCTTATAATTTTTTCCAAGACACAGTTGAACAGCATCGGTGATCCCAGATCACCTTGTCTACAGCCAGTCTTGATTGCAAAGGCTTCGGACAATTCACCACGAAATTTGACCTTAGAAATGGTGTTTTCTAAGCTTGCTTTGAACAAATTAATTGATTTATTGTCTAGGCCAAACTCACGTAAGGTGTTAATTATTGTGTCTTTATGAATGCAATCATAAGCCTTTTGAAAGTCCACAAAAATCACAACATAAGGTTTTGATCGTACCGTAGAGTAGGAAATTATGGTCTTAATGTTATGAATTTGTTCAGGACAGGATCTTGATTTCCTGAACCCAGCTTGATATTCCCCTAACTGACGGTCTAATATCGGTTCTGCTCTGTTCAGAAGAGCCCTTGCAAATATTTTGTACGTTACCGATACCAGTGAAATACCTCTATAATTATTTGGGTCGGATATATCCCCTTTCTTATGTATAGGATGAATGATGGCAGAAGTCCAATCCTCCGGCAACTTTTCACTATGCCATATTTCTTCAATGGCTTTCTGGAGACAATTGATGGAGTCATTATCTGCATATTTCCATAATTCAGCCACAATACTATCCTCCCCAGAGGCTTTATTATTTTTTAGCGCCTTGATGATTTGTGTTATTTCTTCGACGGAGGGTGGTGAACTGTCGTGGTATGCAACGCTAGGATAGAAAGCAAGTTGTTCAGTAGGTATGACCGTGTTCAAAAGGGTTTCAAAATATTCTCCAAAAGCTTTAGCACAGTCTTTATTATTGAGATTAAGTTTACCATCAGATCCTCGGATGTGAAGAGTAGGGGCGACGTATTTGGACAGTTGGTGTTTAAAAGTTTGATAGAAATCCCTTGTTTTGTGCCTTTGAAAATCATCTTCAATTTGAATAATTTGAGATTTGTGGAAATTTCTTTTTGCCAATTTTAAAATTTTACAAGTTTCTTTCCTGATGCAGAGAAAGTTCTCAAGGTTCACATCGTCTTTCTTGTTATTCCACTTGATCCAAGCTTTTCTTCTTTCCTCTATTGCTTGATCACATTGACCGTTCCACCATGGATGCTTGCGCGTTCTATCAAGAGGAATGGATTCCAAAGCCGCAGTAACAATGGCGTTCCTTAAAGTAAACCATGTTCCATCTTTTGGTTTGTTGTGGAGTGTTTCCGCAAAAGTGTTGTTATTTGACTTCAGACCACCAATGTTGTACTTTTGCGTTTTCATTCCCTTTTCAACATTCACTCTATTGTTCCTAAACGGAATACCTTTCATTTTAATAAGGGACAGATAATGATCTGAGTCTATATTCGCATTACGCAGGACCTTCCTGGAGTAGGCTATACAGACTGTTACTTTTGTTGTTTCTTGTTGTGGCAATTTAGTTTCCTCAGATTGAGAGACTAAAGAAGGTGAATTTGTGGGTCTGAATCTAATTAATGAAAATGGGGGAATGGCAGAGCGGCTCTTGAGAGCACTAGTGACAGAGTTGAGATGGCTATCTCAAAGGGAGTGAAGCCTATGTGGTGATTACCTAATTCCTCAATGAGGGAAATAAATTGGGCTATGGGATTGAGCGCATTAATTCCTGCTTGTCTGACTGATTTACAAAGGGTAATACCAATAGGTGGGTGGATGAGGACCATCGTGGTCTGAAGGTTACTGCCATTGGGTGAAGTGTACCACAGCTCTTTCTCGAAATCAAATGTCGGGAATGAGACGTGAGGGAAGAGGTGAGCTAGAGAGTGAAGAATCTGATTTTGGTAAAGCTGGTTTATGTGGAACGAGTATACCATCTCGTTTTTTGGGTAGGCCCATTCAGAATTAGTGGTTTTGGATTGACAGGGGTATAATTTGGGCTTTTAGGGTCATCAGGGTCCTGAGTTATCAGGAATGTTATGCCCTGGTACGTTAATGTGTGAGGTTTAGTGTCAGTGCGCGACATGTTTGTGTTCGTGAGTGTATAAGTGCATGTATTGCTACTAGTGGAGTGTTACAGTGTGGTGCAATAGCACCTAGTGTGGTGTTATACAGTGTTGGTATTGCTACCAGTGGAGTGTTACAGTGTGGTGCAATAGCACCTAGTGTAGTGTTATACAGTGTAGGTATTGCTACCAGTGGAGTGTTACAGTGTGGTGCAATAGCACCTAGTGTGGTGTTATACAGTGTAGGTATTGCTACCAGTGGAGTGTTACAGTGTGGTGCAATAGCACCTAGTGTGGTGTTATACAGTGTTGGTATTGCTACTAGTGGAGTGTTACAGTGTGGTGCAATAGCACCTAGTGTAGTGTTATACAGTGTTGGTATTGCTACTAGTGGAGTGTTACAGTGTGGTGCAATAGCACCTAGTGTAGTGTTACACAGTGTTGGTATTGCTACTAGTGGAGTGTTACAGTGTGGTGCAATAGCACCTAGTGTAGTGTTATACAGTGTTGGTATTGCTACTAGTGGAGTGTTACAGTGTGGTGCAATAGCACCTAGTGTGGTGTTATACAGTGTTGGTATTGCTACTAGTGGAGTGTTACAGTGTGGTGCAATAGCACCTAGTGTAGTGTTATACAGTGTAGGTATTGCTACCAGTGGAGTGTTACAGTGTGGTGCAATAGCACCTAGTGTGGTGTTATACAGTGTAGGTATTGCTACCAGGTGAGTGTTACAGTGTGGTGCAATAGCACCTAGTGTAGTGTTATACAGTGTTGGTATTGCTACTAGTGGAGTGTTACAGTGTGGTGCAATAGCACCTAGTGTAGTGTTATACAGTGTTGGTATTGCTACCAGGTGAGTGTTACAGTGTGGTGCAATAGCACCTAGTGTGGTGTTATACAGTGTTGGTATTGCTACCAGGTGAATGTTACACTGTGGTGCAATAGCACCTAGTGTAGTGTTATAGAGTGTTGGTATTGCTACTAGTGGAGTGTTACAGTGTGGTGCAATAGCACCTAGTGTGGTGTTATACAGTGTTGGTATTGCTACCAGGTGAGTGTTACAGTGTGGTGCAATAGCACCTAGTGTAGTGTTATACAGTGTTGGTATTGCTACTAGTGGAGTGTTACAGTGTGGTGCAATAGCACCTAGTGTAGTGTTATACAGTGTTGGTATTGCTACTAGTGGAGTGTTACAGTGTGGTGCAATAGCACCTAGTGTAGTGTTATACAGTGTTGGTATTGCTACTAGTGGAGTGTTACAGTGTGGTGCAATAGCACCTAGTGTAGTGTTATACAGTGTTGGTATTGCTACCAGGTGAGTGTTACAGTGTGGTGCAATAGCACCTAGTGTAGTGTTATACAGTGTTGGTATTGCTACTAGTGGAGTGTTACAGTGTGGTGCAATAGCACCTAGTGTAGTGTTATACAGTGTTGGTATTGCTACTAGTGGAGTGTTACAGTGTGGTGCAATAGCACCTAGTGTAGTGTTATACAGTGTTGGTATTGCTACTAGTGGAGTGTTACAGTGTGGTGCAATAGCATATAGTGTAGTGTTATAGAGTGTTGGTATTGCTACTAGTGGAGTGTCACAGTGTGGTGCAATAGCACCTAGTGTAGTGTTATACAGTGTTGGTATTGCTACTAGTGGAGTGTTACAGTGTGGTGCAATAGCATATAGTGTAGTGTTATAGAGTGTTGGTATTGCTACTAGTGGAGTGACACAGTGTGGTGCAATAGCACCTAGTGTAGTGTTATACAGTGTTGGTATTGCTACCAGGTGAATGTTACACTGTGGTGCAATAGCACATAGTGTAGTGTTATACAGTGTTGGTATTGCTACCAGGTGAGTGTTACACTGTGGTGCAATAGCACCTAGTGTGGTGTTATACAGTGTTGGTATTGCTACTAGTGGAGTGTTACAGTGTGGTGCAATAGCACCTAGTGTAGTGTTATACAGTGTTGGTATTGCTACCAGTGGAGTGTTACAGTGTGGTGCAATAGCACCTAGTGTAGTGTTATACAGTGTTGGTATTGCTACTAGTGGAGTGTTATAGTGTGGTGCAATAGCACCTAGTGTAGTGTTATACAGTGTTGGTATTGCTACTAGTGGAGTGTTACAGTGTGGTGCAATAGCACCTAGTGTGGTGTTATACAGTGTAGGTATTGCTACCAGTGGAGTGTTACAGAGTGGTGCAATAGCACCTAGTGTAGTGTTATACAGTGTTGGTATTGCTACTAGTGGAGTGTTATAGTGTGGTGCAATAGCACCTAGTGTAGTGTTATACAGTGTTGGTATTGCTACTAGTGGAGTGTTATAGTGTGGTGCAATAGCACCTAGTGTAGTGTTATACAGTGTTGGTATTGCTACTAGTGGAGTGTTATAGTGTGGTGCAATAGCACCTAGTGTGGTGTTATACAGTGTTGGTATTGCTACTAGTGGAGTGTTACAGAGTGGTGCAATAGCACCTAGTGTGGTGTTATACAGTGTTGGTATTGCTACTAGTGGAGTGTTATAGTGTGGTGCAATAGCACCTAGTGTAGTGTTATACAGTGTTGGTATTGCTACTAGTGGAGTGTTACAGAGTGGTGCAATAGCACCTAGTGTAGTGTTATACAGTGTTGGTATTGCTACTAGTGGAGTGTTATAGTGTGGTGCAATAGCACCTAGTGTAGTGTTATACAGTGTTGGTATTGCTACTAGTGGAGTGTTATAGTGTGGTGCAATAGCACCTAGTGTAGTGTTATACAGTGTTGGTATTGCTACTAGTGGAGTGTTATAGTGTGGTGCAATAGCACCTAGTGTGGTGTTATACAGTGTTGGTATTGCTACTAGTGGAGTGTTACAGAGTGGTGCAATAGCACCTAGTGTGGTGTTATACAGTGTAGGTATTGCTACTAGTGGAGTGTTACAGTGTGGTGCAATAGCACCTAGTGTAGTGTTATACAGTGTTGGTATTGCTACTAGTGGAGTGTTATAGTGTGGTGCAATAGCACCTAGTGTAGTGTTATACAGTGTTGGTATTGCTACTAGTGGAGTGTTACAGTGTGGTGCAATAGCACCTAGTGTGGTGTTATACAGTGTAGGTATTGCTACCAGTGGAGTGTTACAGAGTGGTGCAATAGCACCTAGTGTAGTGTTATACAGTGTTGGTATTGCTACCAGGTGAGTGTTACAGTGTGGTGCAATAGCACCTAGTGTAGTGTTATACAGTGTTGGTATTGCTACCAGGTGAGTGACACAGTGTGGTGCAATAGCACCTAGTGTAGTGTTATACAGTGTTGGTATTGCTACTAGTGGAGTGTTACAGTGTGGTGCAATAGCACCTAGTGTAGTGTTATACAGTGTTGGTATTGCTACTAGTGGAGTGTTACAGTGTGGTGCAATAGCACCTAGTGTGGTGTTATACAGTGTTGGTATTGCTACCAGGTGAGTGTTACAGTGTGGTGCAATAGCACCTAGTGTAGTGTTATACAGTGTTGGTATTGCTACTAGTGGAGTGACACAGTGTGGTGCAATAGCACCTAGTGTAGTGTTATACAGTGTTGGTTTTGCTACTAGTGGAGTGTTACAGTGTGGTGCAATAGCACCTAGTGTAGTGTTATACAGTGTTGGTATTGCTACCAGTGGAGTGTTACAGTGTGGTGCAATAGCACCTAGTGTAGTGTTATACAGTGTAGGTATTGCTACTAGTGGAGTGTTACAGTGTGGTGCAATAGCACCTAGTGTAGTGTTATACAGTGTTGGTATTGCTACCAGGTGAGTGTTACAGTGTGGTGCAATAGCACCTAGTGTAGTGTTATACAGTGTTGGTATTGCTACTAGTGGAGTGTTACAGTGTGGTGCAATAGCACCTAGTGTGGTGTTATACAGTGTTGGTATTGCTACCAGGTGAGTGTTACAGTGTGGTGCAATAGCACCTAGTGTAGTGTTATACAGTGTTGGTATTACTACTAGTGGAGTGTTACAGTGTGGTGCAATAGCACCTAGTGTAGTGTTATACAGTGTTGGTATTGCTACTAGTGGAGTGACACAGTGTGGTGCAATAGCACCTAGTGTAGTGTTATACAGTGTTGGTATTGCTACTAGTGGAGTGTTACAGTGTGGTGCAATAGCACCTAGTGTAGTGTTATACAGTGTTGGTATTGCTACTAGTGGAGTGTTACAGTGTGGTGCAATAGCACATCGTGTGGTGTTATACAGTGTTGGTATTGCTACTAGTGGAGTGTTACAGTGTGGTGCAATAGCACCTAGTGTATTGTTATACAGTGTTGGTATTGCTACTAGTGGAGTGTTACAGTGTGGTGCAATAGCACCTAGTGTAGTGTTATACAGTGTTGGTATTGCTACTAGTGGAGTGTTACAGTGTGGTGCAATAGCACCTAGTGTGGTGTTATACAGTGTTGGTATTGCTACTAGTGGAGTGTTACAGTGTGGTGCAATAGCACCTAGTGTAGTGTTATACAGTGTTGGTATTGCTACTAGTGGAGTGTTACAGAGTGGTGCAATAGCACCTAGTGTAGTGTTATACAGTGTTGGTATTGCTACCAGGTGAGTGTTACAGTGTGGTGCAATAGCACCTAGTGTATTGTTATACAGTGTTGGTGTCAAGCAAGATGGCGTCACAGTGAAAGTGTAGTGAAATAGCAGCTAGTGTAAATATTTGATAAAAGTGGTAAAATATTATAACAGAGGCTTAAAATCTATAAAGTTACTTTCCTTAGATCAAGTGTAATACGGAATATTGATAGTATTTAGAAATTCTTGTTGATAATTTAATAAACTTAAACTAAGTTGTGGGAACGTGTATCCAAAGATTCGGTGACTTCTTCAATCACTGTTTGAACCAAGTAGAGCAGTGGTGCTTTTACGAGACTTCACCCGATTGGAAGATATACGTATTTCACATTCTTCTTTATTGGTAGGTTATTAGATTAATTCTATTAGGTAGTAATAATTAAATTAAATTTAGTGTAATTTGGTGTAAACATCTAGGCTCACTTAGATCTCTAGTATGACGACAGTCAACAGTGTTAGTATCTCGTCAGGTTGTGTAACCGTAACGGATTTATGCTCGTCGTGCAAAATAAAAGTAAAAAATGCAAATAAAATCATCACAAGATCTCAGGTAAAATTGAATGAGGAGAAAAGTGAAACCGATTGTCGTAATGTAGGCCTACCGCTACCGTCATGCGAATGTCATAACCTGAGAAACGAACTGTCCTCAAAAGACGAAATTATAAAGCTGCTAAAGGAAGATATTGCTAAGTTAATGGAAGAGTTGAATAAATTAAAAGGAAACAGAGGGGAAAGCAAGGAAACTTGGTCGACAGTGATTGCTGGTAAGGTAAGATTGAATAAGCCTAGGCCTATAAATGGAGTACATGTAACTGAAATTCCCGTCTCAAATTCATTTGGAGTGCTTGTCGAAGAAAATGATGACTTTCCTCAAGAAGAAAAGAAGAAAGTGATAAAGAGAAAATCCAGGAAGATGCGGATATTTGCGGATAGCCACGGGCGAGATGTAGCAGCAAGCGTTTTGGAGAGAAGCCGAGAAATGGAGGTCACTTCGACAGTGAAGCCAGGAGCTCAGATTGCAGAAGTCACGAACGGGATGATAGGAGAGTGTGCGTCCCTTACTGCAAAGGACTACGCAGTGATCATCGCTGGAGCAAACGACGTCTATAGAAATGAGAGTAAAAAGGTAATCAAAGATTTAAAGGGTACATTGCCATCCATGCAAAAAACAAATGTCATTATTGTAAACATTCCGCAGAGACACGATTTAATTCCCAAGTCATGTGTAAATATAGAAATAGAGGCTACAAATGGAAAAATTCATAAAATTTGTAAGAGTTTTCCAAATGTCCAAATTGTAGATGTAAGTAAATTAGACAGGAAGTTCCACACTCGGCATGGCCTACACTTAAATAGATTAGGAAAAGAGTATCTTAGTGATGAAATCTGCAAAATTGTAAATTCAAATGGTAAGAATAATTCGACAGTAATATCATTAGAGTGGAAGCAGGGAAACTGGTAGAAGAAGCCAAACGTGAGGTTTGGCATTCACATCTTTTGAAGTCAAATTTAACGGAGTGCAACAATGGTAATTCGGATTTGTCTAGCAACAATAATAATAACAATTATGATAATAATAATGTAAATAAATCACCAACACAAGCTTGCAAAAGTAACAAATTTAAAATTTACCACCAGAATGTCCAGTCTCTTTATAATAAAATTGATTACATAAATCTAATGCTTAAAAATGAACTTAAAGACATCTCAGCACTATGTATTTCAGAACATTGGCTGAAAGAGAAACAACTTGAATTAATTCAATTCCCAGGGTTTATACAAGCTAGTAAATACTCTAGATCTAATATTAGCCATGGTGGTACTTGCATCTTCTTAAGAAATAATTTAGATCATGAACAGATAACAGCTTATGATTATCTAATTATGGAACAGGATTTTGAATTCTCTGCCGTAAAAATTCAGCAGTTTAAGTTAATAATTGTATGCGTATACCGTTCTCCGTCAGGAAAGTTTCCTCTATTTATAGATAAACTAGAATTGTTACTCAATAACATGAGCAAAGTAAATTTCGATATAATAATTTGTGGGGATGTAAATGTGGATTTCTTAAAACTTGATAGAAATTGTGAATTATTAAACCAGTTACTAATTTCCTATGGACTGAAACCTACAGTAAATACACCAACAAGAATAACAAAATTTAGTAAAACCACTCCTGATCAAATTTTTATAAATACAGATAAATATCACCATTCAATAGAAGTCTATTGTCCGGGTTTTAGTGACCACCATGGACAAATACTGAGTTTTGAAGTATCCGAAGTAATCAATAATAATGATAATGGAGTAAAATCAAAGTGCAGGTCATTCACTGAAGCAAATGTTACATATTTCAATGACTTATTAAATAAGGAAACATGGTCAGAAATTTATGAACTAGAAAATGTAAATGATAAATTTAATGCATTTAACAGTACCCTAAAACACTATTTTGAAATAGCATTCCCCTTTAAACGAAGAACTGTTCAAAATAACAAAACTAGCAATTGGATAACAACAGGGATTATAAATTCATGTCAAAGAAAGAAATTTCTACACAAATTATATAAACAATACCACACAACACCTGAATTCAATTTATACTACAAAAAATACACTAGCATATTAAATAAGGTAATAAGACTAGCAAAGAAAATGCATAATGATAATTTTATTTCCCAATCATCTAATAAAAACAGGGCTATGTGGTCCGTAATAAAGAAAGAAACTGGAAAATATGCTAAAATACAAAGGAACATTACACTGACCAGAAATAATAAAGTGATTAATAATCCAGAGGAAATAGCAAACACTTTTAATGACTATTTTCTGGAAATTCCGCAAAAATTATTAAATAAATCACAGGTAAATACACTAAATTCTAATAATAAAATAAATATATGCAGTGATTCTTTATTTATAAATCATGTCACAAGTGAAGAGGTAAGAATAGTTATAAAAGAGCTAAAAAATAAATTCTGTGCTGGCATTGATGGCATCCCTGATGCAATTTTAAAGAAATGTGCCGAAAATATAATAAATCCACTTACGCACTTAATAAACAGTTCAATTCTCTCAGGAACTTACCCGGATATTTTGAAGTTATCAAAAGTAATTCCAGTGCACAAAAACGGTTCAAAAGATGAATTAGATAACTATCGTCCTATTACCTTACCAACTGGTATTGCAAAAATTGTGGAAAAAATTATGTATAAGAGACTGATAAGTTTCATAGAAAAAAATAAAATATTATCAAACTCACAACATGGATTTAGAACGGAAAAATCTACACAGACAGCAATTTACGAATGTAGTAATAGTATACTGAAATTAATTGACAATAAGGAACATGTAACTGGCCTATTCTTGGATTTATCGAAAGCATTTGATGTAGTTGACCATAAAATCCTCCTTACCAAACTAAATCAATACGGTGTTAGAGGTCTAGCTAATAAATGGATAGAGTCTTACTTAACAAGGCGTAAACAAATAGTAAGCTTGAGACACAAGGATGATGGAACCAAATTACTTAATGAAACATTGTCCAATGAGGGAATTATTGAATTTGGAGTACCCCAGGGATCGGTTTTGGGCCCACTACTCTTTCTTCTATATATCAATGATATAACACAGAACGTTCATTCACATAAGGAAATTTTGTTTGCGGACGATACAACACTCGTAATAAAAGGTGAAACTAAACAGGTCATACAGCAGTCTGCTGACTCCGTTACAGGAGAGTTAACCAAATGGTCACAAGATAATCGCCTCATAATAAACTATAAAAAGACAGTATGTCTAAATTTCCACACTATACAGAATAGGAATCCTGCGATGCCCAATATAACACTAAATGGTCATCAAATAGAAAATAAATCAGAAACAAAGTTTTTAGGACTATGGATACAACAAGACTTGAAATGGAATAAACATATACAATATCTGAATACTAAACTGAACTCGATGTGCTTTGCGTTACGTATTTTGAAAACCTGCACTAGCATGCACACATTAAGAAATACTTATTTTGCTTATTTCCATTCATACTTAAGATATGGGATCATATTTTGGGGTATGTCGCCAGATGTACCAAGCACGTTTAGGATACAAAAGAGAGCGATTAGAATTATGGCAAATGTAAACTCGAGAGAATCATGTAGACCTCTGTTTAAAGATTTAAACATTCTCCCACTGCCCTGCATATATATCTTTGAAAGTATTATGTTTTTTAAAAAGAATTTAATGAATAAAGATGTTTTTCTTAAAACAAACAATGATGTTCATAGGCATAACACAAGACAAAATCAAAACATTCATATTTCACACACACACACAAGCATATATCAAAAAGGAACTTTTCACACTGGAGTTAAATTATACAATAAACTACCCCAGTATATAAAACTGGCCCCAAAAATAAAAACCTTTGATAGAATGTTGAAAGCTTATCTGCAGTGCCATTGTTTTTACTCAGTAGTTGAATATTTTAGCGTATAGGAGTGATGGAATCTATAACTATATTTTACTTTTTTAATTTAATTTTAATACCTAGCTGTATGTTGTTGTATTTATAGAATTAAGTTTTCATATTATGATAATAGAGTGAGGTGTAAATAGTTGTGCAATAAGATTGTATCTATTAAGATTTGCTATTATAATAAGTTATAAATAGTTATAATCTTAGTAATATATACCTGTTAGTTCTTTTATTTTATGCATGTAAATTCTGACGTGTCCTATATCAAAATGTATTGAATGCATGTATTTGATCAAATGGAATTAATAAAAATCTATCTATCTATCTATCTATCTATTGCTACTAGTGGAGTGTTACAGTGTGGTGCAATAGCACCTAGTGTAGTGTTATACAGTGTTGGTATTGCTACTAGTGGAGTGTTACAGTGTGGTGCAATAGCACATCGTGTGGTGTTATACAGTGTTGGTATTGCTACTAGTGGAGTGTTACAGTGTGGTGCAATAGCACCTAGTGTAGTGTTATACAGTGTTGGTATTGCTACCAGGTGAGTGTTACAGTGTGGTGCAATAGCACCTAGTGTAGTGTTATACAGTGTTGGTATTGCTACTAGTGGAGTGACACAGTGTGGTTCAATAGCACCTAGTGTAGTGTTATACAGTGTTGGTATTGCTACTAGTGGAGTGTTACAGAGTGGTGCAATAGCACCTAGTGTAGTGTTATACAGTGTTGGTATTGATACTAGTGGAGTGTTACAGTGTGGTGCAATAGCACCTAGTGTGGTGTTATACAGTGTTGGTATTGCTACTAGTGGAGTGTTACAGTGTGGTGCAATAGCACCTAGTGTAGTGTTATACAGTGTTGGTATTGCTACTAGTGGAGTGTTACAGTGTGGTGCAATAGCACCTAGTGTGGTGTTATACAGTGTTGGTATTGCTACTAGTGGAGTGTTACAGTGTGGTGCAATAGCACCTAGTGTGGTGTTATACAGTGTTGGTATTGCTACCAGGTGAGTGTTACAGTGTGGTGCAATAGCACCTAGTGTAGTGTTATACAGTGTTGGTATTGCTACCAGGTGAGTGTTACAGTGTGGTGCAATAGCACCTAGTGTAGTGTTATACAGTGTTGGTATTGCTACTAGTGGAGTGACACAGTGTGGTGCAATAGCACCTAGTGTAGTGTTATACAGTGTTGGTATTGCTACTAGTGGAGTGTTACAGTGTGGTGCAATAGCACCTAGTGTGGTGTTATACAGTGTTGGTATTGCTACTAGTGGAGTGTTACAGTGTGGTGCAATAGCACCTAGTGTAGTGTTATACAGTGTTGGTATTGCTACCAGGTGAGTGTTACAGTGTGGTGCAATAGCACCTAGTGTAGTGTTATACAGTGTTGGTATTGCTACTAGTGGAGTGACACAGTGTGGTGCAATAGCACCTAGTGTAGTGTTATACAGTGTAGGTATTGCTACCAGGTGAGTGTTACAGTGTGGTGCAATAGCACCTAGTGTAGTGTTATACAGTGTAGGTATTGCTACTAGTGGAGTGTTACAGTGTGGTGCAATAGCACCTAGTTTAGTGTTATACAGTGTAGGTATTGCTACCAGGTGAGTGTTACAGTGTGGTGCAATAGCACCTAGTGTAGTGTTATACAGTGTAGGTATTGCTACTAGTGGAGTGTTACAGTGTGGTGCAATAGCACCTAGTGTAGTGTTATACAGTGTTGGTATTGCTACTAGTGGAGTGTTACAGTGTGGTGCAATAGCACCTAGTGTGGTGTTATACAGTGTTGGTATTGCTACCAGGTGAGTGTTACAGTGTGGTGCAATAGCACCTAGTGTAGTGTTATACAGTGTTGGTATTGCTACTAGTGGAGTGTTACAGTGTGGTGCAATAGCACCTAGTGTAGTGTTATACAGTGTTGGTATTGCTACTAGTGGAGTGTTACAGTGTGGTGCAATAGCACCTAGTGTAGTGTTATACAGTGTTGGTATTGCTACCAGGTGAGTGTTACAGTGTGGTGCAATAGCACCTAGTGTAGTGTTATACAGTGTTGGTATTGCTACTAGTGGAGTGTTACAGTGTGGTGCAATAGCACCTAGTGTAGTGTTATACAGTGTTGGTATTGCTACTAGTGGAGTGTTACAGTGTGGTGCAATAGCACCTAGTGTAGTGTTATACAGTGTTGGTATTGCTACTAGTGGAGTGTTACAGTGTGGTGCAATAGCACCTAGTGTAGTGTTATACAGTGTAGGTATTGCTACCAGGTGAGTGTTACAGTGTGGTGCAATAGCACCTAGTGTAGTGTTATACAGTGTAGGTATTGCTACTAGTGGAGTGTTACAGTGTGGTGCAATAGCACCTAGTGTAGTGTTATACAGTGTTGGTATTGCTACTAGTGGAGTGTTACAGTGTGGTGCAATAGCACCTAGTGTGGTGTTATACAGTGTTGGTATTGCTACTAGTGGAGTGTTACAGTGTGGTGCAATAGCACCTAGTGTGGTGTTATACAGTGTTGGTATTGCTACCAGGTGAGTGTTACAGTGTGGTGCAATAGCACCTAGTGTAGTGTTATACAGTGTTGGTATTGCTACTAGTGGAGTGTTACAGTGTGGTGCAATAGCACCTAGTGTGGTGTTATACAGTGTTGGTATTGCTACCAGGTGAGTGTTACAGTGTGGTGCAATAGCACCTAGTGTAGTGTTATACAGTGTTGGTATTGCTACTAGTGGAGTGTTACAGTGTGGTGCAATAGCACCTAGTGTAGTGTTATACAGTGTTGGTATTGCTACTAGTGGAGTGTTACAGTGTGGTGCAATAGCACCTAGTGTGGTGTTATACAGTGTTGGTATTGCTACTAGTGGAGTGTTACAGTGTGGTGCAATAGCACCTAGTGTAGTGTTATACAGTGTTGGTATTGCTACTAGTGGAGTGTTACAGTGTGGTGCAATAGCACCTAGTGTGGTGTTATACAGTGTTGGTATTGCTACCAGGTGAGTGTTACAGTGTGGTGCAATAGCACCTAGTGTAGTGTTATACAGTGTAGGTATTGCTACTAGTGGAGTGTTACAGTGTGGTGCAATAGCACCTAGTGTAGTGTTATACAGTGTTGGTATTGCTACCAGGTGAGTGTTACAGTGTGGTGCAATAGCACCTAGTGTAGTGTTATACAGTGTAGGTATTGCTACTAGTGGAGTGTTACAGTGTGGTGCAATAGCACCTAGTGTAGTGTTATACAGTGTTGGTATTGCTACCAGGTGAGTGTTACAGTGTGGTGCAATAGCACCTAGTGTAGTGTTATACAGTGTTGGTATTGCTACTAGTGGAGTGTTACAGTGTGGTGCAATAGCACCTAGTGTAGTGTTATACAGTGTAGGTATTGCTACTAGTGGAGTGTTACAGAGTGGTGCAATAGCACCTAGTGTAGTGTTATACAGTGTTGGTATTGCTACTAGTGGAGTGTTACAGAGTGGTGCAATAGCACCTAGTGTGGTGTTATACAGTGTTGGTATTGCTACCAGGTGAGTGTTACAGTGTGGTGCAATAGCACCTAGTGTGGTGTTATACAGTGTTGGTATTGCTACTAGTGGAGTGTTAGATAGATAGATAGATTTTTATTAATTCCATTTGATCAAATACATGCATTCAATACATTTTTGATATAGGACACGTCAGAATTTACATGCATAAAATAAAAGAACTAACAGGTATATATTACTAAGATTATAACTATTTATAACTTATTATAATAGCAAATCTTAATAGATACAATCTTATTGCACAACTATTTACACCTCACTCTATTATCATAATATGAAAACTTAATTCTATAAATACAACAACATACAGCTAGGTATTAAAATTAAATTAAAAAAGTAAAATATAGTTATAGATTCCATCACTCCTATACGCTAAAATATTCAACTACTGAGTAAAAACAATGGCACTGCAGATAAGCTTTCAACATTCTATCAAAGGTTTTTATTTTTGGGGCCAGTTTTATATACTGGGGTAGTTTATTGTATAATTTAACTCCAGTGTGAAAAGTTCCTTTTTGATATATGCTTGTGTGTGTGAAATATGAATGTTTTGATTTTGTCTTGTGTTATGCCTATGAACATCATTGTTTGTTTTAAGAAAAACATCTTTATTCATTAAATTCTTTTTAAAAAACATAATACTTTCAAAGATATATATGCAGGGCAGTGGGAGAATGTTTAAATCTTTAAACAGAGGTCTACATGATTCTCTAGAGTTTACATTTGCCATAATTCTAATCGCTCTCTTTTGTATCCGAAACGTGCTTAGTACATCTGGCGACATACCCCAAAATATGATCCCATATCTTAAGTATGAATGGAAATAAGCAAAATAAGTATTTCTTAATGTGTGCATGCTAGTGCAGGTTTTCAAAATACGTAACGCAAAGCACATCGAGTTCAGTTTAGTATTCAGATATTGTATATGTTTATTCCATTTCAAGTCTTGTTGTATCCATAGTCCTAAAAACTTTATTTCTGATTTATTTTCTATTTGATGACCATTTAATGTTATATTGGGCATCGCAGGATTCCTATTCTGTATAGTGTGGAAATTTAGACATACTGTCTTTTTATAGTTTATTATGAGGCGATTATCTTGTGACCATTTGGTTAACTCTCCTGTAACGGAGTCAGCAGACTGCTGTATGACCTGTTTAGTTTCACCTTTTATTACGAGTGTTGTATCGTCCGCAAACAAAATTTCCTTATGTGAATGAACGTTCTGTGTTATATCATTTATATATAGAAGAAAGAGTAGTGGGCCCAAAACCGATCCCTGGGGTACTCCAAATTCAATAATTCCCTCATTGGACAATGTTTCATTAAGTAATTTGGTTCCATCATCCTTGTGTCTCAAGCTTACTATTTGTTTACGCCTTGTTAAGTAAGACTCTATCCATTTATTAGCTAGACCTCTAACACCGTATTGATTTAGTTTGGTAAGGAGGATTTTATGGTCAACTACATCAAATGCTTTCGATAAATCCAAGAATAGGCCAGTTACATGTTCCTTATTGTCAATTAATTTCAGTATACTATTACTACATTCGTAAATTGCTGTCTGTGTAGATTTTTCCGTTCTAAATCCATGTTGTGAGTTTGATAATATTTTATTTTTTTCTATGAAACTTATCAGTCTCTTATACATAATTTTTTCCACAATTTTTGCAATACCAGTTGGTAAGGTAATAGGACGATAGTTATCTAATTCATCTTTTGAACCGTTTTTGTGCACTGGAATTACTTTTGATAACTTCAAAATATCCGGGTAAGTTCCTGAGAGAATTGAACTGTTTATTAAGTGCGTAAGTGGATTTATTATATTTTCTGCACATTTCTTTAAAATTGCATCAGGGATTCCATCAATGCCAGCACAGAATTTATTTTTTAGCTCTTTTATAACTATTCTTACCTCTTCACTTGTGACATGATTTATAAATAAAGAATCACTGCATATATTTATTTTATTATTAGAATTTAGTGTATTTACCTGTGATTTATTTAATAATTTTTGCGGAATTTCCAGAAAATAGTCATTAAAAGTGTTTGCTATTTCCTCTGGATTATTAATCACTTTATTATTTCTGGTCAGTGTAATGTTCCTTTGTATTTTAGCAGATTTTCCAGTTTCTTTCTTTATTACGGACCACATCGCCCTGTTTTTATTAGATGATTGGGAAATAAAATTATCATTATGCATTTTCTTTGCTAGTCTTATTACCTTATTTAATATGCTAGTGTATTTTTTGTAGAATAAATTGAATTCAGGTGTTGTGTGGTATTGTTTATATAATTTGTGTAGAAATTTCTTTCTTTGACATGAATTTATAATCCCTGTTGTTATCCAATTGCTAGTTTTGTTATTTTGAACAGTTCTTCGTTTAAAGGGGAATGCTATTTCAAAATAGTGTTTTAGGGTACTGTTAAATGCATTAAATTTATCATTTACATTTTCTAGTTCATAAATTTCTGACCATGTTTCCTTATTTAATAAGTCATTGAAATATGTAACATTTGATTCAGTGAATGACCTGCACTTTGATTTTACTCCATTATCATTATTATTGATTACTTCGGATACTTCAAAACTCAGTATTTGTCCATGGTGGTCACTAAAACCCGGACAATAGACTTCTATTGAATGGTGATATTTATCTGTATTTATAAAAATTTGATCAGGAGTGGTTTTACTAAATTTTGTTATTCTTGTTGGTGTATTTACTGTAGGTTTCAGTCCATAGGAAATTAGTAACTGGTTTAATAATTCACAATTTCTATCAAGTTTTAAGAAATCCACATTTACATCCCCACAAATTATTATATCGTAATTTACTTTGCTCATGTTATTGAGTAACAATTCTAGTTTATCTATAAATAGAGGAAACTTTCCTGACGGAGAACGGTATACGCATACAATTATTAACTTAAACTGCTGAATTTTTACGGCAGAGAATTCAAAATCCTGTTCCATAATTAGATAATCATAAGCTGTTATCTGTTCATGATCTAAATTATTTCTTAAGAAGATGCAAGTACCACCATGGCTAATATTAGATCTAGAGTATTTACTAGCTTGTATAAACCCTGGGAATTGAATTAATTCGAGTTGTTCCTCTTTCAGCCAATGTTCTGAAATACATAGTGCTGAGATGTCTTTAAGTTCATTTTTAAGCATTAGATTTATGTAATCAATTTTATTATAAAGAGACTGGACATTCTGGTGGTAAATTTTAAATTTGTTACTTTTGCAAGCTTGTGTTGGTGATTTATTTACATTATTATTATCATAATTGTTATTATTATTGTTGCTAGACAAATCCGAAATACCATTGTTGCACTCCGTTAAATTTGACTTTAAAAGATGTGAATGCCAAACCTCACGTTTGGCTTCTTCTACCAGTTATACAGTGTGGTGCAATAGCACCTAGTGTAGTGTTATACAGTGTTGGTATTACTACTAGTGGAGTGTTACAGAGTGGTGCAATAGCACCTAGTGTAGTGTTATACAGTGTTGGTATTGCTACCAGGTGAGTGTCACAGTGTGGTGCAATAGCACCTAGTGTAGTGTTATACAGTGTTGGTATTGCTACTAGTGGAGTGTTACAGAGTGGTGCAATAGCACCTAGTGTAGTGTTATACAGTGTTGGTATTACTACTAGTGGAGTGTTACAGTGTGGTGCAATAGCACCTAGTGTAGTGTTATACAGTGTTGGTATTGCTACTAGTGGAGTGTTACAGAGTGGTGCAATAGCACCTAGTGTAGTGTTATACAGTGTTGGTATTGCTACCAGGTGAGTGTTACAGTGTGGTGCAATAGCACCTAGTGTAGTGTTATACAGTGTTGGTATTACTACTAGTGGAGTGTTACAGTGTGGTGCAATAGCACATAGTGTAGTGTTATACAGTGTTGGTATTACTACTAGTGGAGTGTTACAGTGTGGTGCAATAGCACCTAGTGTAGTGTTATACAGTGTTGGTATTGCTACTAGTGGAGTGTTACAGTGTGGTGCAATAGCACCTAGTGTAGTGTTATACAGTGTTGGTATTGCTACCAGTGGAGTGTTACAGTGTGGTGCAATAGCACCTAGTGTAGTGTTATACAGTGTTGGTATTGCTACTAGTGGAGTGTTACAGTGTGGTGCAATAGCACCTAGTGTAGTGTTATACAGTGTTGGTATTGCTACCAGGTGAGTGTTACAGTGTGGTGCAATAGCACCTAGTGTAATGTTATACAGTGTTGGTATTGCTACTAGTGGAGTGTTACAGTGTGGTGCAATAGCACCTAGTGTAGTGTTATACAGTGTTGGAATTGCTACTAGTGGAGTGTTACAGTGTGGTGCAATAGCACCTAGTGTGGTGTTATACAGTGTTGGTATTGCTACTAGTGGAGTGTTACAGTGTGGTGCAATAGCACCTAGTGTAGTGTTATACAGTGTTGGTATTGCTACCAGGTGAGTGTTACAGTGTGGTGCAATAGCACCTAGTGTGGTGTTATACAGTGTTGGTATTGCTACTAGTGGAGTGTTACAGTGTGGTGCAATAGCACCTAGTGTAGTGTTATACAGTGTTGGTATTGCTACCAGTGGAGTGTTACAGTGTGGTGCAATAGCACCTAGTGTAGTGTTATACAGTGTTGGTATTGCTACTAGTGGAGTGTTACAGTGTGGTGCAATAGCACCTAGTGTAGTGTTATACAGTGTTGGTATTACTACCAGTGGAGTGTTACAGTGTGGTGCAATAGCACCTAGTGTGGTGTTATACAGTGTTGGTATTGCTACCAGTGGAGTGTTACAGTGTGGTGCAATAGCACCTAGTGTGGTGTTATACAGTGTTGGTATTGCTACCAGTGGAGTGTTACAGTGTGGTGCAATAGCACCTAGTGTAGTGTTATACAGTGTTGGTATTGCTACTAGTGGAGTGTTACAGTGTGGTGCAATAGCACCTAGTGTAGTGTTATACAGTGTTGGTATTACTACCAGTGGAGTGTTACAGTGTGATGCAATAGCACCTAGTGTGGTGTTATACAGTGTTGGTATTGCTACCAGTGGAGTGTTACAGTGTGGTGCAATAGCACCTAGTGTAGTGTTATACAGTGTTGGAATTGCTACTAGTGGAGTGTTACAGTGTGGTGCAATAGCACCTAGTGTAGTGTTATACAGTGTTGGTATTGCTACTAGTGGAGTGTTACAGTGTGGTGCAATAGCACCTAGTGTAGTGTTATACAGTGTTGGTATTGCTACTAGTGGAGTGTTACAGTGTGGTGCAATAGCACCTAGTGTAGTGTTATACAGTGTTGGTATTGCTACCAGGTGAGTGTTACAGTGTGGTGCAATAGCACCTAGTGTGGTGTTATACAGTGTTGGTATTGCTACTAGTGGAGTGTTACAGTGTGGTGCAATAGCACCTAGTGTAGTGTTATACAGTCTAGGTATTGCTACCAGTGGAGTGTTACACTGTGGTGCAATAGCACCTAGTGTAGTGTTATACAGTGTTGGTATTGCTACTAGTGGAGTGACACAGTGTGGTGCAATAGCACCTAGTGTGGTGTTATACAGTGTTGGTATTGCTACCAGGTGAGTGTTACAGTGTGGTGCAATAGCACCTAGTGTAGTGTTATACAGTGTAGGTATTGCTACTAGTGGAGTGTTACAGTGTGGTGCAATAGCACCTAGTGTGGTGTTATACAGTGTTGGTATTGCTACCAGGTGAGTGTTACAGTGTGGTGCAATAGCACCTAGTGTGGTGTTATACAGTCTAGGTATTGCTACCAGTGGAGTGTTACAGTGTGGTGCAATAGCACCTAGTGTAGTGTTATACAGTGTTGGTATTGCTACTAGTGGAGTGTTACAGTGTGGTGCAATAGCACCTAGTGTAGTGTTATACAGTGTTGGTATTGCTACTAGTGGAGTGTTACAGTGTGGTGCAATAGCACCTAGTGTGGTGTTATACAGTGTTGGTATTGCTACTAGTGGAGTGTTACAGTGTGGTGCAATAGCACCTAGTGTGGTGTTATACAGTGTTGGTATTGCTACCAGTGGAGTGTTACAGTGTGGTGCAATAGCACCTAGTGTAGTGTTATACAGTGTTGGTATTGCTACCAGTAGAGTGTTACAGTGTGGTGCAATAGCACCTAGTGTAGTGTTATACAGTGTTGGTATTGCTACTAGTGGAGTGTTACAGTGTGGTGCAATAGCACCTAGTGTGGTGTTATACAGTGTTGGTATTGCTACTAGTGGAGTGTTACAGTGTGGTGCAATAGCACCTAGTGTAGTGTTATACAGTGTTGGTATTGCTACCAGGTGAGTGTTACAGTGTGGTGCAATAGCACCTAGTGTAGTGTTATACAGTGTTGGTATTGCTACTAGTGGAGTGTTACAGTGTGGTGCAATAGCACCTAGTGTAGTGTTATACAGTGTTGGTATTGCTACCAGGTGAGTGTTACAGTGTGGTGCAATAGCACCTAGAGTAGTGTTATACAGTGTTGGTATTGCTACTAGTGGAGTGTTACAGTGTGGTGCAATAGCACCTAGTGTAGTGTTATACAGTGTTGGTATTGCTACCAGTGGAGTGTTACAGTGTGGTGCAATAGCACCTAGTGTAGTGTTATACAGTGTTGGTATTGCTACCAGTGGAGTGTTACAGTGTGGTGCAATAGCACCTAGTGTAGTTGTATACAGTGTTGGTATTGCTACCAGGTGAGTGTTACAGTGTGGTGCAATAGCACCTAGTGTAGTGTTATACAGTGTTGGTATTGCTACTAGTGGAGTGTTACAGTGTGGTGCAATAGCACCTAGTGTAGTGTTATACAGTGTTGGTATTGCTACTAGTGGAGTGTTACAGTGTGGTGCAATAGCATCTAGTGTGGTGTTATACAGTGTAGGTATTGCTACTAGTGGAGTGTTACAGTGTGGTGCAATAGCACCTAGTGTAGTGTTATACAGTGTTGGTATTGCTACTAGTGGAGTGTTACAGTGTGGTGCAATAGCACCTAGTGTAGTGTTATACAGTGTTGGTATTGCTACTAGTGGAGTGTTACAGAGTGGTGCAATAGCACCTAGTGTAGTGTTATACAGTGTTGGTATTGCTACTAGTGGAGTGTTACAGTGTGGTGCAATAGCACCTAGTGTAGTGTTATACAGTGTTGGTATTGCTACCAGGTGAGTGTTATAGTGTGGTGCAATAGCACCTAGTGTGGTGTTATACAGTGTTGGTATTGCTACTAGTGGAGTGTTACAGAGTGGTGCAATAGCACCTAGTGTAGTGTTATACAGTGTTGGTATTGCTACTAGTGGAGTGTTACAGTGTGGTGCAATAGCACCTAGTGTAGTGTTATACAGTGTTGGTATTGCTACTAGTGGAGTGTTACAGTGTGGTGCAATAGCACCTAGTGTGGTGTTATACAGTGTTGGTATTGCTACCAGGTGAGTGTTACAGTGTGGTGCAATAGCACCTAGTGTAGTGTTATACAGTGTTGGTATTGCTACTAGTGGAGTGTTACAGTGTGGTGCAATAGCACCTAGTGTAGTGTTATACAGTGTTGGTATTGCTACCAGGTGAGTGTTACAGTGTGGTGCAATAGCACCTAGTGTAGTGTTATACAGTGTTGGTATTGCTACTAGTGGAGTGTTACACTGTGGTGCAATAGCACCTAGTGTGGTGTTATACAGTGTTGGTATTGCTACCAGTGGAGTGTTACAGTGTGGTGCAATAGCACCTAGTGTAGTGTTATACAGTGTTGGTATTGCTACTAGTGGAGTGTTACAGTGTGGTGCAATAGCACCTAGTGTGGTGTTATACAGTGTTGGTATTGCTACCAGGTGAGTGTTACAGTGTGGTGCAATAGCACCTAGTGTAGTGTTATACAGTGTTGGTATTGCTACTAGTGGAGTGTTACAGTGTGGTGCAATAGCACCTAGTGTAGTGTTATACAGTGTTGGTATTGCTACCAGGTGAGTGTTACAGTGTGGTGCAATAGCACCTAGTGTAGTGTTATACATTGTTGGTATTGCTACTAGTGGAGTGTTACACAGTGTTGGTATTGCTACTAGTGGAGTGTTACAGTGTGGTGCAATAGCACCTAGTGTAGTGTTATACAGTGTTGGTATTGCTACTAGTGGAGTGTTACAGTGTGGTGCAATAGCACATAGTGTAGTGTTATACAGTGTTGGTATTGCTACTAGTGGAGTGTTACAGTGTGGTGCAATAGCACCTAGTGTAGTGTTATACAGTGTTGGTATTGCTACCAGGTGAGTGTTACAGTGTGGTGCAATAGCACCTAGTGTAGTGTTATACAGTGTTGGTATTGCTACCAGGTGAGTGTTACAGTGTGGTGCAATAGCACCTAGTGTGGTGTTATACAGTGTTGGTATTGCTACTAGTGGAGTGTTATACAGTGTTGGTATTGCTACTAGTGGAGTGTTATACAGTGTGGTGCAATAGCACCTAGTGTAGTGTTATACAGTGTTGGTATTTCTACTAGTGGAGTGTTACAGTGTGGTGCAATAGCACCTAGTGTAGTGTTATACAGTGTTGGTATTGCTACTAGTGGAGTGTTATACAGTGTTGGTATTGCTACCAGGTGAGTGTTACAGTGTGGTGCAATAGCACCTAGTGTGGTGTTATACAGTGTTGGTATTGCTACTAGTGGAGTGTTATACAGTGTTGGTATTGCTACTAGTGGAGTGTTACAGTGTGGTGCAATAGCAGCTAGTGTAGTGTTATACAGTGTTGGTATTGATACCAGGTGAGTGTTACAGTGTGGTGCAATAGCACCTAGTGTAGTGTTATACAGTGTTGGTATTGCTACTAGTGGAGTGTTACAGTGTGGTGCAATAGCACCTAGTGTAGTGTTATACAGTGTTGGTATTGCTACTAGTGTAGTGTTATACAGTGTTGGTATTGCTACTAGTGTAGTGTTATACAGTGTTGGTATTGCTACTAGTGGAGTGTTACAGTGTGGTGCAATAGCAGCTAGTGTAGTGTTATACAGTGTTGGTATTGCTACCAGGTGAGTGTTACAGTGTGGTGCAATAGCACCTAGTGTAGTGTTATACAGTGTTGGTATTGCTACTAGTGGAGTGTTACAGTGTGGTGCAATAGCACCTAGTGTAGTGTTATACAGTGTTGGTATTGCTACCAGGTGAGTGTTACAGTGTGGTGCAATAGCACCTAGTGTAGTGTTATACAGTGTTGGTATTGCTACTAGTGGAGTGTTACAGTGTGGTGCAATAGCACCTAGTGTAGTGTTATACAGTGTTGGTATTGCTACAAGTGGAGTGTTACAGTGTGGTGCAATAGCACCTAGTGTAGTGTTATACAGTGTTGGTATTGCTACTAGTGGAGTGTTACAGTGTGGTGCAATAGCACCTAGTGTGGTGTTATACAGTGTTGGTATTGCTACTAGTGGAGTGTTACAGTGTGGTGCAATAGCACCTAGTGTAGTGTTATACAGTGTAGGTATTGCTACTAGTGGAGTGTTACAGTGTGGTGCAATAGCACCTAGTGTAGTGTTATACAGTGTAGGTATTGCTACTAGTGGAGTGTTACAGTGTGGTGCAATAGCACCTAGTGTGGTGTTATACAGTGTTGGTATTGCTACCAGGTGAGTGTTACAGTGTGGTGCAATAGCACCTAGTGTAGTGTTATACAGTGTTGGTATTGCTACTAGTGGAGTGTTACAGTGTGGTGCAATAGCACCTAGTGTAGTGTTATACAGTGTTGGTATTGCTACTAGTGGAGTGTTACAGTGTGGTGCAATAGCACCTAGTGTAGTGTTATACAGTGTTGGTATTGCTACTAGTGGAGTGTTACAGTGTGGTGCAATAGCACCTAGTGTAGTGTTATACAGTGTTGGTATTGCTACTAGTGGAGTGTTACAGTGTGGTGCAATAGCACCTAGTGTAGTGTTATACAGTGTTGGTATTGCTACCAGTGGAGTGTTACAGTGTGGTGCAATAGCACCTAGTGTGGTGTTATACAGTGTTGGTATTGCTACTAGTGGAGTGTTACAGTGTGGTGCAATAGCACCTAGTGTGGTGTTATACAGTGTTGGTATTGCTACCAGGTGAGTGTTACAGTGTGGTGCAATAGCACCTAGTGTAGTGTTATACAGTGTTGGTATTGCTACTAGTGGAGTGTTACAGTGTGGTGCAATAGCACCTAGTGTGGTGTTATACAGTGTCGGTATTGCTACCAGTGGAGTGTTACAGTGTGGTGCAATAGCACCTAGTGTAGTGTTATACAGTGTTGGTATTGCTACTAGTGGAGTGTTACAGTGTGGTGCAATAGCACCTAGTGTGGTGTTATACAGTGTTGGTATTGCTACCAGTGGAGTGTTACAGTGTGGTGCAATAGCACCTAGTGTAGTGTTATACAGTGTTGGTATTGCTACTAGTGGAGTGTTACAGTGTGGTGCAATAGCACCTAGTGTGGTGTTATACAGTGTTGGTATTGCTACCAGGTGAGTGTTACAGTGTGGTGCAATAGCACCTAGTGTAGTGTTATACAGTGTAGGTATTGCTACTAGTGGAGTGTTACAGTGTGGTGCAATAGCACCTAGTGTGGTGTTATACAGTGTTGGTATTGCTACCAGGTGAGTGTTACAGTGTGGTGCAATAGCACCTAGTGTAGTGTTATACAGTGTTGGTATTGCTACTAGTGGAGTGTTATAGTGTGGTGCAATAGCACCTAGTGTCGTGTTATACAGTGTTGGTATTGCTACCAGGTGAGTGTTACAGTGTGGTGCAATAGCACCTAGTGTAGTGTTATACAGTGTAGGTATTGCTACTAGTGGAGTGTTACAGTGTGGTGCAATAGCACCTAGTGTAGTGTTATACAGTGTTGGTATTGCTACTAGTGGAGTGTTACAGTGTGGTGCAATAGCACCTAGTGTAGTGTTATACAGTGTAGGTATTGCTACTAGTGGAGTGTTACAGTGTGGTGCAATAGCACCTAGTGTAGTGTTATACAGTGTTGGTATTGCTACTAGTGGAGTGTTATAGTGTGGTGCAATAGCACCTAGTGTGGTGTTATACAGTGTAGGTATTGCTACTAGTGGAGTGTTATAGTGTGGTGCAATAGCACCTAGTGTAGTGTTATACAGTGTAGGTATTGCTACTAGTGGAGTGTTACAGTGTGGTGCAATAGCACCTAGTGTGGTGTTATACAGTGTAGGTATTGCTACTAGTGGAGTGTTATAGTGTGGTGCAATAGCACCTAGTGTGGTGTTATACAGTGTAGGTATTGCTACTAGTGGAGTGTTATAGTGTGGTGCAATAGCACCTAGTGTAGTGTTATACAGTGTAGGTATTGCTACTAGTGGAGTGTTACAGTGTGGTGCAATAGCACCTAGTGTAGTGTTATACAGTGTTGGTATTGCTACTAGTGGAGTGACACAGTGTGGTGCAATAGCACCTAGTGTAGTGTTATACAGTGTAGGTATTGCTACCAGTGGAGTGTTACAGTGTGGTGCAATAGCACCTAGTGTGGTGTTATACAGTGTAGGTATTGCTACTAGTGGAGTGTTATAGTGTGGTGCAATAGCACCTAGTGTAGTGTTATACAGTGTAGGTATTGCTACTAGTGGAGTGTTACAGTGTGGTGCAATAGCACCTAGTGTAGTGTTATACAGTGTAGGTATTGCTACTAGTGGAGTGTTATAGTGTGGTGCAATAGCACCTAGTGTAGTGTTATACAGTGTTGGTATTGCTACTAGTGGAGTGTTACAGTGTGGTGCAATAGCACCTAGTGTGGTGTTATACAGTGTAGGTATTGCTACTAGTGGAGTGTTACAGTGTGGTGCAATAGCACCTAGTGTAGTGTTATACAGTGTTGGTATTGCTACCAGGTGAGTGTTACAGTGTGGTGCAATAGCACCTAGTGTAGTGTTATACAGTGTTGGTATTGCTACTAGTGGAGTGTTACAGTGTGGTGCAATAGCACCTAGTGTAGTGTTATACAGTGTTGGTATTGCTACCAGGTGAGTGTTACAGTGTGGTGCAATAGCACCTAGTGTAGTGTTATACAGTGTTGGTATTGCTACCAGTGGAGTGTTACAGTGTGGTGCAATAGCACCTAGTGTAGTGTTATACAGTGTTGGTATTGCTACCAGTGGAGTGTTACAGTGTGGTGCAATAGCACCTAGTGTAGTGTTATACAGTGTTGGTATTGCTACTAGTGGAGTGTTACAGTGTGGTGCAATAGCACCTAGTGTGGTGTTATACAGTGTTGGTATTGCTACCAGGTGAGTGTTACAGTGTGGTGCAATAGCACCTAGTGTAGTGTTATACAGTGTTGGTATTGCTACTAGTGGAGTGTTACAGTGTGGTGCAATAGCACCTAGTGTGGTGTTATACAGTGTTGGTATTGCTACTAGTGGAGTGTTACAGTGTGGTGCAATAGCACCTAGTGTAGTGTTATACAGTGTAGGTATTGCTACCAGGTGAGTGTTACAGTGTGGTGCAATAGCACCTAGTGTAGTGTTATACAGTGTTGGTATTGCTACTAGTGGAGTGTTACAGTGTGGTGCAATAGCACCTAGTGTAGTGTTATACAGTGTTGGTATTGCTACTAGTGGAGTGTTACAGTGTGGTGCAATAGCACCTAGTGTGGTGTTATACAGTGTTGGTATTGCTACTAGTGGAGTGTTACAGTGTGGTGCAATAGCACCTAGTGTGGTGTTATACAGTGTTGGTATTGCAACCAGTGGAGTGTTACAGTGTGGTGCAATAGCACCTAGTGTAGTGTTATACAGTGTTGGTATTGCTACCAGTGGAGTGTTACAGTGTGGTGCAATAGCACCTAGTGTAGTGTTATACAGTGTTGGTATTGCTACTAGTGGAGTGTTACAGTGTGGTGCAATAGCACATAGTGTAGTGTTATACAGTGTTGGTATTGCTACTAGTGGAGTGTTACAGTGTGGTGCAATAGCACCTAGTGTGGTGTTATACAGTGTTGGTATTGCTACTAGTGGAGTGTTACAGTGTGGTGCAATAGCACCTAGTGTAGTGTTATACAGTGTTGGTATTGCTACTAGTGGAGTGTTACAGTGTGGTGCAATAGCACATCGTGTGGTGTTATACAGTGTTGGTATTGCTACCAGTGGAGTGTTACAGTGTGGTGCAATAGCACCTAGTGTAGTGTTATACAGTGTAGGTATTGCTACTAGTGGAGTGTTACAGTGTGGTGCAATAGCACCTAGTGTGGTGTTATACAGTGTTGGTATTGCTACCAGGTGAGTGTTACAGTGTGGTGCAATAGCACCTAGTGTAGTGTTATACAGTGTTGGTATTGCTACTAGTGGAGTGTTACAGTGTGGTGCAATAGCACCTAGTGTAGTGTTATACAGTGTAGGTATTGCTACTAGTGGAGTGTTACAGTGTGGTGCAATAGCACCTAGTGTAGTGTTATACAGTGTTGGTATTGCTACCAGGTGAGTGTTACAGTGTGGTGCAATAGCACCTAGTGTAGTGTTATACAGTGTTGGTATTGCTACTAGTGGAGTGTTACAGTGTGGTGCAATAGCACCTAGTGTAGTGTTATACAGTGTTGGTATTGCTACCAGGTGAGTGTTACAGTGTGGTGCAATAGCACCTAGTGTAGTGTTATACAGTGTTGGTATTGCTACTAGTGGAGTGTTACAGAGTGGTGCAATAGCACCTAGTGTAGTGTTATACAGTGTTGGTATTGCTACCAGGTGAGTGTTACAGTGTGGTGCAATAGCACCTAGTGTAGTGTTATACAGTGTTGGTATTGCTACTAGTGGAGTGTTACAGTGTGGTGCAATAGCACCTAGTGTAGTGTTATACAGTGTAGGTATTGCTACCAGGTGAGTGTTACAGTGTGGTGCAATAGCACCTAGTGTAGTGTTATACAGTGTTGGTATTACTACCAGTGGAGTGTTACAGTGTGGTGCAATAGCACCTAGTGTGGTGTTATACAGTGTTGGTATTGCTACTAGTGGAGTGTTACAGTGTGGTGCAATAGCACCTAGTGTAGTGTTATACAGTGTTGGTATTGCTACTAGTGGAGTGTTACAGTGTGGTGCAATAGCACATCGTGTGGTGTTATACAGTGTTGGTATTGCTACCAGTGGAGTGTTACAGTGTGGTGCAATAGCACCTAGTGTAGTGTTATACAGTGTAGGTATTGCTACTAGTGGAGTGTTACAGTGTGGTGCAATAGCACCTAGTGTAGTGTTATACAGTGTTGGTATTGCTACCAGTGGAGTGTTACAGTGTGGTGCAATAGCACCTAGTGTAGTGTTATACAGTGTTGGTATTGCTACCAGTGGAGTGTTATAGTGTGGTGCAATAGCACCTAGTGTAGTGTTATACAGTGTTGGTATTGCTACTAGTGGAGTGTTACAGTGTGGTGCAATAGCACATAGTGTAGTGTTATACAGTGTTGGTATTGCTACCAGTGGAGTGTTACAGTGTGGTGCAATAGCACCTAGTGTAGTGTTATACAGTGTTGGTATTGCTACCAGTGGAGTGTTACAGTGTGGTGCAATAGCACCTAGTGTAGTGTTATACAGTGTAGGTATTGCTACCAGTGGAGTGTTACAGTGTGGTGCAATAGCACCTAGTGTGGTGTTATACAGTGTTGGTATTGCTACCAGGTGAGTGTTACAGTGTGGTGCAATAGCACCTAGTGTAGTGTTATACAGTGTTGGTATTGCTACTAGTGGAGTGTTACAGTGTGGTGCAATAGCACCTAGTGTGGTGTTATACAGTGTTGGTATTGCTACCAGTGGAGTGTTACAGTGTGGTGCAATAGCATCTAGTGTAGTGTTATAGAGTGTTGGTATTGCTACCAGGTGAGTGTTACAGTGTGGTGCAATAGCACCTAGTGTGGTGTTATACAGTGTTGGTATTGCTACTAGTGGAGTGTTACAGTGTGGTGCAATAGCACCTAGTGTAGTGTTATACAGTGTTGGTATTGCTACTAGTGGAGTGTTACAGTGTGGTGCAATAGCACCTAGTGTAGTGTTATACAGTGTTGGTATTGCTACCAGTGGAGTGTTACAGTGTGGTGCAATAGCACCTAGTGTAGTGTTATACAGTGTTGGTATTGCTACCAGTGGAGTGTTACAGTGTGGTGCAATAGCACCTAGTGTAGTGTTATACAGTGTTGGTATTGCTACCAGTGGAGTGTTACAGTGTGGTGCAATAGCACCTAGTGTAGTGTTATACAGTGTTGGTATTGCTACTAGTGGAGTGTTACAGTGTGGTGCAATAGCACCTAGTGTGGTGTTATACAGTGTTGGTATTGCTACCAGTGGAGTGTTACAGTGTGGTGCAATAGCACCTAGTGTAGTGTTATACAGTGTTGGTATTGCTACCAGTGGAGTGTTACAGTGTGGTGCAATAGCACCTAGTGTAGTGTTATACAGTGTTGGTATTGCTACTAGTGGAGTGTTACAGTGTGGTGCAATAGCACCTAGTGTGGTGTTATACAGTGTTGGTATTGCTACTAGTGGAGTGTTACAGTGTGGTGCAATAGCACCTAGTGTAGTGTTATACAGTGTTGGTATTGCTACTAGTGGAGTGTTACAGTGTGGTGCAATAGCACCTAGTGTGGTGTTATACAGTGTAGGTATTGCTACTAGTGGAGTGTTACAGTGTGGTGCAATAGCACCTAGTGTAGTGTTATACAGTGTTGGTATTGCTACTAGTGGAGTGTTACAGTGTGGTGCAATAGCACCTAGTGTAGTGTTATACAGTGTTGGTATTGCTACTAGTGGAGTGTTACAGTGTGGTGCAATAGCACCTAGTGTAGTGTTATACAGTGTAGGTATTGCTACCAGTGGAGTGTTACAGTGTGGTGCAATAGCACCTAGTGTAGTGTTATACAGTGTTGGTATTGCTACCAGGTGAGTGTTACAGTGTGGTGCAATAGCACCTAGTGTAGTGTTATACAGTGTTGGTATTGCTACCAGTGGAGTGTTACAGTGTGGTGCAATAGCACCTAGTGTAGTGTTATACAGTGTTGGTATTGCTACCAGTGGAGTGTTACAGTGTGGTGCAATAGCACCTAGTGTAGTGTTATACAGTGTTGGTATTGCTACCAGGTGAGTGTTACAGTGTGGTGCAATAGCACCTAGTGTAGTGTTATACAGTGTTGGTATTGCTACCAGGTGAGTGTTACAGTGTGGTGCAATAGCACCTAGTGTAGTGTTATACAGTGTTGGTATTACTACTAGTGGAGTGTTACAGTGTGGTGCAATAGCACCTAGTGTAGTGTTATACAGTGTTGGTATTACTACTAGTGGAGTGTTACAGTGTGGTGCAATAGCACCTAGTGTAGTGTTATACAGTGTTGGTATTGCTACTAGTGGAGTGTTACAGTGTGGTGCAATAGCACCTAGTGTGGTGTTATACAGTGTAGGTATTGCTACTAGTGGAGTGTTACAGTGTGGTGCAATAGCACCTAGTGTAGTGTTATACAGTGTTGGTATTGCTACTAGTGGAGTGTTACAGTGTGGTGCAATAGCACCTAGTGTGGTGTTATACAGTGTTGGTATTGCTACCAGTGGAGTGTTACAGTGTGGTGCAATAGCACCTAGTGTAGTGTTATACAGTGTTGGTATTGCTACCAGTGGAGTGTTACAGTGTGGTGCAATAGCACCTAGTGTAGTGTTATACAGTGTTGGTATTGCTACTAGTGGAGTGTTACAGTGTGGTGCAATAGCACCTAGTGTGGTGTTATACAGTGTAGGTATTGCTACTAGTGGAGTGTTACAGTGTGGTGCAATAGCACCTAGTGTAGTGTTATACAGTGTTGGTATTGCTACTAGTGGAGTGTTACAGTGTGGTGCAATAGCACCTAGTGTAGTGTTATACAGTGTTGGTATTGCTACCAGGTGAGTGTTACAGTGTGGTGCAATAGCACCTAGTGTAGTGTTATACAGTGTTGGTATTACTACCAGTGGAGTGTTACAGTGTGGTGCAATAGCACCTAGTGTAGTGTTATACAGTGTTGGTATTGCTACTAGTGGAGTGTTACAGTGTGGTGCAATAGCACCTAGTGTAGTGTTATACAGTGTTGGTATTACTACTAGTGGAGTGTTACAGTGTGGTGCAATAGCACCTAGTGTAGTGTTATACAGTGTTGGTATTGCTACTAGTGGAGTGTTACAGTGTGGTGCAATAGCACCTAGTGTGGTGTTATACAGTGTAGGTATTGCTACCAGGTGAGTGTTACAGTGTGGTGCAATAGCACCTAGTGTAGTGTTATACAGTGTTGGTATTACTACTAGTGGAGTGTTACAGTGTGGTGCAATAGCACCTAGTGTAGTGTTATACAGTGTTGGTATTGCTACCAGGTGAGTGTTACAGTGTGGTGCAATAGCACCTAGTGTAGTGTTATACAGTGTTGGTATTGCTACTAGTGGAGTGTTACAGTGTGGTGCAATAGCACCTAGTGTAGTGTTATACAGTGTTGGTATTGCTACCAGGTGAGTGTTACAGTGTGGTGCAATAGCACCTAGTGTAGTGTTATACAGTGTTGGTATTGCTACCAGTGGAGTGTTACAGTGTGGTGCAATAGCACCTAGTGTAGTGTTATACAGTGTTGGTATTGCTACTAGTGGAGTGTTACAGTGTGGTGCAATAGCACCTAGTGTAGTGTTATACAGTGTTGGTATTGCTACTAGTGGAGTGTTACAGTGTGGTGCAATAGCACCTAGTGTAGTGTTATACAGTGTTGGTATTGCTACTAGTGGAGTGTTACAGTGTGGTGCAATAGCACCTAGTGTAGTGTTATACAGTGTTGGTATTGCTACTAGTGGAGTGTTACAGTGTGGTGCAATAGCACCTAGTGTGGTGTTATACAGTGTTGGTATTGCTACTAGTGGAGTGTTACAGTGTGGTGCAATAGCACCTAGTGTAGTGTTATACAGTGTTGGTATTGCTACTAGTGGAGTGTTACAGTGTGGTGCAATAGCACCTAGTGTAGTGTTATACAGTGTTGGTATTGCTACCAGGTGAGTGTTACAGTGTGGTGCAATAGCACCTAGTGTAGTGTTATACAGTGTTGGTATTGCTACCAGGTGAGTGTTACAGTGTGGTGCAATAGCACCTAGTGTAGTGTTATACAGTGTTGGTATTGCTACCAGGTGAGTGTTACAGTGTGGTGCAATAGCACCTAGTGTAGTGTTATACAGTGTTGGTATTGCAACCAGTGGAGTGTTACAGTGTGGTGCAATAGCACCTAGTGTGGTGTTATACAGTGTAGGTATTGCTACTAGTGGAGTGTTACAGTGTGGTGCAATAGCACCTAGTGTAGTGTTATACAGTGTTGGTATTGCTACTAGTGGAGTGTTACAGTGTGGTGCAATAGCACCTAGTGTAGTGTTATACAGTGTTGGTATTGCTACTAGTGGAGTGTTACAGTGTGGTGCAATAGCACCTAGTGTGGTGTTATACAGTGTTGGTATTGCTACCAGGTGAGTGTTACAGTGTGGTGCAATAGCACCTAGTGTGGTGTTATACAGTGTTGGTATTACTACTAGTGGAGTGTTACAGTGTGGTGCAATAGCACCTAGTGTGGTGTTATACAGTGTTGGTATTGCTACCAGGTGAGTGTTACAGTGTGGTGCAATAGCACCTAGTGTGGTGTTATACAGTGTTGGTATTGCTACTAGTGGAGTGTTAGTGTGGTGCAATAGCACCTAGTGTAGTGTTATACAGTGTTGGTATTGCTACCAGGTGAGTGTTACAGTGTGCTGCAATAGCACCTAGTGTGGTGTTATACAGTGTTGGTATTACTACTAGTGGAGTGTTACAGTGTGGTGCAATAGCACCTAGTGTGGTGTTATACAGTGTTGGTATTGCTACCAGGTGAGTGTTACAGTGTGGTGCAATAGCACCTAGTGTGGTGTTATACAGTGTTGGTATTGCTACTAGTGGAGTGTTACAGTGTGGTGCAATAGCACCTAGTGTAGTGTTATACAGTGTTGGTATTGCTACTAGTGGAGTGTTACAGTGTGGTGCAATAGCACCTAGTGTAGTGTTATACAGTGTTGGTATTGCTACCAGTGGAGTGTTACAGTGTGGTGCAATAGCACCTAGTGTGGTGTTATACAGTGTTGGTATTGCTACTAGTGGAGTGTTACAGTGTGCTGCAATAGCACCTAGTGTGGTGTTATACAGTGTTGGTATTGCTACTAGTGGAGTGTTACAGTGTGGTGCAATAGCACCTAGTGTAGTGTTATACAGTGTTGGTATTGCTACCAGGTGAGTGTTACAGTGTGCTGCAATAGCACCTAGTGTGGTGTTATACAGTGTTGGTATTACTACTAGTGGAGTGTTACAGTGTGGTGCAATAGCACCTAGTGTGGTGTTATACAGTGTTGGTATTGCTACCAGGTGAGTGTTACAGTGTGGTGCAATAGCACCTAGTGTAGTGTTATACAGTGTTGGTATTGCTACTAGTGGAGTGTTACAGTGTGGTGCAATAGCACCTAGTGTGGTGTTATACAGTGTTGGTATTGCTACTAGTGGAGTGTTACAGTGTGGTGCAATAGCACCTAGTGTAGTGTTATACAGTGTTGGTATTGCTACCAGTGGAGTGTTACAGTGTGGTGCAATAGCACCTAGTGTAGTGTTATACAGTGTTGGTATTGCTACCAGGTGAGTGTTACAGTGTGGTGCAATAGCACCTAGTGTAGTGTTATACAGTGTTGGTATTGCTACCAGTGGAGTGTTACAGTGTGGTGCAATAGCACCTAGTGTAGTGTTATACAGTGTTGGTATTGCTACCAGTGGAGTGTTACAGTGTGGTGCAATAGCACCTAGTGTAGTGTTATACAGTGTTGGTATTGCTACCAGTGGAGTGTTACAGTGTGGTGCAATAGCACCTAGTGTAGTGTTATACAGTGTTGGTATTACTACTAGTGGAGTGTTACAGTGTGGTGCAATAGCACCTAGTGTAGTGTTATACAGTGTTGGTATTACTACTAGTGGAGTGTTACAGTGTGGTGCAATAGCACCTAGTGTAGTGTTATACAGTGTTGGTATTACTACTAGTGGAGTGTTACAGTGTGGTGCAATAGCACCTAGTGTGGTGTTATACAGTGTTGGTATTGCTACTAGTGGAGTGTTACAGTGTGGTGCAATAGCACCTAGTGTAGTGTTATACAGTGTTGGTATTGCTACCAGTGGAGTGTTACAGTGTGGTGCAATAGCACCTAGTGTAGTGTTATACAGTGTTGGTATTGCTACCAGTGGAGTGTTACAGTGTGGTGCAATAGCACCTAGTGTAGTGTTATACAGTGTTGGTATTGCTACCAGTGGAGTGTTACAGTGTGGTGCAATAGCACCTAGTGTAGTGTTATACAGTGTTGGTATTGCTACTAGTGGAGTGACACAGTGTGGTGCAATAGCACCTAGTGTAGTGTTATACAGTGTTGGTATTGCTACCAGGTGAGTGTTACAGTGTGGTGCAATAGCACCTAGTGTAGTGTTATACAGTGTTGGTATTGCTACTAGTGGAGTGTTACAGTGTGGTGCAATAGCACCTAGTGTAGTGTTATACAGTGTAGGTATTACTACTAGTGGAGTGTTACAGTGTGGTGCAATAGCACCTAGTGTAGTGTTATACAGTGTTGGTATTGCTACTAGTGGAGTGTTACAGTGTGGTGCAATAGCACCTAGTGTAGTGTTATACAGTGTTGGTATTGCTACCAGGTGAGTGTTACAGTGTGGTGCAATAGCACCTAGTGTAGTGTTATACAGTGTTGGTATTGCTACTAGTGGAGTGTTACAGTGTGGTGCAATAGCACCTAGTGTAGTGTTATACAGTGTTGGTATTGCTACCAGGTGAGTGTTACAGTGTGGTGCAATAGCACCTAGTGTAGTGTTATACAGTGTTGGTATTGCTACTAGTGGAGTGTTACAGTGTGGTGCAATAGCACCTAGTGTAGTGTTATACAGTGTTGGTATTGCTACCAGGTGAGTGTTACAGTGTGGTGCAATAGCACCTAGTGTAGTGTTATACAGTGTTGGTATTGCTACCAGTGGGGTGTTACAGTGTGGTGCAATAGCACCTAGTGTGGTGTTATACAGTGTTGGTATTGCTACTAGTGGAGTGTTACAGTGTGGTGCAATAGCACCTAGTGTAGTGTTATACAGTGTTGGTATTGCTACCAGTGGAGTGTTACAGTGTGGTGCAATAGCACCTAGTGTAGTGTTATACAGTGTTGGTATTGCTACTAGTGGAGTGTTACAGTGTGGTGCAATAGCACCTAGTGTAGTGTTATACAGTGTTGGTATTGCTACCAGTGGAGTGTTACAGTGTGGTGCAATAGCACCTAGTGTAGTGTTATACAGTGTTGGTATTGCTACTAGTGGAGTGTCACAGTGTGGTGCAATAGCACCTAGTGTAGTGTTATACAGTGTTGGTATTGCTACTAGTGGAGTGTTACAGTGTGGTGCAATAGCACCTAGTGTAGTGTTATACAGTGTTGGTATTGCTACCAGGTGAGTGTTACAGTGTGGTGCAATAGCACCTAGTGTAGTGTTATACAGTGTTGGTATTGCTACTAGTGGAGTGACACAGTGTGGTGCAATAGCACATAGTGTAGTGTTATACAGTGTTGGTATTGCTACCAGGTGAGTGTTACAGTGTGGTGCAATAGCACCTAGTGTAGTGTTATACAGTGTTGGTATTGCTACCAGTGGAGTGTTACAGTGTGGTGCAATAGCACCTAGTGTAGTGTTATACAGTGTTGGTATTGCTACCAGGTGAGTGTTACAGTGTGGTGCAATAGCACCTAGTGTAGTGTTATACAGTGTTGGTATTGCTACTAGTGGAGTGTTACAGTGTGGTGCAATAGCACCTAGTGTAGTGTTATACAGTGTTGGTATTGCTACTAGTGGAGTGTTACAGTGTGGTGCAATAGCACCTAGTGTAGTGTTATACAGTGTTGGTATTGCTACCAGTGGAGTGTTACAGTGTGGTGCAATAGCACCTTGTGTAGTGTTATACAGTGTTGGTATTGCTACTAGTGGAGTGTCACAGTGTGGTGCAATAGCACCTAGTGTAGTGTTATACAGTGTTGGTATTGCTACTAGTGGAGTGTTACAGTGTGGTGCAATAGCACCTAGTGTAGTGTTATACAGTGTTGGTATTGCTACCAGTGGAGTCTTACAGTATGGTGCAATAGCACCTAGTGTAGTGTTATACAGTGTTGGTATTGCTACCAGTGGAGTGTTACAGTGTGGTGCAATAGCACCTAGTGTAGTGTTATACAGTGTAGGTATTACTACTAGTGGAGTGTTACAGTGTGGTGCAATAGCACCTAGTGTAGTGTTATACAGTGTTGGTATTGCTACCAGTGGAGTGTTACAGTGTGGTGCAATAGCACCTAGTGTAGTGTTATACAGTGTTGGTATTGCTACCAGTGGAGTGTTACAGTGTGGTGCAATAGCACCTAGTGTAGTGTTATACAGTGTAGGTATTGCTACCAGGTGAGTGTTACAGTGTGGTGCAATAGCACCTAGTGTGGTGTTATACAGTGTTGGTATTGCTACCAGTGGAGTGTTACAGTGTGGTGCAGTAGCACCTAGTGTGGTGTTATACAGTGTTGGTATTGCTACCAGGTGAGTGTTACAGTGTGGTGCAATAGCACCTAGTGTAGTGTTATACAGTGTTGGTATTGCTACTAGTGGAGTGTTACAGTGTGGTGCAATAGCACCTAGTGTAGTGTTATACAGTGTTGGTATTGCTACCAGTGGAGTGTTACAGTGTGGTGCAATAGCACCTAGTGTAGTGTTATACAGTGTTGGTATTGCTACTAGTGGAGTGTTACAGTGTGGTGCAATAGCACCTAGTGTAGTGTTATACAGTGTTGGTATTGCTACCAGTGGAGTGTTACAGTGTGGTGCAATAGCACCTAGTGTAGTGTTATACAGTGTTGGTATTGCTACCAGTGGAGTGTTACAGTGTGGTGCAATAGCACCTAGTGTAGTGTTATACAGTGTTGGTATTGCTACTAGTGGAGTGTTACAGTGTGGTGCAATAGCACCTAGTGTAGTGTTATACAGTGTTGGTATTGCTACCAGTGGAGTGTTACAGTGTGGTGCAATAGCACCTAGTGTAGTGTTATACAGTGTTGGTATTGCTACCAGTGGAGTGTTACAGTGTGGTGCAATAGCACCTAGTGTGGTGTTATACAGTGTTGGTATTGCTACCAGGTGAGTGTTACAGTGTGGTGCAATAGCACCTAGTGTAGTGTTATACAGTGTTGGTATTGCTACCAGGTGAGTGTTACAGTGTGGTGCAATAGCACCTAGTGTAGTGTTATACAGTGTTGGTATTGCTACTAGTGGAGTGACACAGTGTGGTGCAATAGCACCTAGTGTAGTGTTATACAGTGTTGGTATTGCTACCAGTGGAGTGTTACAGTGTGGTGCAATAGCACCTAGTGTGGTGTTATACAGTGTTGGTATTGCTACTAGTGGAGTGTTACAGTGTGGTGCAATAGCACCTAGTGTAGTGTTATACAGTGTTGGTATTGCTACCAGGTGAGTGTTACAGTGTGGTGCAATAGCACCTAGTGTGGTGTTATACAGTGTTGGTATTGCTACTAGTGGAGTGTTACAGTGTGGTGCAATAGCACCTAGTGTAGTGTTATACAGTGTTGGTATTGCTACTAGTGGAGTGTTACAGTGTGGTGCAATAGCACCTAGTGTGGTGTTATACAGTGTTGGTATTGCTACTAGTGGAGTGTTACAGTGTGGTGCAATAGCACCTAGTGTAGTGTTATACAGTGTAGGTATTGCTACTAGTGGAGTGTTACAGTGTGGTGCAATAGCACCTAGTGTAGTGTTATACAGTGTTGGTATTGCTACTAGTGGAGTGTTACAGTGTGGTGCAATAGCACCTAGTGTAGTGTTATACAGTGTTGGTATTGCTACTAGTGGAGTGTTACAGTGTGGTGCAATAGCACCTAGTGTAGTGTTATACAGTGTTGGTATTGCTACTAGTGGAGTGTTACAGTGTGGTGCAATAGCACCTAGTGTAGTGTTATACAGTGTTGGTATTGCTACCAGGTGAGTGTTACAGTGTGGTGCAATAGCACCTAGTGTAGTGTTATACAGTGTTGGTATTGCTACCAGGTGAGTGTTACAGTGTGGTGCAATAGCACCTAGTGTAGTGTTATACAGTGTTGGTATTGCTACCAGGTGAGTGTTACAGTGTGGTGCAATAGCACCTAGTGTAGTGTTATACAGTGTTGGTATTGCTACTAGTGGAGTGTTACAGTGTGGTGCAATAGCACCTAGTGTAGTGTTATACAGTGTTGGTATTGCTACTAGTGGAGTGTTACAGTGTGGTGCAATAGCACCTAGTGTAGTGTTATACAGTGTTGGTATTGCTACTAGTGGAGTGTTACAGTGTGGTGCAATAGCACCTAGTGTAGTGTTATACAGTGTTGGTATTGCTACTAGTGGAGTGACACAGTGTGGTGCAATAGCACCTAGTGTAGTGTTATACAGTGTTGGTATTGCTACCAGGTGAGTGTTACAGTGTGGTGCAATAGCACCTAGTGTGGTGTTATACAGTGTTGGTATTGCTACTAGTGGAGTGTTACAGTGTGGTGCAATAGCACCTAGTGTAGTGTTATACAGTGTAGGTATTGCTACTAGTGGAGTGTTACAGTGTGGTGCAATAGCACCTAGTGTAGTGTTATACAGTGTTGGTATTGCTACTAGTGGAGTGTTACAGTGTGGTGCAATAGCACCTAGTGTAGTGTTATACAGTGTTGGTATTGCTACTAGTGGAGTGTTACAGTGTGGTGCAATAGCACCTAGTGTAGTGTTATACAGTGTTGGTATTGCTACTAGTGGAGTGTTACAGTGTGGTGCAATAGCACCTAGTGTAGTGTTATACAGTGTTGGTATTGCTACTAGTGGAGTGTTACAGTGTGGTGCAATAGCACCTAGTGTAGTGTTATACAGTGTTGGTATTGCTACCAGGTGAGTGTTACAGTGTGGTGCAATAGCACCTAGTGTAGTGTTATACAGTGTTGGTATTGCTACTAGTGGAGTGTTACAGTGTGGTGCAATAGCACCTAGTGTAGTGTTATACAGTGTTGGTATTGCTACCAGGTGAGTGTTACAGTGTGGTGCAATAGCACCTAGTGTAGTGTTATACAGTGTTGGTATTACTACTAGTGGAGTGTTACAGTGTGGTGCAATAGCACCTAGTGTAGTGTTATACAGTGTAGGTATTGCTACTAGTGGAGTGTTACAGTGTGGTGCAATAGCACCTAGTGTAGTGTTATACAGTGTTGGTATTGCTACCAGTGGAGTGTTACAGTGTGGTGCAATAGCACCTAGTGTAGTGTTATACAGTGTTGGTATTGCTACTAGTGGAGTGTTACAGTGTGGTGCAATAGCACCTAGTGTAGTGTTATACAGTGTTGGTATTGCTACCAGTGGAGTGTTACAGTGTGGTGCAATAGCACCTAGTGTAGTGTTATACAGTGTTGGTATTGCTACCAGGTGAGTGTTACAGTGTGGTGCAATAGCACCTAGTGTAGTGTTATACAGTGTTGGTATTGCTACTAGTGGAGTGACACAGTGTGGTGCAATAGCACCTAGTGTAGTGTTATACAGTGTTGGTATTGCTACCAGGTGAGTGTTACAGTGTGGTGCAATAGCACCTAGTGTAGTGTTATACAGTGTTGGTATTGCTACTAGTGGAGTGACACAGTGTGGTGCAATAGCACCTAGTGTAGTGTTATACAGTGTTGGTATTGCTACTAGTGGAGTGACACAGTGTGGTGCAATAGCACCTAGTGTAGTGTTATACAGTGTTGGTATTGCTACTAGTGGAGTGACACAGTGTGGTGCAATAGCACATAGTGTAGTGTTATACAGTGTTGGTATTGCTACTAGTGGAGTGTTACAGTGTGGTGCAATAGCACCTAGTGTAGTGTTATACAGTGTTGGTATTGCTACTAGTGGAGTGTTACAGTGTGGTGCAATAGCACCTAGTGTAGTGTTATACAGTGTTGGTATTGCTACTAGTGGAGTGTTACAGTGTGGTGCAATAGCACCTAGTGTAGTGTTATACAGTGTAGGTATTGCTACTAGTGGAGTGTTACAGTGTGGTGCAATAGCACCTAGTGTAGTGTTATACAGTGTTGGTATTGCTACCAGTGGAGTGTTACAGTGTGGTGCAATAGCACATAGTGTAGTGTTATACAGTGTTGGTATTGCTACCAGTGGAGTGTTACAGTGTGGTGCAATAGCACCTAGTGTAGTGTTATACAGTGTTGGTATTGCTACCAGTGGAGTGTTACAGTGTGGTGCAATAGCACCTAGTGTAGTGTTATACAGTGTTGGTATTGCTACCAGTGGAGTGTTACAGTGTGGTGCAATAGCACCTAGTGTAGTGTTATACAGTGTTGGTATTGCTACCAGGTGAGTGTTACAGTGTGGTGCAATAGCACCTAGTGTAGTGTTATACAGTGTTGGTATTGCTACTAGTGGAGTGTTACAGTGTGGTGCAATAGCACCTAGTGTAGTGTTATACAGTGTTGGTATTGCTACTAGTGGAGTGTTACAGTGTGGTGCAATAGCACCTAGTGTAGTGTTATACAGTGTTGGTATTGCTACTAGTGGAGTGTTACAGTGTGGTGCAATAGCACCTAGTGTAGTGTTATACAGTGTAGGTATTGCTACTAGTGGAGTGTTACAGTGTGGTGCAATAGCACCTAGTGTAGTGTTATACAGTGTTGGTATTGCTACCAGGTGAGTGTTACAGTGTGGTGCAATAGCACCTAGTGTAGTGTTATACAGTGTTGGTATTACTACCAGTGGAGTGTTACAGTGTGGTGCAATAGCACCTAGTGTAGTGTTATACAGTGTTGGTATTGCTACCAGTGGAGTGTTACAGTGTGGTGCAATAGCACCTAGTGTGGTGTTATACAGTGTTGGTATTGCTACCAGTGGAGTGTTACAGTGTGGTGCAATAGCACCTAGTGTAGTGTTATACAGTGTTGGTATTACTACCAGTGGAGTGTTACAGTGTGGTGCAATAGCACCTAGTGTGGTGTTATACAGTGTTGGTATTGCTACCAGGTGAGTGTTACAGTGTGGTGCAATAGCACCTAGTGTGGTGTTATACAGTGTTGGTATTGCTACTAGTGGAGTGTTACAGTGTGGTGCAATAGCACCTAGTGTGGTGTTATACAGTGTAGGTATTGCTACCAGTGGAGTGTTACAGTGTGGTGCAATAGCACCTAGTGTAGTGTTATACAGTGTTGGTATTGCTACCAGGTGAGTGTTACAGTGTGGTGCAATAGCACCTAGTGTAGTGTTATACAGTGTTGGTATTGCTACCAGTGGAGTGTTACAGTGTGGTGCAATAGCACCTAGTGTAGTGTTATACAGTGTTGGTATTGCTACTAGTGGAGTGTTACAGTGTGGTGCAATAGCACCTAGTGTAGTGTTATACAGTGTTGGTATTGCTACCAGGTGAGTGTTACAGTGTGGTGCAATAGCACCTAGTGTAGTGTTATACAGTGTTGGTATTGCTACCAGTGGAGTGTTACAGTGTGGTGCAATAGCACCTAGTGTAGTGTTATACAGTGTTGGTATTGCTACCAGGTGAGTGTTACAGTGTGGTGCAATAGCACCTAGTGTAGTGTTATACAGTGTTGGTATTGCTACTAGTGGAGTGTTACAGTGTGGTGCAATAGCACCTAGAGTAGTGTTATACAGTGTTGGTATTGCTACCAGGTGAGTGTTACAGTGTGGTGCAATAGCACCTAGAGTAGTGTTATACAGTGTTGGTATTGCTACTAGTGGAGTGTTACAGTGTGGTGCAATAGCACCTAGTGTAGTGTTATAAAGTGTTGGTATTGCTACCAGTGGAGTGTTACAGTGTGGTGCAATAGCACCTAGTGTGGTGTTATACAGTGTTGGTATTGCTACTAGTGGAGTGTTACAGTGTGGTGCAATAGCACCTAGTGTGGTGTTATACAGTGTTGGTATTGCTACTAGTGGAGTGTTACAGTGTGGTGCAATAGCACCTAGTGTAGTGTTATACAGTGTTGGTATTGCTACTAGTGGAGTGACACAGTGTGGTGCAATAGCACCTAGTGTAGTGTTATACAGTGTTGGTATTGCTACTAGTGTAGTGTTACAGTGTGGTGCAATAGCACCTAGTGTAGTGTTATACAGTGTTGGTATTGCTACCAGGTGAGTGTTACAGTGTGGTGCAATAGCACCTAGTGTAGTGTTATACAGTGTTGGTATTGCTACCAGGTGAGTGTCACAGTGTGGTGCAATAGCTCCTAGTGTAGTGTTATACAGTGTTGGTATTGCTACTAGTGGAGTGTTACAGTGTGGTGCAATAGCACCTAGTGTAGTGTTATACAGTGTAGGTATTGCTACTAGTGGAGTGTTACAGTGTGGTGCAATAGCTCCTAGTGTAGTGTTATACAGTGTAGGTATTACTACTAGTGGAGTGTTACAGTGTGGTGCAATAGCACCTAGTGTAGTGTTATACAGTGTTGGTATTGCTACTAGTGGAGTGTTACAGTGTGGTGCAATAGCACCTAGTGTAGTGTTATACAGTGTAGGTATTGCTACTAGTGGAGTGTTACAGTGTGGTGCAATAGCACATAGTGTAGTGTTATACAGTGTTGGTATTGCTACTAGTGGAGTGTTACAGTGTGGTGCAATAGCACCTAGTGTAGTGTTATACAGTGTAGGTATTACTACTAGTGGAGTGTTACAGTGTGGTGCAATAGCACCTAGTGTAGTGTTATACAGTGTTGGTATTGCTACTAGTGGAGTGTTACAGTGTGGTGCAATAGCTCCTAGTGTAGTGTTATACAGTGTAGGTATTGCTACTAGTGGAGTGTTACAGTGTGGTGCAATAGCACCTAGTGTAGTGTTATACAGTGTTGGTATTGCTACTAGTGGAGTGTTACAGTGTGGTGCAATAGCTCCTAGTGTAGTGTTATACAGTGTAGGTATTACTACTAGTGGAGTGTTACAGTGTGGTGCAATAGCACCTAGTGTAGTGTTATACAGTGTTGGTATTGCTACTAGTGGAGTGTTACAGTGTGGTGCAATAGCACCTAGTGTAGTGTTATACAGTGTTGGTATTGCTACTAGTGGAGTGTTACAGTGTGGTGCAATAGCACCTAGTGTAGTGTTATACAGTGTTGGTATTGCTACCAGGTGAGTGTTACAGTGTGGTGCAATAGCACCTAGTGTAGTGTTATACAGTGTAGGTATTGCTACCAGTGGAGTGTTACAGTGTGGTGCAATAGCACCTAGTGTAGTGTTATACAGTGTAGGTATTGCTACTAGTGGAGTGTTACAGTGTGGTGCAATAGCACATAGTGTAGTGTTATACAGTGTTGGTATTGCTACCAGGTGAGTGTTACAGTGTGGTGCAATAGCACCTAGTGTCGTGTTATACAGTGTTGGTATTGCTACTAGTGGAGTGTTACAGTGTGGTGCAATAGCACCTAGTGTAGTGTTATACAGTGTTGGTATTGCTACTAGTGGAGTGACACAGTGTGGTGCAATAGCACATAGTGTAGTAATATACAGTGTTGGTATTGCTACTAGTGGAGTGTTACAGTGTGGTGCAATAGCACCTAGTGTAGTGTTATACAGTGTTGGTATTGCTACTAGTGGAGTGACACAGTGTGGTGCAATAGCACCTAGTGTAGTGTTATACAGTGTTGGTATTGCTACTAGTGGAGTGTTACAGTGTGGTGCAATAGCACCTAGTGTGGTGTTATACAGTGTTGGTATTGCTACCAGGTGAGTGTTACAGTGTGGTGCAATAGCACCTAGTGTAGTGTTATACAGTGTTGGTATTGCTACTAGTGGAGTGACACAGTGTGGTGCAATAGCACCTAGTGTAGTGTTATACAGTGTTGGTATTGCTACTAGTGGAGTGTTACAGTGTGGTGCAATAGCACCTAGTGTAGTGTTATACAGTGTTGGTATTGCTACTAGTGGAGTGACACAGTGTGGTGCAATAGCACCTAGTGTGGTGTTATACAGTGTTGGTATTGCTACTAGTGGAGTGTTACAGTGTGGTGCAATAGCACCTAGTGTGGTGTTATACAGTGTTGGTATTACTACTAGTGGAGTGACACAGTGTGGTGCAATAGCACCTAGTGTAGTGTTATACAGTGTTGGTATTGCTACTAGTGGAGTGTTACAGTGTGGTGCAATAGCACCTAGTGTGGTGTTATACAGTGTTGGTATTGCTACTAGTGGAGTGTTACAGTGTGGTGCAATAGCACCTAGTGTAGTGTTATACAGTGTTGGTATTGCTACCAGTGGAGTGTTACAGTGTGGTGCAATAGCACCTAGTGTAGTGTTATACAGTGTTGGTATTGCTACCAGGTGAGTGTTACAGTGTGGTGCAATAGCACCTAGTGTAGTGTTATACAGTGTTGGTATTGCTACCAGTGGAGTGTTACAGTGTGGTGCAATAGCACCTAGTGTAGTGTTATACAGTGTTGGTATTGCTACCAGTGGAGTGTTACAGTGTGGTGCAATAGCACCTAGTGTAGTGTTATACAGTGTTGGTATTGCTACTAGTGGAGTGACACAGTGTGGTGCAATAGCACCTAGTGTAGTGTTATACAGTGTTGGTATTGCTACCAGGTGAGTGTTACAGTGTGGTGCAATAGCACCTAGTGTAGTGTTATACAGTGTTGGTATTGCTACTAGTGGAGTGTTACAGTGTGGTGCAATAGCACCTAGTGTAGTGTTATACAGTGTAGGTATTACTACTAGTGGAGTGTTACAGTGTGGTGCAATAGCACCTAGTGTAGTGTTATACAGTGTTGGTATTGCTACTAGTGGAGTGTTACAGTGTGGTGCAATAGCACCTAGTGTAGTGTTATACAGTGTTGGTATTGCTACCAGGTGAGTGTTACAGTGTGGTGCAATAGCACCTAGTGTAGTGTTATACAGTGTTGGTATTGCTACTAGTGGAGTGTTACAGTGTGGTGCAATAGCACCTAGTGTAGTGTTATACAGTGTTGGTATTGCTACCAGGTGAGTGTTACAGTGTGGTGCAATAGCACCTAGTGTAGTGTTATACAGTGTTGGTATTGCTACTAGTGGAGTGTTACAGTGTGGTGCAATAGCACCTAGTGTAGTGTTATACAGTGTTGGTATTGCTACCAGGTGAGTGTTACAGTGTGGTGCAATAGCACCTAGTGTAGTGTTATACAGTGTTGGTATTGCTACCAGTGGGGTGTTACAGTGTGGTGCAATAGCACCTAGTGTGGTGTTATACAGTGTTGGTATTGCTACTAGTGGAGTGTTACAGTGTGGTGCAATAGCACCTAGTGTAGTGTTATACAGTGTTGGTATTGCTACCAGTGGAGTGTTACAGTGTGGTGCAATAGCACCTAGTGTAGTGTTATACAGTGTTGGTATTGCTACTAGTGGAGTGTTACAGTGTGGTGCAATAGCACCTAGTGTAGTGTTATACAGTGTTGGTATTGCTACCAGTGGAGTGTTACAGTGTGGTGCAATAGCACCTAGTGTAGTGTTATACAGTGTTGGTATTGCTACTAGTGGAGTGTCACAGTGTGGTGCAATAGCACCTAGTGTAGTGTTATACAGTGTTGGTATTGCTACTAGTGGAGTGTTACAGTGTGGTGCAATAGCACCTAGTGTAGTGTTATACAGTGTTGGTATTGCTACCAGGTGAGTGTTACAGTGTGGTGCAATAGCACCTAGTGTAGTGTTATACAGTGTTGGTATTGCTACTAGTGGAGTGACACAGTGTGGTGCAATAGCACATAGTGTAGTGTTATACAGTGTTGGTATTGCTACCAGGTGAGTGTTACAGTGTGGTGCAATAGCACCTAGTGTAGTGTTATACAGTGTTGGTATTGCTACCAGTGGAGTGTTACAGTGTGGTGCAATAGCACCTAGTGTAGTGTTATACAGTGTTGGTATTGCTACCAGGTGAGTGTTACAGTGTGGTGCAATAGCACCTAGTGTAGTGTTATACAGTGTTGGTATTGCTACTAGTGGAGTGTTACAGTGTGGTGCAATAGCACCTAGTGTAGTGTTATACAGTGTTGGTATTGCTACTAGTGGAGTGTTACAGTGTGGTGCAATAGCACCTAGTGTAGTGTTATACAGTGTTGGTATTGCTACCAGTGGAGTCTTACAGTATGGTGCAATAGCACCTAGTGTAGTGTTATACAGTGTTGGTATTGCTACCAGTGGAGTGTTACAGTGTGGTGCAATAGCACCTAGTGTAGTGTTATACAGTGTAGGTATTACTACTAGTGGAGTGTTACAGTGTGGTGCAATAGCACCTAGTGTAGTGTTATACAGTGTTGGTATTGCTACCAGTGGAGTGTTACAGTGTGGTGCAATAGCACCTAGTGTAGTGTTATACAGTGTTGGTATTGCTACCAGTGGAGTGTTACAGTGTGGTGCAATAGCACCTAGTGTAGTGTTATACAGTGTAGGTATTGCTACCAGGTGAGTGTTACAGTGTGGTGCAATAGCACCTAGTGTGGTGTTATACAGTGTTGGTATTGCTACCAGTGGAGTGTTACAGTGTGGTGCAGTAGCACCTAGTGTGGTGTTATACAGTGTTGGTATTGCTACCAGGTGAGTGTTACAGTGTGGTGCAATAGCACCTAGTGTAGTGTTATACAGTGTTGGTATTGCTACTAGTGGAGTGTTACAGTGTGGTGCAATAGCACCTAGTGTAGTGTTATACAGTGTTGGTATTGCTACCAGTGGAGTGTTACAGTGTGGTGCAATAGCACCTAGTGTAGTGTTATACAGTGTTGGTATTGCTACTAGTGGAGTGTTACAGTGTGGTGCAATAGCACCTAGTGTAGTGTTATACAGTGTTGGTATTGCTACCAGTGGAGTGTTACAGTGTGGTGCAATAGCACCCAGTGTAGTGTTATACAGTGTTGGTATTGCTACCAGTGGAGTGTTACAGTGTGGTGCAATAGCACCTAGTGTAGTGTTATACAGTGTTGGTATTGCTACTAGTGGAGTGTTACAGTGTGGTGCAATAGCACCTAGTGTAGTGTTATACAGTGTTGGTATTGCTACCAGTGGAGTGTTACAGTGTGGTGCAATAGCACCTAGTGTAGTGTTATACAGTGTTGGTATTGCTACCAGTGGAGTGTTACAGTGTGGTGCAATAGCACCTAGTGTGGTGTTATACAGTGTTGGTATTGCTACCAGGTGAGTGTTACAGTGTGGTGCAATAGCACCTAGTGTAGTGTTATACAGTGTTGGTATTGCTACCAGTGGAGTGTTACAGAGTGGTGCAATAGCACCTAGTGTGGTGTTATACAGTGTTGGTATTGCTACCAGGTGAGTGTTACAGTGTGGTGCAATAGCACCTAGTGTAGTGTTATACAGTGTTGGTATTGCTACTAGTGGAGTGTTACAGTGTGGTGCAATAGCACCTAGTGTAGTGTTATACAGTGTTGGTATTGCTACCAGGTGAGTGTTACAGTGTGGTGCAATAGCACCTAGTGTAGTGTTATACAGTGTTGGTATTGCTACTAGTGGAGTGACACAGTGTGGTGCAATAGCACCTAGTGTAGTGTTATACAGTGTTGGTATTGCTACCAGTGGAGTGTTACAGTGTGGTGCAATAGCACCTAGTGTGGTGTTATACAGTGTTGGTATTGCTACTAGTGGAGTGTTACAGTGTGGTGCAATAGCACCTAGTGTAGTGTTATACAGTGTTGGTATTGCTACCAGGTGAGTGTTACAGTGTGGTGCAATAGCACCTAGTGTGGTGTTATACAGTGTTGGTATTGCTACTAGTGGAGTGTTACAGTGTGGTGCAATAGCACCTAGTGTAGTGTTATACAGTGTAGGTATTGCTACTAGTGGAGTGTTACAGTGTGGTGCAATAGCACCTAGTGTAGTGTTATACAGTGTTGGTATTGCTACTAGTGGAGTGTTACAGTGTGGTGCAATAGCACCTAGTGTAGTGTTATACAGTGTTGGTATTGCTACTAGTGGAGTGTTACAGTGTGGTGCAATAGCACCTAGTGTAGTGTTATACAGTGTTGGTATTGCTACTAGTGGAGTGTTACAGTGTGGTGCAATAGCACCTAGTGTAGTGTTATACAGTGTTGGTATTGCTACCAGGTGAGTGTTACAGTGTGGTGCAATAGCACCTAGTGTAGTGTTATACAGTGTTGGTATTGCTACCAGGTGAGTGTTACAGTGTGGTGCAATAGCACCTAGTGTGGTGTTATACAGTGTTGGTATTGCTACTAGTGGAGTGTTACAGTGTGGTGCAATAGCACCTAGTGTAGTGTTATACAGTGTTGGTATTACTACTAGAGGAGTGTTACAGTGTGGTGCAATAGCACCTAGTGTAGTGTTATACAGTGTTGGTATTGCTACTAGTGGAGTGTTACTGTGTGGTGCAATAGCACCTAGTGTAGTGTTATACAGTGTAGGTATTGCTACCAGGTGAGTGTTACAGTGTGGTGCAATAGCACCTAGTGTAGTGTTATACAGTGTTGGTATTGCTACTAGTGGAGTGTTACAGTGTGGTGCAATAGCACCTAGTGTAGTGTTATACAGTGTTGGTATTGCTACTAGTGGAGTGTTACAGTGTGGTGCAATAGCACCTAGTGTAGTGTTATACAGTGTTGGTATTGCTACTAGTGGAGTGTTACAGTGTGGTGCAATAGCACCTAGTGTAGTGTTATACAGTGTTGGTATTGCTACTAGTGGAGTGACACAGTGTGGTGCAATAGCACCTAGTGTAGTGTTATACAGTGTTGGTATTGCTACCAGGTGAGTGTTACAGTGTGGTGCAATAGCACCTAGTGTAGTGTTATACAGTGTTGGTATTACTACCAGGTGAGTGTTACAGTGTGGTGCAATAGCACCTAGTGTAGTGTTATACAGTGTTGGTATTGCTACTAGTGGAGTGTTACAGTGTGGTGCAATAGCACCTAGTGTAGTGTTATACAGTGTTGGTATTGCTACTAGTGGAGTGTTACAGTGTGGTGCAATAGCACCTAGTGTAGTGTTATACAGTGTTGGTATTGCTACCAGTGGAGTGTTACAGTGTGGTGCAATAGCACCTAGTGTAGTGTTATACAGTGTAGGTATTGCTACCAGGTGAGTGTTACAGTGTGGTGCAATAGCACCTAGTGTAGTGTTATACAGTGTTGGTATTGCTACCAGTGGAGTGTTACAGTGTGGTGCAATAGCACCTAGTGTAGTGTTATACAGTGTTGGTATTGCTACTAGTGGAGTGTTACAGTGTGGTGCAATAGCACCTAGTGTGGTGTTATACAGTGTAGGTATTGCTACTAGTGGAGTGTTACAGTGTGGTGCAATAGCACCTAGTGTAGTGTTATACAGTGTTGGTATTGCTACTAGTGGAGTGTTACAGTGTGGTGCAATAGCACCTAGTGTAGTGTTATACAGTGTTGGTATTGCTACCAGGTGAGTGTTACAGTGTGGTGCAATAGCACCTAGTGTAGTGTTATACAGTGTTGGTATTACTACCAGTGGAGTGTTACAGTGTGGTGCAATAGCACCTAGTGTAGTGTTATACAGTGTTGGTATTGCTACTAGTGGAGTGTTACAGTGTGGTGCAATAGCACCTAGTGTAGTGTTATACAGTGTTGGTATTACTACTAGTGGAGTGTTACAGTGTGGTGCAATAGCACCTAGTGTAGTGTTATACAGTGTTGGTATTGCTACTAGTGGAGTGTTACAGTGTGGTGCAATAGCACCTAGTGTGGTGTTATACAGTGTAGGTATTGCTACCAGGTGAGTGTTACAGTGTGGTGCAATAGCACCTAGTGTGGTGTTATACAGTGTTGGTATTGCTACCAGGGGAGTGTTACAGTGTGGTGCAATAGCACCTAGTGTAGTGTTATACAGTGTTGGTATTGCTACTAGTGGAGTGTTACAGTGTGGTGCAATAGCACCTAGTGTAGTGTTATACAGTGTAGGTATTGCTACCAGGTGAGTGTTACAGTGTGGTGCAATAGCACCTAGTGTGGTGTTATACAGTGTTGGTATTGCTACCAGTGGAGTGTTACAGTGTGGTGCAGTAGCACCTAGTGTGGTGTTATACAGTGTTGGTATTGCTACCAGGTGAGTGTTACAGTGTGGTGCAATAGCACCTAGTGTAGTGTTATACAGTGTTGGTATTGCTACTAGTGGAGTGTTACAGTGTGGTGCAATAGCACCTAGTGTGGTGTTATACAGTGTAGGTATTGCTACCAGGTGAGTGTTACAGTGTGGTGCAATAGCACCTAGTGTAGTGTTATACAGTGTTGGTATTACTACTAGTGGAGTGTTACAGTGTGGTGCAATAGCACCTAGTGTAGTGTTATACAGTGTTGGTATTGCTACCAGGTGAGTGTTACAGTGTGGTGCAATAGCACCTAGTGTAGTGTTATACAGTGTTGGTATTGCTACTAGTGGAGTGTTACAGTGTGGTGCAATAGCACCTAGTGTAGTGTTATACAGTGTAGGTATTGCTACCAGGTGAGTGTTACAGTGTGGTGCAATAGCACCTAGTGTGGTGTTATACAGTGTTGGTATTGCTACCAGTGGAGTGTTACAGTGTGGTGCAGTAGCACCTAGTGTGGTGTTATACAGTGTTGGTATTGCTACCAGGTGAGTGTTACAGTGTGGTGCAATAGCACCTAGTGTAGTGTTATACAGTGTTGGTATTGCTACTAGTGGAGTGTTACAGTGTGGTGCAATAGCACCTAGTGTAGTGTTATACAGTGTTGGTATTGCTACCAGTGGAGTGTTACAGTGTGGTGCAATAGCACCTAGTGTAGTGTTATACAGTGTTGGTATTGCTACTAGTGGAGTGTTACAGTGTGGTGCAATAGCACCTAGTGTAGTGTTATACAGTGTTGGTATTGCTACCAGTGGAGTGTTACAGTGTGGTGCAATAGCACCTAGTGTAGTGTTATACAGTGTTGGTATTGCTACCAGTGGAGTGTTACAGTGTGGTGCAATAGCACCTAGTGTAGTGTTATACAGTGTTGGTATTGCTACTAGTGGAGTGTTACAGTGTGGTGCAATAGCACCTAGTGTAGTGTTATACAGTGTTGGTATTGCTACCAGTGGAGTGTTACAGTGTGGTGCAATAGCACCTAGTGTAGTGTTATACAGTGTTGGTATTGCTACCAGTGGAGTGTTACAGTGTGGTGCAATAGCACCTAGTGTGGTGTTATACAGTGTTGGTATTGCTACCAGGTGAGTGTTACAGTGTGGTGCAATAGCACCTAGTGTAGTGTTATACAGTGTTGGTATTGCTACCAGTGGAGTGTTACAGAGTGGTGCAATAGCACCTAGTGTGGTGTTATACAGTGTTGGTATTGCTACCAGGTGAGTGTTACAGTGTGGTGCAATAGCACCTAGTGTAGTGTTATACAGTGTTGGTATTGCTACTAGTGGAGTGTTACAGTGTGGTGCAATAGCACCTAGTGTAGTGTTATACAGTGTTGGTATTGCTACCAGGTGAGTGTTACAGTGTGGTGCAATAGCACCTAGTGTAGTGTTATACAGTGTTGGTATTGCTACTAGTGGAGTGACACAGTGTGGTGCAATAGCACCTAGTGTAGTGTTATACAGTGTTGGTATTGCTACCAGTGGAGTGTTACAGTGTGGTGCAATAGCACCTAGTGTGGTGTTATACAGTGTTGGTATTGCTACTAGTGGAGTGTTACAGTGTGGTGCAATAGCACCTAGTGTAGTGTTATACAGTGTTGGTATTACTACTAGAGGAGTGTTACAGTGTGGTGCAATAGCACCTAGTGTAGTGTTATACAGTGTTGGTATTGCTACTAGTGGAGTGTTACTGTGTGGTGCAATAGCACCTAGTGTAGTGTTATACAGTGTAGGTATTGCTACCAGGTGAGTGTTACAGTGTGGTGCAATAGCACCTAGTGTAGTGTTATACAGTGTTGGTATTGCTACTAGTGGAGTGTTACAGTGTGGTGCAATAGCACCTAGTGTAGTGTTATACAGTGTTGGTATTGCTACTAGTGGAGTGTTACAGTGTGGTGCAATAGCACCTAGTGTAGTGTTATACAGTGTTGGTATTGCTACTAGTGGAGTGTTACAGTGTGGTGCAATAGCACCTAGTGTAGTGTTATACAGTGTTGGTATTGCTACTAGTGGAGTGACACAGTGTGGTGCAATAGCACCTAGTGTAGTGTTATACAGTGTTGGTATTGCTACCAGGTGAGTGTTACAGTGTGGTGCAATAGCACCTAGTGTAGTGTTATACAGTGTTGGTATTACTACCAGGTGAGTGTTACAGTGTGGTGCAATAGCACCTAGTGTAGTGTTATACAGTGTTGGTATTGCTACTAGTGGAGTGTTACAGTGTGGTGCAATAGCACCTAGTGTAGTGTTATACAGTGTTGGTATTGCTACTAGTGGAGTGTTACAGTGTGGTGCAATAGCACCTAGTGTAGTGTTATACAGTGTTGGTATTGCTACCAGTGGAGTGTTACAGTGTGGTGCAATAGCACCTAGTGTAGTGTTATACAGTGTAGGTATTGCTACCAGGTGAGTGTTACAGTGTGGTGCAATAGCACCTAGTGTAGTGTTATACAGTGTTGGTATTGCTACCAGTGGAGTGTTACAGTGTGGTGCAATAGCACCTAGTGTAGTGTTATACAGTGTTGGTATTGCTACTAGTGGAGTGTTACAGTGTGGTGCAATAGCACCTAGTGTGGTGTTATACAGTGTAGGTATTGCTACTAGTGGAGTGTTACAGTGTGGTGCAATAGCACCTAGTGTAGTGTTATACAGTGTTGGTATTGCTACTAGTGGAGTGTTACAGTGTGGTGCAATAGCACCTAGTGTAGTGTTATACAGTGTTGGTATTGCTACCAGGTGAGTGTTACAGTGTGGTGCAATAGCACCTAGTGTAGTGTTATACAGTGTTGGTATTACTACCAGTGGAGTGTTACAGTGTGGTGCAATAGCACCTAGTGTAGTGTTATACAGTGTTGGTATTGCTACTAGTGGAGTGTTACAGTGTGGTGCAATAGCACCTAGTGTAGTGTTATACAGTGTTGGTATTACTACTAGTGGAGTGTTACAGTGTGGTGCAATAGCACCTAGTGTAGTGTTATACAGTGTTGGTATTGCTACTAGTGGAGTGTTACAGTGTGGTGCAATAGCACCTAGTGTGGTGTTATACAGTGTAGGTATTGCTACCAGGTGAGTGTTACAGTGTGGTGCAATAGCACCTAGTGTAGTGTTATACAGTGTTGGTATTACTACTAGTGGAGTGTTACAGTGTGGTGCAATAGCACCTAGTGTAGTGTTATACAGTGTTGGTATTGCTACCAGGTGAGTGTTACAGTGTGGTGCAATAGCACCTAGTGTAGTGTTATACAGTGTTGGTATTGCTACTAGTGGAGTGTTACAGTGTGGTGCAATTGCACCTAGTGTAGTGTTATACAGTGTTGGTATTGCTACCAGGTGAGTGTTACAGTGTGGTGCAATAGCACCTAGTGTAGTGTTATACAGTGTTGGTATTGCTACCAGTGGAGTGTTACAGTGTGGTGCAATAGCACCTAGTGTAGTGTTATACAGTGTTGGTATTGCTACTAGTGGAGTGTTACAGTGTGGTGCAATAGCACCTAGTGTAGTGTTATACAGTGTTGGTATTGCTACTAGTGGAGTGTTACAGTGTGGTGCAATAGCACCTAGTGTAGTGTTATACAGTGTTGGTATTGCTACTAGTGGAGTGTTACAGTGTGGTGCAATAGCACCTAGTGTAGTGTTATACAGTGTTGGTATTGCTACTAGTGGAGTGTTACAGTGTGGTGCAATAGCACCTAGTGTGGTGTTATACAGTGTTGGTATTGCTACTAGTGGAGTGTTACAGTGTGGTGCAATAGCACCTAGTGTAGTGTTATACAGTGTTGGTATTGCTACTAGTGGAGTGTTACAGTGTGGTGCAATAGCACCTAGTGTAGTGTTATACAGTGTTGGTATTGCTACCAGGTGAGTGTTACAGTGTGGTGCAATAGCACCTAGTGTAGTGTTATACAGTGTTGGTATTGCTACCAGGTGAGTGTTACAGTGTGGTGCAATAGCACCTAGTGTGGTGTTATACAGTGTAGGTATTGCTACTAGTGGAGTGTTACAGTGTGGTGCAATAGCTCCTAGTGTAGTGTTATACAGTGTTGGTATTGCTACTAGTGGAGTGTTACAGTGTGGTGCAATAGCACCTAGTGTAGTGTTATACAGTGTAGGTATTGCTACTAGTGGAGTGTTACAGTGTGGTGCAATAGCACCTAGTGTGGTGTTATACAGTGTAGGTATTGCTACTAGTGGAGTGTTACAGTGTGGTGCAATAGCACCTAGTGTAGTGTTATACAGTGTAGGTATTGCTACTAGTGGAGTGTTACAGTGTGGTGCAATAGCACCTAGTGTAGTGTTATACAGTGTTGGTATTGCTACTAGTGGAGTGTTACAGTGTGGTGCAATAGCACCTAGTGTAGTGTTATACAGTGTTGGTATTGCTACTAGTGGAGTGTTACAGTGTGGTGCAATAGCACCTAGTGTGGTGTTATACAGTGTTGGTATTGCTACCAGGTGAGTGTTACAGTGTGGTGCAATAGCACCTAGTGTGGTGTTATACAGTGTTGGTATTACTACTAGTGGAGTGTTACAGTGTGGTGCAATAGCACCTAGTGTAGTGTTATACAGTGTTGGTATTGCTACCAGGTGAGTGTTACAGTGTGGTGCAATAGCACCTAGTGTGGTGTTATACAGTGTTGGTATTGCTACTAGTGGAGTGTTACAGTGTGGTGCAATAGCACCTAGTGTGGTGTTATACAGTGTTGGTATTGCTACCAGGTGAGTGTTACAGTGTGGTGCAATAGCACCTAGTGTGGTGTTATACAGTGTTGGTATTGCTACTAGTGGAGTGTTAGTGTGGTGCAATAGCACCTAGTGTAGTGTTATACAGTGTTGGTATTGCTACTAGTGGAGTGTTACAGTGTGGTGCAATAGCACCTAGTGTAGTGTTATACAGTGTTGGTATTGCTACTAGTGGAGTGTTACAGTGTGGTGCAATAGCACCTAGTGTAGTGTTATACAGTGTTGGTATTGCTACTAGTGGAGTGTTACAGTGTGGTGCAATAGCACCTAGTGTAGTGTTATACAGTGTTGGTATTGCTACCAGGTGAGTGTTACAGTGTGGTGCAATAGCACCTAGTGTAGTGTTATACAGTGTTGGTATTGCTACTAGTGGAGTGTTACAGTGTGGTGCAATAGCACCTAGTGTGGTGTTATACAGTGTTGGTATTGCTACTAGTGGAGTGTTACAGTGTGGTGCAATAGCACCTAGTGTAGTGTTATACAGTGTTGGTATTGCTACCAGGTGAGTGTTACAGTGTGGTGCAATAGCACCTAGTGTAGTGTTATACAGTGTTGGTATTGCTACTAGTGGAGTGTTACAGTGTGTTGCAATAGCACCTAGTGTAGTGTTATACAGTGTTGGTATTGCTACCAGGTGAGTGTTACAGTGTGGTGCAATAGCACCTAGTGTGGTGTTATCCAGTGTTGGTATTGCTACCAGGTGAGTGTTACAGTGTGGTGCAATAGCACCTAGTGTAGTGTTATACAGTGTTGGTATTGCTACTAGTGGAGTGTTACAGTGTGGTGCAATAGCACCTAGTGTAGTGTTATACAGTGTTGGTATTGCTACTAGTGGAGTGTTACAGTGTGGTGCAATAGCACCTAGTGTAGTGTTATACAGTGTTGGTATTGCTACCAGTGGAGTGTTACAGTGTGGTGCAATAGCACCTAGTGTAGTGTTATACAGTGTTGGTATTGCTACTAGTGGAGTGTTACAGTGTGGTGCAATAGCACCTAGTGTGGTGTTATACAGTGTTGGTATTGCTACTAGTGGAGTGTTACAGTGTGGTGCAATAGCACCTAGTGTAGTGTTATACAGTGTTGGTATTGCTACTAGTGGAGTGTTACAGTGTGGTGCAATAGCACCTAGTGTAGTGTTATACAGTGTTGGTATTGCTACCAGGTGAGTGTTACAGTGTGGTGCAATAGCACCTAGTGTAGTGTTATACAGTGTTGGTATTGCTACTAGTGGAGTGTTACAGTGTGGTGCAATAGCACCTAGTGTGGTGTTATACAGTGTTGGTATTGCTACTAGTGGAGTGTTACAGTGTGGTGCAATAGCACCTAGTGTAGTGTTATACAGTGTTGGTATTGCTACCAGGTGAGTCTTACAGTGTGCTGCAATAGCACCTAGAGTAGTGTTATACAGTGTTGGTATTGCTACTAGTGGAGTGTTACAGTGTGGTGCAATAGCACCTAGTGTAGTGTTATACAGTGTTGGTATTGCTACTAGTGGAGTGTTACAGTGTGGTGCAATAGCACCTAGTGTGGTGTTATACAGTGTTGGTATTGCTACCAGTGGAGTGTTACAGTGTGGTGCAATAGCACCTAGTGTGGTGTTATACAGTGTTGGTATTGCTACTAGTGGAGTGTTACAGTGTGGTGCAATAGCACCTAGTGTAGTGTTATACAGTGTTGGTATTGCTACCAGGTGAGTGTTACAGTGTGGTGCAATAGCACCTAGTGTAGTGTTATACAGTGTTGGTATTGCTACTAGTGGAGTGTTACAGTGTGGTGCAATAGCACCTAGTGTGGTGTTATACAGTGTTGGTATTGCTACTAGTGGAGTGTTACAGTGTGGTGCAATAGCACCTAGTGTGGTGTTATACAGTGTTGGTATTGCTACCAGGTGAGTGTTACAGTGTGGTGCAATAGCACCTAGTGTGGTGTTATACAGTGTTGGTATTGCTACTAGTGGAGTGTTACAGTGTGGTGCAATAGCACCTAGTGTAGTGTTATTCAGTGTAGGTATTGCTACTAGTGGAGTGTTACAGTGTGGTGCAATAGCACCTAGTGTAGTGTTATACAGTGTTGGTATTGCTACCAGTGGAGTGTTACAGTGTGGTGCAATAGCACCTAGTGTGGTGTTATACAGTGTTGGTATTGCTACTAGTGGAGTGTTACAGTGTGGTGCAATAGCACCTAGTGTGGTGTTATACAGTGTTGGTATTGCTACCAGGTGAGTGTTACAGTGTGGTGCAATAGCACCTAGTGTGGTGTTATACAGTGTTGGTATTGCTACTAGTGGAGTGTTACAGTGTGGTGCAATAGCACCTAGTGTAGTGTTATACAGTGTAGGTATTGCTACTAGTGGAGTGTTACAGTGTGGTGCAATAGCACCTAGTGTAGTGTTATACAGTGTAGGTATTGCTACTAGTGGAGTGGCACAGTGTGGTGCAATAGCACCTAGTGTAGTGTTATACAGTGTTGGTATTGCTACTAGTGGAGTGTTACAGTGTGGTGCAATAGCACCTAGTGTAGTGTTATACAGTGTTGGTATTGCTACCAGTGGAGTGTTACAGTGTGGTGCAATAGCACCTAGTGTGGTGTTATACAGTGTTGGTATTGCTACCAGGTGAGTGTTACAGTGTGGTGCAATAGCACCTAGTGTAGTGTTATACAGTGTTGGTATTGCTACCAGTGGAGTGTTACAGTGTGGTGCAATAGCACCTAGTGTAGTGTTATACAGTGTTGGTATTGCTACTAGTGGAGTGTTACAGTGTGCTGCAATAGCACCTAGTGTGGTGTTATACAGTGTTGGTATTGCTACTAGTGGAGTGTTACAGTGTGGTGCAATAGCACCTAGTGTGGTGTTATACAGTGTTGGTATTGCTACCAGGTGAGTGTTACACTGTGGTGCAATAGCACCTAGTGTAGTGTTATACAGTGTTGGTATTGCTACCAGGTGAGTGTTACAGTGTGGTGCAATAGCTCCTAGTGTGGTGTTATACAGTGTTGGTATTGCTACCAGGTGAGTGTTACAGTGTGGTGCAATAGCACCTAGTGTAGTGTTATACAGTGTTGGTATTGCTACCAGGTGAGTGTTACAGTGTGGTGCAATAGCACCTAGTGTGGTGTTATACAGTGTTGGTATTACTACTAGTGGAGTGTTACAGTGTGGTGCAATAGCACCTAGTGTGGTGTTATACAGTGTTGGTATTGCTACCAGGTGAGTGTTACAGTGTGGTGCAATAGCACCTAGTGTAGTGTTATACAGTGTTGGTATTGCTACTAGTGGAGTGTTACAGTGTGGTGCAATAGCACCTAGTGTAGTGTTATACAGTGTTGGTATTGCTACTAGTGGAGTGTTACAGTGTGGTGCAATAGCACCTAGTGTGGTGTTATACAGTGTTGGTATTGCTACTAGTGGAGTGTTACAGTGTGGTGCAATAGCACCTAGTGTAGTGTTATACAGTGTTGGTATTGCTACCAGTGGAGTGTTACAGTGTGGTGCAATAGCACCTAGTGTAGTGTTATACAGTGTTGGTATTGCTACCAGTGGAGTGTTACAGTGTGGTGCAATAGCACCTAGTGTAGTGTTATACAGTGTTGGTATTGCTACTAGTGGAGTGACACAGTGTGGTGCAATAGCACCTAGTGTAGTGTTATACAGTGTTGGTATTGCTACCAGGTGAGTGTTACAGTGTGGTGCAATAGCACCTAGTGTAGTGTTATACAGTGTTGGTATTGCTACTAGTGGAGTGTTACAGTGTGGTGCAATAGCACCTAGTGTAGTGTTATACAGTGTAGGTATTACTACTAGTGGAGTGTTACAGTGTGGTGCAATAGCACCTAGTGTAGTGTTATACAGTGTTGGTATTGCTACTAGTGGAGTGTTACAGTGTGGTGCAATAGCACCTAGTGTAGTGTTATACAGTGTTGGTATTGCTACCAGGTGAGTGTTACAGTGTGGTGCAATAGCACCTAGTGTAGTGTTATACAGTGTTGGTATTGCTACTAGTGGAGTGTTACAGTGTGGTGCAATAGCACCTAGTGTAGTGTTATACAGTGTTGGTATTGCTACCAGGTGAGTGTTACAGTGTGGTGCAATAGCACCTAGTGTAGTGTTATACAGTGTTGGTATTGCTACTAGTGGAGTGTTACAGTGTGGTGCAATAGCACCTAGTGTAGTGTTATACAGTGTTGGTATTGCTACCAGGTGAGTGTTACAGTGTGGTGCAATAGCACCTAGTGTAGTGTTATACAGTGTTGGTATTGCTACCAGTGGGGTGTTACAGTGTGGTGCAATAGCACCTAGTGTGGTGTTATACAGTGTTGGTATTGCTACTAGTGGAGTGTTACAGTGTGGTGCAATAGCACCTAGTGTAGTGTTATACAGTGTTGGTATTGCTACCAGTGGAGTGTTACAGTGTGGTGCAATAGCACCTAGTGTAGTGTTATACAGTGTTGGTATTGCTACTAGTGGAGTGTTACAGTGTGGTGCAATAGCACCTAGTGTAGTGTTATACAGTGTTGGTATTGCTACCAGTGGAGTGTTACAGTGTGGTGCAATAGCACCTAGTGTAGTGTTATACAGTGTTGGTATTGCTACTAGTGGAGTGTCACAGTGTGGTGCAATAGCACCTAGTGTAGTGTTATACAGTGTTGGTATTGCTACTAGTGGAGTGTTACAGTGTGGTGCAATAGCACCTAGTGTAGTGTTATACAGTGTTGGTATTGCTACCAGGTGAGTGTTACAGTGTGGTGCAATAGCACCTAGTGTAGTGTTATACAGTGTTGGTATTGCTACTAGTGGAGTGACACAGTGTGGTGCAATAGCACATAGTGTAGTGTTATACAGTGTTGGTATTGCTACCAGGTGAGTGTTACAGTGTGGTGCAATAGCACCTAGTGTAGTGTTATACAGTGTTGGTATTGCTACCAGTGGAGTGTTACAGTGTGGTGCAATAGCACCTAGTGTAGTGTTATACAGTGTTGGTATTGCTACCAGGTGAGTGTTACAGTGTGGTGCAATAGCACCTAGTGTAGTGTTATACAGTGTTGGTATTGCTACTAGTGGAGTGTTACAGTGTGGTGCAATAGCACCTAGTGTAGTGTTATACAGTGTTGGTATTGCTACTAGTGGAGTGTTACAGTGTGGTGCAATAGCACCTAGTGTAGTGTTATACAGTGTTGGTATTGCTACCAGTGGAGTGTTACAGTGTGGTGCAATAGCACCTTGTGTAGTGTTATACAGTGTTGGTATTGCTACTAGTGGAGTGTCACAGTGTGGTGAAATAGCACCTAGTGTAGTGTTATACAGTGTTGGTATTGCTACTAGTGGAGTGTTACAGTGTGGTGCAATAGCACCTAGTGTAGTGTTATACAGTGTTGGTATTGCTACCAGTGGAGTCTTACAGTATGGTGCAATAGCACCTAGTGTAGTGTTATACAGTGTTGGTATTGCTACCAGTGGAGTGTTACAGTGTGGTGCAATAGCACCTAGTGTAGTGTTATACAGTGTAGGTATTACTACTAGTGGAGTGTTACAGTGTGGTGCAATAGCACCTAGTGTAGTGTTATACAGTGTTGGTATTGCTACCAGGTGAGTGTTACAGTGTGGTGCAATAGCACCTAGTGTGGTGTTATACAGTGTTGGTATTGCTACCAGTGGAGTGTTACAGTGTGGTGCAGTAGCACCTAGTGTGGTGTTATACAGTGTTGGTATTGCTACCAGGTGAGTGTTACAGTGTGGTGCAATAGCACCTAGTGTAGTGTTATACAGTGTTGGTATTGCTACTAGTGGAGTGTTACAGTGTGGTGCAATAGCACCTAGTGTAGTGTTATACAGTGTTGGTATTGCTACCAGTGGAGTGTTACAGTGTGGTGCAATAGCACCTAGTGTAGTGTTATACAGTGTTGGTATTGCTACTAGTGGAGTGTTACAGTGTGGTGCAATAGCACCTAGTGTAGTGTTATACAGTGTTGGTATTGCTACCAGTGGAGTGTTACAGTGTGGTGCAATAGCACCTAGTGTAGTGTTATACAGTGTTGGTATTGCTACCAGTGGAGTGTTACAGTGTGGTGCAATAGCACCTAGTGTAGTGTTATACAGTGTTGGTATTGCTACTAGTGGAGTGTTACAGTGTGGTGCAATAGCACCTAGTGTAGTGTTATACAGTGTTGGTATTGCTACCAGTGGAGTGTTACAGTGTGGTGCAATAGCACCTAGTGTAGTGTTATACAGTGTTGGTATTGCTACCAGTGGAGTGTTACAGTGTGGTGCAATAGCACCTAGTGTGGTGTTATACAGTGTTGGTATTGCTACCAGGTGAGTGTTACAGTGTGGTGCAATAGCACCTAGTGTAGTGTTATACAGTGTTGGTATTGCTACTAGTGGAGTGTTACAGTGTGGTGCAATAGCACCTAGTGTAGTGTTATACAGTGTTGGTATTACTACCAGGTGAGTGTTACAGTGTGGTGCAATAGCACCTAGTGTAGTGTTATACAGTGTTGGTATTGCTACCAGGTGAGTGTTACAGTGTGGTGCAATAGCACCTAGTGTAGTGTTATACAGTGTTGGTATTGCTACTAGTGGAGTGACACAGTGTGGTGCAATAGCACCTAGTGTAGTGTTATACAGTGTTGGTATTGCTACCAGTGGAGTGTTACAGTGTGGTGCAATAGCACCTAGTGTGGTGTTATACAGTGTTGGTATTGCTACTAGTGGAGTGTTACAGTGTGGTGCAATAGCACCTAGTGTAGCGTTATACAGTGTTGGTATTGCTACCAGGTGAGTGTTACAGTGTGGTGCAATAGCACCTAGTGTGGTGTTATACAGTGTTGGTATTGCTACTAGTGGAGTGTTACAGTGTGGTGCAATAGCACCTAGTGTAGTGTTATACAGTGTAGGTATTGCTACTAGTGGAGTGTTACAGTGTGGTGCAATAGCACCTAGTGTAGTGTTATACAGTGTTGGTATTGCTACTAGTGGAGTGTTACAGTGTGGTGCAATAGCACCTAGTGTAGTGTTATACAGTGTTGGTATTGCTACTAGTGGAGTGTTACAGTGTGGTGCAATAGCACCTAGTGTAGTGTTATACAGTGTTGGTATTGCTACTAGTGGAGTGTTACAGTGTGGTGCAATAGCACCTAGTGTAGTGTTATACAGTGTTGGTATTGCTACCAGGTGAGTGTTACAGTGTGGTGCAATAGCACCTAGTGTAGTGTTATACAGTGTTGGTATTGCTACCAGGTGAGTGTTACAGTGTGGTGCAATAGCACCTAGTGTAGTGTTATACAGTGTTGGTATTGCTACCAGGTGAGTGTTACAGTGTGGTGCAATAGCACCTAGTGTAGTGTTATACAGTGTTGGTATTGCTACTAGTGGAGTGTTACAGTGTGGTGCAATAGCACCTAGTGTAGTGTTATACAGTGTTGGTATTGCTACTAGTGGAGTGTTACAGTGTGGTGCAATAGCACCTAGTGTAGTGTTATACAGTGTTGGTATTGCTACTAGTGGAGTGTTACAGTGTGGTGCAATAGCACCTAGTGTAGTGTTATACAGTGTTGGTATTGCTACTAGTGGAGTGACACAGTGTGGTGCAATAGCACCTAGTGTAGTGTTATACAGTGTTGGTATTGCTACCAGGTGAGTGTTACAGTGTGGTGCAATAGCACCTAGTGTGGTGTTATACAGTGTTGGTATTGCTACTAGTGGAGTGTTACAGTGTGGTGCAATAGCACCTAGTGTAGTGTTATACAGTGTAGGTATTGCTACTAGTGGAGTGTTACAGTGTGGTGCAATAGCACCTAGTGTAGTGTTATACAGTGTTGGTATTGCTACTAGTGGAGTGTTACAGTGTGGTGCAATAGCACCTAGTGTAGTGTTATACAGTGTTGGTATTGCTACTAGTGGAGTGTTACAGTGTGGTGCAATAGCACCTAGTGTAGTGTTATACAGTGTTGGTATTGCTACTAGTGGAGTGTTACAGTGTGGTGCAATAGCACCTAGTGTAGTGTTATACAGTGTTGGTATTGCTACTAGTGGAGTGTTACAGTGTGGTGCAATAGCACCTAGTGTAGTGTTATACAGTGTTGGTATTGCTACCAGGTGAGTGTTACAGTGTGGTGCAATAGCACCTAGTGTAGTGTTATACAGTGTTGGTATTGCTACTAGTGGAGTGTTACAGTGTGGTGCAATAGCACCTAGTGTAGTGTTATACAGTGTTGGTATTGCTACCAGGTGAGTGTTACAGTGTGGTGCAATAGCACCTAGTGTAGTGTTATACAGTGTTGGTATTACTACTAGTGGAGTGTTACAGTGTGGTGCAATAGCACCTAGTGTAGTGTTATACAGTGTAGGTATTGCTACTAGTGGAGTGTTACAGTGTGGTGCAATAGCACCTAGTGTAGTGTTATACAGTGTTGGTATTGCTACCAGTGGAGTGTTACAGTGTGGTGCAATAGCACCTAGTGTAGTGTTATACAGTGTTGGTATTGCTACTAGTGGAGTGTTACAGTGTGGTGCAATAGCACCTAGTGTAGTGTTATACAGTGTTGGTATTGCTACCAGTGGAGTGTTACAGTGTGGTGCAATAGCACCTAGTGTAGTGTTATACAGTGTTGGTATTGCTACCAGGTGAGTGTTACAGTGTGGTGCAATAGCACCTAGTGTAGTGTTATACAGTGTTGGTATTGCTACTAGTGGAGTGACACAGTGTGGTGCAATAGCACCTAGTGTAGTGTTATACAGTGTTGGTATTGCTACCAGGTGAGTGTTACAGTGTGGTGCAATAGCACCTAGTGTAGTGTTATACAGTGTTGGTATTGCTACTAGTGGAGTGACACAGTGTGGTGCAATAGCACCTAGTGTAGTGTTATACAGTGTTGGTATTGCTACTAGTGGAGTGACACAGTGTGGTGCAATAGCACCTAGTGTAGTGTTATACAGTGTTGGTATTGCTACTAGTGGAGTGACACAGTGTGGTGCAATAGCACATAGTGTAGTGTTATACAGTGTTGGTATTGCTACTAGTGGAGTGTTACAGTGTGGTGCAATAGCACCTAGTGTAGTGTTATACAGTGTTGGTATTGCTACTAGTGGAGTGTTACAGTGTGGTGCAATAGCACCTAGTGTAGTGTTATACAGTGTTGGTATTGCTACTAGTGGAGTGTTACAGTGTGGTGCAATAGCACCTAGTGTAGTGTTATACAGTGTAGGTATTGCTACTAGTGGAGTGTTACAGTGTGGTGCAATAGCACCTAGTGTAGTGTTATACAGTGTTGGTATTGCTACCAGTGGAGTGTTACAGTGTGGTGCAATAGCACCTAGTGTAGTGTTATACAGTGTTGGTATTGCTACCAGTGGAGTGTTACAGTGTGGTGCAATAGCACCTAGTGTAGTGTTATACAGTGTTGGTATTGCTACCAGTGGAGTGTTACAGTGTGGTGCAATAGCACCTAGTGTAGTGTTATACAGTGTTGGTATTGCTACCAGTGGAGTGTTACAGTGTGGTGCAATAGCACCTAGTGTAGTGTTATACAGTGTTGGTATTGCTACCAGGTGAGTGTTACAGTGTGGTGCAATAGCACCTAGTGTAGTGTTATACAGTGTTGGTATTGCTACTAGTGGAGTGTTACAGTGTGGTGCAATAGCACCTAGTGTAGTGTTATACAGTGTTGGTATTGCTACTAGTGGAGTGTTACAGTGTGGTGCAATAGCACCTAGTGTAGTGTTATACAGTGTTGGTATTGCTACTAGTGGAGTGTTACAGTGTGGTGCAATAGCACCTAGTGTAGTGTTATACAGTGTAGGTATTGCTACTAGTGGAGTGTTACAGTGTGGTGCAATAGCACCTAGTGTAGTGTTATACAGTGTTGGTATTGCTACCAGGTGAGTGTTACAGTGTGGTGCAATAGCACCTAGTGTAGTGTTATACAGTGTAGGTATTGCTACCAGTGGAGTGTTACAGTGTGGTGCAATAGCACCTAGTGTAGTGTTATACAGTGTTGGTATTGCTACCAGGTGAGTGTTACAGTGTGGTGCAATAGCACCTAGTGTGGTGTTATACAGTGTTGGTATTGCTACTAGTGGAGTGTTACAGTGTGGTGCAATAGCACCTAGTGTGGTGTTATACAGTGTAGGTATTGCTACCAGTGGAGTGTTACAGTGTGGTGCAATAGCACCTAGTGTAGTGTTATACAGTGTAGGTATTGCTACTAGTGGAGTGTTACAGTGTGGTGCAATAGCACCTAGTGTAGTGTTATACAGTGTTGGTATTGCTACCAGGTGAGTGTTACAGTGTGGTGCAATAGCACCTAGAGTAGTGTTATACAGTGTTGGTATTGCTACTAGTGGAGTGTTACAGTGTGGTGCAATAGCACCTAGTGTAGTGTTATACAGTGTAGGTATTGCTACCAGTGGAGTGTTACAGTGTGGTGCAATAGCACCTAGTGTAGTGTTATACAGTGTTGGTATTGCTACTAGTGGAGTGTTACAGTGTGGTGCAATAGCACCTAGTGTGGTGTTATACAGTGTTGGTATTGCTACTAGTGGAGTGTTACAGTGTGGTGCAATAGCACCTAGAGTAGTGTTATACAGTGTTGGTATTGCTACCAGGTGAGTGTTACAGTGTGGTGCAATAGCACCTAGAGTAGTGTTATACAGTGTTGGTATTGCTACTAGTGGAGTGTTACAGTGTGGTGCAATAGCACCTAGTGTAGTGTTATAAAGTGTTGGTATTGCTACCAGTGGAGTGTTACAGTGTGGTGCAATAGCACCTAGTGTGGTGTTATACAGTGTTGGTATTGCTACTAGTGGAGTGTTACAGTGTGGTGCAATAGCACCTAGTGTGGTGTTATACAGTGTTGGTATTGCTACTAGTGGAGTGTTACAGTGTGGTGCAATAGCACCTAGTGTAGTGTTATACAGTGTTGGTATTGCTACTAGTGGAGTGACACAGTGTGGTGCAATAGCACCTAGTGTAGTGTTATACAGTGTTGGTATTGCTACTAGTGTAGTGTTACAGTGTGGTGCAATAGCACCTAGTGTAGTGTTATACAGTGTTGGTATTGCTACCAGGTGAGTGTTACAGTGTGGTGCAATAGCACCTAGTGTAGTGTTATACAGTGTTGGTATTGCTACCAGGTGAGTGTCACAGTGTGGTGCAATAGCTCCTAGTGTAGTGTTATACAGTGTTGGTATTGCTACTAGTGGAGTGTTACAGTGTGGTGCAATAGCACCTAGTGTAGTGTTATACAGTGTAGGTATTGCTACTAGTGGAGTGTTACAGTGTGGTGCAATAGCTCCTAGTGTAGTGTTATACAGTGTAGGTATTACTACTAGTGGAGTGTTACAGTGTGGTGCAATAGCACCTAGTGTAGTGTTATACAGTGTTGGTATTGCTACTAGTGGAGTGTTACAGTGTGGTGCAATAGCACCTAGTGTAGTGTTATACAGTGTAGGTATTGCTACTAGTGGAGTGTTACAGTGTGGTGCAATAGCACATAGTGTAGTGTTATACAGTGTTGGTATTGCTACTAGTGGAGTGTTACAGTGTGGTGCAATAGCACCTAGTGTAGTGTTATACAGTGTAGGTATTACTACTAGTGGAGTGTTACAGTGTGGTGCAATAGCACCTAGTGTAGTGTTATACAGTGTTGGTATTGCTACTAGTGGAGTGTTACAGTGTGGTGCAATAGCTCCTAGTGTAGTGTTATACAGTGTAGGTATTGCTACTAGTGGAGTGTTACAGTGTGGTGCAATAGCACCTAGTGTAGTGTTATACAGTGTTGGTATTGCTACTAGTGGAGTGTTACAGTGTGGTGCAATAGCTCCTAGTGTAGTGTTATACAGTGTAGGTATTACTACTAGTGGAGTGTTACAGTGTGGTGCAATAGCACCTAGTGTAGTGTTATACAGTGTTGGTATTGCTACTAGTGGAGTGTTACAGTGTGGTGCAATAGCACCTAGTGTAGTGTTATACAGTGTTGGTATTGCTACTAGTGGAGTGTTACAGTGTGGTGCAATAGCACCTAGTGTAGTGTTATACAGTGTTGGTATTGCTACCAGGTGAGTGTTACAGTGTGGTGCAATAGCACCTTGTGTAGTGTTATACAGTGTTGGTATTGCTACCAGGTGAGTGTTACAGTGTGGTGCAATAGCACCTAGTGTAGTGTTATACAGTGTTGGTATTGCTACCAGGTGAGTGTTACAGTGTGGTGCAATAGCACCTAGTGTAGTGTTATACAGTGTTGGTATTGCTACCAGGTGAGTGTTACAGTGTGGTGCAATAGCACCTAGTGTAGTGTTATACAGTGTTGGTATTGCTACTAGTGGAGTGTTACAGTGTGGTGCAATAGCACCTAGTGTGGTGTTATACAGTGTTGGTATTGCTACTAGTGGAGTGTTACAGTGTGGTGCAATAGCACCTAGTGTAGTGTTATACAGTGTTGGTATTGCTACTAGTGGAGTGTTACAGTGTGGTGCAATAGCACCTAGTGTAGTGTTATACAGTGTTGGTATTGCTACTAGTGGAGTGTTACAGTGTGGTGCAATAGCACCTAGTGTAGTGTTATACAGTGTTGGTATTGCTACCAGGTGAGTGTTACAGTGTGGTGCAATAGCACCTAGTGTAGTGTTATACAGTGTAGGTATTGCTACTAGTGGAGTGTTACAGTGTGGTGCAATAGCACATAGTGTAGTGTTATACAGTGTTGGTATTGCTACTAGTGGAGTGTTACAGTGTGGTGCAATAGCACCTAGTGTAGTGTTATACAGTGTAGGTATTACTACTAGTGGAGTGTTACAGTGTGGTGCAATAGCACCTAGTGTAGTGTTATACAGTGTAGGTATTGCTACCAGTGGAGTGTTACAGTGTGGTGCAATAGCACCTAGTGTAGTGTTATACAGTGTAGGTATTGCTACTAGTGGAGTGTTACAGTGTGGTGCAATAGCACATAGTGTAGTGTTATACAGTGTTGGTATTGCTACCAGGTGAGTGTTACAGTGTGGTGCAATAGCACCTAGTGTCGTGTTATACAGTGTTGGTATTGCTACTAGTGGAGTGTTACAGTGTGGTGCAATAGCACCTAGTGTAGTGTTATACAGTGTTGGTATTGCTACTAGTGGAGTGACACAGTGTGGTGCAATAGCACATAGTGTAGTGTTATACAGTGTTGGTATTGCTACTAGTGGAGTGTTACAGTGTGGTGCAATAGCACCTAGTGTAGTGTTATACAGTGTTGGTATTGCTACTAGTGGAGTGACACAGTGTGGTGCAATAGCACCTAGTGTAGTGTTATACAGTGTTGGTATTGCTACTAGTGGAGTGTTACAGTGTGGTGCAATAGCACCTAGTGTGGTGTTATACAGTGTTGGTATTGCTACCAGGTGAGTGTTACAGTGTGGTGCAATAGCACCTAGTGTAGTGTTATACAGTGTTGGTATTGCTACTAGTGGAGTGACACAGTGTGGTGCAATAGCACCTAGTGTAGTGTTATACAGTGTTGGTATTGCTACTAGTGGAGTGTTACAGTGTGGTGCAATAGCACCTAGTGTAGTGTTATACAGTGTTGGTATTGCTACTAGTGGAGTGACACAGTGTGGTGCAATAGCACCTAGTGTGGTGTTATACAGTGTTGGTATTGCTACTAGTGGAGTGTTACAGTGTGGTGCAATAGCACCTAGTGTGGTGTTATACAGTGTTGGTATTACTACTAGTGGAGTGACACAGTGTGGTGCAATAGCACCTAGTGTAGTGTTATACAGTGTTGGTATTGCTACTAGTGGAGTGTTACAGTGTGGTGCAATAGCACCTAGTGTGGTGTTATACAGTGTTGGTATTGCTACTAGTGGAGTGTTACAGTGTGGTGCAATAGCACCTAGTGTAGTGTTATACAGTGTTGGTATTGCTACCAGTGGAGTGTTACAGTGTGGTGCAATAGCACCTAGTGTAGTGTTATACAGTGTTGGTATTGCTACCAGGTGAGTGTTACAGTGTGGTGCAATAGCACCTAGTGTAGTGTTATACAGTGTTGGTATTGCTACCAGTGGAGTGTTACAGTGTGGTGCAATAGCACCTAGTGTAGTGTTATACAGTGTTGGTATTGCTACCAGTGGAGTGTTACAGTGTGGTGCAATAGCACCTAGTGTAGTGTTATACAGTGTTGGTATTGCTACTAGTGGAGTGACACAGTGTGGTGCAATAGCACCTAGTGTAGTGTTATACAGTGTTGGTATTGCTACCAGGTGAGTGTTACAGTGTGGTGCAATAGCACCTAGTGTAGTGTTATACAGTGTTGGTATTGCTACTAGTGGAGTGTTACAGTGTGGTGCAATAGCACCTAGTGTAGTGTTATACAGTGTAGGTATTACTACTAGTGGAGTGTTACAGTGTGGTGCAATAGCACCTAGTGTAGTGTTATACAGTGTTGGTATTGCTACTAGTGGAGTGTTACAGTGTGGTGCAATAGCACCTAGTGTAGTGTTATACAGTGTTGGTATTGCTACCAGGTGAGTGTTACAGTGTGGTGCAATAGCACCTAGTGTAGTGTTATACAGTGTTGGTATTGCTACTAGTGGAGTGTTACAGTGTGGTGCAATAGCACCTAGTGTAGTGTTATACAGTGTTGGTATTGCTACCAGGTGAGTGTTACAGTGTGGTGCAATAGCACCTAGTGTAGTGTTATACAGTGTTGGTATTGCTACTAGTGGAGTGTTACAGTGTGGTGCAATAGCAACTAGTGTAGTGTTATACAGTGTTGGTATTGCTACCAGGTGAGTGTTACAGTGTGGTGCAATAGCACCTAGTGTAGTGTTATACAGTGTTGGTATTGCTACCAGTGGGGTGTTACAGTGTGGTGCAATAGCACCTAGTGTGGTGTTATACAGTGTTGGTATTGCTACTAGTGGAGTGTTACAGTGTGGTGCAATAGCACCTAGTGTAGTGTTATACAGTGTTGGTATTGCTACCAGTGGAGTGTTACAGTGTGGTGCAATAGCACCTAGTGTAGTGTTATACAGTGTTGGTATTGCTACTAGTGGAGTGTTACAGTGTGGTGCAATAGCACCTAGTGTAGTGTTATACAGTGTTGGTATTGCTACCAGTGGAGTGTTACAGTGTGGTGCAATAGCACCTAGTGTAGTGTTATACAGTGTTGGTATTGCTACTAGTGGAGTGTCACAGTGTGGTGCAATAGCACCTAGTGTAGTGTTATACAGTGTTGGTATTGCTACTAGTGGAGTGTTACAGTGTGGTGCAATAGCACCTAGTGTAGTGTTATACAGTGTTGGTATTGCTACCAGGTGAGTGTTACAGTGTGGTGCAATAGCACCTAGTGTAGTGTTATACAGTGTTGGTATTGCTACTAGTGGAGTGACACAGTGTGGTGCAATAGCACATAGTGTAGTGTTATACAGTGTTGGTATTGCTACCAGGTGAGTGTTACAGTGTGGTGCAATAGCACCTAGTGTAGTGTTATACAGTGTTGGTATTGCTACCAGTGGAGTGTTACAGTGTGGTGCAATAGCACCTAGTGTAGTGTTATACAGTGTTGGTATTGCTACCAGGTGAGTGTTACAGTGTGGTGCAATAGCACCTAGTGTAGTGTTATACAGTGTTGGTATTGCTACTAGTGGAGTGTTACAGTGTGGTGCAATAGCACCTAGTGTAGTGTTATACAGTGTTGGTATTGCTACTAGTGGAGTGTTACAGTGTGGTGCAATAGCACCTAGTGTAGTGTTATACAGTGTTGGTATTGCTACCAGTGGAGTGTTACAGTGTGGTGCAATAGCACCTTGTGTAGTGTTATACAGTGTTGGTATTGCTACTAGTGGAGTGTCACAGTGTGGTGCAATAGCACCTAGTGTAGTGTTATACAGTGTTGGTATTGCTACTAGTGGAGTGTTACAGTGTGGTGCAATAGCACCTAGTGTAGTGTTATACAGTGTTGGTATTGCTACCAGTGGAGTCTTACAGTATGGTGCAATAGCACCTAGTGTAGTGTTATACAGTGTTGGTATTGCTACCAGTGGAGTGTTACAGTGTGGTGCAATAGCACCTAGTGTAGTGTTATACAGTGTAGGTATTACTACTAGTGGAGTGTTACAGTGTGGTGCAATAGCACCTAGTGTAGTGTTATACAGTGTTGGTATTGCTACCAGTGGAGTGTTACAGTGTGGTGCAATAGCACCTAGTGTAGTGTTATACAGTGTTGGTATTGCTACCAGTGGAGTGTTACAGTGTGGTGCAATAGCACCTAGTGTAGTGTTATACAGTGTAGGTATTGCTACCAGGTGAGTGTTACAGTGTGGTGCAATAGCACCTAGTGTGGTGTTATACAGTGTTGGTATTGCTACCAGTGGAGTGTTACAGTGTGGTGCAGTAGCACCTAGTGTGGTGTTATACAGTGTTGGTATTGCTACCAGGTGAGTGTTACAGTGTGGTGCAATAGCACCTAGTGTAGTGTTATACAGTGTTGGTATTGCTACTAGTGGAGTGTTACAGTGTGGTGCAATAGCACCTAGTGTAGTGTTATACAGTGTTGGTATTGCTACCAGTGGAGTGTTACAGTGTGGTGCAATAGCACCTAGTGTAGTGTTATACAGTGTTGGTATTGCTACTAGTGGAGTGTTACAGTGTGGTGCAATAGCACCTAGTGTAGTGTTATACAGTGTTGGTATTGCTACCAGTGGAGTGTTACAGTGTGGTGCAATAGCACCTAGTGTAGTGTTATACAGTGTTGGTATTGCTACCAGTGGAGTGTTACAGTGTGGTGCAATAGCACCTAGTGTAGTGTTATACAGTGTTGGTATTGCTACTAGTGGAGTGTTACAGTGTGGTGCAATAGCACCTAGTGTAGTGTTATACAGTGTTGGTATTGCTACCAGTGGAGTGTTACAGTGTGGTGCAATAGCACCTAGTGTAGTGTTATACAGTGTTGGTATTGCTACCAGTGGAGTGTTACAGTGTGGTGCAATAGCACCTAGTGTGGTGTTATACAGTGTTGGTATTGCTACCAGGTGAGTGTTACAGTGTGGTGCAATAGCACCTAGTGTAGTGTTATACAGTGTTGGTATTGCTACCAGTGGAGTGTTACAGAGTGGTGCAATAGCACCTAGTGTGGTGTTATACAGTGTTGGTATTGCTACCAGGTGAGTGTTACAGTGTGGTGCAATAGCACCTAGTGTAGTGTTATACAGTGTTGGTATTGCTACCAGTGGAGTGTTACAGTGTGGTGCAATAGCACCTAGTGTAGTGTTATACAGTGTTGGTATTGCTACCAGGTGAGTGTTACAGTGTGGTGCAATAGCACCTAGTGTAGTGTTATACAGTGTTGGTATTGCTACCAGTGGAGTGTTACAGTGTGGTGCAATAGCACCTAGTGTGGTGTTATACAGTGTTGGTATTGCTACCAGGTGAGTGTTACAGTGTGGTGCAATAGCACCTAGTGTAGTGTTATACAGTGTTGGTATTGCTACCAGTGGAGTGTTACAGTGTGGTGCAATAGCACCTAGTGTAGTGTTATACAGTGTTGGTATTGCTACCAGGTGAGTGTTACAGTGTGGTGCAATAGCACCTAGTGTAGTGTTATACAGTGTTGGTATTGCTACTAGTGGAGTGACACAGTGTGGTGCAATAGCACCTAGTGTAGTGTTATACAGTGTTGGTATTGCTACCAGTGGAGTGTTACAGTGTGGTGCAATAGCACCTAGTGTGGTGTTATACAGTGTTGGTATTGCTACTAGTGGAGTGTTACAGTGTGGTGCAATAGCACCTAGTGTAGTGTTATACAGTGTTGGTATTGCTACCAGGTGAGTGTTACAGTGTGGTGCAATAGCACCTAGTGTAGTGTTATACAGTGTTGGTATTGCTACTAGTGGAGTGACACAGTGTGGTGCAATAGCACCTAGTGTAGTGTTATACAGTGTTGGTATTGCTACCAGTGGAGTGTTACAGTGTGGTGCAATAGCACCTAGTGTGGTGTTATACAGTGTTGGTATTGCTACTAGTGGAGTGTTACAGTGTGGTGCAATAGCACCTAGTGTAGTGTTATACAGTGTTGGTATTGCTACCAGGTGAGTGTTACAGTGTGGTGCAATAGCACCTAGTGTAGTGTTATACAGTGTTGGTATTGCTACTAGTGGAGTGTTACAGTGTGGTGCAATAGCACCTAGTGTGGTGTTATACAGTGTTGGTATTGCTACTAGTGGAGTGTTACAGTGTGGTGCAATAGCACCTAGTGTAGTGTTATACAGTGTTGGTATTGCTACCAGGTGAGTGTTACAGTGTGGTGCAATAGCACCTAGTGTGGTGTTATACAGTGTTGGTATTGCTACTAGTGGAGTGTTACAGTGTGGTGCAATAGCACCTAGTGTAGTGTTATACAGTGTAGGTATTGCTACTAGTGGAGTGTTACAGTGTGGTGCAATAGCACCTAGTGTAGTGTTATACAGTGTTGGTATTGCTACTAGTGGAGTGTTACAGTGTGGTGCAATAGCACCTAGTGTAGTGTTATACAGTGTTGGTATTGCTACTAGTGGAGTGTTACAGTGTGGTGCAATAGCACCTAGTGTAGTGTTATACAGTGTTGGTATTGCTACTAGTGGAGTGTTACAGTGTGGTGCAATAGCACCTAGTGTAGTGTTATACAGTGTTGGTATTGCTACCAGGTGAGTGTTACAGTGTGGTGCAATAGCACCTAGTGTAATGTTATACAGTATTGGTATTGCTACCAGGTGAGTGTTACAGTGTGGTGCAATAGCACCTAGTGTAGTGTTATACAGTGTTGGTATTGCTACTAGTGGAGTGTTACAGTGTGGTGCAATAGCACCTAGTGTGGTGTTATACAGTGTAGGTATTGCTACCAGTGGAGTGTTACAGTGTGGTGCAATAGCACCTAGTGTAGTGTTATACAGTGTTGGTATTGCTACTAGTGGAGTGTTACAGTGTGGTGCAATAGCACCTAGTGTAGTGTTATACAGTGTTGGTATTGCTACCAGGTGAGTGTTACAGTGTGGTGCAATAGCACCTAGTGTAGTGTTATACAGTGTTGGTATTGCTACTAGTGGAGTGTTACAGTGTGGTGCAATAGCACCTAGTGTAGTGTTATACAGTGTTGGTATTGCTACTAGTGGAGTGTTACAGTGTGGTGCAATAGCACCTAGTGTAGTGTTATACAGTGTTGGTATTGCTACTAGTGGAGTGTTACAGTGTGGTGCAATAGCACCTAGTGTAGTGTTATACAGTGTTGGTATTGCTACTAGTGGAGTGACACAGTGTGGTGCAATAGCACCTAGTGTAGTGTTATACAGTGTTGGTATTGCTACCAGGTGAGTGTTACAGTGTGGTGCAATAGCACCTAGTGTGGTGTTATACAGTGTTGGTATTGCTACTAGTGGAGTGTTACAGTGTGGTGCAATAGCACCTAGTGTAGTGTTATACAGTGTAGGTATTGCTACTAGTGGAGTGTTACAGTGTGGTGCAATAGCACCTAGTGTAGTGTTATACAGTGTTGGTATTGCTACTAGTGGAGTGTTACAGTGTGGTGCAATAGCACCTAGTGTAGTGTTATACAGTGTTGGTATTGCTACTAGTGGAGTGTTACAGTGTGGTGCAATAGCACCTAGTGTAGTGTTATACAGTGTTGGTATTGCTACTAGTGGAGTGTTACAGTGTGGTGCAATAGCACCTAGTGTAGTGTTATACAGTGTTGGTATTGCTACTAGTGGAGTGTTACAGTGTGGTGCAATAGCACCTAGTGTAGTGTTATACAGTGTTGGTATTGCTACCAGGTGAGTGTTACAGTGTGGTGCAATAGCACCTAGTGTAGTGTTATACAGTGTTGGTATTGCTACTAGTGGAGTGTTACAGTGTGGTGCAATAGCACCTAGTGTAGTGTTATACAGTGTTGGTATTGCTACCAGGTGAGTGTTACAGTGTGGTGCAATAGCACCTAGTGTAGTGTTATACAGTGTTGGTATTACTACTAGTGGAGTGTTACAGTGTGGTGCAATAGCACCTAGTGTAGTGTTATACAGTGTAGGTATTGCTACTAGTGGAGTGTTACAGTGTGGTGCAATAGCACCTAGTGTAGTGTTATACAGTGTTGGTATTGCTACCAGTGGAGTGTTACAGTGTGGTGCAATAGCACCTAGTGTAGTGTTATACAGTGTTGGTATTGCTACTAGTGGAGTGTTACAGTGTGGTGCAATAGCACCTAGTGTAGTGTTATACAGTGTTGGTATTGCTACCAGGTGAGTGTTACAGTGTGGTGCAATAGCACCTAGTGTAGTGTTATACAGTGTTGGTATTGCTACCAGTGGAGTGTTACAGTGTGGTGCAATAGCACCTAGTGTAGTGTTATACAGTGTTGGTATTGCTACCAGGTGAGTGTTACAGTGTGGTGCAATAGCACCTAGTGTAGTGTTATACAGTGTTGGTATTGCTACTAGTGGAGTGACACAGTGTGGTGCAATAGCACCTAGTGTAGTGTTATACAGTGTTGGTATTGCTACCAGGTGAGTGTTACAGTGTGGTGCAATAGCACCTAGTGTAGTGTTATACAGTGTTGGTATTGCTACTAGTGGAGTGACACAGTGTGGTGCAATAGCACCTAGTGTAGTGTTATACAGTGTTGGTATTGCTACTAGTGGAGTGACACAGTGTGGTGCAATAGCACCTAGTGTAGTGTTATACAGTGTTGGTATTGCTACTAGTGGAGTGACACAGTGTGGTGCAATAGCACATAGTGTAGTGTTATACAGTGTTGGTATTGCTACTAGTGGAGTGTTACAGTGTGGTGCAATAGCACCTAGTGTAGTGTTATACAGTGTTGGTATTGCTACTAGTGGAGTGTTACAGTGTGGTGCAATAGCACCTAGTGTAGTGTTATACAGTGTTGGTATTGCTACTAGTGGAGTGTTACAGTGTGGTGCAATAGCACCTAGTGTAGTGTTATACAGTGTAGGTATTGCCACTAGTGGAGTGTTACAGTGTGGTGCAATAGCACCTAGTGTAGTGTTATACAGTGTTGGTATTGCTACCAGTGGAGTGTTACAGTGTGGTGCAATAGCACCTAGTGTAGTGTTATACAGTGTTGGTATTGCTACCAGTGGAGTGTTACAGTGTGGTGCAATAGCACCTAGTGTAGTGTTATACAGTGTTGGTATTGCTACCAGTGGAGTGTTACAGTGTGGTGCAATAGCACCTAGTGTAGTGTTATACAGTGTTGGTATTGCTACCAGTGGAGTGTTACAGTGTGGTGCAATAGCACCTAGTGTAGTGTTATACAGTGTTGGTATTGCTACCAGGTGAGTGTTACAGTGTGGTGCAATAGCACCTACTGTAGTGTTATACAGTGTTGGTATTGCTACTAGTGGAGTGTTACAGTGTGGTGCAATAGCACCTAGTGTAGTGTTATACAGTGTTGGTATTGCTACTAGTGGAGTGTTACAGTGTGGTGCAATAGCACCTAGTGTAGTGTTATACAGTGTTGGTATTGCTACTAGTGGAGTGTTACAGTGTGGTGCAATAGCACCTAGTGTAGTGTTATACAGTGTAGGTATTGCTACTAGTGGAGTGTTACAGTGTGGTGCAATAGCACCTAGTGTAGTGTTATACAGTGTTGGTATTGCTACCAGGTGAGTGTTACAGTGTGGTGCAATAGCACCTAGTGTAGTGTTATACAGTGTAGGTATTGCTACCAGGTGAGTGTTACAGTGTGGTGCAATAGCACCTAGTGTGGTGTTATACAGTGTTGGTATTGCTACTAGTGGAGTGTTACAGTGTGGTGCAATAGCACCTAGTGTGGTGTTATACAGTGTTGGTATTGCTACCAGGTGAGTGTTACAGTGTGGTGCAATAGCACCTAGTGTGGTGTTATACAGTGTTGGTATTGCTACTAGTGGAGTGTTACAGTGTGGTGCAATAGCACCTAGTGTAGTGTTATACAGTGTTGGTATTGCTACCAGGTGAGTGTTACAGTGTGGTGCAATAGCACCTAGTGTGGTGTTATACAGTGTTGGTATTGCTACTAGTGGAGTGTTACAGTGTGGTGCAATAGCACCTAGTGTGGTGTTATACAGTGTTGGTATTGCTACTAGTGGAGTGTTACAGTGTGGTGCAATAGCACCTAGTGTGGTGTTATACAGTGTAGGTATTGCTACCAGTGGAGTGTTACAGTGTGGTGCAATAGCACCTAGTGTAGTGTTATACAGTGTTCGTATTGCTACCAGGTGAGTGTTACAGTGTGGTGCAATAGCACCTAGTGTAGTGTTATACAGTGTTGGTATTGCTACTAGTGGAGTGTTACAGTGTGGTGCAATAGCACCTAGAGTAGTGTTATACAGTGTTGGTATTGCTACCAGGTGAGTGTTACAGTGTGGTGCAATAGCACCTAGTGTGGTGTTATACAGTGTTGGTATTGCTACCAGTGGAGTGTTACAGTGTGGTGCAATAGCACCTAGTGTAGTGTTATACAGTGTAGGTATTGCTACCAGTGGAGTGTTACAGTGTGGTGCAATAGCACCTAGTGTAGTGTTATACAGTGTTGGTATTGCTACTAGTGGAGTGTTACAGTGTGGTGCAATAGCACCTAGTGTAGTGTTATACAGTGTTGGTATTGCTACCAGGTGAGTGTTACAGTGTGGTGCAATAGCACCTAGTGTAGTGTTATACAGTGTTGGTATTGCTACTAGTGGAGTGTTACAGTGTGGTGCAATAGCACCTAGAGTAGTGTTATACAGTGTTGGTATTGCTACCAGGTGAGTGTTACAGTGTGGTGCAATAGCACCTAGAGTAGTGTTATACAGTGTTGGTATTGCTACTAGTGGAGTGTTACAGTGTGGTGCAATAGCACCTAGTGTAGTGTTATAAAGTGTTGGTATTGCTACCAGTGGAGTGTTACAGTGTGGTGCAATAGCACCTAGTGTGGTGTTATACAGTGTTGGTATTGCTACTAGTGGAGTGTTACAGTGTGGTGCAATAGCACCTAGTGTGGTGTTATACAGTGTTGGTATTGCTACTAGTGGAGTGTTACAGTGTGGTGCAATAGCACCTAGTGTAGTGTTATACAGTGTTGGTATTGCTACTAGTGGAGTGACACAGTGTGGTGCAATAGCACCTAGTGTAGTGTTATACAGTGTTGGTATTGCTACTAGTGTAGTGTTACAGTGTGGTGCAATAGCACCTAGTGTAGTGTTATACAGTGTTGGTATTGCTACCAGGTGAGTGTTACAGTGTGGTGCAATAGCACCTAGTGTAGTGTTATACAGTGTTGGTATTGCTACCAGGTGAGTGTCACAGTGTGGTGCAATAGCTCCTAGTGTAGTGTTATACAGTGTTGGTATTGCTACTAGTGGAGTGTTACAGTGTGGTGCAATAGCACCTAGTGTAGTGTTATACAGTGTAGGTATTGCTACTAGTGGAGTGTTACAGTGTGGTGCAATAGCTCCTAGTGTAGTGTTATACAGTGTAGGTATTACTACTAGTGGAGTGTTACAGTGTGGTGCAATAGCACCTAGTGTAGTGTTATACAGTGTTGGTATTGCTACTAGTGGAGTGTTACAGTGTGGTGCAATAGCACCTAGTGTAGTGTTATACAGTGTAGGTATTGCTACTAGTGGAGTGTTACAGTGTGGTGCAATAGCACATAGTGTAGTGTTATACAGTGTTGGTATTGCTACTAGTGGAGTGTTACAGTGTGGTGCAATAGCACCTAGTGTAGTGTTATACAGTGTAGGTATTACTACTAGTGGAGTGTTACAGTGTGGTGCAATAGCACCTAGTGTAGTGTTACACAGTGTTGGTATTGCTACTAGTGGAGTGTTACAGTGTGGTGCAATAGCTCCTAGTGTAGTGTTATACAGTGTAGGTATTGCTACTAGTGGAGTGTTACAGTGTGGTGCAATAGCACCTAGTGTAGTGTTATACAGTGTTGGTATTGCTACTAGTGGAGTGTTACAGTGTGGTGCAATAGCTCCTAGTGTAGTGTTATACAGTGTAGGTATTACTACTAGTGGAGTGTTACAGTGTGGTGCAATAGCACCTAGTGTAGTGTTATACAGTGTTGGTATTGCTACTAGTGGAGTGTTACAGTGTGGTGCAATAGCACCTAGTGTAGTGTTATACAGTGTTGGTATTGCTACTAGTGGAGTGTTACAGTGTGGTGCAATAGCACCTAGTGTAGTGTTATACAGTGTTGGTATTGCTACCAGGTGAGTGTTACAGTGTGGTGCAATAGCACCTAGTGTAGTGTTATACAGTGTAGGTATTGCTACTAGTGGAGTGTTACAGTGTGGTGCAATAGCACATAGTGTAGTGTTATACAGTGTTGGTATTGCTACCAGGTGAGTGTTACAGTGTGGTGCAATAGCACCTAGTGTAGTGTTATACAGTGTAGGTATTGCTACTAGTGGAGTGTTACAGTGTGGTGCAATAGCACCTAGTGTAGTGTTATACAGTGTTGGTATTGCTACCAGTGGAGTGTTACAGTGTGGTGCAATAGCACCTAGTGTAGTGTTATACAGTGTAGGTATTGCTACTAGTGGAGTGTTACAGTGTGGTGCAATAGCACATAGTGTAGTGTTATACAGTGTTGGTATTGCTACCAGGTGAGTGTTACAGTGTGGTGCAATAGCACCTAGTGTCGTGTTATACAGTGTTGGTATTGCTACTAGTGGAGTGTTACAGTGTGGTGCAATAGCACCTAGTGTAGTGTTATACAGTGTTGGTATTGCTACTAGTGGAGTGTTACAGTGTGGTGCAATAGCACCTAGTGTCGTGTTATACAGTGTTGGTATTGCTACTAGTGGAGTGACACAGTGTGGTGCAATAGCACATAGTGTAGTGTTATACAGTGTTGGTATTGCTACTAGTGGAGTGTTACAGTGTGGTGCAATAGCACCTAGTGTAGTGTTATACAGTGTTGGTATTGCTACTAGTGGAGTGACACAGTGTGGTGCAATAGCACCTAGTGTAGTGTTATACAGTGTTGGTATTGCTACTAGTGGAGTGTTACAGTGTGGTGCAATAGCACCTAGTGTGGTGTTATACAGTGTTGGTATTGCTACCAGGTGAGTGTTACAGTGTGGTGCAATAGCACCTAGTGTAGTGTTATACAGTGTTGGTATTGCTACTAGTGGAGTGACACAGTGTGGTGCAATAGCACCTAGTGTAGTGTTATACAGTGTTGGTATTGCTACTAGTGGAGTGTTACAGTGTGGTGCAATAGCACCTAGTGTAGTGTTATACAGTGTTGGTATTGCTACTAGTGGAGTGACACAGTGTGGTGCAATAGCACCTAGTGTGGTGTTATACAGTGTTGGTATTGCTACTAGTGGAGTGTTACAGTGTGGTGCAATAGCACCTAGTGTGGTGTTATACAGTGTTGGTATTACTACTAGTGGAGTGACACAGTGTGGTGCAATAGCACCTAGTGTAGTGTTATACAGTGTAGGTATTGCTACTAGTGGAGTGTTACAGTGTGGTGCAATAGCACCTAGTGTAGTGTTATACAGTGTTGGTATTGCTACTAGTGGAGTGTTACAGTGTGGTGCAATAGCACCTAGTGTAGTGTTATACAGTGTTGGTATTGCTACCAGGTGAGTGTTACAGTGTGGTGCAATAGCACCTAGTATAGTGTTATACAGTGTTGGTATTGCTACCAGTGGAGTGTTACAGTGTGGTGCAATAGCACCTAGTGTAGTGTTATACAGTGTTGGTATTGCTACTAGTGGAGTGTTACAGTGTGGTGCAATAGCACCTAGTGTAGTGTTATACAGTGTTGGTATTGCTACTAGTGGAGTGTTACAGTGTGGTGCAATAGCACCTAGTGTAGTGTTATACAGTGTTGGTATTGCTACTAGTGGAGTGTTACAGTGTGGTGCAATAGCACCTTGTGTAGTGTTATACAGTGTTGGTATTGCTACTAGTGGAGTGTTACAGTGTGGTGCAATAGCACCTAGTGTAGTGTTATACAGTGTTGGTATTGCTACTAGTGGAGTGTTACAGTGTGGTGCAATAGCACCTAGTGTGGTGTTATACAGTGTTGGTATTGCTACCAGGTGAGTGTTACAGTGTGGTGCAATAGCACCTAGTGTAGTGTTATACAGTGTTGGTATTGCTACCAGTGGAGTGTTACAGTGTGGTGCAATAGCACCTAGTGTAGTGTTATACAGTGTTGGTATTGCTACCAGGTGAGTGTTACAGTGTGGTGCAATAGCACCTAGTGTGGTGTTATACAGTGTAGGTATTGCTACTAGTGGAGTGTTACAGTGTGGTGCAATAGCACCTAGTGTAGTGTTATACAGTGTTGGTATTGCTACTAGTGGAGTGTTACAGTGTGGTGCAATAGCACCTAGTGTAGTGTTATACAGTGTTGGTATTGCTACTAGTGGAGTGTTACAGTGTGGTGCAATAGCACCTAGTGTGGTGTTATACAGTGTTGGTATTGCTACTAGTGGAGTGTTACAGTGTGGTGCAATAGCACCTAGTGTGGTGTTATACAGTGTTGGTATTGCTACTAGTGGAGTGTTACAGTGTGGTGCAATAGCACCTAGTGTAGTGTTATACAGTGTAGGTATTGCTACTAGTGGAGTGTTACAGTGTGGTGCAATAGCACCTAGTGTAGTGTTATACAGTGTTGGTATTGCTACTAGTGGAGTGTTACAGTGTGGTGCAATAGCACCTAGTGTGGTGTTATACAGTGTTGGTATTGCTACTAGTGGAGTGTTACAGTGTGGTGCAATAGCACCTAGTGTGGTGTTATACAGTGTTGGTATTGCTACTAGTGGAGTGTTACAGTGTGGTGCAATAGCACCTAGTGTAGTGTTATACAGTGTTGGTATTGCTACCAGGTGAGTGTTACAGTGTGGTGCAATAGCACCTAGTGTGGTGTTATACAGTGTTGGTATTGCTACCAGGTGAGTGTTACAGTGTGGTGCAATAGCACCTAGTGTAGTGTTATACAGTGTTGGTATTGCTACCAGGTGAGTGTTACAGTGTGGTGCAATAGCACCTAGTGTAGTGTTATACAGTGTTGGTATTGCTACTAGTGGAGTGTTACAGTGTGGTGCAATAGCACCTAGTGTAGTGTTATACAGTGTTGGTATTGCTACTAGTGGAGTGTTACAGTGTGGTGCAATAGCACCTAGTGTAGTGTTATACAGTGTTGGTATTGCTACTAGTGGAGTGTTACAGTGTGGTGCAATAGCACCTAGTGTAGTGTTATACAGTGTTGGTATTGCTACCAGGTGAGTGTTACAGTGTGGTGCAATAGCACCTAGTGTAGTGTTATACAGTGTTGGTATTGCTACTAGTGGAGTGTTACAGTGTGGTGCAATAGCACCTAGTGTAGTGTTATACAGTGTTGGTATTGCTACCAGGTGAGTGTTACAGTGTGGTGCAATAGCACCTAGTGTAGTGTTATACAGTGTAGGTATTGCTACTAGTGGAGTGTTACAGTGTGGTGCAATAGCACCTAGTGTAGTGTTATACAGTGTTGGTATTGCTACTAGTGGAGTGTTACAGTGTGGTGCAATAGCACCTAGTGTAGTGTTATACAGTGTTGGTATTGCTACCAGTGGAGTGTTACAGTGTGGTGCAATAGCACCTAGTGTAGTGTTATACAGTGTTGGTATTGCTACTAGTGGAGTGTTACAGTGTGGTGCAATAGCACCTAGTGTAGTGTTATACAGTGTTGGTATTGCTACTAGTGGAGTGTTACAGTGTGGTGCAATAGCACCTAGTGTAGTGTTATACAGTGTAGGTATTGCTACCAGTGGAGTGTTACAGTGTGGTGCAATAGCACCTAGTGTAGTGTTATACAGTGTTGGTATTGCTACTAGTGGAGTGTTACAGTGTGGTGCAATAGCACCTAGTGTAGTGTTATACAGTGTTGGTATTGCTACCAGTGGAGTGTTACAGTGTGGTGCAATAGCACCTAGTGTGGTGTTATACAGTGTTGGTATTGCTACCAGTGGAGTGTTACAGTGTGGTGCAATAGCACCTAGTGTAGTGTTATACAGTGTTGGTATTGCTACCAGTGGAGTGTTACAGTGTGGTGCAATAGCACCTAGTGTAGTGTTATACAGTGTTGGTATTGCTACTAGTGGAGTGTTACAGTGTGGTGCAATAGCACCTAGTGTGGTGTTATACAGTGTTGGTATTGCTACCAGGTGAGTGTTACAGTGTGGTGCAATAGCTCCTAGTGTAGTGTTATACAGTGTTGGTATTGCTACTAGTGGAGTGTTACAGTGTGGTGCAATAGCACCTAGTGTAGTGTTATACAGTGTTGGTATTGCTACCAGGTGAGTGTTACAGTGTGGTGCAATAGCACCTAGTGTAGTGTTATACAGTGTTGGTATTGCTACTAGTGGAGTGTTACAGTGTGGTGCAATAGCACATAGTGTAGTGTTATACAGTGTTGGTATTGCTACTAGTGGAGTGACACAGTGTGGTGCAATAGCACCTAGTGTAGTGTTATACAGTGTTGGTATTGCTACCAGGTGAGTGTTACAGTGTGGTGCAATAGCACCTAGTGTAGTGTTATACAGTGTTGGTATTGCTACTAGTGGAGTGTTACAGTGTGGTGCAATAGCACCTAGTGTAGTGTTATACAGTGTTGGTATTGCTACCAGGTGAGTGTTACAGTGTGGTGCAATAGCACCTAGTGTAGTGTTATACAGTGTTGGTATTGCTACTAGTGGAGTGACACAGTGTGGTGCAATAGCACCTAGTGTAGTGTTATACAGTGTTGGTATTACTACCAGGTGAGTGTTACAGTGTGGTGCAATAGCACCTAGTGTAGTGTTATACAGTGTTGGTATTGCTACTAGTGGAGTGACACAGTGTGGTGCAATAGCACCTAGTGTAGTGTTATACAGTGTTGGTATTGCTACCAGGTGAGTGTTATAGTGTGGTGCAATAGCACCTAGTGTGGTGTTATACAGTGTTGGTATTGCTACTAGTGGAGTGTTACAGTGTGGTGCAATAGCACCTAGTGTAGTGTTATACAGTGTTGGTATTGCTACCAGGTGAGTGTTACAGTGTGGTGCAATAGCACCTAGTGTAGTGTTATACAGTGTTGGTATTGCTACCAGTGGAGTGTTACAGTGTGGTGCAATAGCACCTAGTGTAGTGTTATACAGTGTAGGTATTGCTACTAGTGGAGTGTTACAGTGTGGTGCAATAGCACCTAGTGTAGTGTTATACAGTGTTGGTATTGCTATTAGTGGAGTGTTACAGTGTGGTGCAATAGCACCTAGTGTAGTGTTATACAGTGTTGGTATTGCTACTAGTGGAGTGTTACAGTGTGGTGCAATAGCACCTAGTGTAGTGTTATACAGTGTTGGTATTGCTACTAGTGGAGTGTTACAGTGTGGTGCAATAGCACCTAGTGTAGTGTTATACAGTGTAGGTATTGCTACTAGTGGAGTGTTACAGTGTGGTGCAATAGCACCTAGTGTAGTGTTATACAGTGTTGGTATTGCTACTAGTGGAGTGTTACAGTGTGGTGCAATAGCACCTAGTGTAGTGTTATACAGTGTTGGTATTGCTACCAGGTGAGTGTTACAGTGTGGTGCAATAGCACCTAGTGTAGTGTTATACAGTGTTGGTATTGCTACCAGGTGAGTGTTACAGTGTGGTGCAATAGCACCTAGTGTAGTGTTATACAGTGTTGGTATTGCTACCAGTGGAGTGTTACAGTGTGGTGCAATAGCACCTAGTGTAGTGTTATACAGTGTTGGTATTGCTACTAGTGGAGTGTTACAGTGTGGTGCAATAGCACCTAGTGTAGTGTTATACAGTGTTGGTATTGCTACTAGTGGAGTGTTACAGTGTGGTGCAATAGCACATAGTGTAGTGTTATACAGTGTTGGTATTGCTACTAGTGGAGTGTTACAGTGTGGTGCAATAGCACCTAGTGTAGTGTTATACAGTGTAGGTATTGCTACTAGTGGAGTGTTACAGTGTGGTGCAATAGCACCTAGTGTAGTGTTATACAGTGTTGGTATTGCTACCAGGTGAGTGTTACAGTGTGGTGCAATAGCACCTAGTGTAGTGTTATACAGTGTTGGTATTGCTACCAGGTGAGTGATACAGTGTGGTGCAATAGCACCTAGTGTAGTGTTATACAGTGTTGGTATTGCTACTAGTGGAGTGTTACAGTGTGGTGCAATAGCACCTAGTGTAGTGTTATACAGTGTAGGTATTGCTACTAGTGGAGTGTTACAGTGTGGTGCAATAGCACCTAGTGTAGTGTTATACAGTGTTGGTATTGCTACCAGGTGAGTGTTACAGTGTGGTGCAATAGCACCTAGTGTAGTGTTATACAGTGTTGGTATTGCTACCAGTGGAGTGTTACAGTGTGGTGCAATAGCACCTAGTGTAGTGTTATACAGTGTTGGTATTGCTACTAGTGGAGTGTTACAGTGTGGTGCAATAGCACCTAGTGTAGTGTTATACAGTGTTGGTATTGCTACTAGTGGAGTGTTACAGTGTGGTGCAATAGCACCTAGTGTAGTGTTATACAGTGTTGGTATTGCTACCAGTGGAGTGTTACAGTGTGGTGCAATAGCACCTAGTGTAGTGTTATACAGTGTTGGTATTGCTACCAGTGGAGTGTTACAGTGTGGTGCAATAGCACCTAGTGTAGTGTTATACAGTGTTGGTATTGCTACCAGTGGAGTGTTACAGTGTGGTGCAATAGCACCTAGTGTAGTGTTATACAGTGTAGGTATTGCTACTAGTGGAGTGTTACAGTGTGGTGCAATAGCACCTAGTGTAGTGTTATACAGTGTTGGTATTGCTACTAGTGGAGTGTTACAGTGTGGTGCAATAGCACCTAGTGTAGTGTTATACAGTGTTGGTATTGCTACTAGTGGAGTGTTACAGTGTGGTGCAATAGCACCTAGTGTAGTGTTATACAGTGTAGGTATTGCTACTAGTGGAGTGTTACAGTGTGGTGCAATAGCACCTAGTGTAGTGTTATACAGTGTTGGTATTGCTACCAGGTGAGTGTTACAGTGTGGTGCAATAGCACCTAGTGTAGTGTTATACAGTGTTGGTATTGCTACCAGTGGAGTGTTACAGTGTGGTGCAATAGCACCTAGTGTAGTGTTATACAGTGTTGGTATTGCTACCAGTGGAGTGTTACAGTGTGGTGCAATAGCACCTAGTGTAGTGTTATACAGTGTTGGTATTGCTACTAGTGGAGTGTTACAGTGTGGTGCAATAGCACCTAGTGTAGTGTTATACAGTGTAGGTATTGCTACCAGGTGAGTGTTACAGTGTGGTGCAATAGCACCTAGTGTGGTGTTATACAGTGTTGGTATTGCTACTAGTGGAGTGGCACAGTGTGGTGCAATAGCACCTAGTGTGGTGTTATACAGTGTTGGTATTGCTACCAGTGGAGTGTTACAGTGTGGTGCAATAGCACCTAGTGTAGTGTTATACAGTGTTGGTATTACTACTAGTGGAGTGGGGCAGTGTGGTGCAATAGCACCTAGTGTGGTGTTATACAGTGTTGGTATTGCTACTAGTGGAGTGACACAGTGTGGTGCAATAGCACCTAGTGTGGTGTTATACAGTGTTGGTATTGCTACTAGTGGAGTGTTACAGTGTGGTGCAATAGCACCTAGTGTAGTGTTATACAGTGTAGGTATTGCTACTAGTGGAGTGTTACAGTGTGGTGCAATAGCACCTAGTGTGGTGTTATACAGTGTAGGTATTGCTACCAGTGGAGTGTTACAGTGTGGTGCAATAGCACCTAGTGTGGTGTTATACAGTGTTGGTATTGCTACTAGTGGAGTGTTACAGTGTGGTGCAATAGCACCTAGTGTGGTGTTATACAGTGTTAGTATTGCTACTAGTGGAGTGTTACAGTGTGGTGCAATAGCACCTAGTGTAGTGTTATACAGTGTAGGTATTGCTACTAGTGGAGTGTTACAGTGTGGTGCAATAGCACCTAGTGTGGTGTTATACAGTGTAGGTATTGCTACTAGTGGAGTGTTACAGTGTGGTGCAATAGCACCTAGTGTAGTGTTATACAGTGTTGGTATTGCTACTAGTGGAGTGTTACAGTGTGGTGCAATAGCACCTAGTGTAGTGTTATACAGTGTAGGTATTGCTACTAGTGGAGTGTTACAGTGTGGTGCAATAGCACCTAGTGTAGTGTTATACAGTGTTGGTATTGCTACCAGGTGAGTGTTACAGTGTGGTGCAATAGCACCTAGTGTGGTGTTATACAGTGTAGGTATTGCTACCAGTGGAGTGTTACAGTGTGGTGCAATAGCACCTAGTGTAGTGTTATACAGTGTTGGTATTGCTACCAGGTGAGTGTTACAGTGTGGTGCAATAGCACCTAGTGTGGTGTTATACAGTGTAGGTATTGCTACTAGTGGAGTGTTACAGTGTGGTGCAATAGCACCTAGTGTAGTGTTATACAGTGTAGGTATTGCTACCAGTGGAGTGTTACAGTGTGGTGCAATAGCACCTAGTGTGGTGTTATACAGTGTAGGTATTGCTACTAGTGGAGTGTTACAGTGTGGTGCAATAGCACCTAGTGTGGTGTTATACAGTGTTGGTATTGCTACTAGTGGAGTGTTACAGTGTGGTGCAATAGCACCTAGTGTAGTGTTATACAGTGTAGGTATTGCTACCAGTGGAGTGTTACAGTGTGGTGCAATAGCACCTAGTGTGGTGTTATACAGTGTAGGTATTGCTACTAGTGGAGTGTTACAGTGTGGTGCAATAGCACCTAGTGTGGTGTTATACAGTGTAGGTATTGCTACCAGTGGAGTGTTACAGTGTGGTGCAATAGCACCTAGTGTGGTGTTATACAGTGTTGGTATTGCTACCAGGTGAGTGTTACAGTGTGGTGCAATAGCACCTAGTGTGGTGTTATACAGTGTTGGTATTGCTACCAGGTGAGTGTTACAGTGTGGTGCAATAGCACCTAGTGTGGTGTTATACAGTGTTGGTATTGCTACCAGTGGAGTGTTACAGTGTGGTGCAATAGCACCTAGTGTAGTGTTATACAGTGTAGGTATTGCTACTAGTGGAGTGTTACAGTGTGGTGCAATAGCACCTAGTGTAGTGTTATACAGTGTTGGTATTGCTACTAGTGGAGTGTTACAGTGTGGTGCAATAGCACCTAGTGTAGTGTTATACAGTGTTGGTATTGCTACTAGTGGAGTGTTACAGTGTGGTGCAATAGCACCTAGTGTAGTGTTATACAGTGTTGGTATTGCTACCAGGTGAGTGTTACAGTGTGGTGCAATAGCACCTAGTGTAGTGTTATACAGTGTTGGTATTGCTACTAGTGGAGTGTTACAGTGTGGTGCAATAGCACCTAGTGTAGTGTTATACAGTGTTGGTATTGCTACCAGTGGAGTGTTACAGTGTGGTGCAATAGCACCTAGTGTAGTGTTATACAGTGTAGGTATTGCTACTAGTGGAGTGACACAGTGTGGTGCAATAGCACCTAGTGTAGTGTTATACAGTGTTGGTATTGCTACCAGGTGAGTGTTACAGTGTGGTGCAATAGCACCTAGTGTAGTGTTATACAGTGTTGGTATTGCTACTAGTGGAGTGTTACAGTGTGGTGCAATAGCACCTAGTATGGTGTTATACAGTGTTGGTATTGCTACCAGGTGAGTGTTACAGTGTGGTGCAATAGCACCTAGTGTGGTGTTATACAGTGTTGGTATTGCTACTAGTGGAGTGACACAGTGTGGTGCAATAGCACCTAGTGTAGTGTTATACAGTGTTGGTATTGCTACCAGGTGAGTGTTACAGTGTGGTGCAATAGCACCTAGTGTAGTGTTATACAGTGTTGGTATTGCTACCAGTGGAGTGTTACAGTGTGGTGCAATAGCACCTAGTGTGGTGTTATACAGTGTTGGTATTGCTACTAGTGGAGTGTTACAGTGTGGTGCAATAGCACCTAGTGTAGTGTTATACAGTGTTGGTATTGCTACCAGTGGAGTGTTACAGTGTGGTGCAATAGCACCTAGTGTAGTGTTATACAGTGTTGGTATTGCTACCAGTGGAGTGTTACAGTGTGGTGCAATAGCACCTAGTGTGGTGTTATACAGTGTTGGTATTACTACCAGGTGAGTGTTACAGTGTGGTGCAATAGCACCTAGTGTAGTGTTATACAGTGTTGGTATTGCTACTAGTGGAGTGTTACAGTGTGGTGCAATAGCACCTAGTGTAGTGTTATACAGTGTTGGTATTGCTACTAGTGGAGTGTTACAGTGTGGTGCAATAGCACCTAGTGTAGTGTTATACAGTGTTGGTATTGCTACCAGTGGAGTGTTACAGTGTGGTGCAATAGCACCTAGTGTAGTGTTATACAGTGTTGGTATTGCTACCAGTGGAGTGTTACAGTGTGGTGCAATAGCACCTAGTGTAGTGTTATACAGTGTTGGTATTGCTACTAGTGGAGTGACACAGTGTGGTGCAATAGCACCTAGTGTAGTGTTATACAGTGTTGGTATTGCTACCAGGTGAGTGTTACAGTGTGGTGCAATAGCACCTAGTGTAGTGTTATACAGTGTTGGTATTGCTACCAGGTGAGTGTTACAGTGTGGTGCAATAGCACCTAGTGTAGTGTTATACAGTGTTGGTATTACTACTAGTGGAGTGACACAGTGTGGTGCAATAGCACATAGTGTAGTGTTATACAGTGTTGGTATTACTACTAGTGGAGTGTTACAGTGTGGTGCAATAGCACCTAGTGTAGTGTTATACAGTGTTGGTATTGCTACTAGTGGAGTGACACAGTGTGGTGCAATAGCACATAGTGTAGTGTTATACAGTGTTGGTATTACTACTAGTGGAGTGTTACAGTGTGGTGCAATAGCACCTAGTGTAGTGTTATACAGTGTTGGTATTGCTACTAGTGGAGTGTTACAGTGTGGTGCAATAGCACCTAGTGTAGTGTTATACAGTGTTGGTATTGCTACTAGTGGAGTGACACAGTGTGGTGCAATAGCACATAGTGTAGTGTTATACAGTGTTGGTATTACTACTAGTGGAGTGTTACAGTGTGGTGCAATAGCACCTAGTGTAGTGTTATACAGTGTTGGTATTGCTACTAGTGGAGTGTTACAGTGTGGTGCAATAGCACCTAGTGTAGTGTTATACAGTGTTGGTATTGCTACTAGTGGAGTGTTACAGTGTGGTGCAATAGCACCTAGTGTAGTGTTATACAGTGTTGGTATTACTACCAGTGGAGTGTTACAGTGTGGTGCAATAGCACCTAGTGTAGTGTTATACAGTGTTGGTATTGCTACCAGGTGAGTGTTACAGTGTGGTGCAATAGCACCTAGTGTAGTGTTATACAGTGTTGGTATTGCTACTAGTGGAGTGTTACAGTGTGGTGCAATAGCACCTAGTGTAGTGTTATACAGTGTAGGTATTGCTACCAGTGGAGTGTTACAGTGTGGTGCAATAGCACCTAGTGTAGTGTTATACAGTGTTGGTATTGCTACCAGTGGAGTGTTACAGTGTGGTGCAATAGCACCTAGTGTAGTGTTATACAGTGTTGGTATTGCTACCAGGTGAGTGTTACAGTGTGGTGCAATAGCACCTAGTGTAGTGTTATACAGTGTTGGTATTGCTACTAGTGGAGTGACACAGTGTGGTGCAATAGCACCTAGTGTAGTGTTATACAGTGTAGGTATTGCTACTAGTGGAGTGTTACAGTGTGGTGCAATAGCACCTAGTGTAATGTTATACAGTGTAGGTATTGCTACTAGTGGAGTGTTACAGTGTGGTGCAATAGCACCTAGTGTAGTGTTATACAGTGTTGGTATTGCTACCAGGTGAGTGTTACAGTGTGGTGCAATAGCACCTAGTGTAGTGTTATACAGTGTTGGTATTACTACTAGTGGAGTGTTACAGTGTGGTGCAATAGCACCTAGTGTAGTGTTATACAGTGTTGGTATTGCTACTAGTGGAGTGTTACAGTGTGGTGCAATAGCACCTAGTGTAGTGTTATACAGTGTTGGTATTGCTACTAGTGGAGTGTTACAGTGTGGTGCAATAGCACCTAGTGTAGTGTTATACAGTGTTGGTATTGCTACTAGTGGAGTGTTACAGTGTGGTGCAATAGCACCTAGTGTAGTGTTATACAGTGTTGGTATTGCTACCAGGTGAGTGTTACAGTGTGGTGCAATAGCACCTAGTGTAGTGTTATACAGTGTTGGTATTGCTACTAGTGGAGTGTTACAGTGAGGTGCAATAGCACCTAGTGTAGTGTTATACAGTGTTGGTATTGCTACCAGGTGAGTGTTACAGTGTGGTGCAATAGCACCTTGTGTAGTGTTATACAGTGTTGGTATTGCTACTAGTGGAGTGTCACAGTGTGGTGCAATAGCACCTAGTGTAGTGTTATACAGTGTTGGTATTGCTACCAGGTGAGTGTTACAGTGTGGTGCAATAGCACCTAGTGTAGTGTTATACAGTGTTGGTATTGCTACCAGTGGAGTGTTACAGTGTGGTGCAATAGCACCTAGTGTAGTGTTATACAGTGTTGGTATTGCTACTAGTGGAGTGTTACAGTGTGGTGCAATAGCACCTAGTGTAGTGTTATACAGTGTTGGTATTGCTACTAGTGGAGTGTTACAGTGTGGTGCAATAGCACCTAGTGTAGTGTTATACAGTGTTGGTATTGCTACTAGTGGAGTGTTACAGTGTGGTGCAATAGAACCTAGTGTAGTGTTATACAGTGTTGGTATTGCTACTAGTGGAGTGTTACAGTGTGGTGCAATAGCACCTAGTGTAGTGTTATACAGTGTAGGTATTGCTACCAGGTGAGTGTTACAGTGTGGTGCAATAGCACCTAGTGTGGTGTTATACAGTGTTGGTATTGCTACTAGTGGAGTGACACAGTGTGGTGCAATAGCACCTAGTGTAGTGTTATACAGTGTTGGTATTGCTACTAGTGGAGTGTTATAGTGTGGTGCAATAGCACCTAGTGTGGTGTTATACAGTGTTGGTATTACTACTAGTGGAGTGTTACAGTGTGGTGCAATAGCACCTAGTGTAGTGTTATACAGTGTAGGTATTGCTACCAGTGGAGTGTTACAGTGTGGTGCAATAGCACCTAGTGTAGTGTTATACAGTGTTGGTATTGCTACCAGGTGAGTGTTACAGTGTGGTGCAATAGCACCTAGTGTAGTGTTATACAGTGTTGGTATTGCTACTAGTGGAGTGACACAGTGTGGTGCAATAGCACCTAGTGTAGTGTTATACAGTGTAGGTATTGCTACTAGTGGAGTGTTACAGTGTGGTGCAATAGCACCTAGTGTAGTGTTATACAGTGTTGGTATTGCTACCAGGTGAGTGTTACAGTGTGGTGCAATAGCACCTAGTGTAGTGTTATACAGTGTTGGTATTGCTACTAGTGGAGTGTTACAGTGTGGTGCAATAGCTCCTAGTGTAGTGTTATACAGTGTTGGTATTGCTACTAGTGGAGTGTTACAGTGTGGTGCAATAGCTCCTAGTGTAGTGTTATACAGTGTTGGTATTGCTACTAGTGGAGTGTTACAGTGTGGTGCAATAGCACCTAGTGTGGTGTTATACAGTGTTGGTATTGCTACCAGGTGAGTGTTACAGTGTGGTGCAATAGCACCTAGTGTAGTGTTATACAGTGTTGGTATTGCTACTAGTGGAGTGTTACAGTGTGGTGCAATAGCACCTAGTGTAGTGTTATACAGTGTTGGTATTGCTACTAGTGGAGTGTTACAGAGTGGTGCAATAGCACCTAGTGTAATGTTATACAGTGTTGGTATTGCTACTAGTGGAGTGTTACAGTGTGGTGCAATAGCACCTAGTGTAGTGTTATACAGTGTAGGTATTGCTACTAGTGGAGTGTTACAGTGTGGTGCAATAGCACCTAGTGTAGTGTTATACAGTGTTGGTATTGCTACTAGTGGAGTGACACAGTGTGGTGCAATAGCACCTAGTGTAGTGTTATACAGTGTTGGTATTGCTACCAGGTGAGTGTTACAGTGTGGTGCAATAGCACCTAGTGTAGTGTTATACAGTGTTGGTATTGCTACCAGTGGAGTGTTACAGTGTGGTGCAATAGCACCTAGAGTAGTGTTATACAGTGTTGGTATTGCTACCAGTGGAGTGTTACAGTGTGGTGCAATAGCACCTAGTGTAGTGTTATACAGTGTTGGTATTGCTACTAGTGGAGTGACACAGTGTGGTGCAATAGCACCTAGTGTAGTGTTATACAGTGTTGGTATTGCTACCAGGTGAGTGTTACAGTGTGGTGCAATAGCACCTAGTGTAGTGTTATACAGTGTTGGTATTGCTACTAGTGGAGTGTTACAGTGTGGGGCAATAGCACCTAGTGTAGTGTTATACAGTGTTGGTATTGCTACTAGTGGAGTGTTACAGTGTGGTGCAATAGCACCTAGTGTGGTGTTATACAGTGTAGGTATTGCTACTAGTGGAGTGTTACAGTGTGGTGCAATAGCACCTAGTGTAGTGTTATACAGTGTTGGTATTGCTACCAGGTGAGTGTTACAGTGTGGTGCAATAGCACCTAGTGTGGTGTTATACAGTGTTGGTATTGCTACCAGTGGAGTGTTACAGTGTGGTGCAATAGCACCTAGTGTAGTGTTATACAGTGTAGGTATTGCTACTAGTGGAGTGTTACAGTGTGGTGCAATAGCACCTAGTGTAGTGTTATACAGTGTTGGTATTGCTACTAGTGGAGTGTTACAGTGTGGTGCAATAGCACCTAGTGTGGTGTTATACAGTGTAGGTATTGCTACTAGTGGAGTGTTACAGTGTGGTGCAATAGCACCTAGTGTAGTGTTATACAGTGTTGGTATTGCTACCAGGTGAGTGTTACAGTGTGGTGCAATAGCACCTAGTGTAGTGTTATACAGTGTTGGTATTGCTACTAGTGGAGTGTTACAGTGTGGTGCAATAGCACCTAGTGTGGTGTTATACAGTGTTGGTATTACTACCAGTGGAGTGTTACAGTGTGGTGCAATAGCACCTAGTGTAGTGTTATACAGTGTTGGTATTGCTACTAGAGGAGTGTTACAGTGTGGTGCAATAGCACCTAGTGTAGTGTTATACAGTGTTGGTATTGCTACCAGTGGAGTGTTACAGTGTGGTGCAATAGCACCTAGTGTAGTGTTATACAGTGTTGGTATTGCTACTAGTGGAGTGTTACAGTGTGGTGCAATAGCACCTAGTGTAGTGTTATACAGTGTTGGTATTGCTACCAGTGGAGTGTTACAGTGTGGTGCAATAGCACCTAGTGTAGTGTTATACAGTGTTGGTATTGCTACTAGTGGAGTGTTACAGTGTGGTGCAATAGCACCTAGTGTAGTGTTATACAGTGTTGGTATTGCTACTAGTGGAGTGTTACAGTGTGGTGCAATAGCACCTAGTGTAGTGTTATACAGTGTTGGTATTGCTACCAGTGGAGTGTTACAGTGTGGTGCAATAGCACCTAGTGTGGTGTTATACAGTGTTGGTATTGCTACTAGTGGAGTGTTACAGTGTGGTGCAATAGCACCTAGTGTGGTGTTATACAGTGTTGGTATTGCTACCAGTGGAGTGTTACAGTGTGGTGCAATAGCACCTAGTGTAGTGTTATACAGTGTAGGTATTGCTACTAGTGGAGTGTTACAGTGTGGTGCAATAGCACCTAGTGTAGTGTTATACAGTGTTGGTATTGCTACTAGTGGAGTGTTACAGAGTGGTGCAATAGCACCTAGTGTAATGTTATACAGTGTTGGTATTGCTACTAGTGGAGTGTTACAGTGTGGTGCAATAGCACCTAGTGTAGTGTTATACAGTGTAGGTATTGCTACTAGTGGAGTGTTACAGTGTGGTGCAATAGCACCTAGTGTGGTGTTATACAGTGTTGGTATTGCTACTAGTGGAGTGTTACAGTGTGGTGCAATAGCACCTAGTGTAGTGTTATACAGTGTAGGTTTTGCTACCAGGTGAGTGTTACAGTGTGGTGCAATAGCACCTAGTGTAGTGTTATACAGTGTTGGTATTGCTACTAGTGGAGTGTTACAGTGTGGTGCAATAGCACCTAGTGTAGTGTTATACAGTGTTGGTATTGCTACCAGGTGAGTGTTACAGTGTGGTGCAATAGCACCTAGTGTGGTGTTATACAGTGTTGGTATTGCTACCAGGTGAGTGTTACAGTGTGGTGCAATAGCACCTAGTGTAGTGTTATACAGTGTTGGTATTACTACCAGGTGAGTGTTACAGTGTGGTGCAATAGCACCTAGTGTAGTGTTATACAGTGTTGGTATTGCTACCAGGTGAGTGTTACAGTGTGGTGCAATAGCACCTAGTGTAGTGTTATACAGTGTTGGTATTACTACCAGGTGAGTGTTACAGTGTGGTGCAATAGCACCTAGTGTAGTGTTATACAGTGTTGGTATTGCTACCAGTGGAGTGTTACAGTGTGGTGCAATAGCACCTAGTGTAGTGTTATACAGTGTTGGTATTGCTACTAGTGGAGTGTTACAGTGTGGTGCAATAGCACCTAGTGTAGTGTTATACAGTGTTGGTATTGCTACTAGTGGAGTGTTACAGTGTGGTGCAATAGCACCTAGTGTAGTGTTATACAGTGTTGGTATTGCTACCAGTGGAGTGTTACAGTGTGGTGCAATAGCACCTAGTGTAGTGTTATACAGTGTTGGTATTGCTACTAGTGGAGTGACACAGTGTGGTGCAATAGCACCTAGTGTAGTGTTATACAGTGTTGGTATTGCTACTAGTGGAGTGTTACAGTGTGGTGCAATAGCACCTAGTGTAGTGTTATACAGTGTTGGTATTGCTACCAGGTGAGTGTTACAGTGTGGTGCAATAGCACCTAGTGTAGTGTTATACAGTGTTGGTATTGCTACCAGTGGAGTGTTACAGTGTGGTGCAATAGCACATAGTGTAGTGTTATACAGTGTTGGTATTGCTACTAGTGGAGTGTTACAGTGTGGTGCAATAGCACCTAGTGTAGTGTTATACAGTGTTGGTATTGCTACTAGTGGAGTGTTACAGTGTGGTGCAATAGCACCTAGTGTAGTGTTATACAGTGTTGGTATTGCTACTAGTGGAGTGTTACAGTGTGGTGCAATAGCACCTAGTGTAGTGTTATACAGTGTTGGTATTGCTACTAGTGGAGTGTTACAGTGTGGTGCAATAGCACCTAGTGTGGTGTTATACAGTGTTGGTATTGCTACCAGGTGAGTGTTACAGTGTGGTGCAATAGCACATAGTGTAATGTTATACAGTGTTGGTATTACTACTAGTGGAGTGTTACAGTGTGGTGCAATAGCACCTAGTGTAGTGTTATACAGTGTTGATATTGCTACTAGTGGAGTGTTACAGTGTGGTGCAATAGCACCTAGTGTAGTGTTATACAGTGTTGGTATTGCTACTAGTGGAGTGTTACAGTGTGGTGCAATAGCTCCTAGTGTAGTGTTATACAGTGTTGGTATTACTACTAGTGGAGTGACACAGTGTGGTGCAATAGCACCTAGTGTAGTGTTATACAGTGTAGGTATTGCTACTAGTGGAGTGTTACAGTGTGGTGCAATAGCACCTAGTGTAGTGTTATACAGTGTTGGTATTGCTACTAGTGGAGTGTTACAGTGTGGTGCAATAGCACCTAGTGTAGTGTTATACAGTGTAGGTATTGCTACCAGGTGAGTGTTACAGTGTGGTGCAATAGCACCTAGTGTAGTGTTATACAGTGTTGGTATTGCTACTAGTGGAGTGTTACAGTGTGGTGCAATAGCACATAGTGTAGTGTTATACAGTGTTGGTATTGCTACTAGTGGAGTGGCACAGTGTGGTGCAATAGCACCTAGTGTAGTGTTATACAGTGTTGGTATTGCTACTAGTGGAGTGTTACAGTGTGGTGCAATAGCACCTAGTGTAGTGTTATACAGTGTAGGTATTGCTACCAGGTGAGTGTTACAGTGTGGTGCAATAGCACATAGTGTAGTGTTATACAGTGTTGGTATTGCTACTAGTGGAGTGTTACAGTGTGGTGCAATAGCACCTAGTGTAGTGTTATACAGTGTTGGTATTGCTACTAGTGGAGTGTTACAGTGTGGTGCAATAGCACCTAGTGTAGTGTTATACAGTGTTGGTATTGCTACTAGTGGAGTGTTACAGTGTGGTGCAATAGCACCTAGTGTAGTGTTATACAGTGTTGGTATTGCTACTAGTGGAGTGTTACTGTGTGGTGCAATAGCACCTAGTGTAGTGTTATACAGTGTAGGTATTGCTACTAGTGGAGTGTTACTGTGTGGTGCAATAGCACCTAGTGTAGTGTTATACAGTGTTGGTATTGCTACTAGTGGAGTGTTACAGTGTGGTGCAATAGCACCTAGTGTAGTGTTATACAGTGTTGGTATTGCTACTAGTGGAGTGTTACAGTGTGGTGCAATAGCACCTAGTGTAGTGTTATACAGTGTTGGTATTGCTACCAGTGGAGTGTTACAGTGTGGTGCAATAGCACCTAGTGTAGTGTTATACAGTGTTGGTATTACTACTAGTGGAGTGACACAGTGTGGTGCAATAGCACATAGTGTAGTGTTATACAGTGTTGGTATTACTACTAGTGGAGTGTTACAGTGTGGTGCAATAGCACCTAGTGTAGTGTTATACAGTGTTGGTATTGCTACTAGTGGAGTGACACAGTGTGGTGCAATAGCACATAGTGTAGTGTTATACAGTGTTGGTATTACTACTAGTGGAGTGTTACAGTGTGGTGCAATAGCACCTAGTGTAGTGTTATACAGTGTTGGTATTGCTACTAGTGGAGTGTTACAGTGTGGTGCAATAGCACCTAGTGTAGTGTTATACAGTGTTGGTATTGCTACTAGTGGAGTGACACAGTGTGGTGCAATAGCACATAGTGTAGTGTTATACAGTGTTGGTATTACTACTAGTGGAGTGTTACAGTGTGGTGCAATAGCACCTAGTGTAGTGTTATACAGTGTTGGTATTGCTACTAGTGGAGTGTTACAGTGTGGTGCAATAGCACCTAGTGTAGTGTTATACAGTGTTGGTATTGCTACTAGTGGAGTGTTACAGTGTGGTGCAATAGCACCTAGTGTAGTGTTATACAGTGTTGGTATTACTACCAGTGGAGTGTTACAGTGTGGTGCAATAGCACCTAGTGTAGTGTTATACAGTGTTGGTATTGCTACCAGGTGAGTGTTACAGTGTGGTGCAATAGCACCTAGTGTAGTGTTATACAGTGTTGGTATTGCTACTAGTGGAGTGTTACAGTGTGGTGCAATAGCACCTAGTGTAGTGTTATACAGTGTAGGTATTGCTACCAGTGGAGTGTTACAGTGTGGTGCAATAGCACCTAGTGTAGTGTTATACAGTGTTGGTATTGCTACCAGTGGAGTGTTACAGTGTGGTGCAATAGCACCTAGTGTAGTGTTATACAGTGTTGGTATTGCTACCAGGTGAGTGTTACAGTGTGGTGCAATAGCACCTAGTGTAGTGTTATACAGTGTTGGTATTGCTACTAGTGGAGTGACACAGTGTGGTGCAATAGCACCTAGTGTAGTGTTATACAGTGTAGGTATTGCTACTAGTGGAGTGTTACAGTGTGGTGCAATAGCACCTAGTGTAATGTTATACAGTGTAGGTATTGCTACTAGTGGAGTGTTACAGTGTGGTGCAATAGCACCTAGTGTAGTGTTATACAGTGTTGGTATTGCTACCAGGTGAGTGTTACAGTGTGGTGCAATAGCACCTAGTGTAGTGTTATACAGTGTTGGTATTACTACTAGTGGAGTGTTACAGTGTGGTGCAATAGCACCTAGTGTAGTGTTATACAGTGTTGGTATTGCTACTAGTGGAGTGTTACAGTGTGGTGCAATAGCACCTAGTGTAGTGTTATACAGTGTTGGTATTGCTACTAGTGGAGTGTTACAGTGTGGTGCAATAGCACCTAGTGTAGTGTTATACAGTGTTGGTATTGCTACTAGTGGAGTGTTACAGTGTGGTGCAATAGCACCTAGTGTAGTGTTATACAGTGTTGGTATTGCTACCAGGTGAGTGTTACAGTGTGGTGCAATAGCACCTAGTGTAGTGTTATACAGTGTTGGTATTGCTACTAGTGGAGTGTTACAGTGAGGTGCAATAGCACCTAGTGTAGTGTTATACAGTGTTGGTATTGCTACCAGGTGAGTGTTACAGTGTGGTGCAATAGCACCTTGTGTAGTGTTATACAGTGTTGGTATTGCTACTAGTGGAGTGTCACAGTGTGGTGCAATAGCACCTAGTGTAGTGTTATACAGTGTTGGTATTGCTACCAGGTGAGTGTTACAGTGTGGTGCAATAGCACCTAGTGTAGTGTTATACAGTGTTGGTATTGCTACCAGTGGAGTGTTACAGTGTGGTGCAATAGCACCTAGTGTAGTGTTATACAGTGTAGGTATTGCTACTAGTGGAGTGTTACAGTGTGGTGCAATAGCACCTAGTGTAGTGTTATACAGTGTAGGTATTGCTACTAGTGGAGTGTTACAGTGTGGTGCAATAGCTCCTAGTGTAGTGTTATACAGTGTTGGTATTGCTACTAGTGGAGTGTTACAGTGTGGTGCAATAGCACCTAGTGTGGTGTTATACAGTGTTGGTATTGCTACCAGGTGAGTGTTACAGTGTGGTGCAATAGCACCTAGTGTGGTGTTATACAGTGTTGGTATTGCTACTAGTGGAGTGTTACAGTGTGGTGCAATAGCACCTAGTGTAGTGTTATACAGTGTAGGTATTGCTACTAGTGGAGTGTTACAGTGTGGTGCAATAGCACCTAGTGTAGTGTTATACAGTGTTGGTATTGCTACTAGTGGAGTGACACAGTGTGGTGCAATAGCACCTAGTGTAGTGTTATACAGTGTTGGTATTGCTACCAGGTGAGTGTTACAGTGTGGTGCAATAGCACCTAGTGTAGTGTTATACAGTGTTGGTATTGCTACCAGTGGAGTGTTACAGTGTGGTGCAATAGCACCTAGAGTAGTGTTATAGTATACTGAAATTAATTATAGTATACTGAAATTAATTGACAATAAGGAACATGTAACTGGCCTATTCTTGGATTTATCGAAAGCATTTGATGTAGTTGACCATAAAATCCTCCTTACCAAACTAAATCAATATGGTGTTAGAGGTCTAGCTAATAAATGGATAGAGTCTTACTTAACAAGGCGTAAACAAATAGTAAGCTTGAGACACAAGGATGAGGGAACCAAATTACTTAATGAAACATTGTCCAATGAGGGAATTATTGAATTTGGAGTACCCCAGGGATCGGTTTTGGGCCCACTACTCTTTCTTCTATATATCAATGATATAACACAGAACGTTCATTCACATAAGGAAATTTTGTTTGCGGACGATACAACACTCGTAATAAAAGGTGAAACTAAACAGGTCATACAGCAGTCTGCTGACTCCGTTACAGGAGAGTTAACCAAATGGTCACAAGATAATCGCCTCATAATAAACTATAAAAAGACAGTATGTCTAAATTTCCACACTATACAGAATAGGAATCCTGCGATGCCCAATATAACATTAAATGGTCATCAAATAGAAAATAAATCAGAAACAAAGTTTTTAGGACTATGGATACAACAAGACTTGAAATGGAATAAACATATACAATATCTGAATACTAAACTGAACTCGATGTGCTTTGCGTTACGTATTTTGAAAACCTGCACTAGCATGCACACATTAAGAAATACTTATTTTGCTTATTTCCATTCATACTTAAGATATGGGATCATATTTTGGGGTATGTCGCCAGATGTACCAAGCACGTTTAGGATACAAAAGAGAGCGATTAGAATTATGGCAAATGTAAACTCGAGAGAATCATGTAGACCTCTGTTTAAAGATTTAAACATTCTCCCACTGCCCTGCATATATATCTTTGAAAGTATTATGTTTTTTAAAAAGAATTTAATGAATAAAGATGTTTTTCTTAAAACAAACAATGATGTTCATAGGCATAACACAAGACAAAATCAAAACATTCATATTTCACACACACACACAAGCATATATCAAAAAGGAACTTTTCACACTGGAGTTAAATTATACAATAAACTACCCCAGTATATAAAACTGGCCCCAAAAATAAAAACCTTTGATAGAATGTTGAAAGCTTATCTGCAGTGCCATTGTTTTTACTCAGTAGTTGAATATTTTAGCGTATAGGAGTGATGGAATCTATAACTATATTTTACTTTTTTAATTTAATTTTAATACCTAGCTGTATGTTGTTGTATTTATAGAATTAAGTTTTCATATTATGATAATAGAGTGAGGTGTAAATAGTTGTGCAATAAGATTGTATCTATTAAGATTTGCTATTATAATAAGTTATAAATAGTTATAATCTTAGTAATATATACCTGTTAGTTCTTTTATTTTATGCATGTAAATTCTGACGTGTCCTATATCAAAATGTATTGAATGCATGTATTTGATCAAATGGAATTAATAAAAATCTATCTATCTATCTATCTATACAGTGTTTGTATTGCTACCAGTGGAGTGTTACAGTGTGGTGCAATAGCACCTAGTGTAGTGTTATACAGTGTTGGTATTGCTACTAGTGGAGTGACACAGTGTGGTGCAATAGCACCTAGTGTAGTGTTATACAGTGTTGGTATTGCTACCAGGTGAATGTTACAGTGTGGTGCAATAGCACCTAGTGTAGTGTTATACAGTGTTGGTATTGCTACTAGTGGAGTGTTACAGTGTGGTGCAATAGCACCTAGTGTAGTGTTATACAGTGTTGGTATTGCTACTAGTGGAGTGTTACAGTGTGGTGCAATAGCACCTAGTGTGGTGTTATACAGTGTAGGTATTGCTACTAGTGGAGTGTTACAGTGTGGTGCAATAGCACCTAGTGTAGTGTTATACAGTGTTGGTATTGCTACCAGGTGAGTGTTACAGTGTGGTGCAATAGCACCTAGTGTGGTGTTATACAGTGTTGGTATTGCTACCAGTGGAGTGTTACAGTGTGGTGCAATAGCACCTAGTGTAGTGTTATACAGTGTAGGTATTGCTACTAGTGGAGTGTTACAGTGTGGTGCAATAGCACCTAGTGTAGTGTTATACAGTGTTGGTATTGCTACTAGTGGAGTGTTACAGTGTGGTGCAATAGCACCTAGTGTGGTGTTATACAGTGTAGGTATTGCTACTAGTGGAGTGTTACAGTGTGGTGCAATAGCACCTAGTGTAGTGTTATACAGTGTTGGTATTGCTACCAGGTGAGTGTTACAGTGTGGTGCAATAGCACCTAGTGTAGTGTTATACAGTGTTGGTATTGCTACTAGTGGAGTGTTACAGTGTGGTGCAATAGCACCTAGTGTGGTGTTATACAGTGTTGGTATTGCTACCAGTGGAGTGTTACAGTGTGGTGCAATAGCACCTAGTGTAGTGTTATACAGTGTTGGTATTGCTACTAGAGGAGTGTTACAGTGTGGTGCAATAGCACCTAGTGTAGTGTTATACAGTGTTGGTATTGCTACCAGTGGAGTGTTACAGTGTGGTGCAATAGCACCTAGTGTAGTGTTATACAGTGTTGGTATTGCTACTAGTGGAGTGTTACAGTGTGGTGCAATAGCACCTAGTGTAGTGTTATACAGTGTTGGTATTGCTACCAGTGGAGTGTTACAGTGTGGTGCAATAGCACCTAGTGTAGTGTTATACAGTGTTGGTATTGCTACTAGTGGAGTGTTACAGTGTGGTGCAATAGCACCTAGTGTAGTGTTATACAGTGTTGGTATTGCTACTAGTGGAGTGTTACAGTGTGGTGCAATAGCACCTAGTGTAGTGTTATACAGTGTTGGTATTGCTACCAGTGGAGTGTTACAGTGTGGTGCAATAGCACCTAGTGTAGTGTTATACAGTGTAGGTTTTGCTACCAGGTGAGTGTTACAGTGTGGTGCAATAGCACCTAGTGTAGTGTTATACAGTGTTGGTATTGCTACCAGGTGAGTGTTACAGTGTGGTGCAATAGCACCTAGTGTAGTGGTATACAGTGTTGGTATTACTACTAGTGGAGTGTTACAGTGTGGTGCAATAGCACCTAGTGTAGTGTTATACAGTGTTGGTATTGCTACTAGTGGAGTGTTACAGTGTGGTGCAATAGCACCTAGTGTAGTGTTATACAGTGTTGGTATTGCTACCAGTGGAGTGTTACAGTGTGGTGCAATAGCACCTAGTGTAGTGTTATACAGTGTTGGTATTGCTACTAGTGGAGTGACACAGTGTGGTGCAATAGCACCTAGTGTAGTGTTATACAGTGTTGGTATTGCTACTAGTGGAGTGTTACAGTGTGGTGCAATAGCACCTAGTGTAGTGTTATACAGTGTTGGTATTGCTACCACGTGAGTGTTACAGTGTGGTGCAATAGCACCTAGTGTAGTGTTATACAGTGTTGGTATTGCTACTAGTGGAGTGTTACAGTGTGGTGCAATAGCACCTAGTGTAGTGTTATACAGTGTTGGTATTGCTACTAGTGGAGTGTTACAGTGTGGTGCAATAGCACCTAGTGTAGTGTTATACAGTGTTGGTATTGCTACTAGTGGAGTGTTACAGTGTGGTGCAATAGCACCTAGTGTAGTGTTATACAGTGTTGGTATTGCTACCAGGTGAGTGTTACAGTGTGGTGCAATAGCACCTAGTGTAGTGTTATACAGTGTTGGTATTGCTACCAGTGGAGTGTTACAGTGTGGTGCAATAGCACATAGTGTAGTGTTATACAGTGTTGGTATTGCTACTAGTGGAGTGTTACAGTGTGGTGCAATAGCACCTAGTGTAGTGTTATACAGTGTTGGTATTGCTACTAGTGGAGTGTTACAGTGTGGTGCAATAGCACCTAGTGTAGTGTTATACAGTGTTGGTATTGCTACTAGTGGAGTGTTACAGTGTGGTGCAATAGCACCTAGTGTAGTGTTATACAGTGTTGGTATTGCTACTAGTGGAGTGTTACAGTGTGGTGCAATAGCACCTAGTGTGGTGTTATACAGTGTTGGTATTGCTACCAGGTGAGTGTTACAGTGTGGTGCAATAGCACATAGTGTAATGTTATACAGTGTTGGTATTACTACTAGTGGAGTGTTACAGTGTGGTGCAATAGCACCTAGTGTAGTGTTATACAGTGTTGGTATTGCTACTAGTGGAGTGTTACAGTGTGGTGCAATAGCACCTAGTGTAGTGTTATACAGTGTTGGTATTGCTACTAGTGGAGTGTTACAGTGTGGTGCAATAGCTCCTAGTGTAGTGTTATACAGTGTTGGTATTACTACTAGTGGAGTGACACAGTGTGGTGCAATAGCACCTAGTGTAGTGTTATACAGTGTAGGTATTGCTACTAGTGGAGTGTTACAGTGTGGTGCAATAGCACCTAGTGTAGTGTTATACAGTGTTGGTATTGCTACTAGTGGAGTGTTACAGTGTGGTGCAATAGCACCTAGTGTAGTGTTATACAGTGTAGGTATTGCTACCAGGTGAGTGTTACAGTGTGGTGCAATAGCACCTAGTGTAGTGTTATACAGTGTTGGTATTGCTACTAGTGGAGTGTTACAGTGTGGTGCAATAGCACATAGTGTAGTGTTATACAGTGTTGGTATTGCTACTAGTGGAGTGGCACAGTGTGGTGCAATAGCACCTAGTGTAGTGTTATACAGTGTTGGTATTGCTACTAGTGGAGTGTTACAGTGTGGTGCAATAGCACCTAGTGTAGTGTTATACAGTGTAGGTATTGCTACCAGGTGAGTGTTACAGTGTGGTGCAATAGCACATAGTGTAGTGTTATACAGTGTTGGTATTGCTACTAGTGGAGTGTTACAGTGTGGTGCAATAGCACCTAGTGTAGTGTTATACAGTGTTGGTATTGCTACTAGTGGAGTGTTACAGTGTGGTGCAATAGCACCTAGTGTAGTGTTATACAGTGTTGGTATTGCTACTAGTGGAGTGTTACAGTGTGGTGCAATAGCACCTAGTGTAGTGTTATACAGTGTTGGTATTGCTACTAGTGGAGTGTTACTGTGTGGTGCAATAGCACCTAGTGTAGTGTTATACAGTGTAGGTATTGCTACTAGTGGAGTGTTACTGTGTGGTGCAATAGCACCTAGTGTAGTGTTATACAGTGTTGGTATTGCTACTAGTGGAGTGTTACTGTGTGGAGCAATAGCACCTAGTGTAGTGTTATACAGTGTTGGTATTGCTACTAGTGGAGTGTTACAGTGTGGTGCAATAGCACCTAGTGTAGTGTTATACAGTGTAGGTATTGCTACTAGTGGAGTGTTACAGTGTGGTGCAATAGCACCTAGTGTAGTGTTATACAGTGTTGGTATTGCTACCAGGTGAGTGATACTGTGTGGTGCAATAGCACCTAGTGTAGTGTTATACAGTGTTGGTATTGCTACTAGTGGAGTGTTACAGTGTGGTGCAATAGCACCTAGTGTAGTGTTATACAGTGTTGGTATTGCTACTAGTGGAGTGTTACAGTGTGGTGCAATAGCACCTAGTGTGGTGTTATACAGTGTTGGTATTACTACCAGGTGAGTGATACAGTGTGGTGCAATAGCACCTAGTGTAGTGTTATACAGTGTTGGTATTGCTACTAGTGGAGTGTTACAGTGTGGTGCAATAGCACCTAGTGTAGTGTTATACAGTGTTGGTATTGCTACCAGGTGAGTGATACAGTGTGGTGCAATAGCACCTAGTGTAGTGTTATACAGTGTTGGTATTGCTACCAGTGGAGTGTTACAGTGTGGTGCAATAGCACCTAGTGTAGTGTTATACAGTGTTGGTATTGCTACCAGTGGAGTGTTACTGTGTGGTGCAATAGCACCTAGTGTAGTGTTATACAGTGTTGGTATTGCTACTAGTGGAGTGTTATAGTGTGGTGCAATAGCACCTAGTGTAGTGTTATACAGTGTTGGTATTGCTACCAGGGGAGTGTTACAGTGTGGTGCAATAGCACCTAGTGTAGTGTTATACAGTGTTGGTATTGCTACCAGTGGAGTGTTACAGTGTGGTGCAATAGCACCTAGTGTAGTGTTATACAGTGTTGGTATTGCTACCAGTGGAGTGTTACAGTGTGGTGCAATAGCACCTAGTGTAGTGTTATACAGTGTTGGTATTGCTACCAGGTGAGTGTTACAGTGTGGTGCAATAGCACCTAGTGTAGTGTTATACAGTGTAGGTATTACTACTAGTGGAGTGTTACAGTGTGGTGCAATAGCACCTAGTGTAGTGTTATACAGTGTTGGTATTGCTACTAGTGGAGTGTTACAGTGTGGTGCAATAGCACCTAGTGTAGTGTTATACAGTGTTGGTATTGCTACCACGTGAGTGTTACAGTGTGGTGCAATAGCACCTAGTGTAGTGTTATACAGTGTTGGTATTGCTACTAGTGGAGTGTTACAGTGTGGTGCAATAGCACCTAGTGTAGTGTTATACAGTGTTGGTATTGCTACTAGTGGAGTGTTACAGTGTGGTGCAATAGCACCTAGTGTGGTGTTATACAGTGTTGGTATTACTACCAGGTGAGTGATACAGTGTGGTGCAATAGCACCTAGTGTAGTGTTATACAGTGTTGGTATTGCTACTAGTGGAGTGTTACAGTGTGGTGCAATAGCACCTAGTGTAGTGTTATACAGTGTTGGTATTGCTACCAGTGGAGTGTTACAGTGTGGTGCAATAGCACCTAGTGTAGTGTTATACAGTGTTGGTATTGCTACCAGTGGAGTGTTACTGTGTGGTGCAATAGCACCTAGTGTAGTGTTATACAGTGTTGGTATTGCTACCAGGTGAGTGTTACAGTGTGGTGCAATAGCACCTAGTGTAGTGTTATACAGTGTTGGTATTGCTACCAGTGGAGTGTTACAGTGTGGTGCAATAGCACCTAGTGTAGTGTTATACAGTGTAGGTATTGCTACCAGGTGAGTGATACAGTGTGGTGCAATAGCACCTAGTGTAGTGTTATACAGTGTTGGTATTGCTACCAGTGGAGTGTTACAGTGTGGTGCAATAGCACCTAGTGTAGTGTTATACAGTGTTGGTATTGCTACCAGTGGAGTGTTACAGTGTGGTGCAATAGCACCTAGTGTGGTGTTATACAGTGTTGGTATTGCTACCAGGTGAGTGATACAGTGTGGTGCAATAGCACCTAGTGTAGTGTTATACAGTGTTGGTATTGCTACCAGTGGAGTGTTACAGTGTGGTGCAATAGCACCTAGTGTAGTGTTATACAGTGTTGGTATTGCTACCAGTGGAGTGTTACTGTGTGGTGCAATAGCACCTAGTGTAGTGTTATACAGTGTTGGTATTACTACCAGGTGAGTGATACAGTGTGGTGCAATAGCACCTAGTGTAGTGTTATACAGTGTTGGTATTGCTACCAGGTGAGTGATACAGTGTGGTGCAATAGCACCTAGTGTAGTGTTATACAGTGTTGGTATTGCTACCAGTGGAGTGTTACAGTGTGGTGCAATAGCACCTAGTGTAGTGTTATACAGTGTTGGTATTGCTACTAGTGGAGTGTTACAGTGTGGTGCAATAGCACCTAGTGTAGTGTTATACAGTGTTGGTATTGCTACTAGTGGAGTGTTACAGTGTGGTGCAATAGCACCTAGTGTAGTGTTATACAGTGTTGGTATTGCTACTAGTGGAGTGTTACAGTGTGGTGCAATAGCACCTAGTGTGGTGTTATACAGTGTTGGTATTACTACCAGGTGAGTGTTACAGTGTGGTGCAATAGCACCTAGTGTGGTGTTATACAGTGTTGGTATTGCTACTAGTGGAGTGTTACAGTGTGGTGCAATAGCACCTAGTGTGGTGTTATACAGTGTTGGTATTGCTACCAGGTGAGTGATACAGTGTGGTGCAATAGCACCTAGTGTAGTGTTATACAGTGTAGGTATTGCTACTAGTGGAGTGTTACAGTGTGGTGCAATAGCACCTAGTGTGGTGTTATACAGTGTTGGTATTGCTACCAGGTGAGTGTTACAGTGTGGTGCAATAGCTCCTAGTGTAGTGTTATACAGTGTTGGTATTGCTACTAGTGGAGTGTTACAGTGTGGTGCAATAGCACCTAGTGTAGTGTTATACAGTGTTGGTATTACTACCAGGTGAGTGTTACAGTGTGGTGCAATAGCACCTAGTGTAGTGTTATACAGTGTTGGTATTGCTACTAGTGGAGTGTTACAGTGTGGTGCAATAGCACCTTGTGTAGTGTTATACAGTGTTGGTATTGCTACTAGTGGAGTGTTACAGTGTGGTGCAATAGCACCTAGTGTGGTGTTATACAGAGTTGGTATTGCTACCAGGTGAGTGTTACAGTGTGGTGCAATAGCACCTAGTGTGGTGTTATACAGTGTTGGTATTGCTACTAGTGGAGTGTTACAGTGTGGTGCAATAGCACCTAGTGTAGTTTTATACAGTGTTGGTATTGCTACCAGGTGAGTGTTACAGTGTGGTGCAATAGCACCTAGTGTAGTGTTATACAGTGTTGGTATTGCTACTAGTGGAGTGTTACAGTGTGGTGCAATAGCACCTAGTGTGGTGTTATACAGTGTTGGTATTGCTACCAGGTGAGTGTTACAGTGTGGTGCAATAGCACCTAGTGTAGTGTTATACAGTGTTGGTATTGCTACTAGTGGAGTGTTACAGTGTGGTGCAATAGCACCTAGTGTAGTGTTATTCAGTGTAGGTATTGCTACTAGTGGAGTGTTACAGTGTGGTGCAATAGCACCTAGTGTGGTGTTATACAGTGTTGGTATTGCTACTAGTGGAGTGTTACAGTGTGGTGCAATAGCACCTAGTGTAGTGTTATACAGTGTTGGTATTGCTACCAGTGGAGTGTTACAGTGTGGTGCAATAGCACCTAGTGTAGTGTTATTCAGTGTAGGTATTGCTACTAGTGGAGTGTTACAGTGTGGTGCAATAGCACCTAGTGTGGTGTTATACAGTGTTGGTATTGCTACTAGTGGAGTGTTACAGTGTGGTGCAATAGCACCTAGTGTGGTGTTATACAGAGTTGGTATTGCTACCAGGTGAGTGTTACAGTGTGGTGCAATAGCACCTAGTGTAGTGTTATACAGTGTAGGTATTGCTACCAGGTGAGTGTTACAGTGTGGTGCAATAGCACCTAGTGTGGTGTTATACAGTGTTGGTATTGCTACTAGTTGGGTGTTACAGTGTGGTGCAATAGCACCTAGTGTGGTGTTATACAGTGTAGGTATTGCTACCAGTGGAGTGTTACAGTGTGGTGCAATAGCACCTAGTGTGGTGTTATACAGTGTTGGTATTGCTACCAGTGGAGTGTTACAGTGTGGTGCAATAGCACCTAGTGTGGTGTTATACAGTGTTGGTATTGCTACCAGGTGAGTGTTACAGTGTGGTGCAATAGCACCTAGTGTAGTGTTATACAGTGTTGGTATTGCTACCAGGTGAGTGTTACAGTGTGGTGCAATAGCACCTAGTGTAGTGTTATACAGTGTTGGTATTGCTACCAGGTGAGTGTTACAGTGTGGTGCAATAGCACCTAGTGTAGTGTTATACAGTGTTGGTATTGCTACCAGTGGAGTGTTACAGTGTGGTGCAATAGCACCTAGTGTAGTGTTATACAGTGTAGGTATTGCTACCAGTGGAGTGTTACAGTGTGGTGCAATAGCACCTAGTGTAGTGTTATACAGTGTTGGTATTGCTACCAGTGGAGTGTTACAGTGTGGTGCAATAGCACCTAGTGTGGTGTTATACAGTGTTGGTATTGCTACTAGTGGAGTGTTACAGTGTGGTGCAATAGCACCTAGTGTAGTGTTATACAGTGTTGGTATTGCTACCAGGTGAGTGTTACAGTGTGGTGCAATAGCACCTAGTGTAGTGTTATACAGTGTTGGTATTGCTACCAGTGGAGTGTTACAGTGTGGTGCAATAGCACCTAGTGTAGTGTTATACAGTGTTGGTATTGCTACCAGGTGAGTGTTACAGTGTGGTGCAATAGCACCTAGTGTGGTGTTATACAGTGTAGGTATTGCTACTAGTGGAGTGTTACAGTGTGGTGCAATAGCACCTAGTGTGGTGTTATACAGTGTAGGTATTACTACTAGTGGAGTGTTACAGTGTGGTGCAATAGCACCTAGTGTAGTGTTATACAGTGTTGGTATTGCTACCAGTGGAGTGTTACAGTGTGGTGCAATAGCACCTAGTGTAGTGTTATACAGTGTTGGTATTGCTACCAGTGGAGTGTTACAGTGTGGTGCAATAGCACCTAGTGTAGTGTTATACAGTGTTGGTATTGCTACTAGTGGAGTGTTACAGTGTGGTGCAATAGCACCTAGTGTAGTGTTATACAGTGTTGGTATTGCTACCAGTGGAGTGTTACAGTGTGGTGCAATAGCACCTAGTGTAGTGTTATACAGTGTTGGTATTGCTACCAGGTGAGTGTTACAGTGTGGTGCAATAGCACCTAGTGTAGTGTTATACAGTGTAGGTATTACTACTAGTGGAGTGTTACAGTGTGGTGCAATAGCACCTAGTGTAGTGTTATACAGTGTTGGTATTGCTACTAGTGGAGTGTTACAGTGTGGTGCAATAGCACCTAGTGTAGTGTTATTCAGTGTAGGTATTGCTACTAGTGGAGTGTTACAGTGTGGTGCAATAGCACCTAGTGTGGTGTTATACAGTGTTGGTATTGCTACTAGTGGAGTGTTACAGTGTGGTGCAATAGCACCTAGTGTAGTGTTATACAGTGTTGGTATTGCTACCAGGTGAGTGTTACAGTGTGGTGCAATAGCACCTAGTGTGGTGTTATACAGTGTTGGTATTGCTACTAGTGGAGTGTTACAGTGTGGTGCAATAGCACCTAGTGTGGTGTTATACAGTGTTGGTATTGCTACCAGTGGAGTGTTACAGTGTGGTGCAATAGCACCTAGTGTAGTGTTATACAGTGTAGGTATTGCTACTAGTGGAGTGTTACAGTGTGGTGCAATAGCACCTAGTGTAGTGTTATACAGTGTAGGTATTGCTACTAGTGGAGTGTTACAGTGTGGTGCAATAGCACCTAGTGTGGTGTTATACAGTGTAGGTATTGCTACCAGGTGAGTGTTACAGTGTGGTGCAATAGCACCTAGTGTAGTGTTATACAGTGTTGGTATTGCTACTAGTGGAGTGTTACAGTGTGGTGCAATAGCACCTAGTGTGGTGTTATACAGTGTTGGTATTGCTACTAGTGGAGTGTTACAGTGTGGTGCAATAGCACCTAGTGTAGTGTTATACAGTGTTGGTATTGCTACTAGTGGAGTGTTACAGTGTGGTGCAATAGCACCTAGTGTAGTGTTATACAGTGTTGGTATTGCTACTAGTGGAGTGTTACAGTGTGGTGCAATAGCACCTAGTGTAGTGTTATACAGTGTTGGTATTGCTACTAGTGGAGTGTTACAGTGTGGTGCAATAGCACCTAGTGTAGTGTTATACAGTGTTGGTATTGCTACTAGTGGAGTGACACAGTGTGGTGCAATAGCACCTAGTGTAGTGTTATACAGTGTTGGTATTGCTACCAGGTGAGTGTTACAGTGTGGTGCAATAGCACCTAGTGTGGTGTTATACAGTGTTGGTATTGCTACTAGTGGAGTGTTACAGTGTGGTGCAATAGCACCTAGTGTAGTGTTATACAGTGTTGGTATTGCTACCAGGTGAGTGTTACAGTGTGGTGCAATAGCACCTAGTGTAGTGTTATACAGTGTTGGTATTGCTACTAGTGGAGTGTTACAGTGTGGTGCAATAGCACCTAGTGTAGTGTTATACAGTGTTGGTATTGCTACCAGTGGAGTGTTACAGTGTGGTGCAATAGCACCTAGTGTAGTGTTATACAGTGTAGGTATTGCTACTAGTGGAGTGTTACAGTGTGGTGCAATAGCACCTAGTGTAGTGTTATACAGTGTTGGTATTGCTACTAGTGGAGTGTTACAGTGTGGTGCAATAGCACCTAGTGTAGTGTTATACAGTGTTGGTATTGCTACCAGTGGAGTGTTACAGTGTGGTGCAATAGCACCTAGTGTAGTGTTATACAGTGTAGGTATTGCTACTAGTGGAGTGTTACAGTGTGGTGCAATAGCACCTAGTGTAGTGTTATACAGTGTTGGTATTGCTACCAGGTGAGTGTTACAGTGTGGTGCAATAGCACCTAGTGTAGTGTTATACAGTGTTGGTATTGCTACCAGGTGAGTGTTACAGTGTGGTGCAATAGCACCTAGTGTAGTGTTATACAGTGTTGGTATTGCTACTAGTGGAGTGTTACAGTGTGGTGCAATAGCACCTAGTGTAGTGTTATGCAGTGTTGGTATTGCTACCAGTGGAGTGTTACAGTGTGGTGCAATAGCACCTAGTGTAGTGTTATACAGTGTTGGTATTGCTACTAGTGGAGTGACACAGTGTGGTGCAATAGCACCTAGTGTAGTGTTATACAGTGTTGGTATTACTACCAGGTGAGTGTTACAGTGTGGTGCAATAGCACCTAGTGTAGTGTTATACAGTGTTGGTATTGCTACTAGTGGAGTGTTACAGTGTGGTGCAATAGCACCTAGTGTAGTGTTATACAGTGTTGGTATTGCTACTAGTGGAGTGACACAGTGTGGTGCAATAGCACCTAGTGTAGTGTTATACAGTGTTGGTATTGCTACCAGGTGAGTGTTACAGTGTGGTGCAATAGCACCTAGTGTGGTGTTATACAGTGTTGGTATTGCTACTAGTGGAGTGACACAGTGTGGTGCAATAGCACCTAGTGTGGTGTTATACAGTGTAGGTATTGCTACCAGGTGAGTGTTACAGTGTGGTGCAATAGCACCTAGTGTAGTGTTATACAGTGTTGGTATTGCTACTAGTGGAGTGTTACAGTGTGGTGCAATAGCACCTAGTGTAGTGTTATACAGTGTTGGTATTGCTACCAGTGGAGTGTTACAGTGTGGTGCAATAGCACCTAGTGTAGTGTTATACAGTGTTGGTATTGCTACTAGTGGAGTGTTACAGTGTGGTGCAATAGCACCTAGTGTAGTGTTATACAGTGTTGGTATTGCTACTAGTGGAGTGTTACAGTGTGGTGCAATAGCACCTAGTGTAGTGTTATACAGTGTTGGTATTGCTACCAGTGGAGTGTTACAGTGTGGTGCAATAGCACCTAGTGTAGTGTTATACAGTGTTGGTATTGCTACTAGTGGAGTGTTACAGTGTGGTGCAATAGCACCTAGTGTAGTGTTATACAGTGTAGGTATTGCTACTAGTGGAGTGTTACAGTGTGGTGCAATAGCACCTAGTGTAGTGTTATACAGTGTTGGTATTGCTACCAGGTGAGTGTTACAGTGTGGTGCAATAGCACCTAGTGTAGTGTTATACAGTGTTGGTATTGCTACCAGGTGAGTGTTACAGTGTGGTGCAATAGCTCCTAGTGTGGTGTTATACAGTGTTGGTATTGCTACTAGTGGAGTGTTACAGTGTGGTGCAATAGCTCCTAGTGTAGTGTTATACAGTGTTGGTATTGCTACTAGTGGAGTGTTACAGTGTGGTGCAATAGCACCTAGTGTAGTGTTATACAGTGTTGGTATTGCTACCAGTGGAGTGTTACAGTGTGGTGCAATAGCACCTAGTGTAGTGTTATACAGTGTTGGTATTGCTACTAGTGGAGTGTTACAGTGTGGTGCAATAGCACCTAGTGTAGTGTTATACAGTGTTGGTATTGCTACTAGTGGAGTGTTACAGTGTGGTGCAATAGCACCTAGTGTAGTGTTATACAGTGTTGTTATTGCTACCAGTGGAGTGTTACAGTGTGGTGCAATAGCACCTAGTGTAGTGTTATACAGTGTTGGTATTGCTACTAGTGGAGTGTTACAGTGTGGTGCAATAGCACCTAGTGTAGTGTTATACAGTGTAGGTATTGCTACTAGTGGAGTGTTACAGTGTGGTGCAATAGCACCTAGTGTAGTGTTATACAGTGTTGGTATTGCTACCAGGTGAGTGTTACAGTGTGGTGCAATAGCACCTAGTGTAGTGTTATACAGTGTTGGTATTGCTACCAGGTGAGTGTTACAGTGTGGTGCAATAGCTCCTAGTGTGGTGTTATACAGTGTTGGTATTGCTACTAGTGGAGTGTTACAGTGTGGTGCAATAGCTCCTAGTGTAGTGTTATACAGTGTTGGTATTGCTACTAGTGGAGTGTTACAGTGTGGTGCAATAGCTCCTAGTGTAGTGTTATACAGTGTTGGTATTGCTACTAGTGGAGTGTTACAGTGTGGTGCAATAGCTCCTAGTGTAGTGTTATACAGTGTTGGTATTACTACCAGTGGAGTGTTACAGTGTGGTGCAATAGCACATAGTGTAGTGTTATACAGTGTTGGTATTGCTACTAGTGGAGTGTTACAGTGTGGTGCAATAGCACCTAGTGTAGTGTTATACAGTGTTGGTATTGCTACTAGTGGAGTGTTACAGTGTGGTGCAATAGCACCTAGTGTGGTGTTATACAGTGTTGGTATTGCTACTAGTGGAGTGTTACAGTGTGGTGCAATAGCACCTAGTGTGGTGTTATACAGTGTTGGTATTGCTACCAGGTGAGTGTTACTGTGTGGTGCAATAGCACCTAGTGTGGTGTTATACAGTGTTGGTATTGCTACTAGTGGAGTGTTACAGTGTGGTGCAATAGCACCTAGTGTGGTGTTATACAGTGTTGGTATTGCTACTAGTGGAGTGTTACAGTGTGGTGCAATAGCACCTAGTGTAGTGTTATACAGTGTTGGTATTGCTACTAGTGGAGTGTTATACAGTGTGGTGCAATAGCACCTAGTGTAGTGTTATACAGTGTTGGTATTACTACCAGGTGAGTGTTACTGTGTGGTGCAATAGCACCTAGTGTGGTGTTATACAGTGTTGGTATTGCTACCAGGTGAGTGACACAGTGTGGTGCAATAGCACCTAGTGTAGTGTTATACAGTGTTGGTATTGCTACTAGTGGAGTGTTACAGTGTGGTGCAATAGCACCTAGTGTAGTGTTATACAGTGTTGGTATTGCTACCAGGTGAGTGTTACAGTGTGGTGCAATAGCACCTAGTGTAGTGTTATACAGTGTTGGTATTGCTACTAGTGGAGTGTTACAGTGTGGTGCAATAGCACCTAGTGTAGTGTTATACAGTGTTGGTATTGCTACTAGTGGAGTGTTACAGTGTGGTGCAATAGCACCTAGTGTAGTGTTATACAGTGTTGGTATTGCTACCAGTGGAGTGTTACAGTGTGGTGCAATAGCACCTAGTGTAGTGTTATACAGTGTTGGTATTGCTACCAGGTGAGTGTTACAGTGTGGTGCAATAGCACCTAGTGTAGTGTTATACAGTGTTGGTATTGCTACTAGTGGAGTGACACAGTGTGGTGCAATAGCACCTAGTGTAGTGTTATACAGTGTTGGTATTGCTACTAGTGGAGTGTTACAGTGTGGTGCAATAGCACCTAGTGTGGTGTTATACAGTGTTGGTATTGCTACTAGTGGAGTGATACAGTGTGGTGCAATAGCACCTAGTGTAGTGTTATACAGTGTTGGTATTGCTACTAGTGGAGTGTTACAGTGTGGTGCAATAGCACCTAGTGTAGTGTTATACAGTGTTGGTATTGCTACTAGTGGAGTGTTACAGTGTGGTGCAATAGCACCTAGTGTAGTGTTATACAGTGTTGGTATTGCTACTAGTGGAGTGTTACAGTGTGGTGCAATAGCACCTAGTGTAGTGTTATACAGTGTTGGTATTGCTACTAGTGGAGTGTTACAGAGTGGTGCAATAGCACCTAGTGTAGTGTTATACAGTGTTGGTATTGCTACCAGGTGAGTGTTACAGTGTGGTGCAATAGCACCTAGTGTAGTGTTATACAGTGTTGGTATTACTACTAGTGGAGTGTTACAGTGTGGTGCAATAGCACCTAGTGTGGTGTTATACAGTGTTGGTATTACTACTAGTGGAGTGTTACAGTGTGGTGCAATAGCACCTAGTGTAGTGTTATACAGTGTTGGTATTGCTACTAGTGGAGTGTTACGGTGTGGTGCAATAGCACCTAGTGTAGTGTTATACAGTGTTGGTATTGCTACCAGTGGAGTGTTACAGTGTGGTGCAATAGCACCTAGTGTAGTGTTATACAGTGTTGGTATTGCTACTAGTGGAGTGTTACAGTGTGGTGCAATAGCACCTAGTGTGGTGTTATACAGTGTTGGTATTGCTACCAGGTGAGTGTTACTGTGTGGTGCAATAGCACCTAGTGTAGTGTTATACAGTGTTGGTATTGCTACTAGTGGAGTGTTACAGTGTGGTGCAATAGCACCTAGTGTGGTGTTATACAGTGTTGGTATTACTACTAGTGGAGTGTTACAGAGTGGTGCAATAGCACCTAGTGTAGTGTTATACAGTGTTGGTATTGCTACCAGGTGAGTGTTACTGTGTGGTGCAATAGCACCTAGTGTAGTGTTATACAGTGTTGGTATTGCTACTAGTGGAGTGTTACAGTGTGGTGCAATAGCACCTAGTGTGGTGTTATACAGTGTTGGTATTGCTACTAGTGGAGTGATACAGTGTGGTGCAGTAGCACCTAGTGTAGTGTTATACAGTGTTGGTATTGCTACTAGTGGAGTGTTACAGTGTGGTGCAATAGCACCTAGTGTAGTGTTATACAGTGTTGGTATTGCTACTAGTGGAGTGTTACAGTGTGGTGCAATAGCACCTAGTGTAGTGTTATACAGTGTTGGTATTGCTACTAGTGGAGTGTTACAGTGTGGTGCAATAGCACCTAGTGTAGTGTTATACAGTGTTGGTATTGCTACTAGTGGAGTGTTACAGAGTGGTGCAATAGCACCTAGTGTAGTGTTATACAGTGTTGGTATTGCTACTAGTGGAGTGATACAGTGTGGTGCAATAGCTCCTAGTGTAGTGTTATACAGTGTTGGTATTGCTACTAGTGGAGTGTTACAGTGTGGTGCAATAGCACCTAGTGTGGTGTTATACAGTGTTGGTATTGCTACTAGTGGAGTGACACAGTGTGGTGCAATAGCACCTAGTGTGGTGTTATACAGTGTTGGTATTGCTACCAGGTGAGTGTTACAGTGTGGTGCAATAGCACCTAGTGTGGTGTTATACAGTGTTGGTATTGCTACTAGTGGAGTGTTACAGTGTGGTGCAATAGCACCTAGTGTAGTGTTATACAGTGTTGGTATTACTACCAGTGGAGTGTTACAGTGTGGTGCAATAGCACCTAGTGTAGTGTTATACAGTGTTGGTATTGCTACTAGTGGAGTGACACAGTGTGGTGCAATAGCACCTAGTGTAGTGTTATACAGTGTTGGTATTGCTACTAGTGGAGTGACACAGTGTGGTGCAATAGCACCTAGTGTGGTGTTATACAGTGTTGGTATTGCTACCAGGTGAGTGTTACAGTGTGGTGCAATAGCACCTAGTGTAGTGTTATACAGTGTTGGTATTGCTACTAGTGGAGTGTTACAGTGTGGTGCAATAGCACCTAGTGTAGTGTTATACAGTGTTGGTATTGCTACTAGTGGAGTGTTACAGTGTGGTGCAATAGCACCTAGTGTGGTGTTATACAGTGTTGGTATTGCTACTAGTGGAGTGTTACAGTGTGGTGCAATAGCACCTAGTGTAGTGTTATACAGTGTTGGTATTGCTACTAGTGGAGTGACACAGTGTGGTGCAATAGCACCTAGTGTGGTGTTATACAGTGTTGGTATTGCTACCAGGTGAGTGTTACAGTGTGGTGCAATAGCACCTAGTGTAGTGTTATACAGTGTTGGTATTGCTACTAGTGGAGTGTTACAGTGTGGTGCAATAGCACCTAGTGTAGTGTTATACAGTGTTGGTATTGCTACCAGGTGAGTGTTACAGTGTGGTGCAATAGCACCTAGTGTGGTGTTATACAGTGTTGGTATTGCTACTAGTGGAGTGTTACAGTGTGGTGCAATAGCACCTAGTGTGGTGTTATACAGTGTTGGTATTGCTACTAGTGGAGTGTTACAGTGTGGTGCAATAGCACCTAGTGTGGTGTTATACAGTGTTGGTATTGCTACCAGTGGAGTGTTACAGTGTGGTGCAATAGCACCTAGTGTGGTGTTATACAGTGTTGGTATTGCTACCAGGTGAGTGTTACAGTGTGGTGCAATAGCACCTAGTGTAGTGTTATACAGTGTAGGTATTGCTACTAGTGGAGTGACACAGTGTGGTGCAATAGCACCTAGTGTAGTGTTATACAGTGTAGGTATTGCTACCAGTGGAGTGTTACAGTGTGGTGCAATAGCACCTAGTGTAGTGTTATACAGTGTTGGTATTACTACCAGTGGAGTGTTATACAGTGTAGGTATTGCTACTAGTGGAGTGTTACAGTGTGGTGCAATAGCACCTAGTGTGGTGTTATACAGTGTTGGTATTGCTACCAGTGGAGTGTTACAGTGTGGTGCAATAGCACCTAGTGTAGTGTTATACAGTGTAGGTATTGCTACTAGTGGAGTGACACAGTGTGGTGCAATAGCACCTAGTGTAGTGTTATACAGTGTAGGTATTGCTACTAGTGGAGTGACACAGTGTGGTGCAATAGCACCTAGTGTAGTGTTATACAGTGTAGGTATTGCTACCAGTGGAGTGTTACAGTGTGGTGCAATAGCACCTAGTGTAGTGTTATACAGTGTAGGTATTGCTACCAGTGGAGTGTTACAGTGTGGTGCAATAGCACCTAGTGTAGTGTTATACAGTGTAGGTATTGCTACCAGTGGAGTGTTACAGTGTGGTGCAATAGCACCTAGTGTAGTGTTATACAGTGTTGGTATTGCTACCAGGTGAGTGTTACAGTGTGGTGCAATAGCACCTAGTGTGGTGTTATTCAGTGTTGGTATTGCTACTAGTGGAGTGACACAGTGTGGTGCAATAGCACCTAGTGTAGTGTTATACAGTGTTGGTATTGCTACTAGTGGAGTGTCACAGTGTGGTGCAATAGCACCTAGTGTAGTGTTATACAGTGTTGGTATTGCTACCAGGTGAGTGTTACAGTGTGGTGCAATAGCACCTAGTGTGGTGTTATACAGTGTTGGTATTGCTACTAGTGGAGTGTTACAGTGTGGTGCAATAGCACCTAGTGTAGTGTTATACAGTGTAGGTATTGCTACTAGTGGAGTGTTACAGTGTGGTGCAATAGCACCTAGTGTAGTGTTATACAGTGTAGGTATTGCTACTAGTGGAGTGTTACAGTGTGGTGCAATAGCACCTAGTGTAGTGTTATACAGTGTAGGTATTGCTACTAGTGGAGTGTTACAGTGTGGTGCAATAGCACCTAGTGTAGTGTTATACAGTGTAGGTATTGCTACTAGTGGAGTGTTACAGTGTGGTGCAATAGCACCTAGTGTAGTGTTATACAGTGTTGGTATTGCTACTAGTGGAGTGTTACAGTGTGGTGCAATAGCACCTAGTGTAGTGTTATACAGTGTTGGTATTGCTACCAGGTGAGTGACACAGTGTGGTGCAATAGCACCTAGTGTAGTGTTATACAGTGTTGGTATTGCTACTAGTGGAGTGTTACAGTGTGGTGCAATAGCACCTAGTGTAGTGTTATACAGTGTTGGTATTGCTACCAGGTGAGTGACACAGTGTGGTGCAATAGCACCTAGTGTAGTGTTATACAGTGTTGGTATTGCTACCAGTGGAGTGTTACAGTGTGGTGCAATAGCACCTAGTGTAGTGTTATACAGTGTTGGTATTGCTACCAGTGGAGTGTTACAGTGTGGTGCAATAGCACCTAGTGTAGTGTTATACAGTGTTGGTATTGCTACTAGTGGAGTGTTACAGTGTGGTGCAATAGCTCCTAGTGTAGTGTTATACAGTGTTGGTATTGCTACTAGTGGAGTGTTACAGTGTGGTGCAATAGCACCTAGTGTAGTGTTATACAGTGTTGGTATTGCTACTAGTGGAGTGTTACAGTGTGGTGCAATAGCACCTAGTGTAGTGTTATACAGTGTTGGTATTGCTACTAGTGGAGTGTTACAGTGTGGTGCAATAGCTCCTAGTGTAGTGTTATACAGTGTTGGTATTGCTACTAGTGGAGTGTTACAGTGTGGTGCAATAGCACCTAGTGTAGTGTTATACAGTGTTGGTATTGCTACTAGTGGAGTGTTACAGTGTGGTGCAATAGCACCTAGTGTTGTGTTATACAGTGTTGGTATTGCTACTAGTGGAGTGTTACAGTGTGGTGCAATAGCACCTAGTGTAGTGTTATACAGTGTTGGTATTGCTACTAGTGGAGTGATACAGTGTGGTGCAATAGCACCTAGTGTGGTGTTATACAGTGTTGGTATTGCTACTAGTGGAGTGTTACAGTGTGGTGCAATAGCACCTAGTGTGGTGTTATACAGTGTTGGTATTGCTACCAGGTGAGTGTTACAGTGTGGTGCAATAGCACCTAGTGTAGTGTTATACAGTGTTGGTATTGCTACTAGTGGAGTGTTACAGTGTGGTGCAATAGCACCTAGTGTGGTGTTATACAGTGTTGGTATTGCTACTAGTGGAGTGACACAGTGTGGTTCAATAGCACCTAGTGTGGTGTTATACAGTGTTGGTATTGCTACTAGTGGAGTGACACAGTGTGGTGCAATAGCACCTAGTGTAGTGTTATACAGTGTTGGTATTGCTACCAGGTGAGTGTTACAGTGTGGTGCAATAGCACCTAGTGTAGTGTTATACAGTGTTGGTATTGCTACTAGTGGAGTGACACAGTGTGGTGCAATAGCACCTAGTGTGGTGTTATACAGTGTTGGTATTGCTACTAGTGGAGTGACACAGTGTGGTGCAATAGCACCTAGTGTGGTGTTATACAGTGTTGGTATTGCTACTAGTGGAGTGACACAGTGTGGTGCAATAGCACCTAGTGTGGTGTTATACAGTGTTGGTATTGCTACTAGTGGAGTGACACAGTGTGGTGCAATAGCACCTAGTGTGGTGTTATACAGTGTTGGTATTGCTGCTAGTGGAGTGACACAGTGTGGTGCAATAGCACCTAGTGTAGTGTTATACAGTGTTGGTATTGCTACTAGTGGAGTGTTACAGTGTGGTGCAATAGCACCTAGTGTAGTGTTATACAGTGTTGGTATTGCTACCAGGTGAGTGTTACAGTGTGGTGCAATAGCACCTAGTGTGGTGTTATACAGTGTTGGTATTGCTACTAGTGGAGTGTTACAGTGTGGTGCAATAGCACCTAGTGTAGTGTTATACAGTGTTGGTATTGCTACTAGTGGAGTGTTACAGTGTGGTGCAATAGCACCTAGTGTAGTGTTATACAGTGTTGGTATTGCTACCAGGTGAGTGTTACAGTGTGGTGCAATAGCACCTAGTGTAGTGTTATACAGTGTAGGTATTACTACTAGTGGAGTGTTACAGTGTGGTGCAATAGCACCTAGTGTAGTGTTATACAGTGTTGGTATTGCTACTAGTGGAGTGTTACAGTGTGGTGCAATAGCACCTAGTGTGGTGTTATACAGTGTTGGTATTGCTACTAGTGGAGTGTTACAGTGTGGTGCAATAGCACCTAGTGTAGTGTTATACAGTGTTGGTATTGCTACTAGTGGAGTGTTACAGTGTGGTGCAATAGCACCTAGTGTAGTGTTATACAGTGTTGGTATTGCTACCAGGTGAGTGTTACAGTGTGGTGCAATAGCACCTAGTGTAGTGTTATACAGTGTTGGTATTGCTACTAGTGGAGTGTTACAGTGTGGTGCAATAGCACCTAGTGTAGTGTTATACAGTGTTGGTATTGCTACCAGGTGAGTGTTACAGTGTGGTGCAATAGCACCTAGTGTAGTGTTATACAGTGTTGGTATTGCTACTAGTGGAGTGTTACAGTGTGGTGCAATAGCACCTAGTGTGGTGTTATACAGTGTTGGTATTGCTACTAGTGGAGTGTTACAGTGTGGTGCAATAGCACCTAGTGTAGTGTTATACAGTGTTGGTATTGCTACTAGTGGAGTGTTACAGTGTGGTGCAATAGCACCTAGTGTAGTGTTATACAGTGTTGGTATTGCTACTAGTGGAGTGTTACAGTGTGGTGCAATAGCACCTAGTGTGGTGTTATACAGTGTTGGTATTGCTACTAGTGGAGTGTTACAGTGTGGTGCAATAGCACCTAGTGTGGTGTTATACAGTGTTGGTATTGCTACTAGTGGAGTGTTACAGTGTGGTGCAATAGCACCTAGTGTGGTGTTATACAGTGTTGGTATTGCTACTAGTGGAGTGTTACAGTGTGGTGCAATAGCACCTAGTGTAGTGTTATACAGTGTTGGTATTACTACTAGTGGAGTGTTACAGTGTGGTGCAATAGCACCTAGTGTAGTGTTATACAGTGTTGGTATTGCTACTAGTGGAGTGTTACAGTGTGGTGCAATAGCACCTAGTGTGGTGTTATACAGTGTTGGTATTGCTACTAGTGGAGTGTTACAGTGTGGTGCAATAGCACCTAGTGTAGTGTTATACAGTGTAGGTATTGCTACTAGTGGAGTGTTACAGTGTGGTGCAATAGCACCTAGTGTAGTGTTATACAGTGTTGGTATTGCTACCAGTGGAGTGTTACAGTGTGGTGCAATAGCACCTAGTGTAGTGTTATACAGTGTTGGTATTGCTACCAGGTGAGTGTTACAGTGTGGTGCAATAGCACCTAGTGTAGTGTTATACAGTGTTGGTATTGCTACTAGTGGAGTGTTACAGTGTGGTGCAATAGCACCTAGTGTAGTGTTATACAGTGTTGGTATTGCTACTAGTGGAGATAGATAGATAGATAGATTTTTATTAATTCCATTTGATCAAATACATGCATTCAATACATTTTTGATATAGGACACGTCAGAATTTACATGCATAAAATAAAAGAACTAACAGGTATATATTACTAAGATTAAAACTATTTATAACTTATTATAATAGCAAATCTTAATAGATACAATCTTATTGCACAACTATTTACACCTCACTCTATTATCATAATATGAAAACTTAATTCTATAAATACAACAACATACAGCTAGGTATTAAAATTAAATTAAAAAAGTAAAATATAGTTATAGATTCCATCACTCCTATACGCTAAAATATTCAACTACTGAGTAAAAACAATGGCACTGCAGATAAGCTTTCAACATTTTATCAAAGGTTTTTATTTTTGGGGCCAGTTTTATATACTGGGGTAGTTTATTGTATAATTTAACTCCAGTGTGAAAAGTTCCTTTTTGATATATGCTTGTGTGTGTGTGTGAAATATGAATGTTTTGATTTTGTCTTGTGTTATGCCTATGAACATCATTGTTTGTTTTAAGAAAAACATCTTTATTCATTAAATTCTTTTTAAAAAACATAATACTTTCAAAGATATATATGCAGGGCAGTGGGAGAATGTTTAAATCTTTAAACAGAGGTCTACATGATTCTCTAGAGTGTACATTTGCCATAATTCTAATCGCTCTCTTTTGTATCCTAAACGTGCTTAGTACATCTGGCGACATACCCCAAAATATGATCCCATATCTTAAGTATGAATGGAAATAAGCAAAATAAGTATTTCTTAATGTGTGCATGCTAGTGCAGGTTTTCAAAATACGTAACGCAAAGCACATCGAGTTCAGTTTAGTATTCAGATATTGTATATGTTTATTCCATTTCAAGTCTTGTTGTATCCATAGTCCTAAAAACTTTGTTTCTGATTTATTTTCTATTTGATGACCATTTAATGTTATATTGGGCATCGCAGGATTCCTATTCTGTATAGTGTGGAAATTTAGACATACTGTCTTTTTATAGTTTATTATGAGGCGATTATCTTGTGACCATTTGGTTAACTCTCCTGTAACGGAGTCAGCAGACTGCTGTATGACCTGTTTAGTTTCACCTTTTATTACGAGTGTTGTATCGTCCGCAAACAAAATTTCCTTATGTGAATGAACGTTCTGTGTTATATCATTGATATATAGAAGAAAGAGTAGTGGGCCCAAAACCGATCCCTGGGGTACTCCAAATTCAATAATTCCCTCATTGGACAATGTTTCATTAAGTAATTTGGTTCCATCATCCTTGTGTCTCAAGCTTACTATTTGTTTACGCCTTGTTAAGTAAGACTCTATCCATTTATTAGCTAGACCTCTAACACCATATTGATTTAGTTTGGTAAGGAGGATTTTATGGTCAACTACATCAAATGCTTTCGATAAATCCAAGAATAGGCCAGTTACATGTTCCTTATTGTCAATTAATTTCAGTATACTATTACTACATTCGTAAATTGCTGTCTGTGTAGATTTTTCCGTTCTAAATCCATGTTGTGAGTTTGATAATATTTTATTTTTTTCTATGAAACTTATCAGTCTCTTATACATAATTTTTTCCACAATTTTTGCAATACCAGTTGGTAAGGTAATAGGACGATAGTTATCTAATTCATCTTTTGAACCATTTTTGTGCACTGGAATTACTTTTGATAACTTCAAAATATCCGGGTAAGTTCCTGAGAGAATTGAACTGTTTATTAAGTGCGTAAGTGGATTTATTATATTTTCTGCACATTTCTTTAAAATTGCATCAGGGATGCCATCAATGCCAGCACAGAATTTATTTTTTAGCTCTTTTATAACTATTCTTACCTCTTCACTTGTGACATGATTTATAAATAAAGAATCACTGCATATATTTATTTTATTATTAGAATTTAGTGTATTTACCTGTGATTTATTTAATAATTTTTGCGGAATTTCCAGAAAATAGTCATTAAAAGTGTTTGCTATTTCCTCTGGATTATTAATCACTTTATTATTTCTGGTCAGTGTAATGTTCCTTTGTATTTTAGCAGATTTTCCAGTTTCTTTCTTTATTACAGACCACATAGCCCTGTTTTTATTAGATGATTGGGAAATAAAATTATCATTATGCATTTTCTTTGCTAGTCTTATTACCTTATTTAATATGCTAGTGTATTTTTTGTAGTATAAATTGAATTCAGGTGTTGTGTGGTATTGTTTATATAATTTGTGTAGAAATTTCTTTCTTTGACATGAATTTATAATCCCTGTTGTTATCCAATTGCTAGTTTTGTTATTTTGAACAGTTCTTCGTTTAAAGGGGAATGCTATTTCAAAATAGTGTTTTAGGGTACTGTTAAATGCATTAAATTTATCATTTACATTTTCTAGTTCATAAATTTCTGACCATGTTTCCTTATTTAATAAGTCATTGAAATATGTAACATTTGATTCAGTGAATGACCTGCACTTTGATTTTACTCCATTATCATTATTATTGATTACTTCGGATACTTCAAAACTCAGTATTTGTCCATGGTGGTCACTAAAACCCGGACAATAGACTTCTATTGAATGGTGATATTTATCTGTATTTATAAAAATTTGATCAGGAGTGGTTTTACTAAATTTTGTTATTCTTGTTGGTGTATTTACTGTAGGTTTCAGTCCATAGGAAATTAGTAACTGGTTTAATAATTCACAATTTCTATCAAGTTTTAAGAAATCCACATTTACATCCCCACAAATTATTATATCGAAATTTACTTTGCTCATGTTATTGAGTAACAATTCTAGTTTATCTATAAATAGAGGAAACTTTCCTGACGGAGAACGGTATACGCATACAATTATTAACTTAAACTGCTGAATTTTTACGGCAGAGAATTCAAAATCCTGTTCCATAATTAGATAATCATAAGCTGTTATCTGTTCATGATCTAAATTATTTCTTAAGAAGATGCAAGTACCACCATGGCTAATATTAGATCTAGAGTATTTACTAGCTTGTATAAACCCTGGGAATTGAATTAATTCGAGTTGTTCCTCTTTCAGCCAATGTTCTGAAATACATAGTGCTGAGATGTCTTTAAGTTCATTTTTAAGCATTAGATTTATGTAATCAATTTTATTATAAAGAGACTGGACATTCTGGTGGTAAATTTTAAATTTGTTACTTTTGCAAGCTTGTGTTGGTGATTTATTTACATTATTATTATCATAATTGTTATTATTATTGTTGCTAGACAAATCCGAAATACCATTGTTGCACTCCGTTAAATTTGACTTCAAAAGATGTGAATGCCAAACCTCACGTTTGGCTTCTTCTACCAGTTTCCCTGCTTCCACTCTAATGATATTACTGTTGAATTATTCTTACCATTTGAATTTACAATTTTGCAGATTTCATCACTAAGATACTCTTTTCCTAATCTATTTAAGTGTAGGCCATGCAGAGTGTGGAACTTCCTGTCTAATTTACTTACATCTACAATTTGGACATTTGGAAAACTCTTACAAATTTTATGAATTTTTCCATTTGTAGCCTCTATTTCTACATTTACACATGACTTGGGAATTAAATCGTGTCTCTGCGGAATATTTACAATAATGACATTTGTTTTTTGCATGGATGGCAATGTACCCTTTAAATCTTTGATTACCTTTTTACTCTCATTTCTATAGACGTCGTTTGCTCCAGCGATGATCACTGCGTAGTCCTTTGCAGTAAGGGACGCACACTCTCCTATCATCCCGTTCGTGACTTCTGCAATCTGAGCTCCTGGCTTCACTGTCGAAGTGACCTCCATTTCTCGGCTTCTCTCCAAAACGCTTGCTGCTACATCTCGCCCGTGGCTATCCGCAAATATCCGCATCTTCCTGGATTTTCTCTTTATCACTTTCTTCTTTTCTTCTTGAGGAAAGTCATCATTTTCTTCGACAAGCACTCCAAATGAATTTGAGACGGGAATTTCAGTTACATGTACTCCATTTATAGGCCTAGGCTTATTCAATCTTACCTTACCAGCAATCACTGTCGACCAAGTTTCCTTGCTTTCCTCTCTGTTTCCTTTTAATTTATTCAACTCTTCCATTAACTTAGCAATATCTTCCTTTAGCAGCTTTATAATTTCGTCTTTTGAGGACAGTTCGTTTCTCAGGTTATGACATTCGCATGACGGTAGCGGTAGGCCTACATTACGACAATCGGTTTCACTTTTCTCCTCATTCAATTTTACCTGAGATCTTGTGATGATTTTATTTGCATTTTTTACTTTTATTTTGCACGACGAGCATAAATCCGTTACGGTTACACAACCTGACGAGATACTAACACTGTTTACTGTCGTCATACTAGAGATCTAAGTGAGCCTAGATGTTTACACCAAATTACACTAAATTTAATTTAATTATTACTACCTAATAGAATTAATCTAATAACCTACCAATAAAGAAGAATGTGAAATACGTATATCTTCCAATCGGGTGAAGTCTCGTAAAAGCACCACTGCTCTACTTGGTTCAAACAGTGATTGAAGAAGTCACCGAATCTTTGGATACACGTTCCCACAACTTAGTTTAAGTTTATTAAATTATCAACAAGAATTTCTAAATACTATCAATATTCCGTATTACACTTGATCTGAGGAAAGTAACTTTATAGATTTTAAGCCTCTGTTATAATATTTTACCACTTTTATCAAATATTTACACTAGCTGCTATTTCACTGCACTTTCACTGTGACGCCATCTTGTACTTCAAGGAGTGTTACAGTGTGGTGCAATAGCACCTAGTGTAGTGTTATACAGTGTTGGTATTGCTACCAGGTGAGTGTTACAGTGTGGTGCAATAGCACCTAGTGTAGTGTTATACAGTGTTGGTATTGCTACTAGTGGAGTGACACAGTGTGGTGCAATAGCACCTAGTGTGGTGTTATACAGTGTTGGTATTGCTACTAGTGGAGTGTTACAGTGTGGTGCAATAGCACCTAGTGTAGTGTTATACAGTGTTGGTATTACTACCAGGTGAGTGTTACAGTGTGGTGCAATAGCACCTAGTGTAGTGTTATACAGTGTTGGTATTGCTACTAGTGGAGTGTTACAGTGTGGTGCAATAGCACCTAGTGTGGTGTTATACAGTGTTGGTATTGCTACTAGTGGAGTGTTACAGTGTGGTGCAATAGCACCTAGTGTAGTGTTATACAGTGTTGGTATTACTACCAGGTGAGTGTTACAGTGTGGTGCAATAGCACCTAGTGTAGTGTTATACAGTGTTGGTATTGCTACTAGTGGAGTGTTACAGTGTGGTGCAATAGCACCTAGTGTAGTGTTATACAGTGTTGGTATTGCTACCAGTGGAGTGTTACAGTGTGGTGCAATAGCACCTAGTGTAGTGTTATACAGTGTTGGTATTGCTACTAGTGGAGTGTTACAGTGTGGTGCAATAGCACCTAGTGTGGTGTGATACAGTGTTGGTATTGCTACCAGGTGAGTGTTACAGTGTGGTGCAATAGCACCTAGTGTGGTGTTATACAGTGTTGGTATTGCTACTAGTGGAGTGTTACAGTGTGGTGCAATAGCACCTAGTGTAGTGTTATACAGTGTTGGTATTACTACCAGGTGAGTGTTACAGTGTGGTGCAATAGCACCTAGTGTGGTGTTATACAGTGTTGGTATTGCTACTAGTGGAGTGTTACAGTGTGGTGCAATAGCACCTAGTGTAGTGTTATACAGTGTTGGTATTGCTACTAGTGGAGTGTTACAGTGTGGTGCAATAGCACCTAGTGTGGTGTGATACAGTGTTGGTATTGCTACCAGGTGAGTGTTACAGTGTGGTGCAATAGCACCTAGTGTAGTGTTATACAGTGTAGGTATTGCTACCAGTGGAGTGTTACAGTGTGGTGCAATAGCACCTAGTGTGGTGTTATACAGTGTTGGTATTGCTACCAGGTGAGTGTTACAGTGTGGTGCAATAGCACCTAGTGTAGTGTTATACAGTGTTGGTATTGCTACTAGTGGAGTGTTACAGTGTGGTGCAATAGCACCTAGTGTAGTGTTATACAGTGTTGGTATTGCTACCAGTGGAGTGTTACAGTGTGGTGCAATAGCACCTAGTGTAGTGTTATACAGTGTTGGTATTGCTACTAGTGGAGTGTTACAGTGTGGTGCAATAGCACCTAGTGTAGTGTTATACAGTGTTGGTATTACTACCAGGTGAGTGTTACAGTGTGGTGCAATAGCACCTAGTGTGGTGTTATACAGTGTTGGTATTGCTACTAGTGGAGTGTTACAGTGTGGTGCAATAGCACCTAGTGTAGTGTTATACAGTGTAGGTATTGCTACCAGTGGAGTGTTACAGTGTGGTGCAATAGCACCTAGTGTAGTGTTATACAGTGTTGGTATTGCTACTAGTGGCGTGTTACAGTGTGGTGCAATAGCACCTAGTGTGGTGTTATACAGTGTAGGTATTGCTACCAGGTGAGTGTTACAGTGTGGTGCAATAGCACCTAGTGTGGTGTTATACAGTGTTGGTATTGCTACTAGTGGAGTGTTACAGTGTGGTGCAATAGCACCTAGTGTAGTGTTATACAGTGTTGGTATTGCTACCAGGTGAGTGACACAGTGTGGTGCAATAGCACCTAGTGTAGTGTTATACAGTGTTGGTATTGCTACTAGTGGAGTGTTACAGTGTGGTGCAATAGCACCTAGTGTAGTGTTATACAGTGTTGGTATTGCTACTAGTGGAGTGTTACAGTGTGGTGCAATAGCACCTAGTGTAGTGTTATACAGTGTTGGTATTGCTACTAGTGGAGTGACACAGTGTGGTGCAATAGCACCTAGTGTAGTGTTATACAGTGTTGGTATTGCTACTAGTGGAGTGTTACAGTGTGGTGCAATAGCACCTAGTGTAGTGTTATACAGTGTTGGTATTGCTACCAGGTGAGTGACACAGTGTGGTGCAATAGCACCTAGTGTAGTGTTATACAGTGTTGGTATTGCTACTAGTGGAGTGTTACAGTGTGGTGCAATAGCACCTAGTGTAGTGTTATACAGTGTTGGTATTGCTACTAGTGGAGTGTTACAGTGTGGTGCAATAGCACCTAGTGTAGTGTTATACAGTGTTGGTATTGCTACTAGTGGAGTGTTACAGTGTGGTGCAATAGCACCTAGTGTAGTGTTATACAGTGTTGGTATTGCTACTAGTGGAGTGACACAGTGTGGTGCAATAGCACCTAGTGTAGTGTTATACAGTGTTGGTATTGCTACCAGGTGAGTGTTACAGTGTGGTGCAATAGCACCTAGTGTGGTGTTATACAGTGTTGGTATTACTACCAGGTGAGTGTTACAGTGTGGTGCAATAGCACCTAGTGTAGTGTTATACAGTGTTGGTATTGCTACCAGGTGAGTGTTACAGTGTGGTGCAATAGCACCTAGTGTAGTGTTATACAGTGTTGGTATTGCTACTAGTGGAGTGTTACAGTGTGGTGCAATAGCACCTAGTGTGGTGTTATACAGTGTTGGTATTGCTACTAGTGGAGTGTTACAGTGTGGTGCAATAGCACCTAGTGTAGTGTTATACAGTGTAGGTATTGCTACTAGTGGAGTGTTACAGTGTGGTGCAATAGCACCTAGTGTAGTGTTATACAGTGTTGGTATTGCTACTAGTGGAGTGTTACAGTGTGGTGCAATAGCACCTAGTGTAGTGTTATACAGTGTTGGTATTGCTACTAGTGGAGTGTTACAGTGTGGTGCAATAGCACCTAGTGTAGTGTTATACAGTGTAGGTATTACTACCAGGTGAGTGTTACAGTGTGGTGCAATAGCACCTAGTGTGGTGTTATACAGTGTTGGTATTGCTACCAGGTGAGTGTTACAGTGTGGTGCAATAGCACCTAGTGTAGTGTTATACAGTGTTGGTATTGCTACTAGTGGAGTGTTACAGTGTGGTGCAATAGCACCTAGTGTAGTGTTATACAGTGTTGGTATTGCTACCAGTGGAGTGTTACAGTGTGGTGCAATAGCACCTAGTGTAGTGTTATACAGTGTTGGTATTGCTACTAGTGGAGTGTTACAGTGTGGTGCAATAGCACCTAGTGTAGTGTTATACAGTGTTGGTATTGCTACTAGTGGAGTGTTACAGTGTGGTGCAATAGCACCTAGTGTGGTGTTATACAGTGTTGGTATTACTACTAGTGGAGTGTTACAGTGTGGTGCAATAGCACCTAGTGTAGTGTTATACAGTGTTGGTATTGCTACCAGGTGAGTGTTACAGTGTGGTGCAATAGCACCTTGTGTGGTGTTATACAGTGTTGGTATTGCTACTAGTGGAGTGTTACAGTGTGGTGCAATAGCACCTAGTGTAGTGTTATACAGTGTTGGTATTACTACCAGGTGAGTGTTACAGTGTGGTGCAATAGCACCTAGTGTAGTGTTATACAGTGTTGGTATTGCTACTAGTGGAGTGTTACAGTGTGGTGCAATAGCACCTAGTGTAGTGCTATACAGTGTTGGTATTGCTACCAGGTGAGTGTTACAGTGTGGTGCAATAGCACCTAGTGTAGTGTTATACAGTGTTGGTATTACTACTAGTGGAGTGTTACAGTGTGGTGCAATAGCACCTAGTGTAGTGTTATACAGTGTTGGTATTGCTACCAGGTGAGTGTTACAGTGTGGTGCAATAGCACCTTGTGTGGTGTTATACAGTGTTGGTATTGCTACTAGTGGAGTGTTACAGTGTGGTGCAATAGCACCTAGTGTAGTGTTATACAGTGTTGGTATTGCTACCAGTGGAGTGTTACAGTGTGGTGCAATAGCACCTAGTGTAGTGTTATACAGTGTTGGTATTGCTACTAGTGGAGTGTTACAGTGTGGTGCAATAGCACCTTGTGTAGTGTTATACAGTGTTGGTATTGCTACTAGTGGAGTGTTACAGTGTGGTGCAATAGCACCTAGTGTAGTGTTATACAGTGTTGGTATTGCTACCAGGTGAGTGACACAGTGTGGTGCAATAGCACCTAGTGTAGTGTTATACAGTGTTGGTATTGCTACTAGTGGAGTGTTACAGTGTGGTGCAATAGCACCTAGTGTAGTGTTATACAGTGTTGGTATTGCTACTAGTGGAGTGTTACAGTGTGGTGCAATAGCACCTAGTGTGGTGTTATACAGTGTTGGTATTGCTACTAGTGGAGTGTTACAGTGTGGTGCAATAGCACCTAGTGTGGTGTTATACAGTGTTGGTATTGCTACCAGTGGAGTGTTACAGTGTGGTGCAATAGCACCTAGTGTGGTGTTATACAGTGTTGGTATTGCTACCAGTGGAGTGTTACAGTGTGGTGCAATAGCACCTAGTGTGGTGTTATACAGTGTTGGTATTGCTACCAGTGGAGTGTTACAGTGTGGTGCAATAGCACCTAGTGTAGTGTTATACAGTGTTGGTATTGCTACTAGTGGAGTGACACAGTGTGGTGCAATAGCACCTAGTGTAGTGTTATACAGTGTTGGTATTACTACCAGGTGAGTGTTACAGTGTGGTGCAATAGCACCTAGTGTAGTGTTATACAGTGTTGGTATTGCTACTAGTGGAGTGTTACAGTGTGGTGCAATAGCACCTAGTGTGGTGTTATACAGTGTTGGTATTGCTACCAGGTGAGTGTTACAGTGTGGTGCAATAGCACCTAGTGTAGTGTTATACAGTGTTGGTATTGCTACTAGTGGAGTGTTACAGTGTGGTGCAATAGCACCTAGTGTGGTGTTATACAGTGTTGGTATTGCTACCAGGTGAGTGTTACAGTGTGGTGCAATAGCACCTAGTGTGGTGTTATACAGTGTAGGTATTGCTACTAGTGGAGTGACACAGTGTGGTGCAATAGCACCTTGTGTAGTGTTATACAGTGTTGGTATTGCTACTAGTGGAGTGTTACAGTGTGGTGCAATAGCACCTAGTGTAGTGTTATACAGTGTTGGTATTGCTACCAGTGGAGTGTTACAGTGTGGTGCAATAGCACCTAGTGTAGTGTTATACAGTGTTGGTATTGCTACTAGTGGAGTGTTACAGTGTGGTGCAATAGCACCTAGTGTAGTGTTATACAGTGTTGGTATTGCTACCAGGTGAGTGTTACAGTGTGGTGCAATAGCACCTAGTGTAGTGTTATACAGTGTTGGTATTGCTACTAGTGGAGTGTTACAGTGTGGTGCAATAGCACCTAGTGTGGTGTTATACAGTGTAGGTATTGCTACCAGTGGAGTGACACAGTGTGGTGCAATAGTACCTAGTGTAGTGTTATACAGTGTTGGTATTGCTACTAGTGGAGTGTTACAGTGTGGTGCAATAGCACCTAGTGTAGTGTTATACAGTGTTGGTATTGCTACTAGTGGAGTGACACAGTGTGGTGCAATAGCACCTAGTGTAGTGTTATACAGTGTAGGTATTGCTACTAGTGGAGTGTTACAGTGTGGTGCAATAGCACCTAGTGTAGTGTTATACAGTGTAGGTATTGCTACTAGTGGAGTGTTACAGTGTGGTGCAATAGCACCTAGTGTAGTGTTATACAGTGTTGGTATTGCTACCAGGTGAGTGTTACAGTGTGGTGCAATAGCTCCTAGTGTAGTGTTATACAGTGTTGGTATTGCTACTAGTGGAGTGTTACAGTGTGGTGCAATAGCACCTAGTGTGGTGTTATACAGTGTTGGTATTACTACCAGGTGAGTGTTACAGTGTGGTGCAATAGCACCTAGTGTAGTGTTATACAGTGTTGGTATTACTACCAGGTGAGTGTTACAGTGTGGTGCAATAGCACCTAGTGTAGTGTTATACAGTGTTGGTATTGCTACTAGTGGAGTGTTACAGTGTGGTGCAATAGCACCTAGTGTAGTGTTATTCAGTGTAGGTATTGCTACTAGTGGAGTGTTACAGTGTGGTGCAATAGCACCTAGTGTAGTGTTATACAGTGTTGGTATTGCTACTAGTGGAGTGTTACAGTGTGGTGCAATAGCACCTAGTGTAGTGTTATACAGTGTTGGTATTACTACCAGGTGAGTGTTACAGTGTGGTGCAATAGCACCTAGTGTAGTGTTATTCAGTGTAGGTATTGCTACTAGTGGAGTGTTACAGTGTGGTGCAATAGCACCTAGTGTGGTGTTATACAGTGTTGGTATTGCTACTAGTGGAGTGTTACAGTGTGGTGCAATAGCACCTAGTGTAGTGTTATACAGTGTAGGTATTGCTACCAGGTGAGTGTTACTGTGTGGTGCAATAGCACCTAGTGTAGTGTTATACAGTGTTGGTATTGCTACTAGTGGAGTGTTACAGTGTGGTGCAATAGCACCTAGTGTGGTGTTATACAGTGTTGGTATTGCTACCAGGTGAGTGTTACAGTGTGGTGCAATAGCACCTAGTGTAGTGTTATACAGTGTTGGTATTGCTACTAGTGGAGTGTTACAGTGTGGTGCAATAGCACCTAGTGTGGTGTTATACAGTGTAGGTATTGCTACCAGTGGAGTGACACAGTGTGGTGCAATAGCACCTAGTGTAGTGTTATACAGTGTTGGTATTGCTACTAGTGGAGTGTTACAGTGTGGTGCAATAGCACCTAGTGTAGTGTTATACAGTGTAGGTATTGCTACTAGTGGAGTGTTACAGTGTGGTGCAATAGCACCTAGTGTAGTGTTATACAGTGTAGGTATTGCTACTAGTGGAGTGTTACAGTGTGGTGCAATAGCACCTAGTGTAGTGTTATACAGTGTTGGTATTGCTACCAGGTGAGTGTTACAGTGTGGTGCAATAGCTCCTAGTGTAGTGTTATACAGTGTTGGTATTGCTACTAGTGGAGTGTTACAGTGTGGTGCAATAGCACCTAGTGTGGTGTTATACAGTGTTGGTATTACTACCAGGTGAGTGTTACAGTGTGGTGCAATAGCACCTAGTGTAGTGTTATACAGTGTTGGTATTACTACCAGGTGAGTGTTACAGTGTGGTGCAATAGCACCTAGTGTAGTGTTATACAGTGTTGGTATTGCTACTAGTGGAGTGTTACAGTGTGGTGCAATAGCACCTAGTGTAGTGTTATACAGTGTAGGTATTGCTACTAGTGGAGTGTTACAGTGTGGTGCAATAGCACCTAGTGTAGTGTTATACAGTGTAGGTATTGCTACTAGTGGAGTGTTACAGTGTGGTGCAATAGCACCTAGTGTGGTGTTATACAGTGTTGGTATTGCTACTAGTGGAGTGTTACAGTGTGGTGCAATAGCACCTAGTGTAGTGTTATACAGTGTAGGTATTGCTACCAGGTGAGTGTTACTGTGTGGTGCAATAGCACCTAGTGTAGTGTTATACAGTGTTGGTATTGCTACTAGTGGAGTGTTACAGTGTGGTGCAATAGCACCTAGTGTAGTGTTATACAGTGTTGGTATTGCTACTAGTGGAGTGTTACAGTGTGGTGCAATAGCTCCTAGTGTAGTGTTATACAGTGTTGGTATTGCTACTAGTGGAGTGTTACAGTGTGGTGCAATAGCACCTAGTGTGGTGTTATACAGTGTTGGTATTGCTACTAGTGGAGTGTTACAGTGTGGTGCAATAGCACCTAGTGTAGTGTTATACAGTGTTGGTATTGCTACTAGTGGAGTGTTACAGTGTGGTGCAATAGCACCTAGTGTGGTGTTATACAGTGTTGGTATTGCTACTAGTGGAGTGTTACAGTGTGGTGCAATAGCACCTAGTGTAGTGTTATACAGTGTTGGTATTGCTACCAGGTGAGTGTTACAGTGTGGTGCAATAGCACCTAGTGTGGTGTTATACAGTGTTGGTATTACTACCAGGTGAGTGTTACAGTGTGGTGCAATAGCACCTAATGTAGTGTTATACAGTGTTGGTATTGCTACTAGTGGAGTGTTACAGTGTGGTGCAATAGCACCTAGTGTAGTGTTATACAGTGTAGGTATTGCTACTAGTGGAGTGTTACAGTGTGGTGCAATAGCACCTAGTGTAGTGTTATACAGTGTAGGTATTGCTACTAGTGGAGTGTTACAGTGTGGTGCAATAGCACCTAGTGTAGTGTTATACAGTGTAGGTATTGCTACTAGTGGAGTGTTACAGTGTGGTGCAATAGCACCTAGTGTAGTGTTATACAGTGTTGGTATTGCTACTAGTGGAGTGACACAGTGTGGTGCAATAGCACCTAGTGTAGTGTTATACAGTGTTGGTATTGCTACTAGTGGAGTGTTACAGTGTGGTGCAATAGCTCCTAGTGTAGTGTTATACAGTGTTGGTATTACTACCAGGTGAGTGTTACAGTGTGGTGCAATAGCACCTAGTGTAGTGTTATACAGTGTTGGTATTGCTACTAGTGGAGTGTTACAGTGTGGTGCAATAGCACCTAGTGTAGTGTTATACAGTGTAGGTATTGCTACTAGTGGAGTGACACAGTGTGGTGCAATAGCACCTAGTGTAGTGTTATACAGTGTTGGTATTGCTACTAGTGGAGTGTTACAGTGTGGTGCAATAGCACCTAGTGTAGTGTTATACAGTGTTGGTATTGCTACCAGGTGAGTGTTACAGTGTGGTGCAATAGCACCTAGTGTAGTGTTATACAGGGTAGGTATTGCTACCAGTGGAGTGTTACAGTGTGGTGCAATAGCACCTAGTGTAGTGTTATACAGTGTTGGTATTGCTACTAGTGGAGTGTTACAGTGTGGTGCAATAGCACCTAGTGTAGTGTTATACAGTGTTGGTATTGCTACTAGTGGAGTGACACAGTGTGGTGCAATAGCACCTAGTGTGGTGTTATACAGTGTTGGTATTGCTACCAGGTGAGTGTTACAGTGTGGTGCAATAGCACCTAGTGTGGTGTTATAGTGTTGGTATTACTACTAGTGGAGTGACACAGTGTGGTGCAATAGCACCTAGTGTGGTGTTATACAGTGTAGGTATTGCTACTAGTGGAGGGTTATACAGTGTAGGTATTACTACTAGTGGAGTGTTACAGTGTGGTGCAATAGCACATAGTGTAGTGTTATGCAGTGTTACAGTATATATATATAGTATGATCAAGTAGGGAGTGATAGAGGAGTAACACCTCTTTAAAAAACCTTGGTCCAGCTGGCCCGGCTGGTAGTACCTTGTTAGGGTCCCTTGCCAGGGTTACGGTGAAGTCCTCAACGGTACCTGCAGTGAAAGAGGTGAACTCTGGCACAGTGTGGTTGGCGGAAGGGGCAGCCTATTGCTCAGGTTTAATAGGGCAAACTATTGTCCATAGTTATGATGGGCAGGTTTTGGCCCAACGGCAAAATGAGCGGATGAGGAGCCAATCACTCTCATGGCTCCCAACGGTCATAGAGGCGGAAGAGGCCACGCCAGACGGACTGGCTGTAAAGGCGCACCTCAGTAGTACTTGAGTATGCGGCAGTTCGTTGCAGTCTCTGTGTTCGGTCCTGCATGTCTCATTCTTTGTGAGCCGCAGGATAAGGCTCAGAGATCATAGAGTGTGGGTCTCGTCCTGGCAAGCTGAGATCCACCCTAAACAAATTCACGCCAGTGGCACTTCTTCCGAACGTCACTTTTCAAAGTCCAACGGCGATGGGATATGGACGGTGGGGGCAGGTTATGGGTGTAACTGGAAGCCCCTAGTTCGGACCTGCACGTTGGCAGCAGATGTGTGATGGTCGTCTTCCGGAGACTCTGTGACTACTCAGGAATTCGGTCCTGCATCTGTGTTTGGGCAGGCCTATTTAGGATCACCGCTGCCCACCCCACATGGGGAAGGCCCTAGAAAAGGTGGGCTAAACATCGGAAGTCACAATCTTGGTCCGGCTGGGCAACCGCACTCAGCAGGTCACCCCTCATGCGGTCGAAACTCAAAAACAGTAAAGAATCACAATTTGATTATTGGATCATGGAACATCAGAACCTTGCTTGATTTTGACAATAACATTAGACCTGAGAGAAGGTCAGCTCTCGTAACCCATGAGTTATCAAGACTCAACGTTGACATTGCTGCTCTCAGTGAAACTAGGCTGTCTGCTGAAGGCAAGATTACTGAATCTGGAACAGGATATACCATCTTCTGGAAAGGAAAGGATGAGGGTGAATGTCGTATTCATGGTGTGGGCTTCGCTGTGAAGACCAAACTGGTAAATTATCACCAACTTACGCCCATTGCAATCAGCGAAAGGCTCATGACTCTCCGCATACCACTCTCAGGAGGTTCCTTTATGACACTCATCTCTGCCTATGCTCCTACCTTAGATTCTGACGATGAAGTAAAGGCTCAGTTCTATAATCAGCTAAGTGAAATCATCTCCAAGGTACCATCTGCAGATAAACTCTTGCTCCTCGGTGACTTCAATGCCAGAGTTGGGAAAGATCACAGGCTATGGAATAATGTGATGGGCAAACAGGGACTTGGAAAATGTAATCCCAATGGACTGTTGCTTCTTGGTCTTTGTGCAGAACACGAACTTTTCATTACCAACACGCAGTTCCGGCTACCTGACCGCTTCAAAACCACGTGGATGCATCCTCGTTCCAAACATTGGCACATTCTTGATTATATCATTACCCGGCAATGTGATAAGAAGGACACTCTTATTACCAGAACAGCAAGGAATATAGACGATTGTTGGACAGATCATAAACTTCTTATATGTAAGCTCAGGATATCCATCAGACCTAAACCACCTAGGAACATCAAAAATTTGCCAAGAAAGAAGTTTAATACATCCAAACTTCAGGATGAATCCATGTACAAACATTTTGGAAACAGGATCGTCACCCAGTTATCAGAAAACCCAGTAACAAATGATATTCAGCAAGAATGGGCCACATTACAGAAGATTATCACACAGTCAGCTGAGGAAACCATTGGTTTTATAGTGCGGAAAAGACAAGACTGGTTTGATGACAACAATGAGGAAATTCTGTCTCTCATCAATGCCAAAAGGAATGCCTATCTTGCCCATCTTCAAGACCCAACTTCCAACACAAAGAGAGATAAACTACTGGAACTCAAGGGTAAATGCCAGACGCAGATAAGGCAGATTAAAAATACTTGGTGGCAACAGAAGGCTCAGGAACTGCAGAGACTATCGGATGCTCGAGACTTGAGGAACTTCTATGCCGTACTCAAGGAAATATATGGACCATCTCGCTCATCATCAGGTACACTGAAAAGCGCTGATAATTCTACTACCTTTACTGATAGTCAAGAAATCTTGGAACGCTGGAAGGAGCACTTCTCCAATCTCCTAAATCGTCCATCAGAAGCTGCTGAAGACTTCCTCTGTGATGTGCCGCAACAACCTGAACAACTGTGGTTGGCAGTACCTCCTACTTATCATGAATTCAGTGCAGCTCTCACCCAATTGAAACCCAGAAAAGCACCTGGCCCAGATAACATCCCTCTGGAACTAATTCAAGCCGGAGGTCATTCCCTCAAAACAAGAATTTTCATCCTTATCCTCAGAATATGGGAATCAAGAAAGGTACCTGGAGACCTAAAGAATGCCACTATCGTCACTATCTTTAAAAAGGGTGATCGCAGTGTTTGTGGCAACTACCGTGGTATATCACTGCTATCAATTGTGGGGAAGATTCTTGCAAGAATTCTACTTAACCGCCTCAAGGTTATCTCTGAGAGGATCCTCCCAGAGTCACAATGCGGATTTAGAACTTCCAGAAGCACAATTGACTTGATTTTCTGTGTGAGACAGCTACAAGAAAAATGTAGAGAACAACAGAATCCACTCTTCTTAGTCTTTTATGACTTGGAAAAGGCATTTGATTCGGTTCCAAGACCTGCCATGTGGGCAGTGCTGAAGCGGTTTGGTTGCCCTCAGCGTTTTGTAGATCTAATCAAAGCTCTCCATGATGGCATGACAGGTCAGGTTTGCCATCAGAATAAGATGTCCGATGAATTTCCCATTACCCATGGACTGAAACAAGGATGTGTACTGGCTCCAACGCTTTTTGCGCTGTACTTGGCTGCAATGCTTTATGATTCACCCACAAACATCCCAGGTGTGGAGATCAAGTATCGTTTTGATGGAGGGCTTTTCAACCTAACTCGTCTCCGCTCCTTGAGGAAAACTCAGGTTACTAAGGTTACTAACATGTTGTATGCAGATGATGCTGCGTCACCAACTCTCACACCAGAAGAGCTGCAAGAGTCAGTTAACTGTTACAAAAGTGCATGTGATCGCTTTGGTCTTACCATAAATGTCAATAAGACTAAAGTCTTGGCACAACCTTCACCAGGCACACCTCTTCCTCAGTTCAATATCTCCATTTCAAATTTGCCATTAGAACAGGTTGACCACTTCTCGTACCTGGGCAGTACCATTTCTGTGAGCTGTACCTGTGAGCAGGATGTGGATAAGAGAATTGGCGCAGCCCATGCAGCATATGGACGATTAGCGCACCGGGTCTTCATGAATAAAGATCTATCCATGAGTACAAAGCTTATGGTGTACAAAGCGGTAGTCATTTCTACATTGTTGTATGGCTGTGAAACGTGGACCCTATACCGACGTGATCTTAGGAAGCTTGAGCGTTTCCACCTACAAAAACTTCGATCAATCTTGAGGATTAAATGGGAAGACCGCATTACCAATATTGCTGTTCTGGAAAAGGCTCAAATCAACAACATAGAATCATCCATAATAGGTCACCAATTTAGATGGATTGGTCATGTCCATCGGATGGATGATGTGAGATTACCTCGTCAAATGCTATATGGTGAGTTATGCTATGGCACCAGACCTCATGGTGGTCCTAAGAGGCGCTACAAGGACCAATTTAAGCAGACCCTGAAATTGACAGGTCTTGATTCACAAACCTGGGACATGCTGGCTGAAAACCGCTCAACTTGGCGCCGTACCATCTCGGATACTGTAAAGACGTTTGAAAGGGATCGACGCATACATGAAGAGGCCAAGCGTCAAGCTAGGAAACTTCGAGCAGCCCAACCACGTCCTCCACCAGCAATACTATGCGACTTGTGTGGTCGCTTGTTCCATGCCAGGATTGGACTCTTTAGTCACCGTAAACACATCCACAAACTGGACTGAAGGAAGAAGATTTATACTCGGATTCGAGTTAAAGCCGATGATGATAAGTGCATGTAATGAGTAAGAGGTGATGAGAGATAGTGGTCAAATACCTCGGTCGACCAGAGAATAAGGAAAGAGAAAAACAAATTTACCAGTCACTCAAAGTTATCCAGTTAAAATACAGTTGGAGCTGTGAAGTTGAGTGCGCTGATGAAATTTGAAGTTACTTGAAATAATTAATTAAATAATTAATTATCGGCTGCTTCGTAGGGTGAGGGGATGAGCTAAACTTGTATTAAAACTCGAGGGAGAAAGGAGTTGTTTGACTAGGATGGTTACAGGGTGGGTATGGTGTTGGATATTTGAATGGTAGAGGAGTGACTTAATCTGCAATGTTACCACGGGGGATGCAAATTAAGCCTATAGGAACGTAGTGGAATGGCTTGAAATATCGAGGCGATAGCGAGGACTAGGCTTGGTAGAAATTCTGGCAAGGCTGGCGGATCATTGATTTCGTCAATTGGTGTTAGAATACGGAGCTTGGAGCAGTGGCGTGCAGTTTTCTTGGATGCTGGACTCGGAATGATGATGGCACAAAACAGTAATATTAGCAAAGAAATATGTTTGAAGTAGGCCTACAGAAAACATAAAACGCTGATGTACACAAGACACAATGAACTGAATTTAAGAACTGAAAGCAAAGAAATTTCAATTTAATTCACACAAATATCTCACACAGTAGCTTTCCCCGCACTTTTCTGTGACCCGGTTCGACGGAACAACAGGACAAGCGTTGGACATAATCGCTTGCAGTGCCTGTAGCGGCAGGACCATGAACTACCATTCTATAATGGCGGAGTCCTCACACTAGGTACTTCTATTCGTCATGCCGGTACTTGAGAGAATAACTCCTCTTGGAGCAGTCCTAACTGAGAAATAAGACCACAGTCAAAATTCGAGCCCGAATCACCTGCATTCCAACCAGGGCTGCTTAGACTACCACGGTCTCTCCACGACCATGTGCTCATTTCAAGTCTTAGATGAAGAAGGCCTGATCGGAATACAGAAGATTTGGGTTTGAATCCACTACTACGGTTTCCTTTCCATGTCATAGCCGACAGTACCGGTACATTAGCGGAAAATGAAATCCCAACACCAAGAAGGAGTGTTGTGCTAGATAGACGAAATTCAGAAGGCCTGTTTGCACATTTGAAAGATGATGCCTATTCAAATTTGGGTGCTAGTGGGCAAAGAGTGGCGCTATTTTTATTTTTATATGACCTTGCAAAAGATGTTTGCTTTAAATACACGCTGTATATACACTTGCTGAGCGTTAGTCATCATCCAGTCTTGACGTTGGGAGGTAGGCGTGAATCAAACAAGTCTTTAAGGATATGAATAAGGCATTATCAACACCTTACTGAGTTTGAACGGGGTCCTGTAATAGGACTCGGAGAAGATGGAGGTTCTTCCCGCGATATTGCAGAAAACAGATTTCAAGCACAAATAATGGTTGAAACCCTACATGAAATAGCAATAAAAACTGGTCTTCAGATTTCGTATGAAAACAAGTAGTTCCGTGAAGAACTATACAGCCTATTTTCATATATCCTACTTATGTTAATTGCCACTATCAACATACACAATTTCAGTTTGATTGCTGTAATAGATTCGTAGATATTGAGAACCGACTAAATATTTCGGATGGTCGCCATGTTGGATTTTATATATGTAGGTCCTAGAGTTTACTGTTACATGCAGATTATTGTGAACGTGTAGTATTCAAACTTCAATCGCATAATTAAGACACAAGAAAAAACAAGGAGATTAATTTTTTTTTCACAGCTACCATCTTGAGGTTATGGAAACAATTGAAATAAATTAGATGCCAGTGGATTAACATTCGGATAAAGATTTACTGTACCAAGTTTCACTGCACGCGGATGGTTAAATTGCGAGAAACGTCCATGTGAATATTTATAATTCGCGTCACCGCCATGTTGGATTTGTGATCACCAGGTTATTTAAAGTCCTATAGGTGAACTTAAGTTCATAGCCCCTATGAACATTAAAAAATGCAGTTTGATTGCTAAAATAGATTCGTAGATATTCAGTATCGTCTAAATATTTGGGATGGTCGCCATGTTCGATTGTTAAATGTATAGGCCATAGAGTCATGTACCATTACAGGAAAATTATTGCGCAGGTTCATTATTCAAACTTTCACTTCGATCGCATGACTACATCACAAGAAATAAAAACTTAATTTTAAAATTCGCACTGCCGCCATCTTGAGGTTATGTAAACAATTGAACTAAATTAGATACCAGTGGATTACAATGTGTATAAATATTTCCTGTACCAGGTTTCAGTGCGCTTGGAACATTAAATCGCGAGAAAGGTCTATTTAAAATGTTCAAATTCGCTTGGCCGCCATGTTCGTTTTGTAGTTAACCGGTTTTTGAAAATCTTATAGATGGAATTCCAGTAGTGCCCTTTATCTCCGTACAAAATTTTAGGGAGATACCGCTAATAGTTTCAGAGATATAGAATGCCGGTGAAATATTTTGCACATCCGCCATCTTGTGATTATGTAAACAATTGAACGAAGTTAGATGTCGGTGCATTACAATGTATATAAACATATACTGTACCAAGTTTCATTGCGTTTCGTTGGTCAAATCGCGAGAAACGTCTATTTAAAAGTCGCAAATTTGCTTGGCCGCCATGTTGGTTTTGTAGTTACCAGGTTTTCAAAAGTCACATAAGTGAACTTATAGTAGTTCCCTCTATCACCATTGAAAATGTCAGGGTAATATCGGTAATAGTTTCGGAGATATTGAATGCTGGTGAAATATTTCGCACAGCCGCCATGCTAGATTGGTGAGTCGTAACGAAATTTGAAGGGCACGGTCAAGGTCGCCGGGAATAGTGCTATGAACTTTCCGAGTTTCATTGAAATCGCTCCTGCCGTTTAGATTTTATTAGGGGGGGACACACACACGAATCTCACACACACACGCACACACACACACACGGACAAAAGGTGATCTCATAAGCCTATTTTTTCAAAATTGAAAATAGGCTAAAAACAAATATATTGAACACAGACACAATGGAGAAAAATATCTAACAACTCAACATGGACAGATTCAAAGAGTTGATAAATTTAAATATTTGGGAGAATGGATCCAGTCAAATGGACTTGATAACACATCCTGCAAGGAGAGATTCAGAAAGATGGAAAATGCCTATAAACTCACCCAACATAGATACAACAAACGATCAATTTCATTCCAGGCAAAAATCAGGCATTACACAACTGTAATTAAACCAGAGGTATTATACGGATCAGAATGTTTAACGTTGAACAAAAGAGGTGAACAAGAGGAACTGGAAAAGAAAGAAAGGAAAATACTTAGGAAAATTTTGGGTCCCCAAAAGAATAAAGATATTTGGATGAAGAGAAAAAATGAAGACCTTTACCGAAATGTGGAAAAAATTACAGACTCAATTAAAAGACGGAGACTACAATTTTAAGGTCACCTTCATAGAATGGATAGCAGCAGGCTAACTAAGAAAATTTTTGACTACATCTTCAAATTAAAAAACACCACTAGATGGCTGGAAGAGATAAGGTGTGATCTGCAAAAACTGAAGATCACAAACAACATCATTTCTAATAGGGTGGAATTCCGGCGACTGATCACTACTGCAGATTTTTCGATTCTGCAAGTTCCACATCAACCACGGAGAGTGTTATCAACGGAACAGAGGCAGGCCATCAGCCAACGTATGAAGAGGTTTTGGGAAGAAAAGAAAAAACGAAACAATGTACCGTAGTCTTAGGTTCAAAGCGGTCTATAATTGGCCAAATTCTAAATATATATATATATTGCAGAAAGACTTGGCAGGAATATATCCATAGTGCATCGGTGTTGGCAACAATGGTCACAGGACGGCACTGTCTCAAGAAGACCGGACTCCAGTTGCACATGGGCCAACACACGGAGAAGGAAGACCGCCGCATGGCTGGATCGAGCCATTAGAGCTTCAGTTGGCACCAGAGTCTGAGTGACACGGCGATCGATTACTTGGACAGCTCCGATCCAGACACCCTGTAGTGTTAATGCCACTAACTCAGAATCACTACCATCTGCTACTTCAGTGGTGTCAATCTAGAGTTCATTCAAGAGCTGTTGTGTTCTCCAATGGGAGCTGCTTCTGTCTTGGTGCAAGTGATGGCCGTATGTTGCCAGGTTAGCGCTTGGAACCAGTCTGCAGCGTCGATACACTGGCAGCACATCTGTAACTCAGACTGGTGATAAACTGGTTGTTTTGTCATTCATTCATTCACAGTATTCAAAGGGCTGTTTTCCAACAGAGTAACGCCCGTTCTCATGCCGCTGCCGTCTCCCAATTTGCTCTGCAGGCGTCGGTCGGTTGCCTCGGCCTGCGAGATCACCGAGAATGTTAAAGTTCAGCGTCATCCAATACCAGTATTAGGCATTGCGTGGGACTCCATTCCACAAAATGATATATGCATGGTGGCCACTACTCCTGGAAAACTGCTGGAAAATGACAAAAAATTTGAAAACTCCTGGAAAATAGCCAATGTTAATTAATTATAAAAATCTTTCCATCTTAATCATATTCCCGCTACGGTTTTGGGTGAGCACTCTATCGTTAACGAAAGAAATTTCCTCAGGCTACCTGTTTCTGTGTGGGAGAACACGCGATAGTATTTTTGTAAAATATATTAAGTATAGACAACTTCACCGCAATAAAATTGGCGGCAGCATTTTTTTTTTTTTTTTTAAGGGGATATTTGAGTCACAAAGGCTTTTTTAAAACAACAATTAAATCATTTGTGTGTAGGCTTGCGTATCAGTAACGCAATCACCACTGATTTTTGTCTACATCTGTATAAGTAAATAAAACACAACTGCTTTATTTTGGTCTTGAAGTAGGCAACTGATAAAGCCCGCTCCCCCCGACTTGCGCCTATTTTTAAGTCTGGTAAAATGGAATTGCTCCTGGAAAATTCCTTGAAAATTCCTGGAAAACTCCTGGAAAATCGTTGACCGATTTGAGTGGCCACCATGTATATGACACCTGCTTTGCATTCAAAATCATGCCGACTACAACGGTTATATATTAATGTAGGCTGTATATTAAAAAATAGGCTACCATTTCACGTGTCTTCACTGCATACTTGAACCTGTGGCCTGGAAATCAAATAAATGTTACCTTGACAATGCTTAACCTAAATAAGGTTCCTCCTAAAATGATGGTACCATTGGCTTTCACGGCCTGTGAATTAAAACTCAGTAATTTGTCTAGGCTTATGCCGGGTCTTGTGTGGGGCTTCGCCTAGGAATACCAAGTTCGCTTATAAGCGGGCTCTTAGTGTCCACGCCTGGATCCCCTCAGGAGTACCTTCCTTATTATGAAGCACACATGCGCCTCTTTAACTGCAATAGCTAAAAGCTGAGTTCTAATTCACAGGCCGTGAATGCCAATATACCATCTCTTTTGGAAGCCTTTATATGGAGATGGAGAAACATCTGAAGAATTTCCAATGGAGAAAGGAATTAAACAAGGGGATAGCCTTAGCCCTTTGCTTTTCAACATCATGCTAGATGAAATAACTAAAATGTGTAAGAGAAGAAGAGAACATACAGAACAAAGCTTTTGAATGCGGAGATTACGACCGGTCTATATGCAAGTACTGCTCTATGCAGATGATATGGTATTGGTAGCCGACACACCAGAAAGACTTCAGCAAGATAGATAGATATTTTATTCAATTAATTCCAAAGAGCCATAGGCTCGTACAGAGGAATTGTACAGTAATATGTGTGTTTACACACCAAGGAAGAAAATTCTGAAGGTAACACAAATTGATGAATAAGGACATAGGCCTATTATAAGGTTCAAATCAAAAAATCAAAATCACTTTATTTGCAATGAGGTGTCAACCTCGGTGGCAAATGAGGTACATAATTTACAAACACTACACAATATTAAAAGAATACGGTAACTTAATGTACTATTCACACATTGATTGAACTCCCCTCTCACAACTGCTGTAGGAATTACATAGCACGTATAATGTTTCTAGGAATACAGCACTAAGTTATACCACTTCTTTCTTTTCCCTGGTTTTGTGTATTCTGCTCTTGAATAACTGGACTGATTTTGGAAAGGGATCAAACACCGCCCTTGGTAAACTGTTCCATTCCTTCACACCCTTCCCAATGAATGAAAATTTACCCCAATCGCTTCTGCTAAAGTGCCGTCCAATTTTGAATTTGTGGTCTGCCCTGCCAATATAATTACTTTCCAATTGGAGCCTCTCACGGATTTCCCCCCATGCTTCCTCTCCTGTATATGCTCTATATAACCCTACAAGTCTGTTTTTCTCCCTTCTCTTACTTAATGTTTCCCACCCAAGCTTCTCTAACATATCTGATACACTGCTTCTTCTCCTAAAATCCCCTATCACAAATCTTGCTGCTTTCCTTTGAACACTCTCAATTTCTTTTATTAGGTATTCCTGGTGCGGATCCCATACACTGCTTGCATATTCCAATATTGGACGAACCAAACTTAGGTAACTTTTCTCTCTTATTTCTTTGTTGCATCCTCTAAGTAGTCGCATAATGACATGCAACGATCTGTATGCTTTCCCAACAATGTCTCCAACATGACCCTTCCAGTGCAATTTACTATCAAATCTCACACCTAAGTATTTGCACTTGTCATCTTTTGGTACGATTACCCCATTCAATGTATATTGAAATTCAGTTTTTAATCTCTTGTTTGTGAATATTGTGACAGTTGATTTACCTCCGTTAACCTTCATGTGGTTCTCTTCAACCCAATGTTGGATACTGTCGAGGTCCCTTTGTAATATTTTACAATCCTCTATATTATTTATTTCCCTATAGATGATAATGTCATCTGCATACAATCTTATTTTTGATGCTATATTGTTCCCTAAATCATTTGCATATATTAGGAAAAGCAATGGACCAATTTTACTACCCTGTGGAATTCCCTTCTTAACTTTCTCTTCCTGTGATACGTAATTCCCTACTCTGACTCTCTGAACCCTTGAATTTAGAAATGTTCCTATCCAACGTACAACCCTCGAGTCCAATCCAATTCTCTCCACTTTCTTTAATAATACTCCATGTTCCACTCTGTCAAAAGCTTTGGAAAGGTCTATAGCTATGCAGTCCAACTGTCCCCCTAGATCCAACCGATCTGATATGTCCTGCTGAAATCCCACCAGTTGTGCCTCACAAGAAAATTTCTTTCTAAATCCATACTGGCTCCTAAGGAACCAATTTTTATCTTCACATACCCCTCTAATATATTTTACTATTAAACTCTCCAAGATTTTACAAACTACACTGGTCAGACTTACTGGTCTGTAGTTCTCAGGTTTATTTCTATCTCCTTTTCCTTTATAAATTGGTATTATTATAGATTCCTTCCATTCCTTTGGTATTCTACTATTGTTCATGACATAGTCGAAAAGAAACTTTAAATAAGGCACTATGTACCACCCCATTGCCTTTATTAATTCCCCAGTAATTTGATCACACCCTGCTGCTTTTCCTTGCTGAAGCAGTTTGATTTCTCTAAAAATATCCTCATTTGTAAAGGTGAAGCTTCTTGTGTCCTTATGTGTTTCACCCTCTCCAGTCTCATTTACGGTTTCCAACTCCTGACAATCTTCCACTGAATCTATGAATTCCCTACTAAATAGGTTTGCTTTCTCATTATCTGCAAATAAATGCTCACCCTTTTCTCCCTCCATTGTGGGAATGTGGATTCCGTTTCCCTTTTGGTTTTTAATGTATGAATACATCTTTTTCCATTTCCCTATGTGGCCTTTACCCTCATGAAGTATGCCATTCATGTAATTTTCCTTTGCTTCCTTTTTCAACCTATTGAGCTCCTTTATTAGCTGCTTTCTGGTTTCTCTGTTTCCCCTGCCCTCTTTGATTTGACTGTTTACCATTCTACATTTCCTTTTTAATTTTCGTATGTCCTTTGTATAGTAAACAGGGTCTGAGGTTGTTTTTCCCTTCTTAATAGGTACAAATATCTTCTCACCCTCCCAAATGATTTCCTTAAAATTTGCCCAGAGTGTATCCACATTACTCCCTTCACTTATCCAAGAATTAAATTTTGATTTCAGGTAAGCTCCAAATTCATCGAATTTAGTTTTTCTGTATAATTTCTTGTCCTGTGTGACCCTCCTATTAAGCCTTTTCGGTACCAGACCAACGTCCATTATTGCAGCCTTATGGTCACCTATTCCTTCAATTACGTGGGTTTTATCAACAAGTTCCCCTGGTTTTATCAGGAATACATCCAGCAAATTGCTGAGTCTAGTTGGTGCTTGCACTACTTGTGTAAATCCTCCCTCCCAAACTAATTTATTTGCAAGTTTCTGTTCATGGGCTTCTGTTGCAGCTCCATTCCAATCAACTTCTGGCAAGTTTAAATCCCCCCCAATTATTATCATGTCATTATTGTTTTTATGAGTGTAATCTATTAGTTTCTCAAATATTTCCATGTCTCTTTTCTCTCTCCCAGGCCTATATATTCCTATAATTCCCACCTCCTTCATATTGTCACAAACTAATTTTATCCCTAATATTTCATCCTTTTCGTCGGTAAACCATTCATGTGAGCAGTAAGTTTCCTTCACCAGTATAAACACCCCCCCTCCCTTCTTATTTCCTCGGTCTCTACGATAGACTACATACCCTTCTGGGAATACTTCTCTATTTCCTACCCCTTCTCTCAGCCATGATTCCACTCCTATCGCCACATCAATTTCATATGCTTCCATTGCTGTACTGAGTTTTATTTGCTTGTTTACTACACTTTGACAATTTACCAAGAGCAATTTTCGACCCCCCTCCCCCTTTAAATTTTGATGTTGTGGGTGTGCAATTAGTAATCCCTTGCTCCCCTGACTCGAGTCCTGTTTTTCGTGGTACTGATTTACTGTATCTTTTCCAGTGGACTCATTTATGCCCCCCATTTTCTGAATTAGTTTCCCGAAAGCATTTTCTTAGATATCCTATTCAGCAGTTTACCGAACTTAGAGGTCCCTTTCCTATTGAGGTGTAACCCATCTGTACTAAAATCATAGTCATTAAGCCATCCATTTGCATCGACAAAAAGGACGTCTCCATTGCGACACAGCCAGTCTAGTGTGGAATTTACAGCATCCACATAGCGGTAGTCGACATCATTCCTATATAACACTCCACTGAGACAAAGCTTTGTCTCCGGAAACTTCACTTTTACTGTCGCAATAAGAGTATCAGCCTCGGCCATTATATCACTGGGTGTTGTTGAGTTTAGAATGTCGTTTGTACCAACGTGGATAATTAACGTCTCGGGTGTTTCCTTTATTTTATTATTGTTCACATGTGCTGTCAGTTGTCCCACTTGCATGCCCGGATAGCAATATGTGATTCCTTCTTCAATTTCAGGCCCAACATTCCTCACCATTGAATCACCTATTATTACCGTACGGGCATGTTTACGCTTCGATCGACGACGGGATTTCCTTTGACTTTCCGAGACCATAGGAAGGTTACATTCTGTGTTGACTACGTCATCTTCTGACCCTAAGATCTGAAATCTATTCGCTGTTGCGATGCCTTTATGTGAAGATCCATCGCCTGTTACATGAGGCCTGGTATGCCTAAGATTTTTAGACTTAACCTCTGTATAATCCCTACCATGTTCTCCCGGTATCTTAATATTTGCCCTACCTTCCTTTAAGCCCTTCAGTTCCAGGAGAGCATTTTCTAAATCAATTGATATCATCTTGATTATTTCGTCTTTTGAGAATAGCTCGAGCTCCAGCGATTTTATTCTGAACCGTAGATGCGATGCGGTCGAAGTGAGGTTATCTGAAACTTCATCGTCTTCCGAATTTGGCACTTCACTTGCGAACGAATTCTTAATAAATTTATTAAAGCACAAAATATGCAGTATGAAATTACAACTAGTTTGAACAGAACTGAGACAGAGATAACCTCCTCTGCCCACACCACATCACGTGGTATCGATCACATCTTCTACCACATAGGGCACATACACAATTTAAGTCTGGCTGATGAAATCTTCTGTTATTACACACTTTGAAGTGGAAACCAAGTACCGAGAATCTCGTTACCAGGTGCCTCAGCTCGTAGGAGCTCTCTGTCCAGTCCCGTGATGTCATCGCATCAGTCGCGTAAAATTCTTGCCAGATGCTATCTTTCTTAGACTTCATTTCCTGAACTAGTGTCTCAAAACCATGTGTTGTTGGCAAAAGCATCTGCAGTCTCAGTTCTTCAACAAAGGGAAGCTCACTTGAGAGTTCATAAACCAAACGAGAAAGAGTAAATCGGGAGAGGCATAAGACTTTCTTTAGGTAGACAGCCTTGACCTTCTCTATCTCCACTAGATGCTTGTACTTTAGGTGGGACCAAATGTTTTCCAGACCATATGTAATTATCGGGGCGATTTTCAGCCAGAAGAGTTTCATTGCAGTCTTTAAGGAGAGTGTTCTGAGATGCCGTATGTCACTCATGGCCTTTATAGCCGCGTTTGATCTGTCCTTGATGTGGATTGAGAAAACGTTGCCATGCATCTGAAAAGTCACCCCAAGATAGTTGAAGTGTGTCACACACGCCAGTGGTTTATCTCCGTAAAGAATTGTTGCTCCTCTTCCTCCTTTCCGAAAAGACATGGAAACTGTCTTCTTCTCATTCAACTGAAGTTCATTTGATTTCGCCCACTCCGTCACTTGATTAAAAGCCTGTTGCAGCGCCACTTCACTGGTTGCCGTTAGAACCATGTCATCTGCGTAGATATATAACTTCACGTTTGAGGGTAATACTTGTACGACATCTGCCGTGGCAATAATAAAAAGAATAGGACTGAGGGGATCCCCTTGCACAACTCCTATTGTCTGTCGTATTTCCTTCGATTTCGCGATTTCATCCGAAATGACAACGAAATTTTCACTCAGTAACGACCGAACGAGCCTCACCAAATAGTTTTCTGTACCTATTAAGTTTTCTAACTTCCTCACTAGTAATTGCCTATTGATTGTATCGAAGGCCTTGGCATAATCCAGGAATACTGCATGTAGTTTGCCCCTTTTCCGTGACAAGGCTTCCTCTATGTTAGTTTGTAAACAGGCTATGGCTTGCGTGGCAGATCTTCCCTTTCTGAAGCCAAATTGCTCCTCCGGTAATTGAGCGTCAATGATTTTAGACAGACGATTACATAAAATAATGCTTAGGAGTTTCAGAAGAACTGATTCCAGGGCAATACCTCTGTATGAATTGGGATCGCCACAGTCTCCCTTACCTTTATAGAGCATTTTTACTAAGGAAGTCCTCCACCTGGCCGGTATGGACCCCTTCATTAGACACTCATTAAACAGTGCAGCTAGGCAGCCGCTTAGTTCCGCCGATGCAATCTTCAGGTGCTCGTTGTAAATAAGATCAAGACCACACGCCTTATGATTCTTCAAATCCTTTATCGTGGTCATCACCTCCTGTTCAGTGATCCTTTCAGAGTTTATTAGGAAAACTGGTTTTGGTGGGGACTGAACAGTTGGCCGAGTATCCCTGTCTTGCAAAATGGCAGTCAGATGCTCTTCCCATCTCTCAATAGGAATATTCCTAGAGTACTTCGGTTTCCTTGGGTTCAGAGTCTTGTAGGGGTTTTCTTCCGCTTCGGATATTAGTTTCCTCTCTTCTTCTTTATTGTAGGAGTCTCTGGTCGTTCGTAGAATGTCCTTATACCATTTCCTCTTGAGCCTATAAACCTGCAGGTTATGTTCTGATGGATCCACACGGGCTGATTGAAGGGTACCTAATACATCCTTCCTGGCCACGTAACATCTTTCGTTGAACCACTTCTTAGCCTTTCTTACCCGTGGTGATGGGAGCGTGGCCTTTAGTATCAGATCTTCTATGCTAACTATTGCAGCATCCAGCTGACCACTATAGATTAGAGCCAGTATATCATTTATGTCCTGTCCTCTTAGTGAATCTGGATCTAATTTCCGGGATCTTTTTGGGTGACTGACAACCTCCTGAGAGACCGCAGAGGACATTTCAAAAATTGTCAGAACAGGCAAATGTTTCCTTAATGACTCGCCAATGATTCGCTGCTCCACCGTCTTTAAATTGGCTTCATTGGTGAAGACAAGGTCTATAATGCTGGAGCCATTGTGGCATAGGTAAGTAGGACTCTTGCATAGGTTGACGAGCGTCAATCCTTAAACACGCATGTTTCACAAACTTCAAGACTGGCCCTACTATCGTTTTTACATCCATTACACATCACACACTCGTTATTTTCGAACTTTTCGCTCGGAGAAAAATCTCGACCGTTAACCGCCATGTTGAGGTACCGTCAGATGAGGAACGCCTGAGAAGATCAGAGCAAAAAAAAATATCTAAGATTGTTTAGACCAAGGTCCCTTAAAATGATAAGCACTTAGGATTTTTAATCTTATACATAACTTAACTTATTTGATGTATTAAGATGCATCGAATTTTCCCCACAATACTTCCATAGTTTTCCTCTTAAATACCGACAAAGTTGGTGCACTTTTTACTTCATCAGGAAGTTTATTATATGACTGTGATGCAGAGAACTTGAAACTATTTCTACCATATTTAGAAGAGTGAATGATATATAAGGCTACGTCCTTCGCATGCCTAGTTCCATAAGAATGATTGTCCGAGTTCAAGATGTAGGGAGAGCTATAGAGTATTGTGTTGTGTTTAATCTTGTATATTAGCATAGCTGCTCGGAGTTCTGCACTTATGCTGAGGGGTAGAATTTTACTTTTGATGTACAGATCTTTTACTGGAGTGCAGTAAGGAAGGTTAAATATGTTTCTAATAGCCCTATTCTGAATAGTCATTAAATCATTCAGTGTGGATTTCCTGCAGTGAGCCCAAATAACATTTAAATATTGGAGCTTGCTATGTACAAGTGAATAGTAGATTTGTTTTACAAGATTTAGGGGAATAAGATACCGAAGTTTCCTTAGGATCCCCACTACAGGTGAGAGTTTCTTAGCAATTCGTTCAACGTGTTCAATCCAGGTCAGGTGTTTGTCGATGATTAGACCTAAATACTTTGCCTGATTAACCTCTTTTATTTCAATATTATTTATATATATTTTGTCATGTGTGATTTCTTTCATGCTTTGTTTTGAAATTACCATGTAATTGGTCTTCTGTAGGTTCATTGTTAATTTATTAGCCTGGAACCATTGTGAGAGAGTATTTATATCTTGTTGCACATTTTGTATGATTTCAATTATGTCTTTCCCAGTGTAGAAGATATTTGAATCATCTGCATACAATTTGATATGCCCTCTCAAATTACATTCCACAATATCATTTATATAAATTAAGAATAATGTAGGTCCAAGTATAGATCCTTGTTGAACGCCATGAGTTATATATTTTCCTGAACTTATGCATTTATTCAAAGCTACATGCTGCTTTCTTCCAATAAGGTAGCTTTGGAACCATTTTAGAGCTAAACCTCGGACACCAGCATTTTCTAATTTTGACAACAGTATTTTATGATCTACTGTATCAAAGGCTTTTGAGAGATCAATAAATAACCCAACTGCCATATTATTTTTGTCAATAGTTTCTTGTAGCATTGTTATTAGGTCAATAGTTGCTGCCTCAGTACTAGATTTTTTCCTGAATCCATATTGCATATTATGAAAGAATGTATTCTTGTTCAAAAATGAAAGCAATCTTGTTTTTACCACTTCTTCCAGAATTTTTGAAACTACCGATAAAATAGAAACAGGTCTATAATTACTTGGATTTCTTTTGTCACCACCCTTAAATATAGGAACTACTTTGGCCACTTTTAAGTCATCTGGTATCATGCCAGTAACTAAGGACTCATTAATCATTTCAACCAAGATTTTAATAAATGATTGCATATTGTTTTTAATGAAATTTGTCTTGATCCTATCTAAGCCACAGCTCTTTTTATTCTTTAAATTTGTGATGATGGACTTGACCTCTGCTTCATCTGTTGGATAAAAGTAGAGGGAATTTGACTGCTTGTGGTCCTTACTGAGGATTTCCTTCTGTTCAGGAATAGCTTTTGCTAGACTTCCAGCAATGTTTGTGAAGAACAAGTTAAATGATTCGCATAGCTCTTGATTGTCTGTGATAATTTTGTTGTCTATTTCAAGTGAAGTGCATGTCTCAACTGTTGGTTTTTTGTTGTGTATGATTTCTTTGATAGTCTCCCAAGTTTTATTGGAATTGTTTCCATATGTTCTGAATTTTTCTGAGTAGTAATTTGACTTTAGTCTTCTTTTTAAGTTTGTTACACTATTCCTGCATCTACAGTATTCTTGGTTCACATCATTATTATTTTTGTGAAGGGGATTTTTGAGCTTTGCATGCAGAGTGTCTCGTTGTTTTATAAGTGTAAGGAGTTCAGCTGTGACCCATGGTAAGTTAGTAGTCTGTCTTTTATTGTTAGTTTTGTTTGTTATTTTTCTTTGACTATGCCTGTTCCTTAGATTCAATTGTTTGATGAAAGAGTTATATAGTAACAGTACTGTTTGCATCATTATGGGAATCAGCGTTTATAGATATATTAGTTTCTGGTGGAATGGTATGAAGAATTGAAAAGGAAGGGAATAATAGTGAATGAAGAGAAAAGTAAAGTAATGAGGGTCTCAAAACAGAATAAACAGGAAGAAGAGCTCAATATCCTCTGCAATGCAAAGCTTCTTGAGAATGTAGGAACTTTTGAATATCTAGGAACCATATTAAGTAATGATGGAAATATTGAACCTGAGGTACTAAATCAATAGAACTAAGAAAGCAGTATCAGATGAATACCACAATAGTAGCGAAGAAGGAGATAAGTCTTAAAACCAAAATCAGATCTATAATGCAATCATGGCACCGATTACGCTGTATGGTATGGAGAGTTTGGCATTACAAGATAAACATCTAAGTAGGATTATTGCCACAGAAATGAAGTTTCTGAGGAGAGCAGTAGGAAAGACAAGAAGAGATCGAGTTCGAAATGTGAGAATTAGAGAGGAATTAGGACAAAAAACAATGGGTGAAGTGATAGAGGAACATCAGTTGAGATGGTAAAGACATGTTACGAGAATAGAAGAAGAAAGAAAATTAAAACGAATACATGAAATGTGAGTTGAAGGAGGAGCTGGACGAAGTAGACACCGCATTACATGGGAGAATACGATTGAGAGATTGGGACAAAAAAGGGGCAAAACTGTTGTGTTGTGGAAACAAAATTATAATGTTGAGTATTTGAACATTACTGTGTAAGGAGTAAAAAGGGGGGAAAAGAAGCATCAGAAAAGCCTCTGAATGATATACTACCCTAAATGACTGGGTCATAGGTAAACACAATACTACTCTAAATGATTGGGTCAAAGGTAAACACACTAAAACGTTTGGAGGACAACCTGCATTGAATACCACTGATGAAAATTGTTTGGTGGAAGGTTTAGTTACGTGTCCAGAGTGTGGGTTTCCTCTGATGCTTACTGATGTATGAAATATAGAGGGAAAGAAGGCTATTATTGGAGACAATTTATTAAGCTATTTGTCTCTGAATGTAATTTGTTTGTGCAAAGAAAATAATAATTAAATTGCTCTCAAAGAGTTTAAAAGGGGGCCGCATAGTCTCTTCCATAAACTATCTCAGAAATAATCATAACATTAATTGAGATTAAGTGATAGGGAATTTTTATTTTGCGAATTATATTGTATGCTTTAGTGAGTAGGCCTGCTAGCGTTAAATATTAGTAAAATGTAATAATTTTGTAATTTCTACATGTTAAATCACGATTGAAATATATTTCAAAAACAAACATGATGATCGATTTCACCCCATATGAAGTGTAAAGTCGTTTCTAGGCTGAAATAAACCTGTGATCGACTTTACCCCAACAAGTGGGGTAAAGTCGATCACACTTCAAACAGTAATAATTTCGTCATTTATGGAAGTTGTCATGTTTTTATGAAGCTTTAGATAGATGAGGCTTATTACATACATGTATGTGGTTTTCAAAATTGCATTCCGTTATTTTCATACTGTAATTTAATTATAATAAAAATTTTGGGAGATCCGCCTGATCAATACACAATATTTACATATATAGGGCTATATTAAACCCATTTGGTACATGTTTCGGGGCCTATTATGATGGCCCCTTCATCAGCCAAAAACAGGCAGATCATCAGTATAATCACAGGATACATCACAAAAGGTAGATCTAACATGAAAAAGAATGGATGAAAATGAAACATAATCATGAAAGATGATGTGGTGATAAAACACTTGAATGTGACAAATTAGAGACACACTTAAAAATGTTACAGGCGACAGATGAAAAAACACATTAAAATAGGCGGATCTCCCAAAATTTTTATTATACTTGATTGTCAATCAATATGGAACAATGACTGAGTCTACTATACTGTAATTTGCCAAAAATAATTATTTTTGATCGACTTCACCACATTCTACGGTACCTCAGGACATTTGACCCAGACTTACTGACGAAACACAGACAATACCAACGACATGCCTGGTCTTATATTCAAGCCATCAAGAAAAAGAAGTGGACCGACGTCTGCTCGAGCCTAGCTCAAGAATCAAAAGCTCGCCCCTTCTGGAAAAAATTCAAACATCTCACTAGTCAAAAAACCCAGGAAAGCCAGTACCCCCATCCAAGGGCCCAACGGCCATTTATTCTCTGACCAAGACAAAGCAGACACCTTTGCCAACTACTTTACTAACATCTACAGTGACACACCCCAGATCCGACACAACTCAGGCGTTGTTCAGTTGAAGTTGACCTCTGTAAGGGTTGTGGTATTGACAAAGTCACATATGTCCGAATATTTGGAACTATTCAGCATTCCATGACAAATAAGACGAGGTGTCAACTTGTTAATGTTCCTCGACCAAAACAATAGTAATGAATATTTATAATCGATGCCGCCGACCGTCAGCTAACCATCATCTAAGAAGCCCTGAATTGACTGTCTTCAATTCTCTACTAGCTATCTAATAGGACTGTTATTCATAAACAACAGTCGCTTCACTACAGCATGTTGTTAAGTATTCTAGATAGAGAACACCGTAATATTTGTTGTCCTACCTCAAACAACAAGTGTCCATCGACAATAGGCAAATTCTAGATGTTTTCAATTCAACAAGCCCTACGTACGCAAGAGTCTCCATAGATTGATTACATTTATTTTAGAGTTTGAAGACACTTTGAACAAATTAAATGGTTGTGCATAAACAATATTTTAATGTGTCCAAAGACACAAACTAAACAAGGACTGAATGACTGAAAATGCGAGGAGCATTACATGCTTTATTTATGGTTGTTGTTGAATTTTAATTAGTGTATTTTTAAGCTCGTAGTTTTTAATATGTTGTGGTTTTGTAATTTATGATGTGTGTTTTATGTTGTTTTATTGGGGATTTCGAATGTGTTTTATGATGTTTGTAGTTCCAAAAGAGGGCTGAGGAAGGAGACAGATGGTCCCCAAAACATGTACCCATAGAGTTTTCTATTAAGTAAAATATTGATTCGGCGGGAAATTCAGGTTTTACTTATTGACAACTACTCAGACCATGTGGCTGTTGGCAAGCTAACAGACCCCCAACTCCCCCACCTGACTCCCAGTTTCGACCATCTCCCGACATTAAATCCTATTTCACCACTGAACCAACCCATAACGGCAGACAACATTAAGCTCCAGTTAGGCAAAAGACGTAATACTGCTCCCGGAACAGATGGGGTGGTATATCTCCATATGAAACAAGCTCCCTGCATCTTCCTCCACTTTTTAGCCATTGCCTATACTGTACATTCATCCTATATACAGGTAACATCCCATCACATTGGAAGACAGCCAAAATTATTCTGTTCCTTAAACCAGGTAAACCCCCATCATTACTCTCATCCTATCGTCCCATAAGCCTGCTCTCCGTTTTTTCAAAACTCCTTGAAGCAATTATTGCCCATGCCTTTACGCCTTCCTAAACACCTCCAACATCTTACCCCCTTCTCAAGCAGGATTTCGTCCCAAAACCCAAATATTTCGATTAGTAAGCCTCATCACTTCTCACATCAATTCCGGCTTTCCTGCAGCACTACTTCTACTAGATCCTCAGAATATGGGAATCAAGAAAGGTACCTGGAGACCTAAAGAATGCCACTATCATCAATATCTTTAAGAAGGGTGATCGCAGTGTTTGTGGCAACTACCGTGGTATATCACTGCTATCAATTGTGGGGAAGATTCTTGCAAGAATTCTACTTAACCGCCTCAAGGTTATCTTAGAGAAGATCCTCCCAGAGTCACAATGTGGATTTAGAGCTTCCAGAAGCACAATTGACTTGATTTTCTGTGTGAGACAGCTACAAGAAAAATGTAGAGAACAACAGAATCCACTCTTCTTAGTCTTTTATGACTTGGAAAAGGCATTTGATTTGGTTCCAAGACCCGCCATGTGGGCAGTGCTGAAGCGGTTTGGTTGCCCTCAGCGTTTTGTAGATCTAATCAAGGCTCTCCGTGATGACATGACAGGTCAGGTTTGCCATCAGAATAAGATGTCCGATGAATTTCCTATTACCCATGGACTGAAACAAGGATGTGTACTGGCTCCAACACTTTTCACGCTGTACTTGGCTGCAATGCTTTATGATTCATCCGCAAACATCCCTGGTGTGGAGGTCAAGTATCGTTTTGATGGAGGGCTTTTCAACCTAACTCGTCTCCGCTCCTCGAGGAAAACTCATGTTACTAATGTTACTAATATGTTGTATGCAGATGATGCTGCGGCTCCAACTCTCACACCAGAAGACTTGCAAGAGTCAGTTAATTGTTACAAAAGTGCATGTGATCGTTTTGGTCTTACCATAAATGTTAATAAGACTAAAGTCTTGGCACAACCTTCACCGGGCACACCTCTTCCTCAGTTCAATATCTCCATCTCAAATTTGCCATTAGAACAGGTAGACCACTTCTCGTACCTGGGCAGTACCATTTCTGTGAGCTGTACCTGTGAGCAGGATGTGATAAGAGAATTGGCGCAGCCCATGCAGTATATGGACGATTAGCGCACCGGGTCTTCATGAGTACAAAGCTTATGGTGTACAAAGCAGTAGTCATTTCTACATTGTTGTGAAACGTGGACCCTTTACCGACGTGATCTTAGGAAGCTTGAGCTCTTCCACCTGCAAAAACTTCGATCAATCCTGAGGATTAAATGGGAACACCGCATTACCAACAGTATTGCTGTTCTTGAAAAGGCTCAAATCAACAGCATAGAATCATCCATAATAGGTCACCAATTTAGATGGATTGGTCATGTCCATCAGATGGATGATGTGAGATTACCTCGTCAAATGCTATATGGTGAGTTATGCTATGACACCAGACCTCATGGTGGTCCTAAGAGGCGCTACAAGGGCCAATTTAAGCAGACCCTGAAATTGACAGGTCTTGATTCACAAACCTGGGACATGCTGGCTGAAGACCGTTCAACTTGGCGCCGTACCATCTCGGATACTATAAAAACGTTTGAAAGGGATCAACACTCACATGAAGAGGCCAAGCGTCAAGCTAGGAAACTTCGAGCAGCCCAACCACGTCCTCCTCCAGCAATACTATGTGACTTGTGTGGACGGATGCTTGTCCTATGCCAGGATTGGACTCTTTAGTCACCGTAAACACATCCACAAACTGGACTGAAGGAAGAAGATTTATACTCGGATTCGAGTTAAAGCCGATGATGACTTCTACTAGATCTTGAAAAAGCTTTCGATCTAGTATAGCAAAGAGGTCTCATTTTTAAATTACTAAAATTAAACCTTCCCCTCTCAATGGTTCGTCTGCTTAGTAACTTCTTACTAAACAGACGGGCCTCCACTCAAATTCGCTTTGCGTCATCACATACATTCACCCTCTTATCAGGTGTTCCACAAGGCTCACCAATTTCCCCTCTTCTCTACCTCATCTATGTATATGTTCCACTTGCCTCGGACAGCAATCTAAGTTCTTATCCCAAGACTCTCCCTCCACTCTTCTCTCACCTCCACAAAATCCGACTAGGCACTCCCCAGACATTAGTTACCAATTGACTTCCACTGACATATGACATTTTAATGACACCAGTCACGCGGAGGCATCGTCATCATTACCCCTTCCCCAAAGCTTGGCATTACACATTCTCCATCATGACGCCCATCCTAACATCACCCACCTCATCCCTCCCGACACATATACCCCCCAAATTTTAATCAAAGTCTCATCCCATGTCACAAACCGGTGTCAATTATTATCCCATCCTATGCCAACACTTTAATTTCCCCACACTAAACATTACCAAACAGTTTCTAAACTAATTCTTTTAATCCACAAGCCACTTTATTTCACACAACATATACTACTGAGATCGGTCACCCCCTCCCATCCACCCATTTCCTTCGGACATCAATAGAGAAGACAAATATACCTCATCAACATCTACGCTCAGACCTGACATACTTTTAACTCTTATCCACATATTTATGTATCATCCCTCATTTCATCCACATCATACTAAACTAAAAATGTAATTTCTATACAAATGTTGATACTTCATTTATATCTTATACAATTTTATAAATCAAGAAATTATTGAACCAATGTCATTTTTACATCCTTATATTTTGTACAAAACCTTTTATAACAATAAATAGGAATATAAATAATTCATGCTTTTGGGCTAATGCCGTGTGTATTTTTAATTTGAACCATACGTTTCGGAGAAACCTTGCCTCCTTTTTCAATGGAAATAAACAATGTGGCCACAGAAAGTAAATCAATGAGATTAAAAAAAAAAAAAAAAAAAAAAAAAAAAAAAAATTCCTCTGTTTGTCACCAGAGAGCAGCTGCCAGAAATTACTGTATGAACCATGGTGGAACGGCGGACAGATTAGTAAGTAACGAGAAGGTAAAGGGGGCGGTGTGGAAATATTGAAACTCCTCGCAGAATGAGGAGGGGGGGGGGGGGGGAGGGTTAGATGGATATATAGGGAAACATAAACAAAAGGGAAGTGTATCTGAACGATACCTAACGTCATACAGTCAACGGCGAAAAAACAGATGGAAACTCCCCCAGTGACGAACAAAGGAGATCAAATCCAGGCTCTGAGCCCTAGAGGGAAAATGTACAATTTTAAATATGTGAAAAACAGAGAGACTGAGAGGAACTATCTCCCTAGATCCTTAATAACTGGTAGCCAAGTGTCACTTAGCTGATATCCAGTGTCTCCGTTAAAATTATTGGGATTTTTACGAATTTCAACTGCCTCCCTTATAATTCTAGACCAGTTGTGCTTAACAAGGGCAAGCGCATGAACATCCTTGAAACAAACATCGTGCCCTGAAGACAGGGCATGTTCAGCTATAGCTGATTTGTCAGGTTGGTTTAGACGGATGTTCCTTTGATGCGAGTTGCAATGGACCGTTTTATTTGTCCAATGTAGACTTTTCCGCAAGTACATGGGACTTCATACACCCCAGGTTGTAGTGTTGGGGACAATTTATCTTTGTTTAATGCTAAACGTTGACCAATTTTCGTCATAGTGCCGAAAACTGTTTTTATCTTGTGCTTGCGGAGAATCTTAGCAACGCGGTCAGTGGTGTTGTGAATATAAGGGAGGTAAGCAGTTCCTCTCACGTCGGAGCTCTGAGAAGGTTGTCTATCCCTCCTTCTGGGATGTAGGGACCTATATATAGTGGATTCATTATAGCCATTACCCTTAAAGATGGTTTGTAAGGCATGTAACTCTTCCTGAAGAGTTGATGCCTCACAAATACGTTCCGCTCTTTTGGCTAGAGTTGTTATAATTCCTTGTTTTTGTGCTGGGTGATGGTGGGAGTCCGCATGTAAATAACGGTTAGTGTGAGTTGGCTTACGGTAGACGCTGTGCCCCATGGAGCCATCCTCCTTCCTCCTCACAAGAACATCCAAAAAAGGTAAGCATCCACCCGACTCTAGCTCCATTGTGAAGTGGATTGAAGGATGCAGCTGATTTAGGTGGTTCAGAAAGTGGTTCAGTTTCTCAGAACCCTCCTCCCACACCACGAACGTATCATCCACATACCTCCACCAAATCACAGGTTTGAAAGACGCCGAAGATATAGCCTCCCCCTCAAAATGTTCCATGAAAAAATTTGCCACGACAGGCGAGAGTGGACTTCCCATGGCCACACCATCAGTCTGCTCGTAATATTTACCATCCCACTAGAAATAACTGGAACACAAGCAGTGGTGGAATAATCGGGCAATGTCCTCAGGAAACAAATCCTTGATGAGTGACATGACCGAGTCCACCGGCACTCTGGTAAACAAGGACTCTACATCAAAACTCACCAAAATAGCATTTGGTTGAACGGCGATGGTTGACAATTTTTCGATGAAATGGGTTGAATCCCTAATGTAGGACTGTGTGCGCCCCAAGTGTGGCTGAAGCAACTTGCTGAGATATTGCGCAAGAGCGTAAGTTGGAGAACCTATTGTGCTAACAATTGGTCGAAGAGGGACGTCTTGCTTATGGATTTTTGGAAGACCATACAATCTCGGAGGAACAGCATCTCTCGGAATAAGACATCTTCCCTCTTCTTTTGGAATAGATGACAGTTTAACAAGCTTAGCAGTGGCATTGTATACACGAGTGGTTGGATCACGAGTGCACAGTCTGTAGACAGGATCAGATAACAAAATCGAGATTTTACTTTTATATTCAACGGTATCCATCACCACTGTCGCATTTCCCTTGTCAGCATGAAGAATAGAAATGGTGTCATTATTTCTTAGTTCCTTCAATGCCTTTCTTTCACCCCGAGTTAAATTGGGTGTGGGTACTTTAGAGGATCTTAATATCTTAAGATATCTTAAGGCATTGAAGGAACTAAGAAATAATGACACCATTTCTACTCTTCATGCTGACAAGGGAAATGCGACAGTGGTGATGGATACCGTTGAATATAAAAGTAAAATCTCGATTTTGTTATCTGATCCTGTCTACAGACTGTGCACTCGTGATCCAACCACTCGTGTATACAATGCCACTGCTAAGCTTGTTAAACTGTCATCTATTCCAAAAGAAGAGGGAAGATGTCTTATTCCGAGAGATGCTGTTCCTCCGAGATTGTATGGTCTTCCAAAAATCCATAAGCAAGACGTCCCTCTTCGACCAATTGTTAGCACAATAGGTTCTCCAACTTACGCTCTTGCGCAATATCTCAGCAAGTTGCTTCAGCCACACTTGGGGCGCACACAGTCCTACATTAGGGATTCAACCCATTTCATCGAAAAATTGTCAACCATCGCCGTTCAACCAAATGCTATTTTGGTGAGTTTTGATGTAGAGTCCTTGTTTACCAGAGTGCCGGTGGACTCGGTCATGTCACTCATCAAGGATTTGTTTCCTGAGGACATTGCCCGATTATTCCACCACTGCTTGTGTTCCAGTTATTTCTAGTGGGATGGTAAATATTACGAGCAGACTGATAGTGTGGCCATGGGAAGTCCACTCTCGCCTGTCGTGGCAAATTTTTTCATGGAACATTTTGAGGGGGAGGCTATATCTTCGGCGTCTTTCAAACCTGTGATTTGGTGGAGGTATGTGGATGATACGTTCGTGGTGTGGGAGGAGGGTTCTGAGAAACTGAACCACTTTCTGAACCACCTAAATCAGCTGCATCCTTCAATCCACTTCACAATGGAGCTAGAATCGGGTGGATGCTTACCTTTTTTGGATGTTCTTGTGAGGAGGAAGGAGGATGGCTCCATGGGGCACAGCATCTACCGTAAGCCAACTCACACTAACCGTTATTTACATGCGGACTCCCACCATCACCCAGCACAAAAACAAGGAATTATAACAACTCTAGCCAAAAGAGCGGAACGTATTTGTGAGGCATCAACTCTTCAGGAAGAGTTACATGTCTTACAAACCATCTTTAAGGGTAATGGCTATAATGAATCCACTATATATAGGTCCCTACATCCCAGAAGGAGGGATAGACAACCTTCTCAGAGCTCCGACGTGAGAGGAACTGCTTACATCCCTTATATTCACAACACCACTGACCGCGTTGCTAAGATTCTCCGCAAGCACAAGATAAAAACAGTTTTCGGCACTATGACGAAAATTGGTCAACGTTTAGCATTAAACAAAGATAAATTGTCCCCAACACTACAACCTGGGGTGTATGAAGTCCCATGTACTTGCGGAAAAGTCTACATTGGACAAACAAAACGGTCCATTGCAACTCGCATCAAAGAGCATCAAAGGAACATCCGTCTAAACCAACCTGACAAATCAGCTATAGCTGAACATGCCCTGTCTTCAGGGCACGATGTTTGTTTCAAGGATGCTCATGCGCTTGCCCTTGTTAAGCACAACTGGTCTAGAATTATAAGGGAGGCAGTTGAAATTCGTAAAAATCCCAATAATTTTAACAGAGACACTGGATATCAGCTAAGTGACACTTGGCTACCAGTTATTAAGGATCTAGGGAGATAGTTCCTCTCAGTCTCTCTGTTCTTCACATATTTAAAATTGTACATTTTCCCTCTAGGGCTCAGAGCCTGGATTTGATCTCCTTTGTTCGTCACTGGGGGAGTTTCCATCTGTTTTTTCGCCGTTGACTGTATGACGTTAGGTATCGTTCAGATACACTTCCCTTTTGTTTATGTTTCCCTATATATCCATCTAACCCTCCCCCCCTCCTCATTCTTCGAGGAGTTTCAATATTTCCACACCGCCCCCTTTACCTTCTCATTACTTACTAATCTGTCCGCCGTTCCACCATGGTTCATACAGTAATTTCTGGCAGCTGCTCTCTGGTGACGAACAGAGGATTTTTTTTTTTTTTTTTTTTTTTTTTTTTTTTTTTAATCTCATTGATTTACTTTCTGTGGCCACATTGTTTATTTTCAATGAAAAGGGAGGCAAGGTTTCTCCGAAACGTATGGTTCAAATTAAAAATACACACGGCATTTGCCCAAAAGCATGGATTATTTATATAATAATCCGGGCCGTGAAAGCCTTAATATGCAACTAAATAGGAAGTATTTCGTGGGGGTTCTGAGCGAGCTGCGAGGAGTCTTATCCTGGGCGGCCTTGTTGAACGGTGCCCCACTCAATTTCAACTCATTCTCTCTACCCCTTCCCGCCAATTAAAACTAAATAACCTTCTTTTATTTTTCTCCCCACGGTCGAAAATCACCTTAGTTGTGATGGTGGCCAGCTCTCCTGGGAGGGAGGAGGGCAAAAACAATCCTTCATCATCATCATCATCATCATCGCAGTTCGCTACTCCTGTGGGGTCCGGGCGCGGACACCAAGAGCCCGCTGATGAGTCAGCTTGGTGTTCCTAGGCGAAACCCAAAAACCTAGAAAAATTGCTGAGTTTTAGGATTCCTCCTGTTCTTGGTGTTGGGATTTCAATTTCCACCAGTGTAACTCTTATCAATTATTTATTTATTTATGCATGTATTTATTTATCGTATGGCTTTTAGTGGCTTTTAGTGCCGTGAGTGTCCGAGGACATGTTCGGCTAAAAGTGTTGTTACAAGGTTGCGACTTGCGGTCAGTCACGAAATCGACGCTCGAATCGAGGTCATGGTCAGCCCCAGTCGATTTTTAGAACCGCTTTCGACAGTGTGCGATTGTGACCCATGGTGCTTCCCAGATGTTCTTCGGTGCCCGTGTCGTCTGCTTATTTTGGGTCTTGAAATGTCATTGAATGAGCCCCACTGCAGTTAAAACCACCCGTTGCACATACCCGTGTGTTAAATGTAAGCTAACGTAAGCCTGGACGGTGAACATTGTGCTGTCTTTGATTGTTTTGAAAGTTGATCGTGAAATCTTTGTGACATCTCCTAACCTAATTAGAAGATAGTCTCTTTTCGGAAAATGCATGATATTGTATGGAATTTTGACTCTTAGTAAGTTGTAATATGGAATAGTTATTTTCTGCCATATGAGATGATCATTCAATTGAGAAAGGAGTAAACACGTATTGTTGACCTATATTCCTTCATTGGCTACCTGATAGGTAAATAAACTTAGCACCTGGTATTTTTAAAATTAATGGTGGCTTGGGTAATAGTAATTGCTAAATCAATAATTTTCCAATCTGCCTTACTCGGCGAGTTTTCGTTAACGCCTTGGAAGCTAACAAATTTTATAACCAGCCTTGCTTCATTTCATAACAGCATTTTGTGGTAGGGTACGGTATTTGTGGTTTTGTGCAGGATGGTATGTGGTTTGCCGTTTTTAGATAACAGTTGTTGATGTGTGTGATCTCTTTTCTCTTTGTAACAGTAATTCAATAACCTTGAATATATTACTTTTCAGAAATTTGTTTTGGTATCCTTGGATATATTTTGGAGCATTTTTTTACTACTCCTATTGCACACAATGGCAAGTTTTGCTGCCCAGGCAGCTTTAAGGTCCAAGTGGACAAATTTGGTAGAATCCTCTTCGTTTGATGTTCCTGGAGAAGTATCATCTGGAGTGCGAAGTGTGGTGGGATGGCTTAAACAGGTTAACAAAAAACTACATTTCTCTTTCTTTTTGCACCCATTCACGATCTTCTGTATTCAGCACTTGTACGCTTATTGTTATTCCTATTTGCTTTGCAACTGTTAGATTTTCATGAGAACCGAGAGGGTGGGTTTAGTGACCCAGGTTGCATGAATTTTTTCCAAAAATTTTTATAGGAAATATTGTATTTTCCACTGATCATTCAATGTCACCAACAAGGGAGGCTGTTGTGGTTGTAGTATATATCGCGAGTCCCGGGGTTTAGTGAGATGTTAGTGACCTCCATGACGTCACCTATTACGTATTTGTGTTGACGTTCATTGTGTGTCTTGGGCTATATGTATAAAATATGCAGAGCAAGTCTCCTAAAATGCCCCCCTCAAATATTTTCTAATCCATTGCAGATGCTATAATATACTGTATCCACATTCCGTTTTCTTTTTTTTTTTTTTTTTTTTATGAATGGTAATAAGGGTCTTAAAGATTAATGGTCAAGGAGACCTGACGTACTGACCACGTGTCGCCCCACAATCTGTAGACAAAGGCGTTTCAAAGGCTAATAAGTGCCACGAGTTTAAAAGAAAACTGAAGGTCCTATAATGCAACCTACAGTGTTACCCCGTGGCTTTATCACATAACTATACTATGGTGTAAGTTGGGGTTTTTAAACATAACTAACTTAGATGGATTTCAGTTCCCAGCGAGGCAGCTCTTTCTTAGGAAAATTCAACTCTGTGAATATTTGGAAAGTCAGACTAGTAGGCCTACATGTGGTTACAGCTGTAGTGTGTGCTATTGGGCTATTCAACCAGATATGCTTGCTCCTGAAAATACTGTAAATTCCTTCTTCAAAAGTACTTTTATGTGAATTACAAAATATTTACACCTCTGAATTTGTATAGGTTGGCTAAAGTGTGCTCTATTGGTGGCAGAAATGATAATACTGAACGAGCGGCAAACCTACGATAAAATTTACTATGCTACTGCAATTAGCCAAAATACCTTCTGTAATTATGCAAATTACATCTGGAAATGATAGGCTAGTATCTTAATAGATGTTTACTCCTCCGCTGTCTATAGCCCACATGCAATCCCCCTTTTAGATCACAACCTGTATAGTAAAATTGTAGCTGTGTCAGCCATTATACGTGTGAATTATGGACACATACAGCATTGCCAACACCATAATAATCTTTATCCAGACCAATGGTTTTTACCTAGACTAATATTTACCAGGTAGCACGGTTTTGACACGCGTACTCATGCACCAATAATCTTTCTCCAGACCAATCATTTTGTAATATCCCACATGTTGGCAACAGTAATGTGACGTCAATGTGTTTGTCCTGGTAACAGTCAATGAGGCCTCGAGCGCCTGACAAACATGACTGCCATCGTTGAATGAGCAAGAAACAAAAACATATGTTTGCATAATTGAGCACATACGAAGTACATCCAGAAAGTAAGTTCCGTTTGATAATAACATTAAATTGTGTACAGATACAGAAAAATTATTTATTGCACAAAATTCTACAACCCTTAAACTACTTTTCCACATAACTGCCGAAATGTTGCAGGCATTTGTCGTTGCGTGGCAAGAGTTTTTGTATACCTTCTTCATAGACGTGTGCCGCCTGTGTCTTCAACTAGTTGTACGTTCCGCTGCAGCGCAGTTCCGCATATGCGCGGTAGACGCTCTGTATCGAGGAGAAGAAATGTGCGCCATTTGGAGAGTGCTGTCAGCCACGTACGCGTTGTTGTGTATGTTTACTCGTACAATGTCGGTGTTGATTGAAAATCCCACCGCTTGTGAAATCAGATCTGTGATTCGTTTTCTGAATGCTAGGAAAGTGAAACCAATTGAAATTTATCGGCAAATTTGCGAAGTGTATGGACAAAATGCGATGAGTGATTCAATGGTGAGAAGATGGGTCTGACAGTTCAATGAAGGACGTAGTGAAGTGCACGATGAAGAACGAAGTGGGCATCCATCTTTGGTTACAGAAGAACTGGTTCATGCGATTGATGACAAGATCCGGGAAAACCTCAGGTTTACAATTAGTGCTCTCGCTATGGAATTTCCCCAAATCTCCCGATCACTAATTCATTAAATTGTTACCGAAAAACTGAACTTTCGTAAACTTTGCCGACGTTGGGAACCAAAGATTCTTACGGAGCAACACAAAACAAAACGGTTGGGTAGTGCACTTCAGTTTTTGACCAGTTACAATGAAGGCGGCGAAGAATTTCTGACACAGATAGTCACAGGAGATGAAACTAGGGTTTCTTACGACACCCCTGAAAGTAAGCTGCAATCAATGGAATGGAGGCACACTTCATCCCCAGCAAAGGTTAAGCCGAAACAAATCTTGACACCTCGGAAAATGATGTGCACAGTGTTCTGGGACTGGAAAGGCATCTTACTCATTGATTTCTTACCGCGTGGTCAAACAATCAACGCAGATGCTTACTGTGAGACACTTAGGAAATTGCGCCGCGCAATACAGAATAAGTGCTGAGGGTTGCTGTCAAAAGGTGTTGTTTTTCTTCACAACAACGCACGACCACACACTGCAAATGTGACGAAAAACCTCCTAAAGGGATTTGGCTGGGACGTGTTTGACCTCGCTCCTAGCGACTTTCATCTGTTCACACATCTCAAGTCTTTCCTTGGCGGTCAACACCTCAACAATGACGAGCTGAAAGATGATGTTTCCAACTGGTTGAAGACACAGGCGGCAAACTTCTATGAAGAAGGTATTCAAAAACTTGTGCCACGCTATGACAAATGCCTGCAAAAGTTCGGCAGTTATGTGGAAAAGTAGTTTAAGAGGTGTAGAATGCTGTGCAATAAATATTTTTTCTGTATCTGTACACAATTTAATTTTATTACCAAACGGAACTTACTTTCTGGACGTGCCTCGTATTTCCAGTGCACTAGTGATAATGGACAGTAATTTCATTTGGTAATGACTCCCAGGATATGAAACAAAGTATAAAAATCATATAGGCCTATTATCCGTATTAACCTAGAGTTGTGCCAAAAGGCAGTTTTAATGTGGACATTAATGCAGTTCTTAAAGAAAGAAAAATCAGTTATGTATAAGTAACATTACTAAAAAAAACTAGAATCGACAAAATTCTAAAAGTAGAAAGAAGAATAGGCCTAGCTAGAACATGCATAAACAAAAAATATCAGAAAGATGGACAGTGGCGGATAGTACCAAATGAAGTGGTATACAGAGAACTGGAGCCCGTTACTAATAATATTCGGAAGAAACGGATTTCTTTTTTTGATCACATTATGAGGACACCAGAAACCAGATTATCTAGAAAAATTGTTGAGAAACTTTGGAATATGAAACAACAAGTAGGATGGATTAAGGAAATTAGAGAAGATATGAAAGAATTAGAAATAACCTAGGATGACTTGCAAAACAAAACTAAAAATTTAAAAGTATTGAAAGACATAAAAATAAGATTTCAACCAAAAATAGACAACGTCATACAGTAAAAAGGGTATTTACAGATGAGGAACGCCTGAGAAGATCAGAGCGAATGGAGAGCTACTGGTCAACTCTGTAAGAATACTCACTGAAGAAGAGGACCAAGAAATGATCGACTGAACTGGTCCAATGAGGCCGTAGAAGAAGAAGAAGAAGCAGCAGCATTACTGTAAGTTTTAAGGGCCCCTTGTTGCCAATCATCAAAGTGAAAACGGAATGGAATACCTGCGACAGAAGACTAGATATATACTTAGGTGGCTAAGCCCGTATAGTTTTACGAAATTCCATTTGCTTGTGGGATGAAAATGGTGACAATGGGGCCATGGCCTGTGTCTGGCATTGTTTCCATTCATCTGTGCTCAAGTCATGGAGTTGCTGCTACTGTAAGAGTACAAGCCATAATCTAGAATGACCACCAATAGAGAAATAATATTTATATTCTTTCCTGCAGCTAGAAATGCTCCCATCTCTTGATGAGCTGATGACCTTGAAGCTTTTACTGTTCTGTCTTAGGGAGCTTTCACCCCGAAGTGACATGATTTGCCAGTCCTCTAGTTTGGTTGAAACTAAATTATTATTATTATTCATATGTGATTATCTCCAGGTGTAGTGTAGTAGTCCCTTGTTTATGAACCGCTCTTCTTCCAATCTTATCTTCTCTCCTCGACATTCTTCTTTACTAGATCAGTCCATTTTCTTCAGATTTGTCCCCAATATTTTTACTTTTCTTCCATATTCCCATGGTGAAGTCCTGCTGGCATTCGTACTTCTTTAGTCTTGCTTCCAGTCAAGGGTTGCCATAAGGGTTAGGTCATAACCAGGGTTGTCAGATTTCTGTAAACAAATTAAGGGACAGGTGTGTTGTTGAGGAAATCGGTGTGTGACTTAAAGGACAACTAGTGAACTTCCTCTAAGAATGATTTTACAAAAGTTATATTGACATCTCAAGGCAGTTTATTAATAATAAATACCTTGACCAGTCATATACAGGGTGTTCGCAGCAAGCCCTAATTTGTGCTGTAACTCGTTTGTTTTTCAAGATATTTTAATTTTGACACTTGCTTTGGAAAGTACTTTTCAAGCTCTAAAACTTTTGTTTCATTGGTTTTTGTGGGAAATTCATGCATAATGCGTAAATCAACTTTTTATGGCACGGTTTTGGCCCTTTCTTGCCCAAATCGGTTTTTGACATCACCTATCGAAAGAACGACATCGAATTTGTCGAATAAGCCACCAAAATATCAGTTTTTGCCCAAATCAAACTCAGAAAATGCGAGTTTGTGTTTGGATTGGTTCGGCCGGGCAGAGGCAGGTCGCATGCTATAAGCGGACGAAAATCTAAATCCCGGTAAAGCTGTACAGCGTTGCTGAGATGGAGCCCATTACTTCCGAGCGAGGCGCGCCATGACGCGTGTTGGGCTCCATCTTGGCAACGCTGTACAGCTTTCGCTGGAGCGGCTAGCTGGTGAAGCATGTCTTATTTCCCCGTACAAATACAAACCGATATAAAATAATTGAATTAATTTACATATTTCACAGTCACACAGCATAACGTTTTGATGTATAAGGATTACAACACGACCAAGAACTACATTTTCCAACGACCCCGAACCGAAAAAAAGTTACCTTACAAAAATAACAACTTTCTTTCTTCAACACATAAAATTTTGAAATTAATAAACCAGCTATACAACATTCTAATGTATATCGTGTTAAAATTTGGATTCGATCCGATGACGGGTTTGTGAGATGATAATTCTTAAATGTGACGCATGGTAGAAACACACTTAAAAACGGACACTTTATGTGTTCCAATTGCGATAAAATAATTAAAAACTTCCAAAAATTCATGAACTAACGTAAAATAGAACGACAAAAATGATGTTATTGGATTTTATGTAGGTCTATTGGTTACTTCACAAACAACCTTCAAACTCGAGTGCACATAATACTTTGGTCGGCAGTAATTCTGATCATTGTTATAATGGGGCAATTTTAGGATTACAAGTTTCGACCCTCAAGCGGTCATCAGATCCTGATCACTGTGTTGAGGTTTAAATTTATATACAATGTTATCTAACTAAATAAATGTTGTAGTGCGTACAATTGGGTTTTATATTTTGATTCACAGTTTGAACTTCGTTATGTCAGGTTAGTGAATTATGTATGAATATTATGTTGGTGTATACAAATTAGAACAACACAGTATAATAAATAAAATTAGAGGATGCACTTGAATTCTACACTACTGTTTGTAGAAAGTGAAGCACCAAGAACAAGAGATGTGACCACATTGCACTTTATACCACAGATTAGGGACATGACATGCACTTTATACCACAGATTAGGGACATGACAATACATTACTAATTAGAAGGACAGTCCGGTACTTGCACATTGACGGTCGATCTTCAGTACGGAGTCGCGCCAACACGTGCTGCACTCAGAGCCGCTAGACGTCGAGGCATGGAATCGTACAGCGCTTGAATACACTGCTGGGGAATACCGTCCCACGCGGTTTGTAGGCGCGTCCACAAAGCATCAACAGTGGCGGCAGGTGGACCTAAACAAACCAGTTGCCGACCGACCATATCCCAGATATGTTCGATGGGCGACATGTCAGGCGAACGGGCAGGCTAGGGAAGCAGAGGTATCCGTCGTTCTGCGAAGAAGGCTTGCACATTCCTCACCACATGCGGGCGGGCATTGTCCTGCTGAAATATGGCCTGTGGAACAGCCTGCAAGAGGGCAGTGCCGCGGGCTGTAAAACTTCCCTGATGTATTGGTCACTATTCAGATTGCCCGCAAGACGTACGAGGCGCGATCGCCTGTTATCGGCAACTGCGCCTCAAACCATTACACCTGGTGTTTGTCCGCTATGCCGCTCAGCAATACAGTCTGCCTTATTGCATTCTTGCAATCAAGCATATTATACAATCATTTAACCTCTAAAAAATTCAGTGGATTTACTTGTTGGTCTACTAGGCTGCTTGATGCTTGATTGCTGTGTTTAGTAAATAACCTGCACATTGCGTTACCCATTAAACATCTAAAACAACAGTGTGGGCCATCAAGTTGGGAATCTACAGAATTTTTAAGGTTATAAGACTGTATTATATAATATTTATGTTTTTCTCACAAATTTTGTTCCAATTGAAGCGACAATTTAGCCTACATCTTTTAAGCTTCTTCATTCTTCTGACAGCGACATCTTCTGTCGCTACAGTTTCGAACAAAATTAATGGAGTATTGACGTATACCCCAGTGCAATTAGAGTTTAACCCGGAAATTTAGAATAACAAATCCGGATATGAAAAAATAGTTGTAAGTACCTTTAAATAAGATAGTCCTAAAAGTCCCACGGCCTCCTTGATGGGATACCTGAAATATCCTGGAAAAAACCTGGAGAAACCTGGAATTTTCCTGAAACTCTTATAAATCGCGAACCAGTGGTCAGAATCTGGTTGTTTTTGGCTTATTAATATCTATTTGTATGCAGAATAATATTTTAGGTACCCAGGGAAAACAAAATTGGTACACAGGAAAAAAAAAGATTATTTTGCGCTTTTTTTAGATCGAAAATCCGAATTTTGAAAAAATATGACCAGCTTCCATGCCAAAATGCAGTCACATACACGCAGCTAATTATCAGCGATGATAAAATTAATTATTAACTGCAAAAAAGCCTAAAAAGTCCGAAAACACGGTGTTCGTTGCCTGGACTATGGCTACAATGGGCATAAATCGCGAACCCCGGAGTTACCGAATTTATCTTGTTTTTGTTTTTCTTTTCCTAGAGATGCTTAGCCATGTGTTAAATCTATGATTTTTTTGTTTTCTTCACAAATAAGTACGGCACTCTATCTCAACTCGTCCATCTCCCCCCTCAACCCTGCCGTCTTTGTTCCCAACACTCGAGTCCAATCAAGGTATGCTTCTTACGACAATTTTATGTTAAATTAAAAAAAAAATATGATTTGATTTCTTTTGTAGGATTCATGAAGCAAAAAATAAACTGAGTTGTTTTAAATAGATAGCTAATATAATCATTTAGAAATAGAAAGCTTTGGTTCATTTTCATTGGCACAAAGGTGTACTACCGTAATGAGGTAGACTCGTAAAGAATTACCGTATATACCCGAATGTAAGACGAGGTTTTTTCCCACTTTTTGTGTTATGAAAATTTGGGGTAGTCTTATATTCAGGGTATTAAAATAATATATTTTTTAATTATTATTATTTGCAAAGATGGTGTTGGCATCTTGTAACTCACAACAAATCAATGCGTTAATGAAGATTAAAATATGGTTTGTTATGTTTAATTACCATGCATATATGAATAGCGTACATTTTGAGGTTAGGATTTATGCATACACGTCATTTTAAGCGGATAAATTATATGTTCGAAAGCATACGGAAATATGTTTTAAAACAATCTTTACAAGAACAACCAGTCAGTTTTACGAGCAGTAATTGAGTGATCAATGTATCTTAATTTAATAAAGTCTCCCATTCTTGAACAAAGAATAGAGTATGTCTTGGAAAAGCGGGCAGAGGGATTTCCGATAACACGAGACGTTATAAAAATGAAAGCACGACCTTGCGGGCATATATTGTGCAAGTTATGAGTTAGTATTTTTTTAAAAAATCTGTAAGAGGCAGTTGATAACTAGGCCTCGTCTTATATTCGGGATCGTCTTACATTCGGGTATATACGGTATATAATGTGGCAAGAATAACTTATGTATATATGTACATATTGTACGTCTTATAAAAATTAGAGGAATGAACAAAACATATCTGTACTGGTAAGACTAGGAACGAATAAGTATAAGGAATACATAAATATCGGAGGTGTCGACGCGTCAAATTTCATTGCTTCCTTGTAAGATGCACAGATGCCTAAGCTGTGAAGAGTGTCATTGAGGGATCTGGAGCCATAACGCCTATGAACAGTGACGCTTAAACCGACATGAATCGGAGACAAAAATGAGCGAGGACACACAGCTGACACGATTGAGTGGCTGATCGACTTAACTATCCGCGTACAAGCCGGATCAGATTTTTTCTTGTCAGTGTCACAAATAAGATCTTTAATGAATGCTTGAAGGTTTGCTGTAATTAAATCCTGGCCTCCAGTAGCCATTTCTTGGACGGTGTCATCATACCTGCGAGATTTAATGTCTTTTCGAATCAGCTTTGCAGCAAGCGATATAATCCTAAGTTTCTGTTTTTCCGGGTCACCACTTTTTGCAGTGTACCAACTGTCATTGAGAATTCTATGAGCAAAGCCCGTAAAACACACAACACAGCGTAGCTCCGTAAATGTTATGGCGTCACCATACTTTTCCTTTCATTTAGATTTTAAATGTTTCACAGTGTACATCTGCCCTGATTCATGAGTAATGCTAGTGTAACCTGGCAATCAGCAGATTCTTCTTTTCTGCCTTTGTTGTGCGCGTTGCCTTGAACAGAAGAGCCGGGCCGTTTGAAATTCGCATAGTACTTCCGGTGATATCTTCCTTCAGCGGCTACCAAATCCGTCAAGGCACTCAAATTTAATTCAACTTTTCGTCCCCAGTCGTCATTCCGCTTCTTAGCTTTTCCACGGAGGGCGTCAATAAACTCAATGTACTCTACTTTGCTGAACGGATTGCGATCAGGATGAGCGTAGTCTTTTTTTTTGACAAAAAAAAACCAGTTTTAAAACGAACACAAAGTTTCCTGATTATCTTTTCGGTCGAAAACCTTCTTCTTCTGTCAGGGCTTCGGGAGGTTTTGGTCGGTTTGTGTAGATCTTCCTACAGTCACTGTGCAACACTACCGAACCGTAAATGGACGCCGTCCATTCTAACCAGGCTGGAATTCACAATTGTTCGTATACCGCTAACACCACAAGTCACCAAAGCACCACCCCCTTTGTTACCCGCGAAATCACACAAATAACATTTATCCATTGCGAAATAACCACTTGAAACAAATAAAAACGACGCGAACGATCCAACACATGCCCACAGCGAACAATGAAGCAGCGCGCTGGCTCGCACTGTTAAGTCACCCGCATTCAGCAACTACTGTGATTGTTATATTTGCGCCTATTCTTTATGGGATTGTTTCTAGTGTAGTAGATTATGTTATTGGGTGTGTATGTGTGTTTTTGTGTGGGAAGTAAAAGGAAGGGGGGGGGGGGGGGGGGGGCAATTGTAAAAGGACGTAAAGAAGATGCAATATACCACAAAAGTAGCGTACGTTTCAGCATATAAGACGACAATTAAAACTAACACGAGAAAGAGCGATAAATTGAGCATTTTTCGGACTTCGATTTACGCCCATATTCCAGGCTACGAACACCGTGTTTTCGGACTTTTTAGGCTTTTGTACAGTGAATAATTAATTTTATCATCGCTGATAATTATTTGCGTGTATGTGACCGCATTTTAGCACGGAAGCACGTCATAGTTGTGCCAAAATTCGGATTTTTTACCTAAAAGAGTGCAAAAAAACAGTGTACCAATTTTGTTTTTCCTGGGTACCTAAAATATATATTAATAAGCCAAAAACAACCAGATTCTGATCAGTCGTTCGTGATTTATAAGCGTTCCAGGAAAATTCCAGTTTTTTTCCAGGATATTTGAGGTATCCTATCAAGGAGGCCTTGGGACTTTTAGGATTATCTTATTTAAAGATACTTGCAACTATTTTTTCATATCCGGACTTGTTATTCTAAATTTCCGGGTTTGGCCTTTTTTTCGTCTAATTGCACTGGGCTAGTAGGCAGTTTATAAGGTAGATCTCTTATTTTAATAACATCATTTTACTATCACTTTTTAATATATGGCATTTAATATTTTTGCAAGCTTTTCCATTTTTGATTTTAAACGATTATTGTAAGGATATCCATTTCTTTTTGGCTTTGTTAACTAGTTTTAAGATTTAATATCAATCATGCTGAGGAAGGTATCAATGAAATACCGAAACATGTACGTTTATTAATAATGTAATTAAATGTTTCTTTAGTGTTTGACTAGGCGGTTTTAATGAGATAATATAAAAGAAGAAGCAACTGAAATCTCACATGCATTGACTGGGAATCTAACTCGGTCCGCTTTGATGAGAGGCAAGCAGCTTGACCACTGCACCATGAAGAAGGAAGAACACGAGTATTGCTTTCGCTGATGTCTTGCTTGTTTTACGGAAGAAAGTATTCCTATAAACTCCTGCATAACTTGCTTACAAAATGTAAGACGTTAATAATACACCTTGATAAAACAATATTCCAGTGGTAAAAAGAAAATTCGCCAAGAGGTGGAATCGAATCCAAGCTCTTGCACACTGGAGTCCCTTGCCTTAACTAGTGCACTATCAATCGGCGCTTGCCATTAAGCGAGTTGGCGTACCTACACACAATCTTGATCGCCCACTGTCGGGAGAAAATAGTCCTTAATTTCATTAACAAAAAAATCAATGTTGCACATTCGTATATGTATGTACTGTTAACTGTATTTTATTGTCAAAGGGAACCGGGACGTGTGAATCGATAGAAAAATGTAGCTTTCGATGTTTAGTTATATATCTCAGAAACTACAATAGATATCTCCTTGAATGTTCTTTTGGTGTATTCAGAGTACATTCGTCATTATTTGGGTAAAATTTGAAACTTCTATGTTGAATATTTTGTGACAGAGAGAGCATCACAAAAACCATGTAAAAACAATATAATGTTAAAAATTCCCTTAACTCATGTCCCTTTTTCTGAGCAAATACTCAAACTAGACCCATCAAACTTTGCATGCATAATATTTCAAGCATTTTTTAGCTACTGAAGTAAAAGTACTGCCTTATCGTTTACAGGAGCTGGGTTATCTTCTTTTTTTTTTACAACCTTTTTGAAAACTGACATTTTCTGTAAAATTGTCAGTGCTTTTCAAGCTGGGCTATATGAACTAATCAAGATACCTGAATAAATTTACTTCCACTAGTAGATCTATATAGTTTCTTAGAGACTACCAAGTTTCAAATACATTGGTCACATAGTTGCTGAGAAAATGGTACATGAAGTTTCCAAACATATGACTTACGGTTAACACAAAAAGAATGTTTGGCTAGTAGGTAGCTACAATATAACCTTAAAACATTATGTTTAAACCTCATTTTATTGCATCAAATATCCCTTCAGCACAATAATTGATACACCAAATTCTTCAGGAAAGCTGGGAGATTTTATTGGTTGAAAAATAAGAATTGACATTTTGAGTCTGTCATACGTCCCGGAAAACACAAAAAGAATGTTTCGCGAGTAGCTACAATATAGCCTGAAAACATTATGTTTAAACCTAATTTTATTGCATCAAATATCGCTTCAGCTCAATAATTGATACACCAAATTCTTCAAGAAAGATGGGAGATTTTTTTAAGCTGAAAAATAAAAATGAACATTTTTGAGCCTACCACACGTCCCGATTCCCTGGGCTTGTTTGATGCCCGTCTTCAAATGTTTGGAAGTGGTACGAATGGGTGCATTTGGTTATTTGTTGGCTAGTGGCTCGGCCATGGCGACAGTCAAAGATTTATGCACGCAAGGGAAGTATTTAATCTTGAAAATAAATATATTTCTGTTGACTTTTCAAGAAATGCAAGATATTTCCTGTACTATCGAGATGATTTGGACGATTTTGGTAAAACCTCACCTTCTAACTCCCTCTGGTTTAAGGGCTTGAGTTTGGTGAAACATACGTCCTTAGTGTTTTGTATATATGATGATCAGGGCCCAGATTTTGATAACCTAAAAATGTTTAAAAAATTACATATTAAATTACCCAAAAACTTTATAAAATGACCTAAAAATTTGAATGAAACTGACATAATTTCATCACACACAAATGCAAACAGACTATGTCATTGTATGTTCAAAGCAAAGCCAACTCCGTACAGGCCATGGAGGCCCTAGGAGCAGTGGAAAGTAGAGGCTTTCACCGTTTGTGGCATCGGCACTAGATGGGATGGACTTGTCTGCTCCATGCCATGCCCGTCCGTCTTTGCTCCGAGGAATTACCCTGGTATTCACTGCAACAAGGCACCATTACTATTCATCACTATCATGGATGTAATCATAAAGAAGTGAAGGATAACACCAACATCGATCTTAAAGCATTTGCTTTTGCAGATGATATAGTTATCTGGGGAAATAGTGAGATGGAAGTCCATGAAAGGGTGAACGTCTTGGATGATATGGTTATCTGGGGAAATAGTGAGATGGAAGTCCATGAAAGGGTGAACGTCTTGAATGATCATTTGAAAACTATGGACTGAGAGGTAAGTGCTACAAAAACTGCTGCAATGTCTCTTAACAGACAGAGAAGTAAAGATAATATAATGCTGGAGGGCGTACAATTGGAAACAGTAAACCAGTATCAGTACCTTGGATGCTTAATATCAAGTGACAACCGAATACAGCTTGAATTAAATAACCCGTATTCAGAAATCAAGTCAATTCTATCAGCAAGTTTACTCTGGAATGAGCAAGTGTCACTAAGATCAAAACAAACTCTGTTTCGAACACACTCTGTCCCTATATTGACTAATGGGTTGGAAACATGCACAACTACCAAAAAAGATGACAGCAGACTTCAGGCTTCAGAAATGAGGTTTCTAAGAAGCATGCTTCAAAAAAACTAGGAAAGACAAAGTAAGAAATGAGAAGATTAGAGTACAAGCTGGAATAAATCAGTCCCTGAAGGAGACCATAACTAGGGCACGTTTGCGATGGTCTGGTCACGTCAAACGTATGGCAGAAGGAAGAATTGCAAAACAATGGTTACATACTGAGATTACTGGAAAGAGACCTGTAGGAAGACCTAGGAGGAGATGGCTGGACCAAGTGAAGAAAGATATCACATCCAAGAGAATCAACTGGGATGAAGTCTTGAAGGAGCAGTGGTACATGAATGGAGAGTGCTCGTAAACCACACCTGGGAAACTGGAGTGGAAACTTGATGATGGTGATGACTCATTTCTGGTGTAGGCTGAGTGAACCCCAGGGCTATTGAGTTTCTGAAAGTGGTAGTGTTGTTTCTAAAATCCACTACCTGGGTGGGAATGGAACCCATTCCCTTTCAGTTAGAAGCTCAGCGCCTCTACCGACTGCGCCACGCAGCACCCCGATTTTAATAGGTACTAATGTAATTTATTTATTATTTGACAAATACTGGTTATTATTTCAGTCTATTGTTCGGCACTTCAAGTTCTGTGTTCTTTTTTTTTTTTTTTTTTTTCTTCAAGGAAAACAACACTGGTATGTGGAACTTTTAAGGATGCAACATCTGAAGAACAAAAGAGAGAGAATTTCGCCGTTAGGTACTCTAATTAATGAATGGATTAGCAGTAATAAGAAAAATGGATCATTCGTAGATTCTCACAGAAAAAAAGGACGACGATTGTCGACCAGGACGTTTTTGTACTTTGAAAAGCTCCTTTCAATGTCTACAGAAGCTATTGGAACATACATGAAGTGCACTAAGTCAGTGGGGTTACTCCACGTATGTGCTTCTGTCGACAGATATGTTGCTGAACGGTAAATCTCCTATCTCCTGCCATTTCACATATTTTTTCAGAAAAGAATTTCGCCACCTTCGCCGAATTCCGAAATTATTTGTTTGAAATGAACAGGCCTAGACGGCTTTAACTTCGGCATTTTAAATACACTCGAAAAAACAATCGTGGCCGATACCACAAATCCACTTAGAACACGTATGGTTGCACTGAGGTACTTCACCAGACTGGCCTACTATTGTCTGTCTTCCTACCTCCTCCCCCATTTCAACATCGCTTCCGGATTAGTTGCAAGTGCAGTGCCTCATGGAATGTGAATATTCCAAGAAATAAGGGCTGAACAAAGTTGTGAAGATTCTTATGTCTTCGCATTCATCCTCACTTTCAGTTCCTTTAATATCCACGTAGTTGGTAGCATGCTGAGCTTCTATGCCCAACATCGCGGGTTCAAACCCGGCCGAAGCTGTCAGATTTTTTAATAGCATTAAACATCCCTTAGTATATCTTACTTCAGAGGGGAAGTAAAGCGAGAGGGGCCCATGTAATAGGTTTATGGCATGTAAAAGAACCTTCCACTAACTACAATTGTGTGAAGCTAAATTTGTAAGTTTGGTTTGATTAACACACTATTAGTTCCAACGTTCGCTGCCAGGTGCCGGTTGCGATGGCATCTAGTAGTCAAGTTCACAGCTAGGTGTCGTTGATTGTAGTATTTGGTAGCAAAAGTAGGAACTACTTGAAATTGATCGTTTGCAGTCCTTACCTGAATTACAGATAACACGCGCTAATACAGCCATCACAATTAACACCGGTTATCAGACAGATTCTACACACACCCAAAGTACACGGGGCTACATGACCGCATTGTCGCAACCCCTAAACTGAGGAACCAACCAACAGCTCACTTTAAATATACAGTCTGGAAGCTTTATTTATGCCCAAACCCACCTCCTGCCAAATTTTCTTGGGCTTCTGAATCATGGTGCATAATAACTTAATTTCAATTGAACGCCCGTAGGCTCCCCAAGAACTTCAATTTCAAGTAGTTCCAACTTTGGCTACCAGTCGCCACTGTCCCTGACACCCCGCGGCGAACATTGGAACTTGATAGAGCGTTTCTAACCAAATAACGTACAAATATTTGCTGCAAACTACCAATTGTAGTGGTAGGTTCTTTTACATTCCCTACATCTATGACATGGGCCCACCAGCCCTGCTATGGCCATTGGCTGCAATTCAAATATAAAAATAACCTCATTTCTGCAGCTTAGAGATGCTTATAATAATAATAATAATATTGTATGGCCTCGGGTGCCGGGTGCAAGCTTTGTAATTTGACACCCAGAGGGTAGCTTGTGTGTCGAATTTCGTTGTTCCTTGGAATCACTATGAAAGTCAAGGAGGTTAGATACCTAAGCTCCTTGAACACTATAGCGCTTTATAGTAGAGAAATGAGGAACTTTGTGTTGGCGGAAACTCCCGAGATTAATTTTGCCATTATGAACACGGCCTACTGAATTCAAATGGGTTCTTTGACATGCATGTCGTATTTTTGTCGCCTTTCAAAAATCACTTACCATGGCCAGGAGCGAACCTGCAATCTTGGGGTTAGTAGACCGACACTCTAACCACTCACCCACCGTGGCAAGCTAGAGCTGCTTATTATAACAGTAATATTGTTCATATGGTTTTAAATTTTCTTATAACTGGGGCAGATGGCCTTGATGTTCTGCTCGTCAAAACAACAATCACCACACGCAATCTCTTCTACCTGCTCTGGTTTTATGGACTCTTGGAGTGGAGTTTGTCGAGAGAAAACATAGTTATTTTTTTCTTCTATCATTCTTTGTCTTTAGAGGGTGCTCTACCTGAATTTCTTCTTTGCCTCCTCATAAAAGTGATGCGTTCTGAGGAAACCATATATTTTTTTTGCTTATAGCTTTAAAACTATACACTTTTAGTCAAAAATGTTCCAATCTAAAAATAAGTTGCTTTACATTTCCTACAAATTATTTCTTCTAGCATTTTTATGTCAGACCCAGAGCGCAATGAAGTTGATTGTTTACCAGACAAAGTGACTGAGGCAAGAACAGCTCTCTCGTGGTGACCTCTGTTTAAAACAATTGAATTGGTTCGTGTGTGACTAAATAATCACCAATCAATTTAATTGATGTTTTTTTATATTGATTTAATCAATTTTTGAATCCACCCAGTATCCAAAGTGTTTATGGATAGGTAATTATTTATTTATTTATTTATTTATTTATTTATTTATTTTTTTTGCGTATGGCGTTTAGTGCCGGGAGTGTCCGAGGACATCTTCGGCTCACCAGAGGATGTAGCTGCTTCAATGCAGACACCCATGGGGTGAGCTACAATTTCCGTTCAATCTGAATAGTTCCAACTTTTACTACCAGATGTCATTGCCACCTAGTGGTCATCGTTGGAACTTTGATGGAGCGTTTTAACGAAATCTAACCTGCAAATGTAGCTTCACACAAGTTTAATTAATGGGAGGTTCTTTTACATGCCATAAATCTATTACGTTGGACCGCCGGCTTTACTTCCCCTCCAAAGGAAGGCATACTAAAGGATTATAAATTAAAAATCCGACGACTTCGATCAGGTTTGAACCCCTAGTCTTGGGCATGGAAGTTCAGCATGCCACCGAAGCCGCTGGGTAGGTAGTAATAAGGTATAACAAGTTTAATAAAAACGTTTATTGAGTAAGTTAGCCTCCGTGGCTTAGGCGGCAGCACGCCGGCCTCTCACCGCTGGGTCCGTGGTTCAAATCCCGGTCACTCCATGTGAGATCTGTGCTGGACATAACGGAGGCAGACAGCTTTTTCTCCGGGTACTCCGGTTTTCCCTGTCAAAATTTCATTCCAGCAACATTTCATTTCATCTGTCATTCATTTAATCATTGCCCCAGAGGAATGCGTCAGGCCTCGGCAGCCGGCACAGTCCATATCCTCGCCGCTAGATGGGGGCTTCATTCATTCCATTCCTGACCTGGTCGGAGACTGGATGCAGACTGTGGATTTCTTCATTAAGTAAGTTAATGGTACAGCAAAAAATGTGACACAATGGTGCCCACTGTATCTCAGAACTTCATTTCCAATTTGACAAGGTCGCATACAAGCACAGGGAGACTCGGATGGGCTGACGTTATCTGAGTGATGATATAGGACTGTGTACTTGTATGTTTTGAAGCCAGGGAAAGGATGTTATACCATCCACCAAGTGCCTGACCACATCAGTTTTCTTGTTGCTTTGTAGGGGCTTAGTAAACAAGATGAGTATCTTACATTGGCATATATTGTAAAGTTACTGAAGCTGCAGCTGTGGCTGGGTGCAACTATTGGGGTGGAAAATAAAACAGAATGGTCTGATACCAATCACCATCTTGCAGTCCTCTGCACCCGACTAACATCTACAGCTGATTTCCAGCAAATGCAAGGACTGCAAAGGGAAGTGAGCTGGCCTGTACTGTTCTGAATTGTGCGACAACACAAAAATATTATGCTGTTGGAGATGGATAATGATGAGGACGATGCTCTCGATCAACCACCAATCCAACTATTCATTTTATACTCCTCTTTCAACTTTCCTGCTTTTAATGGGCATTGTAAACCAAATGAGCAACCCAGAGCTTCTAGTATCCTCAAACAATAAAAACTTGTAATTGCAATTTTTATGAGAATAACTTTATAAATATGAAAGTTGACCTTACCTAGTGGTTATGCTACTTGTCCGAGACATGCCTGCTAAGTATTATCGTGTTGGAAGAAATTTGTCCGTGTTGTCTTGGTAATCTAAATTTCATTTTATTGAAAAACTTCAAAATTTGACTGCTAAGTATTGGTATAAATCCATTACACATTAGCATGCTGTTTATCATGTCTTAATAAATACTGAAAAAATAATTCTAAACAGTATGGGTCCATTTTTTAATGTTGTCATTTTCCGAATAATTTTGTACCAACAAATTATCTAATACTTGAATTACACTTCCATATGATTTATTAATAAACTGTCATTACATTCTGACAAATTTTTCACGCTTATTACTACCTACCCTTAAGCACATCAGATATTGGGCAATTTCAAAATTTAATTAAATCAACTTAAAGAAATGATCAGTGGATTAAGTTATTGGTAATTGTTTAGTTGCAAATGTGAAAATAGATCTCACCACAAGAAATGAGTTATCCCTGGCTTAGCTGCTATGTCCAATCTATACTAAACTTCAATGCACTCTAGTGCTTAAACTGTTCGTTTGACGGGGAAAAAACCTAGATGACATTATTTTTTTAGGAAATTTACTGTTTTGCATATATGTACTGGAAAGTGCCTAATTTTTGGCATAGTGAAAATCTAAATAAAAAATTGGTATTTTGGCTGATTTTGTAATTTTTGTTACACTTCAACACACTCTAGGTCCTATACCATTTGTTTGACACAAAAAGCCTGAGTGACATACTTTGTAGGAAATGTACTGTAATTTATTTTTGTATTGGGACACTTTTCTCTTAAAGTTTTCATGGTGGTTTTACAAGTTGGTAGCATTGAAATTCAGATTCAGAACTGAAAAGAGGAAAAATAAAAGAAGAGACGAGGAGAAACTTATATATTTTTTTTGCTGGATTTTTTCCCTTGTGTCTTGACTAAAGGATTGGGCATGAGAGTGAAGCACATCGGCCGATAGATGCGTGCAGCTGTAGTGCATGCTAGTATAATGTGCCACTTGGCTATGTGAGCTACAGAGAGACTGTTTCCTGCTTTATGCTTGTAATGTATGCCAGCCATTCCGCATGTGCTACTATTCCCAGTTTCAGAATTTAATTAGTGGGTTACAGGTAAGTATTTTATTGCCGATGGTCAAGTTTGGAACTATGCATGGTTTACATTGGCACATCAATTTCCCATACACTGGAATAAACAAACAGAACAAATGATTTGTGGTAGCTCCTTTTTTGACGGCATGTCCTTAGTTCTGGAATTACGATACTTTAAACGTTTAATGTGAGAATGGTTATTGTTGGTCAGTCAGTGAGTGCATCCTTCCTGTCGAGCATAGCAGTTTCCATGCAGCACTAGACAACTGGACACCAGCATGTTATGGAGTCTTGAGTTAACACTCCGTTTGACAAGGGATAAGCATATTGCTGTAGGAGTGACAATAACAAACAAGCTAATGTGTGCACATGAGGCCTTGACATTTGCACAAGTCATCATGGTACATATTGTATGGGTTTTTGTGTGTGCCCTATACAATGTTGTGTTTTAGGGGATGTGAATTGGTGTAATGGATTCGTGTAGAGCGGGTAGTTTGAGATCGAGCTGTCTAGGGGCGTGGACGTAGCTCTAAAGGATAGCTCCCCAAGTGTTCAGAATGATGGGATAGCTCGGGGGTGTGTTGGCAGTGGAAAGGTTTTAAGAGATCGTAATCTAAAGTGCTGCGGGGCTGCTTAACTGGCAGATAGCGCGTGGAAGCTGAGCAAATACACTGATGCTAGCTCCCTGGCGGTGCGCTAATCAGCTACTTCCTTAAGACAAATAAACAATTAATACTGGCAGATCCTACTTGGATAAGGTTTAGGGGTAGGATCTAATTAACTAAGTAAATAAGCTGAAAGACCAGTGCTAGAGATTAGTAATTTTAATGGGCACTTCTAGAAAGAAGTGTTGATAGTTCTCAGAACAGCTTTTAGTGCAAGAGATGAGTCACAATACAATACAAGTCAAGGGGTTGGGGAAGTGTGGAGATGTCTGTGTGGGAAAATACTCGCTAATACACTCACCAGGATGGCAGCTCGACGTGAAGTCTCTCCTTCAGAGCTTTGGCACTACAAGGATCCCGAGGTGTGTGCGCCTGCCGGTCTTATAGTTTCGTGAGCTGCTGCGTTTGTATAATTGCAAATTCCCGTCCGGTCGGTACACTTAGAGGGGTCGATTGAGTTCAACAGGAAGCTCGCAGAGGTTAAAGTAGTTCAGAGACTGTATGAAATGTGTTAGGAAATATTTGGGTACGAAAGTATGAGGTATAGGATGGTGGTTGTTTCCACCCCTGGGGTTGTAGTGTATAGGGGATGTATCCCTACGGATACAACAATATTTTGCAACCTTCACTGATTTTGTTACAACGTTAATAACTTGCACATTGACGAATATCAAATAATACACACATCAAGAAAAAGTTTTGCATATTGCTGGCCAAGAGTCGTAGTGGTCTCAAGCCCATTAGTCGTTCTTGCGGCTGTGTACACTCGCCTGTGTCTGTGCGAGTGTGGAGACGATCTGGTGAACATATGCACGACCGATACCAACAGGGAGGAGGTGGTGACATGTATGGTGGCCGAACCCCTCTTGTGTGCCATAGAGATATTCGCTCTCAGTTACGCCTACAAGTTCTGGCATTTTGTGAGAGTCAGTGGCTAGCTGACCCACTGCCCAGTAAACTGAGAGCGATCAAGGAAATTACTCGCGTGTCACGGAGAGAGTCCGTCATTTTGTGTAGGCTAAGGATAGGTCATACAAGATCCACCCACTCGTATCTGATGAGAAGGGAAGACCCCCCACTTTGTACCTTTGGAGCCGTTTTCACCGTGGCCCACATTTTAACCGAGTGTGTGGATCTTGCTTACTTACGAAGAAACCTTGGTTTGCAGATGACACTCAAACTTATATTAGCCGATGACGCGGTGGCTGCTGATCGCGTTTTCCGCTTTATAAGTGAGAGTGCGTTAGGGCCAGCAATCTAAATTTTCCAGTGTAAATTGACTCAACGACTTGTTCATTTTTGAATGATAATTTTTTTTCCCGTAATTTTTGTTAATTTTTATATTTTTATTTAATTTTTTGTTTTATTAATTTTAGGTCTTTTCAAATTGAGGTAACCACCTCTAAATTTTAAGTTCAATTCCAAATTTGTATTCTTCAATCTGTGTTAAGAGGGGCAGATGACCTCGTAGTTCCGCCCCTTAAAACAACAATAACTAACCCCTCATGTGTACATCCCAGGGCGTATGACAGGCATGATATCCTGACACCTGTAGTGAAAGGCTATACTGACAATTTCGGCCCAAATTTCAGTTTCGTGGACGATAACGCTTGCCTTTCTTCAGGAGAATGGAATGGCCTGCCTATGCTCCCGATCTCAATTGTGTAGAGCAGGCGTGGACACTGCTTAATAAATAAGTCCGTCCCCACTGTGCTCCATGATAATATGCAAAACCTTTTTTGATGTATTTCTTGAACAGCTGAAGAAAGTGGAGAGTTTCAAGTATCTGGGAAGCCTGATACAAGATAATGGAAGAAAGGATAGAGAAATAAATGAGCGGGGCAGACAGGCAGAAGCATTCCGGAGGAATGTGAGAAGCATGTTATGGAGCAAGGATGTCCCTCAGAACAGCTAAAAGGTCATATATCGGACGTACTATGTCCCTATCCTGACGTATGCCTCGGAGACCTGGGTTATGAAAGGAAGGGAGAAGAGCAAAATACAGGCCAGTGAGATGAGGTTCTTGAGAAGCAGTATTGGTGCTACAAAGATGGACAGAATAAGAAATGAGAGGACCAGAGAATTAATGAAGGAGGAACCATTACAGGATGGTATAGATAAATCTAGACTTAGATGGTATGGACATGTAAAACGAATGGAGGAGAAGAGGATACCCAGGAGGGTACACGAGACAAAGTGGGAACAAGATGTATAACACAATGTACACTCGCCAAATCAATACTTTACTTTACTAAAAATTCTATAGGTACATGTTTCGGAAACTTGATATGTTTCCTTCTTCAGCCCATATGTTGGTGTGAAACATCATATGACATCGAAATCCTAACCAAAAATAAGAATACAGTTCGTATTTTTTCTCTTGTTCTTCATTTGTTGAGCCTGTGTCATTAGACGTATTAATGTCAACCATGGAATAAGCACTTATTATTTGAAGTGATGAATGAGTTACGTGAAACTTTAAATATTTATTCCTTGTAAGGATGATTGGGTGTGGTGTCAAGAAATTTTGATCAAGTCAGGATATATGTAGGAATTAATCTATTACGGCGGGGGTTGAGGGGGCAGTTTTCTTTTTTTGTTATTTAAATGATCTGCTAATGTATCAAATAATACGTTGGTCTCAAAGTTAATCTCGTTCAGATTATTGCATTCATTAGATCTCTGATAAGTGTTGATATGAATATTTTCCAAAACATTCATATAGCTGCCTTTCGATGCGTAATGCAAAATTTTGACATCATTATTTATGTCCGTGAACTTATGTCCCGTTTCTTCCATATGTACCGCCATGGCTGTGTTATACATCTTGTAAACATGGTCAATACGGAACCTGGAACGAGTGCGGTTTATACGAAGTGGGAAGGAAAGAGACCGAGAGACAGGTGGCTGAAGGGGGTGGAAGAAAGCTTGAAGAAGAGAGGAGAAGACTGGATGAGGGTGGAGGCTGAGAGATGGTGGGAAGACAGAAGACGTTGGAGAGGCCTGTTTTCCAAACAGACCCGGCCAGTGGCTGGAAATTGTGCAAGATGATGATGATGATTTCTTGAAATAAGAGGATTGTAGAAGGCAATACAGTAGAACTTGGATAATTCGAACCTCAAGGGACCAGTAAGAAAATTCGAATTATCCATAAATTCGATTTAAGAAAGTTATTTGAAAAGGGTAGAGAAAAAATATTGTAACTTAATGTATTACGTTTACATAATGATTCACGTTCAGCAAAGCAGATTAACAGACAACGGTACTGTATAATGACTGTATCATGAATAACCTCAAAAGTTTCAAATGATAAAATAGAACCAAAATGTACTATTCACCTATTTAATGACAGTAGTAATCCAGCAATCTAGTTAGGTCTTAGAAGAATGTACTGTTTTTCAAAAAAGTTTGAGATTTTTACCTGTTTTCTACAATTAAGTCTCTCGGCCAACACAAAAGAATCTAACAAATTTAATAAACAGAAAAAAGAATCATTTACGTCATTTCTGCTTAAAAAAAAGCCTTAGTTCTGTGATGTGGTTTGTTGCTGGAGCTGCAAATGGAACAGTTTTTTCAGGAACCATCTTGTTTTTTGGAGTTTTTACACGTTTCGAATTATCCAAAATATAAATCGAATTAACCACGATTTTTAAGCATTAATTCTATATAAAATGCTAGGGACCAAGAGAAAAATTTGAATTAAAGAAGATTTCGAATTATAGAAGTTTGAATTAGCCATGTTCCACTGTATTATTCTACAGTGTGGATTTTGCCTGAGCTACAAGTTCATCAGAATAGCCCACTTGGCTGTAATTGTGCATGGTGTGTGCCCTCTGCTGGTACTTGGCGAGGTATTTCATAAATTTAGTTCATTTTTGAAGACTAGCTGCGCCAAGTCAATGAAAATTGTATCTGCAGATGTCAGCACTGCACACAAGCTGAGGGACAACACTCCCAGCATCAAGAGGTAAGTACTGTAAGCTCGGGGTGGACAACATGACCTCGCTGTTCCGGATGAATCATCATCACTCCTGAGGGTTTGGCCTTAACATTGTAATTATCAAAATGTCAGAATCCATTTTTAATGTTGCCTTTGAAAATTAACAGAATTTCTTTTCTGTTTGCCTAATTACATTGGATGGGGAGTAACAAATATTATATCACCCTAGCCTGAGAGAAGAGTTACATGAATTATTTATACACTTAACACACTTCTCAAACAAATGGGGGGCTAGTTTAGGCTGGAAGCAACCATGGCATCAAGTTCAGAACCTGGAGTAGAAGTGGGAAATCACAGAAAACCACTTTTAAGGTGACTGAGGTGGGAATTGCAAAGCAATTCTGTTAATATTGTAATCCTGTCCACAATGATGACTTCGTGATTGCTGATTTCGACTGGTATTTTACAACTAGACAAACCCTGAAAAGGTGGCACCACATTTTTCATGCAGGTATGAAAATCGACCTTGGTTCTTTAATCTGAACTGAAAACAGTGGATAGCAGCATTGATTTGAATCAAGAAAGGAGTGCAAAAACTATTGGGGAATGACATTGATAAGCCATTATGTGAAGATTTTTGAGAAAGTTTTGAAATGCAAATTCAGGCAAAAATAGGAGGGATGAGAGAAAAACAGCATGGATGCAGACTAATTTTTCCTGTAAGACAGAGTTACCGTATGATTAATATGGAATAGATCTGCTGATGGCCTTCATGGACATTGAAAAAGTGTGTGTAGGGTCTTAGTGTAGTAAAGCAGGCTATATGGACGATAAGGGAAATGTACAACAGAAGTATGAGCTGTGTGGAAAGGGAGGGGAGAGATCAGATTGGCTGGAACAGAGGCAAGGAAGTGCACTTTCACCATTACTCTTCATTGCTTAAAAATCCCTCAGTATGCCTTCCTTCGGAGGTGAAGTAAAGCCGGTGGGCCCATGACACAGATTTATGGCGTGAACGAAAACCTTCCACTAACTACACTTGTGTGAAGCCAAAATTTGTAGGTTAGAATTGATAACGCTATATTAGTTCCAACGTTCCCCGCCAGGTGCTGACTGGGATGCCATCTAGTAGCCAAGTCCACAAGCTAGGTGTCATGGACGGTAGCATTCGGTATCAAAAGTAGGAACTACTTGAAATTATTGTCTGCAGTCCTTACTTGAATTAAAACAGATTATAACACCGGTTATCAGACAGATTCTACACACACCCAAAGTACACGGGGCTACATGACACAGCCCTTAAACTAAGGAACCAACCAAGTCTTCATTGCAGTGATGACCAGAGTGGCGCAAGTGATTGCTGAAAGGAAGTTGGTGTTTGCGGATGATTTGGGGGAACTACTGTAGGAGGAAGTAGAGGAGCAGGATGTATGGGGGGGAACAATAGTACATGGATATGGGATGGAATTTAGCATAAGTAAGAGTGAGATGATGATCACAACCAGGAAGGAAGTCAGTCACAATTGGTGGAGAAAGTAGGGAGTTTAAAGTATCTGGGAAGCAACAGAGAAATAAATGAGCAAAATTATTCAGGAAGAGTGTTAGAAGCTTGATATGGACCGAAGATCTCCCTTAAAACTGTCATATATTGGATGTGCTATGTATGCCTCAGAAACCTGGGTAATGAAAGGAATGGAGAGAAGCAAAATACAGGCTAGTGAGATGAAATTCTTGAGAAACAGTATTGGAGTGACAAGATGGACAGGTCAGAGAATTAGGAAAGGAAGAAGCATTGCAGGAAAGGATAAAGGAATCTAGGTTTAAATGGTCCGCGGCACAGTCTTGCTCGTTAAATTGTACACCAGGGCATCTGCAGCCGGTCTGGAGGTCACAAGTTCAAATCCCAGCACTGACAGGGGTTATCCGGAGCGTTTATTCCGCCTGGGTTTTCCCATACTTCCTCCAGGAAAATGCCAGGATAGTTCCTTACTTCAAGTCCTGGGGTACTGTACCTACCCCATCGCTCTTCATAATACAAATTCACACACTACTGTAATGTTTTTACTAATCGCTCTTCATAATACAAATTCACACATTACTACAAACATCGCAGAAATACAGGGTCATTATCTGTGTGAGCCCCGATAAACACGGCAAGCTAAGCCGGCTTTGACTGCCGCAAATAGCGGGCACGTGTACACGGTTTAGCCAGTGGTTGGCACGCTCTGCTGACTCATATCGTTAGTTTACACGTGTTTTATCATTCATATAGACGTGTATCTGCAAAGCTTAAACTGTAGTGTTGCAAGTTTAATAAGTATTGTCATTACTGTGATTGTTGGGCATGCCTGGCCACCAATTCACATTGTGCAAACGTGTGTACATCAATAATTCATATATGAAAAGCAGAAAATCTTGTTCTGAAACAAGACGAAAATTTCTAATCAAGTTTCCAGGAAGACCTGTGCCTACTGCCAGTACAATTAGGAGGCTCTCTAAATGATTCAAGAAAACAGGCTCCATAAATAATTAAAAAATTTAACAGACAACAAAAATTAGATGAGCTCGTTGTCCAGTCTTTCATCAGAAGATGTCAGGTGTGTGTTACAACATGCCTATGAGCACTGCAAGTACACATTATTGAACATGTTTGGTAAAAGTGCGCGCCAACCACCGACTGAACCGTGTACGCGCACCCGCGATCTGCGCCAGTCAAAGCTGGCTTAGCTTGCCGTGTTTATCAGGGCGCACATAGATAATGACCCTGTACAAGTTATCTGACGAGCTCAACACACACACCCAACTACATGAACCAAGATGTCCCAAACCCTTTAAATTAATTAACAAGAAACTAAGCTTAAATGGTATGGTCATGTGAAGCAAATGGAGAAGAGGATACCCAGGAAGATACACAAGTAGAAATTAAAGGGACAAGTGGCTGAAAAGGGTGGAGAACTGGACCGAGGAGGAGATGGTGTGAAGACAGAAGACAATGGGGAGGCTTAGGTTGCAAACAGACCCGGCCGCAGGGCCGGATTAAGATAATGCCGCCTATAGGCTAGTCCATTTGCCGCTCCCTCTATAGCTCATATTTGCTTAATACATTTTTCTTATACAACAGTGGGGTGTGGTGGCTCAGTGGTCTAGCTGTATGCCTCTCACCAAGGCGGTCCGGGTTCGATTCCTGGTCAATGCATGTGAGATTTTCGAAGTAAAATGCCGTGTCCTGTGGTTCGGATTCCACGTAAAAAGGAGGTCCCGTGGCTCATAATCATAAGATTCACGGTCACGTAAAACTACAATCTTCCTTCCTTCCTTCCTTCTTAAACAACAAAAGGATAGATTTCATTGGCGTTTTCATCTTTTTTTAAACATAGTTCATTTAGTTTATACTGAAATGAGTCATCTCCTTGCCTTTTTTTACCTTCTTGTTTTATGATTCTTTAAAAATGGAATGGGTTTCGAACTTAATCAATTAATTTGTTCTTGGAGATCAGTGATCACTATTTTACACATATTTTTATATTTTAATGCTAATGACTATCTTTTGTGTAATTGAAGAACTGAGTTCACTTTGAATGAAGTTGTCCCACTCGGTGAAATGGAATTACACAAAATGTAGTTAATTACTGGTTTATTTGTTGAAAAATATACAAACTTCTCTAAAACAACTCACCCCATGCAATCTTGATGTTCAAATTTACATAGCTTTCTTAATGACAAACTCGTTAATAATGTCCTCATATGAAAGTTTTTTGTTGTATTTGCCACAATGCAAAGTACCATCATGAAAGTGAGTTTAACCATATTTCAGAAATACTAGTTCGCAGATAGTTCTTAACTCTTCTAAGGCAGGAAAAACTGTAGGACTAAAACATAGTTTTAAGTAACACGTATTCTTAAAGTCGTACAGAAAATATTATTAACGTCTGAAATACTTCATTTGAATGAATTGAAAACTGCCGCCCCTGAAAATTTGCCGCTCTAGGCTGGAGCCTACTTAGCCTGTTTAGAAATACGGCCCTGTCCGGCCAGTGGCTGGAAACTGTTCAAGATGATGATGACTTGTGTATGTATAGGACTTGTCTCATAACGCATGTTATTGTGATTATTATTATTCTCTTATCAGAAACATACCTTGTAAATATATAACACAGTTATTATATTATCTTTGCCCAAAACATGGCCACTTCCAGTGCACTCTGTGTCCCCCGACGAAGATCTTCTTCCGTGCAGGATGCTGGGCACAGTCGACACTCAGTCATATGCTGAACAGTGTAGTCTTCTCCACAATCACATTGAATATCATCCTGGTCAATGCAACCCCATCTTGCCATATTAACCTTTGATCTGCCTACTCTAGAGCGCAGTCTATTCAGGGACTTCCAAGTCGTCCATTCCTCGTCATAGCCAGGAGGTAGAGTTTCAGAAACATTTTCCCAACAGGGGGAAGGTTGGTCGTAGCCCTCCACATTTGCAACCTAGCTTTTTCAGCAGTGGTTCTAAGTTCCTTTGATATTCTAAGGAAACTCTTCCTCAACTTCAGTGGTTGCGGTTCGTGTCCATATAGAGGATGAGTTCTTTCATGCTCCACTGTCTTTCATTCCTTGTTCGCAGCTATTTCTCTTCGAACAGGGGGTGGTGCTATTCCTGCGACGAGATAAAGCCATTCGACTGGAGTTGATTTCAAGCAACCTGTTATAATCCTGCAGGTATCGTTGAGAGCTACATCCACCTGTTTGGCATGTGTTGAATTATACCAAACAGGAGAAGCATACTCTGCTGCAGAATAGCATAGTGCCATTGCTGAAGTTCGGATTGTTTCAGGTTGCCTACCCCCACTGTGATCCAGCCAGTTTGCGTAGGAGATTGTTCCTGGAAGAAACTTTGGACTTGGAGTTCATGCAGTGCTTCTTGAAAGTAAGAGATCTGTCAAGTGTCACTCCTAGATATTTTGGAGTCTCACATTGTTCCAGTTCGACCCCTGACCATACGATCTTTAACTTGCGAGTAGCTTCCCTATTTCTCAAATGAAAAGCACACACTTGTGTCTTTGAGGGGTTTGGCTTAAGCTGGTTTGTGTTGTAGAATCTGGAAAGATCTTTAAGGGCATTCGTGAGGGTGTTCTCCACTGATTCAAAATCTGCGCTCTGAGTGGCTAGAGCAAGGTCATCAGCATACAGGAAACTTCTGCTGTTCGGGGCTATAGGTTGGTCGTTTGTGTATATATTGAACAGGATTGTAGCCAGTACACTTCCTTGCGGGAGGCCGTTTTTCTGTAGTCCCCATCGACTAAGTTGTCCTTGAAAGTCGACGAAGAACCTGCGATTTTGCAAAAGTGGCGATGAGCCTGGTTAGGCTAAAATCGTTGGTGAGGTTGTAGACCTTGACTAGTAGTAGCTGATGGTTGACAGTATCATACGTTGCTGATAAGTCGACAAATACCACTCCTGTCACCTTACGAGCTTCAAACCCATCTTCTATATACTGTGTGAGATTTAGCAGTTGTTCAGTACAGCTTTTACCAGGGCGAAATCCTGATTGCTGAGGTATAAGTAAGGGGTCAATTACAGGTGATAGGCGATTTAAAATCAATCTTTCCAGCAGTTTGTAGAGGTGACATAGTAGTGCAACTGGTCTAAAATTCTTTGGATTATTTCCTTCTTTGCCAGGTTTCAGCAAAGCGATCACTCGGCTCTTCCTCCATATCTTTGGAATTTGGCTTTTGCTCACACATTTGTTGAAAAGTTGGAGAATCCATTTCTTTGTTGTTAAGCCAAAGTGTTTAATTTGCTCGGTCCGTATATCATCCAAGCCAGCTGATTTTCTATTTTTGCTATGTTTGATAACCTTCTTTAATTCTTCCATGCTGAATGATGATGTGAGATCATTACTCTCCTCTTGCTCTTCTCTTTGCAATTTCGTTTTTATTTTTTATTTTTTTTATTTTTATTTGTGGGTCGCCTTCCCGTTCAGCAGTAACTGATGTGCTATTTGATTGGCAGTGATATTATGATGTGCAGTGGTCTTAGTTGGGTCATTGCTTGGACGTCTCAGAAGTCTCCATGCTTTATGACTATCTTTTTTCAGATCCAAGTTTTCAATAGTTTTTATCCACTGATCCCTTTTTGTCTCCCTTATAGAAGAAATGAGCTTGTTTCCTGCTTCCACAGTTGCTTCACTGAAAGTATTTTCTTCAAATAAGTTGCTATATTCTACTAGTAGGGTGGCTTGATCTGATGTAAGCCCGGGAATATAAGATGTTCGACAGCCACGGGGGATAGACATCCTTGAACATCTCTTTACAGCCATGGCAAAGGTGTCATAACATTCGGGTACTGGTTCTGTGGAAGATACTTTGGTGTCCAGCAATTCTGTAAACCTTGACCAGTCAGCCTTCTTAAAGTTGAATTTCCTCCGAAAAGATACCTTCTGTGGTCTTATAGCAGCGTATAATTGGCACATTATTGGTCTGTGCTGTGAGTTTGGTATTGGGAACAGACAGATTTTACACACTGTTGACTGATACTGCTGCTGCCAAATATGAGGTCAGGATTGTAAGCTCGCCTCCACCTGCCGCTGTTAAAGGATCCAGGTAGTTTTGCATCATGGATTAAAGTCAGATGATTTATTTCTGCCCATTCTTGTACTGCTGTCCCATTCTCATCTTCGTGATCGTAACCCCAAACAGTACTATGGCTGTTGAAATCGCCGATCACAATCTGCACATGTTTATTTTCCAAATTTGATGGTTTGTTAATAATGAATTCAGCACCAGGTGGTTTATAAAAGGATTAGATGGTACAATTAGTTGTTTCTAGGGTGAGGATTTCAATGTTGTTTTCTTCTGTAAATGCTATAGATATAATTTGGATATCAGGATGAACAAAGATAGCACTTCCATATTTATCATGTGGTCTTTCAATGGCGAGACGCATTCCGCGTATTTTTGGTCTGCGCATGTCACACCGTCTATGTGTCTCCTGTATGCACAGTACATGGCACTGGTGATGAGTGCATAGTTCTTGTAGCAGTTCTTCTTTGGCAGGTGTTATGCCTTCTATGTTAATAGAGATAATCGTTAACTGTGGCCCTGAAAAGGGCTCAAATGGATGTTTCTGTTGTGAAAGGATCAGCCACCAGTGAGTCAGTAGTTGACTGACGTTGTCCAGGATACGCCCGATTGTATATCATTTTCTTTGAATCACAATACAGACACAATCTTCGGGGAGGCTCCTTTCGTGTATCCCATGTTATTGTGATGTCTGTAGTGTTTAGTATTTGTACTAGAGGCTAGGATTGTGGTGGAAGCACCCATAGCCTGGCATTTGCCTGGAGTAGAAGTGGCAAACCCTTCTAAGATGACAGGTGGGATTTGAACCCATCTCTTTCAGTTTTACCTCATGAAACAGAATGTACCCCATTGCAGCCCACGGGCCAGAAAAGAATTTCTTGGCAGAGCCGGGAATTGAACCTGGACCAGGTAAAAGCCAAGAATGGTAGCCATTATACCACGAGGTGGTCAAGTCAGTCTTTTTGGATACAAGACCTCCATTCGATCTGGAAATAATTTCCATTCCTACATAAATTGTTCTTATTTTCATGGCGGTTTATCTGTGTGTTTGAATGGAACCACAATATTGTGGCGAGAGGCCACGCTCTCCTGACCTTAACATCTATCGTGAAAGAAAGGATGAATAAGTTCCTTCTATTTGATGTGTTCAGATGATTTGCACTGTACATTAGTGAGTGTCACAGGTGTAAAGGAAGACATTAAAACAGTTAAATTTTATACTTTTGAAATTCAAAATAAAACCAATGTTGCCTTGTTGACAATAATTGATGTTGTAGCTTTCAGTCGGTCAACACGGAATTATTCCAATTACTGGAATATGCGAAGAAATAACCTGTAATAAATTACATGCAAGCCGAGGCAATCGAGGAAACTTGCGCATGCCCGCCAGCATATCTCTGTCACCTTCTATCACACTCCCTTCCCTTACTTGAAGCACAGCGGTGGCCAGCGGCTTGCTCTCTAGCTCAGCAAATACGGCGAGTTGGTAGATTTGAATCGCGCGCCCGGAAGTAACAAGTAACTTCATTTTCTCGGAGGGAAAATTTTCTCCGCCAATCCGATTGCGGCATCGTCTTTTACGTAACACACAAGAGCGTCCCTGATTTTTTTTGTCGGTATAGTTAAGATACACCTTGTATATATTATTATTTCCGATTATTCCCCTTCAGGAGAGCGTGAGCACTTGAGCCAATCACAACTTCACTTCACACGAGGGTCATTTCAGAAGTCATGGCAACTATTTTATGTATTCTGAATAACCGCATATGCAGTTATTGCACTACATACCTTTGAGAACATGGTGTACACAGTACGGGGTGACGTCTGAGTGCATTGGTGTCAAGTCAACAACTCATGCAAACTATAGTATCCTAGAGACTGTGTTCCGAAATGGATGCCACTAAAGCTGAACAGTGCGCATATGTAATAGTTGCATGTCTGCGTGGCAGATATGCTCGTGAGTGTCATACCGAGCTACGAGAAGCACTGGGTGATAGGTTGTTGCCGTATCGAACTGTTGCATGTTGGGTGGAGGCCTTCAAACGTGGACGGGTAGCAACTGTTCACCTGCAGTGCATCTGTCCAGCATCTGCTCACACAGAGGTGCACGTGGCTGTTATCAGAAACTGTTTAGCAGATGAAAGGCGTTGGACTGTGCTGGAATTAGCTACACATACGGGGTATGTCTGCATCAACAGTGTTCCGCATTTTACAGACTGACTTGCAAATGCTCAAGGTTTGTGTAAAGTGGGTGCCACATCCCTTTACTGAGGTGCAAAAATGGACTCGATATGAGACATGCCGTATCCATCTCGAGCGATTCCAACAAGGAGATGAGATGTTGAATCACATTATTGCAATTGATGAAACTTGGGCATGAGCGTATGAACCAGAACTAAAGAGAATCAAATGAATGGCGTCGCTGTGGTTCACCATGGAGACTCAAGGTTCGACAGACTCCATCACCCATGAAGGTCATGCTTATTTTGGAAATGGCAGCCAGGGTATTCTCGTGTGTCATCCTGTTCGTGAGGGCCAAACTGTCACTGCCACGTACTACAGATCATTCCTGCTGCACATCCTGCGGAGGAAACTTCCAGGGCATCTCAACAGTGCAATACTCCTCCATGATAATGGAACAAGCCACACTGCAGCCTGTGTCCAGAACCTTGTGCGGCGGTGGGGTTGGGAGATCTTGAAACACCCTCCGTACTCCCTTGATCTCAGTCTGTGCGACTTTGATCTAGTTCCCAAATTGAAGACACCGCTGGGCAGGCAGCGGTTTTCAAACAGGAAGGACATCGTAACAGCGCATCGACGAGAAGTGGTGTGCATAGATGCATCACACACCGCGGATAATATTCAGTGCCTTCCTCACCATTGGCAACGATGTGTGGACGCCTTGGGGGATTATTTTGAAAGTTGTTCGCTCGTCTTAGTATGAGTATTACGCCTACTGTTTTGTTGTGTGGATATGTATTACGAATAAAACAAATATCTCTATTTAAGCTTCTTTCAATATCTCAAACCATAGCCCCTTTTACCCAGATCCGAATGTAGTACCAGCATTGCGAAGAACATTCCAGCGACTTTCCAACGTATATCCTAAATTTGTTTCCGGCAACTTTATTGCTGGTTAAAAATAGTTGCCATGACTTCTGAAATAACTCTACAGTGAAACCAGTGACGGTTCCATGGAAAAGTGGTCTTTTAGAGGGGTGGTCTCTTAATAGGGGTTGGCATTAAAATTAATTTTATACTGCATTATTAATAAAGTACAGTTGGAACACTGCATTGGTTCACATTCAGTACAAATTAATTACAATTAGTTATTTTCTGAGCTCTGTCATTTAAAAAAGTCACGAATTGATCTCTGTTTCAGATTAGCACATCTTCTTTTCAACAATTTCACTTTCTAGAATATCTCTTGAGTGAGTTCGAAAGTTCATTAAATTGTTCTGGGTTCGAACAATGTTCTAGGAGAGACTTTTTTTTTTGTATTTTTCATACGTTACATAACATTTTTAGCCTACTTTTCACATTTTGCAAAAATGAGGAAAAAGTAGACTTATGAGATCGATCCGGGAAAATGTGTGTTTGTCTGTCTGTCTGTCTGTCTGGCTGTGTGTGTGTCCCCCCCTATCAACTCCTAAACGGCTGCAGCAATCAAAACCAAATTTAGTATGAGTAAAGATGTGCACCGGAATAGCTCGCGTCCATATTTGAAAATGATGTCAGTGCTACCAACTGCTGAAAAAAACGCACTAGAAATTTGAGCTCCATGTTGGATATCTTGCAAGGTATGCATGGGAGCTATTCCAAAATTGGCACACATGTAGATAAGACTATTTCAGTTTAATTTCCAGGAAGCCAACCATGACAGTGTTGCCAAAATAATTTTAAGCCTTCTGATAGGTCCAATGTTTAAATGCATATAACTTCTACACTATCAATCAGATTTCAACCAAATTTTGTATGTAATATCTGTACATAAACAGATATGACTGAGCGTATTCTTAAGAGCCACCAGGGCTGCCAACTGTTAATAATTGCTCTCTCTATTTTTTTTTATCCAAATACCAATATATCAGAAAGTATGCAAGCCAACCGCTTTAAACTATGCACACGTATATTCTGACATTTTAGATTAATTTGGAGTAACTTATATACGTCAGTTCTACCAACATGATTATAAACCTGCTGATAGTACCAATTTTTAAATACATGTAACTTCTATACTATCAGTTGGATTTCAACCAAATTTCGTATGTGCTATGTGTACCGTAACAGATATGACTATAAGTATTGTTAAGAGCAATCAGGGCTGCCAACTGTTAATAAATGCTGTCTATATTCTTTTTACCCTAATATCAATATATCAGAAAGTATGCAAGCCAACAGCTCTATACTTTGCACACGTATAGCCCCTGACATTCTAGATTAATTTGGAGTAATTAATACAAGGCAGTGCTGCCAACATGATTCTATGCCTGCTGATATGTAAAATTTTAAAATACATGTAACTTCTATTGACGTCCGAAACGGGGGAGGAGCTTACGGTCAGCTGTTTGCAATATGGCGGCGATATAGTGACGTGAAGTAATTGGGTGTGCGTTTGTTATGGCTTCTAATTTATGATGGCAAAATACTACATACTTCCTTTCATTGATAAAAATATTTTTATAATCAATTTAAATGCAGTGCCTAATTACTACCAGTTGTGACTGTTCCGGTCACAATGTTCCCAAACCCTTATTTGGTTGACTGCAAGAGAAGTCAGGTTAGGGTAATTTGTTCATACCATTTCTTTTCTTGTTCATCATCATCATTTAGGTTGTAGAATTTCATTTTATTTAGTGTATATATATCTTGTGTATCTCGGGGACTCAGTCAGGAATATTTCATTTAATTTGTATGGGAGATGTCAGTATACAAGACAGCGGATTGTGTAGGTAAGCTACAAGATGTTGCAACAGCAGGAAACTCTAGGCCAAATTTAGATTGGGCCGAGAATAACTTCCCTTGTCTTGAAGAAAGCTTTGTGTAAATTGTGTAAGGTTCTGACGTCAGAGAAGAGTTTCGCGCCACGAGTTGTAAGAAATATACATGGGTTCGAGATTATTGGTGTATTTTGTATGGGTTGGAGGGTATCATGACCCTGGCGGAGAAAGACGAAAACATGTGTTTACAAGATGAGAGGTGGGATTTTCGTGTATAGCGGGGCTTGACTTCTATTGTAGCGTCTGATTGGAAAGGTCGCGTTCTCGTAATTTGGCGTAGGCCTATTTGGAGAAACAGTTTTGTTGAAAGCATGGCTTGTGAATGTACTCGAAACGGCTACATATCACAACGATGTTATCTCTGTTAGCACAATTCAAGTTGGGTACGGAAGCACATTCATTTCTCTCGCAGAGATGTGGCTATGTAAACCAGTAAACATCTCTAACCTCAAACCACGTGTGGAAAATCTTAGAAATGCTGGGGAGAACTGATCTATCGAGCATGTCTCGTAGATTATCTGCTAGATCGTCGATGAGTGAGTAACAAACATCTTTATATTCCAACATTCATTTTGGGTCACATGTTTTCGTCATTGCCGAGGAGAGAAGATAGTAAACCATAGTCTGTTCGACGAGAGTCCCCGCCATATGTTCAAAGTTGATATTAATACACATATTTTGAAGGTTATAATTAGTTTTCTTTATAGGGAATTACACCTAATAGTTGAACGCCCAAATGATACCAGTTAGGTTGACCAAATGTGTGTCCAACACTCCACGACCCTGCCATTTCAATTGTGTGGTATATGATGAAGTACTTCCGATCAAAAATAGGAGGATGATTTTGGGAAGTTTTAAATCAGTCGCCCAAGAAGGGCTGGTAAAAAGTTACACAGTTAAAAATATTACCCACATGTAGATAGTTAATTTACTGTCTGCTGTTACATATATGAAGCCTGTACTTGGGAGCCTAGCGGTATCGATGTTTTTATTAATTTCACAATATATATATATATATATATCTCACATAACACAAAGGATGACTCCCTGATAATAAATTGAATCAAGCAACTCTGAATTTGCATGAATGTTTTGGGTTCAAAGAAGCGTACTTGGGATGCTCAAATCATACTTCAATATTGCAAATATTGACCTACATACTTGCTGTTCAAAGGCAAGAATGTTAATTTATTAATCTCTTGCCACAGGCAAGTTAAAATGGAGACATCCTCTTTATCAATATATTTAATTAAATATTTAAAATACATATATTTAACAAAGCTGGAGTCTCCATTTGAACTTGTCATAAGCAAACGGAACAGATCAAAAACTACACTAAAAGCCAAACCAAATTCACTCCTCAGCTCGATATAAACCATAATACCAATTAAAACCTATACAAAACATACTCTCCATACTGTTGTACAACTTTCAAACCAATTATTCGCACTCAAAACTGTAAAACCCTGAAATGAGAACTAATTAAAGTTAGAATAGCCTAGGCCGATCCCGTCTCCTGCTACATTACCGCATATGTATACTTAACATCACTATAACTTCAAAATTACTGCTAAGTGACCTATCTGCCTGAGTAGTATAGGTGTTGCCGGCCTGCCTGGGATGATGGGTCACCAAACCGATACTTAAAACTAAGATTTTACATTTTAATTAACAAATTCAACAGTAGGGAGATCATAGCGAAAAACACAATTTAAGCCAAATCATACTTCAATGACCTACATAATTGCTGTTCAAAGGCAAGAATATAAATTCTCTGGCAAATTAAGGTTAGGAACAGCATTTTTCTTAAGTTTTCTAACCATTCGGCTATTGTCAATCGGAAGAACCCCTAAAATAAGTTTACGAAGAGCGGATTACATTCTTTGTACGGCACAGAAGTAATAGGCTATAAGTTTATCAGTATTTTTGATGTAGCTAAATCCATGTGAATACAAATTAGAGACAATAACTATCAATAATCAACAGTACCGGTGGAAAGAAGTCGTCTTCACAAAAATGCAGGCTGCACACTGTCATGTAACATGTAACACGTTTTCCAATTGACAGCGCCGAAGCCCATCTTTCTCTCTGAACTTTTTGTACAGGAAAGTAGTGAAGATATTTCGTAGCCGTTTTATACGATTTGCAACCGTATACAGAGCAGTACCTCCTCGAATTTGACAAATTTCTTTCTGTTTCCATCACGACGTCAATGCTTCACCATCTAAATAAATCTCACCAGTCACAATGTTACAGCTTCAACATTCTGCCGCGTGGCTGCGCCATCCAACTTTTCTGACGTCAATACTAACGAATGGATTTCATCCAAAATTGGCACAACAAGATATCATAATAATTCAGATTATTTCTGACCAGCACACGCATGGTATTGTTGGCAACATGCTTTTACGCGTGCTGATAGATCCAGTGTCCAACTGCATGTAACGTCCATTGGACTTCAACCAAATTTTGTATTCTGTACCTTAAGAGGTGGAACTAGGAATATATTCAGTCACCAGGGCTGCCAACTGTAGTGCTCTATTAGGCTACATTATATCAGGTATATTTTGAACTAATTAGATATTTCGATATTACCAACTTAATTTCGTCATTATTCTAGATAGGTTACTGTAGAATAATTATTGGCATGAAAAGTAGGCTGTATAGTTCTTCACGGAACTTCTTGTTTCTAATGACATTGTATGCTGATGCAGTTCTGTGCCAACAGAACCATTGTTTACATCATCACCATCATCACCATCTCCAATGGGAAGGCAGAAGAGAAGTGGTCTTTTGAAAGAGGTCAGACTGAAAAAATGCCTGGTGTTTGGTCGGGGAGAGGGGTGGTCCTTAAATAGAGGTAACAAATACATTGAGCTTATGAGGTTTTAAATCGGTTCCAAGAAAAATCTGTCTTTAAGAGGGGTGGTCTTTTAGAAAGGTTTCACTGTATTGTAACGGACTATTAAAGAAGAAGAAAACTATGAGATGACATGTTTCACTCGTCAAGCGAGCATCATGAGATCTATATATGCAAGACAAATAGCTGAAAACCTTACCAAACCTACAGTGGCACCCATGGACAGTCTCTGCCCTCCAAAAACAAAGTTCAAGAAAACATGTCAGAAAACTTAGTAAGTGTGGTAATTCTTTTTCTTCCTCTTCTTAGCGTGTTCCCGTTGGATTGGGGCCCGCTTTTCGGGTCAATGCACGCAGGCGCGGATCTAGAGTTTGGCTTTGGGAGGGTCAGAGAATCGAAATTGTTAAGAAAAAGGTATCACTAAAAACGCAATCACAAAATAACCAAACGTACAAAACCAGACCAATTTTTTTGCAAGCTACATGGATAGAAATTTGATGCGTTTAGCGCACCAAAAATATTCGTACAAATTGCAGCGGCATGTTTTGCGACTTTTACATCGAGCTTTGAGAAAGTATCAAGATACGTTACAGTTTCGGCAAGTCGAGTTGGTACCGACAAAGGGAGAAAGTCACAGCTTAAATTGCCAACCAAGCTTGCAGTTTGGATGTCGGCAAATTCCAAATTCCTATCCGTGCATTGCTGCACATTCATCGTGACATCACTATAAACATCGATTCGGTAATCACAAGGTTTGCTAAACAAAATAGACGAGTTGATTTTGTTACATAAATAATCGTTTTTTAACAGGTATGGCATTGTAAATATGTACAGTTGTAACAGAACATAATAATTGCAATAACGATATTTTAGGTATTGAATATAATGAAAAAAAAACCTGTTTTTCAGTTAAAATTGGTTAAGTTTTATTTGTCTGGTTATTGTGTTCTCGTTTTTTGAGTTTGCAAAAAAATGTGGTCTCCGTTTGGGGAGGGGGGGGGGGGGGTCGGGACCCCCCCCCCCCCTTGAATCCGCGCCTATATGCACACCATTTATTTCGATGAAGCGCTTCCTGTGGGTTTAGGCTTCTTGATCTTAGATCTGACAATAGTATCTAGCCATCTTAGCTTAGGTCTCCCACGGTGTCTCTGGCCTTCCAACGAGTTGATAGGCTGAGCTGATGACTGAACCATGCGGTGCTCGTACGACATGGCCATACCAACTAATTCTTCATTCCTGCATTTTCTCATCGATTGGAGCAACACCAGCTAGTTGTCGGATCATTGTGTTGTTGATTGGGTCAAGCAGAGAAATGCCTAACAATCTTCTCAGCATGACGTGTAGCGAGTGCCCAACACTCCGTACCATACAAAGCAACTGGCCTCACCATTGAGCCGTATACCTGCGATTTCAGGTGGATGGGCATCTTCTCATCACAAAGAACACCAGTTACATCTCTGAATCGAATCCACATTGCATTTATACAGCCGTCACTCTGTAATCGAGAACTCAAATATCGAAATGTATCCACCTTGGCGAGAGGTGCTCCATTAATTTGTGTAATTCCAGGAGATGAAATCGTTTCAAGGTATTCAGTCTCGAGGATATTTAAACGAAGACCAAATCTTTCCAGACGATCATACCATGTTTGGACTTGGGTTTCGAGATCCTTCCTGGTGTGTGCCGCAAGCATCACATCATCAGCATATAACATTGTCCATGGCACACATTTCTGAAGTTTGCGCGTAATGGTGTCCATTATAATTACAAAGAGCAGTGGAGACAGAGCTGATCCCTGATAAAAGCCAACAGTTATAGGGAAGCTGTCAGTCATGCCGGGCATCTCGCATGGCTACTGGTGTTGTACAGCATTTTTACCCAGCTTAAGTAAGTTTCAGGTATTTGATGATCGCGGAGAGCATACCAAATCATATGATGTGGTACTCGATCAAATGCCTTCTCAAGGTTAAGGAAAGCAAGATGTAGTGGCCTTCCTTTCTCCCGTGATTTCTTCATCAGCTGGCGTCCAGCAAAGATGCATCTATCGTGCCACATCCCACATTGATTTTCTGAGAGCTGGATTAAGCTTCACAGCCGGTTGTCAAGGATATGCTCTAATATCTTCATGGTGTGGGAGAGGAGCCGGATAGTACGTTAGTTGGTACATTCAGCTGGGTCTCCTCTAGTATGGTGATACTAGATGACCAACACGTGGGTATATGTCTGCAGTGAATGATAGAATTGAAAAATATTTTGTGAGCCAGGTAATCGCTTTTTCGTTAAGTTCTTTAATTTTCCAGATTTCTGCCGGAAGATCGTCTGGTCCTGGAGCCTTTCCATTTTTCATGCTCCTAATGGCAGCTCTTACTTCATCTGTTGTAATACATGGGACTGGCCCAGCCGTAATATTGCCTTCTGGTATTGGTGGGTGAGGAAATTCAATGTTGGATATTTCACTGAAATACTCTCGCAAACGTTGAAGAATCATCTTGGTATCATGAAGCCGCCGACCATTCTCATCTTTACGCACTTATAGTGCGCTATATCCTGACCTGCTCTGCACCGTGCTCGCGTCAGTTGGTAGATGATTTTCTCCCCTTCCTTAGTTTTCAGTCGATCATACAAATGTTGGTGATTTGCTTTAGCCTCTGCAATTGCTTGTTTCGTCTTCTTCTTGGCTGCTTTGTAGTTCTGAAGGTTCTCCTCAGTCGGGACATTTGCAACTGTTTGAAAGCTGCTTTCTTTGTATGAACCTTTTCCTTTACATTGTCTGTCCACAACCACGTCTGTTTATCAATTCTGCGTGTACTTGGCTGTGTTACACCAAGCTCAACTTGAGCCAAACTAGTTACGCACTTGTTCAACAATGACCACGTATGATCAATTTGAGCAGAATCAACAGGAGGAAACTCAATCCTTTCGCTGATTGCCACCGTATGATTTTGTAACTTCACCATTTGATTTTGGGCTGATCTTTCACGTAGGATTGTCTGATATAGCCTTTCATTCTGAGGTCAGCAACTAGAAGTTTATGCTGGGGAGCTAGGCATACAGATGGTATTACCTTAGTGTCTATGACAAGTGGGAAATCACTTCTACGGAGTATTATATAGTCAATCTGGGTGTTGTGCCCACCGTTGGTGTAGATGATTAGATGTGATGAACGTTTCTTGAAGAACGTGTTGGTGATAACTAGGTCATTTGCTTCAGCAAATTCTAGGAGTCGGTGACTATCCTCATTCCTGATACCATAGCCAAAATTCCCATGACATTCGTACCCCTCGCTAATACTGCCAACATGTCCATTGAGATCTCCACAGAGTAGAAATAAGTCTTGTTCGTTGCATGTCGTAACAGCATCTTGAGTTTGTTCCAAAAAGTGTCCTTAACTGTAATTCATCATCATCATCTTTATTTCCCCTTCCTTCATTCACCCGTTTGACATGTCCAAACGTATTATACCAGTTAAACAGAATGAGGTGGATAAACAATCAATCACTGAACTAGAAAAGATAGGCAGATGGAGAGATAATAGGAGAAAACAATGACAGGGACAATCTCCAGAGCTGATACACTATCGTTCCAACTCACGGTTGCGGCTTCGGTGGCGTAGTTGGTAACATGCTGAGCCTCTATGCCCAAGATTGCGGGTTCAAACCGGGTCGAAGTCGTCGGATTTTTTTAATAGCGTTAAAAATCCCTCAGTATGCCTTCCTTCGGAGGGGAAGTAAAGCCCGCAGCCCCATGTCATGGATTTATGGCATGAAAAAGAACCTTCAACTAACTACACTTGTGGAAGCTAAAATTTATAGGTTAGTTTGATAACGCTCTATTAGTTCCAACGTTCGCCGCCAGGTGCTGACTGAAAAGGCATTTAGTAGCCACATCTGCAGCTAGGTGTCGTTCATGTTAGCATTTGGTAGCAAAAGTAGGAACTACTTAAAATTGATTGTCTGCAGTCCTTGTACCTGAATCACAGATAACACACACATAACACAGCCATCACAATTAACACCGGTTATCAGACAAATAGGACTCAACCACTGGAGGGAACATCGGAATCTAACCGCATCTCCAGGTGGAAGAGCAAGCTGCCGCCGGATATCCCTGTTAAGGAAGAGCTAGCCCCAGGAAATGACCTGCCTTACCCTGTTTGGAAATCACTTAATCGTCTCAGGGTAGGCGTCCCTCGTTGCAAGACCAACATGCAGAAATGGGGTATCCTTCCAGCTGATGGAGACACGTCCTGCGAGTGTGGAGCAACACAAGACCCAGCCCACCTGCTCATTTGTCCACTACTAGAACAACCCTGCACTACCCAGGACCTGATCGAGGCAAACAACAAGGCCATCGGAGTTGCTACATTCTGGAAATGATCGGACACGGAAATGAATGAATGAATCAGACAAATTCTACACACACCCAAAGTATACGGGGCTACATGACCGCGTTGTCGCAGCCCCTAAACTAAGGAACCAACCACCTTACGGTCTCATCAACAATGCTCAGTGGGAGATATTCCTTCTATGATTGACTGGAATCCAGACAACATAGGAAAAGAAGATAACCGGATGAATAAAGTAGGAATATATGGAATAAACAAGGACGGTGGATAGATCCACATCAAGCTTTGGAGATTGTCCTTGTTTTACCCGGTCGCACCTGCCTGTCGTGTTCTGCTCTCCTGTGGCTTCCTGCCTTACATGTCCTTCGTTTACTTCCTCGTGTTCCTTGCCCATCCTACACCATCTTGTTTAAGCAACGAACTGGAAGGTCGAAATCAGCTTATCTGCGTTATAGCATTGATTGGATTGAATGTGCACCTTTGAAGACGGTATCTGTAATTTTTGTGTGTTTGTCCTGATTTTCCTGCATTTGCACCTGCGTGTCTTTGTCTTTTTGTGGATCCGTGGTTCTATTCTCTTCCTGCACCCTTCCGTATAGATTTAGAATGGCATTATTTGAATTACCAGCAATGGTATGTCTGAAGTTATCATGAGATATGTTTCTGACCCTGCTGCTACCTGTCATTCTATCTTCTCAGATTTCTTCCCAACTGGCATCACCTTTGTTTTCTAAGCTAATTTTCATACTTTGCATTCTTAGCCTGCAAGTATAAGAGATTGTCATTACAACCATAAGACAAACTGCTTAGTATGATTTCCACCAAACTTAATCCCAGATCTCTAATTTATGGCTTGGAATAAATAAGCCAGACTTAAAATGAAATAAATCATCTTTCCTTCAACTCTCACTGCAATCTGTTTTTCAACTTAAATAGCTTTGATTTCCTGGAACAGTCCTTCTTGATATCACATGCCAACTGTCTATATCTCTTGTGGATTATTTCAATTGCTAGGCGACTGGCTGCGTGGCCCAGCAGTAACGTTCTCGCTTTGTATCCTGGCACAGCCAGCTGATTTGAGGGTGCGCAAATGCGAGGGAGTCGTGTCAGTAGATTTACTGGCATGTTAAAGATCCCCATTGGGGAAAAATTCCGGTACTACACCATCTCTAACAGCCAGAGTATTTAAAAGGGACTAAAACCAATGTGCCATTGCTAGGCACATATGAAATCCAATCTTAAAAGTCCTGGTACAATTATCAGCCAAGGTTGCACACTCCTTTCCATAATGCCTGCTTAAGATTTGACAGTGTCGGCACCATCAAATACTAGAGAATATCAATACAGGACACTCCTTGACGAAAGAGGAAGCATCCTGTTAGTGGCATTTTTTAGCGGCGTGGTAACTATGCATTCTCTTCTAAGTTGTATTGTCTGTTAAGCAATGGTCAAGGATTGCTTTCAGCTGGCAGTATACAGTATCTAGTTGCATGTTTTAACTTGCATGCAAATGAGCGGGGGAGCATTCCGGAGAAGTGTGAGAAGCATGATATTGAGCAAGGATGTCCCTCAGAACAGCAAAAAGATCATATATCGGACGTACTATGTCCCTATCCTGACGTATGCCTCAGAGACCTGGGTTATGAAAGGAAGGGAGAAGAGCAAAATACAGGCCAGTGAGATGAGGTTCTTGAGAAGCAGTATTGGAGCTACAAAGATGACAGAATAAGAAATGAGAAGACCAGAGAATTAATGAAGGAAGAATCATTGCAGGATGGTATAGAGAAATCTAGACTTAGATGGTATGGACATGTAAAACGAATGGAGGAGAAGAGGATACCCAGGAGGATACACGAGACGAAGTGGAAAGGAAAGAGACCGAAAGACAGGTGGCTGAAGGGGGTGGAAGAAAGCGTGAAGAAGAGAGGAGAAGACTGGACAAGGGTGGAGGCTGAGAGATGGTGGGAAGACAGAAGACGGTGGAGAGGCTTGTGTTCCAAACAGACCCGGCCAGTGGCTGGAAACTGTGCAAGATGATGACATAGAACTCAATGTATTTTAAAATACTTGCTCCCAATACAACAATCATTGGACACCTCTGCGAATTCCACCCAATATATGTGGGATGAGAAATCATATCCAGTGATCCTGATCTTAAATTTAAAAAAAGAAACCGCATGGGTTGTGAGTCATCATCAAGAGCCTTGTAAAAAGAGGGAAACAAGAGGAGGTTGCACAGGGTTTTGCAGGTTGAAGGTGTATAATAAAAACAAATGCACAAAGTGGCTCTCTTTCTCTTTGAGTGAATAAAGAACGAGTATGGCAAGGAGATTGTTAACATGTCCACTTTGGCAATCTTATGAGCACTGTTTTTTAGCATGAGTCACTGTGAAATGTTCAATATTTTCCATAGTTCTAATAAGCATGGATCTTAACCATGTTGGTTAATTAATAGGAATTTCCCCATTGCCTCACAAATAGTATTACCTGCCAGTCAATATTTAATGAAACAAAATGTTGGACAGTATTGTACATGTTTCGCCCTACCTCAGCGAATTAACTTGTATGTCTATATCTTAAAATAAGTAATCCTTACAAGCTGAAGAACTGATTGGTTGCTCATAATATGACCTAGACAGTCTGTATTCTTCACAATGACGAAATTTACTTAAAATCTCGAAGTTTACTTAAGTTTAATTTTTTTAGTAATATTGTTCATTACCTAGGAAGTTGGGTTACACAAGAAATGATATGCACTAAAGAAATAAAAACAAGCAAAAGAAGCCTTCAGTAAGAAAAGAAAATTATTTTGTGGAGCAATGAAAGTAAGCCTAAAGAGGAGATTAGTGAAATGTTTTGTCTGGAGTGTAGCAATGTATGGAGCGGAAACTTGGACGCTTAGGAAAGATTGGTTGGTTCCTCAGTTTAGGGGCTGCGACAACGCGGTCATGTAGCCCCGTGTACTTTGGGTGTGTGTAGAATCTGTCTGATAACCGGTGTTAATTTTGATGTGTAACTGTTTTCTTTTTTTGTTTTTTTTTTAAATTTAAGTACAGACTGTAACTTAGAATTTTTCAAATAGTTCCTACTTTTGCCGCCAAACGCCACCGTCAATGACTACTAGGCCTAGTTCAGAACTTAGCTACTAGACGCCACCACAGTCGGCTCTTGGCAAGGAACATAGAAACCTAAGAGCGTTGTTTACATTCTTAACCTATCCAATTTAGCTTCACACAGGTGTAATTAGTGGAAAGTTCTTTAACATGCCATAAATCTATGACATGGGGCCGCTGGCTTTACTTCCCCTCCGAAGGAGGGCATACTGAGGGATTTTTAACGTTCTTTAAAAATCCGACTGTTTCGGCCGGGTTTGAACCCGCTATCTTGGGCATAGAAGCTCAGCATGCTACCGACTACGCCACCGAAGCTGCCTACTTAGGAAAGAAGACGAGAGGCTTTTGAAATGTGGCTGTGGAGGAGAATGGGGAGAATAAGTTGGAAGGACAAAGTGAGAAATGAGGAAGTAGGAGGAGAAGGAATGAACTAAAGAAGATAAGGAAAAGAACAATGAATTGGATTGGACACTGCCTAAGAGGAGATGGTTTGGTGTAAAGTGCATTAGAAGGGACAGTCCAAGGGAAAATCCCAAGAGGAAGAAGGTTTCAGATGCTGGATTCCATCAAGATTGATAAATCTTATGAGCTGATGAAACGTGCTGCCGAAGACCGGATGAGGTGGAGAGAGGAAACCTGCCGTCAGTCAGATAAACTGATGATGATATTTATTGTGTATCATATTTTCATGTTTTAGAAAATACTTAGTGGGCACCTGAATAATTTCACAATTCCACCTGGTTTTTGTATAGATAAGAACTCTCCAGTTTTCTAAATTTTATTGTCAAGTTTTATACATTTTCATTTCTATTGCAATTTTTTTATTGATCTTTTAAATTTCATTTAATTTTCGAAGGTTGCTCAAAATTATTTTATACAATTTATATACAGTTACTTAATATTTCTTATAGAATTATTATTTTTGTTTAAAAGGTTATCTTATTTTACCTAATGCACCCATTCCATCATATTCCCAAATCTACTACGAATTGTATATTATGACTAGGGTCCGGACATTTATGCACTGAAAATGATTAAAATATGCATGCAATTGTGCTCTAAAAATGTAGAAAATATGTATTAAAAAATTGAAAAATATGCACTTAACAATAAGCCAATTGTAACTATTATAATGCTTGCCACCTCAGGTTTGTGGGGCAATATACTTGCTTTAATGACATCCACACAAAGACTAGGACACCAACTTCTCTATATTCACACACTATTTATTTATCAAAAGCAAGCTTCCATTACCTGCATCTGTTATCCTTGCCTGGCATCCGAACACAGAACACACAACACTAATTGACAGAATGTTAAACAACCTGCTATTTCAAGTTCACTCAGAACACATCAGAAGCAAATTCCACAAAGTCAATAATGGTCTGCCACAAGGGTCGGTTCTATCTTCTGCTCTTTTCAACTTATATATCCACGACCTGCCTGAAACAGTGTCCCGAAAGTTCATATATGCGGACGATATTTGCCTTACAATTCAGCGACCCAACTTCGCAGAAGCTGAAATAGTTCTTAATCGAGACCTTGAACTGTTGGATGACTATTTTCAAAGATGGTATCTACATCCTAACCCACAGAAAACAGTGACATCTACATTCCATCTAAACAACGCAGAAGCGAACTACCATCCAAGGCTATTCCTCAAGGGTCATCAACTACAATATTGTGCCAATCCCAGTTATTTAGGAGTAACATTGGATAGGTCTCTTACGTACAAACATCATCTGCAGAAAACCGCCAACAAACTAAAGAGTCGTAATAACATTCTCCAACGACTGGCTGGAACTTCTTGGGGAGCGGATGGAAACACTTTACGGACAACATCTTTGGCCTTGGTCTATTCGGCAGCAGAATACTGCTCTGGTATCTGGCTTAATAGTGCTCACACACAGCTAGTAGATTCACAACTTCGCCAAACCATGCGGATCATAAATGGTACACTTCGTGCTACACCGATCAAATGGTTACCGGTACTCAGCAATATAGTACCTCCACATATCAGGAGACAGAAGGCCCTTTTTCAGCTGTGGACAAGAATGTTGAAGAATGAACATCTACCTGTTCATGAGGATATCAGACAGAAATGTACACGCCTTAAGTCTCGTCAGCCTGCTTGGAAGACGGCTGTGAAATTAACATCCAGCTCCTTCAACTCCACTTCTAAGTGGTCAATAGAGTGGTCTTTATCCCCACCTCCTGCAATAGTGGACATTAATAATCCATCTACAAAACTGGCAGGCTTTGATCTGCCACTCTGCACCTGGAGTAGACTAAATCGCATGAGATGTGGACTAGGTAGAACAGGATCTACTTTACACACATGGGGCTGGTCAGTTTCTCCCCATTGTGATTGTGGAGAGGTTCACCAAACAATGAAGCATGCAGTGCAGGAATGCCCACTCCGTGCTTTCTCTGGCACCATGGAAGTCCTCAATTCAGCAACATCGGAAGCAGTGAAGTGGGTAGCGGAATTGGACATTCACATTTAGTGAGACGTACATCAGTCACACTCAATGTTTACAACCTCAAGCTTCGTAAATTGCTTTGTATATACATGATAATTTGTATTTACTCTCTGCTTATCTTCCACTGGATATGTAAATAGTTTATAGGTTGTTTTCATCATACGCTAAATAAATAAAATTCGAACACAATCAACACTAACTTGCTTCGATTCCATTTTTCTATAACTAGGTTCCATTCCACATCCCATTTTCTAAGAAAACACAGCTCCCATCTTGCATGCTATCCTCTACAAAATCAACACTCCACACCAAGAGTAATTCAATCCATCATTAAAAAAAAATAAAGGTTTCATACACAATTTTCTTTTATCTCCAACTAGCCTCCATCTTGCCCGAATTCCCACTCACAACAGCTGATTTCCATGACAACCTCACCATGCCAAGGAACCTTTTGCCAATCTGCCAAGGCCACCTGGTTATTTTGCACAGCCACCTACCAGCAATAGCCAGACCACCGCCGAGAATCTCTATGGCCAAAACACATACAACATTCTGCGGTGGTCTACCATTGTGGCCACGGCTGGCAACCCGATAAAAACAAAATAAATTAATAGAAAAAAACAAGGAGTCTCAGTAGCCCACAAATGTTAGGTTACACAATCTAATTCACTCTTCTTTCGCTCCTTGGTCATAATATGTGCAGTAGTTTTTGCATGTTGTTCAAGTTAAATTTCTTTACAAATTTCATTTTCTTCGAGCATATTTGACAATAGATGACAACGCCATCAGTTGAATAATCACTATTATCTGACACCCACTGATTTAATAAATACTTTCTGCTGCTCCTCTCTTTAGTCATATGCAGACTAAGGATAAAGTAACACTGAAGAAACTCCTCACAAAACTAACCCTGGGCTACTGGCTGCCAGGATGGTGAAAGGAATGTCCCACCCCATCCCCTTCTTGAAATAATAGCCCCTGGCACTACATCCCGTGAAGGGCCTTGGCCTACCAAGTGACCGCTGCCCAAACATTTGGCCTGCAGATATTGGGGTGACGCGTGATCAGCGCATCGGGTCCCCTCAGCCGTTAATCTTGGTTTTCGTGATCGGGGCACTGCCTCACTGTCAGACAGCTACTCAATTGTCCTCACGAGGCTGAGTGCACCCCGTTCCTGCCCTCACGTCAGTTTCTAAAATCCCTAATGGAGCCGGGAATCGAACCCGGGGTCTCCGGGTGAGAGGCAGGCGCGCAACCCCCAATACCACGGAGCCGGTTCCTTTCTTAAAATAGCCACGCTTAAAATACTGTTACCTGTTGCTCAGAAAGTTCCTTACAAGGGATGTCCAACATGCAGGCAAAACTAATTTTGTTCAATATGTTTTAAAGTATACTTAAATTCAAATGTATAGGACTTTGCAAAAGTATGCTGTTATCCTCAGAATAGGCGGCTTCGGTGGCATAGTCGGTAGCATGCTCAGCTTCCATGCCCAAGATTGCGTTTTTAAGAGCATTAAAAATCCCTCAGTATGCCTTCCTTCGGAGGGGAAGTAAAGCCGGCGTTCCCATGTCATAGATTTACGGCATGTTAAAGAACCTTCCTCTAATTATACCTGTGTGAAGCTAAATTATACATAGGTTAATCATTCAACAAACGCTCTTAGGTTCCGACGTCGGCATCTGCGGTGGCATCTGGTACAAATTCTGAACTAGTAGTCGTTAACGGTGGCGTTTGGCGGCAAAAGTAGGAACTACTTGAAAAAATTCAATGTCTGCAGGCCTCACTTGAATTGAAAACAGATAACACACACTAATACAGTCATCACAATTAACACTGGTTATCAGACAGATTCTACACACACCCAAAGTACACGGGGCTACATGACCGCGTTGTCGCAACCCCTAAACTGAGGAACCAACCATCCTCAGAATATGCAATAAATCCAATGAACCCCCAAAATATGCGTTTGCTTATGCGCATATGCATTTTCAAAATATCCAGTTCCTAATTATAATAATTAGTTTTATGTGTTCTCAGTTTGTAAGGATTACATATTTTAAGATGTAGACACATAATTTGCTGATGAAGAGCTTGAAGTAAGCTTGAAACACTTCTAACATTTTGTTCATGAAATATTGACTGGCAAATAGACTATCCTTTATGTTACCCATAGTTGTTCATAGGGAAACATGATGTGGTATTGTCACACATGTGATAAGATTTATTGTGTCATTTGAAGATTGTTAGTCTTACACTATCTTGGAATTTATGTGTGTGGCAGTATGTCCACCTGTAAAGATTGCCTTGTCCTTTAATCTATGCCCGTCGTGTTTGAAGGACACTATGTGACTGTTGAAATCACATTAAGGTTTGAAGCATGGCCCCCATTTTGCTGGGTTACTATAGGGAGTTAGTGCTTTGTGCCTACTGGATTCTTTGAGGTGGCAGGGGGCTTAGCCCATTTAAATAGGTTACCGTGGTGAGGTCTTGATAATATTAGGGCCCCTTCACACGAGGCCACTTAGCAGCGCTTCTTCGTGGCGCGTTGGTGGCGCTTCTACCAAGCGTTAGTGGCACTTCTACCAAGCGTTAGTGGCGCGTTGGTGGCGCTTCTACAGAGCGGGCGCTTCTACCAAGCGTAGCTCAGTTTTCCAGTAAACATGGACTTAGAAGGTGATATAATTCTTGCCATGCCCCTCATACGGAGGAGAAAGAGACTTAAACGGAAAACAAGAAGATTCTGGGTGCATCCATTGGTTTTGGAAAGGCAGAATTGAGGACTGTTCTACACCTTATTCGATGATCTACAACAGGATGACGAAAAGTTCTTTGCGTACTTTCGCATGTCCAAAAAATCATTTTAAGAGTCCCACGCCGTAGTTGTGATCGTAGTTAGTAATTTATTTATTGCGTTTTTAAGGGGCGGAACTACGAGGTCATCTGCCCCTGTAGTTGTGGTCGTTTAATCGTGCACCACGGCTGTGAGGGCAGCTGTAGCAAGTCTTGAGATCGTAGGTTCAAAACCCAGCACTGACAGAAAATATCCAGAGTGTGGTTTTTCTACACTCCATCTAGGCAAATGCCGGGATATTACTTTACCACTGCTAGTAACGCACATGATAAGGACTTCCTGGCCTCTGAGACCTACGAAGATATCCAATTAACTACGGAATCAACCGGCCAGTGCATACCCATAAGGTATCTTCTGAAAAATGGGTATCATAATGTTTTCTTGCGATTCTGTTGAATCATTCTTCAGTACATCCCCTAGGGGCTTACGACTAGTGGGACGTGGGTTTGGTGACCACGAGACCCCAGCTGAGTCCGGTATTACTTGCACTTACTTGCGCCGGGCCCCTTTCTGTCATCTTTCATGTCAACCACCCTTGATCACCTTTCGTTCACTTACGACATTACGACACTCCCCCTCCCTCAGGGGCTTACAACTTGTGGGACGTTGGTTGTTGACCACGGCCCAGCTGAGTTCGCGATTGCTTCCACTTAATTGTGCCGGGGTCCTCTGGAATATTTCCTGTCGGCCTGCCTTGATCAACTCTTGTTCTCTTCCAACCCTGAAGGTATTAGGATATCCAAGGTCTAGGGAGTCTTTCAAATTCCCGCCTTAATTGTACATTGTCTCATCTTTCCTGATACCCTCGTTCTTCAAAGGGTCAGATCTCTTGTTTTTCTTGTCATATCTCTTTCCTTCTGCATAAGGTCATAAAGGAGGCACGGGGTGTGTAGACCCACCACTGAAGGTGCGCCCTGGATAGTGCTACACCCTCAAGGGCTCACGGCTGTTGAGTTCGGAAGGATACCTGAGCTGAATCTTTTTTTTTTCCTTTTTCCAGTGGCTCTGGGGCGGACACTCTTATTTTCCTTCCTATGTGCCTTTCATGGCTCTACATCCTTCCAAATCCATCAATTCTCATTTTTCGAGGGTTGAGGGTATTTCTTTTACCTGTATTTTATTTCCCTTATTCCTTCCTTTTGTTATTTTCTTCTCTTAATCTGTAAGTTAGTTGTAAGTTTTAGTTCTAGTGTTCATTTCATCATATTTCATTTTCACCCAAACATTTAGAGGCCAATAACCTCGATGTTAGGCCCTTTAACATCAACAGCTTGCCACGGTGGGTAAGTGGTTATAGTGTCGGACTACCAACCCCAAGATTGCAGGTTCGCCCCTGGCCATGGTAAGTGATTTTTGAAGGCGACAAAAATCACGACACTCGTGTCATACGTTGTTGGCATGTTAAAGAACCCATTTGAATTCAGTAGGCCATGTTCAATGGCAAAATTAATCTCTGGATTTTCCGCCAACACAAAGTTCCTCCATTCTCTACTTGAAAGCGCTGTAGTGTCAAGGAGTTTAGATATCTAACCTCCTTGACTTTCATAGCGTTCAAAGGAATGACGAAATTCGACATGCAAGCTACCCTCTGGGTGTCAATTAACAAAGCTTGCACCAGGCACCCGAGGCCATACGATATTATTATTAACATCAACAAACATCAAATTACAATTTCAGCAATACCTTTGCCGACAATGAAAACTGCATGTCCGGGTTACGTTGTATACACAGTGGAAATAATTTCTTGTATGAAATGTTTGGATTGCATTTCTCAGAACTCTAACTCATTAATCTAACCGCAGCAACAGACTTGCCAGCGTCATTGCAGAGAAATTTGTATCACCGATTACGGATATTAGACCGTATTGCACAAGCCGAAATAGGCTACCGGTTGCTTCCAAATGCCTTCTGTACTAACCATTCAGCAGGAAAGTTAATGAAGTTTTATAAAAACCGAGTGAACCTAATGGAATTCTATTTAAATCAGGTGTAAGGTATGCCTAGTTTCTCTCAGATTTAATATCACGCTATTTTATTTTGTGATATAATTTGCATGTTGATATTGCGGAAATTATAATAAGTCTTTGTTATGCTATGCGGTGTTGACTGCGCTGTGTGAGCAGTTGAGTAACTAACGGGATTTCATGTAAAAAGCCTCATTGTCTAGGCCGGTAGTGGAGAGCGCAGCTGGCATCCAGTTGGCCGTGAAAATACACGACCATGTGGCGAGCCGTCCGTTAGTAGCGCTACCGACGCGCCACTAACGCGCCACGTATGCGCCACTAATTAGTGGCGTGGCTGCAGCCTCGTATGAAAGCAACAATCTAGTTCCTGGTTTCGCGAAGAGAAGCGCTTCTTTTCGTGGCCACTCTTCTGTGGCGGTGGCTGTGTGTGAACGCTCTCATTTATCTCTAGTATTTATGAACGGAAGCGCTTCAGAGAAGCGCTGCTAAGTGGCCTCGTGTGAAGGGGCCCTTAGGTTATGTTAGATGATGTATATGGAGATGTGTTTGTTATCAGAGATGCTTCTGAGAATGGTTATGAATGTGGAGTCAGTTTTATGGAAGTAAAAATATTTTCTATTGAAAGTTTCTGAAGATGGTGTGGTTTAATAACGTTTCCCTTTGTGTGCAAACACCATAAGTGGTCCCCAAGTAACCCCACCACCCCAATCGATATGTTATAACCTCGTCAGTGGAAATTCATTGGCAACTTGTTGAGGTGTATGATGCGAATGCAATGCTAAGGAAACGGGTTCAGATGTATAAAACAGGAATAAGAATATTTTTTCACCATTGATCATTTAGATGAAATAGGTTTTGTCATTTATGGTACAGTATAATTATTAGTATCCTCTATATACAGTTATTAAAAATCAATATTTACAATTTTTATCTCCAAGAATTCTTTTACGTTGTAAAATGGATTTTCTAACATCCATTTGTACAGTTTTCTTTTGAACACACTGAAGGACATAGACTGTGCAGAATGTGGTAATTTATTAAAACAATGTATGCCATTTACTTTATGTGAGCTACCAGTTTTTGCCAGTCTGTGGCTTGGGATATCAATGTTTCCTTTATTTCGAATGTTGTGATGGTGTATGTCTTCCCTAGTGATAAATTCACTTAAATTGTTTTTGACATAAAGTAATAAGATGAAAATATATAGATTTGTAATTGTTAATATTTTAAGTCTAATAAAAAGGGGACGACAGTGCTCCCTAGGATCAGCTTTACACATTACGCGAACAACTTTGTTTTGTATCAGCAATACATTATGGACATATGGTGAGTGACCACATAGTAGCAGCCTATAAGAAATGTGGGACTGAAAAAGTCCAAAATATGCCATTCTCAGGTAGTCTGTTGTCACTAATTCCCTCAATTTCCACAGGAGGTAAGAAACCCGTGATACCCTTTTACAGACATGGTTGAGGTGAACTTCCCAGTTTAAGTTGGAATCTATATAAATGCCTAAGAGCTTATCTGACTAATTTCTATATTGTTAGACAATACTAACAGAAAGTGTTGAGTTTTATCCTCATTGCATAGTAATTTGAAAATGAAAATCCACAGCCTGCTTCCAGTCTCCGACCGGGTCAGGAATGGAATGAATGAAGCCCCCATCTAGCGGCGAGGATATGAACTGTGCCGGCTGACGAGCATAGTAACTTATTGGATGAAAACCAATTTCCACGTTTGCCCATGTTTGTATGTGCAGCCATTTTTGAACTGTTGTTACAAGACTGACACAATACATGCCCCATGATACAGCTGGTCTCCTGCTTTGACCACAAGCTGATTTGTCACCCAGGAGAGGTCTTGTCACCTTATTGTTTTGAGCTGCGTATGCACTTGGGATAGACAATATCAGCGCCAGAATTGGACCATGAATCTTTGTGGAATTTGCCTTACACCACTTGGCTTTGAATAGTATAATGGGTGTCAAGGGAACTACTTTGAATACTGTAAAGGAATATAAAGTGGTGCTAAGACTCCATGTTAACCTGTGTGATTGTTGTTGCAGGCATCACTGGAGGTACGGCAGGCAGGGCGCCGGACGCTGAGCACTCTGTCAGGCGGCACCATGGGCGGCTCGTCGGTCACCATCCTGCACTACAACGACGTGTATAACATCGACTCACGGGTGACGGAGCCCGTTGGAGGAGCGGCACGTTTCTGTGCAGCCATGAGGTCTTTCTCCCATCTGAACCCCCTGGTGCTCTTCAGTGGGGACATCTTCTCCCCCAGCATGTGTGAGTGTTATTGTTGTGGGATTTGTCAAGTGAGGAGCTCTAACATGGATCATTAATTTGCTCCCCACGACCGCGAGAGGGAACTCTACCACACTCCCTCCAGACAAATGCTGGGATAGTACCTCTTCTCAAGTCCTGGGGCACCTACCCCATTCCTGGCCCTAATAATTACAGTTACAGAAGCACAGGTTATTAGACAAATTAAACACACATCTTAGTATATGAGGCTGATGACCAAGTTGTCTAAAATCCTTAAAATGAGTTAATAATTATGCTGTTGGTTTTACGTCCCTTTTAACTTTTGCGGCTTTTAGAGACGCCGAGGTGCAGAAATTTTGCTTCAAGGGGGATCTTTAACATATGGTACCAGGAAAAGTACTGACATGGTTCCCTTGCATTTGCGCACCCTCAAATGCCAACGGACTGCAACCTTGGTAAAATGCCCACAAAATGTTGATTAGAAAGCATATTGAAAAATCCACAGCCTGCTTCCAGTCTCCGACCGGGTCAGGAATGGAATGAATGAAGCCCCTATCTAGCGGCGAGGATATGAACTGTGCCGGCTGCCGAGGCCTGATGCACTCCTCTGGGGCAATGATTAAATGAATGACAGATGAAATGAAATGATAGTGGAGAGTGTTGCTGGAATGAAATTTTGACAGGGAAAACCGGAGTACCCGGAGAAAAACCTGTCTGCCTCCGTTTTGTCCAGCACAGATCTCACATGAAGTGACCGGGATTTGAACCACGGACCCAGTGGTGAGAGGCCGGTGTGCTGCCGCCTAAGCCACGGAGGCTCTATTAGAAAGCATATTATTTAATAAAAATACTAGTGTTTTACGAACATTGAACTCGATTTGAAACCTGATGGACACATACTTTTCATCAAACTTTAACTATTTTTCCTCATTGCATGGAACTGGAACTAGCCTTGCCTCGCTATTTCCATCAACTGCTCCTTTACCATGACTGGGTCCCAACAATATGGAATTTCAGCCCTGAACATAACAGAAATTCTAAAACAGTAAAGAAATTTAAGGCTGTTTGCCGAGTTTTTTATACCTGCTGACTGTTTTGTGTGACTGATGATGGATGGTAGGACGTATCATTGCTCTAGGGTTATGGTAGATCATCATCATCATCATGAACCGGCTACAGTTTCCCGGGTGTGGTGAATGAGCGCTCTCTTTTTAGTTCTTTCCAAGAATGTTTCCCCCTCCATGATCTGCTGCACATCCAGACCTCTCCCTGCAAGATCATTTCTAACCTGGTCGATCCATCTCTTCCTTGGTCGACCTCTTGGTCTCTTGCCTTTCAGTTCTTTCTCAAACCACACTCTAGCTGTTCTGTGTGTCCATTCTTTTGAGATGACCGAACCATTTCAGCCTGGCTTCAACACAGATCTCATTAAGACATTGTTTTACTTGAACAAGATGGTGTAACTCATTATTTTTTATTTTGTCCCTCCTTGTCTTCTGAATCATAGTTCTTAAAAACTTCATCTCCAACGCCTGTAGTTTGCTGGTATATCTCTTGGATTGGGTACAGGTTTCTAAGCTATATGTAGTAACAGGTACAAAGAAGCTCGTGTAGAGTATTAGTTTTGATCTTAAAGGAACTTGCTTATTATCATCGAGCATTTTTTCTTATTATTAGTGGTATGGTGTTAATATTAATTGTGCCAACTACTGTAATTCTTATTACCGGTATGTATTATGTGTACTTGTTTATAATTGTCAGATTTTTTAAATTTTTATTATCATGAAATGTATGTAATCTTTCTGTACAATATCCCGTGATTGTAGGAGAGGGCCACGAGCCCTAACATCCATGGATAAAGACATAAATAAGCATCAGTTATTCTCTCTACTCGGTGTAACAAGATGACGCGAGTTCTACAAAAGCCGCCACTGAATTTAACCTTCTCTAAATTACTGTCATCGCGGCAGGAGATGGCAGTTGAGCCCGCTGCGACGGGGTGCGAGGGGTCTTGCAGTACGCATGCGCGGTCCGCCTATTCCTAACTTAAATATATCAGCTTCCCGCATGCTATTGGTTGTCATTGCAGCAGGCGACACTCAGTCAGTGAAAGAAGGAATGTGCTGAGTGAGTGAAGCAAGTAGTGACCAACTGAATGCTTTTGGAATGCGCGATACGCAGTGAGCGGGAAGACCTCTGCAGTTCAAACCTGACTGCCATCTCCTGGCGCGATATCAGTAGCATTGTACCTAACATCACTGAATCTATCAATGACCTCCTTTATGAACTAGCACCTTCAAAGTCATACCAAATCATTTTTGTAACAAAGTTCAGATTCTGAAGAGGAATTTTATTTCAAGATTTTCAATATTTATCTTTGAAATGAATGGCTATTCTTTCCATCATTGAAACAGAAAGGCAAACAAAACTCCTATGTGTATGGCCCAATGTCAGCGGCCATGCCGGGCTTGGAGCCAAGAGACGAAGGATGCTGGAACTTTAGAAATTTCATAAAGAGAGCTTTGAAGCCATTTTATCAGTGTTGCCTTATGACATGACCTCGGTCAGCAAGCTCAGAAACTGTTCCATGTTACCAGTTAAGCTGCACGCTCGCGACCTTTAAGCTGACTGAGTCCATGCACCTCTCAATATTTCAGTTTGAATTATGCTTCAGCTCACGATGTATTTCCAGCACCTTGTGCTCTTTGCATATAGTGTGTAACCTTGGATTGAGGCTACAGCATAGTATAATGGCTTTGCGCTACCAATATATCATGTGCAACAGTAGAACCTTCGTCGCAGAAAGTAAAGCCTCAGTGGCGTGATATAAACACTACATGCTTTAAAATAATTTAATAAAATAGAAGGAGCCGTTGGTTAACACGACATAGCCTGCTTTTATTTTGGAGGGATTGTCGAAAACATCAATTTTCAAATTATATGCCGGAAGCATGATTTCAGTTCCAAAATAATACACTCACTCAGAAGGATTCTATGGGACACGAAGATCCCGCGCTGATCTCACAAAATGCCTCCACTGAACTCTGCTTTGGGCGAGTTCTTGCCGGTCATCCACATTTAGATGTCTACAAAGTTTGAAGATTTCTTTTTTCCAGGAACTTCGTGGTCTTCCTACTAGCCTTTTTCCTCTTGGTTCTTCATCTTCCATCCTTAGTAAATGACCAGCCCATTGTAGTCTTCTGGAGTTAATGATGTTGAGTATTGGTGCTTGCTGTGATTTGATCTTTTATACATACTTCGTGCATTCCATGTACCAATTCTCATATCCGATTTCCAGCTGATAGACGTCTTATTGTGAACATGATTTATCATCCGGGGCATATGTGAGAATATGTTTTCCGTAATAGGGCTGTTAACCCTAAGTGCAATCTCCAACCCGTAGGACCAGGGACTCTTGTTACCATACCTTAGCCAAGATTATCTCCCTTTAAGGCACCAGATACTCGCCCTCACCCACTTGCTGGTAGCGTAAGTAGGCAAACCTACCAATTTGAGCATTTCCCAGTATTTACCAGAGGCACCTATTTGGCATTAGTGCCTCCACTGAGATAACCAGCTATTCACCCTCACCATTTACTCGGTCTTGGGACCGGCACAGATGGAGCTGGATTTCTGCCCCTGAGCAATAATAATAATAATAATTTCCCCAATCAAACTAATGGATGTGCCCAAGGCTCCTGTAATTTTACACAATACAATTTAACAATATCTATAGTGAGTCTGATAGTTAAAATCGATAGTATTCATCCCTATGAATTGCATATATATATCATGTGGAGGCAAAGCGAGTTATTAATCAGGAAGATTATTTGTTAACCTAATTGCTTTTGTAGAAAATGAGAGAAAAACTTGAACCACAGTCACAGAATTAGAATTGGGAAAGTCTGTATAATCTGACAGTAGTTAACTTGGAAAGACGCTCATTGTGTCCAAGGGGTGTAAGATATTTTTCAGATGGTATATTGGTTTTCACGGCCAATGAATTAAAACTCGGCAATTTTTCTAGGTTTGTGCCGTGTCTTGTGTGGGGTTTCGCTTGGGCATTTAGCTCTCGCAGTAAAGAGGTGGAGGTGCGCTTCATAAAAAGGGAGGTAGCGCGCAGTTCGCTACTCCTATGGGGGTCCTGGCATGGACACCAAGAGCCCGCTGATGAGCCTGCTTGGGATTCCTATGCGAAACCCCACACAAGACACGGCATAAACCTAGCTAAATTGTTGTCAACATGAAAGCACTCTTCAATTACCTGCATCTCTTGTTCATTATCCACAACAACTTGCATTCCTCTCTCCCAAAACCAACTGCCAGACCCTTTCTAAAAATCACACAATCCTCCACCCCCCAACACCAATCTCCAGACCAGAGAGCACAACAATTCTCTTCATTTTTTATCAAAAGCCAGCTTCCATTCTGCATGGCATCCAAACTATCAATAAGATCTGTATGGTTACCTTGCCATTAGCCAAAGCCACCTACCAGCAATAGCCAGACCACCACCAAGAATCTCTATGGCACTGAACAGACAAGATTCTCCATGGTGCTGCACCAATAAGTGGCCATGGCTGGCAACCAGATAAAACAAAAATAATTACTACCAACAAAATAAACAGAAACAAGGCAAAACCCTGTGGGTGAGCTATTGTAACCACAATTTCGGTTTATTATAGCCGCTAATGTTACTCAGGGAATTTTCTGACTTATCCTGGAAAAATCAGGAAATAGTCAGGGAAATCTGATTGATGGTTTTGGTAGACATCCTGACAAACTTCCTTGCTTGCTTTGCAACTTATTCGTTGGTGTAGGCTCGTTACTTAGTGAGCAGTGTGATTTACCTGTTCCAGTGAGTTCATTTACCAAGGGGGAGCAGATGGTTCCCGTCCTCAACGAGTGCGGCACTCATTGTGCGGTCTTCGGCAACCATGACTTTGGTGAGTAACGGCGAGACTCAATCTGTGCATGTCGGTGTTTATCGTTGGCCTCTTGTGAAGTTGTGTTTGTGGTGCTGCAGACTTCGGGCTGGAGGTCCTCGGGGAGTGGGTGTCGCAGACGCAGTTCCCGTGGCTCATGTCCAATGTGATCGACCAGGAGACGGGGCGCCCTCTCGGTGACGGCCGCATCACGCACGTCGTGGACTGGAGCGGCAAGAGGATAGGCCTGGTTAGTGTTACAGGCTTCAAGGAGCTCCAGCTTGGAGTTGAATATAGCCTACTTTTCACATTTACAAAAATGTTGAAAAAGTAAACTATAAGATCAATCCGGGCAGATATGTGTGTAGATCTATACCAGGATATCTCAAGGCTATATTTCAAAATTGCATCAGTGCTACCAACTGCTGAAAAACATAATTAAAATTTGATAACTCAGAAGGTATGTATGGGAACCGTTCCAAAATTAACAAACATATAGATCATAAAATTTCAGATTAAATTTCAGGAGCACATACACAACAGTGCTACCAGTATGAATCTATGCGTCCTGATAGGTAGTCACCTATCGACAAATGCGAACATTGACGCTGAGATCCAACACCGCCACCAATGTGCCAGTGCAGCCTTTGGTCGTTTGTTCGTTCGCGTGTTTGACAATCACGACATTAGCATTTTAACAAAATTATACGTTTATCAAGATGTTGTAGTTCCCACTCTGCTCTATGGCTGCGAAACCTGGGTTACTTACAGAAGGCACCTCTTATCTCTAGAAAAATACCATCAACGATGCCTTAGGAGAATTCTTGGTATTAAATGGCAAGACCGGCACACTAATACAAGCGCATTAGAGGAAGCTAGCACTATAAGTATAGAGGCTCTCATAATAAAACACCAACTTCGATGGACAGGACATGTAGTTCGCATGCCTGAGTCCCGCCTCCCTAAACAAATCTTATATTGCCAGCTGAATGTCGGTCAGAGAAAGCAGGGTGGGCAACAAAAACGCTACAGAGATGTTCTGAAGACCAACATGAAGAAATGTCAAATTGATACAGGTAACTGGGAGGCTGTCGCATCCGACCGATCAGAGTGGCGCCGCAACGTCCGTCAAGGCCACTTGCTTTTCGAACAAGAGAGAAGAAGGCTTCAGGCTGAAAAAAGAAATGCCAGAAAAGAGCGCATGATTCGCAGAATGATCAACCCCCAAGATCCATTGGCTGCTCAAGACCTTGTGTGCCAATATTGTGGAAGAGTCTATGGTTCTCGGATCGGACTGTACAGTCATCAAAGAACTCGCGCAATATGATTAGGCCTAATGTTGGTTTACAGCGAAGATTTACATAAATGTACTTTGGAAGACAATCATACTCATATAACGAGTGATAGCCTAAATAATAATAAGATAGGTTCAATGTTTAACTGCGTGCGACATCCATACTACTGTATCTAATAGACTTCAACTAAATTTGTATGTGCACTGTGTATCTTAAGAGCTGGAATTATGCATATATACAGAGTCATCAGGGCTGCCAATTGTTGACGGAACGTCTTTTATATCCATATCCCTTTATTGTATTTATTATATTATTATCATTATTAATTTTGAACCCAAGTCTCAATATATCAGAAAGTATGCAGGCCAACAGTTCTAAACTTTGCAGTTAGAACATAAAATTGCAGATAAATTTTGATTAACCCATCATACATGACAGTGCTGCCAACATGATTCTATGCATGTTGATACTTTCAATGTTTAACTGCACATAACTTCCATACTAACAAATGGATTTCATTATGATTTTTATGTGCAATTTGTGCTTTAGAACATTCAGCTGTGCTTATTATATGAGTCACCAGGGCTACCAACTGTGAATTAATGATCTAAAAACTTTTGAACCCTAGAGTCAATATCTCTGAATAAAATGTGAACGGAAAAATTAATCAATGTCAAACTTAGCTCAGTGTAAGTTGAAGAAGTTATAGACATATTTAGTGTGAATCGTCAATGTTAGTGCTACCAACATAATTCTATATATCTGCATGTTTAATGTTCAACTGCAAGCAACTGTCATATTACTTTATGGATTTATATAAAAAATTTTGCACACATTGTTTGTCTTGGCAGACATAAGTATGCCTATTTACAGTGTCTGCGGGACTACCAACTGCCTAGTAACATTCTGAGAGCATTTGAGCCATAAAATCAATATCATAGGATCTCTTCACATAAACAGTTTGAAACTTTATACAGTATACTATAATCTATATATATAAAGCACAATGTTTGTCTGTCTGTCTGTCTGTCTGTCTGTTATGTATACAAATCTACACCGTTTCACCGATCTGAACCAAAATTTGTATACATACCCTTTGGAACCCTGCGGGTAACCCTGTCAACTTTAAATTTCGGACAGACCACCCCATTCCCTGCATTTAGGCCCTTTTGCACAAATCTACACCGTTTCACCGATCTGCACCAAAATTTGTATACTTATCCTTTGGAACCCTGCGAGTAACACTGTCTGCTTGAAATTGCGGACAGACCATTCCATTCCCTGCATTTAGGCCCTTTGTCCCAAATCTAAACCGTTTCACCGATCTCAACAAAAAATTGTATATTTACCCTTCGGAACACTGCGACTAACACTGTCTGCTTTAAATTGCGGAGAGGCTACTCCATCCCCTGCATTTAGGCCCTTTGGCACAAATCTATGCCGTTTCATCGATCTGAACCAAAATTTGTATACTTACCCTTTGGAACCCTGCGAGTAACACTGTCCACTTAAAATTTCAGACAGACCACCCCATTTCCTGCATTCAGGCCCTTTGGTCCAAATCTACACCGTTTCACCGATCAGAACCAAAATTCGTATTCTTACCCTTTGGTACCCTGCGAAAAACTCTGTCTGCTTGAAATTGCGGACAGACCACTCCATTCCCTGCATTTAGGCCCTTTGGAACAAATCTACACCGTTTCACCGATCAAACCAAAATGTGTATACTTCCCCCTTGAAACCCTGCGAGTAACACTGTCTGCTTGAAATTGCGGACAGACCACTCCATTCCCAGCATTCTAACACTGTCTGCTTTAAATTGCGGAGAGGCTACTCCATCCCCTGCATTTAGGCCCTTTGGCACAAATCTACACCGTTTCATCGATCTGAACCAAAATTTGTATACTTACCCTTTGGAACCCTGCGAGTAACACTGTCCACTTAAAATTTCGGACAGACCACCCCATTTACTGCATTCAGGCCCTTTGGTCCAAATCTACACCGTTTCACCGATCAGAACCAAAATTCGTATTCTTACCCTTTGGTACCCTGCGAGAAACACTGTCTGCTTGAAATTGCGGACAGACCACTCCATTCCCTGCATTTAGGCCCTTTGGAACAAATCTACACCGTTTCACCGATCAGAACCAAAATGTGTATACTTCCCCTTTGGAACCCTGCGAGTAACACTGTCTGCTTGAAATTGCGGAGAGACTACTCCATTCCCTGCATTCTAACACTGTCTGCTTTAAATTTCGGAGAGGCTACTCCATCCCCTGCATTTAGGCCCTTTGGCACAAATCTACACCGTTTCATCAATCTGAACCAAAATTTGTATACTTACCCTTTGGAACCGTGCGAGTAACACTGTCCACTTAAAATTTCGGACAGACCACCCCATTTCCTGCATTCAGGCCCTTTGTTCCAATACTACACCGTTTCACCGATCAGAACCAAAATTCGTATTCTTACCCTTTGGTACCCTGCGAGAAACACTGTCTGCTTGAAATTGCGGACAGACCACTCCATTCCCTGCATATATGCCCTTTGGCACAAATCTACACCGTTTCATCGATCTGAACCAAAATTTGCATACTTACCCTTTGGAACCCTGCGAGTAACACTGTCCACTTAAAATTCGGACAGACCACCCCATTTCCTGCATTCAGGCCCTTTGGTCCAAATCTACACCGTTTCACCGATCAGAACCAAAATTCGTATTCTTACCCTTTGGTACCCTGCGAGAAACACTGTCTGCTTAAAATTGCGGAGAGACCACTCCATTCCCTGCATTTAGGCCCTTTGGAACAAATCTACTCCGTTTCACCGATCTGAACCAAAATTTGTATACTTACCCTTTGGAGCCCTGCGAGTAACACTGTCCACTTAAAATTTCGGACAGACCACCCCATTCCCTGCATTTAGGTCCTTTGGCACAAATCTACACCGTTTCACCGATCAGAACCAACATTCGGATTCTTATCCTTTGGTACCCTGCGAGTAATACTGTCTGCTTGAAATTGCGGACAAACCACTCCATTCCCTGCATTTAGGCCCTTTGGCACAAATCTACACCGTTTCACCGATCAGAACCAACATCTGTATACTTATCCTTTGGAACCCTGCGTGTAACACTGTCTGCTTGAAATTGCGGAGAGAACACTCCATTCCCTGCATTTAGGCCCTTTGGCCCAAATCTACACCGTTTCACCGATCTCAACCACAATTTGTATATTTACCTTTTGGAACACTGCGACGAACACAGTCTGCTTGGAATTGCGGAGAGGCCACTCCAACCCCTGCATTTAGGCCGTTTGGCACAAGTCCACACCGTTTCACCAATCTGACCCAAATTTTACATACTTTGGAACCCGACAAGTAACACTGTTCACTTTAAATTTCGGACAGACCACACTATTCCCTGCTTTTTGGCCCTTTGGCACAAAACTACACCGTTTCACCGATCTCAAATAATTACCCTTTGCAACTCGACGAGTAACACTGTCCACTCGAAATTTCGGGCAGACCTCTCCATTCCCCGCATTTAGGCCCTTAGGCACAAATCTACATCGTTCACCGATCGAAAACAAAACGTGTATACTCACCCTTTGGAACCCGATGAGTAACACTGTCCACTTGGAATTTCAGACAGACCACTCCATTCCCTGTTAGGCCCTTTTGCACATATCTACATCGTTTCACCGATCTGAACCTAAATTTGTATACTTACCCTTTGGAACCCGACGAGTAACACTGTCCACTTAAAACTTTGGACATACAACTCAATTTCCTGCATTTAGGCCCTTTGGCAAAATCTACCCTGTTTCACCGATCTGAGCCAAATTTTACATACTCTCCCTTTGGAACCCGACGTGTAACACTTTCTACATGAAATTTCAGATAGACCATTCCATTTACCGCATTTAGGCTCTTTGGCAAAAATCTACATAGTTTCACCCATCTCAACCAATCTTTATGTAAGTTACTTACCCTTTGGAACCCGACGAGTAACACTGTCTGCTTGAATTTTCGGACAGAGCACTCCATTCCCTGTATTTAGACCCTTTGTCACAAATCTACATCGTTTCACCAATCTGGATCAAAATTTGTATACTTACTCTTTGGAACCCAACGAGTATCACTGTCCACTTTAAATTTCTGACATACCTCTCCATTCCCTGCATTTAGCTCAGGAATTCCTCGGGGTTGCCAGCTTCCTAACTCACCCGCCATGAGCCCTTGAGGTTGTACCAGAAATGGTGGGGCTACACACAACCTGCCTCTTTGAGGGCCTTGAGCAGAAGACAGGAGATATAATGAAACGGAATAGAATGCAGACCCCTCGAAGAATGAGGGCATCAGGAAAGATGAGACAACGGCCAATTAAGCGGGAAATTGAAAGACTACCTAGCCCATTGGATGCCCTAATACAGTCGGGGTCGTAAGAGAACAAGAGTTGACCAAGGGAGGCCGACAGGAAAGAGAACTGAAAGGAGCCTGGCACCAGGAAGTAGGAGCTATGCCAGACTCAGCTGGGGTCCGGTGGTCGCCAACCCACGTCCCACAAGTTGTGAGACTCTGGGGAGGGTTTGGCGTTGTGAGAATAGCTTGCTGATTCATCGCGAGGTGACATGAGAGGACTTTCCAGAGCTGTCTATACTGATGCCAGCACAGGGCCGTTGCTCAAGCCACTGAGGTGTTGCGAAAGAGTGAGTGATTCCCCGGGCAATCTAAATACGACGGGGAACCCCGAACGTGTGTCATCGTATTTCGTCATCATCTACGATCATCTCAGGTTCGTGCAGCTTGGACCCATTTTCTTTGCCGAGCAGTACGCCATAAGCTCTTTCACTAGACGCATCGAGTACAGGCCTAAGCCAGAAAATAAGGTTGACACTTTGGAAGACATCGAAGCTAGACATCTGAATTACCTATATCAGTTGTAAATTACACCATGTTCGTTTAGTAGTCATTTTTCATTACCTTATTATTATCATCATCATAAGTGCAAATGACCTAGATGTTACGCGCATCATACCACTAATCACCGCCGCATAAAGTCTTTCTCGACTGTGATATTTAAAATATTAATTTTTATTACAGTACATTGTGTACATTATAAGTTGAAGTGTCAATTCAATACAGGTAGTAGTTCCCCTCATTATCCTCATCATAAGGGCAAATGACCTAGATGTTACGCCCATTACACCATTAATCACCACACACAATAAGTCTTCCTCGCCTGTGAATTTTGAAATATGTATTTCTATTCCGGTAGTTTGTAAGTTTGACGTGTCAATTCAACAGTAGTTTTCATTATCATCCTTATCAAAAGGGCATATGACCTAGATATTACGCCCTCATTGTCTTTGGGGGGGGGGGAGGGAAATGACCTAGATTTTGTGTCCATTATATTTCTAAGTAGACTTTGATACATTATCATCATTCCACCGGGCGAAGCCGGGGTACTACTGCTAGTGTCTTATATTGCAGATGGATTTTGAGCAACACGTGTATATATATCAGTGTTACCAAAATAATCCTATATATGTTTATAAGTTCCATGTTAATCTGTGTGTGACCTCCATAACATTCAATGGATATATCGTATGCCATTCTGCTCTGTCTCAGTCCTACTAACTATTAATAACTCTAACCTGGACATTTAAGCCCTAGACTCTCAATATCTCAGAATCCATGCAAGGAAACAATTTCAATCATGCTGTATTAGCCCACAATATTTCAGTTACGATTTGACCCTTGGTTCTTATGGGTATTTTCGGATCACATAAAACTCCTGTTAGTTTGTTCCACTCAGACGTGGCCCTATGGATTATATCGGCAAAGTGATTAACCTAAGGAATTACAATAACCAACTTTTCCGTTTTTCAATCAAGGATGAAATAAGTATGTAGGCACATTAACACTATGCTAACTGTACTTCTTTGTTAATTTTTCAACTAATTATGTAAAATAAGGTTATAAAAATGAAAGTTTGTCTGTTTTTTCTGAATTTCAACGGAAATTTGCGTTATTTGCGCATTTCAGACTGTTTTATGACGGATGCGCGCAAAAATTAATTTTTTGTCTGTTTGTTTGTCTGTCTGTCTGTGGACAACTTTGAGTCCTTATAACTTGAGAACGGCTGGGTGGATCAACGTAAAATTTGATACAGATATCCATCAGAGGCACCACACTAATCGTTGATGTAACTCTTCTCTGTACCTCTCATAAAAGGGGGCCTATTCCCTTAAAATACATGCTGAAATGGGCGTAGAAGAACGAGACAGAGCTTATTTTCAACCCCTCAATGTGAGAAACAAAACTCGGGGGCCCTAGGGCCCCGAAAGCAACATTTTAAGGCCCTAAAACCAACAGTTTTTGAGATATTCCCAGAAAACTAATTTCATTTAATAATCTATGAAAGACTGCAAGCTGGTAACCATGGCAACGGAATCTCATAGGTCCATCTATTTCTGTAAGACGCAATGCAATTTCATTTATTACATTACACTAGAAGTTATTCACGCGATTTTCACGCGCGGGTGTGGTACGGAACTTCTTTTATATCCATATCCCTTTATTGTATTTATTATATTATTCATCATCATCATCATCTTGTGCAGTTTCCAGCCCCAGGCTGGGTCTGTTTGGAACATAAGCCTCGCCACTTAGTTCTTTCTTCCCACCACCTCTCCGCTGTCACTCTGGTCCAGTCCTTGCCTCTCTTCTTGACACATTCCTCCACTCCTTTCAGCCATCTATCTCTTGGTCTTCCCCTTGGTCGTTTCTTCTGCATCTGCATCTCATGTATCCTCTTGGGAATCTTCTTCTCATCCATTCTCTTTAAGTGTCCATACCACCTCAGTCTTGATGTCTCAATCCTACCTTGCAAGGGCTCCTCTTTCACCATTTCCCTGACCTTTTCATTCCTCACCCTGTCTCTTCTTGTTACTCCGATCCTACTTCGCAGGAACTTCATTTCACCTGCCTGTATTCTGCTTATGTCTCTTTTCTTCATTGTCCACGTTTCTGAAGCATAGGTCAGTATCGGGATATAGTAGCTTCTGTATAACACTTCCTTGCTTTTTTGTGGGACATCTTTATTCCACACTAAGCTCCTAATGCTTCTCAGAAATGATTCTGCCTGTCTGCCACGTTCCGTAATCTCTTTGTCATTTCTCCCATTTTCCTCCACTATACTTCCCAAGTACTTGAGACTTTCCACCTTCTTCAGCTGTCCACCTCCAAGTGTTATCCCACTCATTGGTCTGTCCTTTTTCCTGGTCGTTAACAGGATCTCACATTTACTGATGTTGAACTTCCATCCGTACTCTCCCACTGTTTCTTCCCAAGCCTTCAGTTGCTCCTGAATTTCCTCCTCCTTGTTTCCCCAGACCATGAGATCATCTGCAAACACCATTGCTTTCATCTTATCTTCTCCTATCTTTCCTGCTACCCGTGTCATTACCTCGTCCATAACCACAATAAAGAGAAGGGGTGACAGCGCACTACCCTGTTTCAGGCCACTCATTTGTCTGAACCAGTCTGTTCTTTCCCCTCCAACTTTCACACAACTCACACTTCCACAATACATCTCCTTCACTCTGCCTACAGTCTCTTTTTCCACTCCCATGTTTTCCATTGCTTTCCAAACCTTCTCCCTACACACACTATCATAGGCCTTTTCGATGTCCAGGAAGGCCATCAACAGATCCTCTCCAAATTCATAGTGGTGTTCCTGGAGCTGTCTCACTGAAAATATGAGATCCACTGTTGATCTCCCAGGTCTGAATCCATACTGCTCCTCTCTCAATTTTCTCTCCACTTTGGCTCGTATTCTACTTTCTAATATCTTTTCATATATCTTGGCACAGTGAGGTATGAGTGTGACTCCCCTGTAATTTCTGCACTCCTTTCTGCTTCCTTTCTTAAATATTGGGACAATTAATCCTTTCTTCCAATCTTCTGGGGACTTTTTCTCCTTCCATATCACCCTCATCACACGGTACAGCCACTGTTTCCCAACCTCCCCTGCTGCCTTCACCATTTCAACACTCACTTCATCCACACCTGGTGCCCTTCCTCCTTTCATCTTGTCTATAGCCATTTCCAGTTCTCTCCAAGTCAGGTCCTTTTCCATTCCTGTGTTGTCTTCTCCATCTTCCAATACATTGTCTTCCTCCCTATGACCATTTGGATTCAGCAAATCCTCAAAGTACTCTTTCCACACTGTCTTGAGTGCCTCTTTGTTGTGTACCTCATTTCCGTTTTTGTCCATCATTACCACATCCTCTCGCAGACCTCTTCTCTTACTTTTGACCATCCCATAAAGTACTTTCTTATTTCCTCTGCTGTCTTCCTCCATCATCTCTGTCCACTTTACCATCCACTTCTTCCTCTCCTCTGCGACAATCTTGTTTGCTTCTTTCTTCTTTATCTTATAATCTTCCCTTGTCAGATCAGTTCTTTCCTGGAACCACACTCTGAAAGCCTTGTTCTTCCTTCCCACAGCTTCTTTTACTCTCTCATTCCACCATGGTGTCTCTTTACACCGCTTTCTGTTGCTTGTTCTTCCACATACTGCCACTGCAGCTTCCACCATTGTGTTTTTGAATTGCTTCCATTCCTCTTCCCCTGTTTTAGGATTGTCTGTTGGCATCCTTTCCCTTATTATCTTCTGGAATTCTTCCTTGACTTCCTTTTCCTTGAGTTTCCATACTTTGATTCTCCTTTCCTGGTACTCTGTCCTCTTGCTATCCTTAACAACTCCCAGGTTCATTACAAGTATTCTGTGGTCGCTATCTAAGGCCTCTGATGGTATTACCTTTATATCTCTGACACTTCTCTTCATTTCCCAGTCGTACAGCATGTAATCTACCAAAGATTTCTTTGTTAAATCACTGCTGTACCACGTTACCTTGTGGCTTTCTTTCTTCCGGAACCAGGAGTTGCCTACCACTAAACCGTTTCTCTTGCAAAAATCCAGCAACTTTCTCCCTTCTTCATTCCTGCTACCCCATCCTTCTGCTCCCAATACATTTTCATATCCTTGCCTTTCACTTCCTACATGTGCATTCAAATCTCCCATGACAATGATCCTCTGCCCATTCAACTGCTGTTGTAGCTCCTCCTCAAAGTCTTCCTTCTCTTGAGCTGTACATCCAACTTGAGGGGCATATACCTGGGCTATCTCCAGGCTTCTTCCCTTTACAGTTACTCTGATCTTCATGATCCTGTCACTTATTCCCTTTACCTCTTCCTTCATTCCATCTCTCACAACTACTCCTACTCCACTGCTCCTTCCTTCACTGTTCCCACTCCAGTACAACCGGTACCCTTTCCTCAGTTCTCTGCGACCTTCTCCTTTCCATCTCGTTTCTGCCAAGCCCAGTACATCCAGTTTTCTTCTCTCCATCACATCTACAATCTCCTCCACTTTTCCTGTCAGTGTCTGTATGTTTAATGTCCCAACTCGTAGTCCATTAGCATATCCGGGTCGTCGTCGTTTGCATCCGTCCTTTCCGAGGCCTGTTCCTGGTTTGAAAGCAAATATGATATCCACTACTGGCTTGCTAGGCCTATCGTAGCTTCACCAGAGCCCCGTCAGCCGTCACTTTTCAGGGTTCCTATAGGGCCTTCACAGCTACCGTAGCGGTCCCGGGGCACACGAAGTCCCCACTGTACTTCACCCCTACAGGCAATCCCCTACTTCATGCCGTTGCCCATCTCCCACCACGGCAAACAACGACGAGACTAAGCTCATTTTTTAGCCCCTCGGTGGCAGAAACAAAACTCGAGGGTTCCTGAAAACTACATTTTAAGGCTCTAAAACCAACATTTTGTGAGATATTCCCAGAAAACTAATTGAATTTAATAAACTAATGAAGGAATGCAAGCCGGCAACAATGACAACGGGTTCTCAAGAGAAGGCATCCAACTTTCCATATATTTCTGTAAAAAACAATGCCACTCCACTTATTACATTTCTGTGAAAGTTTGCAAATGGCTATAAGGTTATCACAGAACCAACTTAGACTGTAAAATTCATCAATGCGCTTAAGGGGGGTCAAGGGGTACCCTAGAATTTTTTCACGTGATTTACACATGTGATATGTCGTACAAAATTATATCCCCAAACAGCAACATTATTTTCAGAAATTCCTGAATTGAAATAGTATTTTTTGCGGCTATTAGGAATTTGGGCCATTGGAGGATTAAAAACCTGAATATGCATGCACCACAAGCCTTTATAATTCGTTAAAAGTGTCTTCCTCTGGATGGGGACTTTATACAATGATGAGGGTCAGTCTTTATGTGAGGTGTATTGCGTTTGGTCTACGAGGTTTTCAATTTTATTTTCACGTCAGGAAGTACACGTTAGGTGAATTTAGATTCAGCACATTCACTATTTTTTCTTCTACAAACGGGTTCATCGTAAGGATGATTTTGTTTGATACTGTGTGGTTGATATATCCATATTCGGACATCTGGGTGATATATTGTACGTTGGTTGGTTCCTCAGTTTAGAAGCTGCGACAAGGCGTTCACGTAGCCTGGTGTACTTTGAGTGTGTGTGTAGAATCTGTCTGCTAACTGGTGTTAATTGTGATGGCTGTATTAGTGTGTGTTATCTGTATTTCAGGTAAGGACTGCAGACGATCAATTTCCAGTACTTCCTACTTTTGCTACCAAATGCTACCGTCAACGACACCTAGCTGTGACTTGGCTACTAGATGCCACCTCAACCGGCAGCTGGTGGCAAACATTGGAACTAATAGAGCGTTAACCAAATCTAACCAACAAATTTAGCTTCACACAATTGTAGTTAGTGGAAGGTTCTAATACATGACATAAATCTATGACATGGGACCGCCGGCTTTACTTCCCCTCCGAAGTAAGGCATACTTTCTGTGTATCTTTATGTACGCTTATAGCTCGTGTTCGAATGTTTGGAGCATCGTAAAATTAGGTATCCATGAGAGTTAATACACCAATCATTTATAAAACTCCTCACCGTACTTTTCATACAGTAGAAGGGTGGATATAGGGAAAAACTTCTCAAAATACATGCTAAAATAGGCGAAATATAAAAATTATCCTAGAAGGACGACCAAAGCATATGTTGCGCTTCTCAATGTGAGACACACAATTCGGGAGTCTATAAAGAGTCTCCGAAAACCACATTTTAAGGCCCTTAAATTAACAGTGTGTGTGATATTCCCAGAGAACTAACTTCACTCTGATAAACGTATGAAGGAATAACAAGCCCCTAACCATTGCAACAGTAGCTCAATATTGATAACATCTGGTTATTAATGCCGAAGACCGTTCGAAGAGCGGGTACTTCTGCTAGTGTAGAATATATATGACTAAATAAATAAGTTTCTCTTATTGTGTGTGTTTTTCAAACTTAAAATTGTCGAAAAATACTCGTTCAGACTACCCGAAATTTCGGATTTGAGGGGTTTCACTGTAAATTCAGCCAAAGGCCAGACATAAACAAAACAGAAAAATCAAAGACAATTATTTTTTAAATATTAGCCTACATAACCCTAGCTATATACAGTAATCATCGTCATCATTTATTGCATTAAACAGGCCATTGAGGCCTACAGCAGAATAACAAAAGGAAAATATAAATATTACAAATATTACAAAAACCAAAAAAATTATTACAAAGGGAAAATTATTACAAAACACAAAAAGGATCCAATAAAAGGAAAGTCTGTAAATCATGAGAGGAGGTATTTGCTGCAGATGGCCCTCCATCTTTTCCGGTCTCTAGCATCACCCTCCACAGCTGTTGGTTCCACTTCATGAAGGATCGTCGTCACTCGATCCTTCCATCGTGTTCTTGGGCGTCCTCTCGGGCGTTTTCCCGTGAGTTGAGATTGGAGGACTCTCTTAGGAAGGGATCCGTCCGCTCGTAAGATGTGTCCAAACCATTGTAGTCGCCTCTGTCCCATTATCCGTCCAATGTGTGGCTTTCCAAACCTCTGGTACAGGTCTTCTTTCTTTCTTCTCTCCCATTTACCTTCCATGTTATTATAGACGGGCCCATATATCTTTCGAAGTGCCTATATACAGTAATACAAAAATAAACGGAACCTACAAGAATAAATTAATTTTTTCAAAAACCAGCAGTTTCTAAAGCTAAAAGGAGAATTTAAAAACTATATGATAATGCCAAAGAACCTCTATCTAATATTAATAAACCCAAACTATGTAGATACTAGAAAGATAATTATTTAAGATGAAAATGCTGAAGTAGCAATCAGTATAGGTCACCTTCAGTATTACATATCAAGGAGCAATTATTTCCTTGTCATATAAAATGTTCCGTGATAGCTTTCTCCTCGAAAGCCAGAATGTCTGCAATCGAGGTATCAATACAAGGCTACCTGAGAATAGAGTAACTTCATTTGCACACCCAAATGGAGAAAATCTGTGTCAGGATTTAATTTACTCTCCATAAAAAGTACTATTCCATAATGCATTCCAGTGTTCCATTGCATCACTTGTTCTTGCTGTCGCCGCTCAGATAGTGAAAGTGTGTCCAGTCTCATTGTTAGCCAAATGACAACTCATTTAATGCCTACTGAAGAACATGTAGACTGCACATTCTATCTGTAACTCTACTTAGTATGAAACAACGTCCCCGATTCCTGGATGTTCCGGGTAATCTCAATAATCACTGGATGGATTTAGATGTGGGTTTCTCCATTCTGTAAACCATTTCTCAAGGAAGGTTTCTGTAGAAAATTATTCATTTATGACCAAAGGAAGCCGAGCAGTAACGATTTCAGTGAAAAAAAAAAATGAAAAAAAACCTACCGTCTGAGTGCCTTTTTAAGCTTACACTGGGTAAACCGTTAAAAATATCTATATACTGTGCCCTTTCAGCAAGAAATATGCAAATCACAGTATGCCAGCATTGCTCAATTCGGGATTTTCGGGGTTGCGGTAAGTTCTCCCACTCTGTGACTTACACATTTTGGATTAAATAGAGGATACACTTGCAAAAAATAACAACAAAATCAACTCCTATTTTAACACATTTAATTAATCAAATTTATGGCGCTACAAACAATAAAACAAATAAACTACTGACCAATATCTTTCTACTTGTTCAAAGTGAACAAGGAATAACATAAGAATAAAACAAATATTAGATTAAAACACATGGTTTTCTTTAAAACCAACAATTCACGATTATTTTCACTTCCATAAAGTACCTATCTTAAAGTTCCATATAACTACGAGCTTCCTTTGGCTCGATACTTTCAATAATAATGGTGTCATACTTGTGTACACCTCAAGAACTATTTTTATCCTTTCTTATCATCAAAACAAATATATAATTACATTTAAAATTACATGTTAATTATCTACTTCAATATTTGGGCATTTCACATGTTCTCAGTATTTACCACCTCTCTCAAGTTTTGCAAATTCACTACGGTGATCGGGAAACTATTTGTGTACTCCAGAGTTATAAAGACTACTTGACAAAGTCAAAAACTATGATTACTCCAGAAATCTAGTTATCTTCACAAAACTCGTGGATTCCTTATTTCCATACAATATTACAGTTGTTGTTTGAGTCTTCAGTCTTTTGACTGGTTTGATGCAGCTCTCCATGCATCCCTGTCCTGAGCTAATCGTTTCATCTCTACATAGCTACCACACCCTACATCCGAGGCAATCTGTTTAACATATTCTAACCTTGGTCTACCCCTACAGTTCTTGTCCTCGACCCTTCCTTCCATAACTAAGCTTGCTATTCCTGGGTGTCTTAGTATGTGTCCTACTAACCTATCTCTTCTCTTCATTAGCAGTCGCCAGAAACATCTCTCCTCTCCCACTCGTCTTAATACCTCTTCGTTTGTAACCCTATCTACCCATCTGATCTTCATCATTCTCCTGTAACACCACATTTCAAATGCTTCAATTCTCCTCTTTTCTGCTGCACCAATAGTCCAAGTTTCACTTCCATAGAGCGCCACGCTCCAGACAAAGGCTTTCAAAAATGACTTCCTAATACCTAAATCTATATTCGATGTCAACAGATTCCTTTTTTGTAGAAAAGCTTTCCTTGCCTGAGCCAACCTACTTTTTATATCCTCTTTGCTTCGTCCATCACAGGTTATTTTGCTTCCTAAGTAACAGAAGTCTCCTACTTCCTTCAGCTTTTCACCTGCCAATTTGATGTCCATAGAGGTTTCTGATTTATTTCGGCTGCATTCTAGTATTTTTGTTTTACAATTATTAATTTTCATCATGTATTCTTTCCGTAAGACAGAGTCCATACCATTCAAAAACTCATTCAAATCCTCAGGCTTATCGGCCAAGATGACGATATCATCAGCAAATCTCAGAGTTGAAATTATTTCTCCTTGAATCTTCACTCCCACTTTACATTTTTCTCTTATTTCCTTCATTGCTTGTTCAATGTAAAGATTGAAAAGTATGGGTGATAAGTTGCAGCCTTGCCTAACACCTTTCTGAATATCAGCTTCTCTCTCATGTCCAGCTCGAATGACTGCTGTCTGGTTTCTGTATAGATTGTAGATTACCCTCCTATCCCTGTACTTTATTCCAATAGATTTCAAAATGTCAAACAATTTAGTCCAATCGACGTTATCAAAAGCCTTTTCTAAGTCTACAAATGCCATGAACGTTCTCTTATCTTTTCTTATTCTACCTTCCAAAATCAGCCTAAGACTTAGTACAGCTTCCCTTGTTCCTACATTTCTCCTGAAACCAAACTGGTCTTCACCCAACTCCCTTTCTATCTGGCTTTCAATCCTCTTGTAAATTATTCTAGACAGGATCTTTGAAGCATGAGTAATCAAGCTGATTGTACGGTAATCTTCACATCTGTCAGCTCCCACTTTCTTTGGTATAGGGATGATTACATTCTTCTTGAAATCAGGGGGTACCTCACCTGTCTCATAAATCCTACACACCAAGTGAAATAACCTGATCAGACCTTCATCTCCTATGCAGCGTAGCAACTCAATCGGTATATCATCTATGCCTGGTGCTTTGTTCCTGTTTAAGTCTTCCAAAGCTCTATCAAATTCTGATCTCAATATTAAATCTCCTTTCGCATCCTCATCAATTTCCTCGTCCCTTTCCATTACATGATTCTCAATCTCCTTTCCCTTATACAAACTCTCTATATAAGCTTTCCATCTCTCAACTTTTTCTTCCCTATCTGTTAGAGGCTTTCCATTTGTGTCCTTAATATTATAGCACTTAGTCTTCTTTTCCCCAAAAGTATTCTTAATCCGTCGATAAGCTGTGTCTACTTTTCCTAATTTCAGACAATTTTCTATACCTGCACATTTTTCTTTCAACCATTTTTCTTTCGCTTTCTTGCACTTCTTGTTAACCTCATTTCTCAGACGTCTGTATTCTACTTTCCTCTTTTCATCTCTTACATTCTTGTGTTTCCGCCTTTCATCCATCAATTCTAGTATATCCTGAGTGATCCACGGTTTCCTACCTATTCTTTCTATCCTACCAATGTTTTCTTCTGCGGATTTTGTTATTTCATCCTTCAAAAGTGCCCATTCGTCTGCAATTGAAGTTTGTTTACGGTTTTTCATTAGTCCTTCCTTTATACTCTTCTTGAATCTTTCGTTTACATCCTTTACTTTCAGTCTGTCTATTGCCCACCTTTTTGGCTTTTGACTTTTCTTCAGTTTCTTCAACTTTAATCTGCATTTCATTACAACCAGATTGTGGTCAGTGTTTATGTCAGCACCAGGATATGTTTTACAATCCAAAATCTGGTTTCGAAACCTCTGCTTGACCATAATGAAGTCGATTTGGTAACGCCCTGTATCTCCTGGTCTCATCCATGTGTATATTCTTCTATTGTGGTTATTGAATAAGGTGTTAGCTATGACCAACTCATGCTCGGTGCAGAATTCCATCAGTAGGGATTTTTATTTATTTCATTTGTCTCATAAGACCATTATCACATAAGAAAACTACGATCTGAACTGGCAAGCGATAATATCAATCTACAAGGACCTCGGTTCAACGCCCGGGTCATTAACAACTTTTAAACACTCTCGGTGTATTCATTACTTCTTACAAGACAGTCTTTACCCACCCTCATACTATGAGGGTCAGGCCATTATACTCGAGCGAGATTTATGACAGGGAGAGCGGCTCCCTGTCTAGCCTACGGTTGGAGTTCTCTTCAATGCTTTTAAAACAAACCTTCCTTTTATTTTCAGTTCTATGGAGAGACCTGGCATTTTACTCCTCGTTTCACATTCAACAATATTCTTTGGCTCATAAACCACTCTCGTAACCTTGGCATTTATTAATTATGAAGGGTCCTCGTTGATTGGGAAGAGTAATACACATTCTACGACGAATAATAAGGGGCTTCAACAACAAGAGGATTCTAAGTTCGAATCTCTTAACATGCCTCGGGAACCATTTCCACATTGGAGGACTTATACAAGACGCGATTTAAAGTCGGCCGTGGCCTACATGACATACGCTCAATAATACCATACATTTGCTCCCTTTTATAATAACACACACATGGCCTCGTGATCTACGTCACAATTAGAGGACTTACAACATATCTCAATTCAATACAATCAACTAGGCCTACCCCTCATAAGTAATTTACCAAGTACATTTAAATTCTACGCATTCCTAGCGTGACTTTCTATTTAATTGCGTTCCATTGCACTACACATTACTATACGGCCAAATGTCTTCCAAAGAACTGATAAATTTCATAATAACAATTGATACATATCTCAATTTTTATATTTATCTTTTCTGTTGACAATAAATCGCTCCATTTTTAAGAACATGCATTCACATCATGTCTTATACATTTGTTAAGGCTCCAACGCTCTATATTTTTATATCATTCAATTTAATCTTTATTTAGATTTCTTTATCTTGTTATTATTATTGTTATTCACATCATGTCTTCATTCCTTACAAAAGCTCAAAAGCTATTTCTTTCATATAATTCAAATTTACCTTTATTTAAATATCTTTGTTATAATTATTATTATTACGCCTGCTTTTATAACATTCGTCAAATACACTGACATTTTATTTCCATACATTTCCTCTACAGGATTTATTCTTTCACATAGTTATTTATTATTTCTCAAAACTTTATTTTTGTTCAGATCGCGTTCTTATTTAGTTATTATTTATTTAAAAACATCCCTTTTACTCAAAACTCCGGTGGAATTGTACACAAAAATTTCCCCGACACCAAAACATAATGAAAATCTTTACTCACATGTCTAAGGTCGTTTTCTGACCTTCATTCTTGTTCGATGTGTCATTTTTGCCCACCTTCTTGACTTACTCCATATTGTACAAATTCATCTCATGTACAAACATTTCTTGACACATATTCAATACATTTAACACTGACAACATTTTTAATACACGGGTGTATCCGTTTAGAACACACAATAAAACACACAAAAAATATATTACTTTAACACACAATCTTGATATATTTACACTTCACAACTTTTGATCACTAGGCCGTCTTTTTAGCCTATCACACGTGACCTCTTAATCTCCCGTCTCCAAGGGTGAAATTTATTCAATGTCGGCTTCCTATCCTGCAGAATACGAAAGTCTCGAATCATCTACTTTTTCCCTGGAATAACAATTCTTCGAATCCTTTCCTGATGATCGGCTATTTCTCTAGCTTGAACGGCTCCCCTTTTAGATCTGGTTTATCGATCCTAGCGAAAGTCTGTTCTGATCAAGGTCCCCTCGATAACCTATCGATGACCTATGGATTTTTTAGCAACTAATACTTCTCGAGTCTTAGTGCTTTATAATAGTTCGTCTGCTTTCTTGAGACAATGTCTATAGCTTCCGGTCTTCTTTGTTTATTCGGTTCTCGCACTTCTAATTTTCTGAAATACGTTGCGAACCTTACTCTGTTTTTCCCTGTTCGGGTTCTTTAAAATTGATAAACTGTTTATCTCGCTGTTCCGGTACTTCCGTACGTTATGATACTTTTGGTCGTTTACTGAAAGACCTATCGCCTGAATCCTAAGTTCGCAGCCTGCTTTAACTGTATTTTTGGAACTTTTACGGTAAACTTTGCACTGTCGGACCTAAATCCTGTAACTAGGATTTTCCTAATTTTTCAACACGGCGATACTTTAATATTTCTTCTTTGCAACTCCTTATGGAGGCACGCAAGTTACTGATACTGCGACGCCCGTGGCTGTCGGATATTAATTCTGCGGTGTAATACAGCGTTTCTCCCCTCAAGGAGTACTGGTAAACTGCCTTCGATGTCTGATACAGCGTAACGCCTCCCTGGGCTATCGTAAACTGCATGCCTGGCTTGGTGAGGCCAAGAGTTTTATACCTTTTAGTCAAAAAAAGATAAAATCCTAGTCCTTTTCGTGACCAATTTTTGAACTAATTGTCGCACAATTATAAAAATTATATCTCCAGAAAGCTCGTCTTCTAAACGTAAAATGATCTTCCTGTGCATGGAAATCGATCGTGCATTTCCGAGATATTAATTAATTTTTAGTCTTCAACTGTGTGGGTGTTGCTGTTCATTTTTAATTCTCCCACTCCTTGGGTCCCGGTGAATTCCCGATGACGTCTGCTGCATTTGCACTTTCCTCGTGTGCAATTATTAAAGGGTTTTTCTTTACACAAAAATCTTTAATCCGAAATGATTCACCGTACTGTATTTGTTTACTTATTTTTATACTCGTAAACGGGTTAAATTTAATTATTCTTGTTCTGACTCAGCAGCGAGGTTGCCGTTTTCCTGCAACGTAAGAGCAATTTCCGAGTCGAGCTTCTTCGTCTTACAGTCCAAACTTTCCACTAGTTCTATTAATATCCATGACTGGCTCCTTATAAATGTCAAGAGGCATGAGCTCATCTTATGAACACCTGGTCCTGCAGCTTGCACAATGTTAGGCTAGAATCCTGGCTTGAAATCTCTCTCCGTTCCCTTAGAGACTGTATGATTCTTTCATTCCTTTAACAAAATACATGGATTCGACCCCCTTTGAAGCCTATGGTACATGGGTTCATCTCTCCCCTTCTTAGGTAAATAAATTTTCGAAAAATTTTGAGGAAATTTATTTCAATTATCCAAAAAAAAATATTATTTTTCTTTTTAACTGTCGAAGCCATCATAACGTTATCCGTACCTTCTGATTTTTATTCCTTAAAAATCCCACGATAATTTGATTTCTTTCATCTTTTTAAGTCATATCGGGTAATTGTGTCGGTTGGGTACGCTCTGTCCCTACCCTTTCTTTCCCCTTTTCATTTATCTGGACTTCAGGTTTCCTGAACCTCATTCTTCTTTACGGGTGTGGTCTATCCCTACCCGTTCCTTTATTTCATCATTCTCCTTTCTTAAATTGAAATTTTCTTCTTCAATAAAATCAATTATTTCTTTTATTTCCCAATATAATTTCTCCAATTCGCATTCGCACTCGAATGTTTGAGCTCTGTTTCCTTTTTCTATCTCATTCTCGTTTCTATCAAAAGTGGATTCTTCATCTCTAAATTGTTCCATAACCAGGGCTTGTTAATTGGCTTCATCGAAGTCTTCAGGAGGGTAATACACTGTTAAATTTGCTGAATTCATGGTCACTTCGTGATTCGTTTCACAGTGCCGAATTCTATAGGCATTATTTCTCAAATCCCTTATTATTTGATACGGTCCGTGGTACATTTTCTGGAACTTTTTGTACACGCGGTTCCCTGGATCCGAAATGGCTGGTCTTTTTACTAACACCATTTCCCCTGCTAATAGTGGCCGATGATACCTCTTGTGCCTATTTCTTCTTTGTCTCCTGTCGGCTTGAGCTTTTAGATGCTCAAAGGCTCTTCTAATCCGTACATCTCTTCCAGGCTGAGCGTCTGCTGGCCTAGGAATTACCAGACTCCAAGGTCTCTCTGGTTGCTCATTCCGATGTAAAGTTATCGGTATCTCTCCCGTAGATTCATGGATTGTGTTGTTTATACAAAATTCGATAATATCCAAGATATCTATCCACTTCCAATTTTCTTCGGCACAGTATATTCTACAATACTTGGCCGTCTCCCTCATCACTCTTTCTACAGGATTTGCCTCAGGATGGCGAATACTTGACAAAATCTGACGTATTCCAAGTCTTTCTAATTCTTGTCTGAACTCTACACTGGTGAAACAACTACCGTGATCCGACAACAAATTCTCAGGTTTTCCCAGAATCGGTATCACTTTTTCTTTGAGTCGTTTTAACACCTGTTTGGTACTAGTCTTCTGTATGGGAGCAAGGACAACCATTTTAGTGAAGACATCCATAGCCACCATTATGTGTCGATTTCCTCTTCTTGCCTTTGGCAAAGGTCCGAAGTTATCAATAGATATGATTTGACCTGGCCTTTCGGGCAACAATGGTATAGGCTTTTGTCTCATCAGAAATGCATTTGGTTTGATCCTTTGACATAGATCACATGTCTTTAGTGTGTCCCTTACAGTTTCTCTCAGTCTCGGCCATACAAATGCTTCTTTCAGCATCGAGACTGTTTTGTCGACTCCCATATGTCCGAACGATCTATGGGCTAACCATACTATTTTCCTCTGCAAAATTGCAGGTACAACGGTCCTTAATCGTGTATGGTCAGAGTCCTCAAACTTATATAATAATCCATTATAAAATGTGTAATCTTGAGCTATCTTATTAGCTTCCGTGTACGCCGGTGTTCCCCTTATCAAACTTCCTTCAAGGAAAGATATGAGCATGTTCATCCATGGATCCTCACGTTGCCGTTGACTAATGCTCCTTAACTCATTTAGAGTACGCTGATCCCTGTCTTCCAAATCAATAGCCATTACTTCCTCTTCTGTGGACTCTGGCTGTCTACTTAAATAGTCTGGAACTATATTTTCTTTTCCTGGGCAGTATTCTATCTTTACATCAAAATGTTGAATATATAAAGCGCAACGCATCAACCTTTGACTGGATAAATCAGTCTTCATAAAAAAGGTTAAGGCTTTATGATCCGTCCTTAGAATGACTTGAAACCCATATACGATCTTTCGCCAATATTGCAGCGCCTGCAATATCGCTAACAGCTCGATTTCGCTGATCGTATAATTTTTCTCGTGTGGTTTCAGTCTCCGACTTGTGAAAGCTAGATAATTTCTCTTATCAGGGTTATCCGGGTTTTCCTGATATAGCATTGCCCCTATTCCAATCTGGGATGCATCTGTTTGAATTATAAATCGCTGATTAAAATCAGGATATCCTAGCTTCACATAGTTTAAGAGCATTTCCTTGGCCTCCACGAATGCTTTTTCTGTTTCCTCCGTCCATTTCCACTTGCCCCCCTTCTTCAGAAGGTCCTGTAGTGGTGCAACAGTTTTTGTGTATGATGGACAATGTCCTGAGAAGAAACCAATCAATCCCAAAAACTGGCGAACGTTCTTTACCTTCAACGGCCTTGGAAAATCCCTTATCGATTCTAATTTGCATGGATTTGGTTTAACACCATCCTTATCAATCACATGCCCTAAAAATGTTACTTGTCTTTGACAAAAATTTGACTTCTTTAAATTGATTTTAAAATTTGCCCTTCTTAAGTCTTCCAATAATTTCTTCAACTTTTCTAAATGTTCCTCAATATTCTCCGAGGTAAGCAAAATATCATCCACATAACGGATAGTGCAATCTTTCACTTCCTCTGACAGGTTTCGATCAAGCGCTCTTATTAAGGCAGATCCCGCGGTCTTCAATCCAAACGGACATCTCCTAAAACAATAGGTTTGTTGGTCGAACTGAAATCCAGTCAACAAGCTGGTTTTCTCTTCCAGTTCGAGATGATGATACGAAGAAGTCATGTCAATATTTGTAAAAATCTTCTTGCCTTTGAACTTCCTCAGTATTTCTTTTATGGGTGGTGCCGAATCATTTTCTGGTATGATTTTTGCATTTAAATTTCTGGCATCTAGACACACCCTTACTGAGCCATCCGGTTTACTCACAATCACTAATGGACTAACATATGGTGTCGCCATCTTTTCTATAACCCCTGCATTCATCATCTCCTGCAGTGTTTTCTTATTTGTGGGTAATGTTTTTCCGCAACCGGGTATGGTTTTTGTCTGAACGGTGCCCAATCATTGACTTGGAACGCGTTTTTAAAATTTTCAATCTTCCCTGGCTTGGAATCAAATACGTCCCTAAAATTCAATAATAATTCCTTTAATTGTTCCTTGTTTTCGAGGTTCACTTTAGCTTCCTCTACTTTTCCTGACAGGTTGGTCTCGAACTCAGTTTCCAAATTATCTTCGAGTTCTATGTTGAGGACTTCAAATATCCTTTCTATGTCCTTATAACCTTCTTCAGTTACTTCTTCCACATGCCATATCTGTTCTCCTATTTTCACATCCTGTTCCTGTAGGTTAATGTTTTGTTCATCCACATCCTCTCTTTGAATTCTAATGCAATTTTGCGCTAGATCTATGATGACCTTGTTCTCACGGATAAAATCAATACCTAATATGACATTATACGGTAATTGATTTACCAGCAAAAAGCATTGCGAAATTTCAGTGTTACCCATGATCAGATCAATGTATACCTGAAATTTGCATGTTAGAGATTTTTCAGGGATAATTCCCTTAATCTTTACACTTGATGTGGGAATTTTTAATACGCGGCCTCTTGTTTCCAATTCATTCAGAAGGGTTTGCGTAATTAAACTTATTGTTGATCCGGTATCAATCAATGCCCTGACCAGTAATCCTTCTATCCTTAGCATAATTATGGGTAATTCTCTTTTGATAGGTGGGATTCCTTCCACCTCCTCATTAATTAGCTCATCTGGTCTTGCTATCCAATTCACAATTTCTACCTCCTCCCAGCTCCTGGTATGTTTCCACTTTTGACGATTTAAATTTGGAGTTTTTTTTAAATCCTGAGGGCTTCCTTTCCCCTCATTCTTTATTTGAGCTTGTAGTTCCAAGCTTTGAGCTCCATCTAGTCGGTCGGGTGATTTCCGGTTCTTTATTGCCTCACTCCAACGGACTTTTTGCCTTTCAGGTTCGTCTGGTCGTTCGTTCATGTAACGAAGACTTTCCTGATATCTTTCCTCTATTTCGGCCCGATATTCATCATCCCTATCCTCTGGCCTTACGTTCCTTCTGGGATAATTCTCCCATTTCTTTCTGTTTTCTTGCCTCTGATGGTTATTGTTATAGGGTCGGCTCTCTTGTTGCCTATAACCCGTATTCCTAGGATTTCTTCCTCGATATCCTCCTCTGTAATAGGGCTGTATTCCTCTAGGCTCTTGGTGCCCATACTCTCGACCCAGTCCTTGAGTATCAGTGCTAGTGGACTGATTCCTGGTCGATGGTTTTTCTCTGGTTTCCTGACTGCTGGCCATGTGTACCTGTTCAGTCTGTCTTTGATGCCTAGGAGTTACGTGTGAAGTCGTCATGTCTAATTGACGTAATACACTCTCCACTTCCACAGCACTTCTGGCTTTGGATGAGATTAGCAGCCTCTGAATCTCATATGGAAGTTGTCTTGCAATGGCGGCACACAGGTCGTTCTCAGCTGGAGCAATGTCAAGTTCGCGGAATTTACACAGCTGAGCGGTAAAAAATTCCGAGTACTTAGTTGGTGCATTTGTGCTGTACTTCCTAGAGTACAGATCTAGCCTCAAATTCTCCTGGACGTCTGCTGCCCAATATCGTTTTAAAAAGGCTTCTCTAAAGCCTTCCACCGTATCAAAGGTGTACCTAAAGCTTCTGAACCAGGTGAGACAATCACCTGCCAACAGCTTTTCAATAGCTCTCAGTCTCCGATCCTGAGGAACTTTCATTTCGTTTAAGTACTCTGCGACTTCCTTTAGCCAGTATTTTGGAGTAATTGACATGTTATTACCCGTAAACTTTACCGGTCTGTCCTCATTCGATTTGATAATGTTTATTATCTGACCATTTGTCTGGTTCATGTATGGGGTTGACATCGCCATCGGATATCCTGGGTTCTTATAAGGGCTCTCCCCTCCTAAGTCCCTATCTGTATCTGTGCCTTGTTCACGAGGATCTGTCCATCCTGTCTTTGGAAACTCATCCTGACTTTCAAATTCTAATTTCCTTTCCCTTCGGGCATTTTCTTCATTTGCCATGAGTTGGATTTCCATTTGACTATTTTTGTGTTCAGTCCTTTCCAACCGTGATCTTAATTCATTTTGAATTCTTTCTTGATTCCTTTTACTATCTTCCTCTACCTTTTTGAGTTGGAATTTCTCTTCCCTGAAGCTATCCCTGATTTCATTTAGGTGTTCTTCTACCTCTTTCTTGATGACCATGACCTGTTCTGTTATAATTTCTGGTTTCACGTCACCTCTGGTATCTAGGTCTTCTCGTATTTCTTTTATTTTCTTCTCCATCTCTCTTTGTCCTTTGACCATATCTACTTTAATTCCCTCAAGCTTTTCCTCAGTTTTCCCTTGGCTCTTAGACACTATCGTCAATTCATTTTTGACCTGATTTACTTCGGTACTGGTTTTTCCTACTTGGATCTTTAATGTTCCCATGGTTTCCTGAACCTCATTTATACCCTGACTTATTCCAGCTATCTTATGGGTATTTTCCTTATTTTCTTCATTTGTTTGTTTTCTTTCTTTCTGGAGATGCTCTTCATATATACCGAATTTTTTATTTATTTCCTCCCCGTGCCTCTTTAATTTCTCATCTACCTGCCCGGTAAAATGATTAATCTGCTCTTTCATGCCCTGTATATCTTTGTGATTCTGACTTTCCATATCATCCACTTTGGCCTGAATTTTATCAACCTTTCCCTCGAGGTTTCCTACTTTTTCCTCAACCCTTTCAAATCGGGTTCCTAGCTCATTCACACTTTGTTTTATTTCATCCCGGGATGTTTCGCAAAGAATCATGTTAGATTTAATCTGAGCTTCTAATTCTTTCTGCACACCTTGGATCTGGGTTACAAGTTTCTTTTCACAATCATCACCTTTTTTTCCATGCTATTTAATTTAATTTTTATAGCCCCAAAATTACCTTCTAAATTTTTAAAATTTTCTTGACATTTATCTTGGGATTTTTTCATACTTTCATTCAAGGTATCTATTTGGGCTTGCAATCCTGACTGAAGTGCCCCCTTTTCCTTTTCAATTTTACTTGTGATTTCCTCTTTTAAATCATTTAGTTTCTTCCCAAACCCCGTGTCAAAACCTTGAAATTTGTTATTCATTGTTTCTTCTAAAACCTTGGATTGTGCTGAAAAATGGTTTGAATTTTCTGTTTTTATACTATTGAATTTGCTTTCTATCTCAGCCGTCAGTACATCATTATTTGCTTTACTGTCGGCTTTTATAGACTTTAACGTCTCATCTTTTATAACTTGCAGCTGTTCTGCCATGTTATCCCCATTTTCTGTTTTCATCTTTTCTATCTCAGCCTTCAGTTCCTTATTCATTTTTATACCGTCGGCCTCGATAGTTTCTAATTTAGTCCCCATGCTATCACTATTTGTTTTTAGTGACTCGAAACTTTGATTCATGGATCCTAACTTTTGGTTATTTTCACTCTGTTGGCTATCCAACTGATTCAAACTCTCATTTATGGATTCGAAATCCTTTTTATTTTCATCCTTTTGGAGGCCCAATGTATTGTCTATCGTTCCCAATTTATTGTTTATGGCCTCCAAGAGCCGTTGCATCTCTTCACTCAATGCCATCTTATTAGAATATAGTGGGCTACTCATGCCACATCGCTAGTACATGCTTGAGAGATGGTAATCTGAACCTTTGTGTCCCAATTTCTTTAAAAATTTACTTTGGTACGGGTTTTTACTACACCGTACCCTTTTGATATTCTTCTTCAAACTCAAAGACCTTTATGGAAGTATTTAAAATTCAAAATTTCGAAAAACCATTTTTTTCTTCAAAAAATGAAATTTTGATTTTTCGAGAAAACTCGGGTTTTCCTAGGAAAACTCAGCCCTGCGTACTGGGCGCCAAAAAGATGTCTTTTGCTGGGGGGTTGTTTAATCCAGGGCTGCTCGGTGTGAGTTTCTAGGGACCCATGCGGTCAGTTAACATTATACGTTGTAGCTACTCCTATCATTACTTTACTTTTACATGAATCGACCGTCTTTAGTGTTCCTCTAATTATTAATCCAAGCACAGTACTTCTATTTACCCCCCTGTGCCCTTTCAGCAAGAAATATGCAAATCACAGTATGCCAGCATTGCTCAATTCGGGATTTTCGGGGTTGCGGTAAGTTCTCCCACTCTGTGACTTACACATTTTGGATTAAATAGAGGATACACTTGCAAAAAATAACAGCAAAATCAACTCCTATTTTAACACATTTAATTAATCAAATTTATGGCACTACAAACAATAAAACAAATAAACTACTGACCAATATCTTTCTACTTGTTCAAAGTGAACAAGGAATAACATAAGAATAAAACAAATATTAGATTAAAACACATGGTTTTCTTTAAAACCAACAATTCACGATTATTTTCACTTCCATAAAGTACCTATCTTAAAGTTCCATATAACTACGAGCTTCCTTTGGCTCGATACTTTCAATAATAATGGTGTCATACTTTTGTACACCTCAAGAACTATTTTTATCCTTTCTTATCATCAAAACAAATATATAATTACATTTAAAATTACATGTTAATTATCTACTTCAATATTTGGGCATTTCACATGTTCTCAGTATTTACCACCTCTCTCAAGTTTTGCAAATTCACTACGGTGATCGGGAAACTATTTGTGTACTCCAGAGTTATAAAGATTACTTGACAAAGTCAAAAACTATGATTACTCCCGAAATCTAGTTATCTTCACAAAACTCGTGGATTCCTTATTTCCATACAATATTACAGTAGGGATTTTTATTTATTTCATTTGTCTCATAAGACCATTATCACATAAGAAAACTACGATCTGAACTGGCAAGCGATAATATCAATCTACAAGGACCTCGGTTCAACGCCCGGGTCATTAACAACTTTTAAACACTCTCGGTGTATTCATTACTTCTTACAAGACAGTCTTTACCCACCCTCATACTATGAGGGTCAGGCCATTATACTCGAGCGAGATTTATGACAGGGAGAGCGGCTCCCTGTCTAGCCTACGGTTGGAGTTCTCTTCAATGCTTTTAAAACAAACCTTCCTTTTATTTTCAGTTCTATGGAGAGACCTGGCATTTTACTCCTCGTTTCACATTCAACAATATTCTTTGGCTCTTAAACCACTCTCGTAACCTTGGCATTTATTAATTATGAAGGGTCCTCGTTGATTGGGAAGAGTAATACACATTCTACGACGAATAATAAGGGGCTTCAACAACAAGAGGATTCTAAGTTCGAATCTCTTAACATGCCTCGGGAACCATTTCCACATTGGAGGACTTATACAAGACGCGATTTAAAGTCGGCCGTGGCCTACATGACATACGCTCAATAATACCATACATTTGCTCCCTTTTATAATAACACACACATGGCCTCGTGACCTACGTCACAATTAGAGGACTTACAACATATCTCAATTCAATACAATCAACTACCCCTCATAAGCAATTTACCAAGTACATTTAAATTCTACGCATTCCTAGCGTGACTTTCTATTTAATTGCGTTCCATTGCACTACACATTACTATACGGCCAAATGTCTTCCAAAGAACTGATAAATTTCATAGTAACAATTGATACATATCTCAATTTTTATATTTATCTTTTCTGTTGACAATAAATCGCTCCATTTTTAAGAACATGCATTCACATCATGTCTTATACATTTGTTAAGGCTCCAACGCTCTATATTTTTATATCATTCAATTTAATCTTTATTTAGATTTCTTTATCTTGTTATTATTATTGTTATTCACATCATGTCTTCATTCCTTACAAAAGCTCAAAAGCTATTTCTTTCATATAATTCAAATTTACCTTTATTTAAATATCTTTGTTATAATTATTACTATTACGCCTGCTTTTATAACATTCGTCAAATACACTGACATTTTATTTCCATACATTTCCTCTACAGGATTTATTCTTTCACATAGTTATTTATTATTTCTCAAAACTTTATTTTTGTTCAGATCGCGTTCTTATTTAGTTATTATTTATTTAAAAACATCCCTTTTACTCAAAACTCCGGTGGAATTGTACACAAAAATTTCCCCGACACCAAAACATAATGAAAATCTTTACTCACATGTCTAAGGTCGTTTTCTGACCTTCATTCTTGTTCGATGTGTCTTTTTTGCCCACCTTCTTGACTTACTCCATATTGTACAAATTCATCTCATGTACAAACATTTCTTGACACATATTCAATACATTTAACACTGACAACATTTTTAATACACGGGTGTATCCGTTTAGAACACACAATAAAACACACAAAAAATATATTACTTTAACACACAATCTTGATATATTTACACTTCACAACTTTTGATCACTAGGCCGTCTTTTTAGCCTATCACACGTGACCTCTTAATCTCCCGTCTCCAAGGGTGAAATTTATTCAATGTCGGCTTCCTATCCTGCAGAATACGAAAGTCTCGAATCATCTACTTTTTCCCTGGAATAACAATTCTTCGAATCCTTTCCTGATGATCGGCTATTTCTCTAGCTTGAATGGCTCCCCTTTTAGATCTGGTTTATCGATCCTAGCGAAAGTCTGTTCTGATCGAGGTCCCCTCGATAACCTATCGATGACCTATGGATTTTTTTGCAACTAATACTTCTCGAGTCTTAGTGCTTTATAATAGTTCGTCTGCTTTCTTGAGACAATGTCTATAGTTTCCGTTCTTCTTTGTTTATTCGGTTCTCGCACTTCTAATTTTCTGAAATACGTTGCGAACCTTACTCTGTTTTTCCCTGTTCGGGTTCTTTAAAATTGATAAACTGTTTATCTCGCTGTTCCGGTACTTCCGTACGTTATGATACTTTTGGTCGTTTACTGAAAGACCTATCGCCTGAATCCTAAGTTCGCAGCCTGCTTTAACTGTATTTTTGGAACTTTTACGGTAAACTTTGCACTGTCGGACCTAAATCCTGTAACTAGGATTTTCCTAATTTTTCAACACGGCGATACTTTAATATTTCTTCTTTGCAACTCCTTATGGAGGCACGCAAGTTACTGATACTGCGACGCCCGTGGCTGTCGGATATTAATTCTGCGGTGTAATACAGCGTTTCTCCCCTCAAGGAGTACTGGTAAACTGCCTTCGATGTCTGATACAGCGTAACGCCTCCCTGGGCTATCGTAAACTGCATGCCTGGCTTGGTGAGGCCAGGAGTTTTATACCTTTTAGTCAAAAAAAGATAAAATCCTAGTCCTTTTCGTGACCAATTTTTGAACTAATTGTCGCACAATTATAAAAATTATATCTCCAGAAAGCTCGTCTTCCAAACGTAAAATGATCTTCCTGTGCATGGAAATCGATCGTGCATTTCCGAGATATTAATTAATTTTTAGTCTTCAACTGTGTGGGTTTTGCTGTTCATTTTTAATTCTCCCACTCCTTGGGTCCCGGTGAATTCCCGATGACGTCTGCTGCATTTGCACTTTCCTCGTGTGCAATTATTAAAGGGTTTTTCTTTACACAAAAATCTTTAATCCGAAATGATTCACCGTACTGTATTTGTTTACTTATTTTTATACTCGTAAACGGGTTAGATTTAATTATTCTTGTTCTGACTCAGCAGCGAGGTTGCCGTTTTCCTGCAACGTAAGAGCAATTTCCGAGTCTAGCTTCTTCGTCTTACAGTCCAAACTTTCCACTAGTTCTATTAATATCCATGACTGGCTCCTTATAAATGTCAAGAGGCATGAGCTCATCTTATGAACACCTGGTCCTGCAGCTTGCACAATGTTAGGCTAGAATCCTGGCTTGAAATCTCTCTCCGTTCCCTTAGAGACTGTATGATTCTTTCATTCCTTTCACAAAATTCATGGATTCGACCCCCTTTGAAGCCTATGGTACATGGGTTCAATACTATGAGTGTAAGAATTATTCTGCATGAAAAGTTCTAAAAAAAAATGCAATAGCATATCTCTATCTTCAATACATCGCCCACTGTAAGAGTTTTTACGTTTTAATTTCTTCCAACAATCTCCATTCAATTACTAGCTTCTGCGCTAGCTAGCGAGTGAGCCTATCACTCCAGTTACTGCCAGCATCAAACTGTTGAATCGTGTCGAGTTAAACCTATATTCTTTGGTGTCGAGTTTAGACTTAAGAGAAGAGTGGATGTGTTTGGAGTTTCCCTGGAAGTGCAACTCAGCTTTTCTTCATTTCGCCTGTGAACATATTGTTCTGCAGAATACACAGTCAAGTTAAGATTGGACGGAAGGGGGATTTGTGTTTTATGCACCTCGCCATTCTTAAATTACGTCTGACAAGAATTCATTGCACATGCTATCTCCATGATGATATAAATAATAATCCAATCAGTGATTTTAACTCATCATGCCGAGACGGAAAACGGATATAGGTCGTAGTTCATTGAAATCGAAATAAATACGCCTTTTAAGCTGAGGCTGGGTAAACTGTTAAAGATACCGAGCGAAGCCAGGGCGGGTTGCTAGTTATTGTATCAGAATATGCCATCAATTGTCCTACTGTTAATTTTATGACAGTCACAAAACAAAATAGCTACGGTATGTTGGCAAATTATCTTCAAGGAGTAAATACCTTGCCTTTTACTGGTAGAATGATACTCTAGTAACAGCATCCTAAACATGAAATATCTGATAGCAAAATCACTACCTAATGCTAATAATCGAAAACTACACATGGAAAATGTGCATATCTTGTCCACAGCAATGTGGCAAACAGGCTCGCTATTTCAACCTGTTTTCAAATGTGCACAATTTGGGGATGATGCATAATCACGTGGTTTCCTTGTTATGTAACCAGCACGACATTACTCTGTGGTTTATCAATTAATCAACTAATATGATAACATTGGTCCGGCCAGATCAAACATAAAATGCCAGCGTTTCGCCCCAGTGTGCCGTTGGGCTCGTGAGTTGGTACAGACACACCTCACCAATACGCGTGGCTAGCACAGACTGAGATGGCCATCGCAGGACACAAAATACAAGTACTATTGACGTCACGAGCGATGCCAATGTGCTACCTATTTGGATTGCCAAGGTAAGGTTTTTGTTTTATGAAAGGGAGCTTGACTTCTGTAGCACATTGGCATCGCTCGTGACGTCAATACTACTTGTATTTTGTGTCTTGTGATGGCCTTCTCAGTATGTGCTAGCCATTCGTATTGGTGAGGTGTGTCTGTACCAACTGACGAGCCCAATGGCACACTGGGGCGAAATGCTGGCATTTTGAGTTAACCAGACCAATTTTATCATATTAATTGATAATTCATCTGCTCAAACGGAAATATCATATTCCCTTTCGGGAGCTCTGTGGAGCGGTGTAGCAAGTCCAGAGATCGTAGGTTCAAATCCTGGCACTGTCAGCAGCTATCCTGAGCATGGTTTTCCCCCACTTCCTCCTGGCAAATGCCGGGATACTACCCTACTTAAAGTCCCATGGCGCCTACTCAATCCCTGTCCCTAACACAGTTACACACACTACTACAGTCATCATAGGAATACAGGTTATCAGGCAAATTCTACACACAACTACACGGGGCTAATAGCCAAGATGTCCCATGCCCCGAAAATGAATTATTAACAACAACAAAGAAATCATTCCGCAATGTATTTGCTGAGCATGAGAATAAATTCTATCACTCATAATATTTTAATTCTTGAGATGAAGGGGAGAAATTAAATTGTCAACACATTGTTGCTCGGGCGCGTGCTACTCTATTCCTTACTGTGGACCGGCCAGCTGAAGTACACCTAGCATGAGAAGTAAGATGAAACATACATACATGTAACTGTACTTACTTGTCCATCATTCAACTTCATCATCACTACTTTCACTGCTATCATCGTCAATTTCACTCGTATTATTATCGTTTGAACTGATCATCGCTCTGTCAGTTCCGCGCGTGCCATTTTAAGACTTGACAATACACGCAGTAACTGAGTGTTATAAAACCTCATTTCTGTACCAAAAGCATTATCGAGACAACAATCTACCTATCTGCATTTCGTTCAACAAAGACCTTAGTTTGTAAATAACACATAGTTTTTCGATTAATGATCGGTGGAGAGGTGAAAATTACACAAGAATGAAGCACTGTAAGAAGACGTTAATTTACGTAGCCGGTCGCCCACACACCAATTCAAAACTACGTAAATCAACGTAGCCCGTCATCAATGTTTTAAGTGAAAGCGATAAAGGTAAAGGAGATTTCAAAACTTCTGCTCTCTTTATTTTCTTTCACTCTGTATGTTTTAACTCGTGAGGTAATCTGATTTGCCACAAACAAGTGTTTTCATTTGCATGATTAGAATTGTCCAATAGTGCTGGGTGAGTGATCTGAGAGAGACGCTTGCTTCGCTTGGCGAGATGTGTGTAGTATCCCCATAGCATGTACCGAGCTTAGACGTGTAACTAGCATTTGCATTACTCTCATCTAGGTCATGTGATTACATTTCAGGTGGGGCTGGTGGAACAGGAGTGGCTGGATACACTGGCGACCATCAACCCTGAGGAGGTGACCTTTCTAGACTTCGTAGAAGCGGGCCGCAAACTTGGAGCCCAGCTCAAGCAGGAGGTATGTTTACTCCTCTTTAACATAAGCAAGATATTAAGTCATCTTCATCCTCCTCATTTCCCCTTTTCCAGCTGTCACTGGGTGGGGACAAATATGGTTCCTCTCCACTTTGTTCTGTCGATCCACTATTCCTCTTCCGACACGGTGTTCCAATCCGTTTTCTAATGCTATACTTCACCGAGTCCATCCAACGCATTCTTGGTCTTCCTCGTCCTCTCTTCCTTGTCATCCATCATTCCAGTGCTCGTCTTGGTAGCCTTACTTCATTCATCCGTTTGACATGTCCAAACCATCTCAATCTGTTTTGCTCCATTTTGTCATTTAATTTGTGTACTCCCAGTTCTTTCTGTATATCTTCATTTCTCACTCTGTCTCTCCTCGTTTTCTGGACCATACTTCTCAGGAATCTCATCTCAGCTGCCTGTACTCTGCTCTCATCCCTCTTAGTCATTGTCCAAATTTCCGCTGCGTATGTCATTATAGGAACATAATATGCTTTGTACATAACTTCTTTAGCCTTAATTGGTATATCCTTGTTCCATACTAGTCCCCGTACCTGTTGGTAGAAGGCACTCCCGAGTTGTATTCTTCTGCTAATTTCCAAATCTATTTCCGTATTTGGGAGTGGCGACCCCATCTTAATAATAGCCTAAAATGATAGCAAATATGGTTCAAGCAACAAAGTGACATTAGCTCAATTTGTGAGTGACTACGAGGATCCTGTATAACATTCACTGGTGGTCCCATGTGCACATATGCTACCTCCTGTATCTTTCACAGCTAGTATTGTATATTAGTTTCTTTAGAGCAGGGGTTCTCAACCTCTTAGGCTGAGTATTTTGATGACCCCCCCCCCAAGTTTTAATGTGATCAGTCAGTGAAACTAACTTTTAACAATGCTTTTGCCGACAAATTTTGGATAAGTTTTAAATAGGAATACCCAGAACTGTCCACAACAGCGTTAAAAACTTTGATGCCATTTTATAAATCTTAGAACTGTGAACAAGGATTCTCCATAATGGCGAATTTAAAAACCAAATCAAGAAATCGTTTGACACTGGAAAATGACATTGTTTTGTGTTACAAAAATCATTCCAGACATTCAGAAATTGGTTAATTCCAAACAAGTTCTAATTTCTCATTAATAGAATAAAAAGACATAAACGTTAAATACAATGTGAGAGTATTGTTTTAAGTAAAAAACTGCAGCAATAACTAATTTTTTAAAACTATTTCTGCATATCTCGTGATCCCCCAAGACACATCCCACTAGGGGTCGCGACCCACCGGTTGAAAACCTATGCTTTAGAGAATCAATCTCGGAGACTTGTTCAGTCACAATGGCTTTATGCTGCTGACCATGTTAGCAATAGACTGTAACAGTTGAGTAAGGGGAGGTGCTTCCCCTTCAACTCTGTGATTCTGCACGAGCTTGCTGTAGTCACGTCATGCACTGTCAAAGCTGATCTCGCCCTGTGATGGCGCCTGTTCCTTAATTGTTCTCCCATTCAATGGAATTCAATCACATGTTCACTCATATTTAAAGTATCTTTGCTGTACCAATGGTGCCATTTAACTGCTTATGTTAGCGTGAAGGGATTCTTGATTTAAAGTCACAATACCTCCAAACCAATATATAACGTCAAATGAAATCACTCTTGTTTATTTATTTATTTACATATGTTACGCCCTCATTGGAGCACTTAACCAAAACAAGTATATGTACATATCTCAAAAACAATATTAAAGATTCAGCTTCTTATTTTTCTTCTTTTCCCAAAACATTTTCATTCTAGTCGACCTTGCCGCTCTCTCTGCATCGCTTATGGTGTAAGTTTTGCGGGTAAAGGTTTTTAAGGGTAGTCGGATGTTCTTGTTTTTCAAGATATTCTTCTCATCTTTGTTAGCAATTTGGGACATTGTCAAGCCGAGTCCATCCAGATCATTTTGAATTTCCATAAACCAAGAGTTCTTTGTTTTACTTTTGAAAAAGTAATTAAATAATACTTTTAATTGTCTGGTATCCGGCAGGCGTGAGATATGACAAAAAAAAGCAATTCGCCTTTTTCGCATAGTATCAACTATAGACTCAGTTTCTTTATAAACCACTTCATTTGGTAATAGAGGCCATTGACCATCCACCTGATGTTTTTTATTAATTATAGTTCTGAGAATTCTTCGATCAATCTTCTGTAATGTGTCAGTAACTGATCGAGTGTTCAACTTGAAAAGTGTTTCACAAGCATATATTGCTTCCGGTTTAATAACTGATTCGTAATGTCGTAATTTGGCATTTATGGAGAGTGTTTTTTTTTTTGTAACTAGACCAAGTAATATATTGCGCTTGTCTTAACTTTGTTGTTCTATTTTTGATTGATGCTTTCTCATTCAAATTCCATGTTATAATCTCCCCTAAATATTTAAATTTATGTACAACTTTAATTTCTTTATTGTTGATCAATGTAATAGCTTGTGTTTGCACATCAAAGGATGCCATTATTTCAGTCTTTTCAAATGAAATTTGATGTCCTACTTTTGCTGCAATAGACCCAAGTTCTTCAATTTGGTGTTTAGCCTCATCTATACTGGTTGCAAGCAGTGCAAAGTCATCCGCAAAGGCCAAGCAATTCAGTTTTATATTAGTACCAATCTTTACATTTGGAGGACAAGTTTTGTTCCACTCACGCATGATCTTTTCAAGAACACAATGAAATAATAACGGTGATAGACCATCTCCCTGTCGAAGTCCAGTCCGGATATCAAATGGTTCAGACAAGGCGCCTCGAAATTTAACCTTTGATTTAGTATCTTTCAAAGTAACGCCGACGAGGTTGATAAGCTTTTGATGTAACCCAAATTCCCTAAGGATGTTAAGTAATGACCCTCGATGGATACTGTCATAAGCTTTCTTAAAATCCACAAAAGTAATGACCAAATCCTTTTGTCTCATTCTATGATATTTCATTATCCATTTCAGACTGATGATCTGATCCGGACAGCTGTGACCTGGTCAGAACCCTCCTTGATATTCTCCTAGTTCTTGATCGAGTTGTTGTTGAATTCTTGTCAAGATAATTCTAGATAGAATCTTGTATGTTACATCAAGCAAAGAAATCCCACGGTAGTTGTTCGGGTCTGATCTATCACCCTTTTTATGAATTGGGTGGATTACAGCCATTCTCCATTCCTCTGGTATTTGTTCCGAATTCCGTACATCGATGAGGCGTTTATGGAGGTTGGAGATGGTTTGTTCATTTGCATATTTCCATAGTTCTGCTACCAATGAATTCTCTCCTGCTGCTCTATAATTTTTGAGCCAATGAATCGCTGCACATACTTCAGTCAAGTCAGGAGGAATAATGTTCTGTAAATTTGTTTTATTTTTTGGATTAGGCTCAAAATCAAGATATTCCTTAGGTTCATCAGCATTTAGTAGTTCTCTAAAATAATCTGCTAGAATTTTAGCATTATCAGTATCATTGTGGGCTAGTTTACCTGATTTATCTTTCATTAATAGTGTAGGAGGGCTGTATTTAGAATGATATTGACGAAATGTCCTGTAATAGTCCCTTGTTTTGTGTTGCTTAAAGGAATCTTCAATAATTTGTATGGACTTTTTTTTATTTTCTCTTTTAATTCTCCTAATTTCTTTGGCAGTTTCCCTTCGAACAATGGTTAATTCTTCTCGCGATTGTGTGGTCCTCTTTTGCTGATCATTGAGCCATGCTGTGTGTCTTTTCCGAATTGCAGCATCACATTCCGCATTCCACCATGCATGCTTTTTCCTTTTCCTAATAGGGGCAATTTCGACAGCAACGGTTTTCAGTGTGTCAACCATCGTTTCTAGCTTGTCACTTAAGAGAGTTTTAGACTTTTCCTTATAGGACACATTATTTATTAAATAACTAGGGTCATATTGCCTTTGCATGGTCGAGTTTGACGATTTTTGTTTACGTCGTGGAGTTAACTTGATCTTTATCTTGGATATATAATGATCAGAGTCAACATCGACCCCACGTAGTACCTTCACGTTTTATATTTCTTTGTAGAACTTTTTATCCATTGCAACATGGTCTATCTGGAATTCCCCTAGTACACTATTAGGGCATTTCCAGGTCATAAGTTTGTGTGGTCTTCGCTTAAATCTAGTAGTTTTGAGATGTAGGCCATGTTCTTCACAAAGGGTGATTAATCTTTGACCATTCTTGTTAGTGAATTTGTGAGCTGGCCACTTACCTACTATTGGACGAAATTTTCTTTCTTGACCAATTTTTGCATTTAAATCCCCAAGCAAGATTTTAACATGAGTGTCTGGAATGATTGATATTAGTAAGGCAAGTTCTTCCCAAAAATTGTCCGTTTCATCTCTAAATTTTTTGACATTCTTGTCATTAGTTGGGGCATGAACGTTTATCAAAGAGTATATTTTGTTTCCTGTCCTAATTGTTAAAGTTGCTAACCTTGATGAGTTCGACGAAAAGTCTTCCACTGAATCAATAATACTGGTATGTACTAAAAATCCCATACCAAATTGGGGGACATTTTTCATAACTCGTGGTCCTGGAGGTCCCTTGTAGAGACGGTATCCTCCAGATTCAATGGGGTCTTGATCTGTGTTTCTAAGTTCTTGAAGATCTTGTGTTGGTCCAATATATCGGTTAAATGCTTAAGTTTTCCAATTTTAATTAACGAATTTATGTTTAATGTTGCAAAGAATGAAAATTCCCTATGTTTGTTAATTTTGAGTTTGTATTTGGACTTTCGGGTTTCCAGGCGCTCCGACTCACCCCACCCCACCGTATCCGAATGGTGCCTTGCGGTGGAAGAGTTCATTAGAAGACTGTTCATACTTGAGTTGATTGTCTGGTCTTGGACCCATGATCTGACCGTAGTCAGGGATTACAATTACTCTTGTTTAATATAAAATTCCTATATATACTGTATATTGTAGACTGTGTAACTATTTTAATAACTTTCCACGTCAGGGTATAGGGGCAATATGCTTGCATTAAATGAATCCACACAGAGACACAATACACCGTCTTCTCAAAATACACAGTTCATTCAATATAGCAAGCTTCCATTTACCTGGATCTCTTGTACAGGTTTTTTTTACTATCATTAATATTATTCTGCTCCTATCTTCTCTGGTTGCATTTTATTAAAAATAATTTTCTACCTCAACATTCTTCAAAAAAAAAAAATCATTTCCAAATCAGAACATTCATACCACAGCACATAACATCTCATTATCCACAACTAAAGAAAAACAAGTAGTTCCGTGAAGAACTATACAGCCTATTTTCATATATCCTACTTATGTTAATTGCCACTATCAACATACACAATTTCAGTTTGATTGCTGTAATAGATTCGTAGATATTGAGAACCGACTAAATATTTCGGATGGTCGCCATGTTGGATTTTATATATGTAGGTTATGTACTGTTACATGCAGATTATTGTGAACGTGTAGTATTCAAACTTCAATCGCATAATTAGGACACAAGAAAAAACAAGGAGATTTAAAAAAAATTCACAGCTGCCATCTTGAGGTTATGGAAACAATTGAAATAAATTAGATGCCAGTGGATTAACTGTACCAAGTTTCACTGCACGCGGATGGTTAAATTGCGAGAAACGTCCATGTGAATATTTATAATTCGCGTCACCACCATGTTGGATTTGTGATCACCAGGTTATTTAAAGTCCTATAGGTGAACTTAAGTTCATAGCCCCTATGAACATTAAAAATGCAGTTTGATTGCTAAAATAGATTCGTAGATATTCAGTATCGTCTAAATATTTCGGATGGTCGCCATGTTGGATTGTTAAATGTATAGGCCATAGAGTCATGTACCATTAAAGGAAAATTATTGCGTAGGTTCATTATTCAAACTTTCACTTCGATCGCATGACTACATCACAAGAAATAAAAACTTAATTTTAAATTCGCACTGCTGCCATCTTGAGGTTATGTAAACAATTGAACTAAATTAGATACCAGTGGATTACAATGTGTATAAATATTTCCTGTACCAGGTTTCAGTGCGCTTGGAACATTAAATCGCGAGAAAGGTCTATTTAAAATGTTCAAATTCGCTTGGCCGCCATGTTCGTTTTGTAGTTAACCGGTTTTTGAAAATCTTATAGATGGACTTCCAGTAGTGCCCTTTATCTCCATACAAAATTTTAGGGAGATACCGCTAATAGTTTCAGAGATATAGAATGCCGGTGAAATATTTCGCACATCCGCCATCTTGTGATTATGTAAACAATTGAACGAAGTTAGATGTCGGTGCATTACAATGTATATAAACATATACTGTACCAAGTTTCATTGCGTTTGGTTGGTCAAATCGCGAGAAACGTCTATTTAAAAGTCGCAAATTCGCTTGGCCGCCATGTTGGTTTTATAGCTACCAGGTTTTCAAAGGTCACATAAGTGAACTCCTAGTAGTTCCATTTATCATCATACAAAATTCCAGGGTGATATCGGTAATAGTTTCGGAGATATTGAATGCTGGTGAAATATTTCGAACAGCCGCCATGTTGGATTGGTGAGTCGTAACAAAATTTGAAGGGCACGGTCGAGGTCGCCGGGAATAGTGCTACAAAATTAACGAGTTTCATTGTAATCGCTCCAGCCGTTTAGATTTTATTAGGGGACACACACACACACACCTCAAACACACACACACACGGACAAAAGGTGATCTCATAAGCCTATTTTTTCAAAATTGAAAATAGGCTGAAAATAATCCTAGGACAGAGAGCATGGCAGCATCCATCTTGCATGAAACATCTTCTAACAGCCCATCTCCATGGCAACCATGCCATGTCAAGGAATCTTGACCTCCAGACAGGTCAAAGCCACCTGCCACCCACTGATGGAAAAACACAAAGAGTCTCTGTGCCACAACGCATAAGACTCTCCATGCCGCCCCATCAACAGGTGGCCACGGCTGGCAACCAGATAAAATTTAAAAAACTAAATAATAAGTCTCTGTAACCTAACAAAAGTTGGGTTACAACTGGAAAAGCTAGATGTGTTGTGCGTCAAATTCTAATCTTAAGTATGACTACTTGAATGCTACACACTCCAGCCTATAAGTTCCAGTATCTATTCAGTCGTTGGTAATTACGAGCCTAATTAGGTATAAATACTGTGCCCAGGTAACTTTACCAACAATTTTAAATTTGACCTAGAAAATGTCAATCTTTAATTTTCAAATGCCCTTATATTTCCATATAGACAGAAATTTGCTAACATTTGTTGGCTTTTCTGGTGCGAAGTTGAAGTTTCTAGGGTGCTTGGAAGTTCCTCAGGAATTAATGTGTATTTTTACCAACCTTTATGCATTGCTATACTTTGACCTCCATTTCTTCTCTTCTTCTTCATTTCCCGTTTCCAGTGTTCTGGGTCGGGGTGTGAATCAAGGACCTCCATAATTTTCTGTCTCTCCACCACTCTCTTCCTTCTTCTAGTATATCTTCTACTTTTACCCCTCTCTTCTCTATGCTCTCCCTCACTGTATCCATCCACCTCTTCCTAGGCCTTCCCCGTTGACACTTTCCTGTTACTTTCTCTGTAAATACTCGCTTTGGGACTCTGTCTTCACCCATTCGCATCATGTGTCCATACCATTTCAGCTTACTGATCTCTATCTTGTCTTGTAGCTTTGGGAATCCAGTTCTTTCCTTAATTTCTGTGTTTCTGATTTTGTCTCTTCGTGTCTTTCCAATTATTCCTCTAAGAAACTTCATCTCGGCTGCCTGGACTCTGCTTTCATCCCGTTTTGTTGTTGTCCATGTGCCTGCTGCATATGTCACTATAGGTGTGTAATATGTTGAGTACATGACTTTCTTACATTTCTGGAACATCCTGGTTCCACACCATACCTCTCACACACTGGTAAAACCCATTTGCTTGCTGGATTCTCTTACCAATTTCCTCACTTATCTTTCCATCTTCTGTGATTATACTCCCTAAATATTTAAAACTTTTCACAACTTCTAATGTTTTCCCATTTACTTTAATATTTCCCCTACTATATCTCTTATTTCTCGTCATCACTGCAGTCTTACTCTTCTCCACACTTATTTTCATTCCATACTCTTCTATCTCCTGGTTCCATACATCAACTTGTTCCTGTACTCCTGACCTCCATTTATTAGTATAAATTACATTATTAATATGATTTCATAGAATTCAGTGAACAATGTGTGTCAATAAGACCAAGCACGAGCACAATTGAATTCCTTGTTTTAGGGCTGTGACTATGTGATTGCTTTGACGCACATGAGGCTGCCCAACGACATCAAGTTAGCCGAGAACTGCGAGGAGATTGATCTCATCTTAGGCGGCCACGACCACATCTACGAGGTGAAGCAGGTGAGAATTGACAAGTATTAATGTTTCAACATAAAACTAATGTCCTATTGATTATTGGAAAAGTCATGTGACTACATTCAGGTATTATAATGTTGTCTTTTTGTTAGTGAATTTTCTTTCAATCTTCAATAATATATTGATGAGGAACTTTTCTTATATTATTTTGCTGGAAGCTTTTAGCTGTTTTCTTTCCACATTATTTTAAAGTTTAATAAAATGTAACTTCTATTCTGTGTGTGGGCCCTTGACTAGCAACGTGCAGGTGGCTGCACTGTGCAGTACTGGTATTTCTTTAGTGATTCAAGCATTTTATTTCTTAAATTAAATTTTTCGTGTGCACATCATTTGATGCGTTATTTTTAATTACTATCAGAACCTGCTGCAATCTCTTAATGAATTTGTATTCGACTGTTGCACTAAGCTTCGGTCACCTTCTTACTCTTCTGATTGTCCCTTCCAACGATCTTGTCACCAAACTATTTCCTCTTATGCAATGTCCAATCCAAGGAATGCTTTATAAATTGTGATTGCCTTTATATGGATGGCAAACAGCTGAATGTTTTAGGATCGATCTGTAATGTTTTTCACTAATGGTTCCCCTAAGTTATTGTTATTAAAAGGAATGTTAAAATTATTACTGAAAGGGTAAATATAAGAACCAACAACCAATCCCACCATTAAAGTAACACCTGAAAAAGTTTTATGGATAAGAAGAAAAATCCGGGTGGGCGCCAACTCATATACAAATTTAATCTATGAGTAATCAATCTCTTGTTCAATGAAATAGAAACACAAGTCCTCTACAATCTCAAGGGGTAGGGTATTTCTGAATACCAACCAAGATACCATCAGTGAGGAAAGCAAGTTTAGATATCTACTGCAATATACAATCAATTACAGGGAATGTTACTTATGGTTGGAGGAGAAATATGCATATCATATAATATATTTGTTTTGCTCCAGTAAAAGGATATGATTTCCAAGATCTTTCTTTATTAAACGCAATCTTCTCTACTAGAAGCATTACGGGACCAGCAATGATAAACAATCCAGACACGTTCATTCAGTGTAACAAAATCTTCCAGTTCACTTATAAAAGCACATACCCATATCATAATCTCCGAACCTACAATAATGATTTTTAAAAATCCTCCTACATCCAGTGTTCATATATATCATCTTCTTGCCTTTTCTAAGATAAGCCACTTCCTCTACCGCTAGATCCTCCTCCATGGATTCCACAGATTAGCACTCATATATGCATAGTTCATGATCTCACCACCGAAGCGCTACTATGATAAAAATGTCACAGATCGTGTACCGGTAAAATAAAAAATAATAATTTGACATTATTTTAATAAAGGAGGACAAATTGTTATTCTTTGTGAATAAACTAAGTTCATTTGCAAGTCAATACGGATCAAATAAAGAAAAGAAAAAACATGGTTTATATCTTGTCTACTTATCTTCTAGTTTGATAAATAGACTTGTGTGATAGGAGTAGGTTCTCTGACCAGATTTATTATGTATTTATTATTTTAATTTTATGGTCTGCATAGGACCACTAGTCAGGTTTATGGTTCAGGTTTTTCTTCTTTTTATCCGCCCAATACTTCTTCGTCCACTTTGAGCGTGGTTTTTCTTCTTCCTCTGGAATCACTCTTCCTATCCTCTGTTTGTTGGTCTTTGTCTGTAGCGTAGTGTGTTTGTCTTTCTCATGTCTTCCTGAAGTTCTGTGATCCACCTATGTTGCTCTTACTCTTCCTATTATTTTCCTATTGCTTCTATTTTCTGGTGACCTTAGCGGCTTCGGTGGCGTAGTGGAAGCATGCTGAACTGCTGTGCCCAAGATAGCGGGTTCAAACCCGGCCGAACTTGTCGGATTTTTTAAGAGTGTTAAAATTCCTTCAGTATGCCTTCCTTTGGTGGGAAAGTAAAGCCGGCGGTCCCATGTCATAGATTTATGGCATGTACAAGATCCTTCCACAGACATAACTTGTGTGAAGCTAAATTGTTAGGTTAGATTTCGTTGGAACGCGCTGTCAAAGTTCCAACGTTCACCACTAGGTATCATTGATATCTGGTAGCGAAAGTTAGAACTACTTGAAATTGAACCGATCTTGTAGTTCACCCTAAGGGTGTCCGCTGGAATCAGCTACAGACTCCGGCGAGCCGAACATGTCCTCGGACACTCCCGGCACTAAAAGCCATACGATGAATAAATCTGGTGACCTTATTAGATGTCCCAAGAAAGATATTCGCTTCTTTTTCAAAGTGCTTGTCACTGGTTCTATTTCTTTATTGACTGTTTTATTGGAAGCTAGTCTCCAGCCTCCATCTACTTGATAGTTTTTACGAGGGTAATTCCAAAAGTAAGGTCCGATTCGCCGTAAATATTCAAAAGCGACGCCAAGGGCAAAACACGCATGCGCGCCTGACTCCTGGCATGCCTTGCACGGCAAAAGCCGCCAGTAGCGTTGTTACTGTTGCTGTGTGCTGTTGATAGTGTCAGTTCACAATGTTTAAGACAATTAATCAGCCCGCCGATTGTGAAGTAAGGGCAGTGATACGGTTTCTGTCTGCAAGAAACATTTCTGCGGCAGATTACTGAAGTGTACGGTCCTAACATAATGAGTTGCAGTAAAGTGCGCAAGTGGGTGCGAGCCTTTAATGAAGGACGGGAAGATGTGCACGATGAACCCCGCTCTGGCAGACCATCAGTGATTTCAGACTAATTGGTTCATGCGGTTGACGACAAAATTCGTGAAGATCGACGATTCACTATTTCAGGGACAACGATCAATAAAGCCGCCTACTGCGCTACCCTGACTAAACTTCGACGTGCAATCCAGAATAAGCGACATGGTCTTTTGTCGTCTGGAGTGTTGTTGTTGTTGCATGACAATGCCAGACCCCATACTGCGAATGACACGCAAACTGTAATCAAGAAATTTGGATGGGAACAGATGGACCACCCACCGTACAGTGCGGACTTGGCGCCAAGTGATTTCCACCTGTTCCGCTACCTAAAGGAGTTTCTTGGCGGCAAGCACTTCGACACAGATGATGGAGTGAAAGAAGCTGTTAAAGACTGGTTAGCTTCGCAGGCGGCCGAGTTCTACGACTTAGGCATTCAAAAGCTTGTGGAACAATGTGACAAATGTGTAAATAAGTATGGAAATTATGTAGAAAAATAGAGAAAGACGCAAGGAATGTCAATAAAACAATTGTTTTGGAAACAATTTTGATTTTGGATGTTTTTTTTTTTTTTTTTTTAACCGGACCTTAGTTTTGGAATAGCCCTCGTATTTAAACAAGTTCTCACAATTCTCCTCTCTATCTTGAGTACTCGATCTATTGCAACGGTATTTGTTGTCTTGAATAGATTTGTTTTCTAATAGACACTGAATGATTTTATCTGGAAGTTTAAATGTGCTTTGTCAGTTTATGTGCTCTTTGTACTTTTGTTGCCATTTCATTAACATGGCACAACCCATGATTGGTTGCATGTTTCGCTCAATCACTGTTCATCTTGTCGAAGGATGGTGTGAGTTAACCAGCCTGACTTGACGGGTACAGTGTTCAGGATTCTAAAGTTCGTGAGGACCCCATGCATTGGTCAGCTGGTCGATGAGATTTCCACTGGCTTTATGGTCCCTAATTCGAAATATCAACGTACTTTTCAGTGAAATATAGTGTTAGGCCACTTTCAAACTTGGTCAACAGAATTGCTCTTCACTTGGCCACACAATAGGTTGGACAGAAAGTGACGATATTTTATCAGCCTATTATCTGAAAGAACACACTTCTCTAACAAATGGTGGGGGTTAATATAAGTTTTTTTTTTTTTTTTTTTTCAGATGATACAAGGGGTGTACTATATTGTTGTAAAACAATATTACTATATTGTTGTAAGACAATATAGTACAATTTTGTACGTCCGGGTAGGGTTCACATTTCACTTTTGAACTGTAACTAGTGTCTTGTTCCACCGTTTGGTAGCAGCACACGCACAGGGGCCAACAAATGCACTCGTCATAGCCGACTTCATGGCTAGGCTTGTGACTGGAGATGAGACATGGCTCCATTAAAAAGAAACAACGATCAATGCAATGGAAGCGTAGGGGTAGTCCACCGCCAAGGAAGTGTTGAACAGTGCCATCAGTTGGTGAGCGAATGGCAACAGTGTTCTGGGGCACAAAGGGCATCGTCCTCATTGACTGGCTGGAATCGGGGACCAAGATTAACACTGCAGCATATGTGGCAACCCTTGAGCGCTTACGTCGCGCCATTCAAACTAAGCGGCCAGGAAAATGGGCTAAAGGTGTGCTTCTGCAACATGACGATGCCCGCCCCCACACTAGCCGAGAGATCACCGCTGCCATTGATCAAATGGGATTCACGGTGCTGCCATAGCCACCATACTCTCCTGACTTGGCACCAAGTGATCAGCGGCTTCGATGGCGTAGTTGGTAGCATGCTCAAACCCGACCGAAGTCGTCTGATTTTTTAAGAGCGTTAAAAATCCTTCAGTATGCCTTCCTTCAGAGGGGAAGTAAAGCCGGCGGTCCCATGTCAGAGATTTATGGCTTGTAAAAGATCCTTCCTCAGACTAAACTTGTGTGAAGCAAAATTGTTAGGTTATTGTTGGAACGTTCGATCAAAGTTCCAGCGTTCACCACTAGGTATCATTGATATCTGGTAGCGAAAGTTGGAACTACTTGAGATTGAACGGAACTTGTAGCTCACCCTTAGGGTGTCCGCTGGAAGTAGCTACACATTCAGGCGAGCTGAACATGTCCTCGGACACTCCTGGCACAAAAAGCCATACGATAAATAAATAAATAAATAAAATAACCAAGTGACTATCACCTGCGTGGTCGCCGTTTTGCAGAACTGGACACAGCTGTCGAGGCAGGGGTATGCAGTACTCCGAAAGAATGGTTTCAGGAAGGTGTGGAGAGACTGACACATCGATGGCAAAAGTGCATAAAGTTACAAGGAGATTATGTTGAGAAGGTGGACGTAACAACTGATGTCTAATGTAGCCTACTTCATTTGGGTAGAAAAAGTAAAGTGTAAAACAATATAGCTTAGTACACCCTTCATAGGCTAAAAAAATTCCGTCACTTTCTGCCCAATCTATTGTGTAAGCCGAGTGAAGAGCAATTCTGTTGACAACTCTTTGAAAATGACGACTCTAGTCTGCAAGTGCTGATATATTGTAAAATTCAGCTCAATGCAGGGCATTTCATGGTGAAAATTACTATTTGGCTTGCATGCCCATGCCACAATGGGAAGAAAAGAAATTGTATCATGCAAAGAACTTCCAAATTTTCACAAGAAGAATGTCTAAAATTCTGAACAAAAGAAATTGTGAGCACCAAATGCCACAAAAGACATCAAATACTTGATTTTATCAAAAAAATTGTAACTAAGTTGTGCACAAATTTAGGGTGTCTGTCCACGCTCAACGGCTCTCAAGAAAAGTGGATGTGGGTGTCAGTGTGCGTCTCACTGAAAACCTGTAACCACTAATCTATGTAGGAAAATACCAAGAGGTGAATAGGAAAAGAAGGATAGGAATACAGGAAAAGGACAGACACAGTGTGGGTGTAGGGAGAAACATAGACAATTTTAATAGCCATCAATCCAGCCAGGGGCTATAAGCACTGACGGGCTGTTGATGTGGCCTCTTCCTTTCCATGTGTGTGAATCCTTCATTGATTCTTTTGCCAACTACGCTGTGGTGTTCTGTGAATAATTTAAATATAAATGTACAAAAATGTAAATACACAAGAATAACCAGGTCAAAAAACCCCATTGAGAATGAATACAAAATTATGAACAGTGTCATCCCACAGTGCACAAACTTAAAGTTATTAGGGGTAACAATCTCCGACACCCTGAATTGGAACATTCAAAGTGAAGAGGCAAGATATAAGGCCACCAAAGTTCTGGGTTTCTTGTACAGAAACATGAGAGGTTGTAAACCTAGAGCCTTCAGGATGGCTTACACATGCATGGTTCGTCCGATATTAACGTACGGCTTACCTGCTTGGCATCCCACTACAGCGGAAAACATGAACTAGCTCCAGCGTGTACAGCGCCGCGCAGAGAGGCTAATAGCTCGTTATTCCCCTTCCCCTTTGTCAAAATTTCCATCTATAGAGGCAACAGCCAAACAAATTGATCTAATTTTTCTCAAAAAATCCCTTACAGGTTCCATTAATATTGACCCTTTTAGCCGACTGTCATTGGCATATTGCTCAGTTCGAAGAGGACGAGGCGCAACTTTCGTTCCGCCCTTCGCACGTAGCAATGCTTACCTGACAGGTTTCTACGGCCGCTCTGTGCGGTTATGGAACGTGCTACCAGGGGATGCCAAGATCTTGCCTCTTCGGAAATGCAGGCCGTACGTAAAAAGGTACATTGTATAAACAAACGTATGTATGAATGATGGATTGCCTCGCTGAATGAATGAGTATCTGAATGGAATGAATGTATGTATCGAGTGATTGAGGTTATGAAAGTGCGTGCGCGAGAGAGTGAGTGACCAGGAAGAATGTACTATGTCAATATTCTAAATATGTAAATACTGCAAATATCTTTGTAAAACATGTCAATATTATTAAAACAAATGTAGATGTAAACTGTGCCTATGAAGCATGAAAGATGTATGTGGGGCTTGCCCTTTTTCACTCGGCCTTCCATACTTCTTGTACGATTTATGGTAAATAAAAAATAATAATGCACCTATGTTCCTTGTGTAACCCCTGCACATCTAACAAACTTAAGTTCACAAGCATGCAAGTTGCTGAGCTTTCTTGATCTTAATGTGCATGTTTCTAGAACATGGGAGCAAGATAGGGTTACGTCTTGATCCCAGAGTAAATGTTGCAGGAGGGTTGATGGCAACACTCTTAACTTCGTTGGAATGGTGATCAAGTTGCATGTCTTGTGTCGACAGGTGAACGGAAAGTATATCATCAAGAGTGGGACGGACTTCCGTCAGTTCTCCAAGATCACTCTCTCCTTCGAGAAAGCTACGGTGGAAGTCGTTGTGGAGGAGATTAATGTGACATCGGCATTCGAAGATGATCCCACTCTTAAAGGAATTTTGGAAAAGTATGACAGTAAGTATTGTCCCAGCCAAGGACCAACACTAGATTGTGGAGTGGAAGCAAACCTGAGGCCCATTAGAGTATTTCTGGTTTGCCGACCGGAAATAAAGTAGTTTACCTTAAATAAAGTTCGATTTACTAACTTCCCGCCTGTAGCTCACACTCTGATTTTTCAGGGATAACGTGGGAGATATACACAGGTGAATACGGTACAGTAAACTCTCAATCATCCAGTTTGCGAATTTTCAGTGCGTACGTCAAAAATGAAAAAAAATTATCCTGTTCTGTGTTGATTCAAAAATACATTCCCTATGCCCAAGATCGCGGGTTCAAACCCGGTCAAAGTCGTCGGATTTTTTTAAGAGCGTTAAAAATCCCTTAGTCTTTCTTCGGAGGGGAAGTAATGCCGGCGGGCTCATGTCATAGATTTATGGCATGTAAAAGAACCTTCCACTAACTACAATTGTCTGAAGTGAAATTTGTAGGTTGGATTTTATTCATGCTCTATTAGTTCCAACGTTCGCCGCCAGGTGCCGGTTGTGGTGGCATCTAGTAGCCAAAGCTGAGTGTTGTGGACGGTAGCATTTAGTAGCAAAAGTAGGAACTAATTAGATCGTAGACTTTCGCGGCCGGTGTCTAGTTTATCATCTTGGCTTACAGGATTGAGCCGCGTCGCATATCGGTTATTATTTCCTGACGTATTGGCTGACATTGCAGCAGTTTGAGTACGGACACCAACTTGAACCTACCCATGATTAAGGCTGCTGCAATGTCTGCCGAAACGTCGGGAAATAATAACCGTTACGCGACGCGGCTCAATTCTGTAAGCCAAGATGATAAAGTAGGAACTACTTGAAAATTGATCGTGTGCAGTACTTGCCTGGATCACAGATATCACCCACTGTTCGCTTTTGCAAAAGGCACAAGGCCTGTAATTTGTTACCACATTTTACTTCTACTTTAACCTAACATTTGACCGGACCACGTGTTTTGCCTTGTTTAGACCTTTTTTCTATTTTTTTTCTTGTCTTTCTTATCTTGTTTTTTCTGACACTGGACTGACTTTGAGGTATGTTACATAGAACTGTTACAGTTATTCCACATCCGCACTGCATATTCAAATGACAGACATTTTGCCGTCTGGAGCTCCCAAACACGCTTGCAAACATGTTTTCCAATCTTTTGCTTTGTAATGAGATCACCTCCCAGTTGGAATGACCAATCAAGTGTTTCTTCTTTTGTTTAAGGATTCAACTGAGTTGCGTGGCTCATTTGCTCTTCTAAGAGCATTCACGTTAGTGACTTTTATCAGTCTCAAATGCCCTGAGTTTTGACACATCTACTATTTTTAGGGTCCATGTTTCAGAGCTATAGCTTATAATACCCCATATAAAATTTTTGCTTCTAGTCTTACAAGGAACAGTAATTTGACTATACCAACCTTTTGATGCTCCAGAAAATGAGAATGTAAATGATACATTGGGGGGGGGGGGGAATGGATTATTATTTGCCGAAAGCAAATGCAATGAGTTTTGTATATTGTATGTTGCATGTTTTAGTAAATAAAAGTGTAATTTTCAGGTGTTTATGTTATTATCTTGCATTAACATGGATCATACAAATATCTACAATGTGTCCCCCCTCCAAAAGAAAGTACTCTTTGCCTACCTATTACTCAGATTTTTGTTTTAGCCAATGTCACTGAAATTGTTTTCATGAGAGGACCGGAAGGACAATGTTTACTGCAGTAAACATCTCTTCTCCATGTTGTATTTTCCTAGTATTGGCTGATATTATTTTTTCAGATGTTTGATTTTCCCTTTAATTCTTGACATGTTTGCATAATGTGGGTGCCATGATGGTATTTATCAGGTGTGATGGAAGGCAAGATGGATGAGGTGCTGGGATCATTTGCTGTCCCCCTGGATGGCCGCTTTGAGAAGATCCGGACTGGAGAGTCTAACCTGGGCAACTGGGTGTGCGACGTGGTGCTGGCCGCTACGGGTGCAGACCTGGTACTGCTCAACTCGGGTACCTTCCGTTCCGACATGGTGCATCCCGCAGGCCCCTTCCTCATGAGGGACCTGGTAGCCGTAGTGCCCATGATGGACCCTCTAGTTGTCATCTCTGTTACAGGTTTGTATCCACACAGAAAGTGTAACCCCCCCCTTAAAAGAAAGTTACCTTGTTTGCACTCTCCCCCCATTTCATAATTTAATACTACTGCTACCCATTAGAAAGAGGAGAGGGAAACCGGGTCAAAGCCCGTTGTGTGAAAGTGGGCCACGCACACAAAAGCTGGAAAATAATCCTTAAATAGCCTGGTAAATAAATACATACAATACTGTATAATTAATAATAGTTTAATATCACCAGAAGAAAATAACCTTAAACCACATAAATTACACTACAATATACATGCAAGAACACCTTTACATAACAACTAATACTCCTCCTTCATGCATTACACTAATACATGCTCAAAAATCAGATGTGTTAGTACTCACTGGTTTGCAGTTCATCCTCTCTTTATATAACATTTAGGTTCAGTACTTACCCCCAAATCATGGGTAGTGGCATTTATTTATTTATTTTGCAATAGGAATCAATTTGAGCAGAATGGGATAGATTTTTTTTTAGCAACCGACCGGTGTTTCGTAGCTCTCCTAACGGAGCATGTAGAAGTAACTTACTATCAGGTCACGCAATTAACAGAACAAATTTCACCTTTAATACATCTCGAAAACGCAAGCAAGTTAGAACATACTTCAGGGCAAACGACCATGACATCTGTGAACCCAACTGGCTAGTATTCACAGCCCCAAAATTTAGGAATAATCTGAAGTAAGATCCGCCATAGAACTCCTCAAGTCAGCGCAAAACAATCTGATATTTTTCACCGTAAACCCCTGAATTCCTCCGAACGATACCGTATCTCTCAAAGTATACGCGTTAGGGAAACATTCTCGTTAATGAAAACCGTATTCAAATAGACCAACATATTCGCTTTCCAGAAAAGCAAAAGAGAATATCAGCTCATATACATCGCGACACCATCCGCCAAGATAACCGATGTTCAACTCTTTTTTTACATTAACAATCTATCACTTCAAAGCAAAGAAACTCGTCATGACAACGGAGATAACCAAAACAGCAAGGAAAAGCATAAAAGGTCATAGGACCTCATAGGCAAGAAAACGCACTACCAAGATAAAATAACAGAAACAAAACCAAACACTTCCTTATAAACAATCACCGAGAATGTTTCCCGCAAATTTACATTAGGTCACAATTAAGGTAAAAGTAAAAGAAGGTGGCGATGAAATATAATAGTCGACGGACATCACAATAAATTTAAGCTCTCAGAATGTAAACTTCTTAACGGCACTAATAGGTTCATAATTTCGCCTTCCCAAGAGCCCGCCGGCTCTCGGGAGACGGCCAGAAGTTTCGTTCACCCAATCTTACATTGTCGGCAACACTCAGACATTGTCACTTCTTTTGTTTCCTTTATTAATTCCGCCGTGGTACCAACATTGCCAGTCCTCGAACATCGCCGTCTGCCAACTTCTCGCCCGCCGACAGATAGCAACTTCTAATAATATCGAGATAGTTTCATGGTGTTGTCCATAACATTCATAGATGAAATATGTTTTAGGAGACATGCCAATACTGACATGGTCCAACAGGGTTTTAGAAGATATCTGGGTAAGGTATTAGTAACCAATATGTGACATGTGATAGCAACTGTCACAGAAAGGGAATGTAGAGTATCTGTTCCTCAGATTCATTGTTCCACTTCTGCTCTCCCAAGAATTTTCCTATTCAGCCTGGTTTGACAAAACCATATCTATCGTTCCTCTGAAGCCTGTTGTCCAATTTATGGACCTTGCGTTCCTCATTGATGGTAACTTTAGAATTGGGAGAGTCTAGTGATCTATCGAATATTAGGCTGATGTTGGTCCATCAATTAAAACACATGCCTTTGATATAAAGTCAGAATGTAATTATTGACAATATTACTGTTAGAAATGTGCATGGTACTAGGACTCCCTCCTTTGTACAGTTTAACCCAAAAGAAAAATTAAATGTTTTGTCTGTATAGTGTTTTCCATACCTCTAAAAGTATTCTTTCATATAGCGTAAAAAATTTAAAAAACTGTCGCCCTGAACCCTCTGCTTCGATATACAACTGTACCAAAATTCAGCCTTCTAGCTATTGTGGAAATCAATATTTCACTTATGTTGGCATATGATTATGTGCTAAAGGGCCTTAATCTAGGACAAAGATTGGGCTGTCAAAATTTAAAGTAGCCTGGATAACATGTAGGGTTCTAAAATGTAGTTTTTGAAAACTGGGTTCAACTCTGTGAAACTGTAGAATTGTATAAGGAACAAACATACATTCAATTTTATATAAGCGATATAGATTCTTGCTATTGTGTAAAATGTTTGTACCAATGCAGGTAAAGATGTTCTGGCTGCCCTCGATAATGGGGTGTCTAACTACCCCAAGCTGGAGGGGAGGTTTCCTCAAGTGGCGGGCATCAGCTTTGCCTTCGATCCCCGCAAGCCTCCGAGAGAGCGTGTGGACCCGCAGCTGGTGAGGATAGGGGACGAGTACCTGGTGCCGGACCAGAGGTATCGCCTCGCCACCAAAACCTACCTGTACTCCGGCTGTGATGGCTACACCATGTTTCGGGATGCCAAACTCCTGGTGAGTCATTCCATATTAGATTGTTCTGGAATGGAAGAAAACTCACACACTTAATATCAAAAGAACGCGTTTGTCAGAAAGAGAGATTGAGAACTTGACTTTTGCAATCTGTACACTAAAACTTGCTTTAAGTGGATACTTGCCAAAGTGAACGAACTTGGTATGCTTCTGCATGTTATTTATCTACATATATACTAGCAACCCGCCCCGACTTCACCCGATATTTCTAACGGTTTACCCAGCATAAGCTTAAAAGGTTCACAGGCGGTAGGTCCCAGACGCAATTCAGTAAAGCTGAGGTGAACAGCGAAACTCCACTCTTAACTTGACAAGACTCGACAGTTTGATGCCGGCTGAAGCTGGGGTGATAGGCTCGCTCGCTCCAAAGCTAGTAATTTAATTTTTATTTCCACTGAATGGAGATTGTTAGAAGAAATGAAAACTTAAAAACACTGTTAGTGGGCATCTTATTTAAGATAGAGATATGCTGTCCTGGACTTATTTATAGAACTTTTCATGCTGAACAATTCTTACGCTCATCGTATATTAATATTTTTAACAGTTTACCCAGCGTAAGCTTAAAAGGCGCACGGATAGCAGGTTTTTCTTCAACTCGATTTACTGAAATCGTTACTGCTCAGTTTCCTTTGGTCATAAATGAATGTTTTTCTACTGAAAACTTTCTCAAGAAATCCTTTACAGAATGGTGAAAAGCTCATCAAAATCCATTGAGTGGTTCTCAAGATTACCCATTACATTGAAGAATTGGGGATTTTGTTTTATACTGAGACCGTCGGTGGAGCTGTCAGGATAGCCAATAACCGCGATGACTTCCCTTACATCTCATCCGTCAGACATAATTGCCGTGAGGATCAGGTGAACTTCCAAATAGGCCAAAGCGGCACGAGAATCTGTAGTCCACAGGGATCGTGGTACATGGTGACGATGGTCATAGACTGCCTAAGGAAAGGTTCACCTTAAAAACTAGACAAAACCAGACTTATGTAAAACACCGTGAAAATTTATTGTTAAAATTCACAAGCCCCTATCCTAGTTCGGAGGGTTTCAATCGGCTAGTCCGCAAGCTAATAAACAATCAAAAATAAAGAGCAGGTCCCTACCTGAGAAGTTACGGAAAACCCTCGCGAAAGATCTATCTCACAATAACAAAGCAACAACAGCAACGCTAGGAAAATGGTACGTTGCAAGTCCCTAGGTCAAGTTACAAGATCAAGCTAATATCAGAATTTACATTTAACAGGGTAGCAAAACAAATCTAAGTTAGGATGATACCATCTCCACATTTACATTTAACGTTAATTCATCTAGCTAAGTCCTATCAGTTAATAACAAAATTTACGGTGATGACGTCCATAATAGAAAACAATTACATTCAAAGCTAAGTGAACAGCCATGTAAAAAAAACCATTTAATTATTCTTAGAAACTAGGTGCTAACAGCACACAATAGGGTAACATGTAGGATTCATACACTTTTACATCATAAATAATTAATGAAAGAGACAACAGTTTTATTAAAATGCCTGCCTGCACCTTGGTTTACTCTTTGTGAGCCATAGTCATCTAATGTGTGTAGTTACGGTGACGACTGCGTAGTAAAGACTACGTCTAACATCGCATGGCCTGCGCTCCACAAGCTACGAACTCAAGGTTCGAGCAAGCTTCAGGTCGCTTCAATAGTGTCAGCTGTCCTAGTCATTTCCTCAAAGGAAATACCTTCATTAGCACGGCCATGTCGGCAGGTTCCAAATGCAAAAGAACAAAGTTAGATAGAAAGAATTCGTTAGTTAGCTTTTGTTTTACCAAAATTATGCGTTTTATTATTAAGATGTCTGTTTAGGTTTATCGTTGGTTTATGGCGAATAATACTGACAATAGCCTGGGCACGGAGTGTCTCCACTGAGATCAATCTCCACCAAAAAGCCTCGACTCAAAAGTCGGAATATAATCAACGAGCAACAACAACTCGGACACACAATAACACAAGTTACCAGCGGCGCCAAGCTCGCGTTCAATAACTCGGGGATGGACCTGCACACAACTGTCACCCTCCAATAACATCTGGTCAACGGGAACAATCCCGGACAAGGTACACACAAATACCTTCATACATGAAATATCTCCTTTAACAGGGTCGCCTACAACGTACTATAGAAAACCTGACATAACTGTACACGTCAAACGACGGTACACGCAAAAGTGCGTTTAACTAACAAAAAACAATCTATAAAAACATGTGATCAGATACAAGGTTGGACACTGGGTTCCATGAGCTAAATTGCAATGAAAGAAAGAGCGAATACAACAAGCATTCTGTCTTCTGTCAATATACGTCTGTCTCATAATACAAGCGTGCTCTCAAGGGCACTGGGTCACAAACCAGTTTGTGTCGCCGCAAGCTACAACATTCCTGCGCTCATCTGACACAACACACTAACTATCAAGGCCGGCGATTTAAACAAAATAAAACTGTACAACTGGCCTCTCAATAAAAACTTTACCATAGGTTATAAACCTCGAAGAATACGTGTATAAAAAACACGCTATAAATCTGAATACAACAATATAATTCCGTCTTTCAAACCAAAGACATCTAAATGATAGCAATGTCACTATTGCTGGAGCTCTTTGCTCTCAAAGATATAATACTTCAATAATTGCTTGTACAACATCAAATAAATACGTGTCTTCACATGACACTAACAAAATAATAATTGTGGCGCAGATTCCACACTCTGGATCTGCTTAATGATACATTGGGAACTGGGTTCGATGCTAGACAACGAAACATCCCTTTCACTTATAAGGTCCACACTTGACCAGATGGCTTCTGAGCAACATCTCAAATGAAATATAATGCAGTTACAAAACTGGTAATTACAGTCGATTGCCTAAATGATACGACTGCTCTAACGAAGTCAGGGGTGTAACAAAGACTGGTTGCAAAGAATGCAGTTAAAGAAATATAACCATGCCATCTGATTGCCATAACTAAAGTCAGTAAAGACTTGAAAAATCACCCCAGATAGGGTTAAACAAAGTAGCCTCAAATGACTACGGTCACGTTTAGCAAAAGATAGGCATTGACGTTCTACGACGTCCATCAAGCTGCACCAGGGCTGACCAAAATGTCTGACCCAAGGGTGTCTCACTCTAACTGAAATAAATGACATCTAATTAGACTAGTTACATTCTCTACCTATAAAAATGGTTGACACTGAGTTCGGTTGGTTCACAAACTACATTAAACCTACTATACCACCAGAAACTGGAACAAGAAAGGGTGTACAAAAACTCACGAAATGGAGGAGCTCTCACTCAGCCCTCTGTTCAACGACAAGGGTTGAACAAATTCGTCTCTGGCTTTCCGGAACGGTATCGTCCTCATCAGGACTCCTCCAAAGGCCAGGGTTCGATCTGTCCCTGTCGATAACTTCGTGGATGTACTGGACCTGCCTGGGAATGGCATCCTGGGTTCCTTCCTCCTCATTCGCTGTTCTGGAAGCTCCACCATCATGCTGGTTCCAATAGATACATCACCCTCATACCATGGCGGTATTAGCCCATGATGTTATTCTCAAACATGGTGTAGAATAATTTGATCACGTGGGTGGTAAAATAAATCGTGTAGTAGTTCATTCTTTCACTTCGAAAATCACAATGTTCGTAGAAAATGTTACAGGCTTTAATTGCAATTGATAACACAGCCTTTACTTCACAGATATTGAATAATACGTGAGCAAGCACTGTTCTGTGGTTCTTCACGTGTACTGACGCCACTTTTACATCACGTAGCATCCGTGAAATGTGCGTAGTTTTGTAATCGAAAAATTCACTGTGGCAATTCAAATATACTATACATTCATAATCACACTTATTTAAAGTAGTTATAACACGTTTACCTCTATATTTTTCACCAGACTCTCGGCCCTCCACAAACACGTGGGTATAAAAATATGGTGTTACGGTAATGTTACAAAATTCACTATACTTGCCAATTATTTCACAATCTGACTCCTGTTGGTCACTGTGCATAAATAACAGTGATTTGCAGTATATTCGTGCACGATGGCACCTGATAATAACTTCCACGCTAAACAGCTGATATTTTCTACGTCTAACAAGACGGATGCAATTTCACGCCTACACGGGGCGGATTCTCCAGACGTAGTGCAAGGCACAGGGTTACTCGAGGAAGTAGGTCGTCAAAACGAAGTCGTTGAGCGACTACTTACATTCCTGTTTGCGTATCTGCAAGGGTATTACCTTACCTTAAGCGAAAATAACATTCTCCAAAATGTTTTAATAATGCTGCATGACGAAATGGAATATTCTGAGTCTTGTGGAAGGATAAAATTAATTAATAAGACCTCAGGTAAATAATTAGCAGACTTCACCAAAGTCAAAAGTGCGATTCTCCGCTACTTCAAAGAGTATAGCATGAGCTCTCAGCTCCACGTGGCTTTCTGGGTGTGTTCAAAGGTACTACATCCCATCATAAATGTGCTGTTATAAAAAATATCACATGAACCTTAGCTCAGCGGGTTCAATACTATGTATAGATGTCAAGCCATTCCGTTTGGCACATGGACGAAATATTGAATTTGTCGTAGAAGGACTGATGTAGGTTCATTTTAAACCTCACAATGCATGAAACAAAACTCGCCACTTAAAATTTCGCTCAGTTCGGTGAAATGGTGTGGATTTGTATAAATAAGGCTCAATTTAAGCCTCGCAACGCAAGAAACAAAATGCAGGAGGACCTCTGGGAAGAACAGTTGTCGGAAGAAAATGTGCATGACCGGGCTAAATGGAGGAGAGCTGTCAAAACATTGAGCCCACATATAGTCCGGGACAGCTTAACCCTCTAAGTGCCACGCGCCGATCAGATCGGCTCTCGCTTCTCGCGCCAAAAGTGCCAAAGCCGATTGAATCGGCGCGCTGTTTATCTTATATTTATAGGTTTCTGTAGGCATATGTCCATGATTATATCATACCGTTGGAAAGGTGAGGTTTCAAGCTTGCCTGTCCGGTGTTTACTTTTTTTTCCTTCGAAGTCCGTTACGCGATAGGTTTGAGTTTGTATTCACGCACTCCGTTTGCGCTCCTCCAATCACGCGCGTTCTCGCCAAAATTGCGGTGCAGTTGTTTTCTTTCAGTTGACTTTTTCTGCCTACAGATGAATCAAAGAACTTTCTACAGCTGGAAACGTAGTTTTTTTTCTTTCGAATATGACCCTTAGGTGTCCATAATTTAGGCTCAAAACTGATTATTCAAAAAAATTGAATAATTATGAGAATAATCTCAATTAAAAAGGGTCAAATGCCGTATTTGCTTTTATGAACATAATGTATGAAAGAATGAGATATTGGTTATAATGCAAAGCAAAAATAATAATTATATCGTTGGAAATGTGGTATTTATGATTTTTTTTCGAATAGTCTGCATGACCTTTGAAAATGGCTTGGCATTCTTGGCAAGTATTTCAGGAAATGGCTTGGCACTAAGAGGGTTGATTAAGTTACTAGATCAAAACAGGGTAGGCAACATTAACAGCCGTCCCCTATGCCTACGTAAATGTTGGTTTATGCTTGCATTTCTTAAAGTTAAGTTGTTTTCAGGTGCGAGCACATTGTCGCCAACCCTGCTTAAAATCTCGCCATCTCCAAAGACCATAATACCAGTAAAATTTCTCAACACACAGTTGCCAACATTTTTCTCCCAGAATGCATTTTCCGCACATTCTCCCAACATAATAATTATGAATTTTACTAGTGCCTATTATCTGAATAATTTCACCGTTTTCTTTGGAATTTCAAGTCTAATGAAGTTAAAACAAGTTGTACAAGGTAAGTACTACTAATATACATCGATTAAAACAGTTTTTACAGTTATTATAGACCCTTGATTATGGAATATGTGCTCGTTCATACCCACTCGTCTGAGATGTTTGCAAGCTTTTATTTAATTAATTTTTGCATAAATTCTTATTTAGATTTCATCATCATCATCATCATCTTGTACAGTTTCCAGCCCCAGGCTGGGTCTGTTTGGAACATAAGCCTCGCCACTTAGTTCTTTCTTCCCACCACCTCTCCGCTGTCACTCTTAGATTTCATCATGACGTCAAAAAAACACGAGAACAACATTGGAGATGGATTGGAGAAACTCGACGAAGATCACTGGCGAATCAACTAGGTTTTGAGTAAGTAGCCTAGACCCTATCTACATAATTAAAAGTACAAAGTTATTTAATCGTTGTTTTATTTATTTTTATATTCAGTCCGAGCACAAATAACGTAATAAAGAACCTTAATGGTTTTTGGAAATTTTGGAAAAGTCTTCTGACTGCATTTTTCGTATAATACACACCAAACATAACCTAAAATATAGCCTATGTCTACAAGTTCACTCCCAGGGACATATTCTTAGGATCAATTCGCCTTGTAATATACCGGTATTGTAATGTACTGGTATCTTATTCTCGACTTCCAAGTGCCGTCAGCCATAATATTATAATACATTGCATATGTTACTCGAAAGCTTGAAAGTAGTCTATGATTCACACTCGGCTAGTTGTAGTGTGAATGCATTGGCGATTATTTATGTAGTTGGCTACTGACCTATAGCCTACTTAGTAGTAGGCAGATAAAATATTTATATTAGGCCTATTTTTGTTTCAGGTATGGTTGCGACAGATTAGTGTGGAAGCCTTCAACGAACTTCAAGGGTTGTGCAACATGAATCAATCATCATTCTGAAGAGCCATATGCACTGTGCTTGAGTCACGGATGCACATTTTCAGAGAATACCAACAATATCTCTTGGCTCTCTTTTAGTTCTCGACATAACTTACTGCACCACTGAATGTCTGGGTGAAAATTACTGATGAACTTAAGTTGGGTGAGACAAAGTCACTGTTCGCTACTTGGTTAGATGACACAGTTCATGCGAAGCCACTGGTTGCAATACGTTATAAATATTCCTCGCAACTATAGCCTAGGCTACTTGTATTATTAATTCTGAATGAAAGTAGAACACGGCCTATACATTTGCATCGGATATGAATGTGACTTTTACATACCTTGTGTCCTTGTTTCATCTTCTGGGCGATATTACGTATTGAAATTAGGAACCCTGGTCACTACTGCATTTCATATTATGTGCATAAGTACATAAATATGCGTTTTTATTTATTGCTCTTTAAAAACGGCTGCCATGTTCCAACAGTTCCATCTCATTCAACTGTCAACAAGGCGCACTCTAGCGGCACACCGATGCGCACACGTTGTTGCCAACATGCGGGATACAAAATCGGCTTCCTTTGGTCTTAAATGAATATTTTTTCTAAAATTACCTCCCTCCAGAACAGTGTAAACCACATCAAAATCCATCCAGTGGTTCTCGAGATTACCCACTTTCTTCAGCTCAATGGCTTATCCGCCGAACTGTCAGAACACATCTCTAAAAAATACAACTCTAGAATAGACGACTGTCTGGACGAAAACATTGGCCGCTACTAGGCCAGGTGACTGTGTGGATGAAAATTACTGCTTTTAATACTAACAAGGGGGTCTGGGGTATAAGTCCCAGGTTAGGTTTGTATGTAAAGCCTTATTCCGGGTTCACCACGCTCGAACTAAGAGGCAAGACCAGTGCCAAACAATAATGTTGGCACTGCTGAAAAATGTAACAACACCCTTTGATAAAATGTTCAACTCTTGTATCTGTCACATTACATAAGTTACTGTAGAAAATTTTCCAGATTTTGATGGAGGTTGACTGTTTTTCAATCGCTAGGCAAAGTTCAGAGTAGCGTACTCCCAGCATCAAACGCCATATTGTGTTTTTCAATCGCTAGGCAGCACTGCCAAGGGAATTAATGTGGTGGGCAAGTTGGTCATATTTACTCGGTATTATTTGTGCTGAATAAGCATTAAACCTTTGGAGTAGTGACACTCCGTAGTTGCTTGTTGTGTTTCTCCTACCAGCTGTGAACACTAGGATTTGTGTAATGGATTTGTATGTTAATTGCATGAATCTTAATTTCATGGCTTGATTTCGTTTATCGAAAAGTGCTGTGATGGCTGACCAATAATTGTTAGGTCGTTACGCCATACAAACACCACTCCTGGTTTTTGTCACGCACAGTGGGGGTAGACACGCATCAATAATTTTCATCCAAACCAATGGTTTGTGCCTAGACCAATCATTTTTAGGCACTGAGGCACTGGTTTTGCTGATTAGTTTGGAACATGGAATCCTTGCGATCAGCATTCATTGCAGTGGTAAATACGGTTCTACATACAAAACAAACCTAACCTGGGGCTTACGCCCAGTAGTGCAATCAGTAATTTTCGTCCAGACTGTCGTCTAACCAAGTAGCGACCAATGGTTTCGTCCAGACAGTCGTCTAACTAAGAAGAGCCCGATTATTTCTTCTTTTCTTCCCCACGTAATTGCAACATTACATGTGTCATCTAATGTAGGCCTATTTTGTATCGGATATGTTGGTAACTAATGATGTCAATGTGATCGCTGCAGCAGTTTCACATACTAAATATGCTGTCGAACATGGCTGCGGTTGTTAAATATGCAATAAGTAAAAACACATATTTAAGTGATTAAGCACATATATCCGGTGCAGAAGTGATCAAGGTTAGTAGTTACAACTGACAATGCCCCCCCCCACCCCCCCCCCGCCAAAAGATGAAATATGGTATGAAAATGATATATTATCAAAGTGAAAAGGAAAAGAGTGATACGTTGTACAGAATTAATCTGAAATTTCCCTACAGCATATAAGTCGTGTTGTAAAGGGGATAGCGGGTGGGTTAGAGACAGCGAAGGAGAAAACATCTATTAGGACATCATTTCCACAATTATTATTCATCATTACACAAGGTATTTAGGCTAATTTAAGTATTCTACTTGGTTCATCACTCCTGAAGTGTTACCTCTATTACGGTATGTATGTCGTTTTGCCTTGAACATTTTTGCTTGAAGACGGGCTATTATTTTATGTAATTTCTTAATTTATTCCACTAATATGTATCGGTTTTCCAATATTTGCATTATTCATGTAAATTTTAGATGGTTGGCTACAGAAAATACTGAAACCTCTTTTACAAAACGCTTTAACTCACAAATTTCGTTACAAATTTTTGCAAATCTTACAATTTTCTATTTTTTAGTAATGTTCTTTTGGGCTGTTTTTTTTTTTTTTTAAACATAACAGTGTTAATGTTTGCACTGCACAACACCAATGGTCACTAAAAACAAGTGTTTCCACCCTTAGCGTCTATGACAGCTTGTAAACGCTCAGGCATACTGTTCACAACTCGTCGAATGACATTTGCCGGGATGTGATCCCATTCCTCCAGCAGCAATGTTCTCAGTTGTGCCAAGGTGGTGGGGTCACACTGTCTGACGTTCTTTCCAAGCATATCTCGTACATGTTCGATGGGGTTTAAGTCAGGACTACGAGCTGGCCAGTCCAGGGTTTGAATCCCCACTTCCTGCAGATATTATACAACACAGCGAGCAGTATGAGGGCATTATCCTGAATCAGCATGAAATTCTGACCAATGAAAGGCGCAAAGGGCATCACATGTTTCATCAGGATCTCTTCGATGTACCTTTGGGAATTGAGAGTCCCGTGATTGATGCACACCAACTCAGTGCGGGCCATAACGTTGATGCCACCCCACACCATAACCGAGCCACCTCCAAATGGAGTCCTGGAGGAAAAAGCAACAGGGCTGTACCTCTCCCCGCACATTTTCCACATTCTTTCTCTTCCATCAGGAGATCTAAGATTAACGCGACTCTCGTCAGTGAAGAGAATAGAGGCCCACTGCTCGTGTTCAACAAATGCCAGTTGTTATTCCTAGAACAACTATAAGCGAGCGGCAACACTCATAACCCTTAAATGCTTACAGTGCGCTTCCCGCCATCGAAGATTGGGTAATTGGTGGTAATAAACCACCCTAAGAAATGTCATATTATCAATTACTATTCAGGGATGTTTCAGATGTTTGTTCTAATGCGTGAAAAGCTTTTAAAATGTGACTACATCTTTTTCATGGCTAATTTTATACTATTTATATTACATTTTTAACTGTTCCACTTTTTTTGCCGGTCTGTGTATTACTCCGTCGATAAAGCTTGCCTTTCAAGCGTGTAATTAACTAGTCAATTTGTCAGTGAATTCAGTGAATTTTCTGCAAGTGGCTTATAATGTGCCAGGTGACGAAAGGTCAGGAGAGTATTCTACCAACCATCTCGCGCTGTTCCGCTAGCATTTTTTGGGCAGTTGGTCCTGGTTCGATTTTTGGCTCTGCCAAGAAATTTTAATTTTGGTCTGAGGGATGGAACAAGGCACAGTAAGCCTCATGAGGCAAAGCTGAGAAGAGGAGGGTTCGCTTCCCATCTTAGCCATCTTGGAAGTGGTTTCCGCACTTCTACTCCAGGCAAATACCGGGATGGTTCCTAATTTAATCCCAATCCTCATCTGAACTTCTTGCATCTCAATAGGGATTTGCCAATAGGCTTTCAATAGCTTGTCTCAATTCTGCTTCCATATATGTAGGCCTATACATGCAAGAAATGTGTATGGTACTCATCAGCTTATTATTTCTTTATTTTTGATAAGTACCATACTATTCTATTTCTCTCCTACTCCGAAATCCTTCTCTGAACACTCATCTTAAAACAGAATGGTCTGCATTTTGGGACTAATTATAAAAATGTAGCCTATAAGAAGAATTGAACATGTTTCTGTTCGTATGCATTTTATATGATGCTTTAAAAATCAATCTAGAAGAGCTAATTTAAGTTAACCACTACCATAATACTGCTTAAAAGTTAGACTGTTGAGGACTGATGACCAAGATGTCCTTAACTTGAGCAAGGACTGCTTCACAACTTTATGTAAAATGTAAAGGGCCTTTACGTAGTTTGGATCATTTGCGTACGTGTTACAAGGATGTGTGTGCTGACTTTTTGGTGTTAAATGATGTAGGTTGGCAACACCAAAAGTGGCGGCCATGTTGGTTTTCTAGTAACTTATTTAAGGTGTCCCGGACTATTGGCAACTCAAACTAACACTTGGGGCGCTGCGGTCAGTCTGGATAAGTAGGGTTTAAAATACTCAATAACACGCGTTTGATATGGAACACTTTTTATTTTTCGGTTATAATCAGTAAATGTGGTCTCTAAAGTAATGACAGTGTTATTTTTAATTGTATATATGTATAACTGTGCGATACACGTGATCTAATTTGTGTGTTCCACTGGATTTTTTGGTGTCATTTGCATATTATCAAGCATCAGTTTTTATGGTTGATGTAGATCAGCTGATTCAAATTTACACAGGGCTACACTTCGGACATTATTTCGGTACTATTATGCGCAATATAATGTAAATGTCGATCCTGAGTCAACGCCGAGGACATTCAAATAGAGAAATACGGTACATAAACAAATAAATAACACACCGAAGCTGTGCTACTTTTATCATTCCGAGACTAGCATCCACGCAAACCAGACGCCACTGTTCCAAGCTCCGACGTATATCGTGAATTGATGTCAAACTGATGATCTGCCAGCCTTTCCGCCAAGCCTACACCTCGTAATCGCTATGTTCTTCGATATTCGAGCTATTCCACTACGAGTCATATAGGCCTAATTTGCCTCCCCGTGGGCACTGTGGAATGAGTGATTCCGCTACCATTCAAATATTCAACACCAAACCCACCTTTTAACCATCCAAATCAAGCAATTCTTGTCGCCCCACGAGTTTTAATACAAGTTGAACTCATCCCTTCTCCCTACCAAGCAGCCAATAATTAATTATTTAATTAATTATTCAAGTAACTTCCATCTTACCAGCGCGCCCATCGTAACAGCTGTTTTTAAACTGAATAACCTTCGCTGGCTTTACGTCGCAGGTCTTCTGTCTGTCTACCTCGACAAGTGTTAGATCCTTCCCGGGGTGGAAAGGTATTATTATTAGGTATCATCACATTTCGGCTATTGCTATTTGCATCTTTTGGAAAGTGATGAAAACGTATATCCGCAGCCCTCTTATACATAGACTTACAGCCGTAAACTGAGCAATACACTCTGCTTTTACTAATTTTTCACTCTATCAACGAGTAAAACTTATTACTTATGTATAAAGACACGAACAATTTACCACGATCTGTTTACCAATACAAGAAACCATATACAAACAGTCACCACGTGACAAATGTACCCTACTTGGTAAGTTTCTCATTTTTACCGCTAGATGTCATATCAGATAGCTGGAGTTGCCAATAGGAGTGGGAATGATGTATAGAGAAAAAAGAAGATGAATGCAAGAAACAAAACTGGTCATAAAATTTGGTCAGTTTGCTGAAACTGTGTAGATTTGTATAAATATCAAACTGACAAAGACGTTTTATGGTCTTGGAACAACCGTGTTGAAAGTGTTTCAATGTTGTAGTAGGTGTCCAAGGATGCTGGAAATTGAGGTGTAGCTGTAAGAATATTTAAATGAGTCTATTGTTGACTGGCAATGTGTGTTCTGGTACAGAATTCTGAAAATAGTTAAATCTTGCACTGCTAAATAAAGAGGAAAATTTTCCTAAATTTTGTCACTGCTTACAAATTGCAGTCACAGGGAGTAATTAGTACAAAAAGATTTCTTAGGCCCCTTAAAATAGTTATAGTCTTCATGAAAATATTGGGTCTCGGTATGTGCGATTGTGTTGGCACAGTACATTCAGGTTATCAGGTGCACTAAGTGTTGGTGCTTTCAAATTTTCTTTGATGAACATTGCTATGTGGCGAAAAATGACACTATTTCTCCCTCAGGAGCTCGGCACAGCCGAAGTTTTCCAAAGTGCTCCGATTATTTTCCGACAGCACTATGTGACAAAAGATGGCACTCTCTCTACTTTTCTAACAGCCAATCAGCTATAGGCAGCGTCTTTTATTTCACCTACTCCTCTTTTTAATAAATCTTTACAATTTCAATTTTTTAAATTTTTAAATTACATGTGTCAGTAGTAAATTGCTATTTCAATGTTCATTGTTATCATTGCATCCATTATACTACTTATCAACTAGGGGTCGACGGTGCACCGATTTTTCAGTTTCGGTGCGGTACAAAGGAAATTACCTCGGTTCGAGACGATAAAAAACTCTGTAAAAAGTTCGGTTCGGTACAAGAGACATAAATACCGTAATTTAAGGAAACCTTTTTTTTAGACATCCAAAGTATTGTCCTTTATCATCATCAATGTTTTACTTCAATAGTTAGTTAAATACAGTAAAACTTCTTGTATACGGTTCATATTTATACGTTTTCTATACGATTTTTTCCTGGTCCCGGCAAAATGCCTATACTTTCCATGTTAATTTATCTCCGATATACGTCATTTATTCGTTTTTCACGCTTATACGATCATATTTTAAGTCCCTTGCAATATAAAGCGTCAATTATACGTTGCGTGTTCTGAGAATGCAAACTTTTGTTACCACCTGTACTTCCGTTCGGAAGGATGCACCGCGTGCTATATTATGTTACGATGGCCTTGAGCGACACCGGTGGTCACGGCGACACTCGCTTGCCAGAGTGTCGTAACAAGGAAGAACAGCTTGCGTAATAAGCAAGCGCTATTATTGTGTTAGCGTTTCAAAATAACAGGAAGCAGCCATAAAACACAGTTAGACAGCATCTGAAGCTTATGTTAAGATGAGCGGATGTGTTTTACGATCGCCGATATATTAAAAAAAATATTATTTCTGCTTTTATAATTTTCATTCGTGGTTTTTTTAGGACTTCTCGCCAAACCATTAAAAATACGCGATTGATTCTGTGTTATAATAATCTTGCGTCGTCAGACAAATGAAAATCCATTAATTTAGGCCTACACTATGGTATTTTATTAATGACGATGAAGAGCCGCAGAATAATACAGTGGATTTTAATGATGCTGTCAATGCTCTATGGACTATCAAACATTTTGTGACGCACCATAACGTTTCTGAGGAAATAATGGCCGAATTATATCGGTTTGAAAATACTGTTCACGCCGTAGCCGCGGCCAACAAAAAACAAGTCAAGATAACAGACTACTTCATAAAGTGACTCAATTTTCTTTGTTTTGTTATATCTGGGTGGATTTCTCTTGTAGTTGTTTTGTTACATATTGCCGATTATAGTTAAACAATCGTATTATTATTTCTTGTTTTTCACTTCTTAATGGGAACCCTCGCTCGCCCGCCGCCCGCGTTGCTAGCCTGTCTCCCGCCAGGCACTTTGCCATAATGCGTAGCTCGCGCGGCACAGTCATTGAGTAGACTGTAGCCTATAGTTCACAGCTGGTGCTGAAAATGTTCGCCATTCATTGCTACACATCGCTGGCACCTCTTCATGAAGTTGTCATTTACGTTCTGAAGTTCCTCAGCACCGATTGACTCTATTTCAGCTGTAATATAACTTAGTCCAAAGAATATGGACTGTTAAAGCCGTGGCGTCATGAAGCGCATTACGGCAAAGTGCTTGGCGAGAACCGGCTCGCGGCGCGAGCGAGGGTCCCCGTCGCTTTTAAAACAAAGTCCCTGTATAACGCATATTGTCACATACATTTTGCAGTTTTTATTTACCGACTTTCATTTATGCGTTTTTCACATTTATGCGTGTTTTTTTTTCCTTTGGTCCCCTGGATATCGTATAAGTGAAGTTTTACTACTAGAGCACAATAACTCTTCTGATTAATAAAATTAAATTATGGACTTAAGTGTTCCAGTGTGAGCCTAATGTCTATTTAATGTATGCATCAATTGGCTTACTCCACACTAAAAGGGCAAGTTTGAAAGTTAATGGAACATTGTATGAGATTATTAGCTGTAGCCTACATTTTTTCTGTATTTTAAATAAAAATTGTGCTATTTGGCAAGTATACTGTATAATCATTAGAACCCATGTGTTACTTTTTTCTTAATGGTTTACAAATTACTCTAATTTAGCATGTTAAAATCAGCCGAGCTGTACCGAACCGATTTTGTACCGAGAACCGAAGTACAATTTATTTACCGAACCATACCGTACCGAACCCAAATTTTCAGTACCGAAGACGCCTATTATCAACCACCACAAAAGTCTTCCTCAACTGTTATTTTTAAAATATTTTATTCTATTACTTTGTAATATTGGTGTGTCAGTTCAGTATCTTTCATATAACAAATAAATAAATCCACTGGGCGAAGCCGGGTAGGCTACTACTGCTAGTGTTGTATGAAGTGTGTAACAGAAACGAATTATCAATATCATTGTAGAAAACTAACTGAATAATGCTTCACCCTTCGGCGTGTAACTTATTTTGGTACATGTGATGATACTGCAGGCTTGCTGCTTTAGTCTGAATCTGGGGTCAGATTTCCTAGGTTCCTTAAAGGAAGGGATTTTCTGTCACTAATTGCCAGACTCTTGTGATGGTGAAGCAACTGGATTTTTTTTTCTTTTCTTTTATAGAGATAAAATTACATGTGTTAGTAGTTAGTAAATTGCTATTTCAATGTATACAGTATTTGATCCACATTTGCAGTTTTGAAATAACCTTTGTATCATATCATTAGACTTGTGAAGACTGGAGGATGGCTAGGATGTACATGCCTAAACAGTGAACTTCTTTTTAAATTTATTTTTTTGTCGTGTGGCCTCCTGAGAGGCCGAGTGCAGGTCTTTTAATCGATGACCATGGGCGACCTACTCGTCGGGATGAGAGATGGAATGGATGAAGATGAATGAAACTGGGCAAGGATGTGGAAGGAAGCGGCCGTGGCCTGTCAGAAGGTACCGTCCCAGCATTTGTCTGGTGTTGAAAATGGGAAACCACGGAAAACCATTTCAAGGACGGCCGACGGTGGGGCTCGAACCCACGCGTCTACCGAGTCAGCAGTGAGCTTGGTCACATGACCTAACGCTGCGCTTTAGCGAAATTATGTTGTGTTTGGAGAAATTCAAGTGTATGAGGCATTAGAGCATAAGAACCACATTACTAAGCAGTGGATGGGCAATGAACAAATAAAGAGGAAAGCTATAACAACAATGAAACAGATATCAAAGAAATCTATTATTTAGTTTGGGAATGGTTCATCGATGCTCCGTTCAATAGATCTTCTGATCTGCAGACCTATGCTACAGAATGAGGCTCACACTGTTGCCAAATCACGTGGGTGAGTGGACAGTTTCATAACCAGGCACAGTATCATACACATTAAGTTTGTGGGGAATCGAAAGACAGGATTGGAACTGTAGTGGCTGTGTGGGAGTTGAAGCTGCACATTTTTACTCCTGGCTATGAATCTAAAGACATGTTCTGTGACGACAAAACAAGATTGTTTATTCGTGCCTTGCCTTCAGATCACTTGTGCTTAAAATGTGTTGGAGATGAAATGTCGAAAGATAGGCTTGGTGTTGTATAGACGAATATCACTGTTCACGAGAGCTCCAAGCAACTTTGAGTCTCGCCCACTTGGATCTGTGCTGGTTGAAACTTTCTTTCTGGCTGCATGCAGTTTTAAAATATTACCAGTACTTTAATTGTGGTGAAGTGTCTCCATGGTAATATCTAAAATATAGCATATGATTATTGCCAAACCTGAAGAGAAGTTTCAAAATAGACACGATACAGGTTTCACTGTAGAGTGAAATAACAACCCATGATTCAGCGATAGTGAGCTATAACTTCCCGTTTTCTGCAGTATGGACGTATTCTTTTTGAGAAATATGCTGTGCATATGACGTCATTTTACGACACGCCACACTCTTCACCCACGGGGATATGTATTGAACCCATATCACATATTAGTCAAGAATTGGATAAGGAAAAGCCGCCCTTATCATTGATCTACCATTTGCACACAAGTCCTAGTTCTATCTTGACAAATATTTTATCGAACTTTCAAATTGGTTCCATACTTCAAACCACACAAGAAAGAAGATAAAATTGTACCTCATGCAGTCCACATTTTATCGACGAAGACAAATATTTGTTGGAATATATGAGTGAAATTTTAATGGTTTTTTTAATAAATTTAATTAAAAATGGGCATGTCTTGGAAATGCTTCACATGTATAGTTTAAGTGCTGAAGATGAGATCAGAGAATCCCGAAACAATTGTACACTGTTTGTGAAATAAATCAATCCAATTTTAAAAGTATTGACCAGGTGGAATACTTTAAATTAGTTTTTAAACTATATTGTAAGTCAATCAGGAACAAGCATTAATTATTTAAAAAAAGCATTATGGTCTTTTTTAAGGCTTATTGGTCTCCATTGCAGTTTTTCATGAAGTGCTCTGGTATTCTGCTCAGTGTGGGAGACTGTTGGTGTATTGAACCTGTCATTCTCTTGCAGGTTGATGAGGAGGAATGTCCCGAGCTAGGCAGAGCAATCCAGAATCATTTCCAGGCCATCAACATGAGGTTAGGGAAGACCAAGCGCCATTCCAAGCATCGTCAGTCGCTTGTCACCTTATCTCGCAGGTAACCATAAACCTGACTGCCTTATGGTGTAGTGGCTGGTCATGAGAATATGGTACAGTTGGTCAACATGAGTGTACCCAATTAGATTGGTTGGGGAGATACAATTAATTTCCTACTTCCTGAAATAATTACATATATGAATTATTTTTACACAATAATAAAACACTATTCACACAAATGGGGGATTTTGTTTGTCGAGTGAACATCGTCAGATCCTGCTTACTTAGCTTGATTTAGGTTCAGTGGATGTGCCGTATTTTCTCAATGCGCACCCTAACTTTCAAAACCTTTAAATGAAAACCAGACTTGTTGGTGAATGTAATGTGTATGTATTACACCAATATCCACTTTACAATACAAAAATGTTTTTATACGATGTCCTTACACTCTTTGATACATGTTTCGGCTCTGTGAGCCTTCTTCAGTCAAACACATGAATGATTCTCATATGACAGTCTATGTGTTGATCTTGTTAAGAAACTTTTACAAAAATTATTTTTATAATCGTCAAAGTTATTTAAAAATGGACATAAAATGCTTAAAGAATTCGACTATGTGCGGAAGTTCAGGTCATAGGCCCTGAGTCGTTGAAATCCCAATTCAAACACAGGACCTATAACAGTAAAAAGGGGGGTTTTTGGGGGGAGTCTTGATAATCTTCATTTTATTGGGAAACTGAAACAGATTTTAAAATGTGGGCATAATGTGCATCAGCAAAAAGGACATCTGATACATCAATGAGCTCATTTTACGATGTCATTCATTATTACTGTATTAATAGATGTGTATATTGTGATTGATATTTCAGTTGAAATCCAACATAAGATGACAAGACTAAGACCAAATTTTCAGCATGGTTCTTATCATCGAAAAATTCCTTGTCATTCATCTCAAATTTATTCCACATTATCCTCGGTCTTAATGGCGGACATGTCATCTCCATCCTCCTCTTGCTGTGAAGTTATTTCACCAAAATAATTGTAAACCACTTATTTATGTACACAAATAATTACGGCACATTCAATGCATTTCAAGAAACTTGATCGCCACTTATTAATGTAAGCAAAAACAAAACACATCGCCCGCTGTCTGGATGTAGTGACTGGCTAAACGGCCTTTCACTAGGGGTAACAGATGAAACTTTTAGAGGGGATCCCTCCTGGGTACGGGGGACTTTTATAATCGCCACTACTCGAACTACTACTTGGTCTGTTGTCAGCCATTACAATGCACAGAATTCAAACTTTGCCACATCTTTGAACAAATGAACAGCATAATTCACATCCCCACAGAGATTAAAAGAACAAAGTAAATGGTTCTATGGACTATCACCGAACAGCAGGTAAGTCTACATCGCCTCAAACAGCTGGAATGTAAAACTAAAAATGCACGCAAGTAGCGACGAACCGTTTTGTCAATAGCACTCTGAAGGTAACACATGAGTTCTAATGATTATACAGTATACTTGCCAAATAGCACAATTTTTATTTAAAATACAGAAAAAATGTAGGCAACAGCTAATAATCTCATACAATGTTCCATTAACTTTCAAACTTGCCCTTTTAGTGTGGAGTAAGCCAATTGACGCATACATTAAATAGACATTAGGCTCACACTGGAACACTTAAGTCCATAATGTAATTTTATTAATCAGAAGAGTTATTGTGCTCTAGTAGTAAAACTTCACTTATACGATATCCAGGGGACCAAAGGAAAAAAAAAACACGCATAAATGTGAAAAACGCGTAAATGAAAGTCGGTAAATAAAAACTGCAAAACGTATGTGACAATATGCGTTATACAGGGACTTTGTTTTAAAAGTGACGGGTCGAGTAAAACAGTTCATTTTCGAGCTTTTGCACAATGGAAGATACAAATAAAACATATCAAAAGCTATCAAGATCAAACACCACAAACAAAAATGTAGTATTTTGCTTTCATTGATATGTGTTCCATTTATCCCAACAAGGGTTGGCATGTTTAAAACAAAATGTTTTAAACAGTGTGTTTAAAACTGTTTAAAACAATGCACATTGTTTAAAATTAGTTTTAAACTCAATGCTTCAAACACTTGTCTAAAATATGTTTCTTTAGAAGATTTCTTTTTTGTTTTCATATTTTTAATTAATCATTTTGGAATACAGTAGAGTACAGTGGCCTTCTCTGCCTTCTACTCAAGGTTTTACGTAATAATATAAAGTTTATAGAGTGATTTTGTAATGGTTTTGATGTCCTTGTTAAAAACTTTTGCAAGTGAACATCCATCAGAAAATATAGGGATGTATTTAAAATATTATAAAACCAAATGTCACTGCCACTTTGTCTTTATTCAACAGGTTTCTTGTTGAGTTCACGAAAAACACAAACTAGTTTGGCAGCCTTCTCAGTCCCTAACCTATTCCTGACTTTGCTATGCACAAACCCAAAAGTGGAGAAAAGACGTTCTATCCCAGCTGATGAAGCAACTGCACTGTGCAGCTGATATGCTAGCAGGGTTGATACGCGACCGGGAAAACCGAGAGAACCTGGAAAAGTCAGGGATTTTTGTTGCGGTCAGGGAAAACCGGAAAAAGTCAGGGAATTTTGTAAAAAAGAAAGAAAGAGAGAAAAAAAAAAGAAAAAAGAATTATTAAGGTTTGACAGTTATTTTTTGGTTGGTGTACCAGGATGTCTACCGGTAACGGAAAGTAACGAAAAAGTAGCTAATTTATATGTCTGGATAGTTGGAGATAGACAATCGTTGAACGGCCGGATGCGGTGTCGATTGCATAATATCACGTTCTCAGTGTCTAGTCGCGAGGACAACGTGAATCCCGTAAAACGACCGAGAGCGGCAGCGATTGCGATACATCGCGATATTTCTCTGCATTCGATGACGAGTACAACTGGACTCTTGTCAAACAGACAGCAAGCGACGCCGATTGCGTAATATTATATTTTTATGTGCCCGACCTCAAGGACAATAGAAATCTCGTCGAACGACTAAAAGTGACACCGATTATGTAAATCGCGATATTTCTCCGTGTTCGATCGTGAAAACTACAAATCGCGTCAAACGGCTGCGACCAGAGCTGATCGTGTAATGTCTCGATATTTCTCCGTACATGATTGCGAAGACATGGTTCGGTAACGATCACGTAACGTCGCATATATTTCGTGATCTTCCGCGGGGACAAAGGAAATCTCCCCGAACGGCCAAGATCAGAGCAACTTCTTGGTAATCATAACTTCTTGTACACAAGGCGGCATATTAACTGAAACAACTCATTTGATATTAAATATCTAATGTTAGAATAAAATGTATTAGTTGACAGTTTCTAGATACTTTTATTGTGATTGACTAGAAAGTAAGAATTGGTGATTGATTGCTTTCTCCTCAGTTATTTTTTTAAAATTGATGTTAGCAAATTACATTTATTGTAAAAATGTGTTCCTGTTCTTATCGTAATAAACGTTATTTATTACAGTAAGGAACTGTTGGTTTTTTCTTTGTTATTTGTTTTTATACTTCTAAAGAAACGCGTTAACTTATACAGAGAGCTACATATAAGTCCTGTTTATATAATGAAACATTGCTCAGATATTTTTTATCACTATTATTTTCATCTACTACAACATTTCTCCTCACGTCTAAGAATAGCCTTGCACAAATAATCAGTCTAAAATCAGTTTTTCTAACTTAATCGATCATACAGAAGAACGTTTCCTAAAGGTAAATGCACTTTTGCTAGGTTTGGAAAACCTAAGGAAAAGCGAGGTAAATGTCGTCCCTGTGGTTAATGAATTTTTTATACTTTGCTCTGGAAAATCTGGAAAAGTCAGCGAAATAAACTACTCTGCGGTCAGGGAATTTCTTAAATTTTGGTCTGGAAAAGTCAGGGAAATTTGAAATCCTGAAAGCGTATCAACCCTGGCTAGGCCTGAAGTTGTGTGATGAATGTTATTCTGCAGTGCCACCCACCATGTCAGGGGTTTAATTTCTTTAGTATTGCAGGACCAAACAGGTATTCCTTGAAGGGTGAACATTTTGCTTTGTACTTATTTAGGTCAGGCATTGTATCTGTATCTGGGTGGTAAGCTTCAACATACTCCATAGCAGAATGATATTGTTCTTCACTCAGTCTCTGTCCTTGATAGCGTGGATCCATGAGATTGGCAAGGAGATGGGTATCAGTCACAGCGGTGTTAAATCGTTTCATGAATTTCTTTAAGTTATTGGGATTGTTTTCATTTTGGAAAAAATTGAGCAGGTCAAGCCAAATCTCTACTGCTTCCCCAATGGTACAGTCATCACGCTGCATCTTATCTAATGAGACTGATGCAGTCTTAAGTTTTTTGAGATAGTCTTGAACATTTTGTTTCATATTGATATCATTACCTTTGCACTTATAATTGGTTCAATAGCACTTCGATTTTCAGAAGTAGAATATACCACCATTCAAACATAACCTAACACAAACAACACAACACAACAGCCAACCATAAGTTGTAGAGAAAAAAAATCCCAACTGGTAACTAAATTTCCCTGCTGGCTGAGTTTCAGTTGTAAACATTGGTTTATTACTTACCATACAACTCTGGTCAAGATGATCTCGTAAGTATTTATATTTAAGTATTAAAAATACAGCATTTTATTACACTGTTTAAAACACGTTCAGAATTTTAAAAAACTATTTAAAACAAAAAACATGTTTTAATGTAAAAAAAAACCTGTTATTTTGCCAACCCTGATCCCAACCCTCCTTTCCCCTGGCCAATGGAAATTTGAATTCATTCATCCCCTTCCAGAAGCAAATCCTAGTTACGCCACTGATGGCTCCCATCTATTTGTCCCAGCAATCATTTGTGCTACCCTCTTATCAGTTACCTCCAGCTTATGTATCAGATATCCTGAATCTACCCAGCTCTCACTTCCATACAGCAAGGTAGGTCTAAATAGAGCGATTAGAGAGTTTCATTGTTTTATTCTTGCAAAATACAGTAGATTGCAACTGAGGACGTTTTGCACCTTGACCGTAACTCCGTCCTCTCGTGCCTTGCGGTGCTGTGTTATGTGCCATCTCCTGTACTTTCCTCCATATTCTTTCTCTTGCTTGTAACTATTATAAAGCTTGCCACCTCAGGTTCGTAGGGCAATATACTTGCTTAAAAAAAAATTATATCACTCAAAGAACAGGATACTGTCTTTCCTATAATCCACTATTTATTAATAAAGGCAAGCTTCCAAGGGGATCTCTGGCAATCAAAACTAGCAATACCTCTTTTTAACATCAAAGCAGGCTTCCATCCTCAATGGTAGCAACACAATCCACCCTCAGTAATTCCCCCAAAACCAATTTCCAACATCACTTTTATCAAAGACAGCATCCATCTTGCCTGGCATCCTACCTATCAACACTTCATTCCCATGGCAACCTAGCCATGTCAAAGAAAACCTATGCCATCTGCCAAAGCCACCTGGTTATATTGCAAAGCCACCTACCAGCGATAGCCAGACCACCACCGAGAATCTCTATGACCCAGAACACATAAGACACTCTGTGGTGGTCTACCAATTGTGGCTACGGCTGGCAACCAGATAAAAATAATAAAACTACCAACAAAACAAAATGCAGTGTCTGTAACCTACTGAAAAGTGCAGTTACATGCTTCCACTGCCATCTTCGCATCTTCCATAGCGCTGGCTCAATTCAAACGTCGGGATTGGATCTTATGGTTTGGTTTCTAATCCAATCCCATATGCTTTTAGCTTCAATTTAATGATCACATTTCTGATCCTTAAAACTTATTTTGGTGCCGAGTGGTTGGAGCCCAGGTTTCACGACAGTAAAGCAAGATGAGTAGGAATACAACCTTATAGACTCAAAGCCTTGTTAACTTCAGTTTTGAGGATTGTTCTGGAAGTTCCTTTTCAATGGATTGAAAAGATATTTCGCCGTCTTTCTGTACTGTAGCTCCTATACATGTGATGGTCTCTGTTCATACAGACACAGCTTGGTGAAGATGTTGGACATAGGGGAGCATGACGGGCCTCCTCCACTAAGGAGGTCCAGCACAACGGACGGCGACAGTCGTCACTCGCCCAGCCCGTCGCCCCCGCACCACCAGAGGAGTCGTCTCACACGAAGAGCAAGTCTCGATGATCTAGAGAATGAAACGTGTCAGCTGACTCCTCGCAACGAGGGACGCATTGTGGTGTTGGATGATGTGGTATGTATGGAGACTACAAGTTCACAAGTCCTTAGTCTAATGGTGGGGTATAGAGACCAGTACGTCAGTATATTGCCTGTAACGTGTCTGCATTTAATTTTGAAACAATTCTACAAGGGTGTGATTCCGAACTTTGTCAGGGATTTTAGAACCAATTTGAGGGTTGGAATAGGGGAGCATTCGGCCTCGTGGGGACATCTGAGAAGCAGCGACCCCAGCTAAGAAGGTTAAGAGTATTCGTCTTGTGTCAGCCTATGATCTGCAGGCCAAACCGCTGAGCAACCGTTGCTTTTTTGGCCAAGGCCCTCAAGGGCTGTAGAGCAGCAGTTGCTTGGTAAGCCAAGGCACTCTGTGGACTGGAGAGATATGGGGTTAGGTTAAGTCAGGTGGGTTACAATACGAAAATATTATGGCATGTCATAATTATTTTTCTCTGGATATCCAAAAGATTGAGCACAGTTGATTCAGTTTGAACTGATTCATATTATCTTCACGTTGGTTGGTGGTACAATCAGATCGTAAACCCTGACCTGCGACCCAGGTATTGTATTGGTTGGTTAGTCGAGGGTAGACCATTGGTCTACTGACAATGCAATGTTGTCAGTTAGTCTCGCAAAAAGACCCTATTTTAAAAGTTCAAAATGAAAATCCCCTCAACTTTTCCAATGATGATGATGAGCATCATCTTTTTTTCAAATTTCTAAATTTGTAGATTTATGTAAGTTAGAATGCAAATACATTTGCCATTGGAAACAAATGTTTTAAATATCCGTATTGATGTTAGAATTAAACGTTTAAATTATACGCCAAATCAATACATAAACAAATATATATTTTATATATTAGTACATGTTTCGACCCACAGTGGGGTCATCCTCAGCCTAGAAAGAAAATCAATTAAGAATTGGAAAACTAAAATGGCATATGCGCCTTAAATCTAAATTAAAATGAAAATTAAAGATGATAAAATATAGTAATAAAAATGGATATCCTTACAAAGTAGTATTAATTAAATAAATATAAGATTGGTCTTTTAACAATAATTTTAAAAAAGTAGTTAGAAATAAGAACTATTAGACGGTGAGTGTAAGAATGTTAAGCTTTAATTTTTTTATCAAAATATACACAAAATAATTTAGAAAATCAATAAAATAATTCAGCTCGGCCCTTGAGTTAAATAACTTGAATCCTCTTCAATACGGAGACTATTAACGATTTTTAAAAGGTGCCAACCAGTATTATGATGACATGAAATAACCTAACAGATAGGAAAATAAACATGTCAGAAAAATGTATATAAATAAACGAAACATAATTAGCCAGCATATGAAACTGATAAAAATCTACTTTAAATGATTTATTATCACCTACCTCGTTGTATGGGATGTAGAAATTGGGAAATTCGTACAAGAATTTGAGTTGAAATGCCCCATATCCATATTATCTTTAATTTTCATTTTAATTTAGATTTAAGGCGCATATGCCATTTTAGTTTTCCAATTCTTAATTGATTTTCTTTCTAGGCTGAGGATGACCCCACTGTGGGTCGAAACATGTACTAATATATAAAATATATATTTGTTTATGTATTGATTTGGCGTATAATTTAAACGTTTAATTTATGTAAGTTAAGTTAACCAAATGTTGTTGGCGTGCCATAATAAATTATATTGTTTATTAATACGAATTTTTTCCAGAACTGCAGCAGTTAAATACGATGTTAAACCCAATGCTGTTAAATACGGTATTTCCAAGGCATGTTCTATTTTAGTTATGTAATCAAATGGACTGATTCAATTCACCCGGGAATCATCTGCCCACCGCCGACGACAACACTTGTATGGCCTTAAATATTATCCCTATTATACTTGCTTTCTCGATCTTCTACATGTATGCCCATACATGTTATAATAAAAAATTCCCTAGATTTTCCCCCAAGATCTGCATAAAAATAGTTAATTAGTTCTGTAAAATGTATTCCCCACAATTAGTTAGTTATTGTTGTTTTAAGGGGCAGAACTATAAGGTCATCTATGATCTTGAAATCCCCCAGTTGTAGCAACTGATAGCAGTGGGTGAAGGGAGTGTGATATGTGGTTGCAGAGGCGACGGGAGCTGCTGCTGGAGAGACAGCGGCTGGAGGAGGACTCGGTGATCCCAGAGGTGGAGGACGAGTGTTCTCCTCAAGGAAGTATCGACCAGAGCTAAGGAGCGGTGGCTGTACCTCCATGGAACTAGGAATACAGCGAGGTGGCACAGTACTATAGAATAACAATACCGGACTCCACTCGCAGCTCTACTCTAGTGTCCAAAAGTTAAGGTTTCCTTAACAAGATGTCAGAATGGTGAGCCACAAGACAACAGCATCCAAAACATCAAATTGAAGGAGTATTAGCAAACCGGAGCATTTTGTGCACAGCAAGAAAACAGTTAATAGGACATGTGGGCACCCCTATATGACACGTGCTCTCTGTGGGACATTTTAGTGTTACCTTCGTCATTTAGTCAAAGAGTTGCTTTTCAGTTGGTCGACACATTAATGTGCCCAACGAAACACTTATCTACTCATACCTGCTAACCTGGATCGTTATACACTACTTATACAATTCTCGAAAAGGGAGAGGTAATTGGAGAACAAGTTTCATTCGTCGGGCGAACGTCATCAGATCTGTTCACTTAGGCACTTAGTCTTTTTTGTAGGTTCAACAGATATGTACATAACACTTACGTTCAACTTATTTTAATTACAAAACTTCTTTTATAATGTCTCTTTTGTACTTGTGTTCCGTTGTAGCTCTCCTGTAAGTTAACACCTAAATACTGATGTGAAACAATTATCTGATTCCTGAAACAAATCATTGTGGCCCATTGATAGTGTTAATACCGGGTGAGTTAGCCGAGGTCGTTGCGGCATGACTGTTGGCAGTCGCTCACATCCGGGAGGCGAGGAGGTTCGAATCACCCCGCCGGCAACCTTGAAGATGGTCTTCTGTGGTTTCCCATCTTCCTTCCAGGCAAATGCCGGGGTTGGTCCCTAACTATAGGCCACAGCCGCTACCTTCCAACTCCTCGACCCTCCCATCCAACATTCCTCCCCAACGGTACTTGTAGCTCACCCATTGGGTGTCCGTCTGGAAGCAGCTGCAAAACTGGCGAGCCGAACATGTCCTCGGACACTCCCGGCACTAAAAGCCATACGCTTAAAAAAAATAGTGTTAATCAACTGAAAAGCCACTCTTTTACTGTGTGGTAATAGAGGTTTTCAACCTGTGTTCTTACTATCAGCACATTTTTGAATTTGATGTTTTGGATACTGTTGTATTGTTAAGGTAACAGTGCACTAGCCTAGTGCAATAAACAGTGGTCAAGGAGTTACCGTATTTCCTCACATATTTTTAGCCTAAAATTCGTGGGAAAAGTAGGGTGCGACGATTATGCGAACAATATTTAAGTTCAAAGAAAAAAACACAATTTTTAAATAATTATACGGTATAATTATTTGCTGCACGCTTGTGCACTTTCTTAATATTATTTGTTTATTATGTAATTCCGTGTATTTCACTTTCATCAAGATCACCGTATATTTCTTGTATTTTCTCATTGTAGACATCACGCACGGGTCTCTGTTGCGATGTTTACACGGAAGTTGCTGAAGCTAGACTGGCACGGGGTGTCCCTTACGTAAGATTCTGCCAATAGCAATCGGGCCTGTTTCAACGTCGGCGAACTGGGGCTAGCAGCGCTTCGTACAGTGGCTTATTGAATCTGGTCATTCAGAGGTCAACTCACGGAATCAACAGGTCCACACAACTTTCACTCCATTGGAGTGGCATTGAACGCGATCGCTGTTTAGCGTGCCGTTCGCGTATCGTGAGTTATAGCCTGCAGTCAGAGAGACAGGCTTCTTTCTTCTGACAATGTAGACTGGCGTGCGTATGCCAGCCAGCCACCTGTCGCATAGAATGAGTCATAGCCCGTACGCACAGAGGCTTCTTTCTTCAAACAAGGTCACAGCTGGTTAGCAACAGATACAAATGTGCTGAGTACGCCATGAAATGTTATGAACCAAATTTTTATTCGAAAGGTAGGGGTGTGATGATTATGCACTGGCGACGATTATGCAAGGAAATGCGGTACTTTGTGGCTAGTGGTGTATATATTACTGCTAATGTTGGTGATATGCTCAATCACTGAGTATTAGCGCTTCTCTAATTAAATAATCCATATCTTATAGAGTAAATATCATTAACATGTTATTATACCTGCTTTATGCAAGTTTGAACCTAACCTATGTACTTCAGCAAAGAGGGTTTGTTTGTCATGTAAAAATAGCTGGTTCGAATAATGAATTTTCTATCCTTTATCAGAATAACCACTTATTTTGCTTATTATGCATACTGACAAATTCACCTTCCTAACAGTAGCCTATACATCAATTGTGTTGTGTGTTTTAAATGAGCAATAGAGTATTGAGCGTCTGGTATTGTTATTCTATAGTGTCTACTAGCATTATAAGTGCCCTCTGGGACCAGCCTTATGGGGATAAGATGCACACTGCCAATGATTCATTGCTCCAGTTTTTCTTTACCCAACACTTAAACAAAACCTGTTAACTGCACTGCCCAGCGCCAACAATCGTGACTTGTCGAGAATGTACAAGGGCTCCTCCTGCCCTCAGCGTTCTTTGATTTGCCTAGCAACGATAAGAAAAGACTGCTAGCATTAGAGCAATTAGGCTAATTCTCTCTCGTGATGCTAAAGTGAACCAGGGAAATGTTTAAATTGCTATGTGGTGTTATACCTACTTGTGAATGATACGGAATTGGCAAGAGTGCCTGCAGAAATGTTTGTAAGTGGTTGCAGAAAATAATGTTTGTATACTTTTTCTATTAGCTAGCTGTTTTACTCGGTGTTGTGTACAGGCACTTAAGTTGTGGTTTTCTTTAAAAGTTTCGGTTGCAACAAGAGACAAACTTGCCATACTAAGTAAAGAAATTGAGAAAAAATATGTTCTAAAAGAACTTTCCTGACACACTGTATCGTATGAGTCAAGTACTTGAAATGAACGAAAGACTCCTTTGCCCCAATATAGACACGTGTGGGTCCCTGTAACTAATTAGCAGGCATCTAAACCATACACTGAAGTATCATTGATATGTTAGTTGTTGTTAATTCATTTGAGGGGCTTGGGATATCATGATCATCAGCTCTGTGTAGAATTTGTATGATAACCTGCATTTAAGTGATGACTGTATTAGAGACAGGACTTGAAGTAAGATACTATCCCAGCAAGTGCATAGAGGGGGTGTGGAAAATCACAGAGATAAACCACTTACCATAGCCGCTGTCAGCACTGGGTTTCAAACCTGTGATCTCCAGACTTGCTACAACTGCCCACGCGGCCGTGGTGCACAATTGTGCCATGGGGTACATTGCTCCTATCTCTGCTTAGTATAAAACAAAGTCCCCGATTCTCGAATGTTCCGGGTAATCTCGAGAACCACTGGATGGATGTTGATGCAGTTTTAACCATTCCCAAGGATATCTCGAGGAAGGTTTCTGTGGAAAATAATTTATTTATGACCAATGGGAGTCGAGCAGTAGGCTAACCATTTCAGTGAAAAAAATCGAAAAGAAAAACCTGGCGTCCGTGCGCTGGGCAAACGGTTAAAAATATCTATATACTATGAGTGTAAGAATTGTTCAGCATCAAAAGTGCTACAAAAAAGCCCGCGACAGCATATCTGTATCTGCAATACATCGCCCACTGTAAGTGTTTAAGTTTTCATTTCTTCCAACAATCTCCATTCAATTACTAGCTTCGAGACAGTTTACGAGCTAGCTGGCTGGCGAGCGGGCCTATCGCCCCAGCCACTGTCGAGTAGTGTCGAATTAAGACTTCAGAGAAGAGTGGATGTGTTTGGGGTTTCCATTGAAGTGCAACTCACCTTTTCTTTACTTTGCCTGGGAACTTTTCGTTACGCAGAATACACAGTCAAGTTTAGGTTGGACAGAACGGGTATTTGTGTTTCATGCACCTCGCCATTCTTAAATTACGTCTGACAAGAATTAGTTGCACATGCATCTCCATTATAATATAATTAATAGTCCAGTCAGTGATTTTCACCCATCATGCCGAGACGGAAAACGGATATAGGTCATAGTTCATTGACATCGAAAAAAATACGCTTATCGCGTAACAATGAAACTGAGCAGCAAATACTGTAAGTTCTCGATTGTCACGAGAGAGAAAGGAAGAGTTCACAAAGACAGAGGGAGTCATCCCCAAAGTTCCTTTGACTCAGGGAAGAAATGTTCATGGTTTGTGGTCCGTTAAAGAGAATTCTGCTATGAATTATGATTCCGCCATAAATTGTATAAATGATGCTTCAGTTTCCGGGCTAACTATAGCAAGTTAATTCTGTCCCCCAAGGATTGAAATCTATATTGTTAGCTTTGTTTGCGATTCCCTTACTGATCTTAGAGTGTCTTGCATGGTAATATGCCTTTTTCTAATTTGGTTCTTGTCTCTTTGGCAAGTTTCACTTGGTATTTTGTTGATGAATAGGCTGACTGTGTAGACACATAACATTACTTGGACAGAAGAAAGAAAATAATAAAATATCTTGTAAATTCTAAAATTATTGAGCGAAGATCAAACAAAGGATTACATATAATATGAGCCAGGTGTTATGCAGTATTAATGAAAATTTGTATCTTATTACACCTGCTTACAACACACTGATTAAGAAATTAAAGAATCATACTGTAGATATTATTCATATATTCTTTTAGGGATTTGTTCTGGAGAATATAATGAATAGTATTCCACGCTAATCGGCCCACCCTCTATTTTATTTTCGTAAATTACCTTTTGGGATTAACAGTGTATAACGCTTCATGATTCACAATATTAATATGGTGACAAATCAAACTGGGCACGGCCTCCTACAGAGGCGTTGTTTTGGAAACTTCTCTACAACGGTTGGCCTTAAAATGGGATTATTCTCTCTCACACTCAGAGGCTGTATCCAGCAAAAAATAGCTGTTCAGTTCAAAGGAAATGAAAATATTATATGATCATTCTAACCATAATTTTGATATAATAGTTGATTGTTTAATTATTTTGCATTCTGTTTTTATTTGAATATAAACTACAGTAAATTTCATACAAATTCCAGTTGTAGATATGTGTGTTACAAGACGACTTTTTTGTCGTCCTGCATTCTTTAATACAGTATAAATAAATCCTCTTCTAGACTATAGATACCAAGCACTGAGTGGTTTGTCATGAAATACAGTTTCATATTGGCAATGTAGGCACCTTTAAGGGCCTCGTCCACTGTCCTCAGAGGCTGAGTTTCCAGAGGTGATGCAAGTGGTGAGATTAAGTGCTCGAATGCTTCCAATGTCGGTGTGTTTATTCTACTGTTCTTCAGAACCAATTGGAGAGCCCAATGCAAGAATCAGACAGTTATACACAGCCACATTGTCAAACTATAAACAGATAGTTTATCTACAAGGGTTGGAATGTAAGCAGTGGTAACACATGCATGACTACTGCACCATACAGTACCTCTACATGTTGCACCATTCCCAGATGTGTAGGTGATATCTGTGTACCACTTGGAACAGTTCCTTTAGTATGACTTTCACCTGGACAGTCAAGGTTTGAATCCTGGTGATGTGAGGTGGAATTTTCACCTGGAAAATCATGTGGTGTCAGGAAAGGCAACCCTAAATCCCTGGCCAAAACCAAAACCTGAGGAAAGTTTTTAAAAAATCACAGAGGTTCATGTCTGGTGAGTAGGGTGGGTACTCCAGGGTGTCATGCACTACTCCTAGAAAACCTGGAAATCCTGAAAAACTCCCGGATTTTTATTAGGTCTGGAAAACTCCTGGAAAATGATCAAAAATGTGAAAACTCGTGGAAAATAGCCACTGTTAATTAATTTTAAAATTCTTTCCATCCTAAATCATACTCCCGCTGCGGTTTTGGGTGAGCACTATCGTTAACGAGAGAAATTTCCTCAGGCTACCTGTTTCTGTGCGGGTATTTCAGTCACAAAGGCTTTTTTAAAACAACAATTACATCATTTGTGTGTAGGCTTGCTTATTGATAACGCAATCACCACTAATTTTTGTCAACATCTGTATAAGTAAACCAAACAAAACTGCTTAATTTTGGTCTTGAAGTAGGCAACCGATAAAGCCATCCCCCCGGACTCGCGCCTATTTTTAAGTCTGGAAAAATGAGAGTTACTCCTGGAAAATTCCTGGAAAACTCCTGGAAAATCGTTGACCGATTTGAGTGGCCACCATGCATGCAGTTAATGTGAGCACTGCATACTACCACGGATTCCTGGATCATCTTTGTCCTGCCTATGCAGAATTATGTCTGTTGTCTCAATGCCACTGCTGTGAAGGAATTAATGGCACAGTGGAGGTGGCAGGTCTTGTTCTTGTGACTTAAATTGTATCCCCAAACTAAAGGAACTACTCCTAGGGCTCTGTCCTGAATATCAACTATGGGTGGAACATGCTAGCAGTGTTGGGCTCTTCACTTCTCATGCTTGCCTTCCTCTACGAGCACGACAAGCGACACTATTGGAGCTGATCTTCTTGAAGAAACCAGAAATCCGTCCATCATTTCCTTTGTTTTGTGTTGTTTGATGGATACTAAAATGTGGTCGCCCCTTGTGTCCCTTGCCGTGTCTCCAACACTAGCTTGTTGATAGCCACATAATATAGATCGCTTATATTAAGCTTCTCTTAGAGCTCTCGGCTCCAGGGAGTTGGGCATTCAACCCATTTATACGTAGGTCATTACTAAAGGGTTTCAACAGTACGAGTTTGTGACCGTTTTACAAAGAAACGGGAATAAGTGTTTAAATTCTTGTTGGTATATTATATTTCAGCAACATTACCATGTATTCAGAAACATATGATTTATGCTGTGCTGTTTTGTCAACAAAAGAATGGTGAAATTGCATTCCCAATGTTAAGTTTATAAAGAAATCATTAAAACCACTAATCCTTTGTTGTATAAGTGTAAAAGTAATTTTAATATTTAATACTATTCACCATATATAGTAAGGAGCTGTATAACACGAACATTGAGAAGACAGATGGAAATGTTTGGTTACACACCTGCCTCCTCGCCCTCAGGGTCTCGGAAGTGATACCCAAGTCCTGGCCAAAACATGTCACCCTCCAGTGTCCTTCCAGGGGACCATTCTTTTACTCTTCTCCACTTTTGTTGATATGACCATTGAAACAAAGAAGAAAAATGTATTAAAGTAATATATATCTTTTGAGAAAGTGTGGGGGTAAACTCTCTTATCCACCGTAATTGTTGGTAACATTTCTGAATTGATCCACCTACAGTAGTTTTCCTTGGTTCCTCAGTTTAGGGCTTGCGACAACACGGTCATGTAGCCCGGGTACTTTGGGTGTGTGTAGAATCTGTCTGATAACCAGAGTTAATTGTGATGGCTGTGTTATTAGTGTGTGGTATATGTTTTAATTCAAGTAAGGACTGCAGACGATTGCTATGACAGACATACACACACCCTGTTCTTAAAAGGCTCAACACCTAATTCAAATTAATTGCTCACCTTAAGAACTAGATTGCCCACAAAGTTCAGAAATAAAACAAATAAACAGTACAAACAATTTAAAAAAGGAAGTTGAAAATTAAGAGACAGCTAGTCTAACATGATCTATAAAAATTGAAGAAGTGAAATATTTGAAATAAGCCCCTCTCAGAATGATACAAATGAAACTGAGTTAACACCTTCTGGACTTGATAAAGAGTATCGTTTAAAGGAAATACTGTACTGGTGAAACTCAATAAAAATTGCCAAGGATAGAAAGGCAAACCTACTTCAGACCAACTGAAGAATGGGATGATGCACTGTACTGGTACTTCAAGGAAAGGAATGCATGGCCTGCAAGTATTGCTTTTCTCCTGATTTGCCTAATGTGCTTGATTGGTGTCAACTTCTGTGCTAACAGTTAGGGAACAAGAGTTTAGTGCTTTTCAGTCGGTCAACACGAATGTACCCAAAAGAGCTGGGTTATGCCCTAATCCTGGAATAAATTACAAGAGATTAATAAATACTCTCGTGTAATTTATTCCAGGATTAGGGCATAACCCAGCTCTTTTGGGTGCATTCGTGTTGACCGACTGAAAAGCACTAAACTCTTGTTTACTAAGGCAACACTGAACAAATGGCTTCAAACCCCACAACTAACAGTTAGGTCAGCAGTGAACAATATTAACCACCAAAATGTTTTTAAATAACAATAGCACTTCGTTTATAAAATTTAGATCATTTTCCTATGAGGAGGAAATCAAACCACTTCAAAAAATTAGCAAGGAACTAAGGAAAATCCTACACATCAAAGAAGAGTTTATTGGTAACAAACGAGTGATATCTATTTGTCCTTTCAGTATACATTAGCATAATGTGAAACAAAAATTATTTCAGCTGGTAAATAGGGCTCAGGATCCTTGAAACTCCCACTTTTATTAAATGGGCAGACCAAACCCCACAAATTATTTCACAATGAAATATCTCAACAATCAGTGCCTTCAATTATCTATTTAAGGTTATGTTTGTTCTCTGTGAAATATCTTCCGAAAAGTAGTTAATCCTTTCATGACTTCTCAACCTTTCTGTTGAAGATTGGCAACGACTCTATGAATGAATTTCCGACAAAAAACCAGTGCATGATCATGGGTTTCTGTCTCATTGCAAATAGGATGGCTGCAATGGTTTTTATATTGAAAGCCCTGCCAGTAACTGAGGGCACTCCAGTGATATTGAAAGACATCTTTATAGTATTAACAAATTCTAAAGATGATTCGACACTGCTGACCCAAGAATTTGCTTGGTAGGCAGCTGACACCAGGATTCAAATTCTCATCCAAAATCAATTCGGTGGTCTAAGGTGATTTGTTGGCATTAGGAATCTTTAGAGACTTATGAGAAGTTTTCCTCACTTCATCCAGATTTCTAACACCACAATTGGAACGTGGTTTACTTGGTATTTCATTGCTGAAAGTATTGGACTAAGTTTGTTCTATTAAAGATGACCATAGAAATTAGTAGTTTTCGTTAAATACAGCAATGATTAAAATGTTACTGGAGCCCCTCTCCCTGGGCGAGGCCTGCAGATTGCTCGTATACAGAGTTTAATATTGTTAAGTCTATTTTGAGAGTAACCACACACCTACCTATCACTTAATTTATTTACCCCTAACCTCCAAATGCCGTGTGTGTTTACTTTTGAAATTGGACTCCACACCTTGTTACATAAAGTCTATATTCATCTTCCTATGATAGTAACTTTTATAACATTGTAAGAGTTTTGAATGTTTTTCTTTGATCCTTTGCACAAGACTTCATGAACACCAACTACTGTACTTAGTGTTAAAACACCAATGTCCATGAATTTTATTTGCTCAATCTAAGCTGTTGAAAAGACAACGATGTTTTCTCTCCATGTTTGTGTCTTCCTTGATGTGTTTGTCGTTTATGTTGTCTTTAAATGTAACACTGCTTTGTGATAAAAACTGGTGATAGATGTGCTGTTTCATTCCATCCCTTTGTTTTCTGACCCTCAACCCAATTAGTGATTAAGAGAACAAGCTGAAGTAACATGCTGGAAAATACTTAAGTATCTATCCTTTGTGCTGGAATATTTCATATGGCCGTAGTGGCCAGCCAGCCCCTGACCAGTAGCATTAAGATCGCAGTGAATAATAATGTCTTTGAAAACTAAACTGATTACACTGACCGGCACAAAAAACGCAACACACAATAAATGATGTGTAATTATTGTGTAATTATCTATTCAAAGTGAAGCACTTAAACCTATTTTTTTAGATGAGGTATGATATTGGCGTTGTTTTGCGAGCAAACAATGAGGTGTCTATTGTTGATTGCACCAGCCTCTATTTATTTTTTCCCGCGCAATCTGGAAAACACATCACTGAATGTGAGCCAATAATGTGTTACCGCTCTTATTGTTGTACTTTGAATTGTTCCCTTCTCAATCACATGTGTTTGTAGGATCTTTCTGTGATTGTCGTAATTAGCTTTCTGGAGCAAACATGCCCTTAAGCCCTGAACAAGCTGCAAAATCTGTTGCTTTGGCGAAGATGGTCACAGCATGCATCACGTTGCAGAAGTGTTGAGGACTACACCTTCCACGACTTCCAGAACCGTACGAAGGTACAGGGGAACTGGAGGCTTTGCAAGGAGACCAGGAACAGGTCCGAGAAGAGCAACATCGGAGAGAGATGACCGCTTCTTAAAACTTCAAGTTCTCCACGACTGTCACACCACCGCCATTGAAGCACGAAATCGACTCCACCAAGTTCAAGGGGTCGATATTAGTGAGAGAACCGTCCGAAGAAGATTGGAAGAAGCCAATCATCAATCCAGAAGACCAGTTACAGGCCCAGAACCTACCAGAGTATATGTCACAACTCGACTAAGTTTCGCAAGAAAACATCATGGCTGGACAGTACAACAATGGGAACAAGTGTTGTTCCCTCCTGGAAGAATGGGAGATGATTCCTCAAGAGCATCCCTGAAAGGTTGAATGCCATCATTGGTGCAAGAGGTGGCAATATGCGCTTTTGGAGCTGCGAACAGAGGTCTCCGAGGTCTGTGAAATCAAGTGTGAGGTGTATAAAATCAAAGCAGGAGCTTACTCAAAATTTCCCGCGCTTATAGCACTCTTTCCTTGAAGTGTGTATCTCTGGCTTAATTTGTTTATTATTGTCATTGTTAGACACCTACATGGGACCGTACTACATCATCATATAACTTAGTAGATTAGTGTCATAAATTTAAAATAAATTTCAGTTTTTGTAAGAAATTGAAGTGTTGCGTTTTTCGTGCCGGTCAGTGTATATTGTACTAGCCAAATGTTGCATGTTTTGCATGCATTATTTTAAATATTATGTATTGGCTCCCACTACTGCAGTCATAGCACAGAGCGACTCGGATGGTGGGATCTTGTGATGAGAATGGGGCAGGATTGGCTGTAAACGGACGAGATGCACAGGTAGACCTAGAAGGCGATGGTTGAACGATTTCTGAGAGTTGTAGAAGCAGTGCTAACTGCTAATAGGGAGTCCTGTTCGCAATCAGGGGCTTGCAGACTAGACTGGACGCTAAAAGGCAAAACTGACTGAAATGAAATGAAAGAACAGTGTACACTACGATGACAGTTCAAGGGAGTCGACAAATAAAGTCTTCAGTCACCCGTCGCAACACTGAACAAGTTTCCCAATGCCCTCTACAAATAACGATGCTGGTAGCTGGTGTAACCATTTACCCTTAAGGGGCAGATGACCTCGCTGTTCTACCCCTTGAAACAATAACCAACCGCTTACCCTTCAGGAACTTCGACTAAACACGTGATAGTTGCTGGGATCACCCATCTTATGATCCAGATCCATCTCCATGTGATTGGTTTTTTTTTTGTCCATTAAAGTTCCTGAAGAGTAAGAGTTCAATCATGCGGTGGAAGAGTGATTTCACCAGCAATCGGTGTCAACCAAGGAGGAGGGTATATGGAAACTTGTTCAGTATTGGGACCGGTGCTTGAGGTGCACTGGTTAAGCGGTTTGCCTCTCACCAGGCCAGATTTGATTCCCAGTTAATGCACAAGATTTTCAAAGTGAAATGTCATGTCCTGCGGTTCAGATTCCATGTAAAACAGAGGTCCCATGGCTCATGATGAGAATAATGGTCGCATTAAACTATAAACTTACTTCCTTCCTTCTGGTGCCTGACCATCTGTTAGTGTCCATCTCTAGGCATCAGTCTTATGTTTCATTTGAACAATCCTTATAATTAAAAATTCAGTTGTATGTAGAATGCCATATTGACTTACAATGATTTCTTTACAAAGATAAATTCTGTTTGTTTTTTTAATTAAGATAACCAAGTTTACATGTTTTCAAGCTCCTCGAGGCCTTCTTCAGCACTTAAGTTTTGAAATATTGTGTTGGCTGTTTGGGGTGGTACCCGAACTACACGGTACCTTCACCCTTGTTTAGGCATTGAGGAACCTAACAGCTGGGATGAGGGAGCTCTGCGGAGACGTCTAGGGAGGAGTTAATGTAAAGGGGGTGAAGAGGGGTTGCAGGAGGTATACTCGCCATGCTTACCTTAGGGGCCTAAACACGCTAAGCTCCTGCTAGTTCAGCAAAAGGTGTGCCTCCATGCAGTCTTCACACTATCGCTCAGTCAGCATGCAAGATGGATCTTAGCTACAGACTAAGGGGAAGGGTTTTTTAACTACATGATATGAAAGAGATCCCTTGACTGTGAACTAGGGGTTTATTTGTACTAATAAAGGTAGAGGGAAGCAGACACTCTTACCCTACTGTGTCTCATCGTCCATGTGGTGGCGCTGGTCCAGCGTTTACGTAGCACTTTAGCACTGAGAGTTCACAAAAAGGAAAAAGAGACCGGGCGCGTGTCCCTCCTATTTAAAGGTTCATTGCGTGGAGTCAGCGGAATGTGGAGTGTAACGTCCTCTGTGGCCTAGTTATAGCTGGCAGCCCTGGGGCTATGACCTGTCGTGCTAGCTGTAATCCTGGTCCACTTGTTGATAGTTCTATATCTCTTTCTTGTAATGTTAATAACCTGTATGTGGATGTAGACACAACCCTTTGTAGAAGGGTTGGGGATATAATATCTCTTATTATTCTAGAACTAAGAACATTCTTAAAAGTTTTCTATGCTGTGATGCTATTTTAAAATAAGGTGCTGTTGAGATTTTAAAAACTGAGTCAAAATATGATTACTGTACAGAAGAGGTGAGATGCAGGATCTCCATGGGGAAGAGAGCTTTCAGGAGAGTGAAAGGTTTATTAACAGCCAGAAGCATACTAATAAAACTCTCCGTCTTTTCAATACAATATTAATAGTCTATTTATACAATTGGGTACATGTTTCGCACAAACGTTAGTGCTTCCTCGGCCCAAATATGCATCAAGACATAAACAAATATTACGCACTTATCAAATACATATGCACTTATCAAATACATACAATGTATTTGATAAGTGCGTAATATTTGTTTATGTCTTAATGCATATTTGGGCTGAGGAAGCACTAACGTTTGTGCAAAACATGTACCCAATTGTATAAATAGACTATTAATATTGTATTGAAAAGACGGAGAATTGATAGTTTTATTAGTAAACATATTCAATACGGACCTGAAATGGATAATATTATTCTGAGCCAGAAGCATACCGATCAAACTTAGGAACACTTATGCAAAATGTTCTTGACAGTCATACAGAACAAACATTTAGAAAGTTTTGAATGTGGTTGTGGAGAAGAATGGAGAAAGTTAAATGGACCGACAGAATGAGAAATGAGACGGTGCTAAGAAGGGTAGGAGAGGAGTTTCATGAGGATGATACAGAAGAGGAAAAAATCTTGGATGGGTCACATACTACGTAGGAATTGTCTACTACAAAGAATCGTAGGAGAAAAAAGAGGAATGTTAACAGATGTGCAGAGGTTACAAGCATAATGAAAGAAGATGCTCAGGACAGAGAGAAATGGAGGACGTCCAGTTGAATCCTGTCTGTGGACAGATCTACTGAAAGATCACATATCTTATGGTCCAGATTTTCCTATTGGTTTTGTCTGTAAAACATTATTAAAAAATTATAGTCAAATATCAACATAAAGTTGTATTTAGTTGACAAGATGTCGTGAGAGAGTTCTCTTATGTTGTTGAATGGTCCTCTTCACGGTTGTCTGGAAGGAACAAAAGATCAACTAAAGCATGTGTGTCCAACCCGTGGCCCGCAGTGATATTTGTAAGTTATAATATTATTTATGAAATAAGTAATTCTATTTGGAATAAGATAAAGTTGAAAGAGCAAGACTTTTTCCGTTTCCAACACATGTATTTGCGAAAGTTCATCAGTTATCCTCTTACTCAAAACTCGGGGAAATCCCATCCGTTTAAAAAAATACCCAGCCCAGATTTTTATTTATGATCCCACCTACCGCGCATCGCTTTGAAATATCCGTACATTGTTGACCGCGCGGTAACGTTGCTACAGTACTTTCAAATGCGAGTGCATGCCAGATGTGTTATTATCGTTACATTGTAGAACTTTCAAGTTAGTTTCCAGTTTGCAGTTGTTCGTGTCAGTGCTAGTGAGGGGTTTGAAGAATATAATTAATTCTGTGATATTTATAAGTGATAATCATGGTTTCTAAGTGTAGCAGCAAGAAAATAAAACTTTCAGACGAAGGTAGATCATTTCAAATAAAGTGGACCTTTTTACTGAAGTAAACAAGACAGCAGTGTGTTTAATTTGCAGTTAAAGAGTTTCTGCGTTTACAGAGTATAACATAAAGCGAAATTACGACACCAAACATGTGTCTTCATTTGATACATTTGAGGGTCAAATTTCGCGAAGACAAGGTATCCGAACTTAACGTTAACCTTTCGGGACAACAGTAAATTTCTAAGAGAGTGTTACCTCAAACTGAATCTCTGGTAAAAGCGAGTTATGCAGTAGCAAAAATTATTGCAAAAAAATGTAAACCATTTTCAGATAGCGCGTTTGTGAAAGAATGCATTGAGACTGTTGCCGATATTTTTTGTCCTGACAAAAAAGCGCAGTTTGCAAAATTAAGCTTGTCGCGACAGACTGTAGCTGGCCGTATTGACGAATAAGCGTCCAATATAGAGATAACTCTAAAATATCGAGCCACAAATTTCCAGTTTTATTCTCTGGCTTTTGATGCGAGTAGTGATGCTAGCGGTACTGCCCAATTAGCAATTTTCTTAGGGAGAATTGATAAAGATTTCAGTATTACAGATGAATTAGCTGTTCTTGTCTCTCAAGGCACCACTAAAGCCAATGATTTAATTGGGGGTGTCACTGAAACCTTGAACTGGCTTGGCTTTAAATATACAAATCTATCTGGTGAAACATTTGCAGGGAAACGAGAAGGGTTAGTTAAATTACTGAAAGCAGCGGCAGCTAAAGTAGTAAACATCTCTGTAATAGAATCATCATCATCATTTCCCCTTATCCAGCTCCTGCCGGGTCGGGGTATTTATGGCACTTCTCCACTTTCCTTCCACCATTCTTCTTCCACGATCTTGTCCCAGTCCAGATTTCTTTTTCTCACGCTGTTCTTCACTGAATCAATCCACCTTGTTCTAGGTCTTCCCCTTGCACTTCGCCTCCAGCATCTGTCTTGGTATTCTATTTTCCTCCATCCTCTTTACATGTCCAAACCACCTTAGTTTATTCTTTCTCATTTAGTTTTCCCATCCCAACTTCCTTCCTAACATCTTCATTCCTCACTCTGTCTTTCCTTGTCTTACCTATCATACTTCTTAGGAATTTCATTTCACTGGCTTGGATTCTACTCTCTTGCCTGCTTGTCAAGATCCAAGTCTCAGTCAAGTTTTCTTACACTTTGATAGAATGCATTGCTCTGCTGTACCCTCCTGCCAATCTCCATGTCCAACCTACCAGTTTGCATCAATTCACTTCCTAGGTATTTGAACGTGTCCACAATTTCCAAACTCTGACTTCCAATTTTCACAATGCCCTTTCCTTGTCTTTCCCCTCTTGTCATCACCATGGTCTTGCTTTTCTCTATACTGATTTTCAGGCCATACTTCTGAATATTTTCGTTCAGTGCATCTAGTTGTTTTTGCACTTCTTCGGTGTTCCTTCCCCAGACCAGCCTTGGAGGCTGGATTTAGACAGCTCCTTAACCCGGTCCATGACTCAATCCTAATTGGCTACATGGATAATTCTTGCCAGGCGCGTCCACGTCGCGGGGGTGGGCAACGGTACTGTAATATACCATGGAACTACAGTACCAGCTAAGTTCTGGTGAGGACCCAGTCCTATGGGGTATAACATAGGCCCCGTGCACAGGGTTACGTGCGAAGACCTCAACGGAATCTGCAGCGGAGAAGATGGACTTCGGAACGGTGGAGATTGCGGAAGAGGCAACCCAGTACTCGGGGAATAGTATGAGTACAGCATCAATCGGCAGCGTCTGTTTCCCATGTTAGGGGCGGCTGCAAGGGAGTCTGTTCTCCATGTTAGGGGCGGCCTGAATAATAGCTGGCAGTAGCTTCATAAAATGCCTTTGGGAGTGGCGACCCCATCGTAATAATAGCCTAAAATGGAAATGGCACTTCCAATGATTCGGAAAAGGTTAGGGCGTACCCTGCAGGCGACGCGCAGTTCCTTTGGTACTGGGGGAACTGTGAGAAATGGGCGACCAGTAACCGAAATGAAAGTGGGAATCATGAATGTCTGTAATAGAATATCACTGCTTAATACACCAAGAAAACCTTTGTGCTAAATCCATAAATTTAGATAGTGTTTTGAAAGTCGTTGTAAAAGTAGTGAGTTTCATTCGTTTGTGGCTTAGAGAATTTCAAAATTTCTTACAAAATCTCGATTCAGAATTTAAAGATATTGTTTATTATACTGAAATAAGACGGCTCAGCCGTGGTAAAATGTTAAAGTAAGTATTGATCTGAAAAACGAAATACAAACATTTATGGAGGAGAAGGGTAAACCTATTGTTGAATTTAAAGGCGCAAAATGGATGTGTGTTTGCCTCTCTGGTAGATATAACACAACTGAACTAATTTAATTCAAGTCTCCAAGGTAAGAACCAATTGGTTACTACTACGTTTGAACACGTGAAGGCCTTTGAAACAAAATTGCAACTTTGGGAATTGCAAATAAAAAGCAACAACTTTGTGCATTTCCTAGCCCTACAAAACTGTGATAATCAAACTCCTCAAAAAAACTTAGAAATTGTATCAGAATTAAGAACCGAATTCTGCGTTAGATTTCAAGACTTAAAGGAAATGTTATAAGTTTCAATATGTTTTCTTCCCCTTTCTCCATTAACATAGACGAGGTTCCCGAAGATCTGCAAATGGAGTGCGTTGATTTTCAATGTGCGTCATACCTAAAGAATAAGTTCAACAATGTCCTCTTACTACAATTCTATCGACTACTTTCCCCAGAGAAAAATATATGGACATTAATAGACATGCACTTCGTTTCGCATCACTTTTCGATAGGACATACATATGCGAACAAGTGTTCTTCAGGATGAAATATGTAAAGTGCACAACGAGAACGCGAATCACTGACAGTCATCTGGAGACTTCGCTTCATGTTGCTACAACATCAAACAAATCAGACATTGGATGCCTTGTTCGTAAGAAGTAGTGCCAGGTGTCGCATTGACAGGTAAAATATTAGGCTAATTCAATTATATTAATATAACATTTATATATATTTAATTTTAAAAATAACTTAACTAATATATGATTGATAGTTTGATAAAATAACATATCAATATATTAGCTATTTTTTAATTGGTTTACCTAAGAATTTAGATCCTATTTAATACGGTAGAAGAAATCGAATTATGTGGCCCGCAAACCAATTCACCTTAACAATGGCCCTTTTCCAAAATAGGTTGGACATGCCTGAACTAAAGCATACATTAATGCAACTTTGTTGACATTTGACCATCTATAATGCAAAAGTGCTCGATAGAAACTTCAAGATACACCATGAATGAATTCATTGAATTTTTAATGATGTTGTTTTACAGACTAAACCAATAGCAAAAATCGTAGCATAAGCTAATTATTGATAATTTTATATCGAGTCAATTTAAAAATAAATCTTAATAGCACCTTATACTAAAATAGCAGCAGAACATAGAAAACTTTTAACCAGGTTTTTAGTTCCAGAATAAGAGATGAAGGAAGACTCGAGGAGCTTGAACATGTACATTTAGGCATTTTAAATTTAATAAACAAACTAGTATTGACAAGCTGGAAATGGAATATATCTTTGTAAAGAAAGTAGTTTTATGTAATCGGAAGGATGTATTGGTTGTCTGCAGGTGAATTCCCAAATATTTAATTACAATTGTTTATTTGAATGTTTTCTGTGTTATCATTATTTTGCTGTGACTTTCTTAAATACCATTCACATAGTTTTTTTCTTTGTTTATGCTAATCTGCTCCAGAAACTAATTTGTTGAAGACTACCAGTCATCTGCATACATGTACAGTAGGCTACTACTGGTACATAACATTCTACATGCAGGAAAGAAAAATGGGAAATATTCACTAAGGCACTTGTACAATTTCAAGATTTAATTAATCACTGCATAGGAAACTGTGGTTAGAAACACAAAATATTAAAAACCACAATTACAGCCAGGTGTAGATAAAGGTTTCTTCGAACTGCCAATACTCAGGAAAAAGCACGGTGTGGACACAATAAGTAGCCTAAGGAAATACATAAAATCTTCATAACTTATTTATTTAAGAAATTACATATTTTAACACAAGCACATATTCGATTTCAGCCTGGCAATCACATGATAAAGAAGCATACAAAGCCAAGAGGTCACCAGCCCTCATAAGACTACATGATTTGGGTTTCCTCACTCCTTTCTCTCCTCACAGCGTCACAATTAGTTAGCTCCATCACAGTGATGGACTATGGAAGAGCGGAGGAGGCTACAAATCAACTTTGGGGCCGAGATTCAGCGGGATGGCTTGCAGCTCGGTCCTCATGCACAAAAACTCTCCACACACACACATGATAGTGATACATGCTACGTTGAGCAGCCACCAGGAGAAGGAGCTCGGGAAGTGGGCATTGTAGTCCCAACATGCCAGCAGATGGAAGAAGTGGGCGGTACACGTGAAGTCTAGGCACTGCTTTGTTCTCTGCACAACGAACCATAGGCCCAGGGCACTGCAACACCAGAGAGTTAGTGTTTGGTGAATAGCGATAAAACCAATTTACCTCCCCTTTTCTCGAAATAACACCACTTTTTGTTGTGTTTCTCTTGCATTTGTGTTAAGACAATGTATATATATAAGGTGCATCTAGAAAGTATGGTGATTGGACCGATATCGCAATGACAACAATATCTAACAATGCGTACAAGAACGGACACACATCTAGAGAAGTGAACACAGAGTTGAAGCAGGTTAGTTTGCTGCGACTATTCGAACGTGGTTTGTGCGAGAACTCTCTTGTGACAGTGTAATGGCATGACTTATTTCCTTTGATTCCAAGGTGGAACATAGGGCCTCCAGCGTGTTCTGTCCCCAGCCAGCTCCGTATCTATAGTTCCCTTCCAGATGATCCTGCCTAAGACTACCTTGAGGATTCCAAACCAGTGCTTGTCTCAAGGCATGGCCGATCCACCTCCATTTCCATCTCATCTGTTGCTGCACAGGACTTTGGCTTGTGGCCTCACAGAGGTCTTTATTTGAAGTAGTCTTGCGCCACCACATTCTCATGTACCTCAAGCAACGATTTATAAGTCTATAACCTTGTGGTAATGTCTTTGGCACTTTCGAGGTCTCACACCCATACGGTAATACAGATTTAACATTTAAGTTGAAAATCCAGAGTTTCGTTTTTATATGAATGTGGGGGGATTTCAATATTGGATAGTGCAATGCATAAATATCCAGTTTTGCTACAAATTGCAGAAAATGGCCTTAAGATGTTTACAGAACAGCAGCTATAAGCAGAAATGGCTGGTTCAAACACTTTCAGGATGGACAGGAAACAGTTGATAATGCGCAACATCTAAGTTGGCCATCAACCAGCAGAACTGCAAAACACATTGAACAAGTGTGACAGACGTTGGCACAAAATCAGCGATTAGCAAGGACAGTGTGAACACCAGCATTTGGGTAAGCAGAAGATCTGTTCTGTATTCGTGCTGCGCATATTGACTGGCGAGCAGAAGGCAACACTAATCAAAATTGCTGGAGATTTAATTGACAAATATGACAGAGATCCCATCTTTTCTGAAAACCATCATCACAGACAATGAGAGCTGGTGCTACCTCATCAATCCAGAGACCAAGTGACAACCAATGGCATGGTGATCACCAGCTTCCCCACATCTCAAAAAAAAAGTTGCCTCCAAAGTCCGAGATCAATACACTGTGTTCACCTTTTTCGACAGTAATGGCATGATCCACCAAGAATTCCTACCAGAGGTTCAAATTGCCAACCCTGCATATCATGGGAACATTTAAAAACAGTTGCATCCAGCATGTTTAGCCAGAGTTGTACAGGACGGGAAAACCTTCCTCAGCTGATTTTATCAGCAAGCATTTATATAATGAACCTTTTTCTTGCATTGATATTGTTTAGCTTATTACTCAATTCTCATTCTTCTCTTGCTTAAACCAAAAATCTATTTTTTGATATCATTTAGTTTAAAAAAGTCATAATCATAATATTAAAAAAAACAATCTACTGTAAAATTCTTTATAAAAACTACTTAGGAATGTACATTATGAAAACATATTTGATGACTTTTCTTCAATGGCCATTCTTAACAATGTTTTATCCCTTTCAAATCATTGCATTGTACTTAACGATTATTAAAAACATTTGTGTAGCACCCATAATATAATGTTCTGTTTTATTTTGCTGCTCAGTTATTTTTGTGACCATAGTATCCACAAAATTGTCTTGTAAAAAATTATTGTCCTGTATCAACTTGATTTTTCGAATTGGGCAACTTTTTTTAAAAGCAATTAAACAAAATTCCTGCACACATGTTGGACACCTTATGGCAAATTGTGTAAATTTCTTGTGATATTTAGTGTGTACATTAGGCCTATTAATGTTTGTACTGCATTATTGTTGCATATTTGTCTTGCTCTGGACTGTATTAGACAAAGAATAATATAAGATTGCCTACTAGTCATACATTCATTCTGTTCTCAATCCGTAGATTGGTCGGCAGCAATCCTCCTCTTCCATTCTTCCCTGTCGCCATTCAGTCTCTTCATGTCTCTGTATGAATGGACATTAACATCTGTTATGATCTGTTTGGTGTATTGCAGTCTCGGTCGCGGTCATACGGTAATCAAATATTTACTGAGAACTAACAGACAGAATGGATCGTAAAACTTACGAGCAAGAAAAGGAGAGGAACAAGACAAAACTTTTCCAGTCAATATGCAATAACAATAATGCAGTACAAACATTATTAATAATGTACACACTTAATATCACAATAAATTTAGACAATTTGCCATAAGGTGTTCAACATATGTGCAGGAATTTTGTTTAATTCCTTAAAAAAAACTTACCCAATTAGAAAAATAAAGTTAATATAGTAGACAAGAATTTTTATTTACAAGACTACTATTTTGTGGATACTATGGTCACAGAAATAACTGAGTAACAAAATAAAACAGAACATTATATACAGGGTGCTACACAAATGGTGTGGGCAAGAAACATACGGAAAATGCACAATGCATTTAACTACAGTACATGCATACTGTAGGTTTCCTTGAAGAAGTAGAGAAGTGCATTGAAGACAAGGAAGTAATAATAATGGGAGACATGAATGCTCAAGTCGGAAGGGAGGATATAATGGGACAATATGCATATGGGAATAAAAACCCAAAAGGGGATAACATATGTTAATCGATTTCTGCCAGAAAAATCAGCTAATGCAAGGGAATACATTCTACTCCCTTCTACATGAGACAGTAAAGAAAAGCAGTAAGAGAGATGTGATTATAATAATGGGAGACCTTAATGTTAAGGTAGGAGAGAACAACGAGGGACTAGAACATGTGATGGGTGTACATGGCCTTGGGGATAGGAATGGAAATGGGGAAAAGTTCACAAACTTCTGTGCTAGCCATGACCTTGTTATTGGAGTTACTTTGTTTCCTCATAAGAGGTGCCATAAGATCACGTGGATTTCCCCTGATCATGACACTGAGAACCAAAATGACCACATCGCAGTGAGTAGGAGATTCAGAAGATCACTCACCGATGTTCGGAATAAGAGAGAAGCTGATGCTAGCAGTGATCACCACCTTATGCTGGCTGAGTTCAAGATGAAGATCATGGTGGCAAAGAAGAGGTTTGAAAAACAGAGCAAGAGATTTGATGTGAGGAAGTTGAAGGAGGAAAAGGTCAGAGAAGAATTTAAATTGGAGCTAAGAAATCGTTTTCAGGTACTCCAATACAGCAGAAACTGATATTGAATCTTCCTGGAGTAATGTAAAGAACATCATCCTTGATACAAGTGAAATAGTCCTGGGAATGAGCAATCCTCTCAAGAAGGATTGGATGTCAGAACAAACTTGGGAGGCAATAAGTCATAGGAAAATGATTAAGGAGAAGTTGAATATGTGTAAGACTCGACATCAGAAAGCAAAAGTGCAAGCAGAATACACGGTCATTGACAAAGAAGTCAAAAAGAGTGTGAAGAGAGATAAGAGTAATTGGATTGATGAGATGGCGAAGAAGGCAGAAGATGCTGCATCAAAGGGTGACAGCAAAGAAATGTACCGCATCACAAAAGTGCTGTCCAAGAAAATTTTCCGAAAGAACCGACCCATAAAAGACAAACAGGGAAATTTACTCACAACTCAAGAAGAACAACAAGAACGGTGGAGGGAATACTTCACTGAAATTTTTAATGTTGATCAAGGGATTAATGAACACCACGAAGAGAGGAATGATGAACCTGATAATTCTGATCCAAATATTATTTTGCACAGTCCAACTTGTGCTGAAATCAAAGAAGCCTTGCTACAGCTGAAGAATGGAAAAGCCCCCGGTGTCGACAACATTTCGTCAGATGTCCTCAAGATAGACATGGACACCACAGCTAATATCCTGAAGCCATTGATGGAAAAGATCTGGTTTGAAGAGAAGCTGCCTGCGGAATGGAAGAAAGGTGTGATTGTTAAAATCCCAAAGAAGGGTGACTTGACTAATTGTAACAACTGGAGAGGTATTACCTTACTATCCGTACCAAGCAAAGTATTTCTCAGGATAATCTTGAATCGCGTGAAGAAGTCTATCGAGTCGAAGTTGAGGAAAGAACAAGCTGGATTTAGGGAACACCACAGTTGTGTGGACTTAATTAACACTTTACGGATTATTGTGGAGCAGAGTAACGAATGGCGAGCAGCACTGTACATCACGTTTATAGATTTTGAGAAGGCCTTTGATTCCATTAATAGGAAGGTTATGTGGGAGACATTAAAGGAATATGTTATACCAAGTAAAATACTTAACATCATAAGAGAGATGTATTCTGGTTATGAACGTCAAGTCCTGCATGAGGGTCAGCTAACCCAGCCATTGACCATCCAGACTGGAGTACGACAAGGCTGTATACTTTCTCCCACCTTGTTCCTGATTGTTCTTGATAATACTCTTAGGAAGGTGGGGAGAGGAAGGAAGAGAGGGATACAGTGGGGACTTCGAGACAGGTTGGAGGATCTTGATTTTGCTGATGACATCTGCATGCTAGCACAACAGCGCTTCAGAGACATAGAGTGAAAACTGGCAAACTTAGAACTTGAAGCTGCTAAGGTTGGACTTAAGATAAACCCAAAGAAGACAAAGGAGCTGAGAGTGAACTCCACAGTACAGGCTGGTCTCACTGTGGGAGGAGTAGATGTAGAACAGGTGGATACATTTGTTTACTTGGGAAGCGTGGTAACGAGAAGTGGAGGGGCTGAGGATGACATCAAGAGCAGAATAAGAAAGGCAAATGGGGCTTTTGTGCAGCTCTATCCAGTATGGAGAAACCGTAACATATCCAGGAAGATGAAAATCAGACTTTTTAATACCAATGTGAAAGCTGTCCTATTGTATGCATGTGAAACATGGAAAGTTACCAATCCTATCAGCCACCAACTTCAAGTATTCATCAATCGTTGTCTGCGTCGAATTCTGGGTATACGATGGCCAGATATAATCCCAAATGAAGAGCTGTGGCAAAGGGCTAACCAACAACCTATAGAGTCCAAATTAAACGGAGGGAATGGGGCTGGATTGGGCATACTCTGCGGAAACAGAATGATGCAGTAGAAAGGGGAGCTCTGGACTGGAATCCTCAAGGGGCTCGGAGACGGGGAAGACCAAGGAACACCTGGAAACGCACCATTGAAGAGGAGGCCAGAAAAGCGGGAAAGACTTGGAGGGAAGTGAAGAACTTGGCAACAAACAGACCCCGATGGAAATCATTCTTGGATGCCCTATGCTCCACACGGAGCGAAAGGAAAGAAGTCAAGTAAGTCAAGGGAACACCATGGTTCAGGAAGAAGAACAGCCAGGAGACTACCAGATATAGATGGGGAGAAAGAAAAACAAAAACCTTGATCGATTACATTCTGGTAGAAAAAACACAACACAAAAACCTGATAGATGTTACAGCCATGCCTGAGGAACCTTTTAGTGGGGGAGGGGTATCATAGAGCAGTAATAGCCAAGTTGAAATCATCAGAAAATTGAAAAGAAAACTAAGATCATGGAGATTGAAGTACAGACAGGTGCAAGAAAAGTTTAAGAGGGAATTGCAACAACTAATACCAAAGACAGATGTTGGGCAGGTGGAAGAAGAATGGAAAAACTTGAAGGATGCATTTGTTAGTTGTGCAGAGAAGAAATGTGGAAGAACATCAGAAAAGATAAAGAAACATTATGGTGGAATGAAAGAGTAAAGGAAAAAGTGAAGGAAAGAAGGAGAGTTGGAAAGAGTGGAAAATAAAAAGGACAGAAGAAAGTAGAATGAGATATGTAAAAGCTGAACAAATTGGCAAGAAAGTAAGAGGCTGAAGAGAAGAAGAAAAGTTGGGAAACTACCGAGGAATTACTATAATCTCTCATGTTGCCAAGAGTACTAGAGGAACAAATCCGAAAAAAGGTTGAAAACCAAATTGAAGAGGAACAGTTTGGGTTCAGACAGGAAAGATGAACAGTAAGAATATGGATAAGACATGATAATGACCTTCATTGACTTAGAAAAGGCATATAAAAGTGTCCCTAGAGGCAGAGTTTGGGGGAGTCTAAAACAAAAAGATATTGGAGAAAAAATAATACAAATGATAAAAGCGATGTACCTGCGGCTGTGTCAAGACTCAAGTTGGTAAAACAGAATCGTTTGAAATTGATCATGGAGTAAAACAAGGGAATGAACTCCCACCATTGCTATTTATACTGGTGATGGATGTTATACTAAAAGCAACAAAGGAAGCATATACAGGTACAAGACTGAACATAATCCTATTTGCTGATGATGTTCTGATTAGGGTAGAGAATGAGAATGTGGTCCAAGAACAGCTGGATGTACTGAAGGAAAATATTCAGAAATGGAAAATGAAAATCAGTGTAGAGAAAAGTAAGACAATGGTAATGACTAGGGCTCGGATTTTTAGGTAAATATATATTTTAAGCATATTTTCTATAAATACATAAATTCTTGCTTTTCACTTATTAGCACATAAAAAGACATAGGCCTAATATTTACATTTTTAAAAATCAGTATGCTAGATCTTTCAGTTTATTGCATATTTGGTCTGTGTTACTTCAACGGGGAAGAACCTGTGAGCTATCTAATCTTCATGTAGAGCGTATGTCAGCTTGCAACTGTGTTATTCTTAACTTGTCGCTCCGTGCCACTCACTGTGGAAGCCGGGGATTTCCCTGTCCATAGCCATATTGCACCACGTACTAAACCTCCCCTCCCCCATCTACCTGGAACCAGTGTCAGTCACATGCAGTTCATTTCTGGCACTGTGAAGGGTAAGGCAGTTCTCGATGCCTAAAGTTGCAGAATTTAAAGATAATTTTACTTGTGATGGGGGGCGTTCTGTTCTGCCAACCATGTAGGAAAGCAATCAAGGCTGAACAGCGATCTCAAGTTACCCAACACCTCAAGGGCAAGCAACATATTGCCGCAGTTTTGCGATAATCGTCGGTTATTTGTGATGGTCAACCTGAAGATGTATCTCGTTGTGTATTGTAATGCTTCAGCAGTCAGTGAGACATAGAATAAATTGCATTCGTGAGTACTGAATATTGTTTATATTCACATTAATAAACTAAATTATAATTAAATATTTTTACTTTTTTGTCACATATTTCAGGTATTTTTAATACATTAAAAAACCCGATTTTTATCACCCAAAAATCCGAGCCCTAGTAATGACAAGAGGAAACAAAGAAGGAAAAGGGATTTTTAAAATTGGAGATGTAGATGTGGAAGTAGGAGAGCACTTCAAATATTTAGGAAGTGAATTGATGGGAAATGCAAGATTGGATATGGAGATCAACAAGGGAATACAATGTGGGGGTGTTCAGGTTCAGAGTTTATTTTGGGATAAAGACATACCACAGAAGGCTAAAGAAGTGATGTACTAACCAATAATGACGTATCGAGCAGAAACTTGGCCGATGACGAGGAGGGATGAAATTAGAACACAGGGAGCAAAAATGAAATTCCTGAGGAGTATGGTACAGAAGACTAGGAGAGAGAGTGAGGAATGAAGACACATAGAAGGAAGTGAATATACAGAAGCTGAATGATAAGCTGGAGCAGAACAGATTGAGATGGTATGGACATGTGAAAAAGATGAAAAAGAATACCGAAACAAGTGATGGAGAGACGGATGACTGACGAGGAAGACCTAGAGTATGGTGGATGGATTTGGTGAAGGACAGTGTGAGAGAACGAAACCTGGAGTGGAGTTCAGTAGTTGAGGAAGGATGGTGGACAGACAGAGTAAAGTGCTCCAACCCGACTTAGGCTGGAAAACTGAAATTGATGATGATGAGCATGCATACCTACCCTAGTAATGCATTGAGAACAAACGCAGCTATTACAAGTTTTCCATTTGCATCTCGGACATGAATTTCCTGCAACAAAAACAACATTTCACACTTACATACAATAGAAATTAATTTTATGTTAATGGGTTGGTCATTTGATTGGCTAATCAACCAGGACATGCACCACCTTGGGACTTGGCTCAAGGAACTGTCAGAAACTTGGGTTGGCTGGTATCCCAACACTCCAAGAGTTTCGAGATTGGAAGTTTGGTGTCGTCTTGTTTTAAGGAAGGGGTTTGTGGACAGAGTATAGCAAAAACCAATCAAGTTGGTCATGGTTGCAAAAGAAACATTTGAGATTAAGAGCTAATTCCTCCTAAGGCGACGAGAACATCATAAAACGTGTGCATACGGAGATAATCAAGTTTAAACTGGAAATTGGCATATCTTTAAATATATGTATACTAGCTTGTTGCTGTTAATTCAGTTTAGAGGATTGGGACATCTTGGTCATCAGCCCCATGCAGTTGGGTGTGTGTCTAACTGTTTCAGGGACACAGATGGGGTAGGTGCCCTGAGACTTGGAAATAGGGTACTATCCCAGCATCTGCCTGGAGGGAATGTGGAAAAACCACACTCGGGATAGCTGCCGTCAGCGCCAGGTTTGCAACCTGTGATTTCCGGAGTTGCTGCAACTGCCTTCGTGGCTCTGTGCACGATTTAACGAGCACAGCTATGCCATGGGACAACTAACCAGAGATGGAACAACCCTTGTGTGGCCATGCACACCGTGTTAAGGACTGGGCATTATTAAAAGGTGGTTAGAGTTACTGAAACATATTTTTCTTTTAAATTCATGCTACATTGCATAATTACAAATGAGCCAATATACTGTCGTTATGAGAAAAATTGATGTAAAAAAAACTACTTGTATTCTTTTGAAAATCTGCTTACATTTAAGCTTTCATCAAGTATCTAGTAAATTATTATTATATAGTTGTAATATATTTTAATTATATATTACAATGATTCTTGGACAGTACTGTACATTAGACTGGGCATCGAACAGAGAGCATGATACAAGATGTGTGGTGGTATAGGAGGAATGGAGGGGAGGGAGTGAAACCAATTGTGCTCAGCAGAAACAAACAATATGCCTGCTCTAAAGATGGTGGTGTGACCAATTAAGGGTTAAAGAGAAGCATAGAATTTAGGAGGGTGTGTTCAAAAGGTGCCTACACGAATACTATCAAAAGCCACGTGAATTGTACGATACTCAATCATATCTATGTTCCATGTCTTTACAGACACATTTCTTGCAATGAAAATAGCACCTTTTGAACAGACACTCCTCAATTAAAGTAAGTTCTTTATTCAAGAGAATCTCTATCTATAAAAATCAATGTACGAGATAGTTTGTGGGTGGGTGGGTATGTGTGTATGTCTCCTATGTGTTCACATACCATTCATTCGATTACGATGAAACTTGGTTGAGATGTTGAGTACACTCCAAGGAAGGTTTCTGGCTTAGTAAATCCATTTTACAATAGGCAGCGCACGTGTAGATTCAACAAATGAGCGATGGCACGACAATTGTTTTAACTAAGTCATGTATGCATTCATATACCAATCATCCGATTACGATGAAGCTTTGGTGAATCTTTGAGTACACTCCAGGGAAGGTTTTTGATTTAGTAAATCCATTTCACAATAGGTAGCACACGAGTAGATGCAACAAATGATTGACGACACGTGAAGCGTTTCAACAAAATCCCGTATGCGATCTTCTGACATTCATCGATTGGGAAGAAACTTTGGTGAGCTGTTGTGTACACCCATTTGAACGTTTCTAATGTAGTAAATCCATTTCACAACAGGTAGCGCAAGCATATATGCAACAAATGAGTGAAGACGCACGAACCGTTTGAACAAAATTGCGTATGCGTTCATATACCATTCCTCGATTGCGATGAAACTTTGATGAGTTGTTCTGTATACGTATGTGAACATTTCTAACTTAGTAAATCCAATTCACAGTAGGTAGCGCACAAGTAGATTCAACAAATGTGTGAACACATGAATCATTCAAACAAAATCCCGTATGCGTTCACATGCCATTCATCCGATTGCGATGAAACTTTGATGAGTTGTTGTATACACGCCAGGAAAGGTTTTCGACTTAGTAAATCAATTTCACAATAGGTAGCACACGCGTTGATGCAACAATTGGGTGATGACGCGCGAAGCGTTTCAACAAAGTCCCATATGCGTTCATATACCATTCATCGATTGCGATGAAACATCGATGAGTTGTTGTGTACACTTATGTGTAGGTTGCTAACTTAGTAAATCCATATCACAATAGGTAGCGCACGAGTAGATTCAACACGTGTGACAGCGCACAAGTCGTTTAAACAAAATCCCGTATGCGTTCATCTGCCATTCATCCGATTGCGATGAAACATTGGTGAGTTGTTGTGCACGCTCCCACGAATTTTTCTAAATTAGTAAATCCATTTTACGATAGTTTAGAGGCAGTTAACGGAAATCGAAAACATATTGTGTATGCTAATGCACTTCAAAAACAATATTAAAACGCCAGCACTTTCTTTGATTGGCACTGCAACGCATGCCGGGTACAGCTTGTGGAGAATAAAATACAATTATGAATTATATTCTTTATATGAAGAAGCACAAAAAATTTAACATTTACATATCGCGACCTGTACTACTTCCACTTGTTTAGCTTCACTGAGAAAGAGAATCCATAAGGAATGCCATGAGGTAACAGCCTATGAATTTATTTCTGTCTGTTAGGTAGTCAGCCCGAAGGCTGGTTAGATCCTCAAAAAGCACCGCCGTTAGGTTATGTGGGTAGATACCCACAAAAACCCAAGGCAGTGCTATATTGAGGCGTACTAAGCAAGATGAGGAGTGAGGTAGTTTGCCATTGCTTTCCTCACTGAGTCAGAACAGCAGTACTAACCCTACGAGTGGAACCTTTCACAGCATCCACAGGCACTGACTGTGCACTGAATGTCATTACTAAGCACCACCCACACCTCAGTCGCTTCCATATAATCACAGCCATGAATGAGACTGAGACATCGGTGAAAAGCCACATTTTACTCTAGCCTGTGCCAAAAGACAAATGCAACTGTACTGCATTCATCAAGATATGGCAAACAAATCTACAGTATTCCGCAAGTAAGAAGTTAGTGTAGCGATGAAACTAAATTGCTCAGTATTGAGATCCACCTTGCTGTATGGAAGTGAGAGCTGGGTGGACTCAAATGGAGGGATCGCGTGATGAGAATGGGGGAGGAGAGATTACTTAGAAGGTTAACGAGTTTGGCTATAGAGGGTAAGAGTAGCAAAGGTAGACCTATGAGCTAATTTCAAACCAAGAGATATAGATGCCGAGGAGACCGTGGTGCTAACTGCTAATAGGGGATCATGGATGTGACTTGTTTGCAAACAGTGGCTTGCAGACTAAACTGGATACTGAAAGGTAAAACAGTGTCAAATGAAAATGTATGCATGCATCACAATACGTTGATTTTGCAAATTATGTGCATCGGGGTACGATACACACATTTAAGTTGTTTTATCATTAATTTTGATCTGTGTTTTATGGTGTGTTTCTAGTTAAAACTTTAGCGTCGCCCATGCCATCACGAGAGCCACTATTTTGTTTACGTATCGCGACCTATACTACTTCCACTTGTTTAGCATCACTGAGAAAGAGAATCCATAAGGAATGCCATGAGGTAATAGCCTCATGAATTTATTCAAAACAATATTCATTTTGAATCCCAGCAAAACTTCATGTTAATGAAATTCGGCTTATCAGCAAGCTTTAGGTGTTGTGTTCCAACATGTTTATTCTACGGGCTTGCTTCTTGTGATGATGTCTGATATGAAATTCAGTGTGCAATTATTTTAGTTAAACAAAGTTGGACTTCCTAGGTCCTGGATGAAATTAAGTTGTGGGGATAGATTTTAAAAGGGTGGAGCAAGAAGGCCATCTGACCTTCCTGACAAATTTATCAGGACATGGAGAATTGGGAAGTTGCATATTCCTCACCGGAAGGCAATTATTTATTTATTTATTTATTTATTTATTTATTTATGCTTATGGCATTGTACACAAAAACGATATACTATTTACATATATACATACATATACAAAAAAATAGGAGCAAACCATTAAAACAATCAGATTTCACAGCTGTATGTCCAGTTCGTCTAGCCACTGTATGGCTCGAGTAGATGTCACCAGAAAGTCATCCATTGATCCAGAGTACGCCCTCCTCGGACATTCTGCTACAATATGGTGGATGGTGCACCACAGTCACAGCTGGGAGAAGTTCGCATGCCCCATTTACGAAGCAATGAGCCACATCGCCCGTGCTTGGTTCGGATTCTGTTGAGGGCAACCCCAAGTTCTTCGTGGGAGATCAAAACCAGCCGGAGGGTGCTTGATATTAAATAATGTCTGCCACTGCTTCGGAGCTGTGCCGTTCCAAACAGATTGCCATTCTGCTTTTCCATTATAGCTTCTGCTGGTGAGCAACTGTGCAGTCTGAACTGGTGGAGATCTCGATTTTAAGTGCCTGAATCCTACAGCTATGTCCTGGTGGATAGGAAGGGCTGTGTTTGATGTTATTTTTCTGTACTCTCTTACCAGGTTGTTGAGGCGTCTTATATCTGGAGGCTCAATATGACTCAGGTGAGTGAAAATGCATGTAGTCTACACATGTAGTTGGTAACATGGAAATAACATAACTACATTACGAATGTGTGATTATATATATCAATGATTTAGGCCAGCAAGTACTAAAAGCCATTCGAAGAATGGGTACTTCAGCTAGTAAACAATAAATGAACATGTTCTCTATACCTAAGGCAAATAATTACAACCATAGATATCGAAATAGTGAGTAAAAAAAACCTCCAGTTAATCTTAACCATAGATATGTCGTAAATATAGTAAATACAAGGTGCGTTCACGTTCTAAGGTTTGACTAGGTGCGCTTGTGCATGTGTCACAGAGATGACAGCGGTCGAATGACCATGGTGAGAGTGAGGAGTGTTTTTCTCTACTAGAAATGCTGATACAACTTCCCTTGACCAAAATCAAAGTAAAAAAATTCTTAAATACTGAAATTAGCCAAAACACCTGTAGTAATGGACAGGAATCAACCTGGGGAGGTCTATAAATATGTAGACCTGGACAAAGGGAGTGTGATGTGATGATACTAACCAACAAAATCAGTAATACAAGGATTCAGCAGAAGAGAATCCTCATAACCTCTCCACTCCAACTCCAACACTGACCTGCACGTGGTGTCCCCTGCTAAGCTGAGCAACCCAGTGGAAGGTTGGGTAATCAATCCCAGCGGGAAACTGGGTCAGTGAACAGACTAGTGTTGGGGGGGACTGAGAATTCTTTTCTCAGTTCTTTCACCTTTCTGAATAACATTCAGGATTGTAATTCAAGGATTTATCCTCCCCTCAAGGTGAAACCTTAGATAGTCGACCATGAAAAGTCATTTGAAGAATAATTCTGCCGTCTGTAATGATAGATTACAGAAAAGACAGCATTCGGATACGGTGGGCTGTCATGCGGAAGATAATGACGAATCGGAGCGTCTGAAAACTCATCAAGTAGCAAACAAACAAATACTACGGAAAATCAAACCTAAACAAGTCTCATTCTTTTCTACACATAATGTTAACTCTCTGGTTCAAACTGGAAAATTGAAGATCATCACGGATATCATGAGAAGTTATAAAATTCTAATTATGGCCCTTCAGGAAATTAGAAATAGTGATCAAGACCATCTGGAATCACAAGGATATGGACTATATAAAGGAATTCCAGGAAAACGAGTTATGAAAAATTGTCCACAATTTGGTAACGGATTCTTAATGGATCTCAGAATCATTGACTCGATAACAGAATTTAAATCTCAATCCTCCAGACTTACGACCCTAACTTTGAAATCGGCAAATAAAACATATACAATTATTAATGCACATGCTCCTACTAATCAAAAAAACAACACCATTAAGGACAGAGAAGAAGTACAAAAATTCTGGGATCTTTTGGATCAAACTTTAATAAACATCCCTTCATCAAACATCAAAATTCTCCTTGGTGATTTCAATGCGCAACTTGGACAAGAAAGAAGATATAGAGATATAATTGGAAAATGGACAGCACATAAACGAACCAATAAAAATGGTCAAAGATTAGTCGAAATTTGTAGAAACCACAAATTAATCTCTAAATCAACATGTTTTAAAAGACAGCCCCATAAATTGAAAACTTGGAAACATCCTGACTTCAGAAGGGGTGAATGGCAGTTGGATCATGTCTGCATGTATAAATTTCACCATCGCGAAATTCACAATGTCAAGGTTCTAAGGGGAGTTGACTCAGGATCAGACCACCATGTGGTAAAGATAAAAATAAAATTAACTCCAATGGCCAAGAAAAAACCTAATAATAATAGGAGGAAATTTGATCCATCTACCTTAATAAAAAATATAGAGCACTCTGAAAGAACAGGAGAAGAATCTCTCAACACTAAAACATTGGACGAATTAATCACTAAATTAAAATCAATAGCAGCGGAGTTAGCACCAATAAATCCAAGAAAAAACATGAATGGTGGAATGTAGATTGTGATCAAGCAATAGAGAAAAGACACCAAGCATAGATAAAACATCAAGCTCTAAAGTCAGAAGAATCAAATTTAGAACTAACTATACAAAGAAAATTAACCCATAAAATCATCAGACAAACGAAACGTAATCATCTTAAAAATACACTGGAAAAGATAGAAGACGATTTCAAGAAAAAGCAATCTCGAGATTATTACAAAACATTTGGTAAATATCTAAAAAAAAAAATGAAGCTCCAACATTAATGTTGAAAAATCAAACAGGAAAGTTAGCACATTCTAACCAAGAAAATACAGAGATCCTTGCAGAAGCATTCGAGAAACTGTTAAATTGTGATGATCCACTGGAAACCCTGCAAGTAAACACTGATACACCTATTTTAACTTCACCTGATTTAATAAATCCTCCAAACATTAATGAAGTAGAACTCGCAATTAAAGAACAAAAAAATTACAAAACTTGTGGCGAAGACTTAGTCTTTGCTGAAATCTGGAAAAATGCTGGTAAACCTGCGATTATAAATCTTCATCAGTATCTAGTTAAAATGTGGATTACTGAAGAAATTCCTGCACACTGGACCATAGGAATAATCCATCCATTATTTAAGAAAGGAGACAAAACGAACCCAGATAACTACAGAGGAATTACCCTTCTGGACTGCACATATAAAATTTTCTCTCATATAATTTACAACAGGATCAAAAACATTCTGGAACCACGCCTTGGAGAATATCAAGGAGGATTTCGCCCTTACAGAAGTTGTCCAGACCAAATCCTTAGCCTGAAATTAATAATGGAATATTACAAAAACAGAAATAGGCAACTCTTTATCTCTTTTATAGATTTCAAGAAAGCCTATGATAGTATTCATAGACTGACACTGCTAAAAATCCTCAGATCATACGGTCTCCATCCTAAATTGATAAAAATCATTCAATTAACATTAACAAACACAAATTCGAAAGTTAAATTTAGGGGAGAAATATCAACAGCTTTCACAGTAAAAACTGGTCTCAGACAAGGTGATGGATTATCCCCTCTGCTTTTCAATGTGGCTCTTGATTATATCATGAAGGTTTGGCAAAAGGAAAACCCTCCTAAGATCAAAATTGGAACAAAACCATCAATAAAAATAAACTGCTTAGGATTTGCAGATGACTTGGCTCTTTTAGCACTAGACAAGGAAGAGGTTTGTACTCAGATCACTAGTCTCCAAGAAATTGCTCAAGGGATAGGATTACAGATATCCTTTGAGAAAACTGAGATCATGCCTATGAAACCCTTAGATATAAATGAAGTCTATATAAATGATCATAAAATTAACCTAGTTCCTCAATTTAAGTATCTTGGAGAAATTATAACACATAACTTAAACGAAAAAGTAACTTGGATAAATAGAACAAATAAAATGAAAAAGGCACAATCTCTAACCTGGTCAACATATAATAAAAAAATGCCTATCAATAGCTACTAAGATCCAACATTATAAAACTGTAACTCTCCCTGTATCAGGTTGAGGGAGTCTGGAGGATTCTCCCAAATGAAACTGTCTATCATGAGATTGATCCAATCACCAGCACAATGAAGAAGAAAAGAATTTCATATTTTTTTCACATCTTACGGCTTCCAGAAAACAGAATTGTACGCCAACTGGTGATGAGAAATCTAGGAAAGAAAACTGGAGGAAAATGGATCCAAGAAATCCAACAAGATCTCAAAGCAGTTGGACTCAAGATAACAGATGCCGAGGAGAAAAATAAAATTAACACCATTCTTAAAACTCACAAATTTTCTGCAGAAATGACACACAGAAAGCCTATGGAGATTTCAGATGAGTTGGAAAAATCCCGATCTGAAAGAATGAAAAAGTACTGGAAAGAGCGCAAGAACCAAGCAGTACTACCGTCAAAGAAGAAGTGATTGTGGAACGACTCAAGTGGTCCAATGTGACCAATCAAGATTAATAATAATAATAATAATAATAATAATGGACAGGAAAATATCTGGAGATGATGTAATAATATATGTTTACTCCTCCACTGTCTATAACCCACCCACCATCCAAAATATGATAACGATTTATGTAGATGAAATTCCAGCTGACTCAGCCATCTTTAGCAACATGTACAGTATGGCCAACCCCATGCATTCGGTATAGTAAAACAAAAAGCGCAGTCAAGTTAATGTGAAAGTGCGCTAAGTTTCAATACAATGGTTAATACGGTTGTACATACAAAACAAACCTAACCTGGGCCTTACGCCCCAAACCCCCTTGCTTGTAGTACAATCAGTGATTTTAGTCTAACCAAGTAGCGACCAATAGCTTCGTCCAGACACCCATTTTTGTTCTGGTGTATTTTGTATCGGACATGTAGGCAACAGTGAGGGGATGTGATATGATGTCAGTGTTCCAATGCCAATCAAAGACAGATAGAGAAAGAAAGGAAGATAATAATAATAATAATGTTATTGGTTTTACGTCCCTTTTAAAAACTGCTGCTTTTAGAGACGCCGGGGGTGACGGAAATTATGCCCGAAGGGGATCTTGAACGTGCCAGTAAATCTACAGACATGGCCCCCTCACATTTGCGCACCCTCAAATGGCTACTGGCTGCGCCAGGATTAGATCCTGCAACCTTGGTCACAGCAGGGGAGAATGTTTCCGCTGAGCCAAGCAGCCAGTCCAAGAAAGAAAGAAAAAGTGTTTGAATTGTAATTTCGTAACATCTAGGTCATTTGTCCTTAATGATAATAATAGGCTAATGAAAAAGGAAACATTTACTAAAACAAATTGGTGAAATTTTAAAACTGTCCATAAGCTTGTCATGTTTTTAAATTGTTAATAGTGTTTATAGTGTTTAAATATTAGTGTGATATGTTTCTACATGGACGAGGGCATTTTGGTCTATGTAATGATGTTCCCAATATTAATTATGAAGGGATGAAGAAGGAATTGGAACAAATTCCGAAACATGTACCCAGAAGACGCTAACTAATATAATAAATGTGTGTTGATTAGGCGGAAACTTTGAAATTTGTTATACTCAATCCCAGCTTCGTGAATCTGAGGGGAATGTGAATCGCATGGATGACGTTATAGCCTATGATGACAGGTGTGTGGAGTTCCCAGTCCTTGTGTAGTACAGGCCGGACGTTTGTTTTAGACGTTTGTCCTTGATCTTGAAGCCTGCGGGTGAGCCTGCACATAGTCACTCTCTCACCCTATCGCTTCACACTTGTCACCACCAATCTGATGTAATGGAATTCCAGACTTGAGCACGTGGCGACACCGCCTTGGAGACAGTACAGTCCACGTCAAAGTATTGTGTGACGTGGAAGTACACGTTACGTAGTTACGAACAAAACGTCATGATATTTGCCAATGACTATACTTCATCAGTAGTGTCAGACAGCTTTGTCAATCATCGGACCGCTTGGGGCAGCTGACAACAATACAAGTACTGTAGTAACTCGCCTCCAGGCTTCCATTAAGATTTTTCACTCTTCTAAAACAAACGTCCGGCCTGTAACAGACCAAATACATTAGGGCGTGCACAAATGTTCACCGAAGTTCATTTGTTGAAACGACTCGCATGGCATTTATTGTGAAATGGATATTCTAATTCGGAAGAATTCTACTCGTGTGCTACCTATTGCAAATACCGGTACCTTTCCTGGAGTGTGCACAACAATTCACTAAAGTTTAATCGCAATCAGATGAATGGTATACGAACGCATGACTTAAAACGATTCACACGCCGTCGCTCATTTGTTGAATATACTCGTGCGCTACCTATTATAAAATGGATTTACTAAGCAAGAAACCTTCCCTGGAGTGCACCCAACAACTCACCCAAGTTGCATCGCAATCGGTGACGGTATATGACCGCATTTTATAAGCGATATGTGCACCATGATTGTATTCGAACCGGCAGCCAAGCTTGAGTTCAGTTTTAAGAATTGCACTTTACCACTGACCCATGCCATCTGGTAAAAATAAAAGATAATCGGTGTGGAGTGATTGATAGACAATCTTACGGGTTGCTTTATTAGAGCTGTGGTGAGACGGCATGTCACTTCGCTATGAATCAGCTAGCCTTTCTCACACCTTTCATTGCGGTGTCATAAGTATACAGATTATGCAATTGGGTTTCTGTGGGATTTAAGGCTTTCTGTTAAGTCCCTCACCCTTTTGTGTTACATAAATAATTTGTAGCCAGAAACCTTCCTGGAAGTGCCCACAACTCACCCAAATTTCATTGCAATAGGATGAATGGTATATGAACGCATAGGGGACATACATACAAACTATCACGTAACATTGATTTGTATATATATAGATACAGTGAGTCTCTCTCACGAGTTGGCCGGCCGGTGTGCCCAGCTTATCTGCCTCGCGTTGACTCATCATTCCCGCTCGGCATGGCATAGCATAGCACTTTGCTCACTTTATCCGTGCATGACATGAGATAACAATTAAAATTAAGGAACTAACAATTAATTAAATAAGCTCGTACCTTATGACAGGAGATGTTGGTAATGTTCTCCTCCTGCATCCACACATTTCCGGCATCGTCTTAGGAAACTCTGATTCACACGCATAAGTTTGTCTTCCGTAATTGAGGCTATTTCTCTCCGGATATGTTCTTTCAGTTCTCCCAACGTGTGAGGGTTTCTTGCATACACTTTATTCTTTAAGCACCCATATAAATAAAAGTCACAAACCGTTAAATATGGCGACCGTGACGGCCATAAGTCCGTACTAATTATACGGTATATCCATTTTGAGAGTTAGTGTCAGTTTGTCAAAACATGGTTTGAGTATATTATCCTTGTATCTTTGGGCATTAATTATGCCTTGAAAAAGGATAGGCCCTATAATTATGTATCCATTCACTGCGCACCATACTCCAACCCATTCGTTATGCAGAGGAATTTCGTATATGCGATGGGTGGTTTCTGTACTCCAATATCTGTTATTCTGAGTCGAACCATACCTGTGTAAATAGAACCAAGCTTCGTCCGAGAAAAATAGCCTCAATTACGAAAGACGAACTTATGCGTGTGAATCAGAGATTCCTAAGACGATCCCGGAAAAGTGTGGATGTAGGAGGAGAGCATTTCCAAAATCTCCTGTCATAAGGTAGTAGCGGCTTATTTTATTAATTCTTATTTTCTTAATTTTAATCGTTAACTCATGTCATGCACGGATAATGTGAGCGAAGTGCTATGCTATGCCGAGCGGGGAGAGATGAGTCAACGGGAGGCAGATAAGCTGGACACGCCGGCCGGGCAACTCGTGAGAGACACTCACTGTATATTTTCAATAATGTTCCAGGTTCTGTAAAAGTCTGGTTCTGGTCAAGGGAAGAATTAATGAAATGGTGTTCAATTACAAGAACAGCAAGTAATCACTTGCATGGTGTGACACCCATTTAAATTCATCTCTAATTGAGACATGTGGTGACAGTGTCATGCATGTGAAGAATGTGCGTTCGGGATACAACAGTTCAAGGAAGGTGAACGTCTTGTGACAACGAACTGAAACAACCTCGGCCTCACACAAGCTGCTCTGACATGATCAAGCTAGTGGAGGCAGTTGTTTTGGAGGATCGTCGATGAGTGTGAAAGATGAAAATGAAAAATGAAAATCCACAGCCTGCTTCCAGTCTCCGACCGGGTCAGGAATAGAATGAATGAAGCCCCCATCTAGCGGCGAGGATATGAACTGTGCCGGCTGCCGAGGCCTGACGCACTCCTCTGGGGCAATGATTAAATGAATGACAGATGAAATGAAATGATAGTGGAGAGTGTTGCTGGAATGAAATTTTGACAGGGAAAAACGGAGTAGCCGGAGAAAAACCTGTCTGCCTCCGTTTTGTCCAGCACAGATCTCACATGGAGTGACCGGGACTTGAACCACGGACCCAGCGGTGAGAGGCCGGCGTGCTGCCGCCTAAGCCACGGAGGCTTTCGATGAGTGTGAAAGATATCATCCCCAAAGTTGAAATTCCATTTGATCTGCTCAAACAATGATAAACTAGAATGCGATGTAGAAGTTTCTTTGTGAAAACAATTTTGAAGTGGTTGCTCATGCTCCAACTCATCTGACCTGGCTCCTAGCAATTTTTTGTAAATATGAAAGAAATGTAAATGCTTTTCAGTCGGTTAACACGATTGTATCCAAATTGTAATGGGTGTTGTTCCCTAAACCTGAACGAAATTACAAGAGATTATTATTATATTCGGATGACCACTTTTGATCGTCAAGCAAATAAGGTAATGGGTGCAAATTGCAACATTACACAGGTGTTGGCCAGACAAGGTCCGACAGCCGAGCCATAACTACGATAACCCCCGTCTCCAGTCTCCCGAACATTATTTTTTGTTAGGCTACCCTCAGAACGCAAACCCATCAATGACGGGTACTTTAGATATGGTATCAACCTTATAATAGGCCTATGTCCTTATTCATCAATTTGTGTTACCTTCAGAATTTTCTTCCTTGGTGTGTAAACACACATATTACTGTACAATTCCTCTGTACGAGCCTATGGCTCTTTGGAATTAATTGAATAAAATATCTAAAGAGCACGTTTTCCATAATCTAGTCCAACTACAGCTGTAAGTCTACTTCTCCCAGCTATATTCTTCTTCCAAGCCTTTGCTACAGACGGAAGAGGAGAAGTTACCATGTATATGGCCAGTAAAGCTGTTCTACGGGGAGCTCACATGGTGGGTATTCATTGATAGGCAGTTATAAACTAATAATACTTTTCAATTACCTGATTGATGCTACCTATTCCATACCCTTCTCCATACAATACTTTAGTCAGTGTATTACTGCAAAGTTAAAGCAATGACAATTTCTTAAATTAAGTGCCCACGGGTTAGGCTATTTCCTGAAAGCAGTTTGTTACAATAATCTGTCAGAATTAAGCGTAAACAACATCAGGAGTGATACATACAAAAGTGAAAAGAGACACTATCAATGGGACTAGAGCACTTCTTTGCATGCACAGCTATGATTTAATGCCAGTTAACAGAATGGGGACTAAGGGGCAGATGACCTCGTAGTTCCACCCCTTAAAACAACAATAACTAACAAACTAGAATGGGGACAGTCATTCAAATTCCCTCCTCAACAGCTTATGACAGCAAAATTGAAACTAGACAAATCCTTTTGCAGAAGTGCTCTGCATCTCCTGTCGAGGATGGTACACATCAAACATAAACAAAACATCAAGCATGCGGCATAACAAGTTACAACCTCATATTTAAACAGATGGTCCAATGAACGAGATGATCCCACTAAGACGTCCATAACCAACGTCCACAACCCTAGTCCAACATAAAACACGCACTGCATGGCAACGATCTGACAGACAATTAATAACGGGTCCCACGTTGTATTCCGAAACTGCCCAGTAAGTTTCTTCATTTTGTGACACACAAATAATTTCAGCTTGCCGAAAGACTACAGTAAGTTTCCATCCACAAACAGGATGGCACAGAAATGAAAGCAAATATAACCCCAAAAACGTAAACACAGCTCATGTATCTTTCATCGCAGAAACGCTGTGTTTACACGATGCAGTCGTCATTGTACATAATTCACTTTGGGTTATGTTATTTCACAAGAAAGTAAATTTTTACGTGCCCCCATTTAACACGCATACGCGAGCACACACATTTTTCTCTTTCTTTTTCTGCAGACACCTGCGACCGGAAGTAGCTCCATGTTGTCATTATTATTGCAAACCGCTATATTTATGATATACATACAAGCTGTTTACCCATATAACCTAATAAAAGTATTGGATAAATTGTGTATATATTTTAACAATAGTTAAATGTTTATTAGTTCTATGAAAGCAAGAGATTTTACACCCAAATTAGTGACTTGGAAGTAACATCTGTGACAGTAGTGGTGACCATCATGAATCATAAGTAGTTGCATGCCGGTCCCATGTCCCCTTAATTTGAAAGGGGGCGTACAGTGCAGTGGTCAAGCTGTCTGTTTAAAAGTTGACACATCGAGACATGTCAGATCTGTTTGGTGAGTGAAATACAAAAGCCGATGTAGACACATGGTAGAAAACGTCAAGCTTATGTTGTTGTCATTTATATTATCAAAATTTGTTGGGGTTTAGGGAATAGCTCCGCTTGTAGATGTAGGCTACATGACCGCAGCCGGGATTCGAACCCGAATCCCCTGCTATCCAATGTTTATCCAATTGCACCAATGTGGCCATATAGGACTTTCCAAGTGTTTGGTTGAAGAGAGGGCTGAGAGGTGGCTTCCTGGCTAGCATGAGAGTTGGGTTCGAATCCTAAAGTGGTCGCATTTTCAAATCGTTCTCAATACAGTAAGTTACCGTAGTTATGTTGGGTTCTACAGAGCTGTGAAAATATCTGCTGATAGGGTAGCTGACTAAAATTTTGAAATTCCAGAGATTGCTTTATAGATAGGCTTGCCATATTTTTGGTGAGTGAAACCGGGACACATTAATAGGGGATGGCCTTACCGGGGGGTCTGGGGTGGTCCGGGGGTCCCCCCGGGAATATCTTTAAAAATTAGAAGCAAAATGGTGAGTTTTAAGCCTTTTTTTTAAGCCTCGCAAGTGACTGGAGGGGGGAATCTGGCATCCTAAATTGTTAATTCTACACACCTTTTAAAAATAAAAAAGGAATTTTTGCTACATAAAAATATATAATTTTTCCTTTTTAATGATAATTTTTTCTTGTCTACCATCTAGAAAGAAGTGTTAATAAGATACAATTTAAAATACTAGAATTGTTTAATTGAACAATTACTAAGTCTTATTATTTTTTGAAAACTACAACTTGTTGTCTAACTACAAAAACAATCAATTAATGAGTTAACAATGTTAATCTTTGTTTTCAAACCACTCATATTTTTGACTTGAATGTACTTTTTTCAAAATGTATTTCTTAAGCTTGACCTTTTCATAAAAATCGTAGCAAAAAAGGCCAAAGTTGGTTTTACAAACAATCAATGCTCTTGCAGTGGACTCTTTCATTAATGCTCAGGCATTATTCATGAGAGAAAACACCCTTTCCATTTTTACATCTTACAGTCATTTTCCGGGACATCGATAAAACCGGGAGGGACACCGGGACAAGAGCAAAATACCGGGTCGTATGGCAAGCCTATTTATAGAAAACTTAGAAACCTTTTTAGATTCTATGTAAACAATGCTCTTCAGTCGATCTACTGCTCGGGTCTAAGCTGCGTGAACCTGAGAGGAATGTGCATCGCGGACTATGAGTGGTGGTGTTGACGAGTGATGAGGTTTCTCGGTCCGTACATAGTACAGAACTAAATACATTGGTCGGTGACTCGCTCACTCATTCCTAACACCACAGTGGTTTGAGCAACGGCCCAATGTAAGCAGTATTGGAATAGAAAGGAATACCATATATCACTGTGGGCTGTTGACAGATTCTTCACTTCACGACCGACCCTTCCCTGCTCTTTCCCCTCACCCCGCAAGTTCATAAGCTTGGACCCGAACAGTATATATAGACATGAGAAGTTTCTTTTAAAGCCATTTTTTTCAGTGTTGCCTGTACTATCAATATACTTTTCAGTCAGTCAACACCATTTTGCCCAATTAGATTAGGTGAGATAACTCTCTCTCTTTCTGTATAAGGTATATATACCGGTAGGGTAACGGGGGCTAAGAGTACGCATAGTTGTTTTCGTTTAGTTGGGAACACTGTAGTTGAGTTTTGGCGGTCATGCAGTGAAGTTGTAAGCGATTGTGACTATCCCAAAAGTTTGTGGTTTTACCTCGAGTGGTTTGATTTCTACAGGTAAATATCATATTATTACATTCTAATAAACTTGTTTCTTGGTTCCTTACTTAACTAGCATTAATTTTAAACACATACCAAGAGTTATTTCAGTCCATTATGATGTAGTGCACTCTATAGCCTCGCTGATTGTATGCATGCTGGCTGCTTGTCTGACAAGTGGTGCGATCTAGCAATGATTATTTAAAACTGTTGCAATGCGGCCAAGAGTGCGCCCTAGTTGGAAGGCCAAGAGTACGCGCGAACTCTTACACGCTCGCCGTGCGTACTCTTTGACGCTCGCTTTCTTTAGGGAAGGAAACAATTGAATTGTTTTCTTCTATTATATTGTGATGCCATATTTCAGAATCTTCACCATGGGGAAGTATAAAAGAATGTCGAATCGCAAACTGGTGTTCACAGAACAAAATCTCGAGGAAGCAAAGCGGAGAATCGCACAAGGGAGTTTGCAGCGACAGGTGGCCAGAGACATGGGTGTTAATGAAACAACTCTACGGAAAATTCTGAAATATGTATGTATAAGCTCAATAATTTATGCGTACTTGCCGTAGTTGTTAACATCATTGGATATCACTACTCTGCCACTTTGGTGGGCTAGAACTGTGTCCTTCACATGCAAGTCCCCTATTTGGTGTCAGTTTCTAAGACGTAGGTGTAGGCTCACACAATTATTATTATTATTATAATATCAGTTTAAATTTATGAAAAGGAATAGAATGAGAATTCAGTTCAATTCTTTGTCTCTTTTGTCTAATTATAATATTCTTGTTTTAGGGAACCGTGCCTAAATCGTTGGGGAGATATAAGAAAGCTCTAACTGAAGAAATGGAGAGAGAGTTAGCAGACCATTGCAGGGACTTGGATGATAGGTTCTACGGAGTTGCAAGGAAGCAGTTAATGCAAATTGCCTATGCGTATGCTGAAGCAAATGACGTTGCTGAAAGATTTAACGTAGAAAAGAAGCTTGTTGGGAAAGACTGGTTCTCGGCCTTCTGTAAACGCCATAGGCTCAGTGTTCGAAACGCTGAGCAGTGCAGTTTGGCAAGAGCGCGGGTATTTAACAGGATTCAGTAAGTCGTTTTTTCAAGTACCTCGAGGAAGTTTATGAAAGAAAAAGTTTTTCTCCTGGTAGGGTGTTTAATATGGATGAGTCGGGCATTTCATCCGTCCCAAATAAGTCGCTGAAAATTGTAACTGCAACAGACAAGAAAAATGTATTCAAAGTCTCATCAGCAGAAAGAGGGCAACTGGTTACAGTAGTGTGCTGTACTAGTGCTACAGGAGTTTATGTTCCTCCTGCAATTATATTTCCAGGAAAGAAAAGAAATGAAGAATACTTTATTCAGTTGAAACTTCCCGTCAGATCAATACAAAAAATATTTGCGCTATTATTGCGCTATTTGGTACATGTTTCGAACCTTGTATACCGGTCCTTCATCAGCCCTTCACAAACAACAAATGGCCACACATCAAATCAACACTGAACAATCCAAAATGCATGCACACTAATAATACATATTAAAACCATTGCATTAAAATTCTGTACAAAACATATTAAAAACACATGTTAAAAATTCTAAGAGTCCACTTCACTTGTTCATAAGCACATGTCTTTCTGGTAGGAATCTTGTCCTATTCTGTTGTCTGCTTCCTGTCATGTGGGGAACTAGAATATTAATCCTATTTGAATGGTCCAAATGCGAAGACTTTAGGTACTCCCTTTTGATAGGAGACTTGTCCTGTTCTGCCTCTTGTCATATGTGGAACGGAAATAGAATAGTATTCCCATTTGAATGGTCCAAATGCTAAAGACTTTAGGCACTCCCAGACTAAAGACTAAAGTCTGGGAGTGCCTAAAGTCTTTAGCATTTGGACCATTCAAATGGGAATACTATTCTATTTCCGTTCCACATATGACAAGAGGCAGAACAGGACAAGTCTCCTATCAAAAGGGAGTACCTAAAGTCTTCGCATTTGGACCATTCAAATAGGATTAATATTCTAGTTCCCCACATGACAGGAAGCAGACAACAGAATAGGACAAGATTCCTACCAGAAAGACATGTGCTTATGAACAAGTGAAGTGGACTCTTAGAATTTTTAACATGTGTTTTTAATATGTTTTGTACAGAATTTTAATGCAATGGTTTTAATATGTATTATTAGTGTGCATGCATTTTGGATTGTTCAGTGTTGATTTGATGTGTGGCCATTTGTTGTTTGTGAAGGGCTGATGAAGGACCGGTATACAAGGTTCGAAACATGTACTTAATAGCGCAATAATAGCGCAAATATTTTTTGTATTGATCTGACGGGAAGTTTCAACTGAATAAACTATTCATATACGTCAATACGGACCAGAAATGGCAACTAGTATTCCCATCAATGAAGAATACTTCAGAGAAGCACCACCTCTTTCACTTACCCTAATGTCAGATACAGGCTATATGAATGCTGATCTCTTTGCTAATAACTGGCTTCCACATTTCCAACATCATGTTAAGGCATCAAATGACGACCCAGTGCTTTTGATCCTCGACAACCACAGTTCTCATTGCTCACTACAAGCAGTGGAATTCTGTAGAAAGAACAATATAACACTGCTTTCGATTCCTCCGCACACCACTCGCAACCTTTGGACAGGTGTTTCTTTGGGCCCTTAAAATCTGCTTATGCAGATGAAGTAGACAAACACATGGTAGCCAATCCTGGGACACCTATACGCAAGACCATCATAACCAGTCTCTTCAGAAGAGCGTACAGTAGAGTTGCAACAATTCCTCTGGCTGAGAAATCTTTTGCTTGCACTGGAATTTTCCCCTACAACCCAGATATTTTTACAGACATTGATTACCTTCCAGCCACAGTGACAGAGTTTCCAGCACAGTGTGTGACCTCGGGAGGAAATGAGACTTCGTCACAAAATGTTACGCCAAAACAGCCCGAGACTGTACCTCAATAGTCTACTTCTCCACCACGTAGCTCTGTTCAAACTCAGACATCACCATCTACAGCTCCTGGTCGTCAAAACTCTGAAGAAGTCACAGAGAGGGTCAGTGTGCGGTCTTTATACCCCCTGCCTAAACAAGCGGACGAGTCGACAAAGAAAAGAAGAAATTTAGGTCTAAGGTCTGAAATTCTTTCTGATTCCCCCTACAAGAAACAGCTTGAGACAAAATTAACAGCAGCAATGGAAAAGAGTCAGATAAAAAATAAAAATAACTCGGAAATATTCAAAGCAAAGAAGCACCGATAAACCGGCAAGTCCACAACCGTCAACATCAAGAACAGCAGAGGGTAATGAAAGGCGAATTACATCGAGAGAGGAAGAAGAAACTTATTGCGCTGGCTGTGGTGAAAATTTTGCCGAGGAATGGATCAAGTGTTGTGTTTGTGACGAGTAGTGGCATGAGGCATGCTCTGGTTATGAAGGGATCGGTGCTTTCCTGTGTGATCGTTGCACTTAGATGATTTCTTAAGTGCGAACTCTTAGACGGATTCATCGCGTACTCTTACCCGACTGTTCTGCCAAGAGTACGCAAATGCATATTTCATTATTTTTGTGATTTTACAATTTTTGTGCAATGTCAATAACACTTTGATACTGTATATATGTAGGCAGATAGACAATGTATATTAAGTCAAATGTACATGAATATTATTCCATGCATTAAAAATGTATAAGTGATTTATATAGTGCTTACTCTTAGCCCCCGTTACCCTATATATTTATTTATTTATTTAGCATATGGCATGGTACGTACTCTTACCCGACTGTTCTGCCAAGAGTACGCAAATGCATATTTCATTATTTTTGTGATTTTACAATTTTTGTGCAATGTCAATAACACTTTGATACTGTATATATGTAGGCAGATAGACAATGTATATTAAGTCAAATGTACATGAATATTATTCCATGCATTAAAAATGTATAAGTGGTTTATATAGTGCGTACTCTTAGCCCCCGTTACCCTATATATTTATTTATTTATTTATTTATTTAGCATATGGCATGGTACATCTACATAATTACAAGCTAAGGAACACATTAAACATTAAATTAGCATTAAAAAAAACAATAAATATTAAAACCAATTTTGATGAGGAGACACATATTCAACCGATAAAATGTTCAGATTTACAAGGTAATATTTAAATTTGAAATCCAAATAAGCTTGTTCATAGTCTGACATGGTATGATATGCATTAGTTTGTAGAGTATCGGTAATCCATCCTTCCATACCGTGTCTTAGGCTGCTGTAAGGTCTACAAAAGCATCAGATGTTTTAAGTTGTTGTTGAAACCCTGCTTCTATGCGAGTGGTGAGACTTAGCACTTGATCTGTGCAGCTTCTACTTGGTCTAAAGCCTGCTTGTTCATGAATATTCGAACCAATTCGGTTAAGGATGAGTCTTTCCAGACGTTTGTAGTAACAGCTTAGTGGAGCTATTGGTTTATCTTTTGGCGTAGCCTATGATTTTCGTTTTCTTGAAAGCTTTTGGTAGTTTACCAGTAATCATTATATTAGGAAAGAAAGCAGCAAGCCATTTACGAGTCTTGTTCCCTCAATTGACAAGGAATTCAGGATGAATGCCTGTTTTAACATCCTTGAGTGCAGTATTAATCTCAGCTACTGTGAAGTAACTTAATTGGAATATTCTGACCGGTGGACTGCCTGTTGCTTGAGGTTGGTTAGTTCTTTCTTAACCTTTCTTGTATGTTGCTTATGCGATGGTGCCCTGGACAAAGAAATTATTCTACTGGCTATTTGATCTGGTGTTATATGAGGATCTAGGTGGGGAACATCCTCCCAATTTCTTCAGCAGGCTCCACGCTTCTCTGCTTGATCTTGTAAAATCTAAGTTCTCTGTCTTTTGTACCCAGGTTTCTCTGCGAGCTTTATCTAACCTCGGTAACAATTCGGTAGCAATTTTATGATCATTGGCGGTTATGTAAGACTGGTATAGTTCTTCACAATCCTTGTTCCATCCTGGAATGTACTCTTTGCGAAATCCTCTTGGCATGCACTTTTTTGCCGTTGATAATACAGCTCCAAAAAATCTTTCATACTTTTCACTCGCAGGGGGATCCAACTAATAACTTTATCAAGTTCATTGGAAAACTTGCTCCAGTTAGATTTTCTAAAGTTCCATCTTAGTTTTGGAATGGATCTGATTATAGGTATTTGAATTCCTGCATTAACTAAAACTGGCCGATGTTGGCTATTGGGAAAATCCCCAAGAACTGTCCTTACTGTGGCAAGAGGTTGACAGTTAAGAGTTATGACTAACAAAACAAAGGTCAGGGTTGTAGTCTTTCTTCCAGGCCGCAGATCTAAAAGTCCCTTTGTCCTTTGAGTTAAATACTAGACTAAGGCTGTTAGATTCAACCCAATTAGCAAGTCTTTCACCATTCTCATCATCTTCATTGTAATTCCACATAGTATGGTGGCTATTGAAGTCGCCGATATTCAGGGTCTTTCATATAAAATAAGAGCGCCAAGCGGCGGCTTTTTTCTCCGCTGTTGCGGTGACCTTCGCCGAGCATGTGGCGTGCCACGGCCCCCTGCTGTAGTTTTGAAAGCGCGCATAAGAGGGCTGTTTTTTTTTTTCTCCAAGTTTTATGGACTGTATAAAAATAACAGATTGACATTACCAAACTTTACCTTGCAATAAGCGTGCAGGTGTTCAGTCGCCAGTCTAAACCTCAGCTGCTAACATGGTGAGACAGTTATCATTGCAACATCGTATTTTTTTATGTAAAACGTATTTAAAGTACGAGTCGGCTCGGCAGGTACGTGAAGCATTTGTTCAGCAATTTCCTGATGAAGTGCCACCTTCACTAGCACAGATTCACGTAATTGCAAATAAGTTTTAAACTACTGGCTCGGTGCTCAATAAAAAACATACGCGCACACGAACAGTTTTAACAGAGGATAAGTTAGATGACATTGGCGAGAATCTTGAACGGTCTCCGAATAAATCACTCACAAAATTAGCACAACAAGTAGGGGTTTCGGTTTCATCTGCATACAGAGCTACAAATATCTTACATATCAAACCGTACAAGTTTTCACAGGTCCAATGTTTAAAACCTGCTGATCCAGCCACAAGAGTGAGATATTCTGAGTGGTATCTTGCATCATTGAATGATCGTTTATTTGACCCACAGCTTGTGTTCTTTTCGGATGAGGCCTGGTTTCACCTTAATGGGCGTGTGAACAGTCATAACTCTCTCTATTGGTGTGCAGAAAACCCTAATGGTGTTTATGAAGTCCGTCATTATGATAGGAAGATCGGTGTTTGGTGTGCTGTTCGTGCCGGAAGAATAATAGGGCCATTTTTTTTCGAGACTACAGTAAATGCAGAGAAGTACCAAGATAACATTTTGAAGCCGTTCTTCAATCAGTTAACGGAAGAGGAAAAATCGCGAGGGTGGTTTCAACACGATTCAGCCCCTGCTCATACAGCAGAAGATTCCCTTCTTACAATCTCGGAAGTGTTTGCTGACAGAGTGATCAGTGTTGGTCTATTTCCCCCTCGTTCTCCAGATCTAACAGTGTGTGATTTTTACTTGTGGGGTAAACTGAAAGAACAAGTGTATCGAACAAATCCTCACACATTGGAGGAACTGAAAGAAAACATTACGCTGGCAATCAGAAACATTACAGTGGCAGAACTCGCTCGCGTCAGCCAGAATGTGGTTACCAGATACAATGCTTGTATAACCCAGGAAGGACGACACTTCCAACATCTTTTATAAGGTAAGACTCAACGACTTGTTCGTTTTTGAATGATGAATTTTTGTTTTTCCGTAAATTTTAGTTATTTTATAATTATTAGGTTTTTTTTTGTTTCATTAATTTTCGGTCTTTCCACCTCTAAATTTTAAATTTCATTCCAAATTTGTATACTTCAATCTGTGTTAAGAGGGGCAGATGACCTCGTAGTTCCGCCCCTTAAAACAACAATAACTAACTAATTAACTGAAGTAAGATTTCAGCATTGTCAACAACCCCTGGCACTATCCAGCCCATGACGGGCTAAGGCCGACCAAGCGACCGCTGCCCAGCCATTTGGCCTGCAGATATTGGGGTGACGCGTGATCAGCGCGTCGGGTCCCCTCGGCCGTTAATCTTGGTATTCGTGATCGGGGCGCTGTCTCACTGTCAGACAGCTACTCAATTGTCCTCACGAGGCTGAGTGCACCCCGTTCCAACCCTCACGTCAGTTTTAAAATCCCTGACGGAGCCGGGGATCGAACCCGGGGCCTCCGGGTGAGAGGCAGGCGCGCTACCCCTACACCACGGGACCGGCATTTCAGCATTGTACACACGCTTAATGCAGGGGGCCGTGGCGCGTCACATGCTCGGCGAAGGTCACCGCAACAGCGGAGAACAAAGCCGCCGCTTGGCGCTCTTATTTTATATGAAAGACCCTGTATATGCTAGGATGAGGTAAGAGTTGGGATCACTTCATCAGATCAGTTTACTGAAGGTGGCTTGTAAACATTCGTTATTGTAATGTTCTCAATTTTTATCACGATAATGTGAACATTTTCTGAGGTGTCTACCTAAATCAAATGTGCATTTTCAATATTGTTGCGAATGTAAGTAGCACAGCCGTAAGTATGGTGATAAGTAGCTCCTAAGGCTTCATATCCAGCAAAACGCCCTCTCGATTTTAAATTGTCCTTATTATCTATGTGTGTTTCTGTATAACAGCTACATCCACGTAGTTTTCAAGGAGCATTCGGGAGAGAGATTGACATTTAGATCGACTAAGTCCTTCAATATTAATTTGCATGATCCATAAGTTGTAACCAAGATGTCTTACTTGTTGTAGTTGCTGGTCCTGAGAAGGACCGATTCTAAATCGTTCGCCAGGAGATCTGTACCGTATGTCTGGCAGCCATTTTTTGTTATTCGTTTAGCACCGCCCAGGGAACACGTGCAGATTAAGGAATGCTGCGGACGCGAATGACTCCATCCATATATATATGTATATATATATATTATTATTTCCGATTATTCCCCTTCAGGAGAGCGTGAGAACTTGAGCCAATCACAGCTTCACTTGCTTTTCCTCTCTTCTTTTCTTCCCAAAACCTCTTCATTAGTTCACTGTGCTTTTTCTTCCTTTCCTCTGTCCATTTTTTCCCTGATGTCTCTTTCCTTGAAACTTGTACAATTTTCGTGTTTCTGATTTTATTTCTAAATTGTTCTCTGTCCTTAATGTCGTCTTCAGAGATTTTAAGTAATTCCATGTCTTCATGTACTTCTTTAATCCAACTGGTCTTTAATTTACTTGCATTCACGATATTGAAAATCTTCTTAGTGAGTCTGTTCTCATCCATTCTATATATGTGTCCATAGAACTGCAGACGTCTCTTCCTAAATTTATCTATAATGGTGTCTGTATTTTCATAAAGTTCCTTTGTTGGTCTCCTGACCCATATTCCATTACGGAAAACAGCGCCATGGATTTTCCTAAGAATTTTTCGTTCCTGTTTCTCAATATCATGAATTCTTGTCATTCCTCTAATGACGGTACAAGGCTTCAGGCAAGGCAACTGTGTTATAATGGCACAATTTTTCATTGCAAGATACTGCTCTTTTGTTATAATGATTCCATGCCAGCTTGTACGCCTTCTGCAATTTTACTATTCTATCTGCATTAGAAATTGTGTTCAATCCTGTGGGTTGGATGGCTTCTCCTAAATATTTGAAGTGAGTCTTTTCTCATCCATCCTATATATGTGTCCATAGAACTGCAGACGTCTCTTCGTCTTTTCGTTCCTGTTTCTCAATATCATCAATATCAACCTGCGAGATTTTTCCATATTGAGTTCGCAAGGTGATGTTTCCTGTTGATTTGGTATCCATATACTGTGTTTTTTCATAGGAAATATCAAGTCCCGTTTTACTGGAGATTTCATGTAGTTTCTCTAGCGCTAATATGGCTTCATCCTTGTTGTTTGTTAAGATGGCCAGATCATCTGCAAAGGCCAAGCATTTCAAAGTGACTCTTTTCCCTTTCTCCTTTCCAATTTGGATACCTTTCACATGCTTTTTCCATTCTGTGATGATTTTGTCCAGTACGATGTTGAACAAGAGTGGTGATAAACCATCCCCTTGTCGAACTCCGGTATGAATTGCAAAAGAGTTAGAGATTTCTCCCATGAATTTCACTTTTGAGGTAGTTCCCAATAATGTTTCCTGGATGATGGCCCTGGTCTTCCTGTCAACTCCTAATTCTTCTAGTCTGTTAAACAAGGTTTGTCTGTCAACCGAATCGTAAGCCTTTTGAAATCCACAAGTGTTCCTGCATCGTCGGATGCGCAGTATGGTCTTGAGGTTCCAGATCTGCTCAATACAGGACCTTCCCTTCCTGAAACCTGCCTGATATTCTCCAATTTGGTGGTCCACCTGTGGCTCGAGTCGATTCAGCAAAGATTTAGAGAGAATTTTATAAGCGACTGGAAGAAGCGAAATTCCTCTATAATTATTCGGATAAGTTTTGCTTCCCTTCTTATGGAGTGGGTGTATCAAAGCACTCTTCCATTCTTCTGGGATTTTCTCTGTTTTCCAGACATCTGATATTATTCTGTGAATTTTTGGTGTTATGTGTTCATGATCCAATTTCCAAACTTCTGCAATAAGTCCATCATCACCAGGGGCTCTATTGTTTTTTAATGACTTGATTATGTCCACTATTTCTTCATGTGATGGTGGAAGTGAATCAAGGTTGGGCACTGGTTTTGCAAATTGAAGTTGTTCAGAAGGTGCTTCGCAATTAAGGAGTGTACTGAAATATTTAACTAGAATTTCACAATTATTGCTCGTATTAGTTTCCAGAGATCCATCAGGTTGTTGGAAGCATAAACTAGGAGGTTGAAAGCCAGCTATATTTTCTCTAAAGGTCTTCTAAAAATTTCTGGTGTTGTTCTTAATGAAGTCCTGTTCTATTTCATTTAGCCTATTATTATCATAATTGCACTTTTCTCGGCGAATAATTTTAGAAGTGTTTTCCCGAACCTGCACAAATTCTTGCCATTATTCTGTTGTTTTATGACTATTGAAATTATTCCATGCTTTAAACCTATATTCAATAGCATGATCGCATGTGATGTTCCACCACCTATGTTTTCTCTTTCTCGGAGGTTGACCGAATTTTATTGCTTGTTTCATTTTCTCTGCAAGTTCAGACCAGCTCGTGGTATCCATTTGACGGATTTCTTCAATGATGTTCATCTTGTTGAATTCAAGGTATTCTGGATCAGTTCGGAAAAGCTGGGTTCCCCTTGTCCTTTGTCTGTTGGGTTGAAATTTTACCTTGATTTGTAGTCAAAGCTCCGATCCTTCTCTACATGACATGTCTGGTCCCCCAGAATCCTATGACCAGAACAGGGATTCAATCTATTGACTGGGGCCTGGAGTAGTGGAATCTTTTCCTGTCGTTCTGCCATGGTTGCTTCAAGTTGAAGATTGTTTGTGGTGACCTCCGATGGAGATCACAAGATTTTAAGACTTAATTGTTGAGATTAAGCCGTACTTCGAACAGCCGCACCAACTAGGTGAACAGACGCTGCTCACTAGCCGCTGGATGCCAGAACAGACACTAGTGAGTTGGATATATGGACATCCATATACACCACCAATTATTGGGACGAAACGCATTCACACAGACAATGAAGATGCTGTACAATCCAATGAACTTCAGGCGATATCACCTAGAGTGTGGCTATATATAGGCCGATTACTTACTACCGCTAACACAGAGAAGATTGAGAGGCATTTGAAGAATCTGCACGTTACCGAGATATATGTTTGTGAACAATTACAAACGCAAAGCCTTCAAAGTTGGCATTCCCATGACAGATCTTCACAAAGTCATATCACCGGAACTTTATCCAAAAGGGGCTCTCGTCAGACGATATCGTCTTTATCGTTCCCAAAGACGAGGGGCGAGGTTCGAATATTAATCTTCTTCTATGGAACGTGGAAGGGTTGAGGAGCGTTCTAGATCTAGCTCAGAGTGATCTTCTAGATAAGCAGGATTTCCTAATTCTCACTGAGACTTCCGCAACACAGGCAATAGACATTAATGGATTTTATTCGGAACACGTCTTAGCCACTCAAGGACCAAGGGGTCGACCCGTCAGTGGTATATCTTGTTATTTTAAACCTACCCTAGGGAGTTTTTCAACACGTTACAAAGACGAGGACACCATAATCCTCCATCAGCTAGCTTAACAATAATAGGCATATACATCGATCCATCAACACTCCCAGAAGATATTATAGCAATAATTATGATTTCACTAGGAGAAACGCATCCCGGGAGTAATATTATCATTGCAGGGGATTTCAACTGCAGAGTAGATACTGACAACCATATGAAACATGTGCTACTGCAGTTGATGGTGGAAGAAGGATACACTCTTGTTAACAAAGCGGCGGACAGAACATATTTCGCATGCAACGGCTCAAGTACGATAGACTTAATTTTCTTCAAGGGTGCTGGGATCGAGTTGTCCGAATATAAGGTGTGTTATTCCAGCTCCGAAGCTCCACTTAAAAAGCATTGCCCTGTTGTAGCGCACTTTACTGTGTCTGCTCGTATGCCACTCAAGATAGTCAAAACGCGTCCTAAACATTTCACGTAAACTGAATGAAAGCCTACTGACTCAAAATACCAACAAGTTAATTCACTTTTAACAATAGAATTGAAGCAAGTGATCTTGACTCTGCCGCCTTTGCCCTTGAGGACATTATTAAATCATCAGTTCCACTATTTCACGAACGAAAATCACAGAACTGGTTTAACCACACCTGCTATTTCGAGAGAAAACGAGTATTACAGGCCCTTCACGTAGCGCGAGCAAGCAATAGACATGAGGACCTAGATATATACGGCACTCTGAGGAAGAATTATAAGGAATTACTCAAGAAGGCATGAAAGGACTTTATTGAACTTGAGACGGCCAAAATGGTGGAGAATGCGAAAGCGAACCCTTACTTAGCATTAACACCAAGGAAAACGCAAATGGTTGGGAAAATTGACATGAGTATTTGGGAGCAACACTTCACTGCCATATTAAATCAGAAGGGAACCTTAACAGCATTCCAAATGAAACCATCTGAACAAGATGGCACTGCTATCCCCTTGTTCACACCAGATGAGGTTCGTAGTACTCTAATGACTCTGAAGGACGGAAAAGCGTCTGGGCCAGATGGCATCTTTAATGAGCACATTAAAACAGCAGGTACCGTGCTATTACCGGTATTTACAAATTTAATGAATCAAAACTCAGCAATTCTTCTAGGTTTGTGCCGTGTCTTGTGTGGGGTTTTGCCTAGGACACCAAGCTAGGCTCATCGGCGGGCTCTTGGTGTCCCCGCCCGGACCCCCACAGGAGTGACGAACTGCGCACCACCTTCCTTTATATAAGGTGCAACTGCACCACTTGGCTACGAGAACTAAAAGCTCAAGCAGCCTTAACCTCCCTATGAAGGCTTCCAAAAAGATGGTATATTGGCTTTCACGGCCGGTGAACGAGCTTTTAGTTCTCGTAGCCAAGTGGTGCAGTTGCACCTTATATCAAGGGAGGTGGTGCGCAGTTCGTCACTCCTGTGGGGGTCCGGGCGGGGACACCAAGAGCCCGCCGATGAGCCTAGCTTGGTGTCCTAGGCGAAACCCCACACAAGACACGGCACAAACCTAGAAGAATTGCTGAGTTTTAATTCACCGGCCGTGAAAGCCAATATACCATCTTAATGAATCTTTGTTTGAGATCAGGAGACGTTCCTTCCACGTGGAAACTGTCAACATTGAAGATGCTCTATAAGGGGAAAGGAGACCAGTTTGAACCCAATTCCTATAGAGGGATCACATTAGAAAATAATCTTCTCAAAGTGCTCACTAAACTTGTGGCAAAACGGCTCACCGATGAAATTGATAGTAAGATACCAGAAGAGCAATTTGGATTTAGAAGGGGGAGGAGTACAATTCAGGCCATTAAAAATCTCAAGGATGATGTTGAAAACGCCCTTAAATCACCACGAGGCAAATTTCATGCAGTTTTCATTGATTTTACAAAGGCTTTCGACAACTTAAACCGGGTCATAATTTCTTCGAAACTAGATGAGTTGGTGAAGGACAACAAACCACTCACAATCCTGATCCATAATATATTAAGGAGTAACTACGTTCAAATTTCTGACAATGTAACAGTATCGAAAGAGATATTGCAAACAAATGGCGTACTTAGGGAGACCCCCTGAGTCCCTTTCTTTTTAACGTCGCAACCCACGATGTTGTTCGAGCGATTAAAGAAGACTCACCGGAAATAAAACTGTACATTTATGCGGATGATATGGTTCTGGGCTCCCGTGACATCAGTGAGCTACAATCGGCTGTTTCCTCTCTGGAGGTATGGGCGTCTACCAACGATTTACAAGTTAACGTCGAGAAAACGAAATATATGATCTTCAGGAAAGGCGGACAAGCGTCCAAGGACGACAGTATAATTTTGAAACAAACTCCCCTTCAAATTGTAAATAGCTTCACCTATCTAGGCTTGACTCTGCAAACTACCATGCAATCCTTCAGGATTCACATAAAACAGCGGGTGGCATCGGCCACTAAAGCTATTTTCGATATTAGAAACATATATCGACTTTCACTGAAATCCGCTTTAGCACTCTTTGATGCCAAGATTGTTCCGGTCCTCACATATGGGTTAGACATAGTCTGGGATAAATTAAGCTTGAGCGATCTCAGATCAATTGAAAAAGTCAAAGCGCGATACTTAAAGGCTGCCCTGGGTGTACCAAAATGCACACATTCCCGACTTGTTTATGAACTTGCCAGGGAAACTTTTCTTGTTAAAGACTTAAGATCTCGATTGCAGTTGCCTTCTACTGGACAGGAACAGGAATTCCTAAGTATGAAACAAAGAAAGCGAGCGGAAATCGACATAGAATTCTATGGGACTGATGCCATGTCTCAGAGAAATTGGACTGAACCGAACAATGAAATGAGGAGTGCTCTGAATAGACTTGCTGTGCACGGCTTCCATCATAAGCTGTGCGTGCGGCGTGGCTTTCATGGGCCTTCTGAGCAGTGTGTGTGCATATTATGTGCTAAACAGTGTGGTCGATATCATTTTAGTAAATGCTCTAAGAGAACACTGTCCTTATTGGAGTACTCGAAAATGTAATGCACATTTTCCCGCAGTTCCTTTATTATTATGATATCGATCACAGACCAAGGATCATGTAATGTGGGGCGCGCACTGGTTGGTGGGATCCGGGTCTCGAGCGCGGTTTGTGGTGGAGGCCGGTGGAAACCATGCACCGTTGGTCTATATATTTAACTTCTCATCTGACAGTGTTTGTGATTTTAGCCTATGATGTATTTATTACAAATGCACTTTCGTGCGCAATTATACTATTATATACCTTTTACTCTCATCAACCCCGAGCACTAGGATACACTGTACTGAAGTCCAGCTTCTCCACCGTATTCGCCGTTGAGGTCTTCACTACTAACCCTGAGCTTGGGCCCTCCATATTTGTTACCCCTGGAGAGAGGGTGTCCCAGCATTATAAAGCCCCCAGGAGTTGGGCTCCCTGTTGGTCTGTGGGTTCTATTGGGGGGTATTTGAACCAACCCTACAAACTGTAGGGGCCCCCTATTCGCCACCTTGGGACGCGCTCTCTAGAGGTTGCAGGTTCCCCCGAGAGAGAGATATATATATACTGTAATGGAAGCAATTCAAAAACACAATGGTGGAAGCAGCAGTGGCGGTATGTGGAAGTGGAAGTGGAAGTACAAGCAACAGAAAGCGGTGTAAAGAGACACCATGGTGGAATGAGAGAGTAAAAGAAGCCGTGGGAAGGAAGAACAAGGCTTTCAGAGTGTGGTTCCAGGAAAGAACTGATCTGACAAGGGAAGATTATAAGATAAAGAAGAAAGAAGCAAACAAGATTGTCGCAGAGGAGAGGAAGAAGTGGATGGTAAAGTGGACAGAGATGATGGAGGAAGACAGCAGAGGAAATAAGAAAGTACTTTATGGGATGGTCAAAAGTAAGAGAAGAGGTCTGCGAGAGGATGTGGTAATGATGGACAAAAATGGAAATGAGGTACACAACAAAGAGGCACTCATGACAGTGTGGAAAGAGTACTTTGAGGATTTGCTGAATCCAAATGGTCATAGGGAGGAAGACAATGTATTGGAAGATGGAGAAGACAACACAGGAATGGAAAAGGACCTGACTTGGAGAGAACTGGAAATGGCTATAGACAAGATGAAAGGAGGAAGGGCACCAGGTGTGGATGAAGTGAGTGTTCAAATGGTGAAGGCAGCAGGGGAGGTTGGGAAACAGTGGCTGTACCGTGTGATGGTGATATGGAAGGAGAAAAAGATCCCAGAAGATTGTAAGAAAGGATTAATTGTCCCAATATTTAAGAAAGGAAGCAGAAAGGAGTGCAGAAATTACAGGGGAGTTACACTCATACCTTTCACTGTGCCAAGATATATGAAAAGATATTAGAAAGTAGAATACGAGCCAAAATGGAGAGAAAATTGAGAGAGGAGCAGTATGGATTCAGACCTGGGAGATCAACAGTGGATCTCATATTTTCAGTGAGACAGCTCCAGGAACACCACTACGAATTTGGAGAGGATCTGCTGATGGCCTTCCTGGACATCGAAAAGGCCTATGATAGTGTGTGTAGGGAGAAGGTTTGGAAAGCAATGGAAAACATGGGAGTGGAAAAAGAGACTGTAGGCAGAGTGAAGGAGATGTATTGTGGAAGTGTGAGTTGTGTGAAAGTTGGAGGGGAAAGAACAGACTGGTTCAGACAAATGAGTGGCCTGAAACAGGGTAGTGCGCTGTCACCCCTTCTCTTTATTGTGGTTATGGACAAGGTAATGACACGGATAGCAGGAAAGATAGGAGAAGATAAGATGAAAGCAATGGTGTTTGCAGATGATCTCATGGTCTGGGGAAACAAGGAGGAGGAAATTCAGGAGCAACTGAAGGCTTGGGAAGAAACAGTGGGAGAGTACGGATGGAAGTTCAACATCAGTAAATGTGAGATCCTGTTAACGACCAGGAAAAAGGACAGACCAATGAGTGGGATAACACTTGGTGGTGGACAGCTGAAGAAGGTGGAAAGTCTCAAGTACTTGGGAAGTATAGTGGAGGAAAATGGGAGAAATGACAAAGAGATTACGGAACGTGGCAGACAGGCAGAAGCATTTCTGAGAAGCATTAGGAGCTTAGTGTGGAATAAAGATGTCCCACAAAAAAGCATGGAAGTGTTATACAGAAGCTACTATATCCCGATACTGACCTATGCTTCAGAAACGTGGACAATGAAGAAAAGAGTCATAAGCAGAATACAGGCAGGTGAAATGAAGTTCCTGCGAAGTAGGATCGGAGTAACAAGAAGAGACAGGTTGAGGAATGAAAAGGTCAGGGAAATGGTGAAAGAGGAGCCCTTGCAAGGTAGGATTGAGACATCAAGACTGAGGTGGTATGGACACTTAAAGAGAATGGATGAGAAGAAGATTCCCAAGAGGATTCATGAGATGCAGATGCAGAAGAAACGACCATGGGGAAGACCATGAGATAGATGGCTGAAAGGAGTGGAGGAATGTGTAAAGAAGAGAGGCGAGGACTGGACCAGAGTGACAGCGGAGAGGTGGTGGGAAGAAAGAACTAAGTGGCGAGGCTTATGTTCCAAACAGACCCAGCCTGGGGCGGGAATCTGTACAAGATGATGATGATGATATACCATATATCTCTCTCTATCTCTCTATATATAAGAATGAAAGTTTGTCTGTTTTTTCTGAATTTCTACGGAAATTTGCGTTATTTACGCATTTCAGACTGTTTTATGACGGATGCGCGCGAAAATAAAATTTTTATCTGTCTGTTTGTCTGTCTGTGGACAAAGTGGTTGTTCCCTTATAGCTCGAGAACGGCTGGGTGGATCAACGTAAAATTTGGTAGATATATCCTTCAGAGGCACGACACTAATTATTGATGTAACTCTTCTCTGTACCTCTCATAAAAGGAGGCCTACCCCCTTAAAATACTTGCTGAAATAGGCGTAGAAGGGCGAGACAAAGCTCATTTTCAGCCCCTCAATGTGAGAAGCAAAACTCGGGGGCCCTTTCCACATTTTAAGGCCCTAAAACCAACAGTTTTTGAGATATTCCCAGAAAATCAATTTCATTTAATACAATAATGAAAGAAAGTAAGTCGGTAACCATGACAACAGAAACCCACAGGTCCATCTATTGCTGTAAGACTCAATACAATTCCAGTTATTACATTACTAGTTTGGAAACGGCTATAAGGTTATAACGGAACCAAATTAAGCTGTATAATTCATCAATACATATAATGCGCTTAAGTTGGTCAAGGGGTACTCTAGAATTTTTTCATGCGCTTTACACGTGCTGGTGTGGTACGGAAGGTCTATTATATCCCTATCCCTATATTGTTATATTATTGTAATTATTATTATTATTATACTACGGCCTACAACGACGAGACAAAACTTATTTTCAGCCCCTTGGTGTCTGAAAAAAAAAAAAACTCGGGGCCCTTAAACAGCCGTAAAAGGTCCCTGAAAACTACATTTTAAGGCTCTAAAACCAAGAGTTTCCGAGATATTGCCAGAAAACTAATTTCATTTAATAAACTAATGTATGAATGCAAGCCAGTAACCATGACAACAGTGTCTCAAAAAGTTATATCCAACTTTCCATCTATTTCTGCAAGAAGTAATGCCACTCCATTTATTAAATTTCTGTGAAAGTTTGCAAATGGCTATAAGGTTATCACGGAACCAACAAAAACTGTAAAATTCATCAATGCGCTTAAGGGGGTCAAGGGGTACCCTAGATTTTTTCACAAGACTTAAACGTGCGATATGTTGTACAGAAGGTCTATTATATCTTCAAACAGCAACATTATTTTCAAAAATTCCTGGATTGAAATAATATCTTTTTTATTTTATTTTTTTGCTTTTAGGAATTTGGGCCATTGGAGGCTAAAAAAAACCTGAATTTTTATGCACCACAAGCCTTTATAATTTATTAAAAGGGTCTTCCTCTCGATGCGGACTTGACACAACAGTGAGGGTCAGTTTTTATGTGACGTATATTGCGTTTCGTCTACGAGGTTTTCAATTTTATTTTCACATCAGGAAGTACACGTTAGGTAAATTAGTTTCAGAGCATGTTTCAACTAATCATTTATCTTTGTCGACAAACAGGTTCCAAGCCCCTAACCATTGCAACAGTAGCTCAAATGATTACTTCTGGTTATTAATACCGAAGACCGTTCGAAGAATGGGTACTTCTGCTAGTACAGTATAAATAACACTTTCTTGAAAAAAAGAATTAGGCTACATACCGTATATTATTATTCACTGTTAAAGAGGGTAATTTTAGGATCACCTGTTTTGACAAAGAGATTACGGAACGTGGCAGACAGGCAGAAGCATTAGGAGCTTAGTGTGGAATAAAGATGTCCCACAAAAAAGCAAGGAAGTGTTATACAGAAGCTACTATATCCCGTACTGACCTATGCATCAGAAACGTTGATAATGAAGAAAAGAGACATAAGCAGAATACAGGCAAGTGAAATGAAGTTCCCACGAAGTAGGATCGGAGTAACAAGAAGAGACAGGGTGAGGAATGAAAAGGTCAGGGAAATAGTGAAAGAGGAGCCCATGCAGGGAAGGATTGAGACATCAAGACTGAGGTGGTATGGACACTTAAAGAGAATGGATGAGAAGAAGATTCCCAAGAAGATACATGAGATGCAGATGCAGAAGAAACGACCAAGGGGAAGACCAAGAGATAGATGGCTGAAAGGAGTGGAGGAATGTGTCGAGAAGAGAGGCGAGGACTGGACTAGAGTGACAGTGGAGAGGTGGTGGAAAGAAAGGACTAAGTTATGTTCCAAACAGACCCAGCCTGGGGCCGGAAACTGTACAAGATGATGATGATGTTTCGACCGTCACACGGCCATCATCAGATCTTGATCACTAGACTTAATTATAGAAGTATTTAGAAATATGTTTTGCTATAGCAATAGTTAATCTTAGTCCATATGATTCGCAGTGAATTTCTTTATTTAAAAGGGGGGGCATGGTGCAGTGGTCAAGCTGCTTGGCTCTCACCAAGGTTTGATTCCTGGTCATTGATATGTGAATTTCAGCCAATGGCCATAGTAGGGTGTTTTTTAATTTAACGCCTGTAGTCGCCCAGCAAGTTCGATTTCAAGTAGTTCCAACACTGGCTACCTGATGCCACTGTCTCTGACACCTAGTGGCGAACGTTGGAACTTGATAAGAGCGTTTCTAATCGACCAAATATAACCTACAAATTTGGCTACACACTAACAATTGTGGGCCCGCTGGCTTTACTTCCTCTCCGAAGGAAGGCTTACTGAAGGATGACTTCGACCGTTCATTGCATGCGAGATTTTTGAAGTGAAATATTGCTTCCTGTGGTTCGGATTCCATGTAAAAATGGAAGACTCGTGGCTAATGATTGCAAGATTAATGGTCACATAAAACTATAAGCTTCCTTTTTCTTTATTTGAAGTGGTTAGTCTATTCTAGGATGTTGTATTATATGTTTGCAATATGCTTATGAATATTATGCACATGTAAATAGGTAAGCTATCATCATCAACACTGGCACGACATCCCTCTGTGGGCCCTGGCCTTCTGAAGAAGATTTCCCCATTCTTTCCAGTTAAGTGCTGAGCTCCGCCAATTCTTGATTCCAATTGTCTTTACATCCTCTCTCACTCCATCTTCCCACCTTAGCTTTGGTCTTCCAGCTTTCCTGGTTCCTTCTGGCATTGCATTCAATATCCTCATTATCATTCTGTCATTAGCACACATCACATGTCCTGCCCACTCCAACATTTTATAATATCTGGTTCATTATATAAATCATAGAGTTCACGGTTATATCTTCTTCTCCATTCACCGTTTTCCTCCACTGGCTCAAAAATTTGCCTCAAACTCTTTCTTTCAAATATACAGGTAAGCTATACAACACGTAATAAAATTAGAGCATGCACACTGATTTCTACTTACGGTTATGTGTACTTAATCATTAGAGAATATATACGAGGCCCAGTCCTCGCACAGGTGTTCACAGTTGACCAGCATGCACTTAGGTGCGACGACTCCAGTAGGGGAAGGTCGGGCAAAGTAAAATTTTGATTTATAAAGTCTTTTGGCGGACTTTCCATGTGTGGGCAGGTATTGTTACTGTTACACAGTTGACACTCTTGAGTAACACTGTGGCTGCATGGCCTCAATCTGTTGAGGCGCTCTTCAGCTTTATACGTTTTCAACAGAATAAATAATAGAATAGTTGTAAATATATTAGTAGATTTTGGAAAGTCTGTCAGTGCAAGTAATTGGGGAAGTAAAGATGAAAGCAATGGTGTTTGCAGATGATTTGATGATTTGGGGAAACGAGGAGGAGGTACAGGAACAGTTGGACGTGTGGGAAGGAATAATACAAAGATATAGGATGAAATTTACCATAAATAAGAGTGAGATGGTGGTCACAACAAGGAAGAAGGAAAGAACCACAACGGGAATAACAATTGGTGGGGAACAGCTGAAGAGAGTGGAGAGTTTCAAGTATCTGGGAAGCTTGATACAAGAGAAGCATTCCGGAGGAGTGTGAGAAGCATGTTATGGAGCAAGGATGTCCCTCAGAACAGCAAAAAGATCATATATCGGACGTACTATGTCCCTATCCTGACGTATGCCTCAGAGACCTGGGTTATGAAAGGAAGGGAGAAGAGCAAAATACAGGCCAGTGAGATGAGGTTCTTGAGAAGCAGTATTGGAGCTACAAAGATGGACAGAATAAGAAATGAGAGGACCAGAGAATTAATGAAGGAGGAACCATTACAGGATGATATAGATAAATCTAGACTTAGATGGTATGGACATGTAAAACGAATGGAGGAGAAGAAGATACCCAGGAGGGTACACGAGACGAAGTGGGAAGGAAAGATACCGAGAGACAGGTGGCTGAAGGGGGTGGAAGAAAGCGTGAAGAAGAGAGGAGAAGACTGGACAAGGGTGGAGGCTGAGAGATGGTGGGAAGACAGAAGACGTTGGAGAGGCTTGTGTTCCAAACAGACCCGGCCAGTGGCTGGAAACTGTGCAAGATGATGATGATGATGTCAGTGCAATGTTTATAATTTCCTTTGATTACTGTTTGGATTATGATAAAACAATGTCTTGAGAACACATTTTCTGACAATCCATTCTTGTTTCGTGGGAAATAATGGCTCATTGCTGGTTCATATCTCATCAGAGTGGGCAAAGTGAAATTCACACTAGCGGGCAATGTGAAATAATATTCCACTTTGCCTGCAATATTTTAAGAATGGTTTATATTTACTCCATTTCAGGTACCGGTATGAAATGGTTCACAAATATAAAATACATACCCGTTTCAAAGGGTTTTCCCAAAAGGATTACTTCTCAGCTGCTGAAACAACAAATCTACCAAGAAATGAGGACTAACCTCCAATGCTGATATGTGTTTCACCTCATGACATCCTACCTATTCCTCAGGTGGTTAAGACAAATGATGCTGTGCTTGACATTACGTGCAAGAGCCGCAGCGGTACAAGCACACCTTTCATTGAGGAACCAAAACGGACAAAAACATAAAAAGGAAAGAAAGTGACAAAAATGAAGAGGTCAGGAAACAACTCTTTCCTTCGGACAGTGAAAGTGACACGAGCCTCGAGCTGGATGACTGTGACTTTGAGTGCTGACACAGGTAGGACCTTAAAAATTACATGACGTCCATTTGCGCCATGGCATGTGTCACAATCTCAATAACATCCTCAACACTGTAGGATGGTGCCAAGTACACACATCAAAAAAAGTTTTGCATCACCTCGGTTCCAAGAGTTCCGGAACCGTTAAATACAAAGGGAATAGAGATCAACACAAACAACATTTCAGCTCGTTTTATTGCTCATGAGACCCACACATTGCATGTTGTACCATCATACAGCTAGACTTTCAGCATTTGTGGTCCAGATTGCAGTACACACCACTACCTCTAATACCCAGTAGCACGTCCTCTTGCATTGATGCATGCCTGTATTCGCCGTGGCATACTATCCACAAGTTCATCAAGACACTGTTGGTCCAAATTGTCCCACTCCTCAACGACAATTCGGCGTAAATCTCTCAGAGTGGTTGGTGGGTCAAGACGTCCATAAACAGCCCTTTTCAACATATCCCAGGCATGTTCGATAGGGTTCATGTCTGGCGAACATGCTGGCCACTGTAGTCGAGCGATGTCGTTATCTTGAAGGAACGCATTCACAAGATGTGCACGATGAGGTCGAGAATTGTCGTCCATGAAGACAAATGCCTCTCCAATATTCTGCCGATATGGTTGCACTATGGGTCGGAGGATGTCATTCAGGTATCGTAAAGCCGTTTCGGAGCCTTCCATGACCACCAGTGGCGTACGTCGGCCCCACATAATGCCACCCCAAAACATCAGGGAACCACCACCTTGCTGCACTCGCTGGACAGTGTGTCTAAGACGTTCAGCCTGACCAGGGTGCCTCCAAACACGTCTCCGACGATTGTCTGGTTGAAGGCATATGCGACACTCATCGGTGAAGAGAACGTGATGCCAATTCCGTGGGGTCCATTCAGCATGTTGTTGGGCCCATCTGTACCGCGCTGCATGGTGTCGGGGTTGCAAAGCTGGACCTCGCCATGGACGTCGGGAGTGAAGTTGCGCATCATGCAGCCTATTGCGCACAGTTTGAGTTGAAACACGACGTCCTGTGGCTGAACGAAACGCATTATTCAACATGGTGGCATTGCTGTCAGGGTTCCTCCGAGTGCAATCCGTAAGTAGCGGTCATCCACTACCGTAGTAGCCCTTGGGCGGCCTGAGCGAGGCCTGTCATCGACAGTTCCTGTATCTCTGTACCTCCTCCATGTCCGAACAACATCGCTTTGGTTCACTCTGAGACGCCTGGAAACTTCCCTTGTTGCGAGCCCTTCTTGACACAAAGTAACAATGCGGACGCGATCGAACTGCGGTATTGACCTTCTAGGCATGGTAGAACTACAGACAACATGAGCAGCGTACCTTCGTCCTGGTGGAATGACTGGAACTGATCGGCTGTCGTACCCCCTCCGTCTAATAGGCCCTGCTCATGCATGGTTGTTTTCATCTTTGAGCAGTTTTAGTGACATCTATGAACAGTCAAAGGGACTGTATCTTGGATACAATATACACAGTCAACGTCTATATGCCGGAGATCTGGGAACCGAGGTGATGCAAAACTATTTTGATGTGTGTATTTTAACAAGGATCGAACCCCGACACTAGAACCGTCCAAGTGACGCCGTAGAACAGGCAATACTTTTGACACTCCAACCGGCCAGCTCAGAAGAGCCCGTATTGACAAGTTTTTAAGAAAACGTCTATTAAATCAAATATATATGTACTCAGGCATTAAAAATGCCCATCATACAATTTTTTAAACCAATGTTTACTGTTTATTTCTTGAGACTTAAAAGTTCTACTGGCAATGTACCTAAGATTTGACAAAAAGAGAAGTGCTGAGGAAGAGTTCGAAGGTCAGAACTTGAAACATGTGCACCACCAATTGATTTTCAAACAATGAAAAAAGTGTTAACAGGGCTGAGTTCTATATGTTTTTTTTATTATTATTATTATTATTCATACGTAGATCGCAAACATGTAAGTTAATACATCATTGACTAGACTAATGTTTTCACTGTGAATCATAAGGACTAGCATAAACTAAACAAGCTATCCATAGTATAGCTAAACATTTCCAAATAGTTAAATAAATTTAAACTTTAAGCCTAGTGATAACGATCTGATGATGACCACGTGATGGTCAAAATGCTTAATCGTGAAATTCTCCTTTTTATTAGTGAATAATATTAATAACTTACATGTATTTATATACTGCACCTAATCTAATTGGGCAAAAGTGTGTTGACCGACTGATAAGTAGAAATTGATAGTACGACATTTAGGCAGGGCCATATATCTGAATAGGCTAAGTAGGCTGCAGCCTAGAGCGGCATATTTTCAGGGGCGGCAGTTTGGCAATTCATTCAAAAGCTAAAATGAAGTATTTCAGACGTTAATAATATTTGCTGTACGAATTTAAGAATACATGTTACTTAAAAATATGTTTTAGTCCTTCTACATAGCCTACTTTCTAAAACTATAACATAATACAAATTCAAAAATACAACAAAAACACTTTCATATGAGTACATTATTAACGAGTTTGTCATTAAGAAAGCTATGTAAATTTGAACATCAAGATTGCGTGGGGTGAGTTGTTTTAGAGAAGTTTGTATATTTTTCAACAAATAAACCAGTAATTAACTAAATATTGTGTAGTTTCATTTCACCGTGTAGGACATCTTAGTTAAAATTGAACACAGTTCTTCAATTACGAAAAAGACAGTCATTAGTATTAACATATAAAAATATGTATAAAATAGTGATCACTGATCTCCAAGAACAAATTAATTAATGAAGTTTGAAACCTATTTCATTTTTAACGTATCTTAAAAGAAATAAAAAAAATAAGTGGATAACTAATTTCATTATATAATTTATTATGTAAAGCATTAAAATTGTAGTTTTATACAAACTAAATGAACTTGATGTTTAAAAAATGTTGAATACGCCAATGAACTCTATCCCTTTGATGTATAAAACAAATGTACTAAGCAAATATCAACTATAGAGGGGGCGGCAAATGGACTTTAGCCTATAGGCGGCATATTCTTAAATCCGGCCCTGCATATAGGCTATAGATAACTGTTAACATATTCTACACTATTACCTGAAATAAGACACACACAAATTGTACACTTCACACCAAAAGTACACAGGTTATCAGATAAATTCTATACACACCAAATTACATGCAGTTGAAATGAACCTGGTCTATTTTTTTCCTTTTTCAGTGACCAGGAGGCAGATCCTTCTTCTTTGCCTTTTCTTTCTGCCTTTTATGGTTTTCCTTTCCTCCAAATTTCTCATCCCTCATTCTTAAGCAGTAATATACCGTATTGGCCCGAAAATAAGCCGCACCCTTAATATTCGAAGAGGAAAAAGAGTTTATGGCCGAAAATAAGCCACATCGGGAATAAGGGAAGACACATTTATTTTCTTGTAATTACCAACATGTGAACATTTTTTTCTGACATCCGTATTTTCTTCCGACGCTCTGTTGGTTGTGCTTTTGGAATAACTCACAACTGCAAGTTTGAAGACTGCATCATAAGCACGTCAAATTCCTTTGCTTGACGAAGCTTTTCGCTCTACCGGTAAAAGATCGCTCAATTTTGCGTTAAACAGGCTTTCTTACAGATCTTACTGAGACTGAGCTACTGTAGATTATTCAAGCTTACGAAACAAAAGTTCGCATTGTGTCAATAAATGCCGCTAGTTTCTCGTACAGACTGTATTGTTGCTTTGTTCCTGTGTTCTTGCTAATGAGCATTCCTTTTTAAACAGTAGGCTACATGACATAAAAGTGTATGTAGCGAATATAAGCCGCACCCAGATATTTCACCCAAATAATTTTAATTAAAAAATCCGGCTTATTTTCGGGTTGATACGGTACTCCATCTACAGAGTAAAGAAGCTGTCCTATTCATGGCTCGGCACACCTTGTAGCAAGTGATCATTATTGGGAGGTCTTAATTTAACAATTATTATTTTCGTCAGGAGTATAAGGTGAAATTTGCCCTGTTATTGCAAGAGTGTGTGTAAAACAACAATATTGGTTGATGCCTAGTGTATGTACAACTTAGGAAAGTCCGAGAGGTACACCCCATTGCAGTTTCTAAAGCAGAAAAAGAGAGGACCTCCAGGGAAAGAAAAGGTGATAGAAAATTGGGGTTATATTTCAGCCTTCCTTTGAGAATATTATATGCCATAGGAAACAAGGTACAACCTCATATGTTCGATGCATTATCCTTCATCTTTACTATTACATTATTTTTTTTTTTTGTTTTGTTTTCTTTTTCAATAAGAATGACCCTGCAGCAGAGCCTTGTGCTTTAAGCCACGCACCATGACTGCCATGGGGGGCAGGAAGTCTGCAGATCACAGGTTCAAAACCGGGTATTGAGACTCTCCATCCAAGACTCCCTCAGGCTGGTACCTTACTTTAAGTTCTGGGCCACTTATTCCAATTTTTAACCCAAATGACAAGGTGGAGAGGAAAAGGAGGAGAGGAAGACAGATAAAGGACAAACATATTGACTGGCAGGGGCGGGTGGAGGGTAATACACCTAGTGAGCTGTAGCATTGAAGAGCTATTGCCACCTCAGTGTGTCCGGCTCTGGAGATTATCCTTGTCCGTTGTGTGATTTTTGTTGTTCTTTCCCCTTGTTTCTATCCTCCTGTCCTGTCAGTTCCACTCACCACAGGCTGATGACCAATGAGAGGAAATGTTTACAGAGGTGTGCTGTGGCTTGTTGTTGGTGGGAGTACTGTGGGGAGCGACCAACCCCCTCCTCAGGAAAGGAAGTGCTGGTGTGGAGAAGGTGAAGGCCCGCAATTCTGCCCTTCAGTTCGCTAAGGAGTTCTGCTTCTTACTGGGCAACTGGAAGGTACTGTATACTTCGAATGTATCAATTATTAATTTTATTCCTTTGCCGAAAGATCTCCAACAGATACTTCATGTAATGAATAACATTCTTAAAAACGTATTTAACAAAAAGATGAATACAAATAAAACAAAAATACTCGTATGCAGTCGGAACCAGAAAGATTGTAGAAGAGCACCAGCAATTTAATCGAGAATGATAGAATACAACATGTGAAGGAATATAAGTATCTGGGAAGCTTGATAACGTATGATGGAACCAGCAAACGAGAAATTCGGAGTAGAATTATTCAGGCAAAGAACGCCTTTAATAGAAAGAAGAATCTCTTCACATCCAGAAGTAGAGACCTAAAAATAAGGAAAAGACTGTTGAAGACGTACGTGTGGAGTGTGGCTTTGTATGGTAGTGAGACCTGGTCAATAGGGAAGTCGAGAGAAGAAGTTGATGCTTTTGAGGGTTGGTGCTGGAGAAGAATGCTTAAGATCAGTTGGATAAAACATATGACAAATGAAGAGGTAGTCAGAAGAGCAGGAGAAAGTAATAGTCTTGTGCATAATAGTTCGCGGCTGGGAGCGATCAGTTTAGTTCGCAGCTCCTCAACGAACTAGTTCGCTCTTTTAGTTCTTTTAGCTCCCATCTCGAATTCCCTGTAAGACAGATCGTTCGCTCGCTTTGCTACTGCCACTGCACGTGCTCTTTGTTTGTTATAGCAGTCTGTCACCAGTGATTGCTCATCCACATTGCTCTCTTTTCAAGCAATCTTGTAGACTACTGTAACAGTTACTATGCTCGCTGCACGTGCAGTTCGTGTATTAGATATTGACATGTTGCATGTGTAGTAATGTGCTTTACATTTTGATATTCCATGATAAAAAAAATACAAAAATATTAGTATTGAAACATTAGTGAAATTCCTTATTTCCTTTTATTCCTTCTAAGAACATAGGGTAGCTACAAACTTCTTCCATCTCACTCTATTGTTGGTCATCCTTTTAATTAGGGTCCATGCCTTTCCTTCTGAGACGACTTCTCTCTCTATTGTTTATAAAGCCAAAAGTAATTTGTTTATCATTGGTGAAATACCGGTACCGTACCTAAAAGGAAAACAGTATGGACAATGTGTTCATAGAAGCATACACTTATTCTCTTTATTATTTTTTCGGGTATATCGGCGCGTCACCATCAGATTCCATTTTCTACCTGTCACTAGGTGATAAGACGTATCCCCCCCGCAATTTTTGTTTCATATCTTACTTGCTTCGTGATACTCATTATTTGGCTGCTCTGAAACCGTTGGGTACATTATCTTTATGGCATTAATGGGAGGAATAGGTTTTTTTAGTTCAGAGTTTTGGTCCATAGAAGTTCACTTTTCTTTGTGAATCATCATAATGTTCATTTCTTAATAACAGGTAAAAAGTAGTTGCATCACCATGTATCGACAAATATAAATATCAACCAGTTCATTAAAATGGTAATGTTAATCCAGTTCGCCGATTTTCTAAATAATTGGACATATTTTCAAATAATGCAAAATGACTAAGTTAAATAAAACTGTGGAATTATCCCCACATCTAAATCAGCTATCAGTAACTTCAATTTATAAACCGCCACTGTATTACATTACAAATATAAGGTAGTTATTACCTATTAGCGTATTAGCACTAGTAGTGTGTTATACTGTTATTATTATAAACCAACATTGAACATTCGCCACGCCAAAACTTGACAATCTTGCCACTAACAATAGATACACTCAATCAACCGAACAGACTGAACAAAACAAAGCGCATGTGATTTTGCAATGAGTGGTGACGTGACGAGCTATGGCGGACCCGCGCTCTCGCGCTGTTACCAGTCGGTCAGCGGAAAAAGATAAAACAAACTAACAAGCGAGGGATCTGGGAACTAGTTCGCTAGTTCGTCTGTGGGACCCGCTCTTACGAACTAGTTCGTTCGCGAACTACACAAGACTAGAAAGTAGAAGCTTTATGAAAAGTCTGAAAACAAGAAGAGCAAATATGTTGGACATATTCTCAGACATAATAGCCTGCTAGCAAGAGTCATCAAAGGGATGTTAAAAGCGAAAAACACAAGAGGAAGACCACCATTTGCATACATCACACAGATAATGACAGACACAAACACAAAATCATATCTTGAATTGAAGAGGATGGCGGAGAATAGAGAAAATTGGCGAGTTGCTGCAAACCATCCCCAGGGCTGTTAACTTAAGAGAGCCAAAAGTAAAGAAAAAGTACATGCAATTTTATTATAGACTTATAGAATATGCAATACAGCTCAAATTACCTTACACAAAAGAAAGGAAAGTCAACAAAATTAGATTCTGTGCATATAATGAAAATATAACTTTTCTTTAATAATACTGTATCATCAATGAAGAATGGGAAGTTACTTCAAAACAATGGACTTCTTCCGTTTATCACAACCTTGCTAGTCTCTCATTGTCAGTTTGAAAAGACAGTCTGCTGCTTTGTGAGCAAAAAAGGCGGCAAACAGTTGGGCAACTTAGCTTGAGCTGTGCTTGACAAATCCCAGGACGATTGTTAATTGGCGTCGCCACGACTATAGAGCATCCAGCGCTGAGAAAACACTGTGGAGCCTTACGGCGACAGAGTTGCTAACTCTAGGCAGAGGTAACGCTGACGCCATACGTTATCTTCACCTGCTTCGAGTACTGCCCTTTCATAAGTTAGCGACACAACACAACCCCAGCAGCTACCTGAAATAGACCATGCGCAGGAAGGAACAGTTTTGGAGATGTTAACGGATTGGACCAGTATTAAGGATACCGTACGCGATGAGAACCAATAACGACATTCATTTCGTTGTGATGTGACGCATTACTGATTGACAGATGTCGAGCACAACCCTTCCTTCTCTGATGTATGCTGACGATGCTATCAATTTTTACGTCAGCAATAGTCTGCTGTTGATCATCACCTTTTTTGTTATCAGTTAGGCTATAATTTAGTTTCTTTCAATTTTATTCTTGTTGTTTTGTTTAGATTAATATTTGTAATATTGTAGCGAGTTAGCCGTGCGGTTAGGGACGTGCAGCTGTGAACGTGCCTTCAGGGGTAGTGGGTTCGAACCCTACTGTCGGCAGCCCTGATTCGATCAAACAGAAAATAAAACCACACAACAGTAACACCAATGATGGATAGTGCTTCAGAACTTATGTTGGCGGTGGAACTGAGCACGTGCTGTACTTCGGTCGAGCATGCATCGCAGGACGAGGCTCTTCTTTCCAGAGTGCTAACCTCGAAAAAAATTTAATTACTAAGACGTAATATGTATGATACTTGTATGCAATAATAAAGGTAATCAATTGACAGATAATTGTAGGAAGCAATTATGACGAAAAATATGTTTGAGTTCCTTCATGACAAAAGGTGAGGTAACAAAACCGGTGTGGGTGGGGGGTTTCCGTTAAAAGTAAAAGCCCGTAAGACCCATATCTTTTCTCAACGCTGGAAGCTCTATTGGCAACTCCAGCTATCTGATATGACATCTAGCGGTAAAAATGAGAAACTTACCAAGTAGGGTACATTTGTCACGTGGTGACTGTTTGTATATGGTTTCTTGTATTGGTAAACAGATCGTGGTAAATTGTTCGTGTCTTTATACATAAGTAATAAGTTTTACTCGTTGATAGAGTGAAAAATAAGTAAAAGCAAAGTGTATTGCTCAGTTTACGGCTGTAAGTCGATGTATAAGAGGACTGTGGATATACGTTTTCATCACTTTCCAAAAGATGCAAATAGCAATAGCCGAAATGTGATGATACCTAATAATACCTAATACCTAATAATAATACCTTTCCACCCCGGGAAGGATCTAACACTTGTCGAGGTAGACCTTAGACAGAAGACCTGCGACGTAAAGCCAGCGAAGGTTATTCAGTTTAAAAACAGCTGTTACGATGGGCGCGCTGGTAAGATTGAAGTTACTTGAATAATTAATTAAATAATTAATTATTGGCTGCTTGGTAGGGAGAAGGGATGAGTTTAACTTGTATTAAAACTCGGGGGGCGACAGGAATTGCTTGTTTTGGATGGTTAAAAGGTGGGTTTGGTGTTGAATATTTGAATGGTAGCGGAATCACTCATTCTACAGTGCCCACGGGGAGGCAAATTAGGCCTATATGACTCGTAGTGGAATAGCTCGAATATCGAAGAACTTAGCGATTACGAGGTGTAGGCTTGGCGGAAAGGCTGGCGGATCATCAGTTTGACATCAATTCATGATATAAGTCGGAGCTTGGAACAGTGGCGTCTGGTTTGCGTGGATGCTAGTCTCGGAATGATAAAAGTAGCACAGCTTCGGTGTGTTATTTATTTGTTTATGTACCGTATTTCTCTATTTGAATGTCCTCGGCGTTGACTCAGGATCGACATTTACATTATATTGCGCATAATAGTACCGAAATAATGTCCGAAGTGTAGCCCTGTATAAATTTGAATCAGCTGATCTACATCAACCATAAAAACTGATGCTTGATAATATGCAAATGACACCAAAAAGCCCAGTGGAACACACAAATTAGATCACGTGTATCGCACAGTTATACATATATACAATTAAAAATAACACTGTCATTACTTTAGAGACCACATTTACTGATTATAACCGAAAAATAAAAAGTGTTCCATATCAAACGCTTGTTATTGAGTATTTTAAACCCTACTTATCCAGACCGACCGCAGCGCCCCAAGTGTTAGTTTGAGTTGCCAATAGATAGAAACTCTTTGTTATGTCTTCCAGATGGTGAAACCTCTATTTAAACACCAAAGCTCATTGTTTAAGAGATGCTGGTTATACAGTGTACGGCTTGTCAGAGAATGATAGTAGCTGAAGGGTGGATATGATTGTGTTCACAAACAAAACCAACAGATGTGAAGTTTGGTTTGAATTCCATGCTAACCAGCTTACAAGGTAAATTATGGAAGAAGAGAAAATATAAACCTACCAGCCCTCTCTACTGATGAGTGATGACTATCATCATCATCAACTATAGCAGTTTCCAACCGCAGGTTGGGTCTGCTAGGAGCACAAGTCTCTCCATCATTTTCTGTCCATCCACCACTTCTCTTCTGTCACTGTTGTCCAATTAACTCCTTTTTCTCGACACTTTTCTTCACCCCCTTTATCCACCTATCCCTTGGTTTTCCTCTAGGTCTCTTTTTCTTCCACTCCATTTCCAATATTTTCCGTGGTATTCTCTCTTCTTTTCACGTGTCCATACCATTGTAGCCTTGATTTTTCAATCCTATCCTGTAGGGGTTCTTTCTTTAATATTTCTCTGACTCTATCGTTTCTGACTCTGTCCATTTTGGTTACCCCTTTACGACTCCTCTGAAACTTAATTTCCACTGCTTGTATTCTGCTTTTATCTCTCTCCCTCATCACCCACGTTTCTGATCCATACGTTAGGATCGGCACAAAGTAGGTCTTGTACATGATCCCTTTACATTTCTGTGGCACATCCTTGCTCCATATCAGGCCTCTAACACTCTTGAAGAATCCATCAGCACACCTTCCTCTTTCATCTAATTCCAAGGCATTTCCCCCATTTTCTTCAATGACACTTCCCAGATACTTGAAGCTCTGCACTCTCTTCAACTGCTCTCCGCCTAACTTTATTCCAGAGTATACTCTGCCCGGACTATGTGGGCTGGAAATGACCTTACAGTCCAACAGCAGAGATCTTTTGTGGTGAAAATCTGTTAATAACCAACAAAAAAAATCTGAAAAGTCATTAATCAATGCAAGGAGGGCCTTATTATTACATTTTGGTCTAAATTGGACCACATTTGAAATTATACTCAAAATACCGTAGATGCTTCTATTAAGAATGCAATGAAAGGAAGCATCTAGCCTACAGGTAACAACTAATACTGTATATTGAAGACTTCGAAGCCATTTTCTCAGTGTTAGCTTGTTCATTTATCTAACAAAGCTATGTTTGTAGAATATACCTGAGCTCCCTTTATGAGTGTTACATTTACTTCAAAGAGCTAGAAATATAAGTGAGGCTAGCAATTACAATGTAAAATCATTCACAAAAACCTGATCTTTCAATACTTTATTCCTTTTTAATAGTTTCCATTTTAATAATGGGAATTTGGCTTGAAATGCATTCCAGTGATAGTCTTGTACAGTCAGTAACATTTTAACAGTTGATATTTTTGAGGAAGGCTGTCGATTGACTCTTACGGTATTATGGTAGTGCTGTTTACAAAAATATGTCTTCATATTGTCAAATTAAATAATTTTGCACAACAAACTCGCTAAATTAAAAAAAAGTCTATTTTGTGAAAAGTTGTGCGAACATCAAACTGTGTGTATTGTAAAAGTTCAGAAAAACTTGTATTTCCATTTCTCGTTAAATGACAAAACACACCTCCATAATGATGGTGTTTTGGCAACAGGTTGTAACCCACATTATTAGAATTTCTGTTGGTATTTGAGTGATTTTATATTTCTTTGGTTTTTATCAACTTGATACACTGACGAAAATGGAAATTGCAACACCCAGAAGGAGTGGTGCTACATTGCTGCAATTGAACATGCAGGACGAGTGTTCGGTTGTGATTCGATGAATACACTTTCAGGTCCCTCTGACCGCAAGTTTGGACAACAATCAATACAGGATGTGCCCACCACGAGCTGCAATACATTGATGAATTCGGCGAGGCATGAAGTCAATAAGGCCCTGGATCGCTTCCTGAGGAATTGTGGCCCATGCTTGCTGCACTGCACGGGTCAGTTGTTCCAGAATTGTGGGTGGCTGAGGACGGTTGGCCAGTTGTCGACCCATCATGTCCCACACATGCTCAATAGGACTGAGGTCCGGGGATCTGGCGGGCCATTCTAAGGTTGTAATGTCGTGGAGAGCTTCTCTGGAGATGCGTGCAGTGTGAACCCGGGCATTGTCCTGCTGAAACATCCCATTAGCAATGTTCGCCGTCATAGGGACAACCATTGGATTGAGTACCCTATCAACATACTGTCGAGCAGTCATAGTGCCCTCAACAAGCACTAATTGTGATTTCACATTAAAGCCAATAGCTCCCCAGACCATAATGCTTGGTGTTGGGCCTGTGTGTCTCTCGACAATAAGATCTGGACGGCCCCTCTCCCCGGTACATCGGCGCACACGATTCTGGCGATCACTGCGGGCAATACAGAAGCGTGATTCATCACTAAAGACGACCCTATGCCATTCGTCGACCCACGTGGATCGTTCTCGACACCAGGCCAGCCTTACACGGCGCTGTTGTGGGGTCAATGGAACACCTTCTGCAGGGACACGGGATCGTAAGCCAGCTGCACACAGGCGATTACCAACTGTTTGTTGTGTAACGTGGGGTGCCACAGCTGCTTGAATTTGCACTGCTGTTGCATGGGGTTCCATCCGGGCCATCCGAATGATGCGGCGATCCTCTCTCACAGTTGTCTGTCGCGCTGGGCCTGTGCCAGCTCTATGAGTGTGGGTACCTTCATTTGACCACTGCTGCCATACACGTTGTACCGTAGATGCCTGTCGGCCAACACGTGCAGCGACAGTCCTTAGCGATAATCCAGCCTCACACAGCCCATTTATCCGAGCCCTCTCAAACGGCGACAGTTGTTGATAGCGTGCTCTTCTCTGTCGTCGAGGCATGTTTGACGGGGAACACTTCACTGCACAGACTGCAAGTCAACTACGTTACTCCAGAGTCCGTATACTGGAGTTGAGTCCTCCGCGACCAATCACGTTGGGAGACCTGTAGCAACAATCCAATGGGTCTGAAACTTTGATCGTTTACATACCTACATGGCATCGTTCCATATCTTGAAAATCAACACAAACGACCAATGCCTTCATGGTGTTGCAATTTCCATTTTCTTCAGTGTATATAGGCTGAAGATATGCAGTGAAACTGACACGACAAGTTCTTGTTCCAGTACATGCTGCCATTTCTCCTGAACCAAAGTGCCTCTGTGGTCTACTTCATCACCCTACAGAAGTCCGATCTCTCGCTGACCGTACCTGTTGCCAACTCCCTGACGTTCGTTTTCACTGCCATGGCTGGCTGGGTGCTTGGTGAAGAGTCGCCTTCAAGAGGTAAGTCACAATACTCTACTTCAGTGGTTCCAAACACAGCTCACTTGCATAAATACTGTATTGCCACAAAATACTTTTTTAATGTCTTAGTAAGTATATTGCATAACCTTTTGCCCAGTTAGGGAGTAAATAAGCTAAGTCTCAGACACAAATGAATAAGATTATTTTTATTACCACAAGTTAATCAGCTTTTAATTTTGACATCCTATCTTGTAACAAAATCAATAGCAAGGATGAGCTTGCTTCTTCATCAAATCTTGAAATTTGGCTGCAAGATTGGAAACTGCGGATCACATCCCTTTCTGTGTTTAGTTTTGATGGCTGCCTATCCTGACACCCTTCCTCACATAAATGGGATATTGCAAAAACTCGAAGGGCTTTGTTAGGATACGCGCAAGAAGAGCTTGCCACAGAATCCTGCGCAGATCTTCGGCAATGTTCGGGTGGGCTTGGTAGTGGCGGAACACCTCCCTCCCACTTTGCTTCAGTAGCTCGCTGTCAGCAGTTCTGAACAGATCGTCTGACCAGCCGGAGGCTTGGCATGCTAAACTGTGAGATCTCAGCACGTGTATCTAATAACTTTGCCTACATGGTAGTTAATACCTCAGCCTGGACACAGTATCCTAACCTATACCCTAATTAGCCTATTTTGTTTGCTGCTTCCTTGCACTCTACGCTTAAATTGCAGCTGTAGACCGCGTCTCGCAGTGAGCCCGGTAATCAGTATTCGGGGGGGACACGGGAGCCCCACAATGAGCATTAAACTATGCCGATTGATATTGGTCTTTGCGCATCGTTTCGGCAAGCTCTACCTTCACGAAGCTGCAAAACTCTGGCTGATATGTGGAGTCCAAACAAATATCAGCTAGTTGATCTTGTCATTGCATGTGCACTCACATTTCACTAATAGTAGCCACCTTTATGAAAGGAAATATTATTTGAATTACTTAAAACAATACTCCACACAAAAAAGAAGTATAAAAAAAAACAAATTTGTGCATTGTGCCTTTCATGTCCCTTCCAATCACTTGAGGCTAGGTTGGGCACTCCTCCACTCTTCTTCTTCCAGAAGTCTGTTCCAGCCCACGCCTGGCTGCGTGGCTCAATGGTAACATTCTCGCCCGTTGTACTCAAGGTTGCAGGTTCGAATCCTGGCGCAGTCAGCTGACATTTGAGGTTGCACAAATGCGTGGGAGCCATGTCAGCAGATTTACTGGCACGTTATGGGGCAAAATTCCAGCACCCCGGCGTCTCTAAAAGCCGCAGTAGTTAAAAGGGACGTAAAACCAATAAGATTGGATTGATCTACTTATGCTAGTCTTAATCAAGTCAATTCCTTGTGCTCCCACATATTTATTTATGCCATTAAAATGTGACAAAGTTGCTCTAAGAAGTATGTTCTCTCGTGCTCTGCAAAATGGGAGATTCAATAGCAGCTAGGAGACCACTTATCAAATACACTTCTGATTTGATGAATCATTAAATACAGTATATAGTAGCCTCACTTTCCTGTCTAACGACCGGCGACTCCAATGTTAAGCATTAGCACAAGCCGACAATAGCCATTATTTATGGCTGACAAATACCTGACGGTTCTTGACCAATAAGTTGCTTCCTCCATCTGTCCATGAGTAATGCAGACATGGTGTTGCCGCCAGTCCTGTCTACCTGCTCACCGGCCTTAAGCCGTGAATGCCTCAGCACCCCGCAGCTATGGAATGTAAACATCCGTCCAGCTAGGTTTCAAAGACGAGCCGGTCGTTAACGAGGAAAGTGAGGGAACTATACTTTGCTTCATTAAATTAATCATGTGAATAAGAGCAGATGATCTCAACGTTATATCCCTTAGAGAACCATCACCACGAAAGTAGCCTCACTATTCGTTAGAGCTGTCGATCGGTTAACCGAATGCCATTCATCGGTTAGTTGGTCGATTAATAAAATTTTAGACGGTTTCACACTGTATCAGTTCGAGAAAAAGAAACCTTTGAATAATAAAGTACATTTTAAAATGTTTGCAATTCCATTTGCTGTGAGGAAGACATAATTTTAAATTTTTATTGTGTTGGTGGCGTGCAAGTAAAAAAGAAAAATCCAAATTATTTAAGTTAATAATATTATTAATATTGATTATTTAATGACACAATATTTCCAGCATCACTGAACACACTTCACATTGAACTGAAGTAGCTGGAATGCAAAGCAATTTTTTTGCTATTCGTGCAAGATGTGTAAGTTGGACTGAATATGTTTTCCACCATTGTAGAGGGTCTGTAAGGTCATCTTCTACTGTAGTTCCACCAACGACGTGTAAATTTCAGTAATAAGACAATAAGAGCCTGTCTGGTATTTCCTTTCATATTGTTTGTAAAAGCAGTGGGCAAATCCCTCAGTTTAGAAGAATGCAATTAAGGAGATATTATCGCTTTTAATTTTCTGAAGCAAAGGCAAGAGTATCAGCTAACTTTAATGACTTGTCAATCTTACAATAGCTAATGCTAGCACGCCAAATGTGAAATAATAATACACTGCACAGGTTTTATACTGCGCAAAACAATTACTTTTCCTACACCACACTACTATTTTCATCGGTTTGTAACTGTACTAAATCGGGGTCGTGCTTGTTTAGCACAATGGGGAAATCTTTTTATAATCAACAACTCCTTTTATTTTATCGTAACCAACACTCTTACTCAATTTCTAAAACAATCCCTTCTTTTTCCTTTCTCTTATCTTCTTTACCATCTCAACATCTCATCTGACATTTTATCATCTTAACAAAACATAGCCTATTCTCTTTTATATTAATGAATCACCACCACAACTAGAATCGGAAACAATAGCTTATCTTCCTAAGAACTATCTATCCAGATTAGCACTCAATAAAGCATGTCAGAATAAAAGAACATCAAAAAAAGAAAATATATACAGATGTGGAACTCAATTAGGCATGGCCCCCTCCTACCTTACTGCTGAACCATTACAAGGAATACCTAAGCTCAGGCGCTAAAGCCTGCAATGCAATGGCCCACCAGCAAAAGGTAGCCATACTCCTAACCTAAAATAACAAATGAAAATGAAATGCTCCTATAATAAATAACCTATAAAATAAACAGTGACAGGCCCCTTAAAACAACAATTATCATCACTAAAGCACATTGATAGATTAATCGGTCCGATTAATCGATTAAATTGACAGCTCCAATATTCGTTCAACATTTTCTCAACATAGGAATGTCATAGCTATTTACGATTAGGAATTGTACGATTGAAATTGAAGGAAAAATTATGTTTTTGCTATTATAAAAGAAGACTATCCATTTATTCCAGTCTTCCTCTTCCATTATGTTTCCTAAAAATTTGACTTAAGCTACCATCAAAATACCTTTTCTTCTCCCACGTCACCACATTGGTTTGTTTAAAATTAGGTTTATAAACACTCATTGATTTCTTTCCATTGGTACAGTAGGCCTATATACAGCGTTCTACAGACATACCATAGGTTCTTGGTATACCGTTATAGTAAGGCCGCCTGGTCAGCTTTCTTTTAAATCTCTTCATCATCATCATCATCATCATCATCTTGTACAGTTTCCAGCCCCAGGCTGGGTCTGTTTGGAACATAAGCCTCGCCACTTATTTCTTTCTCTCTTCTTGACACATTCCTCCACTACTTTCAGCCATCGATCTCTTGGTCTTCCCCTTGGTCGTTTCTTCTGCATCTGCATCTCATGTATCCTCTTGGGAATCTTCTTCTCATCCATTCTCTTTAAGTGTCCATACCACCTCAGTCTTGATGTCTCAATCCTACCTTGCAAGGGCTCCTCTTTCACCATTTCCCTGACCTTTTCATTCCTCACCCTGTCTCTTCTTGTTACTCCGATCCTACTTCGCAGGAACTTCATTTCACCTGCCTGTATTCTGCTTATGTCTCTTTTCTTCATTGTCCACGTTTCTGAAGCATAGGTCAGTATCGGGATATAGTAGCTTCTGTATAACACTTCCTTGCTTTTTTGTGGGACATCTTTATTCCACACTAAGCTCCTAATGCTTCTCAGAAATGCTTCTGCCTGTCTGCCACGTTCCGTAATTTCTTTGTCATTTCTCCCATTTTCCTCCACTATACTTCCCAAGTACTTGAGATTTTCCACCTTCTTCAGCTGTCCACCTCCAAGTGTTATCCCACTCATTGGTCCGTCCTTTTTCCTGGTCGTTAACAGGATCTCACATTTACTGATGTTGAACTTCCATCCGTACTCTCCCACTGTTTCTTCCCAAGCCCTCAGTTGCTCCTGGATTTCCTCCTCCTTGTTTCCCCAGACCATGAGATCATCTGCAAACACCATTGCCTTCATCTTATCTTCTCCTATCTTTCCTGCTATCCGTGTCATTACCTCGTCCATAACCACAATAAAGAGAAGGGGTGACAGCGCACTACCCTGTTTCAGGCCACTCATTTGTCTGAACCAGTCTGTTCTTTCCCCTCCAACTTTCACACAACTCACACTTCCACAATACATCTCCTTCACTCTGCCTACAGTCTCTTTTTCCACTCCCATGTTTTCCATTGCTTTCCAAACCTTCTCCCTACACACACTATCATAGGCCTTTTCGATGTCCAGGAAGGCCATCAACAGATCCTCTCCAAATTCGTAGTGGTGTTCCTGGAGCTGTCTCACTGAAAATATGAGATCCACTGTTGATCTCCCAGGTCTGAATCCATACTGTTCCTCTCTCAATTTTCTCTCCACTTTGGCTCGTATTCTACTTTCTAATATCTTTTCATATATCTTGGCACAGTGAGGTATGAGTGTAACTCCCCTGTAATTTCTGCACTCCTTTCTGCTTCCTTTCTTAAATATTGGGACAATTAATCCTTTCTTCCAATCTTCTGGGGTCTTTTTCTCCTTCCATATCACCCTCATCACACGGTACAGCCACTGTTTCCCAACCTCCCCTGCTGCCTTCACCATTTCAACACTCACTTCATCCACACCTGGTGCCCTTCCTCCTTTCATCTTGTCTATAGCCATTTCCAGTTCTCTCCAAGTCAGGTCCTTTTCCATTCCTGTGTAGTCTTCTCCATCTTCCAATACATTGTCTTCCTCCCTATGACCATTTGGATTCAGGAAATCCTCAAAGTACTCTTTCCACACTTCTTTTAAATCTCTACTTACTATAAAACAAAGTCCCTGGTTCTTGGATGTCACGGGTAATCTCGAGAACCACTGGATAGATTTTGATGTGGTTTTCACCATTCTGTAAAGGATATCTTGAGGAAGGTTGTTGTAGGAAATAATTTATTTATGATCAAAGGAAGCCAAGCAGTAACGATTAGAGTGAAAAGTCGGGGGGGGAAACCTGGCGTCTGTGCGCATTTTAAGCTTACGCTGGACAAACCGTTAAAAGTATCAATATACTATAAGTGTAAGAATTGTTCAGCCCGAAAAGTTCTACAAAAAAGTGTGTGAGAGCATATCTCTATCTTCAATACTTTGCCCACTAAAAGTGTTTACGTTTTCATTTCTTCCAACAATCTCCATTCAATTACTGAGGTGACAGTTTACAAGTTACCTAGGGGTGAGCCTATCACCCCAGTTACAGCCTAGTTAGCGGGCAAGTCGATTACCCCAGATACAGCCAGCAGCAAAGTGTCGAGTTGTGTTGAGTTAAGACTGGAGTTTCCCTGGAAGTGTAACTCAGCTTTTCTTCATTAATAGTCCAGTCAGTGATTTTAACCCATCATGCCGAGACGTAAAACGGATATAGGTCGTAGTTCATTGACATAAGAAAAAAAAGCACTTATGACGTAATGCGTTCATAACTATTCCCGAGCAATAAATTCTTGATGACTCCTACGGTAGACTGTATAAATTAGTGCAGCATTTTAACTGTGGCAGTCAGATATGGTGTGGCATAAAAAGAGTTGTCTTTTGAAACTATGGATCCTAAAATGAGCCCCTAGAGGCTGGAACAGAAAACGTGTAACAAAACTAAAGCATTTTGAATGAAAGTTGCCTCAACTCCTTTACACACGACCAATCTTCTCAAATGAAGAATGAATGGGTATTATTATTATTATTATTATTATTAGCCATTGGTAAATCCCATAAAGGGCAAAGGCCTCCTACTAGCAGGGTTGCTCTGAGATATTTCATCAGATGAGCTAGGCTGATGAACATTTACCTTAATTGTAACTTAAAACTAATAGTACCGTACTGACTATTTACCCTCCTATTCATCTTCCTCACAAATGATCGTATTATGTTGAACATTTTCACTTCATATTTGCCTGAAGATTTATCTAAGCTGACGATGAGTCTAGGGATGTTTCAAACAAACTGTTTCGACGACAGTCCTCCACGAATTCCGTTGACCTGCCGCTCTCATCCACTGCTTTCCGATCGTCAACTGGAACTCGTCTGACCCTCTGGTCTTCGGATGGCCGGGGTTTTTTCTTCCATCTCTGGGCTCCCACACTGTAGTTGAGTAGGCACACCTCGCGTGATCCATTCTCAGTACATGGCCTGCCCAATGGGAATTAATACTCTTTAAAAGTACACCCACTTTCGTTATTATCACTAGGTGTAGCTATGAGGAAAATAGTTTTCAACTGTTATTTTTACAGAAAGCTTGTAGGCAAAATACTGTGATAGCATTGCATACAAAATCATCTTGCACAATTTTCAACTAGGCCAGGTAGGAATAGCTTTGTATCATATTTAATGTGCTTTTAATGAAAATAGAAGAAATTTAAACCTTCTTTGAAATAACTACATTGAAGCAGTTTGGAATCTTAAAACAAATTAACGGATTTTGTTTGTAAATTTGTGGATTACAAATAATTTATTAATGTATTTATCCCATGGATAATGGCATATAGAATACTTGGAATGAGAGAGAGTGAATATTTACAATATTACGGTGAAAAGTTGGCTTACACATCGCAAGAAGAAATGCAAAGAATCTCGCCTGCTACAGGAAGCAATGACCTGCGGGTAGTATCTGCGCATGCCCGCTTAGGGGCGATGTGTGCGGCAGCCACCTACCGGCAGCTTTCTCTGGCCCTTTTGGCAAAATTCCCGCTGTCCTTACCGTTCAGAGTTGGCAACCGGGAATTAAAAATGTCGTGATGCGAAGTGATTGACGCCACTCTTGGTCCATTTGACAACTCTCCCTCTATCCTAGCAGAGTGGTGCTCGCGAGTGTGTGGTCTGGCACTGAAAAAGGTCACAAGTTGGTTGTTGTACTCGACCAATTGGCTTTTTTTTTCTTCGAATTGCTTCACTTAAATTATTTTTCTCAGCTTCCATTGGTGATAGATGAATGATTATACATATACAAAACATTGTTTCATAGAAAGATGGAAACCATATCAAAATCCGTCCAGTAGTTCTAGAGATTTGCCCGGTCGAACAGACGGCCAAAATCAAACACTTTACTATGTATAGATTTCCTCTTGGGCACACACACACCATATCAACAACCTGTACTTAATATTGTAATGTTGGGCTGAACGGTGCCGTTGGTTCAGCATGGGCCTTCAAAACAGTTTCCTTTCGATGAAATTTGAAAAAAAAATCCACAGCCTGCTTCCAGTCTCCGACCGGGTCAGGAATGGAATGAATGAAGCCCCCATCTAGCGGCGAGGATATCAACTGTGCTGGCTGCCGAAGCCTGTCGCACTCCTCTGGGGCAATGAGTCAATGAATGACAGATGAAATGAAATGATAGTGGAGAGTGTTGCTGGAATGAAATTTATGACAGGGAAAACTGGAGTACCTGGAGAAAAACCTGTCTGCCTCCGTTTTGTCCAGCACAGATCTCGCATGGAGTGACCGGGATTTGAACCACGGACCCAGCGGTGAGAGGCCGGCGTGCTACCGCCTAAGCCACGGAGGCTCCCTTTCGATGAAATTTAAGGGTGTTTAAATGTGACAAACTCATGCATGTCAGCAATACAAAGGTGAATGATAACAAGGCTTAACTAACATGAGAAAAGTAGCAACACAGGTGTCTTGATGTCGAGACACTGGAGTTGTGGGAGTCAGTCGTGTTAGTTTGGAACATGTACATTTCTCTAACTAAGTCACCTCTGTATTGACTTGGCTATTTTTATAAGAATTCCGATATCATAAAAGTTATTTTCTGCAACATATGAAGTCTTTGCAGGGACGCTGTTGGGTTTGCTGCTCGTCATCGCAGGCATCACCTTATGCGTGCTGGACAGACTCGAGTAATGGTAAGTATGATTCAAGTTGGCAACTTAAACTGAAAAATCTGCTGTCAATTGGTAAAAGCCATAAATATATTGTGTTGTTAATTAATTTAGGTGCTTGGGACATCTCGGTCATCAGCCCCATGTAGTTGGGTGGGTGTTGGACCTGTCTGATAACCTGTAGTAGTGTGAGGTAGGTGCCATGAGGTGTGAAGTAAGGTACTATCCTGGCATTTGCCTGGAAGGAGTGTTGCAAAACCTGGGGAAAGACCATACTCTGGATATCTGCTGTTGATGCCAGGATTTGACCTGTGATCTCCAGACTTTCTGCAGCTGCCCCCGTGGCCGTGGTACGCGATTTAACGAGCACGACTATGCTGTGGGACAATATATTGTGGATTGAATGGTCAGTGACAAATAGTTCGTGAAGTAACCTCCTATAAGATGAATTCTGGGGAATTCTTTATCTGTTTTCTATTTTTTTAAACATTTGTTATGGTGTCAATCAGTATTACTAGCGTGTGGTTGTAATGCCCAGTACATTTGCCAGTAGGGAAATTAATTAATTAATTGATTCATTCATTTGTTTAATTAATTAATTCTACTTATTACTAGTTCTTTTTGAATGTTCACTCGCTCCCAAAATCTCCTGAGTCCATCTCGCCGTTGGATCGCACTTCTCCGATGTATCCTGCTCTGGGAGTTATGATCCTACATTTCTGACTCAAAGGCAGAGGCTCACCGCTTGTCCTTTGCCACTGCTGCTTCAGAGTCCTACTATGCACCATTCTCTGAATGGGAACTCTGCAGTGCGCTTGCACTGTGCAGGGATACGACTCCTGGACCAGATAACATACATAATCAAACGTTATAACATCTGTGCGAATCCAGTATGAAACAACTGTTGGTCCTCTTAAATCGTATATGGATTGAAAGGGAGTTTCCATCTCAATGGCGACAGGGGATCGTGATAGGCTGGAAAGGATCCCAAGCTTGTCAGCAGCTATAGTCCCATTTGTCTGACAAATGGCCTATGTAAGCTGCTGGAGAAGATGGTAAACCATCGACTAGTGTTGGCAAAATATAGAAAAATATATTATTATTATTATTATTATTATTATTATTAACCTTATTGGCCACATTGGAGCACTTGAGTCTCCCATGTAGACTTTTTCTTTGAAGGTTGTATTGTTTGAAAAAAAAAGAGCATATATTTTTTATATTTATTATAGTGTCTACTGTTACTCAGGGAATTTTCTGAATTTAACCTGGAAAAATCAGGGAAATCTTTTAGTTGGTTTTGGTAGACATCCTGATTCAAGGATGTGCCTGAAAGAAACGTATAAAATATCAACGCTTATTCTTCTTCTTTGGAAGTGGACTATTAAGACATAAATACAGAAGAATGCACACATTACAGTATACAAAACATCAAGAAGGTGGTCTCATGCAAATGGAACCCAATTTTCAATGTGAGTCATCAAGGCAATGGACCACCACAAAGAAAAAGAATTATATGTATGAGAAATGGTAGACAAGAACTCACAGATACACAGGAGAATCACAAAAATGGCACCACACAAAAACATAACAAAATGCTCATTCACAGAAATACCCCTGGTGTGATACAGTGGATCCAAGGTGTACACACCAAACAGCACCATATCAACATTAAGTGACATGCAGGTGTGAGGCAGTAGTTCTGCACATTATAATCAACTTGGGGTTCCACATCGAAGACGGTTAGTTAGTTATTGTTGTTTTAAGGGGCGGAACTACGAGGTCATCTGCCCCTAACACATCGAAGACAGCACATAAGATTCCCCGAACAGACATGTACAATCACACATTTCTCATGCAGAAGTAATTAAAGTGAAAAGAAAAGGAGTCGCAGGAAGATTATCTTTACAACTCAGCAATTTTTCTAGGTTTGTGCCGTGTCTTGTGTGGGGTTTCGCCTAGGACACCAAGCTGGCTCATCAGCAGGCTCTTGGTGTCCCCGGCCGGACCCGCACAGGAGTAGCGAACTGCGCGCTACCTCCCTTTTTATGAATCGCACCTGCGCCTCTTCACCGCAAGAACTAAAATCTCAAGCAGCCATAACCTCCCTATAAAGGATTTCAAAAAGATGGTATATTGGCTTTCACGGCCAGTGAATTAAAACTCAGCAATTTTTCTAAAGTCTTTACAGTCACGTGACAATGCGTGCATGAAGCATGAGGAAAGGAACAAGAGAAAGAAAAATCAAAAATTTACCAAAAATACCACAAGGTTGCTGTTACATCAAAATAAAATAAGATCTTTCACTGTCACCTTACGATGACATGAAGCAACACAGACACTGCCCATGGCCGGCCACAGCCTCCTCCTGGTGGGGGCCACACCATGTCGCACAAGAGAGCCCTTCCTACAGACAGGAAGGAAAACCACATTGAGCATTCCCATGTTACATGGAAAAATAAAATGAAGAAAGTCCCCTAAATTGAAACAAACGAAAAGTATTCAAGTGCGATGTCATGGGACGAAGCTTTCTCTAGACTTAGAAGTCGACCCCACCATGGGCCATTCTTGAAATGGTTTTCCATAGTTCCCACGCAAATATTGGGGGCCATGGCCATTTCGTTACATTTCTTCCCCAGTTTCATTCATCTCTCATTTACTCTCCTCACAAGTTGATGTGAAGCCATGAAAACCTCCTGCCACATAGAAACCTCAAACCAATTAAAACGGGAATGGACAAAATGTGACCCTAGCCCTTGAATGTTGTTTGTGTTCCAGGTGCTGTGTGTGGACGAAAAGAACCTGAACTGATGGTGCTGTTTTTGTATCTATATATTGTATATTGTTGAAGTTAAAGATTTCTGTTATAAAGTTGGTTTTATCTCATTTCTTCACACTCCTAAACAGGTGACACCCTGGACCATCCTTGTAATGATTTCCTTAGTTTCCCTGTTTCAACTCCCAATTGACCCAATTACAAACACACAGGAAGTACATAGATATCTGAGGACATGTTCGGCTCGCCAGAGTTTGCAGCTGCTTCTATGCGGACACCCCATGGGGTGACCTAGAAGTACCGTCACGTGTGGAGTGTTGTCTGGGGGTGGAAAGTGTGAATGTAAGGACGAGGAATTGGAAGGTAGCGGCTGTGGCCTATAGTTAGGGACCAACCCCGACATTTGCCTGGAAGGAAGATGGGAAACATGGGAAACCACAGAAGACCATCTTCAAGGTAGCCGGCAGAGGGATTCGAACCTCCTCGCATCCCGCATGTGAGCGACTGCCTGCAGCCACGCCTAAACCACCATGGCTAACTCTTCCGGTTACATAGAACTGATGACCACAATGTCTGTACAGTAAATGTTAGGCTAGATATTATGCCCCAATATCATAAAACTCGCCAATATATCTGAAGCAAGGAAAAGGCGGAGGTTCTTATACACGATGAAGTATGCATGGGGAAATGATAGCGCAACACCCAAAACATGACTAGCAAATACCAGCACGCACGGCCCCTACAAACGTGACTCCCCAGCGAAATTGTTTAAATAATAATCTGAATTTGAGTAGCCTTGACCCAATTACAAACACACAGGAAGTACATAGATATCTCTTGTGTAATCTGGAAACTTATCAAGATACATGCCTTTCAAAATCAAACAACTCAGAATATCTATACTAATATAATAAAGCTGAAGAGTTTGTTTGTGTGTTTAAACGCGCTAATCTCTGGAACTACCAGGCGGATTTGAAAAATTCCTTTTGTATATGATAGCCAGATTCAAGAGGAATAGTTTAGGCTATGTAGCATTAGGCTACACCTCACAGGTAACCTTAAAGATTGATTTTTGTTCAGTAAGTCGGAAGAACAAGCGCTCCCGAACAGCATCAATAATACCTAAACCTATTGTTGCCTGGCAATGTGGGCTGCATCAGGTCACCCCTACTAATGTTCTGGTGCAGAATTGCGAGCTGCTTATAAATTGCAGTCACGGGGAGTAATTAGTGCAAAAATATTTCTTAGGGCCCCTTAAAACCGTTTTCAGCATGACAATACAGTAGTATGCCTCTGTATAAGGGTGATGGTGTTGGTGCAATATACTGAGGTTATCAGCTGCAATAAGCGTTGGTGCCTTCCGATCCTTATCCTTGAGCGCTCCAGTTCTGTAGTAGTATTCATTATCATCCATAAAACAAATGAGTCGTCTAGTATCAAAACCGGCCAAGTCACTGAAGGCATATTTTTCAGTATGGATGAAAAACCTCTAGAGGCAAAGCAATGGTGGTCACAAAAGATTTTATTGCGTAGTTATATCCGTAATGGTTTAATATTTAAGTTCTGCTATTTTGAGAAATCTGATTCATAATGAACCCATCCTTCTTGCTAATATTAATTTTGACTTGGCCGTTTTTGTTGCAATTTGGTATAATTTTAGTCTTTTTTTGTAAAACTGTTCTTTTTAAATTCCAAACTCCAGTGAAAAAAGGCAATTAAATTAAAATAAATTGACATTGTAATTACCTGTCTTTATTGCAATAAAAACGAAAGCATTCTGCTTAAATTGGATGGTAATATATATGAAGATGAACATCAGAAAGCTGAGGAGAATACAAAATAGGTATTATATCATTAAAAGTTAGTAGTTCACTTAGATCTTGAACACAGTAAAAGAAAATGAGTCACTTATTAAAATACGAACAATATACACATTACACTACACAATGATGACAAAATACGAGCGCACAGGATATATGATTGCTTTCGCGCCAATGTGGTAAGAAGCCCCCGAATACGGAAGTCAGTGTTGCAAACGAACAAAATACAAATTAATATGACTTCGAAGAGTATACAATATACGGAAGAATGTTGCCTACTGATATCACATTCTTGCATAATCTAACAACGCAAGATTCCAAACTATAATGCTGCAACATGAAGATTGCTACTCGTTCTTTGACATGGCCGGTTATGAAAGCACTGCCTGCTTGACTTGGTCCATTTTGTTGCACGACCAAGAATTCAGTGCTCTGTAACATGAAGACATGGACGATTTTGAAGCATATTCTTGTTTACCCTGATAGTGCTATACTTCTACTTCAAATTGATAACCTTAACTCATTTTCGTAAATTTTGTGACTTGGCCGGTTTTGATACTAGACGACTCAATAAATCCACCGGGCGAAGCCGGGCATTACTGCTAGTCATTTATAAATACATATTTTACTAATACCTACACCAAAGGTGGTTATCTGAGTAGCCTCTAGACATTCCACAGGTTCAGATAAGTCTCCACTTCAGATCTTTGAACCCATTAGTAGTAGACAAACTATATCTTATGTTGTAGTTGTAGTTTTTAATCATCACAACAGTTAGTTGTTCATTTCCACATATTAGTTTACAATTCTACTGTAGTTATTTATCGTATAGCTTTTAGTGCCGGGAGTGTCAGAGGACATGTTCGGCTTGCCAGAGGCTGTAACTCCTTCAAGCGGACACCCATAGGGTGAGCTACAAGTTCCGTTCAATTTCAAGTAGTTCCAACTTTCGCTATCAGATATCACTGACACCTAGTGGTGAACGTTGGAACTTTGATAGAGCATTACAGCAAAATCTAACCTAAAAATTTAGCTTCACACAAGTTTAGTTAGTGGAAGGATCTTTTACATGCCATAAGTCTATGACATCGGACCACCGGCTTTACTTCCCCTCCGAAAGATTTTAATGCTCTTAAAAAATCCGACGACTTTGGCCGGGTTTGATTCACGATCTTGAGCACAGCAGTTCAGCAGGCTACCAACTACGCCACCGAAGCCGCTATTTCTACTGAAGTTTAGGGCTTAAGTACAGGGGTGTAAAACATGGGGAGGCAGGAGGGCATTGCCCCCTCAAGTTTTAGGTGCAAGATAATACTTTTAAGTACACTTAAAACAATGAATTTAAAATCAGCCGAAAATCTTCTATAAATGATTTTATTCGTTAAGCGAAAAATCAAAAAAGCCATCTTGCCTTGCTTAGTCGTAATTTCTTTATTCTACCAAACAAACAGTCTGTTCTTCCGTTTCCCGCCGAGACGCTTTGAACCTTGTCCCCAACCACGACGATCCAAAAAGGTGCATTTTTGAATTAATATTTCTGAGCCCTAGTTTAAAACTGAGCTAAGATACTGTGACACACAAGACACAAAATCATTACTGCTGCTGGGAGAAACAGCGTGCATGCCTTTTTTTTCTGGAGCTTTTCATTTGGTGCTATGCTTATGTTGTGTGGAGCTCCAGCATTTCATCATTATGTTTTGTATTCTTATTCTGATAGTATTTTTTATTTGAAATAGGAATAATGAATAAAAAATCATTTTAGTTTTTTTAAATATTGCATTAGGTGATGACAAGAGGGGGGAAAGACAAGGAAAGGGCACTGTGGAAATTGGAAGTCAGAGTTTGGAAATTGTGGACACGTTCAAATACCTAGGAAGTGAATTGATGCAAACTGTTAGGTTGGACATGGAGAGTGGCAGGAGGGTACAGCAGAGCAATGCATTCTATCTCTCTCTCTTAAGTTAACAGCCCTGGGGCTGGTTTGCAGCAACTCGCCAATCTTCTCTATTCTCCGCCATCCTCTTCAATTCACGATATGTTTTTGTGTTCGTGTCTGCCATTAACTGTGTGATGTATGCAAGTGGTGGTCTTCCTCTAGTGTTTTTCCCTTCTAACATCCCTTCGATGACTCTGGATAGCAGGCTATTATGTCTGAGAATATGACCAACATATTTGCTCTTCTTGTTTTCAGACTTTTCATAAAGCTTCTACTTTGTCCTCCTCTTCTGAATACCTCTTCATTTGTCATATGTTGTACCCAACTGATCTTAAGCATTCTTCTCCAGCACCAAGCCTCAAAAGCCATCAACTTCCTCTCTTCTGACTTCCCTATTGACCAGGTCTCACTACCATACAAAGCCACACTCCACACGTATGTCTTCAACAGTCTTTTCCTTATTTTTAGGTCTATACTTCTAGATGTGAAGAGATTCTTCTTTCTATAAAAGGCGTTCTTTGCCTGAATAATTCTACTCCAAATTTCTCGTTTGCTGGTTCCATCATACGTTATCAAGCTTCCCAGATACTTATATTCCTTCACATGTTGTATTCTATCATTCTCGATATAAATTGCTGGTGCTCTTCTCTTGGTTCCGACTGCATACGAGTATTTTTGTTTTATTTTTATTCATCTTCATCTTAAATTCGTTTTTAAGGTTGTTATTCATTACATGAAGTATCTGTTGAAGATCATCTTCATTATCTGTTGTTAAAGCAATGTCATCTGCGAATCGGAGCATGTCAATCTTTTCCCCATGTAGGGTAAACTATATAGTGATTGGCCACTTAAGGTTTGTTTGATATTGCACACAAAGAAAGTAAACGAGATATATAGTTTAATTTTTTTATTGAGTATTATTAACATCTATGTAGTGTCTGCTAACGTGCATTACAATTTCAACTTGATCAGATAATAATACAATTCCCAAATTTCAATAAGTTTAGAAAGATGCCAAAAGTTACAGTTATTGGCCACTTTTGACAGTTATTGGCTGGTATAATTTCAGTGATTGGCCACTTATTCCTAAATTATGGCAATTAGCTTAATTGCCACAATTCCGAACTGATTGAATTACAGAAGTATTTCCTTGTACGTACTGTTGCAAAAAAATATTCATTTCCGTCCATAGTGTTGATATCACTCGCCTTTAAAGTAGGTGGTCTAAATTAGTTGATGTTTCGTGCTGTAGTCATCAAATACGATTCCATTTTTATTTAGTTAATTTACACAGTTCATAGAGTTCATCATCTGATGACACTTCGCAGTTAAGGGAACTGTCCGAATCGTCCTCTATGTTGCAATCGTGACGAAGAAAATCCTCTTCTTCTCTTTCAGGAATGTGAATCTGGTGGTATTTTGGTATGCACTTTCTGTGATACGTTTTGAGACAATAATCGCAAACAACACTGTCGTGAAGAACTATTCTTTGCTTGCAGATGCAACATTTGACACATGCTTTCATTGGAGTGCTTTGTAAAAAGAGTCTTCTCTTTGCGTGGTCGTAATTTAAATGTGTCGGTGAATTGTCTTGGTGTGGAGAAACTTTACCTGAGGTTTCGTTTGTTTCAAACACGGAAGACCCAGATGGAAGGTTATTTGACTTCTCTGTGTATTTACCTCTAAAGACTGCCCTTCTGTAGGTGAATATTCCTTCCCTATTGCTGGTTCGCTACGTCTTGATGCTTCAGCTGTAGGTCTACGTGATTTCTTTGCTTTGCTGGGCATGCAGTTCTTCTCTTCCCGTTTTCGTTTCCTTTCTTCTTTATCTTGTTGGGCTTTCATTTTCGCCTCTTGTTTGTTTTTATACAAGAGTTTGTATTTTTGGGATGTAATTGAAAATGGAAATCTCTCAGACACGCGCTTGCCTTTCCTTTTAAGGGTTTCAGCCCAAACTAAAAATTCACCCATGTGATCATTTCTAGCCACTCTTACGACCGATGATTTATTGGATTCTTGCAAAACACTTCCCTGGATAGGATTGTTGGAGATGTTGGGATTACCTTCTAAATTATATTCATTATTTACGTGTGAGGTGGTGTTACTCGAAGTTGTAGGTAGATTAACTGCTATGTTTGCAGGAATTTCCTGTGATGTCTGAGAATCAGCTTGTACTGAATCAGACCTACCATCCGATTCCCCATTTTTGACTTGAAACTTTCTCCATATACGGAAAAGAATGATGAACTCCTCATTATTTGTCTCCTGACCCATAATATCCTGAATTGTTTCAAACTCTTTAATCTTTCCTGCTCCAACAACTTCACAGAATTCTTTGTAACGTATAGATGTGGTATCTAGTTGTAAAGAAGGCAGTAGGCCTATTGCTTCTTTCTCAGTTCTTGATGACCGTAGGCATTTGGTATAATCCACAGTGTCGGGGTCAAAAGGGTACAACCCACATACACGAAATCCATGGTGGCGCAGCGGTCAAGCTGTTGGCCTCTCACCACGGCAGACCAGGTTCGATTCCCGGTCAATGCATGTGAGATTTTCAAAGTGAAATGCCACGTCCTGTGGTTCGGATTCCACGTAAAACGGAGCTCCCGTGGCTTATGATCTCGCGATTACCGGTCACGTAAAATTACAATCTTCTTTCCTTCTTCATTTGACAGAACTGTAGAGGGACCAAATGTATCTTTATGGCCTGGATTTTTATTCTGAACTGGAGACTTAATCTCTGTACACCAAACATTGTAGCCACAGCACGTACAGAAGCGTTATTTGACTGAACGTAAGCCAGTGCTCTCTCCATTGCCCGTGCACTATAAGCCTTCTTGGGGGCCTTGGGCATGATGGATAGGCCCTATTTAAATGTCTGCACCTGTGTTAACATTTGGACACAGTTATTAACCATTACAAATGACAGTGATTGGCCACCTGGCCAATAACTATTTTTCCACAATTATTCACACACAGTTATTGGCCACACCAAAACGGCGCGTAATATTGTGATTGATGGCATTTCAATTAGGCTAAACATCATTCCATGCCTCAAACTTCATCTACGTACAATATAAATATTTCAGAACAATTCATTCTCCTATGAGATGGCTGAACAAATTGCTCAATCCTTAACAAATATGTAAGACATACCTTAAAATTTGGAGGGAGGTTCACATCAACAAACACAATACGCCATTACTCAACAGTCATGCTCCTGGTGACAAGGAAAGTAAGCTGGTATCAACAAGGAAGGTACACAGCTGCTATCTAGTGGCATCAGCTATAGTCAGGCCATAACCAAAGAGTACAAGAGGCAAAGAGATCACAAGATGGCCAATCACTATAGGGTGGCTAATCACTGTATGGTTTACCCTATATTTACTCCAACTTGAATCTCTTCTTTTATCCTATTTATGGCATCTTGGACATACAAATTAAATAAGTAAGGAGATAGCGAGCATCCTTGGTCGTACTCCTTTTCTTATTTCAACCTCTTCCTGGTTATTGCCAGATCTTATTATTCCCCTTTCATTCTTATATAAACTATGTATTATTCTTCTATCTCTATAAGAGAATCCCACTTTCTTTAGTAACTTGAACAGTATATTCCAATTCACGTTGTCAAAAGCTTTCTCCAGATTCACGAATGCTAGATATGTTGGTATTCCTTTTCTATTTCTCTTTTCAATTATTTGTCTTAGAGTTAATATTGCTTCTCGTGTTCCAATGCTTCTTCTGAATCCAAATTGGTCGTCTGTAATGTAGTTATCAAGGTTGTTCTCTATTCTCCTAAGTATAATACGTGTAAGAATTTTAGATGCATGTATTGTCAGGCTTAATGTCCTAAATTGATCGCAATTTTGTGCTCTGGCCTTCTTTGGAATTGGAATTATTATGCACTTAGTGAAGTCAGTTTGTACTATTCCAGTTTCATACATTTTGCATATCATTCCATACATTGCATCTTCAGCTTTCTCTCCGCAGTTATTTAATAGTTCTGCAGGGATTTTATCTACACCTGGTGCTTTTTTGTCTTTTAAATCTTTCAGTGCTCTTTTAAATTCCGATTTTAGTATTTGGTCACCTCTATTCTCTGCATCTGTCTGGTCTTCTTCCTCTATTACTTCCTTATTCATAACTTCATCTCCATAGAGGCTCTCTAGATATTCTTTCCATCTCTTCCCAACCTTTCCCTCTTCATACAGGTATTGTCCATTGTCATCTTTAATACCACATGTCTTCTGCTTCTTCTCACCAAAAAATTGCTTCACATTTCGATATGCTTTTTCTAAGTTATTTGTTTTAAAATCGGTGTCTATTTCATCACATATATCACATAAGTATTTTTCTTTGTCTCTTTGTCTATCAAAGTGTAAGAAAACTTGTTTGGGACAAGGAAATACCATGGAAAAGCAAAGAGGTACCGGTAATGTATAAAGTGTACTATGTACCCATATTAACTTATGCAGCTGAGACTTGGATCTTGACAAGCAGGCAAGAGAGTAGAATCCAAGCCAGTGAAATGAAATTCCTAAGAAGTATGATAAGAAAGACAAGGAAAGACAGAGTGAGGAAGTTGGATGGGAAAACTAAATGAGAGAATTGAGAAGAATAAACTAAGGTGGTTTGGACATGTAAAGAGGATGGAGGAAAATAGAATACCAAGACAGATGCTGGAGGCAAAGTGCAAGGGTAAGAGAGCAAGGGGAAGACCTAGAGCAAGGTGGATCGATTCAGTGAAGAACAGCATAAGAAAAAGAAATCTGGACTGGGACAAGATCGTGGAAGGAAAGAGGAAAGTGGAGAAGTGCCATAAATACCCCGACCCGGCAGGAACTGGATAAGGGGGAATGATGATGATGATTGCGTTAGGTCTGAATTACCTTGTTATTTCAAGCTTTAAAGCCTTAAACTTTAAAAAATCCCTGGTAGGTAGGCAACGCAGTTTATAAATTTGACCCCACCCCCATGTTGGTGAGGAGTTTTTTGCCCCTGCTGAAGTGTATCACAGCAACAGTAGCTAAACCTTCATACATTAGTTTGGTGGAGGAAGACTGTTTTGGTGATGGGATCGTCATAAGTTTTGCAACATTAAATTAAATTGTTCATTTTTCGGTGCTTAATGCCTTAATATTTATCAGAAATAATTACCACCAGGGGCGGTGCGTCATTAAGGGCCAAAAGGGCCCGGCCCACCCTGGCCGTTAGGCTGTACTGTACGAAATTTGTTTTATTAATGTCTTATAAAATTAGTTTAAATTACAGATATTCTACTTAAAATAAATGGTTTTCCCTTCTAAAATCCCTAGAAAGAATTCAGTATACATAACTCATCCCTAGCTTAAGTTCCCGACAGTCTCGTACGGTATATTGTAATACAGTAGCGAGGGTCGCTGCACAGAGCCTTCCATGTTAAGTATATGTGGTAATGGGCCGGTTGGCAAAACAGTGAACATAGCACTGTCTTGCATGCGAATTATTGTGGGCTACGAAAGGCTTTTCGTGTCTTCTCAAGGGCCTGAAAAATTGGCCCATAACATTGCTCTAGAATGAAAGAATCTCTATTTCTGTCTCTGTTTGAAACCAGCTTAAGGGGATCGGTTTACCCCATGCCATGCGCAGGTAGACCACTGATAGCCATTGTTCACAGCCTGTCGAAACACAAACACCAAGGTGATCGAAAATTTGCCTCATCCAACCATAGGAGGGGAGAATATATTTACAAATAAGGAGCCAGGTGAGTACAGTTATTAATATTTGTTTCAAATGTTGTGTTGTGTGGAATTATAATGGGAATATTGGCAACAATAAATGGCATATATAAAACAATATTTAAAATAAAATGAACCAACAATTTTATCATCTGGCCCAACCTAAAATTTTAGTCAGGAGCCGCCCCTGATTACCACACTTACTAAGTTTTCTGACGGGATTTCTTGTATTTTATTTTCGAAGGGCAGAGGCGGACTGTGGGTGTCACTGTAGATTTGGTATTGTTTTGTAGAGCTATTTGTCTTGTATATTGGGATCTGTTGATGCTCGCTTGACGAGCCAAACATTTTATCACTTAGTTTTCTTCTTCAATAGTCCATAATATATATAAATCTTAATCACATGTAATTGATTTCAGCTTATATTTCTCATATTCCAGTAATTGGAATGATTTTGTTTTGACCAACTGAAAGCTACAATATTAATTGTTAAACAAATATTTGACTGTCCCAAAGTACTCTCATCAGGGAGTTTAGAAATTGACGTGAGGGCTGGAACGGGGTGCACTCAGCCTTGTGAGGACAATTGAGTAACTGTCTGACTGAGGCAGCGCCCCGATCACGAAAATCAAGATTAACGGCCGAGGAGACCCGATGCGCTGATCACGCATCATCCCAATATCTGCAGGCCAAATGGCTGGGCAGCGGTCGCTTGGTAGGCCTAGGTCCTTCAAGGGCTGTAGTGCCAGGGGTTATATAAAGTACACTCTGGAAGATGGAAATTGCAATACCATGAAGCAATTGTTCTACTGAGTGAAATGAATGTCATCGCACCAGGAGATGGCAATTCAACACGCTACAAAGGGTTAAGGGACGTCTTGCTGTACGCATGCACGGCCCGCCTATTCCAAACCTTAATATATCGGCTGGTAGTCAGTTGCTGCTACTTCCTGCATGATAATTTGTTATCGGGCTTCACGTGTGTGTATTGTTACCTTCCTTCCTACTGTCAATATTCTTAGAAACCTTTGTGTTTACTTTTAACAGTGTGGCAGTATCAGGTACAGTAATTGAAACAGTGACCAACTTAATGTGTTTGGAACGCGCGATACGCAGTGAGCGGGAAGACAACTGCAGTTCAAACCTGACTGCCACCTCCTGGCGCGATGTCAGTAGTCATCATCTTCCCACAAAGCTTGGCGGGCTGACTCAGCTCTCCACTGTGGATTTGAGATGGAGATGTGGGAGGTGGTGTTTCTTGTTATTGAGGGTCTCGGGCCAATGCCACCACATCACTACATTGTACAGCCACAACAAGCAGTAATAAGAGCATCTAAAAATCATTAAATCTGGAGAAGTATTACACAAATATATATTCCAATTTACCTGAGAATTTAGCGGAACGAAAGGATGCCTGGAGAGTGGAACGAATCTCTCATAGTGCCCCTGCATAAAAAGGGAGACATGGAATATCCCTTGTTAATACATCCTATAAAATGTTATCCTTTGTTATACTAAATCGCTTGAAACCATCTGCAGAGAACATCACTGGTGATTATCAAAATGGCTTTCATAGTAATAGGTCCACTACTGGCAACATATTTGCAATCAAAATGATAAGTGAGAAAGTGTGGGAGTATAATCATTGTATTCACTATTTTTTTATTGATTTCCTCAAAGCATATGATTCAATTCATAGAGAGAACCTGTGGAATGTCATGACAGAGTTTGGTTTCCCTCTCAAACTTATTAACCTGTGTAGATTGCGTATGGATGACAATATAAGTAGAATTCTCCTGAATGGGAAATGATCTGACCCTTTTACTAACAGAACTGGTTTAAGACAGGGCGATACTCTGTCCCCTCTTCTCTTCAACATTGCTCTCGAAAAAGTTATCAGAGCACTAAAATTAGTTCCGGCTAGCATGCATCTCGGACAGTATCAAAAAGTGCTTGCATACGCAGATGATGTACTCATAGGAAGAAATGAGGATGTGATAAGGAATTTGTTTGTTGAACTTGAGGAGATGTCTTCAAAATTAGACCTTAGAATTAATGACCAAGAAACTCAGTACATGGTAATAAAGAGGAATATTGACATGTTTGGGAAAGGGTTACCTCTTCTTATTGGCAAGCATAGTTTTGAGCGAGTTGAACATTTCATATTCTTAGGAGTCACGATTGATGAACAGAATCATGGAGAAGTGGAGATTAAAGTTAGAATACAGAATGCTTACAGAGTGTACTACTCTCTGCAGTTTTTATTGGGATCCACATTTTTGATGAGAAGTACAAAATTGAAAATATACAATACCATCATTAGGCCAGTTCTAACTTATGGTGCAGAATCATGGAGTTTAACAAAACAGGAAGAACACCAGTTGCAAGTTTTCGAAAATAAAGTGTATGGGAAAATTTTTGGACCATTTTTTGACCCCGCATCTGAAAGCGGGAGAACAAGATCAAATAATGACATACTCACTTTATCAGCAAGCACCAATACTCAACATCATTAACTCCAGAAGACTTCAATGGGCTGGTCATGTACTAAGGATGGGAGATGATAGGATGGTCTTACAAATCTTTGAAGAACTACCAATAGGAAAAAGGCCAGTATGAAGGCACGGAGTTCCTGGAAAAAAGAAATCTCCAAGAGTTAAGTGGAGGTATTTTGTGAGATCGGCGCGGGACCTTCGTGTCCCATAGAAGCCTTCTGAGTGACTGAGTGAGTGAAAGATCAGGGCGTTAAATGTGCTCCGGGAGTATTGCCTTCCATTCGAGCCCACAATGGAGAAGGATAACAGGTGGCCATATCCCGTATGTCTGGTGGGAAAGATCAGGGCGTTAAATGTGCTCCGGGAGTATTGCCTTCCATTCCAGCCCACAATGGAGAAGGGTAACAGGTGGCCATATCCCATACGTCTGGTGGGAAAGATCAGGGCGTTAAATGTGCTCCGGGAGTATTGCCTTCCATTCCAGCCCACAATGGAGAAGGGTAACAGGTGGCCATATCCCATACGTCTGGTGGGAAAGATCAGGGCGTTAAATGTGCTCCGGGAGTATTGCCTTCCATTCCAGCCCACAATGGAGAAGGGTAACAGGTGGCCATATCCCATATGTCTGATGGGAAAGATCAGGGCGTTAAATGTGCTCCGGGAGTATTGCCTTCCATTCCAGCCCACAATGGAGAAGGGTAACAGGTGGCCATATCCCATATGTCTGATGGGAAAGATCAGGGCGTTAAATGTGCTCCGGGAGTATTGCCTTCCATTCCAGCCCACAATGGAGAAGGGTAACAGGTGGCCATATCCCATATGTCTGATGGGAAAGATCAGGGCGTTAAATGTGCTCCGGGAGTATTGCCTTCCATTCGAGCCCACAATGGAGAAGGGTAACAGGTGGCCATATCCCATATGTCTGATGGGAAAGATCAGGGCGTTAAATGTGCTCCGGGAGTATTGCCTTCCATTCCAGCCCACAATGGAGAAGGGTAACAGGTGGCCATATCCCATATGTCTGGTGGGAAAGATCAGGGCGTTAAATGTGCTCCGGGAGTATTGCCTTCCATTCCAGCCCACAATGGAGAAGGGTAACAGGTGGCCATATCCCATATGTCTGATGGGAAAGATCAGGGCGTTAAATGTGCTCCGGGAGTATTGCCTTCCATTCCAGCCCACAATGGAGAAGGGTAACAGGTGGCCATATCCCATATGTCTGGTGGGAAAGATCAGGGCGTTAAATGTGCTCCGGGAGTATTGCCTTCCATTGGAGCCCACAATGGAGAAGGGTAACAGGTGGCCATATCCCATATGTCTGATGGGAAAGATCAGGGCGTTAAATGTGCTCCGGGAGTATTGCCTTCCATTCCAGCCCACAATGGAGAAGGGTAACAGGTGGCCATATCCCGTATGTCTGGTGGGAAAGATCAGAGCGTTAAATGTGCTCCGGGAGTATTGCCTTCCATTCCAGCCCACAATGGAGAAGGGTAACAGGTGGTCATATCCCATATGTCTGGTGGGAAAGATCAGGGCGTTAAATGTGCTCCGGGAGTATTGCCTTCCATTCCAGCCCACAATGGAGAAGGGTAACAGGTGGCCATATCCCATACGTCTGGTGGGAAAGATCAGGGCGTTAAATGTGCTCCGGGAGTATTGCCTTCCATTCCAGCCCACAATGGAGAAGGGTAACAGGTGGCCATATCCCATATGTCTGGTGGGAAAGATCAGGGCGTTAAATGTGCTCCGGGAGTATTGCCTTCCATTCCAGCCCACAATGGAGAAGGGTAACAGGTGGCCATATCCCATATGTCTGATGGGAAAGATCAGGGCGTTAAATGTGCTCCGGGAGTATTGCCTTCCATTCCAGCCCACAATGGAGAAGGGTAACAGGTGGCCATATCCCATATGTCTGGTGGGAAAGATCAGGGCGTTAAATGTGCTCCGGGAGTATTGCCTTCCATTCCAGCCCACAATGGAGAAGGGTAACAGGTGGCCATATCCCATACGTCTGGTGGGAAAGATGCAATATCTGCAGTGCTACAAACCCAGTTTGATTATTTGGGCATTGTCTGGTTAGAATATAGTGCCAGGGATGTACTGAAGGAAGGGACATAGCAATCGCTGTTTAGAGCACCCTCAGGGTGTACAGGTCGGACGTTTCTTTTAGACGAGTGAAAAATCTTAATGGAAGCCTGGAGGAGAGTTGCTACAGTGCCTGTGTTGTAGTCAGCTGCCCCATGCGGTCCGATGATTGACAAAGCTGTCTCCACTCCTGCTGAAGTACAGTCGTTGGCAAATATAACTGGGTTCTGTTCGTAACTTTGTAGTGTGTACTTCCGCGTCACACAATACTTTACTTGGACTGTACTGTCTGCAAAGCATTATTGTCACATGCTCAAGTCTAGAATTCCATTACATCAAAGTGGTGGTAACAAATGTGAAGTTAGAGAGTGACTGTGTGCAGGCTCACCCGCAACCTTCAAGGTCAAGGACAATCGTCTAAAACAAACGTTTGGCTTGTAGCAATCATGATTGCCTCTGGCAGCCAATAGCTCACCACGATACCTATCATTGTGGTTCATGTAAATTCAAAATTTGTTAGAAAACACAACCTGGAGCCAGTTCCCATGCCATTGTCTGTATCGAGTCGTAGGTACCTTCTCAATCAAATGTGTGTCCGCAGTCTGCCGTGTAGCAGCCACGCCTGTAGCTGTGTTAACACCCGAGGGACAGCTACACGGCCCATCGGTGTCTATTATCACATTTTTGGATGATCCGGATCTCTTCTGTCCATTGCTTCCATACCCATGTCACTGCAGTTGCATTATACACTGTATGACTAGGAATATCCAATATGAAAATGCGTCAACATTTGAACTCTGTAGTTGCTTGTGTGACATTCTTTTAATAGGTGTTACACTGGACCACTCGCTGCCATCAGATAAAGAGGAAGGTTTCAGTACTGTGTGGGGATCCTCTGTTTATTAGTCACAGCTTCATCTCTGTGTATTTCAGTGTGGAACAGATCTACTCTGAATGAGAGCTGCAGATTAGTACAGTAACAGGATGTCCGAAGGCAACACCTGGGATAAGCTTGTAACGTGTTTTTCGAGGGGTTTTATGCAACTGGCATAAGTCAGTAGGAAGCCATTCTATATTTATTTACGCGGCAAATTGTTCAGCCAAGAGAATTTTTCATGGTAATTTATTATTATTATTAATTTATTATAATTATTATTAAGGTATTTTCGGAGCATTTTATAAAAATTATTAGCATTCAGATGGGTTTTCTATGTCTTAGAAAACGCTATCAAGCAAATTATTACGAACGACAATATTATAGAAAATTATGTGATTACGGAATTTTACGGAGTTTTGTCAGTTAGGGTATTTGAGAGACATGACTCACTGGGAATTCGAGTACAAGCTGATTCCTGTCGAGAAGTATTACGCAAGGCTGGGTCGCAAGGTCTAGAAAAGACGAATTGTTGGAACGGAAATCGACTTCTCCCTCTCGCGCGCCGAGTGTAATGAGGCAGAGGAGGGGAACTGGCGGCGTGCTCAGCCAATCAGTGAGGACGACGTAAGCTAGATGTCGGTACCATGGTGGGGAAGCCAACAGGTGCATATATCGTTCGACGCGCCGTGAAACGGGGACTATCTGTGAAATACTTGCGGAGTATGGTTATACGCGGGGGACGCTCCGATGTTCCGTGGAACGAACAATCTGTGTAGAACTTGCAGAGTACGGTCGCAAGTGCGTGTCGCTCCGATGTTCAGTGGAGTTAGCGACGAACTTTTGTAAAACTTGGTTGTACGAGTGTTTGGGTCCGAGGTACGGACCATAGAATTATCTAATCTACCAGAATATCATCAAATTCCGACGGAGATGACGACGTCCAGGAGACTGTGGGAAGCTCACGGCATCAGCAAGTACGAGGGAAATGCCTTGGCAATTTCCAATGGTAAGCGCAAATGACGCAGAAATACGCAATCTCTCATTTTTCTTTGTTTTACATTTCATATTTCAGTAACTTCATAGCTTGGAAATAAGAGTAAAATCAATTTATCAGACTCCGTTTTCACGTAATTTTCTATCGGTAATATTCAAATCACAACGCTCCAATTTAAATTTTGTACTTATTATTATTATTAATTTTGCTATACTTGTTTTATATAATAAATTCATTTCTTTTACAATGCAATCTTTGCTTTCAGTAGGTAGCATTAGATATAGACCAATTCCTTCTCCTGATACAATTGTTTGTTGGGTTAATGATCAAATCATACCACGATCTGAGTGAATAGTGTCTTGAAGGTGTTCTGCCAGAGCTAGACGTTGTTAAATACAAATTTAGATTTCAACATTGCATTGAGGTCTTGGCGCCCATTAAAACAACATAGCTTAGGCAAAGGTAAACAGTTACATTTATCACCCAACAGTTAGGGGCTAGCAAAACGTTTCATTTGTCGCCGACAACTTGGGGCTGAAAACCTAATAACATTTGTGGAAGGAGAAGGGTATATATTTCTGTGCCTGTATTTTAGGGGTTATTTGTCGGTATCAGTGTATATCATTATGGGGGATGAGAAAGAAAGACAGATGAGGTTACGTAGTGGTCATCAACGGGAGGGTGATGATACGAGCAGTATGTCGAGTGATGGTAGTACCGGGGTAGCGGATGTAAATCCCGATACTGAAACAGGGAGTGTAGGCGGCCAACCACAATTAAAAACTTTACTTCTCGAGTTCATGTATCAGAACAAAGTTAGTAGTGATGCCTTAAATGCAAAATTAGAACAAAACAGTAGGGAAAATAAAGAAAGTACAGATGCCTTAAACGCCAAATTAGAACAAAACAGTAGGGAAAATAAAGAAAGTACAGACGCTTTAAATGCTAAACTGGAACAAAACAATGCTAAATTAGAACAAAACAGTAGGGAAAATAAAGAAAGTACAGATGCCTTAAATGCAAAATTAGAACAAAACAGTAGGGAAAATAAAGAAAGTACAGAAGCTTTAAATGCAAAATTAGAACAGAATAATGCAAAATTAGATAAGAACAACAAGGAAATTAGTGTGAAAATGGAGCAGATTAGAGGAGAAATCAGAGGAGTAATGGAAGAGAAGGTTAAAGAGATCATTGCAGATGTAGACAAGAAATTAGGAAAAGTACAGGAGGAGTTAGAAATTAGAATCAGTACACAGGCTGAAAATTTAAAAGAACTAGTGCAACTGGAAACACAGCAGGTCAAAAAGCAATTGGGGGGAGAAATTGACAAAATTCAGGTAGCAACTAAAGAGGTTAAGGAACAGCTGGGGGGTAGAATTGAGAAAGTCCACTCGCAAATATTTGCAGAAGTAAATGATTTAAGAGAGAGTAATAGAGAGAGCATTAGCAAGATTGAGGAGAAACAAGCAAAGCTATATGATAAAGTAGAAGAATCAGAAGGAAACATTAAATTAACAGTAAACAGTATTGAGAGGAAGGCTGAGGAGAAAATCGCAGAATTAGAATTAAAATTAAAAGCTAGGATCAGGCAAGAAAATAGTCAGAATAGGCCAGTTTTTGTGAATAACACACACAGGGAGGTAGAACTGGGTAAGTTCAGCAATCGACAGGGGTGCCCAATGGAGTTCATGAACACTATAGAAAATAAATTCGGGGAGAGGTTGGAAAATGGTAGTATTGAGTGGTGCCAGGTAGTTGAAATTTTAGAACAAGTATTTGTGGGGGAAACGAGGAATTGGTTTGCTGTCTACAGAGACAAGTTTACTGATATTAATGATTTTAAAATGAAATTCTGTGAAAAGTTCTGGAATGAGGTCATTCAGTCGCAGCATCGTGAGGGAGTAGTGTGTGGTAAATATAATCCTAAAGGAAGCTCCACCATGACCGAATACTTTTTAGGGCAGGTATTAGTGTGTAAATATCTGGATGGCTTGAAGGAGGAAAGTGATGTGGTAAGGTTGCTACTTAGGCACTTTCCCTATAGGATCAAGGAGGCTGCTTGTATCCAGAATGTAAAGACTATATCACAAGTAGAAAATTTGTTAAGCACATTTGATGCACTAGGGAGAGGGGGTTATGAGGACAATTTCAATCGGAACCAGGGTAATAATAATAATAGACCTAATGAAGCCAGGCATCAAGAAGTTCAAGGGAACGGTGGCGAAAGGGCCAACGCTCAAAATAGAAATAATAATAATCAGCTATATCAGAACAGAGGAAATGGCTATGGTAATCAGTATCAAGGGAGGAACAATGATTTCAGGGGAAATCAAGGGAGGAACAATGATTACAGGGGAAATCAAGGGAGAAATTATAATGACAATAATTACAACCAGAATAGGGGTCAAGGAAGAGGACAGCCTAGTGGTAGTAATATACAGCCAAACAATGACAACACAGCCCAGAACAACCAGACCAGTTTAGTAGTTAGTAGTACTACGGCCAGCTGTAGCGGTTCTTTAAACGCGAACCAGGCTGCGAAGTAAGGTCAGAATCTCAGTCTGTAGCATGCCCTGTCCATACAATTATACAGGAACCCTATGACCTAAATGTAAGAAATGAATTATTACATGAACTAAATGATGAAGGTATTATTCAGGAAGTGGTTAGTAAGAGCCCCATAGTTAAATTTAACGTGTCCGAGGCATACACAGAAGTTTTAATTGATAGTGGTTGTATGAAGAGTTGCATAAGTAGTGCATTTTATGATAAAATGAAAGGAACTGGAGTAAATTTTGAGGAGATGCCAATTAAAAGCACTTTTGTTATCACAGCTGTTGGGAAGAGGTCTAAAGTAATTTCTAAGCAAGTTTTAGTAGACATTAAAATTAATAATCATGTAGAGAAGCAGATTTGCCTTGTAATTCCAAATTTAGTATTCAGTGTTATCTTGGGTTCAGAGTGGCTAAGTAGAGTGTCTGGTAACTTATGTTATGATGTAGGGAGTTTGAAATTTAAATGGGGAGATTCTGAAGTAGAAGTAGCGTTCAATGACCAAATTCAGAGAAGTAGTGTTGTAGGTGTGATTTGTACTTTAAATGAGATATCGCCAGCCGTAGAGCGGGGTTCTCCATGTTTTGTGGGCAGTGTGATTACGAACGGAAGTCTAGAGGACTCGTTACGTGAGGCTGCATTTCAGGGAAATATAGAGGATGAACAGTGTGTTCGGCTCTATGATGTGTTATGGTGTAATAGGAGAGTGTTTGAGGATCGCATTGGTATGGCCAATTGCTATACACATTCATTGAACGTTATTGATAGGTCAGTATTCACAGGACATATCCTGTACCTTTCGCTTATCAGAGTGCAGTTGAGGCACAAATTAATCAGATGCTTGAAGATGGGATTATTGAGCACTCTAACAGTCCGTATGTTAATTCTTTGATAACGGTACCCAAGACCGACGGCACTGTTCGTATTTGTTTAGACGCTCGTTTGGTTAACAGTAGAATTAGTTCAGATCAGCTGAAATCTATGTCAATAGAAGAATTAATGCAAACATTTGAGGGGAAGAAGTATTTCACTTGTGTAGATTTGAGTTCCAGTTTTTGGCAAGTGCCACTTATGTACGAAGATAGACCATTTACAGCTTTTAGTCATAAATATAACCTTTATCAATTTTGTAGAACACCTTATGGGTTAAAGAGTAGTTCAGCAGCTTTAATTAGGGCTTTAAACATCGCATTAGGGGATGACACAGGAGAGTTTGTAACCATTTACATAGATGATATGGTAATTAGTTCACGCAGTTTTGAGGAGCATCTACGTCATTTAGATATAGTTTTTCAGAAGTTAGATCAGGCAGGGTTCACTTTGAAGCTGTCTAAGTCGTCATTCTGTCAGTCAGAAGTGACATTTTTAGGTCATAGAGTGTCGAGTAGAGGTGTAACACCAGAAGAAAGTAGGGTTAATAAGATACTTAACGCAGAGGTGCCACAGAATGTTAAACAGTTAAAAACTTACCTGGGAATTTGCAACTTTTTCAGGAGGTTCGTTCTTAAATACTCAGGGTTGGTAGAACCATTCAGGGAATTGCTTAAAAGTGGGACTCGGTGGAGATGGGAGTCCAAGCATGAACAGGCTTTTAGAGCGCTGAAGGAAGGTTTTGAGAAAGCTGTAGTGCTGAAATATCCGTTAAAAGATAAGGAATATGTGGTTATGACAGATGCTTCACATATAGGCATTGCTGGAGTATTATGTCAGAAAGATGATGAGGGTAATCTGTGCATTGTATCTTTAGCCTCGCGAGGACTGACAGCAGCTGAGAAAAGATACACGATTACTGAGTTAGAGCTTTTAGGTATTGTTTTCAGTTTAGGAAATTTAGAATGTATTTAGTAGGGGGGAAATTTGAGATCCACACAGATCACCATGCATTACTGTATATGAGGACTTGTAAACTCAGTTCTAACAGAGTTAGTAGGTGGATTCTTGCTCTGCAGGAATACGAATTCACAGTAAAATATATTAAAGGTAAAGATAACATTCTTGCAGACATGCTATCGAGGGACACTAATTTATGTAGGGATTATCCTGTGGTTAAAGCAGAGGACGGTATTTTAATATGTGCATGTGTGGACAGTAGCAACAGGGCATCGTTACAGACACTGAGAAATAGGTAGGTAGAGCAACGTGAGGACGTTCATTTAAAGGGAGCCACTTGCAAGGTTGGAAGCAGGTGACGCAGAAACATTTAGAGTTTCCAAACGTATTGGGAAAACAGCATATGTGCTGGAGAATAGTGAGGGAAACAGATTATACGGAACGTATAATATACATAGTCTACGAAAATATGTGTCATAAAGTGAGTGTGTTTAGCTGGCGAGCCAGCCTATCAAATGAGTAAGTGTGGTGTCTGGTGCGTGGAAGATCTGGTCTTAAGGCAGGCGTATCAGAAGTCACACAGGGGGGTAGTATGTAAGTAAATGAGAGTTTTTAAGGTACAGGGAAATATGACGGGATTGTCGGATGCTGTTGAGCACTAAATTGTCTCGATGCACCAAGGCCATTTTTGGCAGCGCTGATGGGTTCCCATTTATCTCCAAGAGATGGGGGAGCGCTTGTATAGGGCTTGTTAGCTTAAGGCGTCCACGAGATAAAAGATGGGCCATCAGAATGCGAGACAGTCCTTCATGAAACTCATACATATCAGCACACGTGATTTCTGTTTACGGCCTCGCCATGTAAGATTTGTAAGTGTGTAATTTAAGGTAATTTGTACAAAGGTATTATTTGTGTGAGGAGAAATGGTCAGTGTTGAGAACTAGTATTAAGTAGAATATGGTCTACGGGAACTTAACAAGACAGGGCGATTACGGCACAGAAATATTTGGTGTTATATGTAATGCGCACTTACTATTTTTTTTTCAGAAGTCAATCTTAATTTAATCTACTTTAAAGAGAGATTAAGTATTATGGTCACGAGGCGCTGCCACAATAGTGTGATCGTGTGCTCAGTGATAAGTGAGATTAAATTTCACCATAAGGAAGGAACCTCCAGTGAAATTAGGAAGTTCTATGGTGATATAAATATATCAGAACACCTTCAATGCGTGTGATATGACCTCATAAATACATAGTGCTCACACATTAATTATGTCTATTTCTCCAACAGAGAGAAATTTGAGAGGCGGAAATATCCGTGGAACACTATTCCATATGTAAAACATTGGACTGGTTGCAAAGTGCAATCCATAGTGACAACAAACTTTGACGCAAAGTGCGTGAAGAAAAATTATGAGTGTATATATCTGTAATTTAGGGTGATCTCATTTATGTAATATGTATTTTGGATGGGGTTTATTAACGTGTCTGGGATAATCGGATAATGGACCGTCGTCACGGTAAATCATCCGATGATCCGAGGCGAATATGTAACGTGTTTTTCGAGGGGTTTTATGCAACTGGCATAAGTCAGTAGGAAGCCATTCTATATTTATTTACGCGGCAAATTGTTCAGCCAAGAGAATTTTTCATGGTAATTTATTATTATTATTAATTTATTATAATTATTATTAAGGTATTTTCGGAGCATTTTATAAAAATTATTAGCATTCAGATGGGTTTTCTATGTCTTAGAAAACGCTATCAAGCAAATTATTACGAACGACAATATTATAGAAAATTATGTGATTACGGAATTTTACGGAGTTTTGTCAGTTAGGGTATTTGAGAGACATGACTCACTGGGAATTCGAGTACAAGCTGATTCCTGTCGAGAAGTATTACGCAAGGCTGGGTCGCAAGGTCTAGAAAAGACGAATTGTTGGAACGGAAATCGACTTCTCCCTCTCGCGCGCCGAGTGTAATGAGGCAGAGGAGGGGAACTGGCGGCGTGCTCAGCCAATCAGTGAGGACGACGTAAGCTAGATGTCGGTACCATGGTGGGGGAGCCAACAGGTGCATATATCGTTCGACGCGCCGTGAAACGGGGACTATCTGTGAAATACTTGCGGAGTATGGTTATACGCGGGGGACGCTCCGATGTTCCGTGGAACGAACAATCTGTGTAGAACTTGCAGAGTACGGTCGCAAGTGCGTGTCGCTCCGATGTTCAGTGGAGTTAGCGACGAACTTTTGTAAAACTTGGTTGTACGAGTGTTTGGGTCCGAGGTACGGACCATAGAATTATCTAATCTACCAGAATATCATCAAATTCCGACGGAGATGACGACGTCCAGGAGACTGTGGGAAGCTCACGGCATCAGCAAGTACGAGGGAAATGCCTTGGCAATTTCCAATGGTAAGCGCAAATGACGCAGAAATACGCAATCTCTCATTTTTCTTTGTTTTACATTTCATATTTCAGTAACTTCATAGCTTGGAAATAAGAGTAAAATCAATTTATCAGACTCCGTTTTCACGTAATTTTCTATCGGTAATATTCAAATCACAACGCTCCAATTTAAATTTTGTACTTATTATTATTATTAATTTTGCTATACTTGTTTTATATAATAAATTCATTTCTTTTACAATGCAATCTTTGCTTTCAGTAGGTAGCATTAGATATAGACCAATTCCTTCTCCTGATACAATTGTTTGTTGGGTTAATGATCAAATCATACCACGATCTGAGTGAATAGTGTCTTGAAGGTGTTCTGCCAGAGCTAGACGTTGTTAAATACAAATTTAGATTTCAACATTGCATTGAGGTCTTGGCGCCCATTAAAACAACATAGCTTAGGCAAAGGTAAACAGTTACATTTATCACCCAACAGTTAGGGGCTAGCAAAACGTTTCATTTGTCGCCGACAACTTGGGGCTGAAAACCTAATAACATTTGTGGAAGGAGAAGGGTATATATTTCTGTGCCTGTATTTTAGGGGTTATTTGTCGGTATCAGTGTATATCATTATGGGGGATGAGAAAGAAAGACAGATGAGGTTACGTAGTGGTCATCAACGGGAGGGTGATGATACGAGCAGTATGTCGAGTGATGGTAGTACCGGGGTAGCGGATGTAAATCCCGATACTGAAACAGGGAGTGTAGGCGGCCAACCACAATTAAAAACTTTACTTCTCGAGTTCATGTATCAGAACAAAGTTAGTAGTGATGCCTTAAATGCAAAATTAGAACAAAACAGTAGGGAAAATAAAGAAAGTACAGATGCCTTAAACGCCAAATTAGAACAAAACAGTAGGGAAAATAAAGAAAGTACAGACGCTTTAAATGCTAAACTGGAACAAAACAATGCTAAATTAGAACAAAACAGTAGGGAAAATAAAGAAAGTACAGATGCCTTAAATGCAAAATTAGAACAAAACAGTAGGGAAAATAAAGAAAGTACAGAAGCTTTAAATGCAAAATTAGAACAGAATAATGCAAAATTAGATAAGAACAACAAGGAAATTAGTGTGAAAATGGAGCAGATTAGAGGAGAAATCAGAGGAGTAATGGAAGAGAAGGTTAAAGAGATCATTGCAGATGTAGACAAGAAATTAGGAAAAGTACAGGAGGAGTTAGAAATTAGAATCAGTACACAGGCTGAAAATTTAAAAGAACTAGTGCAACTGGAAACACAGCAGGTCAAAAAGCAATTGGGGGGAGAAATTGACAAAATTCAGGTAGCAACTAAAGAGGTTAAGGAACAGCTGGGGGGTAGAATTGAGAAAGTCCACTCGCAAATATTTGCAGAAGTAAATGATTTAAGAGAGAGTAATAGAGAGAGCATTAGCAAGATTGAGGAGAAACAAGCAAAGCTATATGATAAAGTAGAAGAATCAGAAGGAAACATTAAATTAACAGTAAACAGTATTGAGAGGAAGGCTGAGGAGAAAATCGCAGAATTAGAATTAAAATTAAAAGCTAGGATCAGGCAAGAAAATAGTCAGAATAGGCCAGTTTTTGTGAATAACACACACAGGGAGGTAGAACTGGGTAAGTTCAGCAATCGACAGGGGTGCCCAATGGAGTTCATGAACACTATAGAAAATAAATTCGGGGAGAGGTTGGAAAATGGTAGTATTGAGTGGTGCCAGGTAGTTGAAATTTTAGAACAAGTATTTGTGGGGGAAACGAGGAATTGGTTTGCTGTCTACAGAGACAAGTTTACTGATATTAATGATTTTAAAATGAAATTCTGTGAAAAGTTCTGGAATGAGGTCATTCAGTCGCAGCATCGTGAGGGAGTAGTGTGTGGTAAATATAATCCTAAAGGAAGCTCCACCATGACCGAATACTTTTTAGGGCAGGTATTAGTGTGTAAATATCTGGATGGCTTGAAGGAGGAAAGTGATGTGGTAAGGTTGCTACTTAGGCACTTTCCCTATAGGATCAAGGAGGCTGCTTGTATCCAGAATGTAAAGACTATATCACAAGTAGAAAATTTGTTAAGCACATTTGATGCACTAGGGAGAGGGGGTTATGAGGACAATTTCAATCGGAACCAGGGTAATAATAATAATAGACCTAATGAAGCCAGGCATCAAGAAGTTCAAGGGAACGGTGGCGAAAGGGCCAACGCTCAAAATAGAAATAATAATAATCAGCTATATCAGAACAGAGGAAATGGCTATGGTAATCAGTATCAAGGGAGGAACAATGATTTCAGGGGAAATCAAGGGAGGAACAATGATTACAGGGGAAATCAAGGGAGAAATTATAATGACAATAATTACAACCAGAATAGGGGTCAAGGAAGAGGACAGCCTAGTGGTAGTAATATACAGCCAAACAATGACAACACAGCCCAGAACAACCAGACCAGTTTAGTAGTTAGTAGTACTACGGCCAGCTGTAGCGGTTCTTTAAACGCGAACCAGGCTGCGAAGTAAGGTCAGAATCTCAGTCTGTAGCATGCCCTGTCCATACAATTATACAGGAACCCTATGACCTAAATGTAAGAAATGAATTATTACATGAACTAAATGATGAAGGTATTATTCAGGAAGTGGTTAGTAAGAGCCCCATAGTTAAATTTAACGTGTCCGAGGCATACACAGAAGTTTTAATTGATAGTGGTTGTATGAAGAGTTGCATAAGTAGTGCATTTTATGATAAAATGAAAGGAACTGGAGTAAATTTTGAGGAGATGCCAATTAAAAGCACTTTTGTTATCACAGCTGTTGGGAAGAGGTCTAAAGTAATTTCTAAGCAAGTTTTAGTAGACATTAAAATTAATAATCATGTAGAGAAGCAGATTTGCCTTGTAATTCCAAATTTAGTATTCAGTGTTATCTTGGGTTCAGAGTGGCTAAGTAGAGTGTCTGGTAACTTATGTTATGATGTAGGGAGTTTGAAATTTAAATGGGGAGATTCTGAAGTAGAAGTAGCGTTCAATGACCAAATTCAGAGAAGTAGTGTTGTAGGTGTGATTTGTACTTTAAATGAGATATCGCCAGCCGTAGAGCGGGGTTCTCCATGTTTTGTGGGCAGTGTGATTACGAACGGAAGTCTAGAGGACTCGTTACGTGAGGCTGCATTTCAGGGAAATATAGAGGATGAACAGTGTGTTCGGCTCTATGATGTGTTATGGTGTAATAGGAGAGTGTTTGAGGATCGCATTGGTATGGCCAATTGCTATACACATTCATTGAACGTTATTGATAGGTCAGTATTCACAGGACATATCCTGTACCTTTCGCTTATCAGAGTGCAGTTGAGGCACAAATTAATCAGATGCTTGAAGATGGGATTATTGAGCACTCTAACAGTCCGTATGTTAATTCTTTGATAACGGTACCCAAGACCGACGGCACTGTTCGTATTTGTTTAGACGCTCGTTTGGTTAACAGTAGAATTAGTTCAGATCAGCTGAAATCTATGTCAATAGAAGAATTAATGCAAACATTTGAGGGGAAGAAGTATTTCACTTGTGTAGATTTGAGTTCCAGTTTTTGGCAAGTGCCACTTATGTACGAAGATAGACCATTTACAGCTTTTAGTCATAAATATAACCTTTATCAATTTTGTAGAACACCTTATGGGTTAAAGAGTAGTTCAGCAGCTTTAATTAGGGCTTTAAACATCGCATTAGGGGATGACACAGGAGAGTTTGTAACCATTTACATAGATGATATGGTAATTAGTTCACGCAGTTTTGAGGAGCATCTACGTCATTTAGATATAGTTTTTCAGAAGTTAGATCAGGCAGGGTTCACTTTGAAGCTGTCTAAGTCGTCATTCTGTCAGTCAGAAGTGACATTTTTAGGTCATAGAGTGTCGAGTAGAGGTGTAACACCAGAAGAAAGTAGGGTTAATAAGATACTTAACGCAGAGGTGCCACAGAATGTTAAACAGTTAAAAACTTACCTGGGAATTTGCAACTTTTTCAGGAGGTTCGTTCTTAAATACTCAGGGTTGGTAGAACCATTCAGGGAATTGCTTAAAAGTGGGACTCGGTGGAGATGGGAGTCCAAGCATGAACAGGCTTTTAGAGCGCTGAAGGAAGGTTTTGAGAAAGCTGTAGTGCTGAAATATCCGTTAAAAGATAAGGAATATGTGGTTATGACAGATGCTTCACATATAGGCATTGCTGGAGTATTATGTCAGAAAGATGATGAGGGTAATCTGTGCATTGTATCTTTAGCCTCGCGAGGACTGACAGCAGCTGAGAAAAGATACACGATTACTGAGTTAGAGCTTTTAGGTATTGTTTTCAGTTTAGGAAATTTAGAATGTATTTAGTAGGGGGGAAATTTGAGATCCACACAGATCACCATGCATTACTGTATATGAGGACTTGTAAACTCAGTTCTAACAGAGTTAGTAGGTGGATTCTTGCTCTGCAGGAATACGAATTCACAGTAAAATATATTAAAGGTAAAGATAACATTCTTGCAGACATGCTATCGAGGGACACTAATTTATGTAGGGATTATCCTGTGGTTAAAGCAGAGGACGGTATTTTAATATGTGCATGTGTGGACAGTAGCAACAGGGCATCGTTACAGACACTGAGAAATAGGTAGGTAGAGCAACGTGAGGACGTTCATTTAAAGGGAGCCACTTGCAAGGTTGGAAGCAGGTGACGCAGAAACATTTAGAGTTTCCAAACGTATTGGGAAAACAGCATATGTGCTGGAGAATAGTGAGGGAAACAGATTATACGGAACGTATAATATACATAGTCTACGAAAATATGTGTCATAAAGTGAGTGTGTTTAGCTGGCGAGCCAGCCTATCAAATGAGTAAGTGTGGTGTCTGGTGCGTGGAAGATCTGGTCTTAAGGCAGGCGTATCAGAAGTCACACAGGGGGGTAGTATGTAAGTAAATGAGAGTTTTTAAGGTACAGGGAAATATGACGGGATTGTCGGATGCTGTTGAGCACTAAATTGTCTCGATGCACCAAGGCCATTTTTGGCAGCGCTGATGGGTTCCCATTTATCTCCAAGAGATGGGGGAGCGCTTGTATAGGGCTTGTTAGCTTAAGGCGTCCACGAGATAAAAGATGGGCCATCAGAATGCGAGACAGTCCTTCATGAAACTCATACATATCAGCACACGTGATTTCTGTTTACGGCCTCGCCATGTAAGATTTGTAAGTGTGTAATTTAAGGTAATTTGTACAAAGGTATTATTTGTGTGAGGAGAAATGGTCAGTGTTGAGAACTAGTATTAAGTAGAATATGGTCTACGGGAACTTAACAAGACAGGGCGATTACGGCACAGAAATATTTGGTGTTATATGTAATGCGCACTTACTATTTTTTTTTCAGAAGTCAATCTTAATTTAATCTACTTTAAAGAGAGATTAAGTATTATGGTCACGAGGCGCTGCCACAATAGTGTGATCGTGTGCTCAGTGATAAGTGAGATTAAATTTCACCATAAGGAAGGAACCTCCAGTGAAATTAGGAAGTTCTATGGTGATATAAATATATCAGAACACCTTCAATGCGTGTGATATGACCTCATAAATACATAGTGCTCACACATTAATTATGTCTATTTCTCCAACATAGAGAAATTTGAGAGGCGGAAATATCCGTGGAACACTATTCCATATGTAAAACATTGGACTGGTTGCAAAGTGCAATCCATAGTGACAACAAACTTTGACGCAAAGTGCGTGAAGAAAAATTATGAGTGTATATATCTGTAATTTAGGGTGATCTCATTTATGTAATATGTATTTTGGATGGGGTTTATTAACGTGTCTGGGATAATCGGATAATGGACCGTCGTCACGGTAAATCATCCGATGGTCCGAGGCGAATATGTAACGTGTTTTTCGAGGGGTTTTATGCAACTGGCATAAGTCAGTAGGAAGCCATTCTATATTTATTTACGCGGCAAATTGTTCAGCCAAGAGAATTTTTCATGGTAATTTATTATTATTATTAATTTATTATAATTATTATTAAGGTATTTTCGGAGCATTTTATAAAAATTATTAGCATTCAGATGGGTTTTCTATGTCTTAGAAAACGCTATCAAGCAAATTATTACGAACGACAATATTATAGAAAATTATGTGATTACGGAATTTTACGGAGTTTTGTCAGTTAGGGTATTTGAGAGACATGACTCACTGGGAATTCGAGTACAAGCTGATTCCTGTCGAGAAGTATTACGCAAGGCTGGGTCGCAAGGTCTAGAAAAGACGAATTGTTGGAACGGAAATCGACTTCTCCCTCTCGCGCGCCGAGTGTAATGAGGCAGAGGAGGGGAACTGGCGGCGTGCTCAGCCAATCAGTGAGGACGACGTAAGCTAGATGTCGGTACCATGGTGGGGGAGCCAACAGGTGCATATATCGTTCGACGCGCCGTGAAACGGGGACTATCTGTGAAATACTTGCGGAGTATGGTTATACGCGGGGGACGCTCCGATGTTCCGTGGAACGAACAATCTGTGTAGAACTTGCAGAGTACGGTCGCAAGTGCGTGTCGCTCCGATGTTCAGTGGAGTTAGCGACGAACTTTTGTAAAACTTGGTTGTACGAGTGTTTGGGTCCGAGGTACGGACCATAGAATTATCTAATCTACCAGAATATCATCAAATTCCGACGGAGATGACGACGTCCAGGAGACTGTGGGAAGCTCACGGCATCAGCAAGTACGAGGGAAATGCCTTGGCAATTTCCAATGGTAAGCGCAAATGACGCAGAAATACGCAATCTCTCATTTTTCTTTGTTTTACATTTCATATTTCAGTAACTTCATAGCTTGGAAATAAGAGTAAAATCAATTTATCAGACTCCGTTTTCACGTAATTTTCTATCGGTAATATTCAAATCACAACGCTCCAATTTAAATTTTGTACTTATTATTATTATTAATTTTGCTATACTTGTTTTATATAATAAATTCATTTCTTTTACAATGCAATCTTTGCTTTCAGTAGGTAGCATTAGATATAGACCAATTCCTTCTCCTGATACAATTGTTTGTTGGGTTAATGATCAAATCATACCACGATCTGAGTGAATAGTGTCTTGAAGGTGTTCTGCCAGAGCTAGACGTTGTTAAATACAAATTTAGATTTCAACATTGCATTGAGGTCTTGGCGCCCATTAAAACAACATAGCTTAGGCAAAGGTAAACAGTTACATTTATCACCCAACAGTTAGGGGCTAGCAAAACGTTTCAAGCTGTACTGCCTTCCGGGTATAGCTCCCAAGTGTTCAATGAGAAGGAAAAATCAGTTAGTTGTTGTTGTTTTAAGGAGCCTCCGTGGCTTAGGTGACAGCACGCCGGCCTCTCACCGCTGGGTCCGTGGTTCAAATCCCGGTCACTGCATGTGAGATTTGTGCTGGACAACGCGGAGGCAGACAGGTTTTTCTCCGGGTACTCAGTTTTCCCTGTCACAATTTCATTCCAGCAACACCCTCCACTCTCATTTCATTTGTCATTCATTTAATCATCTCTCCAGGGAAGTGCGACAGGCCTCGGCAGCCGGCACAATTCATATTCTCGCCGCTAGATGTAGGCTTCATTCATTCCATTCCCTGACCCCGTTGGTCGACTGGAAGCAGGCTGTGGATTTTCATTTCATTGTTGTTTTAAGGGGTGGAACAGGAAGGTCATCTGCCCCTTAAGGAGAAATCACAGGTCCTCAATAACAAGAAGCACCAGCTCCCACATCCCCAAGAATGCCCGCCAAGCTTTGTGAGAAGGTGATTACTGGATGCAACTCCAGGTCACAGTGGAGGTCCTTGAATTGCCTGAGGTGTGGTGCCAGCCACAATAAGGACAAAGTGGTGGTGAGCAAACCACAAAACATCTGTGTCCCACCACATGCAGCCAACTTGAATGCTTTGGAGATTGCCACTGACGATTTGATTTTATTGCAATAGACCATAGTAAAAGTAAGCCTCCGTGGCTTAGGCGGCAGCACGCCGGCCTCTCACCGCTGGGTCCGTGGTTCAAATCCCGGTCACTCCATGTAAGATCTGTGCTGGACAAAACGGAGGCAGACAGGTTTTTCTCCGGGTACTCCGGTTTTCCCTGTCAAAATTTCATTCCAGCAACACTCTCCACTATCATTTCACTTCATCTGTCATTCATTTCATCATTGCCCCAGAGGAGTGCGTCAGGCCTCGTCAGCCGGCACAGTTCATATCCTCGCCGCTAGATGGGGGCTTCATTAATTTCCATTCCTGACCCGGTCGGAGACTGGAAGCAGGCTGTGGATTTTCATTCAAACCAGTATCAGTACCTTGGATGCTTAATATCAAGTGATAACAGAATACAGCTTGAATTAAATAACCGTATTCGGAAATCAAGTCAATCATATCAGCAAGTTCGATATCTACTCTGGAATAAGCAAGTGCCACTAAGATAAAAACAGCCTCTGTTTTGAACATACTTTGTCTGGGTTGGAAACATGCACAACTACCAAAAAAGATGACAGCAGACTTCAGAAATTAAGTTTCTAAGAAGCGTGCTTTAAAAACTAGGAAAGACGAAGTAAGAAATGAGAAGATTAGAGGACAAGCTGGAATAAATCAGTCCCTGAAGGAGACCATAGGGCACGTTTGCGATGGTTTGGTCACTTCAAACGTATGACAGAAAAAAGAATTGCAAAACAATGGTTGCATACTGAGATCCCTGGAAAAAAACCTGTTGGAAGACCTAGGAGGAGATGGCTGGACCAAGTGAAGGAAGATATCACATCCAAGGGAATCAACTGGGATGAAGTCTTGAAGGAGCAGTGGTACATGAATAGACTAAAATGGAGAGCGCTCATAAATCACACCCTGGAAACTCGAGTGGAAACTTGATGATGATGATGATGATAATGAGACCATAGTTTCAGACATAATGCCACTAAATAGTTTTTAACAACAATTATTCATTCGCCTTAGTCAATACATAAATGAAAGGAAATATAATTAGCTTTGCTCCTGGTACATGTTTCAGGGATTAATAGCTTTTATCCCCTTCATCAGCCAATATATTTTAAAGCATAAATATAAAATAGCGTAGCACCTTAAAAAAAAAAAAGGCTATTTGACTTAATATGGTGCACCATGTAAGTAGGTAAAAAATATGAGACGGAATGATATTCAGCCATTAAATACAAGCGAAGATATACGAAGAGAATCAGTGGACAGTTCATTCACATTTAATGGCTGAATATCATTCCGTCTCATATTTTTTTGCCTACTTATATGGTGCACCATATTAAGTCTAATAGCCTTTTTTAGTGCTACGCTATTTTATATTTATGCTTTAAAATATATTGGCTGATGAAGGGGATAAAAGCTATTAATCCCTGAAACATGTACCAGGAGCAAAGCTAATGATATTTCCTTTCATTTATGTATTGACTAAGGCGGATGAATAATTGTTGTTAAAGACTATTTAGTAAGTCAATACAGAACCATTATGGAAAGTAATTCAAATAATAGAATAATGCCACTAGTTGACGGCGGTGAGGCATAGTAGCACTTAACGCTCTGTATGTCTGGCTCCAGAAAAACCCTCTGCATGACTGCTGCCATTTCCATTTTCCCAAGGGTAACTAAAGCAGCTTCCTTGACCTTGAGAAAAGCTTGAAGCAAGTGGATTGTCTGGTCTAATTGTGTGTGAAGGTGTGGTATGCGGGGCGGGGCTCGCAACCTTGTCATATGCTAAGTGAGCCGACCTTGCTACATTCTTAACATTCTCTGACACAATATCCTCTCTTAAGTTACTTGCAATATATTCCCTTCTTCAACACGAGACATAATTTTGACATTTAAAACAACTTTAGTACAACAGGTGAAGAAGGTGACTGTATCTCCCGTATGTGATATGATAGTTAACTTTGTTGTTACTCTGTCAATAAACAAGTCAGTTACAGAGGCTCATCCTTGCTAGTTCTGTGTTGGGAGCCCACCTCCTCCAGAAAGCATGGCAGAGCAAAAGTTTCTGCAGACCTTCTTGCTCAAAATCATTAGTGAATTGGCAAGTGTCAATAGTCGGAGATGGTATATTCGCTTTCACGGCCAGTGAATTAAACTCGGCATTTTTTTTTTTTTTTTTTAACCAATTACTGGGCACAAACCTAGAAAAATTGCTGAGTTTTAATAGTCAAAGAGTTTCACTAACAGAACAGCCTGCCTGGAGAACCTAGAAAAAACCTGCACAACGTTTGTACCGAGAAGAAACTTAGAATAAACTGCGATATAAGAAAGAAAGAAACTAAACCTGGAAGCTAATATTTTAATATTATTTTGAATTCCTCTGTCTTTTTATTTTTTTTATATTTATTTAATAATTATTAGATACAACCATGAAAAGGTCATTTTACACTAATATTTTAACAATTTCAAATAATATTAACAACAATAACAGGTAACAATTGACAGTGATGGCAGCAAGGGATAAATCTCGGGAATGACGCAGGGAGTGATTGGGGTAGTGGGTGATTAGGAGGGTGAGGGGGTAGGATTTGAGGGTGAAAGGGATCTTCTAATGTTATGTTTGAATGTTCGATAGGAAGAGAATATGTCAATAGTTGGAAGGGAGTTGCTAAGGGTAGGTCGACGGTGGAAAATAGAGCGCTTCTGTACTTCAAGACATGGGCGAGGTATGTGGTGTAAATGGTTCTGACGTGTTGAACAGGAGGGAACATGGTGTGGGAAGTAGCTTAAGAGCATGTTACATTTTGTGTAACCATTCATAATTTTATGTAGGAAACACAGGTCAGTAAATTGTAGACGGCTTCTCAGGTCGAGTAAATTGAGCTGATTTAGAATGTCGGATTTGGCAAAGTGCCTTAGTGAAGGATTCGTCTGATTCCTCTTCAATGAATCGCCCTCATAAACTGTATGTTTGTGGAAGGGAACTTAACTTGTGTTAGCATAATTGATGATATGTACTAGGTGCAAGGTATACTTCTGCCCTAGTAGAAACCTGGAGTAGGATTCTTTTCTGAACTGATCTCTCCAATGAATCTTGTTGGTCAATAAAACTGACATTTGCTGAAGATAAAGGAAAACAAATCATATCAAATAGGTTTTCTTCTTTGCAAGTCCCATTCTGTTTGGTGCTAAACATTGTTACTATAGTGGGTGACATCAGACACTTGTGTAGGAGGAGTCTAGTTTTTCTGTTTGCCATTAACAAGAAAATCTGTGAAGCATGATGTTATTTGACCACTTGACAGGTTATTCTATTGTGATATTACTTCAAGAAATGACACAAGAAATAGGAGTGGGGAGAGGAGTGAGACAGGGATATTGTTTATCACCTATTCCATTTAATATATATTTAGAAGAATTTATTAAAGAATATTTTGATAGAAAAAGAGGTATATGCTTAGGAGGTATAAGATTTGAGTGTATTCGTTTTGCAGATCATATGGTGGTTGTGGTTATGGGTGAGAGCCAGAGACAAGCAACACAAGTGTTGAAAGACCTAGATAAAATTTGTAAAATGTATGGGATGAAAATAAATGAGAAAAAACAAAATGTACGGTCTAAGGTGAAAAAGGTGAAAGAATTACAATAAAATTAGAAGATAAAATTGAACAAGTAGGTAGTTCTAAAGACCTAGGAAGTTGGGTTGCACAAGAAATGATCGGCACTAAAGAAATAAAAACAAGCAAAAGAAGCCTTCAGTAAGAAAAGAGAATTATTTTGTGGAGCGATAAAAGTAAGCCTAAGGAAGAGATTGGTTGGTGGTTGCTTCCTTACTTAGGGTGTGTGTACAATCTGTCTGATAACCGGTGTTAATTGTGATGGCTGTATTCGTGTGTGTATCTGTTTTAATTCAAGTAGGGACTGCAGACATTGAATTTTTTAAGTAGTTCCTACTTTTGCCGCCAAACGCCACCGTCAACGACCAACTAGTTCAGAACTTAGTTAACAGATGCCACCGCAGTCGGCTCTTGACGACGAATGTAGGAACTAAGAATGTTAGTCAAATGTTTAACCTATATATAATTTAGCTTCACACAGGTGTAATTAGTGGAAGGTTCTTTAACATGCCATAAATCTATGACATGGGACTGCCGGCTTTACTTCCCCTCCGAAGGAAGGCATACTGAGTGATTTTTAACGTTCTTAACAAATCCGACAACTTCGGCTGGGTTTGAACCCGCGATTTTGGGCATAGAAGAAGGAAGAGATTAGCAAAATGTTTTGTTTCGAGTGTAGCAATGTATGGAGCGGAAACTTGGACGCTTAGGAAAGAAGACGAGGGAAGAATAGAGGCTTTCGAAATGTGGCTGTGGAGGAGAATAAGTTGGAAGGACAAAGTGAGAAATGAGGAAGTATTAAAGAAAGTAGGAGCAGAAAGAATGATGCTAAAGAAGATAAGGAAAAGGAAAATGAATTGGATTGGACACTGCCTAAGGGGAGATGGTTTGGTGTAAAGTGCATTAGAAGGGACAGTCCAATGGAAAATCTGAAGAGGAAGAAGGTTTCAGATGCTGGATTCCATCAAGATTGATAAATCTTATGAGCTGATAAAACGTGCTGCTGAAGATGATACTCATTATGAATAAACCTTTTACTGAAAAGTATCAACTAAACACTTATTTACATATAGTAGCCTCACTTTCCTCGTTAAGGACCAGCTCGTCTTTGAAATCTAGCTGGATGGATGTTTACATTCCATAGCTGTGGGGTGCCGAGGCATTCACGGCTTAAGGCCGGTGAGCAGGTGGACAGGACTGGCGTCAACACCTTGTCTGCACCCTCGTGGACAGATGGAGGAAGCATCTTATTGGTCAAGAACCGTCATGTATTTGTCAGCCATAAATAATGGCTATTGTCGGCTCGTGCTAATGCTTAACGTTTGAGTCGCCGGTCGTTAACCTGGAAAGTGAGGCTACTATAACTGGGTACATTTTTTACTAACTTGTTTTACACCAGGTTGCTCTGTCACAATATTTGGAGCCTGTGTTCTTCCTCTAGTAACTGGAGGTTCCTTATACCAAATCGTACCATGTATTCCTTTCAAGCTATGAAGACATGTCCCCAAGGGAATGTCTTCTTCAATTTTTTTTTGCAGAGGCTGAACTATCTTCATCTTCGGAAATGTCTTCCTAATCAGTTTCTGCACTTTGTATTGAGTCCCAGTTATGATCACTGTCTTCTACGTTTTCTTCTTCTGAAGTATATGTATCCCTCCAAACAACTTCATTGTCTGAATTTCTTGCTCTGTTCATTTTTGGTGCTACTCTGCTCGACAATACACATAAGAAACGAGAACTACAATTGCTGGTAGTAGACAGGCATGTGGGGTAAAAACTTCATAAAGTACATAGCAACAATTGCATAAAACAACTTATCACAGCTCAACTAATTGTTGGAGAGAAATGAATCGCAACAAGACAAGTGTTAGACGAGTCCTCTTGAAAGTAGGTGAATTCTCAAGCTTGTGAAAAATAAACTTGTCGTGGCACACCTGGGTCTTTCTTCGTACTGGCATATCTTTGCCCTGTGTGAATCCTCAAGGGTTAATGACCATTGAGGCCATGTCATATATTTGAAAACCTCTATATGGAGAAGAAAAGGTGTGGGAGCTCTTGGTTCCCGCTGGAAAGTAGCACAGCGGTGTGCTGTAAGATGTACTACCCCAGTGTTGGTCTGGGCAGGGTGAACTAAGAGCCCGCTGATGAGCCTGACTTAGAGGCGAAACCCCCACAACAGACACGGCAAAAACCAACAAGATTTTCTGGAGTGGTTAGATAATTACATCTGATTGTACAAGTTTTGTTATATTTTGTTTCTGATAGGTGGATTGTGTTTCTGTCTCACCCTGTAGCAAATAGTGATTGGATTATGGATGCATTAATGTCCTTATTGCGGTTAGATAGCTCCTGCACAAACTAGCACAAGAATACTGTTCTTCTTGATATCATTCTCAGGAACAAAGGTTTTGCAGAAATAGATATTCTTCTTCAAGTGCCGTGTTTGGTCCCCGGAATATTGGCGATCACTATGGCAAAGGAGTTTTGGTTCTCCTCAAGCCGGAAAAATTCTCCAGCAGACTGAATCCGTGATCTCTCCTTTATATTCTGAAGCCAGAACACGTCCTCGTAGACCATCTTTTTTGCCTTGCAATATTAGATATAAACAATCATAAAATAAGAAGCATGGAAGTTGTTGACAACCCACACGAGTGCTAGCTGACATTCGCACTACTACTGTGGCAAGCTAGAGTTGACTGGAAATGAGAAACACTAACTACGATAGAACCTGATGCACATTATATCAATACTGCGCAACTTACATTGGTCTGTTTTCTGGTCTTAATGCACAAAGGACAAACATTAAGGAAGATCACCACTTATCTTGCTTACCTGCTTACATAAGACATAACCCAAGGCTGTAAAATACATTTTTATTCTACAGGGTGGGTTAGATATAGATCCCTAAAGTCTGTTCGCCGAGTCAAGATAGTGCGCGTAAATACTTGCATGAGGTCACTCGACTACCCGGACAGGGAAACACGCCCAGTTCACGTCATCGGCTCTGCCAGACGGGTAGCCAAGAAACTTCAAGATCATTACTCATGCCGTAGCTCTAGAAAAGACAGGACTTGCTGCACTTAGTGCTGTATACTGTTGCCTGTCATAAGCAGTTACTAATTAATTAATTATATACATAAACGAACAATAAATAAACCGCGCTGTAGCAAGTAACCGATAAGTCAGCCCGCTTCACATGTAGGCTATACACAGCACTGAATTTGGCACAGCTCTATGCACCCCTTGCCGGCAGCCCTGCAATCACGCGTGCAACTGTGTTTACTTCCACTATCCCGACTCGGCGAACGGACTTAAGTTTTAAAAGTCCATAAGTTTTTTGTTAAAGAATATTTTCACACGGAACAAGTTGTGGTCGGTTCTCGGGACCACGAGAATGTATGTACCACACCATAATTCCACATATGCTCCTGCGTTATCGACCAAATGACTTCAACTTGCAGGAATTTCATCAATTGACTTCTGCAGGAAATCCTGAGTTACATCTCCGAGGACATCTCTGAATCTCTCCTCCAATTTGTCCAGAGTTCGTGGCTTTGTTCGGTACAGTTCTTCTTTGGCCCAACCCCACGAAAAGAAGTCACAAGGGGTAAGGTAGGGATTCTAGTAGGCCATTAATGTGCTCCTTGCCGTCCTAGCCATTCGTTATGCCATGACAGCATAATGTCCCCATATTAAATTCCTCCAACGATAACTCCACACAAGGTCCTTCTTTAACATAACATGCACAGTATGCCTGCTGATTCCACTCTCACAAGCAGCCTGGCGTGTTGATATACCAGGATTGCAAGTGAATAACACCCTCACTGCTGCTACATTTTCTGGAGATCGCGCTACTGAAGGTCGTCCACTTTTTGATTTATTCACAACTGACCCAGTTGTCATTAGCTTGTTGTGACAATTCTAATGGTTTTAGCATCAAGTGGGCCATGAGGTCAATGAACACCTCGCCATCATCGCTGAACAAGGGCTACAGATCGCCACATTTCAAACTGCATAGCAACCTGGGTGCACTCTTTTACAGTCAACCGTCCTGCCATCTCGTCATTCAATGGATAAAGGTGCTACTACAAGTCAGGGTATTCTCACAGATACCGTAAAAAAACAAAACAATTTTCATTAATAAATACCATGGACATTTAAAACTAGGGAGCTACATCTAACCCAGCCTGTAGTTAGCACTGTGATGAACTCTTGATTTCAGAAGTGGACAGATATTCTCTCAGTGGTCACATGGTATCACAAATTTGAAACCTGTGTTCCAACACTGATTCTGTTATTTTGTCTTGGTATCGTGTATGCAATTCAAATGTTCTTCTTGTCAAGAAGGAAATTGATAGTAGTTTAAGAACCAGGATGTTTAATGAAAAGCACATGTAAACAAAACACGTTATTTATTTTACATTTGTATATACACAAGTGTTAAAGGTATGTACACATCAGCTGCGTTAGTGTACTCTAGTTGTGTTAGTGGCGTAGCTTGTTTTCTTCACACTCTTGGAGAAGGCAAGCCAAGTGCTGTTCATACTGGTTGTTAACTGTTACCAGACACTGCCAGCTTAGGGAATGTGCAAACAGTGTGTCTTTACAGACTCAATTTATTGGGGGTTGGGAAAATATAGAATGGTTTTTGTAAGCTGCTACTTCCTCCCCACCAAGCGACTTGAGTGTCCGGTATTGTTATTCTGTTACTGTGTCGGACGAACAGTACTTGAGTGTTTAATGTGGTCCTCGGCTCAGGGTGTTAAACAGTTAAACTCTGAGTGAAGTGTTTGACTAGACTACCATTAGTTGTAAGAGAAGTGAGTTATGTTCCTTGCTTCTTGTTGCGGAGCTTGAACCAGCCGGCCGTCACCCTGTTGTCTTTGGGCATGGATGCTGAGCGTGACACTTTACTGGAGCTCTTCTTGGCCGTGCCCTCGGAGCCCTTCTTCTGCACCGGACCTCTGTGATTCCTGTTGAGATCTGTGATGGACGCATTCTTCTTGTCCCGGCTCTGGACGCTGCGGCGGCTCAAGGACTCGATGGACGCCGCCCTGTTCACTCGCTGCTTGTTGTTCTCTGCGTTCTTGCGTCGGTTGATCCTGTTCATGGTGGAGGAGTTGAGACTCGTCTGCTGAGAGAGTGGCACTTTGGGAGGCTTCCCGTTCTTCACGTAGTTCTCCTTGTCGTAGTGAACCTCCTGCGCCTCGCGGGGGTGGCGTGGCTTCCAGGGGGCCAGCACGGAGATGGATCGCGAGATGGTGCGAGTCTGCGGCTGCAGGTGGGACGACGTCACCGACGAGAGCTCCTCGCGGCTCTGAGTCCTGCGCGCCACGCTTCGCTTGGCAGGAGTCGGGATGTCTCCAACTGCAACATTCCAGCTAGATGTTAGGGTCATCACAAAACACAAACAATAGTGGACTCTCTACAAGCTAACCCTTCCTTCAGCTTGCTACCTCCCTCACAATTTCAGTTGTATCTTGTTCTGAAAATGTATAAGTAGGCCTATTATATTTGAATTGCAGCCAATGGCCATAGCAGGGTATCTTAATTGAACGCCCGAAGGCTCCCATCAAGTTCAGTTTCAAGTAGTTCCAACTTTGGCTGCCAGAGATGCCACTGTCACTGACACCTAGTGGCGAACGTTGGAACTTGATACAGCGTTTCTAACCAAATAACCTACAAATTTAGCTACACACTACAAATTGTAGTGGTAGGTTCTTTTACATGCCATAAATCAATAACATGGGCCCGCTGGCTTTACTTCCCCTCAGAAGGAAGGCATACTGAGGGATTTTTAACGCTTTTAAAAAATCGGACGACTTCGGCCGGGTTTGAACCCGCGATCTTGGGCATAGCAATTCAGCATGCTAAAGACTACACTACCAAAGCCGAAGAACATATTTATAGTATTGGAATCTCTGTTTAGTTTACAACTGGAACCACTAGATGGGAGTGCTGTCACCAAAGAGTCTGTGCTATTAGCTTTATAAGCTATTGATATCCCGCCAGGAGATGCCAGTTCAAGATGCTGCGACGGGGTCTTGCAGTACGTATGCGCGGCCCGCCTATTCCAAACCTAAATATATAGGCTTCTCGCATGCCAATGGTTGTTATTGCAGCAGACAACACGCAGCCAGTGAAAGAAGGAATGTGCTGAGTGAGTGAAGCAAGTAGTAGCCAAAGTAATGTTTTTGGAATCCGCAATACGCAGTGAGCGGGAAGACCTCTGCAGTTCAAACCCAACTGCCATCTCCTGATGTGACATCAATATTTGGTTGGTAATACAAGGCCAGAACAATAAATATAGCAAGGTAAGTGAGCAGTGCAACAACATAATTATAGCAATGCTCCCCGCTGCAAGCTATGCTTCACTTTCCAGAACCAACTGTACATTGAGACCTGTGGAATCAGGGGAGGGCAGATACATCTCCTCTGGCTATGCGCCTGTGTGGCACTGTTATTATAGGGCAGCGGTTCCCAACCTTTATCGACTCGCGAACTCCTTCTACAACGATCTGAGTTTGGTGAACCACTGACTTTTAAATATACAATGTACATGTAACTGTTCCTTAGTGGGGTCGCGGTGTTGTTAGTATTGTTACAACACAAAGAAGCTGGCAGACTAAATTTCCATTGTAGCGAAATCAAATGAGTAGCCCGTTTGCAAAGGCCGCGTAAACCGAGTAAATGACGAAAAACTGCTACGACCAAACAATTTAAGCTAATGCCATATATTTTATCCTTGAAAATCAACATAAAAACATTTATTATTCAGTTAAAATCTGTGAAATCTACGGTTGGATCTTCTGTCCCAAAACATACATTAAAATGTTGACTTAGCGGTGTTCGCACACGTTTTGTGCAGTTAGCAACATTTGCACCAGTCACGGCGAGAGTCTTTAATGAAACTTCGGTTGCAAAACCCGCTATTTTGTTGTTTTACGAATGCCATTTGGATGAGATTTTTAGTAAAGAACTACTTAAGTTCCATTGTGGTTTATTAGGAAAACTATATTTTGAAAAACTAGAACACGTTGGGTGCGAAAAAAGAATCTTTTAAAATACATCTTAAACACTGTGCAACATCTTTTAGACAAAATAAAAATTGTTCAAATAATAAAACCTGGCTTCGCCCGATATCTTTCTAACAGTTTACGCAGCATAAGCTTAAAAGGCGCACGGATGGCAAGTTTCTCTTTGACTCGATTCACTGATTCCTTTGGTCATAAATGAATGTTTTTCTACAGAAACCTTTCTCTAGAAATCCTTTACAGAATGGTGAAAACCGCATCAAAATCCATCCAGTGGTTCTCGAGATTACCCGTTACATCCAAGAATCGGGGACTTTGTTATACTATGTAGAGACTATTTTAGTCCTAATTGCTACATTATAATATTGGATAAAAACCTTATTTTTAACCAAATTACTACAAAGTGCTGAATGTGAAAATCTTAGATGCCACAAAAAGCTAAATTTGGAATTCAATATGCAAAATGTTGATTTTTAAATGCTAAAACCACAAACTCTAATAATACTGTATGGTGTATTTGATGCACCTCATTTCAACCCTCAGACCTTGTTAGAGCTGGGATTCAAACCCTGAGCATTTGGCTGTCAGTCCCACTCACCAGTAGCAGCATGCAGGTAGACGACAGAGTGTTGCGACTGCTGACTGCTGTCCCCCTCTGTTGTGCTTTCCGCGGAGCTGGTGGCCACATCTCCCGCACTGCGGTGGTGGCGACGGTGGTTCCTCAGCGGAGGGTTGCGGGGCGCCTGCAGTTTGCCGGCATTACCGTTCATGTTGCTGTTGCTCTTGTACCGGCGGTGAGTCTGCAGGGGCATTGGTGGAGGAATGGAGGCGACAGACTCCTGGTCGGTATCTCCGAAGAATCTCAAGTTCTTGTTATCGCCGGTCTGCTTGTACGTGGCTCTCTCGTCTTCAGTGGTTGGGACCGGTTCTTTCTCGGCCACCTGCAAACAGTTATTTCTGTTGGTATCATATCAGAAGGTGCTTGGGTAGTGTTCATACAAGCTCACTTTTTGAAAATGGCACTAACGAAAGTCTATTGGTAATAATAATGACTAATAGACTGTTCTTGTGGACAAAATCCAATAACACACACTTTTCATCAACATTGCTGTGCCAAATTACAACATGTGTACAGACAAAATATCAGCACACACAGTGAATTTGCTGAAGACATAAAGAAGATGTGGCATCATGAAATGACAACTGTTGTATCACTTGTCCTCTCACCAACGGTGTTGTACCAACTTCTGTGAAGAAAAACTTGCAGGCATTGGACATTCCCATCAGTACAGAGACATATGTTAATAACTATGTACAAGACTGGACAACTTGTACATAAAGATGGTATATTGGCTTTCAGGGTCAGTGAATTAAAACTCAGCATTTTTTCTAGGTTTGTGCCGTGTCTTGTGTGGGGTTTCGCCTAGGACACCAAGCTGGCTCATCAGTGGGCTGTTAGTGTCCGTGCCCGGACCCCCACAGGAGTAGCAAACTGCGCGCTACCTCCCTTTTTTATTAAGCGCACCTGCGCCATCGTTTTGGAAGCCTTTATAGGGAGGTTAAGGCTGCTTAAGCTTAATAAAAAAAGGGAGGTAGCGCGCAGTTTGCTACTCCTGTGGGGATCCGGGTGCGGACACCAAGAGCCCGCTGATGAGCCAGCTTGGTGTCCTAGGCGAAACCCCACACAAGACACGGCACAAACCTAGAAAAATTGCTGAGTTTTAGCTTGTACGTAGTTATGAACACTGGCCATGAAAACCTACGCTGACATATGTTTACACTTGCTCAATATTATGAGAGTTTTTTAACCTTCCCACCACATAGAGTACATGAAATAGAAGATCATCAACTTGTTCTAAAATGCCATTCATTATTTCCCTCTTTCTGTAACATTAGGTGTGTATACATGAGACTAATAGTGGTAACTATAGTATAACTTTTGAGGAGGTGTCCATCTAGGTGATCTACTCTCCTCCAATTCGCCTTTCAAATATTATTACTGCATATCCCCCTTATTCACAGAATAATGCCTACGTGAAGACCAGCAGGTGATGCAAGTACAAAGCCAAACAATTAAAAAGGATAAATGTCAATAATGGAGACACCGATACGAGGAGATTCTGTCGTAAGAGGTGTGTGTTGGAGGGGGCAACGTTGACACGAGGATCATCGAACTGGAACTCCGGAGAAGCAGATCACACACTGATGTGTGTTTCAATCCTTCCCACACCCCAAAATGTCCCCATTAGCTTTCCAAATGTTTTTACGTTACTTTAAATTGTCTTATTCATTTCCAAACGTCACTCATGCAGTAGTAGTAGCGATCTTGACGATCTTGCTGACTGAGCTGAGCGGTCATGCCTCGCACAGTCTCGCCTACAGACCAGGAGAATCTCGGATATCAGTTCCCTTAACTCATTCCCACTGTTCGGGAGTTAGTCCCAACACTAGTCCTTCCCCCAAACAATACGATACGAGAGGCCTCTGTCAAGCCAATATCATTTGAAGATGTTGATTTTTGCGCTCTTCAAATATCTGAATGAAACAACCCATAATGTTGGGATCATAAGGTTCGTTCTTCTGGCACTCAGATCGTGTGACACTAGGGATGGTCAAACCAACACTAGAGGCAATGAAAATGTCATGCATTTAAATGATAAGTATTCCTCGTCAACCTTGGTTTTATCTAGGACAATATAGCCGACATCATATTATTACTATTATACGACTCCATTTTAATCACGCTCTTACGCCGGTATATCACGCCCGTTGTAACTTTATTTTGACTGACATATGCGCCTGTCACGAAGCCGTCGGTAATATTCATCATCTCATTTTTCAGTGTCAAATGCACGAGGAACCACGTCGGATTCTCTTCCGGTCGTTACAACTTTTAGGATTACAACACTGCTTAAATCTATCCACACTTTTATCTCTACCCTCATTCCCCGTTCTAAATTTCTTGCTAACCTAATTGCAAGATTGTTCTATCATTTTAAAATTCCCATTCCCTTTGATATCACTCGGTCTATGTGTTTGTTTCAGTAGAAGTCGCTACGGAGAGTCGCTTCAGCGAGAAGATTGTTGTACATTTGTATCCCAGTGTTTATCCTTATCTGTATATCACCCCCACTCTCTATGTTTGATGCCAGTTCAGGTTTGTAATTAAATACTCCCATACAAATCGTCTCTCAAACATTGTAACTGGGTAAAGAGCTCCGCTAAGCCCAAAAAAAGTCACATAAAGAAGAAGAAAATGATAAGTATGGTGTTCTTCTGGACTAAGCAGGAGGGCTCAGGATAACAAGAATAGACTTATTTTTGGTAATAACACTGTTGGAAAAATATTAAGTAACTTTAGGAAATATTCATTAATTGTTAATAGTTTTAATGCAATTGTTATTACCTCCAAAAGTGTGTGTTGGTTGGTTCCTCAGTTTAGGGGCTGCGACAATGCGGTCATGTAGCCCCGTGTACTTTGGGTGTGTGTAGAATCTGTCGGATAACCGTTGTTAATTGTGATGGATGTATTAGAGTGTGTTATCTGTGGTTCAGGTAAGGACTGCAGACGATCAATTTCAAGTAGTTCCTACTTTTGCTAGCAAATGCTACCATCAATGGCACCTGGCGGCTGCTCTTAAAAAATCCGACAACTTATGCCGGGTTTGAACCCTCGATCTTGGGTATAGAAGCTCAGCACGCTACCAACTACGCCACTGAAGCCGCCTAAAAAGTGTGTGTTCATATGAAATGTGGTCAAGACATAAGTAAAGTAAGCTGTCTGAACATTTTGAATTTTCAGCTAAAACGTGGCCGTGACTGTTCGTGATTGGCAATGTGGGTTATGGTAGTGCTTTGTAGAACAATTTTGTCTTGTAAATTTGTAACCTGGATCTGGTGATGCTCGCTTGACAAGCGAAACATGACATCCTTGTATCTGTGTAAATCTTTTTCACATCATCTCAATTTAATATCCGTGTTGAGTGTCTGAGAGTTAACTTGCTATTGTTAATAAGGCTTCAGAGCTTTCTGTATGGGCCCGACACATCAGTCCCATGCACTTCAGTCTGATAAACTGTGTTGTGCTGTTTGTCGTGTGTGTATTTGTAACCAGGAAGGAGACAGAGTGCAGTAACTGACCTTGACCTTGGGCTTGTTCTTCCTGGTAAGCCTGTCCAGCGACTTGAACCATCCTCCGCTGCTCGCCTCCTTGTTCTTGTTGTTATTGATGCGGGTCAGCGTGGCAGAGGACGTGGCTCTCTGCGGGCCGGGGCTCGGGGTGGGTGTGGCCAGGCGCTTCCGCGTGCGCACCGACTCCGTCTGTAGCACAGAACACAGTGACATTTTTTTCTCCTAAAATTCATCACACGAAAATTTTAACTTCATACTACTTGAGGAATAACCATAACATTAAAATAATTGCTGAGAGTACTTACACACCCCATTTTTTGTAACATTTTTAAGATTGGAAATAATAATAATATAATAATGATAAAAACCCAAAAATTTAAATGGTCTACATATAAAAGAAACTGTCTATCAATCACAACAAAATTAAAGCATTACAAGACGGTTGTTCAACCAGAGGTGGCATATGGAAGTGAAACTCTTTTTAGAGTTACTCAGAAAAACAGAATCAACAAAATTCTAAAAGTAGAAAGAAGAATAGCTAGAACATGCATAAATAAAAAATATCAGAAAGATGGACAATGGCGGATAGTACCAAATGAAGTGGTATACAGAGAACTGGAGCCCATCACTGATACTATTCGGAAGAGACGGATTTCTTTTTTTGGTCACATCATGAGGACACCAGAAACCAGATTATCTAGAAAATTGTAGTGAAACTTTGGAATATGAAACAAGTAGGATGGATTAGGAAATTAGAGAAGATATGAAAGAATTAGAAATAACCTTGGACGACTTGCAAAACAAAACAAAAAAATTAAAAAGCTGAAAGACATAAAAATAAGATTTCAACCAAAAATAGACAAACGTTATACAGTAAAAAGGGTATTTACAGATGAGGAACGCCTGAGAAGATCAGAGCGAATGAAAAGCTACTGGGCAACTCGGAAAGAAAACTGACTGAAGAAGAGGACCAAGAAATGATTGACTGAAGTGGTCCAATGAGGCCGTAAAAGCAGAAGAAGAGGAAGACGAATTCTCATTCAGTGCTCCTGGAAGCTACAACATTTCACATGTTCATGCGTGGTACCTATCTGCATTCCCAACGGCCATGGCCTTGACACCACACAGCCCACTACAGATGTGCAGGAACTCCCCAGCACTAGCATAAGGTGCTGTTGACCGACAAATGTTGCGTATGCTTCACCTCTGACGATTGCAGAGGGAACCCAATAACACCGCATGTCTATGACACTACGCTAACTCTATGCAGCAAGATGGTAGCACATTGATGTTCTGGGATGGCATCACACAGGGTCATCATACACCTCTGTGGTAGTTCAAGGCACTCTGAATGGCCAACAGTACTAGGAAGAACCAATTGCAGCCATTTGGTGAGGACTTCATCCTCATAGACGATAATCTTCCAGTTCACATGAACTGGTATCACCTGACTGGAGTGGCCTTTCTGTTCCCCAGACATGAACCCAATTCAATGTCTGGCATTGATTGATAACCTATTTACAAACATCCAGGCCAATCTCGCAATCTGCAGGTCCTACGCCGAATCACCTTTGAGGAATGGGACAAGTTAGACCAAAATTGCTTTGATGACAGTGTGGACAGATTGAAGCATGTCTCCAAGCACGAGGGTATGTTACCATCTTAACATCTTCAAGGATGATATGCCACCATCCCACTGAGAAACCACAGCTGTGAGCTAAACAGAGATATGTATAGCTGTATTATTACCATCATGCCTCACGGCCATTTGCGGTGCTTTGAGTAATTAAGATGTGATGCAAAACTTAGAAATGACGATCCCATCAACAAAAGCAGTCTTCCTTCCCCAACTAATGTATGGTGTAGCTACTGTATATGTGATACACTAAACTAGAATAGTAAACTAATATGTGGAAATGACCTACAAGTACTCTACTGTGACGATAGTAAAAAGCTAATACTACAACATATGAGGTAGTGTTTGCCTACTGTTAATGTGTTGTTGTTATTATTATTATTCTCGAGTCAGAAAACATCAAATAAAACACAGATACAAATACTATGACTATAGACATTATATAATATTTGACCAAAACTTGTTTTTCTTGCGGGGAAATGGCAAAGTTGCCCGAGTTGTCCATTTAACTTACTTACTTAATTCCTGCCGCTCCTTCCGGAGCATAGGGCCTTGGCGAAATTTCTCCACGCAGTACGGTTCCTGGCCATTCTCTTCACTTGACTCCAGTTCTTGTCCACCTCTGCAATTTCATTTTCGATCGTCCTCTTCCAGGTCTTCTTAGGTCGACCTCGTTTCCTGGTGCCTTGAGGGTTTCAATCTAGCGCCGCCCTCTCAATAGCTCCGTCCGGTTTCCTTAGTGTGTGACCAATCCAGCGCCATTTCCTCTCCTTGATCTGGATGCTAATCGGTTGTTGATTGGTGATGGTCCAAAGATCTTCATTTGAGATTATGTCCGGCCACCTCACATTCATGATGCGACGCAGACAACTGTTAATGAACACCTGTAGCTGGTTGTTGATTGGTTTTGTGACTTTCCATGTTTCACAGCCGTAGAGAAGAATCGACTTTACGTTGCTATTGAAAAGGCGGAGCTTGGTCTTCCTGGAAATGTTTCTATTTCTCCAGATGGGGTAGAGCTGGACAAAGGCATCATTTGCCTTCCTGATACGGCTTCGAACATCTTCCTCTGCTCCCCCATCATTTGTGACTATACTTCCAAGGTAGAGGAAGGACTCAACTCGCTCAATGTCCTTTCCGTTGACTGTCAAACTAGTCGTGATGTCAGAATTTATCCTCATCTCTTTGGTCTTGTTGGTGTTGATCATCAGTCCTGCACGTTCTGCTTCTCTCTGCAACCTCCCCAGCTTATCTTCTATGTCTCGGTACCGTTGTGCCATAAGACAAATGTCGTCTGCGAAATTCAGATCTTCAAGCCTGTCATTTATACCCCATTGAATACCCCTCTTCCGTCCTTCCATTACCTTCTTCATCACACTATCCAGGACCAACAGAAACAGAGTTGGGGAAAGGACACACCCCTGTCTCACTCCGGAACTGACCTTTATCTTTTCTGTTAATTTGCCTTCGTGAAGAACCTGGCACTCATACCCTTCGTACATCTCTTCCATGATTCTGATGATCTTTGTTGGAATTTTATATTCCTCGAGGGTCTTCCACATGATTCTTTGATTTACGGAGTCGAAGGCTTCTCGAAGTCAACAAATGTGAGGTAAAGGGTATTCCGCCACTCCACACCCTGCTCCAGGATGATTCGGAGGGTGTTGATGAGATCCACACAGCTGCGATGTTGTCGAAATCCAGCCTGTTCCTTCCGAAGCCTTTTTTCTACGCAGTCTTTTATACGATTCTGGATGACTCTCGCCAGCACTTTGCTTGGAATGGACAGCAAGGTGATACCCCTCCAGTTGTTACAGTTTGTGGTGTCCCCTTTCTTCGGCAACTTGACTATCAACCCCTTCTTCCAGTCGGTTGGTATTTTCTCCTCCTTCCAGATCTTCTCCAACAGCGGGTGCAGCAGATCGATTGTAATATCCAGGTCTGCTTTCAGTACTTCCGCTGGGATATTATCCAGACCTGGTGCCTTCCCCATTTCATCTGCTTCAACGCTGTCCGTATTTCGCCCCGAGTTGGGGAGTCGAGGCTGATGCTTGGGTCACTTTCTGCTTCCTCTTCATCTTCTCCTCGCTGCTTACTTTCTGGTCCTCTATCTCTATTAAGAACCTCCGCAAAGTGTTCTCTCCATCTTGTCAGCTGCTGTTCACACGTCGTGAGGATATCGCCTGTCTTGCTCTTCACAGGCCTAGTTTTATTAAAACCTTTCTTCGAAAGCATCTTTGTGATACCATAGAGCTCCTTAACGTTCCCCCTTCTTGCCGCTTCTTCTGCTTTCTCCGCCTGCTCATCAATCCACCTCCTATGATCCTTCCGTACACTCCTCTTTACCTCCTTGTTTGCTGTTGAATACTTTGCTTGTGTGAGAGCCTTCTGCTGCCTAGTCTTGCAGGTGTTGAGCTTGGCCTTAATCTCCTTCCTATGATTTATCTTGTCCCAGGTCTGATCGGATATCCATTCTTTCCGCAGGTAGTTCTTGTACCCGAGCTGCATCTTACTGGTTTCCACGAATATATTCTTTACCTCGCTCCACACAGTCTCCACGTCCTTCTCTGTCTCGGAGTCCAACACCTGGAATTTATTTCTGAGCTCCAGTTTAAGTTGGTCCAATCTCTGCTGGTTCTTAAGCTTGCCCACATCAAACTTGTTGTGCCGAGTGTTAAACTTTCGGCGGACTGAGACGATCTTCATGCGGAAGTTGGCAACCACAAGATGATGGTCACTACCAACGTCCGCTCCTCTCTTGTTCCTAACATCTTCCAAGCTTCTTCTGAACCTCCTGCTCACCGCGATATGATCAATTTGATTTTCTGTGGCTTGATCAGGAGACACCCAGGTGACCTTGTGGCACCGTCTATGAGGAAATACCGTGCCACCCATCACCAAATCCTGACTGGCGCACCATTTAACTTATAACGTGCTAAAGTTCAAGAGCTTTTTGTGGAGCGTAACATTTCTAATTCAATCTCGGAAAGAAAAAAAAAATGGCTCTTTACTTCATACATTTTTGAGAGGAGTATGAACAACAAAAATGGAATTTTGAATACACACTGATATAAATCTTGAAATAAAAGAACAACGAATGAGAAAAAGAAAAGGAGAGTGGCTGAATACTGTAACAAAAAAAAAAGTAAATTAATATTCAGTTGGGCAAGCTTAATTTCACGGAGCACTTTGTATCTGTGGAGCCGTATTCACCGTGGCCCACATTTTAACCGAGCGTGTGGATCTTGCTGACTTACGAAGAAAACTTGCTTTGCAGATGACACTCAAACTAATTTTAGCCGAAGACGTGATGGCTAATGATTGCGTTATCCACTTTATAAGTGAGAGTGGTTTAGGGCTAGGAATCTAAATTTTCCAGTGTACATGGACTCAAAGTTCTTTTTGAATTCTGAATATTTTGTTTATTCCATAAATATTGTTTATTATTATTATTATTATTATTAATCTTGATTGGTCACATTGGACCACTTGAGTCGTTCCACAATCACTTCTTCTTTGAAGGTAGTACTGCTTGGTTCTTGCGCTCTTTCCAGTACTTTTTCATTCTTTCATTATTATAATTATTAGTTTTATTTAATTTTTTGTTTTAATTTTTGGTTTTTTCAAATTTGGGTGTTAACCTCTAAATTTTAATTTCCATTCCAAATTTGTATACTTTAAACTGTGTTAAGAGGGGCAGATGACCTCGTAGTTCAACCCCTTAAAACAACAATAACTAACTAACTTGTTTGTTGGGGCGGGGGGGGGGGTCATAAATTTGCAAGCTTACCATAATTCCAAAATTGTCACAGGTTGAATAATAATGAAGGGGCCCAGAAGACTTGGTCCTAGGGCCCGTGACCCCGCTCTATGGCCCTGGCTCAGACAACCACTTTTTGATGTAATGAACTATTACTCTGAATGCTTTGAATTTGAATAGATTTTATAAAAGCAGTTATCTCTTGAGAAGTTGAAAACTTCTCTCATATTCCAGTAATTGGAAGTGGACTGACTGAAAGTTACAATAACAAAGGAATGATTACAATTTCGTTGTGTTGACCACAGCTGAATTGTTAACCTTTGTTTCCAGAGCAGACTGTTGGGCTGGGCAAGGCTACTCACACCTCCCTTTCACCTCAACCTGTTACCTCTTACCCAAGTCAACCTGGTTCAACTTCCGATCTGAGTCACAGCCCATATGGCTGGCCACATGTTGTCTTAGTTCTTCAAATCCCAGCACAGACAGTGGCCATACACTCCTGGTACCCTGATATTAGCACTATTACAGTCACAGGTTATCAGGGACCCAAACTCCTCAAATTAATTAACAAAAACATTAGAGAGTTCTCAACTATACTTTATAAGAATCAATGATGATGTGTTGGGAGCATTTGTGACAATATGAAAAGCTTTGTGGCCTTCTGGGAGACCTGGTGCAGGACTTTCAAGTTGACACGGTGAGGATCAAATGGTGATGAAGACGTCGCAAACACCCAGTTCCCGAGGCCAGCATGTGAGTCGAACCTATACTAGGACTCCTTGGGCCAAAGTCTGGCATGCTAACAACTTAGCCATGGTTACTAGTGAGTAGCGTGTACTTGGGGAGGATTTTTACCGATATTGTGACAAGTTATGGGTTGAGACCACCTTGTGGTCACCGCTGAAGTGCCAAAACAATTTAGCTCTGATCTAAGGGAAAAGTCTCACTTTGAAGTGGTGGCTTTAAAGCCAACCAAGAAATGGTTCTCCATGGAAGCCAGGAAAATGTGGGGATTTTTCTTAAAAGTATTCATTGACTCTTCATCACAGTCATTAAAAAAAAATATTTATATATGAGAATTCTTTCATACTAAAGTGTGTTTTCTCCAGTTTCCAGAAATGTATAGTTTCTGCAGATTTTCTTGTTGTATAACTAATATATATCCATTTTAATGATCAGTGTACACGTTTTGCAGCAGCTTAATGTTCCATGTTCTGTATTTCAATATACTGTATAGCCTAATAAACAACAATGAGCTGTAACAGGAGAAGAGCTATCGAGTTCTGAAAGTATAGGCCTATACGGTATTTTTATTTGTAATTTTTAAAAAATGAAGTAACTAACAAGAAATTTAAGGAACAAGCCTCTAGAAATCCTCCTTTTTCCTTTTATTTGCCAAAAGTACACTAGTTTATTGTGTCCTTCTTATCCATGATATTATTTTTGTAAAATAGTAATTGCCAGTGTCGATGAATATGACCACTACACAGCAGGTTGTACTTTCACTCTCTGTGGAGACTTATGTGAGCTCCACTTTCACTGACCTACATTGCTGTCGGCTCCATATTAGGACTGAACCTGTCGAGAGCAAGATGCTCCACAAGACTCTGTGCTCACTGCTTCCACCAGCCCATCCCACAACAACAACAACTTGTAAAATGTGACTGATCATAATTATCGAAGAGCTAAATGTCAGTCCAGTGTGATCCTATTGCTAAAAGCTCTTCAAACCGTGGTCATGTCTTTGAAAGGCAGCGGCTCCTCATCTTAACAATGCACTAAATCTCTTTTCCACTTTGCAGAGCAACTTACTTTGTTTGAGGCGTTATGTCCTATTCGGGTACATGTTTCAGACCTCTAACAGTCCTCCTTCAGCCCGGTTCAGCAAAATCTTAGTCTAATATTTTCACCATTTTGGTGAATGTCATTACAAAACAATAAAAACCTAAATTTATGGAGATGAAAATTACACTGTAAAGATGGATGATAAAGAGTTAAAAAAAAAAACAACCGGTCAATGCATGTGAGATTTTCAAGGTGAAATGCCATGTCCTGTGGTTCGGATTCCACGTAAAAAGGAGGTCCCGTGGCTTATGATCTCGAGATTAACGGTCATGTTAAACTACAATCTTCTTTTTTTTCTTACTGGGTCGGGTTGTGAATTAAGGACCTCCACCACTCCTTTCCTACTTGCACTATATCTTCTTATTTTCCTCCCTTTTTCTCTACATACTCCTTCACTGAATCCATCCATGGTTTTCGTGGTCTCTTTCCTGTTAATTTTTCGAAAAATATTTTTTGTGGTACTCTGTCCTAACTCATTCTCATCATGTGTCCATACCACTTCAGTTTAGTTGTTTCTGTCCTATCCTGGAGTTTCCAGATTCCTGTCCTTTTTCTAATTTCCTCATTCCTTACTCTAACTTTCCTCGTCTTTCCTTTGATGCTTCTAAGAAACCTCATCTCTGCTGCCTGTATCCTGTTATCGTCCTATCCTGGAGTTTCCAGATTCCTGTCCTTTTTCTAATTTCCTCATTCCTTACTCTAACTTTCCTCGTCTTTCCTTTGATGCTTCTAAGAAACCTCATCTCTGCTGCCTGTATCCTGTTATCGTCCATGTCCCAGCTGCATATGTCAGCATGGGTCCATAACAGGTTGTGTATAGAACCCTTTTACACTTCTTTGGGATATCCCGGTTCCACACAATATGTCTCACACTCTGGTAGAAACTGCTTGCTTGTTATATCCATTTACCAATTTCTTCGGTTATCTTCCCATCTTCTGTTATCACACTTCCCAAGTACTTGAAACTTCTTACCACTTCTAGAATATTTCCATTTAATTTTATCTTTCCCCCTTCTTCCTTACTTCCCCTTGTCATCACCATTGTTTTGCTCTTATCCGTGCTTATTTTCATCCCAAAATTGTCAATCTCTTGGTCCCAAATATCTTCTTGGTTTTCAACTTCCATCCCATCATCACCCCATATCACTATGTCATCTGCTTTTGTTGCCTCACTCCCCAATTTCCTTTTGATGTTCTTGTGGATTTCATCCGATACGGATTGTTTTTATTATATTCTACATCAAAATTCAAAAAATCGGAATTGTGTCATTACCGTACACTGTGAATTAATGCTGGTTTGCCTGCAAGATAAGTTAATCACTTTGTTTTCGTAAGATGGCCAGAGAGCGAGGTTAAAATGAAGGTGTTCCAAGTTAAGCAGCACACTCTCCAGTCTCCAAATGTTCAGAGGTTTAAGAAAGCAGTGTGAACTAAACAAGAAGTGGTTAGCAGTGAGTTTGTGTGTGTTGGAGGGATTAGTATGTTCTCATTTTTAAAAAATTGTTATTTATTTCGGCAGAAAATCATCCTTGTGTACATGTTATAAACTACCTAGTTTTATTTTTATTTTGTCCCCATATTTGGAAATGAATCTATCTTTCTGTTTATACTATTTTACATTTTTTTAAAGTGCTGTTATATTCTCCAAACAATAATGTGCAATTAATTAGCATATTTGCATTCCAATTATAGATATTCAATTTGTTTGGTGTTGAAAGTCTTATACAATAACGTGGATCAATAGAACTAATAAAATGAAAAAGGCACAATCTCTAACCTGGTCAATATATAATAAAAAAAATGCCTATCAATAGCTACTAAGTTCCAACATTATAAAACTGTAACTCTCCCTGAAGCCACTTATGCTTGTGAAACACTGTTCCAAATTAAAAATTAACAAAGAACTGATCAGCTCCTCAAAACGGAAAGAAGAATCATTAGAACGTGCATAAATAAAAAGTATCAGGTTGAGGGAGTCTGGAGGATTCTCCCAAATGAAACTGTCTATCGTGAGATTGATCCAATCACCAGTACAATGAAGAAGAAAAGAATTTCATATTTTTTCACATCTTACGGCTTCCAGAAAACAGAATTGTACGCCGACTAGTGATGAGAAATCTAGGAAAGAAAACTAGAGGTAAATGGATCCAAGAAATCCAACAAGATCTCAAAGCAGTTGGACTCAAGATAACAGATGCCGAGGAGAAAAATAAAATTAACACCATTCTTAAAACTCACAAATTTTCTGCAGAAATGACACATAGAAAGCCTATGGAGATTTCAGATGAGTTGAGAAAATCTCGATCTGAAAGAATGAAAAAGTACTGGAAAGAGTGCAAGAACCAAGCAGTACTATCTTCAAAGAAGAAGTGATTGTGGAACAACTCAAGTGGTCCAATGTGATCAATCAAGATTAATAATAATAATAATAATAATAACGTGACCATCATAGGGTACAGAAAGAAGGCTAGAAACACAGGAAATGGACAGCACGATGACAGGCTGATGTGAGCCAATGTACCCACCCTCCTGATGAGATTGGACGATTTGTATGTATGGTGTGAATGTTGCTGTGTCTAGCTATGGAGATTGTCTTTGACCTTTTTATGTGTTTGGCCTCTTTGCCTCCTTCTTTCCCTGTCCCAATGATTGACTGTATATTATTCAAAAATCAAGTTTTCTTTGCTGATAAGCTATTGCTCTTCATAGTCTTAACACAAATTGCTTAATGTGGATCCGATTATACTGGCATAAAAGGCAGGTAGACCATTTAAAATATAATAACACTATTGTTAGGCAACTGTAGCAATTAGTTCACAACAAGAAGGACTCATTAGAGAGTGTGCAGAACATTCTCAAGGAAATGTGTTGAACTGGATCACACAGACTGTTCATTGTATAGCTGTTCACTCATTTAAATGATCCAATTGTCGTATTTTTATATATATAGTGTTTGATGGTAGAATTTCAAATACTCTACCTCAAACACTGTCAACATTTCAATCAAGAATGGTCAACTCACCGAACTTTGCAATCAAACAAAGAATTAAGAATGTGGTTTGGTATTATTTATTTATTTAGCATATAGCCAGAGGCTGTAGCTGCTTCAAGTGGACACCCATGGGGTGAGCTACAAGTTCCGTTCAATCTCAAGTAGTTCCGACTTTTGCTGCCAGATTTCATTGCCATCTAGTGGTGAACGTTGGAACTTTGACAGAGCGTTTCAACAAAATCTAACCTAGAAATTTAGCTTCACACAAATTTTGTTAGTGGAAGGGTCTTTTACATGTCATGTGACCGCTGGCTTTACTTCCCCTCCGAAGGAAGGCATGCTGAAGGATTTTAACGCTCTTAAAAATTCCGACGACTTCGGGCAGGTTTGAACTGCGATCTTGAGCACAGCAGTTCAGCATGCTACCAACTACCCCACCGAAGCCGCTTGGTCCTAACGGACATATGGAAAATAAACTCTTTCAGCAGTGTCACAACCTATATTCCATAACATGAGTGCCGCAATTTTATCTCGGGAGGGTTAACAAAAGCCTTCATGATTATTTGTCATAATTGGCAAGTGCCACAGGAACGTTGCCCACTCAGTGCTGTTCAGGCATTTCGCTAACGGCCCCATATGGTCATCATCCTTGTAAACATATGATAGCAAAAATTAGCACATTTTACATTTTTGAATTGAATATTAACTATTTCAGGTACTACAAAATTTGTGTCATTGAAGCATTTTTATGTTAAGAAAATTAAGCAGTTTAGATCAGTCATGGATGTCTTTCTAGTCCATCTGTTAAAAATATCTTAATCCAATATCTTGGACAGCTGTAAGATAAGGCTTTTGAGTCCTGTGTACGAAGTTATAAATCAAATTGCGACACATTTTGTTGTAAATTTGGGGTTCTTAAATGCGAGAAACCACTATCAGTAATTTGCTGGAACAACAAAGAAATTAATTTTGGTACTCGATAAAGGAGATGTACAAGGGAAGCGTGAGCTGTGTGAAAGTGGGAGAAGAGAGATCAGACTGGTTGGAACAGAGAAACGGCCTGAAACAAGGAAGTGCACTGTTACCGTTACTTTTCATTGTGGTGATGGATGACATAATGACCCGAGTGGCACAAGTAATTGGGGAAGGAAAGATGAAAGCAATGGTGTTTGCAGATGATTTGGGGAAACAAGGAGGAGGAGGTACAGGAACAGTTGGACGTGTGGGAAGGAATAATACAAGGATATGGGATGAAATTTAGCATAAATAAGAGTGAGATGGTGATCACAACAAGGAAGAAGGAAAGAACCACAACGGGAATAACAATTGGTGGGGAACAGCTGAAGAAAGTGGAGAGTTTCAAGTATCTGGGAAGCCTGATACAAGATAATGGAAGAAACGATAGAGAAATAAATGAGCGGGGGAGGCAGGCAGAAGCATTTCGGAGGAGTGTGAGAAGCATGTTATGGAGCAAGGATGTCCCTCAGAACAGCAAAAAGATCATATATCGGACGTACTATGTCCCTACCCTGACGTATGCCTCGGAGACCTGGGTTATGAAAGGAAGGGAGAAGAGCAAAATACAGGCCAGTGAGATGAGGTTCCTGAGAAGCAGTATTGGAGCTACAAACATGGACAGAATAAGAAATGAGAGGACCAGAGAATTAATGAAGGAGGAACCATTACAGGATGGTATAGAGAAATCTAGACTTAGATGGTATGGACATGTAAAACGAATGGAGGAGAAGAGGATACCCAGGAGAGTACACGAGAGGAAGTGGGAAGGAAAGAGACCGAGAGGAAGACCGAGAGACAGGTGGCTGAAGGGGGTAGAAGAAAGCGTGAAGAAGAGAGGAGAAGACTGGACAAGGGTGGAGGCTGAGAGATGGTGGGAAGACAGAAGACGTTGGAGAGGCTTGTGTTCCAAACAGACCCGGCCAGTGGCTGGAAACTGTGCAAGATGATGATGATGACTCGATGTCTCAGAAATTATAGCAGTTAAATTCAATATTAAATTCATAACATTATTATTATTATTATGATTATTATTACAAATATTGTTCCCTCAAGGAAGGAAACCCACTTATATTGCCCCATTTTGAACTGTCAGCTGTATCCATGGCTGGTACTAATAATTCAACATACTGTTAAAAAGTGGATCGCCAAATGGACCTGTATAAGACAGCTGGTGAAACCTCAAAATGTCTCTTATTCTTTTCTTGCTGCTCAGTTTGTTGAGTAACTGGTTAGTTCATACACCTTTTCCCAAGAAGGCAACAAACAACATTCTTAGGAAGTACTTTCATTTGTTCCACAGACAGTGAAAGTAGTCCTTGTAAGCAACACTACATTATAGCTTGCGATTGAAACTGAAGTTTCCTTACCTGTTGTCGATCTTCCGTGTCTGAAGACATCCACCGATGATTCGTTGACGAGTGATCTTTCACAGGAACCTGCAGGAATTGCTGCCGATGGCCAATGGGAGAGGGCTGGTCTCTGCGACGGAGGGTACGGGGAGAGGGCTCCCTGGAGTGGTCGGAACGGTAGCGTGACGATGGCGAGTGGTCGCGGTAGTGGCGAGTCAGAGGGGAAGGTGACGGGTCTCGGTGGTAACGAGATGAAGATGGGGAACCTTCTCTATGATGGCGAGAAGAGGGTGGTGAATGTTCTTTGCGGTGCCGAGATGGCGGTGAATGGCCTCTGACTTGGCGAGTTGTGGGTGGCGAATGGTCTCGGTGATGGTGAGATGGTGGCGAATGTTCCCTGCGGAGGCGAGATGAAGGTGGTGAATGCTCTCGATGGTAGCGAGATGGTGGGGGCGAGTGGTCTCTGTGATGGCGAGGCGACGGGGAAGGCGAGTGGTCCTTGCGGTGCTGAGAAGGGGGTGAGGGTGAATATTCTCTATGGTGGTGGGATGGCAGGGGAGAGTGGTGCTGAGAGAGAGGGGTGAGTGTCTCCTGGTCCGACTCGATGGCACTACCCTTGTACTCTGTATAGCGAGCTGTCAGAGGATCCTCCTCTTGTTCCTTCTTCTTCTCTTCTCTCTTCTTGTTACCACTTCGTGAGAACAGCTGTTTCACTTTGTCCATGGTCGACACTTGTTTCTTCTTAGGAGCTTTCTTCTTTTCATCCTTCTTAAGAGTCCCCTGAGTTTTCTCTTTACGAGGGGTCTCCACATCTGTTTCTCCGCGATCGTCGGACTGTCGTCTTTCGTCTGTGGATTGGGGCTCGTCTGTGTAATGTCGTATGAGCACTGTGGACGAGGGCAGGGTGTCAGTCACGCGGCGCTGCTCCTGTACGAGCTTGGTGGAGCTCAGTTGCGTCCTACTGCGACTCGTCGAGTACGAATAGCGACCTCCGTCGGCGGTGTCCGTCTCGTCGCCATCGCTGGGGAGGCCATGGCCGTTGAGCTCGACGCGGGTCACCTGCGGGCTGCTGATCACGATCTTAGCTGTGGGACCCTCTTTGGGGGAGTCCACTTCAATACCAGAGTCTGCAAACACTTCCTTTTTGCCGTTAGATTCCTGGTCGAAGTTCAGCTGCGAATGAAGGAACTCCCGTCTGTTGTTGTAGCTCCGGCTGTTATCTTGGTGCTGATGCTTCTTATAACTCGGGTCGTTAAGTCGCGCACTCATAAGTCGATCCTTCCTTTGGCTCTCGATCCTAGACTCGAGTCTATCACGACGGGAACTCAAATCGTTACTGTCGATTATTCGCGGCTGAATTGGTGGTTCCTTATAGCCATCATCAACGATCCTCGATGACTCCGTGCGATATTCTGACTTGTAACTATCGCCTACATGAGAATGGATTGACGCCTGTTTTTCTTTACTAATGAACCCGTCGTTGATGATTCTGGATTCAGAACGGTATTCTGTTTTGTAATTGTCGTAACCGTCTGTGATATGGGGTTGAATCGGTGATTCTTTCTCCTTGCCATAATATCCGTCTTTGATGACCCTTGACTCAGTTCGATATTCTGTTTTGTAGTTGTCGAAGCCATCACCGACTCGGGGCTGGAAGTACCCCTCCGTTATGAGGTCTTTGCGGCGAGAGTCCATACCGTCAGCTCTGCCTCTGGTGGACTCCATGGTCAGTCCCAGGCCTTCGTCATCGTCCGAGTGTGACTGAGGTACTGCGGTGTGCACAGTCTGCTTGGGCCCGCCCCCACTCACCACCACCTCCGCATAGATCACCTGCTGCGTGGGCTCCGTGTACGAGAAAGGCAAGTTGTTATTGTGCTGTCGGCCGTCCCCGGGGCTCACTAGAGCGGACGGGCTTACACCTCGTGGGGGACGGCGGGGCGTCTTGTTGTCCAGGCTCAGACGCTTCACCATGGCGTCCACCGTGCGCCCCTTGGTCAGCGCCGGCCTGGACGCTGGGGTCTGGCTGCTGTGCAACATCTGCTCATCCACTGGCTCGAAGTAGTCCTCACGAGGAGATGCCTCTATGATGGGCGACAACTGTTTCTTATGGTTAATATCTGCTGCAGTCAGCTGCTTCTTGTTGCGCGGTGTACTTTCAGAATCACTGTGGCTTTTCTTCAAGATATTTCTGCGTGGTCTGACGGGAGAGCTGTCCGAGTGGTCACTGTGAGACCTGTTTTTCTTGCGCCGCTCCAGAGAACTGGTCGAGAACTTGTTGCTCGATTTGCTGGCGTCACTGGCACTCCTTGAGAGTGGCTCCCTGAAGCTGAGGCTACGGCGCGGTGTCTTGTGGCTGCGCACAGGCGGCAAGGTGCTGTAGCCGAGCGGAGAGCGGCTGGTACAGGTGACACTGTCTGCTTGGTGCAGCACCCGCCTCGCCTCCTCGGCCAGCTCCCGTCTCGAGAGCTTCGTGGGCCGCTCTCTGCGGACCGGCAGGGCGACAAGGTGCCCCTCCCCGTCCCCCGCGAGAGCCCCCACCACGCGGGGAGCACTGCCGTGACCTGCGACAAGCAAACACACCACTATTAGACTGTCCTTGACTTATGTCTACACATTATAGGCTATAATGGTGGTTAAATTAAAATATCTATATTGACTTACCATTATTAAAATTGAATTAAACCCGCCTAGTCAATATTTATTTAAAACGAAGCGCAAAGGAAGTTTTGTTCATGTTTCGATATATCAATGATCTCTTCATCAGTAACTTCCTGAAAATGAAAATCCACAGCCTGCTTCCAGTCGACCGACCGGGTCAGGGAATGGAATGAATGAAGCCCCCATCTAGCGGCGAGGATATGAACTGTGCTGGCTGCCGAAGCCTGTCGCACTGTCCCCTGGGGCAATGATTAAATGAATGACATATGAAATGAAATGACAGTGGAGTGTGTTGCTGGAATGAAATTTGTGACAGGGAAAACCGGAGTACCCGGAGAAAAACCTGTCTGCCTCCGCTTTGTCCAGCACAAATCCCACATGGAGTGACAGGGATTTGAAAAAAGGAAGCTTGTAGTTTAACGTGACCGTTAATCTAGAGATCATGAGCCACGGGACCTCCTTTTTACGTGGAATCCGAACCACAGGACATGGCATTTCACTTCGAAAATCTCACATGCATTGACCGGGATTTGAACCACGGACCCAGCGGTGAGAGGACGGCGTGCTGCCGCCTAAGCCACGGAGGCTCATCAGCAACTTCCTAATGTTTTGTTTTAAATAAATATTGATTAGACGGGTTTTATTCATTTTTTTTATAATTTTTACACGTTCTAAGAATCAAACATTGTGTTTGAAATGAACTACTATTGGCTGCATTAACAAATTACAATAACGTTTCCAGTTTCGGTAGCCTGAAACTGTATTATGTTATTGAATGTCAAAATGTTGAACAGTGTAGACTAATTGTTTAGAAATTGCTAATAGATCAGACAAAGCTTGTCAAAAGTTCGTTGTTTTTGTTTAGGCCTAGATGTTTAGAATGAATGGAAAATTGAATACTAGGCTGATAAATATTTATATAGCCATTTATGAAAAGATTTACGAGCCTAATGAGGGCTGTCCTGATCAGTCAGCATAACTTACATATCCGAGCTCTACCTCTTCCTGAATTAAGAAAGAAAACCAGTTGTTAATTCCATTTCATTGGAAGATGGTCACCACTTACCTATGCGCTTTACGTGCACGTCCCTGTTGAAGGAAACTCGGGGTCGCTGGGAAGAGTCTGATCGTTGTGAGTCGGATCGGCCCACATCAGGCATGCCTCACTGTCCTCTCATTCTGTAACACATTTGTTCATTCCCAATTAAAAATTGTCTTAACTCATTGCCTTAGTAAATGATTATTTCAAGTCTTTAGACATGGAAAACGGCAAATAACACGAGAGAAACCCCTCCTTCAGCACATAAGAACACATCTTATAACTGTTACACATATCATACAGTACCTTATGTCCTCCAGTGACTGAGACACATCTGATTAAAGCATGTATCAGCTACACACTGACTCACTCAAGTAGGCCTATGGTTCTTTTTAAAATCACATATTGAAATGAAATCACGCTATTGTCAACTCAAACTATCACTTGGTGCGCTGCGGTCGGTCCAACATGGCCGAGATAAGTCGGATAAGAATACTCACTAACACGTCATGATTGCTATGGAACACTTTTGTATTATCCTGTTATAATCAGTACGTGTGATCCTTAACATACTGACAGTGTTATTTTATGAATAAGTGTGCGATACAAGTGATGTAATTTGTGTCTCCCACTGGATTTTATGTGTGAATTACATGTTATAAAGCATTGCTTGCCTGGTCGGATTTGTTTTTGTGCATTTCGAATCATGGCGCTGTTACGTTTGAGAGCTATATTCGAGTTTGCTTACTGTACCATATACTCCAGAAATTTTACAGAAGGTGTAGAAGTGTTTTTGTCAAACAGGTTATGTAAAAGAGTAGGCTACATCATGATGAACATTTTTGGACAATTTACGATCTTGAGGTCCAGACGTCATTGCTGCGCCCTACATGGCTACAGGAGAACGCTAACGATAATTAGCAGTTTCAATGTTCATGTAAAAAGGCAATGCATCACAGTGGCGGCTGATGCAGAATTAAGTTATGTGCTGTAACCCAACCCCCCTCCAAAATATAAAAATATTTAAAAACATAATTTATAGAAACACTTATGAGGCTCTCCAATAAATTTTCCACACTGAACAAACTTAACACATATACACATTCATCATACAGAATTATTTAAACACACAATAACACCATTAATGACAAAATATTCACGAAATTAGAATCATTTGGTATGCACAAAAACAGCCGTAAACTGAGCAATATACTTGGCTTTTGCTCATTTTGTATTCTAACAATGAGTAAAACTCATTAATATATTGTGTATAGAAACACGAACAAATTAACACGTTATGTTCACCCATACAAGAAACAATACAAACTGTCACCGCGTAGTAAATTTATCCTACCGTACCGTACTTAAATTTAAGTAAGATTCTTATATTCACCGCTAGATGGCACATCAGATAACTGGAGTAGCCCCTGGTTTTCGTCATTAAAATATATTCTTGGTTATCCTTACTGAGTGGTTATGCCTTCTTGGACAATTGCTATTTGGGTACGTCAACACAAACACGTTAATCCTACGTTTTGTTTTGCACCGAATATCAAGATTATATGTACCGGTGTTTAAGAGAAAACACAAGGCCTTCTGCAAGTCACAAGGCCAATACAACTATTAGACTACAGTACAACACGAGAGAAATCAACGCCACCATTATCATTACTGCTGTAAAAACTAAATTAGACCGCCTTAATCGATATCCGGTATAGAAGGATGTCGTAAACGTTTTCCACACATTGACAGACTAAATGCGCGTTGAAAACACAATCTCGTTATCATTGATATTAGTGCATCTTTCAATACAGAGGACGACTTTGGTCCATGTTCCACACGAGACGAGTCTAGTGTTTCCATCTCGTGGAAGTTCTGAGATCTAGAGATACTAGGCCTAGCTATCTCCAATACAAGCTACGGTACGTTGACTAAAGGCTGTTGGTACTTTGTATTCAACTTTAAAACAGTAGTCTATACATCTTGGAATGCATTGTTTATCACGCAACCGTTTGAATACGGTACCAAATGTGATAACTCAGTTGGTAAGAGCATCTGGCCGGAAACCCGAAGGACCCTGGTTCGAGTCCTGGTCACGCCAGTTATTTTAGCTCTCTGTCACTTCATGTTCACAACACGACATTTGGTATTTAGTAGCTTATATATTATGAATGAAAATCCACAGCCTGCTTCCAGTCTACCGACCGGGTCAAGGATGTAATGAATGAAGCCTGTCGCACTCCTCTTAGGCAATGATTAAATGAATGACTGATGAAATGAAATGATAGTGGAGAGTGTTGCTGGAATGAAATTTATGACAGGGAAAACCGGAGAACCCGGAGAAAAACCTGTCTGCCTCCGTTTTGTCCAGCACAGATCTCACATGGAGTGACCGGGATTTGAACCACGGATCCAGCGGCGAAGGCCGGCGTGCTGCCGCCTAAGTCACGGAGGCTAGTAGCTTATATATTATATAGTTTACAATGTTGTTTCCTGAAGGCAAACCATTAGGCCTAGCTCTGAATGGATGTCAACATTTTATTTAGGTACCGTAACAATAATGAAAAGAAGCCTGTAATACTGACCGTTCCAGAACTCCGGACGTTATCAAACGCTCAAAAGCTCACTCGCTGGATTTTAATTCAAGAAATGAAAAGGTCAGTGATTTGCAACACCTGGTACTAAAAGCAAGTAGCCCGGCGCCCACCGCTGTTGACGTCAGTACTCCCGAACCTTACAAGGAGGCACAAGTGGTGGCAGCGTGGTCGGACCTGTCCGCCAGCACACACCTCGACGCTTCTAGGAACTAGCTCGTCTGACATTTACCTCTAGCGTGCATTCTATTTAAAGTTATCTCCACGGTCTTTGTATGCAAAAACAAGAATTACTTTGTAAAATTGAACAGCTGAGAATTGCAAGAGAAAATTACGTAACCTGCGGCAGTTTTAAAAAAGGGGGAAAACAGGGTTTTATAGCATTGCTTTTGTAGGAAATTTAAACATTGTGGGGGTAGTGAAGGATAAAAAATAAATGAATGACAAGATATTGAAGAGTTAAGAAACCGAGTAGCCTACCGAGGAGTAACCAATTGAGCCTGTGTTTGTTGGTTGAACTGTTTCAAGAGATACTACTCACTAGAATGTGGTAGATTGTACGGCCTTTTCCCTGCCGGTAGGCTACAGTAGACTAAAGGTATCAGATCATGGGTAGTAGTGGGAAACCAAGCTATAGTAATTCGTGAAAGGCTTGACACTAATAATAAAGTGCTGGTATTGTTTGTTTTTAAGCGTGATTACATAATGCAACTTAATGACCCGCCTCCTAAACAACAACCACCACTATTACATAATGCTGGTACTTTAAAAGTTCCAAAAATGTGCAACAGTCACCTGACTGGTGTAAAGTAGAAGAGTCCCTGCATTGCCAAGAACCAAGGCTTTGAAGCACTTAGATTTAGAAACGAACATAAATATAGGGGTTTTAAAAACTACGCTGAGAAATCTCTTGGATGTACGATATTAGGCGTGAGAAACAGGCAATTACTCATAATTACCAGTAAATTTGAACAGTGTGCAAACAGTATATTTGCGGCGTGTGTACCTGTCGTTACATCGGATGACCAGACGTCCATCGTTCAGTGACTGGTCCTACCGGCGTCCCGGCGAATAATAACATCCTGAAGCATGGCTAGCCTACGGCGCACATCGCTGGCGGTGTTCATTGTATTAACTTATCTCTGGATATAAACAAATGGGCTGGTTTCTTTACGACGATCATCGCCAGCGATTGAACCCACACTCTCCCGTTGCGGCGGCTTCGGTTGCGTAGTTGGTAGCATGCTGAGCTTCTATGCCCGAGATCGCGGGTTCAAACCCGGCCGAAGTCGTCGGATTTTTTAAGAGCGTTACAAATCCCTCAGAATGCCTTCCTTCGGAGGGGAAGTAAAGCCGGCGGTCCCATGTCATAGATTTATGGCATGTTGAAAAACCTTCCACTAAGTACACCTGTGTAAAACTAAATTAGGTTAAACATTTGACAAACGCTCTTAGGTTTCGACGTTCGTCGCCGGGAGCCGACTGCAGTGGCGTCTGGTAACCAGGTTCTAAACTAGTAGTCGCTGACGGTGGCGTTTGGCGGCAAAAGTAGGAACTATTTGAAAAAATTAAATGTCTGCAGTCCTTACTTGAATTGAAACCAGATACACTAATACAGTCATCACAATTAACACCAGTTATCAGACAGATTCTACACACAGGTCACACACCCAAAGTACACGGGGCTACATGACCGCGTTGTCGCAGCCCCTGAAGCAACCAACCAACCATCCCCCTTTGCCAGCGAAGTACGAGATAGCGCGTAGCGCTTTCGGCCATCGCGGCTGGTTTGGATGACATTACTGACGATAGAATACTGTAAAGCAAATAAATATGAATTCTTTAGCACCAAATACGGTATACAAAGAGAGAAAGACTCGCCCCATCGTCGTCGAATAGCACTGTAATTCAAATTTGTTTTCCAAACAATCTTGTTAATTAAAATGTTCCTTAGTTGTTCTCGTACCGTATTATTGTAATTCATTGTCCGGTAATTATTTATAGACTAGTCGATTCGTGGAGCCCCTGAACTCATTCCACTTGTCAACCGCTCACTGTGGAAGTCAAGGACCGGAACATCAAGGTCATGTGCCCTTCTTAACGTACAGTTACACTATTGAAAAAGGAGGACTGCGACCTCTCGGGTAAGGGAAGGGAAGGACCATCATGAAAGTCTCTCTAGGCATCCGTGATCGGAACGGAATAAGAGTTGACCAAGGGAGATTGACAGCAAAGAGCCCGGCACAAGCAAGCTAAGTGGAAGCATGAATGTTCACAAGTTGTGAGTCCCTGTGGGAATGGAAGCTGTACACTGCACACGGAGTTTATCGAAAGAGCAGATCCCTTTCTGCCCACTCGTTGCAGTCACCGCCGCCCACTCGAGAAACAACATTGGTAATTGACTGAACTAGCTTTCTTCTTCCTTTGAGACTGTGGTTATTTCTTCAGGCTGAATGCAAGTATTTCATGCATATCACCTGCTGTGGAATTAAACCGACAAACTGGTTATTACAGCCCATCTGACGTAATCGTTATTTAACTCTTTATTCATATAACAAGAGGAGTAAGGATTTCCCGTCCAATGTGTAGGCTGTTTTGCACATGTGACACATGGGATTATCTGCATATATAACATCAAACAATAATCATATATAGGCTTTTTAATACTGTTTACTTTCGTCTCTTTTTTGAGCCTGCAGCTAGCCTAATTTATTTCTACTTTTATTACGTTATGTGAATTGTTAGGATGAACAGATACGATTGGAATGTAGTAATTTGGGTTAAGTAAGCCTACTCATAAATAGACTTTCAACTCAAGACAACACACTCGTCCATGCCCGTGGCCGGATTTGAACCGGCAACCGAGCGTGAGGTTATTACTGTTGAGCCACGTTGGTTGGCGAATAATAATAAATTGGAGCCGACCCAAGCACAATATTCACAGAGATCTGGAAGGCCCGGACTTGCATTTGAGTGATGGTGGACTAAAGTCGTTTACCTCTGACCTCTGATAACGAAGCATCTTCAGGTGTACCGAGCGTTGGCAATGAGTATAGAAATAGCGGTGCTTTCTCAAACGAGTCACGCTTCACTTTGAGTAAGACGTCGCAGTACGCCACAGCCATAGGCCCCCTACACTTGGAACAATGGTGTGGACGCAGGGGCGTATATACAATTTGTTTCGGGGGGGGGGGGGGGGACTATCCTGGAAAATTGTGAATATTCTCAGGGGATTGTCAGCGCATAATATAAACCAATATCTTAGAGCATATACGTTTCTGTAATTAGGCTATATTAGATGAGAGTTAATTGTAAAATTCTACGTTGATATAGCCTACAATTAGTGGCAATACAAAGAAGTTGTAAAATACAACACACAAATATAATTTTATACTTACTGCATTTTCTATTATGGAGTATGAATGGCAAATATCTAAATATTTATCAATTTACTAAGCAGAAAGGTTAACAGTTATATTTTTTTACAAATTGATAATTTATATCTGGAAAGTACCGTACTGTGGAATTCTCAGTTTTGCCTCACAAGGCTGTGTGTACCCCGTTCCAACCCTGAGACCAGAGTTAACATTTCTTGGGAGAGCCAGGAATTGAATTCTGACCTCCGGGGTGTCAGCCAAGAATGCTAGCCGCTACACCACGAGGTAGTCTAATTTCAATCGTAATATTGTTTATAACTTAGCCAATAAGTTAAGATTAGGGTGCAACCAAATTATTTTATGCTTTTACGAAGGCAACACATTCTTAATTTTTATTGGATTTTTTCGTGGGGGGGCTGGAGCCCCCTCTGCTCCTGCCTTATATACGCCCCTGTGCGGACCGCCATTTCTTATCTCTTCAGAACGTGTGAATTGTGCTGCGACTGATCACTTAGGTATATGTCACACACAGTAGTTCTCCGGCCCCTTTTCCACCTGTTTTCCTTACTCTGCTGCTCAAGTCTAAGCTGCGTGAACCTGAGAGGAATGTGCATCGTGGACTATGAGTAGTGGTGTTGACGAGTGATGAGGTTTCTCGGTCCGTGCATAGTACAGAACCAAATACATTGGTCGGTGACTCACTCAGTCATTCCTAACACCACAGTGGTTTGAGCAACGGCCGAATGTTAGCAGTATTGGAATAGAAAGGAATACCGTATATCACGGTGGGCTGTTGACAGATCCTTCTCTTGACGCCCGACCCTTCCCTGCTCTTTCTCCTCACCCCGCAAGTTCATAGAGCTTGGACTCGAGCAGTACGTTGAATGGCATGCTGCAGCACGATAATGCGTGTCGACATACCCGCACAGTACAAGTTCTACAAAGCATTGTCTGAGTGGAATCACCAATAGCACATCTATGAAGTCATGTCCTGGACGAGGTATTTTGCTATAGATTTAATGAAGTGTCGGCACCTTCTTCTATGTGTCCCTGTCTATTCGTGTATACAGTGAGACAAAGACCATTAAAATATGCGGGCAGTATATTTGCGCTACAGTGGCCATTGACTGTCACTTCGGATAACCTACTTGCCAAGAGTTTAATTCTAAAGTCTGTTCGCCAAGTCGAGATAGTGCGCGTAAATATTTGCACGTGGTCACTTGACTGCCTGTATAGGGAAAAACGCCCAGTTCACGTCATCAGCTCTGCCGGACAGGGGTAGCCAAGAAGCTCCGAGATCATTATACTCTGTGAGCTGCATGAATAGGATTGATATTTGGCCGGAAGTTCCACGTCAGTCATCAACTCTCTGCCTCTTGACCAATCCATGTTCGCATAGTTGATGTCATAATACTCTGCGTTACAATATCACAGCCCACGTGCTTCAGTGCCTAGTCAGCTGTATCTCTGGCTTGTACAGTGTGATCACTTGTTATTTTGTTTGGCAACCTTGTTCCCTGGCCACATGGCGAGGCGAGAACTGTCAATCCTATTCTGGCAGCTCACAGAGTATAGTCATGCCGTAGCCCTAGAAAAGACAAGACTTGCTGCACTGTATACTGTTGTCAGTCATAAGCAGTTAGGAACTAATTAATTAAATGCATAGACGAACAATAAATAAACCGCGCTGTAGCAAGTAACCTTCACATGTAGGCTATACACAGCACTGTAGTTGGCACAGCTCTATGCACCCCTTGCGGGCAGCCCTGCAATCACGTAAGCCTATTTTCGTCTTTTTGCTCCCATCGTTCCATTTAGAATGTGGAATCTTCAATGTCCAAGGAATTTAAAGCAAGAAAACACCTTAAAATCAAATAAGAGACCAGCAGCCTCCTTGCAAACAAACGGTGGATGATATGTGCAGTGGATCAGCTCGTGACTGACAACGTTGTGTATAGAAACCAACCGCCAGAATGCGCCGCGTATGGTGTTAATGGTGGGCACCCAAGTAGGGTGCACGAGGCCGGTAGGCATTGTGATCCTGTATGTTTTCTTGCAGGCGCAAGGTCGCTCTCAGATCCCGGAAGTGTGTTGAGTGATTATTAAAGCGTTCATGGCTATGCGCCGTGACTTTCACTGCTGTGGTGTATCCCACGGTCACCTGCGACCCCATGCGAGTGCTGGGGTACCTCGGCTCGGCGAGGGATTTACCTAACCCACCAGCCGGAAGCGCTCACAGACTTTGTGAAAGTTGATCAGTTCGTGGGCGCTATTAATTGCGGGCCATATGAACAGGTTTTCCATGCGCAATACTGACTCAGTCAGTGAGTGATGGCCCACCTTCTTACGAAACAGTCCGACACATATGGGTTGGTTACGACTGTTTGTAGCCTTCTGGTGTCAATGCACTTGAAGTAGGAAGGTTTTAGGGGCAGCTGTTGCACGCTCTCCACCAACCACCACTTAGAAACAGATGACAAATGCGCATTATCAACGAGCGGCGGCCGGTAGTGTTGCACTACAACCAGATTCTTTCAGTCATATATTAATAAGCTTATTTTTATTTTGTATTATGAACTAGCAACTAGCCCGGGCTTCGCCCGGGAACAGTTATGAATGCATTACGTAATAAGCGTTTTTTTTTTATGTCAATGAACTACGACCTGTATCCGTTTTACGTCTCGGCATGATGGTTAAAATCACTGACTGGACTATTAATTACTGTATATTATCATGGAGATGCATGTGCAACGAATTCTTGCCAGACATAATTTAAGAATGGCGAGGTGCATGAAAAACAAATATCCCTTCCGTCCGATCTTAACTTGACTGTGAATTTTGTGGAACGAAAAGTTCACAGTCGAAATGAAAAAAAGCTGAGTTGCACTTCCAGGGGAACTCCAAACACAACCACTCTTCTCTGAAGTCTTAACTCAACACGACTCGACAGTTTGCTGCTGGCTGCATCTGGGGTAATAGACTCGCCCGCTAGCTGGGCTGTAACTGGGGTGATAGGCTCGCCCCTAGCTAGCTCGTAAACTGTCGTCTCGGTAATTGAATGGAGATTGTTGGAAGAAATAAAAACGTAAAAAACACTTATAGTGGACGATGTATTGAAGATAGAGATATTCTCTCGGGAACTTTTTTTTGTAGAACTTTTCATGCTGAACAATTCTTACACTTATCGTATATAGATATTTTTAACTGTTTACCTAGCGTAAGGATAAAAAGCGCATGGACGCCATTTTTTTCGACTTTTTCACTGAAATCGTTACTGCTTGGCTTCCTTTGATCATGAATAAATTATTTTCTACAGAAACCTTCCTCGAGATATCCTTTACAGAATGGTGAAAACCGCACCAAAATCCATCCAGAGGTTCACCCGTGACATCCAAAAACTACAGTAGCGACACTCGAGCGCAGCAACAGAAGAGAGATAAAACGATATCATCACCTTTCACTGTAACACTTTTTCACGAACGTCACAGTATTCCAACAATTCATTTGACGTTGTCACGTTAAAAAGAACAACAACAACACACATGGAGCTACATGACCAAGATGTGGCAAAGCCAATCAACAACCACAACATAAATGAAAACTGTACAAACACAGTATAGCAAGTTCAAACTACACCTAGTGTATACGTGGCTGATTGGATGCTGGGGAATCCCCCAGTATCCTTGAGTTGCTACGCACAACCAATTAGTTTATAATTAAAATTTACTTTAAATAGGAATGTAAATATTTTTTAAAAAAAGTTTTTTTGCCACGTGGGACGTGGAGGCGATTTCAAGGGGGATGATTTTTTTTCCTATTTCAAAAAAAGAGTCTTCTCCTGTGAACATAATTCACTTTATGAAGTTTATTAAAAGTGTAGGTACTATAAATTAGTTTATAATTAAAATTTACTTTAACTAGGAATGTAAATATTTAAAAAAAAAGTTTATTTTGCCACCCCATCTTCCGGGACGTGGAGGCAATTTCAAGGGGATGAATTTTTTTCTATTTCAACACTGGAAATAAAAGAGGACAGGGTTTGGTACACATTTCTGTATTGAAGTCGTAACATCTAAAGCTTTCTAAATTTATGTTATGTTTATGTTTATCCTATTCAACAGAAAGAGAAAGGGAGAAGCTAGACACAGACTAAGCAGTAGAATAATCTCTGGACTCCTGCACACCAAGTGGCTACCAAGGAAAGCTGCGTGTTATTTTAAAATTTCCGCGGAAATGCAAGCTAAAATGATCAGTGATAAGTGTCAACAGAAGGGTGGCTATATTTAGACTCTCCTCTAACAGCGCTTAATACTTAACTTTTCTTCCTGTCTTACAAAAGTTAGTTTGAATCTCGCGAATTTTCGAGCTTTAGCTTCCAAAATTATCCTTTGGGGAGGTGGTAAGTGGTTGAGATAAGAGTGTGTAAGCCAAAGTCGTCCTACAGCTTAGTGTTTCAAGTTGGATAATCAAAAATTTGGATAATTGGATTTACATTTTTTTTTTTAGAAAGAGCTTATTTTCGGCACTGTATACATTTTTAGCCTATTTTTTATTTAAAAAAAAAGGCTTATGAGATCACCTTTTGTCCGTGTGTGTGTGTGTGCGCGTGTGTGTGTGTTCCCCAAATAACTTTTAAACGGCTGGAGCGATTTCAATGAAACTCGGTAAGTTCATAGCACTATTCCGGGCGACCCGGACCGTGCCCTTCAAATTTCGTTACGTCTCACCAATCCAACATGGCAGCTGTGCGAAATATTTCATCAGCATTCAATATCTCCGAAACTATTCCCGATATCACCCTGGGATTTATTACGGAGATAAACGGAACTGCTAGAAGTAAATCTGGTACAGGAAATGTTTATACACATTGTAATGAACTGGTATCTAATTTAGTTCAATTGTTTACATAACCTCAAGATGGCGGCTGTGCGAATTTTAAAATTAAGATTTTATTTCTTGTGTCGTAATCATGCGATCGAAATGAAAGTTTGAATAATGAACCTACGCAATAATTTTCCTTTAATGGTACATGACTCTATGGCCTATACATTTAACAATCCAACATGGCGACCATCCGAAATATTTAGACGGATCTGAATATCTACGAATCTATTATAGCAATCAAACTGATTTTTTATGTTCATAGGAGCTATGAACTTAAGTTCACCTATAGGACCTAAAATAACCTGGTGATCACAAATCCAACATGGCGGCGACGCGAAATATACATATTCACACGGAGCTTTCTCGCAATTTAACCATCCGAGTGCAGTAAATCCTTATACGAATGTTAATCCACTGGCATCTAATTTATTTCAATTGTTTCCATAACCACAAGATGGCAGCCGTGCGAAATTTTAAAATCTCTTTGTTACTTCTTATGCCCTAATCATGCGATTGAAGTTTGAATGCTACACGTACACACTAATCTTCATGTAACAGTACATAACTCTAGGACCTACATATATAAAATCCAACATGGCGACCATCCGAAATATTTAGTCGATTCTCAATATCTACGAATCTATTACAGCAATCAAACTGAAATTTTGTATGTTGATAGTGGCAGTTAACATAAGTAGGATATATGAAAATAGGCTGTATAGTTCTTCACGGAACTACTTGTTAATTATGTAATTAAATGGAAACGCAACACGTTTACATGTTACCGTATATAGCGTAGACGGCAGTAACTGCAGACAGGATATTTTTTTGAAAACACAATCACTGGGCAGAGATATAGGGATGACATTCTCGTACCATTTTTTGAACAATTGACGGATACTGAATGCCAATCTGGATATTTCCAGCAGGACTCTGCAACTGCGCATACGGCTAACGAGTCATTAGATTTAATTGAGGAAATTTTCGACATCAGGGTAATTACTAATTAGTAAACCATTGTGGCCCGCAAGATCCCCAGATCTTACGGTTTGCGATTTTTATTTAGGCTATAGGGAAAACTGAAAAATAAGGTTTATGCGACAAACCCTCACACTCTAGATGAACTCAAACAGAATAGAGGCTATCTCGGTAGATGAACTGAAGCGTGTGAATGAACATTTCCTTAGACGATGCCAGAATGTAGATGCAGGTGGAGGACATTTTCAACATCTTCTGTGACAAGTTGAGTAATGATTTTACTTTGATAATGTGTTATTTTGTGTGCTTGTTATTTACATGCGATTCGTACGGGCGCTTTCTCGACCCCAAGCTCAGTGAGTTGCCGTGTGCTCGTCCGACCCTCCACGCGCCGCGCAGCTGCCCCACTTTGAGTGGAAGACCCTGTACTTACAAGTGCTGTACAATACTAGAAAATGAAAGTCATTGTTTGCTGAACATCTCTGTCAAAGTAAGCTCATCATCCCAATAACAGCTTGCCACGGTGGGTGAGTGGTCAACGTGTCGGTCTACTAACCCCAAGCTTGCAGGTTCGCTCCTGGCCGTGGTCAGTGATTTTTGAAAGGCGGCAAAAATTACTACACCATGTCATACGATGTTGGCACGTCAAGGAACCCATTTGAATTCAGTAGGCTGTGTTCATAATGGCAAAATTAACTCGGGAGTTTCCGCCAACACAAAGTTCCTCATTTGTCTACTAGAAAGCGCTGTAGTGTTCAAGGAGCTTAGATATCTAACCTCCTTGACTTTCATAGTGCTTCAAGAAACAACGAAATTTGACATGCAAGCTACCCTTTGGGTGTCAAATATCAAAGCTTGCACCCGGCATCCGAGACCATACGATATTATTATTATCATCCGAAAAATGTTCGTACTGCGCCTACACTAGCTTCGTGGAGGGAAGGACAATAGCGCGCGTAGACAGAATCATTATTTTGCAAATCGCAGTATGTTTCTGTCTTCTTTTTTTCTGAAAGCGATTCGGATAGTCGGAGTTCGGATAATTGGAGTTTTATTGTAGGGGAAATGTGCCTAAAATGACATACCATTTTTATTTTTTGCTCGTTCTCTTTAACTTTTATTAAGAATTTGTTTTTCACACATGTTTTAGAAACATTGACAGAATATCTTCTCAAAAACGGTCAACAACCATTAAATATAATACTATACTATACACAAGAAAATAAATTTAAAAATGTACCAACGTGTCATTTTATCCCTACTGTTTGGGTAAAATGACATACGTTTCACCATGTATATACAAAAAGTGAAGACACTAAACAAAATCCTCAACAAGTTCTTATTATGCCTTTACAATTGGTTCTATGGCTTACAAAGGTCACACACAAAATGTTTAATCCTTGCAGGAACACCAGCACACTCACTGTGAGCCCACATCTTGCATCTAGCACACTTAATCCATGATTCTCCTGGCCTAGAATGTGAGAAAATATCATTGCAGTAAATGCAAACACAGTCGTCATCATCTTCATCTGCACAGGGGTCTGAGTTATAGGCTTCTGCGCTGCTGAACTCGATTCTTTTCCGAGTTCTTCTATTTGATCGGCGTTCCTCAGCTAATTTCTTCTGGTGTTCTTTATCTTCTAGAAGTTTTATATTGGGACTGCTGTTTAGGAGGCCTGAAGAACCCTGGGTAGTTTTACGTTTCTTTGGGAAACATAACCCTGCTGTAGGAACTGGGGAAAGTTCATGAACTGATATTTTGAGTCTATTGTCTGATTTGGGAGTCCGAAGGCTGGTCGTGGGAGCAGATTTCTCTTCAGGTGTTGAAGAAGCATGCAAATCATGAGAACATCCAGGAATACTTTCCCCTTGACATTCATTATTCAATAAGCCTACAGTGGGGGATGGAATTTGGTCAGTCTCTACAAATGTAGGTCTATCAGTTGTCTGAGCCGGTGCAAACAAATGTTCTTCAATAACGTCAGGATTTAATGGCCAAAGTCCTGACTTAGCAAATCCGCTCTTAGCATTAGCCACACTTGCTGCTTTCCCATATGCATTGGCAAAGAGCTCACTGATTTGATATTGAGTGACTATTCGACCAGGGTGGGTTTTCAGCCACTTTGAAACTTCTTGATTATAATAGGTCTTCATGGGACCAAAAAATGACACGTCTAATGGCTGAAGTCGGTGAGTGCAGTGGGGTGGTAGGCAAAGTAGAAACACTCCATTTTCTTTAGCATATTTCAGCACCTCAACATGTTTGTGGCTCGAGTGACCATCAACAATGAGCAACACTTTATCTTCTTTGTTTGCATTAACAAAATTAATAAAATGCTGTAACCACTTGAGGAAAACTTCTCCAGTCATCCATCCACTTTCATGCGCAATGCCTAGAGTTCCCATAGGTGCTCCATCGATCAATTCCTGTTTCCAGTTTTTCCTGGGGAAGATTAAAGCCGGAGGGACAAAGGTTCCTGCAGGGTTCATACACGCAACCATTGTAACATGCATCCCCCTCTCAGCGCTTGTAAGTGCCCCCACTTGCTTTTTCCCAGTCGTTGCAAAAATCTTCTGAGGATTATGTACAGTTGAGAGAGCAGACTCATCAACATTATAGATTCTTTCAGGCGATATTCCATCTTTATTTAGGATATCTTCACAAACCTTGTAAAATTTATCGACTTGAGGTTTATTGAACCCCATCGCACGAGCTGCAGAAGTAGCTTCTGGCTTCCTTAGAGATAAGTCTGGATTGCGACTCCGAAAACCTTTCAGCCAGTCCCAGCCAGCCATTTTCTTCTCCTTATTAAATCTGTGGGGTATACCATTTTGTTCTGCAAGCTGGTATGCTAGTTTCCTTACTTCTGTGCATGTCATGCCAAACAGACGAGATTCTAGCAGCTTTAAGTGACTGACTATTTCCTGCTCTAATTCTTTTTCAAATGTCGACTGGAACCTGCCTAATCCTTTGCCTACACCCATAATTTGTTTGTTTAGATTTCTGGCACGCCTTCTTAAAGTCGCCTGCGGTACACCAAATTGTTTGGCAGCTCTAAACCAGCCCATTTCCTCATTGTTCACAGCATCGATGGCCCTTTGCATGGCTTGTTCATCCCATGACTGGCGTGTAGTCTTTCTGATATACGTCCCTACCATCTGCAAAAGAAACAGTACATATAATGAGAATTGGATGCCCGCTTATGTTGAAAATACATTCTAAGAATGCTACTTAAATATTTGTAAACATGGAAGAAGAAAGGCACTTAATCTTCTTAGGCCAATATGTAAGGGTAAAATGACATAGTATGACATTTTATCCTTACTAATGGTATGTCGTTTTACCCTAGAGTGCATCTTGTAACTGAGTGAGAGGTTATGCAAAGAATAACAAAGCGATGAGACTAACGTCAAAACCAATAGAAGCGTTGAACAACCTATAATACTATTTGTATATACTTATAACAAAAGGAACTTACCGCTAACAGCAAAGTCGCATCTAAAATGGAACACAAAAATATTCTAGCAACCTTCTTTTCACTTTTTGTTCACTGACTTTCAACACGTTTTATATTCAAGCCCGCCATTTGCAGAATACAGTTTAGCCAACTTCCGCATATGATAGAGCATTCAAAATAAACGACACTAGCGCCATTTACGAGAAAAAGCCACTATGTCGTTTTACCTGAGTATGTCATTTTAGGCACTTTTCCCCTACTTAAAGGAGAGTGTCAGAGCCACTGGACTGCACCCCGGCTCATCCAGAATGCGCGCCTACACGACACGTGATTAACCACCTAATGTTAATGCTGTTGGTTTTAAGTCTCTTTTAACTACTGCGGCTTTTAGAGACGCCGGGGAGCCGGAATTTTGCTCCAAAGGGGATCTTTAACGTGCCAGTAAATCTACGGACACGGTTCCCTCGCATCTGCGCACTCTCAAATGTCAGCTAATTGTGCAGGATTCGAACCTGCGACCTTGGGAACAACAGGCAAGAACGTTACTGCTGAGCCACGCAGTCAGTCCTCCGTGATTAAGCGGAGCGGTAAGCAGACCAGTGGCGGAATTTTAAGAGCGTTAAAAATCCCTCAGTATACCTTCCTTCGGAGGGAAAGTAAAGCCGGCGGTCCTATGTCATAGATTTATGGCATGTAAAAGAACCTTCCACTAATTACACTTGTGTGAAGCTAAATTATAGGTTAGATACGACTAACGCTCTTAGGTTCCAACGTTCGTCACCAGGAGCCGACTGCGGTGGCATCTAGTAACCAAGTTCACAACTAGTCGTCAACGGTGGCATTTAGTAGCAAAAGTAGGAACTACTTGAAAATTGAATGTCTTCAGTCCTTACTTGAATTAAAAACAGATAACACACACTAATACAGCCATCACAATTAACACCAGTTATCAAACAGATTCTACACACACCCAAAGTACACGGGGCTACATGACCGCGTTGTCGCAGCCCCTAAACTGAGGAACCAACCAAGTAAAAATCGCACGACGCTGAAAAGTACGAATACATTTACTGGAAGACTTCTTCTCGAGAAGTTACAGTAAGTTTCCTCTGGTAAAATTTGATGTTTTGTTCTATACCTAACCATGTTCATGTGATACGACGTAGGCTAGAGTACTTCACAGCAAGTCTTAATTATCGCAACTAAAGTATCTTGCACGCTGCGTATCTAATAGATGTAATCCAGGGCTTATCGGCGCGCTGTTGTAATCGGGACATGCTATACATGCGACGGTGAGTCATTGAGACCTGTCGGCGGCACGGCCCCGTTCTTTAGGGATGCCCCTCACTGCCTTCCCCCGCCATAGACTGCAACATTCACATTTGAGCATTTGCAAAACAATTAAAAAAGTTTGATGCTTTTCAGTCGAGTGCAGACAGTGACCAAGTTAACTGCCCTCACCAGGACCGCGCAAGACTCAACCAGATAAGTAGTCTGTACAATACAATCTGAATTGACCATTCACAACAACCACATATTCACTCCAAACAAGCAAATTCCGGAGGTCAATCACCACTTCCAGTATCTCAACAAAACATCGCATAGATCACAACTAACAAATATTGACGAGTTGTATTATCTCAACTAATACTGCAACTAAATACTGTAAGTGTATATATTGTAAACATGTTCACCCATATTTTCAGACAAAGATTTTATAACCTAAGTGTAATGGATCTGATGATGATCGCTTGACGATCGGAACTGGTCATTCAAATGTACACTGAAGAAAATGGAAATTGCAACACCCAGAAGGAATGGTGCTACATTGCTGCAATTGAACATGCAGGACGAGTGTTCGGTTGTGATTCGATGATTATACTTTCAGTTCTCTCTGACCGCAAGTTTGGACAACAATCAATACAGGATGTGCCCACCACGAGCTGCAATACATTGATGAATTTGCGAGGCATGGAGTCAATAAGGCCCTGGATCGCTTCCTCAGGAATTGCGGCCCATGCTTGCTGCACTGCACGGGTCAGCTATTCCAGAGTTGTGGGTGACTGAGGATGGTTGGTCAGTTGTCGACCCATCATGTCCCACACATGCTCAATAGGACTGAGGTCATTCTAAGGTTGTGATGTCGTGGAGAGCTTCTCTGGAGATGCGTGCAGTGTGAACCCGGGCATTGTCCTGCAGAAACATCCCATTAGCAATGTTCGCCATCATAGGGACAACTACTGGATTCAGTACCCTATCAACGTACTGTCGAGCAGTCATAGTGCCTCAACAAGCACTAATTGTGATTTCACATTAAAGCCAAGAGCTCCCCAGACCATAATGCTTGGTGTTGGCCCTGTGTGCTCTCGACAATAAGGTCTGGGCGGCCCCTCTCCCCGGTACGTCGGCGCACAAGATTCCGGCGATCACTGCGGGCAAGACAGAAGCGCGATTCATCACTAAAGACGACCCTATGCCATTCGTCGACCCACGTCGATCGTTCTCGACACCAGGCCAGCCTTACACGTCGCTGCAGGGACACGGGATCGTAAGCAAGCTCCACGCTGGCGATTACCAACTGTTTGTTGTGTAACGTGGGGTGCCACAGCTGCTCGAATTTGCGCTGCTGTTGCATGGGGTTCCATCCGGGCCATCCAAATGATGCGGTGATCCTCTCTCACAGTTGTCGTATCGCGCTGGGCCTGTGCCAGGCCTACGAGTGTGGGTACCTTCATTTGACCACTGCTGCCATATACGTTGTACCGTAGATGCCTGTCGGCCAACACGTGCAGCGACAGTCCTTAGCGATAATCCAGCCTCACATAGCCCAATTATCCGAGCCCTCTCAAACGGCGACAGTTGTTGATAGCGTGCTCTTCTCTGTCGTCGAGGCATGTTTGACGGGGAACACTTCACTGCACAGACTGCAAGTCAACTACGCTACACCAGAGTCCGTATACTGGAGTTGATTCCTCCGCGACCAATCACGTGGGGGAGATCTGTAGCAACAATTCAATGGGTCTGAATCTTTGATCGTTTACATACCTACATGGCATCGTTCTATATCTTAAAAATCAACACAAACGACCAATGCCTTCATGGTTTTGCAATTTCCATTTTCTTCAGTGTACAGTATTTATTAATCTCGTGTAATGTTTCTCAGGATTGGGGAATAACGCATCTCATTTGGGTAAATCGAGTTGACCGACTGAAAAGCACCAAACTTTTGTTTTCTAAGGCAACGCTGAAAATGGCTTCAAACACCATAATGCAAAACGATTAAGTGTGTAAAATACAGCAGGCTAGTGAGTGAGAGAAACAGCTGACACTGAGCAAGATATCACCTTGAACAGCTGTTCGATGATGAGGTGTGAACATCAAAATAAATTGGCATTCCTCTGAGATGGGCCAAGGTTCACGTCACAAACACTGTACTTAATAACGGTAATCAAACTGCGTGTCCTTGGTAGAAATGAGATCTCACAAGGAAGAACTGTGATCTTATTCGCAGCTCCTGGGCGTGTCGAGTCTGCCCAAACAGTATCTATACCTCGTAATGTTCCATTTCCGGTTCAACAATAAAACCACATATTGGCTTATAACGTAGTGATCAGTAGGAAGATGTACATGTCTGTTAGTCCGCCAGCTCGGAGGCTGCCCGGATCCTCAAAATTTGGTAGTTACCCAGCAGGTATTCAAATTATGCAAACGACGGTATTACTATTATTGCTGTCATACCTGAGGTTCGGGTACAATCCCCAGTCCGGCCACCTAACCCAGGCAAATTATTATTATTATTTTCATTATCATTATTATTATTATTATTATTATTTTTATTATTATTTACGAGTAAATTGACCACATAGGATCACACTAGAACTTCATTTATTTATTCATTCATTTATTTCTCTTCGTGCAGAGTTTTCTGTGTGTCGAATAGGCCGACCACTTCATGCGTTCGCTGGCCTGCTTCCGTTCTCCGTTCTCTTCCGATTTTCTTAGTTCTTTCTAGGGGCAGATGACCTCGTATTTCCTCCCCTTAAAACCTCAATAACTAACTTAGTTCTTTCTGCGGTTGGAACCCCTTACAAATTTTGAATTACTGGTATGTTCCTAAATGTATTTCTGTTTAACAATTGTACCTCTAATTGTAAGATGTTGAACTTTCCCATATCCTTCTTAGTTTCCTTAATCCATGCTGTAGTGGTCTATTTTCTCCAGAAGTATCTGCGTGGTAAGTCTGTACAGATGTCCCTGGAGTGTCCAGTCTCCTCATCTTCATGTTCTCCGAGATCCTTTCCACCTTCTGATAAATTGCTGCTCTGAAGTTTCCAACCGCTTTCAGTCTGAAGAGTTCCCATCTTTTTTCTGAGGATCTACTTTCAAAGTCAGTGCATGGACAGGCATTCACTAGCATACAGACATTCTGTTTTCACCACGGTGTTGTAGTGTTTAATTTGGCATTCCAGGATAAACATTTCTTGTGTTGATCCTTTTTTGTTGAGGCATAATCATGCTCTCTCCATTTTTGAGATTCGATCTCCAAATGCGGCTTTTTTTTGGTCCATTCTCCAAGGTACATAACCTGAACTTCTTGACCTTTTCGATCCTTACCGTGTATCCAGGACGTTTGGTGCATTTTTGATGTTCGTCATGCATTTTTTTTTCTTCTCAGCCCAGTCTGGCTTGAGATTCGTTCACAGACTATTATTATTATTATATATGAAAAATACATTAAAATACAAAACCATCCCCGTCGGACTCCTTGCGAGCCAAAGACACTGATGGTAGCACTGAACCTCAAGATGTACAGAGTCACTGAAGAGACAAAACCTTAGGTAATATGCTTACATTACATTATGCCTTTTGTATTAACTGCATATGGTTCCTCTTCAAACCAAGGCTCTCCTTTGCATGATCCCAGTCCTTGGTGACTAAACCATTGATAGAGACAACTGGGATAACGAAAACTTCCTTTAGGCCGTATATGTGGCTGAGCTCAGCGACAAGTGGCTGGTATTTGCGCCTTTTCTCAGCCACCGTATTCTGTAGGTGGAACAGCAACATCGACGATGGTAGCCTTGTGTGATTCCTGTATGCTTGTAAAGAACGATCAGTTATTATAGTGGAATCCTATAAGATCTTGGCTTTATCATCGTTCAGAACCTGATCAGGTCTGCATTTATAATATGGAACTTCCCTCTCAACAAAACCGTATTATTATTATTATTATTATTATTATTATCATTTACATTTGAATTGAACCTCTATGGACTGCATATTAACAATCACTTTCATGTGTGTCTAGATCGTGTTCTTCCACCGCCCTTGACACCCTCCCAGTATCTCTCGAGTCCATCGATCAGTGCCTTCTTTCGTGCTTCTGGTAGAGGCCCTGTCCGTCTGCTGGGCTGAGATTCCACTTTAAAATATTGATAGTTTTTAACTATTTGTCTAAATTCAAATCTGTTATTATTATTATTATTATTATTATTATTATTATTATTATTATTATTATTATTATTATTATTCAAATAATAGTTTAATACTAAGAAAAGGTCCAAGCTACATTTGAAAATAGACCTGATATTGCCGACACAAACCCATCAAATACAACCCAACTCGAGCCATAAACACAGCAGAGGTGAAACAAAGGGGTCCTGCAGGGATAATTTTATAGAACCCCGGTAGTGGTAATTATTATAATGAAAGATAATTTTGCTAGTACTATTGTCTTCTCAGGCGCTTGTAGCTGAACAGCTGTAATCCCTGTCTCCTTCCACAGTACGTTGAAAATCAGGGGTGAGCCCCTGGCTGGGTCAGGGTCTGCTAAATAAAGACAAGAAACGGAAGTGCCCCTGTCCAAGATACACAATGGCCACTGACTGATGTTGAGCCAATATTTCGTTTAACTCAATAAATTACAATTTTCCCAATGAAGTTTATTTTCCCCATGTATCAACTACGTGTTCAAGTCCTTGTTTCATTTGCATTTCTCTCTACGATTCTTTTTTATTTTTGATGTAGAAATCTCTTTAATTTTACCAGAACATTTCGACTTGATCTTAGTTTATTTACTTGTGAATTTATTTTAGTATTAATTGAAAACAATAATAATAGCAGTGAAATTACTTAAGAGGCGTAGCATCAACCTAAGCGCTATATCGTAATTAATTCTGAACTTTTTGCTCTAATCAAATCAGATACAGGATATAATCAAATTTCAATCCAATGATTCCTAACCTGGCGCAGTCAGCTGGCATTTGAGGGTGCGCAAATGCAAGGGAGCCGTGTCAGTACATTTACTGGCACGTTAAAGATCCCCTTCGGGGCAAAATTCCGGCACCCCGGCGTCTCTAAAAGCCAGGGCAGTTAAAAGGGACGTAAAACCAATAACATTATTATTCAATGATTCCTGGATGTATCCTCCAAATTCACAATCAAAGTTGTGTATATTGAAGAATAAAGTTGTCACCAAATGCCTACACTAATTTATAGCGAAGAAGCACTTGAGCGTCCATTCACTGGACGTACTTGGCGATGACATCAGTTCTTAGAGGTAACCACAAGGACCGGGGACATGTCTGAGTCAGCACAAGGTGCGCTAATGAGATTCAGGAAATAACAGAAGGTTTACAAGATTTCACATTTAGGAATATTGTCCATGTACTGCATGTGTCAGTCGAACTCAATTGCAAATACTTGCCTACCAGGGTGCCTGTTGTCATGGAGAATACTAGACCAATCCCCAGCATTGAACCCAGTACAGTAAATGTGAGTTAAGATGTAGTTGGGATATTTGTAGCCCAAGCACTTGAAAGCTGGTTGGTTGGTTCCTCAGTTTAGGGGCTGCGACAACGCGGACATGTAGCCACGTGTACTTTGGTGTGTGTAGAATCTGTCTGATAACCGGTGTTAATTGTGATGACTGTATTAGTGTGTGTTTCTGTTTCTTAATTCAAGTAAGGACTGCAGAGTTTGAATTTTTCAAGTAGTCCCTACTTTTGCCGCCAAACGCCACCGTCAACAACTACTAGTTCAGAACTTGGCTACTAGACGCCACCGCAGTCGGCTCCTGGCGACGAACGTAGGAACCTGAGCGTTGTTTACATTTTTAACCAAATTTAGCTTCACACAGGTGTAATTAGTGGAAGGTTCTTGAACATGCCATAAATCTATGACATGGGACCGCCGGCTTTACTTCCCCTCCGAAGGAAGGCATACTGGGGGATTTTTAACGCTCTTAAAAAATCCGACGACTTCGGCCGGGTTTGAACCCGCGATCTTGGGCATAGAAGCTCAGCATGCTACCAACTACGCCACTTGAAAGATAATCTAGCAATAAAACAATCTATTTACCTCCAATGTTTCACAATTTGGAGTTGTAAAATAATTGCCTTGTAAGTCAGATTTGGGTAAAACTCACACCTTTTATGTTAAATAGTAGAAACTGCCTATGTGCTACAACAAAGAACACTTTCAGCGGAGTGTCAATGTTTTGGATAAAAACTTCCATTTCGAAACGAAGGTTTCGTAAAACTGACTACAAGTAGAACTATGACACTTTCCTTTCTTTAAATATAAACCGGATTGTGTCTGTTTGGTGAAGGACCCTACGGGCAATTAATTTTTCTTTTTTGCATTTCTGAGGTTTTCTCCTGTGTCTCTTTTGTCCATTGAATGCTTGTAAATACCTCGCTTGAACAGTTTGAATACAATGTGAATTAGAAACCACACGTTTATCGAAGCATATCAGAATGAAGTAGCCTAGTGTCGCCGTGTTTGGAGGCGATCTTCTGTGAACAGATAGCCTATACGGTAACGGCTGTGGGGGTCAAAGGCACGTATTGTGTGGTCTGTGGTCTGTAGTTTCTAAAGGAACGTGTATGCTGACAATTACCGTATTGTTTAAAAGTATTATCATGATTAAAGAAGTTGTGTTCCTCATTTAGACCTACAGCGTTCTTGCGCGTCGACAGCTTCAAAATATGCTGCCCGTTGGGGAAAGTCGTAGTGGATCGTAGGTCGGGGAGGATCTCCAATGTCATCATTTACTATTTTATTGGTCATATTAACAAATATCTTACCGTATTCCACACATAATGGAATGTTTTCTAGTACAAAACTACAACACAGTAGCGGTTAGTATCGTTTGCTGCCACTCCAAAGGCCTAGGTTCGATCTCTTACTCTGCCATGAAATTTAGTTCTGGCTTGAGGTACTGGACAAGCAAATCAGTTTCTGTGACTTGCACCAGGCCAGTAAGGTTTCGTGGCTAATAATGGGTTCGACTCTCAGCTGAGTCTCCTGGCTCGGGGATGTCGTCACAATTCATTTCATTCTATCACGGCACGCAGGTCACCCGACCTCTCCGGAGGTCGCATGTCACACTATACAAGTATTTTCTAACTTCAGCAACCGGATATTTATGAAAGTAACAGCTATTTTATCCCGAGTATTTCTTCCAATTTGGTATTACCCTGCCCTGTACTAAAAGACAAGAAACAAATCAACACAAGAATAAATAAAAAAAATAGGCAAAGGCCATTTCAATTACCTAGCAACGGCATTATCAATCAATCAATCAATAAATAAATAAATAAATAAATAAATAAACAAATAAATAAACTCATTTCAAAGCCCTCCCGAATAAAAAGAAAACATGGGTTCCCCCAACCCTTTACTACGAGAATTCCAACTCGACCACGTTGCAATATCAGCTAGCAGCTACAGAGAGATCATGAATGTTAAGGTGAGGAAAAGTTTTAACATCAAATCGGATCATTACTTCTCCGAGATAAAAGTAAAATTTTGACCCGGTAGAGTTAAGGTGAAACCAAGCATTCCTAGAGACTTTGAAACAAAATAAAGATAGTCTACTCCCCAAAATAATTTAAATGATTTAAATGATTGGGATTAAATCAAAGAATCTATAATAAAAGCAGCTGAAAGCTTGTCATTACTGAAGAGGAAAAGGAAACATAGTTTTTTTTAGCGTATGGCTTTTAGTGCCGGGAGTGTCCGAGGACATGTTCGGCTCGCCAGTTTTGTAGCTTCTTCGAGGCGGACACCCAATGAGTGAGCTACATGTACCGTTGGGGAGGAAGGTTTGGATGTAAGGACGAAGAGTTGGAAGGTAGCGGCTGTGGCCTATAGTTAGGGACCAACACCGGCATTTGCCTGGAAGGAAGATGGGAAAGTTGGTGGAATGACTAGTGAGACGTTGTTCTCGAAGAGAGATTACAAGCTTGCGAAAGATGGAACTCGAATAAGACTGACGGAAACTCTAATGCCATTCTTCAACAAAGAAAACTTACTTCCAAAATAATCTGAGGTGAAGAGGAAGTATGATAAAAGTTGTTTGGCACAGTTGGAAGAGAACTTCAAAAACATAATACAAGGAAATTTTATAGAACTTCCAAGGAGGAATTACAATCATATCAGTTTCCTAGCCTCTGTTTTGAAAGAAAGGATGATACTTTAGCATTCAGTGACGAAGAAAACTGTCAGCTTCTGGCTACTAGTTCGAGGATTTTTTGAACTGCGGGGATCCAAAAGAAAAATTGACTTTTGAAAACCCATCAACAATATACCAGCAGTCGAAACCACCTACTTTCCTTGAAATACCGCAGGTCTTTCAAGAACTCAAATCAAATAACGCGCCGGGTGAAGATACAATAACAGCTGAAATGTGGAAACATGGAGGGGATCAAATTGTAGAGAACTTACATAGTTTACGTTGTAATATTTGGCAAAGGAAGAGATTCCCTCTGACTGGAAATGCACCCTGATACATCCTTTACATAAGAAGGGTGATCGTACTGTACGCGTTTGGGGAGACGAGACAGAAAATTATACAAGTAGTGGAAAGATTTCTAAATTAGCCCATGTTAAAATTTATCGATGCTGGAAGCGAACACAAAACAGGCTTGGTTAGAGAGTGAATTAACTGAGTTAATTCGGCCGGCCAATAGCAAATTAGTAGTCGCAAGGGGACTCGGAACAAGCTTCGCTAGGATGACTAAGAACCCGAGCAGTCACGAGGACGCCCGAGTGAAAAAGAATGGGGAGAGGAACTAAGCGTGTGGCAAGAGAAGGAAGAGGGAGCCGACGCGAGACCGACACATGACCATGACCAATGGGAAGCCGCCTATTAAAATTAACACCAACAGAGTAATTAACATATATAATTACTAGGACAAAGTTATTACATTAAAACATCATGAAGAGTGTTAAATTATAATTAAGAACGATTGAATATAATTACAGCCAAGTTCTTAAGTTATTAATGAAGAGTTTGATCAATTAATATAAGCAACCAATCAGAGCCATGGATTGAAAAGGACGTGGTTTTTGGAAAAGAGACGCGGAGAAAAGACGAGAGGAAGCGAGGCTCTTATCAACCACGACTTCGAAGTAGAAGGACGTTACAACGAACTAGTCTCCAAGTTGAACGAAAGAGATAGAATTATTCATCGAAGGCACTCAGTAATGTGCATGTAATATTAACATAGATATTCAGCGAGGAAACAATATTAAATTTATACGACACAGCTACAGCTTCAAGATGATAAAAATTCAAAAGTTGAGGGAGGAATTTCATGAAGATTCTACAGGCGTCGTGATGAACGCTTAAACAATTATGGGAACAACGCTATGATGGCATCAAGAACATTCGAAATGACTTAACATCAACATCTCGGGGGAGATTAACATCTCATCTCTCCCGTAATAGAAAGTCTACAATCATCAGTCATTTTACCATCTCAAATGACGATCTACAGGGAACTATGGGGGAAGAAGACTAAAAGTTATTCATGTACGAGGGCGACCAGGGAATTACCCGGTGCCGAAGAGAGAAAGGGCTATCCCATCTCAATCAGAAGAGTCAGCGGCGGAAGGAGGAGACAGCACGATGATGATCGAGTTCGAATCCCAGTACCTGACCGCACGAGATATTCGGAGGGAGATTTGGACAAGAATGCTGACCACCACGCAGTATTAAGCCGCTAGAAACATTCCGTTTCTAATGGGTAACCAAAGGGAGTCCACTTCATGTCAACTCTAACCCAACACAAGGTAGTCCAAGGACCAACGCTAAATATCCCACTATGTAGAATTGTAGATCTTGAATATCCGACAACTATTGTTGAATGCCATTTTTCTATATTGTTTATTAGTTTATTGCAGTTTTCAATGTTATATTTGTAAAAACATCATGCGGATGTTTGATAGTATTTTTCGACGACTTCGGAATTTTAGGGATTTTTCATTTCGAGTTTCGATTTTTGCGATATTCGAAATTTGAAGGGAGATTTTATAGTTTAATTCAGATTTTATACTTTAGCTCAGGATTTTATAGTTTGTTCAGAATTGTTATTGTAAAGTTCAAACGTGTATTAAATCGAACGATATCTATGTTTTATCAATAAATGTAATAATGGAAATGTTTTCCAAGTATGTGAAAGGAAGTATATGTCAAAGAATGTAATTACGAAAGATCTATTGTAGAGATCTAGAGAAAGTCACGAACTGAGAAATAATGAAACGAATTTAGTGAAGAAAGTTTGCAAGTAATGTTTTTTTGAAAGTATTAGAATTTGTTGGTTGGTTGGTTCTTAAGTTTAGGGGCTGCGACAACGCGGTCATGTAGCCCCGTGTTCTTTGGGTGTGTGTACAATCTGTCTGATAACCGTTGTTAATTGTGATGACTGTATTAGTGTGTGTTATCTGTTTTTTTTAATTATTTAAGTACTGCAACTTAGAATTTTTCAAATAGTTCCTACTTTTGCCGCCAAGCGCCACCGTCAACGACTACTAGGCCAAGTTCAGAACTTAGCTACTAGACGCCACCGCAGTCGGCTCTTGGCAACGAACGTAGAAACCTAAGAGCGTTGTTTACATTCTTAACCTATCCAATTTAGCTTCACACAGGTGCAATTAGTGGAAGGTTCTTTAACATGCCATAAATCTATGACATGGGACCGCCGGCTTTACTTCCCCTCCAAAGGAAGGCATACTGAGGGATTTTTAACGCTCTTAAAAAATCTGACGGCTTCGGCCGGGTTTGAACCCGCTATCCTGGGCATAGAAGCTCAGCATGCTACCGACTACGCCACCGAAGCCGCCAGAATTTGTTGAACAGACAGTAACGAAAGAATTTGTGAAGTATTTTAATGTGGAATTAACAGATGCGAACGAGAGCATATTTTGAAGTAAGAAATAACGTAATGATGAAAAGGAAGAAATGTTACAGTTTGTTGAAAGAATTTTGAGAAATGTGAGTGAAGTAAAGGAATAAGATTTTATTTAAAGATTATCATTTTATCGCATTACCTATTAAATTGAGGCAGGCGGCAGGGAGAGAACCAGTATTTTTATTATATGTTCATTAAGATTGTGATGACTGAAAGAAGAGTTTATTATTGGAAAGTGTAGAGAAAGAAATGTTATGGAAGTTTGCGAAGTATCTCGATGGATGAGATTTATTATTCCCGTTGTAGACGGAGGTATTTGTTGTGAGATAATGAGCCAGTGTATAGCCATTGATCTATTTTTGAGGAAATGTCTGTAGGGACAGACGCATGTATTTCATGAAAGTAAGAAGTTATAAGAGAATTGTTACGGAAGTTTAGTAATTGTGGATGTTATTGAAATAGCCTCAATAGAGTTGAAACTCCTTGAAATTCACAGGACAGCGGATCCTGGATGAAGTTAAATCTGATAGAAATTATAGGGTTTAATGGATCTTTGTTGAAGCTGAGAGTAAACTGAGATCTATTAAATGGTTCTTATCCTAATGTTTATCATTTATGGTAATTATTCAACGAGTGGAAATGTGTATTTTTATTAAGTATTTTTATTACATGAACAGATAAGTTGTAGGAGGTTTTTGAACTAGTCTCTACTTAATTGTATGGATTATGGAATCCCAGATGTTAACGTAAAACACGAATAAGACTAAGTAGAGTGAAGTAATATTTTTCTGAAGCCCGTTGAGATTTAGAAGTAATGTGGAAGGACAATTGCATGTTGTATTGTCGGGAGAAAGGAACGAACGTGTTGTAAATATTTTATTTCTAAGTAAGTAATTGACGAACTACGACGTGATTATTTTCATTATATAGAATGTTATATTAAATGTATTTCAGATAAATTCGTAAATAGATTTAGGAGTGTTCTATATTTTAAATTTAAACCTTAAAACTTTGTGTAGAGATTTTGTGCTTCTTAGAGGAAGAAATATTAATATTAGGGTGCGGGAGATGAATTGTATAGAGTAATGATTAGTATTTGTAATGACGGAGATCTACGTCATGGGTAACGTCATTTATTTTTGGGATTATTTAAATGTTTAACTTATAACATTTTTCTTGTTATAAACTCCCGTCACCTAGGGAACAGCAGTTGTTCGCTGTATAGAAGCTTATTTACTGTAAGCTTACACGTAACAATTTTTACGGTTTCTTAGCGAAACAATTTGTACTTGTATATGGATTAATGACGCTTAGTCATATATTTTATTTCATGGTTTATTTTCGAGAGCATTTAATCAAAGCTCGGTGACACGAGATGTGTATTGTTTTTTTAAATAAATAGACGGATTCGTGTTGACGATTTCCTGATTGTTTTATAGGAAACTGGCATTATACTTGTAGTTAGATGGTAGAGGAATGTGCTGTAGGGTGGAAGTTCCCGAGGGACCTAATCCGTATCCGTACGCCCGAGATTTTTATAGAGTTATTTTTCTTTATCCTAAGTAGTTAGATGACCCTACTGTTCTGTAGTTAGATACTGCAGCACATTCCGTCTGAGAAAATACCTGTCCCTTATTCTGAGTGTTTTCGCCAAGTGGCACCATGTCGTTTTTAGCCGGGGCGTCAAGATGCTACAATCCCAGATTATTTTCAGCCGGAGGATATTGGTGAATCATCCAGATATAAGGGTACAGTACCAACCCTAACAATTACCGAGAAAGTTCTCTTTTATCTGTCTCTTATAAAATACTATCAAAATCTCTACTTCATATACTGGAAACACAGATCATCAAATAGGTGAATATCAGGGAGGTTTTCCAAAGGGACGATCTTGTGTTGATCAAATATTCAATCTAAAAAGTATTCTTAGACTGAGAGCTATAAGAGGTAAAAACACGGCAGTTGTCTTCGTTGATTTCAGAAAGGCTTATGATTCAATTGACCGCCAGACTCTCTTTCAAGTTTTGGAAGAATTTGGAGTTGATGAAAAAACGAGGTCGCTGGTACAACAGACCCTCTCAGGCACTGTGTCTAAGGTTAAATTTCTTGGAGAAATATCTGCCCCCTTTGTGAGCTGGACAGGAGTCCAACTAGGTAATGGTCTATCACCAATTTTATTTAACATCGTCCTGGAGAAAATAATGAGGAGAACTTGGAAAAAATAAAAATAAAGGAGGAAGGGGTAGAAAGAATCTATCTAGGCACTAAATAGCAAAGATTGGATGTGGAGTGATTAGCATTTGCCAATGATCTGGCTGTGTTAGCGGAAGATATTGATGATGCGAAAATTATGATTAAGAAATTGCAGGAAATTGCGACAAAAACAGGTCTCCTTTTCTCTTGTGAGAAAAATTAATACATTGAATCCAAACATAGCAATGAGAAATATTTGGAAACAAAGGTTGGACAAATCAAAAGGACAGAAAAATTCAAATATTTTGGTGAATGGATTCAACCAGATGGCCTTGATAAGGAAGCCAATAAGATCAGAGCTTGCAAGATGGAAACTGCATATTGCATATTGATTGGCGCTCCTACAGAGCAAAGTTACGACATTATGCCACGGTGATTAAACCAGAAGCTCTTTATAGTGCTGAATGCCTCATTTTATACAACAACAAAAAAGGAGAAACAGGGGAGTTAGAAAAGAAAGAACGAAGAATCCTAAGGAAAATATTGAGGCCAGTACAGAGAGCAGGTGGCTTATGGAGGACACGGAGGAATAGAGGCGGAGAAACTTACGGACACGATACGTAAGAGAAGGATTACATTTTATGACCACCTCACACGAATGAGCAACAATAGGTTAACCAAAAGGATATTCACCTACATTAGCAATTTAAAATCCACCACAAAATGGATGGGTTGGGGAAACACGAACAGATCCCAAATAAGTTGGCATCACTCAAGAAGACATTCTCAACAAATCATTGTTTGGAAGGAAGGTTGATAAATTTAAAGGGTTTCAGGAAAACCTAGCTCAAAAACCAAGGTCATCTGGTCTCAAGAAAGGAGGAGGAGACTCAGCGAACGCATGAAGAGATTCTGGGAGGAGAACAAGAGATTGGCAAGTCGGCCGATTGTTCACCACGGTCCACAGTTGGCCAAAATCGACAGAAGAAGAAGAAGAGGAATAATTAATTAAATAAATAAATAAATAAATAAATGTTAATGTATTTCGGTATAGGCCTATTTTGGGGGTTAGCGGCTAACAGGACGCCAACAATGGATGATGCTGCAGTTTAGATCACAATCAGTTTCCACTTCAGCTTCCGTTGACAATAATAACAGGGATTTTTCCCCATAAACATTTATAAAAAGGTAAAAATGTGTACATCAACGGAAGTAGAATAATACATAAAATACTATTGAGGATGTATAACAAAATGATGTAGGTACTTCTGAATAAGTGAACCGACTTGCCAAATATGAACGAAGATTTTAGATGCTCCTACATGTGCAATTAGTATCCTGCTGTCTTGTGGTGAGACCGATCCCATTACATACATGCAGTTAATGCTCGAGCCTGATGACCGCGATGCTCCATCACATACGAGGAACCACAACAAGAAGCACGGTATTGATGACTGAACAGAACCTGTTTGTGAACGACTTGACCTCGACAAGAATGTATACCAACTAAATTTAGAGAATACAATCTCATTTATGGATCATAACTTGGAGTTATGAATAGGGAGTTTGTCAATCACTTTACATGAAGTGTTTTCAAAGAACAGCCTACGTGACTTGATGAACAGCAGGCGAGGCAAGGACGCGTGCTTGCGTCACAGCTGCAATCATATTCATTACTGCCTTAGAATTCCTTCCCAAAGAGTTCTTCCCAGAACTGCAAGAACAAACGACGAAGCGTCATGCGGAGAGAACGAGAGAGCATAATCCACCAGTCGTGGTTCTTCTATGTAATCCGAACTCATTGATGCCGGTGTCTGTTTGGATTATTCGAGCTGTATACAGCCACAGTTGATTTACAAACAGAAAGTTGTTTTTGAAAGCCTTTGTCTGAAGCGTGGTGCTCTATGGAAGTGAAACTTGACTATTGGTGCAGCTGAAAAGAGGAGAATATAAGCATTTGAAATGTGGTGTTACAGGAGAATGATGGAGTAACAAATGAAGAGGTATTAAGACGAGTGGGTGAGGAGAGAGGTTTCTGGCGACTGCTAATGAAGAGAAGATACATACTAAGACACCCAGGAACAGCAAACTTAATTGATGGAAGGAAGAGTCGAGGATAAGAACAGTAGAGGTAGACCAAAGTTAGAATATGTTAAACAGATTGACTTGGATATAGAATGTGGTTACTATTTAGAAATGAGACAGGGAGGCATGGGGAGCTGCATCAAACCAGTCAAAAGACTGAACACTCAAACAACAGTGATATTTAGGGTTCGGAAGTTTAAGACCTAAAGATGTACAAAATATGCAAGCAATTATGCCCTAAAAACATGGCATTTCCTTGTTTGCTAATTGCTTCTGAGCTAAATATATCTACTGAAGTGACATTCTATTGAAAGGTGGAAGCACACTATTGTCATGTTCCGTGACGTCATGCGTTCAATGTCGCAATCTAGCTTGTCCAGAAAGATGTGCTAAAAGACGTGCGTAGAGGAGCGCCTTCTTGGAATCAGGTCTCCTAACCTGCTATCTGCTTGTTCCGGGAAAAGAAAGAAAAGTATATCTACTGCAATATTCGGAAATCCTGTGTTTGAAACTCGACGCAGATAACACGTAGCCTACCTTGTTAACGATGCCTCAATTTAAACAAAAATGCTGAAATGATAACCAAATATGACCTTATATCACTAAAATATGACCAAATATGACCAAAACAATAAAAAAATGGTCGAAATATGCATTTATAGGCGACATCAGATTGCTTTAAACGTGGTCAGGGACCCGTCATTCAAACTTACTTTTCAGATTTCGGGTAAAATAAGCTCAGGAAAAAAAAAAATAGGACTTTTCCTTAACATCCGAACCTTAGTGATATTTATGTGACGCTGGTCTCGTATCGCATCGTCAAGCGGGTTTAGTTCCTTATGACTTGTAGTTCAGAGTAAGTTATGGTGATTTCATACAACTGTGTGTTACTAAATACCCGGAGGTACCGCAGCAAACAGACGTGTTTTGTAAGTGTTGTACTGTTCACAGTTGCTTTGCCTTTCCTTGACTTCTGTTACAGCTATACTCTGCTGTATTTTGATTGTATTATGTTATATCGAAACGTAATGTTCTTCAGTCGGTCAACACGATTGTAATGGGTGGTTCCCTAATCATGAAAAAATAACCTACATGAAATTAATAAAATACACTTGGATGACCAGTTTCGATCGTCAAGCGATCATCACCAGATCCATTACACTTAGGATGTTAAATCTAATGGGTAATTATATTTGCACTTGTTTAGTTGCAGTAGTGATTAAACTAGGACAACTAGTGATGTTGAGATACTGACAGTCTAGTGGTACCGGGTGAGTTAGCCGTGGTCGTTACGGCATGACTGCTGGCAGTCGCTCACATCCGGGAGGCGAGGAGGTTTGAATCCCCCCGTCGGCAACCTTGAAGATGCTCTTCTGTGGTTTCCCATCTTCCTTCCAGGCAAATGCCGGGGTTGGTCCCTAACTATAGGCCACAGCCGCTACCTTCCAACTCCTCGACCTTTCAATCCACCTTTCCTCCCCAACGGTACGTGTAGCTCACCCATTGGGTGTCCGTCTCGAAGCAGCTACAAAACTGGCGAGCCGAACATGTCCTCGGAGACTTCCGGCACTAAAAGCCATACGCTAAAAAAATCTAGTGGTGATTGACCTTCAAGTTTGCTTGCCTAGTGTGATTATGTGAAGGATCTGATGATGATCGCTTGACGACTGAAACTGGTCCGGGATGGTCGAACTCCGCTAATTAGGTTAAACCCAAACAGTCCTGTCAGCTCACGCTATAATGGGTTTGGGAAGAGAGTGGGGGTAGGCAACCTCTCCGGAAATGTTTGTTAAGCCAGCTACGTACGCCTGAACCCCCTGGAGTTTCCGTAGATACCCTAATCAGTGCAGCTAACATGTTATCCATGTACAGTCAAAGAAGTGCACGATTGAGAGTTATAGGAAACTATAAATGTTGTAAGTTTGAGTTGTCACAACGGGGCCAAAAGTGGACGTGTTCCAACAAGGAATTCATTTACGAATGCACCTTATTTTGTAGCAGAATACATACAAGCATTGTGGTTCCCAAGATATCGTTTTAAAGCTCATAATGCAGGCTATAACTTGCATGTTGACGAAGCCGCAACATAAAAATTAAAATGTGCAGGTCTGAATAGTAACTGTGAAACACAAAGAAATTAACCGAAACTTATCTTTATCAAGTGCAAGGCTAAAGAAAACCAGGAAACTGGAATAATACCAAACACTGCTAATGAGTTGTATCGAATACGTCTTTGAGATAACAAGAGTAGATAGTGGCCAACACCGTAAAGACCAGGGCAGGTTGACACAAGAATGATGTAAGTATAAAAGATTCGTCACTTTTCGTTATAGAATTTCCGAGAGAGAACACCGCCTGAGGCTATGGATTGTACTTGCAAGTTTGGCAACATAAAAAGTAAAAACCCATATGAATGTAGCCTTTATTACACGTGATTGAACAGTATGTTCTGCGATGAGTTATTGATTATTGATGAAAATAACACAAACATAACTGCGCCTTTCGCTAGGCGCTGAAATATACGTCCAGGTAGGAAAATAATACATTTTGATATATATCAATGTTGGCAATAGATTTATCACAAAGGACACAGTTATGCCGTTCTAGAGCTCAATTCACCTTTATGCTAATTAGAAAGGCTCTCATACTCTACAGAATTGTTGGGATATTCGATGCATATAAAGAAAACTGTCCAAATGCACACACTATATTGCCATAACCTCACTTTTTGCTTAGTCTGCCCGCTGTCACCCACCCCTCCCCGTAGCCCTAAACCACAAATGTTATTGCAACGCAAAGGAGAATGGGTAAGAAAAACAAGAGATGAAATGCACACATTTGTTCTCTATATATTCTTGTTCGAGAGTAGTCCATATTGCCCACTAGTTTTACACATGGCCAACACCAGGAAGATGAAAATTGCCGTATTGTTCTCACTATCATTATAATTCTTACATCCCGGTGCTTGGCAATTTTTCCTCCCTTGCATTGGCATGATTGACTGTCAATTCAATTCAAATAAATAATCAAAATACTGATAAAATCAAAACAACCAACAACACCACCAGGAAAATCAATCCAAACAGACTATTCCCGCTTCCGCCAGTCGGTTTGATATGAACGTTCATGAGTGCCAACTACGAAACCTTGGTGCTAAAATTAATTCTTCATTGGTTGGCAGAACATCCAGTACAGGGCCTTATCCCGACCCACTCGCTCCCTATGAACTGTCAACCCCCTGGGTTGACACATTCCAAAATATATTTACCTTGACGTCCAGTTTGGAGTGGGGGAAAGTGAAACACGCCTCAGGCAACTTCCCCTGTTAGGATTTACCTAATTGACCCCCATGGAGAGAACTCATTAGCGGAGCTCGGTATCACCCAACTGGTCATCCAAGTGTATTTATTAATTTCATGTAATGTTTTCCAGATTTAGGGAACCACTCATTACAATTGGTTACAATCGTTTTGACCGACTGAAAAGCATTAATTTCGATTACTACTGCAGTATAAGGCACTACTGAAAAATGGCTTCCAACACGATAATGTGTTATATGTGACTGAACCCTTTCTTCGAGTTCTAAGTAGGATATTCATTGTTTTCTTCTATCGCGGATTCTGTTCGCATTGTCCGACATTTGCGTAACTTCAGGAACTTTTTCCAATTATTTTCATGCCTTTTATAATTTTCTGAAATTGCCTGTTGCCTTCAGACACAAATTACAGTACCCCGCCCTTGAAGGGTTAATAAGGTTTATTTTCCACTTCAGAACATGGTAATCCAGATGCGAGTATAGATGAATTACTACTTCAACTCTTCAATGTATCAAGTATTTTCGATTTTCATGGCAGGTGATTGTATGTCCGGGTTGAAATCCCAGTTGCTACACGGACAGCATGGGTCGTATTTTCACCGGGATCTCCTGTTATTACTCATCAACCTTGCGGCAGACACTGGGCTGGAATCAGGTTCATAGACATTATATTCTCAGAAGAAGAAACCAGTAGTCGTTACTGCTCTCGGCAGACCTACTGTTGACTGAGACTGATTATATGATTGGTGGAGACCATGATGTCATTCTGTCCTGAAGGCTGCAGCTATTTCAGTCGGTTACGAGCCCTGTAATTCCCTTTATAGTTCATTACCTGGTCCCTACTAACGGTCAGTGCTCGTTCAAGGTGATTTGTTGCAGGGGCGGTGATCAACGTTCGGGGCCAGATGATGCAGAACGAAGAGGGAGATCACATCCCACTCGTCAGTGGTGGTTGCGTAGCCCTTGTGCAGGGCTGGTAAGTTACCGTTACTTTGTTACGGCCTTGCAGTTACAACGCATTGTTACTTTTCCCTTACTTTTATATAGCGGAGTAGTTGGTAGCAAGCTGAGCTTCTATGCCCAAGGTCGCGGGTTCAAAACCCGGCCAAAATCTTTGGATTTTTTAAGAGCGTTAAAAATCCCTCAGTATGCCTTCCTTCGAAGGGGAAGTAAAGCCGACGGTCCCATGTCATAGATTTATGGCATGTAAAAGAACCTTCTAATAATTACACTTGTGTGAAGCTAAATTATAGGTTAGATTTGACTAACGCTCTTATGTTCCAACGTTAGTAGCCAGCTGCGGTGGCATCTAGTAACCAAGTTCACAACTAGTTGTCGTTGACGGTGGCGTTTGGTAGCAAAAGTACGAACTACTTGAAAAGAGAATGTCTGCAGTCCTTACTTGAATTAAAAACAGATAACACACACTAATACAGTCATCACAATTAACACCGGATATCAGACAGATTCTACACACTCCCAAAGTACACGGGGCTACATGACCGCGTTGTCGCAGCCCCTAAACTAAGGAACCAACACACACTTAAGTATCAAACTACAGTCGAACCTGGATATCTCGCAGTAACCCCAAACAAACTTCCTATAATTTACATGTATTTTCTCTTCAATTCGAATTCTTATAACTGGAATGTTTCGATATCTGGAGGCTTACATTATATCCCTGGCACTTAACCTTACCCTTTATCTCGAACATTCAGTGCAACTTGCTACTTACAACTTTGTGGCGGGAACAGCAGAAGAATATATCGGATTTCTTCAAGTCATGAAAAAGTAGATAAAGGCCCGTCTTCATTTCGTATTGTTAAATTTAACTTTAAATACTTAGATAACACAGGCCTGCAATGAAAAAAAAAATACAAGGGAAGTGATATCTGAACTTGATGTATTTTTCGGTGCTGATCTCAAAAACAGTAATGAAAAAAGTTTATCACATCACGTTTTCTTGAAGAATTCAACTGTACTTGGGTTGCAACATGAGTGTCAAAATACATTTTCTTCACTCACATGTCGATTTTTTTCCCAAAAATGTAGGAGAAGTCAGTGAAGAACAGGGTGAAAGGTTCCACAAAGACATCATTTTTTTTGCCTCTCAATTTTAGAAAGAGTATCGATACGGTATCGTTTTTGAAAAAAAAACTAACGTAATGAAAAAAATATGGAGGTCATATTCGCAATAAGCACACGAAAAAACATAAAACTTAACGAAAACTTCTTTTGTATTTTTCAAAAACTTAAATTTCGCAGGCCTGTTTAATACATATAATAAGCTGTCAGCATTACCAACATCCATTCTTATTACATACTGTAATTATAGACAACCATTTTGTAAGCCTTCATTCAGTATTTTGCGACCAGTATATCACAAAGAGATGGTATTTTGGCTTTCACGGTCAAGGGTTTAAAACTCAGCAATTTTTCTAGGTTTATGCCGTGTCTCGTGCGGGGATTCGCCTAGGAACACCAAGATAGACTCATCAGCGGGCTCTTGGTGTCCGTACCCAGACCCCCACTGGAGTAGCGAACTGTGCACTACCTCCCTTCTTTACTGCGAGAGCTGGGGAGGTAGCGCGCAGTTCGCTACTCCTGTAAGGGTCTGGGCACGGACACCAAGAACCCACTGGTGTTCCTAGACGAAACCCCACACAACATACAACATAAACCTAAAAAAAATTGCTGCGTTTTAGTATATCACAAATTTTACATTTTTTCTACGTATCACCATAACTCGAATTTTCGATTAGTCGAGTTTATTTTGACATCCCCTAACGATTCGAGATATGAAGGTACGACTAGGGATCCAGGACGTGTGAATCGATAGAAAAATGTAGCTTCCGATGTTTCGTTACATATCTCAGAAACTACAATAGATATTTTCTTGAATGTTCTTTTGGTATATTCAGAGTACATTCATCATTATTTGGGTAGAATTTGAATATTTTGTGTCAGAGCATTACAAAAACAATCTTAAAAATATATATTGTTAAACATTCCCTTAACTCATGTCCCTTTTTCTGAGCAAATGCTCAAACCAGACCCAACAACTTTGCAATATTTAAACCATTTTTCAGCTACTGAAGTAAAATTATTGTCTTCTTGTTTACAGGAGTTGAGTTTTTTTTACATCCTACTGTAGTTGAAAACTGAAATTTTCTCTAAAATTGTCAGTGCTTTTCAAGCTAGGCTCCATGAACTAATCAAGATACCTGAATAAATTTACTTTCACTAGTAGATCTATATAGTGTCTTAGAGACTACCAAGTTTCAAATTCATTGATCTGATAGTTTCTGAGATAATGGTACATGCAGTTACAAAAAATATGACTTAAACGGAAAACACAAAAAGAATGTTGACTAGTAGCTGCAGTATGGCCTTAAAACATTGTGTTTAAAACTAATTTTATTGCATCAAATATCATTTCATCACAATAATTGATACATCAATTTCTTCAGGAAAATGGGAGATGTTTTAAGCTAGAAAAAAAAAAAGACATTTGTGAGCCTATCACACGTGCCGGTTCCCTTAATTGCTTATTTTTACAATTTACAATCTGGCAACAGTTAGTTTACCATATTTTGATGAATGCAGTACATTTGTATTAGTCTGTTGGCACAGGGTAGAGTAAACTGTAGCTTTTCAGCGATGTTTCAGTCCCACTCATGGCTGTGATTATATGGAAGTTACTGAGGTATGGGTGGTGCTGAGTGATGGCAGTGCCTGTGGATGTTGTCGAAAGGTTGGTACCGGTATTGCTCAATTGACTCAGTGAGAAAAGCAATGGCAAACTACCTCACTCCCCACCTTGCCTAGTACGCCTCAACATAGCGCTTCCTTGGGTTTTTGTGGGTATCTATTTACAAAGCCTACGGTGGTGCTTTATGAGGATCCGACCAGCCTCCGGGCTGACTACCTAACAGACAGACAGACAGTCAGATATGTAAAGTATAGGCCTACATTAGATTGCTAGATTTGAGTGGTTTCCAATATAGGAAAAAAATAACAGAATGAATTGGCAATGGTTAACGTGTTTCCACAAATATGGCCTGGGTTTGATTCTAGGCTCCATCATGAATTTTAATCCTAGCATGAGATTGGCCAGTCTCTAGAGTTCGTATCCTAGTGTCGGCCATTATAGAAGTGGTTTCCCACAGTCAATTCAGATCGCGGCTTAGCACGGTCACTACGATAACACAGGTTATCTCATAGATTCCACACACAATAAAGTACCCGGGCTGATGACAATGCAGTCACAAGTGCAAAACGAAACCACAATAAATCGCTCGGGCCGGCTTTGTTTAAAGGTTATTCACCACTCTTCTGCCCACTGCACGTATCTAGGATAATCCACAAATTGCTCCAACTGGAAAATGTAACCAGCATTTTCTTCACCGTCAGCAGTTACCCCTCGTGCATCCTCTGGCGATACTGCTAAGTGATCTCTGTTTTAATAATGCAGTTAATGGCCATTTCTTTCTTTTCAGGGCGTGTAAGGGAAGGGATTTTGGAAGGAAATCGGCCGTGGGTCCATTAAAAGGAACCGTTCTGGCATTTGCCTGGTGGTGAAAATGGGAAATCATGAAAACCTTTTTCAGGTCGCACTCCTGATGCCAGCGAGGCACGAGTTAGCGTATTAGCGCTCAGGCCACCGTGAACGGTTGATTTCTGTTTTAAAGGACTACGCTGTACAGGTATTGTCAGTCAGAGGAGTTAAGCCCCCGGTTCGATTCCCGGTTAATGCACTCGGGATTTTCAAGTGAAATGTTACAACCAGTGGTTCGGATTTCACAAAGGAGGAGGTCCCGTGGGTTATGATCTGGAGATGAGTGGCCTCGTAATTCATTTTTGGGCACACCTAAAACAGTGACCAACCTGTACACTGGGAAACATTTCCAACAGCCTGACCGTAGAAAATTATAGCTGCAATACAAAAGGAGAATTATTGATGCTAAGGTCTTGTTGATTTTCCATTAATGAAAGACCGAGATGCACATTACACTCGGATGCATCTGAAATATTTGACTTGGGGAACATGATTTGGTAGGCTGAGTTCTTTGTGTATTCCACTGACAACTGGACGGTCTAATTATAGCAAATTTGCAATCAAGGTATTTCCTTCCCATGAGATTTTTCCTATAAAATCAATTTATGATCCAATATTTTAAAAAGAATAAACTTTGTGCCGGTCTGCTCCAGAACTGAAGGTTGCCTATCTCTAGCGATTTAGCACCAAATACGTGGACTATTGTAGAGAGGATGTCACTCTTTCAGGAGTTGACGAGTTGCAGGGAAAAGCTGACCTTGTGGTGCAGTGCAATCCACTGCGCACTAGACTTGGACCGCCTAAAGCCTACTCACTCAATCAGGTGTCGCTCCTCGCCATATAAGACGTCAGCAGACTGACGCAATGGCTTCTGCAGCGCGAAAGTGTCCAGGTTGAGCGTGATCCCATTCATGTTATTCCCGAATTCATAAGTCGACCTACACTGGGTTGAGATTGTTTCGGTCCCAAATCAACAAGTGGTCCGAGCAAAAGTAGCCTACTAGTTGCCAGAGTTTTTGTGCGTAGCTCAGTGAGCATCGTCTGTAATAGGCCACAAGGGTTAAATACAATTAGAGCTCAGTGATTCAGTAGAAAAGGGAAACGTGTATAATTATTTGCTTGATAATCTTATTAACATGTTGCCTCATAGCAAAGGCGGGCGAGTTAGAGGCAGATGACCTCGCTGTTCCACCCCTGACGCCAGTTATCATCATTATCATCATCATTTCTTCAGACCAAACAATACAACTACAAGCTACGATTATTATCGTGCGTCGAAGTCTCCCAGCTTACACTGTACACACAGAGGTGTAGTGTTAAGATCGTCATCGTGCGTTGAAGTCTCCCAGCGTACACTGTACACACAAACGTGTAGTGTTAAGATCGTCATCGTGCGCTTAAGTCCCCAGCGTACACTGTACACACAGAGGTGTAGTGTTAAGATCGTCATCGTGCGCTTAAGTCCCCAGCGTACACTGTACACACAGAGGTGTAGTGTTAAGATCGTCATCGTGCGCTTAAGTCCCCAGCGTACACTGTACACACAGAGGTGTAGTGTTAAGATCGTCATCGTGCGCTTAAGTCCCCAGCGTACACTGTACACACAGAGGTGTAGTGTTAAGATCGTCATCGTGCGCTTAAGTCCCCAGCGTACACTGTACACACAGAGGTGTAGTGTTAAGATCGTCATCGTGCGCTTAAGTCTCCCAGCGTACACTGTACACACAGAGGTGTAGTGTTAAGATCGTCATCGTGCGCTTAAGTCCCCAGCGTACACTGTACACACAGAGGTGTAGTGTTAAGATCGTCATCGTGCGCTGAAGTCTCCCAGTGTACACTGTACACACAGAGGTGTAGTGTTAAGATCGTCATCGTGCGCTGAAGTCTCCCAGTGTACACTGTACACACAGAGGTGTAGTGTTAAGATCGTCATCGTGCGCTGAAGTCTCCCAGTGTACACTGTACACACAGAGGTGTAGTGTTAAGATCGTCATCGTGCGCTGAAGTCTCCCAGCGTACACTGTACACACAGAGGTGTAGTGTTAAGATCGTTATCGTGCGCTGAAGTCTCCCAGCGTACACTGTACACACAGAGGTGTAGTGTTAATATCGTTATCGTGCGCTGAAGTCTCCCAGCGTACACTGTACACACAGAGGTGTAGTGTTAAGATCGTCATCGTGCGCTGAAGTCTCCCAGCGTACACTGTACACACAGAGGTGTAGTGTTAAGATCGTTATCGTGCGCTGAAGTCTCCCAGCGTACACTGTACACACAGAGGTGTAGTGTTAAGATCGTTATCGTGCGCTGAAGTCTCCCAGCGTACACTGTACACACAGAGGTGTAGTGTTAAGATCGTCATCGTGCGCTGAAGTCTCCCAGCGTACACTGTACACACAGAGGTGTAGTGTTAATATCGTTATCGTGCGCTGAAGTCTCCCAGCGTACACTGTGCACACAGAGGCGTGGTGCTAAGCTCTTCATCGTGCGCTGAAGTCTCCCAGCTTGACATGTTGTGCTAAGATCGTCATCGTGCGTTCAAATCTCCCCGCTTGACATGTTAATACACATGTTGTGCTAAGATCGCCATCGTGCGTTCAAGACTCCCAGCTTGACATGTTGTGCTAAGCTCTTCATCGTGCGTTGAAGTCTCCCAGCTTGACATGTTAATGCACATGTTGTGCTAAGATCGCCATCGTGCGTTCAAGTCTCCCAACTTGACATGTTAATGCACATGTTGTGCTAAGATCGCCATCGTGCGTTCAAGTCTCCCAGCTTGACATGTTAATGGATATGTGCTAAGATCGTCATCGTGCGTTCAAGACTCCCAGCTTGACATGTTCTGCTAAGATCGTCATCGTGCATTCAAGTCTCCCACCTTCACATGTTAATTCACATGTTGTGCTAAGATCGTCATCGTGCGTTCAAGTCTCCCCGCTTGACATGTTAATGCACATGTTGTGGTAAGATCGTCATCGTGCGTTCAAGTCTCCCAGCTTTACATGTTAATGGATATGTGCTAAGATCGTCATCGTGCGTTCAAGACTCCCAGCTTGACATGTTCTGCTAAGATCGTCATCGTGCATTCAAGTCTCCCAGCTTCACATGTTAATTCACATGTTGTGCTAAGATCGTCATCGTGCGTTCAAGTCTCCCCGCTTGACATGTTAATGCACATGTTGTGCTAAGATCGCCATCGTGCGTTCAAGTCTCCCAACTTGACATGTTAATGCACATGTTGTGCTAAGATCGCCATCGTGCGTTCAAGTCTCCCAGCTTGACATGTTAATGGATATGTGCTAAGATCGTCATCGTGCGTTCAAGACTCCCAGCTTGACATGTTCTGCTAAGATCGTCATCGTGCATTCAAGTCTCCCAGCTTCACATGTTAATTCACATGTTGTGCTAAGATCGTCATCGTGCGTTCAAGTCTCCCAGCTTTACATGTTAATTCACATGTTGTGCTAAGATCGTCATCGTGCGTTCAAGTCTCCCAGCTTGACATGTTAATACACATGTTGTGCTAAGATCGCCATCGTGCGTTCAAGTCTCCCAGCTTGACATGTTGTGCTAAGATCGTCACTGTGCGTTCAAGTCTCCCAGCTTGACATGTTAATACACATGTTGTGCTAAGATCGTCATCGTGCGTTCAAGTCTCCCAGCTTGACATGTTAATAAACATGCTGTTCTATGTAATGAGCAGTGTGTTACAGTAGCTGGGCGCCACTGACTCACAAGGTTGGCTGTCCCAGTTTTATGTCGCCTTGGGAGCCAGTCAGCCTTCGCTTTCTCAATGGACATGCACACATCTTATTTCGGGATGTCTCCAAGCGACGTTAGATTATAAGTTAATGACAAGTGCTTACTGTGGATGGGAACATTGTGTTTGCTTCTCCTGGTCTGAAAGAACTGAAGCAGCCAGAGCCAGCGATCATATGGCGAGGCGTGTCTTCAGCGGCAGATGGGCTGTCGACCTGGGCCTTGGCTCTCTTGTTACGTAACCTGAGGACAGAGCAGGCAGCTCCTAATATGGACGCAAGGTCTCTAGGATTCTGTCGTAACCGTGCGTGGTCTCTCACCTGCTGTTTAGTATTCGCAGAAACACTCCAATTGCGTTATAATAGTTGAGCCAACTGCATTCCTTATTCTGTATCGGCTGATGACAGTCACTCATGTTCCACATGTTTGTTTGAAACCACAATGCCGTATTTGTTTTCTTTACTGAGAAGCAAACCAATGATGATTTACCACGTGTGACTCAAGAATTATGGAGAGGCAGAGGCTGGCTTTGGTCTTAGCGCAAATCTTATGCCATAAATAGACATTCAATTTCCTCGTCATAAGCAACAGTAGATGTTCGCTCGTTAGTTCTGGGTCTGTGCTACATTGGTTGAAGGTGGAACCTTGACATGCAAGTTAAGGTTCATTTTAATGCAAGGACTTGGTATAATAATATTGGGACCTTATAAGATAATCTAAGTCAAGAGTCTAACGTAAGGCATAACTTATCAAATTACAACGCATAGTGGGGCATGAATAAACAACTAAATCACGTTTGATCTTCTAAAATGTATTCGTCCTGTACATACAAGACACGGTGGTAGCAGATGTCATTTTAAGAACGTAACATCGAGAGCATCTGCCATGAATACATGGTGTTTTAAGTACTATAGTCGGTTCACCACGTCATACACAAAACTGGCTCTTGTAAGAGAATGGCAGAAGTGGCGTAGCAACCCTCAGAAACCGAATATATTTAAGTCCGGAAACCCATCATGGATGCCAGGTGAGAAGCTCCTGGAATCACATTTTGATTCTGATGAGATCTGGCATGAAGATTTGACCTCTTTAAATCCTGAACGCCTGGGTTTAATCCATCATCCTTGTAGAACTCCTCCTGGTTTCAACTTACCGAAAAGGGAATGGACATCTCTAAACAGAATCAGTACAAATCATAGCAGGTGTAATTTCTGGCTTCACAAGTGGGGAAGATCTGAAGACCCATTCTGCGACTGTGATAATGTGCCCCAGACCATCCAGCACATTGTTATGGACTGCCCAAACGAAGATTCAATGGATCTGTTCAAGAACTACTTAGTGCCTCTACAGAGGCAGTGGACTGGCTGAAAAGTTTGGACATTGGGTTTTGAATGTTGACCTGTAAATAATTGTATACATAATTGTAAGATATATGTACTGTATTTATAATGTATCCTTGTTTTGCCATACGATATAAATAAATAACCACGTCATATCTGTGATCTTAAACTATTTACGTAAAATACACCAAAGTGTCCCTGATATTGAAATTTAACATGAGTTAAAGCAATTTACAGATATAGTTTTGTGACACGAAGCAGTCTATCTGGCATGAAGAGCCTAAATATGGAAGTAAAAAATAGGTATTTGATGCGACTGTTCCCTGTCGATCCGTTAAATCGCAAGAAGCGTCCCTTGACGAGTGGGTTTCGATCAGACATGAAGAGCGTGGGGATAGAGGGCGAGTGCAGGTTGGAGCCGCCCAGAACATTCCTTGCCGCTATCATCAGTCGAACCCTGGTCCTTCCAGTTAACCGTTAGACCATCGTGGCCAGCTAATATTTCATATCCAGTACAGCGAGCAGAGCGGACACCCACACATGATCAAACAGAGCCGCCATTTTCGCTTTGTGAAACAGCAGACCCGTACACACTCACTGATGGTTCAAACTCATTGCGTGACTTTAACAGGAAACAGTGGTGTATCCTGACTTCTAAAGTTAGGGAATTATTAGCGTAAATAATAATAACTAGCGGGCCCGTGCACAGTGGTCCTTTTAGCCTATCTGGCCGCGCAAAATTCCTTTGCATATGGAAAAGGTCTATAAACCTTAAAATAACTGTTCAAAAGTATGTTAAACACTTTCCTTATTCTTATTTATTAGAATTCAGGTTAAACTTGTCTTAATAATAACAATAATATTAATAATGTTCAACTGGATGAGGGCTTTCCTTAATGCTGCTGAGCGTAAGTGATTTTGTGACTACAGGTTTTTGAAAAATACTCCAGATTAAAAGAAATCAGCAACGATTGGTATGCTATGTTGGACTCCTAGCTTCATACAATCCATAGATATTTTAATTGAACTATTACAGATATTATGCCACAATAGGCTAATTTTCATTTGAGAATGCATTACATTAAAAATAGTATTTGATGTGTAGGTATAGTAATAACAATTGAACTCTTTTAGTAACCATAATAAAAATAATGTGCATGAATACACTAAACATATAATCTCCCGTGTCCTCACAATCTTTATATCTGTGGTCAACACAGTAATAAATTAACTCGTCACTGAAATGTGATTTCATGAATCAGGCGAAACACATGCCGTTCCTTCCTTCTGGTTCCTATCACAGCTAAACGTGTGGTGCAACGAAGCACTTAAGAAGGGAAGGAATTAATTAACACAATATATGATCTTTCAGGGGTGTACAGAATTAAACTGAAATACCACACATATATTCAATTAAAGGAAAATTAGGACGACAAAAAACTTGCTTAATGTCTTGTGATTTGCAACCCACATTTTTCTTAATTGCGCGGAAAAATTAATAAGTTTTTTTCTAACAATATCTTTAACAGACTGTCCAAGGGTTTTCAGATTAGTATTTTCTATCAAATAGTTCAGTAAGACATCACTTTCTTTCACTTTCCCACTTGCATGGCGTCAAACATCGAAAAGATCTTTCCGCAAAAATCCTTCCGACAGCACTAAAACGAGAATAAAAGCCAAAGTTGCAAAAAGTTGCAAGCTGTTTTTACACAGACACCACAATAGGGTATAGGCTATAGTCTAATAAAAATAATTTCAACAATGGTTGACAATTGCGAATTTCCGGGTCTAAAAACCCATAGAGAAGGATAAAATATATTTTAAAAGTCACTATTTTCAAACGTTTATCACATAAACACAGCAATTTGTATACGATTTTGCAAATTTAATAAAGAAAGAGCATACCTTGATCTGCCATATCCAGTGGTCAACGATGAAGATAGCTCAACAAACACGTCTTTACAAGCACAAGATTAAAACACAAATAATCAGTTCCGCTTCCAGCTGAGGATGCGATAAGAAACATCCTACTTCAGCGATCTCTCACTCTCCAGGGGGTGAACTAATATGACATATAGGCACAGTTCTGAGGTCATCGGACATTACTGATACTAGAAACGTCATAAATCATGAAAATACAGAACATTTATTTTTTGCATTTTGAGCGCCCAGATTGTGCAAAAGGACCACTGTGCCGTGTGAGAACTCTCGCATGTATATAAACCACCCGCCTGGCTCTACTGTTATGTGGGCATTGTGTATAAACCACCCGCCTGGCTTTACTGTTATGCGGGCTTCTATAAATATGTTTATTTGTTTAAACGCACTTTTTAAACAAATTGTCGATATTTATAAAATCAGAGTGCGATTCATCACTGTTGCTGGTTGTGTGCGCCTCATGTGTACAGACTGGTTGGTTGGTTCCTCAGTTTAGGGCCTGCTACAACGCGGTCATGTAGCCCTGTGTACTTTGGGTGTGTGTAGAGTCTGTCTGATAACCGGTGTTAATTGTGATGACTGTAATATTTATTTATTTTTATTTATTTATTTGAACCAAATCTACTTGTTAATTGTCACTTTAACTCAGAGAGTCATATCGTGACATATAGACAATAAACACATAGATAACATAAATTTACAGTATGGCGTTAGATAATTAAACCAAATGTTCATTCGGCATTTCATAGCTTCCTCGTTATTTCAAAACTTAATAATGCTTTGCAGTAGTTATCTTCATTCACAATATCACTGGGCAACTTTTCTGATGGAGACTGCACAAAGTTCTTTCTTAATCATAAATGTGGACACAGTGTTCTTCATTTTTAGACAGTTCTCCATGGGAGACACATCACAGAAAGAATTACTTTTATTTCCCTATCGAGCCCTTACTGACTGTAAGAGTCTGATAAGTTTTGTAGTAAGGAAAAAAAAAGCCATCAAACTCACAGGAAAAATCTACAGACAGCAATATGTGGCTGTACTGTAGTAATCGTATAGGCTACCTAGTTAATACAGATAGGCTCTCCTAGGCTTTAACAAGATTTATAGCTTAGGAAGCCGTCTCCTGTACTTGAATGCTTAATTTACATGCATCTTTGTTCTGAATCTCGTCCGACGCTTTCTTATTCCACATTGCCCTGATGGTATTAAAATATTTTGCTAATTGACCTGCTTTCCCCCATTCCCTTTTTAGTAATTTAATTAAAGTGTGATACTCATTTTCATTTTCTATTCTGTTTAGATCTGCTTTGTCTACAAACTTTGCTCTTATCATTTAATTTCCTTGCATTCCCTGATCAGGTGCGCTGCACCCATAACCTTCCCACAAAACAGGCAAATGTCCTCTTTTCCTACTTCTCTCAACGCTTTATTCTTATACACCCCCATTAACCACCAAATTATCCCTCTCATTTCTCTTTTCATTAGGCATTGAGGCTTTATGCTCATAAAGTTCCTTATTTCGCAGAACTCCGTTAAGGTTCTCCTACTGGTGCACTCTTCTCTTAGCACCTGCAACTCTACGTCATTAACCCTTCTACACACGTTTTTGCACACCCTACCTTCCTCTCTTTGTAAGTCCCTATCCCATAGATAACCCATTCCTAATCTTTCCAGTACACTTCTTACCCCGTCCACCCAGTAGCCCTCTTGCTGATGCTTCATTTGGTGCAGGTAGGCTACCTTAAGCATTCCCCCCCCCCCTCCACCTGCTTTTAAACGAATCCAAGACTTTATGACCTTTTTTTATGATATGTTGTTTAATGCTTACATCCTCACACAACATTCTCGCTCCACAATTCGCCGTGCAACTAGGTAGCCCCAAAATTATCTTGGCAAACCTACTTACAATACTGTCCAGGGTTTTTGTTCCTTCCTCTAAACCCCAGACTTCCACTCCATAGAGTGCTCTTGAAACGATGAGTGCGTTGAACACATTCTTATACACTTTATAGTCAAGATTCGGTAACCTACGCTCTAACACTTTAACATTCGCCAATGCCGCTAGCCCTTTCGATTTTGCCCTTTTAATTTGTTCGGTCCATTTACCATTGCTCGCCATTATCGTCCCTAGATACTCAAGTTTTTTCACCGTCTCTAACTGCGACCCATACATGACCCACTTTTCGTTCTTAGCCAGTTTAACTCCCTTTTTGCAGACCATAACTTTGGTCTTACTCGGGTTAATTTTTAAGTTCCAGTCCTCACAGTATCTCACAATATCGTCAATACTATATTGCATATTATAGGGTGTTAGAGCAAGCAGAAGGATGATGACTGTATTAGTGTGTGTTATCTGTTTTCAATTCAAGTGAGGACTGAGACTAAGGTAATTTGTGACTGAGACATTGAATTTTTTTCAAGTAGTTCCGACTTTTGCCGCCAAACGCCACCGTCAACGACTACTTGTTCAGAACTTGATTACCAGATGCCACCGCAGTCGGCTCCTGGCGTTGGAACCTAAGAGCGTTTGTCGAATGTTTAACCTATAGTCTATGTAATTTAGCTTCACACAAGTGTAATTAGTGGAAGGTTCTTTAAGATGCCATAAATCTATGACGTGGACCGCCGGCTTTACTTCCCCTCCGAAGGAAGGCATACTGAGGGATTTTTAACGCTCTTAAAAATTCGACGACTTCGGCCGGGATCTTGGGCATAGAAGCTCAGCATGCTACCAACTACGCCACCGAAGCCACAGACTACCCGCCCGGCCTTAGTGCTATGCGGGCTGTAAGCGACACAGTTCTGCCAGGAGCTATCGTCATGTTTATTTGTTTAAAAGCACTTTATAAACAAATACATATATTTCCGTTGACTTTTCAAGAAATGCAAGGTTTTTCCTGTACTATTGAGACGATTTGGAAGATTTGGGTACAAACCACACCTTCTAACTCCCTCTGGTTTAGGAGCTTGTGTTTTGTGAAACATACACCTTAGCGTATTATATAATAAGATAATAATAACTTAATAATATAGAACAAAGCAATTTTTCTAGGTTCATGCCGTGTCTTGTGATGGGTAGGAACACCAAGATAGACTCATCAGCGGGCTCTTGGTATCCTTGCCCGATCCCCCACAGGTGTTCCTAGGCGAAACCCCCCAAGAACCTAGAACAATTACTGAGTTTTAATTCCTTGCCCGTGAAAGCCAATATACCAATAATAGTATAGGTTTAACGTTTCGTTTAACCGCCGTGGTTTCAAGACGCTTGGTTGCGGGAATATTGGCCTCGAGTAATTCTTTAACGTGACAATGAATCTATCGACACAAGTTGCAATCAAACAAGTCTTCAGTGACAACATTTACTGAATTAATGATTAGCAACTCAAGTAATCGGTGATACTTTCAAAAGAAATATGGCTTATCACGAACTTTTACCGTTCACCAGTCGGCTTCGGTGGCGTAGTTGATAGCATGCTGAACTGCTGTGCCCAAGATCGCGGGTTAAAACCCGGCCGAAGTCATCGGAATTTTTAAGAGCGTTAAAATCCTTCAGTATGCCTTCCTAGGGAGGCGAAGTAAAGTCGGTGGTTCCATATCATAGATTTATGGCATGTAAAAGATCCTTGCACTAACTAAACTTGTGTGAAGCTAACTTTCTAGGTTAGATTTCGTAAACACGCTCTATCAAACTTCCAACGTTCACCACTAGGTGTTAGTGACATCTGGTGGCGAAAGTTGGAACTACTTGAAATTGAACGGAACTTGTAGCTCACCCATGGGTGTCCGCTTGAAGCAGTTACAACCTCTGGCGAGCCGAACATGTCCTCGGACTCTCGCGGCACTAAATGCCATACGATAAATAAATAACCGTTCACTAAAACATAGGCGACGAGATGCTACACCTTATTGTGCCAACATTCTGCCGTAATACGACGCTCGTACGCCTGCTGACGCATGCTGTTTCCATGCTTTCTAACTCCTAGTTTAGTTTTCTCACTTTGTAAACTTTTGTAGACGCATAAATTCTCATTTATTCAAGAATTTCATTTGGAAGCAGTGCTTCTGTGTCTTACATGTAAACCCTCCGCCTGAAACTAAACCCACGCTGGCGCATTGAAACGCAAAATTGAACTTATGGTGACAGTTTCCCTAATGGTGTGATCCTGTTGGCGCTGTCTGGAGAGCACCGCCCGCCACTAGTGCGATACCAATTGAATAACACATGATGTGTCTACACACACACTCATGGGCGTGTTTACCACTTCCTGACTTCTGATCTTCTTTCAATCCTCGAAACGCTTTGTACTCTTCTGCATCGGTAGTTGTAGAGAAGAAACTCTTTATCTTCCTTCTCAACACGTTTCCGTTCGCGATCATTTTTTACACTTTTTGCATTGAACATTATACGTAACTAAGAGCTTGTGTTCTTATAGCAACGTATAGATGACGTTACCGACCTATTATACTCTACATAGATGAACATACGACACGTATCTAAGAGCTTGTGTTCTTATAGCAACGTATAGATGACGTTACCGACCTATTATACTCTACATAGATGAACATACGACACGTATCTAAGAGCTTGTGTTCTTATAGCAACGTATAGATGACGTTACCGACCTATTATACTCTACATAGATGAACATACGACACGTATCTAAGAGCTTGTGTTCTTATAGCAACGTATAGATGACGTTACCGACCTATTATACTGTACATAGATGAACATACGACACGTATCTAAGAGCTTGTGTTCTTATAGCAACGTATAGATGACGTTACCGACCTATTATACTCTACATAGATGAACATACGACACGTATCTAAGAGCTTGTGTTCTTATAGCAACGTATAGATGACGTTACCGACCTATTATACTCTACATAGATGAACATACGACACGTATCTAAGAGCTTGTGTTCTTATAGCAACGTATAGATGACGCTACTGACCTATTATACTCTACATAGATGAACATACGACACGTATCTAAGAGCTTGTGTTCTTATAGCAACGTATAGATGACGTTACCGACCTATTATACTCTACATAGATGAACATACGACACGTATCTAAGAGCTTGTGTTCTTATAGCAATGTATAGATGACGTTACCGACCTATTATACTCTACATAGATGAACATACGACACGTATCTAAGAGCTTGTGTTCTTATAGCAACGTATAGATGACGTTACCGACCTATTATACTCTACATAGATGAACATACGACACGTATCTAAGAGCTTGTGTTCTTATAGCAACGTATAGATGACGTTACCGACCTATTATACTCTACATAGATGAACATACGACACGTATCTAAGAGCTTGTGTTCTTATAGCAACGTATAGATGACGTTACCGACCTATTATACTCTACATAGATGAACATACGACACGTATCTAAGAGCTTGTGTTCTTATAGCAACGTATAGATGACGTTACCGACCTATTATACTCTACATAGATGAACATACGACACGTAACTAAGAGCTTGTGTTCTTATAGCAACGTATAGATGACGTTACCGACCTATTATACTCTACATAGATGAACATACGACACGTATCTAAGAGCTTGTGTTCTTATAGCAACGTATAGATGACGTTACCGACCTATTATACTCTACATAGATGAACATACGACACGTATCTAAGAGCTTGTGTTCTTATAGCAACGTATAGATGACGTTACCGACCTATTATACTCTACATAGATGAACATACGACACGTAACTAAGAGCTTGTGTTCTTATAGCAACGTATAGATGACGTTACCGACCTATTATACTCTACATAGATGAACATACGACACGTATCTAAGAGCTTGTGTTCTTATAGCAACGTATAGATGACGTTACCGACCTATTATACTCTACATAGATGAACATACGACACGTATCTAAGAGCTTGTGTTCTTATAGCAACGTATAGATGACGCTACTGACCTATTATACTGTACATAGATGAACATACGACACGTATCTAAGAGCTTGTGTTCTTATAGCAACGTATAGATGACGTTACCGACCTATTATACTCTACATAGATGAACATACGACACGTATCTAAGAGCTTGTGTTCTTATAGCAACGTATAGATGACGTTACCGACCTATTATACTCTACATAGATGAACATACGACACGTATCTAAGAGCTTGTGTTCTTATAGCAACGTATAGATGACGTTACCGACCTATTATACTCTACATAGATGAACATACGACACGTATCTAAGAGCTTGTGTTCTTATAGCAACGTATAGATGACGTTACTGACCTATTATACTCTACATAGATGAACATACGACACGTATCTAAGAGCTTGTGTTCTTATAGCAACGTATAGATGACGTTACCGACCTATTATACTCTACATAGATGAACATACGACACGTATCTAAGAGCTTGTGTTCTTATAGCAACGTATAGATGACGTTACCGACCTATTATACTCTACATAGATGAACATACGACACGTATCTAAGAGCTTGTGTTCTTATAGCAACGTATAGATGACGTTACCGACCTATTATACTCTACATAGATGAACATACGACACGTATCTAAGAGCTTGTGTTCTTATAGCAACGTATAGATGACGTTACCGACCTATTATACTCTACATAGATGAACATACGACACGTATCTAAGAGCTTGTATTCTTATAGCAACGTATAGATGACGTTACCGACCTATTATACTCTACTTAGATGAACATACGACACGTATCTAAGAGCTTGTGTTCTTATAGCAACGTATAGATGACGTTACCGACCTATTATACTCTACATAGATGAACATACGACACGTATCTAAGAGCTTGTGTTCTTATAGCAACGTATAGATGACGCTACTGACCTATTATACTGTACATAGATGAACATACGACACGTATCTAAGAGCTTGTGTTCTTATAGCAACGTATAGATGACGTTACCGACCTATTATACTCTACATAGATGAACATACGACACGTATCTAAGAGCTTGTGTTCTTATAGCAACGTATAGATGACGTTACCGACCTATTATACTCTACATAGATGAACATACGACACGTATCTAAGAGCTTGTGTTCTTATAGCAACGTATAGATGACGTTACCGACCTATTATACTCTACATAGATGGACATACGACACGTATCTAAGAGCTTGTGTTCTTATAGCAACGTATAGATGACGTTACCGACCTATTATACTCTACATAGATGAACATACGACACGTATCTAAGAGCTTGTGTTCTTATAGCAACGTATAGATGACGTTACCGACCTATTATACTGTACATAGATGAACATACGACACGTATCTAAGAGCTTGTGTTCTTATAGCAACGTATAGATGACGTTACCGACCTATTATACTCTACATAGATGAACATACGACACGTATCTAAGAGCTTGTGTTCTTATAGCAACGTATAGATGACGTTACCGACCTATTATACTCTACATAGATGAACATACGACACGTATCTAAGAGCTTGTGTTCTTATAGCAACGTATAGATGACGCTACTGACCTATTATACTGTACATAGATGAACATACGACACGTATCTAAGAGCTTGTGTTCTTATAGCAACGTATAGATGACGTTACCGACCTATTATACTCTACATAGATGAACATACGACACGTATCTAAGAGCTTGTGTTCTTATAGCAACGTATAGATGACGTTACCGACCTATTATACTCTACATAGATGAACATACGACACGTATCTAAGAGCTTGTGTTCTTATAGCAACGTATAGATGACGTTACCGACCTATTATACTCTACATAGATGAACATACGACACGTATCTAAGAGCTTGTGTTCTTATAGCAACGTATAGATGACGCTACTGACCTATTATACTGTACATAGATGAACATACGACACGTATCTAAGAGCTTGTGTTCTTATAGCAACGTATAGATGACGCTACTGACCTATTATACTCTACATAGATGAACATACGACACGTATCTAAGAGCTTGTGTTCTTATAGCAACGTATAGATGACGTTACCGACCTATTATACTCTACATAGATGAACATACGACACGTATCTAAGAGCTTGTGTTCTTATAGCAACGTATAGATGACGTTACCGACCTATTATACTCTACATAGATGAACATACGACACGTAACTAAGAGCTTGTGTTCTTATAGCAACGTATAGATGACGTTACCGACCTATTATACTCTACATAGATGAACATACGACACGTATCTAAGAGCTTGTGTTCTTATAGCAACGTATAGATGACGTTACCGACCTATTATACTCTACATAGATGAACATACGACACGTATCTAAGAGCTTGTGTTCTTATAGCAACGTATAGATGACGTTACCGACCTATTATACTCTACATAGATGAACATACGACACGTATCTAAGAGCTTGTGTTCTTATAGCAACGTATAGATGACGTTACCGACCTATTATACTCTACATAGATGAACATACGACACGTATCTAAGAGCTTGTGTTCTTATAGCAACGTATAGATGACGTTACCGACCTATTATACTCTACATAGATGAACATACGACACGTATCTAAGAGCTTGTGTTCTTATAGCAACGTATAGATGACGTTACCGACCTATTATACTCTACATAGATGAACATACGACACGTATCTAAGAGCTTGTGTTCTTATAGCAACGTATAGATGACGTTACCGACCTATTATACTCTACATAGATGAACATACGACACGTATCTAAGAGCTTGTGTTCTTATAGCAACGTATAGATGACGCTACTGACCTATTATACTGTACATAGATGAACATACGACACGTATCTAAGAGCTTGTGTTCTTATAGCAACGTATAGATGACGCTACTGACCTATTATACTCTACATAGATGAACATACGACACGTATCTAAGAGTTTGTGTTCTTAATAGCAACGTATAGATGACGCTACTGACCTATTACACTGTACATAGATGAACAAACAATACGTAACTAAGAGCTTGTGTTCTTATAGCAACGTATAGATGGCGCTACTAACCTATTATACTGTACATAGATGAACATACGACACGTATCTAAGAGCTTGTGTTCTTATAACAACCGTATAGATGACGCTACTGACTTACTGTAGTATACATAGATGGACATACGACACGTATCTAAGAGCTTGTGTTCTTATAACAACGTATAGATGACGCTACTGACCTACTGTAGTATACATAGATGGACATACGATACGTAACTAAGAGCTTGTGTTCTTATAACAACGTATAGATGACGCTACTGACCTATTATACTGTACATAGATGAACATACGACACGTATCTAAGATGATGATGATGATAATTGTTGTTTTAAGGGGCCTAACATCGAGGTTATCGGCCCCTAAACGTATCTAAGAGCTTGTGTTCTTATAGCAACGTATAGATGACGAACACTGGTGTCGGGACACTAATTCCAGAGAGATCCCAGCTCGAAGACATATCCATCATTGGAATTTACCACATCTAGACAAAGTGCTAATTTCCACTGGGGTCAGTTTCTGCATCTCTGAATCCATGGGCGCACCACTGTTGATTTAAGGCAGAATAATAGCTGTCAGTTTGTAATTAAGGTCCTATCTGCAGTGAGTCACATTAGAGGTATGAATCTGATCAGGTTTCCACTATAAGCACCCTGCGACAGTAGAGTAGCGGTAATGCGATGTAGGCCGACTGAGATCATAGCTAAAGGTAGCGACTCAACGGTTTATAGCGAGGGCAGCCTTGGCAGGCTTGGAGTACATTCACTGCTTTCCTCGAGTCTCGGTAGCCAGTGTTGTTAATATCGTCATATATTTGGAAAGCTAGAGTGGAGTTTAGTCCCTCATCCGAAGAGTCCTGTACCTCGGTATTTATTTTCCAACCATATGGCTTCTCAAATACACGGCATGTAGGATGTCAAAGTTGAATGGTGATAAAGAGTTTTCTTTAGTTGTGCCAGTACGGTACTCTAAAGATGACATAATATTGATGTGGATAGAGAGTTGTTGTTACTGAACCTGGATTAGCTCCGTGGGAACACAGAATTCATCCACAGAGCGGACCAATCCTAAGTTCATCCACAAATCTTATCCAATGTATTTTTTCGCCACTTATTTTCAATATGCTGCTTGAAGGACAATGTCGATTCTACAGAACCTGGTCTTCAAACATAATTTCTGCCCTTTTGTTATTTAAATGTAAAAGTTCACCGAGATTTCAATTACAATTAGTTGGAGCCTCCATTTATTCCAAGACTTGCTGGATAAGTGTTAATAAGTTCAGTATTTCCTTCAAATCATTAAGGCTACTAACTTTCAAGGACACGCCATTTTTGGACAAGTCTGACATTTAGTCTACAGATTGAAGAGCAGGGGATCCAGTGCTGACTCCTGTGGAAGCCCATTGTTTACAATTCTTTAATATAACTAAGCAACACTTCAATATTCTTTTACCTGCTCATTTTTGTTCCCAATATGACTTATTGCCTATCACTGTGCATATTGGCAATAAGCTGTTACTTTAACAGGCCTCCAAACAAGAGATTGAGGAAGACTGGTCTCTATTGCGGGGGCTAGAACAAAGCAACTGTGTGTGAAAGGTTATAAGTAAACGATTTCTTAAAACAACGGGCATTAATCATTTATACACTTTATGTTAGCACTTCACAAGTATGTAGATCCGAGAGGCTGTTCTGTATATTGCAACTGCATGTGCGTGGTCTCGACCCACGCCCGGTGCACACTTCCTCGTGTGTAGGAGGAGGGGAAGAGTGGGCGATCGCTGAATACGGGCACGAGCACGTCCAAGTTAGTTCCAGAGAATATCCTCGTCTTCCCGTATTCTTAATGGGGTAATCCTTGTGTATGCAGAGACTTGACTATACCTACACAGTAGTGTACGTTCGATTCCCAGATCTGAAGTTACTCCTAGCTGTTCAATACAATCCACTAATGATTGTTTGCAAGACCTAGACTATTGTAACTGGTAAACACAAGAAAGTACGGTAACAAGAGTTCTTACGGATGACATATTCCCTATCATGATGGAATAGCCTCTTACTCCAGGACGGAAGCAGGAGACCTCAGCAGCCGTGCATGTCCATGTGTTGCGTCTGGACGGGAAACATGGTCAAGTGTGGAATTAAGTAGTGCGATCTTAATTTTGTGTCTGAAGATCACCTCATTGGCAACTTGTTGAGGTGTACGGTGCGAATGTCATGTCACAGTGGACTGAGTACGATAATCGCGGGACATATGTGCAAGATGGCGGCCAAGCATGTCCATCACAGATTTCCATATTTTTAGACCGTTGAAGACGCTCTTTGATGATAAGCGTTTCAACAAAGATACGAACGTTCAACATGCTATCATGACGTGGCTTTATGGGGGAGTGTAGCAAATGTCTCCCATGCTGGCATCGATGCCTTGTTTGCCATTGGAAAAAAAAAACGAACCTTACAGTAGTCGCATATGATGTGTTACATCTGACATGTTATTCGAATATTTCCATCTTACTTACTCGCATTTTTTAAAGAATGAACTCATAGTGCTACCTTGTGGCAGCAAACATGAAAGGATTCTCCAATGCATCTGCAGTAGTGCCATATACCTGCAACTGTATGCTGGAGCAATCCACTGCCTACTTGATGCGAACTGCGCTTTATACCGGCCAGTTAGTGAACCCATGCCAGCGGTGTTATTGAAAATGGCCTCTTATTGCCGATATAGCGCACTGCCAAGTATAGGCGCGATTAAAAATTAGGTGTGCAGTAGGTATATTAAATGCGTTCTCCCAGTGATACGTTTAGACCAACGAAGTTTCAATTATTGTTAGTAGTCGGTGTTAATATACTGAATTCCTACGTTGTTTGGAGTGTTTGTTGATGCGATATATCACTCGAGGTATCGAGTGCTTACATTAAATAATAATACAGCAAAAGTATGAAGATTTAATAAATCGTAATTGTTTTTAGCAAATATGATATAATGAATATTTTCACACCAAAGAACGACAAATTGAAGATGGTTTATTGCAGGAATTTCCTTAATGGGGCCTCCAAACCTTGAGGTAAACCGTATGCGATTTACATTCCACATAGCCACATGGCCTACAGTACGTCGTTGTACCGATCTCCGCCACCGCGCGCGCTCATTGTTTCCGTCCCATGCACTTTCGTCCCATCTGCTTACGTCTCTTTTCCAAAATCACTCCCACAAAAATGTCCAGCTAACGAGTGCCACAAAAATATCCAGATACCGAGTGGAAAGATGTTACACATCTAAAACCTGGCGTCCGTGCGCTTTTTAAGCTTACGCTGGGCAAACCGTTAAAAATACCAATATACTATGAGTGTAAGAATTGTTCAACAAGTGCTTGGACAAGAACAGTGACTATGTAGAATAGTAATATGTATCAGTGCCCTGTTGTTGTGTATTTTTAAAGTACAGTATATTTGCGTGTAAAATAAAGCTTCTCGGTGAAAATCATGATATCTCACTTTTTGAAGCTACGATGAATGCTGCTGGTTTTAGAAGGAATGACTAACGGAATCGCCTGTAACGAGAGTACATTTTCAGAATGTTTTACAGCAATTTAAATGCTTCCTCCAGCTGTGGACAGGAGGCGAGGTGTTTGCCGAACTTCCGATGACTCTTGCAATATGAACGTAACATTGGGATGAAGAACATATTACAGCTGTGCAAGTAGTGAGACGGGCCCTAGCCGATACTAAGTGCCACTCCCGCGACAGTCGCACTTGAACCTCAAATGTTGTCCTAGGAAGAGGAATTTAAACTCTGTCACCCGACGAGTCATCGACCGGATTAAGAGCTCAGAGCATAAACGGGCTGTACGTTATCATTTTATGAGACAGTCTCTGAATACAACAAATGATCCCGCTACATATTCTTCTGAAATGTGCTTATTGTAAAGGGAGTAGTGGTTCGGTGGCGTAGTTGGTAGCATGCTGAACTGCTGTGCCCAAGATCGCGGGTTCAAACCCGACCGAAGTCGTCGAATTTTTAAGAGCGTTAAAATCCTTCAGTATGCTTTCCTTCGGAGGGTAAGTGAAGCCGGTCGCGAGATTGCAATTTCTAGTTCACTTTTAGCATTGGAGAAGGACACAGCTTCCTGATTGGCTATTCTGACGAAACACGACTGCAGCAAAGGATGTGATTAGTCAGCGTAGTTATAGGGTGGAACCTATCAGCGATGTCGTTCCAGGGTTGAAAATAAATATGTAGAACCGAACTCCCGCTGTTTTAACTTCGTAATTTCTTGGTACCCGTAGATATTGTAATGCGCCTTGGAATAGTTGCATGATCATTGTTCCTAGGCCATAAGAGTTTCCATATCCCCTTAAATCAAGAAGAATCATAACCAGAATGTTTTTCATCGATTAACACCCCCTTGTAGCCTACCATTTGGATGATTCTACATATTGGGGACACTTTATGGTCCTATGGCTTGTGTCGAGTTTATTATTCTAACAACACAGTTCAATGAAAAATGTATATTGTATACTGCATCTTACAAATAGACTAGATTTTAATAAAATTTTGAGAATTGAACAATAGAACAACAAAAAATACGCAATTTGTTATTAGCATGGATGTCCCTAGTCATCACTTCCTAAGTGTTTGCTATTGCATTTATTGAATTATGAGGTTTATTTTCGTTATGAATGGATACATTTGACTAGCATATAAACCTTAACTTACTGTAATGGAACGACATCGCTGATAGGTTCCACCCTATAACTACGCTGACTAATCACATCCTTTGCTGCAGTCGTGTTTCGTCAGAATAGCCAATCAGGAAGCTGTGTCCTTCTCCAATGCTAAAAGTGAACTAGAAATTGCAATCTTGCAAGCCGGTGCGGGTGGTCCCATGTCATAGATTTATGGCATGTAAAAGAACCTTCCCCTAACTACACTTGTGTGAAGCTAAATTTCTAGGTTAGATTTCGTTGAAACGCTCTATCAAATTTCCAGTGACATCTGGTAGCGAAAGTTGGGTCTACTTGAAATTGAACGGAACTTGTAGCTCACCCCATGGGTGTCCGCATTGAAGCAGCTACAAACTCTAGCGAGCCGAACATGTCCTCGGACACTCCCGGCACTAAAAGCCATACGCTAAATAAATAATGTAAAAGGTGTCCCATAAAGAACGCAATTTTTAATTTAATATTAAAACATATAATTTATTGGAAAATTGCTAACATTATTATGTCAGTGTGAAGCACAAAGGCTGCGATTAAACATGAAACACAATATCAGGAATTTCCAGCACACACCCACTCTGTGGACAAAATTGTTGATGACTCTGGAGCAAAGTTCCGCTTGAATTTGACCCATGACAGGTCTTATTTCTGCGTTGAGTTGAGGGATGGTTCGTGTGGATTGTTCTCATAAACACTGGATTTGACATTCCCCACAAAAAATGAAGAAAAAAGAAACGTCACATGGTGTGAAATCACACGATTTCGGTGGCCAGTTCTGATCGCCATTGCGAGAGATGAGAAGAGCAGGGAATCTTTATCTCAGCAAACTTCCCCCAGGGGCTCACATCTAGTGGGACGTAGGTTGGCGACCACGGGGCCCCAGCTGAGCCCGGCATTGCTTCCACTTACATGTGCCGGGCTCCTCCCCGTCTTCTTTCCTGTCGACCTCACTTGGTCAACTCTTGTTCTCTTCCGACCCCGACGGTATTAGGGTATCCAAGGCCAAGGGAGTCTCTTCCTTTCCCGCCTTAATTGCCCCTTGTCTCATCTTTTCTGATTCCCTCCTTCTGCGAGGGGTCAGCCTTCTTTTTCTTTTCATGTTATCTCCTGCCTTCTGCTCAAGGCCCTCAAGGAGGCCGGGTGTGTGTAGCCCCACCACTTTTGGTGCACCCTAGATAATGCTACACCCTCAGGAGCTCACGGCTGGTGAGCTGGGCCCGTTTTCCCCTTTTGTCCCTTCCCTTTCGGGCGGACCCTCTCTTCTTTCACTTTCCTATCTGCCTTTCATGGCTCTCCTTCCTTCCAAGTCCCTCAATCCGCATTCTTCGAGGGTTGAGGGCATTTCTTTTCCTCTTGTCCTTTATTTTCCTTATTCTCCTTTAGTTTTCCATTTCTCCTTCTAGTATGTAGGTTAGTAGTTAGTTTTAGTTTTAAGTTTGCATTTCATTTTCATCTTCACGATCACCCAAACCATCAGGGGCTGATAACCTAGATGTTAGGCCCCTTAAAACAACAATCATCATCATCTCAGCAAACTTAGTGTTTTAACGGCTGTGTGGCAGGTTGCTCCATCCTGTTGGAACTACAAGTCTTCCACATTCAATGACAATCGGTAATCGCAACATCAACAGATGACAGTTACTTACATTCAGGTCCGGCAAACTAACAAACTCTTGCGTCCTTTATGGGATACCCTATATATAGCGTGTTATATCCCCTGCTCGGGCAAATTAAATGTTGTGTCATTTTAGGCACCTGTAGTATTTTAATTGCGTATCACTCTGAGGAGCTTTAAATGAGATCCTGTGGAAAACTTGGTCGTTTTTGTGGAGACCATCAGCTCTTAAGTAGAGACATTATTGTAATTGCCACCAGGAACCAATCCGAGTGACGTCAGCGAGGTGTGAAGTTCGATAACTCGTGAGTACACTGTTGCTTCATTGTATCTAGGGACTTCGAGGCCATCAGACCCAAGCTGTAACTTGTTGTATTAAGGGGGGATGTAATCAGAAATGCAAGCTTTTTCTTAAAAAATCATTACAACCATAGTTTTTGAGTTGAAGGCATGAAATGTTGTGTGTAGATAGATAACTAACTGTAATAAATTAAAAAATATAAATAGAGACCTAGATGTAAGGCATATACATTAATGTTATAAGAGTATTAACAGTTATGCCCTTTTTGCATGAAAGCCATAAGAGGAATTCTAATGATACAATCACTTTGAAATTTTTACTGTATGAAGCTATAACTACAATATGAATACTGAACTAAAATAAATTACATATGCATATTAGTTCTTTACTTAAAAAATCTTGAACTTACTGTCACAGAAATAAGACATGTTTCGTCACATAAAACCCTATAAATAAAATTTTTAATAAGTAATGATTACAATTATAGTTCAATATATTCCACAATGTGTAATGAACATCTCCTGAAGAAATCACAGCTCTGCGATTTATAGTTTCTGAGAAAAGGCTTCAGATTCTACCAAAAATGTGTATTAGAGAAAAATGCATTTAAACATTTGGTTACGATATTCAAACAAGAAAAATGCTTATTTGATTTTTAAAATCCTCCATAATCACACTCTTCATCCTCCAACATTCTCTTCTGCCCCCTTCTTTTCTGTCTGGCTTCCAGCTCAAGATCAGACATCCCTTTCTCAGCTTTCATGAGTATTTTTGTCAATGGTGTTGAACACCTTTATGGTGAACACTCCTGGATTCACACCAAGTATAGGTGCAGAGTTTGACATTTAATGTTTTTTAATGAACTTCCATGCCTCCGATAACTATAAAATGTATACACAATGTAAATTACACTATGTAGATTACGAATAATACGTTTCCAAAAAATCGATTTTTGACACAAATTTCATTACATCCCCCCTTAAGGCCATTTGCGTTTATCATTATTATTTGCTGGAATGGCACAGATACGCACTGATGACTGTGTTGTCCCGAGCCTCAAGGACTTGGAGAGTGCTCGACTGGGCGGAGATTGCTCCTCACTCTGGAATGCACTTTCTCTCACGACGACCTTCCCTCAAAGAGTTTCCACAGCGAGGGTTCTCGACAAACACAATAAGTACCTGTACTTGTTTTACTGCCGTCTAGATGGGGTTGACAGACGTTCGTATTTTAAGGTCTGTATCGTATTTGAAAAAATGACAACATGTTCGCATTTTCTTGTTTGAATTCTGAGATAGGAGAACACAAAACTGAAGTGTGGAAGAGCTTCCAGAGAAACTAAAAGCAAGTCGTGCAAACATCAATAATTTTGAGAGTTTTTGAATTAGTTTACTGTGAGAAGTATTTTGACACCTGAGAGAAATAGACCTTCAGAGAAGAGAGTAAAATCCATGTTACACGTTAAGATAAAGTCACAATTCTCCTGAGCTGATTTCTATGATTTCATCAAAGAAGTACCCTTCACAAAATAAATATGCTGATTATGTGAATTTTAATAGGTAAAGTATTAAAAAAATCATCAGATTAGCCTCCAATTTATTCTAACGTTATTAAAATTATGATATTAATTTATTAATTCACTGTTCCTCTTATCTTTATATAAGTAAGCATAGTCTTTATCCAATGTTAGGATAAATAAAGGCCCGTACTTTTGAGTCTAGAATTTTGGCAACCCTACATATAGAGAGTGGTTACCATTTTAACTTCTATGAATCCGGGGACACTTTCCAAATTCTCTTGACATAAAATGAAAATGGACTCTCTTCTTTATCTGGGACAAGCAGATCGCTGATACTGAACACTAATTTTGTAAATAATTTTAAATTGGTAAATCATTTAAATAGAATCTTTATGTTTTTCCAAAGATCGTAGAAAACCAAATTAAAATCAGTTTTTGTCAATACAGATGGGATGGAACAAGTAACCAGTGTTGCCACCATGCAGTGATTGAATTACCTTAGAGCTAACTGTGAAGATGATGCAAGCGTGGGCACAAAAAATTTGATTTGTCTCAAAATAAGAATGAATATCAACACAAGATTTTGAATTTTTATTTTGATTGATGAACACCCAAAACCTACAGACATTTTAAGACAGACCCCCCCCCCCCCCCTTCCCTCTCTCCCCACCCCCTCCCCGCCTGATAAGTTAAAACCTGCGGCTTCTGCATTATTTTACTGTAACATGCGAATGTAAAAATTCAGCACTGAAGTTGTAAACAGCTAACTCAGCACTTAAAAGGTTAAGTTGCAGAATCAAATCCTACCAGAGTCTGTGTCTGCCTAAGTGCAAGAGGCTCAGCAGCAGGCTGCGGGGTCTTAGTATGTAAACAGTGCTATCAGATTAGTATCGCACGGAGTATCGCCCTGTATCGAACTGCCAGCCCGTCCACAACAGACGACGAACCATGCGATCAGTCCATTTATCCGCTGTACGTCACATGTGTTCATTGGTACACCCGAAGATCACGTGCCGTATAGTACGGTGCGCTCTAACTTCATTGCTCATTAGGTTATCACAATATTACCACAGCAACATCGCAACACTGCACGACAGAGTATTTCAGGGCTTCAGTGTTCTTCAAGGAAATTTATTGCAATAATTGAACTAAACCCAAATCAAATATCATGTGTCAACTTGACATAAATTACCCTAGAATTACTCTGATTAAATGGTTACCCTAAAACTACAATATTGCCCTAAATTACGGTAATTACCCTAACACTGCAAATAACTAGGTCACAAATGAAGGAGAATACATAGAGACATTGAGAAAGCATAAGTCAGCAAGAAACACAGCGTCTTCTATGCCTAGGCGTCGAGGATACTGGAATTGCAGAGAACGCACTCCACCTCCAAAAACCATTATATTTGAAACGTACGGTATCAAGATATAGTTGGTTGGTTCCTCAGGTTAGGGGCTGCGGTAATGCAGCGCCGTGTACTTTGGGGTGTGTAGAATCTGTCTGATAACCAGTGTTAATTGTGATGACTGTATTAGTGTGTGTTATCTGTTTTTAATTCAAGTAAGCACTGCAGACATTCAATTTTCAAGTAGTTCCTAATTTTGCTATCAAACGCCACCGTCAACGGCAACTAGTTATGAACTTGGTTACTAGATGCCACACCATCGGCTCCTGACAACGAACGTTGGAACCTAAGAGCGTTAGTCAATTTCCAACCTATAATTTAGCTTCACACAAGTGTAATTAGTGGAAGGTTCTTCTTCATGTGATAAATCTATGACATGGGACCGCCGGCGCGAAGGAAGGCATACTGAGGGATTTTCAACGCACTTAAAAATCCGACGACTTCGGCCGGGTTTGAACCCGTGACCTTGGGCATAGAAGCTCAGCATGCTACCAACTACGCCACCGACGCCGCTGGTATTAAGACAGATAAGCTTTCAAATTGTAGATCCATGGATTCTGAGAGAGATCTGGGGTTAATAAATAAATAAATAAATAAATAAATTGATTAATAACGGTAACTAATTAATTAACTATTTAATTAAATAAATAATTTTTGAAGTGGTGCCATTGAACTACGTTGACGTGGACTAAACCGGAACTCTGATATCGCATGACTCGAAGTGACGTAACCTAATGTTTTGCCCACCCTCCGTTGGGATTCAGATCGGACGCGACTCACTCGGACTACGATATAAAATGGGTGCCTACCATTGTGAAACTAGTGGAGACCTCATTATCCTATTTATCAAGTCAGTGGCGAGGAAGGTCGGCTGTCGCCTGGGGCTCTACGAAACAAAAACTCCTCCCTGGAGCACTCGTTACTTCACAGGAGCTCTGTATGCTGTCTTCACTCAGGCAGGAGGGTCAGGTCTTACCATTGAGGAGTTTTACTCGAGCTTATTAGAGACAGCCCAGCGGGGCTAACGAAGCGACCCGAATACTCACGGCCGCACCCGATTATCCATCCCCCTTCACGATCTTTTGACACGCACCAAGATAGACCAGCGCAGCGGGGCAAACCGAACGTACCCGAAACTTTACAACCTAGACCGATCATTTGTGCTAGGATTTTTATGTAAATACATACTCCTTCCCTTTGCTTATGCATAACTAAAAATGATAAATGTCCATGAATTAGAACCTTAGCTATCATCTAATTATATTTTATCGTTACATATTTTACATATTTGATCATAATGACATTTGTTTTGGATATTTTTACTTTAAAATTAATATTCTGTGTATTTATTTTACATATTTGATTAAAATGACATTTTTTTAAACATAACTTCACTTGATTTATTTAAAATTACATATTCTGTCTCTTACTGTAAAAGAAAAATATTTTTTCGCAAGTGATATATACTGTATTTGTTCACTAGAAACTCAGGTACATGAAACGGATTTTCCAAGCAATTCACAAGCTGTTGAGAAAGGGCCAGGGAAGATATTAGTGGAGATCAGGGGATGGACACCCTGCCGGAGACTCAGCGGCTGGACTTCAGTTTATTTCAGTTGCCCAGTGAGTGCCTGAGACTCTAAGAATTAACGCACAGAACAACAAATCAAGCGATTATTCACAGAACAAATAGCCCGTCGATAAACAAAAGAAAAATGGCTGCCCAAGGATCATGCCCCGCTTGGTCTGTCTTAGTACGTGGCAGAGGATGGCTGATCGGTTATATTCGTGCGCATTCGGGTTACTTCGTTAGCCCCGCTGGGCTGTCTCTAAGCCACCGCTAGTGGAGTTTTATATTCAGGGTGGCCAACTTGTATATTCAAAAGTCACTATACTACTATGTTATCAACAGAAAAAGCAAATATAATCCAAAGGGGGCTACTAAAATTGGTAAACCATTTTAATCAACACCAAGTTCATTACTAGGGCTCGGATGTTTTAAGACCTAAAAATAGCCCGAATATGCAAGCAAATATGACCTTAAAAATGACGAAATATCACTCAAAAAAGACAAAATATGACCTGAAAATGACTGAATTATATATGACCGTTTTTTTTTTAATTATAAATCCAAGCGACAATCCCTTCCAGATTAAATTGTTAACTGAATTTTGTATTTCTAATTTCTTATTAATTTTCTGAATATTCATGTTTAAGTGGTTATTGTATTTACAGTGTATTTCTGTAAACACTAGTTCGCGTTCGGTAAGTTGAGGATGAATGCACACCTACAGCTGCCCTCAAACTACCGAAATATGACATTCTTACCAAAATATGCTCAAAATATGACCTAATGGTAAAAAAATGTACGAAATATGCATTTATATGACAAATAGAAACCAGTGCATTGTGACGGTAATTACTTAATTTGCTCCAGAAACCAAATCGGCCATGAAAATAGAGGCAAAGAAAAAAATACATTATTTTTCGTAAACATCCGAGCCCTAGTTATCACTAAGGTACGGAAGTTAAGGAAAAGTCATGTTTTCCTCCTGAGATTGTTTTGCCCAAAATTGGAAAAATAATTGCGAATACGGCCCTGACTCCATTTAGAGCAATGTTATTTTGCCCATAAACGCACATTTTAGCCATTTTGTGGTTTTTGTCATGTTTTGCTTATTTTAAAAAGGAAGCTTGTAGTTTAACGTGACCGTTAATCTTGAGATCATGAGCCACGGGACCTCCTTTTTACGTGGAATCCGAACCACAGGACATGGCATTTCACTTCGAAAATCTCACATGCATTGACCGGGAATCGAACCCGGACCGCCTTGGTGAGAGGCATACAGCTTGACCGCTGAGCCACCACGCCCCCTTTGCTTATTTTAATGATGTACTGTAAAGTCATATTTGGTTATACAGGGAGCGGGGCCGGCGACCGGCTACCGGGTGAGCGCGCCTTCCGCCAGCCTAACAAGCTCGCACCGCGGATTGCGCGCCGGTGGAAACCGTAACAAAGTACATTAATTAATGGTAAATTCACCAGCAAATCTTGATTAAAGAACTTACCGTACCTTTCCACAGCAGAAGCTGAAAGTGTTCTCCTTCAGCTGACAGACAGGCGTTGTACCGTGTAAATAAATTAGCGTTTACACGTTGTAATTCCCTCTTGTTGTGAGGGATATCTGCTGCCGTATATTGTTCTCCAGCTCCACTAGAGTACGGGTAATTGATCTGTACACTTTGTATTTTAAATTAACCCACAATTGAACATCAAACCGGCTTAGGTCCATGCTTCGATTAATCACAGTAAACACGCAGGGGGCTGCAGGACTAGCTACATAATGTAATGATGTAACTTCCAAAGTTACTGTCTGTCAGCTGAAGGAGAACATTTTTAGTATCTTCTGTGAAAAGGTAAGTTAACCTGTAACTGGTGATATGAGGTCATCCAGATTCCCAAGAAATAAAAAAACATCTGTGCTTCTCTAATTAAATCTTGCAGCTGTTGTTTATGTCACCTTCTTATCTGTGCGCTGGCATTACACACCCTAGTTGATGAAAGTTTAGTGACATAATGACTTTACAGGCCGGACGTTTGTTTTAGACGATTGCCCTTGACCTTGAACCCTGCGGGTGAGCCTACACACACTCACTCTCTCACCCTATCACTTCACACTTGTCACCACCGATCTGATGTAAAGGAATTCCAGACTTGAGCAGACAGTACCGTCCACGGAAGTACACGTTACGTAGTTACGAACAGTACGTCATTATATTTGCCAATGACTGTACTTCAGCAGACGTGTGAAACAGCTTTGTCAATCATCGGACCGCTTGGGGCAGCTGCTAACAACACAGGTACTGCAGTAACTCGCCTCCAGGCTTTCATTAAGATTTTTCACTCGTCTAAAAAAATCGTCCGGCCTGTAATGACCCTGGTTAGCTCGCCTCCGCCTCGCGCAACCGTGCGGCCCCAGCTTGATTGGCTGGCGGAAGGCGCGCGCACCTGGCAGTCGGCCGCCCGTCCCGCTCCAGCGAAAGAAGCTCACTGTATTTTGAGCATTTATGTTTAAATTTTGACTAGGTGGGGTAGAGTTCAAAAACGGAATTTGCAAACAGTGCAGTAGATACATTCTGTATTCCCAGAACAGGCAGATAACAGGTTTAGAAGACCCGTTTCCTAGGAATAGTTTCTGTGCGGATGTCTCGTCGAGTAAGACGCCACCCCTGGAGACAAATTAAACTCAGGGCAATTAGTAAACAAAGAAACTCTGAGTTATTTCACGCCCAGTTCGTCCTTGACGGGTCCGGTATGTCTGCTGTACTACACCAATACTTGCTACAATCCCTAGGTCATGTTTTCTCGTGTTTAGGGCATATTTGCTTACAATGTTGTACTTATTTAGGTCTTAAACATCACATAACTACGGGCACACACACCCAACCACACGGGGCTGTTCCGAGGGCCATCTTACTTGAGCCATCAAAACCCATTTATTTATTCTTTGGTGAATGTTTCTCGTCCGAGACACTGCTACCAACATAGACATCGGTGGCGTAGTTGGTAGCATGCTGAGCTTCTATGCCCAAGATCGCGGGTTCAAACGCGGCCGAAGTCGTTGGATTTTTAAGAGCGTTAAAAATCCCTCAGTATGCCTTCCTTCGGATGAAAAGTAAAGCCGGCAGGCCCATGTCATAGATTTTTGGCATGTAAAAGAACCTTCCACTAACTAAACTTGTGTGAAGCAAAATTTGTAGGTTAGGTTTGATTTAATGCTCTTAAGTTCCAACGTTCGTCACTGGACGCTGGTTGCGATGACATCTAGTAGTAGCGAAGTTCACAGCTAGTTGTCGTGGACGGTAGCATTTGGTAGCGAAAGTAGCAACTACTTGAAATTATCATCTGCAGTTCTTACTTGAATTAAAAACAGATAACACACACTAATACAGCCATCACAAATTATCACTGGTTATCAGACAGATTCTACACACACACAAAGTACACGGGGCTACATGACCACGTTGTCGTAGCCCCTAAACTGAACCATTCAGACATAACTGTGGTAAAATCAAGCTTCACGAACATATTAATACTGCACGCTCTTTATATAATGTTTGATCTTACAAGGTGTATTCAATAATCCACGGTCTTTAATAGTTGTAGACCCACCTCATTCAATAACATACATCTTATCTAGGTTGGCAACACCTCACATAAACACATCGCTATCACTCCCCACAGCATGTATGGTCAGGGGGGAGAAGGCAGGGAAAAACCAGTCGTTAAGATAATCACCGCAGTCGACCGCACAGTGAGTTCCAGTGAGCACGAAAACTGCGAGTAGCTGTAGTAAGGAAGACAAGTAAGATAAGTAGTTAGCCTACAATTTTATAGTTTAACCATAGTTTACAACCATATAATCTCTCCAAAGTACAAACTCCGGATAGCTATCACCATTTAGCATTTCACCTAACATCATATATACTGCATTTAGCATACACTGACAGTTGCAGTACCAATACTGCAACTAAATAATTGTACATATTGTAAATATTTTCACTTGTATTTCAAATATAGATTTTTATAGCCTAAGTGTAACGGATCTGATGATGATCGCTTGACAATCGAAACTGGTCATCCCAGTGTTTTATTAATCTCATGTAATTTATTTCAGGTTTAGGGCATAACCCATCTCTTTTGGGTACATTCGTGTTGACCGACTGAAAAGACTAAACTCTTGATTACTAAGGTAACACTGAAAATATGGCTTCAAACACCACAATGTTCACGGCTAGTCAGGCAAATCGTGAAGCCAAGAAATTCAAATCACTCAGGCTTAAACTCATGAATTTAGACAAGTCAATTTGGTTCAACAAAAAATGTATAGAACTAAACCTCACCCCTAAATACGTACCAATTAAAACCGTACCGAACACACCAGCCTCGATCATTTCAACTAAACAAGCCAAAGCGCTTTGGATAAAAAACGAATTAAGATTTGCATACGTAAGATAGCAAAAAATTAACCAACAATTATACGACATTCAATTGCAACTAAGTAATTTCTGGCACGCAGCCCAATGGGACAGCTTCACCGAGCACCTACATGACACCATCAAAATCAGAGCAACGAGGAAGCATGAAACGCTAGAAAATAAATTAAGAAAACTAGGAGAAACACAGAACCATCAATCTAACGAACAACACACGAATAACAATGAATTCAATCTCCACAGCAGAGTAAACAACAGAACGAACGTAACCTTTTCTCAAGGTGAAATGAATATGTTAGACCAAGGTTTGACATACAACGGCACAGACGCACACACGAACCACAATATAAAACAGTTAATCACAGGTATTGAGATAGCCAGTCACAAGCTCCCAGCGGAAGACAGGGAATTAACCAAAAATCTCGCCACCAACGAAGCCAAAAAAAATCCTCAAACGAGAGGGCGATAGCAATAACATTCAAAACAACAAACAACTCAAAGAAATAAAGTCACTGAAACAAAAAATAAAAGAACATGACTTAACGATCACAAAAGCAGATAAGGGAAACACTACAGTAATTTTGAACAAAACAGAATACATTGAAAAAACAGTCGAATTCCTAAACAACAACGAAATCAAGGAATTAACAAAAGACCCCACCAACAAATTCCAAAAACAAATAAAAAGTGCGCTAAAAGAAACAGAATACATACTGACCAAAGCCGAAAACTCAAAACTAATAAACATGAACCCGAAAATACCGTCATTGATGGGACAACCAAAAATACACAAAAAGGAATGCCCAATGAGACCAATAGTCAATTGTAGGAATGCCCCTAATTACAAAATCAGCAAAGAGTTACTAAAAATCTTAAAATGCCGTCTTTCCAACGACAAAAACAACTCTGTAAAGAACACAACAGAACTAGTAACAGCATTGAACACCCTACAAATGAAACCTAGCTTCAGGCTAGTATCCTTCGAAATAACTAACATGTACACCAATATTCCGATTATTGAAGCAATCAACACTATCGAAAACAACTTAAAATCCAACAATTCGGTAAAAGAAACTGAAGAGATTGTGAGATTACTGAGGGTCGTTCTCACTCAAAACGTGTTTCAATTCGACAATAAAATATACACACAGAGAGAAGGCCTAGCAATGGGATCGCCACTAAGTGGGTTAATCGCTGACATCTTCATCAATGCACTAGAAAATGCGTTCTTAGAAAAGACTTCAACAAAGGGAATAGTAATATGGAAAAGATACGTAGATGATGTAATTTGCATCTACGATACTGAACTAACAAGCGAAGAAACAATTCTCCAATCCATTAATAGCCTACACCACTCTATCAAATTCACTAAGGAATCCGAAATAGACCGAAAAATAAATTATCTCGATATAACTATTGAACGTGAAGACAACGACCTTTCATATTCCATATTCCAGAATGAACACAAACCTCGCATGCAATCGACAATCAGTCTAATCACCCCAGTACGCACAAACTAGCGGGTTTCAATTCAATGGTGCACAGGGCTTTAAACATACCCATGTCAAAAGACAACTATAATAAGGAAATAAGAACTATTAAGCTAATAGCAAAGGAAAACAACTTCCCGCCAAGCAAAATAAACCAAATTATAGCCAAACATAAAAATAAAGATAAAACGATTCCCAAACCGGACAGTAATGAGAAAAAAGTTGCGCGTTTCAACTATGTGAATGCGAATACATATAAAATCACTAACTTATTCAAAAAGCAAGGCATAAAGATAGCTTTCACGACGAAAAACACAACCGCTAGGCACCTCCTAAATAGTAATCTAAATAAACGTGACCCGTATTCAAGGTCAGGGGTATATTCTATAACGTGCCAAGACACCGGTTGTCAAGCTAATTACATCGGGCAGCGTGGAAGACGAGTAGACACACGTTATAATGAACATAGGAATGCGATAAGATACGGAACACATTCAGCCGTGTGCGAATATATGTGTGACGCGGGGCACAGCTTTACCAACATAGAGTCGGACCTTAAAATAATCCATCACGAATCGAAAGGCAGAGCTCTTGACATAAAGGAAGCAATCGAGATACACCTAGCCAAACGAAACAATCCCAACAATCTAAATGAACACACGTTCATGGAGAGCTCACCCCTCTTCACGCTACTAAAAAACACACACTGTCGGAAACAAGACACAATTTAGCGACACAGCCAAGCTAGATAAAAAAAGGGGGGGGGGATTAGGTTTTTTTTATTAGGTAAATGTTATCTGGATCAGGTGTACGATGTACTTTTCTTCTGCAATAAACCAAGGCCCATATTCGCGGCAGTATTAAAGGTGCCGGGACGTCCTCATAAGACCGTCAACGCTTAGTTCGAATGGCTTATGGTCCACGCGTGGCGAGGGCTAATCCACGGTCTTTAATAGTTGTAGACCCACCTCATTCAATAATATACATCTTATCTAGGTTGGCAACACCTCACAGAAACAGATCGCTATCACTCCCCACAGCACGTATGTGCAGGGGGGAGGAGGCAGGGAAAAACCAGTCGTTAAGATAATCACCGCAGTCGACCGCACAGTGAGTTCCAGTGAGCACGAAAACTTTGAGTAGCTGTAGTAAGGAAGACAATCAGATAAGTAGTTAGCCTACAATTTTATAGTTTAACCATAATTTACAACCATATAATCTCTCCAAAGTACAAACTCCGGATAGCTATCACCATTTAGCATTTCACCTTACATCATATATACTGCATTTAGCATACACTGACAGTTGCAGTACCAATACTGCAACTAAATAATTGTACATATTGTAAATATTTTCACCTGTATTTCAAACATAGATTATTATTATTATTATTATTATTAGCAGCGTATGGCAAGGAAATTATATACATAATATATACAATATATACACAATAACAAAAAACATTGATTCACGTCAGGCATTAGAGTTATCCATTAAAGCTGAATGTCCAACTTTTGAACCCACTGCAGTGCCTCCGCTGTTGGTGATACAAAGTCTTCCAACCTACCTGGATAAGCCCGTAGTTGACACTCGCTTAAAATGTGGGGAATGGTCTGGCGAGGGGCTCCACAATCACATTCTGGAGAAGGTACAAAGTTCCACTTATAGAGGGAATCCCTGCACCTTCCATGACCTGTCCTGATCCTGTTCAGTCTGGACCAAGTTGCACGCGGTAGTTGGAATCCGTTAGCAATTTTTTCACCTCTGAAGATGTTATGTAGGGGCAAGTCAGTGGAGTTATTCCAGCGGCCTTTCCATTCCTCCAAAGCATCGAAGTTGGTGGATGTCTTCAGAGCTGCATCACAAAGAGGTGGATGTCGTGATTTCAATCTTTGGAGACTAAGAGCTGGTATGTCGCCTAGAACAGGTAGCAGAGGATTCATGCAGATCTTGTTGTACTCTCGAACAAGAGCACTGGATCTTCTTAAGTCAGGTGGCATTATACCAGACAATAGTGGGAGCCAGTGGACAGGAGTTGGTCTGATGGTGCCAGATATAAGACGCATGCTGGTATTCAATTGTGGGTCAATATACTTCGTATACGGGCTATTAAGCCACACTGGAGCACAATAGTCGGCAGTAGAGAAAACCAGTGCTAAGGCTGAAGAGCGCAGGATGTTCGCAGCAGATCCCCAGGTAGTACCAGTTAGCTTCTGAATAATATTGTTTCGGGTTTTCAGTTTCTTCGACAAGTTCAAAAGATGTTGCTTGAAGGATAAAGTCCGATCCAAGGTAACACCAAGATATTTCGGAAACCTATTGCGATTACGTACTCTATTGGAAAAGGTAATATTTAGTTTGGAGTTAGCAAGCCGGTTACTCAAATGGAAGCAAGAGACCTCCGTCTTGGCTGCACTGGGTCTGAGTCTCCAGTTCCTGAAATATTCTGTCAGGGTGGATAAGTCCTTAATCAAAATGTCTTCAGTTTTCTCAATGATCTTGTGTTGTGTGGCCAGGGTCAAGTCATTAGCATAGCAGAACTTTCTGGATATTGTTTCTGGAAGATCAGAGATGTATAGATTAAACAGTAGTGGCGACAAAACTGATCCCTGGGGCAAACCATTATGCAGTTTTCTCACTGAGCTTTTCTTTTCACCTAAACAGACCTGAAATTTTCTATCACTGAGCATGTTGTTGATAAGCTGTGCAATTGTTCTGCAGGGAATAGCTCTGAGTAATTTATAAATCAAACATAGATTTTATAGCCTAAGTGTAATGGATCTGATGATGATCGCTTGACGATCGAAACTGGTCATCCTAGTGTTTTATTAATCTCATGTAATTTATTTCAGGTTTAGGGCATAACCCATCTCTTTTGGGTACATTCGTGTTGACCGACTGAAAAGCACTAAACTCTTGATCGAAAGATTTGTTATTCGAGGAAATGAAAATTCACAGCCTGCTTCCAGTCTCCGACCGGGTCAGGAATGGAATGAATGAATCCCCCATCTAGCGGCGAGGATATGAACTGTGCTGGCTGCCGAGGCCTGACGCACTCTGGGGCAATGATTAAATGAATGACAGATGAAATGAAATGATAGTGGAGAGTGTTGCTGGGATGAAATTTTGACAGGGAAAGCTGGAGTACCCGGAGAAAAACCTGTCTGCCTCCGTTTTGTCCAGCACAGATCTCACATGGAGTGACCGGGATTTGAACCACGGACCCAGCGGTGAGAGGCCGGCGTGCTGCCGCCAAAGCCACGGAGGCTTCTTGTTATTCGAGGACAATGTCAAAATATATTTAAACATATGCAGACAAAGCATGACTGTCAATTGGTACAAGAAGATCTCAGTAATGTGAGGAGCTAGAATGGTGTGGCTCAGAGCCGCCGTGAGGGAGGGGCAATGAGAGCTCGTTAGTGGTGCACGTTTATTGTAGCTGCCTTTGTTAGTTGTAACTTACAATGCCTACGATGCTTCGCAGAGTAACAATGTCGATTTGTCTACAGCTCTGCAGAAGATAACACATGTTACCGAACTTTAAACTGCCAATCGAAATGAGGCAGAAATCGCTTTAGAGGCATATATTGTAATTATGACAGTGCGATCATTTGGTAGATGGTTGGTTGGTTGGCTCCTCAGTTTAGGGGCTGCGACAACGCGGTCATGTAGCCGCGTGTACTTTGGGTGTGTGTAATCTGTCTGATAACCGGTGTTAATTGTGATGACTGTATTAGTGTGTGTTATCCGTTTCTTTAATTCAAGTAAGGACTGCAGACTTTGAATTTTTCAAATAGTACCTACTTTTGCCACCAAACGCCATCGTCAACGACTACTAGTTCAGAACTTAGCTACTAGACGCCACCGCAGTCGGCTTTTGCCAACGAACATAGGAACTTCAGAGTGCTGTTTACATTTTAAACCACAAATTTAGCTTCACACAGGTGTAATTAGTGCAAGGTTCTTTAACATGCCATAAATCTATGACATGGGACCGCCGGCTTTACTCCCCCTCCGAAGGAAGGCATACTGAGGGATTTTAATGCTCTTAAAAAATCCGACGACTTCGTCCGGGTTTGAACCCGCGATCTTGGACATAGAAGCTTCTCGTGCTACCAACTACGCCACCGAAGCCGCCGTTTGATAGAAGAAGTTCCTCAATTCTTCAAATTACAGAAACGCGTTTTAATGTACCTTAATCTATCCCCAGAAGTCAGGGTAGTCACTTCTGCCACCCTCCTCACCCAAACTATAATAAGAAAATGAGTTAGAAGTTAACTTATAGCTGTTTAGAAATATAGTATAATTTATCGTTGACCCTGCTACCAAACTAATGCGGAGTTTTAAAATGCTACCGGTACTTAAATTCCATTGCGTATTGGTAATTATGTAAGTGAAGACTTACGGAATTGCAAAATATTTCCCCAAGCATATTAACTGTATTAAAAATACTCAAAAATCCCAATTTTCTTTGCACTTTTCGAAATATATTTCATAAAATGAATGCTAAAAGTTTTTTATGAAATAAGATTTTTATGTTTCTCTAAATTATGACTGTGCACTAGAGCTTTTCTCAAAAAACATTGTGTTTCCGGAAGAGCTCGTAGTGGACATTTATTAACAGTACTTCAAAGGGGGCTCGAGGAAAACATTGCATAGGGGCCTTTAAATCCCCTCGGTAGCCCTGGTCTGTGTTTCAACTGCCGAGTATGTGCCGTCCGTGCCTGACGTCATGAAGCTCACGTGCAACACGTGCCTGCTCCTCCTACACTGCACCCTTCTGCTCGCAGTGACAGCCATTCTACTGATACCTTGGCGGGACTGAGCGGCAGGAGTATGGGGTCGCAAGAGCGCCGCATTGCCTGTCACGAGTGTGACCTCCGGAGAGGCCAGGTGGACGTTTGGGTAACCTGTGCAGAGGATGATATGAATCATGAAGACGCCATCAACATCCAGTCCGGGAACCAGGAGAATTAAGTTAAAATCCCATGAGCCGGCTGGGAATCGACCACGGGACCCTTCGGGCGAAAGTATAGCACGCTGTCTACCTGAAAGTGTGACCGTAGTCGGAATTCGAACCCGAATCTCTTGCTGTCCAGGCAGGTACATTTAACACGCTCCGGCTTGAGGTGCTGATGTCCTTGGTTACCAACACAGAGCCATCACACGATGCATCATGAGCCCAAGTCTGAACCTCGTTTGGGATTTCACAGCTCCGGGAGCTATTTCTGTTCCAGTGACCATTTCTTCGTGTTTGCGCAATACTATTCATTTTGAAAAGCAACTAATTTTATTGGCATTATATTAGTACTTCAGTGTCCGGCTCCATGGCTAATTGGTTAGCGTTCTAGGCTTTAGCCCGAAGGGTCCCGGGTTGGATTCCCGTCCATGCCATTAGGGATTTTAATCTCCTGGGGTTAATTCCCGTGGCCCGGGGACTGGGTGTATGTGACATCTTCAACATCACTACATCCTCATAATGACGCGCAGGTCACCCACGGGCGTCAACTATAAAGACGTGCACTCGGCCTCCCAGGAAGCCACACAAAAAAAAAGTCCTTCAGCAATTTTCCTATTTAGGGAATTGAGCCAATCGTGACGTGATACACAACATGTCTACGCGCCTCCCTCAACTCGCTACTGGTGCTTCTCGGCGGAGAGCTACAGGGCTATGGAATCCTGCCTTGTTTTGTGTTTCACGGAGAAGTCAGATAGTCACAGTGAACAATGGTAGATAATGTCCTTTGTTGCCAAACGTAAAATCAAAGGACAGTGAGAAAGAAAGACAGTGAATATATTCGTTCTGTTTAAATTACAGTCAGGGCCGGATTTAAGAGTGTGCCGCCTATAGGCTAAAGTCCATTTGCCGCCACCTCTATAGTTCATATTTGATTAATACATTTGTTTTATACAACAAAAGGAAAGGGTTCATTGGCGTTTTCATCTTCTTTAAACATAAAGTTCATTTAGATAAAACTACAATTTTAATGGTTTGTAATGAAATTAGTTATCTACTTGTATATTTTACTTACTTCTTTTAAGATTCGTTAAAAATGAAATGGATTTCGAACCTAATTAATTTATTAATTTGTTCTTGGAGATCAGTGATCACTATTTTACACATATTTTTATATGTTAATGTTAATGACTATCTTTTGCTTAATTGAAGAACTGAGTTCAATTTGAATTAAGTTGTCCGACATGGTGACATGGAATTACACAAAATGTAGTTAATTACTGGTTAATTTGTTGAAAAATATACAAACTTATCTAAAATAACTCACCCAACGTAATCTTGATGTTCAAATTTACGAGGCTTTTTAACGAGCTTACTTAATGTCAAACTCGTTAATAATGTCCCCATATGAAAGTGTTGTATTTGCCTCAATACAAAGTAATGAAAGTGAGTTTAACCGTATTTCAGAAATACTAGCTCGCAGATAGTTCTTAACTCTTCTAAGGCAGGAAAAACTGTAGAAGGACTAAAACATATGTTTAAGTAAAATGTATTCTTTAATGCGTACGGATAATATTATTAACGTCTGGAATACTTCATTTTAGCTTTTGAATGAATTGCCAAACTGCCGCCCCTGAAAATTTGCCGCTCTAGGCTGCAGCCTACTTAGCCTATTTAGAAATACGGCCCTGATTACAGTACCTCATTACTAAAACACACATTGACTAACGAGATCGAGTACTACAAATAAATGTACTTTGCAATTGAATAGTTTGTGACAAACAAACGTAGGACAGAGTTTGTGTGCTTCTCACATTGGTATTGGCCTTTCAAGATACAAGTGCCGGCGGCCAAGGTGGGAACTATACTTTGTTTACCTGTGCCACGCTGAGAGCCTGCTTGGTTGGCAGGTACAGTCACGCGGTTAGAGTATGACTTGGTCTTAGATCATGAATCCAATAGATGGCTGATGACGTCACGTTGTTGAAACCAACATCTCGATCAGCTGACTAAAGGGAACTACGGGTAGTTTGGAGCACTGAAATACTACACGTGATGATAGAATTGGGCTATTTAAATTGATTTCTATTTATTACTAAGCCAGAATGGTGTATTACTGTGTCGCGTGTGGACATAAGGAGACGTTTAAAAAAGGATCGGCCATTTCTTTCCATACGTATGTTAATTCATTGCTAAATAACCCTAAAATTCTTGACTTAATTACTTGCATTTCTTTAGCCTACGTTTCCTCTTACCTCCGAAACATGAAAGAAAAATAATTAAACATGGAAATGCTGGCATTTATTATAAATTATTATATTTACCCTATCCCTTATTACTCCACTGAACAGGCCTGTATTTATGCTCGAAGGTATCAAGTATTTACATGTCCATAGGCTAGACGTTTTTCTTGGTGTTTTGTTGAGACTGCTAGTAAATGCATCTCTGAACATAAAAATGCTTTATGTCGCTATGCTGGATTAAATGTAGTGTGGACTACACAATGCAGTCGTCAATCATGTTCAGTGTCAAATTGCAGTTTATGCTACAGATGTGACGGTGTAGTCTTCGATAATAAATATTAAACGTAGGTTATGGACAGTGCGTTTGGTTGAGGAAATTTTGAGATTCTTCTAGGATAGGCTACATTGCATCCCTAAATTAGTCAATTCTTCGTAGAATTTCAAAGTTCTGGGTTATTTTTGCGAAGGTTTCTATGATTCATGGAAAATGGAATTTAAAAGGAAACGGTTCATTGATTAAAATATTTTCCTATGTAGCAAATGTAATGCATACGGTAGCTGTTAAAAAGCAACGCTTACTAAATCGATAGCCTACCTTATTTCCATTTGACCATGTTGTTTTGTTCACTTTCATAAAATACTGAAGTGGAAGGGTAACGCTGAATGAGAGCTCATCGAACGATAAAATTTTCTTACGTACCGGTACTGAAATTAGCGAAACTACATTTTCTAATGATGACAAATAAATTGGGAAATGATGTAGTAAGTTAATAGATTGAACTTGTTTGGAGTTCTAGGGCGTACAATCAAAAATGACCAGCTAGACAAACACAATTCTGTTCAAAAATCAGTAACTTAGGCCTAATTCAGAGTTAGGTTTGTTATTAAGTACCGGTATTTACAAGAGGGGATCCTGGATGTATGAGTATTACGGAAAACGACAGCCACTTTTTACACAAACACAATTCTGTTCAATAATCAGTAGGCCTAATTCAGAATTGGATTTGTTATTAATTATTTACAAGAGGGGATCCTGGATGTATGAATATTACGGAAAACGACAGTCACTTTTTACACAAACACAATTCTGTTCAATAATCAGTAGGCCTAATTCAGAATTGGATTTGTTATTAATTATTTACAAGAGGGGATCCTGGATGTATGAATATTACGGAAAACGACAGTCACTTTTTACACAAACACAATTCTGTTAAAAAATCAGTAGGCCTAATTCAGAATTGGATTTGTTATTAATTATTTACAAGAGGGGATCCTAGATGTATGAGTATTACGGAACACGACAGCCACTTTTAACACCAAATATGTTACATTCTTAAGCTTTGCTACCTTCCGGTACGTAAAGAAACATGATGCCTTCCTTCGGAGGGGAAGTAAAGCCGGCGGTCCCATGTCATAGATTTATGGCATGTTAAAGATCTTTCCACTAATTACACCTGTGTGAAACTAAATTGGATAGGTTAAGAATGTAAACAACGCTCTTAGGTTGCTACGTTCGTTGCCAAGAGCCGACTGCGGTGGCGTCTAGTAGCTAGTTCTGAACTAGGCCTAGTAGTCGTTGACGGTGGTGCTTGGCGGCAAAAGTAGGAACTATTTGAAAATTCAAAGTTGCAGTCCCTACTTGAATTAAAAAAAAACAGATACACACACTAATACAGTCATCACAATTAACACCGGTTATCAGACAGATTCTACACACACCCAAAGTACACGGGGCTACATGACCGCGTTGTCGCAGCCCCTAAACTAAGGAACCAACCAACCAACTAAAGAAACATGCGATGCTTTTCCCAATGCCGTATAAATTATGAAAATGTGTGTTTAAACCCTCATTAAAAATCATTTCCCCTCGTACTCCTATCACCTTCCATGACGGGTTCCTCTGTTCACCCTTTAGTCAGCTGATCGAAATGTTGGTTTCACGTCACAGTACAGGTGCAGTGTGGCAATGCGCACTCTATTGTATTTATGCTCGAAGGACTTGGTACACCAATCTTAATTCGCCCTTTATTATTAGTTTCTCCGTTCACAATAAAACTGCTGTCTAACACAAACTGTGATCTACAACCCCCAGAAGTTTGTATAGGAATTATAAATCACCCTGTAGATTTCAGGAAGTGATTGTACATGGTAACGTTACGCAAAGCGTACCATGTCCAGTCCCGAGCAGCACAAGTGCAACAAGACATGCGTTGCGTAAGTCCGCTCACCGACACTTGAATTAGTGACGCATGAATACACCGTACAATGTGGGAGAAAGCGTTAAATCACACAGGTGAGCCACAGTCTCATTCATGGCTGTGATTATATGGAACCTACTGAGTTGAGATATGACTTTGATTCCCACCTCTGCCAAGAAATTTAATTCTCGTCTGAGGGCCAGGGCCGGATTTAAGAGTATGCCGCCGATAGGCTCAAGTCCATTTGCCACCCCTCCCCCCCCCCCCCCTCCCCTATAGTTCTTATTTGCTTAATACATTTGTTTTATACAAAAAAATGATAGATTGCATTGGCGTTTTCAACTTTTTTAAACATAAAAATCATTTAGTTTGGATAAAACTACAATTTTAAAGGCTTACATAATAAAACTGAAATTATATAAATAATTCATGCTTTTGAGCTAATGCCGTGTGTATTTTTAATTTAAACCATACGTTTCGGAGAAACCTTGCCTCCTTTTTCAATGGAAATAAACAATGTGGCCAAAGAAAGTATATCAATGAGATTACAAAAAATATAGATAAATTCCTCTGTTCGACACCAGAGAGCAGCTGCCAGAAATTACTGTATGGACCATGGTGGAACGGCGGACAGAGTAGTAAGTAACGAGAAGGTAAAGGGGGCGGTGTGAAAATATAGAAACTCCTCGAAGAATGAGGAGGGGGGGGGGGAAGGGTTAGATGGATATAAGGAAACATAAACAAAAGGGAAGTGTATCTGAACGATATCTAACCTCATACAGTCAACGGCGAAAAAACAGATGGAAACTCCTCCAGTGACGAACAAAGGAGATCAAATCCAGGCTCTGAGCCCTCGAGGGAAAATGTACAATTTTAAATAGGTGAAGAACAGAGAGACTGAGAGGTACTATCTCCCTAGATCCTTAATAACTGGTAGCCAAGTGTCACTTAGCTGATATCCAGTGTCTCTGTTAAAATTATTGGGATTTTTACGAATTTCAACTGCCTCCCTTATAATTCTAGACCAGTTGTGCTTAACAAGGGCAAGCGCATGAGCATCCTTGAAACATACATCGTGCCCTGAAGACAGGGCATGTTCAGCTATAGCTGATTTGTCAGGTTGGTTTAGACGGATGTTCCTTTGATGCTCTTTGATGCGAGTTGCAATGGACCGTTTTGTTTGTCCAATGTAGACTTTTCCGCAAGTTCATGGGACTTCATACACCCCAGGTTGTAGTATTGGGGACAATTTATCTTTGTTTAATGCTAAACGTTGACCAATTTTCGTCATAGTGCCGAAAACTGTTTTTATCTTGTGCTTGCGGAGAATCTTAGCAACGCGGTCAGTGGTGTTGTGAATATAAGGGAGGTAAGCAGTTCCTCTCACGTCGGAGCTCTGAGAAGGTTGTCTATCCCTCCTTCTGGGATGTAGGGACCTATATATAGTGGATTCATTATAGCCATTACCCTTAAACATGGTTTGTAAGGCATGTAACTCTTCCTGAAGAGTTGATGCCTCACAAATACGTTCCGCTCTTTTGGCTAGAGTTGTTATAAATCCTTGTTTTTGTGCTGGGTGGTGGTGGGAGTCCGCATGTAAATAACGGTTAGTGTGAGTTGGCTTACGGTAGACGCTGTGCCCCATGGAGCCATCCGCTTTCCTCCTCACAAGAACATCCAAAAAAGGCAAGCATCTACCTGACTCTAGCTCCATTGTGAAGTGGATTGAAGGATGCAGCTGATTTAGGTGGTTCAGAAAGTGGTTCAGTTTCTCAGAACCCTCCTCCCACACCACGAACGTATCAGCCACATACCTCCACCAAATCACAGGTTTTAATGACGCCGAAGATAGCGCCTCCCCCTCAAAATGTTCCATGAAAAAATTTGCCACGACAGGCGAGAGTGGACTTCCCATGGCCGCACCATCAGTCTGCTCGTAATATTTACCATCCCACAAGAAATAACTGGAACACAAGCAGTGGTGGAATAATCGGGCAATGTCCTCAGGAAACAAATCCTTGATGAGTGACATGACCGAGTCCACCGGCACTCTGGTAAACAAGGACTCTACATCAAAACTCACCAAAATAGCATTTGGTTGAACGGCGATGGTTGACAATTTTCCGACGAAATGGGTTGAGTCCCTAATGTAGGACTGTGTGCGCCCCAAGTGCGGCTGAAGCAACTTGCTGAGATATTGCGCAAGAGCATAAGTTGGAGAACCTATTGTGCTAACAATTGGTCGAAGAGGGACGTCTTGCTTATGGATTTTTGGAAGACCATACAATCTCGGAGGAACAGCATCTCTCGGAATAAGACATCTTCCCTCTTCTTTTGGAATAGATGACAGTTTAACAAGCTTAGCAGTGGCATTGGATACACGAGTGGTTGGATCACGAGTGCACAGTCTGTAGACAGGATCAGATAACAGAATCGAGATTTTACTTTTATATTCAACGGTATCCATCACCACTGTCGCATTTCCCTTGTCAGCATGAAGAATAGAAATGGTGTCATTATTTCTTAGTTCCTTCAATGCCTTTCTTTCACCCCAAGTTAAATTGGGTGCGGGTACTTTAGAGGATCTTAATATCCTCACACTTTCTTGTCTAACTTCTTCAGCTTCATCTGGAGGTAAATTGTAGATGGCAGCCTCAACGGATGTGATCAACTCCTCTGTAGGAATTTTGGAGGGTGCGAGAGCAAAGTTGAGACCTCTGCTTAGTAAAGTTGTTTGATAGTCATCTAAAGGGGTATTAGAAAGATTGACTACAACTTTACTAGTATCAAGAACCGTACGAGGAGCTGTTTGTCTCGAGGACAATCGAAGGAACTTAGCTCTTTGTCTATCTACAGCCCGACAAAAATTATTCTCGGCCTGAATAGCGGAGATACGTTCAAAGAACAGCCACAATTCCTCTGAGAGAATGCTACTAAGAAGCAGATGTAAGTGTAATAACTCACGGGAAACTGCGTCCAATTCAGTACGAGAGTTCTGGATCCTCTCGATAACGAGTGCCTTGCTAGCGCGCTGATAAATTCTCATAGCTTTATGAGTGTGTATAGTTTGCTTCAATTTTACACAGTTGGGAATGATGTTATGATCCCTGCATCTAAGAAAGAAGGACAACGATGAAAGGAGAGAGCTCCTTCTTCGCCTCAACTTACTAAATTTAGATGATTGTCGAACAACTTCCTCCCCATAGAGGTTTCTAATTTGCATATTAAGGCTTTCACGGCCCGGATTATTATATAAATAATTCATGCTTTTGGGCTAATGCCGTTTGTATTTTTAATTTAAACCATACGTTTCGGAGAAACCTTGCCTCCTTTTTCAGATACACTTCCCTTTTGTTTATGTTTCCTTATATCCATCTAACCCTCCCACCTCCCCCTCTCCTCATTCTTCGAGGAGTTTCTATATTTTCACACCGCCCCCTTTACCTTCTCGTTACTTACTACTCTGTCCGCCGTTCCACCATGGTCCATACAGTAATTTCTGGCAACTGCTCTCTGGTGACGAACAGAGGAATTTATCTATATTTTTTGTAATCTCATTGGTATACTTTCTTTGGCCACATTGTTTATTTCCATTGAAAAAGGAGGCAATGTTTCTCCGAAACGTATAGTTTAAATTAAAAATACACACGGCATTAGCCCAAAAGCATGAATTATTTATATAATAATCCGGGCATGAAAGGCTTAATATGCAAAACTGAAATTAGTTATCTACTTGTCTTTTTTAACTTACTCTTTTAAGATTCATTAAAAAATGGAATGGGTTTCGAACTTAATTAATAAATTTGTTTTTGGAGATCAGTGATCACTATTTTACACATATTTGTATAGTTTAATGCTAATGACTATCTTTAGCGTAATTGAAGAACTGAGTTCAATTTGAATTAAGTTGTCCTACACGGTGAAATGAAATTACACAAAATGTAGTTAATTACTGGTTTATTTGTTGAAAAACATACAAACTTTTCTAAAACAACTCGCCCCACGCAATCTTGATGTTCTTTCGAGATTTCTTAATGGCAAACTCGTTAATAATGTCCTCATATGAAAGTGTTTTTGTTGTATTTGCCTCAATACAAAGTAATGAATGTGAGTTTAACCGTATTTCAGAAATACTAGTTCGCAGATAGTTCTTAAGTCTTTAAGGCAGGAAAAACTGTAGAAGGACTAAAACATACTTTTAAGTAACTTGTATTCTTAAATTCGTACGGAAAATATCATTAACGTCTGAAATACTTCATTTTAGCTTTTGAATGAATTGCCAAACTGCCGCCCCTGAAAATTTGCCGCTCTAGGCTGCAGCCTACTTAGCCTATTTAGAAATACGGCCCTGCTGAGAGCCCAAACGTCGTGAGGTAGAAATGAGAAAAGGTTCGTTCAATTCCAACCCCCGGAGTGGTTTTCCTTGGTTCCTTACTTCTACTCCAGGTATCTAACAGCCGCCTCCTTCCCACATCCAAGCCCCAGCAACAACATGCACACACTACTACAACCAAGGAGCAGATAACCTCGCTGTTCCGCCCCTAAAAACAACAATAACTACTACAACCATCACAATAACACAGGTTATCAGACTAAAATACACGGAGCTACATGACCACGAAATGATTCAACGCACCCAGTGTTAAGAGTGCTGATGTCTTCTACTAACTCCCATCAGCGTAGCCGCACCCAGTATTCTAACGCTGACCCCTTCCCGTAATCTCACACAACATAGCCGTGCGCGTTATGTTGCGCACACGACTGCAAGGGACAGCTGACAGCAGCCACCCTCAATGTGGGTTCCCTCGTGTTTATTCCCACACTCCTCTAGGGATGGTACCTTATTTCAAGTCTCAGGGGATATACAGGCTTATTATCTATGTGCGACCCGATAAACACGGCAAACTAAGCCGCCTGTGACTGGCCCAGATCGCGGGCGCGCGTACACGGTTCAGTCGGTGGTAGCACTTTCACACTTTTACCAAACATTTTCAATAATGTGTACATACAGTGCTCATAGGCGATGCTGAAAATGTCCTCCCTCTCTTGTAACATACACCTGACATCTTCTGATGAAAGAATATGACGTGTCAACTCTTATTATTTACGGAGCCTGTTTTCTTGAATCGTTTAGCGAGCCTCCTAATTGTACTGGCATTAGGCACAGGTCTTTGGAAAATTGATTCTCTTTTTTTTTCTCTTTTCAGAACAAGATATTCTGCTTTCATATACGAATTGACAGTAGTGCCCGGCTTCGCCCGGTGGATTTATTTGTTTTATGGATGATAATGAATACTACTACAGAAATGGCACATGATACTTAAACTAACAGAAAAAAAAATTAAAAATATAACTTTTTGTGGTGGTGGTGGTGGTGGTGGTGGTGGTTGTAGTGGGGGTGATAAGTAGTACAGTAATGGACGTAACATTCAGGTCATTTTCCCGTAATGATGATAATAATAATAATAATAATAATAATAATAATAATAATAATAATAATAATAATAATGAATAGGAAAACGGCTATTTAGGCTACTAACTACAGCACTGACACATGTAATTTACAAACACATTTCTAAAAATGATTAGAAAGAGGAGTAAGTGAAATAAAAGACACTGCCTAGGGCCTATATCTCATTGGCTGTTAGAAATGTAGAGAGACCAATAGTGTCGTCTTTTGTCGCATAGCGCCGTAGGAAAATAATCAGAACACTTTGGAAAACTTTGGCTGTCCCGAGCTACTGAGGTAGCAATAGTATCATTTATCGCCACATAGCGCTCAACGACAAGTTTCGGAATAAATTAAGGTACATTTGAAAGCACCAACGCGTATTGCAGCTCATAACATCAATGTATTGCACCAACACCATTGCACTTATACAGAGGCATAATATGTTCATGATGGTAACTGTTTTAAGGGGCCGAAGAAATCTTTTTGCACTAATTACCCCCCCCCCCCCACGTGACTGCAATTTGTAAGCAGCGCAAGATTTAACTATTTTCGCAATTCTGCACCAGAACACTGGTAGGGGTGACCTGATGCAGCCCGAATCGCCAGTTAGCAATAGACTTATTAAAATACTCTTACAGTTACACTACTATGGACATGAATGGTTCTAGGGCCTTAATACGTGGTTTTCAAGTTCAGTTTCTTTGTTATTCTCAATGTAGAGAATGGGAAGCGTTGTCCAAAATATCAAGTGGTCAGTGTTACCAGCAGGGTTTCAAAGTGTATGTAAAATTTGGTGCAATGAGGACGAACGGTGTAGATTTGTGATAAATGGCCTAAATTCAGGGAATGGAGTGGTCTGTCCAAAATTAAAGTGGACAGTGTCACCCCCAGGGTTCCAAAGGGTAAGTGTACAAAATGTGGTTCAGATCGGTGAAACGGTGTATATTTGTGCCAAAGGACCTAAATGCAGGGAATGGAGTGGCCTGTCCGAAATTTCAAGTTGACAGTGTTACTCGTCGTGTTCCAAAGGGTAAGTATGTGAAATTTGGTTCGGATCGGTGAAACGGTGTAGATTTGTGCCAAAGGGCCTAAATGCAGGGAATGGAGTGGTCTGTCCGAAATTTCAAGTTGACAGTGTTACTCGTCGTGTTCCAAAGGGTAAGTATGTGAAATTTGGTTCGGATCGGTGAAACGGTGTATATTTGTGCCAAAGGACCTAAATGCAGGGAATGGAGTGGCCTGTCCGAAATTTCAAGTTGACAGTGTTACTCGTCGTGTTCCAAAGGGTAAGTATGTGAAATTTGGTTCGGATCGGTGAAACGGTGTAGATTTGTGCCAAAGGGCCTAAATGCAGGGAATGGAGTGGTCTGTCCGAAATTTCATGCAGGCAGTGTTACTTGCAGGGTTCCAAAGGGTAAGTATACAAATTTTGGTTCAGATCGGTGAAACGGTGTAGATTTGTGCCAAAGGCCCTAAATGCAGGGAATGGAGTGGTCTGTCCGAAATTTCATGTAAACAGTGTTACTCGCAGGGTTCCAAAGGGTAAGTATACACATTTTGGTTCAGCTGCTTTTCATATACGAATTATAGATATTCACACGTTCGCGCAATGTGAATTGGTGTCTAGACATGACCAACAATCACAGTAATCACAATACTCACTAAAAGTGCAACAATAATGTCTAAGCTTTGCAGATATACGTCCATATGAATGACAAAACACGTGTGAACTAACGATATGAGTTAGCGGAGTGCGCCAACCACCAGCTAAACTGCGTACGCGCGCCCGTGATCTGCGCGAGTCACAGCTGTCTTAGCTTGCCGTGTTTATCGGGGCGACCTGTACAAGTAGAAGGTAGGAATCGAACTCACCCATTTTCAGTTCTCCCTCACGAGGCTGAGTGCTCCCCGTTCCAGCCCTCAGTCCAGAATTAAGTGTCTTGGCAGAGCCGGGAACGAACCCGGACCTCAGGGTGTTAGCCACTACGCCACGAGGTGAAAGGAGAGCCCTACAGCCAAAGTTGATCACCGGGATAAAGGAATTGTGTTTGTGGTTGGTGGTTTGTGCATCCTGCAATTATTGTTGAACTGTTTTAGATGTCTATGCCAGGGCCGTGGGGAGCGTCTACGGGCCCTAGGATTAGGACTTACGGCCTCTCCGTGGTATTTCACTTCTTCTCCAGGCAAACTTAGGGCCTTCCCAAACTTAGCTTCAATTACAAGTGTTCCTTCCGTTTTTAAAGCTCCCTAAAAACTCAGTGGGGTTTAAAAATTTGTTTTTACTTTATTTTGGAGCGTTTTATTCAATGCGAATTTTTAATGTCGTTCTGGTTGTATCTGACTCCCTCCTATCACAAGAAAAACCTTTCTGAACCTTATGAATTCTAGTTGGTAAAATTATAATTTGGACTTTGCAATGGTTATTTAGAAAGTATCCACCCTATAAAGGGTATAGGCCTACATTATACAGCGCCAGTGCCTTGCTCAATACAGTGCCCCGGCCGCCACACGGCATCTGCGAGTCTCCGCTCTATAGGGAGGACCCTCACTGTACAAAATACATTACTGTAGTATATTATCTAGATTCAGATACAGGACTATCAGAATCATATATATTATTTCAGTAGTATAGATCCCTCCTGCGGCACTCACAAGCGACCGATCGTGACAAACGAGCATTTAAATGAAAGAGAATAGACATTAGCAGTGACGAATTGCACTCTATTTCCATAAATATCAATAATTTCTTTAAAATATTACTTTTAAGAAATGTACGAAGTGTACGATTTGCAGATTCTGTTGATGTATGAAAATACGCTCCATAATATCTGTCCACTTCACATTTTAGTCGCTGTGACGCCCGTTTCATGTCATTTTAACATCATGAGGCCTTTTCTTAATCATTTAGCATGGATTTCAGAAACAGTAAATCAAAGGAATGGGTACTCAAATCGTATAATTTCATAAATAACGAATAGCCGGGGAGTGTTACAGCACACTCAGCAAACAAATGTCATTATCAGTGACAAATTGCATTCTAATTTCTTAAATATCCAATTTTTGTAAGAAGTGTTCGATTTGCAAAACCTATTGGGGAAAGTGTGGTTTATGAACATGCGAGATTTCTCGCACGGGTCTACCTGGGGTTTTCTAGTTTCCCTGGCCCCGGGGCTACAGCCCTGTTTCTATCCCACTTGTTGGCGACAGCAGTGTTCCATACTGGCAGTGAGCTCAACTGTAATTACGCGAAGGAAGCCCTTGTAACCTTGATCCATCTCCTGCCTCATTAGGATACACAGGATATGACGTAAGTGCACATGTTGTACCTGAGCTCTTCCTTAGCTCTGATCTGATTGGAGCCTGTCATGGACGCTGCTCAGATGTTATTCTTATTGCTGCGAATTTAAACAAACAGTGGCTAGACCGGATTTCTTACTTAGGCCCCAATTTTTAACACTTCCATCTACCTTTACCAAATGTTTGAACTGTGGGCATAACTGACTCTATACACCACCCGTTTCCTTGGATTGTACACATGGGACGGTAGCGAGGCTCGAGGGATGTGACACTATCAGGAGGAAGTGCTCCTTCATCAGGATGGTACAACTTCGGACATCGTAGCTGTAAGCCCTGTGCATTTATTGTTTGTGAGAAATGACTCTGATAAAAGTGCGAGGGCCATATGCATAGGCTGTTGGAAACGTATTTGGTGCTGAAAGAGTAATTGGAGAGAGCAAACTGCTTATAGTGTGACGTTTCCCTTTGAACAGACTTTCCAGTGATCTCTTATTGTAGCAATTGTATTGGTTTATTTTCTTCGTGATTTTCTGTATTTATATTAATATTTCTATAACCATGAGTCAATATATATTGTACTTAAATATCGTACCGGCTTCAGTTACATTGTGACCTTCCACAGCGTAGAAATGTATTTCTTGCCCATTCAAAACATTACCTCGTAACACTTATTTCAACGTTTTCATTCCATTACTCAAAGCCTCCGTGGCTTAGGCGGCAGCACGCCGGCCTCTCGCCGCTGGGTCCGTGGTTCAAATCCCGGTCACTCCATGTGAGATCTGTGCTGGACAAAACGGAGGCAGACAGGTTTTTCTCCGGGTACTCCGGTTTTCCCTGTCAAAATTTCATTCCAGCAACACTCTCCACTATCATTTCATTTCATCTGTCATTCATTTCATCATTGCCCCAGAGGAGTGCGTCAGGCCACGGCAGCCGGCACAGTTCATATCCTCGCCGCTAGATGGGGGCTTCATTCATTCCATTCCTGACCCGGTCGGAGACTGGAAGCAGGCTGTGGATTTTCATTTCACTTCTCCATTACTTCGCAAACATACTACATACCCAACTATCAGTTCTAACCTAGCTATTTCCACTGATATAGTTTCACATCCACATCTCTTCTATTCCACGCTGTTTTATCAAGACTTATTTTTCATATTTTTCTTACTTAACACATTGTAATAAATCTTTTTTTAAATTTTAATATGTACAAAAAATATATACAATAAAATTACGACATTTTAATACAGTTGTTAGACCAGTCATCTTGTACGGCATGGAAACTACAAATATAACCGGAGTAGAGAATTTTCTCAAGATAGAAGAATTTTAAGACGGACTTATGGTTATAGACTGAGATCCAATGCAGAAATTTATAGTAAAATCGACAACCTTGAAGTGATGATCAGAAAACGGCGACATATGGTCCGCATGGATTGCTCAAGATTAAAGAAACAAATTTTTGATAAAATCTGGAACTATAAAGGGCAAGGAGGCTATGTAAAACAAATGAAAGAAGAACTTCAAAAAATTCAAAATTACTGAAGAAGATTGTCTAAATCGAATAGAGCACAGAAAAAAAAATGACTTCAAAATTCTTGTCGGGGAGAAGAATAATCTCAACAGAGGAGAATGGACTGCTGAAAGAAGAGCTGCGCAGTCGACAAGGATGAAAGACTTCTGGAATAGAAAGAAGGAAACTAGACCTATAAAGAAGTGATATTTGCGTGGTCCTTGTTGGCCTGTCCGCGGTGTATATATATGTGAGCCTTTGGATGAAGAATATTTTTAGAATTTTTGATAACATCCTCTGTTACGGCAAATGTATATTAAATGTATGTTCTTGCACCTTTCCATGTCCTAAATTACACTGAGACAGTTCACAATGTGACTGAAACCAGTACGATATTAAAGTACAATATATATTGACTTATGGTTATATACATTTTATTATAATTACTTGGTCAATAAGGACTCGGGCTATCATGCTAATTTTATGTCATTGTATTGTCTGTATTGTTAATTTTCCCCTTCAGTTTGCTGTGAGTCGTAATAACTAGCCTATCATTAATCACTTGGAGTGTTATCAGCCCAGGGAGCTTAAGGAGACTTTCAGACCGGGCGAAGCCGGATAATGTTGCTAATGATTCTGATTGAGTGCAGCTGACCTTATGAAACATTCGACATAAACGTGACTGTACAATAATATTAATGTTATTAATTTTACGTCCCTTTTAATTTCTATGGCTTTTAGAGACGGGTGTCGGAATTTTGTCCCGAAGGGGACGTTTAACGTGCCAGTAAATATCTCTCGCATTTGCGCACCCTCAAATGCCAGCAGACTGCACCGGGATTCGCTCCTGTACCTTGGGATAAGCAGGCGAGAACGTTACCGCTGAGCCACGCAGCCACTGTATCTGTAACGCATCCAACCTTGCATCTTTCTTCACGCCATTGGTCGCCAATATTCGAAACCAATAAGTGAAATCTAAATTCATTCGTTGCAGTCGAGGTCGGACTAACTCAGCAAGGTCGTGTACAACACGAGATTCCGTAGGTGTCCGTTTTGATTGTTCAGTTTCTGCGTGTGTCAGCCTACAATACCACGGGGCCTTGAGATCTGAGGGCCAAAGTCATTGGCAGGAATCACCCTGGGGGTCTCCGACACAGCGTTATTCTTAAAAAGATGGTATATTGGCTTTCATGGCCCGTGAATTAAAACTCAGCAATTTTTCTAGGTTTATGCCGTGTCTTGTGTGGGGTTTCGCCCAGGAACAGCAAGCTGGCTCATCAGCGGCCTCTTGGTGTTCTGCGCCCGGACCCCCACAGCAGTAGCGAACTGGCCGTGAAAGACAATGTACCATCTTTTTGGAAGCCTTCATAGGGAGGTGAAAGGCTGCTTGAGCCTTTAGCTCTCGCAGTAAAGAGGCGCACGTGCGCTTTATATGAAGGGAGGTAGTGCACAGTTCACTACTCCTGTGGAGGTCCGGGCGGGGACACCAAGGGCCCGCTGATGAGCCCGCTTGGTGTTGCTGCGCGATACTCCACACAGGACACGGCATAAACCTAGAAAAATTGCTGAGTTATAACGTTATTCTTATTTATTATTCATATTCATATTGGGTATAATACACCATTTCATGCAAGATGGAGTTGAGTTCTTCGTGTTGGTAGGTTGAGGAACGAACGAACTATGGATCAGGTCTCTAAAATGACTGCTTTCTGCAAACTGATATACAGATTATAGTGCAGCCCCAGTTTATCGAGGTTGGCCCTCAGCGACTTCGGTATGATCCCAGCGGAAGAGACTGTGATGGGCAATGCAGTAACAAAATCCTGTCGTTACATCTTTCGGATCTCTTCAGCCAGAGGCGTGTACTTGTCACTTTCTCAGTTGGATATTATGCGAGTCAGAGATTGCGATGTCGAATAGAAGGCTTCAATTTTGTCGATTATCAATTAATGTCCGGCCTGTTCTGTGATCACTGACCAGTCCCAGAGTAGCTCGTGTGCAGAACAGCATTAGGAACATTATTATTATTATTATTTATTCATTCATTCAATCAATTTCGCCAATCGGCCATCTAGGGACCACTATAAGCCTCATTTTACATTCTAGCATTTGTTCATTTTTCGCTTGATCCACATTGTCTTCAAGAGCTCACTGTGTTTAGCACGACGTTCTTCTGTCCATTTCGCACCAGTTGTCCGTTGTTTGTCCCGGAAAGTCCCAAACGTCTTGATGGCTGCTCTATAAAGATTTCGGTCTTGTGCATCAACTGCTCGTATCCCCATTTCTTTCAGATCTTTCTGGACGTTAACATACCACAGCATTGTAGTGTTTGGTTTTGAGTCGAATATACTGAAGATACGTTTCGTCCATCGGGAGTCGATCATCCGTCGTATATGACCGTAGAAGCAAACTCTGCGTTTTCGCAGTGTCTGTGATCTTCTCTCTCCTCGAGTATATTTCTTGCCTGGATTTTCTGATGTAGATGCCATTTTTGTAGTCTGGACCAAGTATGCTGTGTAGGATCTTTCTTTCTTTCTTTCTTTCTTTCTTTCTTTCTTTTCTCTCTAACTTCGCGAGCAAACATTTCTCGGATAGGATAAGGCATTCAGATGCATATAGCGGTACTGGTTTGATGACAGTGTTGTAGTGACGAATTTTTGTGTTAATAGAAAAGCACTTTTTGTTATATATGTTGCGGGTGGTTTGGAAAGCGACTTCCATTTTCTTGATTCTTGCTTCTATTATTATTATTATTATTATTATTATTATTATTATTATTATTATTATTATTATAAAATCGTTATGCCCTACACGATTGAACCTACTTAGCTAATATGTTGTCCCCCTCTTCCTCCCAAATTCTCTTCATCCTCTCGCTGAGCTTCTGTCCAAGTTATACTGGCTCTGGTGTTGGCTTTGTCTCCAAATTGGTGATTGTCGAATTTGGTTCTGAGTTTACGTCCCGTACGATGTCTTCTAGTCGCCTCCGTGGAGTAGTGGTCAGCGTGCTTAGCTGCCACCCCGGAGGTCCAACGTTCGATTCCCGGCTCTGCCACGAAATTTGAAAAGTGGTATGAGGACTGGAACGGGGTCTAGTCAGCCTCGGGTGGTCCAAATGACTAGAGGGGGTTCGAGTCCCACCTCAGCCATCCTCGAAGAGGTTTTCCGTGGTTTCCCACTTCGTCTTCGGGTAAATGCTGGGATGGTCCCTACTGTCAGGCCACGGCCGTCTCCTTCCCTCTTCCTTGTCTATCCATCCCGTCCCATCCCTCATGAGGTCCCCTGTTTACTTTACAGGTGAGGCCACCTGGGCGAGGTGCTAGTCCCGCCTCCCCAGTTGTATCCCCCGCCCTGATGTCAAGCTCCAAGACACTGCCCGTAGAGGCTGTAAATGTGGGATCCCTCGCTGAGTCCGTGGGAAAAGCCTACCTGGAGGGTAAACTGATTATGAAACGAAAAAATGTCTTCTGAGATGTTGAATTCCTGGAGATCTGTTTCAATTTCCCGAAGCCAGCTGTTGTTGGTGTTTAATGAAAGGGCCAGGTTGAGAGTTCTATTAGTCTGCTATTGTTCATTCTGATAATGTGCGCATAACATTTCAATCGTCTTTTCCGAAAAGTGTGAGAGATATTTTTAGAATGTCAATATATTTCCTGGGATGATTTTTTCCTCCATATTCCCTCTTCACAAACTGGACCAAAAGTTGTTCTTAAAAGTTTCCTTTCTTGTTTATGTCTTTGGTTAAAGATCCTCCAACAATGATTAAGGTTTCTGATGCATACAACGCTTCAGGTTTGATTACAGTATTATAGTGTCTAAGTTTTGCTTTCCGTGATATTGATTTTTTATTATATCTGTTCCAAGTAATCCTGTAAGCCTTCTGTAATTTGAAAATTATTTCTTTATTTGCTTCGCGGTTTAAACCAGAAGGCTGAATAATTTCTCCAAAATATAATATTTGAATTGGTGTACTTGGAAGATTTTGTCAAATTTTTCTTCTTCCTCTTCCTCCTATCAACTGTTAGGCCGGGTGGCCAGTTACGGTTTCGTTCCATCTCTTTGAAGATCGACCTGCGTCTCTTCTGCCTCTAGGTTGGTATTTGAGGATTCGTCTGGTGATCCGGCCGGTCTTCATACGTAGTACATGGTCCTTGCAAGTTGATCTGTAATTCTGTACTGTGTTGATAATTGGTTTTACCTTTAGTTCTTTAAGGATATCCTCAGATATTTTCCTATCCCATAGTGTGTATCCAGCTGTTCTCCTAATGAACCCCATCTCGACACTCGTTAGTCTCCATTCATCCTCTTTGCGAAGGGTCCAAGCTTCGCTGCCATAGTTGTATAGTGTGAGTCGTGTATGCCTCTGGGCTAAAGATGGCCTGAAGATGTTATTTATTAGTCCTGTGGCCTTAGTGAAGTTGATGATTTTGTGCTGCATATCGGTTTCCTGGATGTAACTGAGGTTATAGCCGAGATATTTAAATGTTGATACCTGCTCAAGGGTTGTATTTTCTATTGCAAGTTTTGTTCTCTCATGGTTTTTCCCGATAAAGGCCATAACTTTTGTTTTGGTAAGGGAAATCTCCATGCTGTAATTTCTTGCTGTTGTGTGAAGATTATATCCTGATATCTGTAAATCATCTTCAGATTCTGCAAAAAGTACCAAGTCATCTGCAAACAGTAGAGAGTCAGGGTGCCTATCTATCTTAATGTGGCCATGTTTTTTAAATGTTGTCTCCATTCACTGATGATTTAATTATATATATGTTGAACAGAAGTAATGAGAGACAACAGACTTGTCTAAACTCCCTGATCAATGGGTTCCCATTCCGTCTGCTATTGTCGAATTCTGACAGCAATCACATTTTGACTGTAGATATTTTGAATTACTCTTATTATGTGATGGGGTATTACTTTCTGCTAAAATGTTCTAAATTTTACTTCTGTCTATTTTATCGAAAGTCTTCGCAAAATCAATAAAGGCTAATTGTGTTTCTAGATTAAATTCTTTCCATTTCTCAATGAGTATCTTCAGTGTGAAATATCCATCGGCGCATGATCTGCCTTTCCGGAATCCATTCTGTTCTTCTCCCTTTATTATTTTATTTACTTAAGCGAAAATTCCCCTACAGGAGATCGATTAAACTTGATAACATGATGTCATTTGGAGGCGTGTCTCCTCCGCTCCTCCCTAAATCTCTTCATTCTCACGGAATGCTCCCTCTTCCTCTCATCCGTCCAATTTTCCCCAGGTTGTCGTAATGATCTTTGTTCAAACTTAACATTCGCGATTTTCGTCTGGCACTCAGTTCGGTCTTCGAAATTTTCTATGCTAATTACTTGTAAGTCTCTCTGTACCTTTTTAAGCCATTCTGTGCCGCATTTACTCTGTGTTATGATACCAAGTAGTTTCTTTGGCAATCTGGAGGTGGCCATCCTGTGGATGTGAGTGTAAAATTTGGCTCTGCGTTTTCTAATTTCGTCTGTTATCGTGTTGCTCTTTTGATAGAGTTCAGTACTAGGTCTCTTCATCCAAATGCCGCTTCTTCTTTTCCCATTATTATTACTATTATTATTATTATTATTATTATTATTATTATTATTATTATTATTATTATTATTAAAGAGTGACTACAATAATCGTGAGTGACTGGGAAAGAGATTGCAGTGGGCTGCGATCGCCAGTGGGCGTTGTGGGTGGGTAGACAGTGACGTCATGCTACCTCGCGACGGATTTGGTAAAACGCGAGCTTGGCTAACCTAAGACTCACTGATCCGTACGGCACATCCTACGTCCAACAGGTCCACGGAGAAGCAACCTACAAGAACTAGCGATACTCGCCCACCACCGCTTATTGCCAGCGCAAGAACGTGACCTGTATATCGGGATTTAAACCAAAGGTTTAACTTCCACGATCGGTCCAGTGCAAGAATGTATCGGAAAGGAAGTGGCCGTGGACTATTCGAATGAAATGAGCGAAATGAGATGGAAAAGATTGGCCGATAGACGTTCAAGATTCTTAGCTTACAAGGGGAAATTACATGGGAAGATATTCATGGGAGATTGGGAAAGGAAGGTTCATATATGGGCAAACAACAAGGACACCACCCATAAAGTAACTTTTGCCTCTTGTCCTCAATGTGTTGGTAATGCACTAAAAGCTACAGAGAATGAGCAGGCGTTTAATAATAGAAAATGTTGGTGCAGACAGTAACCAAGTTAACTGCTCTCAACAGGACCGCGCAAGACTCAACCAGATAAGTAGCCTGTACAACACAATCTGAATTGACCATTTACAACAACCACATTTTCACTCCAAGCAAGCAAATTCCGGAGGTCAATCACCACTTCCAGTATCTCAACAAAACATCACATAGACCACAACTAACAAATATTGACGAGTTGCATTATCTCAACTAATAGTGCAACTAAATGTGTGTAAATAGTTAATATTTTCACCCATACTTTCAGACATAGATTTTATAACCAACGTGTAATGGATCTGATGATGATCGCTTGACGATCGAAACTGGTCATCCAAGTGTATTTATTAATCTCATGTATTTTTTCAGGATTAGGGAATAACCGATCTCGTTTGGTTACAATCGTGCTGACCGACTGAAAAGCATTAAACTTTTGTTTTTAAATTCGAAAGTTATAGGCAATTATTTTTTAAACGTATGGCACAAAAATTAACATTCTTATGCACGGAAACCCCATCCTAAGTGAAACGCGGGCACGTTCACATTTGAAATTCGGCATATCAATAAATCTCATAAAGACCTATCAAACGTGTAGTGTAAAAATATTGAAGAAAAATGTGAGGATGAGTGAAAGAATGATAGATTTCTTTGCGATTCTTTGAAATTTTCACGTAAATTCCCAATTGTTTATGGTCTTTTTAAAATGTTATGTTTGGCGCCAGCGCTCAAATGTTGTGACAGCCTACTTCATACACGTCTGTTTTGGCAGGAAATGACGTTTGAGAACAGCTGATTGCTATGTTCTTTGAGCAGCTTGTGATATTTTTGAGGTTAAGTGCGTACTTCATAGAGTTCGTGCATTTTTTGAAACAAAATGGGTCGTCGAAGTGTTCCAAATGAAATAAAGTGGCAATTTGTAGGTATGCACAAGGGTGGCAAGAGTTATAGAAAAATTGGGTGTTAGCAAAACATGTGTAGAGCAGACATGTTTGCAGAGACTGGCAACATCAAGTGAAACCCATGGTGGTAGGCCAAGGAAATCCTCTCCTAGACAGGACAGGAAGCTTATTCATTTGACTAAAGTGAACAGGAGAACTAGCAAGTCAGGGTGATCTAAGTACTGCTTTTAAACCGAGAATTTAATATCCTAGTAAAAGTAAATCATTTCACAATAGGTGGCGCACGAGTCGTATCAACAAATGAGTTTTGATGCACTAATAGTTTCAACTTCGTGGCCACCAAGATACCCAGATTTGAACCCGTGTGATTTCTGGCTGTGGGATTACCTTAAGGACAGGGTGTATCAACGGCCCACTGACACATGTTGGCGAGGAAGGTAGCTAACATCCCATCTGAGATGTTACGGGCAGTGGTGGAACACTCGCTAGTGCGGCTCCAGGCTGCCATGGATGCAGATGGTCGTCACATTGTAACCTGGACTGTCAACATGGTACGCAATTCACCTGTTACCCGCTCATGTGAAATTAAAATGTGATCCTTTCGTTATGTCTCTTTCACATGTCCTGTCAAAAGTTTCCACGCCGTTTCATTGTCCTGAGATCACTGGTTTGTCCGAGGGGCCCTCGCAAGTAGTGCAAGTATAATATTATAAACACCTTGTATATTGATCTCTTGTTAGTTTCAATATAAAATAAATGACTTAAGAATACAAATTTTCAGTTTTCCTTATTGTTTTGACCAGCGCTGTAGTCATTCTTGAAGATTAAAACTAAGTCAGTGGAATGGTAACTGCGGCAAATATTCCTTCATTGAGAGGGGGCAGTAAAATGGAACAGTTTGCCAGGGGACATGTTCAGTCCTTTGCTTGCTAATGTTAGAAGATTCAAGGAACTGGCCAGAAAGCACCAAAACCAGCAGAAAATGCTGCACATAAGATGATGTGTGAAGCTGTTGATAGGTCTTGCTTTGTGTACATCATTACCAATTTTGTTTTCTTCTTCTAGCGAATAATATTTATATTCCGAATTGTATTTTGGTAGTTTGTATGTATACAACTTCTGTCCGAAAAGTTCGGTGAATGGGTGTATATTACGAAGAGATTGTTGGCTTTCCTGAAACAGCAGTTACTGTCCTTCGAAGTAGGCCTAATGCCCCTGGGTAGTTATGCACTTCTGTGAAAGACTGTACAAGTCCTGGAAACTCCTGGCATAGTTTTATATAAGGATAGCCTTCAGTTAGGCCGCCACATTACGTTGGATGTCCGAAATGGCCGAGGGCTTTTCGGCGACCCTGGACCCCACCACTCCATACTTCGACGCTTGCCTTCGGGGTTGTACCTCAGGCACCAGGTCTCGTCACCCGTGACGATGGTTTTCAGGACCATTCCATTCCACAGAACATCCACCCTTCTCACTGCCACTCGTCGAACAGGTGTGCATGGCAGGTTGCATAAATTCTACTAAATTTTCGCTTTTAATTCAGAGTTTTGATGACCCAACTGAAGGCTATCCCTCAAGAAACCTATGCCAGAAGTTACCAGGGCTTATACAGCCGTTCTCAGAAGTGCATAACCATCCACGGGGATTACTTCGAAGGACAGTAACTGCTGTTTCAGGTAAGCCAACAATCCGTTCGTAATATAGATCCATTAACCGAACTTCCCGGACAGAGGTTGTGTATTTCTTCTGTTTGGATTTGTGGTTGTTGATTGCCAGGGTATCTATTTCAGCTTTATTTGTAAATTTTATTGTAATTTGCTACCACGTACAGCGTCCGCATTTGCAAATAAATGTATGTACGTCCGTATGTCGGCTCATACGGGCAGCGTGTTCACTTCTAATCCATAATCCTGTCCACAGTACAAATGTTCCCGATTAATAGGCCGGGGCTTGCCTCAGTTTCTGAATCCTACAATACTTACTGCAGATGTGCCATATGAAATCATGTACTGTATGTGCTGTTTTCGAATTCTATTCTAAAGAGCAGAAGAAAAGGTTGACTTCAAGAACTTTCATAACACTCTGTCAATACTCACAAGTTTTACAGACCACTGAAATTTCAAGAAAAATTTCCTGTCAAGATAAGAACCATTGGAGGCGTAATGAGACTGTTGACTCCAGCCCCCTGGTATAGAGCTTCCACGAGTTAAAATGGCACCGGAGCTTAAACATAGCGAACTTCCGGTCCGTGAATCTCCATTTGATTTCCATTGCCAATGAATCGTCCGTGATTATTTTCATTATTATTTCGAATTGCGGTTTTGTTTTAGGCGTTCAACTTATGAAATAAACACTAGAGGGTTGGCCTCTCTTGATTTATTTATTTATTTATTTAGCGTATGGCTTTACAGATACAATATGCACATAAAAGATAATTAGTTTATGAAGACAAACTATATGTTCATGTCTAAATTGTTTATATAGTTAATTGTCTCTGATGATCCATGAGCGAAATCAGTCACGTTGCCACTGTACTTTCGTTTAGGACATTCAGTGATGATATGCTGGATGGTCTGCTTGGGGGCACCACAATCACAGTTAGGTGAAGACATTATTTTCCATTTGTAGTGGAAGTCTGCACAGTTGCCGTGACCCGTACGAATCCTGTTGAGAGTTGACCATGTTTTTCGAGGAAGCTCAAATCCAGGTGGCAACGATGATCCAATGCGTGGTAAGGTTGATCCAGGCCTATTATCTTGTCTTCCCTGCCATTCTTTAGTGATGTTGTAGTTGGTATTCTCCAAGTCTATTGCAGTCCTTGTTGGTGGATTTCGGGATCGTAGGCGATTCAGGCAAATGTCAGCAATGTCACAGTGTATTGGTAGCTGTGGGTTATCCATTATTTTCTTGAACTCCTTGAGGAGAGCGTTTTTACGTCGAAGATCTGGTGGAGGGATGTGGCTGAGGATAGGTAGACAATGTGTGGGTGTAGACCTTATTGTGCCAGTGATTAGGCGCATGGTGGTGTTGAGCTGGGTATCTATGAGGTTAGTGTGAGGACTATTCAACCACACCGGGGCACAATACTCTGCAGCTGAAAACACAAGTCCCAAAGCTGTACATCGAAGTGAAGTTGCCGATGAACCCCAAGTTGTGCCACATAATTTTTGGACTATATTGTTACGGGTTCTCACTTTGGATTGAGTATTGCGGAGGTGTTATTTGAAGGAGAGTGTTCTATCCATTGTGACCCCCAGGTATTTAGGGAATCTATTATGTCTCAATAATTGATTTCCAATATACACCTGCAATTCTTTATTAGCCATCTTGTTGTTCAAATGAAAGCAGCACACTTCTGTCTTGTTAGTATTAAGTGTAAGTCTCCACATCTTAAAGTATTGAGTCAGTTCTTCAAGATCGTCTGTTAGGTTCATCTCTGTTTTCTCAAAAGTTGTATCTCTAGTAGCAAGTGCCCAATCATCTGCATAACCAAATTTTCTTGAAGTTGTGGCAGGCATATCTGCGATATATAGGCTAAATAAGATTGGAGCAAGAACAGAGCCCTGAGGAAGTCCATTATTTAGTGATCTTTTTGTGCTCACATTATTCCCCACATGTACTTGGAAAAGTCTCTGACTTAGCATATTATTCAGGAGTCGGGCAGTCGTCTTACATGGTATCACTTTCAGGAACTTGAAGAGTAGGCCATCCTTCCAGACTGTGTCGTATGCTGCTGTCAGATCGATAAAAGCCACCGATGTCTTAAGTTTTTTCTGGTAGCCTGCTTCTATGAAAGTTGTAAGGGACAGTACTTGATCTGTAGTGCTTCTGTGCGGTCTGAATCCTGCCTGCTCCACTGGGATTTTCTTGATTATCTCCGGGCCAATTCTATTGAGAAGGAGCCTTTCTAGTAATTTATATGTCACACTAAGCAGGGCAATGGGGCGATAGCTCTCTGGTGTATCACTTGCTTTGCCTTTCTTCAAGATGGCTATGATCTTCGTTTGTTTGAATAACTTTGGCAATTGCCCACTCTGTAATATGTTCGTGAAGAAGTTAGACAACCATACTTTAGCTCTGTCTCCACAATGAGTAACAAATTCCGGGTGGATGCCATCCAAACCTGGTGCTTTGCCTGGCTTAATGTCTTTAATTGCAGTAGTTATCTCATCCTTAGTAAAAGGTCTGGAGTATTCCAAGATATCTGTGGCATTCTCTTTTAAAATTTTTAATTCCTTCTTTATGCGTTTTGTGAAGATTTTATCCCTGCTACTTTTAGAAGTCGTGACTATGTGAGAAGCGATCTTGTTTGGGTGAATATCTGGACTCCTTCGTGTAATAGGTTTACCATCTCCCAGTTTCCTGAGAAGCAGCCAGGCTTCACGACTAGATTTCGTAAAGTCAAGAGATTCCACTTTCGTAATCCACTTTTGTTTTCTTGCAGCATCCAGGCTATGTAAAAGTTGATCTGCAATTTCGTGATCACCACTGTCAATGTATTGTTGGTAAAGATTATCAGTTTCGTCACTCCATCCAGGAATGTACTCTCTACGGAAGCCCCTAGGGATGTGTTTTTTCGCTGTAGATATCACAGCTCCCACAAATCTCTCATATGCTTTTCTTGTTGGTGGTATCCTTCGTACATATTTATCAAGGTCCTCTGTAAAGGCAGACCAGTTAGCTTTACTGAGATTCCAGCGTGATCGTGGGGTAGATGAAACCAAGGGAATTTGAATTCCAAGCTCGTAAAGGACCGGCCGATGCTGGCTGTGAGGAAAATCGGCGAGCACTTTTCGGATGATTGATAAGGGTTTATCATCTTGGTTTCTGGACACAAAACATAGGTCAGGACAATAATCTAGCCTCCATGCAGCAGATCTAAAAGTACCTCGATCTTTAGCATCAAACACATGGAATAGATCATTACTTTCTATCCAATTCATTAGTGCCTCTCCGTTCTCATCATTGCATCTATAGTTCCACTCCTGATGATGACTGTTGAAGTCTCCTACATAGACGGCTGGGTGTGGATGCACGTCTAAGACTTGATTTGGCCACTTAACACTTGGAGGTTTATAAATATTTGAGATAACAGTGTCGCCTATTCTAGTAACAACTGTATGAATTTCCTCGTTTATGCTAGAGGTGACAAGGTAAGCATTTTCTATGGTGGAGCGTACGTAGGTAGCATTTCCATACGTATGATGGTGGCCTCTCTTGAATATTCCAAAGACAAGTGTCTCCTAAAAGAGTAATTAGTAAAAATTCGCAACAGAAACGACCATAACAAACAGCTTGGTTACCAAGTGTGCGATCTGCACATATCGAACGGCAGTGTTGTATCATATCTTAGACTACAATTGTATTAAATTGGTGCCAATTAAATATGTTATATGGAAGAATATTATAACCATTTGCTAACCGGTTCTTATATTGGTATATTATGCATTAACTTGACCCGTTTAAATGTTAAACGTGACGAAACGAGTTTTAGGCTATTCGCCATACCGGTAGGCCTAATATTTACTAACAACTCGTTGTTCCTTCTTTAACATTTAATTAATCATTATAATTATAATAGCCTAGGTATCTATTAACACGTATTTAACCAATAATCATTTTATAATTACATACCGGTACATATTCTACGTAGGCTACTTAGGCCTATTGCAAGAAAGCGATATTTGATAGCACATTCGGTTCACCTTAAAATCCAACCGTGCCTAGTTTTCAGTATGGAAAATACTACCGTAAGTTAATAGACCAAACAACAGACGATAAACTTTTTAAAGAAATGTCTACGTAATGTACGGTACGCTACCATACGGCAATCATTGAAAAGGTAAATTTCAAAAACGAACGAACTTCATTTTGCATGGATTATTGAACCCGAAACCTTCTAATGGAGGCATGCATTGTCTGTCTTTACAAATATTTTAGTCAATAATTTAAGACAAGTTGCCTGAAAACTAAATACGAAGAGCTGCGTGCCTACTAACTTACAGTTGCTCTGTGAGAAAAACAACCTTGCCAAGAGTATACGACGTGCATACAGTTAAATACAATCATTCAATTGGAGAAACACTTTCTTCGTCACGATCTTTTAAAAAATTTCAAACATAATCTGTTGTAAATTGACGGGGAAATGTGCAACATTTAGAGACTGCGAGTGTTGGAAGCGGCACAACGTTAGCCGACATTTCGCATCATTAATACATAAGAAATAAACACATGCAGAGCTTTCTCATTGTACACAGCGGCAGATCATATCGCTCTTGGTGCATTTTACAACTTTTATTTCTCCTAACAACAATAATTTGCTTAGTTACTTGCAAGGAAAATTGTAGTACACAGTTCCCATTGCTTCCATTACCTGACTACTAAACCGGAAGCTGGTAATGCTTAAACATACGCCGGTGGCGCGTCCTATGGCAAGTGAAAGAACGAAAGAAAGTGTAAGCTCTATATTTAATGACCGGGGAATTCCTGTCTCGAAATACTACTACAATATAGAGACAAGGGTGCATTAATGAAATAGAGAAGCAAATTACTGGAATTGCCAAGGGTTGAAAATGTAGGCAGCAGTCATCTAAAGAGTACAACATACCACCAAACATAGGAAATATGTAAATAAACAGAAAATATTTAGTTAAATGTGTAGGCTATGTCTACCCCTTATTATTCCCGTTTTTCCTTCGGGGTCGGGGATGAGATGCGATGGAAGTCTTTGTGGCGGATGATTTTTACGTCCGGATGCCCTTCCTGACACCAACCTCATGAGAGGAGTTAATGAGAGATGAAATGAATGATGGTGAATGAAACTGGGCAAGGATGCGGAAGGAAGCGGCCGTGGCCTGTCAGAAGGTACCGTCCCAGCATTTGCCTGGTGTTGAAAATGGGGAAACCACGGAAAACCATTTCAAGGACGGCCGACGGTGGGGCTCGAACCCACGCGTCTACCAAGTCAGCAGAGAGCTTGGCCCCATGGCCTAATGCAGCGTTTTAGTGAGCGCAGCCACCACTGTCGGTAAAATATTTAGTTAAATAAGACCTATTTAAACACATAACTATCCGGGCCTTAGTCATCACTATCAGACACCCAGCCAAGTACACGGGGCTGATGACTACGAAGTTGCAAGACCTTATAATACAGCATTACTGAAATTTGATAGAGATACTGCCAGTGTTACCCCTGAGGGCTGCTGGGGGAGGTGGAGGAAGCGTGTCTATTCTAACACTTGAACCACTCCCAAAGAGATACCGAGAGGAAGAAAGCAGCATTAACCTGTTGGACCATTTCTTTCACAATCTCAAGAGTCTAGTTTATTGAGAAACCAGCCACTCCTTATTTACATCTCCCTGGAGTGCGTTCTCATGTAACTAACAAGCCATTATTCGCATTATAGCTTCTCCTCACGCTACAGATAATTGGAAAGCGACCATTAATCTCATGATCGTGAACCACGGGACCTCCATTTTTACGTGGAATTCGAACCTCAGGACGTGATATTTCACTTCGAAAATCTCACATGCATTAACCGGGAATCGAACCAGGTCCACCGTGGTGAGAGGCAAATGACTTGACCACTGACGACCACGCCACTCATTATTAATATTGTTACTTAAAATATTATTATTACTATTTATTCATTATTATTCTTTTCTTTCTTTCTTTCTTTCTTTCTTTCTTTCTTTCTTTCTTTCTTTCTCCGTTATGCCCATTCATAGAGCGCGTTGGAACTTGTTTATTGGCTTGATAAATGTTGCCTTCTTGTTCTTGTTCGTCTTCTTCTTCCTATTCTTATTCTTCTTATTCCTATTCCTCTTATTATTATTATTATTATTATTCATATTCTTATTCTCCTTCTTCTTCTTTTTTTCCATTTAGTCAATTTTACCCTCCAGGTTGGTGGTTCCCACGGACTCACGAGGGAACTCCCCACTACCGCCTTTCCAGGCAGCCTCACCTTCAAAGCGAACGGGGGCCTCATGAGGGATGGGAAGGGAAGGGTCGATTGGCATGGATAGGCAAGGAAGAGGGAAGGAGGCGGCCGTGGCCTTACAGGAGGTACCACCCCGGCATTTGCCCGAAGACGATGTGAAAAAAAAAACAACGGTAAACCACTTCTCGGATGGCTGAGGTGGGAATCGAACCCCCTCTACTCATTTGGACCACCCGAGGCTGAAGAGACCCCCTTCCAGTCCTCATACCACTTTTCAAATTTCGTGGCAAAGCCGGGATTCGAACCCAGGATCTCCGGGGTGGCAGCTAACCATGCTGACCGCTACGCTACGGAGGCGACTCTTCTTATTATTTTTATCAATACGTATACCAATCATTGATTGATAACTTTCAGTTGGTCAACATGCCCAATTATAATAGGTGGGAAATACGAGCTTCTCCATGCTTATTGGCTCAGATGACACGTTTCGTTCGTCGAGTGAACATCTTCAGTTCCAGACAGGTCAACACTACAAACACTACTAAAACCCAAGAAGCCAATCACAGAAATAACCATGGCTGGAGTGGGAATCGAACCCTCCTCTACTCAGTTTTACCTCACGAGGCTGAATGTACCACATTCCAGCCCTCACACCAGAATATAAATTTCTCGACAGAGACGGGAATCGAACCCGGACTTTCGGGGTGGCAGCCAAGAACACTCCAACTTAAATGGTTTGCAGAATCGTACATTACAGTTCTTACCAACACGGTAATTTAAGCCACTAGACAGAACGGTTTTCTCTCTTCATTTACATTTCGTTCCACGGTTCATCAATTCGCTCTAGGAATGTTTATTTACATGTGATGCATAACGGAAGACGTTTCTCTTCATCTTTATTCATTATTAACACACGATCTTCCGTTCGCTGACCAGCTAGGAGAGAGCTTTCTCCAACAACAGTCTGGTCTGATAACTCTCTAAGTGATGAATGATACAACCCAGTGACAAGGTCATACTAGAGTGACTCATAGCAAACTGAAGGTGACAATAAAGCATCAGCAACACAGATAATCATTAAGGAAGTTAACCAATACAATTGCTACAATGTGATAAAAGTAGGGACCGGATTTTTTTGGAAATGCATGCGCGCATATGCAAATGCATATTTTGTGGATTTATATATTACTAGCATTATCCGTCACGGCTTCGCCCGCGAATATTCTAGTTGTAAAGAGTACACTTAGCAAAATCTCAATCATAAATGCTATGATTTATCCTTGGTGTGAATAATCAGACTTTATCAATTCAGCTACTGGTGCAGTGGTTAGGGATTTGTCATTCCTTCATAGGCATATCAGAGCGAAGTTAGTTTTCTGGGAATATCACAGGCACTGTTAATTTAAGGGCCTTTAAATGTGGTTTTCGGAGACCCTTTATAGTCGGGTGAAAAAAACATTTCGTTCCACACTCACACGTGAAAATTGCGTGATAAAATTCTAGAGTGTCCCTTGACCCCCTTAAGCGCATTATACTGTATGTATTGATGAATTTTAAAGCTTAATTTGGTTCAGTGATAACCTTATAACCGTCTGGAAACTTTCACAGTAATGTAATAATTGGAATTGCATTGCGTCTTATAGAAATTGGCCTGTTTGCCATCTCTTGATGAATGCAGTACCTTTGCATTTGTCTGTTGGCACATGCTAGAGTAAAATGTGGCTTTGCACCGAGGTCTCAGTCTCACTCATGGCTGTGATTATATGGAAGCTACTGAGGTATGGGTGGTGCTTAGTAATGACATCCAGGGCACAGTCAGTGCCTGTGGATGCTGTGAAAGATTCTACTCATAGGGTTAGTACTGCTGTTCTGACTCAGTGAGGAAAGCAATGGCAAACTACCTCACTCCTCATCTTGCCTAGTACGCCTCAATATAGCGCTGCCTTGGGTTTTTGTGGGTATATACCCACATAACTTAACGGCGGTGCTTTTTGAGGATCCAACCAGCCTTCGGGCTGACTACCTAACAGACTCATAGAAATAGATGGACCTGTGAGATTCTGTTACCATGGTTACCGTGTTGCATTCTTTCATTATTCCATTGTAATTATACATGTTTTAAGGTATTTATTTAATTGTGAGGCATTTAAAGAGTAAGTGAGTGCGTTTCGCTTACGCATTGGGTTATGCTGAACCTGTAGGTACCCCATATGTGTAGGTTGGTGTTAATGGGACCTTATTTTCGGTACAAAACTGGAATGGGACCTTAGCAGAATAATTTAGGGAGGCATATTCTGAACATAACAGCATATTTTAGCACATACATTAGAAATTATTTATAATTTAAAACATCTTGAACAAAATTAGTTTGGCCTGCGTGTTGGACATCCCTTGTAAAAAAAAACTTTGTGAGCAACAGATAACAGTATTTTAAGTCTGGCTGTTTCAAGAAGGGAATGGGGTGGGACATTCCTTTCACCATCCCGGCAGCCAGTAGCCCAGGGTTAGTTTTGTGAGGAGTTTGTTCAGTTTACTTTACTGCATATCCTTTGTGCAAAATGCCTAAAGAGAAAACCAGCAGGAAGTATTTATTAAATGAGTGGGTGTCAGGTAAGAGTGATCATTCAACTGATGGCACCGTATGGCTCCGTGGCTAAATGCTTAGCGCGCTAGGCTTTGACCCAAAGTGCCCCTGGTTCGATTCCCTGCCGAGCAATCAGGGATTTTAATCTCCTGTGGTTAATTCCCGTGGCTCGGGGACTGGGTGTGTGTGTGGTCTTCATCATCACTTCATCCTCATTACGACGCGCCAGATCGCCCACGAGCGTCATCTACAAAGACCTGCACTCGGCCTCTTCGGAGTCCACACGATCATTATAACTGACGCCGTTGTCGTCTATTGTCAAATATGTTCGAAGGAAGTGAAATGTGAGAAGAAATTCCAACTTGAACAACATGCATGGCTCATATTACGGCAAAGCAGGGAAAGAAGAGATTGGCTTATTATTGAGTGCATATTTTCTACATTTTTAGAGCATAATTGCATGTGATGGTGTGTGTGTGTGTCCCTAATAAATTCTAAACAGCTGGAGTGATTTCAATGAAACGGTAAGATCATAGCACCATTCTGGCCGACCCCGACCGTGCCCTTCAAATTTTATTGTCTCTCACCAATCCAACATGGTGGCTGTGCGAAATATATCACCAGCATTCAGTATCTCCGAAAATATTACCGATATCACCCTGAAATTTAGTACGGTGATAAAGGGTACTGTTACAAGTCTATCTATATAACTTTCAAACACCTGGTAACTACAAAACCAACATGGCGGCCAAGCAAAGTTGAGACTTTTAAATAGACTTTTCTCGCGATTTAACCATCCAAACGTAATGAAACATGCTACAGCAAATGTTTATACACATTGTAATGCACTGGCGTCTAATTTAGTTCAATTGTTTACATAACCTCAAAATGGCGGCTGTGCGAAATTTTAAAATTAAGTTTTTATTTCTTGTGTCGTAATCATGCGATCGAATACGCAATAATTTTCCTTTAATGGTACATGACTCTATAGCCTATAATATAACAATCCAACATGGCGACAATCCGAAATATTTAGACGGTTCTCAATATCTACGAACCTTTTACAGCAATCAAATTGTTTTTTTTTATGTTCATAGAGGCTATGAACATAAGTTCACCTATATGACTTTCAGTAACCTGGTGAGCACAAATCCAACATGGCGGCGACGCGAAGTATAAATATTTAAATGGACGTTTCTCGCGATTTAACCATCCGAGTGCAGTGAAACTTTGCACGTTAAATCCTTATATAAATGTTAATCCACTGACATCTAATTTATTTCAATTGTTTTCATAACCACAAGATGGCAGTTGTGCGAAATTTTAAAATCTCGTTTTTACTTATTGTGTCCTAATCATGTGATTGAATCTATCTATCTATCTATCTATCTATCTATCTATCGTATGGCTTTTAGTGCCGGGAGTGTCCGAGGACATGTTCGGCTCGCCTGAGTCTGTAGCTGCTTCCAGCGGACACCCTTATTAGGGTGAGCTACAAGTTCCGTTCAATTTCAAGTACCGGTAGTTCCAACTTTCGCTACCAGATATCAATGATACCTAGTGGTGAACGTTGGAACTATGATAGAGCGTTGTGACGAAATCCAACCTAACAATTTAGCTTTACACAAGTTTAGTGTGTGAAAGGATCTTTTACATGCCATAAATCTATAACATGGGGCCACCGGCTTTACTTCCCCTCCGAAGGAAGGCATACTGAATGATTTTTAACGCTCTTAAAAATCCACACGTACACAAAAATCTTCATGTAATAGTACATAAATAAAAATTCAACCTGGCGACCATCTGAAATATTTAGACGGTTCTCAAAATCTACCAATCAATCACAACATCCAACTGAAATTTTGTATGTTGATAGTGGCAATTAACATGAGTAGGATATATGAAAATAGGCTGTAGAGTTCTTCACGGAACTACTTGTTTTGTAATCACTGTGGGTTCATATCATTCTATTAATTTGAGGCAAACCAACCAGTAGGCCTTGTAAAATGATATTTGCCATCAGTCAGAGTTGACACTTAGTGGTCACAGAAATCGTGACTACGTATGCATAGTTTTAATCATAGGTATAAGCTGGCGACGGGTGGGGTGGATATTCAAGTTTAACCAAGGTAATAATATGCATTTTGTTGAATTTCAGACATATTTCGCAGTTACCTCAGTTATCCTGGTTTTTCAAAGTCCTCTTCCAATCAGGCTTTAGTTTCGATAACTGCATGAAGGCGTTAATCGAGGTTCATACATTTATACGTTGGTATGCGAATTGAAACACACGCTAGAAACTAACTGATTATTAGGAGCGGCTTCGGTGGCGTAGTTGCTAGCATGCTGAGCTTCTATATCCAAGGTCGTGAGTTCAAACCCGGCCGAAGTCGTCGGATTCTCTAAGAGTGTTAACAATCCCTCAGTACCCCTTCCTTCGGAGGGGAAGTAAAGCTGGCAATCCCATTTCACAGTTTTATGACATGATGAACAACCTTCCACTAATTACACTTGTGTGAAGCTAAATTATAGGTTATATTTGACTAATGCTCTTAGGTTCCAACGTTCGTCGCCAGGAGCCGACTGCGGTGGCATCTAGTAACAAAGTTCAGTACTAGTTGGTCGTTGACGGTGGTGTTTGGTAGCAAAAGTAGGAACTACTTGAGAATTGAATGTCTGCAGTCCTTACTTGAATTAAAAACAGATAACACACACTAATACAGCCATCACAATTAACACCGGTTATCAGACAGATTCTTCACACACCCAAAGTACACGGGGCTACATGACCGCGTTGTCGCAGCCCCTAAACTGAGCAACCAACCAAAGTTTGGACACTTTCTAGACTTTTAAGCTTTTAAACTTTGTTCTTGTGCGAACAACAACAACAACAACGTATCTAAAATGATTTCATTTTGTCGTTGGTAGTAGTGGTATTTACAGATAATCAGGCATAATAAATATATACAGGATGATGCTAGAATTGGGGCAGAACAGTTCAAACAGGTAATTTATATTACATTTTTAGGGTTTATAAATAATACCTTTAAGTTACAGGAAGATACCGAGAGAAGCAAAAGTAGACTGGCCCAAGGATCGAAGTTCCGGGACCCGACATCACTCTCCACGTCAGCTATTAGCCTATTGTCCGTGTGTGTGTGTGTGTGTGCGTATGTGTGTATGTACCTAATAAAATCTAAACGGCTGGAGCGATTTCAATGAAACTTGGTGAGATCATATCACCATTTTGGCCGACCCCGACCGTGCCCTTCAAATTTTATTACGTTACACCAATCCAACATGGCGGCTGTGTGAAATATTTCACCGGCGTTCTATATCTCCGAAACTATTACTGATATCACCTTGTAATTTTGTACGGTGATAAAGGGCACTGCTAGACGTTCACCTATGAGACTTTCAAACACCTGTTAACTACAAAACGAACATGGCAGCCAAGTGAATTTGAAACTTTTAAATAGACTTTTCTCGTGATTTAACCATCCAAACGTAATTAAACTAGGTACAGCAAATGTTTATACACATTTTAATGCACTGACATCTAATTCAATTAAATTATTTTCATAACCACAACATGGCAGCTGAGCGAAATTTTAAAATCTCGTTTTTATTTCTTGTGTCCTAATCATGCGATTGAAGTTTGAATACTTCACCTGCACAATAATCTTCATGTAACAGTTCATGACACTAAGTCCTACATATAAAAATATCCAACATGGCGATCATCTGAAATATTAGACAGTTCTCAATATCTACGAATTCATCACAGCAATCAAACTGAAATTTTGTATGTTGATAGAGGCAATTAACATAAGTAGGATATATGAAAATAGGCTATTTAGCTCTTCACGGAACTACTTGTTTTATTATATAATACGCTAAGGTGTATGTTTCACAAAACTCAAGCTCCTAAACCAGAGGGAGTTAGAAGGTGTGGTTTGTACCAACATCTTCCAAATCGTCTCAATAGTATAGGACAAATCTTGCATTTCTTGAAAAGTCAACAGAAATACATTTATTTCTTTATAAAGTGTTTTTAAACAAATAAACGAGACGATAGTCGCGTACAGTCGCATAGCACTTGAACTAGCCTGTACACATGGGTCGCACACAACCCATTATGCGAGAGTTCTCACACGTGTCCGCTAGTTTGTGTAAAATATATTAACTTTAACCACCACCCTATTACGTGTTGACTGATTGAAGAGCATTTGCAAGAGAACATGTTCAGAGAAATTTAACAAAATAATAAGGTTTTTCTTCTGAACATTTTTACAGAACTAACAGCGCGAGTACGAAAGCTGGATGGATATGATACGAGTTCTGCATCCCCCCTCAACCTGGTTAAAGCAATGAAGCCAAAATGGTCATTTTCAAAAATACTTGTCGGAGTTCCCCATTTCAACTCCAAAATCGTGCAATTCTTATAAAGCCTCGACATCTCCTCTCAGTTCCTTGTCCAAACAAGTCATATCACCAGGGCTCTGTGTTGCAATGTCTCTATATTCTGGCGCAGTCAGCTGGCATTTGAGGGTGCGCAAATGCGAGGGAGCCGTGTCAGTAGATTTACTGGCACGATAAAGATCCCCTTCGGGGCAAAATTCCGACTCCCCGGCGTCTCTAAACGCCAGGGTAGTTAAAATGGACGTAAAACCAATAACATTATTATTATTATTATCATCATATGTAATGTCTCCAGTTGTAGCGAGTTTACATAGATCTATATTTTGGTAGCACAATATATACAGTACTGTAGTATAGGCATTTTTCTACTGTTTTAAAATCTCCTGAGTGACAGAAATATTATATCCCTAATGATCTGGTGTATTATGGCAAACGTTGTGTGGTACTCATCGTCAGTTGTAACGACCCCGGTCAAGAATCACAAGACACCGTAAGTTTGGATGCCTTGTGTAAAGCTCATCTGGAGGTTGATTGGTTCCTCAGTTTAGGGGCTGCGACAACGCGGTCATGTAGCCTTGTATACTTTGGGTGTGTGTAGAATCTGTCTGATAACCGGTGTTAGTTTGATGGCTGTATTAGTGTGTGTTATCTGTTTTTAATTCAAGTAAGGACGGCAGACGATAATTTCAATTAGTTCCTACTTTCGCTACCAATTGCTACCGTCCACGATACCTAACTGTGAACTTGGCTACTACTAGATGCCATCGCCACCAGCGCCTGGTGACTTCCCAGCATTAATCAAACCTAACCAACAAATTTTGCTTCACACAAGTTTAGTTAGTGGAAGGTTCTTTTAGAAGCCATAAAACTATGACATGGGCCCGACGGCTTTACTTCCCCTCCAAAGGAAGGCATACTGAGGGATTTTTAATGCTATTAAAATCCGATGACTTCGGCCGGGTTTGAACCCGCGATCTTGGGCATAGAAGCTCAGCATGCTACCGACTGCGCCGATCTGGAGGTTAATAACGTCTTCTCACGCACACACGGTTGCTCATATAACGTGGAGGGGTCTTGTTTAATTCATTGCCTGCCGTCACTTTTACTCTGTAAGGAATTCCAGAATTGAAATGCAGCCAAGCGCGTGTTCTTACTGTTTGTGGTGACGTCATGTGTGCCCTACGCCCGGAACATACATGATGTGCACACCCCATTGTTAAAGCAGACGATAAGACGTTATCAGCGGTAGCATTGCCCTCCACAGCCACGCGTGCAGCTTGCTTCCCGGCCCTGGTTCGATTCCCGGCTCCGTCAGGGGTTTTAGGATTGGCCTAAGGACAAAACTGTAACTGTCTGATCCGAAAGGCAGTGAACAGCCAAGGGAACCCCTACCACGTATCACCACGCAATTTTTAGGCCATGTGCCTCAACAGTGATCGCTTGGTAGGCCACGACTCTCAATGGACTGTGGCACCTCAGGGGATTGTTCGCCTGGGAACTTAACAACTGATGGACCAAGGTTTTGCCACTCTCGGAGTGGATACAGAGTAATTAAGGATAAGTCACATACATTGTAAGAACATATACTATTTGTTTGAATCCACAATTGAGGCGGTCGACGTAAAAAGGGCATTTAGACAAATGGGCCCGTTTTAGGCAGAATGCATAGATTTGTGCACCATTTTCTCTAGTTAATAATGGTGAAAGAATCAGTGGGATATTTTGAAAACTGATGTTGTTACACCTGTTTAAAGTTAGGTGTGTAAGGAACTTGGGACTTATCAGGCAGTACATTAACCAGAAAGAAGTGATTGGGAATGCCAAGCCTTATCTTGCTGCAATGGTGTTGTGCCGCAGAAACCATTCTCCATTTGAAGTTACAATAGTTATGGACCTACTGCGAGATTGGGATAAGTTTGTATCTCCATTCTTTCTGGGCAAGCCAGTATCCAGAAACGAAGTGCTATTCACAATAATGCAGCACGTGATCATAAAAACAATGAGAGGTGTTCTCGCACTTTCACTGCAAATTTCAACCTTTTTCGAATTTGGAAATGTCCTTACAGACAAGAAAACTTAACCATTGGAAAGACCGCTCCACTGGTCATCAACCAAATGAAAGTAAGGGATGTTAGATGCCTGTACAAGTGTTTGTCTGAAGACGATGTTGCGTTTATTGAAGGGATGATCAGCCAAAACTGAACAGTAAATGACGTAAGGCCTTTTGGTTTTGTTCTCCGACAATGTTGATAAACCGAGACTGAGCAGGAAATATTAATCCCTACCAATGCTGCTCTATTGAAGCCAATTCATTTTTCCATAAACTCAATCTCTTGTATTATTGGATTACATTTAATTTAAAACACTGCATTAAGTCTTGTTTATTGAATTTTACCACCGAAAATGCTGTCTGCGTAAAAAGGGCTCATAATATTTATTTAAAAGGTCTTATTTATTTCATTCATGAACTATTCTGTCATATTTGATATGAATTATTCATATCTGAATTAAATATTCTAAATAATAACAAACACTGCCACATGAGAAAGAAATAAACACCAAAGAAAAACACAGACAAATATTTCATTTCTTGTTATCTCCAAAATGAGTTTTTACTTAAGTGCCCTTTTTACGTCGACCGCCTCAATTGATCTTCAGTGTTTTGATATCCTCCGAGTGAAGGATTACTAGAAAATCGACATAAAGGAAGGACAATTACAGAAATATGCTGCTTTGAATTTCTCCTTCACGATGCCCTATCTTCCCACACCGTTCCGAGGCATGTGTTGAGCCATACAGTACTGTGCAGTCCTCAGTTGTGCGCTCATGTCTGCACTCTGTTCACTGTTATCGCATCTGCTTACCGCATCTGAGCATCCTCTCACTGGGTGAGGAGTGGGACAGTGAAGTCCCCGTGGACAGACAAGACTGCCCACATGGACAACATGGACTATAAATAGGGCGACAGCTACCTCGCCATTTCCTCCTGATGACCGTTATATACACTAAATCCTTTATTAAAAACCTTAAAAATTCTGAAAGAAATTGTTAATAGACAAGTCGATTGTATAGGAATATATGGACCATGCTGTGGACGGAGACCACTGTGGTACAACTGATCGCACCTCTGGCTACTCTTTCTTCTTTCCGACAGCCTTCATTTGGTAACTCTTGTTATTTTGCGGTGTTAAGTAAGAAGACGTACGCCTTTCATTGTCCGATACCCACAATTTTCGAGAAAGCTGAATTCTTTAATATTCATTCTTGGAAGCAAGTGTATGTAGCAGATAACTACCACCACCACCACCTCCATCTTGAGTCATTCTAAAGCTTGTCTAATAACCTCTGAGGAGCTTCCTGTACTGTGATACCGAATTTAGACGTCCTGGGTCGATTCCCGGCCATGCCAAGAAACAATTGGTCTGAAGGTTGAAACGGGGGTACGGTCAGCCTCTTGTGGCAAAACGGGGAGGAGATGGGTTGAATTCCCTCCTCAACAGTCGTAGGAGTGGTTTCACAGGCAAATGGTTCTTAACTTCAGGCCATGGCCGTCTCCTGCCAAATCCTAGCCTTAATTACCAACACACACACAAGTGGTTGTACAGTGGTCAAGATGCTTTTCTCTCACCAAGGCGGACCGGGTTCGATTTCCGGTTAATGCATGTGCGATTTCGAAGTGAACAATCATATCCTGTGGTTCGGATTCTACGTAAAAATGGAGGCCCGGTGGCTCATGATCGCACGTAAAACTACAAGCTTCCTTCCTTTCCTGGTACATCCCCCACAATGACACAGGTTATTAGGCAGATAACCAAGTACACGGGGCTGCATGGCCACAATGTCACAAATGTCAACAACAATGAAAATCTGTGTTATTACGTCAGTGGCGTCCTAGTCCAATTACATATTGTGCTGAGACTGGCAGATCCATCACAATAACACAGGTTATCAAACACAATACATGACCACAATGTGTCAAAGCCCCTAAATGAATCAACAACAACAACAACAACAACAACAACAACAAATGTCTTAAAGATAAAATAGTGCAGTACTTTTGTTGAAAATTAACTCATCATCCCACCCAGTGGTCGCATGCCTATCCCAGCATTAGCCTGAAACGTGTGTGAAAACGCAAGAGGAATATCTTACACAGTTAGGGTCGGGATTTTAACCTCCAAACGGTGCAGCTGTCAATTCTTCGTGTGTAGCGTGTCTTAACGCGCTCGACTGTGGAGGTGGGTGGAAGTAATTTGAAACCCACGGCAGAACAAGTAGCCTATTATTTGCACACGAGGATGAGTACTCTGAAGATCGAGGTCATCTGAAGGATTGTATCAGTCTTCAGTTGATAAGTTTCGTGGGATAACATGGGCCACCCCTTACCTTGGGCTAGAGAGGGAGTCTGTCAATCTGCTGGCATTGGCAAGAAGAACCTTCCTTCAATCTCATTTGTAATCTAAGGCAGATCGTTGTGACGGGTCTCTTGTTTGGCGCTAGCGATACATGATCATTTGTGTTTGGGTAGCGCAAAATATAGGCTACATTAGGCCTAGATTGGTGAAAACTCTTCAGAATGAAATTGTGATGTACGAGTACATCAGGGATGTATATAAGGGGGGGGGGGAGGGGAGCTGTGGGGGCTCCGACCCCCCGCCCCTCCCCCCGAAAAAAAAACAATAAAAATTAACAAGTGTTTCTTTGGTAAAAGCATAAAATAATTGTAAATTTGGTTGTACACTAATCTTAACTTATTGGCTAAGTTATAAACAATATTAAGATTGAAATTAGACTACCTCGTGGTGTAGTGGCTAGCATTCTTGGCATTTGATTTCCGGCTCTGCCAGGAAATTTTAATCCAGGTCTGTGGGTTGGAACGGGGTACACACAGCCTTGTGAGGCAAAACTGAGAATTTCACAGTACGGTACTTTTGAGAAATAAATTATCAATTTGTAAAAAAAAAAAAAAAAAAAAAAAAAAAAAACTTTACTTTTCTGCTTAATAAATTGACAAATATTTAGATATAGGTCATAATAGAAAATGCAGTAAGTATACAATTTTATTTGTGTGTTGTGTTGTATTTTAGGTAGATTTCATTAGAAAGCTAACTATTGCAATGGGTCCCATGTTTCGACTTCCGGAAAATTTCGACATATCTTCGCGTTTCACATCCCCCAGACCCCAAAACCACCGTCAGTTCAAAAGTTTATATATAATTTATGTATATATATATGTATATATATATGTATATCAGTTTCTTGTGGACACGATAACTGCCGTAATTTCGCACCAATTACTTCGAATTTTTTACCGAAGATGTATACCTATAAAATCTCGGTCGAGTTCGTTACTGGGCTAAATCGGTCGAAGGGGGTGAAAATGGGGGGCATTTTTCGAAAAAGTGAAATTTCGCTATAACTCTCTTAATACGTGCAATATCGAATCCATTCAAAGTTCATAATATGTGTCGGATAAGTGCCAAAAATATTTGTCAAATAAGTTTTTTGATAGCACCAACCATTGACCAAAGGGGTGGAAAAAAGTGGGTTTTTCGGGAAACATTAATCATATCTCTCTTAATAGGCACAATATCAAAACCGTACAAAATGGACAATATTCCCCTAATAATTACCTAAAACTTTTGTCTGAAAGAATTTTTGATATGACCCACCATTACGCCAATGGACGAGAAAAATGATTTCGGAATTATAAGAAAATGCCAAGAGCTATCAGTGGTTGCCATGGCAACACTACTAAATTGATGAGGCATGGGCCATCAGACGTTGCAATGACAACGCACTTGCACGAGATCAGATTCAGTATTTCCATCTGATTAAGTGGTTGGTTGGTTGTTTCTTAAGTTTAGGGGCTGCGACAACGCGTTCATGTAGCCCCGTGTACTTTGGGTGTGTGTAGAATCTGTCTGATAACCGGTGTTAATTGAGATGACTGTATTAGTGTGTGTTATCTGTTTGTTAATTTAAGTACTGCAACTAACAATTTTTCAGATAGTTCCTACTTTTGCCGCCAAGCGCCACTGTCAACGACTACGAGGCCAAGTTCAGAACTGAGCTACTAGACGCCGCCGCAGTCGGCTCTTGGCAACGAACATAGAAACCTAAGAGCGTTGTATACATTCTTAACCTATCCAATTTAGCTTCACACAGGTGCAATTAGTGGAACGATCTTTAACATGCCATAAATCTATGACATGGGACCGCCGGCTTTACTTCCCCTCCGATGGAAGGGATATTTAACACTCTTAAAAAATCCGACGGCTTCGGCCGGGTTTGAACCCGGTATCTTGGGCATAGAAGCTCAGCACGCTACCGACTACGCCACCGAAGCCGCCTGGCAAAGTGGGAAGCGGCTTCGGTGACGAAACTGGTAGCATGCTGAATGTCTATGCCCAATGTCGCGGTTTCAAAGCCGGCCGAAGTCGTCGGATTTTCTAAGAGCACTAGAATCCCTCAGTATGCTTTCCTTTGGAGGGGAAGTTCCAACGTTCGTTGCGAGTTGATGGTTGGGGTGGCATCTAGTAGCCAAGTTCACAGCTAGGTGTCGTTGACGGTAGTACCTGGTAGCAACATTAGGAACTACTGCTTGAAATTGACCGTCTGCAGTACTTACATGAATTAAGACTAATACAGCCATTACAATTCACACCGTGTATCAGACAGATTCTACACTCACCCAAAGTACACGGGGTTAGATGACCGCGTTGTCGCAGCCCCTAAACTGAGGAACCAACCAGAGGTAGATTTCATTAGAAAGCTAACTATTGCAATGGGTACCATGTTTCGACTTCCGGAAAATTTCGACATATCTTCGCGTTTCACATCCCCCAGACCCCAAAACCACCGTCAGTTCAAAAGTTATATATAATTTATGTATGTATATGTAAATCAGTTTATTGTGGACACGATAACTGCCGTAATTTTGTACCAATCACTTTGAATTTTTTACCGAATACGTATACCTATAAAATCTCGGTCGAGTTCGTTACTGGGCTAAATCGGTCGAAAGGGGTGAAAATAGGGGGCTTTTTTTCGAAAACGTGAAATATTGCTATAACTCTCTTAATATGTGAAATATCGAATCCGTTCAACATTCATACTATGTGTCGGATAAAGCCCAAAAATGTATGTTTGAAGAGTTTTTTTTATAGCACCAACCATTGACCAAAGGGGTGGGAAAAAGTGGGTTTTTCGGGAAACATTAATCATATCTCTCTTAATAGGCACAATATCAAAACCGTACAAAATGGACAATATTCCCATAAATAATTACCTAAAACTTTTGTCTGAAAGAATTTTTGATATAACCCACCATTATGCCAAGGGATGAGAAAAATAATTTCGGAATTATAAGAAAATGCCAAGACCTATCAGTGGTTGCCATGGCAACACTACTAAATTGATGAGGGATGAGCCATCAGACGTTGCCAAGATAACGCACTTGCACGAGATCAGATTCAGATTTCCATCTAAGTGTGAAGCGGCTTCGGTGACGTAACTGGTAGCATGCTGAATGTCTATGCCCAAGGTCGCGAGTTCAAAACCGGCCAAAGTCGTCGGATTTTCTAAGAGCGCTAAAAATCCGTCAGTATGCTTTCCTTTGGAGGGGAAGTTCCAACGTTAGTTGCGAGTTGCTGGTTGCGGTGGCATCTAGTAGCCAAGTTCACAGCTAGGTGTCGTTGACGGTAGTACCTGGTAGCAACATTAGTAACTACTGCTTGAAATTGACCGTCTGCAGTCCTTACCTGAATTACAGACTAATACAGCCATCCCAAAGTACACGGGGTTACATGACCGCGTTGTCGCAGCCCCTAAACTGAGGAACCAACCAAAATCTCTGCGGTAGATATAATTTTGCGTGAAGAAGTAACAGACCGTTACATAGTTGCACATCAGTGTCGAAACCTTGCATAAGGATAGTGTGACCACAAGTATAAAAATGGACCACAAATGACAAGAAGGTTACCGTTCCCATAAGACAATAAAATGTTTAAAATAAGCATAAGATGACGAAAAACAAAGTTAATTAAGCTCCAATTATAAAATACCTTCTCGCATTAAATGAGGTCTGATCCTTCTACGAAAATCTGCATATTCTGCCTATTTTCGCCTATCCCCAAGTTTGTCCGGTGAAATCTACCTCCGCCTTCCGGCGTGCCGAGAGGACTTTTTTTTTCTTTGTATTACCACTAATCGTAGGTTATATAAACTTAGAATTTTACAATTACCTCTTATATAAAATAATTACACAAAGTTACATTCTCTAAGATATTGGTTTATATTTCTGGGTATTTTGCGGTGACAATCCTCTGAAAATACTCACAATTTCCCAGGATAGTCATCCCCTCCCCCCTGAAACAAATTGTATATACGCCTCTGGAGTACATTGAGTACTCTGTGTCCATAGGGCGACAACAACTGCATGGTGGACCTTCTGCAGCCTGCGTGTGTTTGTGTGTAGACTAAAGCACTGTGTAATATAATGTTTGAAACAAATAGTGTGAATCGACAAATCCATATACCTTGGGTCAGATACTAATAGTACCGGATGAAGTAAGCTACGTTGGCAATAAGGAGTGGAGAAAATACATCCTAAGCACTTGCAATGAGGAGATGGTACAGTATATTTACCTCTGGCAACAAGCGGTGCACTGCTCACTTCACATGGTCGCTAGCACACGGACGGACATGTTGCGCGCTGAGGTGTCTCGCGAAGACTGGCCCTACACCTGGAGGATGCTGGGAGCCAAGCACGGCCCACACGGCCTGCGTGACCTTCCGAGAACCGAGCCCAACCTCGTGGCATTCCTCCTGGACTCGGCAGACCCATGGGTTCGAATCCCAACGTCAGCGTCATACCAGGGAAAACAGGGAGTATATGATAATCTAAGATAGGCAAGTGCATCAATTTCTGGAATATTCAAGTACGGTCATTCTTTAACCCCCCAATAGTACAGTGATCAAAGCAACGTCGTACAAAGACAGAAGTCACAGGTTCAAGTTCGGCATGACTAGATATTGTCATTGTCAACCATCTAAATGGTGTGTGCTTTCTGTGCAACTACACCACCTTAGTGTGTGAGGTAGAGGAGCGAGGCCATCGCTAAGACACCTTTCTAATATTTTGGTAGTTGAGACTAAATTACATTAAAATATTACACATAGTATATAAATGTGAATTATAGCCAATCCCTCAACATTATGGTGCTCCTCTTATGAGCATTGCCACTTCAATTCCATCCCTAACCTCAATGTGGTGCTTTTCTTAAGACCGTGGCCGTTTTCATTCCATCCCTAATTTCAAAGTGGCGCCTCTCTTATGAGCATTGCCACTTCAATTCCATCCCTAACCTCAATGTGGTGCTTTTCTTAAGACCGTGGCCGTTTTCATTCCATCCCTAATTTCAAAGTGGTGCTTTTCTTATGAGCATTGCCGCTTCCAATCCATCCCTAACTTCAATGTGGTGCTTTTCTCATGAGCATTGCCGCTTCCATTCCATCCCTAAACTCAATGTGGTGCTGGCATTTGAGGGTGCGCAAATGCGAGGGAGCCGTGTAAGTAGATTTACTGGCACTATAATGATCCCCTTCGGGGTAAAATTTCGGCACCCCGGCATCTATAAAAGCCAGAGTAGTTAAAAGGGACGTAAAACCAATAGCGTTATTATTATTATTATTATTATTAGTATTATCATCAATATGGAGCTTCTCTTAAGACCGTGACCGCTTCCATTCCATTTCTAACCTCACCTAACTACGCCTCACTTCCGTACAGCTACCCCCTGTAGGATGGATGACAAATACACATCTCTGGATCTTTTTCATTTAAGGGATGCTCAATTACTTGAGGGTTCAGTAAGCACAGTGGTATAATAAGTTAAGTACCCTTCTTGCTCTGCCGTGGAGGACTTGAACCCGTATGTGCGTGTTAGAACGCAGTGTGCTCAGAATCACGAGGACGGCTGACAAAAGAGATGTGCCTCCCCACTTCCACTCCAGGTGTATTCCATGAGATACCCATCTTAGGCCAAGGCTGTCTCCTTTCTAATCCCAGTAGAAATATAGACTGCTTTCCAGTACAGTGACTCTAATAACACAGGTTAGAAGGTATATTCCCCACACAGTCAAGTGCACGGGACTCATGACCGCAACTGGTAATGGATGAAACAACAATGATGGTCGCCATCTCCATAAGTGCGCAGGAAGAAAATGTTAATATTGTTACGGCTGTGAGTTTGTGTCATCACTCGCCGCTTGAGTCACAGCTGCCCCAGGGGCTGGGCTGTGGCATGCCTCCTGTATTGCGTGTGCCTTATGCAACAGGGCTGCTAGACAAAGGGATAGTCCAGAAGATTCGTGACTGGACCAGCGATGGAAACCTCGAGAAGCCGTGGACCCTGGATGGATCTAGAACCATTTATTGAGTCACCGGCCTGCTATATAAGAGTGACCCGTGAAGCAGTTGTTGTTGTTGTGTTTTACGAGCTAGTGCGAGCTATTATCTTGTGCGACAGAAGTGTGGTGACGAAGTGCTGTGCGAGTTACGAAATCCTGTGACATTGTTTCTCCCAGCTTGTGGACAGCGAAATAGCCTGCAGCAAGTGATCGTAAGTAATTGTGGTCGGAGAACATAAATGAGAGGAACAGGTAGTTTCTGTCAAGGCCACCGTACTCATTAGGACGGATTAACTTCTGTGGTCTGTTGCAAGTGAAAGGGGCCAAGAGCGCATAAGGAAGAGATTTGAGGAAACTGGAGAAGGCTCCTAATTGCTTGTATTTGCTGATTAGTGTAATTTTCTGGCCACAATAAAGTTAATTATTTCTTTAAGCAGTAAATGGTGTTGTGCTTCCTTCCCACCGTAATCCAGTTAACAAAAGTGCCACTAGGGGGTGGCACGTAACAACTGGTGTCAGAAGCCGGATTACGAACTCAAGCACAACACCTGACGGTCCTGGTTTCAAACCCGAGCAGGTCATTTTCGCTAATTTTCCTGTGAGTGCATGCCCTTGACAAGGCAAACAACTAAAATGGAGGCGCAATTGGCAGCATTGCTAGAAAAGTTAAATGGCATAGAAGACGGCCAGAAGAATTTAACCAAGGACCTAACTGCCAGAATGGAAGACGGCCAGAAGAAGATGGAGGATGGCCAGAAGAAGTTAGCAGAGGACCTGAAGGACAGCCAAAATAAGTTAGCAGAGGACCTAACTTCCAAATTAGAAGAAGGCCAAAATAAGTTAGCGGAGGACCTGAAGCAGATGGAAGACAGCCAGAATAAGTTAGCAGAGGACCTAACCGCCAAATTTCTGGATGGCCAGAACAATCTGGAAGAGTGTCTGCTGACGAAGTTAGAGGAGAGCCAAAGGAAATTAGAACAGGGCCTACGTGAGGAAGTCGCGGCAGTGGAGGAGAAGTTCAACACCTTGCAAGTGGAAGTTGCCGAGCTGCGCCAACGCCCGCTGATGGGGGTGGAGGAGAAATTCAACGCCTTGCAAGTGGAAGTTGCCGAGCTGTGCCAACGACCGCTGATGGGGGTGGAAGAGAGATTCAACGCTCTACAAAAGGAATTTGCTGAGCTGCGCCGACTCCCGCCGACAGGGATGGAAGATAGATTCAAAGCCCTACAAGAGGAAGTCGCCGAGCTGCGCCGACGCCCGCCGACCGGGGTGGATGAGAGAGTCAAAGCCCTACAAGAGGAAGTTGCCGAGCTGCGCCAACGCCCGCCCACCGTTACACCGGGAATATCAGGAACGGGACATAGCAGAGTGACGCCCCCAACCTTCGACGGAAAGGTGCCGTGGAGCACCTACTTACGTCAGTTCGAGGCGGCCTGTTCCATAAATAACTGGAACAACACAGAAAAGGCTACAGCTCTCATTGTAGCGCTGAGAGGTGACGCCCTTAACGTCCTTCAGGCCATCCCGACTGGATCCCAGGACTACGCTTCACTGATCGCCCATATGGAGTCCCGATATGGAGATAGCCATCTTCAGCAGGCCTACCAGATGCAGCTCCGGACCCGGGTACAGAAGAACGCGGAAACCCTGCAGGAGTTCGAGATGGACATCGCACGCCTCGTAAGGCTTGCCTACCCAACAGCGCCGGCCGACTTTCTGGAGCAGATAGCGACGCAGACCTTCACCGACGGGCTACGGGACTCGGACACTCAACAGGCGCTGCGACTCGCGCGCAATAAGACCCTGGCAGATGCGCTGAGCCACGCACTCGAATTCGAGACGGCAAAACAGGCATCCAGAATGCACGCGCGGGTGCGTCAAGTGGACGTCGATGAACCAGCAAAAACCAACGAGACCAAGCCCCTGGCCGACGAATTAATGGAGGCGCTAAGCCGTTTCTTCAAGAATCGCAGTACCACCAACAAAAACGTAGCCGAAGGACATCCGGAGAGGCGGCCCGGAAGAGGACTACCGACCTGCTGGACCTGCCGTAAGAGAGGCCACCTGAGCAAGGACTGTGGTGATCGCCGCCGCCAAGGGTTTCCGTCTGGACAGTCAGTCGTAGGGAAACCGCGCGGCCCAGGAAAGCAAGTATCAGCCAGCCTAGGGGGGCAAAGGTTGGCTTGTGGCAGTCGTCAAGCCCCGGCTGTCCAAGTTCGTGTGACGAAGTTACGGAGGGACAATAGCAGCCTGATGGTCGACGGAGTCGTCAACGGAGAGAGCTGGCCCATGCTAATCGACACGGGAGCATCGAGGACCATCGTCAGTCCCACCGTAATCCCGAAGTGGAGAGTGCAACCCACACAAAGGAACCTCCAGCTAATAACCACGACCGGAGAGACCGCACCGGTACATGGCGAAGCATCACTGGAGTTCGTCATTGGTCGACGGGCGATAAAGCATCCAGTGCTTGTGGCTGACGTGTCAAATGAAGTGATCATCGGACTGGACTTCCTGGACCAGAACAACATCATCTTGGATCTGAGTGCCAACACTCTGCACTTCGGAGGTGAGGAACTTGCTTTGCAACCAGCACACGAGGCCGTCACCGCACGACGAGTAAGGCTGAGAGAGGACGTCATCGTTCCTGCCAGGACGGTGGTCAGCGCCGCCGTAATTGTCGACGGAACTGCTGAGGGAGTGGCTGCTGTCATCGAGCCAAAATATGAGGACATCCAGGCAAAAGGATTGCTAGTTGCCAAGACGCTCATCAACACGACGCCTCGGCCGTACGTCCGCCTGTCCAACCTGAACGACTACGATATTACGGTTCACCGGGACACCAACCTAGGAGTCTGCGAGCCCGTTACCTGGATTGCCCGCATCACCGACACGACGGACGGACACCTGCAGACGGACAACCGAAGAAGACGCACACTGACAGAAGAACTACAGAAGCTGTACCAAGGATCCCAGGACCATTTAGACGAGGAACAATCACGCCAACTTCGGGACCTGCTACACGAATTCCAGGATGTCTTCTCCCTGGGAAGCAAAGACTTCGGCAGGACAAGCTTGGTCCAGCACAGAATCGACGTTGGGGACAGCGCACCGATTAGGGCCCCATTCCGACGTGTCCCGCTCGCCAAGCAAGCCGAAGTCGACCGGATGGTTGAAGAGATGAAGGATCAAGGGGTGATCGAGCCATCACATAGTCCTTGGAGTTCTCCGGTCGTGCTTGTGAAGAAGAAGGACGGTTCCACCAGGTTCTGCGTGGACTACAGGCGGGTGAACGACGTCACGAAGAAGGACAGCTACCCTCTACCCCGGATCGACGACACGCTGGACACCATATCAGGGTCAAGATGGTTCTCCACCTTGGATTTGAAGAGTGGCTACTGGCAGGTGGAGGTCCACCCTAAGGACCGCGAGAAAACGGCGTTCTCTGTGGGCAGCGGGCTCTGGCAGTTCACCGTCATGCCATTCGGTCTGTGCAACGCCCCTGCAACCTTCGAAAGGCTAATGGAGTCCATTCTGAGGGGACTACACTGGAAGACCTGCCTGGTATACCTAGACGACGTCATCGTTCTGGGGAGGAGCTTCGAGGAGCACTACAGCAACCTGAAGGAGATCTTGTTGAAGCTACGGGCTGCCCAGCTGAAGTTGAGCCCCAAGAAGTGTCAGCTCTTCCAGAAGCGGGTCCAGTACCTTGGGCATATCGTCTCCGAGGAAGGGGTGCGCACCGACCCAGAGAAGACCGCAGCTGTGAGGGAGTGGCCAGTTCCGAAGGACAAGTCCCAACTACGAAGCTTCCTGGGACTCTGCACTTATTATCGTCGCTTCGTGAGAGGATTCGCCGACATCGCCAAACCTTTACATCGACTGACTGAGAAGGACCAACTCTTCACGTGGACAGCAGAATGCCACAATGCCTTCGAACAACTCAAGCAGGCTCTGTGCACCGCGCCTATTCTGGCCTACCCCAGACCTGGAACAAGGTTCATCGTCGATACCGATGCCAGCGACTTTGGCATAGGGGGGATCCTGTCGCAAGTAGTGGACGGCGAGGAGAGAGTAGTGGCCTACTTCAGCAAGGCCTTGTCAAAGCCAGAAAGGAACTACTGCGTCACCAGGAAGGAGCTGCTCGCCATCGTGAAGACCATTGAACACTTCCACAAGTACCTGTACGGGCAAGAATTTCTCATCAGGACCGACCATGCATCCCTGCGGTGGCTCTTGAACTTCAAGCAGCCCGAGGGTCAACTCGCGCGGTGGTTAGAGAGGATTCAACAGTATAACTTTGAGATTCAGCACAGTAAAGGCCAACTGCATTCTAACGCTGACGCCCTGTCACGAAGACCGTGCCCCGAAGACTGCACCTTCTGTGCCCGAAGGGAGGAGAACACCGGGATACAGTGCCGAAGGACTACCGTGGAACTTCAAGGGAGCTGGAGCCGCGAATCTTTCACGCGGGCGCAAGCGGAAGATGATGACCTGGGACTGATAGCCGAATGGAAGAGGGCCTGTGTCCCCAGACCCGGGTGGAACATTGTGAGTGACTGCAGCCCAAAGTTTAAGTCCTACTGGGCACAGTGGGACTCGCTGATTGTAAGGGATGGCCTCATCTGCCGTACCTGGGAGAGCACCGACGGGAAGACATCTCGGGAACAAGTCGTCGTTCCAAAGGCTATGACGGAGGAAGTCCTGAAGGAAGTGCATGGAGGATCATCTGGTGGACACCTAGGGATAAAGAAGACCCTGGAGAAGCTGAGAGAGCGGTTCTACTGGATCGGATGCCGAACAGACGTGGAGAATCACTGCGCGAGGTGCCACGATTGCGCAGCCAGCAAGGGCCCAGGACGAAGACGACGGGGTCCACTGAAGACCTACAACGTGGGCGGCCCCATGGAGAGAGTGGCCATCGATGTTGCTGGGCCATTCCCGTTAAGCGAGGCAGGGAACCGCTACATATTAGTCGTCAGCGACTACTTTACCAAATGGCCGGAGGCGTATGCGCTCCCTAACCAAGAAGCCGCGACGATCGCAGAGACCCTGGTGAAGGAATTCGTCAGCCGGTACGGAGTACCCCTGGAGCTGCACTCCGACCAAGGGAGGAACTTCGAGTCGCAGGTGTTCCAGAACCTATGCCAGCTGCTGGGGATCCGGAAGACAAGGACAACGCCGCTACACCCTCAGTCCGACGGGATGGTAGAGCGATTCAATCGCACCGTCGAGAACCATCTCCGAATAGTCGTCAGCGAGCACCAGAGGGATTGGGACAATCATCTTCCACTATTTCTCCTGGCCTACCGCGCCGCCGTGCATGAAGCCACCGGGTGCACACCAGCCCGGGCCATGTTTGGGAGGGAGCTCCGTCTACCTGTCGATCTTGCCTTCGGCCGACCTGGGAATGATCCGATCCCGGTAAGCCAGTACTGTCAAGAACTGGTCGACCAACTGGAGGACGTACACGCGTTCGCGAGGAGGAAACTGCGGATCGAGACCGACCGAATGAAGACCCGATACGACCAGCAGACGGATGCCGGCGGATTCCACGAGGACGACCTGGTCTGGCTCTTCAACCCATTACGGAAGAAAGGCCTGTCACCCAAACTGCAGAAGTCCTGGGAGGGCCCGTACCGAGTCGTGAAACGGATCAACGATGTCGTCTACAGGATCCAGCGGAGCCCGAGGGCGAAGATGAAGATCGTGCATCGAGATCGCCTGGCAGCCTACGGAGGGACACAGACGGACCAATGATTGATCGGGACGATCAGCCTTTTTAGGAAGGGGGTGGTGTTACGGCTGTGAGTTTGTGTCATCACTCGCCGCTTGAGTCACAGCTGCCCCAGGGGCTGGGCTGTGGCATGCCTCCTGTATTGCGTGTGCCTTATGCAACAGGGCTGCTAGACAAAGGGATAGTCCAGAAGATTCGTGACTGGACCAGCGATGGAAACCTCGAGAAGCCGTGGACCCTGGATGGATCTAGAACCATTTATTGAGTCACCGGCCTGCTATATAAGAGTGACCCGTGAAGCAGTTGTTGTTGTTGTGTTTTACGAGCTAGTGCGAGCTATTATCTTGTGCGACAGAAGTGTGGTGACGAAGTGCTGTGCGAGTTACGAAATCCTGTGACATTGTTTCTCCCAGCTTGTGGACAGCGAAATAGCCTGCAGCAAGTGATCGTAAGTAATTGTGGTCGGAGAACATAAATGAGAGGAACAGGTAGTTTCTGTCAAGGCCACCGTACTCATTAGGACGGATTAACTTCTGTGGTCTGTTGCAAGTGAAAGGGGCCAAGAGCGCATAAGGAAGAGATTTGAGGAAACTGGAGAAGGCTCCTAATTGCTTGTATTTGCTGATTAGTGTAATTTTCTGGCCACAATAAAGTTAATTATTTCTTTAAGCAGTAAATGGTGTTGTGCTTCCTTCCCACCGTAATCCAGTTAACAAAAGTGCCACTAGGGGGTGGCACGTAACAATATGATTTCGTGTAAGGGGACGTCCATTAATTATGTGAGGCGTTTATTGGGGGGGGGGGGGGGGAGGGGAAGAGGGCGTCGTGCCGAACCTCACCCAATCTCACGTGGATGAGAGGGGGTCTCAGCAAATATCACGTATAATCTCCCCCCCCCCCCCACAAGAAACAGTGTAAAATTGCGAGATAACTGGGTTAAATTAAGCAAAAGATGTTTCTCATTAACATTTATTTATTTATTGCCAGAGCAGGGCAGTGCCCCAATTACAAAAGTCCTCTCGGCACGCCGGAAGGCGGAGGTAGATTTCACCGGACAAACTTGGGGATAGGCGAAAATAGGCAGTATATGCAGGTTTTCTTAGAAGGATCAGACCTCATTTATTGCGAGAAGGTATTTTATAATTGGAGCTTAATTAACTTTGTTTTTCGTCATTTTATGCTTATTTTAAACATTTTATTGTCTTATGGGAACGGTAACCTTCTTGTCATTTGGGGTCCATTTTTATACTTGTGGTCACACTGTCCTTATGCAAGGTTTCGACACTGATGTGTAACTATGTAACGGTCTGTTACTTCTTCACGCAAAATTATATCTCCCGCAGAGATTTTGGTTGGTTCCTCAGTTTAGGGGCTGCGACAACGCGGTCATGTAACCCCGTGTACTTAGGGATGGCTGTATTAGTCTGTAATTCAGGTAAGGACTGCAGACGGTCAATTTCAAGCAGTAGTTCCTAATGTTGCTACCAGGTACTAATGTCAACGACACCTACCTGTGAACTTGGCTACTAGATGCCACCGCAGCCAGCAACTCGCAACGAACGTTGGAACTTCCCCTCCAAAGGAAAGCATACTGAGGGATTTTTAGCGCTCTTAGAAAATCCGACGACTTCGGCCGGCTTTGAACTCGCGACCTTGGGCATAGACATTCAGCATGCTTGCTACCAATTACGTCGCCGAAGCCGCTTCACACTTAGTCAGATGGAATTCTGAATATGATCTCGTGCAAGTGCGTTATCTTGGCAACGTCTGATGGCTCATCCCTCATCAATTTAGTAGTGTTGCCATGGCAACCACTGATAGCTCTTGGCATTTTCTTATAATTCCGAAATCATTTTTCTCATCCCTTGGCATAATGGTGGGTCATATCAAAAATTGTTTCAGACAAAATTTTAGGTAATTATTAGGGGAATATTGTCCATTTTGTACGGTTTTGATATTGTCCCTATTAAGAGAGATATGATTAATGTTTCCCGAAAAACCCACTTTTTCCCACCCCTTTGGTCAATGGTTGGTGCTATAAAAAAAACTCTTCAAACATAAATTTTTGGGCTTTATCCGACACATAGTATGAACGTTGAACGGATTCGATATTTCACATATTAAGAGAGTTATAGCAATATTTCACGTTTTCGAAAAAAGCCCCCCATTTTCACCCCCTTCGACCGATTTAGCCCAGTAACGAACTCGACCGAGATTTTATAGGTATTGTTACGTGCCACCCCCTAGTGGCACTTTTGTTAACTGGATTACGGTGGGGGTACAAAGCACAACACCAATTACAGCTTAAAGAAATAATTAACTTTATTGCGGCCAGAAAATTACACTAGTCAGCAAATACAAGCAATTAGGAGCCTTATTCCAGTTTCCTCAAATCTCTTCCTTATGCGCTCTTGGCCCCTTTCACTTGCAACAGACCACAGAAGTTAATCTGTCCTAATGAGTACGGTGGCCTTGACAGAAACTACCTGTTCCTCTCATTTATGTTCTCCGACCACAATTACTTACGATCACTTGCTGCAGGCTATTTCGCTGTCCACAAGCTGGGAGAAACAATCTCACAGGATTTCGTAACTCGCACAGCACTTCGTCACCACACTTCTGTCGCACAAGATAATCGCTCGCACTAGCTCGTAAAACACACCCACAACTGCTTCACGGGTCACTCTTATATAGCAGGCCGGTGACTCAATAAATGGTTCTAGATCCATCCAGAGTCCACGGCTTCTCGAGGTTTCCACCGCTGGTCCAGTCACGAATCTTCTGGACTATCCCTTTGTCTGTAGTAGCCCTGTTGCATAAGGCGCGCGCAATACAGGAGGCAAGCCACAGCCCAGCCCCTGGGGCAGTTGTGACTCAAGCGGCGTGCGATGACACAAACTCACAGCCGTAACACCACCCCCTTCCTAAAAAGGCTGATCGTCCCGATCAATCATCGGTCCGTCTGTGTCCCTCCGTGGGCTGCCAGGCGATCTCGATGCACGATCTTCATCTTCGCCCTCGGGCTCCGCTGGATCCTGTAGACGACATCGTTGATCCGTTTCACGACTCGGTACGGGCCCTCCCAGGACTTCTGCAGTTTGGGTGACAGGCCTTTCTTCCGTAATGGGTTGAAGAGCCAGACCAGGTCGTCCTCGTGGAATCCGCCGGCATCCGTCTGCTGGTCGTATCGGGTCTTCATTCTGTCGTTCTCGATCCGCAGTTTCCTCCTCGCGAACGCGTGCACGTCCTCCAGTTGGTCGACCAGTTCTTGACAATACTGGCTTACCGGGATCGGATCATTCCCAGGTCGGCCAAAGGCAAGATCGACAGGTAGACGGAGCTCCCTCCCAAACATGGCCCGGGCTGGTGTGCACCCGGTGGCTTCATGCACGGCGGCGCGGTAGGCCAGGAGAAATAGTGGAAGATGTTTGTCCCAATCCCTCTGGTGCTCGCTGACGACTATTCGAAGATGGTTCTCGATGGTGCGATTGAATCGCTCTACCATCCCGTCGGACTGAGGGTGTAGTGGCGTTGCCCTTGTCTTCCGGATTCCCAGCAGCTGGCATAGGTTCTGGAACACCTGCGACTCGAAGTTCCTCCCTTGGTCGGAGTGCAGCTCCAGGGGTACTCCGTACCGGCTGACGAATTCCTTCACCAGGGTCTCTGCAATCGTCGCAGCTTCTTGGTTAGGGAGCGCATACGCCTCCGGCCATTTGGTAAAGTAGTCGCTGACGACTAATATGTAGCGGTTCCCTGCCTCGCTTAACGGGAATGGCCCAGCAACATCGATGGCCACTCTCTCCATGGGGCCGCCCACGTTGTAGGGCTTCAGTGGACCCCGTCGTCTTCGTCCTGGGCCCTTGCTGGCTGCGCAATCGTGGCACCTCGCGCAGTGGTTCTCCACGTCTGTTCGGCATCCGATCCAGTAGAACCGCTCTCTCAGCTTCTCCAGGGTCTTCTTTATCCCTAGGTGTCCACCAGATGATCCTCCATGAACTTCCTTCAGGACTTCCTCCGTCATAGCCTTTGGAACGACGACTTGTTCCCGAGATGTCTTCCCGTCGGTGCTCTCCCAGGTACGGCAGATGAGGCCATCCCTTACAATCAGCGAGTCCCACTGTGCCCAGTAGGACTTAAACTTTGGGCTGCAGTCACTCACAATGTTCCACCCGGGTCTGGGGACACAGGCCCTCTTCCATTCGGCTATCAGTCCCAGGTCATCATCTTCCGCTTGCGCCCGCGTGAAAGATTCGCGGCTCCAGCTCCCTTGAAGTTCCACGGTAGTCCTTCGGCACTGTATCCCGGTGTTCTCCTCCCTTCGGGCACAGGAGGTGCAGTTTTCTGGGCACGGTCTTCGTGACAGGGCGTCGGCGTTAGAATGCAGTTGGCCTTTCCTGTGCTGAATCTCAAAGTTATACTGTTGAAGCCTCTCTAACCACCGCGCGAGTTGACCCTCGGGCTGCTTGAAGTTCAGGAGCCACCGCAGGGATGCATGGTCGGTCCTGATGAGAAATTCTTGCCCGTACAGGTACTTGTGGAAGTGTTCAATGGTCTTCACGATGGCGAGCAGCTCCTTCCTGGTGACGCAGTAGTTCCTTTCTGGCTTTGACAAGGCCTTGCTGAAGTAGGCCACTACTCTCTCCTCGCCGTCCACTACCTGCGACAGGATTCCCCCTATGCCAAAGTCGCTGGCATCGGTATCGACGATGAACCTTGTTCCAGGTCTGGGGTAGGCCAGAATAGGCGCGGTGCACAGAGCCTGCTTGAGTTGCTCGAAGGCATTGTGGCATTCTGCTGTCCACGTGAAGAGTTGGTCCTTCTCGGTCAGTCGATGTAAAGGTTTGGCGATGTCGGCGAATCCTCTCACGAAGCGACGATAATAAGTGCAGAGTCCCAGGAAGCTTCGTAGTTGCGACTTGTCCTTCGGAACTGGCCACTCCCTCACAGCTGCGGTCTTCTCTGGGTCGGTGCGCACCCCTTCCTCGGAGACGATATGCCCAAGGTACTGGACCCGCTTCTGGAAGAGCTGACACTTCTTGGGGCTCAACTTCAGCTGGGCAGCCCGTAGCTTCAACAAGATCTCCTTCAGGTTGCTGTAGTGCTCCTCGAAGCTCCTCCCCAGAACGATGACGTCGTCTAGGTATACCAGGCAGGTCTTCCAGTGTAGTCCCCTCAGAATGGACTCCATTAGCCTTTCGAAGGTTGCAGGGGCGTTGCACAGACCGAATGGCATGACGGTGAACTGCCAGAGCCCGCTGCCCACAGAGAACGCCGTTTTCTCGCGGTCCTTAGGGTGGACCTCCACCTGCCAGTAGCCACTCTTCAAATCCAAGGTGGAGAACCATCTTGATCCTGATATGGTGTCCAGCGTGTCGTCGATCCGGGGTAGAGGGTAGCTGTCCTTTTTCGTGACGTCGTTCACCCGCCTGTAGTCCACGCAGAACCTGGTGGAACCGTCCTTCTTCTTCACTAGCACGACCGGAGAACTCCAAGGACTATGTGATGGCTCGATCACCCCTTGCTCCTTCATCTCTTCTACCATCCGGTCGACTTCGGCTTGCTTGGCGAGCGGGACACGTCGGAATGGGGCCCTAATCGGTGCGCTGTCCCCAACGTCGATTCTGTGCTGGACCAAGCTTGTCCTGCCGAAGTCTTTGCTCCCCACGGAGAAGACATCCTGGAATTCGCGTAGCAGGTCCTGAAGTTGGCGTGATTGTTCCTCGTCTAAATGGTCCTGGGATCCTTGGTACAGCTTCTGTAGTTCTTCTGGCAGTGTGCGTCTTCTTCGGTTGTCCGTCTGCAGGTGTCCGCCCGTCGTGTCGGTGATGCGGGCAATCCAGGTAACGGGCTCGCAGACTCCTAGGTTGGTGTCCCGGTGAACCGTAATGTCGTAGTCGTTCAGGTTGGACAGGCGGACGTACGGCCGAGACGTCGTGTTGATGAGGGTCTTGGCAACTAGCAATCCTTTTGTCTGGATGTCCTCATATTTTGGCTCGATGACAGCCGCCACTCCCTCAGCAGTTCCGTCGACAATTACGGCAGCGCTGACTTCCGTCCTGGCGGGAACGATGACGTCTTCTCTCAGCCTTACTCGTCGTGCGGTGATGGACTCGTGCGCAGGTTGCAAAGCAAGTTCCTCACCTCCGAAGTGCAGAGTGTTGGTACTCAAGTCCAAGATGATGTTGTTCTGGTCCAGGAAGTCCAGTCCGATGATCACTTCGCTTGATACGTCAGCCACAAGCACTGGATGCTTCACCACCCGTCGACCAATGACGAGCTCCAGTGATGCCTCGCCATGTACCGGTGCGGTCTCTCCGGTCGCGGTTATTAGCTGGAGGTTCCTTTGTGTGGGTTGCACTCTCCACTTCGGGATCACGGTGGGATTGACGATGGTCCTCGACGCTCCCGTGTCGATCAGCATGGGCCAGCTCACCCCGTTGACGACTCCGTCGACCATCAGGCTGCTATTGTCCCTCCGTAACTTCGTCACACGCACTTGGACTGCTGGGGCTTGACGACTGTCACAAGCCAACCTTTGCCCCCCAAGGCTGGCTAATACTCGTTTCCCTGGGCCGCGCGGTTTTCAGACGACTGATTTCCCGTCGGATACCCTCGGCGGCGGCGATCACCGCAGTCCTTGCTCAGGTGGCCTTTCTTACCGCAGGCCCAGCAGGTCGGTAGTCCTCTTCCGGGCCGCTTCTCCGGTTGTCTTCCGGCTGTGTCGTTGCTGGTGGTACCGCGACTATCGAAGAAACGGCTTAGCGCCTCCATTAATTCGTCGGCCAGGGGCTTGGTCACGTTGGTTTTTACTGGTTCGTCGACGTCCACTTGACGCACCCGCGCGTGCATTCTAGATGCCTGTTTTGCCGTCTCGAACTCAAGTGCGTGGCTCAGCGCATCTGCCAGGGTCTTATTGCGCGCAAGACGCAGCGCCTGTTGAGTGTCCGAGTCCCGTAGCCCGTCGGTGAAAGTCTGCGTCGCTATCTGCTCCAGAAAGTCGGCCGGCGCTGTTGGGTAGGCGAGCCTTACGAGGCGTGCGATGTCCATCTCGAACTCCTGCAGGGTTTCCGCGTTCTTCTGTACCCGTGTCCGGAGCTGCATCTGATAGGCCTGCTGAAGATGGCTATCTCCATATCGGGACTCCATATGGGCGATCAGGGAAGCGTAGTCCTGGGATCCAGTCGGGATGGCCTGAAGGACGTTAAGGGCGTCACCTCTCAGCGCTACAATGAGAGCTGTAGCCTTTTCTGTGCTGTTCCAGTTATTTATGGAACAGGCCGCCTCGAACTGACGTAAGTAGGTGCTCCACGGGACCTTTCCGTCGAAGGTTGGGGGCGTCACTCTGCTATGTCCCGTTCCTAATATTCCCGGTGTAACGGTGGGCGGGCGTTGGCGCAGCTCGGCAACTTCCTCTCTTAGAGCGTTGAATTTCTCCTCCACCCCCGTCAGTGGGCGTTGGCGCAGCTCGGCAACTTCCTTTTGTAAGGCGTTGAATTTCTCCTCCACCCCCATCAGCGGGCGTTGGCACAGCTCGGCAACTTCCACTTGTAAGGCGTTGAATTTCTCCTCCACCCCCATCAGCGGTCGTTGGCACAGCTCGGCAACTTCCTTTTGTAAGACGTTGAATTTCTCCTCCACCCCCATCAGCGGGCGTTGGCGCAGCTCGGCAACTTCCACTTGTAAGGCGTCGAACTTCTTTTCCACTGCCGTGACTTCCTCACGCAGACCCAGTTCTAATTTCTTCAGGTCCTGTGTCAACTTATTCTGACCGTCTTCCATCTTCTTCTGGCCGTCCTCTATCCTCTTTAGGTCCTCCGCTAGCTTATTTTGACCGTCTTCCATCTTCTTCTGGCCGTCTTCTAGCTTCTTCTGGCCGTCTTCTAGTTTGGCAGTTAGGTCCTCGGCTAACTTCTTCTGGCCGTCCTCCATCTTGGTTTCCATGCCATTTAACTTTTCAAGCAATGCTGCCAATTTCTCCTCCATTTTAGTTGTTTGTCTTGTAAAGGGCATGCACTCACAGGAAAATTAGAGAAAATGACCTGCTCGGGTTTTGAAACCAGGACCGTCAGGTGTTGTGCTTGAGTTCGTAATCCGGCTTCTGACACCAATTGTTACGTGCCACCCCCTAGTGGCACTTTTGTTAACTGGATTACGGTGGGGGTACAAAGCACAACACCAATTACAGCTTAAAGAAATAATTAACTTTATTGCGGCCAGAAAATTACACTAGTCAGCAAATACAAGCAATTAGGAGCCTTATTCCAGTTTCCTCAAATCTCTTCCTTATGCGCTCTTGGCCCCTTTCACTTGCAACAGACCACAGAAGTTAATCTGTCCTAATGAGTACGGTGGCCTTGACAGAAACTACCTGTTCCTCTCATTTATGTTCTCCGACCACAATTACTTACGATCACTTGCTGCAGGCTATTTCGCTGTCCACAAGCTGGGAGAAACAATGTCACAGGATTTCGTAACTCGCACAGCACTTCGTCACCACACTTCTGTCGCACAAGATAATCGCTCGCACTAGCTCGTAAAACACACCCACAACTGCTTCACGGGTCACTCTTATATAGCAGGCCGGTGACTCAATAAATGGTTCTAGATCCATCCAGAGTCCACGGCTTCTCGAGGTTTCCACCGCTGGTCCAGTCACGAATCTTCTGGACTATCCCTTTGTCTGTAGTAGCCCTGTTGCATAAGGCGCGCGCAATACAGGAGGCAAGCCACAGCCCAGCCCCTGGGGCAGTTGTGACTCAAGCGGCGAGCGATGACACAAACTCACAGCCGTAACAGTATACATATTCGGTAAAATATTCAAAGTGATTGGTGCAAAATTACGGCAGTTATCGTGTCCACAAGAAACTGATATGCATATATATATAGTCTACACATATTCATACATAAATTATGTATCAAATTTTGAACTGACGGTGGTTTTGGGGTCTGGGGGATGTGAAACGCGAAGATATGTCGAAATTTTCCAGAAGTCAAAACATGGTACCCATTGCAATAGTTAGCTTTCTAATGAAATCTACCTCTGGTTGGTTCCTCAGTTTAGGGGCTGCGACAACGCGGTCATCTAACCCCGTGTACTTTGGGTGAGTGTAGAATCTGTCTGATAAACGGTGTGAATTGTAATGGCTGTAGTAGTCTTAATTCAGGTAAGGACTGCAGACGGTCAATTTCAAGCAGTAGATCCTAATGTTGCTACCAGGTACTACCGTCGACGACACCTAGCTGTGAACTTGGCTACTAGATGCCACCCCAACCAGCAACTCGCAATGAACGTTGGAACTTCCCCTCCAAAGGAAAGCATACTGAGGGATTTTAGCTCTCTTAGAAAATCCGACGACTTCGGCCGGCTTTGAAACCGCGACCTTGGGCATAGACATTCTGCATGCTACCAGTTACGTCACCGAAGCCGCTTCCCACTTAGATGAAAATACTGAATCTGATCTCGTGCAAGTGCGGTGTCATGGCAACGTCTGATGGCTCATCCCTCATCAATTTAGTAGTGTTGCCATGGCAACCTCTGATAGCTCTTGGCATTTTCTTATAATTCCGAAATCATTTTTCTCATCCCTTGGCATAATGGTGGGTCATATCAAAAATGATTTCAGACAAAAGTTTTAGGTAATTATTAGGGGAATATTGTCCATTTCGTACGGTTTTGATATTGTGCCTATTAAGAGAGATATGATTAATGTTTCCCGAAAAACCCACTTTATCCCACCCCTTTGGTCAATGGTTGGTGATATAAAAAAACTCTTCAAACATAAATTTTTGGGCTTTATCCGACACATAGTATGAACGTTGAACGGATTCGATATTTCACATATTAAGAGAGTTATAGCAATATTTCACTTTTTCGAAAAAAAGCTCCCCATTTTCACCCCCTTCCACCGATTTAGCCCAGTAACGAACTCGACCGAGTTTATAGGTATACATATTCGGTAAAAAGTGATTGGTGAAAAATTACGGCAGTTATCGTGTCCACAAGAAACTGATATATATATATATATATATATATATATATATATATATATATATATATATATATATACTTTTGAACTGACGGTGGTTTTGGGGTCTGGGGGATGTGAAACGCGAAGATATGTCGAAATTTTCCGGAAGTCGAAACATGGTAGCCTACCCATTGCAATAGTTAGCTTTCTAATGAAATCTACCTCTGGTTGGTTCCTCAGTTTAGGGGCTGCGACAACGCGGTCATCTAACCCCGTGTACTTAGGGTGAGTGTAGAATCTGTCTGATAAACGGTGTGAATTGTAATGTATGTATTAGTCTGTAATTCAGGTAAGGACTGCAGACGGCCAATTTCAAGCAGTAGTTACTAATGTTGGAAGCCTCCGTGGCTTAGGCGGCAGCACGCCGGCCTCTCACCGCTGGGTCCGTGGTTCAAATCCCGGTCACTCCATGTGAGATCTGTGCTGGACAAAACGGAGGCAAGACAGGTTTTTCTCCGGGTACTCCGGTTTTCCCTGTCAAAATTTCATTCCAGCAACACTCTCCACTATCATTTCATTTCATCAGTCATTCATTTAATCATTGCCCCAGAGGAGTGCGTCAGGCCTCGGCAGCCGGCACAGTTCATATCCTCGCCGCTAGATAGGGGCTTCATTCATTCCATTCCTGACCCGGTCGGAGACTGGAAGCAGGCTGTGGATTTTCATTTCAGTTACTAATGTTGCTACCAGGTACTACCGTCAATGACACCTAGCTGTGAACTTGGCTACTAGATGCCACCCCAACCAGCAACTCGTAACGAACGTTGGAACTTCCCCTCCAAAGGAAAGCATACTGAGGGATTTTAGCGCTCTTAGAAAATCCGACGACTTCGGCCGGCTTTGAAACCGCGACCTTGGGCATAGACATTCTGCATGCTACCAGTCACGTCACCGAAGCCGCTTCCCACTTAGTCAGATGTCAAAGTCAACCCCTGGCACCATCCAGCCCATGACGGGCTAAGGCCGACCAAGCGACCGCTGCCCAGCCATTTGGCCTGCAGATATTGGGGTGACGCGTGATCAGCGCGTCGGGTCCCCTCGGCCGTTAATATTGGTATTCGTGATCGGGGTGCTGTCTCACTGTCAGACAGCTACTCAATTGTCCTCACGAGGCTGAGTGCACCCCGTTCCAACCCTCACGTCAGTTTTAAAATCCCTGACGGAGCCGGGGATCGAACCCGGGGCCTCCGGGTGAGAGGCAGGCGCGCTACCCCAATAGCACGGGGCCGGCTTAGTCAGATGGAAATACTGAATCTGATCTCGTGCAAGTGCGTTGTCATGGCAACGGCTCATCCCTCATCAATTTAGTAGTGTTGCCATGGCAACCACTGATAGCTCTTGGCATTTTCTTATAATTCCGAAATCATTTTTCTCATCCCTTGGCGTAATGGTGGGTCATATCAAAAATTCTTTCAGACAAAAGTTTTAGGTAATTATTAGGGGAATATTGTCCATTTTGTACGGTTTTGATATTGTGCCTATTAAGAGAGATATGATTAATGTTTCCCGAAAAACCCACTTTTTTCCACCCCTTTGGTCAATGGTTGGTGCTATCAAAAAACTTATTTGACATAAATTGTAGTCACTTATCCGACACATATTATGAACTTTGAATGGATTCGACATTTCACGTATTGAGAGAGTTACAGCGAAATTTCAATTTTTCGAAAAAAGCCCCCCATTTTCACCCCCCTTCGACCGATTTTGCCCATTAACGAACTCGACCGAGATTTTATAGGGATACATATTATGTAAAAAATTCAAAGTGATCGGTGCAAAATTACGGCAGTTATCGTGTCCACAAGAAACTGATATACATATATACATAAATTATATATAAACTTTTGAACTGACGGTGGTTTTGGGGTCTGGGGGATGTGAAACGCGAAGATATGTCGAAATTTTCCGGAAGTCGAAACATGGGACCCATTGCAATAGTTAGCTTTCTAATGAAATCTACCTAATAGCTTTCTAATGAAATCTACCTAATAGCAAACAATTGTTTACACACAGATAACACATGAAAATACAATATAAAACACATTAGAATACAATGAATAATGAATAAAGACGTTTTTCTTAAAACAAATAATGACGTTCATAGGCATAATACAAGACAAAATCAAAACATTAATATTTCACACACACACAAGCATATATCAAAATGGAACTTTTCACACAGGAGTTAAATTATACAATAAACTACCCCAGTATATAAAATTTGCCCCAAAAATAAAAACCTTTGTAAGAATGTAGAAAGCTTATCTGCAGTGACATTGTTTTTACTCTGTAGTTGAATATCTTAGCGTATAGGAGTGATGAAATCTATAATTATATTTTACTTTTCTATTTTAATTGTAATACCTAGCTGTAAGTTGTTGTATTTATAGAATTAAGTTTTCATATTGTAATAATAGAGTAAGGTGTAAATAGTTGTCCAATAAGATTGTATCTCTTAAGATCTGTTATTATAATAAGTTATAAATAGCTATTGTATTAGTTATATATACCTGTAAGTTCTTTTATTTTATAGATGTAATTACTGACGTGTCCTGGTATCAAAAATGTATTGTATACATGTAATTGATCAAATGGATCAATAAAAATCTAATCTAATCAATATAAAAATTGAAAATTAACAAAAAAAATGTAACAAGTAGTTCCGTGAAGAACTAACGCCTATTTTCATATATCCTACTTATGTTAATTGCCTCTATCAACATACACAATTTCAGTTTGATTGCTGTAATAGATTCGTAGATATTGAGAACCGACTAAATATTTCGGATGGTCGCCATGTTGGATTTTTATATTTGTAGGTCATAGAGTTATGTACTGTTACATGAAGATTATTGTGTACGTGTAGTATTCAAACTTCAATCGCATGATTAGGACACAAGAAAAAAAAAGAGATTTTTAAATTTCGCACAGCTGCCATGTTGTGGTTATGGAAACAATTGAAATAAATTATATGCCAGTGGATTAACATTTGTATAAGGATTTACTGTACCGGAAACAACTGAAATAAATTAGATGCCAGTGGATTAACATTTGTATAAGGATTTGCTGTACCAAGTTTCTCTGCACTCGGATGGTTAAATTGCGAGAAACGTCCATGTGAATATTTATACTTCGCATCGCCGCCATGTTGGATTTGTGATCATCAGGTTATTGAAAGTCCTATAGGTGAACTTATGTTCATAGACCCTATAAATAAATTCAGTTTGATTGCTGTAATAGATTCGTAGATATTGAGAACCATCTAAATATTTCGGATGGTCGCCATGTTTGATTGTTATATGTATAGGCCATACAGACATGTACCATTAAAGGAAAATCATTGCGTAGGTTCATTATTCAAACTTTCACTTCGATCGCATGATTACGACACAAGAAATAAAAACTTAATTTTAAAATTCGCACAGCCGCCATCTTGAGGTTATGTAAACAATTGAACTAAATTAGATACCTGTGCATTACAATGTGTATAAACATTTGCTATACCAAGTTTCATTGCGTTTGGATCATTAAATCGCGAGAAAAGTCTATTTAAAACGTTCAACTTCGCTTGGCCGCCATGTTTGTTTTGTAGTTAACTGATTTTTAAAAGTCTCATAGGTGAACTTCTAGTAGTTCATTTTATCACTGTACAAAATTCCAGGGTTATATCGATAATAGTTTCGGAGATATAGAATGCTGGTGAAATATTTCGCACAGCCGCCATGTTGGATTGGTGTGACGTAACAAAATTTGAAGGGCACAGTCAGTTTCGTCCGGAATAGTGCTATGAACTTACAGAGTTTCATTGAAATCGCTCCAGCTGTTTAGATTTTATTAGGGGACACACGCACACACACGAATCACACACATACGCACACACACAGACAGACACACGGACAAATGGTGATCTCGTAAGCCTATTTTTTTTCATAAATGAAAATAGGCTAAAAAAAGAAATAGTTAACAAGAGATATACACAAGCCCTAGTCGCAATAATAGTAAATGAAGCATAATTTTGAATATATGGTCACATAATGTAAAACTAAATTCATATTTGTAGGTACTAAATACAATAGCAATGAAAGATGTAAGGTTGGCATCAATGATTAGTACTGGTGATTGGTAATAAAGTGGAACCTAAAACTAATAGCAGATAAATGTAATATATTTGTAATAGTGAGTCATTTGACAGCTAAAACTAAGTGTAATTTTCTTCTATAAATTGGCAGGGACATTCCAAAATCTAAATTGTTATCTGCTGAGAGACTGTCAAAATTTCATTCCAGCAACACTCTCCACTATCATTTCATTTCATCTGGAATTCATTTAATCATATTCAATGTCGGTAAATTTGTATGGACATTTGTATTCATGTTTTTAACTATTAGGAGTTCTCGTTTTCTGAGACAATTCTTTCTCACGTTGAAATGTATTTGCCCTAAAGTTTCACTCGTGTCTGAGATACCATTGATAGTTTTATACAAATATATCTGCTGAGCAATAATCCTACGTGTTGAAAGTTTACTGTAGTCATTTGGAATTCTGACAACAAGTTAGAGTAAGGAATTCTACACCGGATATCTGTTATTGTGTACTTCTTGTAATATAGGAAGCGTAACAGTTTCTTTTGCAGTATGGCTAAATCTTATATAATAATATTTATCGCGGTTATGCGAACGCCACAAAGTAGCGGATTGTCACACGTCGAGCTACTGAGCTTCTGTGTGCAAGCGATAACGGTTTAGAGTGGCTAAATCAGAGTGAGGTTCAGGGAGCAGTTGGACATGTTGGTTCCAGCAGTCACTCTTGAGATCATACAGTACACGAGTCTCCGTGGACTGAATTACAATGGATATTATTTTACGAACTTTAGTAGTTCCTACTCGAAAGCCTCCGTGGCTTAGGCGGTAGCACGCCGGCCTCTCACCGCTGAGTCCGTGGTTCAAATCCCGGTCACTCCATGTGAGATCTGTGCTGGACAAAACGGAGGCAGACAGGTTTTTCTCTGGGTACTCCGGTTTTCCCTGTCAAAATTTCATTCCAGCAACACTCTCCACTATCATTTCATTTCATCTGGAATTCATTTAATCATTGCCCCAGAGGAGTGCGTCAGGCCTCGGCAGCCGGCACAGTCCATATATTCGCCGCTAGATGGGGGCTTCATTCATTCCATTCCTGACCCGGTCGGAGACTGGAAGCAGGTTGTGGATTTTCATTTTCAGTAGTTCCTACTCAAGTAGGCTATTTTATTGTTCAATTTCCTAGACTACGTTCTTAGAAGTCTTAAATACTAGTCTTAAATAACAAGAATTAAGCAAATTGTCTTTTAAATAAATCCAACGCAATAAAGCACAAAATAACTTATTTACATTGAAAGTATGCATTTTGAAAAATCTCACGACATCTCACTAACGGGAGAGGGGATCAAAAAAGACCAAATTCGCTACACTTAATTAATGGATGCGCCTAAGAGCTGGTGGGTTCATGAGGTTCATAGGGATACTTAATTCTGTGTTTGATGCCATCAGCTGCAGGCTCCTTCACTGTTATCAGTCGACCTTAATGGAGATGTATGTTATCCTTCACACATACGTACACACAACACATACAAACATACATACATACATATTGAGACACAGATTGGGAAGGAGGCGGCCGTTGTCTTAAGTTAGGAACTGAGTGCAACTGAGGAAACCACTTCCAGGATGGCTGAGGTTGGAATCGAACCCGCCTCATCTCATGTTTGCCTCACGAGACTGAGTGTACCCCGTTCCGGCCCTTAGACCAGAATTACATTTCTTGGCAGGGCCAGAAATCGAACCCGGGCCTCCGCGGTGACATGATGATGATGATAGTTGTTGTTTGAAGGGGCCTAACATCTAGGTTATCGGCACGGTGTAATTGAAACTACAACTAAAACTAACTACAAAACTTACGGGCTAGAAGAAGATAAGGACAAAAGAAAGGAAGAAGAGACATTAAAGACATGAGAAAATGAGGACTGGGGCACTTGGAAGGAAGGAGAGCCAAGAAAGGCAGAAATGAAAGGAAAAGAGGAGAGGGTGAGCCCCAGGGGGAATGGAAAAAGGGGGAAAACCAGACCCAACTCAGGAATCCCTCGGGGTCACCAACGCCCGAACTTGCCAGACGTGAGCCCTTGAGGGTGTATCCAGGGTGCACCATAAGTGGTGGGGCCAGGCGCGGATTCAAGGCGGGGGGGGGGGGGGGTCACGGGGGTCATGACACCCCCCCCCCCAAAAAAAAACGGAGACCAAATTTTTTTGCAAACTCAAAAAACGAAAACACAATAACCAAACAAATAAAACTTAAATAATTTTTACTGAAAAACATATTTTTTTCATTTTATTCAATACTGAAAATATCTTAATTGCAATTATTATGTTCTGTTACAACTGTACATATTTACAACTTCATACCTGTTATATAAAAATGATTATTTATATAACAAAATCAACTCGTCTATTATGTTCAGCAAACCTTGTGATTACCGAATCGATGTTTATAGTGATGTCACGATGAATGTGCAGCGATGCTCGGATAGGAATTTGAGGCTTTTATCGCACCAAAAAATGTTGCCGACGTCCAAACTGCAAGCTTCTATCCACGTAGCTTGCAAAAATATTGGTCTGGTTTTGTACGTTTGGTTATTTTGTGATTGCGTTTTTAGTGATACCATTTTTCTTAACAATTTCGATTCTCTGATCCCCCTCCCCAAAGCCAAACTCTAGATCCGTGCCTGGGTGGGGCTACACACACCCTGCCTCATTTAGGGCCTTGAGCAGAAGGCAGGAGATAAAAGAAAACAAGAGGTCTGACACCTCGAAGAGTGAGGGATCAGGAAGGATGATACAGTGGCCAATTAAGGCGGGAAAGTGAAAGACTCCCTAGGCCTCGGATACCCTAATACCGTCGGGGAAGGAAATGAACAAGAGTTGACCAAATGAGCTCGAGAAGAATTATAAGAGGGAGGAGCCCGGCACAAGTAAGAGGAAGCAATGCCGGACTCAGCTGGGGTCCCGTGGTCACCAACCCACGTCCCACAAGTTGTGAGCCCCTGGGGGAGCCGCGGTGACAGCCAAGAGATACAGTAGGCCTACATAAAACACTTGATACTCCAGCCAATGCTCGTCCAAAGAATGTGTTTTTCTCCTGTTGCCGGTGAATCTTCAGTAAATATGTTTACTGTAATTCCACAATAGTTTTCTCTTGACCCGCAGGGAAAGGAATAATAATTTCAGTTTTAATGGCGGCTAGCCTCAAGGCTCTTGCATGTTCTCGAGTTTTCTCTTTCTCTGAACATAGCGTAGCGTATCAAAGCCCACTGCTGCACTTTTTGTCACGTTCAAGGGAGGCCTGACGCTGACGGTCTTGCTGGTCCGTTAGCATTGCGAGTGGGCAAAAAGCAGTGGGCCTTGAATCATACGTTCCCTTTTCAGGAGGCCGTGCTAGTCTTGCGTCTGGCGCGATTGCTCGCGATCTTCTCTTGTTTCTTCCATTGTTAGTCCATCCAATTGATTGGCTTGGGAAATATGTGGTCGGTTCCAGAAATGCAACAACTACTTAAGCTGTTTTACTCACGCCTGGCTCAGTGGGGTTTTGTTTAGAAAAGAATGTTGTATGTGGGGCAGCTAGATAACCTCTATCCAAGCCATGACCTGATACAGCTACACCCTTCAAACCTAACGTCGCTTATTGAGTACTGCCGTTTCCTTGAAGCTGCTGGTAACGTCATAGTCAGTTGTAGGCTATAGTAGTTTCATTTAGGGGCTCGGACATTGTGGTCAACAGCCCCGGGTTCCTGGGTGTATATAAATGGTTAACCGAATAAATGAAGGAATATATGAAAGAATGATTGAATGCATTAATAAATAAATAAATAAATGAACAAGTAAATAAATAAATAAATAAATAAATTACGAGCCTTACAGCAGTCGCATACGATGTTTAACATCTGACATCGAAGAAACCTCACGTGAAATTGTTGATACACCGGTATTTTATACTATTATTGGCACAAATATTAATCTATTGTAAAAGGGAGTGTTTTACAGATGTTGTAGTTTATAATACGGAACTCATTTTATTAGATGATTTGTAGCTTCCACCAGCACTAGCCTAAATAAAGAATACGATATGGATCAACTAGATTAATAGACGCGACACCGCTCATAACTTTAAATTCCTTATAAACAGGTCCTCTTCATTCACAGACCAACACGTAATTTAATATGGATTCTGTTAAAATGAGTCATATTGATATGATAAATATCATTTAAAATGATAATCTGGTTGCAACAATATCTACCCCACCCAGGATTCGAACCCAAGATCTCTAGATTCACAGTCATAGGCGCTAACCCCACGGCTATTTCGACTACGCAAATATTGTGCACAAGATGGTGACTTATTTCCACGTCCGGGGGCGTGGTGGCTCAGCGGTCTAGCTGTATGCCTCTCACCAAGGCGGTCCGGGTTCGATTCCCGGTCAATGCATGTGAGATTTTCGATGTGAAATGTCATGTCCTGTGGTTCGGATTCCACGTAAAAAGGAGGTCCCGTGGCTCATAATCATAAGATTCACGGTCACGTAAAACTACAATCTTCCTTCCTTCCTTTTATTTCCACGTTCCAATAATACTGCATTACGGAATTAAGTTTCATTTATATTTTGCTTGTTTCGATAATGTTCCTGAGTGTCATTGAGTTTAAAATGCCTTATGCCAAAGCAATGCCGACTACTTACAATGTTTGATATTAAGGCATTTTACCATTTAAATACTGATGATACTGATACGAAGACTTCGAACATGTACCATGTCATTTGTTTAAATCACTTGACACCAGAGTTCGCATGAGCCTTTTCCGTTCAGTATATCATATACATTCCACATGGCCGAGAGTGCGTCATGGTATTAATTTTCGACACCGTGCGCTGATTGTTTCTCTTACCAGTGCCAGCTGGATCGATCGATCGAGATGGCAGTGCGTCTTATACTCCCGTTCGATCCACCACTGCCAGCTAGGGCACACTTCCATTCGATCGATCGAGCGGGCAATGCATACTTCCGTTGTCCACCACTGCCAGCTAGTACACTTCCGTTCGATCGATCGAGCGGGCAGTGCATACTTCCGTTGTCCACCACTGCCAGCTAGTACACTTCCATTCGATCGATCGAGCGGGCAATGCATACTTCCGTCCGATCTACCACTGCCAGCTCGATCGTTCCGATCCACTTCCATCCCCAATTTTCAAAATCACTCCCACAAAACTATCCAGCAACCGAGCGGAAAGATGTTACACATCAATAAATAAATAAATAAATGAACAAGTAAATAAATAAATAAATAAATAAATAAATAAATAAATAAGTAAATGGACATATGAAAAAATTGAATAAATTAATTCATAAATGAACGAATAAACGAATGAATAAATAGATTAATTTGACGAATTAAGTAAATAATACACTGGAACTTAAATGGAGGTGAAAGGATCACACAGAAATATCGAATGGTTAAAGACATCGAACTAAAAACTTTTCGAATTAACCATGTTCATCTGCATCAATAATCAGCGTAATATGGCAGTCATTCACTCGTGCATTACATGTTTAAGTACCTTTAAGGATAGACCCATTCTTTACGAAACACGCGCGCGCCGCGAAATTTTTACGAGTCTGCGGCCATGGAGTAGGAAATCGTTGAAGACCCCTCGTTTGAGGAATGATGCAACCCTCTGTACTAGAGAGCTGCAATGGTTGCATATGCATCGGGGTTGTCGCGCAGTAATGAAGTGAATAAACCGTGAAACCTTAGCTACCAATGTAAAACAGATGGTCACACAACTCAGTCTACGCTAGGCATTACAACAATGTTGTGATCTATTCATTAATTCCTTGTCTCGGCTCCAAGATTTGAGGTTCTCGTCACCACTCTCGTTAGGATAACTGAGAAGGGGGGAGTTGGAATCCTACCTCATCCGTCGTAGAAATGATTTACAGACATCCAACCCAATCACATGATGCGTTACTTAGCCCTTTTGATGCCGAATGTTTATGGTAATAATCCCAATACAAGTTTAGTGAAATTATACATTTTTAGCCTATTTTCATTTATGAAAAAAAATAGGCTTATGAGAACACCTTTTGTCCGTGTGTCTGTCTGTGTGTGTGCTCACCAATCCAACATGGCGGCTGTGCGAAATATTTCAACAGCATTCAATATCTCCGAAACTATTACCGATATCACCCTGTTTTTTTTTAAGGTGATAAAGGGAACTAATAGAAGTTCACCTATGTGACTTTTGAAAACCTGGTAACTACAAAACCAACATGGCGGCCAAGCGAAGTTTCGACTTTTAAATAGAAGTTTCTCGCGATTTAACCAACCAATTGCAATACAACTTGGTACAGTATAGGTTTATACACATTGTAATGCATCGACATTAACTTCGTTCAATTGTTTACATACCCTCAATATCGTTGAGGACTGTGCGAAATATTTCACCGGAATTATTTATCTCTGAAACTATTAACGGTATCGCCCTGAAATTTTGTACGGAGATAAAGGGCACTACTGGAAGTTCATCTATAAGACTTTCAAAAACCGCTTGACTACAAAACGAACATGGCGGCCAAGCGAATTTGAAAATTTTAAATAGACCTTTCTCGCGATTTAATGATCCAAACGCAATGAAACTTGGTACAGGAAATGTTTATACACATTGTAACTGGGTTTCCTTTGCTCCAAGTTGAGCGTTCAATTGTAATGTTTTCTATTAGCCCTGCCTTGCACTTTGATATATTTACTCTGACTAAGATATGTTGTTTTAATGGGCGCCAAGACCTCAACGCTATGTTGAATTCTAAATTTATATTTAACAACACCTAGCTCTGGTAGAACACCTTCAAGAATCTTTTCACTCAGATCGTGGTATGATTTGATCATTAACCCAACTAACAACTGTATCAGGAGAAGGAATTTGGTCTATATCTAATGCTACCTACTGAAAGCAAAGATTGCATGGTAAAAAGAAATGAATTTATTATATATAACCAGTATAGCAAAATTAATAATAATAATAATAATAATAATAATAATAATAATAATAATAATATATTTTGAATTTAAATTGGAGAGTTGCGATTTGAATATTACCGCTAGAAAATTACGTGAAAACGGAGTCGGATGAATTACTGATTTTACACTTATTCCCAAGCTATGAAGTTACTGAAATACTGAATATGAAAAAAAGAGACGAGAGATTACGTAGTTCTGAGTCATTCGCGCTTACCACTGGAAATTGCCGTAGCATTTCCCTCGTACTGGATGTTGAAGAGAGCTTCCCACAGCCTCCTGGACGTCGTCATCTTCTTCGTTAGTTGATGAGATACTTGTAGATATGATAACTTATGGTCCGAACATCGGAACCAACCACACGTACAACCACACTGGTCAAGTTTTACAAAGATAATCGCCTTGTCTCCACGGTGCGCAAACCATATATGCACTCGTCGCCTCCCCTCTCTGGACCCGGCTTCTTCTCGCTCTCCCCTGATTGGCTGAGCCACCACGCGCTACTCCCCTCCTCAGGGTCAATACACTCGGCGCGAGGATGATGTCGTTTACCGTTCCAGGCCATTTCGCCTTTTCTTGAAGCAGCAACCCAGCTTGCGTCATGCTTCTTGACAAGAATAAGCCTGTAGCCGAATTCCCAGTGACTCATCTCTCTCATAATACCCTAACTGACAAAACTCCGTAAAATTCCGTAATCGTATAATTTTCTACGATAATGTTATTCGTAATAATTTGCTTGATAGTGTTTTCTATAACATTGAAAACCTATCTGTATGCTTATAATTTTATAAAAAATGCTCCAAAAAATACCTTAATAATAATAATAAGTTAATAATAATAATAAGTTAACATGAAAACTTCTCTTGGCTGAACAATTTGCCGCGTAAATAAATATAGAATGGCTTCCTACTGACTTATGTCAGTGGCGTAAAATCCCCTCGAAAAACACGTTACATATTCGCCTCGGATCATCGGATGATTTACCGTGACGACGGTCCATTATCCGATTATCCCAGACACGTTAATAAATCCCCATCCAAAATACATATTACATAAATGAAAACACCCTAAATTACATATATATACACTCAAAATTTTCTATTCGCACTTTGCGTCAAAGTTTGTCGTCATTTTGGATTGCTCTATGCAACCAGTCCAATGTTTTTCATATAGAATAATGTTCCACGGATATTTCCGTCTCTCACATTTCTCTATGTTGGGAAAATAGACATAAATAATGTGTGAGCACTATGTATATAAGATGTCACATCACACGCATTGAAGGTGTTCTGATATATACTGTATATATAAAGCTCAATGTTTGTCTGTCTGTCTGTCTGTCTGTCTGTTATGTATACAAATCCACACCGTTTCACCGATCCGAACCAAAATTTGTATACTTACCCTTCGGAACCCTGCGGGTAACCCTGTCCACTTGAAATTTCCGACAGACCACCCCATTCCCTGCATTTAGGCCCTTTGGCCCAAATCTACACCGTTTCACCGATCTCAACCAAAATTTGTATACTTACCCTGTGTAACCCTGTGAATAACACTGTCCACTTAAAATTTCGGACAGACCACCCCATTTCCTGCATTTAGGCCCTTTGGCAAAAATCTACATCGTTTCACCGATCCTAACCAAAATTTGTATACTTACCCTTTGCAACCCTGCGGGTAACCCTGTCCACTTGAAATTTCGGACAGACCCCCCCATTCTCTGCATTTAGGCCCTTTGGCCCAAATCTACACCGTTTCACCGATCAGAACCAAAATGTGTATACTTACCCTTTGGTACCCTGCGAGTAACACTGTCTGCTTGAAATCGCGGACAGACCACTCCATTCCCTGCATTTAGGCCGTTTGGCCCAAATCTGCACCGTTTCACAGATCTCAACCAAAATTTGTTATTTACCGTCTGGAACACTGCGAGTAACACTGTCTGCTTGAAATTTCGGACAGACCACTCCATTCCCTGTATTTAGGCCCTTTGGCACAAATCTACTCCGTTTCACCGATCAGAACCAAAATTTGTATACTTACCCTTTGGTACCCTGCAAGTAACACTGTTTGCTTGAAATTGCGGACAGACCACTCCATTCCCTGCATTTAGGCCCCTTGGCTCAAATCTACACCGTTCCACCGATCTGAACCAAAATGTGTTACCCTTTGTAACCCTGTGAATATCACTGTTCACCTAAAATTTCAGACAGACCACCCCATTTCCTGCATTTAGGCCCTTTGGCAAAAATGTATATCGTTTCACCGACCCGGAACAAAATTTTTATACTTACCCTTTCGAACCCTGCGAGTAACCCTGTCTACTTGAAATTGCGGACAGATCACCCCATTCCCTGCATTTAGGCCCTTTGGCACAAATCTACACCGTTTCACCGATCAGAACCAAAATCTGTATACTTACCCTTTGGTACCCTGCGAGTAACACTGTCTGCTTGAAATTGCGGACAGACCACTCCATTCCCGGAAAGAGGACAGGGTCCGTCAGAAAGGCAATGGAAAAAAGGGGTAAAACCGGACCCGCTCAGTAAACCCTCAGGGTTGCCAGCTCCCGAACTCACCAGCCATGAGCCCTTGAGGATGTAGCACTATCCAGGGTGCACCAGAAGTGGTGGGGCTACACACACCCTGCCTCCTTGAGGGTCTTGAGCAGAAGACATGAGATATTAAGAAAGGAAAAAGAAGGCTGACACCTCGAAGAATGAGGCTATCAGGAATGATTAGTTAGGGCCAATTAAGGCGGGAAAGTGAAAGAGTCGCTAGGCCTCGGATACCCTGATACCATCGGGGTCGGAAGAGAACAAGAGTTTGACCAAGGGGGCTGACAGGAAAGAGAACTGAAAGGAGCCCGGCACCAGTAAGTAGAAGCAATGCCGGACTCAGCTGGGGTCCCGTGGTCGCAAACCCATGTCCCACAAGTTTTGAGACCCTGGTGGGTGGAGGGGGGAGGAGGGGGCAGGTGTGAGAATAGCTTGCTGATTCATCGCGAGGTGACATGAGAGAAATGTCCAGACCCCGCCGTGTTACCTGGTATTGATGACTATGCTGATGTTCATACAGGGTCTTTGCTCGAACCACTGCAGTGTTATGAAACAATGAGTGATTCACCGGTCAATGTGAATAGGACCGGGAACCCCCCCCCCCCCGAACGTCTGTCATCATATATCGTCATCATCTGCGATATTCTCAGGTTCGTGCAGCTTGGACCCTAGCAGTACTCGATAAGCTCTTTCACTACACGCATCGAGTATAGGCCTAAGCCAGAAAATAACGTTCAGACTTTGGAAGACATCGAAGGTAGAAATCTGAATTACCTATATCAGATTTAAAATTACACCATGTTCGTTTAGTAGTAATTTTTCATTACCTTATTATTATCATAAGGGCAAATGACCTAGATGTTACGCCCATTATACCACTAATCACCAACACAAAGTCTTCTACGACTGAGATGTCACGAATTCTGGGACCGCTAATGACTCGACTCGGACTGAAGACAAATATCATGAGAATGATCATTATTTTACAGAGCCTTCCCATAGTGACTTAAGTATAAACATTGTCACTGGGTTTGATAATGTAAGAAATGAATACATAAATAAATATAATTTATGACGTTGAGTGTTAAGGAGACTGAAATATTATCATCATTCCACCGGGCGAAGCCGGGTACTACTGCTAGTATATATATATCACCACAGAACTTCCTAATTTCACTGGAGGTCACTTCCTTATGGTGAAATTTAATATCACTGATCTCACTGAGCACACGATCACACTATTGTGGCAGCGCATCGTGACCATAATACTTAATCTCTCTTTAAAATAGATTAAAAAAATTAATATTGACTTCTGGAAAAAAAAACAGTAAGTGCGCATTACATATAACACTAAATATTTCTGTGCCGTAATCGCCCTGTCTGAATTACCTATATCAGATTTAAAATTACACCATGTTCGTTTAGTAGTAGTTCCCGTAGACCAAATTCTACTTAATACTAGTTCACAACTCAGACCAGTTCCCCTCACACAAATAATACCTTTGTACTAATTACCTTAAATTACACACTTACAACTCTTACATGGCGAGGCCGTAAACAGAAATCACGTGTGCTGTTATGTATGAGTTTCATGAAGGACTGTATCGCCTTCTGGTGGCCCATCTTTTGTCTCGTGGACGCCATAAGCAAAAATACCCTGTTCAAGCGCTCACCCATCTCTAGGAGACAAATGGGAATTCACCAGCGCTACCAAATTCTGGCCTTGGTGTATCGAGACATTTTAGTGCTCAAGAGCATCCGACAATCCCGTCATATTTCCCTGTACCTTAAAAACTCTCATATACTTACATACTACCCCCCCCCCCCTGTGTGACTTCTGATACGCCTGCCTGGAAGACCAGATCTTCCACGCACCAAACACCACACTTACTCATTTGATAGGCTGGCTCGCCAGCTAAACACACTTACTTTATGACACATACTTTCGTAGACTATGTATATTATACGTCCCGTATAATCTGTTTCCCTTACTATCCTCCAGCACATATGCTGTTTTGCCAATACGTTTGGAAATTATAAATGGGCCCTCGTAGAGATAAACGAACTTGGACATGACTTTCTCTAGCTTATTTCCAACCTAGCCAGTGGCTCCCTTAACTTAACGTCATCACGTTGCTCCACTAGCATATTTCTCAGTGTCTGTAACGATGCCCTGTGCTACTGTCCACACATGCACATATTAAAATACCGTCCTCTGCTTTAACCACAGGATAATCCCTACACAAATTAGTGTCCCTTGATAGCATGTCTGCAAGAATGTTATCTTTACCCTTAATATATTTTACTGTGAATTCGTATTCCTGCAGAGCAAGAATCCACCTACTATCTCTGTTAGAACTGAGTTTACAAGTCCTCATATACAGTAATGCATGGTGATCTGTATGGATCTCAAATTTCCCCCCTACTAAATACATTCTAAATGTCCCCAAACTGAAAACAATACCTAAAAGCTCTAACTCAGTAATCGTGTATCTTTTCTCTGCTGCTGTCAGTCCTCGCGAGGCTAAAGATACAATGCACAGATTACCCTCATCATCTTTCTGACATAACACTCCAGCAATGCCTATATGTGAAGCATCTGTCATAACCACATATTCCTTATCTTTCAAAGGATATTTCAGCACTACCGCTTTCTCAAAACCTTCCTTCAGCGCTCTAAAAGCCTGATCATGCTTGGACTCCCATCTCCACCGAGTCCCACTTTTAAGCAATTCCCTGAATGGTTCTACCAACCCTGAGTATTTAAGAACGAACCTCCTGAAAAAGTTGCAAATTCCCAGGTATGTTTTTAACTGTTTAACATTCTGTGGCACCTCTGCGTTAAGTATCTTATTAACCCTACTTTCCTCTCCTGTCACACCTCTACTCGACACTCTATGACCTAAAAATGCCACTTCTGACTGAGAGAATGACAACTTAGACAGCTTCAAAGTGAACCCTGCCTGATCTAACTTCTGAAAAACTATATCTAAATGACGTAAATGCTCCTCAAAACTGCGTGAACTAATTACCGTATCATCAATGTAAATGGTTACAAACGCTCCTGTGTCATCCCCTAATGCGATGTTTAAAGCTCTAATTAAAGCTGCTGAACTACCCTTTAACCCATAAGGTGTTCTACAAAATTGATAAAGGTTATATTTATGACTAAAAGCTGTAAATGGTCTATCTTCGTACATAAGTGGCACTTGCCAGAAACTGGAACTCAAATCTACACAAGTAAAATACTTCTTCCCCTCAAATGTTTGCATTAATTCCTCTATTGACATAGATTTCAGCTGATCTGAACTAATTCTACTGTTAACCAAACGAGCGTCTAAACAAATACGAACTGTGCCGTCGGCCTTGGGTACCGTGATCAAAGAATTAACATATGGACTGATAGAGTGCTCAATAATCCCATCTTCAAGCATCTGGTTAATTTGTGCCTCAACTGCACTCTGATAAGCGAAAGGTACAGGATATCTATGTCCTGTGAATACTGACCTATCAATAACGTTCAATGAATGTGTATAGCAATTGGCCATACCAATGCGATCCTCAAAAACTCTCCTATTACACAATAACACATCATAGAGCCGAACACATTGTTCCACCTCTATATTTCCCTGAAATGCAGCATCACGTAACGAGTCCTCTAGACTACCGTTCGTAATCACACTGCCCACAAAACATGGAGAACCCCGCTCTACGGCTGGCGATATCTCATTTAAAGTAAAAATCACACCTACAACACTACTTCTCTGAATATGGTCTTTGAACGCTACTTCTACTTCAGAATCTCCCCATTTAAATTTCAAACTCCCTACATCATAACATAAGTTACCAGACACTCTACTTAGCCACTCTGAACCCAAGATAACACTGAATACTAAATTTGGAATTACAAGAGAAATCTGCTTTTCTACATGATTATTAATTTTAATGTCTACTAAAACTTGCTTGGAAATTACTTTAGACCTCTTCCCAACAGCTGTGACAACAAAAGTGCTTTTAATTGGCATCTCCTCAAAATTTACTCCAGTTCCTTTCATTTTATCATAAAATGCACTACTTATGCAACTCTTCATACAACCACTATCAATTAAAACATCTGTGTACGCCTCGGACACGTTAAATTTAACTATGGGGCTCTCACTAACCACCTCCTGAATAATACCTTCATCATTTAGTTCACGTAATAATTCATTTCTTACATTTAGGTCATAGGGTTCCTGTACAATTGTATGGACAGGGCATGTTACAGACTGAGATTCTGACCTTACATCGCAGCCTGGTTCGTGTTTAAAGCATTACTACCGCTTGGTGTAGTACTACTTACTACTGCACTGGTCTGGTTGTTCTGGGTTGTGTTAACGGTATCTCTCTGTCCGTTATTACCATTGGGCTGATTCCCTCCTTGACCCTTGTTCTGGTTATAATAATAATTATTATTATTATACCTCCCTTGGTTACCCCTGAAATCATTATTTCGGCCTTGATTTCTCCTGAAATCATTATTTCTACCATGGTAGTTTGTACCATACCCATTTCCTCTGTACTGGCTTTGCTGATTATTATTATTATTATTATTTTGGTTCCCCCTATTTTGAACGTTGGCCCCTTCGCCACTGTTCCCTTGAACTTCCTGGTTCCTATTCTCATTAGGCCTGTTATTATTGTTACCCTGGTTCCTACCGAAATTCTCCTCATAACCACCTCTTCTCAGAGCATCGAATGTACTCAATAAATTCTCCACTTGTGAAATAGATTTAACATTTCGTATACAGGCAGCTTCCTTGATTCTATATGGAAAATGTCTAAGTAATAGCCTGACTACATCACTTTCCTCCTTCAAACTATCCAGATATTTGCACGTTAATACCTGTCCTAAAAAGTACTCGGTCATAGTGTAGTTTCCTCTCGGGTTATATTTCCCACACGCAATTCCCTCACGATGCTGAGACTGAATCACCTCATTCCAAAATTTCTCACAAAATTTAACTTTAAAATCTGAAATATTCTCGAAATTGTCTCTGTAGACAGCAAACCAGTTTCTTGTCTCCCCTACGAACGCTTGCTCTAAAATTTCAACTACCTGGCACCACTCAATACTACCATCTTCCAACCTCTCCCCGAATTTATTTTCTATTGTGTTCATGAACTCCATTGGACAACCCTGCCGATTACTAAATTTGCCTAGTTCTATTTCCCTGTGTGTGCTATTCACATAAACTGGCCTGCTCTGACTATTTTGCTGCCTAATTCTAGCTTTCAACTTCTGTTCTAATTCAGCAATTTTCTCCTCAGCTTTTCTTTCAATATTAGTTACAGTTAACCTAATGCTCCCTTCCGATGCTTCAACTTTACCACTAAATTTAGCTTGTTTCTCACTAATCTCATTAATACTTTCCTTATTCCTCTCCCTTAAAGTATTAACTTCAGTGATTATTTCTGCATGTACTTTATCAATTCTTCCCCCCCAGCTGTTCTTTAACCTCTTTAGTTGCTACTTGAATTTTGTCAATTTCTCCCCCCAATTGCTTTTTGACCTGCTGTGTTTCCAGTTGCACTAGTTCTTTTAAATTTTCAGCCTGTGTACTGATTCTAATTTCTAACTCCTCCTGTACTTTTCCTAATTTTCTGTCTAAATCTGCTACAATTTCTTTAGCCTTCTCTTCCATCACCCCTCTGATTTCTCCTCTAATCTGCTCAAATTTTTAATCTAATTTTAGATTGTTCTCCTCAAATTTCTCACTTAATTTACTGCTCATTTGTTTACTGTTTTGTTCTAATTTAGCATTTAAACTATCGCTCAATTCCCTATTACTCTCTTTATTTTCCCTACTATTTTGTTCAAGTTTAGCATTTAGAGTTTCAGTACTCTCTTTATTTTCCCTACTATTTTGTTCAAGTCTAGCGTTTAAGGCATCAGTACTAATTTTGTTTTGTTGCATAAACTGAAGAAGCAAACTCTCTAACCCTGCTTGACTGTTTTGATTACCCCCCTCAGTATCGGGATTTACCTCCGACATCCCTGTACTGCTTTCATTTCCAAGACTAGCCATACTGCTCGTATCTTCACTATCCAACTGGTGACCACTACGCAACTTCATCTCTTCCTCAGCACTACCCATGCTGATACACACCGATAAATGAAAAAACCCCAAAATACAGGCACAGAAATATATACCCTTCTCCTTCCACAAATGTTATTAGGTTTTCAGCCCCAAGTTGGTAGCGACAAATGTAACTGGGTTTCCATTGTTCCAAGTTGAGCGTACAATTGTAATGTTTTCTATTAGCCCTGCCTTGCACTTTGATATATTTACTCTGACTAAGATATGTTGTTTTAATGGGCGCCAGGACCTCAACGCTATGTTGAAATCTAAATTTATATTTAACAACACCTGGCTGTGGTAGAACACCTTCAAGAATCTTTTCACTCAGATCGTGGTATGATTTGATCATTAACCCAACTAACAATTGTATCAGGAGAAGGAATTTGGTCTATATCTAATGCTACCTACTGAAAGCAAAGATTGCATGGTAAAAAGAAATGAATTTATTATATATAACCAGTATAGCAAAATTATTATTATTATTAATAATAATAATAATAATATATTTTGAATTTAAATTGGAGCGTTGCGATTTGAATATTACCGCTAGAAAATTACGTGAAAACGGAGTCGGGTGAATTACTGATTTTACACTTATTCCCAGGCTATGAAGTTACTGAAATACTGAATATGAAAAAAAGAGACGAGAGATTACGTAGTTCTGAGTCATTCGCGCTTACCACTGGAAATTGCCGTAGCATTTCCCTCGTACTGGATGTTGAAGAGAGCTTCCCACAGCCTCCTGGACGTCGTCATCTTCTTCGTTAGTTGATGAGATACTCGTAGATATGATAACTTATGGTCCGAACATCGGAACCAACCACACGTACAACCACACTGGTCAAGTTTTACAAAGATAATCGCCTTGTCTCCACGGCGCGCAAACCATATATGCACTCTTCGCCTCCCCTCTCTGGACCCGGCTTCTTCTCGCTCGCTCTCCTCTGATTGGCTGAGCCACCACGCGCTACTCCCCTCCTCAGTGTCAATACACTCGGCGCGAGGATGATGTCGTTTACCGTTCCAGGCCATTTCGCCTTTTCTTGAAGCAGCAACCCAGCTTGTGTCATGCTTCTTGACAAGAATAAGCCTGTAGCCGAATTCCCAGTGACTCATCTCTCTCATAATACCCTAACTGACAAAACTCCGTAAAATTCCGTAATCATATAATTTTCTACGATAATGTTATTCGTAATAATTTGCTTGATAGTGTTTTCTATAACATTGAAAACCTATCTGTATGCTTATAATTTTATAAAAAATGCTCCAAAAAATACCTTAATAATAATAATAAGTTAATAATAATAATAAGTTAACATGAAAACTTCTCTTGGCTGAACAATTTGCCGCGTAAATAAATATAGAATGGCTTCCTACTGACTTATGTCAGTGGCGTAAAATCCCCTTGAAAAACACGTTACAACATTGTAATGCACTGGTATCTAATTTAGTTCAATTCTATACATAACCTCAAGATGGCGGCTGTGCGAATTTTAAAATTAAGTTTTTTATTTCTTGTGTCGTAATCATGCGATCGAAGTGAAAGTTTGAATAAAGAACATACGCAATAATTTTCCTTTAATGGTACATGACTCTTTGGCCTTTACATACAACAATCCAACATGGCGACCATCCGAAATATTTAGACGGCTCTGAGTATCTACGAATCTATTATAGCAATCAAACTGATTTTTTAATGTTCATAGGGGCTATGAACATAAGTTCACCTATAGGACTTTCAATAACCTGGTGATCACAAATCCAACATGGCAGCGACGCGAAGTATAAATATGCACATGGTCGTTTCTCGCAATTTAACCATCCGAGTGCAGTGAAACTTGGTACAGTAAATCCTTATACAAATGTTATTCCACTGGCATCTAATTTATTTCAATTGTTTCCATAACCACAAGATGGCAGCTGTGCGTAATTTAAACATCTCGTTTTTACTTCTTGTGTCCTAATCATGTGATTGAAGTTTGAATACCACACGTACACAATAATCTTGATGTAACAGTACATAACTCTAAGCCTTACATATATAAAAGTTCAGCATGGCGACCATCCGAAATAGTTAGACGGTTCTCAATGTCTACGAATCTATTACAGCAATCAAACTGAAATTTTGTATGTTGAGAGAAGCCATTAACATAAGCAGGATATATGGAAATAGGCTGTTTATTTCTTCACAGAACTACTTGTTTTTTTTTATTGATTTTGTAAAATACGTAAAGATAAGCTACGAAGCCTTTCAGAAATGTCATTGTAATGGATACTGTTAATTTTAGCGAAACAGGACGGTCCATTTTATATCCGGCACATTTCTATCAATTCTCACGTGCATGGACTTCTGAAGTCACCTGCGTATGACCAGACACACATTGTTGCCACGTTGCCAGTGTGTGTGATTGCGTACAGTTGATGCTAAGATCCATAAAAACGACGATTTCCATGCTACCCTAGTAATTTCCACAAGTTTCAGCGGCACTTTCTCCCCGACAGACGAATTTCTATGAGGACGGTGGTGTATTCTTTGGAATACACGTTAAGATAGAGTAAGCTTTTGCTTCTCTCTGCTATAGTTCATTCCTTCCTTTTTCTCAAACACCAACAGTGATCTTCTGATTTCTCCTTGTTGGACATGTCTCTTATGTTACCTGTGAGTCTGTTCTAGAGATATATCTTCCATGACCCACCTAGTGTCATCTAGCAGCGAATCTCTGAAGTTCCTCAATTCTTCCCTGTACAAGAGGACTTCTTTATCAATCTGGCCACCAGACCTCGTCGCCATCGCCAGCTATCATCTCCGTGATCAAGAGAACTTCGTCTACTTTTTCACCCTCCAGGCTGCGCTAGTGTTGCCTGCTATCAACTCTTTGAAGATCATTTCATCAAGAGAAAATGTATTTCTGTTATGTTGGTTATTCTTATATGTATTCTTTTTGTCTCCTACCCCCACTTTTTTCCCTTCCCTGGTCCCTCCGTGCTTCGCTGAGCGTGTCTCACTTGTAAGTCAGCAGTCGACTCAGTCAGTTAGAGCTTAACTAGAGCTCGCCTCCTCAACTCGAGAGGCAACCTCTTAAATTCTACGCCATGTTAGAATTTTAGCATCAACCGTCAAGGGGATCATCGCCTTCGCCATGAAGCAAAGCTAAGTACTACTTCCACGTTCTTCAACTTATTTTAATGGATTTTAAATAACTACATGCTTTTTAATGATCATTTTATAGGCAGTGTGAGATTACTATATTTGGGGCAATAATCATCCTTCGCGAGATTTTCTATGTTGGGCTTTTGTCTATCTAAGCCAATCTTAACAGGAAGCAGCATTTCTTATGCTTATTAAATGAGAGATTTCTCACAACGTGGGATACCATTAAATTACCCACTGTCTATAAAATACTTAGCTCGTTCCACCGCTGGAATAACTTTTGCCCTATTCTTCAGTCATGATTGCTCTGGAACCTTCCAGAATCTGCACTCTATCTACCAGTTGTACTGTCATGTATTTTCCACTCACATTTGGGAATACTTTTTCAAACTAAGGAATCTTCCTTATGAACTACTAATCAAGAGCTATTTTTTCTTCCTCCGTTGGGATTTTCTCTGGCGCATTCAACTATAATCTACAACTTTCTCAAGCAATAGACTCTCGCATATCTAGTGCAACTAGTTATTTTCCATCATTGCAATAACTTTCCTTGCCATAAACTCTTTGTGCTACTACAGTGAACTTTTCATCTATTTAACAGACTATAGTGAAAACAGTGTTTGTTCAACATTTCATCCGCGTCGCGTTCGTCCGAATACTATAAATACGGCCATGAACACTTTTCCACCGTCCTATTTGATCTTTCCCAAACCCCTTACTAACAAACCAAAATAATAAAAATGTTACTTTAGGTCTTTTTTCAATGAGGTGTCACTCTCAATTAGTGCCCTCCCTTTTTTCGCTCTATGTACCACGAATTAATGTCTGTAAAACTTCGTGTCTAGTACACGCCTTAAATTATATTGTTTCTCCCTTCTAATTTGGGAATACAATTCTTTCAACTCATAAGTGAGTTATCTCTAGGTTTCACGAAAGGGAAATTTGCCCCATTTGTCTCGTGATCCCTACTTAAACATAGGAGTTCTAGAAACTTTCTTTCGATTGTTCTCTTCAGGTTTCACAATAAGTGACCTGCCCTATTTGTGTAGTAATTAAAAGTAATTCAGCATTAATATAAGAAGTTATAGAAACTTCTATTTTATTCTTCCTGCTTTTTGTTGTTGTTACTTTCGAAGTTGTTATTCTTTCTAAGATGCTTATCTAAAAATTCTTAAAGTACACACCTTGTACTTGATTTATTGTCTAACTTTAATCACTTCAATTGTCTTTAAATTTTTCATTTTATCTTCGCCATTTCAAAATCTTACGAAGATTTTAAAGCATATAAAAGGTTTGAAACCAAAAGAATTGTTAATCGCCTGGCGCAAGCTTTAGATGTTTTTGGAGGTCTGCGACCCCAATTGTTAACAAAATTAAAATTATATATTTGTTAAATTCATTACACTCTTTTGCATTGTTAAATAAATTCAAGATTTCCTTTTTGCTTTATAATTTCTCTAACATAACGGTTAGGCAAGATCCTGTCTTCCTTGACTCTTCCCACTTAATGCAAATAAATCTATTGATAGGGCTTTCACCACTTGTTGCATTTGAGCAAAAACTCTTAGTTGGTAACTTAGTAAAGTCTCTCTTAGCTTTAATAGCTGATTCTAACTGGCCAGTAAGGCAAGCATAGCTCGCTACGCCAGCTTCCTGCTTGTGGAGATTCTCTCCAACACTTATGGTTGTTTTTTCAAAATATAAGTGTTTCTCATTGTCTAAACTTTTAGTCGGCACCTTGCTGGGTAAAAGCTTAGCCATTTCTAAATGCAACTATTGGTTTACTTACCAAAATTATTCCCAAAGGTATAATTGCTTTATCCCTATCCTTCTTGGAAGCATTTGGTCGCTCTTTAGAAATTCTACAATTTCAAAAACTAAAAATCTCGGAGCTGATTCAAATTATTGGCATTCTTCAAATTACTTGTTTAAAAACAAACTCCTTTGAACAGATACACAATAAATCTGTTACTTTTTGTCTTGCCAGACAATCACCCTTCCCCATAGTAGGCATATGTATGCTTGAGAGGGAATACACTAAATAGCGTTCTCGAGAACAGCCCAAGTTCCAGCTGCGTTTCCCGTTAGCTTTGCCCAGGTCCCTACCCACTTTAGGTATCGGAGAGCGGATTTGCAGTGGCAGCCGCCTTTAAGTACATTTAAAGTTAAAATTATAACTTCTTTTGGACTCTCGTCCTATTTCTCCATCCTTTTTCTCCAGTCCGAAACCCACTTCCTTTTCTTTATCATCTTCCCTTGGGGGTTAGGTTATTCCCAAGCTAATAATCTACCCAGACGGTACACAAAAGCTCGTCATAGGCTGCGCCAAGTGTTCAAATAAACATGGAAGCTCTACGGAAAAATATCTAATACCACGGAAATTCTATAAAAAGTAAGTTATATGCCATTTAGTTTAAAATTAGTATATATATAAATCCACATATAAAAATCTTTTCTTTTATTAAAAAGAACATTGTGGGGTTTGACCACAACTGGTGTAAGAGTGAACACGAAACTGCGCGTAACTCCAGCGAGGAAGACAACCAGATAAGTAGTGGCCTGTAATATTACAGTATAACCATAGTTGACTTTTTACAACCATGTAGTCACTCCAAATAGACAAACTCCGGATTTCGATCACCATTTTAGCATTTCACCTAAGAGCATATTATATATTACAATTAACAAACACCGACGAGTTGCACTATCAATACTGCAACTAAATAATTGTACATATTGTAAATATTTTCACCTGTATTTTCAAACATAGATTTTATAGCCTAAGTGTAATGGATCTGATGATGATCGCTTGACGATCGAAACTGGTCATCCTAGTGTATTTATTAATCTCATGTAATTTATTTTAGGATTAGGGCATAACCCAGCTCTTTTGGGTACATTCGTGTTGACCAACTGAAAAGCACCAAACTTTTCTTTTGTTAAAAAGAATATTAAAAAAATAAAAATAAACAATTTTAAATTTATATATTAATGTACTGACTAGCTGGATGTAAGTCAACACGGAGCAATAGCCTATTATATATTAATGTACTGACTAGCTGGATGTAAGTCAACACGGAACAATAGCCTATTATATATTAATGTACTGACTAGCTGGATGTAAGTCAACACGGAGCAATAGCCTATTATACATTAATGTACTGACTAGCTGGATGTAAGTCAACACGGAGCAATAGCCTGTTATATATTAATGTACTGACTAGCTGGATGTAAGTCAACACGGAGCAATAGCCTGTTATATATTAATGTACTGACTAGCTGGATGTAAGTCAACACGGAACAATAGCCTATTATATATTAATGTACTGACTAGCTGGATGTAAGTCAACACGGAGCAATAGCCTATTATACATTAATGTACTGACTAGCTGGATGTAAGTCAACACGGAGCAATAGCCTGTTATATATTAATGTACTGACTAGCTGGATGTAAGTCAACACGGAGCAATAGCCTGTTATATATTAATGTACTGACTAGCTGGATGCAAGTCAACACGGAGCAATAGCCTATTATACATTAATGTACTGACTAGCTGGATGTAAGTCAACACGGAACAATAGCCTATTATATATTAATGTACTGACTAGCTGGATGTAAGTCAACACGGAGCAATAGCCTATTATATATTAATGTACTGACTAGCTGGATGTAAGTCAACACGGAGCAATAGCCTATTATATATTAATGTACTGACTAGCTGGATGTAAGTCAACACGGAGCAATAGCCTATTATATATTAATGTACTGACTAGCTGGATGTAAGTCAACACGGAGCAATAGCCTATTATATATTAATGTACTGACTAGCTGGATGTAAGTCAACACGGAGCAATAGCCTATTATATATTAATGTACTGACTAGCTGGATGTAAGTCAACACGGAGCAATAGCCTGTTATATATTAATGTACTGACTAGCTGGATGTAAGTCAACACGGAGCAATAGCCTGTTATATATTAATGTACTGACTAGCTGGATGTAAGTCAACACGGAGCAATAGCCTGTTATATATTAATGTACTGACTAGCTGGATGTAAGTCGACACGGATCTTGCCTAAAAATGACCCTCGGAACCCTCTTTCCATTAGTCACCAACATTTCCATGGACTCATGATCATTTAATCACGAAGCACTTTATTCTCAACCGGTGTGAACTCTTATACGAGAGCTCCAACGTTTATCTTGAGAGAATCTAGAATTCGAGTTGTATTTATTTGAACTAAAGTAGCCTATTTACCGAATTACTACAGAATAAAATAAGTAATGATAATAAAAAAGTGAATAAATATGCAAGCTAAATACCTCGCAGCAGACAACAATACGTTAAGCACAGATAAATGCTGTTTAGCTTCCCATTAAAACTCTTTGGTAATAAATGTATTATTGGCAATTTGCAAAGCCAAAATTCTGATAATATAGATTTTAAAAGCGTTCAGGAGGGCTCTACAAAATGAAAGCGATAACATTGTGACAATAGACAGGAGTGATTGCCTGACATTCTTTTATCGGATTGATCACTGTTTCATGAGATAACGTAACGAGTAAACAACACGAGCGTCTTCTGCAATCAGTTCGGTCTTTCTAAAACCTTCATTGAAACAACTATTACTGCTGCTCTGATTACAAGATGGTTTATGGACAAGCAACATTCAACTATTAACATACTTTCTTCTTTGTGTTTATTAGAACAATTTAGAAAAACAATATCTAGGCCTATTAAGAAACATTTTATGGTTTCGTCTTGTGCCAGCCTACAACTGCTGTATGGTGTATAAATAAATATCTACTTAGTGTAAAACAAAGTCCCCGATTCATGGATGTCACGGGTAATCTCGAGAACCACTGGACAGATTTCGATGCGGTTTTTACCATTCTGTAAAGGATATCTGGAGGTAGGTTTCAGTGGAAATTAATTTATTTATGATCAAAGGAAGCCAAGCAGTAACGATTTTAATGTAATAGTCGATAGAAAACCTGGCGTCCGTGTGCTTTTTAAGCTTACGCTGGGAAAACCGTTAAAAGTATCTCTATACTATGAGTGTAACAATTGTACAGCATGAAAAGTTCTACTATAAAGTCCACGAGAGCATATCCCGATCTTGAATACATCACACACTATAAATGTTTTTACGTTTTCATTTCTTCCAACAATCTCCATTCAATTACTGAGGCAACAGTTTACGAGATAGCTAGGGGCGAGCCTATCACACCAGGTATAGCCTAGCTAGCGGGCGATCATATTACCCCAGATACAGCCAGCAGCAAACTGTCGAGTCGTGTTGAGTTAAGACTTCAGAGAAGAGTGGTTGTTTTAGGAGTTTTCCTGGAAGTGCAACTCGGCTTTTCTTCATTTCGCCTGTGAACTTTTCGTTCCGCAAAACGCACAGTCAAGATTGGACGGAAGGGGGATTTGTGTTTCATGCACCCCGCCATTCTTAAATTACGTCTGACAAGAATTCGTTGCACATGAATCTCCATGATAATATAATTAATAGTCCAGTCAGTGATTTTAACCCATCATGCCGAGACGTAAAACGGATATATGTCGTAGTTCATTGACATAGAAAAGAGCGCATATCATGTAGTGCATTCATAACTGTTCCCGGGTGAAGCTAGGGCGGATTCCTAGTAAATAAATAAATAGGTGAATACAGGAGACGGCACAATCACGAGCTCTACGCACGTGTGGAAAAAATTAACTGATGTGATGAGAAAAAGAAGAATTTCATTTTATGGCCATATGACACGAATAAGCTCCATGAGATTGACAAAGAGAATCTTGACCTACTTTCTAGAGAAGGAAACTAAGGGGGCATGGTTCACTGAGATAGGCAGAGATTTAAAGGAAATTGGGATTTCATGTGACGATGTGAAGGAGCGTGTCACTTGAGATGAAAAACCTAAGCTTAAAATAGGCATGAAGTGGACGGAAGAACGGAAGCAACAACATCAAGAATTTTATAAGATTGAGAACCAGTAGACTGGGAGAAGGGAGGGAGAAAGGAAGGAGCAGATTTCTTTCCTGTGTATTTTTTGTCGTTATTTGTTTTAAGTTGAAAAGTGCACGGATATAAAGAGACGGAGAGAGAGGGAAGAAAAAATGCATACCAATTTCTTCTTGTGAGGAGAAGGCTACAAGAGATAGAGGGAGAGAAGACACTACTGGGCGAATATTAAAGCTCGACGCAGACACCAGTGGAAATAGCGTGGACCTTAGTTGGCCGAAATGCAACAAGACGAAGAAATAAATAACATAACATTTTCATTTGAGACTGTTTTGCCTTTCAGCATCCAGTCTGCAAGCCTCTGTTTGCGAACAAGTCACCTGCATGGTCCCCTATTAGCCCTTAAGGGGCAGTTGACCTCGTAGTTCCGCCCATTAAAACAACAACAACAACAACAACAAGTAACTATTAGCCCATAGCAGTGCTTGATTTGTAAAAGAAGAGGTTCCGATACTGTGGGCTACTGGATGGTGGTGGGAGGGGGGTGAAGGGGAACATATGGAATATCGAAATATAGAGTTCTAAAAACGATATTTTTACGCTTTTCTGATCACTTTTAAAAATTAATCAGTGAACAAAATAGCAATGTAATTATGATTGCAATTTTAAATTAAATTGAGACTGCTTTAGCAACATTTTTCTTACCATAGCCGTTGGCCTATATTGAATTTTAATGTAGGCCAACTAGGCTACTATTCAAACTATGTACTTTATGTTCGACCCTAACTATTATGTGTCAGAAAACTGTATCAATGAGGCTCATTATGACACTATTTTTCATTATGAAACAGTTTCTCCCACCAATCAGAGCTCAAGAAACAGTTGTGTGACCAATTAGAGAAGGATACCTTCGCGCATGCGCTCAAAATCTAACATGTCTATATAAATTACCGAAAGTGCACCGTCCATATGTTCGCGTAAATAAACTGGTGAATATGAGACAAGAAATAGCACTATACCTTAATATCCCCAAAACCAATTTCTACACAGCGCGTGGTTTTGAAACGACTTCGGTGACAGTTTTACTGAATAACGGTGCACAATCGGAACATATGGCATTGAAGCACACAGAGCGCATGCGTCGGTTGTCCAGAGAGCTTGGAAAAGAGAGATATACTACCCACCGCAGCACCCGATCACAACATTCTAGTGACTGAACAGATATTTATGAATATTTAAGTTAAAACATATAATAAAGTTATAATTATCGTCGAACATAAACAGTCGTATGCAACTCGTCTATAATGGTAACTAAGACACTCGTATGGAAATTATAAAACTCGCATACGCTCGTTTTATAAAAATAATCGTGTCTTAATTATAGCCATTATAGGCTCGTTGCATAATGTACTATTATTTCAATTTTTTTAACGTAATTTAAAAAATTAAATACGTTCGGTTTGAAAATACACACAAGTTCACCAACAATTATGTATTTCTTGTTTTATAATTGTGTCTTTACAGTTTTCTGAAAATATTATCCAGTCAAAGACCAAGTTGATCTTGACTTATAATTTATGTTCCATAGTTCTAAAAATTATGTTATATATTCGACTTTTCCCCCGATCAGAGGTTTCGGTACGGCGTACAGTGCGTGCCATCACAAATCCAGCCCTGGTCCTTAGGACTGTGCTCTGCTTCTACACCTCTGACGTTGAAGTCGTTAAATCTTTACATATAAAACTAACTTAAGATCGCGGGTTCAAGCCGTCGGATATTTTAAGAGCGTTAAAAATCCCTCAGTATGCCTTCCTTCGGAGGGGAAGTAAAGCCGGCCGTCCCATGTCATAGATTTATGGCATGTAAAAGATCCTTCCACTAATTACACCTGTGTGAAGCTAAATTGTATAGGTTAAGAATGTAAACAACGCTCTTAGGATCCTACGTTCGTTGCCAGGAGCCGACTGCGGTGGCGTCTAGTAGCTAAGGTCTGAACTAGTAGTCGTTGACAGTGGCGTTTGGCGGCAAAAGTAGGAACTATTTGAAAAATTCAAAGTCTGCAGTCCTTACTTGAATTAAAAAACAGATAACACACACTATGACAGTCATCAGAATTAACACCAGTTATCAGACAGATTCTACACACACCGAAAGTACACGGGGCTACATGCCCCACCATCTGAGTCGGCTCATACGAACAGCTTCATCTAGTGTGTTCATTCCTAAGGATTTAAAAAGTTAGATTTGCATTTCCAGCGACTATTTCGCGAATAAACCGGAATAAATATTTAAAGCAATTCATTAAATTCTCGTGGATGCGTTATATTTCATTATGAACAACATTACCATGTATTCAAAAAACATACGATCCATGTCGCTACCTTTGTCAGCAGAAGAATGACGAAATGTGTTGCCAGCGTAAGCTTATGAAGTACCGGTAATCAATAAATATTTAAAGCAATTCATTAAATTCTCGTGGGTGCGTTATATTTCATTATGAACAACATTACCATGTATTCAAAAAACATACGATCCATGTCGCTGCCTTTGTCAACAGAAGAATGACGAAATGTGTTGCCAGCGTAAGCTTATAAAGTAATCAATAAAACGGAGCTTAAAACCCAGGGAGTAACAAGTAGTTCCGTGAGGAACTATACAGCCTATTTTCATATATCCTACTTATGTTAATTGCCTCTATCAACATACAAAATTTCAGTTTGATTGCTGTCATGGATTAATAGATATTGAGAACCGTCTAAATATTTCGGATGGTTACCATGTTGGATTTTAATATATTTAAGCCATATAGTTATGTACTTTTAGATGAGGATTATTGTGTTGGTTCGTTATTGAAACGTTGACTTCGATCCCATGATAAATAAAAAAAACTTTGAAATTTCGCACAGCCGCCATCTTGAGGTTATGTAAAAAATTGAACTAAATTAGATGTCAGTGCATTGCAATTTTTATAGTAATTTGCTGTACCAAGTTTCACTGCGTTTGGATGGTTGAATCGCGAAAGTCTATTAAAATGTTTCAACTTCGCTTGATCGCCATGTTCGTTTTGTAGTTAACAGGTTTTTGAAAGTTATTTAGGTGAACTTGTAGTAGTGTCCTTTGTCACCGTACAACATTTCAGAGTGATATGAGTAATACTGTAGTTTCGGATTGGTGGATGTTGGATTGGTGAGACGGAATTCAATTTTAAGGGCACGGTCGGGGTCGGCCAAAATAGTACTATGACTTTACCGCGTTTCATTGAAATCGCTCCAACCATTTAGAAGTTATTAGGGGACACACACACACACACACGCGCGCGAACACAAGGTTATCTCATAAGCCTATTTTTTTTTTTCATAAATGAAAATAGGCTACAAATACAGGGAGCTGTCGTCACTATTACCGGCAGTCGTCTGAATCCAAGACCACGCCCCTTTTGTACATGCAACATGGCTACCGGTACTTCTGAATAACAAAGATAGATTCGTCACACAAGGTGACGCGTTATGCCCAGTTGAAGATAAAATCCTGCCTGAGTCTAACAGAACCCTATGACTGTGTAGAAATAGTCACATTTTCGCAGCAATACGTACAACACTAACCTCAAATCATCGACTACGCCTCTTAACTCTCTGCTAAAACCACTAATCCCGTGTTAGTATTCTTTGTAAACAAAGGAAGGACGTTAACCAAAAATGAGTGTGTGATAAGGGCTCAGCGATAACGGACATGGTGCTTTGTTGTCAAAATAGAGCACTGCCATTGGCTAATTGTAGTCAAATTCTGACAGCTTTTGATCTAAATGGAAAGAGTGACATATGAAAGGAATAAGCAGCGCAAATTTCTCCGCAATGTTCATGCTAGAAATGTGCAAGCATTGAGAGCCAAGCAGTGGCAGTCTGAATGGGCTCTTGCTATGACTGCACGTGGGAGTGACGCCATGTCTTCTCGTTTTTCTTTCTTTTTTCAGGGTGCGGGCTCAATTGTTGCGCGGGTCATTATGGCTTCACGTGTAATAACAGTCATTTATCAGGGGGCCATGGCAGCGAGTTCCGCTGCGCTGCGCAGTTTTCAAGGCCGGTCAAACCACGGTCAAGATCAAGGAGGCTTCTGGCAGGAGAGCAGCTCACAGCATCTCACCTGCTGACATCCGCGCAAGTGAATACTAATGCTCCCGAACAGGTGGATTAAATCCATTATCCTCAGAAGTTTCCAATATGTCTCCAATTAATTTTGGCAGCATTACCGAAGTCAACGATCAGAACTTTGAGCCCTTTTGAAAATCATTGAAAGCCAAATATGTCCAAACGGATCATGCAAAAGAGATGGTTGGTTGGTTGGTTCCTCAGTTTAGGGATTGCGAAAACGAGGTCATGTAGCCCCGTGTACTTTGGGTGTGTGTAGAATCTGTCTGATAACCGGTGTTAATTGTGATGGCTGTATTAGTGTGTGTTATCTGTTTTTAATTCAAGTAAGGACTGCAGACATTCTATTTTCAAGTAGTTCCTAATTAAAACTAAAACTCAGCAATTCTTCTAGGTTTGTGCCGTGTCTTGTGTGGGGTTTCGCCAAGGACACCAAGCTGGCTCATCGGCGGGCTCTTGGTTTCCCCGCCCGGACCCCCACTGGAGTAGCGAACTGCGCGCCACCTCCCTTTATATTAGGTGCAACTGCACCTCTTGACTGCGAGAACTAAAAGCTCAAGCAGCCTCAACCTCCCTATGAAGGCGTCCAAACGCCACCGATCTATGCAAAAGAGAACATGTCCATAATTGAATGTGCTTCATTGCGCATTTATTTACAGACTAGCGGACCCGCGCGAGGAATCTCGCATGTTCATAAACCACACTTTCCCCAATAGGTTTAAAACGAGAGACTTAAGGAGAAAGGTTGTTATCTTTCTATTTCACCCAAATGATTATAGAACACTATTAACATTTCAGTTAGAATTTCATGTTCTACGTTCCCTAACTTAAGAAGATAATCACTGAAAATTGGATCATCATAACATTCACCGGCTATTCGATATTTATGAAGTTATATGATTTGAGTACTCATTGCTCTGATTTACTGTTTCTGAAATCCATGCAAAATGACAAAGGAAAGGCCCCTGAATGTTAAAATGACATGAAACAGGTGTCACAGCGGCTAAAATGTGAAGTGGACAGGAATTATGGAGCGTATTTTCCTACAGCAACAGTATCTGAAAATCGCACACTTCGTACTTTTTTGAAGTCTTTTTTAAAAGAAATTATAGTTATTTATGAAATTAGAGTGCAATTCGTCACTGCTAATGTCTATTCTCTTCAATTTGAATGCTCATTTACACGATCAGTCGCTTGTGAACGCCGCAGGAGGGATCTATACTACTGAAATAATATATATGACATGAGCTGCCTTCTCGCACATTGTTTGCATTTCAATATGTTACTTTCATTCAGTTGTGAGATACGTTTTACTTTGTAGATTGTGAAAAAGCTGTAAGTTATTTGGTGGACATGTTCGCCTTTGCATGTCCCCTCGTCATTTTTATTTCGACTTTAGTGCGAAGAAAAAACACCATCCTTTTGCCTGTTCTACGTTAATGAAATGCCCACGAAAACATTTTAGCTCAGTGAATGAAAAATCAAACACACAACTGCTATTAAAAATGTTCAACTGGAGTTTTAAAAAGGTATTACGTGTTATTTCACGTTGGCTATCTGCAGAAGCTGGACAGTAAACAAGCACGCGCTCGTGAGACCTCTAGTCCCAGTCCATTATTGACGTCTGGAGTGAAAGTAAAGCAGACGTTTGGATGTAGTGTATTGTCAGAAGATGTTTAAAAGGCTCTTAAGTCATCCCTCAAAACGTTTCGTTGTCAAATTCAACAACGGTGGACTATGTTGGCATGACTATTTCTTTTTTACTTTCTCTATTAGCTTATCAAAATTGATGTTTTTCAATCGGTCAACATGATTGTACGAATTTTACACGATTCACGATTGATTAATTTCGATTGCTAAGGCAACACTAAAAAATGGCTTCCAACGTGATAATGTTTAATAGTTTTCATGCAGGGCTCGTGTTAGGGTTTTAATCTACTTCGACCACAGGATGCGCCCACTGTCCGAATGCTATGCATATATTTTTGTAAAATTTTTCCTCCTGGTGAGAACCGCATTGATGCGCTCCTTTTTCCACTTAAGTGGCGATCAATCTTTGAGAGTTTACACTTTTGTCCGATATCACTGCAAGCGACAGTTTTGTATGAGAACAAGTCTCAGATTTACCCCAAGGACAGCGGACTCAGACATGTACAAGGTGTGTTCAAAACGTAACGAGCCGGAGCCATAATTACAGAAACCAGTACCTGTATGTTAGAAGTATTGGCCCTGGCTGTTGAGGCACTTGTCCCACTGTAACACGGGGCGGTGAATGGCTGTCTCATAAAATTCCCTGGACTGCGATGTGAACCAATTCCGCACATACAGCTGGACGTCGGCGTCCGAGGTGTATCGTTGGCCCCGCAGAGCCCTTTTCAGGGGACCAAACATGGCGTAATCACAGGGAGAGAGGTCTGGCCTTTATGGAGGGTGGCCGAGAACCTCCCATTTGAATTTCTGCAGGAGTGCCGCGACTATGTTGGCCGTATGAGGTCGTGCATTGTCGTGGAGCAGAATGACCCCACGGGTGAGATTGCCTGGTCGTTTTGTTTTGATCGCTTGGCGAAGGGTGGTCAAGGTTTGTGAGTAACGCTGGGCATTCACTGTTGTCCCGTGCGGCATGAAGTGTATCAGAAGGGGGCCATCTTGGTCAATGAAGAACGTCAGCATTACCTTTCCTGCACTCGTGTGGATGGCCTTACCTTTTTTGGGTGGTGGTGACCCTGGATGCTTCCACTAGAGGCTTTGTCGTTTGGATTCTAGTTCGAAGTGATGACACCATGACCCATCTCCAGCCACCACTCGTGTCAGGAACCCATTCCCTTCCCTTCCCTGCAGATGACAAAGACAGTGGGCCATTGGACATGCTTCCTGGTGTGGTTGAATACTGTGGGGCAACCATTGGGCACACACTTTGCGCAAGTGCAGTCGTTCCTTCATGATGGTGTGCACACGTCCGACGCTCAATCCGACCACGGCGGCTATGGCGTTCACTGTCACTCAGCGGTTCTGGGTAGTGAGTGCATCAACCAGCTGAACGTTGTCATCGGTAATACAGGGGGGTGCCCCAGACCGGGCATCATCGGCTAACGACACCCGTCCTTCCCTGAAGCGCTTGTGCCACGCCTTGACCCTTGCAAGGGACATGCAGTGTTCGCCGTACACTGGTGACATTCAACGATGAATGTCCGTTCCCCCTACTCCTTCCGCTGTCAGAAACCGAACAACACCTTTTTGCTCATCGTTTGACGCCTCCATGTCACTGTTTGCAATGCGACTGGCAGCGTTGGACGATTGATGCATGCTGCTGCTCGCTTTGTTTCGTCACGTGATGTGCACGCGTGCCCTCTAGCGACGGGCTGTGACCTTCCACGCTCTGGTCGGAACCACGCCACGATTAGCCGATGTAGTCACCGGTTTGCGCATTCCAGCCTCCGGCTCGTTACTTTTTGAACGCACCTTGTATATACGAGATTCGCCACCCACGGCTTTCACTGGAAGATCTGCACGACTGACGGCCACCACACACCGGATGACAACTGCAAATGCCAACTGTGGATTGAAATGTTCGCAGTACCACCTGAAGAACTGCTCTAAAAGGACTATTACACTCGCAAATTACGCCAAAGACCTATAAATTCATGTAAACGCGTCTGAAGTGCACATTGTGCTTTTCAAATAATAAATAAATATTTTTGTGAAATAAACGCAATACTGTATTTGTGTTTTGTATGTATTTTATTACAGAAAAGGAACCTAACATGATTGCACAAGTTCTGTCCTCCTAGATTGCAAAAGAATCACACTGAGACGGGCTGAAAAGCGGTCCACGACGACTAATTTCATGTAAAGTTTTCATTTTCTTTAAATTTAACAATTCTTTTGTTGTAAATTCGTTTTAAGCACTTCGGATATCATCGCCATAATCCCCGTAACGTATACCTAAGACTGTGTTTGACAGCTCGTGCTCTGTTCTTTCTCGTCGGACAGGTCCTTCACTCCCACAACCTGCTTTCTGAACATTTCCCTGTTTGCTATGCCTTCTGACTTAATCCCATACTTTTGTCAATTCCGGTGTGTTCTTTCATCCATGGGACTTGCATCTTCCTGCTTTTAGGGAAGTTTAGAATCCTGTAGGCGAGCCTCTCTGGCCCTATAACGTGTTAGATGATAATACTGTTATTTTTAATACTCGGAACAAATACGAGAAGAAACATAAAACTACACCATTTTAAAATTTATTTTTCATTCTTACTGTAGACTCACTGTTTCCAAAGAGTTCAAGAAACGAAGTTATCATTATCCTTCGTTCTCTTTGCCCTAGGCCTACTAACATAACTATTAGCTGTAGCTGAAACATCACGAAACTTAAGCTCGTTAAGACATATCTTTACATATAAAACTAACTTAATATTCACATCACATTTTTATGGTACGTTCTCAATATCCAAATGTTTATATTTTTCTCTTCACAATCCCCCCCACAGGGGCTCACATATAGTAGGACGTGGGTTGACGACCACGAGACCCCAGCTGAGTCCAGCATTGCTTCCACTTACTTGTGCCGGGCTCCTCTCCGTATTCTTACCTGTCGACCTCTCTTGGTCAACTCTTGTTCTCTTCCGACCCCGACGTTATTAGGGTATCCGAGGCCTAGGGAGTATTTCACTTTCCCGCCTTAATTGGCCCTTGTCTCATCTTTCCTGATCCCTCATTCTTCGAGGGGTTAGACCTCTTGTTTTCTTTTCATTATATTTCCTTTTCTCTTTGAGGTTACCGCACTGTTTTTGTGAATTGGCTCCCCGTGTATCTAAAAATTACCTTAAGCGAATTTTTTGAATCTACACTACATTTTGTAAGTATTTTCAATTTCAATTGCACTTTGTGAGTGTTTTGAATCTGAAATGGCATTTTTCAATCTAAATTGCATTGTGTATTTTCAATTGCATTTTGTAAGCATTTCGAATCTACATTGAATTGTGTACGCATTTTTTTTACAATCTATTCCTTTTGTGAGTATTTTCCTTCTAAATTATCTTTTTGTTAGTATTTCCACTCTCCATTTTGTGAGTCATTTCAATCTGAGTTCCATTCTGTAAGTATTTTCAGTTCACTTTCTTTTCGTTATGGTTTCCATCTCATTGTCATTTTCGCTATCACCCAGACCTCTAGGAGCCGATAACCTAGATGTTAGGCCCTCAAAACAACAATTATCATCATCATCATCACAATACCCCCACAGTCCCATTCTTTTAACATGTCCATACAAAGTCAATCTCCTTTTCTTCGTTGTGGCAGCTTCGGTGGCGTAGTCGGTAGCATGCTGAGCTTCTATGCCCAAGATCGCGGGTTCAAACCCGGCCGATGTCGTTGGATTTTTTAAGAGCGTTAAAAATCCCTCAGTATGCCTTCCTTCGGAGGGGAAGTAAAGCCGGCGGTCCCATGTCATAGATTTAGGGCATGTTAAAGAACCTTCCACCAATTACACCTGTGTGAAACTAAATTGTATAGGTTATGAATGTAAACAACGCTCTTAGGTTCCTACATTCGTTGCCAAGAGCCGACTGCGGTGGCGTCTGGTAGCTAAGTTCTGAATTAGTAGTCGTCGACGGTGGCGTTTGGCGGCAAAAGTAGGAACTATTTGAAAAATGCATAAGTTTGCAGTCCTTACTTGAATTAAAAAACAGATAACACACACTAATACAGTCATCACAATTAACACCGGTTATCAGACAGATTCTACACACACCCAAAGTACACGGGGCTACATGACCGCGTTGTCGCAGCCCCTAAACTGTGGAACCAACCAACTTTCTTCATTGTGTTAGTGATATTTTCAAATCCTTCATACAATTCTCAGTCTGGTCTTAAGTGGAAGGTAAATTCATCTGTTGTTTTCCTGTGTCCAAGGATATTATTATCTCCCAGAGCAGAGCAGAGCAGAGCCCACTGGCTGATGTCGGTCACAGGGACTGTGTAGTGTACCCAGTAAAAACTAACTTGGACAATACTAGTAGTATATCCAGTTTCCAGTTCTCAAGGTTGTCTCTGCCTCGCTGCGGTGGATGTGACAGCAGTAGCCTAATATTACCAGCTATGGTGATTGTTGCTGTGTCTGCCTCAGGGGCATATACAAGCTGAGGGGGTTCCAGCACCCCCCCCCCCCCCCGAAAGCCAATACAAATTGTATTGCTTTTGAAAAAGCATAACATAATGTTAAATTTCGTTGTACACTAATGTTAACTTATTGAGTAAGTTATAAACAATATTAATATTGAAATTAGACTACCTCATGGTGTAGTGGCTAGCATTCTTGGCTGCCACCCCGGAGGTTCGAATTGGATTCATGGCTCTGCCAAGAAATTTTAATTCTGGTCTGAGGGTTGGAACGGTGTACACACAGCCTTGTGAGGTAAAACTGAGAATTCCACAGTACGGTACTTTCCAGATATAAATTATCAATTAAAAAAAAAAAAAATAGAACATTCATTAAGTATAAAATTTTATTTGTGTGTTGTGTTGTATTTTACAACTTTTTGTATTGCCACTAATTGTAGGCTATTAACAATTAACTCCTATCTAAAATAATTACATAAAGTTATATGCTCTAAGATATTGGTTGATATTTTGTGGTGACAATCCCCTGAAAATACTCACAATTTCCCAGCATAGACACCCCGCCCCCCGAAAAATATTGTATATATGCAGGGCCGGATTTAAGAATATACCGCCTATAGGCTCAAGTCCATGGGCCTCCCCCTCAATAGTTCATATTTGCTTAATACATTTGTTTTACACGACAAAAGGATAGAATTCATTGTCGTTTTCATCTTTTTTAAACATAAAGTTCATTTAGTTTAGATAAAACTACATATTTAATGGCTTACATAATAAATGTTATAATGAAATTAGTTATCTACTTGTTTTTTAAACTTACTTCTTCTAAGATTCGTTAAAAATGGAATGGGTTTCGAACTTAATCAATTAATTTGATCAGTGATCACTATTTTACTCATATTTTTATATTTTAATACTAATGAGTATCTTTTGTGTAATTGAAGAACTGTGTTCAATTTGAATCAAGTTGTCCAACATGGTGAAATGAAATTACACAAAATGTAGTTAATTACTGGTTTATTTGTTGAAAAATATACAAACTTCTCTAAAACAACTCACCCCACGTAATCTTCGTGTTCAAATTTACATAGCTTTCTTACGAGATTTCCTAATGGCAACCTCGTTAATAATATCCTCATATGAATGTGTTTTTGTTATATTTGCCTCAATACAAAGTAATGAAAGTGAGTTTACCCGTATTTCAGAAATACTAGTTCGCAGATAGTTCTTAACTCTCCTAAGGCAGGAAGAACTGTAGAAGGACTAAAACATATTTTTAAGTAACTTCTATTCTTATATTCGTACGGAAAATATTATTAACGCCTGAAATATTTCATTTTAGCTTTTGAATGAATTGACAAACTGCCGCCCTACTTAGCCTATTTAGAAATACCGCCCTGTATATATGCCCCTGGTCTGCCTCGTAGTGTAGTGGCTAGCATTCTTGATTGTCACCGCAATTCTCGGCTCTGCTATGAAATTTAATTCTGGTCTGAGGCTTATTACAAATACCCAGCACAGTAACTCAGGTTATTATCGTGTTCAGTGTTGCCTTAGTAAAGATATTAATGCTTTCTGGTAAATTTTCTTCAGGTTTAGGGAAGTTCCCATTGTCCGACTGAAAAAGCATTCATTTCGAACTCAGGATATCAGACAGATTCTTCACACCCAAGTACACGGGGCTACATGACCACGATGCCGTAAAGCCCCTAAATGAAACAACAGCAGCGATTGTTTTTTTTATAAGGGTGGAGTAATGAGGTACTGTAAAGTCTACACTTCGCCACTAATTACCCGTTCTTAGTCATATCCCCCCACCCCACCTGAGGAGAAAGGAAGCACCTCCCTCATTACCAGTTCACCAGGAATTTTGCTACCCAATGCCACAACAACGGTGGCGTAGTTGGTAGCATGCTGAGCTTCTATGCCCTAGGTTGCGGGTTCAAACCCGGCCGAAGTCGTCGATTTTTTAAGAGCATTAAAAATCCCTCAGTATGCCTTCCTTTGGAGGGGAAGTAATGCCGGCGGTCCCATGACATAGATTTATGGCATGATAAAGAACCTTCCACTAATCACACTTGTGAGAAGCTAAATTATAGGTTTTATTTGACTAACGCTCTTAGGTTCCAACGTTCGTTGCCAGGAGCCGACTGCAGTGGCATCTAGTAACCAAGATCAGAACTAGTTGGTCGTTGACGGTGGCGTTTGGTAGCAACAGTTGGAAGTACTTAAAAATCGAATGTCTGCAGTCCTTACTTGAATTAAAAACAGATAACACACTAATACAGCCATCACAATTAACACCGGTTATCAGACAGATTCTACACACGCCCAAAGTACACGGGGCTTCATGACCGCGTTGTCACAGCCCCTAAACTGAGGAACCAATCAACCAATGATCGTCACAACGACCAGCAAGTGTATTGGCCGGTCGGCTCTTGAGGGACAATTTTAACCTAAACCGGAGCTGGCGGGAAGAGTGGTCAAACTCAACATCTGATACTAATGCTCATGAGCTAAATCCAAGTCGGAAAATGAATGTATTTGATCTGCCAAGAAAACTATGGTGTCGCCTCAACAGACTGAGAACTGGGCATGGACACTGCAATTTCTTGCGCCATAAGTGGCGCTGGATGGATTCTCCAATGTGTGAATGCCGTGAAGAGGAGCAGACCATGGACCATGTCATCCTGCGCTGCCCTCTTCATGCCAACTCCGGAAGCCCCAGCGACCTGTTTCATCTTTCAGAAAGTGCTGTATTGTGGTTAACAACTTGGCCCTGGACTTATGAATTAGGCTACTTGTTATAATCACCCTTTATAGGGCAGAACCGGGTGAGTTAACCGTGGTATTTACGGCTTGACTGCTGGCAGTCGCTCACATCCGGGAGGCGAGGAGGTTCGAATCCCCCCGCCGACAACCTTGAAGATGGTCTTCTGTGGTTTCCCATCTTCCTTCCAGGCAAATGCCGGGGTTGGTCCCTAACTATAGGCCACAGCCGCTACCTTCCAACTCCTCGTCCTTACATTCCCACTTTCCTCTCAAACGGTACTTGTAGCTCACCCATTGGGTGTCCGTCTCGTCTCGAAGCAGCTACAAAACTGGCGAGCCGAACATGTCCTCGGACACTCCCGGCACTAAAAAGCCATTAAAAAAGGGCAGAATATTATTGAAGATCTTTTGTTCGTATTTACATTAATTTAATTTTAATTGTTTAACCCTAAAATTAATTATTATTAATTTAGATTTTTGATTTCTTTAACATTTTCATGTTCTTTAAATTACGCTGATAAAATAGTAGATTTTTAATTTTTATAAGCTTATTTATTTTTAATTATAATTTTATTATGTCTACCATTTTTAAAACTTTCCAATATTAATTGTTTTTATTAATAAAATTGTTTCATGTACTTTAGGTCAGGGAGATAAAGAGATAATATATTGTTTTCAGTAATATTGAAAATCCACAGCCTGCTTCCAGTCTCCGACCGGGTCAGGAATGGAATGAATGAAGCCCCTATCTAGCGGCGAGGATATGAACTGTGCCGGCTGCCGAGGCCTGACGCACTCCTCTGGGGCAATGATTAAATGAATGACAGATGAAATGAAATGATAGTGGAGAGTGTTGCTGGAATGAAATTTTGACAGGGAAAACCGGAGTACCCGGAGAAAAACCTGTCTGCCTCCGTTTTGTCCAGCACAGATCTCACATGGAGTGACCGGGATTTGAACCACGGACCCAGTGGTGAGAGGCCGGCGTGCTGCCGCCTAAGCCACGGAGGCTCTGTTTTCAGTAATATTAACACTTCCAAAATAAAATTTGTTGGTATATGACTGATGGTTGGTTGGTTCCTTAGTTTAGGGGCTGTGACAACGTGGTCATGTAGCCCCGTGTACTTTGGGTGTGTGTAGAATCTGTTTGATAACCGGTGTTAATTGTGATGGCTGTATTAGGGTGTGTTATCTGTTCTTAATTCAAGTAAGGACTGCAGGCATTGAATTTTCAAGTAGTTCCTACTTTTGCTACCAAACGCCACCATCGACCACCAACTAGTTTTTAACTTGGTTACTAGATGCCACCGCAGTCGGCTCCTGGTGACGAACGTTGGAACCTAAGAGCGTTAGTCTAATTTGACCTATAATTTAGCTTCACACAAGTGTAATTAGTGGAAGGTTCTTTATAATGCTCTAAATCTATGACGTGGGATCGCCAACTTTACTTCCCCTCCAAAGGAAGGCATGCTGAGGGATTTGTAACGCTCTCAATAAATCCGACGACTTTGGCCGGGTTTGAACCCGCGACCTTGGGCATAGAAGCTCAGCATGCTACCAACTACGCCACCGAAGCCGCCTGCTATATAAGGTCCGTTCAAAAAGTAACGAGCCGGAGGCTGTAATGGGCAAACCGGTGACGACATCGGCTAATCGTGGCGTGCCAGTCGCATTGCAAACAGTGACATGGAGGCGTCAAACGAAGAGCAAAGAGGTGTTGTTCGGTTTCTGACAGCGGAAGGAGTAGGGGGAACGGACATTCATCGCCGAATGTCACAAGAGTACGGCGAACACTGCATGTCCCTTGCGAGGGTCAAGGCGTGGCACAAGCGCTTCAGGGAAGGACTGGTGTCGTGAGCCGATGATGCCCGGTCTGGGGCACCCCCCTGCATTACCGATGGCAACGTCCAGCTGGTTGATGCACTCATTACCCAGGACCGCCGAGTGACAGTGAACGCCATAGCCGCCGTGGTCGGATTAAGCATCGGAAGTGTGCACACCATAAGGAACGACTGCACTTGCAGAAAGTGTTTGCCGAATGGGTGCCCCACAGTCTTCAACCACACCAGGAAGCATTTCGAATGGCCTACTGTCTTGGTCTTGGTTGGACGATTGATGCATGCTGCTCGCGTCACGTGACGTGCTCGCGTGCCCTCTGGCTGTGACCTTCCACGCTCTGGTCGGAACCACACCTCGTTACACACGCCTCGATTAGCCGAAGTCGTCTCCGGTTTGCGCATTCCAGCCTCCGGCTCGTTACTTTTTGAACGCACCGTATATATGGCTGAAAGATTCTACCATCAGCATCATTGACAATAATAATGGTCCTCATTGTAGGTGGTTAATATATAGACCACTAACCAATAGCCTAAGGGTAAAATAAATCGAGGTAATCTGCGCTGGTGACAAGAATGTTATAGAGTGTTGTGGCCAGGGCCGTGGAGAGCGGCGACGGGCCCTGGGGCTGGAATCTCCCGGGCCCCCTCTAATACCAAATTCTGTAAAATCTTCGCAAATTTGCACAAACTGATTTTGAACAATTTTTATTTGCACTAAATGTTCATCACGAAATCAATTACAAGAAGATAAAGAGCCAAGCAAGCAATGGTAATAATAATAATAATAATTGTAGCATGCTGAACTGCAATGCCCAAGATCGCGGGTTTAAACCTGTCCGAAGTCGTCGGATTTTTAAGAGCGTTAAAATCCTTCAGTATGCCTTTATTCGGAGAGGAAGTAAAGCTGGCGGGCCCTTGTCATAGATTTATGTCTTGTAAAAGAACCTACCACTACAATTGGTAGTGTGTAGACAAAATGTGTGGGTTATTTGGATAGAAACGCTCTATCAAGTTCCAACGTTCCCCGCTTTGTGTCAGTGAGAGTGGCGTCTGGTAGCCAAAGTTGGAACTACTTGAAATTGAACTTGTTGTGGAGCCTACGGGCGTTCAATTGAAATGTCCTGATATGACCATTGGCTGCAATTCATATTTAATAATAATATTTCAATTATATATACCACTAAATCCAGGCTATAGGGATTATCATAAGCAGAGCGTGAATTGCTATCAATATACAGTAAATAAGTTAATGCTGGCATGTAAAATATACAACATTTTAAGTGGCGGAATGCATCCAAAATTATTTGCAAATTCAATGTTTATACCTGAACCTGACAAGCGCGTACTAATGCATTATTTTCAATTAACAAAAATTAATATCAGATTAAAGCCATCGAAATCTAGGTACCGTAATAATTTTCATTAAATTCACTATACTGTTTTGGCATTTGACAAATCCAAATTTGTCTCGATGAGGTAACGCTGTAACCATGCACAGTGTTCAGATTTAAAGTTCTGCAGATCCTCTTTGATATCAATAAGTTTAGAACTTCAGTGATACTAATAAAATCAACATGCTCGTTTGTCGTACACAAATTTGAAAAAAGTTGCATTTACCGGACCAGAAACTGCATCGGTTTTACAGTATTTAACTTTGGGAAAATACTCACATTGAAAAAAGCTGTTGTCCATGAACTCGGCAACAGGTGGGTTAGAATTCCAACGACGGTGATTCTATGCTTATTTTCCATGATTCAACGTTTTAACCCGTACATTCATTTCCTCCTCAATTCTATCCCTACGTCATAAGACCCAAAAATTAATCAACAGGTAGTTCATCTCACTGAACTGCATATTAAAAGAGGTGGAAAGGATATACTGTACACTGTGCAGTACTACGGCCCCTGTGACATATGACGTTATCTCTTTTCATAATGAAAACATGATTTTTACACAAAGTCAAGACGTATTTTAAAATACGTTTTACATAAAGTGTTTTTAAGTTGGCATTCTTAAAATTTGCTGCCCTTGAAGAGTCACACCCTTGGGTCTAAGCCTAAACACTGATAAGTGTTTTGGTTGAACGGCGATCACACATCTTTGTACATTAAATAAAGCAAAATATATTTTCATAATTAACCACAGGTATACAGTACTCATACTCATACTTAACACAAGTATTATGTGCTATCAGTAGATTGCAGCTGATCAGTGATTGTTTTCACAATAGAAGAAAATGTGAAATTGAACTATATTTTGTAATTGGCAGTCAGTGGATTTCTTATAATTTAATATTGCTTTGCAATAAGCAAAACTAGAGCCAGGTTCTCCTAAACATCCTCAATCCTATCTATGACTGGTGACCATCATGAGCGGATTTAAGCCAAGATTATGGGGGAGTGGACACACCGGCGATCTTGGGGTATGGAATATCACCAAGCTCAGAGTGGGGTCCGGGGGCCTTCCTCCGGAAAAGTTTGCAAAAAAATAGGTCCAAATTATTGAGTTATAGGATAGGCCATTTGGGTAATTATTTTTGGGATATTTTGGAGTAAACATTTGGTGATCATTGACATTTAGTGGCTATAGAAAAGACTATCCGATATTGGAGTAAAAGCTCTCACATCTTCAAGTAAGACCCCGCGGTGTAGCACACCAATTACCGTGATGGGGTCCTACAGACAGTCTACAGATCGGAGGTTCGAATCGGGGCGCTGACAGCGGCTATCCTGAGTGTGGTTTTTCACACTCCCTCCAGACCAATGCCGGGGCAGTACCTTATTTCAAGTCCAGGGACACCTACCCTACTCTTAACCCTAATAATTACAGTAATAGTCGCGACGGCCAACGCATTACCAGTCGGCAAATGAGAATACGACATGCGATTGATCATGTCACAGAGGCCATAGCACAGCACAGTGTATACCCTGCTTTTCATCCAGCAGTTGATGGTTTTAAGAGGGTCTAAGTTTCTACTCTCCAAGGCAAATAGTTACAACAATGTTGCCAATACACCTCACTTATTATACAACAACCACTAGCCTCCCCTTCAGTCTACACAATTCGCACATTTTTTGGTTTTCTATTTTGTTAGCTTCGTTAATATTTGTGAAAACTACTGCTTTACAGTCAACTTCATTCAATAACGTGGAGGCCGTCAGAAACAAACCGTAAAACTAACGCGACAGCAAATACTGAATTATATCTACAGTATACTATTTGATGCAAACCATCAACAACCGAGCGCCAATGGTCCATTGCCCGCCAGTGATACTATACATACTAGCTACCAAGTACACGGGTTGAATGTTGCAAGCCCCTAAATGAATTAACATCTGTAACGACAAACAGGCCTTTTTATAAACTGTTGAGTAAGACTACGAATAACGCCGCAGTCGGGAAGCCAAATCCTGCATTCCTGCCGCGGCTTAGTCAGGAACCGGAGTCATTTCTAAGTCGTAGATAAAGAGAGCAATTAATTTTATGATTAACGGTACTGAGACGTTATAGCGTATCACGTAAGGGTTTGATTCACAAGGGAAAATATCTCTTCGCGTCCTGAAAAAAAAAAGTGCTTTGCACATCCTCCTAGGACGCCGGGCCCCCTGGGAGGGTCGGGCCCTGGAGCACCAGCCCTGCCTGTCCCCCCCTCTCGACGGGCCTGGTTGTGGCTCGTAGCGCAATGTCTAGCGCTGAGGTCTCGTGACTCACACTGGACTGAGTGCCCCTTGTTACAACCCGTATGTCTCTTTGCAACAGGATTCGAACTAACGACCTTTGAAATACACTCACACTCCCGGACCATGTCAGACTAGATAGGTAAACACTTTAGAATCTGAGGCGTGCTAGTTCTTTGAGTTTATCCAAAGCTAAATTTCGAATTTTATAGACTTTAGCAAAATATTGCAAGCGGCTTCAGTGGCGTAGTCGGTAGCATGCTGAGCTTCTATGCCCAAGATCGCGGGTTCAAACCCGGCCGAAGCCGTCGGATATTTTAAGAGCGTTAAAATCCCTCAGTATGCCTTCCTTCGGAGGGGACGTAAAGCAGGCGGTCCCATGTCATAGATTTATGGCATGTTAAAGAACCTTCCACTAATTAGCCTACACCTGTGTGAAGCTAAATTGTATAGGTTAAGAATGTAAACATCGCTCTTAGGTTTCTACGTTCGTTGCCAAGAGCCGATTGCCGTGGCGTCTAGTATCTAAGTTCTGAACTAGGCTTAGTAGTCGTTGACGGTGGCGTTTGGTGGCAAAAGTAGGAACTATTTGAAAAATTCAAAGTTGCGGTCCTTACTTGAATTAAAAAACAGATACACACACTAATACAGGCATCACAATTAACACCGGTTATCAGACAGATTCTACACACACCCAAAGTACACGGGGCTACATGACCGCGTTGTCGCAGCCCCTAAACTGAGGAACCAACCAACCAAAATATTGCACGTAAGTGTTCGTAAGTCACTGAAATCGAGTGCGATGTCAAAATCTGAAAATTCAATATGGCTGTTCAAATATGTCGGCCGTAAGACTATTTGCATAAGGCTTGGTTGGTTGGTTGTTTGGTTCCTCAGTTTAGAGGCTGTGACAACGCGGTCTTGTAGCCCCGTGTACTTTGGGTGTGTGTAGAATTTGTCTGATAACTGTTGTTAATATTGTGATGGCTGTATTAGTGTGTGTTATCTGTGATTCAGGTAGAAGGACTGCAGTTCCTACTTTTACTACCAAATGCTACCATCCACGACACCTGGCTGCAGACTTGGCTACTTGATACCACCGCAGCCAGCACCTGGCGACGAACATTGGAACTAATATAGCGTTATCAAATAATCTAACCTACAACTTTTGGCCTCACACAAGTGTAGTTAGTGAAATGTTCTTTTACATGCCATACATCTATGACATGAGCCCGCCAGCTTTACTTCCCCTCCGAAGGAAGGCATACTGAGGGATTTTTAACTCTCTTAAAAGATCCGACGACTTCGGCCGGGTTTGAACCCACGACCTTGTGCATAGAAGCTCAGCTTGCTACCAACTACGCCGCCACATCTTTGGTGTGTACTTGTGTGTCTGATAACCTGTGATTGTGTGGTGACTGTAATTATAAGGGTCGGGGATAGGACATTTGTGCGAAAAGCACACTCAAGATACCAGCTAACAGAGGCGGGATTCAACCTCTGATCTCCGGACCCGACTTGCCGCAGCCCCCCGTCGCAGTCGTGGTAAGCAATTTAACGCGCACGGCTACAGGTGATGAATGTCTGTGGTCACGTGAGACATGTTCCAAAGACCTGCTGAGATGTGGAACGCTCGGCGCTAACTTATTAATATGATAAAGTTATTTTGAGAAGAAAGGCATGCTACAGTGGTTGTTGGTTGGTTCCTTAGTTTAGGGGCTGCGACAACGCGGTCATGTAGCCCCGTGTACTTTGGGTGTGTGTAGAATCTGTCTGATAACCGGTGTTAATTGTGATGACTGTATTAGTGTGTGTATCTGTTTTTTAATTCAAGTAGAGACTGCAACTTTGAATTTTCAAATAGTTCCTACTTTTGCCGCCAAACGCCACCGTCAACGACTACTAGGCCTAGTTCAGAACTAGCTACTAGACGCATGCTACAGTGATGTAATGGTTAATGTTGTTCACAGCCAACTCTGAAGCCCTTGGTTCGATTCATCGCTCTGCTAAAGGAGTTGAATACAGACCCGTAGACTGGAACGTGGTCTACTCATCCTCATGAGGCATCTTAGGAGTGATTTTCCGTCTTTTCCAACTTCCTATCCAGGTAAATGTCAGGATGCTTCCCAACTTAAAGCCACGGCCATTTATAAGTTCGCATACTACTTCATACACCACAATAATACAGTCTATCACTTACACTACATTCCCCCTCACACGACCATCTGCAAAGTGATGATAATAATAATAAATCGTCGTATTCCATTATCTCCACCACAGGCTGACATGTGTCAGAAGTCAGAAGACATCGTTTACACAACATCTGAACTTTCCAAGTTAATATACGAATAGTCACCACACTAATCACACCCCTTAACACAGCGGTATGTTACCTCCCCCCACCCTCAGAAAATCAAACCAACAACTACAAAATCAACCAGCTGAAGCTCAACATTAACTCATAACTTTGCTTCGGTGGCGTGCCCAAGATAGCGGGTTCAAACCCGGCCGAAGTCGTCGGATGTTTTAAGAGCGTTAAAATCCTTCAGTATGCCTTCCTTTAGAGGGGAAGTAAAGCCGGAGGTCCCATGTCATAGATTTATGGCATGTAAACGATCCTTCCACAGACTAAACTTGTGTGAAGCTAAATTTCTAGGTTAGATTTCGTTGGAACGCTCTATCAAAGTTCCAACGTTCACCACTAGGTATCATTGGCATCTGGTAGCGAAAGTTGGAACTACTTGGAATTGAACGGAACTTGTAGCTCACCCTATGGGTGTCCGCTGGAAGCAGCTACAGACTCTGGCTAGCCGAACATGTCCTCGGACACTCCCGGCACTAATAGCTATACGATAAATAAATAAATAAATACATAATAAATTTGCTTGGCATAACAATACCATTAAGACGTGTCGTACCAACCTATTACATTAAAACACTAACTCACGTGACGAATTCCTACTCGGTTTTCAGACAACTAAACATCTTATTCTGCAACGAAGGCAGATCCTCAAAATGAAACTTCAAGCTTTCTAAAGGAAGTCTACTTTCAACAAAAGGAAGGAAGCTTGTGAGCGTTAATCTTGCTATCATGAGCCACGGGACATCTTTTTTACGAGGAATCCGAACCACAGGGCATGGCATTCCACTACGAAAATCTCACATGCAATGACGGGGAATCGAATCCGCTCCGCCTTGTTGAGAGGCATACAGCTTAACCACTAGTCCACCATGCCTCTAGTCTTCTTTCACCGGATAATGTAGCCTACAAACATCTGCGAGACCACCCCTATTTAATATCGCAGTCTCTCAAGGCCGGGGCAAGTCCCTCCGTTACACTGAGGATAGGTCTGATGATGATGATAATAATTGTTGTTTAAAGGGGCCTAACATCTAGGTTATCGGTCCCTAATTGTTTGGGTGATAATGATGAGATGAGAGTAAAAACTGTAACTAATACTAACTACAGACTTACATAGTCTACTAGAAGAAGAAATGGTAAACAAATAAAGGATAAGGCAAATAAAGGACAGGAAGAAAAGAAGTGCCCTAAACCCTCGAAGAATGAGGATTGAGGGACTCGGAAGGAAGGAGAGCCATGAAAGGCAGATAGGAAAGGGAAAGATGAGAGGGTCCACCCCAAAGTCAGTGGAAAAAAGGCGGAAACAACGGACCCAGCTCAGGAATCCCTCGGGATCGCCAACTCCCGAACTCACCAGCCGTGAGTCCCTGAGGGTGTAGCAATATCCAGAGTGCACCAGAAGTGGTGGGGCTACATACACCCTGCCTCCTTGAGGGCCTTGAGCAGAAGGCAGGCGATGACATGAAAAGAAAAAGAAGGCTGACCCCTCGCAGAAGGAGGGTATCAGGAAAGATGAGACAAGGGCCAATTAAGGCGGGAAAGGAAGAGACTGCCTAGGCCTCGGATACCCTAATACTGTCGGGGTCGGTAGAGAACAAGAGAGGTCGACAGGAAAGAAGACGCAGTGGAGCCCGGCACAAGTAAGTGGAAGCAATGCCGGACTCAGCTGGGGTCCGTGGTCGCCAACCGACGTCCAACTAGATGTGAGCCCCTGGGGGGCTGTACACCAGTTTCTTTATAACGTTGTTAACATTGAAGTTGCGGGGACAAGTACAAATCCAGAACAAGAAACGTCTATGTTCACACCGAGCAATCAAGTATCGAAGTGTTATATACGCTCCTGGTTCTCTCCTGACCGAGGCAGCAATGAGATGCGGGAAGTATCTGCGCGCGCCCGCTTAGGGGCAAGGTGCGCGGTGGACTGTCACACATTTTGTATCACGCAAACCTTGGTTTGACCCCCAGCCCAAATGCATAATTATATGCATGCGAAAACGAAGACGAAAAGAAACGACATATCTCGAGTGAGACAGTATCGAGGTAAAGAACATACAGTTTAAGATACGAGGTAGGCTATCAGATATGAAGTGCGCAACTACACTCACTCTAGATTACAAAACCGAATGCGACATTCCACTTGACGTTTTATAACAGTGATATATCATGTCCCAACCGGTATTGCCTTCAATATAACCCCAAAGATACAGGATAAGTTAATCGTTTAATATTCCGACTGATTGAATCTCGGTAATTGCATATCGCCACACACGATAGCAAGGTTAATTCACTATTGACACTCGTGCAAGAGAATGTCGATTTAGCTTTCGACCTGTTGACCAATAATAGGCCGTATCGGCGTTACGTCACGGTAGTATCGCTATTACTCTGAGAACGAGCGGCGGCCATTCTCTGGGACGCCTTGGTATTATTGTTTATCATACACAACACAGAGATCTTCGCTGAGGCTAAGTTGTATTAAAAGAATAGTAAACTACACTGAATAATGGCTTCTAATATTGCAATTACGAGAAAATGTTACCAGATATCAGCCGAGATCCAGTTGGATTTTATGGGTTGTCAAGTATCAATACAAAGTGTCATCTCACGACATCAATATGGTTTCCATGCTTTAACCACACATACTTCAAAAAGCAACAACTAACAAGAGAAATGAAAGATTTTTAGTAAGCACGTCGTTTTTGACTGGCACCGGTAACACAATTTAGTTCCGGCAGGCCTCAGCTACGTTGAGGTTAACTATTTGATGTTCAGCACCAACATTTTGATTGAATGGCTGATGTTTATGTTCAAGAAGACTGCTGGATTATATCTCCGACGCTAAAATGTTAAGTTATAACACTCATCTATTAAGGAACAATTAGGCCTAATCAACAGTATCATATGGAATCATTTTGATTTAAAATTTTAACATATTTGGATATTACAAAATTGTGTACCTCCAGTACTCGTCATTTGCGAAGAGGACAGGTTTTAATACCCAACAATAGTACATATTTCCCCCATATTCAATCCGGCAGCATTGCAGCTGAGGATAAATTTGAAGTTAGTGCGGAGCGGTGCGCCCGCAACGTCACTCAGCTTGAGTGTGGAAGGGATGATGCGCGAAGCCCGGATCAACCAGCAAGGCTGATTGGAATAAATTATGGTACGCCGATGTAAATAAGATGGAAAGCAAGGATAGTTAACAGGTGACATAACGTCTAATTGAAATATAGATAATATTCATAAGGTTACGTCTCAAAACTCACGAGCCAAAAATAGTAACAAATAGTATCAAAACTCACGATAATAAACTAATAGCTGACTGAACATTATAATAATAGTCTCAAAACTCACGACTCCGGAGAGCACACTGCCCTTCAAACCATGTTTGTCCACCCAGTTTTAGAATGGGATTTCGTTTGTATTACACAGATGTCACGGTGACGCAGGCTATCAGACGAATGCTATGCCCACCCAAGTACATGACCACGATATCGCAAAGGCCCTAAAAGAATCAATAACAACATATAGATGAGAGAGGTGCCAATTACAAGAGGGCAAGCAGTTCTGGCTGGCTTTAACAATGGACCTTTTCCCAAAGAAATGGCTTGGCCATGGCTACCCATAACCCTATAGGTGGCTATGGCTTGGTTCGTGAGTTTTGAAATTGGCCCAGGTACAGAAACCGGTTAGAACCTACTTTTACTAACCCTAATCTTGAAATTCGTGAATTTTGCGACTTGTGAGTTTTAAGACTCGTGAGTTTTGAGACGACACGATTCATAATATGGGAGCCGAGATAATGAATTTTATGTTTTGACCCAATGGAGAAGTGACATTTGAGGCGTGACGTCAGGCTCGGATCTCTACTTAGTATAAACCAAAGTCCCCGATTATTGCATGTTCCGGGTAATCTCGAGAACCACTGGGTGGATTTTGATGCGGTTTTCACCATTCTGTAAAGGATTTATCGAGGGAGGTCTCTGTAGAAAAGAATTTCTTTATGACCAAAGGAAGCCGAGCAGTAACGATTTCAGTGAAAAAGTCGAAAGAAAACCTGGCGCCCGTGCGCATTTTTAGCTTACGCTGGGCAAACCGTTAAAAATATCTATATACTATGAGTGTAAGAATTGTTCAGCATGAAATTTTCTACAAAAATAGGTCCGCGACAGCATATCTCTTTCTTCAATACATCGCCCACTACAAGGGTTTTTACGTTTTCATTTCTTCCAACAATCTCAAATTACTATCTTCGAGACATTTTACGAGCTAGCTGGCTGGCGAGCAAGCCCATCACCCCAAAACATTGTCAAGTCGTGTCGGGTTAAGACTTCAGAGACGAGTGGATGTGTTTGGACTTTCCATGGAAGTGCAACTCTGCTTTTCTTTACTTCGCCTGTGAACTTTTCGTTCAACAGAACACACAGTCACGTTTAGACTGGACGGAAGGGGGATTTGTGTTTCATGCACCTCGCCATTCTTAAATTACGTCTAACAAGAATTTGTTGCACGTGCTATCTCCATGATAATATAATTAATAGTCCAGTCAGTGATTTTAACCCATCATGCCGAGACGGAAAACGGATATAGGTCGTAGTTCATTTAAATCGAATAAAATACACTTATTACGTAACAATGAATCTGAGAATCAAATAATTTCTCAATTGTCACAAGAGAGAGAAAGGATGAATTCACCAAGACAAAGGAAGTCATCCCCAAAGTTTCTTTAACACAGGGAAGAAATGTTCATGGTTTGTGGTCCGATAAAGAGAATTCTGCTATGAATTATGATTCCTCCATAACTTATATAAATGATTCTTCAGTTTCCGGGCGAAGCCGGGGCGGGTTGCTAGTTCAATATAAAAGAGGAGTTGAGCGAACAGGAGTTCTCTGTATCAACACAGCAGTCAACCAAAGTTCGATATGAGGAATGGAGTACGCGAAAGTCCCATATTGTCTCGAGGAACTTGACTTAAACAATCCTGAAAGGCTCTGATTCTTTTCAATCAATCTTTCTTCCACGAAAGGATAAGTATTTCAGTACGCGAGTGTGAATCGAAGTTCTTGCTAGTTGAACGGAATCATGAAGTGACTTAGAAAGTTTATAAGACGCAACCGGTACAGCCCGCTTAGTCTGCGACAGAGGTGATTCGTGGGTAGTACGTTGTTGATACATTTCACTGTAGGCTATTTGACCTGTGAAACTTTAATAAGGGCTTTAAAGTGGAATTCACGTACTCCTGTGAGATTCTGTGGTGTAACCTATCGACTGCGATAGCAATATCATTATTTAAGACCAACGAGTGGACTGATTTGAGACAGCTTATGAACAACATGACTATGTGGAATATTGGAAGACTGACGAAGTATTCATGACGTCTACAATATTATGATGGATATGAACGAGTAAACGCTGACACGACGGGACTACCAATGGAATCAATAGAAGTATGAGAGCGGCGCCATGCTAATCACATGTTTGGATGGGGTATCGACCTCACTGGAACCAATGGACGCAGGGGAACGGCGCAATGCTCAGGGCATGCTAGAATGGAGACCTCACCCATGGTGAAATATTGACATCTCTAAAACAGCCAAAGTACTGTAACACCATGACGAAGATAGAATTAATACACCGTTTTATTTTTGTAGTGTAGACGAGAACGGTCAGCACTGTGTTTGAGAAAAGCGAAGCCCTAGAAGAATCTTTCAGTGTGATAGTGGAGTCGGAATGTTCGAATGATATTAGAGTTAACGAAGCTAGTTCACTTCTTCGGACACTGGATGACCCAGAATTCAGAAAGATGTTGCGAAAGTGTGTAGCTGCATTTCGAGTTTTGTTGAAACTGTTCAGAAAGTCAGAGACTCAAACCATTTGGATAATAACGCTGATGAGAGTGACGAATAGGAACATCCTAGAAAGAGACAGAAGATCGGAGGAAATTCAAACGCGTATTGCTGCCGAAAGAGAAGTTTGTGATGTCATCAATAATCAAGGCACCTCGCGGTTTCAATTTGTTGACCGTTTAGTACTTTCTTCTCTTCTGCAAGACAAAAAATTTGAGATTTGATAGTAAAAACTCTTTACAAGGGGACTTACGAGCAATCGTATGGGTCTTTCCGATACTTCATCTGGGCAAACTAAGGACCGAACTGGCTATATTATATCAAAGAGAAGAATTTCGAAATATAGGCGGAGCTGTAAAACTTTTAAGTTTCATTCTCACTGAAAACATAGCCCCGCCATTTACAGAGGTATATAAACTGTTACGCATCGCCATCACCCTGCTTATGACAACCGCTGAACCAGAACGTTGCTTCTCGTGCGTCAAAAGGATAAAAACGTACCTACTGTCGACCAAAATATTATGTGTACTCGAGTTTGAAGGTTGTTTGTGAAGTAACTAATAGACCTACATAAAATCCAATAACATCATCATTTTCGTCGTTCTATTTTACGTTAGTTCATGTAGGGTTGGAATTTTTAATTTACATTTTAATATTTTTATCGCAGTTGGAACACAAAAAGTGTCCGTTTTTAAGCGTGTTTCAACCATGCGTCACATTTAAGAATTATTATCTCACAAACCCGTCATCAGATCGAATCCAAATTTTAACACAATATACATTGGAATGTTGTATAACTGGTTTTTTAATTTTAAAATTTTGTGTGCCCAAGAAACAAAGTTGTTATCATTTTTGTAAGGTAACTTTTTTCCGGCTCGGGGTGGTTTGAAAATGTAGTTCTTGGTCGCGTTGTAATCCTTATTCATCAAAAAGGTATGCTGTATGATTGTGAAATACGTAAATTAATTCACTTATTTTATATCGGTTTGTGTTTGTACGGGGAATTAAGGCATGGTTCACCAGTTAGCCGCTCCGGTGAAAGCTGTACAGCGTTGCCAAGATGGGCTCCATCACGCGTCATGGCACGCCTCGGTCGGAAGTGATGGGCTCCCTCCGTTACACGCGTCCTGGAGTGTGAGTCCGCACTTTACTTTTTTTTGCTACCAGAAGACTAAAAATGGAGTTGGAAGGGAGTGACATCTACTAGCTTCATTTTACAACAATATAAGCACTCTGGTAATGTGATATTGTGTCAATAATAATCGAGCTGTTGCCGGTGGAGGTTTATATCGTCACGCGCAAACTTGCGGAGTCTCAGTCCGTAGCGTGTATTGGTGACTCATAAATCATCCTCTCATTTTCGGTAAGTAATGCATTTTTCCGTTGTTTTATATTATAATATCTATATCATATCAATCATATAATATACAATTACATTATGTATTGGTTGCAAGTGCTGTAGTATGTGTATTTAGAAGTAGTTTCTGTACTTCATTATCTATAGTGGAATATGGATGACAATAATTACCTATGAATAATACCTGTGTGTCCTCTTATCAGGCAGATATTTTGATATATTCCTGGAGCAATGGATCACATCGAACAAGGGTTGGACGACGATGAAATTGGAGCGAGTGATGGCAGTGATTAGGATGCCGTGAATTATAGGGATCATAATTCTGACAGTGAGCAGTCTCAAGGTGAAGACATGACTGAATGTGAGCAGGAAATAGCCTATATTGTGAAACACTTGCCTGGAGTAGTAGGAATCGCTAAAAATGCTAAGACACCTGTTGAAGCACTGCAACTATTTTTTACCGATGAAATCATAACATGCAAAAATCGTTACATATCAACAACCCGTCCAAAATACTCTCGATCCCGAGATGCAGCTTACACTAATCTTGTTGAGCTGAAGGCATGTTAAGGTCTTCTGTTTCTTGGTGGGGCACTGAAAGTCTCCCACACCAATTTACAAGATCTCTGGCAAAATTATGGTACAGGTGTCGAATATTTCAGGCTATCAATGGGCACAAACCGTTTCCGTTTCTTGTTGAAGTGTTTGAAATTTGATGACATCAACTCCCGAGAGCATCGTAAACAGGTGGTCAAATTCGCTGCTGTGAGGTATTTAGTAGACACGTTAATAGGTAACTGCAAGATAAACTACAGTTTGGCGGAACTAGTGACAAATGATGAAATTTTAGATGCATTTCGGTGAAGGTGCAGCTTTCGCCAATATATTCCATCCAAGCCTGCTAAGTACGGTATCCGTCCAAGCCAGCTAAGTACGGTATAAAGATTTTCGCACTAACCGATGCCAAAATGTATTATACAAGTAATATGGAGATATACTGCGGAATACAACCCGAGGGCCCATACCAATGCGAAAACACTCCACACCATATCGTAAAGAGATTGGTGAAACCAATATAAAAAACTGGTAGAAATGTTACTTGCGACAACTGATTTGGGTCTGTTCCTCTTGCTCAAGATTTGCTTGCAAATGATAAATTGACGCTTGGTGGAACGATTCGTTAGAATAAACGTGAAATTCCACTATTTATGACCACTACTAAGAACCGACCAGTGGAATCAAGCATATTTGCTTTTGTAGAATATTTTCACGTCAGGTATTTTTTATTGTATAACGTAAAATTTATAATAAGTAATTTGCTAAATTCTGCGATAAAATATTTTGATGAAAATATCATTGTATCAATTTATGAACATATAGTTATACGCTGGTCATCATACTGTAAATCAGATTGGGGAACGGAAGGAAAAAAGGACAAAAGGAACCACACAAACAGTTGCGGACTGTCAGTCCGCGCGCGTGTAGTGGTGTAACGGCTGGGCACGCGTGTAATGGAGGGTTAACCGGTACCGGTATAGAACATCGATATTTAGCATGTACTGTACATGCTTAATGTAAAGTTGTTGCTACTAAAAACACGAGTTATTCAATTTCTGTTAGTTACACCTTGTACAGCTGTAGGCACAGCATTCTTCCTGACCTACTTATAACGACCATTCTAGGTGACCGCAGCGCCTCTAGTGATAATTTTAGTTGCCAGTATCCTGATGATTCAATGATGTTTGCATCAAGAGTTTCCCCGCAATTACATACCACGAAATTAATCAAGATCTCTTTGTTCTATGGTTAAATCCTAAAAAAGCACCTGCCATCTACGGTGGATTTGGAATTATGGAAATAGTCACAGATGTCAGAACACTGCCCTATTGATCGCATATCCTGGCTGCGAAGGCCTTTGTTTTTTGTGATCTCGTAGGCAACATTTCGCAAATGTTATCCATGACGTTATCAAAACGTTATATTTTCCCCATGCCAACGTTGTGGACGATTGGTTTAATTCGATTGAAGACCTACGTTCATATGAAACATTGATAAACTGCAGTCGTATGATTAAATCCAGTTTTAATTGAAAAGTGTTTTAGAAGGAAATGAGTAAGAAGGCCTGTTTATTGACTTGGCAAGCTAATAATACTGCCATCACAGACACATTACAATTGCAACATAAATACTCTTTGCTTCGTTTTCAAGCTAGTATAAGTCTTGAGTCTAACTCATCCTGATGGTATTTATGAACCAGGAATGCGTAAGTAAAGCAAAATTATATCACCGTTTAGTCTTTATATATTCTCAAACAACTGCCCAATGATTACGTACCAATCCGTTGCTGTTCTAGGTTATGATGAGATCATATGGCCACTTCGTATGTAGTCTAAAGCCTTAACTGTTGGGTCAGATGACCTCGATGTTCCGTCCCCTTTGAAAAACTATCATCACCGTAGAACTATATGTTGGACGTTGAGGAGTATATTTCGTTTAAATTTATCAAATGCAGCTCTGCCAATCAAGAAAGCCGCATGTCCGATAACATCACGTTTAGATAGATAGATTTTTATTAATTCCATTTGATCAAATACATGCATTCAATACATTTTTGATATAGGACACGTCAGAATTTACATCTATAAAATAAAAGAACTAACAGGTATAAATTACTAATATTATAACTATTTAACTTCTTCTTTCTTCCGAATTTGGTCGCCTGTGGACCGCATGGAACCTAAGGCTTTCTGGTTAATCTCCTCTTCTCTTCCCAAAACCTCTTCATTCGTTCACTTCTGATCTTTCGCTCCTCCTCGGATATTACCAGTTTGGCTCTAATTTTAGGTGTTTTCTCCTCGAACATCTTGATGTTGTCAATTCGGTTTCTGAACTCTTTTCTGTTGTGGATCACATCCACTGTGAGTCCACTTTCCTTGGCGTCTCTTTTAACCTCTTCTACCCACTTAGTTGTAGCCTTCAGCTCTGTAATATACTTGAATATCCTCTTAGTCAGTCGGTTCTCGTCCATTCTCACCAAATGTCCGTAGAATTTCAACCTTCGCTTCCGCATTGTGACAGTAATTTTTTCAGTATGTTTATAGAGGTCATCATTCCTTCTGTTCTTCCATGTCCCGTCAGCAGTTTTCTGTGGTCCTAAAATTTTCCGCAAAATTTTCCTCTCCTTTTTTTTCCAGTTCCTGAAGATCCCCTTTTTTATTCAGTGTCAAGCACTCCGAGGCGTACAGACCCTCTGGCTTTACTACTGTGCTATAGTGTCTGAGTTTTGCCTTGTAGGATATTGCTCGTTTGTTGTATCTGTTCTGGGTTAACCTATAAGCCAAATCCAATTTTCTAGCTCTTGCCCTATTTGCTTCTTGATCCAGCCCATTGGGTTCTATCCATTCACCTAGATATTTAAACTTCTCAGTTCTTTTGACAGTCCCATGTTTCACTTTTATGTGTCTCTCTCCAAGGTGTCTGTACTCCATGTATTCTGTCTTTTCATAGGAGACTTTAAGACCCGTTTTCTCAGCGATTTCGTGCAGAGTATCCAGCATTTTTTGGGCATCATCTCGGCTTTGGGCTAAGAGGGCAAGATCATCAGCAAAAGCCAAACATTTAATTTCCAGGTTCTGTCCTTTCCTTCCCAGATGTATCCCCCTTACTCCTTTCATGTCCAAAGCTTCCTCCCAGGTTCTCATGATTTTCTCCCGAACAATGTTGAAGAGGATAGGTGATAAGCCATCTCCTTGTCTGACCCCTGTTTTTATTTCAAAAGGATCAGAGATTTCTCCGAAGAACTTCACTTTTGACATGGTATCCGTTAGAGTTTGTTTGATTATTTCTCTCGTCTTCCTGTCAATTCCGAACTCCTCTAGGCTGTTAAATAAAGTCTGCCTGTCAATTGAGTCGTACGCCTTCTTGAAGTCAACGAATATTACTACAGTGTTCTGGCTTCTCAAAGCTCTTGATCTGAGGATGCTCTTGAGGTTGAATATTTGTTCTGCGCACGATCTCCCCTTTCTAAAGCCAGCTTGATATTCACCTATGAGGTGGTCTGCTTGTTTTTCAACTCTGTTCAGCAGTACTTTGGAGAGTATCTTGTATGCGACTGGAAGTAGAGAGATTCCTCTGTAGTTGTCGATGTTCGCCCGATTACCTTTCTTGTGAAGTGGGTGTATAAGGGCACATTTCCAGTCTTTCGGGATCATTTCAGTTTTCCAGATTTCTTCTATGATGCCGTGTATTTTTTCTGCAGCCATTTCTCCTCCGAACTTCCACATTTCTGCAGCGATGCCATCTTCGCCTGGTGCTTTGTTGTTTTTAAGCTCGTTTATTATGCGCTTTACCTCATCTAAACTTGGTGGGTTGGAATCCGGGTTCTCATATGATGGATTCTGAGTATTCAATCTTTCCACAGGTTCTTCACAGTTCAGCAGCACTTTGAAATAGTCGGCCAAAAGTTGACAGTTTTCCTTGTCGTTCGTAGCTATACTACCATCTTTCCGTTTGAAGCACAGACTTTGTGACTGATATCCCTGTAGTTCCTCTTTGAAGGTTTTGTAAAACTCTCGCGTGTTGTTTTTTCGAAAATCTTCTATCTTTTCCACCCTACTTCTGTCGTAGTTCCTCTTCTCTGATCTTATGATCTTAGCAGTTCTCTTCCTTACTTCCCTGAAATCTTCCCACCTCTCCTCGGTCTTGTTGGAGTGCCATCTCTTCCAGGCTTGTAGCCTTTTGTCAAGAGCTTCGTCACACTTTTCATTCCACCACCTATGTTTTCGTTTCCTCGCTGGATTTCCCAAACCATCAGCTGCTTTGGTCATTGCTTCTCTGATCTCTTCCCAGCTGTTCATGTTCAGCTTTGATAGGTTTTCGCAGTATTTTTCCTTGTTCTGTTTCAGAGTCTCTGTATTAATTCTGGGTTTCCTGTTGGTTCTCGGTTTGGGCTTGTTTGGCTGGAATTTTACTTTAATCTCCGAGAGGTAGTGATCCGAGTCGATGTTTAGGCTTTTCCTTACTTTAACATTCAGGATTTCCTTTCGGTTTTTGGTCGTTATTGCGACATGGTCGATCTGGAACTCTCCCAGCATCGTGTTAGGACATACCCAGGTTTTCTTCTTGCTCGGGAGTGCCTTGAAGTATGTGGACATGAGTTTCAGGTTGAAATGTCTGCAAAACCCGATTATTCGTTCTCCATTTCTGTTCGTTCTTTTATGTGCTGGATAGTCCCCCACAATTTTTCTATATCTTCTCTCTTTGCCTATCTGGGCATTGAAATCGCCAACCAAAACTTTTACGTGATGTTGTGGAATTTTGGAAGTTGTGTCTTCGAGAGTTTGCCAAAAGTTATCCAACTTCTCAGGATTTTTCTTGTTATCTTCATTAATAGGGGCGTGTGCGTTGATAATTGTATATGCTTTATTTCCAGATCTAAAGGAGAGAAGAGAAATTCTCTCGGATGGTGAGGTGAAGTTGATGATGGACTCAGTGATGTTCCTCTTAACTACGAAGGCCGTACCTAAGATCGTTACATTTGATTTGTTTTTTATCGCAGGTTTTCCCTTGTAGATTCTGTAATCCTCAGATTCCATGGGATTTTCGTCTAGGTACCTTGTCTCTTGTAGTGCCAGTATGCAGATGTCTTTTTCCTTCAAAACGTTGATCAGTTGTTTTAGTTTGCCAACTTTCAGGAGCGTGTTGTTGTTCAGCGTTCCCAGCAGATGTTTTTGCTTGGTTCGTATCTTCTGTGATGAGGTTCTGGGAAGCTCCGACTCTTCCCTGCATGACGTTCCAGGCTCTCCAGAATCCAAAGGCCTGGTTGCACCGCTTTTGGCGGTGGGGGATTTCCGTTGCCGGCTGCCCCCTGGAGTAGTCTTTCCTGAAGGTGTTTCCATCATGCCCTATGTTGAAGTTAGTTGGGAGGGCAGGCGTTGCCTGTTCCTCCAAAATTAAAACTGAGGTTGTAAGCCCCAGAGTTTTGGTGTTAGTTCTTCCGCCCTCCAAACCGTTGGGAGTCTTCCTCTTCCGCCTTGGAGACCGTTGGCCGTTTACTATTTTTGCCTCAGTTGATCCGCGGATGCTTATTTGGCCATGCCTTATTCGCACCTGTCCTGCATATCTACAGGACGTCGTCCCCTATCAGCCATTGGGACGCGCCGTGTCGGGGTTGAGGCCCCCTACCCCAGTGTCTCGCGCAGGGTTGTGTTTAGCCCTTACTCAATTCAGAGCTAAACCCCCACGCAAGCTGACCGGGTAATAGTGCCATATGCTGTCCAGTACAGAAGCCTCACATTGTCGGTCTTAAAGATGGCTGACAAAATAGGCCGGCTGATTGACCTAGGCAACGCCAAGAATATTAAGTAGAGTGCATATCTTGTTCATAGTTTCTATGGTAGTGATGGCAAAAGAAACAAAATGGGTGAAAGTGAGGGCAAAGATTTTAGCCACAGATAACGAGTGACTCTCTAGATAGTGCTTTCTATGGAACTTATTGTAGCAGTTAACAAGATGGCTGACACTTACTGCATAAAATTAATAATAAATATGATCCTAAAACACTATCAAAAGAGAGTAGATTCTCTGGACAACACTACCACAAACTCAGCACCCAAAACAAAGCCACAAATATTCACTGGAAGCCACAAAAGAAACGTAGGTTTTCAGTATAGATGGATATAAGCCGCAGCACCATTACACACGATCTCACCCTCTGGTGGTTGCACGGTATGCATCTGGCGACATACCCCAAAATATGATCCCATATCTTAAGTATGAATGGAAATAAGCAAAATAAGTATTTCTTAATGTGTGCATGCTAGTGCAGGTTTTCAAAATACATAACGCAAAGCACATAGAGTTCAGTTTAGTATTCAGATATTGTATATGTTTATTCCATTTCAAGTCTTGTTGAATCCATAGTCCTAAAAACTTTGTTTCTGATTTATTTAACTTATTATAAAAGCAAATCTTAATAGATACAATCTTATTGCACAACTATTTACACCTCACTCTATTATCATAATATGAAAACTTAATTCTATAAATACAACATACAGCTAGGTATTACAATTAAATTAAAAAAGTAAAATATAATTATAGATTTCATCGCTCCTATACGCTAAGATATTCAACTACTGAGTAAAAACAATGGCACTGCAGATAAGCTTTCAACATTCTATCAAAGGTGTTTATTTTTGGGGCCAGTTTTATATACTGGGGTAGTTTATTGTATAATTTAACTCCAGTGTGAAAAGTTCCTTTTTGATATATGCTTGTGTGTGTGAAATATGAATGTTTTGATTTTGTCTTGTGTTATGCCTATGAACATCATTGTTTGTTTTAAGAAAAACATCTTTATTCATTAAATTCTTTTTAAAAAACATAATACTTTCAAAGATATATATGCAGGGCAGTGGGAGAATGTTTAAATCTTTAAACAGAGGTCTACATGATTCTCTAGAGTTTACATTTGCCATAATTCTAATCGCCCTCTTTTGTATCCTAAACGTGCTTAGTACATCTGGCGACATACCCCAAAATATGATCCCATATCTTAAGTATGAATGGAAATAAGCAAAATAAGTATTTCTTAATGTGTGCATGCTAGTGCAGGTTTTCAAAATACGTAACGCAAAGCACATCGAGTTCAGTTTAGTATTCAGATATTGTATATGTTTATTCCATTTCAAGTCTTGTTGTATCCATAGTCGTAAAAACTTTGTTTCTGATTTATTTTCTATTTGATGACCATTTAATGTTATATTGGGTTTCGCAGGATTCCTATTCTGTATAGTGTGGAAATTTAGACACACTGGTTTTTTTTTATAGTTTATTATGAGGCGATTATCTTGTGACCATTTGGTTAACTCACCTGTAACGGAGTCAGCAGACTGCTGTATGACCTGTTAGTTTCACCTTTTATTACGAGTGTTGTATCGTCCGCAAACAAAATTTCCTTATGTGAATGAACGCTCTGTGTTATATCATTGATATATAGAAGAAAGAGTAGTGGTCCCAAAACCGATCCCTGGGGTACTCCAAATTCAATAATTCCCTCATTGGACAATGTTTCATTAAGTAATTTGGTTCCATCATCCTTGTGTCTCAAGCTTACTATTTGTTTACGCCTTGTTAAGTAAGACTCGATCCATTTATTAGCTAGACCTCTAATACCATATTGATTTAGTTTGGTAAGGAGGATTTTATGGTCAACAACATCAAATGCTTTCGATAAATCCAAGAATAGGCCAGTTACATGTTCCTTATTGTCAATTAATTTCAGTATACAATTACTACATTCGTAAATTGCTGTCTGTGTAGATTTTTCCGTTCTGAATCCATGTTGTGAGTTTGATAATATTTTATTTTTTTCAATGAAACTTATCAGTCTCTTATACATAATTTTTCCCACAATTTTTGCAATACCAGTTGGTAAGGTAATAGGACGATAGTTATCTAATTCATCTTTTGAACCGTTTTTGTGCACTGGAATTACTTTTGATAACTTCAAAATATCCGGGTAAGTTCCTGAGAGAATTGAACTGTTTATTAAGTGCGTAAGTGGATTTATTATATTTTCTGCACATTTCTTTAAAATTGCATCAGGGATGCCATCAATGCCAGCACAGAATTTATTTTTTAGCTCTTTTATAACTATTCTTACCTCTTCACTTGTGACATGATTTATAAATAAAGAATCACTGCATATATTTATTTTATTATTAGAATTTATTGTATTTACCTGTGATTTATTTAATAATTTTTGTGGAATTTCCAGAAAATAGTCATTAAAAGTGTTTGCTATTTCCTCTGGATTATTAATCACTTTATTATTTCTGGTCAGTGTAATGTTCCTTTGTATTTTAGCAGATTTTCCAGTTTCTTTCTTTATCACTGACCACATAGCCCTGTTTTTATTAGATGATTGGGAAATAAAATTATCATTATGCATTTTCTTTGCTAGTCTTATTACCTTATTTAATATGCTAGTGTATTTTTATAGTATAAATTGAATTCAGGTGTTGTGTGGTATTGTTTATATAATTTGTGTAGAAATTTCTTTCTTTGACATGAATTTATAATCCCTGTTGTTATCCAATTGCTAGGTTTGTTATTTTGAACAGTTCTTCGTTTAAAGGGGAATGCTATTTCAAAATAGTGTTTTAGGTTACTGTTAAATGCATTAAATTTATCATTTACATTTTCTAGCTCATAAATTTCTGACCATGTTTCATTATTTAATAAGTCATTGAAATATGTAACATTTGATTCAGTGAATGACCTGCACTTTGATTTTACTCCATTATCATTATTATTGATTGTTTCGGATACTTCAAAACTCAGTATTTGTCCATGGTGGTCACTAAAACCCGGACAATAGACTTCTATTGAATGTTGATATTTATCTGTATTTATAAAAATTTGATCAGGAGTGGTTTTACTAATTTTTTAAATTCTTGTTGGGGTATTTACTGTAGGTTTCAGTCCATAGGAAACTAGTAACTGTGTTAATAATTCACAATTTCTATCAAATTTTAAGAAATCCACATTTACATCCCCACAAATTATGATATCGAAATTTACTTTGCTCATGTTATTGAGTAACAATTCTAATTTATCTATAAATAAAGGAAACTTTCCTGACGGAGAACGGTATATGCATACAATTATTAACTTAAACTGCTGTATTTTTACGGCAGAGAATTCAAAATCCTGTTCCATAATTAGATAATCATAAGCTGTTATCTGTTCATGATCTAAATTATTTCTTAAGAAGATGCAAGTACCACCATGGCTAATATTAGATCTAGAGTATTTACTAGCTTGTGTAAACCCTGGGAATTGAATTAATTCGAGTTGTTCCTCTTTCAGCCAATGTTCTGAAATACATAGTACTGAGATGTCTTTAAGTTCATTTTTAAGCATTAGATTTATGTAATCAATTTTATTATAAAGAGACTGGACATTCTGGTGGTAAATTTTAAATTTGTTACTTTTGCCAGCTTGTGTTGGTGATTTATTTACATTATTATTATCATAATTATTATTATTGTTGCTAGACAAATCCGAAATACCATTGTTACACTCCGTTAAATTTGACTTCAAAAGATCTGATTGCCAAACCTCACGTTTGGCTTCTTCTACCGGTTTCCCTGCTTCCACTCTAATGATATTACTGTTGAATTATTCTTACCATTTGAATTTACAATTTTGCAGATTTCATCACTAATATACTCTTTTCCTAATCTATTTAAGTGTAGGCCATGCCGAGTGTGGAACTTCCTGTCTAATTTACTTACATCTACAATTTGGACATTTGGAAAACTCTTACAAATTTTATGAATTTTTCCATTTGTAGCCTCTATTTCTACATTTACACATGATTTGGGAATTAAATCGTATCTCTGCGGAATGTTTACAATAATGACATTTGTTTTTTGCATGGATGGCAATGTACCCTTTAAATCTTTTATTACCTTTTTACTCTCGTTTCTGTAGACGTCGTTTGCTCCAGCGATGATCACTGCGTAGTCCTTTGCAGTAAGGGACGCACACTCTCCTATCATTCCGTTCGTGACCTCTGCAATTTGAGCTCCTGGCTTTACTGTCGAAGTGACCTCCATTTCTCTGCTTCTCTCCAATACGCTTGCTGCTACATCTCGCCCGTGGCTATCCGCAAATATCCGCATCTTCCTGGATTTTCTCTTTATCACTTTCTTCTTTTCTTCTTGAGGAAAGTCATCATTTTCTTCGACAAGCACTCCAAATGAATTTGAGACGGGAATTTCAGTTACATGTACTCCATTTATAGGCCTAGGCTTATTCAATCTTACCTTACCAGCAAACACTGTCGACCAAGTTTCCTTGCTTTCCTCTCTGTTTCCTTTTAATTTATTCATCTCTTCCATTAACTTAGCAATATCTTCCTTTAGCAGCTTTATAATTTCGTCTTTTGAGGACAGTTCGTTTCTCAGGTTATGACATTCGCATGACTGTAGCGGTAGGCCTACATTACGACAATCGGTTTCACTTTTCTCCTCGTTCAATTTTACCTGAGATCTTGTGATGATTTTATTTGCATTTTTTACTTTTATTTTGCACGACGAGCATAAATTCGCTACGGTTACACTACCTGACGAGACACTAACACTGTTTACTGTCGTCATACTAGAGATCTATGTTAGCCTAGATGTTTACACCAAATTACACTAAATTTATTTTAATTATTACTACCTAATAGAATTAATCTAATTTCCTACCAATAAAGAAGAATGTGAAATACGTATATCTTCCAATCGGGTGAAGCCTCGTAAAAGCACCACTGCTCTACTTGGTTCAAACAGTGATTGAAGAAGTCACCGAACCTTTGGATACACGTTCCCACAACTTAGTTTAAGTTTATTAAATTATCAATAAGAATTTCTAAATACTATCAATATTCCGTATTACACTTGATCTAAGGAAAGTAACTTTATAGATTTTAAACCTCTGTTATAATATTTTACCACTTTTATCAAATATTTACACTAGCTGCTATTTCACTACACTTTCACTGTGACGCCATCTTGCCCATGAAGATTGGTGAAGGTACAGTATGTAAAGCGAAACAACATCACTAACGTGTAACTTCGAGGTTATTTCCTTAAACCCAGTGGCATGTCTGACTACCTATATTTATTTTTTGGCGAGGGACAGTTTATTTTCTAATGAGGAAAGTTCTGTCCTACGTGGGGAGGGAGGAATTTACCTCTACTTTATATAAGGGCAGGGGGTAAAGTTTAGCAAATTTGAACTTCGACTTCCGGGATGAACAGTCAATAATTAAGTCACTCTGAACCTACATTCTCCGCTGTTATATTCCAAAATAAATTGTTGGGTGGAGTGGCGCAGTTTAGCGTAGACCTTCAAACCACATGACTGTGGATTGGATACCGGCCCAGTCCAATAGCACTTACGGGCGTTTAAATGTAACAACGTCGTGTCAGTAGATATAAAGGCACAGCAGATGAAAGGTACCGTACGTCAAGCGGCGTTGACACCCGCTATATGCGCGCACATTCTCACGCTGTTAGTTTTCTATTTTATTTTAATTTACTTTACTTTTTTTCTTTTGTTTTCATGAAGACGTCACAAACACCCAGTCCATCAAATGAGGTAAAAATCTCCACAGCTTGGGCGGGAATCGAACTCGGGACCCTTCAGGCCAAAGTCTAGCATGATTGACAATCAGCTACGGGGCCGGACCTACTCGTATCATCCCCGCTTTGGGCAAAGCAGGAACACAAGGATCGATCATTTATCCAGTGGAGCACGCCAAGGCTACTCAGCTGCGTCAGTCGGTGATGTAGCCTAAATTAGGTAATTAAATACTCTGGAGGATGGAAGAAAGGGTTGAGCTACAAAAGAGTGAAAGAAGGAGGTGAGCCAGGAATGCTACGAAAGATAGAACCTGGGCAAAATGCGAACAAGAAAACCATGGGCAATGGCTGAGTTGCCTAGTAAGTGATCCTGACGGTCAAGATATCAGTTATTATGGAATAGGAGTGGGCTTCTTGGACATATTCTGAGTCGTGGCCTTCTTTGTGTTCAGACTCGTTTAATCCCTGAGGTGAAGCTCAGGGGCCCTGTGTAAGTAAGGCTAGCAACCTGCTTCACATACTCTCTAAACCTTCTAAAAATATCATGAGTAGAGACGGCAATATGCCTATTTGCCTATTTTATTCCTGTGTTTAGAAACGTAGGCTTTCGAGATATAAATCCTTTTTAGGTTCTTTTAGGCTAGATTTCGTTGGTTTTATTGTGCCTATAAATGCCTATTTCAAGGGGTTGTGCCTATTTGTAGAATAATTGCCTATTTGATGCATTTTGACTGTATTTTAAATTGCATTATATTGCAGATGGTGTGCTCGACAGAATTATATTCTCGTTTTTCAATATGTGTTTACCCCACGAACAAGAATGGGAATTATCGGAAGTCACCAGAAATAGCGCTTGGGAAATTTCCATCGGAAGAAACAAGGAACAATTTGACCTCGCAGCCTTCAACCCCTCCAACCTCGCAAGACACATGCGAGAACCAATCAACATCGAATTATGTTGCACAACCAGTATCCCCTACCTCCCTCTGGATGCGAACTGGTTAAGCGTACGCTTTATCTTCTCTTCAGATTCAGAACTTTGTGTGACTTATTGCGAAGAAGAAGTGTGTCCGTGGCAATGCCGAAAGTTAAATTATCGAAGTCTTACTGGCTGTAGCAGTGGATCACAGGGGATACCAATTTCACTACCGATGGAAGAGTAGTCTTCTGCCAAGCTTGCTGTAAAGAGTTAATTCCTTTGTTTCTTATATGTTTTTGTAATTGAGAAGTACGATTGCATTTCATTGTAGCATTTATATGCCTATTAATTTATGTATTGTGGCAAGTTGTTTTGTTGCAATGCTGTATTAGACTTGAACTCTCAATAATTTATATATAAAATGTAAATCATTTAATTACTGAACGAGAAGTTAGAACGCTGGTGGTCTCTTGTCCCAGAGTGGATGAAAATTAAAAATCGGTATTTTGAACTCGGACTCATTTCCTGCGAAAATAGAGGTTTACAACTTAAATGCATTTTTTTTTGAAAAAGTCGCGAGTAACTTTCACCAGCACTATGTGTGGCTCTAGTCTGGGGGAGCGTTAAGCTCCCAGGTTAGGGCCGCGAAGCAGCCAACAAGCCTCTAGCATCCCCTCTAGAGCCTTGCTAAATTGTGGCAAAAAGTAAGGTTATGGGCGAATGCCACAATTTTAAATTACGAGGTTTTCTAATTTTCAACGAGGATTGCAGGCTTGTGGGCACACATCACGCAGGATCTATTGCAGGCAACAGAAAATAGAGAAGAGTGGAATACCCCTGGTGGAGTCATGTAGGATTGTTGAAGTAGTCAGGGGAAGTTTGGAAGGAACCTCTGGGAAGATAGCCGCTGTCAGGGAAAAGTTTGATAGGGTCCTGCACAGGAATCCAGGATGGGAAGCAGTGGTAAAGGTAGCCAGTGTGCTACGAGGTGAGGTAGATGAAGCAATTGACCTAACACCAGATGCAGTGGCTTCGTTAAAGTTTTTCCCAATCACTTCATGTGATGTTGAGAGATCTTTCTCTCAATATAAAAACATTCATGACAGGATAACAAACTTATTACCAGAAAACATTGAAAAGTTGCTTGTTGTTAATTCTTATTATAGTAATTAAATATGTTATTAAATTATAAGACATTTTTTCATGCCTATTTTGTTGCCTATTTTACATGTTAGTGCCTATTTACATGCCTATTTTGGCTATTTTAAGAGCCTATATGCCTGCCTATTTTATCTGTTTTAGTGCCTATAATTCTCGTCTCTAATCATGAGCAAGCCTCGGATCTCTGGGAGTAATGGAAACCCACTCCCACCTGACAGATCAGGGACTCCTTGGAAACCAACAAGTGAACGAACTGGTATTTGATGGGGAGCTATTAATATCAAGGGTGGTTACGGAAGGAAGAAAGTGGAGCTACCTAAATCAGCAACTAGGATGAGATTAGATATTCTAGGGATTAATAAGTTTAGATGGAGGGAGATGGAGAGAAAGAAGTAGGAGATTACAAGGTATACATGTCGGGTGTAAAACTAGGCAGGGCAAAGTGGGGAGTAGGTGAAACCCCGCACAAGACACGGCATAAATCTAGAAAAATTGCTGAGTTTTAATTCCTTGGCCGTTAGAGTCAATATACCACATTTTTGGAAGCCTTTATAGGGAGGTGAAAGGCTGCTTGAGCTATTGGCTCTCGCAGTAAGGAAGCGCAGGTGCGCTTCATAAGAAGGAAGGTAGCACACAGTTGGCTACTCCTGTGGGGGTCTGGGCACGGACACCAAGAGCCCACTGATGAGCCAGCTTGGTGTTCCCAGGCGAAACACCGTACAAGACGTGGCTTAACCCTAGAAAAATTGCCGAGTTTTAATTCCTTGGCCGTGACAGGCAATATAGGCTACCATTCAATGCACTGCTTGATATGAACAATGAGTTACCGTATAACTATATACACACATTTAGGAGAAAGTAGACTATATGATCTTTACTGAACATATAAATGTTATGATATTGTTACGAACCGCCGCGAACCGGCAGGAGACTTTCGGGTGAGCGACAGTGTGACAGACCAAAGCAGCTGTCTCGTTGGCCTTGAACCGAACCATCAGCCGGAGAGAGAAAGTTCCCACATCCTCCCGGCCCCTCCCACCGGCAGACACAATAGCGGGACATCTGTGAGTCATCGCGGGCGGGCCAGAGAATACGCGAAAATTCTGGATGTGGAACCAACCAGAACAGACTCAATGCGGCAATGGGTTGTGACATTCGAACTTTCCTGGCCAGGGACTGATCCCATATAAACCAGCGAGCCGCGGCGAGGAGGCAGTGTATTGGAGTGTATTGGGAAGTGTGTATTGCAGTGTGTATTGGACAGTATTGGTCAGTGCTAGTGTGTATTGGACAGTATTGGTCAGTGCTAGTGTGTACTGAAGTGTTGTCGAGTGAGTGCGTACGGAGCAGTACAGCGATTATTACTGGACGTCTACGGTAACAGAGAGGAAGCCTTTCTGCCAAGGTGCTACTTGGAGTCAAGACTGTGAGTGCTTGGACGTGTCGCGGTGCTTCGTGGAATACGTGGTCGTGGGATCGACACGGGACGAGCAAGAGCGCACAAGGAGCAGCAAGAGGACTCTGGAAGTAAGTGAAGTGGCAGTGGCAAGGCTGTAGAGTACCTGTGTAGACTGTACGTGTGAGTGTAAGCTGGAACACTGTAACGCCTCACGGACAGGGAGAGCATAAATAGCGAGGACAGTGGTAGATGGTAAATGTGGAAACTAATAGTGACTAGTAGTGTTTTCTGAGGTTAGACTCAGTGTGTGTGTATGTGTGCACGGTGTATATTTGTGGGCTGCAATAAAATTATATTTCTTTAAAGCAGTAATTGGTGTTTGTGCTTTCGCCCACCGTAATCCAGTTAACGTAAGTGCCACTAGGGGGCGGCACGTAACAACTGGTGTCAGAAGCCGGATTACGAACCCAAGCAAGCACAACACCTGAAGGTCCTAGGTTCAAAATCGTGCAGGTCTTTGTATCACAGTTCATTATTCTCCTGCGAGTGCATACCCGTCACAAGTCAGACAAATAAAATGGATGCGCAAATACAACTCCTGCTAGAAAAGTTAACTTCCAAGATAGAGGATGTGGAAAAGAAAATGACAGAACATTTCGAAAAAGTGGGTAAGAAAATGACGGAACATTTTGAAAACATGGGAAAGAAAATGGTGATATATTCGGAAAATTTGGAAAAGAAAATTGGGGAAAGTTCCGAAAATTCTGAAAAGAAAATGGAGCAGGGAACTAGTCAGGACGAGCTGAAATATGACCTGAAATCAAGACCGGAGTATAACAAGCTTGGAGGTGATATGGAAAGTGGGGCGGCCGAGGACGCTGATGGCCAAGACAAACAGTTCGTGGAGTCCGGAGTTCGGAATGCTCAGCGAGTCAGGGACGAGCCACTGGGAAGCGCCACGGGCATGGAAATCGGGCCAAGGCTTAGCAGCTCTGATGGCAGGAACAGCGTCACGAGTATGAGGACGCCGCACGTCGATGAGGCTTCATCATGGCAGATCTTCGGGACCGGGTTCGATACTGTGGCGAACCATGCCAGGTGCACGCTGGAGGACGGAGCCGTTCAGCTCATCACAGGACTTCGCATGACGGAGGTGCTACACGACGTCCGGACGGGGACTGGGTACAACGGGATCGTCGCGACGCTGGAGGAGCATTGTGGGGACTACCAGCTACCTGCCATGTACCACCTACGGCTAGAAGGGAGGAACGGGCGCGCGAGTAAGTCAATTGAAGAGCTTGCACTGGCTGGCTCGCCTCCCGAGCACGTGCACCGAGAGGCGGCGTACATCTTCGTGGATGGGCATCGCGACGCCATGGTACATGAGTATTCGATGCTCAGTAGAAGGCGCTACCCGCGGCAGGTAAAGACCATCGCGTTGGGAATGGCGGCGACGAGGAGGACAACATGGGTAACGCCACCGAGGAGGAGTGACGCCGCCGGAGACGAAGAGGCAGTGGAGGTTGGCTACCCTCCACCAAAGCGGCGTAAACCATCACCGGGACGCCGTTGCAGTAGGAAAGCCACCTGTTGGCTGTGGTGTAAAAGGGGCCATCTAATGAGCAGCTGTCGGCAAGGAACAGCCTCACGGTTAAAAAAGCGAGTGAGGGCCAGGGCCAGCCTAAACAGGGGCTTGTCAGCGCCGTCGATGCCACCCCTTCGGACCTCGGACAGCTTTTACGACGAACAACTCGAGGCGAGTTGCTTTAAAGAGGGGAGCAGTGTTACGAACCGCCGCGAACCGGCAGGAGACTTTCGGGTGAGCGACAGTGTGACAGACCAAAGCAGCTGTCTCGTTGGCCTTGAACCGAACCATCAGCCGGAGAGAGAAAGTTCCCACATCCTCCCGGCCCCTCCCACCGGCAGACACAATAGCGGGACATCTGTGAGTCATCGCAGGCGGGCCAGAGAATACGCGAAAATTCTGGATGTGGAACCAACCAGAACAGACTCAATGCGGCAATGGGTTGTGACATTCGAACTTTCCAGGCCAGGGACTGATCCCATATAAACCAGCGAGCCGCGGCGAGGAGGCAGTGTATTGGAGTGTATTGGGAAGTGTGTATTGCAGTGTGTATTGGACAGTATTGGTCAGTGCTAGTGTGTATTGGACAGTATTGGTCAGTGCTAGTGTGTACTGAAGGGTTGTCGAGTGAGTGCGTACGGAGCAGTACAGCGATTATTACTGGACGTCTACGGTAACAGAGAGGAAGCCTTTCTGCCAAGGTGCTACTTGGAGTCAAGACTGTGAGTGCTTGGACGTGTCGCGGTGCTTCGTGGAATACGTGGTCGTGGGATCGACACGGGACGAGCAAGAGCGCACAAGGAGCAGCAAGAGGACTCTGGAAGTAAGTGAAGTGGTAGTGGCAAGGCTGTAGAGTACCTGTGTAGACTGTACGTGTGAGTGTAAGCTGGAACACTGTAACGCCTCACGGACAGGGTGAGCATAAATAGCGAGGACAGTGGTAGATTGTAAATGTGGAAACTAATAGTGACTAGTAGTGTTTTCTGAGGTTAGACTCAGTGTGTGTGTATGTGTGCACGGTGTATGTTTGTTGGCTGCAATAAAATTATATTTCTTTAAAGCTGTAATTGGTGTTTGTGCTTTCGCCCACCGTAATCCAGTTAACGTAAGTGCCACTAGGGGGTGGCACGTAACAATATCTTGTTAGTTAGTTATTGTTGTTTTAAGGAGCGAAACAGCGAGGTCATCTTGTTACTGAAGTTAGTGAATTGATGCATTGGCAACGCTGGTATGCATTGTTCGCCATCCCTGCTGTAGTTATTGTTGTTTTAAGAGGCGGAACTACGAGGTCATCTGCCCCTTCCCTGCTGTAGAACAATATTCTCTGCTAGGGAAGCAGGAAATAAATTGGCACGATTGAAATTGACAAAAGGACGATAGGTTTGTTTGTGAACTTTCTATGGTCTAGCGGTACGTGTGGAGACTCCTGTACCAAAAGTCCTGGCTTCGACTTCCCGCTCTGTCAAGAAATGTAACTCTGGTTTGAGAGTTGGAAAGAGGTTTACTCAGCCTCGACTTGGGGTGGATTCGATTGGGACCTCAGCCATTCTAGAAGTAGTTTTCTGTGATTTCCACTCCTCCAATGAAATGCCGGGACTGTACATAATGCAGGGCCTCGGCACGGCTCCACAGACATCACAGTAACAGCAAATTCCACTCACACCCAAGTACACCGGTCTGATGACCTCGATGTCACAAGCCCCTAAATGAAAAGTCTCACAATTAAATGAGAAGCGCTGTTCCTGCTTGAGAAGAAACGAGAAGCCGTAATCCAAAAAAAAATCCTCACGGCACGCCGGAAGGCGGAGGTAGATTTCACCGGGAAAACTAGAGGATATGCGAAAATAGGCAGAATATGCAGGTTTTCGTAGAAGGATCAGACCTCATTTATTGCGAGAAAGTATTTTACAATTGGCGCTTAATTAACTTAGGTTTTCGTTTTTTATGCATATTTTTAACATTTTATTGTCTTATGGGGACGGTAACCTTCTCGTCATTTAGGGTCCATGTTCATACTTGTGGTCACACTGTCCTTATGCAAGGTTTCGACACTGATGTGTAACTATCTAGCGGTCTGTTACTTCTTCACGCAAAATTTTATCTCTTGCAGAGATGTTGGTTGGTTCCTCAGTTCAGGGGCTGCGACAACGCGGTCGTGTAGCCCCGTGTACTTTGGGTGTGTGTAGAATCAGTCTGATATACGGTGTTAATTGTGATGACTATATTAGTCTGTAATTCTGGTAAGGACTGCGGACGGTCAATTTCAAGTAGTAGCCTAGTTCCTAATTTTGCTACCAAATACTATCGTCAACGGTACCTAGTTGTGAACTTGGCTACTAGATGCCACCGCAACCAGCTACTCGCAACGACCGTTGGAACTTCCCCTCCAAAGGAAGGCATGCTGAGGGACTTTTAGTGTTCTTAGAAAATACGACGACTTCGGCCGGCTTTGAACCCCCGACCTTGGGCATAGTTCAGCATGCTACCAGTTACCTCACCGAAGCCGCTTCCCACAGAGTCAGGTGGAAAAATGAATGTGATATCGTGCAATGGTGTTGTCATGGCAACGTCTGATGGCTCATCCCTCATCAATTCAGTAGTGTTGTCATGGCAACGTCTGATGGCACTTGGCATTTTCTTCTAATTCGGAAATCATTTTGCTCATCCCTTGGCGTAAGGGTGGGTCATATCAAAAATTATTTCAGACAAAAGTTTTAGGTAATTATTAGGGAAATATTGTCCATTTTGTACGGTTTTGATATTGTGCCTATTAAGAGAGATATGATTAATGTTTCCCGAAAAACCCACTTTTTCTCACCCCTTTGGTCAATGGTTGGTGCTGTCAAAAAACTTGTCAAACATAACTTTTTGGGCCTTATCCGACACATAGTATGAAATTTGAATGGATTCGATATTTCAAATATTAAGAGAGTTATAGCGATATTTCACTTTTTCGAAAAAAGACCCCCATTTTCACCCCCTTCGACCGATTGTGCCCATTAACGAACTCGACCGAGATTTTATAGGGATACATATTATGTAAAAAATGCAAAGTGATTGGTGAAAAATTACGGTAGTTATCGTGTCCACAAGAAAGTGATATATGTATATATATACATATATATATATATACATATATACATAAATTATGTATAAACTTTTGAACTGATGGTGTTTTTGGGGTCTGGGGGATGTGAAATGCGAAGATATGTCGAAATTTTTCGGAAGTCGAAACATGGTACCGTACCCATTGCAATAGTTAGCTTTCTAATGAAATCTAGGCTACCTAAAAGGGGTGGGGAATGCAAATGGGGTGCTTATGTTGCTGCTCAGGTAGAATATGTCTGATAACATGTGTTCTTGTGGTGTCTGTAACAGTGTATGTTACTTGTCATTGAGGTGTTGATTAAGGAGAATTGGGAAGGAGGCGGCCGTGGATTTAATTTAGGAACCTTCCCGGCATTTGTCTGGGAAACCACCCGGGCCACTACACTACGAGACGGTATTTCATACTCCGCCAGCATTCTTGACTGTCACCGTGGAGGCCCGGGTTCGATTCACGACTCTCCCAAAAATGTAATTCTGGTCTCAGCATCGTAAGGCAAAACTGAAAAGAGGCGGGTTCGATTCCTACCTCAGTCATCCTGGAAGTAAGCTTGCCACGGTGGGTGAGTGGTCAACGTGTCGGTCTACTAACCCCAAGCTTGCAGGTTCGCTCCTGGCCGCGGTAAGTGATTTTTTTTGAAAGGCGGCAAAAATTGCGACACCATGTCATACGATGTTGGCATGTCAAACAACCCATTTGAATTCAGTAGGCCGTGTTCATAATGGCAAAATTAATCTCGGGAGTTTCCGCCAACACAAAGCTCCTCATTTCTCTACTAGAAAGCGCTATAGTGTTCAAGGAACGTAGATAACTAACCTCCTTGACTTTCATAGTGCTTCAAGGAACAACGAAATTCGACATGTAAGCTACCCTTTGGGTGTCAAATAACAAAGCTTGCACCCGGCACCCGAGGCCATACGATATTATTATTATTATTATTATTATTATTATTATTATTATTATTATTATTATTATTATTATTATTATTATCCTGGAAGTGGTTTTCCGTGGTTTCCCACTTCTACATGCTGGATGTTTCCTAACTTAAGAACACGACCGCTTCCTATCCAAATCCTACCTCAATTACAAATACACGCCCTAGTACAGACATCACAGTGACACAGGTTATCAGACAAATTCTACACACACCCAAGTACATGGCCACGATGCAGTAAAGCCATTAAAGAATCAACAACAACAACAGGTCGGTTCTCTGTCGTTCAGGTACCAACCGTGGATAAACGGACCGACGAACAAAATAAAAATCCATTTTCTTAATAGAAATGTCTGAAACAGAATACATATCACCTAATTCAGAAGCTACCTCAGTGGTGGAGCATTTACCTCATGTTCCGAAGATCGCGGATGCCATTTATGAATCCACGTTATTACGCAGGCCAACAGGTAGCCTACGGAGTCAACAAGATCTCTCGTATCGCATTTGGTGATTGAAATGTCAGCGACAGGTCACCGGTTTCTCTGTCAGATTGCAGTATAAAGCGGAACGTTGAAATTGGAAAATATATAACCGAAATGACTCCTACTAACAAGAGCTAAACGAAGTAGCTGACGCCATGGGTTATTATTATTGTCTGAATAATAAAAGCTGTCTTGAATGGAACTTCAAGGGACAGATAAATATTTCCGTTATAGACAGGATTCTGGTTAATACATGTGATACATGGCCATATGACCCAGGCGCACAGAAGCCTCCGTGGCTTAGGCGGCAGCACGCTGGCCTCTCACCGCTGGGTGACTCCATGTGAGATCTGTGCTGGACAAAACGGAGGCAGACAGGTTTTTCTCCGGGTACTCCGGTTTTCCCTGTCACAATTTCATTCCAGCAACACTCTCCACTATCATTTCATTTCATCTGTCATTCATTTAATCATTGCCCCAGAGGAGTGCGTCAGGCCTCGGCAGCCGGCACAGTTCATATCCTCGCCGCTAGATGGGGGCTTCATTCATTCCATTCCTGACCCGGTCGGAGACTGGAAGCAGGCTGTGGATTTTCATTCACATGTGATCAAAAAAAAGTAAAAAATACAAGTGTGTTTGAGTCTTCAGTCTTTTAACTGGTTTGGTGCAGTTCTTGCCTCCCTGTCCTGAGCTAATCGTTCCATCACTACATAGCTTCACACCACACCCTACATCCGAGGCAATCTGTTTAACATATTCTAACCTTGGTCTAGCCCTACAGTTCTTGTCCTCGACCCTTCCTTCCATAACTAACTTTGTTATTCCTTGGTGTCTTAGTATGCGTCCTACCAACCTATCTCTTCTCTTCATTATAGTGCGCGACACACCATTGGAAGCCTGAAGGTCAAGGGGCCCTCCGCTCCGCCCTCCTCCCCGCGCCTGGCGGTGTTGCCATGCTATTGCACGGTACCTTCAGTGGAGTGCTGGATGCGTGAACGTACTTGACAACACCGCACCGACTACGCGTGACCTTCAGGCTTCCAATGGTTTGTCCCGCACTATAGCAGTCGTCAGAAACATCTCTCCTCGCCCATTCGTCTTAATACCTCTTCATTTGTAACACTATCTACCCATCTGATCTTAATCATTCTCCTGTAACACCACATTTCAAACGCTTCTATTCTCCTTTTTCTGCTGCGCCAGTGATGGACGAAGCAAAGAAGATGTAAAAAGTAGGTTGGCTCAGGCAAGGAAAGCATTTCTACAGAAAAGGAATCTGTTGACATCGAATATAGATTGAGGTATTAGGAAGTAATGTTTGAAGGACTTTGGAGCGTGGCGCTCCATATAAGTGAAACTTGGACTGTTGGCGCAGCTGAAAAGAGGAGATTAGAAGCGTTTGAAATGTGTTGTTACAGGAGAATGATGAAGATCAGATGGGCTACAGTATTGTGTGAGAAGCAGTATGGGTTTGTTCATTGGACCTGACATTCCTCCTCATTACCCCTGTATGATAATCCTCACAAGAATGTGGGGCATTTCCTTGCCAAGTGAAGGCCGCACAAGTCTTGATATATCTCGCCAAGGGATGACCAAACATCGCAAAGTGAACATAAAGGGTAGTTGAATGAGTTCGTAAAACATTTGTGTTCCGTAAATAAAATGCTGATAAACACATAATTTTTCGTTAAATAAACTGCAAATTGTTTCTGTTTTCGTGATAGACAGGTTCCGCTACATTCAAGTAAATTAACATGAATAATAGGCCATAATTCCCATCCGTTGTGGACAGGATTCCGCTCATTAAAGTTTGTATTCAGTTCAGAGTACAGGAATAGCCAACACAGTGGCGTAGCCAAGGAGGGGGGGGGGGGGGTTTAGAACCCCCCCCCTTGGAAAATCGGCATGGTTGTGATTTGTCTGTTTCACCACCGCGCCGGCTACTTGGTGATGTACAGTTGTCGCCTTTCGGCCCGACTCCATATTTGAGGCTAGAGACGTCTTCATGACAACGTATAACCACAGTCTATCTACACAGTCGCGAAGCTTGGCTCATGTTTTTTTTTTTTTCCTACCGTCGCACGCCGCGCGCCAACAATGCTCTCACGCAGCCAACAATCATGCGCCGATTGCACTGTGTTGGTGAATGTTTTTGTTGCTGGATTTACTGTATCTGAGCATTGTGTATTCGTGTTGACCGACTGGGATGTCATTCTGTTAATGTTGACTGTTCAAATAACAAGACGACACCCGAGTTTCCAAAAGGCCCTTAGAGGTAAGACTTGAGCAATGGATTTTAGGCCAGTATTATAAAGTTTTCCAAACAAACAACGGAACTAGTTCTTTAGGCTAACTGGTTATAAATCAATAATAATTAAATTGGCTTTTGACTACTGCGGCTTTTAGAGACGCCAGGGTGCCAGAATTTTGCCCCGAAGGAGGTCTTTAACGTGTCATTAAATCTACAGACACAGCTCCCTTGCATTTACGCACCCTCAAATGCCAGATTACTGCGCCAGGATTAGATCCTGCAACCTCTGGAAAAGCAGGCGAGAACGTTACCGCTGAGTCACGCAGCCATTCGGTTATAAATCAGACGCATGTCTATGCATGGCTTCCGTGGCGGGTACACACCCGACCGAAGTGGTCGGATTTTTAAGAGCGTTAAAATCCTTCAGTATGCGTTCCTTTGGAGGGGAAGTAAAGCTTGTAAAAGAACCTACCACTACAATGGTAGTGCGTAACCAAAATCTGTAGGCTATTTGGTTAGAAACGCTCTATCAAGTTCCAACGTTCACCGCTGGGTGTCAGTGACAGTGGCGTCTGGTAACCAAAGTTGGAGCTACATGAAATTGAAATTGGGGAGCCCACGGGCGGTTAGTTGGAATGTTCTGCTATGGCCATTGGCTGCAATTCAAATATACATTATATCAATGCATTTTGAACATTAAGACATACGGTAAGTAAACTTAAATGATGTCATCTCAAACACGTGTCGATATTTTAATTTTCAGATGGAGAAAGTGGGTTTCAAATAGTCAGAGAGCTGATTTAATGAATACAAATGACTATTTTGTACAATCATATAAACTTATTCTCGAATCATTTTGAAACAATCCAATTTATGTCGTCAGGATAATGCTCACAAAGATGTGGTACACTGTTTGTTAATTCTCTTATGAAATACCTGGTGTCCCACATGACTGCTGTGAAGGTACGGTACACAATTGTTGAAATTATTTGTAAAATTGACAATGTATTATATTGTCAAATATAGGAATGAAAAGTTTCAAAATCACAAAAAGATACGAAGTACTTACAATTGAGCCATTTAAGACCTTAAGATCTTTTTATACTCTTCGGTTCACAAATCACACCGGTATTTTTCTAATTAATTATAATATTACTCAATTTTACGGAAGAACTAGCTTTTGATATGGTTACGAATTTGATATACCAAAGCAATTTACAATTATACACATACTAGTAACCCGCCCCGACATCGCCTGGTTTCTTTAACGGTTTGCCCAGCGTAAGCTTGAAAGACGTACGGACGGCAGGTCCCACACGCAATTCAGAAAACCGAGGTGAGCAGTGAATCTCCAAACACATATACTCTTCTCTGAAGTCTTAATTCGACACGACTCGAAAGTTGATGCTGGCCGAAGCTGGGGTGATAGACTCTCTCACTACCTCGTAAACTCGCTCCGAAGCTAGTAAATTAAATTTCCACTGAATGGAGATTGTTGGAAGAAATGAAAACGTAAAATCACTTAGCCTATAGTGGGCGATGTATTAAAGATAGGGATATGCTGTCGCGGGCCCTTTTGTCGAACTTTTCATGCTGACCAAGTCTTACACTCATAGTGGGCCTATATAGATATCCAGCGTAAGCTTAAATAGCGCACGTATGTCAGGTTTTTCTTCACTCGATTCACTGAAATCGGTACTGCTCGTCTTCCTATGGTCACAAATGAATGTTTTTTATTCAGAAACCTTCCTCGAGAAATCCCTTACAGAATGGTGAAAACCGCATCAAAATCCATCCAGTAGTTCTCTAGATTACCCGTTACATCCAATAATCGGGGACTCGGTTTTATAATACAGTATGTCGAGATGCCCGCGACTATCATTGAAACAAATGCATGTATTTATAACTAGTATGGGCTCTTAATTCTACGTAAGACTCATTAAATACGTCATACAACTGTACCTAGGGATACTTGTAGAGGACTGAACTAATAAAAACAGAGCATTTTTTTATTTTCCTATGAATTAAAAGTGTACAGTACATCAATATTGTGATTTAAAATGACTTATGTTTACAATGGAAATAATAACTCAGGTGAGTTAAAATTCATTAAACCCCTACAAAAGTGAAATCATCAGTTCCACGAATAACGCGCTCAAGGCAATTGCCAGCTTGCTGTCCGCCGCGAGCGCTACTGTCGCTCCATCTACCAAGAGGATGCAATTTCGTAAAGCAGCGAGCTTGGAGACTGTGTGTTTTAGTCTGTGGTAATACAACTCCGACCTTCCAGGTTTGCCAATCTAAACTTTCCCCCGCGAAATATAACTTATTTCAAACTGATGCTAGCGCCAAATAATTTTGAATCCCACCCGGCGGGAAAATATTAGCTTTCTTTTGTTTTCTTAGCAGATGAGAAGTTATATGTAAATTAATCTAGTTTTAATTAAAAATAACGCGTTTTAATTAGGACTTAGAAGATTATATGGGTACATTAACACTAATTTTGGGATCTTTTTTAACTTGTTGAGCATGAGATAACCGTCAGCCTGTCCAGCAATTCCCCGAATTACAGTTACGAATGAGTGAAATGTGTCGCAAGTGTAAGCAACTAAACCATTTTCCGGCTGAATGTAGCATTTTTATGGTTAGTATGTGACAAAAATCTTCGAAATTGATATTTTAGGCGTTCAGGGCTAATTGCAATATAAAGCACAGGATCTTGTTGAAAAAAAAAACACTGAATAACCATAAAAATGAGTATTGAATAACTCATAAATCAACATGATACACCGTGAGGGGACATGCCCACTTTTGCTGAGACTTCTATAAATGTTTTCTCTTGTTGATAAATACGCAGTCTTCACGTTGGTAGCACAGATATATCGAGTTTATTTTGTTCCTGTCAGAGGAACAGGAATCTTCTACATTTACCAGTTCAGTCAGAAATTAACTTCAGTTTTTGAAGAACTGGTTTTGTTGTTGTTGTTGTCTTTTGTGCATATTGTATTGTTGTTGTTGTTTGAGTCTTCAGTCTTTTGACTGGTTTGATGCAGCAATCCATGCCTCCCTGTCCTGAGCTAATCGTTTCATCTCTACATAGCTACCACACCCTACATCCGAGGCAATCTGTTTAACATATTCTAACCTTGGTCTACCCCTACAGTTCTTGTCCTCGACCCTTCCTTCCATAACTAAGCTTGCTATTCCTGGGTGTCTTAGTATGTGTCCTACTAACCTATCTCTTCTCTTCATTAGCAGTCGCTCGCCAGAAACATCTCTCCTCTCCCACTCGTCTTAATACCTCTTCGTTTGTAACCCTATCTACCCATCTGATCTTCATCATTCTCCTGTAACACCACATTTCAAATGCTTCAATTCTCCTCTTTTCTGCTGCACCAATAGTCCAAGTTTCACTTCCATAGAGCGCCACGCTCCAGACAAAGGCTTTCAAAAATGACCTCCTAATACCTAAATCTATATTCGATGTCAACAGATTCCTTTTTTGTAGAAATGCTTTCCTTGCCTGAGCCAACCTACGTTCTATATCCTCTTTGCTTCGTCCATCACTGGTTATTTTGCTTCCTAAGTAACAGAAGTCTCCTACTTTCATCAGCTTTTCACCTGCCAATTTGATGTCCATAGAGGTTTCTGATTTATTTCGGCTGCATTCTAGTATTTTTGTTTTACACTTATTAATTTTCATCATGTTTTCTTTCCGTAAGACGGAGTCCATACCATTCAAAAACTCATTCAAATCCTCAGGCTTGTCGGCCAAGATGACGATGTCATCAGCAAATCTCAGAGTTGAAATTATTTCTCCTTGAATCTTCACTCCCACTTTAAATTTTTCTCTAATTTCCTTCATTGCTTGTTCAATGTAAAGATTGAAAAGCATGGGTGATAAGTTGCAGCCTTGCCTAACACCTTTCTGAATATCAGCTTCTCTCTCATGTCCTTCAGCTCGAATGACTGCTGTCTGGTTTCTGTATAGATTGTAGATCACCCTCCTTCACTGTACTTGATTCCAATAGATTTCATTGTATTAAAGTGCTCGAAAACTTCTGGGCCAAAATACATGAAACTTTTCTTGTGTAATAATATCTAATTGGAAATGGAAATACTTGTAGAGTTGTTCTTAATAATTCATTTGAGGGTCTTGAGACATCTTGGTCATCATCCCCGTATAGTTGGGTGTGTGTTGAAGTTGTCTGGCAACCTGTATTGCTGTGATGACTGTAGTAATGCGTGTAAATGTATCAAGGACAAGGGTGGGGTAGACGCTCCGGGACTTGAAGTAAGACATTATCCCGGCAATTTCCTGTAGGGAGTGTTGAAAACCCGGGGAAAAACCGCACTCAGGATAACAGCCGTCAGCACCGGGATTCGAACCTACGATATCCGTACTGCGCCCGAAGAAACCCATCAGTACTTATATCCAAAGCCCGAAAAAGGATTGCAGACATGTAAGTTACCCAGCTCACAAGCTTATCATGCCTACTAAGTAAAATTGGGAATTCCAGGAACATACAGGATAGATATTATTCGTAAAGAAAATAGTACTACTAGACAAGGTACAAATTTCTACTATTATTTACATTTAGAACAACCGAGAAACTCCAATCTCGAGGGGTGATAAGGTCTAATCTATAGTGAGCGCCTGTATCTATACCTCGTAGTACTATTTTCGACGATGACGACAATGAAAACGGAATCAGTTTAGATAAAAATTTAACTAAGTTGCTAAAAAGCACTAGCCGTTTATTAAGCTAATAAAACATATAACAATTGGCTTCCTCCCTTAATATTGTGTCTCCCTGACACTTCAACAAAAATAACTGCAAAGATAAATTTGCACGTGGCATTACTGTCGTAAGAAAATGTGAAACGGCGTGACATTAAGTATTGCCCTATTTTATACAGGTCCGCTTCAACTATGAACCGTAGTTCCATATCTAATCAAATTATTCATGAACTATGTGCATATATACATCTTTTTATGAAATTCAAATTTTACACTTCATAACGTCGAAGATTAAATTTTCTTCCTCCAATAAGTCTTTCACCTACTCCATTTCTCTTAAACATGAAATTCAAACATACACCGCAACTATCGTGTTGAAAGTAATAAATACTCGTCATAATCAATTGAACATAAGTGACAAACATTTAAGCTAAGCACTGTTCCTTTTTACCTTTATCTATATATCATGAAATTCTGAAATAAGTGCTGAAATTCTTTACTGAGTTAACAATCTTCTGATAAACGTGAATACTGTAAGTGCACGGCATTAACCTTCGTTTCCACACTTCTCCTCCATAATTATACAACAATTACTTTCTCTCTTAAACACCCTGTATAGAATCTTCCTTTACTACACTCTCATAACTTCACAATTATTGCATTCAATACTAGAAAAACTTAAGAGACTCCCCTGCGTCCCTTCGTAAACTTACGTAACTCCTTTACGTTCATATCTCCTTAATCTGCACGGTAATTCAACTATAAACTTCTACTTAAATACATATACTTCCTTTACTTAACATTTCTCCTCTATAATTGATACAACATCGCCTCGTGCTCGTAATTTCATTTCTGTAATAAATCTCTGTACTTTCACTTTTCTAATCACCCTGTGATTTAATTTCGTTAACTTTCCTCTTCACGTGTTTAAATTCAGCTTTACATTTTATTACAACTTTTCAAGAAATATCAGTAAATATTCATATTCTTAACAAAAGATATAAGTTTGACTTCATTCCATTAATATTTGTTTAACAAATTCATTTATGTTTTTTAACGCTCTAAATTTCATTAGACATATGTGTTTAAGCTTTTCGTAATACTTTCGTTCATAATAAATTTCTGACACTCGAATCAACATCATGAGTTGTCGAAATATTCTTTACACTTCGTGACGTTACTTCTTAAGTATACTGTACTTAAATTTGCCCCAATAAATTTCATTTTACTTCAATTATAATCTTACTCCTTCTTTACTTCGTTCAACGTTCTATTCCTTTTATATAGTTTACTCTACATTCCTTTTTTAATTTTAACGCTCTAAATTTCTTTAATACAATTTCTTCCAATAATTTGCTTTCCTCTAAACAATTCCTTTGTATTCCTTTTTTTTTTACGCTCTAAATTCTTTTAATACAATTGGTTCTAAGTTACTCTGAACAATTCCTTTATATTCCTCTCAATTCCTTTATATTCCATCGCTGCGATAAAACAGATTTAATTAAATTAAATCTAACGCAAGTGTGAAAATATTTACACGATTTTACTTTAATATAACCTTAGTGTTAATAGCATCATCATCATGCCAAAATTTCGTCCAAGTGACTGAAATTTTCCAAGAACAAAGCAAATAGTGCCGTAGAAAAATATGAAAATCACAATAACAAGATCTACACAAATTTAATTACTTTAACAAATTTATACGTTTTAAATAATGCAGTTAAGAAAAATGCTGTTGAAAATATTGCAAAAATGCTGTTGAAAATTTGTGCGGTTGAAAAATATGCGGTTGAAAATAATGCGGTTGGTCAATTGGATAATCACACAACTAAACTACAATTCTACATTATAAAAGACAATTTTCTCACTACCTTGTGTTGACTTCTGTAATGCTGAAAATACTTGCATCGCTCCTTCCAAACCAAACTTGTCGTGTTCGTAGCAATGTCCACAGCTATGAAGACCGGTTTTGTGACAGCAGCAGCTGGGCTCGCGGTGAATGACCTCGCCGTGTACAGCTCTGCCAACTCCCCGTCTCTCCTCCGCTCCAAGTAGGCCGGCTTCGATTCTCCATCTCTTCAGAATAGACATCATGGTTTCTTCAGAATAGACATCGGTTTTCTTCAGAATAGACATCACGGTGTAATACTGTCGTTTATGCAAGCTTTTTCGTGTCTCAAGATGTGTTAAAACTCTCGTAGAAAAGTATGAGTTTTGCTCGGTGATGTTGCGCTTTGCGTAGATATTTGTAGCGTCTTTCATGCTAGTGAATCTGGAATTCAACTGACATCCTTGTAGTCTTCAACTTCCCCATGCTTAACTTAGCACATGTTAATATTCATATTCTTGACAATATAATTGAGACCTCCCCGTTGCTGCCTTATAACTTGCATTTTCAATAGAATGTTTAAATAAGCTTCTACACGTAGAAATATTAAGTAGCTTCTTGTCGAAAATGTTTCTAGCTATGTGGAACACTTTGCATAAGCACTGCAATATATAGTTGTACTGTTCCGTTCTGCTATATATGTTGTAACTTGCTCCCAAGTTACTGAAATTGCACTCTCCCTTACTTCCAACCTTTATGAACCGTAGCACTATTATAAAGATACTCGTTTATGCTCGAGGTCTTCTCTCGTTCAAATCTCAATTGGAAAAGAACTCTCTCGTCCTGCTCTCCGCATTCCTCAAGTTCTCGTCTCACTTCCTCTCCTCCCGTGGTGTGACGTAACTCCTACCACCTCTCCTGACTTCCGTCCGCAGTTCGACCTTCGCCTCTTCCCCTCTCTCATGACGTAACTCTCGCTTCAAGTGGCGTGATCTTTCTCGTAAAGTGAACCTCCCACTTTCGTATAATGGAATATATGTCCATCTTTAAATCATTCCTACTTCCTTGTCTTTTATAAATGCATAAGATTTATAGTATTTCACTCATTTCCATACAGTTTTTCCCATATTACTCAAATTTTTAATAAATAAAAATTTCTATCCACTCATTTATTTTCTGGGGTCTTGGTTCATCTCCCGATCAGTTCTTGAGTAATGACCTTCAATAAATTCTGGCGCATTTCCCCGTTGCTAATTTAAAGTAAAGTATAGCCTGTACTTTCTTTAATACCGGTGATTTCTCTGCTCTTGAGACTGAATTTATTGATTTCTCTGTATCTGTGGGTAAAATCTTTTCAACTTATTCAGCGTTTCTTGATCTTCAGCATCTGTCTGGATAACATTAACTCTCACATCTCTCTCAGGAATCGGATGTCTGGAAAGAATATCTGCTAGAAGGTTGTCTTTTCCAGGTACATGAACTATCGTGGCATCAAATTGTTGCAAAAACATGGTCCATCTTGTCATCCTATAGCTTGACAAGTCTGACTTCAACATGAATTCTAGTGATTTATGATCCGTTCTGATTATGACCTTGTGTCCCAGCAATAATTTCTTCCAACTTTGTAGAGCATTTATGACGGCTAAAGCTTCAAGCTCCGTCGTGAAGTAATTCAGCTCGTGTGTGCATAACTTCCTACTGCTGAATGAAATATAATGAGGATTTCCATCTTGATCCTTCTGATATAAGACTGCACTAATACCAACTCGTGAAGCGTCTGTTTCTATGATAAACGTTCTTTCAAAATCTGGGTACTCCAACTTGATGTTATCTCTGAGCATTTCCTTCGCTTGAATAAAGGCATTCTCAGCAGCTGCATCCCATTTCCATCTATTGTTCTTCTTTAGAAGCTCATGTAGAGGTGCCATGATTTCTGAATATCGTGGACAATGACTACTGAAAAACTGACAAAGACCCGCAAAAGCTCTGATGTCTTTGATTTTCTTGGGTGTTGGAAATTTCAAAATTGCTTCAATCTTGTCTTCTTTCGGATGGTAACCAAATCTGTCTATAGTATGCCCAAGAAAGTTGATCTTTTCTTGAAAGAAATGACATTTATCCAACTTCACCTTGATGTTTGCACTTCTAAGGTTATCAAATAGCTTCGTCAAATGCATGAAATGTTGCTCTGGTGTCTCTGAAGATATGATGATATCGTCCACGTAGCAAATAGCAAATTGTTTCACTTCTTCACTCAACTTGTCATCCAAGGCTCTGATAAGTGCTGGACTTGAATTTACCAATCCATATGGTACTCTTTGGTATACATAACAGGTTTGATTGAACATGAACCCTGTATAACATTTGCTGTCTTCTGTAAGCTCTATTTGATGAAATGCTGCAGTTAAATCAATCACTGAGAAACAGGTTTTATTCATGAATCTCCTCAGTAGTTCTCTAATTTTTGGTGGCCTGTCGCATTCTTTCAGCAGAAGAGTATTTATGCCCCTGGCATCTAAACATAGTCTAAGACTACCATCTGCTTTCTTCACAACAGTGAGTGGATTTAAATAAGGAGTGGCTTGCTTTCTTATAATTCCTTCCTTTTCCATGCCTTTTATGAGCTCTGTCACTTCAGCTTGATACTTCTCCGGAATTGGATACAATTTCTTCTGATAAGGTGTGTCGTCAGTTAGCTTAATCTGATATTTATATCCTCTTATAATACCTGGCTTGTTATCAAAAATGTCTGCATAAGTCGTGACTAATTCTTCCAACTTCTCCCTCTGATTTTCAAAATTCTCAATCTTCCTGCCATAGTGAGATATTCCTTCTGCTTCGATTTCCATGACAATCTTCACAAGGTTTTCTTCTGTAGTTTCGTCAAACAAACTACACTCATTCTCATCCTTCGTCGTATCCTCGAATTGATGTAGGCCTTCATTAAATCTTATGACTCCATTTCGTAAATCGATTACAGCTCCAGTCTTGGTTATAAAATCAATGCCTAAAATAGCATCAAAATTAATCTGGCTCAAGACTATGAATATCTGCTCATATCTATGTTTATTTATAGAGAATTCCATTAGTGCTTGGACTTTACATTTCATGGTCTTGTCGTTAAATACGCCCCTGACTTTAATGGTTGAAACAGGCATTGCTATAAGTGAATTTCCATCCTTCAATCTGTGAAAACAGTTCTCTGATAAAATTGATGCTCTTGCTTCCGTATCTAGTAGTGTTCTCAGGCATTCTCCTTCTGATATGATCTCTATAATCGGTAACCTTGCTACTCTATCTGTTTTCGTCTCTTCTCTCTCATATAGAAGATCTTCATTCGTGGCTTCATACAATTCATTAATTTGGATCTCATGTCTGGTTAAGGTGCTGTTTTCTTCTCCTTTCACTTTTTGGAATTTGACGTTTTTTTTGTGCCCCTCCTGGGTCTTCATTCCTTCTATCTCTGCTTGTTCCAGGTTGAGGTTCTTGATTCAGGTTATGCTGTCCCTGATCTTGGTCTCTCGCATTCCTTTCTCTGAGATTCCTTAGGTACTCCTGACTTTCTCTTTCCCTGTCATCATAATACCTTCTTACATTGTTATTATTCCTCCAACCTTGTTGCTGTTGTTGCTGTCTTGAATAATTACTCGTGTTTCTCCAATTCTGATATCCCCGATATCCATAATTATTCGTAGGGTTATTTCGATTATAATATCCCTCTCTACGATAATCATTGTTCCTGGTGTAATAGTTATTCCTCCATCTTTGATTTTCATATGGCCTTCCTTCTCTAGGTCTCTGATAATCTGGTCGAAATCGATTCTGCCCATATATCCTGGATCTCGTTGGACCTACTCCATTTTTGTTCTCCTCTGTTTGCTGCATTTGATCGATGTGAATGGTGTGTATTTCTCTCGGTTCCTGGTTTCTACTTTTCTGGTTTTGATTTCCAGTTGAGTTGGTGGATACATTAGACGTGTGATCCAGTCTTCTCAAAATTTCCGCCATTCCTTCTAGAGTATTCACGTTTGCCGAGATGAGGTGTCTCCTAACTTCTGTTGGTAGCTGACATGAAATAGCGTGAACCAAGTCTTCTTCCGCCAAAGGGGGTTGCAAATACTGCAAGCGTGCTAATTGTTTCGTGAAGAAACTTGCGTATTTCGTAGGACTGGAATATGCATACTTCTTAGAATAAATTTTCGCTCGTATATCCTGTTGAAGTTCCTTGCTCCAAAATCGTTTTTGTAGAGCTATAGCGAATTCTTTAAATGTCTGATATGTGTATCTGAAAGCTCTGTGCCATACTAATGCTTCTGAATCTAAGTATTTTTCCACGACTCTCATATGTCTTTCACGAGGTATCCTGTTGTCTTCTAAATACGACCTCATGTCTCTCAGAAATTCTACTGCAGTAATATTGCCTACTCCGCTGAATTTGTTCGGTTTCTCATCATTATTTTTTATTACGACGATATTGGCATTTGACCTAGTTTGGTAAGGTTCAAAATTTCCTCCAAATTCTCCTATTTCAGTGTGAAATGGCTCTTGACTGAAATTAAAATTGGACTTCGGAATTTGCTGTTGACTACTCTCGCTTTCCTTATCCTCTTCTATCCTGTCTGTCCTAGCCTCTAATCTTCTTATTTCTTCTTTTAATTTTTCATCTCTTGCTTGAAAAAATCTCGTCAAGTCCTTTCTGATGTCCTCCCTGACTTCGGTTCTTAACGTTGATGAAAATGTAGCATCTCCTATCGTAAGTGACCTTAATTGCCGTTCAATTTCTCTGATATCCTCATCCTGCTTTGATTGAATTTTCGCTAGTTCTATGCTTATCCCATCGACCGTACATTTAATTTTGTCAAATTCGTTTGAGTTAGTTAAATCTGTTTTATTAACAATCTCTGTCAACGTGGCTACGTTATTGATTTGTAATGTATCTATCCGCTTAGATAGATCTTCCCGTACCTTGCTAACATTAATATTGGAACATAACTCTATAGCTTTAATGTCATTTGCTAATTTGTGATGTATCTCTGATATGATTTGAGTTGTGACTGTTACGACCTCCTCCTTCATGTCCGTAACTGCCTTTACAATGGAAGCATTTATATCTACATTTATACCCTCTTCAATCAGTTTACTTTGACCTTCCAATTTGACCTGCAATTCACCAACAGTGCCATTTAGATTGTCAAGTTGCTCCTTGAGTTTCTTCTGGGCCCCTGAAATGTGTACATGATGAGTGTTATTGTCTTCCTTAATTGAGCTCATGCTAGCCTGTAGTTTCTGTTCTAGTTCTAATATGTGATTACTGTTAGCTAATTGGATTTCTATCACTTTTCCTGCCATGTCCTGTTTGACTTGTTCAAACGAGGCTTTTAATTCTTCTTGTGCATTACCTGCCCTTTCTAAAATTCTCTGAGCTTTTTCCTGATTTTTCCGAACCTCTAATCTAGCCTGCTCCTGACTTAACCTGTCCTCCTCACGAGCTTTTTCCTGAGCTAATCTTATCTCTGCTCTTATCCTATTTGCCTCTTCCAAAGCTAACTTGGATTCTTCTCTTTCCTTCTCTCTAGCTAGTCTATCTTCTTTTCTGGCCTTCTCTAACGCTAACTTAGCTTCTTCCTGAGCTAATGTTATACTAGCCGTAGTAAGTGTTTGAGCAACTGCTAACTCTGCTTTGACTTCTGATTTTACAGTAGCTACTGATTTCTGTATCTCAGTTTTTAATTGTTTAATGTTGTTATGTGTTAACTGGTGGAGGGCTTCAAGGTCTTTGGTAAATGTACTTTGACCTTCCTTCATGGTTTCAAGCATCGTTCGAATGAACGTCATAACATTCGTTGACATCTTTCTTCTTTTCTTGAGAATAAGGGAAGTATCGACTACAAAAATTATCAGTGAATATCCAGAATGACCAACGCATGCATTTTATACCAGTAATGGAATATATAGAACATCTTAATCCTACTTACATCTATTTCAATCGCGAGTTGTCTCGTATACTTATTGTCCCATTTTACCGAACTGACATCGCTTCATTTTATCATCTCACTTAACCTATGTTTAACAACATGAATTTACTTTTAAATTTACTATTACATGACAACTGTTGTTAGCTGGTTTACACATTATGCCTCACAACTATAGTGTACTCCACTAATCTCCTGATGTTGTGTTCATCTCAACAATCATTAAATTTAGGATCGGCATTTTTCTTTTCAAAACTAATATGGCCTCACTCTCGAGTACTTCCAAACTTCTTCTCTCAAGTGCTCTTTCGAATGCATTTCGAATGCTTTTCGAACGCCCCACGGATGGGTATGCCATTTAAATATATATCTATCTATATGCGCCCGAAGAAACCCATCAGTACTTATATCCAAAGCCCGAAAAAGGATTGCAGACATGTAAGTTACCCAGCTCACAAGCTTATCATGCCTACTAAGTAAAATTGGGAATTCCAGGAACATACAGGATAGATATTATTCGTAAAGAAAATAGTACTACTAGACAAGGTACAAATTTCTACTATTATTTACATTTAGAACAACCTAGAAACTCCAATCTCGAGGGGTGATAAGATCTAATCTATAGTGAGCGCCTGTATCTATACCTCGTAGTACTATTTTCGACGATGACGACAATGAAAACGGAATCAGTTTAGATAAAAATTTGACTAAGTTGCTAAAAAGCACTAGCCGTTTATTAAGCTAATAAAACATATAACAATTGGCTTCCTCCCTTAATATTGTGTCTCCCTGACACTTCAACAAAAATAACTGCAAAGATAAATTTGCACGTGGCATTACTGTCGTAAGAAAATGTGAAACGGCGTGACATTAAGTATTGCCCTATTTTATACAGGTCCGCTTCAACTATGAACCGTAGTTCCATATCTAATCAAATTATTCATGAACTATGTGCATATATACATCTTTTTATGAAATTCAAATTTTACACTTCATAACGTCGAAGATTAAATTTTCTTCCTCCAATAAGTCTTTCATCTACTCCATTTCTCTTAAACATGAAATTCAAACATACACCGCAACTATCGTGTTGAAAGTAATAAATACTCGTCATAATCAATTGAACATAAGTGACAAACATTTAAGCTAAGCACTGTTCCTTTTTACCTTTATCTATATATCATGAAATTCTGAAATAAGTGCTGAAATTCTTTACTGAGTTAACAATCTTCTGATAAACGTGAATACTGTAAGTGCACGGCATTAACCTTCGTTTCCACACTTCTCCTCCATAATTATACAACAATTACTTTCTCTCTTAAACACCCTGTATAGAATCTTCCTTTACTACACTCTCATAACTTCACAATTATTGCATTCAATACTAGAAAAACTTAAGAGACTCCCCTGCGTCCCTTCGTAAACTTACGTAACTCCTTTACGTTCATATCTCCTTAATCTGCACGGTAATTCAACTATAAACTTCTACTTCAATACATATACTTCCTTTACTTAACATTTCTCCTCTATAATTGATACAACATCGCCTCGTGCTCGTAATTTCATTTCTGTAATAAATCTCTGTACTTTCACTTTTCTAATCACCATGTGATTTAATTTCGTTAACTTTCCTCTTCACGTGTTTAAATTCAGCTTTACATTTTATTACAACTTTTCAAGAAATATCAGTAAATATTCATATTCTTAACAAAAGATATAAGTTTGACTTCATTCCATTAATATTTGTTTAACAAATTCATTTATGTTTTTTTAACGCTCTAAATTTCATTAGACATATGTGTTTAAGCTTTTCGTAATACTTTCGTTCATAATAAATTTCTGACACTCGAATCAACATCATGAGTTGTCGAAATATTCTTTACACTTCGTGACGTTACTTCTTAAGTATAATTAATTTAATGTTATTGGTTTTACGTCCCTTTTAACTACACTGGCTTTTAGAGACGCCGGGGTGCCAGAATTTTGCCCCGAAGGGGATCTTTAACGTGCCAGAAAATCTACTGACACGGTTCCCTCGCATTTGCGCACCCTCAAATGCCAGCTGACTGCGCCAGGTTTCGAACCTGCAACCTTGGGCTCAGCAAGCGAGAACGTTACCCCTGAGCCACGCAGCCAGACACTTCTTAAGTATACTGTACTTAAATTTGCTCCAATAAATTTCATTTTACTTCAATTATAATCTTACTCCTTCTTTACTTCGTTCAACGTTCTATTCCTTTTATATAGTTTACTCTACATTCCTTTTTTAATTTTAACGCTCTAAATTTCTTTAATACAATTTCTTCCAATAATTTGCTTTCCTCTAAACAATTCCTTTGTATTCCTTTTTACGCTCTAAATTCTTTTAATACAATTAGTTCTAAGTTACTCTGAACAATTCCTTTATATTCCTCTCAATTCCTTTATATTCCATCGCTGCGATAAAACAGATTTAATTAAATTAAATCTAACGCAAGTGTGAAAATATTTACACGATTTTACTTTAATATAACCTTAGTGTTAATAGCATCATCATCATGCCAAAATTTCGTCCAAGTGACTGAAATTTTCCAAGAACAAAGCAAATAGTGCCGTAGAAAAATATGAAAATCACAATAACAAGATCTACACAAATTTAATTACTTTAACAAAATTATACGTTTTAAATAATGCAGTTAAGAAAAATGCTGTTGAAAATATTGCAAAAATGCTGTTGAAAACATGTGCGGTTGAAAAATATGCGGTTGAAAATAATGCGGTTGGTCAATTGGATAATCACACAACTAAACTACAATTCTAGATTATAAAAGACAATTTTCTCACTACCTTGTGTTGACTTCTGTACTGCTGAAAATACTTGCATCGCTCCTTCCAAACCAAACTTGTCGTGTTCATAGCAATGTCCACAGCTATGAAGACCGGTTTTGTGACAGCAGCAGCTGGGCTCGCGGTGAATGACCTCGCCGTGTACAGCTCTGCCAACTCCCCGTCTCTCCTCCGCTCCAAGTAGGCCGGCTTCGATTCTCCATCTTTTCAGAATAGACATCATGGTTTCTTCAGAATAGACATCGGTTTTCTTCAGAATAGACATCACGGTGTAATACTGTCGTTTATGCAAGCTTTTTCGTGTCTCAAGATGTGTTAAAACTCTCGTAGAAAAGTATGAGTTTTGCTCGGTGATGTTGCGCTTTGCGTAGATATTTGTAGCGTCTTTCATGCTAGTGAATCTGGAATTCAACTGACATCCTTGTAGTCTTCAACTTCCCCATGCTTAACTTAGCACATGTTAATATTCATATTCTTGACAATATAATTGAGACCTCCCCGTTGCTGCCTTATAACTTGCATTTTCAATAGAATGTTTAAATAAGCTTCTACACGTAGAAATATTAAGTAGCTTCTTGTCGAAAATGTTTCTAGCTATGTGGAACACTTTGCATAAGCACTGCAATATATAGTTGTACTGTTCCGTTCTGCTATATATGTTGTAACTTGCTCCCAAGTTACTGAAATTGCACTCTCCCTTACTTCCAACCTTTATGAACCGTAGCACTATTATAAAGATACTCGTTTATGCTCGAGGTCTTCTCTCGTTCAAATCTCAATTGGAAAAGAACTCTCTCGTCCTGCTCTCCGCATTCCTCAAGTTCTCGTCTCACTTCCTCTCCTCCCGTGGTGTGACGTAACTCCTACCACCTCTCCTGACTTCCGTCCGCAGCTCGACCTTCGCCTCTTCCCCTCTCTCATGACGTAACTCTCGCTTCAAGTGGCGTGATCTTTCTCGTAAAGTGAACCTCCCACTTTCGTATAATGGAATATATGTCCATCTTTAAATCATTCCTACTTCCTTGTCTTTTATAAATGCATAAGATTTATAGTATTTCACTCATTTCCATACAGTTTTTCCCATATTACTCAAATTTTTAATAAATAAAATTTTTTATCCACTCATTTATTTTCTGGGGTCTTGGTTCATCTCCCGATCAGTTCTTGAGTAATGACCTTCAATAAATTCTGGCGCAGTACTTACTGCATCTGGTCTCACGGCCATGGTGCACGTTTGACGAGCGCGGCTACGCCACGGGACGAAATGCTTGCAGAATTTGGCTTCGAGTAACTATAACCCCTCCCATTGGTCGGTCCTGGCTACGCTACACAATACATTTTTCTAAAGTTGCAAATCCTTAGTATTACGTCCAAGCATTGTTACTATACATGAACCACCAAAATAAACTTGTGCCCAAAAGAACAAACCGAACTAGGCAAGAAATTGAGTTGCGATGAAACAGTCTACGCCTTTGGGTAACCTGGCAGCTAGTAGTAGGTAATGTGTGCCTGGCAGCACGCAGCAGATTGTCCTGCCATCTATGACTTTGCAGCGTAACTACTGTGGCGATAAAACGGTGCTGCTATCAGCGGAAGGATCGCAATTTTGAGGTCTAGCGACCTTGGATCTTTACAGATCTCTATTTGGGATTTTCTTTCTCTCCAGAATGTGGGTGGATCCATTGTCTGAGCTTAGCCTCCAATAATAGAAAGCCTACTCAATCGCGGCGTTCTCTGCAACATCAGTGTCCTCCCAGCAGTGCGCGTATTGACCACTGCAGCGCTGATTCCCCACCCAATATTAGCATGTAATGGCATTGCTATCGCAAGGTAATACCAGCATAAATTAATATATAGACTATGTTTGCAGTACATGAACATACGTTGTTGAGTAGAATGGAGTAAAATATAAGTGATGTTCATCTTTTACTAGCAGGAGTTCGTTTCATCTTCGGATTTCCCTTATATAGCACGCACAACTAACGAAACGAATGTCTGATTTGCACAAGAGTACGGTACGGTTGCACTGAATACTTTTACTGGCGTCCCATAGACCTAGGGGTTCAGTGAAAAGGAACGACTTTAACAATTTTTCTTGATTCTCTTTTCTCATAATTTGTTCTTCTTCTCAAGAAGTAGTCTCGGCGAAACTCATCTGTCATGTCATTGGTGTAGTTAGTGACAGAGGGGCGCAGAAACTTCTGCAATATTAACTTGCTCAGTTCCTCAGGGTGATCACTCACTCCACATTGTAGAATAGGTGTTTTAGCAACATGTGGCAACAGTATTGTGGTTAATGTTTGTGATATTCTTGGACTGCCCAGCGAAACCGATAGCATTTCGTCCGTTACTTCTTCCAGTCTCATCATCAGCGAAACAAAACCTGGCTTAGGATATCGGAGACCTCCTCTGTCTTTGAATTTTATAAGTGACATCACTGGGGATTGACTCTGGATACTACTAATTTTATCAAGGCACTCTTGACATGATATATCGTCTTCGACAGTTCGTACCAAATACCCTCCAATATAGGCCATTGCAGCACTCGTCATAGAAACACATGGCACCCCTTCAGCTTCATTTGCGATGCTTTCAAATCGTGTTTGAAATTTTCTTGCTAAATCTGTATTCGTTGTTGCCGATTGATCTGCATGAATCGTTGTGCTCGTGCGTCTCCCGGTTGAGTTACGTGTTACCATCCAGTCACTAAAGGCAGATTCAGGTGCTACATTTCCCGTGAGAGATGCACTTACGAGCCCAGTAGTCAGAATTTTATGCAGTGCCTGTGTAACACTTGCAGCGATGGTTTGGTCGTTGCTACCTCCAAACTGTCTGATGCAACTGAACAAGCTTTCTACTTCATCAGAAGAAAATTTCCTGGTCAATACGAAATGAAAGCCATTTTCAAGCAGGTACTTGACACAGAGTATGACAGATTTTGTCGTCAGACAAACTGCTTCATAAGTTTCTTTACTTATGAATTCCACCGGACTTGCTGATGCTTTCTTCCAGAGTTCCAGATAGGGAATGAAGTCGTTCTCCAGCCATTCGAGTCTTTCATCGTCAACTGAGAAGAAATGCATTGCGTCTTCATTCCTAGAGTGTATATGCTGCAAAGTGTTCTTAACATTGAGGATGGTGAACCATTTGTTAACTAACTTCAAGAACTCGATAGTGCCTTCATCATCCTGAAATTCTTTTATTCCGAACTGAGACCCATATTGCCTCAAGAACTGAAATAACATCCGAAGAGAAAATATCGACAGCTCTGCCCACATGCATTTTCTCAAAGGTTGTCGGGTAGATATGTTTGTGTGTCAGTCTTCTAACTAGTTTCACTTTCAAATCCTTTTGCAGGTCGTACAACTTTCTGATGAACCAACCAGATATGGGTTTCCCATCCTTAACTAACTGCTTCTTCACGTCCAGTAATGCATTCCTTAAATTTTTCAATATATGCCATTGGTCATAAGACAGCAATACATTGCGTAAACTGTCCAAGGGATGTGGCACGACAGGTAGAGGCGTGCTACCCCCAGAAAGTAAGCGGAATAATTTCACATTTGTAGAATGATTATCTGCCACCACACGTACAACAATAAATGATGTATTTTCCACTTTATCAATAACTTCAATAGTAAGTTGATGAAGTACTTCAGCTTTTAGTCCCGAGTAAAAAAGTATGCCACAGGAATTTTAAAATGCGAAGCAAGTCCAACGAACACAAAGCACAGCAGTTTTGTTGCGATTTCATTTTCTAGGCCTAAATCTTTTTCCAGTCCACCCATTGACACAAGTCCCTGTACTTCATCAGCTGCTTTACAGTAAAGCGCGCGTGGTTGGATAGCCATCTCATCTACAATAACTGAGCCAAATTTATTTATTCCCTCAGTAAATTTTGCTTCTTCGTGGAGTCTCTTCACTATTAAACTTGACACCATTACACCAGTAGTGCTTCCAACATAACGTTTGATGGTAGATTTAGAAGGCAAGCTTAACAGTTCGCTACTTCGTATAAATCGGTAACCTGCCGGGGACTTACTGTGCCAGATAATGCAATACCTGATAGTTGAGTCACTCCATCTAGGCTTCTTCTGTAGAAATACTTTAAGCTGTTCTTGTAGAAATTTTGCTTTTGAATTTCCTTCAGCACTCGAAACCTCAATTGCGTCCAAATTATAGTCAACCATATTTTTATCTTGCCTGCTGATTCGTTGCTTGAGTTGCTCTTGGCGACCTTTAAGTGCAGACATTTTTTGTCTTGCACGCCTTAGTCACCTACGCAATGTTCGTAGTATCCTATTCCGTGAGTTCAATTGTCTGATATTTACTTTTGTTTGTGTAGACGCATCTTTCTTGACTAAATCATTAACATTTGAGATGGCAGGTGTGGGGACACCATCCAAAGCACAAGGTTCAACCGCAACAAAGCCTGCCTTGGGGGATTTTGTACATTTTAATGATACAGTTGATTTGACAATATTTCTTCTTGGCACTGACAGTTTAAGTTTTTTACTTGGTTGGTAGTCACTGAAAAAGCTGGGCACTGCATCAGGCTTCAACCGCTTTACCTTTAATTCTGGTCTGTAGTCACATTCGATGAAGTGATTACTGCACACGACGGAGCGGTCATTAGGGTTCCATAACTTATCCTTGGTATCACCTACACAATAGAAACAGAAGATTATTATATTGTTTGTTGTTCTATCATTAGTGGGGCTTGGACATATTGGTCATTTAGCTCCGTGTACTTGGGTATTGTAGAATCTGTGTGATAACCTGCAATTGAGGTGTCTGTAGTAGTGGGTGTATTTGTAATTCAGGTGATGATTGGGAAGTAGGTGGCCGCGACCTTAAATTAGGAACAATCCGGGCATTTGTCTGGAGTAGAGGTGGGAAACCACGGAAAACCACTTCCAGGATGGATGAGATGGGAATTGAACCCACCTCATCTCGGTTTTACGTCATGAAGTTGAGTGTTCCCCGTTCCAGCCCTCAGACCTGAGTTAAATTTATAGGCAGAGCCGGGAATCCAACCCGGACCTCTGGGCTGACAGACAAGAATGCTAGCCTCTACACGACAAGGTGGTCAGGAGATTATTTTCATCATCATCATCATCATCAGAAATAGAGCAATAATAGAAAGTAACCTAATTTTCAGTCACATGGTCAACTTATGCTACAGGCCGGACGTTTGTTTTAGACGAGTGAAAAATCTTAATGGAAGCCTGGAGGCGAGTTACTACAGTACCTGTGTTGCTGTCACCTGCTCCATGCGGTCAGATGATTGACATAGTTACCTAGCACTACTGTTAAAGTACAGTCATTGGCAAATATAATGGCGTTCTGTTCGTAACTATGTAACGTGTACTTCCGCGTCACACGATACTTAGACGTGAACTGTACTGTCTGCACACTGATGTCGTCACGTGCTCAAGTCTGGAATTCCATTAAATCAGACCGGTGGTGACAAATGTGAAGCGATAGGGCTAGAGAGTGACTGTGTACAGGCTCACCCGCAGGCTTCAAAGTCAAGGGCATTCGTCTAAAACAAACGTCCGGCTTGTACAGACCTTGTCTGCTTATTGCTTTAATCCATAATTTCTTTGTCGGCTCTCGACTAGGAAATTCATGAAAACTCGTTCCAGGAACATTATTTCTAGAGCCTTGTTTACAAAACGGCACGCAACAGTTTACCATCTTAATAAAGTGGCCTTATTTCAGCTGGTATAATGTGTGTAAATACCGCCAAGTGAACGGATCGTGTGGAGGTTATGCAGCGCCTCTAGCGGCAAACATAGCATCTGCAGAGGGACAGCTCCCAGAGGCCATTGGGCAGGCTTTTGGTCTGAGATGGGAGGATGTGATTCTTTGAAAGTGGTACTCAATATACTGCCTATTCAATATACATGCTTGGCGTGCTTCTGGATATAGCGTACGAACCATTGAATTCTAGGTAATACTGGAATGCCGACTGTATGGGAGCAAAGTGCGGCTTTTGGTGCGACTAGTTACGCCTGGTAGTGCACGTCAAGGAGGCGAGTTTGACGTATACGAACACAAGGATGATGTACGTACGTACGTACGTACGACGAGATACGAGTAAAAGAGGTACTTTTAAACATTTAGGTGAACGGTAAACTAAACGGAACTTACGCCGAAATACATATTTCAAAATATCATAGTAATTTGATACTTAAAATGGCTAGGAATATACGCCAACATAAAATATTATATTGCAGCCTGATTGTTCATCATTTTTATCCTTAGATCAAAGGCAGCATACACAATAAATATAGGCCTACTGGCACAAAATACAAGCCATACGTACATTAAAATACAATAAAAATAAGGTTAGACAGGGAATTACTAAGAATACAGAAGAAAAAATATGTTTTTTACGAGCACACATTTTTATTCACTGACAGAAAACATGTACATATACAGATGTTGTATCAAAAAATACAGGGTGAATCCCACATAAGATAAACTTGTGCGTGGGCTTCATGAACACAATTTCTTAATTTATTTGCAACGTGGTATTTGACTGATAATAATAAGAAAAGTTTATAGTAAAAGCATTAATTATAAGGATACTAAAAATAAAAGAAGATGATACATTACTTATTTGTGATTGAGTTGGTTAAATATGTTGGTGAAAATTTATAAGTTCATTTACTCTATCAAAGTTATTAAAGAGCCATATAAAAAGCCTTTTCTTCAATATATTCAGTGTGTTATTTGTCACATTTACTGGCAATATATTGTATATCCTAGTGCTAAGACAACTTAAATTCCTTTGGCCAAGTAGTGTGTTTCGACGAGGGATATTTATTCCAGTTCTGTCTTGAAGTCTAGTGCACATTCCAAGTTTTTGTCCATTAGAGAAGAGCTTCATATTTTTATGTATAAATATGGTTGATGACTGAACAAATAACTGTCGCATGTTAAGCAACATGCTTTGTTGATACAGTTCACATGTTGGAAAAGTTGGTGGCCTTTTGTACATAACTTTTAGAATGAAATTCTGGCAAGTATTTACCTGAGCCAAATGTGAATCAAGTATTGCACCCCAACCATTTATTCCATATTGTAGTTGTGACTGGACTAAGGCAAAATATACAGTTCTCAAGACTTTTGCTGAAAGGATATTTCTGATTCTGTAAAATATATAAATCAACTTTTGGAGTGTATTGGCAAACTTTGATGCATGCATATTCCATTTTAAATGACTATCTATAATAATCCCTAAATATGTAGCATTCATTGACTTCTGTAGGGTATAGCAGTTGCATCTTTCGCCATTGTTACAAATTGGTGTGTGGGTCTTTAGTGTTAAATTGTCTGTGAGTTGTAATGTTTTGTTGTGTGAGAAGCATAGGTATTGTGTTTTGGTTTCATTTAAGGTAAGGAGGTGGTTTCTTAGCCATTTTTGGACTGTTGCAAGGGTTTCTTGAGTTATATTAAAAGTGTCCTCCCAAGTTGTTCCTGTGACTGTGATGACAGTGTCATCAGCATATGAGGTATCATCGCATTACAGTTCAGCTCACAAAAATCGTTAATATATAACAGAAAAAGAATAGGACCTAAAACTGTTCCTTGGGGAATTCCAATTTTTACTTCAGCACTTCTACTTAGAGTATCTTTGATTCGTACCTTTTGTATTCTGTTAAAAGGAAAGCTTTTTATTAGTTCTTGAGGAGTACCACGAATACCTTCCTTTTCAAGTTTTCTAATGAGTATATTGTGGTCTACGGTGTCAAAGCCTTTCTTAAATCCAGGAACAGAGAAATTGTTCTTTTAGAACTATCAATGGCTTTATACAAATAATCAGTAAGGGAGAATATTGCATCTTGAGTACTAGTGTTTGGTCTAAAACCAAACTGATTTGGTGACAATGTGTTGAACTTACTCAGATAGTTAAGTAATCTGGTTTTGATGCATTTCTCTAGTAGCTTAGAGAGGTGGGTTGTGAGGGAAATTGGTCTATAGTTATTTAACTCTCTTTTATCATCTGATTTATGGACTGGGATTATGATGGAAATTTTGAATGAGTCTGGAAATTGTCCTTTCGTTAGTGATAAATTAAAAATATGGTGCAGTGGTTGTAGAATTTCTGAACTAATTATCTTGATTGTTTTACTAGAGATATTATCATAGCCATTTGCTGAGTTATCTTCTAGAGCAGCTATGTGGTTTGTTATTTCTGATTTTGTTATGGGTATAAAAAGATAGACTGAGGTTGAGATTTTGCAGTGCTATCACGTGCATTTGTGTTGTCAGGTTCCTTTCTTGCATTACTTATTTTTTCAGAAAGTTCTAAACCTATGTAACTAAAATAGTCGACAAATTTGTTTGCAATGGCAGCTGGTTGGGATGTTTCTTGTGAGTATCTGATAAATATGCTGTCAACAGCTGAAGATTTATTTCCCTTCCTACATGTTAAATCATTAATATTTTTCCAAAGGACTTTAGAATTATTGGAGTTTGACATAATTTGTTTGGAATAGTACCTTTCTTTTGCTATTTTAACAAGCCTGTTTATCCAGTTTATGTTTATGTTTATTAACAGTTTCTGGGACCTCATCACTGTTTGAAGACCTCTTCCTTTGTTTAACAATTTTCTGATGTAATTTATCTCTTATTCTAATAGAAGTTAAAATTCCAGTTGTGATCCATGGAGTAATTTTTTAATATTTTGATCTTACGTTATTTATGGTAGTAGAGTGTTCAGAGATGTATTGAGTCAGTAACTTAATGAAACTATCAGCTGCTTTGTTAGCATCATGTTCAGTTATGATACGAGGCACGTCCAGAAAGTAAGTTCCGTTTGGCAATAAAATTAAATTGTGTACAGATACAGAAAAAATATTTATTGCACAACATTCTACTCCTCTTAAACTACTTTTCCACATAACTGCCGAACTTTTGCAGTCATTTGTCATAGCGTGGCACAAGATTTTTTTGGATACCTTCTTCATAGAAGTTTGCCGCCGACCCGTAAACGAGAGAGAAAACTCCCCTGTAAGATATACTGCCGTTTGGCTACAACTGTTAGGCAAATTGCGTGCTTACCAGGACAACTGCGTATGTTTAGGAGTTCTCCTGACCACATACGCAATTTGCCTAACAGTGGTGGCCAAACGGTAGGATATCTTACAGGGGAGTCTTCACTCTCGTTTACGGGTCGGCGGCAAACTTCTATGAAGAAGGTATCCAAACACTTGTGCCACGCTATGACAAATCCTGCAAAAGTTCGGCAGTTATGTGGAAAAGTAGTTTAAGAGGTGTAGAATGTTGTGCAATAAATATTTTTCTGTATCTGTATACAATTTAATTTTATTCCCAAACGGAAGTTACTTTCTGTACGTGCCTCGTAGATTCCCAAGTTTCCTTAGTTAAGGATTTTTTTAGAGTTTCATAATTTATTCTTACATTGTTCAAAGCATTTTCTCCTGTTTGTGGAGTGTATTTTTGAGATTGATTTTGTATGAGAATGTAGTACTGTGATATGTGATACTGGTATGCAGAACAAAAGGGTCAAAGTTGCTGTTTCTGTGGGACTTAACATGTATGTGATCGATACATGTTCTGGATTTTGGGGTTATTCTAGTTGGTGAGTTTATGTACGAAATGAATCCATTTGCATGTAATAAGTTTAAATACTCATTTTTAATATTTTGGGCATATTGCCTTGTAGGATTTAAAATATCAATATTTATGTATCCTATTAATATACTGTGTGTAGCTGTAGGCAAGTGCTGGAGAGTATTTCCTAGTTCCTCTATGAATTTCTTGGGGCTTGTGGAGGGTGATCTGTATATAGCAACATTGTACGAAATTGTTATTCTCCTTCAGCGAAACTTTACAGGAGGTACATATAACATTACTATTCTTGGGCGCCATGTTGCTTCATGTTGGTATTCAACATTTTTATTAACTTAAAGGCAGCATTCATATGTGTGTGAATATGCATAAGCCTACAACTAAACAATTAAATAAATGCTTAGTGAACAGAAATACATAGTTTATTTATACAAAACAACCAAAGGTTCAATATTATTCAAAGCAATGGGGCGTGGTGGTGCAGTGGTCAAGCTATTCGCCTCTCACCAAGGTGGACCGGGTTCAATTCCCGGTCATAGCATGTGAGATTTTCGAAGTGAAATGCCATGTTCTGTGGTTCGGATTCCACGTAAAATGGAGGTCCCTTGGCTCATGATCACAAGATTAACGGTCACGTAAAGCTACAAGCTTCTTTTTCTTCAAATCAGGTCGAAACTTAGACCTCACATAAGTCATACAGCAAACGAACAGGTTCCTGCAGGGAAGATCCCGTACGCCCAATTCTTTTTATTATCCCCAAGACTGACATCATAAAAGTATACTGGAAAATGTGAAATTGTATGCCTATGCTAATGAAAAAAAGGAACAGTAAATATTAGGTCTAGGTCTACATACTTCAACTTGTACTTGTCGTTCAATAACTCTCGGTCTTTTCTTGGGTGGCTGAAGCAGATGCTGTGGGAAATTGAAAATTGCAGGTACTGCATTATCTTTAAGCAGTGGTTTGTTTCTATTTGAATGAAACAAGTAGCATAATTTATAAAATTGTTCGCAGATAAACCCCATTCCTTTAATACATCTGGCCGTTGCCATGGAAATCTGTAATAAAAGCTAGGGCTAGGTTATAATTTTGTGACTAATATCTAATAACCTATAATAGGACCTACGTGTATTTGTCATATGCTATATGCAATGCTCTAAACACTCACTTTATAAACATAGCACACAAGTTAGCCAAAAACATCCTCCCAGGGAAGAAAGTTAATAAAATTAATGTCAATACTGATTCCATATTTATGACCCCGACTAATGAGATGGAAATTCGCAATGCTATATTAAGCCTTAAAATGAAAAGTAGCCAAGACAAGCATGGGCGTAATTTCAGCTTTTTAACTGGGGTGGCAAGTTTTGCCGGGGGGTCTGGGGGGTATGGAATACTTTTATGGAATAATTTTTAAAATTTTGCGTTAAAACTGTAGTTTACAAGCACTTTTTAAACTGCTTTACATACCATACCAGCATAAATGTAAATCATTTTTACCAATGATCTGTTTTATTATTTATGGGCCTAGTTATTCCAAAATGTGTTATTTTTAATAACATCAACAACAAAATCGTTTGAAAAAATAGCATCCATACATAGTTTTTTAAAGTTTGGTCTGTTGTTGATAATTATTAATTTTAATGCTTACCCTAGTTAAGTATAAATTAAGAAAACATCATACTAAAATAACAATGCTTTATTGAAGTTTTACTTGATAACACCATAAGTCGTACAAAAACTATTTTACACAAAATGAAGCCTTCTCTTTTGTTTTGAGTTAAAAACATCAATTACTTGGGGAATATCTATTTTAACACTCCTTTCAATTGCCAGAAGGGTTAATGACGACAACCTTTATTGGCCAACAGTGTTTCTGGTGAAGGTTTTTAACCTTCTTAGACATGAAAAAGACCTTTCACTGGATGCTGAGTTCATGGGAATTGTAAAATATAAGCGGAACATTTCCAAAAGAAGAGGGAACACACTTTTCAAAGATTTTTTAACCACAAGGTCAGCTCTTTCTTGAATACTCTTTTTCTTTTTGAACTCATCCATGTTGTAAAATCATCTTAGTTCAGAGAGGAGCATTTCACTTTCCATACTGTAGTACTTGCACAAATACTGTACACTGGAAAGTTCCACGTCAGTTGCACCAAGAACTTTGCTTAAGTGGTTCAGTACATCTAGATTGTTTTCTTGAAGCTTGGCTTCTATCTCTTGCACCAGGATGTCAATAACTGGCCAAAGGGTTGAAACCTTGTAATATTGTTCCACTGTTTCAAAAGGAGTTTTATCCCCACCACCAATGTTTGATGGAATTCTCCCTCTTCTTGGCAAGTGTGCTGCTTGGAATCCGCAGTGCTCAGAGATTTCTGTGCAATGGTTAAATAACTTATTAAAAAATTCATCTGTTCTGAAGGATTGTAAGACTTCAATTGTGCTGATTTTGACAGATTTCACAACTTCGTAGGTCACATCGCTTGCTTGTAATGTTTTTGACAGTACATCACATTGCGTAAGAACTCTCCTCAGTAACAGCAAGTCAAACACAGAGCTGAAATCCTCCATGCTCTTTAACAAAGCATTGGCCTGTCCACCACTATCAGGGTCTATGTGTGCAATTTGTTGTAAAGTGTTCAAAGTTGTTTCGAAATTGTCTAACAAAGACCGCACTGCTTCAACACGGCAACCCCATCTGGTATCACTTAAAGACTTTAATGTTACAGTTCCACCACTAAAGCTTTTGGAACTGTTTTGAATTTGTTCAAAAACAGCATGTCGTTTAGTTGATTTCTCAATAAAGTTGTAAAGACTTTGAAGCACAAAAAAGTGTTTCTTATTGATGTTACGCTTGTACAACTGCTTACTATGCAGAAATTTAATATATGTGCATTGCAGTGAATATACATTGCTGTTGGGGCTTCTTCCATAATTCTAGCTGCCACTCCTTTATATGGACCCCTCATGTTTGAGGCCCCATCGTAGCACTGAGCACGCAGATTTTTAATGTTCAAATCCAGTGAAATCAAAACATTCTTTAGTTCATTTGCCAGAGTTTCACCATCAGTTCTTTTGGCTCGATAAAACCCTACAAACGACTCATAAACTTGTAATTTATCGTTGACATGCCTTAAAACGACAGCTACTTGCTCGTGCTTTGCTATGTCTTGAGTCTCATCAGCTATAATGGCAAACACTTTGGACTCTTTAACTTCTTTGGAAATGTGCAGCTTGATTTGTTCTCCAATAATGAACAGTAACTCATTCTGGAAAGTCGCTGAAGTGTACTGAAACTTCTTTCGATGCTCAGTGTAGAACTTCTTGATCAAATCACTATCTTTAGAACGAAGCTCCCTCAGCTCAAAAAAAAATCCTCGGTTCTTTGATTCTGCAGATTCATCATGTCCTCTGAGAGCAATGGATTGCCTGCCACAAAATATTAACGATTCACACAAAGCTCCTAAATACAATCGTTTTCCTTCAACTTCTTTGGAGTACTTTTCATTAACTTTTTCAATAACAGTACCACTTCTATCTGCTTCTTGTAGAGAGATGAACTTAGTCATACTAGTCTTATGCAAATTACTACAATCATGTTTTTCAAACACTTTTTCATCTTTCTTCCACTTCGAAAACCCACTGATTGTGAAAGCGTCTTCAGCATTTTTTTCCGTCTTGTAAAACACACCACAGACAAAACAGAATGCTTTATCGGTTAGAGGACTATATTCCAGCCAAGAAAACATTTTGTACCATTCAGGCCTAACCTTTCTTCCATCCTTTTTAGGGAAAACGAAATCTTGTGGTTGAAATGATCCTTCCTTAACATGCAATATGGCCATATCTGGACCATGGGCAGGATGACGCTTGTTGATCAGTCCAATTGACAATAATTGGTCAATTGCAGTAGAGAAACAGCTGGAACTTGGTAAATTTTCCTCACTCGAAGTACTGCCCTTCGTAAGTGTAGATGACTGAGTGGATGAGGAGCCTAACACTTCTTCTGTAGGCTGAGGTGGCTCTGACTTATGTTCCAAAGAATCTTTTTCTGTTGGTTCATCTTCTAGACGCTGTTTCTTCTTGCTTGGTGGGCCTGAGCAAAAGTAAGACAACAACGAACTTTGTCCTTTTTGTCCTTCTGAGCCTGAAAAGAAAGGGATTAAACTTGTTTTCAAACACCAACAATTCAAAAATTTACAAGATGTCTGTCTCATGGTAAATTAAAAGTTGTATAGGGCCTACAAGTTTTTTTTTTACAAGTTGCAAGTTCTTTTTACCATAGTATCAACCTCAAGAAAAGGATTTAGTGTAATTTGAGGGGAAAATTAGACTCAGTTTATAAACAACAAAATAAGGCTGGCTTAAAATGACACAACACGAGGAACGATGTATATTTTGAGGCAATTTTTCCCTCGTTAGAATAAGATCAAAAAATAATAACTGTAATATGATAAGGCAAATAATGTGAACGGAACGGAACGGAAATAACGTGGAAAAGTGCAAAAAATAACCAGGCACACAATATTTTTCTTTCAGTAGCAACGTCTTAGAAAAAAATAAAATTTGTTTGGATTTAAAAAAAACATTTAAATAATTCTAACCATATCAAAGTTACTTAAAAACGCAAAAATATTTTGTTTATTTTTTGTTACAGCACATTGGACAACACTAGACTTGTTCTATGCTATGCGTTTGAGGTTATGTTTCTCTGACAGCTGACTCTGTGGCGAGTTTAAATTTCGCGTGGTCTCAGTTTCCCGCGCTCGGCACTTTCGTGCCGCTTTATTTTCGCGGTTAGTGCATTTCTCTGTTCGCATATTGGGAACATAATGAGGCCACATTTCGCAGTCAACGTGTTAAACCGCAGTGTAAGTGAATGGCCGTCTTTTATTTTACTCAAGACCGTTCTCAGACGCGTGATTTTGCTTTCTCTAGAGTCTAGACCTCATCAATATTGCGGACACTGGCTTCACTATACTAATCTGTGCGCTGTGGGAGAAACTGGCTTATAACTTAACCTATAAAATAGGTAGACACATGAACTGAAATTAATTTAACTTACCATGTCTCAGTACATGAAATCCAATCCTATGATGCAGATAGTTCACTGAAAGAAACTTAGAAATTTCAAGAAAATGAAGGCAACACGTTCCAGGTAGAAGAGTACGAGTAGATCTCTTTCGAAAAGGCAAACGACAGACAACAGCTGATGTCTGCTTTGCATTACATATTACAGGGTTGCCACCTAGTGACATTTATATCGCTTAATCGCTTAGTCCCATTATTAACGCAAATGTTTTTATTACTTTTTACGCCATGATTTTGAAAATGAAAGCTATTATTGTTTGGGTAATTAAATTGTTTCTTAGAGATACAGTTAAAAACAAAATCAAGATTGTACCAAGTTTATAAACTAATTTTTTACTTGTTTGTAGGCAAAAAGTGGGGTTTGGGAATTCTGGGGTGGCAACTGCCACCCCTTGCCACCCCGTAATTACGCCTATGAAGACAAGGATAGTATGTCAGTAAGATTGTTAAAAACTCCATTGACATGCTAAGTAGCCCACTAACTACTTTAATTAATTTATCGTTAGAGACTGGTCTGGTGCCTGATGATCTAAAAATAGCACGAGTCATACCAGTCTATAAAGGAGGTGACAAAAGCAATCCAGACAATTACAGACCCATTTCCATCCTCCCACCCATATCCAAGGTACTCAAAACAGTAGTAAAAAACAGAATTGTTAATTTTTTAAATAAAAATGACTACTTCTACAAACGGCAGTATGGATTCCGAGAAAACTCAAGCACAGAAATAGCCACAATTGATATAATCTCTCTAACTTGCAGGATATCATAGACAAAAAGATGACAGCGAGTGGCCTTTTCATAGACCTGAGAAAGGCGTTTGATACTGTAGACCATGAAATTCTTTTAGGGAAACTTGATAAAACAGGTATCCGAGGAGTAGCTTGGACATGGTTTAAAAATTATCTGTCTAGTCGTAAGCAGTATGTTGAAATAAATGGCTACAGAAGTGAGGAAGTAACTATTACCCATGGTGTGCCCCAAGGATCAATACTGGGTCCTTCCCTCTTCTTAGTATATATTAATGACATAGCAACACTCAGTTTTCATGGTAATATAACGTTGTTTGCAGATGACTTAAGCATCTCTTACAATGCGTACACCACCAACACGCTGATTACACACATGCAGGAGGACATGAATACAATACTTGGCTGGACCCAGTCAAATAAATTAACAATAAATGAAGATAAAACAAATTATTTAATAATATCTAAGCGTAGAACAAAGTTAGACATCACTCAGAATATAATGCTGAATGGATATAATGCTGAATGGAAAGGCAGTTAAGAGGGTCTCATCTGTCAAATACCTAGGCCTGATAATAGATGAAAATCTCTCCTGGCAAAAGCACATTGATGCATTAGTTAAAAAAATATCACCTGCTGCTGGGATGATAAAAAAATTGAGCTACTATATCCCAAAATATCTACTCAGGAAAGTGTATTTTTCCTTAATCCATAGCCACTTACAATATTTGAATACAATTTGGATAAAATGCTCAAAGAACCTAAAAAAGGAAATTGAGGTAATTCAGAATAGAGCCATAAGAAATATGTATAACTACCCTTTTTAACACCAACCAAACACCTTTATATTACGAGTAAAATTCAACCAGTAGCCCTAAATGCAGAAATCAAATCAAATGTCCTGATGTACCAAATCCTACACAAAGGTATCCGCACAAATTTAAACTTCACTAAACAATCTGATTACACGCTTACAAAACTAGACATGCAGATGACATATCACTTTTCCATATAAATCCCAAACAATATGGCAGTAATAGCATTATGTATAGTGCCTTTGTAAAGTTCAATAGACTACCGGAAAATATAAAAATTGCACCTAGCCTACCAATATTTAAAAGGAGGCTAAAACAGTTTATGTGGAATGATTATAAAATTTCAGTTTGAAGAAATTCCAATATCTGAGAAGACAAAAGAAGACTACATTGTGTACAAAAACTTATGAAAACTACAAAATGTTGTATATATTTTCATACTGAAAACTTTGTAAACTAAACATTGAATTGTAATTTGTCGCCAACAAGATAAAACTGTACAATTCCTTTGTATATGAGTCCTTGACTCGTTAAGGGATTAATAAAATGAATTAATGAAAATAAAATGAAATAGCCCTATTATGTCAAAATTTGATGTAAGACGTATCCATAAACGCAGAATAGGCTACTTCATTACAAATATCAATTCGAAATTAAAGTAGACCGTAAACCTACCGTATTATTGGAAAATACCATACATATAACGTTGCACAGATGTACGTACGATGAAATATATGAAAAGAATCATGACATATCAGCTGATTTGCAACCTAGAGTTCAATGGTATGACAGTTTTTGGTGCGACTAGTTACGCCTGGTGTGCACGTCAAGGAGGCGATGACCAGGAAGCAGTTTTCAGCGAGGGTTACCATGGGAGGAGTTGTTCCAGTAGTATCTACAGTTCAATGGTACGAACAAGCATTGAACTGTTTCATTTAGGGTCTTGACATCGTGGCGATCAGACGCGTGTACTTCGATGTGTGTAGATTTTGTCTGATAACTTGCGTTACTGTTTGTGGTGTATGTGTATTGGTAATTTAGGCCAGGATTGGAAAGGAGGTGGCCGTGGCCTACCGGTATACAGTAGAAATGGGAAACCATGGATTGGATGAGGCAGAGGTGGGATTCGAACATACCTCTTCTTAGTTCTGCCTCACAAGGCCTCACCTTTCCACCCCTAGACCAATTGGGACCGGAGTCTTAATAAAAATAAAATTCTGTGCTGGCATTGATGGCATCCCTGATGCAATTTTAAAGAAATGTGCAGAAAATATAATAAATCCACTTACGCACTTAATAAACAGTTCAATTCTCTCAGGAACTTACCCGGATATTTTGAAGTTATCAAAAGTAATTCCAGTGCACAAAAATGGTTCAAAAGATGAATTAGATAACTATCGTCCTATTACCTTACCAACTGGTATTGCAAAAATTGTGGAAAAAATTATGTATAAGAGACTGATAAGTTTCATAGAAAAAAATAAAATATTATCAAACTCACAACATGGATTTAGAACGGAAAAATCTACACAGACAGCAATTTACGAATGTAGTAATAGTATACTGAAATTAATTGACAATAAGGAACATGTAACTGGCCTATTCTTGGATTTATCGAAAGCATTTGATGTAGTTGACCATAAAATCCTCCTTACCAAACTAAATCAATATGGTGTTAGAGGTCTAGCTAATAAATGGATAGAGTCTTACTTAACAAGGCGTAAACAAATAGTAAGCTTGAGACACAAGGATGATGGAACCAAATTACTTAATGAAACATTGTCCAATGAGGGAATTATTGAATTTGGAGTACCCCAGGGATCGGTTTTGGGCCCACTACTCTTTCTTCTATATATCAATGATATAACACAGAACGTTCATTCACATAAGGAAATTTTGTTTGCGGACGATACAACACTCGTAATAAAAGGTGAAACTAAACAGGTCATACAGCAGTCTGCTGACTCCGTTACAGGAGAGTTAACCAAATGGTCACAAGATAATCGCCTCATAATAAACTATAAAAAGACAGTATGTCTAAATTTCCACACTATACAGAATAGGAATCCTGCGATGCCCAATATAACATTAAATGGTCATCAAATAGAAAATAAATCAGAAACAAAGTTTTTAGGACTATGGATACAACAAGACTTGAAATGGAATAAACATATACAATATCTGAATACTAAACTGAACTCGATGTGCTTTGCGTTACGTATTTTGAAAACCTGCACTAGCATGCACACATTAAGAAATACTTATTTTGCTTATTTCCATTCATACTTAAGATATGGGATCATATTTTGGGGTATGTCGCCAGATGTACTAAGCACGTTTAGGATACAAAAGAGAGCGATTAGAATTATGGCAAATGTACACTCTAGAGAATCATGTAGACCTCTGTTTAAAGATTTAAACATTCTCCCACTGCCCTGCATATATATCTTTGAAAGTATTATGTTTTTTAAAAAGAATTTAATGAATAAAGATGTTTTTCTTAAAACAAACAATGATGTTCATAGGCATAACACAAGACAAAATCAAAACATTCATATTTCACACACACACACAAGCATATATCAAAAAGGAACTTTTCACACTGGAGTTAAATTATACAATAAACTACCCCAGTATATAAAACTGGCCCCAAAAATAAAAACCTTTGATAGAATGTTGAAAGCTTATCTGCAGTGCCATTGTTTTTACTCAGTAGTTGAATATTTTAGCGTATAGGAGTGATGGAATCTATAACTATATTTTACTTTTTTAATTTAATTTTAATACCTAGCTGTATGTTGTTGTATTTATAGAATTAAGTTTTCATATTATGATAATAGAGTGAGGTGTAAATAGTTGTGCAATAAGATTGTATCTATTAAGATTTGCTATTATAATAAGTTATAAATAGTTTTAATCTTAGTAATATATACCTGTTAGTTCTTTTATTTTATGCATGTAAATTCTGACGTGTCCTATATCAAAAATGTATTGAATGCATGTATTTGATCAAATGGAATTAATAAAAATCTATCTATCTATCTATCTACCCGGAGACCTAAGAAGGTGACTGAAGCCTGAAGATACACAGGGTTGCCAATCTCCCGATTTTAATGAGGGAACATATAATCGTGCCTAGTGATCGCTTCCCGCCTTGCAAAAAATAGTCTGCAGAAAATCAGCCCCTTCAGTTTTCAAGGACTTTTCTGTTTCTGGGTTACTAGATGATATCACTTGAGCGATCACATCTGTGCTTTGCGTTCACACCACAACGGGCCATGCTCGCAGACAGCTTAATTCAAAATGTACTGGACATCGACGTGGTATCTCATACCCTGTCATTTCCTTATGAATGGTGACACGCATGAGACGACCACGGGGTTCTGAAATGAGTTTGGCATTACTCCCACTTTCCCTAACAGGCAACATCAGCAGGAAAGAGGAGAATTGAAGCATTTGTAATGTGGTGTTACAGGAGAATGATGAAGATCAAATGGGTAGATAGAGTAACAAATGAAGAGATATTAAGACGGGTGGGAGAGGAGAGATGTTTCTCGCGACTGCTAATGAAGAGAAGACACATACTAAAACACTCGGGAATAGCAAACTTACTTGTGGAAAGAAGGGTCGAGGACAAGAGCTGTATGGGTAGGCCAAGGTTAGATTATGTTAAACAGATTGTCTCGGATGTGAGGTGTGGTAGCTATGTAGAGATGAAACGATTAGCTCAGGACAGGGAGGCATGGAGTGCTGCATAAAACCTGTTGACTGAAGATTCAATCGAACACACAGAAGATTCCACGCTTTATTTCGATTGGATTGCTTTCTATTTGTTCCGAGTGTCTCATATATCTCGGTCGGATGTTCCATTATTCCATGGCTAGGGCAACTACGTCTGTGGTTTCTGGAGATGTCATCTGAATTTTCGTGATGTGAAGTAGCCAAGAGTGTGCGACTGAGTCCTATGTTTTTCTGTAGTCAATATAAGCGATGTTTAGATTATGTCGTTTCTATCTAATATTGTTAATGTATCACAAGATCCAATGTGAGTTGTTCTTAACCCAATATTGGCTACAATGAACTTAAAAAAATATACCATACGGCTATCACACCAAATCCAAAAGGAGAAAGAGTGTTTATACGTTAAATCACGATGATTCTTTGAGAATCTCCCGTCTTTTCTGTTCTTCTGCTAGTTACATTGAGGTGTTCATAAATTCGCTGTCAGTAAAGATTGTGATAATTTTGTACAGCCCTGGCAGGCATGTAACCTTTCATGGCTCGTCTCTTTCGTAATCTGACATCCCTCGTTTAGAGGGGCCCATTATTATTATTATTATTATTATTATTATTATTATTAACCGTCCTGATGACCATAATGTCCTGAAGTCTGTCTGTTAGGTAGTCAGCCGGGAGGATGGTTGGATCCTCAAAACGCAACCCACAGAACCAAGGCGGCACTATAATAAGGCGTACCGGTACTAGGCATGGTGAGGAATGAGCTAGTTTGCCAACAACCGAAATACCCACACCAAATTAACCTAATAGCTTCCTCGGTGGGCCAGTTGTACAGCTTCCGCCTCTCGCGGGTTCGATTCCCGGTCGAGAAAGTCAGTATTTTTGAAAGGCGGAAAAGATACACAGTACTACGAGTCTCATGATGTCGGCTCGTATTACACTTGGTGACTACAAGACAAACTTAAATAACTAAATCTCAGCCACAGATCGCCCAATAGAGTTCTGGTTTTCATTACCAGAGGGACAGAGACCTCGCTGTTCAACCCCTTATCTCTCATCATAGCGCTCATCTGCCCCTTTCCTGATTATAAATAATAATAATAGTGTAGGTCTTTTGAGTTAGAGCTATTTAGGTGATCTACTCCTCAATTTCGAAGTATTTTCTGAGACTCAACAATCTGGTCGTGAGCAAATTAACAGAAAAAAAATCAGTTTTACGAATACCGGTAATTAAATTTCAAGTGAGTATTGGAACTTTTTTGCCTAGTAAGAAGCACTGTTAGGGGTAGCTGACTTCGCTGTTCCGCCCCTTAATTTACTAACTAACTAACTAACTAACTAACTAACTAACTAACTAACTAACTAACTAACTAAGAAGCACTGCTGATATCTGATTTTGTTGCACAGTCCAGCTTCCTCCTCCAATATTTGAAAGAAGTCGACTTATACAATAGTTGACTCTAAATATGAGACCGACAGGAATATTGATGATGATGATGATAATTGTTGTTTTAAGGGGCCTAACATCTAGGTTATCGGCCCCTAATGGTCTGGGTGATAGCGAAAATGATAATGAAATTGAAACCAGAACGAATATTAAGAGAGACTGAAAATAATTACAAAATGGAACTCAGATTGAAACGACTCACAAATGTAGAGTGGAAATACTTACAAAAGGTAATTTAGAAGGAAAATACTCACAAAAGGAATAGATTGAAAAACACGCACAAAATGTAGTTTAGGTTCAAAATACGTACAAAATGCAAATGAGATTGAAAATACGTACAAAATGCAAATGAGATTGAAAATATGTACAAAATGCAATTGAAATTGAAAATACGCAATGCAATTTAGATTGAAAAGGGCAATTTCAGATTCAGAATACTCACAAAGTGCAATTGAAATTCAAAATACTTATAAAATGCAATTGAAATTGAAAATACTTACAAAATGTAATTGAAATTTAAAATACTTACAAAATATAATTTAGATTCAAAATACTCATTTGGATTGACAATACTTACAAAATGCAATTTAGATTCAAAATACTTACAAAATGTAATTTAGATTCAAAATACTCACAAAATGCAATTGAGAATCAAATTACTTACAAAGTGCAATTTAGATTGAAAATACTTGCAAAATGCGGTTTAGGTTGATAATACTTACAAAATGCAATTGAAATTCAAAAGACTCAAAAAAGTGCCTCCACCTACATTCAAAGACTTACTAAAAAGCAATATAGTTTGTCAATCCTTACAAAATGCAATTGAGGTAGAAAACACTCGCAATATGCAATTTAGATCGAAAATATACACAAAATGCAACTTAGATTGAAAATACCTACAAAATGTAGTGTAGATTCAACAAATTCGCTAAAGGTTTTAGATACACGGGGAGCCAATTCACAAAAACAGTGCGGGAATCTTAAAGAGAAAAGGAAATATAATGAAAAGAAAAAGAAGGCTGATCCGTCGAAGAATGAGGGATCAGGAAAGGTGAGAGAAGGGCCAATTGATGCGGAAAAGGAAGAGACTCCCTAGGCCTCAGACACCCTAATCCCGTCGGGGTCGGAAGAGAACTAGAGTTGACCAAGAGAGGTCGACAGGAAAGAAGACGCAGATGAGCCCGGCACAAGTAAGTGGAAGCAATGCCGGACTCAGCTGGGTTCTCGTGGTCGCCAACCCACGTCCCACCCCTGGGGGTGGGGGGACAGGAATATTCACCCCAAGGTTATTTAAATACTAGTATTCACCCACCCGGTAATTGATACACACCCTCCGTCCACTCGACTTTTCAAGTCTTCATATTTTCTAATAATATTCATAAAATAAAAATATCTGACAGTGATGAATATTTTCGTTTGGATTTCGTAAATGTGCTGTAATATCATTGCTCTCATTTATCATATCCAAAGATCTCTCATTTATCATATCCAAATATATGTTTTGATTTATTTATTTTTTAAGAAAAATAAAATTCGCTGAGGAGTTTTTGCTACCCCTGATTCACACCTAATGCCACAGATTTATTGCGATAAGAGCTTCCTGTCGCTGTCGACCGTTGATACAGATGCAAATTAGAGGCGCTTCAATCCCGCGGCGCCTTATTTGGTGACGTTAGTGTGCTTTTGATGAAATCGATTTTAGCTACCGTATAACCTAGCGAGGCATGAGCTTTGGCCGCGTCGGTTGCGGTTTACTAAAAAACATATTTATGATTTGTGATTTTGAGAAGGCCTGCATTTGCACTTCGTTTTAACGGACAGTTTTCGATGTCGTGGCAGGGTATGTCTTTCAACAGTGTGACACTACCGCTACTTCCCTTGCACTCGACTGTATTCGCCAGGCATGTTTGTGAAACGGGTAGTGGAATATTGTGGGGGAGGGAAGCCTCAGCTGTGATGTGGGTTGCCCTGGAACCTGTAGGGGCAGAATTAACACGCAAGCTTTAGTGAACAGTATTAAACAGTTGCTCAAAATTAATATCCGCATTGTGAGATTTTGTGGGCATGTCGCGTGAAGTCGCTCCAGTTGTTATTGTTGATAAAAATAGAAGTAATTATGGTTTGGGTGAATGTAGGTCACCCCATGACGTGACCTGTTGACCTTTTTATGGATTAACCAAAATATTATATTTAGTGATCGTCTTCCTGTAAAATATCGTTCTTCCGAACGAGTTAAGATTTATTGAGATTATTAGAATAAGATTGGAATGGCTTTTGTCAAGTGCTGTTTTGACTCAGAACTTCCAGACGTAGTGGAGTCCGTCATTCAGAAGTGCACCGATCCAGGATGTAAGTCATTTGCATGTCAGAGTAATGTTATTATTATTTTGCCCTAATTAAATTAGTAGCCCACGTACACTTATTTGAACTTACTCACGCATGGAGTTTCATTTGTTATTGAATTTTCTGTTTGTAAGTTGGTAATGCTGGCGGTTAGTTAGGGCTGGTCATAGCGTGACAGGACAGGGACAGCTGGTCAGCTGTTCGGTGGAAAGTTGTTAGAACTTTCAGTAACCATGTCAATTAATTACTTAATTAATTAATAATCTAGTGTATTACAGTTTTTAACACTGTATTTGAAATGAGTTGGAGTAAGTTCTGAGTGATATATCTATTTTAATATTTTTGCCTCTAATGTGGAGTATAAACTGAAGTTACCTAAGGATTAAACAAATTTATATTTGTACAATCAGTTTGAACATTTAAAATATGTTTGAATCCATCAAATGATGGTTGGATCCTAGCTGTGGACGCATGTTTACGTAGGGATTTAAAATAATAATGAACGGTGCATCTCATGGCTGAAGAAAAGCTACTGTGGGGCTGATGACTGATGTTTTGCCCCTCCCCATAATACGGCGCTTGCTGTATGAGAATGCTTCTCCTTTTGACTGCCGTTCACAGTTTGAAGGCTGCAGTCTTTTGGAACAATGTAGCCTTCTGTACACTGTAACATGGAAAATAAAACATGGGTCTTATTTTTCTGCTGTTATCAGTCCCCCCCATGATTGTAGCCTATGGGATTTAATAAAATATATTATATAATTGCATTAAAATGCACACATTAAAAGTTGGGTGGGCGAATCTTTAATAGTCTCTTAGAAATAGGAAATGTTGTATATTGTATTGGCCTGCGAGCTAGGAATGTTATGGCCATGGACCTAGTGTATCACGTTCTGGATGGCAGATATATTTTTGAGTAAATGCATGTTGCCCATTACAGTAAATGTTCTTGAACTTACATCACTTGCACACAAGACAGTAATGGATGTTGTTTGAGCCTCCAGTCTTTTGACTGGTTTGATGCAGCTATCCTTGTCTCCCCATCCTGAGCAAATTGTTTCATCTCTACATAGCTAGCACACCTTACATCCGAGGCAATCTCTTTAACATGTTCTAACTTAGGTCTACTCCTACAGTTCTTGTCCTCGACCCTTCCTTTCATAACACATTTTGCTATTCCTTGGGTCCTACCAACCTATCTCTTCTCTTCATTAGCAGTCGCCAGAAACATCTCTCCTCGCCCACTCGTCTTAATACCTCTTCATTTGTTACGGTACTCTATCTACCCATCTGATCTTTATCAGTCTCCCTGTAACACCTCATTTCAAATGTTTCTATTCTCGTCTTTCCTACTGTGCCAACAGTCCCAAGTTTCACTTCATAGAGCACCATGCTCCAGACAAAGGCTTTCAAAAATGTCATATCTAAATCTATATTTGATATTAAGATGGTCTAATCTCACAGACAGTTAAACTCAACCTTGAAATCCCTATAAAGTAGGCTTTCTGACTAAACATTTAAATTTTTTGGCAAAAACTTATTTACCCCAGATGAGGTAAATTATACAATAGCCAAATATATCCTCGGTTTAGTTATTGTCTGTTATGAGTCAGTGTTAACAAATACTGGAGGAAGTATTGAAGTAGAATGCACCACCCCTACAGTATAACTAGGGTACAAAGCTAGAGGAGGTTAATAGTTGTTTTAAGTGGGTGGAACTATGAGGTCATCTGCCCCTGTATATAGGAGGTTAAAATGAAGCAGTTCTTCTCTTGACACGACGAGATCAGGTGCGAGAAGGTTATATCACAACACAGTTCTAATGCATGTGTCTCAATCAAGCACGACAAAGGATGCTATAGATCCCAAAGTGCCATCCAATATTCTTCTGTCATAGGACTTTCCTTTCTTTCCTTGGGTGATGGGAATATGACCTAGTGGTGGTTCTGCCTTCCTAACCTGTCGACGAAGGGATATGCACATCGCACCATATCTGCCATCAATTAGGATAAATCACACCAATTGTGGAGAAAATGCGAGTGAAGCCCTTGCTGGTAGCCTTGCAGTAGCAAACACTCCCCTCCATGACTTGGAGGATGACCGAAGCAGCGATGGCAGGATACCATTAGCAGGGATCTAAAAGGCGTATTGGTCTGAAGCCAAGAGATGCACAAAACCACACAAAATGGTGACCAAGAGACAGACTCTGCACCAATGGGATAATGCTAGAAGAACAGGATCAAACCCACAATCTTTGGTACCAAAGGCAAGCAGCTAGCATACTCATATGCTGAAGATAGCAGAACCTAAAATTTTGCAAGGGCATGCAGTAACACAGGCTCACCTGGCCTATTAGTTATTACATAATAGTTGTTTAAGGGGTGGAGCAGCGAGGTCATATGCCCCCCTGGCCTAATATTCTTTAGTTACCATTTTGGTAATTTTAAAATAGATTCATTTGACCAGGGATAGGGAGGAATTGCAATTGTTGAATAAATAACAAACTTTTACCATAGTAAAGCTCAGCCCTATTTTCTGCCAAATGAATGGGTATATGAAATAAGTCTTTTGTCAGTCGTCTGGAGGAAGGGCTACACAAGACCCTTAAGGACGATTGTGACCTATGGTCAGAGATGTGGCCCATATTAGCTTCCGATGGGAAGGCTCTACCTATTTTTGAATGGAAAGTTTTAAGAATGATATAATGGCCATGTGAGAGAGGGTGAAGGGTGTAGAATAAGATGAAAATAGAGCAAAAGAAAAGAATACTTGGAGGCAAAGACATTGTAAAATTTGTTAATTCCTGATATTTTTGCTGGATGGAACATGTGAAGTGCATGAATGATATAACACCAAAGAATCTGCTACCGTACATCGATAAGTTATATGGGGGGAAGACCAAGGAAGAGATGGCTATGAAACTTGAAAGAAGACCTCACAGTTGAGAATTGGAAGATGGTGGGAGATAGTGCAAAGTAGAGAAGAGGGGAAAAGTATCTCGAGGGAGGCCATGGCTCATCCTGAGTTGTAGCACCGAGGAACTAAGGTTTCAGCTAATCTAGATCTAAATTAAGGTGCATCTTCCTTGAAAGGATCCAACCTATCTCTGGCATGTATGGAATGTTGCAGGTTGTTGCGGATGTTGTTCTGCACTGCGACCCCGCTACAAGCGACTTGTGGACAACATCTTCCCCGTCACTCCACAGGTAAATTTCGCTTCCCGTTGATTGTGAAACTGTGACTTATAATGCCTATAACTGGAACTGTAACTGTTACAAATGACTCTGTGGTACTGTGTCTGTTACAAATGGCTCTCTGGAACTGTGACTGTTACAAATGACTCTGTGGTACTGTGTCTGTTACAAATGGCTCTGTGGAACTGTGACTGTTACAAATGGCTCCTTGGTACTGTGACTGTTACAAATGACTCTGTGGTACTGTGTCTGTTACAAATGGCTCTGTGGAACTGTGTCTGTTACAAATGACTCTGTGGAACTGTGACTGTTACAAATGACTCTGTGGTACTGTGTCTGTTACAAATGGCTCTGTGGAACTGTGTCTGTTACAAATGACTCTGTGGAACTGTGTCTGTTACAAATGACTCTGTGGAACTGTGACTGTTACAAATGACTCTGTGGAACTGTGACTGTTACAAATGACTCTGTGGAACTGTGTCTGTTACAAATGACTCTGTGGAACTGTGACTGTTACAAATGACTCTGTGGAACTGTGTCTGTTACAAATGGCTCTGTGGAACTGTGACTGTTACAAATGACTCTGTGGAACTGTGACTGTTACAAATGACTCTGTTGAACTGTGACTGTTACAAATGACTCTGTGGAACTGTGTCTGTTACAAATGACTCTGTGCAACTGTGACTGTTACAAATGACTCTGTGGAACTGTGACTGTTACAAATGACTCTGTGGAACTGTGACTGTTACAAATGACTCTGTGGAACTGTGACTGTTACAAATGACTCTGTGGAACTGTGACTGTTACAAATGGCTCTGTGGAACTGTGTCTGTTACAAATGACTCTGTGGAACTGTGTCTGTTACAAATGACTCTGTGGAACTGTGACTCTTACAAATGACTCTGTGGTACTGTGACTGTTACAAATGACTCTGTGGAACTGTGACTGTTACAAATGGCTCCATGGTACTGTAACTGTTACAAATGACTCTGTGGAACTGTGACTGTTACAAATGACTCTGTGGAACTGTGACTGTTACAAATGACTCTCTGTGGTACTGTGACTGTTACAAATGGCTCTGTGGAACTGTGTCTGTTACAAATGGCTCTGTGGAACTGTGTCTGTTACAAATGGCTCTGTGGAACTGTGACTGTTACAAATGGCTCCGTGGTACTGTGACTGTTACAAATGACTCTGTGGTACTGTGTCTGTTACAAATGACTCTGTGGAACTGTGTCTGTTACAAATGGCTCTGTGGAACTGTGTATGTTGCAAATGACTCTGTGGTACTGTGTCTGTTACAAATGACTCTGTGGAACTGTGACTGTTACAAATGACTCTCTGTGGTACTGTGTCTGTTACAAATGACTCTGTGGTACTGTGTCTGTTACAAATGACTCTGTGGAACTGTGACTGTTACAAATGACTCTGTGGTACTGTGACTGTTACAAATGACTCTGTGGAACTGTGACTGTTACAAATGACTCTGTGGAACTGTGTCTGTTACAAATGGCTCTGTGGAACTGTGACTGTTATAAATGGCTCTGTGGTACTGTGTCTGTTACAAATGACTCTGTGGAACTGTGACTGTTACAAATGACTCTGTGGTACTGTGTCTGTTACAAATGACTCTGTGGTACTGTGTCTGTTACAAATGACTCTGTGGAACTGTGACTGTTACAAATGACTCTGTGGAACTGTGACTGTTACAAATGACTCTGTGGAACTGTGACTGTTACAAATGACTCTCTGTGGTACTGTGTCTGTTACAAATGACTCTGTGGTACTGTGTCTGTTACAAATGACTCTGTGGAACTGTGACTGTTACAAATGACTCTGTGGAACTGTGACTGTTACAAATGACTCTGTGGACCTGTGTCTGTTACAAATGGCTCTGTGGAACTGTGACTGTTACAAATGGCTCTGTGGAACTGTGACTCTTACAAATGACTCTGTGAAACTGTGTCTGTTACAAATGGCTCTGTGGAACTGTGACTCTTACAAATGGCTCTGTGGAACTGTGACTCTTACAAATGACTCTCTGTGGTACTGTGACTATTACAAATGACTCTGTGGAACTGTGTCTGTTACAAATGACTCTGTGGAACTGTATCTGTTATAAATGACTCCGTGGAACTGTGACTATTACAAATGACTCTCTGTGGTACTGTGACTATTACAAATGACTCTCTGTGGTACTGTGACTGTTACAAATGACTCTGTTGAACTGTGACTGTTACAAATAGCTCTGTGGAACTGTGACTGTTACAAATGGCTCTGTGGAACTGTGACTATCACAAATTACTTTGTGTGGTACTGTGACTCTTACAAATGACTCTCGGTGGTACTGTGACTCTTACAAATGACTCTCGGTGGAACTGTGACTCTTACAAATGACTCTGTGGAACATCGGCTGTTACAAATGATCGTGTTACTATGACTATTACTTATTCTGAAAGGGAGTTGCAGCCTTTCAGAATAAATAAATTCTTTACTTGTCTTATAGACGGTTAAGATATTGATAATATAAGCCAACTAATGGCTACACTGCATTCTGCTGCACGGCTGAAAGCAGCGGGAAACTACAGCCTTAATGCTCTTCCCGAGGATATGCACCTCTATGCATAATTACATGTGATAATGGCCTCTTCCCTGGTAAAATTCCAATCTGAAGGTAAACTAGTCCCCCGTTTGGATTTTCAGGTGGGGACTATTCGAGAGGGGGTTAACATCACAGAAGTAACAAAGAGGAAATCTGACATTCTACAGATCGAAGCGTGGAATGTTAGAAGTCTGCTAGGAAGTGGAAGGTTAGAAAACTTAGAAAGGGAAATGGATAGGTAGAGGTTGGATTTGGTTGGGATTAGTGAAATGCGCTGGCAGGAAGAACAGGACTTTTGGTCAGGAGATTATAGGGTCATTAGCACTAAATCAAACAATGGCCAAGCAGGGGTTGGTTTCATATTGAGTAGGAAACTTGGACAACGTATGGAATATTATGAGCAATATAGTGTACGGGTTATTGTAGCGAAAATCAATACAAAACCTACGTGCACCACAGTGGTACAAGTCTATATGCCTACCTGTCAAGCTGATGATGAAGATGTTGAAAAGGTCTACGAAGAAATAGATGAAATTCTGAGGCATATCAAGGGTGATGAAAATGTTATAGCAATGGGAGATTGGAATGCTGTGGTAGGAAAAGGAAGAGAAGGGAAGATAGTAGGAGATTTCGGATTAGGTGAAAGGAACGATCGAGGAAGCAGGCTGGTGGAATTCTGCACCAAGCATGAGTTGGTCATAGCTGACACCTTATTCAATAACCACAATAGAAGAATATACACATGGATGAGACCAGGAGATACAGGGCGTTACCAAATCGACTTCATTATGGTCATGCAGAGGTTTCGAAACCAGATTTTGGATTGTAAAACATATCCTGGTGCTGACATAAACTCTGACCACAATCTGGTTGTTATGAAATGCAGATTAAAGTTGAAGAAACTGAAGAAAATCAAAAGCCAAAAAGGGGGGCAATAGACAGACTGAAAGAGAAAGATGTAAACGAAAGATTCAAGAAGAGTATAAAGGAAGGTCTAATGAAAAACCCTAAATGAACTTCAATTGCAGACGAATGGGCTCTTTTGAAGAATGAAATAACAAAATCCGCAGACGAAAACATTGGTAGGAAAGATAGAATAGGTAGAAAACCGTGGATCACTCAGGATATACTAGAATTGATGGATGAAAGGTGGAAACACAAGAATGTAAGAGGTGAAAAGGGGAAAGCAGAATACAGACGTCTGAGAAATGAGGTTAACAAGAAGTGCAGGGAAGCGAAAGAAGAATGTTTGAAAGAGTAATGTGCAGGTATAGAAAATTGTCTGAAATTAGGAAAAGTAGACACAGCTTATCGAAGGATTAAGAATACTTTTGGGGAAAAGAAGACTAAGTGCTGTAATATTAAGGACATAAATGGAAAGCCTCTAAAAGATAAGGAAGAAAAGGTTGAGAGATGGAAAGCTCACATAGAGTGTTTGTATAAGTGAAAGGAGATTGAGAATCTTGTAATGGAAAGGGAGGAGGAAATTGTTGAGGATGCAAAAGGAGATTTAATATTGAGATCAGAATTTGACAGAGCATTGGAAGACTTAAGCAGGAACAAAGCACCAGGTATAGATGATATACCGATTGAGTTGCTACGCTGCATAGGAGATGAAGGTCTGATCAGGTTATTTCACTTGGTGTGTAGGATTTATGAGACATGTTAGGTACCCTCTGATTTCAAGAAGAATGTTATCATCCCTATACCGAAGAAAGTGGGAGCTGACAGATGTGAAGATTACCATACAATCAGCTTGATTACTCATGCTTCAAAGATCCTGTCAAGAATAATTTACAAGAGGATGGAAAGCCAGATAGAAACTGAGTTGAGTGATACCAGTTTGGTTTCAGGAGAAATGTAGGAACAAGGGAAGCTGTACTAAGTCTTAGGCTGATTTTGGAAGGTAGAATAAGGAAAGATAAGAGAACGTTCATGGCTTTTGTAGACTTAGAAAAGGCTTTTGATAACGTTGATTGGACTAAATTGTTTGACATTTCGAAAACTCTTGGAATAAAGTACAGGGATAGGAGGGTGCTCTACAATCTATACAGAAACCAGACAGCAGTCATTCGAGCTGAAGGACATGAGAGAGAAGCTGGTATTCAGAAAGGTGTAAGGCAAGGCTGCAACTTATCACCCATACTTTTCAATCTTTACATTGAACAAGCAATGAAGGAAATTGGAGAAAAATTTAAAGTGGGAGTGAAGATTCAAGGAGAAATAATTTCAACTCTGAGATTTGCCGATGACATAGTCATCTTGGCCGACACGCCTGAGGATTTGAATGAGTTTTTGAATGGTATGGACTCCGTCTTGAGGAAAGAATTCATGATGAAAATTAATAAATGTAAAACAAAAATATTGGAATGCAGCCGAAATAAATCAGAATCCTCTATGGATATCAAATTGGCAGGTGAAAAACTATAGAAGTAGGAGACTTACGTTACTTAGGAAGCAAAATAACCAGTGATGGATGAAGCAAAGAGGATATAAAAAGTAGGTTAGCTCAGGCAAGGAAAGCATTTCTACAAAAAAGGAATCTGTTGACATTGAATATAGATTTAGGTGTTAGGAAGTAATTTTTGAAGGCATTTGTCTGGATCGTGGCGCTCTATGGAAGTGAAATTTGGACTATTGGTGCAGCAGAAAAGAGGAGAATTAAAACGTTTGAAATGTGGTGTTACAGGAGAATGATGAAGATCAAATGGGTAGAAAGGGTTACAAACGAAGTGGTATTAAGACTAGTGGGAGAAGAGAGATGTTTCTGGCAACTGCTAATGAAGAGAAGAGATAGGTTGGTAGGACCCATACTAAGACACCCAGGAGTAGCAAGCTTAGTTATGGAAGGAAGGGTCGAGGACAAGAACTGTAGGGGTAGATCAAGGTTAGAATAATACACACATCAAAAAAAGTTTTGCATCACCTCGGTTCCCAGATCTCCGGCATATAGACGTTGACTGTGTATATTGTATCAAAGATACAGTCCCTTTGACTGTTCATAGATGTCACTAAAACTGCTCAAAGATGTAAACAACCATGCATGAGCAGGGCCTATTAGACGGAGGGGGTACGACAGCCGATCAGTTCCAGTCATTCCACCAGGACGAAGGTACGCTGCTCATGTTGTCTGTAGTTCTACCATGCCTAGAAGGTCAATACCGCAGTTCGATCGCGTCCGTATTGTTACTTTGTGTCAAGAAGGGCTCTCAACAAGGTAAGTTTCCAGGCGTCTCAGAGTGAACCAAAGCGATGTTGTTCGGACATGGAGGAGGTACAGAGATACAGGAACTGTTGATGACAGGCCTCGCTCAGGCTGCCCAAGGGCTACTACTGTAGTGGATGACCGCTACTTACGGATTGCCGCTCGGAGGAACCCTGACAGCAATGCCACCATGTTGAATAATGCGTTTCGTTCAGCCACAGGACGTCGTGTTTCAACTCAAACTGTGCGCAATAGGCTGCATGATGCGCAACTTTACTCCCGACGTCCATGGCAAGGTCCAGCTTTGCAACCCCGACACCATGCAGCGCGGTACAGATGGGCCCAACAACATGCTGAATGGACCCCACAGAATTGGCATCACGTTCTCTTCACCGATGAGTGTCGCATATGCCTTCAACCAGACAATCGTCGGAGACGTGTTTGGAGGCACCCTGGTCAGGCTGAACGTCTTAGACACACTGTCCAGCGAGTGCAGCAAGGTGGTGGTTCCCTGATGTTTTGGTGTGGCATTATGTGGGGCCGACGTACGCCACTGGTGGTCATGGAAGGCTCCGAAACGGCTTTATGATACCTGAATTACATCCTCCGACCCATAGTGCACCCATATCGGCAGAATATTGGAGAGGCATTTGTCTTCATGGACGACAATTCTCGACCTCATTGTGCACATCTTGTGAATGCGTTCCTTCAAGATAACGACATCGCTCGACTACAGTGGCCAGCATGTTCGCCAGACATGAACCCTATCGAACATGCCTGGGATATGTTGAAAAGGGCTGTTTATGGACGTCTTGACCCACCAACCACTCTGAGAGATTTACGCCGAATTGTCGTTGAGGAGTGGGACAATTTGGACCAACAGTGTCTTGATGAACTTGTGGATAGTATGCCACGACGAATACAGGCATGCATCAATGCAAGAGACGTGCTACTGGGTATTAGAGGTAGTGGTGTGTACTGCAATCTGGACCACAAATGCTGAAAGTCTAGCTGTATGATGGTACAACATGCAATGTGTGGGTCTCATGAGCAATAAAACGAGCTGAAATGTTGTTTGTGTTGATCTCTATTCCCTTTGTATTAAAAGGTTCCGGAACTCTTGGAACCGAGGTGATGCAAAACTTTTTTTGATGTGTGTATGTTAAACAGATTGCCTCCGACCTACGGTGTGGTAGCTATGTAGAGATGAAACAATTAGCTCAGGACAGGGAGAGCTGCATCAAACTAGTCCAGAGACTGAAGACTCAAACAACAAACAACTATGACTGATAGAAATGCATGTCTTTGGAACTCTGACTGTTACAAATAATAATTTAATAATTGCAGCTAGATAGCCATGTAATTTTACAGTAACTTACATACTGTATAACATTTTCACATATTTGCATATTCGCTTATTGATCTTAGTCTTTTTGTATACAGTTCCATGTGGTATCTTTCACAGATTTGGTTGCATAATTCACATACACACGCTGGCATTGGGTCATGGTAACTTGTTTCGGCATATTAGATGCTGGAAGCCGTGTGTAGACAGTCTAGTTACGACATGGTGCATCTCGTAGTTCGGTGCTTTCCATGCCTGATTCGTCATGGCTTCGGTACCATAGAACTCAGGCCAGACAGATGCTCTTTTGTCCTCCATTATTCGTAGCTGGTATTCAATAGCCCTGGTATGCTGTAACATAAATTGCAGCCTGATGTCTTCAATTAGAAACGTCTCTCTTGCTAGAAGATACACCAGTTTTGATTTTGCTGTTTTGGACTGTCCGAATGCTTTTTTCATATATGTTGACTTAACCTTTTCTAGTGTCTCTAGGTTTTTGTCCGTAAGATTGTTCCGTATAATTTCTATCCCGAAGGAAAGGATTGGCATAATTTTTTGCTTTGAATAATTTCATGGCCGTATCTATGCTGAGTAGTCGGATATTTCTTATGTCCAGCATGGCGAATATTGCTTGGGCTGCTTGTTCTGTTACATGTTTAGTAAAACATTTAGCCGTGGGTTGCAATGTCATCCCAAGGTATTTGTATTCGGACGAGATTTTGAGGTTTTGCCCTCTAATGTTGATCTGAGCATTCGTAGGTGTTTTGCCTCCATTTCTGAATATCATCATTTTCGTCTTTGATATGTTTATGTGCAAATTGTGTTAATTGCTCCAGGTGGCAATTTTGTCTATAGTTTCCTGCAGCTTTCGAAAGTCCATTGATCCTACAGCAATATCATCTGCGTATGCATATATGTGTATGTCTTCTTCCTTTTCCGGGATTCGTAGGATTTCTTCAGTGGCTAGAATGTATAACATAGGGCTCATTGGGTCACCCTATAAAACTCCGTTCGATTGCATTATACTAACCCCGTGGCACTACAGCCGTTGAAGGGCCTAGCCTACCAAGCGACCGCTGCCCAGCCAATTGGCCTGCAGATTTTGGGGTGACGCGTGGTCAGCGCGTCGGGTCCCCTCTGCCGTTATTCTTGGTTTTCGTGACCGGGGCACTGTCTCACTGTCAGACAGCTACTCAATTGTCCCCACGAGGCTGAGTGCACCCCGTTCCAACCCTCACGTCAGTTTTAAAATCCCTGACGGAGCCGGGGATCGAACCCGGGGCCTCCGGGTGAGAGGCAGGCGCGCTACCCCAACACCACGGGGCCGGTTCGATTGCATTATAGGATTTGAAATAGATAGGTTGTCGGATATAGTTATTACGTATTCGAGGATTGACCTGATGATCCTTGTCCGTACGCTGTCTTTCCCTACTGTGTTTTCTAGTTTTTGGATTATTTGGTCCCTTTATAATAGATCAAAGGCTTTGGTGAAATCTATAAATACTGTGTGGAATTTTTTTTTCCTCTGTAACGCATCGTCAATGTTGTTGAGAAGTAACTGAACTGCTGTCAAAGTTGATGTTCAGATCTAAAACCCATTTGTTGTTCTGGAATATGACTGACTATCTATACAATCAGTAATTTTTTGCGTTATTAGTTTTGAGAAGAGCTTGAATTGGGTGTTCTCGAGGGCTATTCCCCTGTAATTGTTTGTGTCTTCTGGATCTCCTCTTCCTTTGTAGAGAACCTTTATTATCGAGTGTCTCCATTGGTTTGGAATTCTTCCAATTTCCAAGCATTGACTGATTAACTGTCACTGGAACTGTGGCAGTGCTAGTTGTGGGACTGTTACAAATGACTCTTTGTGGAACTGTGACTGTGTGTATGAAACTGTAACAATGCTAGCTTTTACTGATGACTATTCACGTATGTTCAGGATGGACTTGTCAAGAACAACATGGAGAAGCTCACCTTCTACTCACTGTCATCACCGGAGAAGCTGGACCGCATCGGGGAGTACCTGTTCCAACGGGCCAGCAGAGATATCGGCCGCAGACGAACAGGGCAAGTAGATTCTTATTTGTGTCCACTATGGGTCAGATCTCATCTTCAATGTTACTTCTCTGTGCAATGGCGCAGTGGTCAAGTTACTTGCCTCCCACCAAGGTGGACTGGGTTTGGTGGTAACACTGAATGAGACATCACTCGTACGATAAAATGTTCTTAAGTACTGAAATTAACCAAAATACCTTTTCTAATGATGAAAAATAAATCAACAAATGATGTGCTAATAGATGTTTACTTCTCCGCTGTCTATAACCCACCCCTCATTCTTGTTTGGATCACGACTTATAATTCCTGCTGTGTCCACCATTATGCGCATGAATTATCGTCAAATACAGTATTACCAACCCCGTGCGTACGGTACTACTGTAAAATTTGTTGAATCCAAACCAATGGCTTTTGTGTAGATCAATAATTGTTTAAAATACATTATCATTATTATGGGGTTTGAAGCCATTTTTCAGTGTTGCCTTAGTAAAAAAAAGTTTGGTGCTTTTCAGTCGGTCAACATGAATGTACCCAAATGAATTGGGCTATACCCTAATCCTGATTTTTTTAAATTAATCTTGTGTATATATTTTTTTCAGGATTAGGGTATAACCTAACTCATTTGGGTACATTCATGTTGACCTACTGAAAAGCACCAACCTTTTGTATACATTGTAATTGTGACAATTTCCCGTTAAATCAATACAATATATACAATTGGTACACTTACATACTGTGGTACATGTTTCGGGGTGTTATGCTCCATCATCAGCCACTCGCTATCGAAGAACATCTATTGTCGAAACAACCTCAGAAACATTGAAAACATCTATTTGAAAAAACACATATGATAACAACTCATTAGGCTGACCAGCCCCCTCCAAGTATCAATTAAGAAACAAACATAAAAGAATGAACACTGCACATTTAGTGATTAAAAGATAGTCTTTGTTGACATTAAAAGTTCTTATGTAGAGGTTCTTCTAAACATACACGGTCCATATTATTGGTAATAGTTGCTAAGGTACTGTGCTGCTAGGTCTATTGTCGAATTCACTAAAAATCTTTCGGACTAGTGAAGGGAGTGTGGCATGAACGCAGAAAAAATTAAACCAAGTCGAGGAGACTGCAGATAAACAAGAAAAAGAAAATACAAATCAGAAACAATTAGTCACATAGCCAAAGAAAAACATATATATGGTCCCATTATATGGAAAATGAAAAAAAGTCGATAAACAGGAACGATGTTCCAAAGTTCCATATTCAAGAAGGAGGCAGACATAACCAAGTGGACAACATGAAAAGAGGAAATAAATATTGAAGAAAACGTATAAATAAAAGAAAAGCTTCGGCATTTAAATAATTGTTTGGTAGGACCATGTTAGCCCCTGGTTTTAGTCATGCACAGTGGTGTAGTCATACATCAATTAGTGTGGTGGATTGTGTATTGCACATGTTTGTAACTAGTGACGTCAACGTGTGTGCTTTGGTGACAGTTGACGAGACCTCCTGCTGCCATTGTAAAATGAAAACACATTTACGCAATTCAGCACATATAGTCGGTGCAGGATTAGTAATTTGAACTGTTAATGTTCCCTAGAAGATGAAATAAGGTATGAAAATCGTATGTTATCAAAATGGAAGCGAAAAAGAAATGAGTGATGTCTCGTTCAGAATGAATGGTTTGATTCAGGGAATTTTCAAACTAAACTATCAGTACCATGCCTAGTGATTTGGATTCGAAGTGAAACAAGTAGTTTGGTGAAAAACTAAATAGCCTATTTTCATATATCCTAATTATGTTAATTGCCTCTATCAGCATACAAAATTTCAGTTTACTGTAATAGATTCATAGATATTGAGAACCATCTAAATATTTTGGATGGTCGCCATGTTGGATTTTTACATATGTAGGATATACAGTTTAGATGAAGATTATTGCATAATTTTATTCAATCACGTGAATAGAACACAAGAAATAAAAACGAGATTTTAAAATTTCGCACAGCCGCCATCTTGAGGTTATGAAAACTATTAAAATAAATTAGATGGCAGTGGATTAAAATTTGTATAAGCATTTACAGTACCAAGTTTCACTGTGCTCGGATGGTTAAATCGAGAGAAACGCCCATTTAAATACAGTAAAACACAATCCTGTTTATTGCGTTTCCTTTGTAAGGACCCTGGACGGTTTGTATATAATACTGCATAGTTGTATCCTATTATAACGCTTCTAAATCCAGCTTTTGCATGTCGAGAAAAGAGGGAAAATTCCATATAAATTGTAAAAAGAGCACTGTATATGAGATGTCTTAATAATAAACTTAAACTTTCTTCGTCTTTTCGCAATTAATTGGGGTCGCCGGAGCCAACCAGCCTCATTTTGGTTTTGGCCGGGGATTTAAGGCCAGGTGCCCATCCTGTCGCCACGTGATTTTTCAGGTTAAATTCCACCCCACTGTCACCGGGATTGGAACCCCAGCCGTCCAGGTGAAAGACGATCAGCTAAGCCACTGAGCCATCACGCTCCCCACATGTTTCAATAATAATAATAATAATAATACAGGTAAATACGAGGGTTGTGGCAGAAGACATGGCAAATTCTTTTTTTTTTTTTCATGAAGATACCAGTCCGGTTGGAAAATGTGACATATACAGATGAAAGGACAAGGTGTTAACTATATGTGTGGACAATGAATAGCACTGAAATATCGTAACACACTAATTTAATTTATTACGTTAGTAAACGGGTAATATGGCCTTCACAGTGCAAAAGAATGACAACACAGTACACATACAGTTGACATGACAAACCTGGGCCTAAAGACCCTCAAAGTAGTCCCCTGCTACTGTCATCACACACTGCCAACGATGTGGGAGGCACTGAAAACCATCTGCCTCAGCATTTGCCACACCATGTGTGAATCGGGTCACCTGTTGGCGCACAGCATTAGCAATGTCCTCTCGTGTTGCAAACCGCCTACCACATAGTGGTTCCTTAGTCTTTCGAATGAGATCAAAGTCACAGGGCGAAATGTCGGGAGAGTACGGTGGGTGCTCCAATTCTTCCCATCCCCAACGTTGCAGTAGCTGCCCTACACACCCTGCTTTATGTGGTCTTGCATTGTCGTGCAGGATTAGTGCACTGTCCACAAGAAAAGCCACGTGGTACATGTCGCACCAGGAAGTCCCTGTAGTACTGTGCGGTCACTGTTCTGCCATGTGGAACTAAGTGGCAAACAATGACACCCCTGACGTCATACGCGACGATCACCATCAATTTGACTGGGGAAGGATTCTGATGGAACTTCTGCCTCCTTGGTGATCCAGCATGTCGCCACTCCGTGGACTGACGGGTCAGTTCTGGTTCGTATGCCCTAGCCCAAAATTCATCGATGGCGAATATTCCTGACAAGAATTGATCGCCGTCCTGTTGCCAGCGTGCAAGGTGGTCGGAGCATATTGCATAGCGTACCCACCTTTGAACTTCCGTCAGTGCATGCGGTACCCACCGCGATGCGATTTTGCGTAGTTGCAGCTCATTACGCAATACCCTGTGGACGGTGCGTTTCTCGATGCCACTTGCCCTCTCTAACTCCAGTAGCGTCCATCGTCTGTCCTCATCCAGGAACTCTTCGATGACAGCACGTGCCACGTTGATCCACACACTGACAGGTCGTCCCGAACGTTGCTCATCACTGGTTGACACACGTCCTTGCTGAAACTTTCCTACCCACCGTGCTACTGTACGGTATGGTAGGGCATTATTCCCAAGGGCTTCCACAAATTCATTGTGACATTCCATCACATTTCTCCCTCGGAAAATGGCTATTTTGATGTTAGCGCGCTGCTCAACACGGGTTACTTCCATCTCGCACGACACTCACCAGTCCTCGCTGCTCTACTACCTGCTATCACAGAGCCATCTGTTGTTCTGCATACACACTATGCCTGCAGAACTTCCACACGACACATATACGTTTGTGATCCGTTCACATATCTACAAGACAAAAAATAGTTGCCATGACTTTTGCCCCAACCCTCGTAAAATACTGTACATTACTGAAATATTGTTTTCCCGCCTCACGAACCGTTTCCCGTCTTTAGCGCTGTCCCACTTATTACGCGTTTAAACCACAGTCCCTTGAAAAGCGTAATAACAAGTTTTTACTATATTTAAATTTCACGTCGCCGCCATGTTGGATTTGTGCTCACCAGGTTATTGAAAGTTCCATAGGTGAACTTACGTTAATAGCCTCCATCAACAAGCAAAATTTCAGTTTGATTGCTTTCATAGACTAGTAGATATTGAGAACCGTCTAAATACAGGGTCCGGCAAAAAAAACCTCCCCGGTTTGAGCAAGCCACCGCGTGAGTTGTAGTGGGGGTAGAGATGTGGAGGGGGTATTGTTCCGTAGCGGAGTACGTGCCATTTTCAGTGTTCGCCATGGCTTGGCTCGGTGAGCATCGGGCGTTTGTTGTGGAGGAGTTTATTAAAAATGGCGGTTCTGTGATTTCTACTCAACGAGTGTTTCGGATTCGATTCGAACTTGGCCGACGTGATAGTGTTCCTGACGCGAAAACGATTAGACTGTGGGTGTCAAACTTTAGGCAAACAGGGTCAGCACTAAAAAGAAAGCCAACTGGCCGACCTCGTACTGCAATAACACCGGAGAATGTGGCGCGAGTGAGAACATCCATCCAACAGTCTCCAAAGCGTTCAGCGGTTAAACATGCAGCTGGCCTGGGATTGTCAGAAAGGAGTGTAAGGAGAATTCTGCATAAAGAACTTCATCTGCATCCCTACAAAATAATGGTTGCCCAAAAGTTGTTTGAAGCAGATTATGAAACTCGCAGGGCTGCATGTGATGACATTTTGCAGAACATTCCCCCAGATGCTGTCTTCATTTCTTCTGATGAAGCCCACTTTCACTTGTGTGGAACTGTTAACAAACGGAATTTCCGCTACTGGGCTGCAGAAAATCCTGCGGAACTCCACCAACAACCACTACACAGCCCAAAAGTCACAGTTTGGTGCGCCGTTGCGGAATTTGGTGTGTGGGGACCGTACTTTTTTGAAGAAGATGGACAAACAGTAACGGTCAATGCCGATCGCTATTGTCACATGATAGAGACATTTCTCCGACCCAAGATCAACCAGTTTGTTTTAGACCATGAGGAAGAAGAAGTTTGGTTCCAACAGGACGGAGCCACAGCTCACACTGCTCGGCGGTCCATGGGAATGTTAAGAGAGTTGTTCCCTGGACGTCTTGTTTCTTCAAGAGGAGACATTTCCTGGCCCCCAAGGTCACCCGACTTATCACCTTGTGATTTCTTTCTGTGGGGCTACCTAAAGGCTGAAGTGTACAAACATCGCCCCAGAACTCTGCAAGAACTAAAAGATGCCATTAGGCAGGAAGTGGCAGCCATTCCAAGGGAAGTTACACGAAGAACTACGGACAACTTCAGGGAAAGACTTCGTGAATGTCTTAACAATGGGGGACATCATTTATCGGACATAATTTTCAAAACCAAATAAAGTGTACTAAGTGATGTCAAATGGCATCATATAGGCTATTCACAAATATAAGTAATTGTTCTGCATGTTTCTTATTCTTTTTGCAAATGCCTATTGAAATCAGGGAGGTTTTTTTGCCGGACCCTGTATTTTGGATGGTCACCATGTTGGATTTTAAAGCCTATATGTAGGCTGTAGAGTTATGTACTATTACATGACTATTATTGCGTAGTTTCATTATTCAAACATTGACTTTGATCGCATGATTAGAACACAAGAAATAAAAACTTAATTATAAAATTGCACACAGCCGCCATCTTGAGGTTATGTAAACAATTGAACTTAATTAGATGTCAGTACATTACAATGTGTATAAACATTTGCTTTACCAAGTTTCACTGCGCTCGGATGGTTAAATCGCAAGAAAAGTCTATTTAAATGTTTCAACTTCTCTTGGCCGCCATGTTAGTTTTGTACTTAACAGGTTTTTCTAAGTCATATAGATGAATGTCTAGTTGTGCCCTTTTTCACCGTACAAAGTGTCAGGGTGATATTGGTAATAGTTTCGGAGATATAGAATGCCGCTGAAGTATTTTGCTCAGCCGCCATGTTGGATTGGTGAGACATAATAAAATTTGAAGGGCACGGTCAGGATCGGACAAAATAATACTATGTCCTTACCAAGCTTCATTGAAATCGCTCCAGCCGTTTAGATTTTATTTGGGACACACACGGACAAAAGGTGATCTCATAAGCCTATTTTTTCTTGAATGAGAATAGGCTAAAAAGGAGGTTAATGATTGTAAAATTAACAGTCGGTTAAAACTACTGTTACGGTATGTTTGTGCAGGCTGGTGGTGATCGCCATGGAGGCCATGGACCAGTTGCTGGTGGCCTGTCATGCCCAGACACTCAACTTGTTTGTCGAGAGCTTCCTCAAGATGATCCAGAAACTGCTGGAGTCGACAGAACCCGAGCTGCAGATCCTGGCCACTCAGTCGGTGAGTCACATTGTTTTCTTTTAAACCAATATCCATATAGCTTTAATGTTTTATGCATTGAAGTGTTGTATGCAAAACAGAGCAAATACAGTACAGTATAATATGAATGATCAGTTTTTCCTTTTTGCACATTGCTGATATTTCCACCATTCCCTTCATAAGACTGTAACTGTAACTGTAATTTGGCTTATTTTTTTATGTGGCTTGAATTAACTCTATCTTGAGCTAGTTTCTTTTTAACTTGTCTAACTCTTAACTTATTTAATTATGGGGTTTGAAGCCATTTTTCAGTGTTGCCTTAGTAAACAAAAGTTTGGTGCTTTTCAGTCGGTCAACATGAATGTTCTCAAATGAGTTGGGTTATGCCCTAATCCTGAAAAAAATTTCATGAGATTAATAAATACACTAGGGTGACCAGTTTCGATCGTCAAGCGATCATCAGATCCATTACACTTAGACTATAAAATCTATGTCTGCAAATACGAGTGAAAATATTTACAATATGTACACTTACTGTATTTAGTTGCAGTATTGGTAATGCAATGAAGTTCTCAGCACAAAAGATTGAAGTGGTCATCACAATGAGGAGGAAGAACAGACTGGAGGACAGCAGTTGAAGAAAGTAGAATGCTTCAAGTACTTGGGAAGCATAATTGAAGAAAAGGGAGGCAATAGGATGGAAAAAAAATGAAAGGGGAAGGTGCGCAGATGGATTTTTCAAGAGTGTCTGGGGGATGATATGGAATAAAGATGTGCCACAAAAATGTAAAGGAATCATCTACAAGACCTACTTTGTGCCAATTTTGACATATGGTTCAGAAACATGGGTGATGAAGGAAAGGGACAAGAATAAAATGCAAGCAGTGGAGATGAAGTTTCAGAGGAGTAGGGTAGGAGTGACAAGAATGGACAGAGTAAGGAATGAGAGAGTCAGAGAGATGGTAAGAGAGGAACCATTGCAAAATAGAATAGAGCGGTTTAGGCTACAATGGTATGGACATGTGAGGAGGATGCGAGAGGAGAGGATACCGAAGAAGATGTTTGGAATGGAAATGAAGGTAAGGAGGCCAAGGGGAAGACCAAGGGACAGATGGGCAAAAGGAGTTAAGAAGAGTGTGGAGGAAAGAGGAGTGTGCTGGGACACAGTTAATGACGAGAGATGGTGGATGGACAGGAAACGATGGAGAGGCTTATGTTCCAAGCAGACCCGACCAGCGGTTGGAAACTGCTCAAGATGATGATTGGAAATGCAACTCGTCGGTATTTGTTAGTTGTAGTCTATGTGATGTTTTGGTGAGATGTTGGAAGTGGTGATAGGAGTCCGGAATTTGCCTGTTTCGAGTGACTATGTGGTTGTTGTGAATGGTCAATTCTGATTGTACTGTATTGTACAGGCTACTTATCTGGTTAGGGGTCTTGTGCAGCCCGGCAGCGAGCAGTTCATCACACCGCCATTCTGAAACTATGTGCAATGCCAGCCCAGCGAGATAGCAGACCAGTCTGTCGCGTGTTACCTGTGTCCAAGTGAACTGTTCGCTGCCGGAATGCACAAGACCCCTAACCAGATAAGTAGCCTGTACAATACAGTACAATCAGAATTGACCATTCACAACAACCACATAGTCACTCGAAACAGGAACATTCCAGAGTTCTATCACCACTTCCAGCATATTACCAATACTGCAACTAAATAAGTGTACATAATGTAAATATTTTCACCCGTATTTGCAGACATAGATTTTATAGCCTGTGTAATGGATCTGATGATGATTGCTTGTCAATCGAAACTGGTCATCCAAGTGTATTTACCGTATTTACTCGAATACGACCCACCCCCGAATAAGACCCGCACCCTGATTTTGAAGAACAAAATTAAAAAAAAAAAAAATTACTCAAAATTATTTACTATCTTAACTAAATAAACAGAATAGCATTTATCCAAAATAGTTTCCAACAGTTTTGAAGTCGTCCTAAAATAACACACATCAAACGATTAAAAATACAAATAAAAGTACACAAACACTTCATTCATCGTCATCAGAAGTACCAACTTCGGAACTTTTATCACCATCACTTTCCCACTAAATGTCGTCATCACTGCCATCCATAGCATTCGAAATACTACATTTCTTGAAGCTCTTCCGTATGAGATCTCCAGAGATACGATTCCATGCCGTCAAAATCCACGAACACAGCAGCTGAACTTTCGGGCGCTGAATACGACCAGTTGGAGTCGGTGTGTGCTCATCGGCCGCCATCCGCTCCGTAAACAGCTGTTTCAAGGCTGCTTTGAACGGGCGGTTCATGCAGCATAGACGTCATCCCGCTCAATCACAAATACATGACTCGTCAATATCATATTTCCTACCGGGCACGATTTCCAATAACTTCAGCTTCCCTTGCAACTTTCAATTTCTCACTCACAGTAAATGACCGCAAACGTTTCGTAGCATTCATGTTTACACTCGGAGAACGTGCGTGTGACTGTATGATGCCGCGTGCTTACGGTAAAACAAAGTTATAGCCGGAAGAAGGCTAGCACCATCTAGCGGATACTCGCAACACCTGATATCGCGCGCGGCGGGCAATTTAGATCTTTCAAATTTGGATGACTCAAATAAGACCCACACCCCAATTTTTCACGTCCGAATTTGTTTAAAAATGTGCGGGTGGTATTTGAGTATATACGGTATTAATCTCGTGTAATTTTTTTCAGGATTGGGGTATAACCCAACCCATTTGGGTACATTCATGTTGACTGACTGAAAAGCACCAAACTTTTGTTTACTCATTTAAAATATGCATTCACTGCAGCGCTTCAGAATTTTATACATCATGAAGGAGCTGCCCTCCCTTCGTTGACTCCTAGCCACATGGTCCTTTAACAGTTGGGCATCAGGAAGATGAGCTCCAAGGCAGGGTGGCCATGGTTGCTCCTGTAAAGTTCTGTGTTTATACATTTTCCAGTTCGTAAGATTTGCCAACATCGAAGAAGACACTCCATCATATCATCGCAGATATGACTTTTTTGTCTCCAAATTCTCTTCGATGTGTCACAGCAACCACAGCGATCCTGAGATGCGGGATAAGATCCGTCTGGCTGGAATCAAAGGATTGCAGGTATGTACTAGCATGAGCTGGCATATGTCATGTCATACCGTATTTGCTCGCATATATCTCGCACTTTTTTGACCGAAGATATGTGTGAAAATTTTCGGTGCAAGATATACGCGGGGAATGACCGTATTCCCGAAAAAACACTAAATTTGCATTATTGAAACAAGGCAACTGGCATACGGTACACGCCCTATTCATTGTCACTGCTGCCAATCTCCGAGATACTCTCGCGTGCATCATTCTGGTCATCATCCCATACTGTTTCATCCTGACTGCCGTCCAATGCATTTGCGATGCCCGTCTTCAAGAAGCTCTTCACATCAATGTCCGTCGACACCTCGATACGATCGAATAGAAATTCGTTATGGTTATGCGACATTAAGAACCTATGAAAACGACGTCATACGCTCGTTAAGGATGATTCAAGGTAGAAAAGGAATTTAGAGTGCAGACGCTTAGCGATCGATCGTATCGATCATCTTCCATATCTATTCCTCGCTACATGCACGAGCGTGCTCGAATTTAGCCAACCGCGGCCGAAGACACGATTTACAGTGTGCTAACACTCACGCTCAACCGTATGCTTGCACGCGGCCGAGCTCTGATGCGACGCAATGCATAAAGACGAAATCATTGAGATTTGAGAAGACTGAACTGCGTTTCTCTGCGATGTAACAGTAGGCCTACTTGTGCAACTGTTGTGGCGCGCTAATCGCTAATTTGAACGTGTCTCAAGGCGGCGAATTTAGCCAACTGTGGCCGAAGTCTAACTATGTACAGCGTGCTAACACTCACGCTGTGCAGTATGCTTGCACGCGGCCGAGCTCTGATGCGACGCAATGCGCAAAGACGAAATCATTGAGATTCGAGAAGACTGAACTGCGTTTCTCTGCGATGTAACAGTAGGCCTACTTGCGCAACTGTTGTGGCGCGCTAATTCGAACGTGTCTCAAGGCGGCGAATTTAGCCAATCGCGGCCGAAGACGCGGCGAACGATGTACAGCGTGCTAACACTCACGCTGCGCCGTATGCTTGCACGCATCGGCACATATCGGACAAGTTCGGATCAACTCGTACTTTCTCACTCTTCCTGTTAGTATCGCTTCGGGTAAGTTCCTGGACAATGACGACTGTTGTGGCACGCTGATTCGAACGTGTTTCTACCTCAAGGTTATTACCGTCATTTATATGACGGCGTCAGTAATGAATGCGAGATATATGCGAGTACTTTTTTTCCCCCTGAAATTTCAAATAAAAAAATGGGGTGCGAGATATATGCGGGGGCGAGATATACGCGAGCAAATACGGTATTTACTGAATTATCACTTGCTCTGCAGTCTCGGTTCAGCATTTGAACCTGTCTGACAAAAATTTGACATGGTATTGTATTTCATATTTCCGGGCAATTTTATCAATCCTAGCTTCAAATATACAGTGTAATGTTGGCAGGGGGTGGTGCGTAAGACTGTGTCTGACGATCTGGTGGAGAACATCTGGGAACCCGTGCACATGGACAAGATCGTGCCCTCGTTGCTTTACAACATGCAGAATTCCAGGTAGGCTTGTTTAAATAAGACATTGTGTATCTTGGTCACATCCTGGACCAGTGTAATGAGGTTGCTTGTCCTCCAGGTATGGTGACAATGAGGTGGAGACTCCAGAGCCCTCTCAGGATGAGCGCATCGACCCGCCGGCTCTGGCAGAGACTTGCATGCGGGAGTTGGTGGGGCGGGCATCCTTTGGCCACATTCGCTCAGTGCTGCGGCCTGTCCTCAGGTCAGTACACTGCTACTATCTTGTTTGATGAGCCTATCAATTCCTCGGACAGACCAGAATCCTTCGACGACATCTGATTGGTGCTTCGACCTGTCCTCGGGTCAGTACATTGCTACTATCTTGTTTGATGAGCCTATCAATTCCTCGGACAGACCAGAATCCTTCGACGACATCTGATTGGTGCTTCGACCTGTCCTCGGGTCAGTATATTGCTACTATCTTGTTTGATGAGCCTATCAATTCCTCGGACAGTCCAGAATCCTTCGACGACATCTGATTGGTGCTTCGGCCTGTCCTCAGCTCAGTACACTGCTGCTACCTTGTTTGATGAGCCTATCAATTCCTCGGACAGACCAGAATCCTTCGACGACATCTGATTGGTGCTTCGACCTGTCCTCGGGTCAGTACATTGCTACTACAGTAAAACTCTGTTAAGAAGTTTTTCAAGGGACCATTAAAAAAAACTTCTTAACAGGGAAACTTCTTAAAAGGGTAGTGGCCTGAAAAGCATGTGAAACGCACACATTTTTGTTGTTTGTGAAGGAGCCTACAATATACTGTACATAGGCCTATATAAAAGCCAGAAAAAGAGAAGCCCCAATATTAAAATCTGACTGTCAGACCAGAGATTAAAGAAATTAATTGGCATAACCCTCACAATTCACATTAATAGAATTAATTTCAATAACTGTTTGAGCACACACCATATATTCCGGCAAACTACAATTATAGACACATTTTAGAATGTAAATAAACAACAACTAAGACTGAATTGAAAACACTTTTTTGTCCGTCCTAAAAAATTTGGCTTTTTGTGGCTTACGTCAATTGACCTGTACACCATCAAAAATGCTGTATTTCTCACCACAAAAATATAGGCCTCTACTTTGAAAATAAGTTGTCCAGTGTAGATAGTTTTAGCTTTTTACTGCTTTCTAGTTCTATAAATCTCTCCATTTCTCACACGGCTTTCCATGTGCTGTAAGGCACTCCAGCAGCACCTTCTATGAATTTCAGTAGTTTTCCAAGATGGACACTTGCCTCACTACAAGAAGGCCTTGGAGAATTCTCCTCGTCTTCTTCTTCTTCATCCTCATTTCCTGCCTGAATATCCTTGCATATGTCGTCAATGGTCTGCTCCTCGCAAGTTATTACCAGATCATCAACAGCAGTGGAGTCGCTGAAACTGCTGGTTATCTCCATCTTCTCCTGCATGGTTTTCCACCACCCTGGCTCTTCATCACAGACTTCCGCACAAATGCTGCTACTAGTAACACCATCAAAACCAGCTTTCCTGAAGCAATTTTCAATGGTGGTCTACTCCATCGAATCCCAAGATGAGGCAATTAAATGCATGGAGTCCAAAAGAGATGGCCTGTAGATTGGTCCACCTGCTTCCATGCGTGACAGCATACGACACACTACTGCTTTTCGGAACCTCTGCTTCAGAACCTTAATCACCCCCTGGTCCATGGGCTGCAGTACCGATGTAGTGTTTGGTGGAAAAAATTCAATTTTAATGTTTCTTAAATGAGGCCACTGTTTGGGATGAGCAGGGCAGTGGTCCATAAACACCAAAATCTTCCTGTTTTGGCTCCCCATTTTGGCATCTAGTGCTTGAATATACTCTTCAAATAGGGAGCTTGTCATCCATGCTGATTTATTGCTTCTGTAAGTACATGGCAAAGTTCTGACATTTTTGAAACACCGGGGCTTTCTCGATTTTCCTATGATTAGTAGTGGCAGCTTTTCCGTCCCATCCATATTCGCACCAACTAGCACCGTCGCTCGCACTTTACTTAATTTGCCTCCTAGGCAAGATTCTCCCTTCAAAACCAAAGATTTATCCGGAACAACCTGATAAAAAAAAGTCCGAATTCGTCAACATTAAAAACGTCACAATGTTTGTAATTACTGATTTTTGCCGGCAGCAGTGTTTCCTTCCACGCTTCCGTTTCCTCTGTACTTACACTCGCAGCTTCGCCACTAATAGTCTTGTAAACTATGCCAGCCCGATTTTTAAAGCGATCCAGCCACCCATTCAACGCAGTAAAAGATAATTGTAATCGAAACGCGATTTCTTCGGCTTTCTCCTTCACGATAATCCCGCTCAAAGGAATGTTTAAACTTCGCTGCTGTTTAAACCACACGAGCAGAGCTTGTTCTACGTCTTCGTATTTCCCGCTTTTAATCTTCTTGCAGCTTGCCGAAGTATTCCCGGCAGAAGCCAAGATCCCTTCTTTCTTTGCTATGATGCCGTTCAAAGTAGACGGCGGCATTCCGAGCTCCTTCGCAAGAGCAACACGTGAAAGAGTAGACGACTCTACTTTTCTTATAATGTCCACTTTATCTTTAATAGAAAGTGCCTTTCCTTTGATCTGAGAACCACTCATTTTCACAATGATTTGAAAACTTTACTTCACTGACGACGCAATTCTCGTAATCTCAATAATGTTATGCTACGTCTGGCAATGCTTGGCTAACAAGTTAGATGACACAGAACAGTGATAAAAGCCACGAACAAAGAATATAGGAGGCCACGAATGAAAGCATGGTGCTGTATATTGTAGTCGGTCTTGAGCGGGTGTCGTCATAGCGTGACGTCATTCAGCCTTGAAATGCTCGCCTGGTCAGTGACCCACGAACACTCGGAACGGCTGTATTCTTTCATTCGGAACACCGGGCCCGGTCAGAGACCCGCGAACACTCGGAACTCATGTATTCTTTCATTCGGAACACCGGTTGGATCTTCCGCGGAGATTGGCGAGTTTTGATTCTAAGTCAGTTGTCTCTCAGTGAACGTCTTATACTCTAAGGGAATACAAAATCTGAACTATTTAACCGGGAAAACCTCTTATGCACGAACACTTCATACGGGAAAAATATACATGTATCTTATGGAACGAATCACGGGACCGAGAATATCGGACGTCTTAAGCGGAAAAACGTTTTATGCGGAAACTTCTTAACCGAGTTTTACTGTATCTTGTTTGATGAGCCTATCAATTCCTCGGACAGACCAGAATCCTTCGACGACATCTGATTGGTGCTTTGACCTGTCCTGGGGTCAGTACATTGCTACTACCTTGTTTGATGAGCCTATCAATTCCTCGGACAGACCAGAAGCCTTCGACGACATCTGATTGGTGCTTCGACCTATCATCGGGTCAGTACATTGCTCCTTGCACAGATTAGCCTAAAACAAAAGATTTATATTCTTGCCACACAGTGTCTGTAAACTTAAATCCAGTTCCTTACACCATGCATTTGCTCCTCAAGTTGCACTGATGTTAAACCTGACATTCCAACAAACTGTCCACCTCGGCCATCCTAGAAGTGGTTTTCCGTGGATTCCCACTTCTACTCCTGGCAAATACCAGATGCTTCCTAGCTTTAGGTCATGGATGCCTCCTTTGCAATCCTAGTCTCAATTATAAATAGTTTACACACTGCACAGAGATCATTATAGCACAAGTTATCAGACAAATTCTACACACAGGGCTGATGGCCAGGATGGCCAAGTCCCTAAATGTAACAATTGCAATGCTGATGTTGCAAAGAAACCTCTAGCTCGGGAACTAGAGGTTTTTTATTATAAGGTAGCCATGAAACTTCATGTTGTCGATCTAAAATGTTATCACCAATATTGATGTCCAGTTATGCAAGGAGACGAACATCACCAATTTATTGCCCTCAAATAAGTGCATTTGAAATGAAGAATTACGTCGAAATTTCGTCGCATCCAATAACTAGCCATGTGTCATTTGAATTCTCCAGTTTTCAGGTTATGAATGCCGAACAGTAATGTCCAATTGATAGGTTATGGATGTTTGAGATTCTACCACTAAATAGTATTCCGGGAGAATCAGAACAGAACAACTCAGGTAGGACAGAGAAATTTAAGGGAAATTACAAGGGTGAGGATTGATGCATGTGACAAGTGTCACACAAAATTACCAGTGTAGTGTGTAGGTTATATTTGGCTTGCTAAAAATGCTTTATCAAGTTCCAATATTTGCCGCTAGGTGTTAGTGACAGTAGCATCTGGTAGCCAAAGTTGGAACTACTTGAAATTGAACTTCTTGGGAGCCCTCGGATGTTAAATCAAAAATACCCAGCTATGGCCATTGGCTGCAATTCATATATAATAAAATTATCAGAAGGGGCCATGATACTCCAGAAACACCAGAGAGGTTCCTTCCCTTGTCAAAGGAATAGGGCTTGGAAAACTTGTTTAACCCTTACCCCTTGAATTAAAATTCCCTTAGCTCTCCCTACAGCTCGTATTTAATTTCTGAACTTTTAGCTTCTATTACTTGTATTTATTTAGCTCTGCTTTAGAACTATAACTAGCTCTTAAATTATACATATATGTCTACACTCTTCTACTTAAGTCATTATTAAGCAAAAAAATTAATTAATTATTGTATAATTTTATTAACAATAATAATAATAAATTATACTTGTCAAATTAAGTAAGCTATGTCTACCTAGATATTCCATCAATAAGAACACTGTCAGTCACCGTCAATAGTGTCACTGCTATCACTGTGTGTGTTATCACCTTCACTGCTTATTACGTCGCATTCATCAAATTCAGACTCGGATATGTCATCACTATCATCATCCTCCGTCAATGTCCGATCGGCCATGTTTGCTTACTATCAGTTTGGTGGTTGCTAAGTAACAGCTGACAGGTTGCACGGCCTTCCAAATAAGAGTTTTACGGTTGCCTGCTTCGCAATATCGAGATTTCACAACGTTCTTCACGCAACCAACAGATCGCAGCACCAAATAGGAATGGATAATTTGTCGGGGCAGAGACGACAGACGAGCTGGAGGACACAATTATGATGTCGGGGCTCACCCGACACACAACCGGAATGGGAAATTCGTTATGTCGGGGCTCGCCCGACTGACGAGGGGTACGGGTTAACTCTGGAACCCACATCTACTTTAAACAGCAACACCACCAGGGTATGACTGCATCTCTGAGGAACTGATCTAAAGCTCCATTCATTTTGCTACTTTTACCTTCTACTGTACTCCCTCCACTCATTTCTTTCTCTCACACGGCAGACCATTCCAGTGTAATATTGGTAACACTGGAGACAGCATGATTGTTGCACTTCAAGTGATTTTTTACATGTGCTGTCCTTAAGTAAGAGTGATGCCAGTTGCCCTGTTGCAGGCACCTGGATAACCATGGGTTGTGGGTTCCCAACCAGTTTGCTATCCACACCTTCAGGATCATCATGTTCTCCATTCAGGTGAGTTTAGTTTGACGTTCATGTTTATAAAGGCTGTGCAGCATTGGCAATGGAATCATGCTTTAAATTAACTTTTAAGTGTTTTTGTTTATAAATTTTAAATTGAAACTGTTTTAACTGTGAGACAGGCACAATATTCGTATGCTGTGGTGGAAACTCTCATGTCACATCTCGATGAAAACTCCACGTCCAGTCCCAAGATCCGGACAAGCATAGCAGATGTGCTGTCCAAGATCATCGCCATTGCTGCAGGCGACAGTGTTGGTGAGTACCATGCTAGAAATGTTAAACACAAAATATTAAAGAATTATTAAAAGACCTATACCTATGGAAGTTAGGAACATAGAAACGGGACAAACATGATGACAGGCAGGTGTGGGTGGGGACAGAAGGGGAAAACACAATCAACTGCTGTCTTCAAAGTTGGGCATCGACACCATGAATCTGTAGAGGCACTTTAGTCAGTTCATGTTCCAGATGGTGTTGATCATAGGCTGGAGAACCTTTAGGAGGGATTTCCTGCCAGACAGAGTACATTTTATTATCGTGTTGGAAGCCATTTTCAGTGTTGTTGCGAGGGCGTGGTGGCGCAGCGGTCAAGCTGTTGGCCTCTCACCTAGGTGGACCGTGTTCGATTCCCGGTCAATGCATGTGAGATTCTCGAAGTGAAATGCTATGTCTGTGGTTCGGATTCCACGTAAAAAGGAGGTCCCATGGCTCATGAATGCAAGATTAACGGTCACGTAAAAGTACAAGCTTCCTTTTCAGTGTTGTCTATACAAACTGTCAGTTGTAGTTCTTCAGTCGGTCAATACAAACTGGACAGGGTTACAATGTATGTAATAATGAGTAAATAACTCTTGTGGAAAAAAATACGCATATTTGTTATGATCACTACAATAATGGTTGGTTGGTTCCTTAGTTTAGGGGCTGCCACAATGCGGTCATGTAGCTCCGTGTACTTTGGGTGTGTGTAGAATCTGTCTGATAACCGGTGTTAATTGTGATGGCTGTATTATTGTGTGTATCTGTTTTTTAATTCAAGGAAGGACTGCAACTTTGAATTTATCAAATAGTTCCTACTTTTGCTGCCAAACGCCACCGCCAACGACTACTAGGCCTAGTTCAGAACTTAGCTACTAGACGCCACTGCAGTCGGTTCTTGGCAACGAATGTAGGGACCTAAGAGCGTTGTTTACATTCTTAACCTATACAATTTAGCTTCTCACAGGTGTAATTAGTGGAAGGTTCTTTAACATGCCATAAATCTATGACATGGGACCGCCAGCTTTACTTCCCCTCCGAAGGAAGGCATACTGAGGGATTTTAACGCTCTTAAAATATCCGACGGCTTCGGTCGGGCTTGAACCCGCTATCTTGGGCATAGAAGCTCACTACAATAATGGGCAATTTTAGGATTATGCATTTCAACCTTCAAGAGATCATCATCAGATCCTGATCACTGAATTGGGGTTTAAATTTGCATACAAATATTATCTAACTGCATCTCCAATACCTTGGATCCGTTAGTGAGACTTGATGGTGACACGGTTTCGGATGCCCGTGCAGGAGTGAAAGCTAATGGGTGAAGTGGCGCCAGGTCAGAGGCATTCTCTGTGACAGCAAGATCCCTTTGCGCCTCAAAACTAAGATCTATCAAACAGTCGTCCGCCCTGTTGCTTTGTATGGAGCTGAATGCTGGCCTAATACAAAGAAACATGAACAAGCCTTGGATGCTATGATGGTCCTTGGGAATTACACGGCTGGATCATGTTAAGAACGAAGATGTCCGCAATACTCTTGGAATTCCCTCTATTCCAGTCAAAATGAGGGAGACTCAGTTGCCGGCATGTAGCCCGAGCAATACAGAGTCCATTGTAAGGATGTCACTTGCTCTCGAGCCTGATGGACAGAAGCCTCCAGGACGACCAGAAAGGCGTTGGATGGATACCCTACACGACGATATGCGCATCGTAGGTCTTCGTCCTATAGATGCAGCAAACCGCAACAAATGAAGAGCGAGGTGCAGAGTGGCGGACCTCAAAAAATAATTGAGAACAACGCCAGGAAGAAGAAGAAGAAGTGTAGTGCGTTAAGTTGGTGTTTATATTATGATTTGCAGTGAATCTCGTTATATAAGGTTAGTTTGTTTTATAGGGGTTTGTGAATTACCTGTGAGTATAACGCACATGTACAGTATACAAATTAGAACAACTCGATATAATAAATATAACAAAATTAGAGCATGCACTTGAATTCTATTATGTACTAGGTATATGGTTACTTACCTGAGAGGAGCTACTATTGCGGGTCTACTCCCGACTGAATTGCTGTGGAGAACATTTAAATATCATTATGTATCGATAGAGTATTGTCATATGTATGGAGAACTAGAGAGAGTCCAGTTTATATGTATCGGAGACCCTCGCTAGCCCGCTCGCCCACGGCGCGAGCCTGTCTCCCGCCAGGCACTTTGCCGTTTTGCGGGGCTTACACAGCACTGAGTCATTGGGTATAGGAATTTGTACTTAAATTTGTACTTCAATGTGATCCTTGACCAATTTTTTTGACGAACTGACTTACGGAGAGCGATTGTCAACTTATTTTCAACAAGATTCTGCCACTGCTCACAATGACGAAGCATCCATGACAGAATTGCGTCACATTTTTGGTACTAAGATTATAAGTCGGAACGTGTGGCCCCCGCGAAGCCTAGACTTATCACCATGTGACTTTTATTTGTGGGGGACGCTTAAAAATAGAGTGTATGCGAGAAACCCTCACACTATAAATGAGCTTAAAGACTATATTACAGCTGAAATACAGTCAATTGGTGCTGAGGAACTTCAGAGAGTAAATGCCAGTTTCATAAAAAGGTGCCAGCGATGTGTAGCAGTGAATGGCGAACATTTTCAGCACCTGCTGTGAACTAGGTAAGTACAAATTCCTATACTCAATGACTCAGTGCCGTGCGGGTGCCGCATAACGGCAAAGTGCGTGGCGGGAAACAGGCTCGCGCTGTGGGCGAGCGTGCTAGCGAGGGTCTCCGATACATACAAACCGGACTCTCTGTAGTTAAGTACCTGACGACTGGAGAAGAGGAGACATTGTCCCTCTTTTTAAAAAAGGGAATAGAAGACGTTGCAAAAACTGTAGAGGAATAACACTTATGAGCCATACAGCCAAACATTTTTGAAAGAATCATACTAAATTGCATAAATGGAAAGATAGAAAAGGAGCATAGCGAAGAACAATATGGGGTTAGAAAAGGAAGAAGTACAATTGACCTAATATTCTCTATACGACAGGGGCCGATAGCCTAGATGTTAGGCCCCTTAAAACAACAATTATCATCATCATATCATCATCTCTATACGACAATTGATGGATAAAAGTTGGGAGTATAACAAAAAGGTGGTAATGGTATTCATAGACATAGAAAAGGCCTATGACTCAGTAAACAGAGAAAGACTGTGTGAAGAAATGAAGAAGATAGGTATAGATAATGGATATATAAATGTAATAAAGACAATGTGTAGAGGACACAGTTGTAGAGTTCGAACACTACAAGGTAACTCTAAATGGTTTGATATAGGGCAAGGACTAAAACAAGGCTGTATCCTATCTCCTGCATTATTTAATGTTGTAATGGAGGGAATGAATACATTAGTAAAAGAGATGGTAGAAGAAAAGGACAAAAAGATATCTGCAGACAATATGGTAATATGGGATAATAAAGAGGAAGATGTACAGTTACAACTCGAAGCATGGAAGGAAGTTATGGAAAGGTATGGATTAAAAATAAATAAAGATAAGAGTGAAGTTGTGATATTCGGAAGATATAGAAAGATAAATGGGAATATTGAGTTCGATGGTGAACCCCTCAGAGTGGTAGACAGTTTCACTTATTTAGGAAGTGAAATATCTAGTGATGCTAGGATAACAGATAAGATTACCAAGAGGTTACAAAAAGGAGGAAATTTTTATCAAACAATAAAACATCTGGTTTGGAATAAAGAAGATCCAGAAAAAGCACAAACTCCTCATGTATAAGATTTATTACTCACCCATTGTCACGTATGGGCAATGACGGAAAGGGACTGGAGCAGACTGCATGCAGGTGAAATGAGGTTTCTCAGAGCAGTTATTGAACAGAATAAGAAATGTAGAAATTAGAAAATAACTAAATCAGGAAAGTATGAGAGATGGGGGTGGTACGGTATGGACATGTTAAGATGATGAGCGGGCGAAACTAACAGGAGTGAGAGTCTGTACAGAGAGAAGAGGAGTTAACTGGCATCAAGTGGAGGAAGAGAAGTGCTGGGAAGATAGAAAGAGAGGCCTCGTAAACACCCAGACCCGGCAATAGCTGGAACGGGATTTGGATATGTTTGTATGTAAGTCATTCCAGCCTTAGTTAGTCACATCTTCCACTAACAGATGCTGAGCGCATCACATTGTCATTCCTGTTGAACAAATTAAAATGAACACAACCACAAAACTGACATAAGCTGTTCTGTTTAATTAAAATGGGCTGTGTCCTACCAACTTTTGTTTTGCACATGGTTACTAAGTATATAAACATAGAATTTAAATAGAGTAGCATTGCCAACATACTGTGCACCAAAGGGCATCTAACCTTTAAATTAAACAATTATGTACAGCAAAATTAACTTGCACTATGGATCTTGATAATGTCTCTTGAAGAATACAACTGCATAACTATTATGATTGTTTTTTTAAAATTGACATCTACTGTAAACCTAAACCATAAGTGCCTCAATAATATGTACAACATTAACTTGCATTACTGGACTACTTTGCCAATGTGTAATCTGTATAACAAAAGGTAGTTTGTGCATCAGTATGGTTTATTTATAGCCACACCTTGTACAACTTGCAATCTTGTTTGTGTGTTAATCAAGGCCCATGTGTGCTGGAGATCATCAACTCGCTACTCAGTCATCTGCGAGTCTCGGTGACCCGTGAAGCCCCATCGGACGAGCCTCAAACTCAGCGCGACGAGAAGCTCTACCAGGAGGCGCTCATCAATGCCCTGGGAGAGTTTGCCAACCACCTGCCCGACTACCAGAAGATCGAGATCATGATGTTCATCATGAGCAAAGTTCCGTATCCGGCTCTCGACCATCTACGAGGGTTCAACGGTCCTGGGGACGTCATGCTGCAGAACATTCTTCTCAAGTCACTTCTGAAGGTAAGTGTTAGTTGTACTAGGAATGTGCTCGGAGGTGCCGACAGCACCTGAGGCATGCAATGCAAACTATGGACAGGAGAAGGAGGATAGAAACTGGGCAAACGCGACGGGTAATTGTGGAGCTGTAGCATTGAAGGACCTGTAAGTGGATTGATGCCATGTATGTCCGGCTGTTAACATTGTCTTATATATATACACTAGCTGTTACCCAAGGCTTCGCCCGTAATAACATTTGGAATCCTGTTATAAAATTAGTTATATAGATAGATAAACATGGGTCCTAGTGGAAAATAATTCCATCACCTGAAACCAAAAATGCATGGGACGAAAAAAAACATCAAAATATCATGTTGGTTTCGGACCCTAAAAGACGTGAATAATATAATAAAAGTATTAAAAAAAAACTATTTTTGGAAATTTCATTCGAATCAATTTTTATGTCATTCCTGGGATTTAGAAAATTCCGGCCAAAAAGTACAAAATCATTAATAACTCCCTAAGTATTCGTCGTATGATGAAATAGCAAGAGACAAAAAAGATGCAATGTGTTATTGTCTACAACATAGGCCATGTATAATTTTCCACTCAGAAATATTACCTGTTTTATTTCCCCCAGAATTTCACCCCTCCCCATGGGCCCCTTAAATTGGATTTATGAAAAAAACGGTCAAACACTTATTTACTTACTTTTTATGCTGATTTTTTTCCACTGAGTTTCAAAGTCCTCGCCTATGTTGTTTAAGAGATACACGCTCCGTTAGGAATCCTTCAACCCCCACTTTTCACCCCTTTCACCTCATAATATACACCACATCGAAAAACCCTCAGACACATGTCTTCTTATTTTTAGTGATGAGTTTATATGCCGAGTATCACATCCCCCAATGAAACCAATCGGGAAATGCAGGTCTACCCCCTTAACACCCCTTTAGAACCTGAATATCCAAAAATCCTTTCTTAGTGGGCGTTTGCGGCCCTTGAGGAAGCTGCATACCAAATTTCATTCCAATCCGTTCGGTGGTTTCTGAGATTTCGTGATGAATGAATGAGTGGTATTTGAGCTTTATATAATAGATTTGTCCTTTTTTCCCTTATTTCTCTATCTTCGCCATTCTTTTAACAATTTCTTATCTTCTTTTTCTGCCCATTGAGTGTATGTCCACCTTGTTGTCTCCTGTAGAGATTTATTGGACCCTAAAACACATCATTACAGCCACACAGGTAATACACCCCATGAAGCTTATAACTAACAAAACACCCCCAGTAGGGGTTCTACCGTGCAAACAGTTTTAATCTTTTCTTAGTCTATAATGTGTCGAAATGTTTGTTAGCTATTACAGTAAAACTTCACTTATACGTTTTCCAGGGTACCAAAGGAAAAAAACATATAAGTGTGAAAAACTCATAAATGAAAGTCAGTAAATAAAAACTGCAAAATGTATGTGACAATATGGGTTATAGTTAGAGATACGGGAAAATTGCAATTGCGATAAATGCGAATTTTACTTTTTTCTCAATTTTTCAACTATTTGGTAACTATTATGACTATGTATACCCAGAATTTGCGAAACTGAATGTGCGACAAAGTGCGATAACTAGGAGTTCTTGCGAATTATTCCCATAAATGCGAAAAGTGACCAATTTACCGAAAAATATTAAATATAATGTTTTATTACATTTTCGCGCCGCAACTTTTGAAATTTGCGAGTTCCTAGCAATGGAAATTTTGGCTAAATAATCTATATTTACGAGTAATAATAGATTCGTACGAACATCGATTATTGTAATGAAAACAATCGAATACGGTAAAAATCAATTTGAAAATGGCTGTTGTTATTGCCGCATAATATCCAATGTTCATCGCCAATAAAACGATGTTTTTTGAGAAATTATTTCGTAGTTTCATTTGGTTGTGCTAATAAAAGGAATATTCCAGTCGTTTGTATCGATTCTTTTTTTAAACATTGGAGTAATAAGGTTATGCTTCTACCAGTATTGGTTTATATCGCGCCGGTCCTCATTTCTAGTATTTTACCTTTATAAATGAAACTTTAAAGTACATATCGTGATATGAATAGGCAATGTTTGTCAGGCGTTCTCCTCGCTTTGGGGAATGTTGTATAATTTGATGAAAGTTTTCCCTACAATGTGAGAGTTATAGGTTATGTTACATGTCCGGCGATTTCTCCTTGAATTCGAATAGGCTACTGTTTAACAGATTGTCAGTCAAGAGTCGCAAAAAGGTATACCAGTAATTGCATGTTTGCATATTCTGTTTAGCTTAACTTAAGAAAACCTCTGAGACTGATAAAATGTGATCATTTAAATCCTTGGAGTAGACATGAAAGGTACACAACAAAGTTCACAGGATTGTCAACATTCGTTTATACAAATTGCATTGGCAGCAGTGTTAAGTCTCCTGTTGTGTGTGTTTGTTTATTTTTTTACTAAGGGAGTGTTAGAAGCACTAAAATCCTAATATCAGTATTAAAGAAATGTAGAAACTTGACACCATACATTTTTCAGAAATGTGAGGTCTCTGAAAATAAAGGCACCAGCCTGGCTACTTGGCAAGATTGAGCTCAAGTGCTGTCGATTGGTTGTATGACGTAAGACGAGGGCACCTGAGTTATGCTGAAAAGATCCAAAGATCATGCTCTCATTATGCAATCAACAGTATCAGGTGTTGTTCTGCTACTCAAATTACCAACGAGATGGAGAGAAAGTCGAGGGCCGGCGGAGAGTTGTATTAGTTCACCGATACCAAGGTGCCGATTTTTAGAATAAAGCGAGCTGTGGTCAGGTGACAATGCTCGTCTTACGAAGTTTACCGTGTGGCAGGTGGAATGACGACAATACCGGGCTGTCCTAAACTCAGTGGACGAATTGGTTCAAATTCTGTGAGATGTCTATGAAATCCTTTTGTGTGGTTTCTCTACTAACTCCTTGCCAAGTTCCATTCATTTCTTTTAATAAATTGTCTTATGAGGTTGGATTCAAGGAGTGGCATTTGACATTAAACCACCCGGCAAATAGAAATTCAATGCACCTCATCCCTGGCCCTCATTGAAAAGGGAATAAAGAAGGAGTGAACGTACAGTTCATTATTTAGTTAATTATTAGTTGTATGGTATTTACCTTAACCCTTTTAGTGCCAGAGTCGCTGTGAGCGATCCTCATAAAATGAACGAAACTTGCCAGCGTCGCTCTGAGAGACGCTTCGTTTTTGTATTCTTAGAAGGGCTTATAGACCGAAAATGGCGTCTAAACTTGACGTGACCATTAAAGAGAGTTCTAGCTACCATTTTCTGGCAAACATCTTTTGTTTTCTGTCTATCGATATACTCCAGCGGTATTTGAAGTTCCTTGACTTGTTTACGCGTGACTCGTAAAAGCATCGCGTCCAAGGGAAGGAAGCATTGTTTGAGAGAGGAAGAAATTGAAGAATTAATGATTGATGAGTCAAGTGGTGAAATCTTGCACTTCGTGGACAGTGATTGCGATCTTGTGTGTGACGAATCAAGTGCCGATTCCGCTTCAGAATAATGCGATCGTACATAACCAAACAAATGATAGTGATGGTAATGATGTTGATAGTAATAGTGACTGAGAAGAAAGGATTGTTGACCAGGACAATCCTCCACAGGCTACACAACCACAAATGTGAAAGATAAAACTACAGGGTGCCCTTCTGTTTATTTATTTTCACTGTAATTATTTTTATTTTATTTATATCAACAATGCCATTGTTGGTGTACGGTATTTTATGAATATGCTAGATTTTAGAATTTCGGATTTTTGACACCCCTGCTGATATTTTTTAAACTAAAAAACTGCATTTCCTGGTTCTTTTGTTATGTATGTGTGCTCTCCAGTGTTCATTTTTACTCCATTTATATGAGAGTGGTAATAGGAATAATCAAACTTTCTAATTTTATTTTACAGAAGAAATTATTTTAATTAATTAATTAATAAAGAAAGAAATAAGTTTCATAATCTGAAAATTTCCCTGAATTTAGATAGCTATGTTTTGCAATCCCTGACTAAATTTCGCTTTCGTATCTTTCAAAACAGAGGATGTACATATTTTTTTCTGAAAGCCTACATTTTCCATTAAAACAGCCTGGCACTTTTAGACTTCACCTTTACCTTTTCGCCTGGCACTAAGAGGGTTAAGTTAAGTAAATGTACGATTCACATCATTATATTAAATGCTTGCCGTTAATCAGAAACACCCGTATTTCCAATCCTGTGCAAGTTTGAATTTATTTTATTTTACTCGTGTCAGAAACAAAAATATTACATAACAAACTATGTACAAAATGGGCAAAACAATGGCAACACTTGAACATTAAGGTTCTAAATAAAGCATGACCAATATTTTGCCATGTCACGTCCATTTGGTGTAGCCTTCACCAGATCCTCCATGGTGCACAGTATAGGACACAGACTGCACTGAAGCAGATGACCCATAGTCTGTTCTTCACCGCATTCACAAAGGACCGGATCGCAGCAAAAACCCCATTTATGAAGGTTGGACTTGGATCTGCCAACCCCAGATCGCAATCTGTTGAGAGACTTCCAAGTTGTCCAAGCCTCTGTATGTCCTGCTGGGAGCCTTTCAGATGGAACCATCCACTGGGTAATGTGGGGGCTTCTGGTCAACCAAGATGTAATCCTCAAAACCTGAGGTTTGTCAGTTAGGCACTCAGTTGTGGTTATGTGGAGAACAGCCCAGATTCATCAACATAAACGGGAGGACAGCATCAGGCTTAAGGCCTGGACAAAATAACTTCCTTGAGAGAAGATTAGACTGAAAGGATTGGGCTAAGGAAATGCGGCCTGGTTCTTTCAATACTAGACTGAACATTGAGAGTAAATACAATACTTTTATTTTTAGGGTGAAACTTGCAAACACATTAATAAAGCCTTAATTAAAAAATTAGTTATGCTGGCCCGCCTGGGGCAATTTCAAATGTTCATTAATTTTATTTAGGTTGGCACAGCCATGTGCTATTATTCAAAAGTTCATTCTGCTTGATGCACAAACAAATTTAATATTCTTGCACTTGCTAGCAAACACTTAAAACGAAGATGATTAAGATAATAATAAAAAAGGCACAAACTTATCTTTAGTAGCGATGACTAGAAGCATGCTGACGGAGACTGCCGTGGCCAACACTAGATTTTTTGGTAGTAGAATTTGAAATGTCCAGCATCAGGAAAATAACTTCGCCAGGGCGACCAGCGCTGTACATTGGCTAACATCGTTAGGTTTTGATGCTATTTCTTGAATGCCAAATAACATGGCATTTAGAACTGCGATTTGATGCAGCTTCTTGCGGTTTGGAGTAAAAACGTAGAATGCACTTTCTCAGTGCTGAAGCTCTCTGCTGTTGCGTTTCCTGGTAGTTTCACTCATAAATGCAGATTAGGCCTGAAGTTTAGAAGGCCCCGGAGAAGGGCGGAAGGCACGAATGCCTCTCGCTAGTTGAAGAAGACCGTAGAAGGTTTGAAGAAGGAATGCTGATGGAGAGCAAAACGCCGCCACTTAAATAATAACATCATGGAAACGTCTGGAAGCCAAGCTGGCGGGCGATGATTGGCCAGGGCAAGCTGTGACGTCAGTCATACAGGAAGGCAGCAAGCAAGTCGACACCCTTTTCAGTATGCGAGCGTAAGCTGGAGGCGCATGACCTATTAACACGCTGAGGTAAGAGTCTTAGATATATATATAGAGAGAGATTAAACACTAGTAATAAACATTATAATGTTAACAGAAATGAATAAGTACATATGTTTTCGTTCGGTGGTCTCAAAAGCATTTAACTGACAAATGCGGCACAAAAGAAAAACGCACTATAAACATCACGAAAGTGATCATGCTCCGAGACCCCCGAAAGAAAACAATCAAAGAATCAGTTACAAAAACATGAACAACAATAAAGAAGATGACACTAAGCCTCAACAGGCAAGATAGCAACCATAGATATTGGTCTAGTATAGACACCCTTACTAGTGAGAACATCTACAACTCTCACATGATTATCCCGACCCAAATGGCAGTGAGTTACCCTACCAATATTCCATACGAGAGGGGGACTTGGATCTCGCAAAAGAACCATATCTCCCACTCGCACATCAGGCTGGGAAAGCCGCCACTTCTCTCTTCTGTTAAGTGAGCCGAGATACTCCAGCTTCCAACGGCGCCAAAAGGAGTTTCGCAAAGAGTCTAACTTCCTCCAGAAAATAGGCAACCTGAGATCACAGCGTCGACTCAGCAAAGGAGGCGTAGAAGCTAAAGAACAGCCTATTAAAAAATGACCAGGTGTTAAGGGAAGAAGATCCTTAGGATCATTAGACAAAGGCGTGAGCGGCCTAGAATTTACAATACCCTCAACCTGAATAATTAAAGAATTGAATTCCTCATAGGAAAGGATGGCTGAACCAAGGGTTTTCTTCAGCTGTCTCTTCGTGAGCTTTATGCAAGATTCCCAACGACCACCATGATGGGGGGCGTATGGGGGAGTGAAATGCCATTTGAATCCCTTAGCATGCGAAAAATTAGAAAACTGTTCCTTAGCAGAAGGGGAGGTAAGCGCAGTTTTCCAAAGATCAAAAGTACTAACAAAAATTTTTGCGTTATCTGAGAAAACCTCAGAAGGAACACCCCTTCTAGCGGCAAATCTAGAAAAGGCTGCTATAAAATAAGGAGTAGAAGCACTTGTAACCAACTCAAGGTGAATGGCTCCTGTCACCATGCACACAAATAAAGAAATATAAAGTTTACCTAACAACTTTCGCTTAGATAAAGGGGAATTAACTTGATAGACATAAGGACCGGCATAATCGATACCCGTTAGGGCGAAAGGCTTACTAGGTTCGGAACGAAAATATGGCAAGTTTCCCATAATTTGCGTGATTGGCGGGGGCTTAGATTTGAAACAAGGTATACATTTCCGAATAACAGAAGAAACTTCATGAACACCGTTAATGAGCCAATATTTCTCGCGAATTAAACAAAGCAAAGTGCGGGTGCCAGCGTGCAAATTCTGATAATGAAATTTCTTTACGATAAGAGTAGTAATAGGATGTCTAGAAGGGAGAATAATGGGATGTTTTTTCTCATCTGAGTAACTAGAATATTCTAGCCTACCCCCCACTCTTATTAATCCATCTTGGTCCAAAAAAGGGGTGAGAGGTAACAGCCTACTAGACTTTGGTAAAGCTTTTTTGCTTAAAAGCGTCTGATACTCAAGAAAGAATACTTCTTGTTGCATGAGAAACAAGATTCTACGAGTAGCAAATTCCAATTCCATTTTAGTGAGAAAGGGTTGCGGTTTCACAGGCTGATCAAGAACAAGAAATTTCCATCGAAATAAATATGCTACCACACGAATTAATTTATTAAATGAAGAGTAACGCTGAAACAGACTAGTAGCAATAGAAGTTAGAAAAAGGGAAGCGGTAACAATGCGAGCATCAGGAACATCTTCTGCGAGTGGATTAGATGAACGAGGCCAACAAGAGAAATCCTGACTGAGCCACGCCGGACCATTCCAGTATAATTTAAGAGAAATTAATTTCTTGGGCAAGCAGCCACGTGAAATTATATCAGCGGGGTTTTCTTTTCCCGGAACATGATTCCATTGGTCAAAATGAGACAACTCTTGTATTTTAGAAACGCGATTAGCCACAAAAGTGGTCCAATGCGAAGAAGGTTTTGAAAGCCAAGCTAACACGATGGAAGAATCACTCCAAAACCATGTGGTCGAAAATTTCAAATTTAAACTGATTTTTAATTTGCTGGCTAATTCCACAGCCATTACAGCAGAACATAATTCCAATCTAGGCAAAGATATGGATTGGAGTGGGGCTACCTTTGATTTTGCGCAAATTAAATTGGAAAATCCGGGTAAAGTATTGGAAGAGCGGCCTACTAAATAGGCGCAGCAACCGTATGCCTTTTCAGAACTATCTGCAAATACGTGCAAATCGAAATACTGACATGAAAGGTCCGAAATTAAAGTGCGGGGAATAGAAATTTGAGAAAGATCTAACAAACTCTTGCGGTATTTCAACCACTCATCCAAAAGGGGGGAGGGTACCTCCTCATCCCAACCAATTTTCAATAACCAAAGTTTTTGCAAGAAAATTTTTGCAGTAATAACCACCGGAGCAATGTACTGCAAGGGATCAAAAACTTTTGCTATTTCTGATAATAATTGCCTTTTCGTTTGAGGGTGAAACTCAGATAAGTGTACCTGATAGCAAAAGGTATCTGAAGAAGGAGACCAAAAAACACCCAAGGTTTTAATAGCTGATTCCTCAGTAGGAAGCGCAACACATTTGTCAACAGGAGTTACTTGTGAAAAGTTAGATAAAAATTCGGTTGAGTTCGAGTTCCACTTATGAAGGGTAAACCCACCACCGGAAAGAAGAGAGTTTAAATCTTCACAAACAAGAAGTGCGTCAGAGATACTAGGAAAAGAATACAGAAAATCATCTACATAAAATGCAGTTTTCAAAACTTCAGAAGCTAGAGGATGAAAAAGATGACCATCTTGTTCGGCCAACATGTGAAGAGATCGTATTGCGAGAAAGGCAGACGGCTTAAGACCGTATGTCACTGTTCTTAAACGAAATATTTTTATAGGTTTTGCATTGTCGTCTCGCCACAAAATTCTTTGCAAATCACGTTGTTCTGAATTTACTAGAATTTGCCTATACATTTGCTTGATGTCAGCAAGGACAGCAATGGGGAATAGACGAAAGTTAAGTAAAACTGAAGTAAGATCTGTCTGAATAGCGGGTCCAGAATGCAGAGTGTCATTGAGAGAAACACCATTAGCATCTGGAGATGACCCATTAAAAACCACTCTTATCTGTTCTCGGGTGGAAGAATTTTTCCAAACCGGATGATGATTAAGATATACTATTTCTTTAGGAGGATTACTAATTTCTTCAGATTTTGCAACGACTTCCATGTGATTCGCTGATTCGTATTCTTCCATGAAGGAAGTATACTGAGCTTTTAAGAGAGCATCTTTTTTAAAGCGATTTTCAATTGCGAATAAAGCTTTGAGAGCTCTGGAATGTGATTCTGTAATAACAGGGGGGTTAAAAATGCGAGGAAGAGTAACCACGAATCTGCCTTCAGTAGTGCGAACAGTGGTTTCTACGTAGTGTGTTTCACAGATCTCATTATTGAGAGAATGAGGTGAGGTGACTTGAATATCCTCAATGTCCCAGAACTTAATTAATTCTTGATTTAAATCAGCACCAACAAAATAACAATGAGATTTTTGTTGAACGGGGTTGCGGTATATTTGCCCAGTGGCAATCCAACCAAAATCAGTTCTACGAAAGAAAACATCACGGGCAACTTTAACCTTTTCCGGATGTAAACATTGCCAAAAAATGCTGGCACTTAAAAGAATTTCTACAGATGAAGCTCTGTTGAAATTCGGATCTGCAAGTTGCAAATGATGCGGAATATTCCAACCCTGGACTTGAAAAGAAGTAATGGGGGTGTCATTACCTATGGAATTTATAATTAAAAAATCTAAATTTAAATGAATGCCAAGATTATTGGAATCTTTTACATCCACTTTAGCATAACTCAGAGATTGCGATTTGGAACCATTAATTCCTGTAACTTCTATAGAAGTAGGGCATATTTGTAGACCTAACTTGCGAACTAGCGATTCACTGATAAAATTGTTAGTTGCAGCATTATCTAACAATCCCCTTACAGAAACCCATTTTCCGTGAACATTCTTCACTAGAATTTGGACAGTGGACAATAAAACTTGAGTTTTACTGAACGAAACAGAGCTTTGAGTAAAAGACTGAGCGTTATTCGGCAAAGTCTCAGAATGAGATTTAGCGGATGAACTATTGGTTGCTGATGACCGCGATCTTTCATGCCTATGCAGGAGAGTATGATGCTTTGCTTTACAGTGAAAACATAACCGTTCAGAACGACAATTGCTTATCATATGTGTCCCTGATAAACAATTGAAGCAGTGCTTGTGGGTGGTAATTAATTTGCGTCTTTCATCCACAGATAAAGATTTGAATTGAGCGCATTGGTACAAGTTATGTGGTTGTTGACACAAAACACAAGCTTGTGCTTGATTGGAAGACCGAATATTGGTAGAAAAGACATGTGACCTTAGTACTCTCTGAGTGGGGCTGATGTCCTTACTATTAGAGGGAGGTTTGAAGGTAGCGCTACTCTTTTGACTGGCTACAGCAGAGAGAATTTGGCATTTCGCCTTTAAGAATTTAATAATAGCTTCATAGGTACACAATGAATGTTGCGACAGAGCTGCTTCCCAATCTTTTAAAGTTTTAGTGTCTAATTTAACAGAAATAAGATGAATCAAAAATAGATCCCAATGGTCAACTGGTTGGTCCAAATTTGCAAGCGCACGAATATGAAGTTCCGCAGCATCGATCAGATTACGAAGCGAGGCAAGATTATCAGCTTGAACAATAGGTAAATTGAATAAACCCTGTATGTGACGTTGAGTTTTTAAACGAGTGTTCCCAAACCGATCTCTGAGAAGTGCCAAAGCTACTTCATAATTTTCATTTGTCAACGTAAGCTCTTGGATGAGTTTAAGTGCGTTGCCTTGCAAGGACAAACGCAAATAATGAAACTTCTGTATTGAAGGAAGAGAATCGTTTTCGTGAATCAATGAATTGAATAATTCAAAAAATGGTTCCCATGTAGCTTCATCTCCGGTAAATTTAGGTAATTCTATTTTCGGTAATATAACACGGGAAGGAAAAGAAGAAGATTCTGAAGGAATTTTCTCCTGCTTTTCCTGCAATGTTAAACTTCTTAAAAGCTGCTTCGCGTCTGCGAACCCCTTATAATATAGATTTTCAACCTCACAACGGTCACTTTGCTGATCGGGATCCTTGGTCTCAATATTACTTTGGATCTCATCATATTTTTCAAAGGCCTGTTCATAACCTTTCAGTCTTTGAGAAATTATGTCACTATTACGTTCTTTTTCCGGGAGCTCATCTAGAAAAGTGCGAAAACGCGTTAACTTGCCTTTGACAGAAGCTCTGGCATTAATGAGTTTCTCGTCAATCGGCATTATGAAAGTTTGTTGTGTACTCACGACTATACTGTGAGCTGGTACACCTTGCTTCGGAAGAAGTTGACAGTCTGCCAGAAAAGAGAGTGCGGCTTCCCCTGCGGTGAAATACGGGCCTGCTGTTTGTCTCCCTTCTCAGTGCCAACCATATACACTCGAGCTGAAACTTTCGAAGTAGATTAGAAAACACAATTTTTAAAATATTAACACACTCAATGTTCAGTATGGCATTTAAATTTTGAATTAGTTCCAACATTAAGAAATTTGAAGATTTGGTTAAACAGAATGTTTACAAGCATCCCGGTTATAGGCACCAAAATGGTTATGTGGAGAACAGCCCAGATTCATCAACATAAACGGGAGGACAGCATCAGGCTTAAGGCCTGGACAAAATAACTTCCTTGAGAGAAGATTAGACTGAAAGGATTGGGCTAAGGAAATGCGGCCTGGTTCTTTCAATACTAGACTGAACATTGAGAGTAAATACAATACTTTTATTTTTAGGGTGAAACTTGCAAACACATTAATAAAGCCTTAATTAAAAAATTAGTTATGCTGGCCCGCCTGGGGCAATTTCAAATGTTCATTAATTTTATTTAGGTTGGCACAGCCATGTGCTATTATTCAAAAGTTCATTCTGCTTGATGCACAAACAAATTTAATATTCTTGCACTTGCTAGCAAACACTTAAAACGAAGATGATTAAGATAATAATAAAAAAGGCACAAACTTATCTTTAGTAGCGATGACTAGAAGCATGCTGACGGAGACTGCCGTGGCCAACACTAGATTTTTTGGTAGTAGAATTTGAAATGTCCAGCATCAGGAAAATAACTTCGCCAGGGCGACCAGCGCTGTACATTGGCTAACATCGTTAGGTTTTGATGCTATTTCTTGAATGCCAAATAACATGGCATTTAGAACTGCGATTTGATGCAGCTTCTTGCGGTTTGGAGTAAAAACGTAGAATGCACTTTCTCAGTGCTGAAGCTCTCTGCTGTTGCGTTTCCTGGTAGTTTCACTCATAAATGCAGATTAGGCCTGAAGTTTAGAAGGCCCCGGAGAAGGGCGGAAGGCACGAATGCCTCTCGCTAGTTGAAGAAGACCGTAGAAGGTTTGAAGAAGGAATGCTGATGGAGAGCAAAACGCCGCCACTTAAATAATAACATCATGGAAACGTCTGGAAGCCAAGCTGGCGGGCGATGATTGGCCAGGGCAAGCTGTGACGTCAGTCATACAGGAAGGCAGCAAGCAAGTCGACACCCTTTTCAGTATGCGAGCGTAAGCTGGAGGCGCATGACCTATTAACACGCTGAGGTAAGAGTCTTAGATATATATATAGAGAGAGATTAAACACTAGTAATAAACATTATAATGTTAACAGAAATGAATAAGTACATATGTTTTCGTTCGGTGGTCTCAAAAGCATTTAACTGACAAATGCGGCACAAAAGAAAAACGCACTATAAACATCACGAAAGTGATCAAGTTGTGTGAAGAAAGCTTCTTCTGGACTTCAGTCGAGAGTGGGCTGGTTGAAGGCTAAACAATGGATGTGCTTGAGACACATCAACCCTAGATCTCTCACATTTAGCTGCAATTTCTCTTCTGATATCTGGAGGTGCAATGCCTGCTAAACAATACAGTTTATCACATGGCATGGGTCTCAGGCAGCCAGTGATAAGTCTACACGTTTCATTTAATGCAGTATCAACCTGCTTGGTATGACACGACCTATACCACACAGGACATGCATATTCTGCTGCAGAGTAACAGAGTGCTAAAGCAGTGGTTCTTATTGTTTGAGCTTGAGTCCCCCAGCTGGTACCAGATAATTTGCGAAGGAGGCAGTTTCTTGCGGATACCTTATTTTTGGTGTTTAGACAATGTCGTTCATACGTGAGTGCACGATCCAATGTAATCCCTAAGTATTTGGGATTCGCACAGTGATCCAACAGCATGCCTTCCCACGTTACATGCAGTTTCCTCTTTGCCTGTCTGTTCTTGAGATGGAAAGCGCAGACTTGTGTTTTCAAAGGGTTTGGTTTCAATTGGTTTCCTCTATAGTAATTACTTAGTTCCCCCAGTGCTTCAGATAGACGTCTTTCCACAACTTCAAACTGATCCGCCTGGACGGTAATGGCACGATCATCCGCATAAATAAAGCTTCGAGTACCTATTGGTATTGGCTGGTCATTTGTATACAGTGGAATCTCGTTAGTACGTTTTTCAAGGGACTGAAAAATTTGGACGTCATATGCGGGAAAACGTACTACCGAAAAACGCCATACTGCATTTACAACGTATAAGAAAGAACGCGGCGTATATATGGACGTTCAATCCCCGACCTTAGTAAGTGATTGTATGCACTACTAGTCACGACATAAACATAGGTTATCAGTAACTTACACGCAATAAATAACATAAAAATTAATTACTGTACCTCTACACTACAGTATAATACAGGGTCTTCATTTTTGCTTATCAAGGACATTTTCGCTCTCTCTCGCGCTCCGCCAGTGACGGCTCAGTTGCCGGCGACCGCGCACGCATATGTAGGCCTACGGCTGAATACGGTGCTTAAAATCAGTAGCCTACCATGCAGTTTTACTGGCCATGATTTACAGTAGATGCTGAAAATGTTCCCCATCCGCTTCCAAACACATATAATACAGGGTCTTTCTTTATATTTGATCAGCAAGGACATTCTCGCGCTCCGCCAGTGACGGCTCTATCGCCGGCGACCGCGCAAGCATATGTTTGAAGCACGTGCTTCCTTGAACCACTTCAATAAAGCGCTTTCTAGTTCAGGAAACTGTCCCTCTCGCACACGTTTCCTTTTGCCACTCACCCCTTCTTCGAATGCACGTTCAATTTCCTTCCTTTTGCCGAGAATCGTGTTCAGTGTAGACGGAGGAATGTTCCACTTTCGCGCTATATCCACACGCTTCATGTGAGGATTGCAGTCCACGTCTCGAATGTATTTAATCTTCTCGTCATTAGTTATCTGCCGTACTTTCTTCTTATCCATTATGAAACACGCAATAAAATAGGTCATAACTGGACGTGGACACTAAGAACTAGAAGACAATAGTGCGGAACACGAAGACAATAATGTGCCTATGTGAGAAATAAACAAAGGGAAAGGGGTGAAGGGCAGCGGGAGAGAGACACGTCACCTGTGTTGCGTCATAGCTATAGCCACTTCTACGCCGTCAAACACAATAAAATCATCTACACTGTCAATAACTAGCAGAGAATATGAGGCAATATCGCGTCGTGTTTTCCAGAAGCCGAATTTTAAAATGAAATAAGAATAAAATACGGTTCACTAACAAATAGTTCAACGGAGATTTGATCGTTGTAAGCGGGAATAGAGAACGTATTAAGGGGATATATCAACATGAATTTAGTAGGATAGGGACATGAGAAAGGAGAGAAAGGGCAGCGGGAGAGACACACGTCACCTGTGTTGCGTCATTGCTATAGCCACTTCTACGCCGTCAAACACAAAGAAATCATCTACACTGTCAATAACTATCAGAGAATATGAGGCAATATCGCGTCGTGTTTTCCAGAAGCCGAATTTTATAATGAAATAAGAATAAAATCCGGTTCGCGTACAAATACACACATCAAAAAAAGTTTTGCATCACCTCGGTTCCAAGAGTTCCGGAACCTTTAAATACAAAGGGAATAGAGATCAACACAAACAACATTTCAGCTCGTTTTATTGCTCATGAGACCCACACATTGCATGTTGTACCATCATACAGCTAGACTTTCAGCATTTGTGGTCCAGATTGCAGTACACACCACTACCTCTAATACCCAGTAGCACGTCCTCTTGCATTGATGCATGCCTGTATTCGTCGTGGCATACTATCCACAAGTTCATCAAGACACTGTTGGTCCAAATTGTCCCACTCCTCAACGACAATTCGGCGTAAATCTCTCAGAGTGGTTGGTGGGTCAAGACGTCCATAAACAGCCCTTTTCAACATATCCCAGGCATGTTCGATAGGGTTCATGTCTGGCGAACATGCTGGCCACTGTAGTCGAGCGATGTCGTTATCTTGAAGGAACGCATTCACAAGATGTGCACGAAGAGGTCGAGAATTGTCGTCCATGAAGACAAATGCCTCTCCAATATTCTGCCGATATGGGTGCACTATGGGTCGGAGGATGTCATTCAGGTATCGTAAAGCCGTTTCGGAGCCTTCCATGACCACCAGTGGCGTACGTCGGCCCCACATAATGCCACCCCAAAACATCAGGGAACCACCACCTTGCTGCACTCGCTGGACAGTGTCTAAGACGTTCAGCCTGACCAGGGTGCCTCCAAACACGTCTCCGACGATTGTCTGGTTGAAGGCATATGCGATACTCATCGGTGAAGAGAACGTGATGCCAATTCTGTGGGGTCCATTCAGCATGTTGTTGGGCCCATCTGTACCGCGCTGCATGGTGTCGGGGTTGCAAAGCTGGACCTCGCCATGGACGTCGGGAGTGAAGTTGCGCATCATGCAGCCTATTGCTCCCAGTTTGAGTTGAAACACGACGTCCTGTGGCTGAACGAAACGCATTATTCAACATGGTGGCATTGCTGTCAGGGTTCCTCCGAGCGGCAATCCGTAAGTAGCGGTCATCCACTACAGTAGTAGCCCTTGGGCGGCCTGAGCGAGGCCTGTCATCGACAGTTCCTGTATCTCTGTACCTCCTCCATGTCCGAACAACATCGCTTTGGTTCACTCTGAGACGCCTGGAAACTTCCCTTGTTGAGAGCCCTTCTTGACACAAAGTAACAATGAGGACGCGATCGAACTGCGGTATTGACCTTCTAGGCATGGTAGAACTACAGACAACATGAGCAGCGTACCTTCGTCCTGGTGGAATGACTGGAACTGATCGGCTGTCGTACCCCCTCCGTCTAATAGGCCCTGCTCATGCATGGTTGATTACATCTTTGAGCAGTTTTAGTGACATCTATGAACAGTCAAAGGGACTGTATCTTTGATACAATATACACAGTCAACGTCTATATGCCGGAGATCTGGGAACCGAGGTGATGCAAAACTTTTTTTGATGTGTGTAGTACAACAGAAATTTGATCGTCGTAAGCGGGAATAGAGAACGTATTAAGGGGATATATCAACATGTATTTTGTAGAATTGGGACTGGGACTTGAGAAAATCATCGCGCTAAGCGGGAAAACGTCGTAACCGAGAACGTGCTAACGAGATTCCACTGTATATGTTAAAGAGGATAGGGGCCAGAACACTACCTTGAGGCAGTCCATTTCGTTGATTCCTCCAACGGCTGTGCTGCCCTTGAAAGTCTACAAAGAGTCTACGATTTTGAAGAAGACACCTGACTATTTCAGTTAGTTTATAGTCCTTTGTCATCAAGTAGAGTTTATTCAGCAGTAAGTGATGATTGACTGTGTCATAAGCAGCTGTTAAGTCAATGAATACTGCCCCTGTGATCTTCCGGTTCTGGAATCCATCTTCAATATGCTGAGTAAGATGTAGGATTTGTGAAGTGCAGCTTTTACCTGTTCTGAAGCCAGCCTGTTCAGGTATTAGGAAAGGTTCAATTACCTTTGTGAGCCTACTTAGAATCATTCGCTCCAGTATCTTGAAAAGGTGGGAGAGCAATGAAATAGGCCTATAATTCTTAGGATCATGTGCATCTTTCCCGGGTTTGAGAATCCCTATTACTCTGCTCTTCCTCCACATTTTGGGTATTTTACAGGTAGTAATGCAGTTATTAAACAATTCTAGCAGCCATTCTTTAGCCCCAGGTCCAAATTGTTTGATTTGGTCCACACAAATTCCGTCCAGACCAGCCGCCTTTCCATTCTTACAGTAATTAATAGCTATATTCAGTTCTGAAAGTCATCATCATCATCATCATCTTGAGCAGTTTCCAACCGCTACAAAGGATTTATGGAACATGTTGTCTTCCTGTTCATGTTCCCTTACCAACTTCAATTTAGGTTTATGGATTGTCTTTCCAGAATTACCATTTCGAATAAGTTGATTAACAATTTGGTTGGCAGAGACATTAGAATGTGAAGAAGTTCTATAGTGATCATTGTTAAGGCGTCTAAGAAACCTCCAAGCTTTCTGGCTGCTCCTTCCCATATCCAAATCTTCCATAAGCTTTAACCACTGTTGTCGTTTTGAGTCTGAAATAGAAGAGAGAACACGTTGTCCGCTAGCAATAGTTTCCCCACTGAAAGGATCTTCGTCAAATGATTTGCAGTAATTTGACAAAAGAGTCGTTGTCTGAGGAGTAAGACCTTGTATGTAATTTGTTCTACATCCTCTCGGGATGGCTGCATTGGAACATACTTTAATCACATCAATGAATTGCTCATAGGATTCTGGAATGGGACTGACTGAGGTGATCTTCTCATCAAGTAATGAGGTGAACAGTGTCCAGTTAGCCTTCTTGAAGTTGTATCTTCTTCGAAAAGGGACAGTCTGTGGTCTGACAGCTGGAAATAGCTGGCACATTATGGGACGATGTTGAGTATTTGGGATGGGCGGACAAACCGATTTCACACATTGGCTGGTGAAACTCTCACTTACAAATATGAGATCTGGGTTGTAGCCACGCTTCCATCTTCCACTGTTAAATGATGAAGGGAGTTTACTGTCATTTATGAGGGACAGCTGAAGTAATTCTGCCCATTTTAAAACTGCTTCCCCATTTTCATCATCGTGGGAATAACCCCACACATTACTATGGCTATTAAAATCACCAATGATAACAGACACTTTTTGCGAACTTAAATTGTCAGGAACTTTGAATGAAAACTGTGACTTAGGTGGTTTGTATATTGAGAAAATGATCAAATTGCTCAGTTCTACGGCAATGATTTCTATATCGTTTTCTTCTGAAATGGATGTCGCCTGGATCATGATGTCTGGTTTCGTGAAGATAGCACTACCATATTGGCCATGAGGACGTTCCACTACCAGCTTCATACCTGGAATTTTAGGTCGGCGTTGGTTAATGTCTCTGTGCGTTTCTTGTATGCACAATACGTCACAATTGTGTTTGTGGCATATGTCATGTAAGAGTTCTTCCTTATTTATAGAAATTCCCTCAATGTTCACAGAAATTATAGTCAAGTTTGAATTAGTTTCCATGTATAATAATTTTGAACCTGTTACATTTTTATCGTACCTGGTGACGAACTTTTAAATGCTACAAAACTCTAATTTTAAAAATTCAAAATGCTCCAAAATGCTATTTTTCAAAATGAAAGTGCTACAAAATCAATTTCAAAATGCTATTTACTCGTATCTTTATAGTTAAGAAGTGAACGACAAGAATTTTTATTTATTTTTTCCCGACTTGGACTAACTGTGAACCGCATAGAACCTAAGGCTTTCTGGTCAATTTTTTCTTCTTTTCTTCCCAGAACCTCTTCATTCTTGCACTTCTAATCTTTCTCTGCTCCTCTGTTATTACTAAATTTGGCCTTTGTTGTGGTGGTTTTTCTTTGAACGTCTTGATATTGTCAACTCGGCTTCGAAACGTTTTCCTATTGTGAATGACAAGTTCAGTTAGTCGAACTTCAATGGCGTCTCTTTTGACCTCTTCTACCCATTTTGTAGTAGCTTTCAACCCTGTGATATATTTAAACATTTTCTTTGTCAGCCGGTTCCCGTCCATTCCCATCAAATGCCCGTCAAATTTTACCCTTCTTTTACATATTGTGACCACAATGGTTTCGGTCTGCAGATACAGATCTTAATTTTTCCTTTTTTTCCATGTTCCGTCATCATCTTTCCATGGTCCGAGAATTTTACTCAGGATCCTCCTTTCCTTTATCTCAAGTTCCTTTTTTGTTCAGGGTTAGACACTCGGAGGCATACCACTGTACTGTAATGTCTGAGTTTTGCTTTGTATGATATCACTTGTTTGTTACACCTGTTCTGAGTTAATCTATAGGCCTGGTCCAAGAAATAATAATACGATTGTTTAACTATAATCGGCAATATGTAACAAAACAACTACAAGAGAAATGCACCCAGATAAAGAGAGAAACAACAACAACAAAACAAGGAAAATTGAGTCACTTTACAAAGTAGTCAAACAAGGAAAATTGAGTCACTTTACAAAGTAGTCGGTTATCTTGGCTTGTTTTTTGTTGGCCGCGGCCACGGCATGAGCAGTATTTTCAAACCGATATAATTCTGCCATTATTTCTGCCATGGTGCGTCACAAAATGTGTGATAGTCCATAGAGCATTGACAGCATAATTAAAATCCCCTGTATTATGCTGCGGCTCTTCGGAACGTCAATAATAAAATACTGTAGTGTAAATTAAATTATGGATTTTAATTTGTCTGAACACGCAAGATTATTATGACACAGAATCAATCACATATTTTTAATGGTTTGACGAGAAGTCCTGAAAAAAAAAAAACCACGAATAAAAATTATAAAAGAGCAATTAATAAAATTGTTAATTTATCGGCGATCGTAACACATTTCCGCGTTCTTCCGCTCATCTTAACATATGCTTCAGACGCTGTCTAACTGTGTTCTTTGGCTGCTTCCTGTATTTGGCTTACACAAATATCGCTCACTACTAATTATTACGCAAGAAGCTGTTTTTCCTTGTTCCAACACGCTGGCCAGAGAGTGCCGCTCAAGGCCATCGTAACATAAATAGCACGCGCTGCATTCCTCGCACCGAACGATGTGACGCCAAGTACAGTCTGTACCAAATGTTTGCATTCTTGCATTCAAACAGACTTTCTCAGAACATGCAGCATATAAATGATGCTTTATATTGCATGGGACTTAGAAAAAAAACGTATAAGTGTGAGACGTATAAAAGACGTTTTACTGTATTTGTATCTAGATCTAAAGTTCATAGTCATCATCATCATCTTGTACAGTTTCCAGCCCCAGGCTGGGTCTGTTTGGAACATAAGCCTCGCCACTTAGTGCTTTCTTCCCACCACCTCTCCGCTGTCACTCTGGTCCAGTCCTCGCCTCTGTTCTTGACACATTCCTCCACTCCTTTCAGCCATCTATCTCTTGGTCTTCCCCTTGGTTGTTTCTTCTGCATCTGCATCTCATGTATCCTCTAGGGAATCTTCTTCTCTTCCATTCTCTTTTAAGTGTCCATACCACCTCAGTCGATGTCTCAATCCTACCTTGCAGGGGCTCCTCTTTCACCATTTCCCTGACCTTTTCATTCCTCACCCTGTCTCTTCTTGTTACTCCGATCCTACTTTGCAAGAACTTCATTTCACTTGCCTGTATTCTGCTTATGTCTCTTGCTTCATTATCCATGTTTCTGTTGCATAGGTCAGTATCGGGATATAGTAGCTTCTGTATAACACTTCCTTGCTGTTTTGTGGGACATCTTTATTCCACAGTAAGCTCCTAATGCTTCTCAGAAATGCTTCTGCCTGTCTGCCACGTTTCATAATCTCTTTGTCATTTCTCCCATTTTCCTCCACTCAACTTCCCAAGCACTTGACTTTCCACCTTCTTCAGCTGTCCACCTCCAAGTGTTAACCCACTCATTGGTTTGTCCCTTTTCCTGGTCGTTAACAGGATCTCACATTTACTGATGTTGAACTTCCATCCGTACTCTCCCACTGTTTCTGCCCAAGCCTTCAGTTGCTCCTGAATTTCCTCCTCCTTGTTTCCCCAGACCATGAGATCATCTGCAAACACCATTGCTTTCATCTTATCTTCTCCTATCTTTCCTGCTATCCGTGTCATTACCTCGTCCATAACCACAATAAAGAGAAGGGGTGACAGTGCACTACCCTGTTTCAGGCCACTCATTTGTCTGAACCAGTCTGTTCTTTCCCCTCCAACTTTCACACAACTCACACTTCCAAAATACATCTCCTTCGCTCTGCCTACAGTCCCTTTTTCCACTCCCCTGTTTTCCATTGCTTTCCAAACCTTCTCCCTACACACACTATCATAGGCCTTTTCAATGTCCAGGAAGGCCATCAACAGATCCTCTCCAAATTTGTAATGGTGTTCCTGGAGCTGTCTCACTGAAAATATGAGATCCACTGTTGATCTCCCAGGTCTGAATCCATACTGCTCCTCTCTCAATTTTCTCTCCTCTTTGGCTCGTATTCTACTTTCTAATATCTTTTCATATATCTTGGCACAGTGTGGTATGAGTGTGACTCTCCTGTAATTTCTGCACTCCTTTCTGCTTCCTTTCTTAAATATTGGGACAATTAATCCTTACTTCCAATCTTCTGGGGTCTTTTTCTCCTTCAATAACACCCTCATCACACGGTACAGCCACTGTTTCCCAACCTACCCCGCTGCCTTCACCATTTCAACACTCACTTAGTCCACACCTGGTGCCCTTCCTCCTTTCATATTGTCTATAGCGATTTCCAGTTCTCTCCAAGTCAGGTCCTTTTCCATTCCTGTGTTGTCTTCTCCATCTTCCAATACGTTGTCTTGCTCCCTATGACCATTTGGATTCAACAAATCCTCAACGTACTCTTTCCGCACTGTCTTGGATGCATCTTTGTTGTGTACCTCCTTTCCGTTTTTGTCCATCATTACCACATCCTCTCGCAGACCTCTTCTCTCACTTTTGACCATCCCATAAAGTACTTTCTTATTTGCTCTGCTGTCTTCCTCCATCATCTCTGTCCACTTTACCATCCGCTTCTTCCTCTCCTCTGCGACAATCTTGTTTGCTTCTCTCTTCTTTATCTTATAATCTCCTAGATCTCTGCTAGATCAGTTCTTTCCTGGAACCACACTCTGAAAGCCTTGTTCTTCCTTCCCACAGCTTCTTTTACTCTCTCATTCCACCATGGTGTCTCTTTACACCGCTTTCTGTTGCTTGTTTTTCCACATACTGCCACTGCAGCTTCCACCATTGTATTTTTGAATTGCTTCCATTCCTCTTCCCCTGTTTTAGGATTGTCTGTTGGCATCCTTTCCCTTATTATCTTCTGGAATTCTTCCTTGACTTCCTTTTCCTTGAGTTTCCATACCTTGATTCTCCTTTCCTGGTACTCTGTCCTCTTGCTATCCTTAACAACTCCCAGGTTCATTACAAGTATTCTGTGGTCGCTATCTAAGGCCTCTGATGGTATTACCTTTATATCTCTGACACTTCTCTTCATTTCCCAGTCGTACAGCATGTAATCTACCAAAGATTTCTTTGTTAAATCGCTGCTGTACCACGTTACCTTGTGGCTTTCTTTCTTCCGGAACCAGGAGTTGCCTACCACTAAACCGTTTCTCTTGCAAAAATCCAGCAACTTTCTCCCTTCTTCATTCCTGCTACCCCATCCTTCTGCTTCCTATACATTTTCATATCCTTGCCTTTCACTTCCTACATGTGCATTCAAATCTCCCATGACAATGATGCTCTGACCATTCAACTGCTGTTGTAGCTCCTCCTCAGTCTTCCTTCTCTCGAGCTTTACATCCAACTTGGGGGGCATATACCTGGGCTATCTCCAGGCTTCTTCCCTTTCCAGTTATTCTGATCTTCATGATCCTGTCACTTATTCCCCTTCATTCCATCTCTCACAACTACTCCTACTCCACTGCTCCTTCCTTCACTGTTCCCACTCCAGTTCTCTGCGACCTTCTCCTTTCCATCTTGTTTCTGCCAAGTCCAGTACATCCAGCTTTCTTCTCTCCATCACATCTACAATCTCCTCCACCTTTCATGTCAGTGTCTGAATGTTTAATGTGCCAATTTGTAGTCCATTAACATATCATCTCTTCTGGTTTTACGGCCTCATTGGACCACTTCAGTCAATCATTTCTTGGTCCTCTTCTTCAGTACGTTTTCTTTCCGAGTTGCCCAGTAGCTTTTCATTCGCTCTGATCTTCACAGGCGTTCCTCATCTGTAAATACCCTTTTTACTGTTTGACGTTTGTCATTTTTTGCTTAAAATCTTATTTTTATACCTTTCAGTTTTTTTATTTATTTTTATTTTGTTCTCCTTAATCCATCCTACTTGTTGTTTCATATTCCAAAGTTTCTCTACAATTTTTCTAGATAATCTGGTTTCCGGTGTCCTCATAATGTCACCAAAAAAAGAAATCCGTTTCTTCCGAATAGAATCAGTGATGGGCTCCAGTTCTCTGTATACCACTTCATTTGGTACTATCCGCCATTGTCCATTTTTCTGATATTTTAGGTAGATTTCATTAGAAAGCTAACTATTGCAATGGGTACCATGTTTCGACTTCTGGAAAATTTCGACATATCTTCGCATTTCACATCCCCCAGATCCCAAAACCACCGTCAGTTCAAAAGTTTATATATAATTTATGTGTGTATATATATGTATATCAGTTTCTTGTGGACACGATAACTGCCGTAATTTTGCACCAATCACTTTGAATTTTTTACCGAATATGTATACCTATAAAATCTCGGTCGAGTTCGTTACTGGGCTAAATCGGTCGAAGGGGCTGAAAATGGGGGTCTTTTTTCGAAAAAGTGAAATATTGCTATAACTCTCTTAATATGTGAAATATCGAATCCGTTCAAAGTTCATACTATGTGTCGGATAAAGCCCAAAAATTTATGTTTGAAGAGTTTTTTTATAGCACCAACCATTGACCAAAGGGGTGGGAAAAAGTGGGTTTTTCGGGAAACATTAATCATATCTCTCTTAATAGGCACAATATCAAAACCGTACAAAATGGACAATATTCCCTTAATAATTACCTAAAACTTTTGTCGGAAAGAATTTTTGATATGACCCACCATTACGCCAAGGGATGAGAAAAATGATTTCGGAATTATAAGAAAATGCCAAGAGCAATCAGTGGTTGCCATGGCAACACTACTAAATTGATGAGGGATGAGCCATCAGACGTTGCCATGACAACGCACTTGCACGAGATCAGATTCAGATTTCCATTTGACTAAGTGTGAAGCGAATTTGGTGACGTAACTGGTAGCATGCTGAACTTCTATGCCCAAGGTCGCGGGTTCAAAGCCGGCCAAAGTCGTCGGATTTTCTAAGAGCGCTAAAAATCCCTCAGTATGCTTTCCTTTGGAGGGGAAGTTCCAACGTTCGTTGCGAGTTGCTGGTTGCGGTGGCATCTAGTAGCCAAGTTCACAGCTAGGTGTTGTTGATGGTAGTATCTGGTAGCAACATTAGGAACTGCTGCTTGAAATTGACCGTCTGCATTCCTTACCTGAATTACAGACTAATACTGCCTCACAATTCACACAGTTTATCAGACGGATTCTACACTCACCCAAAGTACCCGGGGTTACATGACCGCGTTGTCGCAGCCCCTAAACTGAGGAACCAACCAAAATCTCTGCGGGAGATATAATTTTGCGGGAAGATGTAACAGACCGTTACATAGTTACACATCAGTGTCGAAACCTTGCATAAGGACAGTGTGACCTCAAGTATAAAAATGGACCCCAAATGACAAGAAGGTTACCGTCTCCATGAAATGAAATCCACAGCCTGCTTCCAGTCTCCGACCGGGTCAGGAATGGAATGAATGAAGCCCCTATCTAGCGGCGAGGATATGAACTGTGCCGGCTGCCGAGGCCTGACGCACTCCTCTGGGGCAATGATTAAATGAATGACAGATGAAATGAAATGATAGTGGAGAGTGTTGCTGGAATGAAATTTTGACAGGGAAAACCGGAGTACCCGGAGAAAAACCTGTCTGCCTCCGTTCTGTCCAGCACAGATCTCACATGGAGTGACCGGGATTTGAACCACGGACTCAGCGGTGAGAGGCCGGCGTGCTGCCGCCTAAGCCACGGAGGCTTTACCGTCTCCATAAGACAATAAAATGTTTAAAATATGTATAAAATGACGAAAAACAAAGTTAATTAAGCTCCAATTATAAAATACTTTCTCGCAATAAATGAGGTCTGATCCTTCTATGAAAACCTGCATATTCTGCCTATTTTCGCCTATCCCCAAGTTTGTCCGGTGAAATCTACCTCCGCCTTCCGGCGTGCCGAGAAGACTTTTTTTATTTATGCATGTTCTAGCTATTCTTCTTTCTACTTTTTAAAGTAATAGTAATGCTTTTTATTATTTTTAAGGGAAAACACCCTGGTTGTGAAACAATACCAACTTCTGTATTTAGAGTTACTGCTATGCTAACCTGATGTGTCTGTTGTGACAGGTGGGAACCAAATACCAAACAATTCACTTCAACACGACATTTCCCATGTCGTTTTTGGAGCCTCTCTTACGTATGTCTCTGGCGCCCGATCCAGACATGAGGCTGCTGGTGCAGAAAATCCTGCACACCCTCATAGACCGGCACCACAACCGCGAGAAGCTGCTCAAGCCCACGTGAGTAGACTTTGGCCTTCATGGAGTGATGCAGATTATTGATAAGTCAACATTCACACATTCACTGAAAGGGAGCTGTGGAGTCGTGAATGTGTGGGACTCTAAACTGTTCTGCTTCGGAACGTGAAGATCTGGTGTCACTAGAAACAACACCCAATGTTCGCTCCACTAAAGCTGCGGTTTCCTCCAGTAGCGGTACCGCTTTCTTGTGCCCGTAATGTGACGGCGAATGATGTCATAAAAACGATCCGCATAGAAACAGAGGTGAGTCGTTTCCTAGAAAGCGTTGAATACAACCGTCACATAAAGTTGCGGTGGCGTCATTCATATGACGGTGGTGAGTGAGGTAGCAAACAGTTCGTCACCGTTTTTGTACGGTGTACAGTGTGTGCTGAAAATAGTGAATTATATAGGCTACAATGGCTGATAAGATGATATATTGGAGTATTGAAGAAAAGGAAACATTAATAGATTTCGTAATGAATGAAGAGGCGTTGTATAATGAGAGGAGTGACCTTAAAAATACACAGAGTTTCTGTTCAGGAGTTATTGGTCTTTGGTTTCTGTTGTACGGCACTGTACCGTAATTCAGAATCAGAACATAATCAAATAACACTGGTGTCAACCGAAAATATTCTCTGAATTTATCTTCATTGCAGTGCAGATGACGACGCACTAAGTTCCATATGCACCTTCTGTAGGCCGCCTTTTAAAAATGTCAGTTTCCCCAAACGTTCCCGATCGTCTTCGGATGACTCTTCTTCAAAAAAAATATTACGAGCGCCATGTCAAGATCATCCATTTCTTATTTAACTTTATGACAACATGCCGTCACGACACACATCGATGATTAGCTCTAACTTTACACCATTGTTCACCGTCAAGATGGTCCCCAGTTTCTATACGCCATTCACCATCACACTACGGCCGCTAGAAAGCGGTACCGCTACTGGAGGAAAACGCAGCTTTTGGGAAGTGTCACCAAAGTTCTTGCAGATGAGGGTGGACGACCTCTATGTTCCCCAGCAATGATCACCTTCAATTTGATCATGCAGACACAATGACATGTGGCTACTGATCCTGCTGTCTGTGTTATGGGAGAGAAAGGGTACTGTTGAGTGGAATTTGGATTTTTCTCCTATTTTCAGATTGTAAGTTTAATTTATTTGTTTGTATTGAGCGACTGGCAATGGTTGTCTTTCTCTGAAAGGGACAGCTCACTCACCCACGCGTGGGTTAATACACACTTCGTGACGTGATCTAACTGTTTGGTTGTGAAGATGCCCACCTGTGTTTTTACCTAGCACTGAGTATGAGAATTTCCTAATTGGGATGGCTATTTTAACTTCTAACTGATAAACATTACCCCCCTTAGGCTTTCTTCCTAACTGAACCCAGATAACCTTTGAATTGGGAAACTCCACCCGGTCATGCCCCTTACACAACACTGCACTGTTGATCCTACAAAGAAGGTGCTTGCTACTACATGTTCTGTAGTTTGCTTTGTTGTAGGTTGGTACAAAATACATGGCTCTTTTTGGCATGTAAATAGTTTCTTGGAAGCATTGGTTGCTAACACGGATGGTTTTTAAGAGAGCTTCACTGTCTAATCCAGGGGTTCCCAACCTAGGAGGGGGCGTGAGGCTTTATTAGGGATCGGGGGACATGAAGTGAATTCCTAATGAGAAGTTTTTTTTACACAAATATTACAATTTTCTATATCATTTTTCGAATCACTCCAAGTGATTGCCAATCGTTGAAAAGCACAGGTAATCGCCTGAAGACACAAACCTCTGCAGAGCCACAAACTTGGAGGGGAAATAAGAAGTTTGCTGTGTTGGAGAGAGTGAAATAAAGCCTGAGAGCAGAAGGGCGGACAAGACCACTCGTCACACGTTTAATTGTGTACTTTGTGGACCTACTTACGTAAAAGTGAGTGTTGACCAAACGCGGCGTGTTTTAACTCTTCAGCGATGTAGTAGTTGCTTTAATTTTCCAGCACAGTAGAATGTCTTTTTTTCCGGACTAATTTGGACCGAAAGTGTCCCAGATAACGATTTTTATGGATAATCGAACATGCATTTATTTCATAGGAAAAAACATGAACAGTAGATTATGGTGATATACTGTACAGTAGATACATGGGTTGGTTTTTTAGTTTTGGCACCAATGCTTCAGTGCCAAGTTGCAACAATGTTGGGCGCTGCCACTTTTACCGACGGTTGCTGCCCTGCATCCCCTCCCTCAGAGCACATGACCTCGCCCGTCCTCACCACCGCTTGTGCGCAGTCGCGCCTGTTAGATGAGTAGTGTGAGACCAGCGCTCGTGAAAGACAGTCGCAATGTTTTCCAAGCAGGAGCAGAGAACGTGGATAAAAATTCAGTGTGCTAGGGGTTGCAGTGCTAAACAGTGTCACCGAGGATTGCAGGAAGTGTGCGGTGCAGCTGCGTTACCGTTCAGAACGGTAACAAGATGGGTTGCAGCCTTTTGAAATGGGCACGAACGTGTGGAGCACATGCCTTGATCTGGTCACCCACCAGTAAGTGATGACAATGTACAGATGGTGTCCGCGTTAGTAGAGGTGGATCGGAACGTAACGATTCGTCAATTAGAGCAAGATACCGGACTGGCGCATTCAACTGTCCTCCACATCCTGAAGGACTTACTGAAAATGAGGAAGATTGCGTCCAAATGGGTTCCGCATGACTTAACCGACATGCACAAATGGCTGCGATATAACGCTTGTATGCACTTGCAGCATTATGAGCGCGAAGGAGAGGCCTTCTTACGGCGTATCATAACCATTGACGAGACGTGGGCCAGATCTTATGAGCCATAGTTAAAACGCCAATCGAACGAGTGGCGGCACCACGTATCACCACGGAAACAAAGATTCGACCAAGTAATGTTGATTCTTGCCTATGATTGGGATGGTGTTCATTCACCATACTGTTCCCCGAGGGCAAACCGTTAATGCGGCGTACAAAAGATATAGTAAGGGAAAAGAATAGAGCCTTTAGGAGGTGGTATCAAAATAGGACGGTAGAGACAAGGGAGGAGTACCAGGAAAGAAAGAAGGAGGCGAAGAGAGTAGTGGCTGAGGAGAGAAGAAAGTGGATGGAAGAGTGGACAAAGATGATGGAGGATAGTGAAGGTACAAAAACGGTCCTGTATGGGATGGTAAAAAAATAAGAGGTGGAAGGATCCTACGGATTATGTTAGAATGGTGAGTAAAAGGGGACAAGAGATGGAAAATAGGGAAGAACTGAAGAAAATGTGGAAAGAATATTTTGAAGAACTTCTGAACCCAAATGGAAAAGATGATGAGGAGGAAGAAATCGGGGAAGAGGAAGATGAACTGCAAACAGAAAAGGACTTAACATGGAAAGAAGTGGAAGATGCAGTGAACAAGATGAAAGGAGGGAAGGCACCGGGTGTGGATGAGTTGAGTGTGGAGATGGTGAGAGCAGCAGGAGAGGTGGGGATACAGTGGTTGTACCGAGTGATGAGGGCAGCATGGAAGGAAAGGAAGACCCAAGAGGACTGGAAAAAAGGAATAATTGTCCCGATCTTCAAGAAAGGTAGTAGAACAGATTGCAGAAACTATCGGGGAATAACACTGATGAGTCATTGTGCAAAGATCTTCGAGAAAGTTTTGGAAAAGAGAATTAGGACAAGGATAGAAGGAGGGATGAGGGAAGAACAACATGGCTTCAGAGCAGGAAGGTCCACAGTGGATTTGATTTTTGCTGTAAGGCAGTTACAAGAACAGCACTATGAGTATGGAACAGATCTACTGATGGCCTTCCTGGACATTGAGAAAGCATATGACAGTGTATGCAGAAACAAAGTAAGGAAGTCCCTGGAGGATAGAGGAGTAGAGAAATGGACTATAGAGAGGATAAAGGAGATGTACAAGGGAAGCGTGAGCTGTGTGAAAGTGGGAGGAGAGAGATCGGACTGGTTGGAACAGAGAAACGGCCTGAAACAAGGAAGTGCACTGTCACCGTTACTTTTCATTGTGGTGATGGATGACATAATGACCCGAGTGGCACAAGTAATTGGGGAAGGAAAGATGAAAGCAATGGTGTTTGCAGATGATTTGGGGAAACAAGGAGGAGGTACAGGAACAGTTGGGCGTGTGGGAAGGAATAATACAAGGATATGGGATGAAATTTAGCATAAATAAGAGTGAGATGGTGATCACAACAAGGAAGAAGGAAAGAACCACAACGGGAATAACAATTGGTGGGGAACAGCTGAAGAAAGTGGAGAGTTTTGATACAAGATAATGGGAGAAACGATAGAGAAATAAATGAGCGGGGGAGGCAGGCAGAAGCATTTCGGAGGAGTGTGAGAAGCATGTTATGGAGCAAGGATGTCCCTCAGAACAGCAAAAAGATCATATATCGGACGTACTATGTCCCTATCCTGACGTATGCCTCGGAGACCTGGGTTATGAAAGGAAGGGAGAAGATCAAAATACAGGCCAGTGAGATGAGGTTCTTGAGAAGCAGTATTGGAGCTACAAAGAGGGACAGAATAAGAAATGAGAGGACCAGAGAATTAATGAAGGAGGAACCATTACAGGATGGTATAGAGAAAACTAGACTTTGATGGTATGGACATGTAAAACGAATGGAGGAGAAGAGGATACCCAGGAGAGTACACGAGACGAAGTGGGAAGGAAAGAGACCGAGAGGAAGACCGAGAGATGGGTGGCTGAAGAGGTGGAAGAAAGCGTGAAGAAGAGAGGAGAAGACTGGACAAGGGTGGAGGCTGAGAGATGGTGGGAAGACAGAAGACGTTGGAGAGGCTTGTGTTCCAAACAGACCCGGCCAGTGGCTGGAGACTGTGCAAGATGATGATGATGACTATTGTTCGTTTCTGCAAAACCTTCTCCGAGGAGCTCTGAGAAGGAAACTGCGCCACCACATGGTTACACCGCCCATCGTTCTGCATGACAATGCTAGGGCACACACAGCAGGCGTTGTGTCGGCATTGTTGGATCGCTGGGGCTCGGAGGTCCTTTATCACCCCCCATATTCTCCCGACATCAGTCCCTGCGACTATGATCTCATCCCGAAGATGAAGATGACAAAGCGCGGGGAGCGCTTCCGTACCATTGAAGACGTTAAGCAGACTGCCGAGCGCCCTCTTCGTACCATCAATAGATTGGGCAGTGGCAACGGGATCCAGCGACTTCCGCATCGCTGGGAACACGTTGTACGCAACGGTGGGGACTTCATCGAGGGCCTGTGAAACTTGGAACCATCTAAGTGAGTTATTAATCCAGTTATAACTAAGGTGCCAAAACTAAAAAACGAACCCATGTATATAGGCTATATTCTTAAACCAACCTGTGCTAGCCTTAAAATCGGGAGAACCACCAAGCTTCTCATTTAGCTGCAACGCTTTCTCACATAACAAAGTGTAACGTTTTTGCTAGCCCACACGTTGAGCGTACAAGTGTAGCAGTTATTAATGCCCCATGTTGGTAGCGACAATTGTAACGGTTTGACTGCCCCTAACTGTTGGGAGACAAATGTAACTGTTTACCTTTGCCTAAGCTATGTTGTTTTAATGGGCGCCAAGACCTCAATGCAATGTTGAAATCTAAATTTGTATTTAACAACGTCTAGCTCTGGCAGAACATCTTCAAGACTCTATTCACTCAGATCGTGGTATGATTTGATCATTAACCCCACAAACAATTGTATCAGGAGAAGGAATTGGTCTATATCTAATGCTACCTACTGAAAGCAAAGATTGCATTGTAAAAGAAATGAATTTATTATATAAAACAAGAATACCAAAATTAATAATAATAATAAGTTTAAAATTTAAATAGGAGCGTTGTGATTTTAATATTACCGGTAGAAAATTACGTGAAAACGGAGTCTGATAAATTATTGATTTTACTCTTATTCCCAAGCTATGAAGTTACTGAAATATTGATTAGAAAACAAAGAGAAACGAGAGATTGCGTATTTCTGCGTCATTTGCGCTTACCACTGGAAATTGCCAAAGCATTTCCCTCGTACTGGATGATGCTGTGAGCTTCCCACAGTCTCCTGGACGTCGTCATCTCGTCGATGTTTGATGATATACTGCTAGATTTGAAGATTCTCTGGTCCGTACATCGGACCCAAACACTCGTACAATCACACTGGTTAAGTTTTACAAAAGTAAGGCCTCCACTCCACGGAACATCGGAGCGACTCCCGCGTGCAAACGTACTCGTTAAGCTCTACACAGATAGTCCCCGTTCCACGCCGCGTCGAACGATACATGCCCCTCTCGCATTCCCCCTCTTCATCCGACTTCTAGCTTGCGTGGTCTCCACTGATTGGCTGCACCCCACGCGCTATACTCCCCTTCTCTGGGTCATAACACTCGGCGGGAGGGTTCCGTTCCAACAATTCGCCTTTCCTGGACGCTGCGACCCAGGATTGCGTCATGCTTTCCGACAAGATTAAGCGTGTACTTGAATTCCCAGTGAGTCACGTCTCTCGATATACCCTAACTGACGAAAACTCCGTAAAATTCCGCAATCACATAATTTTCTATGATATTGTCGTTCGTAATAATTTGCTTGATAGCGTTTTCTAAGACATAGAAAACCTATCTGAATGCTAATAATTTTTATAAAATGCTCCGAAAATACCTTAATAATAATTATAATAAATTAATAATAATAATAAATTAACATGAAAAATTCTCTTGGCTGAACAATTTGCCGCGTAAATAAATATAGAATGGCTTCCTACTGACTTATGCCAGTTGCATAAAAACCCCTCGAAAAACACGTTACATATTCGCCTCGGATCATCGGATGATTTACCGTGACGACGGTCCATTATCCGATTATCCCAGACACGTTAATAATCCCCATCCAAAATACATATTACATAAATGAAATCACCCTAAATTACAGATATATACACTCATAATTTTTCTTCACGCACTTTGCGTCAAAGTTTGTTGTCACAATGGATTGCACTTTGCAACCAGTCCAATGTTTTACATATAGAATAGTGTTCCACGGATATTTCCGCCTTTCAAATTTCTCTATGTTGGAGAAATAGACATAATTAATGTGTGAGCACTATGTATTTATGATGTCATATCACACGTATTGAAGGTGTTCTGATAGATTTATATCTCCATAGAACTTCCTAATTTCACTGGAGGTCCCTTCCTTATGGTGAAATTTAATTTCACTTATCACTGAGCACACGACCACACTATTGTGGCAGCGCCTCGTGACCATAATACTTAATCTCTCTTTAAAGTAGATGCCCTGTCTTGTTAAGTTCCCGTAGACCATATTCTACTTAATACTAGTTCTCAACACAGACCAGTTCTCCTGACACAAATAATACCTTTGTACAAATTACCTTAAATTACACACTTACAAATCTTACATGGCGAGGCCGTAAACAGAAATCACGTGTGCTGATATGTATGAGTTTCATGAAGGACTGTCTCGCCTTCTGATGGCCCATCTTTTGCCTCGTGGACGCCTTAAGCAAAAATACCCTGCCCAAGCGCTCACCCATCTCTAGGAGGCAAATGGGAATTCACCAGAGCTACCAAATTCTGGCCTTGGTGTATCGAGACATTTTAGTGCTCAAGAGCATCCGACAATCCCGTCATATTTCCCATTACCTTAAAAACTCTCATTTACTTACATACTACCCCCCCTGTGTGACTTCTGATACGCCTGCCTGGAAGACCATCTCCTCCCACGCACCAAATACCACACTTACTCATCTGATAGGCTGGCTCGCCCGCTAAATACACTCACTTTATGACACATATTTTCGTAGACTATGTATATTATACGTCCCGTATAATCTGTTTCCCTTACTATCCTCCAGCACATATGCTGTTTTTCCAATACGTTTGGAAACTTTAAATGGGCCCTCGTAGAGATAAAAGAACTTGGACATGACTTTCTCTAGCTTATTTGACTGTTTCGGCACTCTAAGTAAGACTCTGTCTCCCGGCTCGAATAGGTCAAATTTAGTTTCTTTTTGTTGGCGAATTCTCTTTTGTGCTGACTTAGATAAATTCTGTTTCGCCAACTGGACAATGTAATCCATCCCCGGTTGCTTACCCTCATTTAATCCCAACACCCTCGCTAGTTCATTTTGTGGTCTTTTTCCGAAGTGAACTTCGTATGGCGTCAATTTCGTGCTCTCATGCTGGACAGAATTCAGCCAAGTCTCGACCTTGGGAAGATGTCCAACCCAGGCCGCATGCTTGTCATGCACTAGAGTCCGAAAAAGACGAGCCACTTCCCTTAATGGACGCTCTGCAGAATTACACTGAGGGTACCTTACAGAGGAATGAACGTGTGTTATACCAGCTTCCTGCATACTGGTTCTCCATTTCTTTGCAGTAAACTGTGGTCCTCTGTCAGATAGTATCCTGAGAGGAAGGCCAAACTCAGGTACATACTTATTAATGATCAGACGGCTACACGCTAGTCCCGTGGCTTTCCTTAGCGGATATAGCTTGACATACTTACTAAAAGCGTCAATAACTATAAAAATGTACTCGTAGCCGTACTGTCCTTTAATGATCGGGCCAAATAAATCCACACACAGTAGTTCGCCGGGACTACTGGTGAGAACTGCAGATCTCTCCCCCACTAAATATTTAACAGGATATTTACTCCTTTGACAGGTGTCACACTTAGCTAAAATTCTCCTAACATCCCTTCCCATTTTACTCCAAATGAAGTCACGACCAATTTCATAGAAGACCTTGGCAGCACCAAAGTGTCCTAATTCCCTATGAATGAACCAAATTAGCTCCTCCCGCAAAGTGGCAGGAACACATATTGCCCACCGATTATTCCTACATTTCCTTGCAAGAAGCCCATCCTGCATCTTGTACGTGAACCGTCCTACTTTCACATACTCTTCTTCACCTATTTCCAACCTAGCCAGTGGCTCCTTTAACTTAACGTCATCACGTTGCTCCACTAGCATATTTCTCAGTGTCTGTAACGATGCCCTGTTGCTACTGTCCACACATGCACATATTAAAATACCGTCCTCTGCTTTAACCACAGGATAATCCCTACATAAATTAGTGTCCCTCGATAGCATGTCTGCAAGAATGTTATCTTTACCTTTAATATATTTTACTGTGAATTCGTATTCCTGCAGAGCAAGAATCCACCTACTAACTCTGTTAGAACTGAGTTTACAAGTTCTCATATACAGTAACGCATGGTGATCTGTGTGGATCTCAAATTTCCCCCCTACTAAATACATTCTAAATTTCCCTAAACTGAAAACAATACCTAAAAGCTCTAACTCAGTAATCGTGTATCTTTTCTCTGCTGCTGTCAGTCCTCGCGAGGCTGAAGATACAATGCACAGATTACCCTCATCATCTTTCTGACATAATACTCCAGCAATGCCTATATGTGAAGCATCTGTCATAACCACATATTCCTTATCTTTTAACGGATATTTCAGCACTACAGCTTTCTCAAAACCTTCCTTCAGCGCTCTAAAAGCCTGATCATGCTTGGACTCCCATCTCCACCGAGTCCCACTTTTAAGCAATTCTCTGAATGGTTCTACCAACCCTGAGTATTTAAGAACGAACCTCCTGAAAAAGTTGCAAATTCCCAGGTAAGTTTTTAACTGTTTAACATTCTGTGGCACCTCTGCGTTAAGTATCTTATTAACCCTACTTTCTTCTGGTGTTACACCTCTACTCGACACTCTATGACCTAAAAATGTCACTTCTGACTGACAGAATGACGACTTAGACAGCTTCAAAGTGAACCCTGCCTGATCTAACTTCTGAAAAACTATATCTAAATGACGTAGATGCTCCTCAAAACTGCGTGAACTAATTACCATATCATCAATGCAAATGGTTACAAACTCTCCTGTGTCATCCCCTAATGCGATGTTTAAAGCCCTAATTAAAGCTGCTGAACTACTCTTTAACCCATAAGGTGTTCTACAAAATTGATAAAGGTTATATTTATGACTAAAAGCTGTAAATGGTCTATCTTCGTACATAAGTGGCACTTGCCAAAAACTGGAACTCAAATCTACACAAGTGAAATACTTCTTCCCCTCAAATGTTTGCATTAATTCCTCTATTGACATAGATTTCAGCTGATCTGAACTAATTCTACTGTTAACCAAACGAGCGTCTAAACAAATACGAACTGTGCCGTCGGCCTTGGGTACCGTGATCAAAGAATTAACATATGGACTGTTAGAGTGCTCAATAATCCCATCTTCAAGCATCTGGTTAATTTGTGCCTCAACTGCACTCTGATAAGCGAAAGGTACGGGATATCTATGTCCTGTGAATACTGACCTATCAATAACGTTCAATGAATGTGTATAGCAATTGGCCATACCAATGCGATCCTCAAAAACTCTCCTATTACACCATAACACATCATAGAGCCGAACACATTGTTCCACCTCTATATTACCCTGAAATGCAGCATCACGTAACGAGTCCTCTAGACTTCCGTTCGTAATCACACTGCCCACTAAACATGGAGAACCCCGCTCTACGGCTGGCGATATCTCATTTAAAGTACAAATCACACCTACAATACTACTCCTCTGAATATGGTCATTGAACGCTACTTCTACTTCAGAATCTCCCCATTTAAATTTCAAACTCCCTACATCATAACATAAGTTACCAGACACTCTACTTAGCCACTCTGAACCCAAGATAACACTGAATACTAAATTTGGAATTACAAGGCAAATCTGCTTCTCTACATGATTATTAATTTTAATGTCTACTAAAACTTGCTTAGAAATTACTTTAGACCTCTTCCCAACAGCTGTGATAACAAAAGTGCTTTTAATTGGCATCTCCTCAAAATTTACTCCAGTTCCTTTCATTTTATCATAAAATGCACTACTTATGCAACTCTTCATACAACCACTATCAATTAAAACATCTGTGTACGCCTCGGACACGTTAAATTTAACTATGGGGCTCTTACTAGCCACTTCCTGAATAATACCTTCATCATTTAGTTCATGTAATAATTCATTTCTTACATTTAGGTCATAGGGTTCCTATATAATTGTATGGACAGGGCATGCTACAGACTGAGATTCTGACCTTACTTCGCAGCCTGGTTCGCGTTTAAAGAACCGCTACAGCTGGCCGTAGTACTACTAACTACTAAACTGGTCTGGTTGTTCTGGGCTGTGTTGTCATTGTTTGGCTGTATATTACTACCACTAGGCTGTCCTCTTCCTTGACCCCTATTCTGGTTGTAATTATTGTCATTATAATTTCTCCCTTGATTTCCCCTGAAATCATTGTTTCTCCCTTGATTTCCCCTGTAATCATTGTTCCTCCCTTGATTTCCCCTGAAATCATTGTTCCTTCCTTGATACTGATTATCATAGCCATTTCCTCTATTCTGATTTAGCTGACTATTATTATTATTTCTATTTTGAGCGTTGGCCCCTTCGCCACCGTTCCCTTGAACTTCCTGATGCCTGGCTTCATTAGGCCTATTATTATTATTACCCTGGTTCCGATTGAAATTGTCCTCATAACCCCCTCTCCCTAGTGCATCAAATGTGCTTAACAAATTTTCTACTTGTGATATTGTCTTTACATTCTGGATACAAGCAGCCTCCTAGATCCTATAGGGAAAGTGCCTAAGTAGCAACCTCACCACATCACTTTCCTCCTTCAATCCATCCAGATATTTACACACTAATACCTGCCCTAAAAAGTATTCGGTCATGGTGGAGCTTCCTTTAGGGTTATATTTACCACACACTACTCCCTCACGATGCTGCGACTGAATAACCTCATTCCAGAACTTTTCACAGAATTTCATTTTAAAATCATTCATATCAGTAAACTTGTCTCTGTAGACAGCAAACCAATTCCTCGTTTCCCCCACAAACACTTGTTCTAAAATTTCAACTACCTGGCACCACTCAATACTACCATTTTCCAACCTCTCCCCGAATTTATTTTCTATAGCGTTCATGAACTCCATTGGGCACCCCTGTCGATTGCTGAACTTACCCAGTTCTACCTCCCTGTGTGTGCTATTCACAAAAACTGACCTATTCTGACTATTTTCTTGCCTGATCCTAGCTTTTAATTTTAACTCTAATTCTGCGATTTTCTCCTCAGCCTTCCTCTCAATACTGTTTACTGTTAATTTAATGTTTCCTTCTGATTCTTCTACTTTATTATATAGCTTTGCTTGTTTCTCCTCAATCTTGCTAATGCTCTCTCTATTACTCTCTCTTAAATCATTTACTTCCGCAACTATTTGCGAGTGGACTTTCTCAATTCTACCCCCCAGCTGTTCCTTAACCTCTTTAGTTGCTACCTGAATTTTGTCAATTTCTCCCCCCAATTGCTTTTTGACCTGCTGTGTTTCCAGTTGCACTAGTTCTTTTAAATTTTCAGCCTGTGTACCGATTCTAATTTCTAACTCCTCCTGTACTTTTCCTAATTTCTTGTCTACATCTGCAATGATCTCTTTAACCTTCTCTTCCATTACTCCTCTGATTTCTCCTCTAATCTGCTCCATTTTCACACTAATTTCCTTGTTGTTCTTATCTAATTTTGCATTATTCTGTTCTAATTTTTTATTTAAAGCTTCTGTATTTTCTTTATTTTCCCTACTGTTTTGTTCTAATTTTGCATTATTCTGTTCTAATTTTGCATTTAAAGCTTCTGTACTTTCTTTATTTTCCCTACTGTTTTGTTCTAATTTTGCATTATTCTGTTCTAATTTTGCATTTAAAGCTTCTGTACTTTCTTTATTTTCCCTACTGTTTTGTTCTAATTTTGCATTATTCTGTTCTAATTTTGCATTTAAGGCATCACTACTAACTTTGTTCTGATACATGAACTCGAGAAGTTAAGTTTTTAATTCTGGTTGGCCGCCTACACTCCCTGTTTCAGTATCGGGATTTACCTCCGCTACCCCGGTACTACCATCACTCGACATACTGCTCGTATCATCACTCTCCAGTTGATGACCACTACGTAACCTCATCTGTCTTTCTTTCTCATCCCCCATAATGATATACACTGATAAAGACAAATAACCCCCAAAATACAGGCACAGAAATATATACCCTTCTCCTTCCACAAATGTTACTAGGTTTTCAGCCCCAAGTTGTCGGCGACAAGTGTAACGTTTTTGCTAGCCCACACGTTGAGCGTACAAGTGTAGCAGTTATTAATGCCCCATGTTGGTAGCGACAATTGTAACGGTTTGACTGCCCCTAACTGTTGGGAGACAAATGTAACTGTTTACCTTTGCCTAAGCTATGTTGTTTTAATGGGCGCCAAGACCTCAATGCAATGTTGAAATCTAAATTTGTATTTAACAACGTCTAGCTCTGGCAGAACATCTTCAAGACTCTATTCACTCAGATCGTGGTATGATTTGATCATTAACCCCACAAACAATTGTATCAGGAGAAGGAATTGGTCTATATCTAATGCTACCTACTGAAAGCAAAGATTGCATTGTAAAAGAAATGAATTTATTATATAAAACAAGAATACCAAAATTAATAATAATAATAAGTTTAAAATTTAAATAGGAGCGTTGTGATTTTAATATTACCGATAGAAAATTACGTGAAAACGGAGTCTGATAAATTATTGATTTTACTCTTATTCCCAAGCTATGAAGTTACTGAAATATTGATTAGAAAACAAAGAGAAACGAGAGATTGCGTATTTCTGCGTCATTTGCGCTTACCACTGGAAATTGCCAAAGCATTTCCCTCGTACTGGATGATGCTGTGAGCTTCCCACAGTCTCCTGGACGTCGTCATCTCGTCGATGTTTGATGATATACTGCTAGATTTGAAGATTCTCTGGTCCGTACATCGGACCCAAACACTCGTACAATCACACTGGTTAAGTTTTACAAAAGTAAGGCCTCCACTCCACGGAACATCGGAGCGACTCCCGCGTGCAAACGTACTCGTTAAGCTCTACACAGATAGTCCCCGTTCCACGCCGCGTCGAACGATATATGCCCCTCTCGCATTCCCCCTCTTCATCCGACTTCTAGCTTGCGTGGTCTCCACTGATTGGCTGCACCCCACGCGCTATACTCCCCTTCTCTGGGTCATAACACTCGGCGGGAGGGTTCCGTCCAACAATTCGCCTTTCCTGGACGCTGCGACCCAGGATTGCGTCATGCTTTCCGACAAGATTAAGCGTGTACTTGAATTCCCAGTGAGTCACGTCTCTCGATATACCCTAACTGACGAAAACTCCGTAAAATTCCGCAATCACATAATTTTCTATGATATTATCGTTCGTAATAATTTGCTTGATAGCGTTTTCTAAGACATAGAAAACCTATCTGAATGCTAATAATTTTTATAAAATGCTCCGAAAATACCTTAATAATAATTATAATAAATTAATAATAATAATAAATTAACATGAAAAATTCTCTTGGCTGAACAATTTGCCGCGTAAATAAATATAGAATGGCTTCCTACTGACTTATGCCAGTTGCATAAAAACCCCTCGAAAAACACGTTACAAAAGGTCCAGAAATGGGACCTCCCTAAATAAACCATATGTTTATCCAATGTTTCATCCGAAGCTGATCTGGTGGATTTTCTCTTTTTAGACACTTCTTCACTAACTTCGATGCATAATTCAAAATTTCACCTTTTCGGTTCTTCAAATCATAAATTGTGGATTTTCTAACACTGTAAGTTTTTATTATATACTGCACACTCTCACCTTGATCCAGTTTATTAATGATTTCCACCTTCTTCTCAGTTGATAAAACATTGCAATTTCGTTTTTCCTTCTTGCCACTCGTAGAAGCCATTTTCACAACGTAATACAGTACAGTACGCACACTCACAGGGTACTGTAACACGTTGAAGCATCTTAGAGTAAACAAACGGCACTCCTGTAGGCAGCATGCAATTCCGCATAACAACAGTAAGTGTGCGCTGCTCCGTCTTTTTTTTTGCTCGTCCAAATAATTGGTGTTCAGGTTGTTTGACAGGTAAACGACGTTCTGCTGTATTATTGTAACATACCAGGTTTTTCTCATAAACAAAACATTTTACCTAAATTATATCAAATGGATATAGTAGTGAGAGCAACAGGGGATTTATTTAATATAACACTAGCATTACCCGTCGTGGCTTCGCCCGCGAATATTCTAGTTGTAAAGAGTACACTTAGCAAAATCTCAATCATGAATGCTACGACTGATTTATCCTTGGTATGAATGATCAGACTTTATCAATTCAGCTACTAGTGCAGTGGTTAGGGGTTTGTCATTCCTTCATAGGTATATCGGAGCGAAGTTAGTTTTCTGGGAATATCACTGACACTGTTAATTTAAGGGCCTTAAATATGGTTTTCGGAGACCCTTTATAGTCGGGTGAAAAAGACCTTTCGTACCACACTCACACGTGAAAATTGCATGAAAAATGTCTCGAGTGTCCCTTGACCTCTTAAGCGTATTATACTGTATGTATTGATGTATTTTACAGCTTAATTTGGTTCCGTGATAACCTTATAACCGTCTGGAAACTTTCACAGTAATGTAAAAATTGGAATTGCATTGCGTTTTACAGAAATAGATGGACCTGTGAGATTCTGTTACCATGGTTACCGTGTTGCATTCTTTCTTCTTATTATTCTTCGTCGTGAATGGGTCTCTTAGGACCACGCGGAATCAACAATGGTTAGCCTTTCTTGCAGCCCAGTACTCCTTCATACGCAACGAATGGGTTTGCTTCTGTTGTGCAGACCAGATATGGTGGTATGGCCGTCTTTCTTCCTCCTCGAAACCCCGTGTGAGTGCAAGTGTTCTGATGACATTTCGGTCTAGGAGATTTGGCGATCCTAATTCTTGCAAGTCTTTTTCAGTCTGTTTGTACCAATTTGATCTAGTTGTTTTGTTTTTCAAGTATGTGTGAATTTTGTGAGTTAGTCTATTTGGGTCCATTCTTTCCAGGTGCCCCAAGAATTGGATTCGTCGCATGCGCATTTTGTCTGTGATTTTGGAGATGGTTTTATATATTTCAGCATTTGGCTTTGGAAGATGAACACCATCTTTGATTCTCGGCCCTAAGATTTTCCTCATTATTTTACGTTCCTTCACTTCCAACTGATCTCGAAGTGTTCTATGTTGAAGAGTGAGAGTTTCTGAAGCATAGAGAGCTTCGGGCCCGATCACTGTTGTATAATGTTGAATTTTGCATTTCCAGGAAAGACTCTTTTTGTTGTAAGTATTTTTCGTTAACTGAAAAGCAGTTTCCATTTTTTGAATTCTTGTTGTAATGGACCTCTTCTCATTACAATTGTCGGTAATCCATTCACCCAAATATTTAAATTCCTTCACACGAGATATATAGTCAGTACCAATTTCAATTTCAGATGGGGCATTCTTTATATCTGTCATAAATTTTGTTTTGTCAAATGAGATTTGCAATCCAATTTTCTTTGCTTGTTCTTGTAGAAGTTCAAGTTGGTATTCGCATCAGAGATGTTTTAGGCAATTAATGCCATGTCATCAGCAAATGCCAAACAGTCTAATTCTATGCCTTTAAGTTTTGGTCCTATCCTATGCGTCGGTGCACCTGCTTTTCGCCATTCTCGTACAACCTTCTCTAGTGCACAATTAAAAAGCAACGGGGACAATCCATCTCCTTGTCGGACTCCTGTGTCAATGGGGAATTCTCTGCTCAGTTCTCCCATAAATTTAACCTTAGATTTGGTTTCCATGAGTGTTTCCTTAATAATATTTGTTGTCTTTTGATCTAATCCAAATTCTTTGAGTATTTCGAAAAGGGATTCACGGTCGATGCTATCATACGCCTTTTGGAAGTCAGCAAATGTAATGACATAGTGTTTGTTCGATGTATTGCGGAAATATTTCATTGAGTTTTTTAAATTGATAATTTGTTGCACACACGACCTGCCTTTCCTGAAGCCACCTTGGTATTCACCGATTACTGGATCCAATTGAATTTCTGCACGATTCAGGAGAGCTTTAGACAAAACTTTGTATGTTATGGATAGTAATGAAATTCCACGATAATTGTTGGGATCCGTCCGATTTCCTTTTTTGTGCAAGGGATGTATGAGTGCCATCTTCCAGTCAGCGGGGATTTTTTCAGTTCGCCAAACTTCTTCTAAAATTTCTTGGAGTTTTACAATGAGATTTTCTCCTGCATTTTTCCACAACTCTGCAACAATTTGGTCTTCCCCCGACGCTTTGTTGTTTTTCAATGATTTAATAATCTCTCTTATTTCCTGAACGTTGGGTGGATGAGAATCTTGGTTTTGTTGCGTGTGGATAAATGTGAATGTTTCTTGAGGTTTCTCACAATTGAGCAATACCGAAAAGTAGTTTGCAAGGATTTCACAGTTTTCTGTGTTACTATGAGCAATATCCCCATGTTCATTTTTGAATTGAAGTGATGGAGGGGAATATTTAGTGAGCTTCTGGCGATAAGTTCTATAGTAGTTTCTAGAATTATGTTGTTTGAAGTCAGCTTCTATTTCTTGTAATATTTTGTTGTCATTCTGCTTGCGAATTCTTCGTATTGATTTCGTGACTTCTTCTGACATCCTTCAGATCTTGCAGAGTCTTAGGAGTTTTGTTGCAAGACCAATTGTGCCATGCCTGTTGCCTGAGCCTTACAAGGTCATCACATTCGGCTGTCCACCACGGATGTTTGCGTGTTCTCATGTGTGGTGCTATTTTCTCGGCTGTTTTTATTAATCCTGCTTGGAGCTGTTGCCAGTTTTGTGGATTCAATTGTTGAGTCTCGTTTTTAAATTTATCATTACCTTGATTATTTTGAACATCATATTTACGGGGTGGGATTTTCTGAGAGAATCGTTTTCTCTGGAATAATATTTAATGAAAATTTTGTAGGGTAATGGTCAGAATCCAGAGCTAACCCCGAAAGGACTTTAAGTTTCATTATTTCGAGAGTATTTACTCTGGAGATCAGCGCATGGTCCAGTTGATATTCTCCTAACAGTGGGTTAGGTGACACCCACGTCTTGGACTGAGAGGTTTTCTTTTTGAAAAATGTTGATTTGAAGAATAAGTCATGGTTCTTGCAGATTTCAAGAAGACGCATACCATTCCGATTGGTCTGATTATGTCCTGACCATTTACCTACCCAATATCTATATTTTTTTTCTTTGCCAATTTGGGCATTAAAATCACCCATAAGTATTTTAACATGATTCCTCGGGATTCTTTGAAGTATATCATCTAATTGGTTCCAAAATTCTTCGACTTTTCCTACAGCCTTTCTGTTGGTGATATTAGTTGGGGCATGTCCATTAATGAGAGTGTAAATTTTGTTTGCTGATTTTATTGTCATGGTGGAGAGACGACCGGAGGGAGAGTGGAAGGTTGTAACTGAATCAAGTAAGGAATGATGGACTATAAATCCAGTACCAAATTGTGGGCAATTTTTCATAGCTCGTTCTCCTGGCTTCCCTTTGTAAATCCTGTAACCTTCAGAATTGAAAGGATATTCATCTGTAAATCTAGATTCTTGAAAAGCAATAATCTTGATTTTACGTTCTCGTGATTTGTCTAAAATGGATTTGAGTTTCCCCATCTTCAAGAGAGAATTTACGTTAAATGTCATTAGCCAAATCTTTGACTTAGGTTTAATTTTCCTACGGGGTGTCGAGGCACTCCGACTTACCTCATCGTACATGTCTGTGGTCTCCCCAGAATCCGAATAGACCACTTGCGGTTTTTCAACCGTGGGATTTGACCCACTGGGGTAAGTTGTTTTTGAACGTGCTACATCCATGTTGATTAACTTGGATTAGGGATTTGACTAGAATTGAGGTTCTAGTCGGGTTAAGCTCAGAGTTCCACTTCTGAGTGTTATTAATCAGCCGCCACTAACATGTGGAACAGACGCTGTCGGAGTATCGCCACTAACATGTGGAACCGTCATACCCCTAAGACTGATATATGGCCTCCACATACCTTTTACTCATTAACCCGAGGACTGGGTTGCCCCTTCCGCCAATTATGCTGTACTGAAAGTTACCTTCTCCACCATAAATGCCGTTGAGGTCTTCACCGTTACCCTGATAAGGGGCCCATACATGGTACTACCAGTCGGGCCAACTGGACCATGGTTTTTTTTAAGAGGTGTTACTCCTCTATCACTCACCTTTTGTCCTGGCTTGTGACAGGCAGAGCCTGGCTTCCCAAACAATGGGTCCAGGTTGGCAGGTTTGTTGCATTCTTTCATTATTTTATTTGTAAATATACATGTTTTATGGTATTTATTTAATTGTGAGGCATTTAAAGAGTAAGTGAGTGCGTTTCGCTTACGCATTAGGTTATGCTGAACCTGTAGGTACCCCATATGTGTAGGTTGGTGTTAATGGCACCTTATTTTCGGTGCAAGTCTGGAATGGGACCTTAGCCGAATAATATAGGGAGGGATTATTCATAATGACAATATAGGGAGGGATGTTAGGCTCTCACAGCTAGCACGAAATTCTATGTACTGGTATTTCGGGCTACAACCGATCAATGTTTAACCACAGCAATTAATGAAACAATGACATTTTCTCACTGCAGATCTTAACTGGCAATAAGTTACTACAGACATAGCCCTGAAGAACAAAGAATATCAGAGTTACAGAAGCAACAATTGAAGTGGAAGTTTTTGTATTGTGCTGAAATGAGGTATGGAATAGATACATATAAAGCACATACTTCATATAGTTTTTTCAGAAAGAAATGTTTCATTATGTAGTGCTATTAGGCATCCTCCATGTCAAAGTTATGGAGCTGGCAAACTATTGGTTTACGAGTGTGGTGACTGTGCAGGGTTCACGTGGCCGAGCTGGACCTGGTGCTGGAGAAGTGCTCGCGGCCGGACATTATCTTCATTCGCAAGCACGGGCCGGACATCTACCTGAGCCTGTACGAGAGTCTGGAGCAGGCCAACAACACGGTGGAGAACATAGAGGCTGTCTACACCACCCTGGCCCTGCTGTGTGTGGAGCTGATGAGTGAGGAGACCATCATGGACATGCTGAGATTGGTCATCAGTATACAGGTATGGCCAATATGGTTCCTCTGTCTCAGGACAATGCACAATGTTGTTGCCTTCTGATACCCAGACTTGGCCTCCACTACCTACTATGCGAGATGGACATCACATGGAAATTTTATACCTCTTCACTTCACAGTGTGCCCACTATTGGAGACAATTTCGAGTTTTACGATCATCCAATCCAAATTCTTGGTGCGCTGGAAACACCCTATTACTGAGTTGTGTCTTGAATGCGCTCATGACTTAATAAACTAAACAATATGTACCTTCATAAAGTGCAATTTAAGAGGAAGGACAGAAAATATTCCCCAGTGTTATTGACCTTCCACGTCTGCGACTGCACGTTCATACTCTGGACGTTTTCAAATGTGTCTCTTGGAGTGCTGGCCTCCTCCTACATAAAACTGTTCCGCCATGTCATGACCAGAGTCTGGCAACTGCTGTCGCCACGATAAGATGTTGTGTTACATTCTTGACTCTCCTGGTGTAGGCAATAATGCCTCACCAGTTATGTTTCAGCTTTGACATTGAAATCTTTAAATCATAAACATGTAGGAAGATCATATTCTTCATGGGAGACATATCAAAAGTAATATAATACTTACCTGAAGTGCGTCCATATACTGTGGTTGTCGCGCCCCTTGGAAAACCTGGTAGGTTCCCGTAGTTGCGCGACTCTGGCAACCATTAACAAGAATGGCTAACCAGGCGAGTTGAATACTCGGGATGTGGATTTGAGCCTCGTGTTACAAAGGCGTGGGACTGGTAAGTACTACGGGGTGGCAAACACAATACTGAAGAAAAAATGTCCATGGTTTATAACAACTAAAGGAAATAAAATGTATTAAATAAAAGGAAATACAAGTGGAAACACAAGAATATACAACATAAAGAAACACTCCTAAACCTATCTATGTCCCACGTGGTGAGTGAGACGCCAACGGTCACGTTTGGTGAGAAAATATTGAAATTAATTAACACTGAAGGATATCCCTTGGGGACAAGGAACATGGTTTGCCCAGGCATGGGCTGAAGTTAATCATGACGCCTAAATAAAACCTAGAATGCCCTCCGGCAACACGAGGAAAGCCATGAGGCTTTGAGAAAATTCGTATTAACGAACGAAAACTCAGAAGGAGAAATTAAGTATAACAGCTTCATCACAAACACAAGATATCACTGAAGTAATGTGCAGCATGGCACAGAAGAATAAAACTAGAAGTTAAAAAGAAAATAGCAAAAGGCATAACTAAAGCCTTAGAGCGGGAGCTCATATCAACACGTCTTTACGTGACCGCTGCCAACGCACCAGAGCCGTGTTACTTTCGACTACCCACCACGAGGCAAGTCGTTAGCAACAGCCCATGTTCTCGACAATGTAGGCCATTGTCGTCCTCACATAGGAACCCTCCCAAAATATATATAATTACATGACAACAAGAACTTGAATTAAAATCATCAATTAACATAGCATTCACACGCAAAATAATAATAATAATAATAAGGTCTGATTGCAGAGCAATGTTAAGGGCCTTCTATAAGGCAAGGACTGAAAAATGGAGTCTTAACGGTTAGTCAGTTCAAAATGTTTGTTCAAAGACTAGATTCGAAGTTTGAGTAGAACATAGCTCTCTCATGACGACACCATGAGTATTGTGTTGATTCTCTAGACACGAGAAATAGTTAAACACAGATCACCGTTTTTATAATCAGAACGAAATGTTACCTGAGTCCAACAGACAGGCCATGTGGCCTGGAACAAAAGGCCGAGCTCCGAGAGCTCGCCCGCAGACACACCTATTCGTTACATCTTTCTAGCAGGTTGTGGGGAGAAGCGTTCAACCACAGCACGCTCGTTGGCGGGCAACAAGCAGTCGCGCGCTCCTTGCGGAGAAATACCAAAATGGACGCTGCCAACTTTAGCAGGTCCCCACAGTCACAGTTTGCCACACGCTGGACTAGCCAGATGGTTATTTGAATTGGCAGGCCTGAGCTAGGCTTACCCATAGTGCAAATCGTTAACGTGGGAGCACACCAATGGTCTCTTTCAAACAGCTGGGCCAATAGCGCCCAAGAAGACGGCCAAGAGTTAGTCTCGCCTGGCCGGAATGGTCCACTCGCCGAGAGAAGGGGAGGGCGGCACTCAGCCGCGGGACTTTCAAATGTGCCCTCCAGAAATACACGAAGTTCTGTAAAAAGGCTGCCGGGGGAGCTGGCGGCAGGGGCAGAAACGTGTGCCAGACTTTAGGGTGGCACAAATGTAATTCGGCTCTGTGAAATGGCTATGGCGTAGTTCTTATATGTGTCATTTATTTTTCTCCTGTGTTTGAAGTTTATTATGTAAATGTTGTTTTGACTTTTGCGGAATGGCTTCCTTCTGTGCATCTCATTTGAGAAGTGTTACTAGCTACCCCAAAAAAGAAAAAATATCCATATTTGAATAACACCAATATTCACAGGAGACCAATCTCTACTTAGTATAAAACAAAGTCCCCGATTCTTGGATGTCATGGGTAATCTCGAGAACCACTGGATGGATTTTTATGTGGTTTTCACCATTCTGTAAAGGATATCTCGAGGAAGGTTTTTGTAAAAAGTAATTTATTTATGATCAAAGGAAGCCAAGCAGTAACTATTTCAGTGAAAAAGTCGAGGGAAAAACCTGGCATCCGTGCACTTTTTAAGATTACGCTGCCGCTGTGCAAACTGTTAAAAATATCACTATACTATGAGTGTAAGAATTGTTCAGCATGAAAAGTTCTACAAAAGAGTCTGTGAGAGCATATCTCTATCTACAATACTTCGCCCACTAAGTGTTTTTATGTTTTCACTTCTTCCAACAATCTCCATTCAATTGCTAAGGCGACAGTTTACGAGTTAGCTAGGGGCGAGCCTATCACCCCAGTTACAGCCTAGCTAGCGGGCGAGCCTATTACCCCAGATACAGCCAGCTGCAAACTGTCGAGTCGTGTTGAGTTAAGACTTCAGAAAAGAGTGGTTGTGTTTGGAGTTTCCCTGGAAGTGCAACTCGGCTTTTCTTAATTTTTCCTGTGAACTTTTCTTTCCGCAAAATACACAGTCAAGTTAAGATTGGACGGAAGGTAGAGTTGTGTTTCATGCACCTCGCCATTCTTAAATTACGTCTGAAAATAATTGGTTGCACATGCATCTCCATGATAATATAATTAATAGTCCAGTCAGTGATTTTAACCCATCATGCCGAGACATAAAACGGATATACTGTAGGTCGTAGTTAATTGACATAGGAAAAAAAGTGCTTATCACGTAATGCATTCATAACTGTTCCCGGGCGAAGCCTGGGCGGGTTGCTAGTTTATAGATAATTACGAAAGAAAAGACAGGAGAAAAATAAGTAGAGTACGTGCTCAATGAAACTATAGAGCGTTGCAACATGCGACCGTTCTCCATCGATCCCACTATAAGAATTCAGGCACATGGGCTTAGGAGTTGGGTTGGCAACACTTAAGGCAACTGAAGATGGCGTGGCAGCGAAAACGCGGGCTTGATAGTCGTTGGTCAATCACAAGGTGGTCATGTGATATAATCAAAGTCAAATGCATGTAAGTTTTTCATAACTGTTCGTCTTGTAGATTCAATGTATTTTCGGGATATCGACTTGCAGATGTAAGACGAATTGTGACGTCAATTAAGTGTCCTGAAGGTGCCCTTTTTAATTAATAGATTTCACCATGTATTTCATGAGGCTAACTTGAATTCAGTGACTTATAAGTAGAGATTGGAATTTTTCGGTGATTTCAGAGTGAAGAAAGCGATATTTTAAAGTGACAAATTCGGTGGTTTCAAGTGCATTTTTCGGTACTTTCAAAATCATAAATTTTAGGCAGGATTTTTTAAATATCATGGATAACATGCATAACATAACACATTTCAGTCATCCTTCAAAGTATACTTCAGTGAAGAGATCCAAATTCTCTTGTGACAAACGGTGACACATATCACTTAACGTGCTAGTGTAAGCTGAAAAACAAAAGTTCACAGCGTTTGAACAGGGGATCCAAATGGTTTTCAACACAGATTCTGAGAACTTTGGAAATACACGTCATTCCTTGCAAAACTCCAACAATGTCTGTCTTGGTCCTGTCATGCATCTGCTTCTTGATTAAAGTTTGCAGTTCTTTGTATCCTCTTAACATCTCACTTTCTTCCAGTGTTCCACAGAACGGCAACTTCTTAATTTTCTTTGCAATGTCCTCATTGATGTTCATTGGCACTATTTCTGCTGGATCAAACGCACACATTTGTAAATCCTGTTCCCAGGGTCAACGGATCTCAAGCTGATTAATTTTCCAAAGCATGGGACCTAGCATTTACTAAAACTGAATCTATTTAACACATTTCCACAACCCTCCAACTGCTCCTTAATGTTGGTACCGTACTTTCCAGAAACAGCAAGTTTAAGGGCTTGCTGAATTCTCCGTAGATATTCATCAAGAAGGTGAACAGTTGGATGTGGCCTTCTAATAAGGGGATGAGTTCAGTGATGTCTGTCCCGAATTCCTTGAATCTCAAGTATTTTGTCATGTGAAACATTGTTGAGAAAATCAACACCAGAGTTGTCAGTCCCTACTACCTCACTCATAAATTGCAAAATATCTTTCAAGTACTCTGACAGGTGCACTACAGAATGAAATCAAGAAAACCACCTGGTTAATACTGGTTCAGGAAACAGTGGCACATTTTGATCTGGATACCTGCCATCTAGATATTCATGTCTGAAAGGTGCACTATATGACGCCACGCGTCGAGTAGGTACTAGGATGAAGGGGCAGATGACCTTGCTGTTTCGGTCCTTAAAACCTCAATAACTAAGTACTGTAACTTACTAGGATGACTTCCCAGATTGATAGAGATCGCTGTATGCAGAAAGTAAGGCCCGCTTTCTACCGTTAAGTTTCCAATCTTTCCGTGTTTGTTGGATGCTCTCCATGCAGTCAAGTCATGGAGAAGATTACCGCTACTACACTCGCACAAAAACAAGCGTTTGTCGGCTTCTGTGACGATGATATTTTAAACGGGCAAGGTGGTCTCACTACGATGACATTAGGGCAAAACCTGGATGAGTGTCAAGATGCAGAAGAAAGTGACATCCAGTAGTTAGACTTCGATAAAGACAATCATGGTTTCAGACATGAGGATATTGTATGGAATTTGACTGTCGGTGAGGTAAACTGAGATCCAGTACAAATAGAGTGAAGGAGTGATGCAACGGAAATCCCGAAAGTTCCCACAGTCAAGCTAGTGTGTCTATAGTCACACTTATCTCTTATGTAGAAAATCAAGATGAATTTTCGTTCTCATATATTGTTTTCTTCAGAATTGTACAATCTAAAATTAGAAAAAATAAACCATCTAAGAAACAAAAAGTGATGAGTCATTTTTCTTAGTTTTTAATATTAGTAAAATCCACATAGTGTGTCTTACAATACTATGTTATAAAGTATTATATTTTTTTTTTGAGTGTTCATAAAATACATTTCAATATTTTAAATCAATAGTTTTATCTTTGCTAGGCTTTAAAAAATTACTGTGGATAATTCGCGGTTTTCGATAATTCGCGGAAATTCGTGCATTAATTGCCGCGAATTATCGGAAATGCACTGTAAAGAAAAAAACAAAAAAGCTAAAATTCGCGTTTTTATGCGAAATTCATGCATAATTCGCGAAATTCGCCTCTGCATGCGAAATTCACGAAATTTCGCGACTTCAAAAACAATTTTTTTCGCCATTTTTAGGGTTATTAAAACACATTACCATCTGTGTATTACTTCATTTAATAATTCACGATCGCGAATTTTTCCTATCTCTACTTATAAGTTATGTTCACCAACCTGATAACTATACAAACACGAAGTTCCAGTTTTGTTTTAGGTTAGGTTTGCCAAAAGAAAATGTCCAGAGGGGCAGATGACTTCGTAGTTCCCCCCCTTAAAACAACAATAACTAACTAACTAAAATGTCCAGGTACAAATGCTCCAGGTTTAGGTTAAGTTTGCCGAAATATAATGTCCAGTCGGTCTTTCAAATCAATATAGGTTCTGGGTATCGGAGATACTACCACATCCAGTAGTATTCCCATGGCAAAGAGAAACGGAACAGGGCACGAAAAGAGTTTTACGGGAAAATACAAGGGTATCGTGGATTGTTAGTTCTGCTTTGTAGTGACCAGTTTGTTACTTTTCATGTGCTAACTGAAGAAGGAACTTGTGTTTGTTTATGACCTAATAAATACGGCATTGACAGGGCGGAACAAAATTTGATAATTGTTTTTTGATTATCATATAAATTTGTAAGCCAATACAGATTTAAAAGAAAAACATATCGTACCTACAGTATGTAAGGGGCCTGTTCCCTTCTTGAAGCAAAAGTCTTATCCACTACTGGCTTGCTGGGCCTATCATAGCTTCCTTTCACTGCTACTCTTCATTGTAGTGATGGACGATATAATGACCAGAGTGGCGGAAGTGATTGGCGAAAGAAGGATGAAAGTAATGGTGTTTGCAGAGGAGGAGGAAGTACCGGAGCAGTTGGATGTAAGGGAAGGAATAGTAGCCTACATGGATATGGGATGAAGTTTAGCATAAGCAAAAGCGAGTGGATGATCACAACCAGGAAGAAGGAGAGAGTCACAACGGGAATAACAATTGTTGGGGAAGAATTGAGGAAATTAGAGAGTTTCAAGTACCTGGGGAGCAGGATATAATAAAATGTAAGAACCTACCGAGAAATAAATGAGTGGGGAAGCCAAGCAGAATTATTCAGAAAAAGTGTTAGGAGCCTGGTATGGAATAAGGATGTCTATCAAAACAGCAAAAGAGTCATATTTAGGACGTACTACGTTCCAATCCTGACGTATGCCTCAGAGACCTGGGTTATGAAAGCAAGGGAGCAAAGCAGAATACAGGCTAGTGAGATGAAATTCTTGAGAAGCAGTATTGGAGTGACAAAGGTGGACAGGTTACGAAATGAGAAGACCAGAGAATTAGTCAAGGTTGGAGCATTACAGGATAGGATAGAGGAATCAAGGCTTAAATGGTATGGGTGTGTTAAGCGAATGGATGGGAGGAGGATACCCAGGAAGATACACGAGATGAAAATAGAGGGAAAAAGACCAAGAGGAAGGCCAAGAGATAAGTGGCTGAAGGGCGTGGAGGACTGCGTGCAAAAGAAAGAGAAGACTGGACCAAGGTGGTGATGGAGAGATGGTGGGAAGACAGAAGACGATGGAGAGGCTTATGTTTCAAACAGACCTGGCCAGTGGCTGGAAACTGTTCATGATGATGATGATGATGATGACCTATGTAGGGACATATTCTGGAAATTCAAACTTTGAAGTCAGATTGGAGGATGAGGGTGAAAATCGTCTTAGAATGTCCAAAATAAACCTGCACCGAGAGAACAACAACAGTACACCAGATTGTATTGGATATTTTGTATCTTTTTTTTTTTTTTTTTTTTAACTGATTCATTTGCTCAAGAGGTTTATTAATTTATCATTGACCTGTGTTTCAAGTTTTATCTGCTGCAATTCTGTAAAATTTCCTTTCACGTGGTTTGTTTGTTCTGAACCGAGTCACCATTTTGGGTCTTGTGCATTCTTATCTTGCTTCTTTTAATTGAAAGGTTTGGATTATTCTCTTATCCCTTTGCGAATGAACTACCTGTGTCAATAATAATATTCTCTTTCTGTATTAAAAAAGGATATATTTTTTAATTAAAATATATTATATATTTTCATTGTTGATCTATTCTAAGTTTATTAATTATTCTATCTGTTATTTTTCTGAAGCATTTAAATTTATCTGAATTAATTTTATTATTCATTTAATGTAATGTTATTTTAATGACAAATTCGTATAGTAATTTTGTTCCCTTTATGTGCGCGTTTAGGTCATCCTAGTAATAATATCCTTGTCATCCCACATCACCCTCAGTAGGGGTTCTTGTGTTTTGTTTTGTCCATGAAAGGGGAACATAATAGTTTGTTCTCGTTTGTTTTTCGATTTTAAAACTCCATTTTACTCCTATTATTTTTTGTGCCTATCCTCGTCCAGTCTATTAAGAGTCTGCACCCCTGCCTGTACCTGTAGCGTGACATCTGTTAATGTGATGAATTACTAAGGAAGAAAAAAAAGATATACCAGTAAGAACATTAATTTTTTCTTAAATCGAAAATTTGTGTTTCATTATTCAGGATTAATAAAACTAATCATCATCCATTCACAGTTCCAGTTTCCCGGGTAGTGTTGACAAGCCTCTTCCCCTTGCTTCTATCCATGTACGTCTTGTTCTTCACGACATCATCTAGTGTCCTTCCCTTGGTTGCAATGTCTGTCTTGATCATGTCCATCCTACGAGTTCTTGGTCTTTGCACCCTTTGTTTACCATCCACCTCTCTTTCAAGCGGTATTCTGGCTGACCTTGTAGGTTCCATTCTCATCACATGTCCAAACCACTGAAGTCGTGATGAGCTGACTCGGGCAAGTAGACATGTCTTGATCCCAGCTTTCCTCCTAACCACTTCATTCCTTAACTTATCCATCTTATTAATGAATTTCACCAATAAGAAAAAATGCAAAGTCATAAATTACCGTAATTATTCATTACTGCACCACCCTTCCCCTTACCAAGGTAAGAAGATGAAGAATGATGTCTAATAATATGAAGCGGAATGGCTAAGCTACCAATAACCTGGGAAAATAAAAAAGTAGAGGCTATCATATACAGAATCTACGACTGAGAGAAACAGAAATAAATTTAGGAAATAATATAATGTCATTCAATTTAAAAACATATACATTCAATTAACAAGTTGATCAGCATTAATATAAAATATATTAGACCTAGGCCATTTTTAAAAATAGTAACAGATAAATAAATTAACTATAAGGAATCCCTAATAATCAAATTAATCAATAAACATGAGGAAAGTAATTAAAAGCAGAGAAATGACAACATAGACAGAAGATAATAATTAATTAAAATTCCTAGAGAGGAAATTCAAACCCTAAAGGATAAATCAGTAGTCTTATTTGAAATGAAAATCAAATTATGGCATAGAAAGGTATAATTGCCTTAATTGTGTTGAGGACACAATAGCCTACAGATTTTGTCTTCACACAAGTGTAGTTAGTGGAAGGTTCTTTCTTAATGCCATAAATCTCTGACATGGGACCGCCGGCTTTACTTCCCCTCCGAAGGAAGGCACACTGAGGGATTTTTAACGCTCTTAAAATATCCGATGACTTCGGCCGGGTTTGAACCCGCGACCTTGGGCATAGAAGCTCAGCATGCTACCAACTATGCCACCGAAGCTGCCCATAAAGAAAGAAAAAAAAGTTTAAAATATAAGAAGATTAAAGTTCCCATGATGGTCGTTTTCAATTACTTTCTTCATCTAAGTGTAATTTGATTTAATGTTCAATCTCCGTCAATCAATACATTAAATAAGTGCTACACCGCACTAGTTGTGGGACATGTTTCGAACCTTAAAACGGTCCTTCATCAGCCACAAATGGAAGCCGTTAAAACATTACATATAAAAAACACTGAACAAAATAAAAGAACATCATGCATGTACACATAGTCACTCATAAAACACAATACAGTCCAGAACAAATTAAATATAATACACATTAAAACTTTAAAATCTTATTATATAGTTCATGAAACCCTGTCATCTTTGTTTCATAATTTGTGAATTATTAAATCTTGTCCACTTTAAGAGCTCCTCGCTTGGCATGGCACACTATGAGACGTTGTTCTTACAGTCAAAGGGTGTCATTATTTGGACGAAACAAACACTCAAACATTCCCATTTGAGCGGCTTGCGAATAAGAGCTTAATTTCCAAAAACCTCTGTGGACAAGAAGAAAATAAAATAAAATTAAATTAAAATGAAAATGAATGAACGAGCAACTGATCAACAACAAGATTCGCCGCAGGAAGAAGCAATCTTACCTTACAAGTGCTTGCAACAGCCTGCTGGCTAAGGGCCAGGCGATGAACTGAATACTATGTCAGGATGGAGGGGCGGGAACTCGCTGCCGAATGGTGGGTGGGGAAGCGCATGGGAAGGGAGGAAAAGGAAACAGGGGGGGGGGTATAATCCCGCCTACCGCTTGTAACTATGGAGGTTTTTTTAAACGTTTTTTGCTGGCAACATAATTTGTCAAAGATTCATATAAAATATTGCTGTCATAGTTAATTTCATTTAAATTATGTGACGGATTAATTCTTAAAGCCAAATCTATTTCCATCTGTTCCAAGATGTTAAGCTTGGTTCCTTTACTGCAAAAATGTAATTTTTTTTTTTCATATCGTTTTCAATCTTGGAAAAATTATGGTTATGTTCTAACATGTGACTATTAATAGCCGAATTTTTTTTATGTCTAGCGGCGTTAAAATGCTCGTAGTATCTTACGTTGAAGCTACGTCCGGTTTGACCGATGTAGTCTGAAGGACAATCTTTACATTTGATTCTATAGATGCCAGATTTCTGAAATTTATCCTGTTTATTAATGGAGCTAGAATTAAACAAATGATTCCTGGTGGTGTTATCTGTACTGTTTTTGGAAATTAAGCTCTTATTCGCAAGCCGCTCAAATGGGAATGTTTGAGTGTTTGTTTCGTCCAAATAATGACACCCTTTGACTGTAAGAACGTCTCATAGTGTGCCATGCCAAGCGAGGAGCTCTTAAAGTGGACAAGATTTAATAATTCACAAATTATGAAACAAAGATGACAGGGTTTCATGAACTATATAATAAGATTTTAAAGTTTTAATGTGTATTATATTTAATTTGTTCTGGACTGTATTGTGTTTTATGAGTGACTATGTGTACATGCATGATGTTCTTTTACTTTGTTCAGTGTTTTTTATATGTAATGTTTTAACGGCTTCCATTTGTGGCTGATGAAGGACCGTTTTAAGGTTCGAAACATGTCCCACAACTAGTGCGGTGTAGCACTTATTTAATGTATTGATTGACGGAGATTGAACATTAAATCAAATTAGTACTTTGTCAATACGGACCAAAATGACACCAAATATTCCCAAGTCATCTAAGTGTGTCGAAATCCAGATAGTTTTGAGGAGCGCCTGCAGGCTAACCTAATTCCCGATATCAGTGTGTTTTAAATCAATCAATCTTTGCTCGTCGAGATTCCAACTGGTAATAATTGACGTTCAACAAGCAGCGATTTATTCGATATGTGTTGGATCAGTTAGATATTTACTTCAATACGATGGAGCAGCACTATGCACACCATCTAGCGGTCCCAAACATTACTTGCTTACAGTCTATACCCCAGGTGGGGTTAGCCTACACTTTTCATATCTCCTTCTTGACATACGACCAACCTCGAGGGTATAGTTTATTCTGAGGAGTGAACAAAAACAAACCGTACTAACTTTGTGTTTGTATGCTACACTACAAACAGGTAGTCATGTGTTTTGTATAAACAAATCTTGTTCTAAGAAGATGGTATATTGGCTTTCACGGCCAGTGAATTAATACTCAGCAATTTTTCTAGGTTTATGCCGTGTCTTGTGTGGGGTTTCGCTGAGGAATACCAGGCTGGCTCATCAGCGGGCTCTTGGTGTCCGTGCCCGGACCCCTACAGGAGTAGCAAACTGCGCACTACCTCCCTTCATGGGGTTGAGCTTTTAGCTCTCGCAGTAAAGAGGCGCAGGTGCGCTTCATACAAAGGGAGGTAGTGCGCAGTCCACTACTCGTGTGGGGGTCTGGGCACAGACACCAAGTGCCCGCTGATGAGCCAGCTTGGTGTTCCTAGGTGAAACCCCACACAAGACACGGCATAAACCTAGAAAAATTGCTGAGTTTAAATCTTGTTCTGTTTCAGTTATAACATTTTTCACACCTATACATTTATTTCTTCAGGCCCCTGAAAAAAAAATATTAAAAAATGAAGCTTTAAGATAGGGAAACTTGTGATTCAGAGAAATAATAGTGTGTGGTGTGGTTCCTCAGGACATGGCCTTGACAAACAGCACGCTGAGCGCTGCCCAGAAGTACAACCTGCATGCCGTGGTGGCCAGTCTGATGATCCTCATCCCCCACGTGGTGCCCATCTCCTCGCTCATGCAGTATGCTGACAAGGTCAGCCTTTTGCCATTGTTTATTTTTTTTCATTTCTTCCAAACGTACGTTAAGTTGACAGAAAGTGATATAATGAGTATTGGTAATATTCACCTGGTATATCAATCATATGCAACATTTTTTGAGGAGTAAACTAAATATTGACTGATTAAAATAAAGCCTATGTACAAATGTGTATATGCCAAGTCCACCAGAAAAATTTACACAAACAAAAATACAGAGCTCGTGCCCACCCTTACGCCAAGGGGTGCGCAAAATGTTTTCGGAATTATAAGAAGATGGGGTTTCTCGTATGCTAAACATGTGGAACTTTTGTAGCTATACATCATCATCATCATTATCATCATCATCTTGCACAGTTTCCAGCCACTGGCCGGGTCTGTTTGGAACACAAGCCTCTCCAACGTCTTCTGTCTTCCCACCATCTCTCAGCCTCCACCCTTGTCCAGTCTTCTCCTCTCTTCTTCATGCTTTCTTCCACCCCCTTCAGCCACCTGTCTCGCGGTCTCTTTCCTTCCCACTTCGTCTCGTGTACTCTCCTGGGTATCCTCTTCTCCTCCATTCGTTTTACATGTCCATACCATGTAAGTCTAGATTTCTCTATACCATCCTGCAATGGTTCCTCCTTCATTAATTCTCTGGTCCTCTCATTTCTTATTCTGTCCATCTTTGTAGCTCCAATACTGCTTCTCAAGAACCTCATCTCACTGGCCTGTATTTTGATCTTCTCCCTTCCTTTCATAACCCAGGTCTCCGAGGCATACGTCAGGATAGGGACATAGTACGTCCGATATATGATCTTTTTGCTGTTCTGAGGGACATCCTTGCTCCATAACATGCTTCTCACACTCCTCCGAAATGCTTCTGCCTGCCTCCCCCGCTTATTTATTTCTCTATCGTTTCTTCCATTATCTTGTGTCAGGTAGATCTTAAGGACCAAATTTTAGAGGCATTTCTTTTGGAAAAGAAACAAACTAAAGTGTGGTACAAAAAACTCTTCCGACACCTCATCAATGTATCGATACTAAATGCCTACATAATGTATAATAAAGCAGGATTCAAAGGGACACACTTACAGTTCAGAATAACATTGGTGGACCAAATGATTGCAAAATACTTGGGACAGGAATGTTGGGAAAAGATAAGGCAGACCATCTGATGTGGACTCAAGACACGACACTACTTACGGGACAACATTTTGCGGGCGGAACCCCCGGAACTGCGTACAAATCCATTGGAAGGAAGAAATGTGTAGTGTGCACAAAGAAGGGACAGAAGCTGCCCAGGACAGCTGGGGCTTTGTGTGGACCCATGCTTTGAAATCTACCACACAAAGTCCCAGTATTGACGTGCCGCTGACCAGGGATCATCAGGTTATTGTAAGTTTATAATGTTATATGTTGTTGTTATTGTGTGTGTTTTCTACAGACTGTTTGTTCGGTAGAATAAACCAATTACGACTAAGCAAGGCAAGATGGCTTTTCCGATTTCCTGCCTAACCTAGTATTAATTCATTTATAGAATTTTTTTTTTTTGAGTCGTTTCGGCCATCAATGGATGACGATGTTCTTCACTCATATGATCACTGTAAAGCTTGTTTTCTTGTCTGCCAGTAGATCTTCATTCTTGACGAATGTTCAGCTCTCCTTTCTTCCGTCCACTTGCAGTGAGGGCGAGGCATCACAGATGTTAAAGGGTGCAGATTACTGGTTGATTTAACCGCCTTTCTGAACAGGTTCCTATCCCAAACCAGATCTTGATTGATTCGAGCTTCTGTTAGGTCCTTTTTAACTTGCATCGACCATTTACAATAGGAATTTTTTTTAGAGATTGATGAGTGTATTCGATATGAAAGTCGATGATGCTCCATCCGTTCCAAATGTCCAAAGAAAGACATTCTCCTTTTTCTCATCACACTCACCAAATCTTCTATATGTTCAAATAATTCATTGTTATGTCTTCTTCTGTAAGTACCATTATCATTAACAGGTCCTAATATTTTCCTTAGAATTTTCCGATCCTTAAGTTCTAATTTTCTCAATGGGCCTTTGTTTGTCATCTGTAAGCATTCTGCAGCATACAGTGCTGACGGCCTAATTACTGTGTTATAATGACAAAGTTTGACATTCCGGGACAAGCTTTTACTTTTGTAAATGTTTTTGCAGGTTTGAAAGGCACCTTCCAATTTGTTACATCTGCTCTCAATGGCAGCTATTTCTGAATTATTAGGGCTAATCCATTCGCCTAGGTATTTAAATTTTCGGACTTTTTTGATTTTTTGCAGGCCAATCGTGATGAATTTTGAGGCATCTTTGACATTTGTGATAAAATTAGTTTTATGGAAGGCCACTTTAAGTCCAGTTTTAGCAGCTATGATTTGTAGTTTATTAAGTTGGTCAGTGGCCTCTTCCATTGAATTAGCGAACAAAGCAATGTCATCTGCAAAAGCGAGACAGTTTATATTCAGGTCTTCTTTTTTATAACCAATAGAATAGTTTTGGATTATGTTACAACACTTTTTTTTAAGGGTACTTGAACATTTTGTCTTGCACCTAGAACTTGAGGGGGCGATGCCCCCTCCCCGTATTTACGCCCCTGTCTACTAGGGTCACTTCTTTTGCATCAATTTTATCTAAAAATTAGTAATACAGTTTATTAATCACTTTGATTACATGCATGAAGTTTTCTCGAAAATTGAAGGGACCTCAACAGATTAATGACAGTAATCATCATATTTAGTTCTTTTTATCCTATTTGATTCTCTTAATAATGTCTTCCTTTACAAACAAAGGTATACATGTGGAACATGAGAACTCAATTCTAACAATATAGTATTAAACTTGGTAATATGGTATTAAATGTTGTAAAAATTAACATGGGACAGTATCTAGCTTGTACATTTTTAACGGGTGAAATTCAATTTTGTGTTGTTTATATACAGAGACTTTAATTTTTAGTTTAAAGTTATTTCAAACGTATTCTCATTTTTTAAGATTTATATCACTGACGCCTGATGTTATGTTGAGGAATTTTCAATTCAATATTATGTAGCCAATTATTATTTTGTGGTCATCACTTTGCTGTGCTTTTTAAAACATACCGTATTCAATAACATGTCACCAGTCTTGTGTTGTGTGGATAGCAAAATATATTTGGGGTTAATTTTGTAATGCAAAGGAGGAGTTTTACTAGCCAGAAGGCAAACAAGTGTGTGGAAATGCACTTTCACGTGTGATTGCACTGACCATTTGATGTACAACATGTAAATTGCCTTTTTTGTCATCATGTAATTAGTTTGAGGAGGGACCACAATAATCAAAGGCTTTTCATGTATCATTATGGCATGATGATGAAATAATATCGTTGCCTTTTATTGTCCAAAAAAAGGAACGTATACTATAAGACTGATCAAAACACATAACTATATTATACACTCTTAGTTTGTAGTACTAAAGGCCTTCATCAGGCCACTGCGGCTCCGTTGCTGGAGTTTGCGATCATGAGACTCACTTCATGTGTATTTTCCTTGTCATTTGCTCTTTTTAAAAGAATGTTAAGATTTGCTGGAACAAGAGGTTATTGACTGAAAGCAGAATGGGGATTGATGCAATTTTTTTTAGGGAAAGTAATGTCTTTTGGTGCCTTTAGCTTAATTGGTCTTACTGCTGAGTGTGTGTTTTGAGAGCGTGTTAAGCCTTCACTAATAGACATTTTTGATGCAATGCAAAGAAGGAGCTCGAAGCGTGACGATATGTGGATAGCATATCTTTAAAAGCTATGTAAATATAGATAACAAAATGATTCTGGTTTTTATTATTTTATTTGAGGAATTTGAAGCCTTATTAGTGCGAAGAAAGGCAGTTGCTGTCAATGTTTTTCTAGGTAGAAAATGATTTGAGATGTAAACCTATCTCATTAAAATTTGGATATAAAAAATATGAATACAGTTAGTCTTGAAGACTTGAAATGGTTTTACAGATTTCTTCAAATGTAACACAGGAATCATTAAAATGTGTGTCCTTGTGTTGTACATTATCATTATTTGAGAACAATTAATAGATTCATACAATTGTTTTGTTTACTGACACTTTGTTCTTTTGATGTCCATTTCTTTGAAATATAATAGTGGTTTTGGGATGGATTTATTTTCTCAAAGTTAGCACCTTTTTATAGTAGCTTTGTAATTGTAAAAAGAAATACATCTGTAAACGGGAGAATGGTAGGGAATGGTCGCATTTTGTGAGGATCACTAACTTTACTGTTTGGGGTTGGTTTTCATTGTGACAGTGTGGCTTATCTGCATTTGGCTTGTTTGTTGGTTATAGTAGAAAGTAATGTTAGCAAATTGTGTGTTATGTCACCCAAATCTTGAAAAAGTATATGCACATTTGTTCACGCTCACGTATAAAAAAAATTATTTCATTTCTCAAAATGTGTATGTTAAATTGGAAAATTATTAATACAACCATTTACCACAAATTTACAATAGTTTGTCTTGTGCAGTTTTTGTTTATCCACTCTATTAAAATACATGCAATAGAATGTTATTTCATGTAGCAAGTTGCCATCCAGTTTTTGAAAAGATGTTAATTTTCTGTCGGCATGCATATTTTAGATACGAGTGCCACTGACCTTGGCTGCACTAGCATTTGTTGGTTAGTGCGGTAAAGGGGAAACCACCGCACCAATGAAGCTCAGTTTGGCTGTAAACTGTGCTTAGTTCCCAACTGGGCTGTTTTGTAATCCGAACTCAAATCGCTCTGAATCATATTGGCTGATGCTGTCTTTATTTGTAAGGGTTGATCCTTATGATTCATGAGTTAGTTTTATTTAAAAATTACCATTTAGTGTTTGGGCATAGAAGTCCAGATCCTCTAAATCGTTTACCAGATTTCAAAAATAGTATACCCCTATCATAATCATTTGAAAATATGTAAGTTTTATCATTCTCTGTTCTTTTCTCTCTGTCATTGGGAGGGAATGGTATTATTATAATCCCCACTATTCACAGACATCAGCCCTTACAGTAATCACCCTCATTGCTGATATCATTTTTCACTATGAAACCTTCAAAGTTACAACTGTGCCAGTCTTCATCTAGCTTTCCCTTTCAAGTTTTGCACATTTACTTCTGCTCGTCAATAGCTAAACTTAATCATGAAGCAACCTAATGTTTTTTTTCTATGATTTTCATAATCATCATAATTAAATATCGCACTCTTCAGCCTTTTGATGCAAGGGTGCACTTCCTATGAGATGGTAAGCCATTTTATGTGAAATCTTAACCACTGGACATTACTTTTCATCTCAATAATTTCACATGCATTTACTAGAAATTGAGCTCGGTCTGCCTCGGTTAGAAGCAAGCAGCATCACACCCCTACCTCATTTCAGAAACGACTGTAGTAACAACATAATTATGTATGGCTATTTCCAACGATGTGTTGATTGCCTGGGTCCACACAATCGATTGCCATGAATTAGCATTTTATTGCTGTATCTTGGTGGATTACAACTATTGTTGGCATGAGTTTGGTTATTCCATCTCTGAAGTTGGCACTTGCGATGTATTTTGTTATCTTAACTTTTTATTTAAGTACTGTGATTTTCTAGACTGAGTACTGTTGAGCTTATTAATTAAAATGAGCATCACTGTATTAATTTTCGCATCATATCCTATTTATAGCAGAGTACAGACTGATATATGCTTATCCTGTATTTAGTTAGCCCTGGTAATCTGCTACTATGCTCATGTTTTTCACCCGATTCTCGTCGGGTCTAGTTTTACCCTAGTGAAGGAATGTCAACTTCATTTCCATTTAGAATGATTGAAAATTAAAAGCAAGTATTAATTTTCTGTTCATTTCAGCTTAATTTTATGAGCTGCAATCTTTTGGAAAGTAAAGTAGCTTCATTAGATACTTCATAAATTTCTTTCGTAAGTCTTTGATGCTTGCATTTCTGTCTTTATGCCATATAATTTTGTTACCTGCGAGGCAGTGTATTCCCTGGGTTAACCAAGCTCTAGTCAGTGAAAAGCATTTTCATTGTTAGGTCCCTTGTTACACAATATACCTCTGACAACAATACCATGCTTTTTATTAATAATGGTATTTATTATTTTATCCATTCAAGACTTGTTATAATTTTTATATATTAAAATAAAAATAAAAGCTGGATTGTGCCACACCAAGTTAATGTTTCTGTTTATCCAGATTAAAAAAAACAGTAAAAAATGCAATGATTATTATATTAACATATATAAAACCCAATATTATTATATATATAATGTTTTAATTATTATGTACAAATTCTACTTATTTAATCAATTAATAACTCTAGAATATTTTGTTTTTAATTAGGATGTAATCATCGTCTTTAAGAATGTGATTAAATAAGACTGAATTATACCTAGATTTCTAGTTCTGTAACGTTTCGCGGCTAGTGCACAGCTTGCCCCACGTTGGGCGCCATGTTGTAACGTTTCGCGGCTAGTGCACAGCTTGGCCCATGCTTGGGTGACATGTTGTAACGTTTCATAGCTCGTGATATAAAATGAGTGCAGTAAATAGCTCGGTTAATAGGGCGCCTATCTCCAACAGACGGTTGTGAGATAAATTTATACTTATTAAATTGAGATTCTTTACTTTCGGGGGAGGGGCAACAGAGGCTAGCTGCAAAACACCTTATTCTATTATCTTGACCTCTGGGAAGTCTAGCATGGGGTAAATATTGACTGAAAGTCATAGAAGTTAAAAATAATTTATTAACAAACAGGATGAAATGAATGACGTCTTGCGACCTTTCAAACGGATAAAATAAAAAGGGGAAGTTATTTCTTTAAATTATTGAAGTTAATAGTATTTACGTCCGACTTGCAATTGACAAATATGCATGAGCTCACTGGGTTGAAGATCTTCATGGGCGATGTTGGCGGAGGTATCTCGTTCCTGAAGTCGACATCTCGCGTGGTCTTCCATGGTCCCAAGTACCAATCCTACCTGATCAAGCTATCTGCCCACTAATTGCACAGATACTGTTGCCTAGCTGAGTGAATGGAATGGTTTCATTCGTCTTCGATATTCAGCGCAATGCTGGAAATATCCTAGCTAGATCACCACTGAGTTTACTAGTTGAACTTTATGAACTTTGGTAGTTGAATCTCAACAAGTGAGGTCCAAGTTTAGAATTTGGAGTGCTTTCAAGTGAAAACATAATAATATTCTTCCTCTCCATACAGCTCTGTCCCGGCTTATATCTGGCAATTATATCTCCCACCAGCAGTAGGGGATCGGCCAATTGCAATATCAAAGTATTGTCTACAGAAAGTGACGCTCCTTCCTTATTGGCTGAAGTAAGTCCTTTATAATGCACCAAGTGTCTATATTGGGGTGAAGGTCTCTCCCCCAGTGACACACTTCCATATTGGTGTCATGTAGCGGTATCTTCCTTAAAAATCACAAGGTTGCAGTTTTCTCGTCATAAAACAATTTATTCTAAAAAGCTGTAGGGTCCATTGTTCTGACATCTTTTAGAATTAGCTTGCTGACTACCGAGGGTCTTGGTTGGAACTCCCTTTCCACTCTTCCGGCCTCTTCATAAGCTGTTTATGACGGGTCGAGCGGTATCTATTGTCAGTTGTTAGTTCCACAAGTGAGCTCCAGAAATATATTTATTGTGTTTAAGGGTAATATAAAATCATATGTTCATTTTCATCCATTCTTGTAATTAGACGTCGACCCGAGATTTCAAACCGTAAATTTACAACCCCTCCCCCAATAAATATATTTCTGGAGCTCACTTGTGGAACTAACAACTGACAATAGATACCGCTCGACCCGTCATAAACAGCTTATGAAGAGGCCGGAAGAGTGGAAAGGGAGTCCCAACCAAGACCCTCGGTAGCCAGCAAGCTAATTCTAAAAGATGTCAGAACAATGGACCCTACAGCTTTTTAGAATAAATTGTTTTATGACGAGAAAACTGCAACCTTGTGATTTTTAAGGAAGATACCGCTACATGACACCAATATGGAAGTGTGTCACTGGGGGAGAGACCTTCACCCCAATATAGACACTTGGTGCATTATAAAGGACTTACTTCAGCCAATAAGGAAGGAGCGTCACTTTCTGTAGACAATACTTTGATATTGCAATTGGCCGATCCCCTACTGCTGGTGGGAGATATAATTGCCAGATATAAGCCGGGACAGAGCTGTATGGAGAGGAAGAATATTATTATGTTTTCACTTGAAAGCACTCCAAATTCTAAACTTGGACCTCACTTGTTGAGATTCAACTACCAAAGTTCATAAAGTTCAACTAGTAAACTCAGTGGTGATCTAGCTAGGATATTTCCAGCATTGCGCTGAATATCGAAGACGAGTGAAACCATTCCATTCACTCAGCTAGGCAACAGTATCTGTGCAATTAGTGGGCAGATAGCTTGATCAGGTAGGATTGGTACTTGGGACCATGGAAGACCACGCGAGATGTCGACTTCAGGAACGAGATACCTCCGCCAACATCGCCCATGAAGATCTTCAACCCGGTGAGCTCATGCATATTTGTCAATTGCAAGTCGGACGTAAATACTATTAACTTCAATAATTTAAAGAAATAACTTCCCCTTTTTATTTTATCCGTTTGAAAGGTCGCAAGACGTCATTCATTTCATCCTGTTTGTTAATAAATTATTTTTAACTTCTATGACTTTCAGTCAATATTTACCCCATGCTAGACTTCCCAGAGGTCAAGAATATAGAATAAGGTGTTTTGCAGCTAGCCTCTGTTGCCCCTCCCCCGAAAGTAAAGAATCTCAATTTAATAAGTATAAATTTATCTCACAACCGTCTGTTGGAGATTGGCGCCCTATTAACCGAGCTATTTACTGCACTCATTTTATATCACGAGCTATGAAACGTTACAACATGTCACCCAAGCATGGGCCAAGCTGTGCACTAGCCGCGAAACGTTACAACATGGCGCCCAACGTGGGGCAAGCTGTGCACTAGCCGCGAAACGTTACAGTTCTTCATTTGTTTGTAGACTGAAAATAACTGTTATATGTTTATCATGATGCCTTATTATTATGTCCTTACTGATCTATGTTTGGAGGCAATCTCCAGCATGGATAGAAATTGTAAAGTGGCAATATTTGGATACTAATGACTTGTATATAGAATAAACAGGCATTTTCATGTCCCAAGGGCATGCTAAAGAACATTGGGTAGTCTGTGATTCAGAAAAAGTAAAGATAATACTTCTAAAGCTGAATTTCAATTTAAAAAAATATAGGTTTTAGAAGCTGGTAATTAAGACTGGAAGTTCAGCTTGGTTGATAGTATACTCAGATCTGAGATATATGGTTTGTTTTTTGTGTCTGCTCTTTCATTATGGTTTGTAAATTTAACTAGAAAGTTATCTTTTAAAGTTTTCAAATGTTTGTTCTTGTTTATATTTTTTTAAGGTCGTTACAGTCTTCTTGCAACTGATAATCAAGTCTCTCTGTAAATTATACTATTGAATACATATTTTTTAAACTGAATTTTTTGATGTCTCAAGCTTGAGTATATATACAACCAGACTGAGCAAACTGCAGCAACTTATTGAAATGGTTGTATGTGACCGTGTGGATGTTAAAGTTTCAGAGAGTTTAGTTACAATTTGTTAGATATATTACATAATGTGCCTTGAATACAAGTTGGGGACATTCTCTTTTTCTCATGAAATTCACTTTGCGGACATTCCATTAGAACTTATGATTTTTTACATGATTGTGTAAATTATTTTTAAATTTGAAGAAATTCTACTCGTGATTGAAATTCTAATTAGAGTTCATTTCTAAGAGAATCTTTTTAAATGAAAAAGTTGTGCTGGAATACAATATATTGCTAGGAGAAAAATATTTAGGTTATTATTTAAGGAGTCAACAAGCCTCCGTGGCTTAGGCGGCAGCACGCCGGCCTCTCACCGCTGGGTCCGTGGTTCAAATCCCGGTCACTCCATGTGAGATCTGTGCTGGACAAAACGGAGGCAGACAGGTTTTTCTCCGGGTACTCCGGTTTTCCCTGTCAAAATTTCATTCCAGCAACACTCTCCACTATCATTTCATTTCATCTGTCATTCATTTAATCATTGCCCCAGAGGAGTGCGTCAGGCCTCGGCAGCCGGCACTGTTCATATCCTCGCCGCTAGATAGGGGCTTCATCCATTCCATTCCTGACCCAGTCGGAAACTGGAATCAGGCTGTGGATTTTCATTTCATTTCATTGTGTGTGTTTTCTGAAAACTTTTGCCTGTGCGTTTGGAAATTATACCGAAATACGTATGATGCCGCGCTTACCATTGGGAGTAGGCTAGAAATAATGCACGCTGTGGGTGCAGCCCAGAGTTTCCATATCACGTTTGAGGGGTTAATTTCCTGCACATGGTGATGAATAATATTAAAACATTTACCCGCAATTTTTGAATTTCACAAATTCAATTTCATGAATTCAACACAATATTCATGAGGCCTTGTTATATCGTGAGCAAAATACGATTAGAAATCATGAGTTTGAGATATATAGAGGTTCTATTACTTGCTCCCATCTATATGTATGAATGTGTGTCCAGGTGGTGGCAGCACGCAGGGTGGCGGGGGCGACACATCTCCTCCCCGAGCTGCTGGTCCACTACGATGCTGACGCAAGCCCATCACCCACCACCCTGGGCCCTAATGTACTGGTGGACCAGGCGGCCGTCACGGACTGCCTGCGGGGTGCGGGCTTTGATGTTGCCCGGCTACAGCAGCCTGCCAGCTTCGCCGGACAGGCCCCGCATCGCCACTCGTGGGCCGACTCCGGCACAAGGAATAGCGTGACGGACATTCAGGTGGAGGTGGACAGCGTCTCGTCCTCTCCGGGGGTGCAGAGGGTGAGTACTAGCAACTAGCTAAGTGGAGCCATCAAATACATTAACATTGAGTTAAACGGTACGGAGATTGTTCTAGTTTTCTCCAACCATCATTATGATGGAAATTAGTGCATAGCCGAGTTACAGCAGTATTACTATCGGAATGCTCATAATTTGCCGAGAAAGTTAAACACACACAATAATAATAATAATAATATCGTATGGCCTCGGGTGCCTGGTGCAAGCTTTGTTAATTGACACCCAGAGGGTAGCTTGCATGTCGAATTTCGTCGTTCCTTTGAACGCTATGAAAGTCAAGGAGGTTAGATATCTAAACTCCTTGACACTACAGCGCTTTCAAGTAGAGAATGGAGGAACTTTGTGTTGGCGGAAAATCCCGAGATTAATTTTGCCATTGAACACCTCCTACTGTATTCAAATGGGTTCTTTAACATGCCAACAACGTATGACACGAGTATCGTGATTTTTGTCGCCTTCAAAAATCACTTACCATGGTCAGGAGCGAACCTGCAATCTTGGGGTTGGTAGTCCGACACTATAACCACTCACCCACCGTGGCAAGCAACACACACAATGATTCCTTGACCACTACGTTCTAGATAATATACCATATTTACTCGCATATCTGTCTTTTTCTATAGAATGTCATAAATCATTATAATCAACTTGGCAACACAACACATAGAAAAGTTCATTTTCATCCAAAAGCAAAAACAGTTTGAATCAAATGGTGCTATTCTCCTGATCAAATTGTATGTAAAGAAATGTATGTAAAGAAATTTTGTTGTTTGAGTCTTCAGTCTTTTGACTGGTTTGATGCAGCTCTCCATGCCTCCCTGTCCTGAGCTAATCGTTTCATCTCTACATAGCTACCACACCCTACATCCGAGGCAATCTGTTTAACATATTCTAACCTTGGTCTACCCCTACAGTTCTTGTCCTCGACCCTTCCTTCCATAACTAAGCTTGCTATTCCTGGGTGTCTTAGTATGTGTCCTACCAACCTATCTCTTCTCTTCATTAGCAGTCGCCAGAAACATCTCTCCTCTCCCACTCGTCTTAATACCTCTTCGTTTGTAACCCTATCTACCCATCTAATCTTCATCATTCTCCTGTAACACCACATTTCAAATGCTTCAATTATCCTCTTTTCTGCTGCACCAATAGTCCAAGTTTCACTTCCATAGAGTGCCACGCTCCAGACAAAGGCTTTCAAAAATGACTTCCTAATACCTAAATCTATATTCGATGTCAACAGATTCCTTTTTTGTAGGAAGGCTTTCCTTGCCTGAGCCAACCTACTTTTTATATCCTCTTTGCTTCGTCCATCACTGGTTATTCTGCTTCCTAAGTAACAGAAGTCTCCAACTTCCTTCAGCTTTTCACCTGCCAATTTGATCTCCGTAGAAGTTTCTGATTTATTTCGGCTGCATTCCAGTATTTTTGTTTTACATTTATTAATTTTCATCATGTATTCATTCTGTAAGACGGAGTCCATACCATTCAAAAACTGATTCAAATCCTCAGGCTTGTCGGCCAAGATGACGATGTCATCAGCAAATCTCAGAGTTGAAATTATTTCTCCTTGAATCTTCACTCCCACTTTGAATTTCTCTCCAATTTCCTTCATTGCTTGTTCAATGTAAGGATTGAAAAGTATGGGTGATAAGTTGCAGCCTTGCCTTACACCTTTCTGAATACCAGCTTCTCTCTCATGTCCTTCAACTCGAATGACTGCTGTCTGGTTTCTGTACAGATTGTATATCACCCTCCTATCCCTGTACTTTATTCCAATAGATTTCAAAATGTCAAACAATTTAGTCCAATCAACGTTATCAAAAGCCTTTTCTAAGTCTACAAAAGCCATGAACGTTCTCTTATCTTTCCTTATTCTACCTTCCAAAATCAGCCTAAGACTTAGTACAGCTTCCCTTGTTCCTACATTTCTCCTGAAACCAGACTGGTCTTCACCCAACTCCCTTTCTATCTGGCTTTCAATCCTCTTGTAAATTATTCTAGACAGGATCTTTGAAGCATGAGTAATCAAGCTGATTGTACGGTAATCTTCACATCTGTCAGCTCCCACTTTCTTTGGTATAGGGATGATAACATTCTTCTGAAATCAGGGGGTACCTCACCTGTCTCATAAATCCTACACACCAAGTGAAATAACCTGATCAGACCTTCATCTCCTATGCAGCGTAGCAACTCAATCGGTATATCATCTATGCCTGGTGCTTTGTTCCTGCCTAAGTCCTCTAATGCTCTGTCAAATTCTGATCTCAATATTAAATCTCCTTTTGCATCCTCAACAATTTCCTCCTCCCTTTCCATTACATGATTCTCAATCTCCTTTCCCTTATACAAACACTCTATGTAAGCTTTCCATCTCTCAACCTTTTCTTCCCTATCTTTTAGAGGCTTTCCATTTGTGTCCTTAATATTACAGAACTTGGTCTTCTTTTCCCCAAAAGTATTCTTAATCCTTCGATAAGCTGTGTCTACTTCTCCTAATTTCAGACAATTTTCTATACCTGCACATTTCTCTTTCAACCATTCTTCTTTCGCTTTCTTGCACTTCTTGTTAACCTCATTTCTCAGACGTCTGTATTCTGCTTTCCCCTTTTCATCTGTTACATTCTTGTGTTTCCGCCTTTCATCCATCAATATTCTAGTATATCCTGAGTGATCCACGGTTTTCTACCTATTCTTTTTTTCCTACCAATGTTTTCTTCTGCGAATTTTGTTATTTCATTCTTCAAAAGTGCCCATTCGTCTGCAATTGAAGTCCGTTTAGGATTTTTCATTAGTCCTTCCTTTATACTCTTCTTGAATCTTTCGTTTACATCCTTTACTTTCAGAAATTTTATAAACATAAAAAAAAAATTGAATTGAATTGTAATAACAAAATAATAATAATAGGACAATTTTTATAATTATAAGATAAGTTTGTATTTTTAATATAATAACTGCTGAAGAAGGACGGATGTAGGACCAAAACATATACAAGTGTAATGGCCAACGCGGGAAGTCAATAACCCACCAAGAGTATTCTGGTAATAGTGGACAATGTATAAAGATTTGTTGGCCAAAGCATTAGAGAATGATGTGATAATACAAAGAGTTGACTTTACAAAGGTCGCATGACAATTTAGCAAACATGTGGAGGACCAGACAATATTATTGTCACCAAATAAGGAGGTCCAGGAAGGCATAAAGGACACAACACCACCACTAACTAATAATAAGATATATTATCAAATAGGTGGCACATAAAACAAATATTCAAAGGTGACACATAAAACAAATATTCAAAGGTGGCACATAAGCATATGAGAAACACTAGCACAAATTTACACAATTGAAGAAACACTCGCAAGGATTTAACACACGTTAAGTCTTGAGCCTAAAACACACACATTGTCTTGAACGTAGCTGCAGATCAGTACATCATAGAACGGCATGCAATACACGGCGGTTCCAAAGAATGATATAATTTAAATATGCAACACATGTGGAGTTGCAACAAATAATGAAAAAACAGGTCGCATGGAACGAGAATGTGTCGTCGAACCAGGACTGACTTACAGTGATGCGCCGATACTGTAAGCCCAAAAAATGAATTGTTAATAAAACAAATTATGTGTGAAACACAGGAAGTCAAAGTAGTTGCTGTCATACAAATACCGGGATATGCCAATCGCATGATATTGTCACAATAGTAAAGCAGTTTAGCCTAGCGTCAACCTCCATTCCAGTGATGTTGCAGGAAATCAAAGTAGTTGCTATCATACAAATACCGGGATATGCCAATCGCGCGGTATTGTCACAATAGTAAAGTAGTTAAACCCAGCGTCAACTTCCATTAGTGATGATGCCTGGCCTTGTAACATGCTTCCAGACACGATGAATTACTTATCACACGAAGCATCATCATTATTCATACGCGTGAAGACAAATTGTTAGGCAGTAAATGAAGATAGAAGTAAACACATTACAACAAACTATCCGACGCCGCGGATTGAAGAATTCGTCGACATGACGCGTATCAACATCAAGCATGGTGATGATGAGATCGAAAATCACCGTAATGTCACTGCCCAAACAAAATATGAATCATGTGCATAGGACATGATTGCTAAGCACGGTTACTATGAAGATAGCACCAATTATAGAAAAGATTAGCTGGATACTTGTTGATATCACAACCAGCGTTGAAGCACAGCATTGTCATGGCTACACACTTAGAGAACAACGAAGAAGAAAAACGTGATTGGTCGCTACAAGCAGCAAGGAGGCCTCTGATAGGCTGGAAGCAGCCAATCACAGTAGAGAGTTTAAAAACAAGTAAGAGGCCTCTGATAGGCCGAAAGCAGCCAATCACAGTAAAGAGTTCAAAAACAAGTAAAAGATGAATCAATGTGGCCAACTTAAGAATACAAAATTACCTTCTAAGCCAAAATATCCTACTGGAAACACGGCAGTGGGAATACTACATGCAATCAAAACAAATAAATCACGACAACCAATCAACATAAACAAAACCAACCTGACAATGAATAAATGCAATGAAGACAAATAATACAGATATGTACAACCACACAGAGTGGAAACAAATGGGGAAACACAGAAACTGGTTTGCCAAGACAGTGGCCGAACCAACAAGGTTGTCATTTGTATTTACTAGGTGGAAAGATAGAGGAAAGTATGGAAGGCCGTGGTGTTGTAGGAAAGCAAACTACTGTATTTACTAGACTATAGGACCCCCTCGCCTATAGTTCCCCCCTTAAATTTTGAGCGCCAAAGTACAAAATTCTTGGAAATCTCTTGCAATCATCATCATCTTTATCTTCCGGTTCCAGTTTCTTCTTGGGTCGGGTTGTGAATTAAGGACCTTCATCTTTCCCTACAGTACCCCTCTTTAATCATTGAGAGTCAAAATACAACATTCTTGGAAATTGATGATTTTTTAAATTTTTTAAAAATTATAACTCCTAATTCATCCTCTTTTATGACAAAAATATTTTTCTTGTTACATTATTTTGTTATTCAGACGATAAGACCGCCATTTTGCGTACATGTACCACGTACGCGATTGGACAGGCTTCACCCGATATCCAATAGAAGATTGGACAGGATATCGGATTGTGTAGCCAATAGAAGATGCCAAGTAGAAGCACCATCCGCCAATGAAAGTTAAGGTTTCATATCTTGCCTGTTATGTATTCTTTGTATTGCGCTTCAAAGTGGTGTGTGCAGCAGCCATCTTCTCAGTTTTATTTTTAACACATTTCATTTGTTGCAAGGACCGTCGGTGTTTGTGTGACATGTTATTGGTATATTAATGTGAAATATGTGAATAATACGTACTCGGTTGAGTTTACAAATGTTAGTGAGATGTGATCGTTCAGCATCATCACTCATTCCCTAATTGATGCATTCTGCCTCCCTATGTTCAAATGAAAATAATGTTTGCATTTCCATGTCTGATACTTGGTCCATTCCATTCTATTTCTTTGACACTAAGATTTTTGCTTAACAAGGGATAGTAGTGAAAGTCATTGGGGGGTAGCCGGGAATGGTGGTGGATAAGTGAGGTTATGGCAGTCTCATAATGTGCTGATTAAAGATGTAAACTTCGTTTATTTTGATTAAATACATTGTACTCGGTAGCATCAAAATAAAATAGCTTATTTTTATTCTCTCCCTTTCCCAAAATAATGGATTTTTGCGAAGTTCACGTCTATAGTAAACCCCCCTCAATTTTGGAACTAAAAATTTAGAAAAAGAGGGGGTCCTATAACCGAGTAAATACAGTATATGGAGGATGAGGGAAATGTGCAGCTGTGTGAAAATGGGAGGAGTGAGATCAGAGTGGCACAAGTAATTGGTTAAAGAAAGATGAAAGTAATGATGTTTGCAGACGATTTGGGGAAATAAGGAGGAGGATGTAGTTAAATGTATGGGAAGAAATAGTTCATTGGATATGGGATGAAATTTAGCATAAGTAATATGATGATAGCCTCCGTGGCTCAGGCGGCAGCACGCCGGCCTCTCACCGCTGGGTCCGTGGTTCAAATCCCGGTCACTCCATGTGAGATCTGTGCTGGACAAAACGGAGGCAGACAGGTTTTTCTCCGGGTACTCCGGTTTTCCCTGTCAAAATTTCATTCCAGCAACACTCTCCACTATCATTTCATTTCATCTGTCATTCATTTAATCATTGCCCCAGAGGAGTGCGTCAGGCCTCGGCAGCCGGGACAGTTCATATCCTCGCCGTTAGATGGGGGCTTCATTCATTCCATTCCTGACCCGGTCGGAGACTGGAAGCAGGCTGTGGATTTTCATTTTCAATATGATGATGACGATCACAAACAGGAAGGAGGACAGAGTGACAATGGGAATAACAATTCGTGTGGAACGACTGAGGAAAGTAGAGAGTTTCAAGTATCTGGGAAGCATGATCAAAGCAAATGGAGGAGAAGAGGATTCTCAGGAAGATACACGAGATTAAAGGGAGAAAGACCAATAGACAAGTGGCTGAAAGATGTGGAGAACTGCATGCAAAAGAAAGGGGATGACTGAACAAAGGTGAAGACGGAGAGATGGTGGGATGACAGAAGACGATGGAGAGGCTTATGTTCCAAACGAACCCAGGCAGTGGCTGAAAACTGTGCAAGATGATGAAGAAGATGGTGGAAAAATAAAACATTCCAACAGGTAAAGAAAGCAACTATTTTTCTTACCAAAAAAATGGGTATACATTTTTGACTCTCTTAAAACTTGTTCTTCTAATTTGTGGGCATACCATTGCAGTGGTTCAAATATTTCTGTGTCTCTGTAGTAATTGAGCTATACCAAGCTCTTATCAAATTGTTGGTTTCTGAAGTGTAATCTGTTCCTAGTTATGTACCGGTATTACATGCTTAAACATCTTTGCTGTCAATGTTGCCCACCTACATTTCCATATGAGCTTTAAAGTTCACTGTAAAATTCTCAGGATACATCAATACAAAATGACTAGTTTCTATCAATGCAAGGTTGACAAATCTGTATTTAAATAATAGAAATGTTAAATTATCTTGCTCTTTAAGGGTATTAATTCAATAGTGAAATAAATAAGATTTGTCTTGGCCAGTTGCGACCTTGAAGCAAAAGAAAGATAAATGAATGGCACAAGGGAGAAGGAAAGCCAGTCAGCTTTAAAAGCATATCCACTCGGTGAGTTGAGACAAATATGGGAATGTGACTGCCATTGCCCATTGTTGTAACTTTGTAATTTCTAGTGCCACCTTGTTCTATTTCTTTCCTCTACATTTGAAGATTTTTTCAAAATTGGGAAACTTGATTTTAATGACGGGAACTTCCATTTTGGATGAGCATCAGCAAAATCGATGACTTTCTTCTTATCAGCCAAGGACAGCAAAGTACGAGAGGAACTCGGCGAGGAATATTCCTTAGGATCGTAATCGTCGTTCACGTCTGTACGTTGAGAAGGAACCTGTTACGAATAAAATAGGACTGCATATAGTACAAGTGTGTGTGAGCAAAGAGAGAGAAAAAATCCACTTACCTCTTCATAAAGATTTTGATCGTTGCGATTGGTGTATACGTAATATCAAATCTTCATAATTTACTATGAAATTATTGTTCATAATTTTAACAACCTCCTCGGCAATTGCTTTACCCATAGCTGTTGCTACAGGACTCGCAGGCACAGAAGGATTGTCAATGATCATGCCTCTTCCTTTATAAATTGAAAAAGCATAATGAAGAGCACTGGTGAATTTTTAAAAAAATCTTCATCAAAGGTTGTAGTTTTGATTTTGTCACCAATCACTACACTGGTAGACAATGGTTTCCAATTCCAATACAATAATAATTTTTTGTGGACAATCATCGCAGACCCGAGGCGAGACGCTGTTCACACTGTTATAAACTGTCAGCAAAAGGGTATAGTAATGGCTGACTATAGCAGATTTGAAACAGCCTTGCTCTGAGCATACGAAAGAGAACCAAGTGATATGACAACAACAGAATGTTGCTACTGCAGGACAGCTGAAATCACCAACCACGCTCTACAGTAAATAAAAACTGTCTCATTTAAAACAATTCCTGCATAAATATATTAATTAAGTGTAGCCTCCGTGGCTTAGGCGGCAGCACGCCGGCCTCTCATCGCTGGATCCGTGGTTCAAATCCCGGTCACTCCATGTGAGATTTGTGCTGGACGAAGCGGAGGCAGACAGGTTTTTCCCTGTCACAAATTTCATTCCAGCGACACTCTCCACTATCATTTCATTTCGTCTTGTCATTCATTTAATCATTGCCCCAGGGGAGTGCGACAGGCTTCGGCAGCCGGTACAGTTCATATCCTCGCCGCTAGATGGGGGCTTCATTCATTCCATTCCCTGACCCGGTCAGACTACTGGAAGGAGGCTGTGGATTATTTTTTTTTCTTTCAATTTTAAGTGTATACATTTAACTGCTTAAATATATTTAAATGTTATAATTAATAGTTAAACATTGCAAGGAATAAACAAAATTCTTAAAAATAATGGTAGCAGCAAATTCGCCATGCCGCTGACTTGAAACTTGTTGAAAATAAATCCCTCAAACTCTACTAAAAAATCTTTAGAAATGGGTTTTACCTTTTCCTATGGCCCACTCCAGCGAGATATTCTAAGAACATGCATGGGGCATCTACCTGGTTCTACTCATACAGCTTGAGCCAAATGGTGAGTCCCGCGTTACACACTAGTACAGCCATCACAATAACACAGGTTATCACAAAATGCATGGGGCTATATGACCGCGATATCATAAGCAACTACAACTATTAATAATTAACTGATAAAAGTTCAAGGTAACAAAAGTAACTCAATTAAGCTAAAAATTGAAAAGCAGCAAAACACTTCCTGTTGAAGAATATCAGGAAAATATTTTGTCAATATCTTATTTAAAATCTAAAGAAAATGACAAAACAAAGACAGGATTTTGAAAATTGTAGTTGCAGTAACACTATGATTAGAATATCAAGTTTATTAGTTTAGCAAGTAACAAATAAGCTGCTTGCCTCTACCAGGAATTGAATGTTGGGAGGCTCAAGGCATTAACCATTGTGGTATGTTCTCTTCCAGGTTGAGGATCCTAACTACCTCCTCTCGAAATTCCTTCAGACTCCTGATTCCATTGACAGCCTTGCTCTCCTTTCTTCCTCCAACATCCTTAGAAATGTAAGACTCTTTTTGGTTTAATGTTACCCTGTGGACCCAGTTCTTAGTGATAAGGAGTGGCATGGCAGTACTGGCAATGCTGTCCATCACAGTTAGTACAGTCACAACTAAAACACAGGATACCGGGCAAATTCTGTACTCACCTAAGCCCATGGAGTTGATGACCATGATTTCTACTAGATTGAAACAATAATTTTAAAAATTATACTTGGTGTTGAGTTTAAAACTTCATTTATTCTGTATAATGAACATCTCTCTTCAGGTCAAGGTATGGTGCCATTATTTTACAGATTTAAAGCTATGGTTTAGCTACAACTAGGGTCACTTAGATAATTATACAAGATGCATCTAAAAGGTTTTGTGAATGATACCATAAATCAAAGAAAACAAGTTACAAAGTAAGTACTCTCCATTGGCCACAATACAGCTGCTGGAAACTGGCAGCTAGGAATCTTTTGAAATCGGTCAATGCACAGATGTCACAAGTCTTTGTATGTCAGCACAGTGTGTGCTTTTACAGGATTCCCTTGAGGTGGGGAAACAAAAAGAAGTCTGCAGGCAGAGAGAACAGCTACACTCTCCTTAGCCAAGAAGTTGCGCTCACGGATCACAGTGTGTTGTGGAAAAGACTCCAGTTTCTGGCCAAACATGCTGGGTGCATAGCAGCATTCCCATAGAATGCAGGGTTGGCGATTTGACCCTCCAGTAGGAATTCCTTGGCGTTGTGGCTAACATTCTTAGCTGCCATTGCAAAGGTCCGTGCTCGATTCCCAGCTCTGCCAAGAAATGTAATTCTGGTCTGAGGGCTGGATCGGGGTACACTCAGCCACTGAGAAGAGGTGGGTTGGATTTCCACCTCAGCCATCCTAGAAGTGGTTTACCATGGTTTCCCATTTCTGCTCCGGGCAAATGCCGGGATGTTACCTAAATAAAGGCAATGACCGTGTCTCTTCAAATCCTACCCCCAATTATAAATACACACACTACCATCACAGTGACACAGGTTATCAGACAGATTCAACACAGAGCTACGTGACCACAATGTCACAAAGCCCCTAATGAAACCATAACAAGAATTATTCCTGGTGGATCATGACATTGCTCACCAAAAAGGTCTTGATCCTGAATTTTGTAGGCAACTCTTTTTGGGATGTGGAGAAGCCGGTCTCTGGATCAGCTATCATTGTCTGTGAAGATGGATCTTGGTCACTTATGTCTGTGTTGCCTTCTGCTTGTCAGTCAATGTGCATGCTACAAATACAGAACAGATCTTGTGCTCACACAAATTGTAGTGAATGATGGTGTTCAAACTGTCTTTGCTAATCCCTTCTCAGAGCCCTGCCAGCCTCTGTAGTACTTGCTCGATGTTTTCTGCGGTTCTGCTTGTTGACTGTGGACCTGGACATGGCGAATAATGGAGAGTTTCCTGTCAGTCCTGAAAGTGTTTGAACCAGTTGTAAACTGTTCCATACAGTTGCACCAACATTACATCCGCTTCCGTTGCCATTCTTCCCAATTTGTAACAAAACCTGTTGCTCCATTGCACTATGACTAGAGTCTTCACACTCGATGCTTCTGGCTGCAGCTCCTTGTGAGCTTCTCGAGATGTGTACCATTGTGATTTGGGTGCATTCACCATACATTTTAGGTGCATGTTGTATAATAAGAATTGTGCTATGCAATGTTCTTTTGCCAAGACTAGTAATAACAGTTTAGGATTTGCATATTTGCTCACATCGCTACATCAGTCGTTTTAGGAAGGCTTGATGCAATATCATTGATTCTGATTGGCTGGATCAAGCTTCTCCCTTAATTTTTGTTAATGCATAACCAACCAAGGTGTTGGCCGAGGACTGTTTCGCTGATGAGGAAGACAATGATCAACGATCTCAAGTTGCAAGGCTCAACTGTTATTATTGAGACTCTAGCTACAATTACCTTGATCAGGTAGGAGAAACTTAACATGGACTTTTGGACCATGTGTATTGATACAAATTGTTGCCTTCATTACATTGAGAATCACCTCAGATGCGTTGTTTATGAGGCTTTATGTATCACTGCATTAATTTAAAATTTTGCTTTATGGAATAAATTGTAACATCCCTATACAGAATCCTACATGACTTCGCACCCACACACTTCACTTCAAAAACATAGACGGCTGTGCGGAGGATGACAGCTCATTGGCTAGAGCCCAAGATTAGCAAGCATCATGTCTTCCAAATAAATTGGCTTCCTAATAATGATGGTGTGAATCTCAAATGGGGTCAGTAAGATTAGTTTAATATTGAGTAGAGACCACTTAAACAGCATCTGTTTACCTATACATTAACATCACAGCCCACATAATATATACTACATTGTAAAGGGAAATTCTTACTTACCCTCAATGTCTGTTGTCATGTATAACGATGTATGAGTTTGGATGAACATATACATGTCTACAACTACCGACACTGCACTAGATGTGGCTTCTATGTATCTTGCCAGCAGTCTTTATTCCCTCAAAAATAAATTTATGTATCATAGTATAATCTAAATAAAAGAGAGTCATGGTATATATTGCAGTAATGAATGATGTGTGAGAAACTACGCACACACTCTCTCTACTTTGGTGTTGCAGAGTCAAAACATGGAATAATGGATATGTTAAAGCTGTGCACACCAATCCCAAAACATATCAATGTTAAGACTGTGCACACTAATCCCAATAGACCCCAGCCCGAAACATATCAATGTTAAGACTGTGCACACCAATCCCAAAACATACCAATGTTAAGACTGCGCACACTAATCCCAAAACATATCAATGTTAAGACTGTGCACACTAATCCCAATAGACCCCAGCCCGAAACATATCAATGTTATGACTGTGCACACCAATCCCAAAACATATCAATGTTAAGACTGTGCACACTAATCCCAATAGACCCCAGCCCAAAACATATCAATGTTAAGACTGTGCACACTAATCCCAATAGACCCCAGCCCAAAACATATCAATGTTAAGACTGTGCACACTAATCCCAATAGACCCCAGCCTGAAACATATCAATGTTAAGACTGTGCACACTAATCCCAATAGACCCCAGCCCAAAACATATCAATGTTAAGACTGTGCACACTAATCCCAATAGACCCCAGCCCAAAACATATCAATGTTAAGACTGCGCACACTAATCCCAATAGACCCCAGCCTGAAACATATCAAAGTTAAGACTGTGCACACTAATCCCAATAGACCCCAGCCCGAAACATATCAATGTTAAGACTGCGCACACTAATCCCAATAGACCCCAGCCCGAAACATATCAATGTTAAGACTGTGCACACCAATCCCAAAACATATCAATGTTAAGACTGTGCACACTAATCCCAATAGACCCCAGCCCAAAACATATAAATGTTAAGACTGTGCACACTAATCCCAATAGACCCCAGCCCAAAACATATCAATGTTAAGACTGTGCACACTAATCCCAATAGACCCCAGCCCAAAACATATCAATGTTAAGACTGTGCACACTAATCCCAATAGACCCCAGCCTGAAACATATCAATGTTAAGGCTGTGCACACTAATCCCAATAGACCCCAGCCCGAAACATATCAATGTTAAGACTGTGCACACTAATCCCAATATACCCCAGCCCGAAACATATCAATGTTAAGACTGCGCACACTAATCCCAATAGACCCCAGCCCGAAACATATCAATGTTAAGACTGTGCACACCAATCCCAAAGCATATCAATGTTAAGACTGCGCTCACTAATCCCAATAGACCCCAGCCCGAAACATATCAATGTTAAGACTGCGCACACTAATCCCAATAGACCCCAGCCCGAAACATATCAATGTTAAGACTGTGCACACCAATCCCAATAGACCCCAGCCCGAAACATATCAATGTTAAGACTGTGCACACCAATCCCAATAGACCCCAGCCCAAAATGAATGTTAAGACTGTGCACACCAATCCCAATAGACCCCAGCCCGAAACATATCAATGTTAAGACTGTGCACACCAATCCCAATATATCCCCAGCCCAAAATCAATGTTAAGACTGTGCACACCAATCCCAATAGACCCCAGCCCGAAACATATCAATGTTAAGACTGTGCACACCAATCCCAATAGAACCCAGCCCGAAACATATCAATGTTAAGACTGTGCACACCAATACCAAAACATATCAATGTTAAGACTGTGCACACCAATCCCAAAACATATCAATGTTAAGACTGCGCACACTAATCCCAATAGACCCCCAGCCCGAAACATATCAATGTTAAGACTATGCACACCAATCCCAATAGACCCCAGCCCGAAACATATCAATGTTAAGACTGTGCACACTAATCCCAATAGACCCCCCAGCCCGAAACATATCAATGTTAAGACTGTGCACACCAATCCCAAAACATATCAATGTTAAGACTGTGCACACCAATCCCAATAGACCCCCAGCCCAAAACATATCAATGTTAAGACTGTGCACACCAATCCCAATAGAACCCAGCCCGAAACATATCAATGTTAAGACTGTGCACACCAATCCCAATAGACCCCCAGCCCGAAACATATCAATGTTAAGACTGTGCCCACCAATCCCAATAGAACCCAGCCCGAAACATATCAATGTTAAGACTGTGCACACCAATCCCAAAACATATCAATGTTAAGACTGTGCACACCAATCACAATAGACCCCAGCCCGAAACATATCAATGTTAAGACTGTGCACACCAATCCCAAAACATATCAATGTTAAGACTGCGCACACTAATCCCAATAGACCCCAGCCCGAAACATATCAATGTTAAGACTGTGCACACCAATCCCAAAACATATCAATGTTAAGACTGCGCACACTAATCCCAATAGACCCCCAGCCCGAAACATATCAATGTTAAGACTGTGCACACCAATCCCAAAACATATCAATGTTAAGACTGCACACACCAATCCCAATAGACCCCAGCCCAAAATCAATGTTAAGACTGTGCACACCAATACCAATAAACCCCCAGCCCAAAATCAATGTTAAGACTGTGCACACGAATCCCAATAGACCCCAGCCCGAAACATATCAATGTTAAGACTGTGCACACCAATCCCAATAGACCCCAGCCCAAAACATATCAATGTTAAGACTGTGCACACCAATCCCAATAGAACCCAGCCCGAAACATATCAATGTTAAGACTGAGCACACCCATCCCAAAACATATCAATGTTAAGACTGTGCACACCAATCCCAAAACATATCAATGTTAAGACTGTGCACACCAATCTCAATAGACCCCCAGCCCGAAACATATCAATGTTAAGACTGTGCACACCAATCCCGAAACATATCAATGTTAAGACTGCGCACACTAATCCCAATAGACCCCCAGCCCGAAACATATCAATGTTAAGACTGTGCACACCAATCCCAAAACATATCAATGTTAAGACTGTGCACACCAATCCCAAAACATATCAATGTTAAGACTGCGCACACTAATCCCAATAGACCCCCAGCCCGAAACATATCAATGTTAAGACTGTGCACACCAATCCCAAAACATATCAATGTTAAGACTGCACACACCAATCCCAATAGACCCCAGCCCAAAATCAATGTTAAGACTGTGCACACCAATACCAATAAACCCCCAGCCCAAAATCAATGTTAAGACTGTGCACACTTATCCCAATAGACCCCCAGCCCAAAATCAATGTTAAGACTGTGCACACCAATCCCAATAGACCCCCAGCCCGAAACATATCGTGTTAAGACTGTGCACACCAATCCCAATAGACCCCAGCCCGAAACATATCAATGTTAAGACTGTGCACACCAATCCCAAAACATATCAATGTTCAGACTGCGCACACTAATCCCAATAGACCCCAGCCCGAAACATATCAATGTTAAGACTGTGCACACCAATCCCAATAGACCCCAGCCCGAAACATATCAATGATAAGACTGTGCACACCAATCCCAAAACATATCAATGTTAAGACTGCGCACACTAATCCCAATAGACCCCAGCCCGAAACATATCAATGTTAAGACTGTGCCCACCAATCCCAATAGAACCCAGCCCGAAACATATCAATGTTAAGACTGTGCACACCAATCCCAATAGAACCCAGCCCGAAACATATCAATATTAAGACTGTGCACACCAATCCCAATAGACCCCCAGCCCGAAACATATCAATGTTAAGACTGTGCCCACCAATCCCAATAGAACCCAGCCCGAAACATATCAATGTTAAGACTGAGCACACCAATCCCAAAACATATCAATGTTAAGACTGTGCACACCAATCACAATAGACCCCAGCCCGAAACATATCAATGTTAAGACTGTGCACACCAATCCCAAAACATATCAATGTTAAGACTGCGCACACTAATCCCAATAGACCCCAGCCCGAAACATATCAATGTTAAGACTGTGCACACCAATCCCAAAACATATCAATGTTAAGACTGCGCACACTTATCCCAATAGACCCCCAGCCCGAAACATATCAATGTTAAGACTGTGCACACCAATCCCAAAACATATCAATGTTAAGACTGCACACACCAATCCCAATAGACCCCAGCCCAAAATCAATGTTAAGACTGTGCACACCAATACCAATAAACCCCCAGCCCAAAATCAATGTTAAGACTGTGCACACGAATCCCAATAGACCCCAGCCCGAAACATATCAATGTTAAGACTGTGCACACCAATTCCAATAGACCCCAGCCCAAAACATATCAATGTTAAGACTGTGCACACCAATCCCATTAGAACCCAGCCCGAAACATATCAATGTTAAGACTGAGCACACCAATCCCAAAACATATCAATGTTAAGACTGTGCACACCAATCCCAAAACATATCAATGTTAAGACTATGCACACCAATCTCAATAGACCCCCAGCCCGAAACATATCAATGTTAAGACTGTGCACACCAATCCCGAAACATATCAATGTTAAGACTGCGCACACTAATCCCAATAGACCCCCAGCCCGAAACATATCAATGTTAAGACTGTGCTCACCAATCCCAAAACATATCAATGTTAAGACTGCGCACACCAATCCCAAAACATATCAATGTTAAGACTGCGCACACTAATCCCAATTGACCCCTAGCCCGAAACATATCAATGTTAAGACTGTGCACACCAATCCCAAAACATATCAATGTTAAGACTGCACACACCAATCCCAATAGACCCCAGCCCAAAATCAATGTTAAGACTGTGCACACCAATACCAATAAACCCCCAGCCCAAAATCAATGTTAAGACTGTGCACACTAATCCCAATAGACCCCCGGCCCAAAATCAATGTTAAGACTGTGCACACCAATCCCAATAGACCCCCAGCCCGAAACATATCGTGTTAAGACTGTGCACACCAATCCCTATAGACCCCCAGCTCGAAACATATCAATGTTAAGACTGTGCACACTAATCCCAATAGACCCCAGCCCAAAATCAATGTTAAGACTGTGCACACGAATCCCAATAGACCCCAGCCCAAAACATATCAATGTTAAGACTGTGCACACTAATCCCAATAGACCCCCAGCCCGAAACATATCAATGTTAAAACTGTGCACACCAATCCCAATAGACCCCCGCCCGAAACATATCAATGTTAAGACTGTGCACACCAATCCCAATAAACCCCCATCCCGAAACATATCAATGTTAAGACTGTGCACACCAATCCCAATAGACCGCAGCCCGAAACATATCAATGTTAAGACAGTGCACACCAATACCAAAACATATCAATGTTAAGACTGTGCACACCAATACCAAAACATATCAATGTTAAGACTGTGCACACCAATCCCAATAGACCCCAGCCCGAAACATATCAATGTTAAGACTGTGCACACCAATCCCAATAGACCTCCAGCCCGAAGCATATCAATGTTAAGACTGTGCACACCAATTCCAAAACATATCAATGTTAAGACTGTGCACACCAATCCCAATAGACCCCCCAGCCCGAAACATATCAATGTTAAGACTGTGCACACCAATCCCAATAGACCCCCAGCCCGAAACATATCAATGTTAAGACTGTGCACACCAATCCCAATAGACCCCAGCCCGAAACATATCAATGTTAAGACTGTGCACACAAATACCAATAGACCCCCAGCCCGAAACATATCAATGTTAAGACTGTGCACACCAATCCCAATAGACCCCATCCCAAAACATATCAATGTTAAGACTGTGCACACCAATCCCAATAGACCCCAGCCCGAAACATATCAATGTTAAGACTGTGCACACCAATCCCAAAACATATCAATGTTAAGACTGCGCACACTAATCCCAATAGACCCCAGCCCGAAACATATCAATGTTAAGACTGTGCACACCAATCCCAATAGACCCCAGCCCGAAACATATCAATGATAAAACTGTGCACACCAATCCCAAAACATATCAATGTTAAGACTGCGCACACTAATCCCAATAGACCCCAGCCCGAAACATATCAATGGTAAGACTGCGCACACTAATCCCAATAGACCCCCCAGCCCGAACATATCAATGTTAAGACTGTGCACACCAATCCCAAAACATATCAATGTTAAGACTGTGCACACCAATCCCAAAACATATCAATGTTAAGACTGTGCACACCAATCCCAAAACATATCAATGTTAAGACTGTGCACACCAATCCCAATAGAACCCAGCCCGAAACATATCAATGTTAAGACTGTGCACACCAATCCCAATAGACCTCCAGCCCGAAACATATCAATGTTAAGACTGTGCACACCAATTCCAAAACATATCAATGTTAAGACTGTGCACACCAATCCCAATAGACCTCCAGCCCGAAACATATCAATGTTAAGACTGTGCACACCAATTCCAAAACATATCAATGTTAAGACTGTGCACACCAATCCCAATAGACCCCAGCCCGAAACATATCAATGATAAGACTGTGCACACCAATACCAAAACATATCAATGTTAAGACTGTGCACACCAATCCCAATAGACCCCAGCCCGAAACATATCAATGTTAAGACTGTGCACACCAATCCCAATAGACCTCCAGCCCGAAACATATCAATGTTAAGACTGTGCACACCAATTCCAAAATATATCAATGTTAAGACTGTGCACACCAATCCCAATAGACCCCCCAGCCCGAAACATATCAATGTTAAGACTGTGCCCACCAATCCCAATAGACCCCCAGCCCGAAACATATCAATGTTAAGACTGTGCACACCAATCCCAATAGAACCCAGCCCGAAACATATCAATGTTAAGACTGTGCATACCAATCCCAATAGACCCCCAGCCCGAAACATATCAATGTTAAGACTGTGCACACCAATCCCAAAACATATCAATGTTAATACTGCGCACACTAATCCCAATAGACCCCAGCCCGAAACATATCAATGTTAAGACTGTGCACACCAATCTCAATAGACCCCCAGCCCGAAACATATCAATGTTAAGACTGTGCACACCAATTCCGAAACATATCAATGTTAAGACTGCACACACTAATCCCAATAGACCCCCAGCCCGAAACATATCAATGTTAAGACTGTGCACACCAATCCCAAAACATATCAATGTTAAGACAGTGCACACCAATCCCAAAACATATCAATGTTGAGACTGTGCACACCAATCCCAATAGACCCCCCAGCCCGAAACATATCAATGTTAAGACTGTGCACACCAATCTCAATAGACCCCCAGCCCGAAACATATCAATGTTAAGACTGTGCACACCAATTCCGAAACATATCAATGTTAAGACTGCACACACTAATCCCAATAGACCCCCAGCCTGAAACATATCAATGTTAAGACTGTGCACACCAATTCCGAAACATATCAATGTTAAGACTGCCCACACTAATCCCAATAGACCCCCAGCCCGAAACATATCAATGTTAAGACTGTGCACACCAATCCCAAAACATATCAATGTTAAGACTGCACACACCAATCCCAATAGACCCCAGCCCAAAATCAATGTTAAGACTGTGCACACCAATACCAATAAACCCCCAGCCCAAAATCAATGTTAAGACTGTGCACACTAATCCCAATAGACCCCCAGCCCAAAATCAATGTTAAGACTGTGCACACCAATCCCAATAAACCCCCAGCCAGAAACATATCAATGTTAAGACTGTGCACACCAATCCCAATAGACCCCCAGCCCGAAACATATCAATGTTAAGACTGTGCACACTAATCCCAATAGACCCCAGCCCAAAATCAATGTTAATACTGTGCACACTAATCCCAATAGACCCCCAGCCCAAAATCAATGTCAAGACTGTGCACACCAATCCCAATAGACCCCCAGCCGGAGACATATCAATGTTAAGACTGTGCACACCAATCCCAATAGACCCCCAGCCCGAAACATATCAATGTTAAGACTGTGCACACCAATCCCAATAGACCTCCAGCCCGAAACATATCAATGTTAAGACTGTGCACACCAATTCCAAAACATATCAATGTTAAGACTGTGCACACCAATCCCAATAGACCCCCCAGCCCGAAACATATCAATGTTATGACTGTGCACACCAATCCCAATAAACCCCCATCCCGAAACATATCAATGTTATGACTGTGCACACCAATCCCAATAGACCCCAGCCCGAAACATATCAATGTTAAGACTGTGCACACCAATCCCAATAGACCTCCAGCCCGAAGCATATCAATGTTAAGACTGTGCACACCAATTCCAAAACATATCAATGTTGAGACTGTGCACACCAATCCCAATAGACCCCCCAGCCCGAAACATATCAATGTTAAGACTGTGCACACCAATCCCAATAGACCCCCAGCCCGAAACATATCAATGTTAAGACTGTGCACACCAATCCCAATAGACCCCAGCCCGAAACATATCAATGTTAAGACTGTGCACACCAATACCAATAGACCCCCAGCCCAAAACATATCAATGTTAAGACTGTGCACACCAATCCCAATAGACCCCATCCCGAAACATATCAATGTTAAGACTGTGCACACCAATCCTAATAGACCCCAGCCCGAAACATATCAATGTTAAGACTGTGCACACCAATCCCAAAACATATCAATGTTAAGACTGCGCACACTAATCCCAATAGACCCCAGCCCGAAACATATCAATGTTAAGACTGTGCACACCAATCCCAATAGACCCCAGCCCGAAACATATCAATGATAAGACTGCGCACACCAATCCCAAAACATATCAATGTTAAGACTGCGCACACTAATCCCAATAGACCCCAGCCCGATAAATATCAATGTTAAGACTGTGCACACCAATCCCAAAACATATCAATGTTAAGACTGTGCACACCAATCCCAAAACATATCAATGTTAAGACTGCGCACACTAATCCCAATAGACCCCCCAGCCCGAAACATATCAATGTTAAGACTGTGCACACCAATCCCAAAACATATCAATGTTAAGACTGTGCACACCAATTCCAAAACATATCAATGTTAAGACTGTGCACACCAATCCCAATAGACCTCCAGCCCGAAACATATCAATGTTAAGACTGTGCACACCAATTCCAAAACATATCAATGTTAAGACTGTGCACACCAATCCCAATAGACCCCAGCCCGAGACATATCAATGATAAGACTGTGCACACCAATACCAAAACATATCAATGTTAAGACTGTGCACACCAATCCCAATAGACCCCAGCCCGAAACATATCAATGTTAAGACTGTGCACACCAATCCCAATAGACCTCCAGCCCGAAACATATCAATGTTAAGACTGTGCACACCAATTCCAAAACATATCAATGTTAAGACTGTACACACCAATCCCAATAGACCCCCCATCCCGAAACATATCAATGTTAAGACTGTGCACACCAATCCCAATAGACCCCCAGCCCGAAACATATCAATGTTAAGACTGTGCACACCAATCCCAATAGACCCCCAGCCCGAAACATATCAATGTTAAGACTGTGCACACCAATCCCAAAACATATCAATGTTAAGACTGTACACACCAATGTTAATTTAAGAAACTGAAAGGCTGACTGTCAGTGAACAGCAAGTACACCTCCATATATGAATGTCAATACCTATATATTACTTCTCACCTGGTGGTCATGTGCTGTTTGAGGTAAATGAAATGCATATGTGAATTGCATGGTCACATCTGATTATGTAGGATAAACCATGTTTTCTGGTGTAATGCTATGAATACTGGGTTACAGCTGTGGAGGGGTGTGTTACATTTGAACTGTATAAACCATATTGAATATTGTTTTTATGACAAGAAATAATTCTAAAATATTCAGAAACACCCAGAAGAGGAGTTGACATTCGAGTCGATGAAGAAGATCTTGGCGGAGTCTCCTGAGAGCAAGAAGGAAGCGGAGGAAGAGAGACGTCTTCAGCTGAGCGAGACTTTCAGGACGGCAAAATTCGAGGATCTCGTGAGTCGAACTCAGGCCAAGGTAAGTGAACACTGTGTGGCACTGTAATTCCAATTGCTAGCCAGTAAAAGTGAAGTCTCACAGAATACCGGGCAGATATTAGTTTCGAAAGACATGCCCCATAGCTTAATTTCAATTATGAACTTTTAAAATAATACAGTATCTATAATTATTCATTTGTGACAGAGCGTTGGTGACCTTTTGTCAGTGTTAATACTTACTATATCCTATACAAATGTATAACTTTCACTCAAAAGAGTCTAAAACCTACAATGCAATTCAACAGCACTCAGCGTTCACACAGTGTCAGCCCAGAATCGAGCAACATCAGTTCCCAGCTAGTAGGTCATATGTGGAGTAGTTCCCTGCGGTCACAGAGTTGACCTGAGAACTCAGCTCAATGATCTCCATGTTGCCCATCACCCAAACAAGCTGCCAAAGGTTGAATATTCAGGGCAGTGGTAGTATTGAGGAAACAAGGGTTGGGTCCCCTTGAGGTCCATTTTAGTCGTTTCACATCTTCTAATACCTCTCTTCTTGCAACGTGTGAAGCGGCACCTCTCCAGATTCGTTGAGAACTTTGTGTGGGCTGAGCTAAACTACTCTGACGTGAAGATACCCGCAGCAAGAGCAGACGTCTTCAGCCCAGTTCGATGTACTTGAGGTCATGCTACGAGGGCAATTCAGAAACTAACCTCCGATTGGTCACAGTGCGGGTAGTGGGGGGAGTAGCGCGCCATCTGTGCATTCACGCGCTCAGCAGGTCAGTCGGCAGCAAGCCGTAGTCGAGTGAACATCGTACCTGCGCTAGTTTAGTTTTTGTGGCAGTTTGAAATGTGTGCTGCAATAGAAAATCCCGCCAAATGTGAAGTGCGTGCTGTTATACGGTTTTTTACAGCCAAAGGATACTCTGCAGCAGCTATTCATCGTGAGCTTTGTGCCGTGTACGGACCAAAAGTTATGAGTGAAGGAGTTGTCCGTGAATGGGTACGTTTATTTAAAAGTGGACGAGAAAACGTTCATGATGAAGAGAGGAGTGGTAGGCCATCCTTGGTACTGACGAACTCGTTCAGACAGTTGATGCAAAAGTTCGTGAATATCGACGTTTCACAATGGCGGAGTTGTCTACTAATTTTCCACAGATTTCTAAGACTCTTTTGTACGAGATAGTGACAGCAAGATTGGGTTACCGTAAGTTCTGTGCACGATGGGTGCCCAAAATTCTTACCGACCACCACAAAACTCAAAGAATGGCCTCTGCATTAGACTTTCTGTCACGTTATGCGGACGAAGGAGAACCATTGTTAAACAGAATCGTGACCGGGGACCCTGAGACAAAAGAACAATCAAAGATGTGGGCACATTCAGATTCGCCTACCAAACCAAAAAAAGCCCGGCAAGATTTTTCTGCCAGAAAACTGATGGCAACGGTGTTTTGGGATGCCAAAGGGGTGTTGTTGGTTGAATTCATGGAACGTGGGACGACCATTAATCAAGACGTGTACTGTGAAACACTAAAAACATTACGACGGGCTATACAGAACAAACGCCGTGGTATGCTGACTTCCGGTATCGTTTTTTTGCACGATAACGCCCGTCCGCACTCTGCTCGCAGAACAACAGCCCTTCTTGAGTCCTTCAAGTGGGACGTTTTCAACCATCCACCTTACAGCCCAGATCTGGCGCCAAGCGATTATCACCTCTTCATGCATATGAAGAAATGGCTCGGGTCCCAGCGGTTTGATGACGACGAAGAGCTCAAAGATGCGGTCACAGGCTGGCTCAAGGCACAAGCGGGTGATTTTTATGCAGAAGGAATTTCAAAGCTTGTGAAGAGATACGATAAGTGCCTCAATCGTTATGGAGACTATGTCGAAAAATAGTGCAAAGATGTAGTTGTAAGATGTATATATTAAAATATTTTTACTTAACTTGGTGTATTTTTTTCAATCAACCGGAGGTTAGTTTCTGAATTGCCCTCGTATTATGGACCCAGTCCAGGGTAACTCCAATCTAGACATAGCTTCTTGGAAGGCTAACAGCTGGTCGACAAGTCATCCAGTGCTCTTGTGAGCAATACTTCAAAGGTCTCAATATCTTCACGCTGGACAGCCTAAGCCAGATCACCAGTAAGGGGTTAGTCGTTTCTGCAAATGTTAAAGAAAATGAGTAAAAAGACCACTCTGATGGAGTCCATCCTGTTGTTCTCTCCATCTGCTATTCCTTCCTTGAAACCCGACAAAGAACCTTTTATTCTGGAGGAGAGTTTCATTGATTTTCATGAAACCATAGGACCTAGTGATGTGATGAGCCGTGGAACCCACAAAAAACACTTTGCTGATCCATGCTCTGTGTGCTGGGTAAGATTTAGACGTTCCTACCAGACCTGATTACTCTGGTGTCAGGCATTCCATGAGCATCGTCTCAAACATCTTATATATGTGACAAAGCAGTGATGTGCATCCTTGCCTGGTTTCAGGGTGACAATCACTCCATACCCTATGAGGCAGCTGTTAAGAAATGCTACAACCCACTAATTTGTTCAATCTGTTCCACTCTCATATCATCCAAACCCGTTGCCTGGCCATCAATGGTCTTCTTGCTGGTGATATCTATTGTGAAGTCACTGGTCTCCATGTCCAGTTGTTCTACCTTCCAATGGCTTATCTTGACTATATTGGAGACCAATCAAGAAGTATTCAAAGAAACATTCCTTTGCCATAGCTTCTACTTTTCTATCAGATAGTGAAGAGTTGAGACACAGCATGAAACACCCAAGTATTGAGATATGATTGCAGATAGCCTTGTCCCCCATGCAGCCTTCTCAGTGGCAAACATTTAAAATTTAATGTAAGAAAAGGAAGGTTCCACAGCCACATAAACTGACTGAGCAAATGTGGAGTGCTGATGTGTACCTCACGCCCCCTGTGCCAGCGGCAGTTATATAGGAGACGTTGTGCGAGCTGACACCGTTTGAAGGGTATATGGTGGTCGGTGCCCGACGGATGGGAAGTGTGATTTCGGGCAAAATGAACCTAGTTGGCTGGTTGGTTCCTTAGTTTAGGGGCTGCGACAACGCGGTCATGTAGCCCCGTGTACTTTGGGTGTGTGTAGAATCTGTCTGATAACCAGTGTTGATTGTGGTAACTGTATTAGTGTGTGTTTCTGTTACCATTATAGGCGAGTTGCATACGACTGTTTATGTTCGACGATAATTATAACTATTTTATGTTCGAACATAAAATATTATTCATAAATGTATGTCGAAATATCGCCAGTTTTATGTACTGAACAGAGCGCATGGGACGCAGAGAATACCTTGTAGCTGACCATGGCCTTCTCAAATACACCACGCAGTGAAATTTAAAATAGGAGGCCGTGGAAGTCAGCGCAGATGTGTTGCTACCCTTACCTAATTGGTCACACAACTGTTTCTTGAGCTCTGATTGGTGGGAGAAGCTGTTTCATAATGAGAAAACTAGAGTTATAATGACCCTCATTATGATACAGTTTTCTGACATATATTTACATTTCGACATCGTCGAACATAAAGATAAAGATATGTTCCCAACGGTTTTAGAGCAGCCAAATAATTAATAGCACAAAGCAAGTAAGAAATGAAGGGAAATTGCGGTGAGGAGGTACGTATCATCATCAGCTAGTGACAGGTAAGGTAAAGAAATTAAAAATACAACTTGCCCCTCCCCCCGGAAAGAAATCCTGCGGGTGCCTATGCTTGAACAGCGTGGGTTTACTTGAATAGAATTGGGAAACTGACTATATTAACCCCTCAGGCCGGCTATTTAATCCGGAGGTTTTCACTTCTCCGGCGGTATTTAAATTGAAGCTCAGCAGAGGTTTCGACACCAACAAGGTAAAAAATTAATATTGTTAAATCTACGAAATATAACGTAATGAAATTTTTAGGATTACTTACCGAAATCATGTCCAATGTTTCTCAATAATATATGTGACGACTGCTCTTCAGGGTTGTCCATAATCACATGCAATATTTACAAAAGTATAATAATTTGATAAGTTCCACATTTGTTATTTGTTTCAGGTATGTTTACAATGAAAGCAAGATGTTTACATGATAATGTTCAATCTACATATATACATATTTTTCGGGTATAATTTCCAGGAAAAGCTGAATTTTGAAAAGCTTTTTAGGCCCAGTGTATGCATCCCGTGTCGAATTTTCAACAAAATGTAAATATCGCAATATTATTTCAAACCTGTTCCTTTGCATTGTTTGAGGGAATATAGGGGTGCAATAGCTCTTTAGAGTAGGTTTCTGCATCATCCCCATCAACAATACAAGCCACAAGAACACATAAATGTTGTCCCCTGTCACTGACTCTCACTTCCTGGCGCGTGACCTTGGTTTCAAGGGCGCGCCACCATACATTCTGCCGCATAGGCCTACATATTTGTTTCTCAAACTAGTTCAATCACATTGTCGAAAGCAGCAAAAAACAGACGTGAAATGCCTTCTTGTACCCGGCATACCCGTGAAGGGGATCTTTTGTGTGCTTGTGTCGAAGTCTACCTCTTGCCACAAACCCTGAACAGCATTCGTTGTTATTACAGCTGAAGCTATTTCTTCCTTGTCTGGGCTGTCTCCCACTTCTCCAGTAACATCATGCTGTGCATAGTCCGTATTGTCATAAAATAATTAGCAAAAAAGGTTTACTAAATATAGTCCTAAACTCCAAATTGATGGGAGAAGAAACAAACACCGACATCCATTGGTCACAACCGGAAACAGACAGTTATATTCAAAAAAGTACATTTGACTTGTACGGTATACAAAAACAAAAGAAGAACACTATGAGAAATACAAAAACAAAAGAAACACACTTTGAGAATTTGTGAATGCAAACTCACACTTCCCCCCATTCACAAATTGCAAAAAAAAAACTTAAAACCTAAAATAAAATATACATAACTAGCATTACACTAACAACAAACATTTGTACTAAAATACAGACATGGATCACATTTGCTTTGATTTAAGCCAAGCTTGACAAGTTGTGCAGTGATACAATTGTGCCAATCTTTACCAGCTTGACATAAACCGTAAATACTCTTGTTGAGTTTTAGCACATAGTCTGGGTACTCTACACTGCGAAAACCTTCTGGTTGACTTATAAATACAGTTTCCTTAATTTTGCTATTAAGGTATGCCGATACAATGTCCAAATGACAATTATCCCATTCATGCTCTACTCCTATGGCTATAAGGGTCCTAATAGTTTTTCTTTTTACCACAGGACTGTAGGATTCAAGGAAATCTGTACCCTTTATCTGATTGAAACCTTGAGCTACTAAACGTGCTAAGTACTTCACCTTCTTGGTTTCGTTTAGTTTTATACACCCATTTGGTGCCTATGACAGTCTTGCCACCTGAATCTTCTGCAAGTGTCCACACATTATGTTTTTCCAAGAGGGCAATCTCTTGGTTCATTGCCTCAAACCATTTATCTTTGTCATCTCGTGAGGTGGCTTCTTGAAAAGACAACGGATCGTTATATTCTGACCTCAACATGACAATACGACATTTGACCTTGACTTCATTACAACACACACACTTACTGGGAAGTTTTCTCTCTCTACTCGACCTGCGTAATACTGTGTGTTCAGGCTGTAATGGAGCGTCTATTACGACATCAGAATCTGACAAAGAGGCATCACTATCACTTGTTACAGAATTTTCATTTCCTGATTCGGCTACTTCGTGTTCAAACACGTCACCTCCACAATCTTTCTGCTCGACAAACACTTCTCCAACTGTTCTAGGTTCACAATCTATCTGAGTTACAGGTTTTTCCTGGGCTTTTACAGAAAACGGAAATACATCTTCAACAAATTCTACATTCCTGGATTTAATGACACATTTCTTTTCGATGTCCCATACACGGTAGCCCCTCGAGTCATCGGGGTACCCTAGCATTGCACCAACATTTGCCCTTGGCACTAACTTTTCCACATTACGTTTATGGATCCAAACTTTACAACCAAATGATTTTAACATAAGCAATTCCTGGTCTGACAACTTTCTACTCGTCCACAGTTCAAATGGGATGTTCTTTACAGTTGATGACACACACCTATTCTTTATATAGCAGGCTGTGCTGATGGCTTCCCCCCAAAATTGAACTGGCATGCCTGACTGAATGAGCATGCACCTACTAGTGGTGAGAAGTTGCTGGTTGAGGCGTTCAGCAACACCATTCTGTTGGGGAGAGTAAGCCATTGTTAACCTACGAACAATACCTTCCTTTTCAAGATAGTTACAAAACTCTGTACTTAAATACTCGCCACCGTTGTCTGAATGGAAAGATTTCAACTTGGTCCCTTGTGCTGTCTCCATTAGGGCCTTAACCTTGAGAAACTCATTAAATGCATCACTCTTATGCTTAAGGAACCTTACATATGAGAATCTGGTACAATCATCAGTAAATGTAATAAAATATTTGCTACCTCCAATCGATGGGTGCTCTAGCTGGCATACACCAGAGAACACAACATCTAATGGCTAGGGATAGGAATTTTTCGGTGATTTCAGAGTGAAGAAAGCGGTATTTTAAAGTGGCAAATTCGTTGGTTTCAAGTGCACTTTTCGGTACTTTCAAAATGTTAAATTTTAGGCGGGATTTTTAAAATATCATGGATAACATAACACATTTCAGTCATCCTTCAAAGTATACTTCAGTGAAGAGATCCAAATTCTCTTGTGACAAACAGCGACGCATATCACTTAACGAGCTAGTGTAAGTTGAAAAACTAAATTTCACACTTAGCGTTTGAAAAGGGTATCAAAATGGTTTTCAACACAGATTCTGAGAACTTTGGAAATACAAATGTCATTCCTTGCAAAACTCGAACAATGTCTGTCTTGGTCCTGTCGTGCATCTGCTTCTTGATTAAAGTTTGCAGTTCGTTGTATCCTCTTATGACCTCACTTTCTTCCAGTGTTCCACAGAATGGCAACTTCTTAATTTTCTTTGAAAGGTCCTCATTGATGTTCATTGGCACTATTTCTGCTGGATCAAACGCACACATTTGTAAATCTTGTTTTCAGGGTCGACGGATCTCAGGCTGATTAATATTCTAAGAGCATGGGACCCAGCGTTTACTAAAACTGAATGTATTTTCTCTCTTTTTAACACATTTCCACAACCCTCCAACAGCTCCTTAATGTTGGTACCGTAATTTCCAGAAATAGCAAGTTTAAGGGCTTGCTGAATTCTCCGTAGATGTCCATCTAGAAGGTGAACAGTTGGATAAGACTGGCCTTCTAATAAAGGGATGAGTTCAGTGATGTCTGTGCCAAATTCTTTGAATCTCAAGTATTTCCTCATGTGAAACATTGTTGAGAAAATCAACACCAGAGTTATCAGTCCCTACTACTTCACTCATAAATTGTAAAATATCTTTCAACTGACAGGCACACTACAGAATGAAACCAAGAAGACCACCTGGTGAAGACTGGTTCAGGAAACAGTGGCACATTTTGATATGGATACTTGCCATCTAGATATTCATGTCTGAAAGGTGCACTATATGACGCCACGCGTCGAGTAGTTACTAGGATGAAGGGGCAGGTGACCTTGCTGTTCTGGTCCTTAAAACCTCAATAACCTAGTAACTTACCAGGATGACCGCCCAGATTGATAAAGATCGCTGTATGCAGAAAGCAAGGTCCGCTATCTACCGTCAAGTTTCCGATCATTCCGTGTTTGTTGGATGCTCTCCATGCAGTCAAGTCATCAGAGAAAATTACCGCTACTACATTCGCACAAAAACAAGCGTTTGTCGGCTTCTGTGACGATGATATTTCAAACGGGCAAGCTGGTCTCACTACGATGACATTAGGGCAAAACCTGGATGAATGCCAAGATGCAGAAGAAAGTGACATTCAGTAGTTAGACTTCGATAAAGACGATCATGGTTTCAGACACGTAAGCGATGAGGATATTTACGGAATTTGACTGTCGGTGAGGTAAACTGAGATCCAGTACATGTCCAGTGAAGGAGTGATGCAACGGAAATCCCGAAAGTTCCGACAGTGAAGCTAGTGTGTCTATAGTCACACTTATGTCTTATATAGAAAATCGAGATGAATTTTCGTTCTCAATATTGTTTTCTTCAGAATTGTACAATCTAAAATTAGAAAAAATAAACTATCTAAGAAACAAAAAGTGATGACAGTCATTTCTCTTAGTTTTTAATATTGGTATAATCCACATAGTGTGTCTTACAATACTATGTTATAAAGTATTATAATTATTTTTTTCTGCGTGTTCTTAAAATACATTTCAATATTTTAACCAATAGTTTTCTTTTTGCTAGGCTTAAAAACATTACTGCAGATAATTCGCGGCTTTCAAAAATTCGCGGAAATTCGTGCATTAATTGCCGCGAATTATCGGAAGTGCACTATAAAGAAGAAAAAAACGAAAAAGCTAAAATTCGCGTTTTCATGCGAAATTCGCGTTTTTATGCAAAATTCGCGTTTCATGCGAAATTCGCGAAAATTCGCGAGCTCAAAAACATTTATTTTCGCCATTTTTAGGGTTATTATAACACATTATCACCAGTGTATTACTTCTTTTAAAAATTCGTGAAATTCGCGATCGCGAATTTTTCCTATCCCTACTAATGGCTTCTGAGATACATGATCTCTTTCATTAAATTTAAGTCTTTTCATTTTACCTTGTTTACAAGTATCACAATCAAGATTCTTTTCTTTGGGTATAAAATCACGATCTGGAATGTTCAGAGCATGGCCAAAACGCTGATGCCATATTCCGCTAGTTACAGCTTTGTTGCTCTTAGCATACACAACCTCCACCTCGTCATTACAAGCAAATTCTTTCCCTTGTTCTACCATAAAATAATCACAATTTACCTCATACATATTTCCAACAGCCTCACCCGTAAGGAATATACCCTCATGATCTGACAATACAACTTTGCTATCTTTAATGGTTACGACTGCACCTTTCCTGTCAAATTGACCTACAGATATTAAATTGTCTTGAAGACCTGGGACATACAACACTCTTTTCAGTTTCAGAAAAGAACCTCCACACTTGTCAGATAGCTTCATAAGCACACTTCCCATACCACATACACTAACTATGGATCCATCAGCTGTGTCTACACTACCAGAAACCTTTGGGGTGTAATCATACAGAATATCCTTAGAAGGTGTCAGGTGCTCAGTGGCTCCTGAATCTACATACCACCTGCATACACAATCAGATGCATCATCCTTGCTTTCAGTTGTCACATAAGCCTTTACCTTAACACTACTAGCATTAACCTGAACACATTCGTTTGCCGCCTCATCGTCCTTTACCGTGGCAATAACCTCACGATTCTTAACCTTAACATTTTCCTTGCGTCCATTACTACAATTCCGGGAAGTATGACCTATCTTGGCACAATTAAAACACAAAACTGAACCTTTCTTTCTTGCTTCATGAACTAAATCACAGAACTTCGCAATATGCCCCTGTTCTTGGCACTTGTAGCACATGAATCCACCACTACCTGTTGGCTTGTTGACACTTTTGCTGCTGTTGACGACCCCCTTGGAATTTAAGCGCATGGCTGCCACCATTGCCTTCACGCTTTCTCCCTCAGATTCTTCCTTCTTCAGCCTTGCATAAGTCTCCTGTTCTCGCTCCATCTTTAGTTTGTCCATCTTGTTCTTTCTCTCCTCCAACAATAGTTTGGCTCGCACTACCTTTACACTTAAGTTTTCATCATTGCTTTCCAATGAACGTATCAAATTTTCGTACTCCCGCTTTTCCAGTCCTTTGAGAATAAAAGCAGCTTTGGCCTTATCCGTAAATTTTATACCTACATCGTCCAACCGTGCACACCAAGTGAGCACTTTATCAACAAATGTACGCATGCTAATGTCACTAGTTTTCTTAAAAAGACACAATTCTTCTAACATCGTCACAATTTGAAGGACTCCGGTATCGCAACATGAAGTCAGAAGATTCTGCCATGCTTCCTTAGCTGTCTCCACTTCTTTGATATCACCTAGGAAAGGGTCGGTGACCAAACCTATGAGCAAGTTTTTCGCGTCTTGATCTTTGCCCAGTTGGGCCTCGGAGTACTCAACGGGTGTATCTTCTACCTCTCCTGTATCGGTCTTTCGTGGGAAACCTTGAACCGCGTCCCACAGACGCCTTGTTTGAAGCAATGCCTTTGTTCGGGTGCTCCACGCTTCCCAATTGTCGTCCTGTAATCTCACTATTGCAACTACTCGCTCGCTGCTTCCCGTAGCTGAATCCATGTTAGTATGTATACTTAAAATAAAACGTACAAATAGTCCTCACAATAGAAAAATCGTCCACAAAATTCACCAAAAACTATCTTGAATGCACACTTAACTGCCGTCCACATGTGCGCCGCACATATCAACACCTTTTAACGACCGACATTCTCCCATCACAAAGTCCACACATTAACAGCAATAAGCGTTTAACTGGGCTCATAACCTGTCATAAAATAATTAGCAAAAAAGGTTTACTAAATATAGTCCTAAACTCCAAATTGATGGGAGAAGAAACAAACACCGACATCCATTGGTCACAACCGGAAACAGACAGTTATATTCAAAAAAGTACATTTGACTTGTACGGTATACAAAAACAAAAGAAGAACACTATGAGAAATACAAAAACAAAAGAAACACACTATGAGAATTTGTGAATGCAAACTCACACGTATCACTACCGAAAATATCGCTCTTTATACATCACTTCCACTACTGTCATCTATCAAACCAATAATATCTGCACCTGTAAGAGAATGAGGCAGTCCGACAATTATTCATCTGCGACTGAGTAGCCTCTAGCCTACGAAGCAAAAGTTATCTACTAAGTAATCGGTGCTTCCCCTTCATAAGTGACTAAAACTGTCAAGTTAGATATAGTTCACAAATCAATCTCGAGATGGCAGGAAAGGATGGTACCTTCTAAAGCAACTAACCTGAAACTCAATAGAGCGCGTTTCATGTCCCTTCGCTGATCGATGAGTCGTCAAAAGCAACGGATATCGATCAACTTCGTATTAGTTCTAATTATGAAACAGAGATGGCATGAAAGTACATAACTTCTCGGTTTATAACGTGAAGGAAGATCCGGTGAAGCAGCAGGGTTTCATGCGTAATAGGCATCCTAACTTCCGCCTGCACCGGACATTTGTGGTACGTCGAACCGGCTGAACGAGTAGAGTCCAGCGGATGTACAGTGTACGGCCAACCGGCTCGAGGGGTTAAGGAACACTTAATTGTAGAAAAATTCTCATCTGTTCACAAATATTTCATGTTTTTACTCAATACGGGGAACTGCCATATTTCTTTCAAAAGTTAAAATTAGATAAGTTTTTCATGTTGTGTCAAAATATTTGGTATTTCATGTATTTGTCATGGAGGGAAGAAAGAGAGGAGTTACCCAGAGCTCGTGTCAGTGAAGCCAAGCGCCAAGTCCAAAGTGGGCGTAACCTATTGTTCTGTGACTTGTATGCGGCAGAGCATTGTGCATGGTTATTTCGGAGTTTTTCCTAATAATGGCGTGTAGTGCCTATGGTGCTACGAATCGACAAAACAGAACACACCAGGAAGCATAAAAATATAGTAGGCCTATTATTTACAATAGCCTACTTGAAAGTTACAATATCAATTGATGCTGAACTGTTGCAAGTTGCATCTATGCAATTCTGTTGCAGGTTTAGTTTATTAATATTATATTGCACTAGCCAGCACAGCGAAGGCATCTCCTTCCGGTACTTTCCTCTATGGAATTTGTCTATGATTAGTACAGGGTCATTCATATAAAATAAGAGCGCCAAGCGGCGGCTTTGTTCTCCGCTGTTGCGGTGACCTTCGCCGAGCATGTGGCGTGCCAAGGCTCCCTGCTTTAAGCATGTGTATAATCCAATATATGCTACAGATGCAGCGGCCTTGCCAGCGTGTGTACAATGCTGAAATCTTACTTCAGTTACGGTAATTAGTTAGTTATTGTTGTTTTAAGGGGCGGAACTACGAGGTCATCTGCCCCTCTTAACACAGATTGAAGTATACAAATTTGGAATGAAATTTAAAATTTAGAGGTGGAAAGACCGAAAATTAATGAAACAAAAAAAAAAACTAATAATTATAAAAATAACTAAAATTTACGGAAAAACAAAAATTCATCATTAAAAAACGAACAAGTCGTTGAGTCTTACCTTATAAAAGATGTTGGAAGTGTCGTCCTTCCTGGGTTATACAAGCATTGTATCTGGTAACCACATTCTGGCTGACGCGAGCGAGTTCTGCCACTGTAATGTTTCTGATTGCCAGCGTAATGTTTTCTTTCAGTTCCTCCAATGTGTGAGGATTTGTTCGATACACTTGTTCTTTCAGTTTACCCCACAAGTAAAAATCACACACTGTTAGATCTGGAGAACGAGGGGGAAATAGACCAACACTGATCACTCTGTCAGCAAACACTTCCGAGATTGTAAGAAGGGAATCTTCTGCTGTATGAGCAGGGGCTGAATCGTGTTGAAACCACCCTCGCGATTTTTCCTCTTCCGTTAACTGATTGAAGAACGGCTTCAAAATGTTATCTTGGTACCTCTCTGCATTTACTGTCGTCTCGAAAAAAAAAAAAGGCCCTATTATTCTTCCGGCACGAACAGCACACCAAACACCGATCTTCCTATCATAATGACGGACTTCATAAACACCATTAGGGTTTTCTGCACACCAATAGAGAGAGTTATGACTGTTCACACGCCCATTAAGGTGAAACCAGGCCTCATCCGAAAAGAACACAAGCTGTGGGTCAAATAAACGATCATTCAATGATGCAAGATACCACTCAGAATATCTCACTCTTGTGGCTGGATCAGCAGGTTTTAAACATTGGACCTGTGAAAACTTGTACGGTTTGATATGTAAGATATTTGTAGCTCTGTATGCAGATGAAACCGAAACCCCTACTTGTTGTGCTAATTTTGTGAGTGATTTATTCGGAGACCGTTCAAGATTCTCGCCAATGTCATCTAACTTATCCTCTGTTAAAACTGTTCGTGTGCGCGTATGTTTTTTATTGAGCACCGAGCCAGTAGTGTAAAACTTATTTGCAATTACGTGAATCTGTGCTAGTGAAGGTGGCACTTCATCAGGAAATTGCTGAACAAATGCTTCACGTACCCGCCGATCCGACTCGTACTTAAAATACGTTTTACATAAAAAAATACGATGTTGCAATGATAACTGTCTCACCATGTTAGCAGCTGAGGTTTAGACTGGCGATTGAACACCTGCACGCTTATTGCAAGGTCAAGATTGGTAATGTCAATCTGTTATTTTTATACAGTCCATCGGAACTTGGAAAAAAAAAAAAAAGAAGAAAAAAACCAGCCCTCTTATGTACTATGCGCGCGCTTTCAATACTACAGCAGGGGGCCGTGGCGCGCCACATGCTCGGCGAAGGTCACCGCAACGGCGGAGAACAAAGCCGCCGCTTGGCGCTCTTATTTTACATGAATGACCCTGTATATTTATCGCACTCCATCCTTCTTATATAATCCAAAATTAAAATTTTAAAACAAAAAAAGAACCAATTAAATACCCACTAAAAATTGGCCTACGATTGTAATCCACGCGACTACAGACGTTGCATTTTCGAGCCGACCGTCCTAACCAATGAAACTTTCAGTACTCCGGGAACGTCGCTCATTTTCCAGCACATTGACGTTGTATAGTTTTGACTTATATTACGCTTCATTAAGGTAATAAATGCAGCATGTCGCTGATTCACTGATCTCGTACATTACGGTACCGGTACCCTTAAAAATACAGTTATCGCCGCTATGATGTCACTCCTTTCCGTGAGTAGCTTTTTCTCGTCGTGCGTTTTCTAATATTTTTAGTGCTACGCTAATCTTATACTGTATGTTCAGAATTAGTTAAAATATAAGAAACTACCATTATTGTAGGACAATACTGTTAAATCACAATAGATCTGATTTTTATACAAGGTCCTTTTTTTCGCTCTAGCGACATAGCTACGCAGCGGCAAAATGCATACGTAGCCGGGTGACTCATTGCCGAGAGATATAGCGCTGCTATGTTGGTAGATGGACAGGGGCAGATGACCACGTATTTCCGCCCCTTAAAACAACAACTAACTTGCTAGATGGATAAAAAAAGAAGGACCCTGTACTTTTAATTAATAAGGTATGATATAAAAAAGTTTCACAATAAATTATACTCAAACTCGTTGAATTAATAACACTGTATACATAATATGAACCTACTAACAGTTCGTTTAAAAAACAGAAGTAAACACAGTAGAATCCTACTCAACGAACACAATACATCAGCTGTAAGTCTTGTTCCCAGCCCTATAAATCACTCGTTACTCTGCCTTACCGACCCATTACGCCTGCGCTCTTGCGGCTAAGTAGCGAACTTCTACGGCAGCGGCATTACGACTGAAAATGTAGGGCATTAAAAACTGCTTCTTTTGTAGAAACAAGCAGGAGAAAAGCAAGATTCATCTCTATAGAAGCATTCTTAAACAAATACCCTTTACAACCATGTAACTTGTCATCACTTTTGATATTCACATTGATTTTTAATTTCTGAAGTAAAATCGGTGAAGAAAAAGGCCTTGCCTTATGGGAAAATTGCTTCTCAGTTTCAATGATGCAAAATGTTATTATCAATGAAATCTCATTTGAAAAGTTTAATAAGTGCTATTGAAGGTATTTACGTGATTTGAAAGTGAAGTTTTGTTTAATTTCAGCCATTGACCTATTTAAAACGTAGATTTTAACTCTCTCTCAATGCTATAAGCAGGCTGCCACGAGCGGCCGGCCGGCTGATTTTAGCGCCCTCTTAAGGCACTCGTATGGAAATTATAAAACTCGCGAACATACTTGTGTTTTAATTACAGCCATTATAGGCTCGTTGCATAATGTACTATTTATTGGCACTTAAGTACAGTAGCACTTGTGTTATAAGATGGCTGCAGAATAAACATACTGCACTTAATGCTGTTTTAAGGAAAAACGATTCTTATTATATTTGTGGTGATCTACTGTTGAGTATTAGTTCCAGTTGCCAGTACTTAGTAATGCATCGCTACTTTTCTGGAACTTTTGTAGACAAACATAGTTGATTATTTTTATAAATTTACAATCTGATTACAATTTGTGTTTGTGTAAGGACATAGAATAGCTCACAATTATTTGAAATACAGTAATAAGTTTGTAGGAAGAATACTGCAGTCTACTTGATTTGAATAGAATAGTGGATTGCAGTAAGGGCCGTTTTCACCAACGTCAATTATCTCTTAATTCGTCAATACCGGCCGTGAAAGCCAATATACCATCTTTTTGGAAGCCTTCATAGGGAGGTTAAGGCTGCTTGAGCTTTTAGTTCTCGCAGTCAAGTGGTGCAGTTGCACCTTATATAAAGTGAGGTGGCGCGCAGTTCGTCACTCCTGTGGGGGTCCGGGCGGGGACACCAAGAGCCCGCCGATGAGCCTAGCTTGGTGTCCTAGGCGAAACCCCACACAAGACACGGCACAAACCTAGAAGAATTGCTGAGTTTTAATTCACCGGCCGTGAAAGCCAATATACCATCTTTTTGGAAGCCTTCATAGGGAGGTTAAGGCTGCTTGAGCTTTTAGTTCTCGTAGTCAAGTGGTGCAGTTGCACCTTATATAAAGGGAGGTGGCGCGCAGTTCGTCACTCCTGTGGAGGTCCGGGCGGGGACACCAAGAGCCCGCCGATGAGCCTAGCTTGGTGTCCTAGGCGAAACCCCACACAAGACACGGCACAAACCTAGAAGAATTGCTGAGTTTTAATTCACCGGCCGTGAAAGCCAATATACCATCTTTTTGGAAGCCTTCATAGGGAGGTTAAGGCTGCTTGAGCTTTTAGTTCTCGTAGTCAAGTGGTGCAGTTGCACCTTATATAAAGGGAGGTGGCGCGCAGTTCGTCACTCCTGTGGGGGTCCGGGCGGGGACACCAAGAGCCCGCCGATGAGCCTAGCTTGGTGTCCTAGGCGAAACCCCACACAAGACACGGCACAAACCTAGAAGAATTGCTGAGTTTTAATTCACCGGCCGTGAAAGCCAATATACCATCTTTTTGGAAGCCTTCATAGGGAGGTTAAGGCTGCTTGAGCTTTTAGTTCTCGTAGTCAAGTGGTGCAGTTGCACCTTATATAAAGGGAGGTGGCGCGCAGTTCGTCACTCCTGTGGGGGTCCGGGCGGGGACACCAAGAGCCCGCCGATGAGCCTAGCTTGGTGTCCTAGGCGAAACCCCACACAAGACACGGCACAAACCTAGAAGAATTGCTGAGTTTTAATTCACCGGCCGTGATAGCCAATATACCATCTTTTTGGAAGCCTTCATAGGGAGGTTAAGGCTGCTTGAGCTTTTAGTTCTCGTAGTCAAGTGGTGCAGTTGCACCTTATATAAAGGGAGGTGGCGCGCAGTTCGTCACTACTGTGGGGGTCCGGGCGGGGACACCAAGAGCCCGCCGATGAGCCTAGCTTGGTGTCCTAGGCGAAACCCCACACAAGACACGGCACAAACCTAGAAGAATTGCTGAGTTTTAATTCACCGGCCGTGAAAGCCAATATACCATCTTTTTGGAAGCCTTCATAGGGAGGTTAAGGCTGCTTGAGCTTTTAGTTCTCGTAGTCAAGTGGTGCAGTTGCACCTTATATAAAGGGAGGTGGCGCGCAGTTCGTCACTCCTGTGGGGGTCCGGGCGGGGACACCAAGAGCCCGCCGATGAGCCTAGCTTGGTGTCCTAGGCGAAACCCCACACAAGACACGGCACAAACCTAGAAGAATTGCTGAGTTTTAAAGTTTATTTAACTTCGCACGAGCATTTCACCAAACAGAAACGCTCGTTAACTTACCACTAACAAGGAATTCGTTAAATGGCCAAATCGGGTCACTCAACTCTCTAAAGCATCTTTAAAGTGGCGGGAAACAGCTGAACTGTGCCTTGCGCATTCCACATTGGCGGTTTGTTTTAGAGTTGCACGCATATGAATATAAAATATGTTTATGACAGTGAAATTATAAAAGATCACACACATTACTAAGTTTTAATATCAAGAAAGACGAATACGGAAACTTAAAAAAAATATATCTGAAGGGGATTCGAACTCCTTCAAGCGCTGCATAATGAATTGAGTGTCCGGGCCTCAACCGCTTACGCTACGAAGACAACTGGGTAAGCGCGTTCTTTTCAGTTATCTGTTCACACAACTGCCAGTTCTCGTAAATACTTTGTTCATATCATTTTAAGCTTTTGCCACGAATAAGGTCTTCTGTATTTCTCTTCCTTTATAATTATTTTCCAGAAAGTGTCAAGGAAGCATCGCAAACGACAAACAGTGCTAGACGCTTCTTGTTCTGTCCGCCATGCTCTCCAAGATGAAACCGAGTCTACGCATGCGCGAGAGCCGTAAATCTTATTTAAGTAATTGCGAACCCCAATGGCCTCGTGAAATGCATAGAAGATAATCACGCATTAAATCTCATATTTAAGTTAAATGGGAATTAACTAAATACTCGTTAGTGATGAGTTGGTGAAAACGGCCCTAAGCACAATGTGTAAATCATATTTAATTATTGGAGCAATATTGTCTCTATAGATTTATGTCCTTAGGGACAATATTGTCCTGCCCTTGCTTTTTTCGTAATCCATGACCCATGACCTTTCTAGCCATATCCTAATGAGAATCAGATCCAGGTGCCTAATCATGACACTGCTAATTAAAGGGGTAAGGTGAGGTTTTCTGCTTTCTTAGAGGTCGAGATGAAAGCCAGACATCATAAAATGGATATTTTTAAAAAATCCTTGAATACTTGCTCATGATTCCTTTGAAAAAATTAATGTTGTAAAATATTTATTTATTTATTTACATAGTTTACGCCCACTTTGGAGCACTTAAATCAATCCATATACACTACAGTCTTTACAATATTAGTTGTGATGGCTTCTCAACTTCCTCTTCTCCTTCCAGAGCTTTTTTTAATCTCTCCGACCTGGCCGCCCTCTCTTCATTTGTAATGAAAATATTTAAAAACAAATAATATTTGATTTCAAGTAAATATAAACAATAATCAAAATACTTAATTTATATAAATATTATTGTAGTAATTAGATTTGAAACAAAAGCAATAATGAGATAACTCATGGACTTTCACTTTTGGCACTGAAATACGACACTCGCTCTGACGAAGCACCACAATTTATTTAGAAATATCTAGAGATACGGGAAAATCGCAATTGCGATAAATGCGAATTTTACTTTTTTCTCAATTTTTCAACTATTTGGTAACTATTATGACTATGTATACCCAGAATTTGCGAAACTGAATGTGCGACAAAGTGCGATAACTAGGGGTTCTTGCGAATTATTCCCATAAATGCGAAAAGTGACCAATTTACCGAAAAATATTAAATATAATGTTTTATTACATTTTCGCGCCGCAACTTTTGAAATTTGCGAGTTCCTAGCAATGGAAATTTCGGCTAAATAATCTATATTTACGAGTAATAATCGATATGTACGAACATCGATTATTGTCATGAAAACAATCGAATACGGTAAAAATCAATTTGAAAATGGCTGTTGTTATTGCCGCATAATATCCAATGTTCATCGCCAATAAAACGATGTTTTTTGAGAAATAATTTCGTAGTTTCATTTGGTTGTGCTAATAAAAGGAATATTCCAGTCGTTTGTATCGATTCTTTTTTTAAACATTGGAGTAATAAGGTAATGCTTCTACCAGTATTGGTTTATATCGCGCCGGTCCTCATTTCTAGTATTTTACCTTTATAAATGAAACTTTAAAGTACATATCGTGATATGAATAGGCAATGTTTGTCAGGCGTTCTCCTCGCTTTGGGGAATGTTGTATAATTTGATGAAAGTTTTCCCTACAATGTGAGAGTTATAGGTTATGTTACATGTCCGGCGATTTCTCCTTGAATTCGAATAGGCTACTGTTTAACAGATTGTCAGTCAAGAGTCGCAAAAAGGTATACCAGTAATTGCATGTTTGCATATTCTGTTTAGCTTAACTTAAGAAAACCTCTGAGACTGATAAAATGTGATCATTTAAATCCTTGGAGTAGACATGAAAGGTACACAACAAAGTTCACAGGATTGTCAACATTCGTTTATACAAATTGCATTGGCAGCAGTGTTAAGTCTCCTGTTGTGTGTGTTTGTTTATTTTTTTACTAAGGGAGTGTTAGAAGCACTAAAATCCTAATATCAGTATTAAAGAAATGTAGAAACTTGACACCATACATTTTTCAGAAATGTGAGGTCTTTGAAAATAAAGGCTCCAGCCTGGCTACTTGACAAGATTGAGTTCAAGTGCTGTCGGTTGGTTGTATGACGTAAGACGAGGGCACCTGAGCTGTGCTGAAAAGATCCAAAGATCATTATGCAATCAACAATATCAGGTGTTGTTCTGCTACTCAAATTACCCTGAGCTGCTCGTGTTATCGGTATGGTGCTAACTCCACAAGCGAAATGGACAGAATGTTGAGGGCCGGCGGAGAGTTGTATTAGTTCACCGATACCAAGGTGCCGATTTTTAGAATAAAGCGAGCTGTGGACAGGTGACAATGCTCGTCTTACGAAGTTTATCGTGTGGCAGGTGAAATGACGAAAACACCGGGCTGTCCTGAACTCAGTGGACGAATTGGTTCAAAAATTCTGTGAGATGTCTATGAAATCCTTTTCTGTGGTTTCCCTACTAACTCCTTGCCAAGTTCCATTCATTTCTTTTAATAAATTGTCTTATGAGGTTGGATTCAAGGGCATTTGACATTAAACCACCTGGCAAATAGAAATTCAATGCACCTCATCCCTGGCCCTAATTGAAAAGGGAATAAAGAAGGAGTGAACGTACAGTTCATTATTTAGTTAATTATTAGTTGTATGGTATTTACCTGAAGTTAAGTAAATGTATGATTCACATCATTATATTAAATGCTTATGCCGTTAATCAGAAACACCCGTATTTCCAATCCTGTGCAAGTTTGAATTAGTTTCTGTGTATAATAATTTTGAACCAGTTATATTTTTATCGTACCTGGTGACGAACTTTTAAATGCTACAAAACGCTAATTTTTAAAATTCAAAATGCTCCAAAATGCTATTTTTCAAAATGAAAGTGCTACAAAATCGATTTCAAAATGCTATTTTCTCGTATCTTTAGAAATATCCTGTCCTCCGAAACTACAATCTACTTTGTGTTAATCCTTTAGGATATAGTGCAGTGTTCAACGCTGCAAGTATTAGCATAGTGTACATACAATTGTGATTGCAAAACGAATAGAAACTCTTGGCTGTGTAAAAATAAAAGAAAGAAAGATTAAGTGGCTATTAGTCTGGCTGGCCAATTACCAAGTTAAACAATTGTGTTAGGGAGTTGCAGAGCCGTGATTTCCATAAGGAGCCTCAAATTATTTAAATTTAATGTGAGAAACTATCTGTTACAGGATGACATACTGCAGAACAAGTTAAATGAGATCTTCAGTAAGCTGTCAACGGGACTAGTAGACGGTCTCCGTGCACCGCCCACTCCCACCCCTAGTTCCAAGCAGGAGAATGAAGCTCAGCGCAACAATCCTCCGGCTTATGAAATTCATTTCCCGGAGCTCTTTGTCTATTGAGTATTTTGTGTTGTGTTAATATAAAATATCTAAAGCTAATGTTACATTTATCTGTTAATGTGATGCAGGGTTGCAATCCTTCTCCATCTATCTGCCTTGTTAGTGGGTACTTGGTACTGCCATGATAGGATGTGATTACCATAGCAGCATTACATTGTGCTTTTGGGAGGAGGAACATCAAGATCATGGTAGTAGAAACAGCAGGAGCATGGAGGATTGTGTGAAGTAATGCTCTGATTGGCCTATGAGGCTTACTTCAACTTGAGTTGTCTTAAGGTAGAGTGGCTGGTTTCCACTCTGCCAATAGCATGTAACTGTTCATGCTCGATATTGCTTCGCTTCGGGTCTTGATTGGCAGATGATCTTGATGTTCTGCCCTTAAAACACTTCTGGTATTGAAACCCCGATTGTGAGGAAGAGCCAGCTGGACTCATCCTGGCTTGTTGGCATTTGAAGATGCTTAAGTAGATTAACAAGTGACATGATCCTGGAGTCTATAAAACCTAAAACCACAGCAATCGAAGGGGACATTAATCTCATAACATTTTTTCACTAAAAAGCTGAATTTTGTGTCAACTGAAAGTATTAGGATTATCTAGCCGAGACGTCTGCCTGCCGAGTTGAGCATATTTGCTGCCGAGATTGAAATGAAACTGTTTCCCGAAGGATCCCGTATGTTTGTACTCTGAATGAACTTAATGACAGTGCATCAAAGTTCAAACTGGTCTCCTAGTGTTTCGTGTTTTGTTACACCGTACCAACTGACAACTGGAAAACCAGTTTGAACTAGCCGGATCAATTTTTGAAAGTATTTGATGCGCTTGCTGCTGAGCTCATGGGTAGTGAATGTGTGCAATGCAGCATTCTCAGGGAGGGTTTTTATCTCAATTATACTTGGAATGAATTTTGATACTCAGTTTAAAAATCATTTTGTAAACATACAAAAAGAGATGGTGGGAAGACAGAAGACGTTGGAGAGGCTTGTGTTCCAAACAGACCTGGCCAGTGGCTGGAAACTGTGCAAGATGATGATGACGATGACGAAAAGAAAAAAATAATACCTTTACTTATAAAGATCAATTGCAATGACATCATCACAATTCCCATTCATTATCTCCAACTGCTACAACAGCAGCTCAATGTGACCCAGTCACTTGGTTTAGATCCAATATTTTGTAGCTAGTCTTTAGTTTACCGTTGTTTGTGACTTAAGGCTGACCAAACAGAGTTTTTATTTTGTTGTGGTGGATCTTTGTTTCCCCCCCTTTCTGTTGGGAAGTGCCTATGCTTAGGCAGTGCCTTGGCTGTGGAGTAGAATAGGGCCATATGGCCCGGGGTCAGGAATAGAAGTGCTATGGAGGAAAATACACGGTTCATAGAAATTGCATTTGGAAGTTTCTAACATTGTGTATTCCAGAACAAAGATGTAAGTATTGGTACGAAACTAACGGCATACACAGCTATGAGACATAAACCCTATACCCTCAGGCCATCAAAAATCTGCAACGCTTTCACCTGCAGAAAATCCATATCATTATGCACATCAAATGGGATGAATGAATGAGTGCAGATCTTTCTAGTTGACGCCCATGGGCGACCAGCGCACCGTACTGAGGTTGAAGTGATGATGAAGACGTCATATACACCTAGTCCTCAAGCCAAGGGAATTAACCCTAGGAGATTAAAATCCCTGATGGCCCGGCCGGGAATCGAACCCGAGACACGTTGGGCCAAAGCCATTTAGCCACGGAGCCGTACTAGTTGAGGTTTTCGAGAGGGCAAAGATGAAGAGTATAGAGTAGGGCTGTTACTTTTAATCGATTAATTTCAGATTTCGATTAATCGAAACCGAATAATCGATTAATTATCGTAAATAACGATTAATCAATTAGTCGATTAATCGGTTATTCGAATAATCGATTAATCGGTTTTTGATTTGTTTTGCCGATTAATCAATGTATTTCGCATTTTTAGCCTATTTTCAATTTTGAAAAAATAGGCTTATGAGATCACCTTTTGTCCGTGTGTGTGTGTGTGAGGTGTGTGTCCCCCTAATAAATTCTAAACGGCTGGAGCGATTTCAATGAAACTCGGTAAGTTCATAGCACTATTCCGGGCGACCCCGACCGTGCCCTTCAAATTTTGCTACGTCTCACCAATTCAACATGGCGGCTGTGCGAAATATTTCACCAGCATTCAATATCTCCGAAACTATTCCCGATATCACCCTGGAATTTTTTGCGGTGATAAAGGGAACTACTAGAAGTTCACCTATGTGACCTTTGAAATACTGGTAACTACCAAACCAACATGGCGGCCAAGCGAATTTGCGACTTTTAAATAGACTTTTATCGCGATTTAACCAACCAAACGCAATAAAACTTGGTACAGTATATGTTTATACACATTGTAATGCACCGACATCTAACTTCGTTCAATTGTTTACATAACCACAAGATGGCGGATGTGTGAAATATTTCACCGGCATTCTATATCTCAGAAACTATTAGCGGTATCACCCTGAAATTTTGTACGGAGATAAAGGCCACTTTTGGAAGTTCATCTATAAGACTTTCAAAAACCGGTTATCTACAAAACGAACATGGCAGCCAAGCGAATTTGAAAATTTTAAATAGACCTTTCTCGCGATTTAATGTTCCAAACGCAATGAAATCTGGTACAGGAAATGTTTATACACATTGTAATGCACTGGTATCTAATTTAGTTCAATTTTTTACATAACCTCAAGATGGCGGCTGTGCGAATTTTAAAATTGAGTTTTTATTTCTTGTGTCGTAATCATGCGATCGAAGTGAAAGTTTGAAAAATGAACCTACGCAATAATTTTCCTTTAATGGTACATGACTCTATGGCCTATACATTTAACAATCCAACATGGCGACCATCCGAAATATTAAGACGGCTCTGAAAATCTACGAATCAATTATAGCAATCAAACTGTTTTTTAAATAGTCATAGGGGCTATGAACTTAAATTCACCTATAGGACTTTAAATAACCTGGTGATCACAAATCCAACATGGCGGCGACGCGAAGTATAAATATTCACATAGACGTTTTTCGCAATTTAACCATCCGAGTGCAGTGAAACTTTGTACAGTAAATCCTGATACGAATGTTAATCCACTGGCATCTAATTTATTTCAATTGTTTCCATAACCACCAGATGGCAGCTGTGCGAAATTTTAAAATCTCGTTTTTTACTTCTTGTGTCCTAATCATGCGATTGAAGTTTGAATGCTACACGTACACAATAATCTTCATGTAACAGTACATAACTCTAGGATATACATACATAAAATCCAACATGGCGACCATCCGAAATATCTAGTCGGTTCTCAACATCTACGAATCTATTACAGCAATCAAACTGAAATTTTGTATGTTCATAGTGGCAGTTAACATTAGTAGGATATATGAAAATAGGCTGTATAGTTCTTCACGGAACTACTTGTTAACTACGCTCTCACAGAATCAACCAACTATGACACTACTTGGTTTCTTAATGCAATCACTCGACATGGTTAGCCGGGGCAGTCCCATGATGGATGATGTCTTTGATTCTTTTAGGGGATTTGCAACATCGTGGTCACGTATCCCCGCGTACTGGGGTGTGTTCAAGACTTGTCTGATAGTATGTGTCACTGCGATGTCTGTACCAGTGTGTGTATTTGTAATTCAGGTAGAATATGGGTAGAAACCGACCGTGGCCTTGAATTAGGGACCATCCTGGCATTTTCCTGGAGTAGAAATGAGAAACCATGGAAAATCATTTCCAGGATGACTGAGGTAAGAATCAAACCCTCCTCTTATCAGTTTTGCCTCACGAGGCTGAGTGTACTCGTTCCAGCCCTAACACCAGAATTACATTTCTTGGCAGAGCCGGGAATCGAAACCAAGCCTCTGTCGTGGCAGCTAACAATGCTAGCCACTGCTCAACGCCCGCTTTGAGGTTTCATTTAACTTCACTCCAAGGATTACCGTGTTGGAAGCCCTTTTTCAGGCTTCCCTTAGAAATCAAAATTTGTTCGTTAATCCTGAAAAAATACAACATGATGTTAATAAATACACTTGGATAGCTAGTTTCGATCGTCAAGTGATCGTCATCAGATCATTTACACGTAGGCTATTAAGGGGAGATTATACTGAAATTTCATGAATTTCGAGGAAAATATCGAATTTGGGTTTATAGCACTAAAAATACCCGGATATGTCCTCTATCGAAAAATGTTTTTATTTTTTTAAATACCGCCATTTTAAAAGTCTTCAGCACCATTTTTAAATAGTGCTGCGGTGGCATTTAATTGCTCCATGCGCTACTCGACACGCCCCGTCCAGTTGTTGCTAAGAAATTATGTGTTTATGAAGTCTTTCTTACTGGGATTTCAAATGCTATTGAAGAATAGACTTGCAGAGGTGATATTTTGCAACTCAATGCTCAGTTGTTATACTACGTGATCTATTATTAGTGTAGTAAATACTAATAACCATGGTTTCACTCCTTGCGCTGAAATTTATTTCATAATATTACTTCAATTTTCATTATAGTGCTACTGGTAGTAATAGCTTAGTATTGTTTGTGCTGTGAGTGAGCTCATCATGGGGTGTGTTAGAACACTTGAAGTCTTACAGTCCATCAGAGCGAAGCCAGCACCAACCGTTGCTGTGAAAATCAGTACCCAGCGAGACCAAAAGCGCATAAAACAAAGAAGGAAAAGGTGCTCAGGTGACAGCAAGGGGCTAAGAAAAAAAAAGAAGTTGGTGAAAATATCACTGGAGGAGAAAAGAAAGCAGTCTGAAGGGCATACCTGTAGTACTGGGCTGTTCTTAAGTGTGTGAAGTTGCATAGATTTTTATTTTGCATTTTATGGCTTAACAAAATTTTAATGTTTTCTTTCATTAAAAAAGTCCCTTGACATGCAGTTTTTGCCTGATACAAGTACAATTTTACACAGCAGTAGCTTGATAGTCGGTGCACAAATATTAGTATGCAATTTGTTGTGAAAATAGAATTCAAAATTATTTTTGAGCTACCAAATTCTGTTTGCAATCATATTTAAAAAAAAAATTCAACATTACATTTAAAAAAAATTCTACTTACTAATATGTTTGTCAAACAACAAACTGTGACACTAACATTTGTTAGCATAGATATTAAGAAGGTTTGTGGAAAATTTGGTACCAATTGGAAAAATATTGCGATGCAAGGGACTTTTTTTAAAGATGGTGGTAAAATGGCATTTAAAAAACTCCTACTCAGAAATTTTTATAGGTACAATATTCAAACTTGGTAACATTACTTTACTTGAAAAGGGCTATCACAGAAAAAAATTGTAAAAATTCAATGAAAAATATAGAAGTTAGAAATTTCAGTATAATGTAGAAGTATGGAATGCTAATTACAATATATACACTTATTTATTTGCAGTAGCAATTAAACTACCAAACTAAAGATTTGTGCTTTTTGTTGAGATACTGATAGTTATTAAATGGTGCACTTCGCAGTTTGAGCGATGTGTGGTCCGTTTTTGTGCACAGCGTGAGGACGATTATGCTGACACAATAACCTGACCATTTAATAACAATCACTTTATGGCACTAAGCAAGCAAACTTGAAGATCAATCACAACTATCAGTATCTCAACAAAAAATAACATATCTTTACTATTTGTGCTAGATTAATTACTACTGCAACTAACAAAGTGTATGTATTATAAATATCATAACCCATACTTGTCGACACAGATTAATAGCCGAAGTGTATAGATCTGATGATCGCTTGACGATCGAAACTGGTCATCTAATTGTATTTATTAATCTCATGTAAAAAGTCTTTGACCGTCCGAAAAACATTAAATTTCGACTCCAAAGATACAAAGGTGACGTCTTACGAACGAAGGTATGTCTAAAGTCAACACTTAGGCAAGTTCGATAAAAACTCAATAATCTCATGGTAGGGCAGTTATAAAAAGCACGGTAAAAATAGGAAATCTTGTAGATGTAGCGTAAATATTGCAATCATTGCAAAAGACGAACTGGACGTCTATCTTGGGAATTCACCGCCTGACTTGCATACTCACCCTTTTTCACAGGTGGAAAATGAATAAACAATATATCATAAGGCCCGCTAAACTAGCGACAAAATACTTGATATTCCCCGCTGGAAACATTGTGACTGCAAAGCGGAGCTGCCTCGTCCCAGAAAATGAGTACTTGCTAGTATTTTTGCACCAAAACAGACGGTCTATTGAAATATATTGTCACATTTATTTTTAAATAATGCATCTTGTTTGTGAACCGTTGACACCATTGTTTCAGTGTTGCCTATACAAGAACTGTCATTTGTAACTCTTCAGTCGGTCAACATGAATTTGTCCATTTACTGTGCGGGGTGCAATGTATATAAAATATGAGTAATAAGTAAATGAACTCCTTGAAAAATTACACGTATTAGTTATGATCACAATGAGCCCGGCGGGAGTAGGCAGGCTAAAGCGTAACAACTGTACGACCAAGGCTCCGCTGAGATATGTAAACTTATGCAGAATAGAATTCACTTGCATGCTCTAATTTTATTTTATTTATTATATTGTGTTATTCTTATTTGTATGCACGATCATAATACTCATAAATAATTCACAAACCCTTATTAAACAAACTAAACTTATACAATGCTCAAAAAAGGTTTCGCATATTGTGATTCAGTAACTTGTTTATTTTGTTATGTGTATGTTATCATATTATACACAATATAGGGTACATACTAAGAAAAACCACACACAATCTGCGTTGCAAAAGAGACAGAAACACACGACGAATAACAAAAGTGATAATGTGGGACAGAGCACACAACCGTCCTATTCATGTTGGGGCATATCAATACCATGTATGGTCACCACGAGCTCTAATCCATGCTTGCAGATGACGAGGCATACTGAGCACCAACGAATACAACGTGGTTTGGGGCAGATTCCCCCACTTTTGGAAAGCAGCTTCAATCAGTTGCTCTTTGTTTGTTGGAGGATTGGGACGGTGCGAAATTGCCCTCTTGACTCTTTCCAGGCATGTTCATTACAGTTCATGTCCGCAGAATAGGTAGGCCACTCCATTCTCTGTATGACATGCATCTGAAGGAACTGATTGACCACCCTAGCTCGATGGGCACGAGCATTATAGTTCACTAGTGTAAAGCCTTCACCCATTGTGGTAGCAAATCCTGTAACGATGTTGTCTGTATACACCAGACCAGTCATGTTACCGTGGATAGGAATTAGAGGCGTACGTCAACCGAACATGATTCCACCCCAAAACATGACTGAACCTCATTGCTGTTGGTGGCTTTCCTGGTTGAAGGGCTCGTGAAATCTCTTACCCACTCGGAACATTCGAGTGTGGCGACGTAATGGTGATAGTGATTGTAATAGCGATCATAACTAACACATGTAATGTTCCTAGGAGTGTTATTTACTTATGATTCATATAGTTTATACATTGGACTCCGCCCAGTCTTTGGGCAAATTCAAGTTGACCGCCTGAAGAGTTACATCCTACAGGTCTTTGTGGAAATTAGGCTAAACCAGAATAAAACAAAAATAGTCCTGTCCTAAATTGTAAACAGCCTTTCCAACAAAAATTGAACAAAATTCAAAAGCATTGCTGAAAACTCCTCGTTTTCTTTTCCTGAAACCCTTCCCAATGTGATTGATGTTTGTTCTTCCACGGTCACTGACTGTTTTTTGTTTATTGTTAACATAAACAAGGAAGGACACGTCTCTTTACGCAAAATTTAACTTTTATATATGTCTATACATCTTTCCGAAAATAAGCCTAACTCAACTTAAGCGATGACTTCTCATTTAAACCATTTTCAAAACTTATTTTCTTATCTCGTGTCTACTATCAGTTAATCGATTTTTCGGTTAATCGATTTTTCGGTTAATCGGTTTTAAGGAGCTTCGATTAATCGTTTCCGATTAATTTCAAATTAATCGATTAATCGATTATTAATCGATTAATTGAAAACCGATTATCACCAGCTCTAGTATAGAGCCCATCATCAGCCATCGGTCATGTCCAACAGTCTCCCTCTTGTACAGTGAACTCAACCCTGACGAGACCTCCAGGTGCACCTCCGTGACCAGATCAAGCAAACCTTGAGCCATTAGTTCAGCACCTCAGCTGCCGTTTTACATTTTGAACAAGGCTCGAAATGGAAACTGATCAGAGAAGGAAGTTATGCCAAATACTACCATCAGATGCATGTCCTATGCAAGGATTGGTCTGGTGAGTCACCAATGACGAGAGGACACAAACATTTCGAACTGCAGGGATGAAACATATACTTGGATATGAGTATCAGCGGACGAGGATGGATGCATAGCATATGTTACACTTCAAATAGAGCATTTCTCATTTTGCCCAGGCCAATTAAGAATTGCCCAACATTGGAAGGCATATACAGATCTGCCTGATACATATACAGTGTGAATCAACAAGACTTGCTCATTAACATGCAGTAGCATTTGATGGAATGTTGTTTTTAAATTTAACATCATACTGGAGAAAGACGTGTCATCCTATCCCAACAGAAACAGGGACTTGCATCCAATGACCGCTTAACATCCTTCATGTAATACTTTTTCTTTCTTTTTAACATTTCTAAATTGCATTACAAATTTTATTTGTTCTGATTTTTCATATGATGAGGGGACAGCAACCCGTTGCACAGCCAAGGCAGCAATTATAAATTGGCAATACTGTACTCTCATTGTTGTCACTTGGCGACAACCTGGAATAGGTCTTATAACCAACTTAACAAGCATTGTTCTCCAAACTCATGTGATGAAAATTAGTGCTACAAAAGAAAATATACTGTTTTGCGATACTTCAATGGAATACTCATAGTTTGCAATACAAGTAAGTAAAAACGTGCAATAAGATTGATATTTTAGCAGGGAGTGTCCAGTATTGTCCCCTTCGGCAGAAGCTTAACAAACCTAACTTGCAACATAATCTTTCAAAAGAGCAATAAAACATGTGGTCAGTGTGGATTTTGGTACATTTTAGGAAAATTATGTTTTCTGTGGTGCATCAGTATATTGTAATGCCTGTTCATTCATCATGTTGACATGAGAATTTAAAAATGCACATTTCTGTATTTTTGTGTAGGATTTTTGGAGACTTGATTTTTTTTATTTTTATTTTAGTGAGAGAGAGAGAGAGGAGCAATTTTTTGTCTCCGAAACATTACTTTGGAAATGTGCACAATGTTGGTTAGGTAAGTTGCATAGCACAGGAGAAGTATTACCAACTCTGCTTACAATGAAATATCAGCAACTGTCATAAAGTACATAATGCCTGCCCTACCAGAGGACAGGTGCTGCAAATGGAGTGCCATAGACTATTTGCAACTGTAGGGGTATTGTTTAGAATCGTAGGAATTCTTTAGAGAGTAGACCTCCTTGAAACCATAATATTTGTTGAGTAGTCTCCAGCATTTCACGCTGATTTCTAGACTAACGGTCATTTCTTGGATCAAGGGTCTTTCAGCTCTCACCAACTGAAAACATTCTGCATTCCCAATTGCTTAGAAATAATCCACCCATGAAATTCTAAATATTAGAGCCCATTTGTTTTCAGCAACCTGGAATTAGTAAAATTCATCTATTTTGGTTACTAAAATCTTTTGACTGAAGACCTGTGTTATTTTTTTTCCGCTGTGTTAAAATAACAATCTGTTCAAGAAGCATGTTGTATCTGTTTGTATTCTCATCAGTCCCCTTAAAGTAAACCTTGTATGCAATAATCCTAGTTGTTCATGTGTCTTGAACAATCTGCAAGTTGATGGTTCCAGGTTATTCTGTACTCTATGGATGTAGCTGATTTTCTGTATTTTTATAAAGAAAGGAGGGGGGGGGGGGTAGTTATAGAAGAAACATCATTCTTAGATATCTGTTATCTCATCACTCCAGTAGTAAGAATGTTTGCAGTGTTCTTAAATCCATAAGCCATTTGTAAAAAGCCAAATTTACTGGACCAATTATTGTAGTAAGCAAACTGTTCTCATTCTTGGTCCCAATGGCAGGTTTACACAAGGTTACTGTGGGTCAGAGAACTAAAGATATAATCGCTCCGCAATTACCAGAGGTGTGTTCATTCTTTACTCTTGAGTGGCGTTTTGTTAACTGTTATAATTGTTGTAGATTAGGGCATGAAATTTCAAGCTGAGGAAGCTGGCCACTGGTCACTTTATCACTTCACGTTGATATAATGCTGAAGTACCGGGACCACTTTTCAATAATTGCAGCTTTTAGGTCAAACTCTGTCAATATGGATCCTCTGGATTCTGTTGAGACAACTGAGGCCTCTGTCGCATGAAACAGCAATAACTGGTGTTGGATGTTTCATTGTGAGATTCTGCCCACTCTTGCTATCATTTTAATGACTTGGATTTATGAAAATGTAATGTACATGTTGCAGAGTAAGACCAAGCTATTAAAAGACAATTCAAGCTCTCTCTAATGTAGCGTACATGTTCATTAAGATTTTTCTTATAGTCTGGAACTCTTGTTTCCCAGTTTGAATATTCATCAACTGCACACCCTCGTAAAAAAAACTAATAACATTATAAAAAACTGTTGTTGCCTGCTTCAGAATTCTGGTGGCAATCGGAAATTTCGTGCCCTGTTGTATGTGCTAAATAGAGTACCAGATAGAATATGTAACCCTTCAGATATGACCACCAGATGGAAGTATTCCCTTATGAGGAAGCAACATTCCTCTACCCTGCAGCTTATCTCCCACCAAGATGGCCTGGGTTTAATTTCTACTTAATGCTTGTAGGTTTTTGAGGTGAAATATCACATCCTATGGTTTAAATTCCACAAATGTGCTGTGGCTTACGATCATGAGATTGGTCATGTGAAACTACAAGCTTCATCATTTTGTGTTGTGTTTACATCTCTGAACTGCCTTCCTTCGGAGGGGAATTAAAGCCGGCGGTCCCATGTCATGAAAAAGAATCTTCCACTAACTACACTTGTGCAAAGCCAAAATTTGTAGGTTAGAATTGATAATGCTCTATTAGTTCCAATGTTCACCACCAGGTGCTGACTGCAATGCCATCTAGTAGCCAAGTCTGCATGCTAGGTTTTGTGTTGTCAAAAGTAGGAACTACTTGAAATTATTGTCTGCAGTCCTTATTGAATTAAAACAGATACACACACAATTAACACCGGTTATCAGACAGATAGCTTGCCACGGTGGGTGAGTGGATAGCGTGTCGGTCTACTAACCCCAAGATTGCAGGTTCCCCCTGACCGTGGTAAGTGATTTTTGAAAGGCGGCAAAAATACGATACGCATGTCATACGATGTTGGCATGTCAAAGAACCCATTTGAATTCAGTAGGCCGAGTTCATAATGGCAAAATTAATCTCGGGAGTTTCCGCCAGTACAAAGTTCCTCATTTCTCTACTAGAAAGCGCTATTGTGTTCAAGGAGATTAGATATCTAACATCTAACCTCCTTGACTTTCATAGTGAAGGAACTACGAAATTCGACATGCAAGCTACCCTCTGGGTGTCAAATAGCAAAGCTTGCACCAGGCACCCGAGGCCATACGATATTATTATTATTAACAGACAGATTCTACACACACCCAAAGTACACGGGGCTACATGACCTCGTCGTCGCAGCCCCTAAACTAAGGAACCAACCAACATCTCTGAACTAACACTTATATCAAGGTCATTTGCCCCTAATGATGAGGGTGGTACTCCTCACTGTCTCTGTTAGGTAGTCAGCCCGAAGGCTGGTTGGATCCTCAAACAGTACCGCCGTTAAGTTATGTTAGTAGATACCCACAAAAACCCAAGGCAGCGCTATATTGAGGCGTACTAGGCAAAAAGAGGAGTGAGGTAGTTTGCCATTGCTTTCCTCACAATCCAAAAGAAAATAATGGAGAACTGAATGAAGAATACGGGAAATGAAGGAGAGGAAAAGGACATACAGTCCTGTGGGAATTAATCTGAACAAGGGATTTATTTTTCCGTAGGTTGACAACAGTGTGTTGTCTGTATGTATTGTGTGCACTGTTGTCCATTGGGAATTAGTCTGTGTGTGATGATTGTTTAAGGGTAAAACTGTATTAATTTTGATTTGGCCACTTAATGCTCAGTACGTACATCTGTTGGTTAGCCATAAACACTGCATTTGTATGTAATTATGTTTGTGCATATTGAAGTAAATGCTGTGTTTTGTTTTCTATATGCCAAAGACGTGATGAAATTCATCGGCAGATTAGTGAAGTGTTTGGAGAACACACTATGAGGGAAGGAATTGTAAGAAAATGGGTTAGAGCATTTAAAGAAGGCCGTGCTAATGTCCATGGGCGACCATCTGTCATGACTGAAGACTTGGTGCAGAAAGTTGATGCAAAGGTTCGAGTAACCAGACACTCTTTAAGATTTCATCATTATGTTACGAGTTTCTCCTGAAATTTCAAGGAGTGACCTTTATGAAATTATGGCAAGGCACTTAAATTATCAGAAGTTGTGCTCACGCTGGATACCAAAGATGATGATGGAGGTGCACAAAACCAAGTGTGGAGGCACTTTCCTTGAACGGTACAGTAATGAAGGTGATGAGTTCCTAAGCCAAATTTTCACCGGGGTCGAAACATGGGTGGCTTAAATTACGCCAGAATTAAAATGGCAATCCATGGAAATATGGTATAAAGTGCATGTTACTGTCGTGTTTCAACCCTCAACTCTCAAGGATCAAGTTTGGACCCAGCTCAGGAATCCCTTGGGGTTGCGATAGGCTGAGAAATACTGTGGGAGGAAAAGAAGTAGCCCTTGTAGAATGAGGGTCAATTAAGACAGGAAAATGAAAGACACCCTAGGCCTTGGATACCCTAATACTGTGGGGGTTGGAAGAGAACAAGAGTTGACTAAGAGCAACAGGGCACTACAAATTGGGTCCCAAATGCTTGGGGTATATAGCAACACAACCAGATCCAGATGCAGACAAGTTTACAAACATGATGTCCCCACCATCCTGTTGTTTGGAATGTGGCATTCACAGCCAATGGTTTGATCCTGCACGGTCAGTGCATGTGCAAGTTAGGATACCACATAAGACTGTAGGTCCCATGGCAAATTGCTTTTGTTTGCATTTCAATAACATGAAATCTACCTTGTTCAGACAATTTCACTTCTAGCCCTCATCATATTGGTGAATATGGCAATGTTGACATTTTATCCATACAACGTGCTTGTTTTTCAACCCCTGTGGGTTCTTGATATCATCACATGCATCAAAGAAAAATAATAGCTTTCGTTGCCCACATCCTCTTGTTAGTTTCTTCTGTTTGGCTCACCATATAAAGAAGTTTGGGCATTCCTAGTCTAAGACACATTTGTTTGCTCTCTTTTTATATATAAAGCTATCAGTCATTTGCGCAACATAGGGGTTTAAAATGTTCATGTGAGGAAATGAGTGAAAATAGTGGAGTGAGGTGTGGCAGTAGATTTCACTAAAAGTAGAACAAGAAAAATATGAGTCAGTTGTGTGGTCTAAGTTGAAGTGTACTTTTACAAGCCACAAGCTCATGGCCAGTACATCTTCTTCCACTTGGTGGTCATATCTTCCAGTTTTCAAAACATTCCCAGTATGACTAAGGCAATAAAATCTTGTATTCCGTTCCCCAAGAAGGAGTCTTTTAGTAATTTCTTGTCCGCTATGGGGCAACTGTCAGAGTTACAATCCCAACTATATCCTGAGTCTTGGTTCATTTCCTCTACTTATTATCAATTTACTTGCTTTTTTAGACTTTTTGTTATAAAGCTAAATAGTACGTTTAATAGTAAAATACCATTTGCATTTATTGACGATGCCTTGCTCACCAGCCTTGCCCTCTAACTCTCTAATAATGGAGTAAATAGCACTTCAAGAATAAAGTACACACTTTGGGTCGGGTGAAACAGCAACAAACATGAAATAGTGTGAAGAGAGTTGTTCTCCTGGCCGCAGACAGAGATCACATGTTGTGTCTCAGTTTCACTGAAACCTTTGCTCCACAGTTGGCAGTCCGTAGTGTTATTGGAGAGTTAAAAATGCCCATTGAAGACCATACATAGAATGCATGTACAATACTTGAAAACTCCCCAGCTTCCATAGTTGAGGAGGTGACACGCAAAGACGAACATGTCCACCTAATACAGTTTTTCACAATCAACAAAAAACGTATTTCAGCCATACATGGTAATAAAAATAACATATTGAAATGCAAACAATTTCATTTTCATGCAAAAAGGGCAATTCATGACTGTAAATAAATCTACAATGAAAATATTTGTTTAAAAAGCACATTTAATTATGGACATGTTTTCTTTTGCATGAACCGTTTGGACAAGTTTGGCTTTGAATGATTTTCAAAAGGAAGGTGTTTTATTTTTTCATAATCGCTTACATTTTATTCATTAATGGTTGCCATAAGATACCAAAATAAAGTAATTGACATTAAATTTAAGCGGTTTATTTTCACCTTCAATATTTCGGGACATGGGTTGGCGACCACGGGACGCCAGCTGTGTCCGGCATTGCTTCCACTTACTTGTGCCGGGCTCCTCTCCGTCTTCTCTCCTGTCGACCTCCCTTGGTCAACTCTTGTTCTTTTCCGACCCCGACGGCATCAGGGTATCCGAGGCCTAGGGAGTCTTTCACTTTCCCACCTTAATTGGCCCTTGTCTCATCTTTCCTGATACCCTCATTCTTCGAGGGGTCAGCCTTCTTTTTCATTTCATGTTAACTCCTGCCTTCTGCACAAGGCCCCTCAAGGAGGCAGGGTGTATGTAGTCCCACCACTTCTGGTGCACCCTGGATAATGCTACACCCTCAGGAGCTCACGGCTGGTGAGTTTGGGAGTTGGCGACCCCGAGGGATTCCTGAGCTGGGTCCATTTTTCCCGCTTTTTCCTCTGACCTTGGGGCAGGCCCTCTCCTCTTTCCTATCTGCCTTTCATGGCTCTCCTTCCTTCCAAGTCCCTCAATCCTCATTCTTCGAGGGTTGAGGGCATTTCTTTTCTTCCTGTCCTTTATTTAACTTATCTTTTATTTGTTTACCATCTCTTCTGCTAGTATATAAGTTTGTAGTTAGTTATAGTTTTCATTCTCATCTCATCTTTCACTATCACCCAAACCATTAGGGGGCGATAACCTAGATGTTAGGCCCCTTAAAACAACAATTATCATCATCATTTTCCTCTTTCTGCTACCCTTGTTTGCCGTCTTCACACGAACACATTATTCATCCATTCTTCTACAACACTGACGTAATAATTTTAATAGCAATATGTATGTATTATTAAGCCAGAGCACAGAAGCACGGAGCTAATGCTAATGTCAGCTGCTCTGCGCGGGAACGTATGGTGTCGCGCGGAATGGATATCACGTGACATGAATCAGCGCTTCCTACTGGCCGTATGGACTAGCTCGTCTTTGCAGGAAATGTAGATGTGGACAAGTTTGTGTTTGCGCTGATCCATGCATTTTCACAGGCTTGTATCATGGACATATACAAGTTTGCTTAAAAGGCACAATCTATTTACATTCCACTCATCTTGTACGTCCCGTTCCATATTGTATCTAATTTTTTTTTCAATTGTGGACAAGTTCGTTTTTGCGTGTCACCTCCTCAGTTTCTTTCCTACGATAGTATTACATTTCATGCCCTGAGGCCTTCTTCATACACCCAAATACTAGGGACCGTAACTCATATTTATATATATATATTTAGAATTTGGCCAATTATAGACCGCTTTGAACCTAAGACTACGGTACATTGTTTCGTTTTTTCTTTTCTTCCCAAAACTTCTTCATACGTTGGCTGATGGCCTGCCTCTGTTCCGTTGATAACACTCTCCGTGGTTGATGTGGAACTTGCAGAATCGAAAAATCTGCAGTAGTGATCAGTCGCCGGAATTCCACCCTATTAGAAATGATGTTATTTGTGATCTTCAGTTTTTGCAGATCACACCTTATCTCTTCCAGCCATCTAGTGGTGTTTTTTAATTTGGAGATGTAGTCAAAAATTTTCTTAGTTAGCCTGCTGCTATCCATTCTATGAAGGTGACCATAAAACTGTAGTCTCCGTCTTTTAATTGAGTCTGTAATTTTTTCCACATTTCGGTAAAGGTCTTCATTTTTTCTCTTCATCCAAATATCTTTATTCTTTTGGGGACCCAAAATTTTCCTAAGTATTTTTCTTTCTTTCTTTTCCAGTTCCTCTTGTTCACCTCTTTTGTTCAACGTTAAACATTCTGATCCGTATAATACCTCTGGTTTAATTACAGTTGTGTAGTGCCTGATTTTTGCCTGGAATGAAATTGATCGTTTGTTGTATCTATGTTGGGTGAGTTTATAGGCATTTTCCATCTTTCTGAATCTCTCCTTGCAGGATGTGTTATCAAGTCCATTTGACTGGATCCATTCTCCCAAATATTTAAATTTATCAACTCTTTGAATCTGTCCATGTTGAGTTGTTAGATATTTTTCTCCATTGTGTCTGTGTTCAATATATTTGGTTTTTTCATACGAAATCTGAAGACCAGTTTTTATTGCTATTTCATGTAGGGTTTCAACCATTATTTGTGCTTGAAATCTGTTTTCTGAAATGATTGCTATGTCATCAGCAAAGGCAAGACATTTCACCTCAAATCTTCCTTTTCCTTGCCCCAAATGGACCCCTTCAATGTTTCTTTCGCATAATTTAAGTTTCCATTCCTTCATGATTTTGTTTAATATCAAATTAAATAGAAGTGGTGAAAGCCCATCACCTTGTCTAACTCCGGTTTTGATTTGGAAGGGTTCTGAAATGTCGTTTAGAAATTTAACTCTTGAGGTTGTATTTGTTAGTGTTTGTTCAACCAGTTGTCTGGTATTTTTATCTATCCCTAATTCTGCTAGCGTTAGGAATACAGACTGTCTGTCTATTGAATCATAAGCCTTTCTGAAATCAATGAAAGATACAACTGTGTTGAGGTTACGTATTGTTCTGATTCTAAGGATTGTTTTGAGATTGAAAATTTGCTCTGGACAAGATCTCCCTTTTCTAAATCCGGCTTGGTATTCGCCGATAGTATGTTCTGCTTGTTCTTCCAGATTGTGTAGCAGTGCTTTAGAAAGAACTTTGTATGCGATTGGCCTGTTTCCAATCATTTGGAATTGTTCCTTTTTCCCAACATTCCTTGATAACTTTGTGTAAAGCTTCAGCTACAAATTTACCACCGAGTTTCAACATTTCAGTTAGTATCCCGTCCTCACCAGGTGCCTTATTATTTTTAAGATTGTCAATATATTGTTCTATTTGTTGGTTCTGACGGAGGGTTCTCTTTTTGTGGTGATGTAAACTGTAGTCTTTCTAAAGGTTCTTCGCAATTAAGAAGTTCCTCAAAGTATTTAGCTAGTAACTCGCAGTTGTCTTTATTATTAGTGACCAGTCTACCAGTTGAATCCTTGAAATGGAGGTTCATTGGTTTGTATCCTTGGATCTCCTCTCGAAATACTTTGTAGAATTGTCTGGTGTTGTTCTTTTTAAAATCTATATCTATCTCTTCCAATCGCTTCTTATCATAATTATGTTTCTCTATCCTGATGATTTTGGATGTTAGCTTTCTGATCTCTACAAAATTAATCCAGTCATCTTCTCGTTTCCTGGAATTCCATAACTGCCAAGCCGCTAATCTACGTTCGATCGCTGCATCACATGTTGTATTCCACCATCGGTGTTTCCTTTTCCTTGGAGGCTGTCCCAATTCTTTGGCTGATTCTATCATTACATCTCTGATCTCTTCCCAGTTACTCTTATCTTTAGTATGCAGTTTATTGATAAATTCAGTCTTATTTTCTGATAAAACTTTTGTGTCTATTTTAGGAATTTTTGGCTTGGATTTATTTGGTTGGAATTTAGTTTTGATCTCAGACAAAAAATGGTCAGAATCAATATTTAATCCTCTCCTTACTCTAACATTCATGATTTCTCTAAAGTTCTGTTTTGTAATTGCTACATGATCCAATTGATATGAACCTAAATGTGGATTTGGAGAGCACCATGTTTTCTTTCTCCTCGGTAATTTCCTTAAAAAGGTTGACATTAATTTAAGATCAAATAGTCTGCAGAAACTTATGAGTCTCTCTCCATTTCTGTTAGTGCGGTTGTGAGCTGGGAAGTCACCCACTATGTTTCTAAATTTTCTCTCTCTTCCAATCTGTGCATTAAAGTCACCCACTAAGATTTTAACGTGATGATAAGGTATCTTTGATGATTCATGTTCCAACATTTCCCAAAACTCGTCAACATTTTCTGGATTTTTCTTATTGTCCTCATTGGTGGGAGCATGAGCATTGATTATAGTATAGCCTTCGTTTCCTGATCGAAATGAGAGAAGTGAAATTCGTTCTGATGAAGATGTAAAATTTGTTATTGATTCTGTTAAGTTTTGTTTAATCATAAAAGCTGTTCCAAGTATAGTACTGTTTTGTTTGGTTTTGATCCCAGCTTTCCCTTTGTAAATTCTATATCCCTCAGACTCAAAAGCATCTTCATCGGTGTATCGAGTTTCTTGTAAAGCAAGAATGAGGATATTACGTCTATTCAGCACATCTGTCAGTTGTTTCAGTTTACCAGTTTTCATGAGCGTATTGATGTTCAGTGTGCCTAGCAGATGTTTTTGCTTAGGTCTTATGCGTGAAGTTCTAGGAAGCTCCGACTCTTCCTCACATGATGTTTTGGGCTCTCCAGACTCCGCAGGCCCAGTTGCATCACAGTTTCTTGTGATGGAGGATTGTTTACCTCCTGGAGTATATTTTCCGTTGTGGTTTACTATCATGTCTTAAGTTGAGATTATTTTGGAAGGAGGTTTACTCCCCTTCGATGTTACATCTGTGATCGAATCGCCAGATGGATCATAATAGGCCGCCCAATATGGGAACAGACGCCTTTGATAACCGCCCCTAACATGGGGAACAGACGTTATCGGGTGAATGCTGATATCTGTTTAGTTAAAACAGATACCTTTTGCTCTATTTATCCCGAGCACTGGGATGCCACTTCCGCCATCTATGCTGTAACTCATATTTATTATGGACAAATCCCAATGCAATAAACACAATATTTAGGATGTCTGAGATTACTAGCTAAACTACAAAACAATGTGCAAAAATTGAATTAGTATTAATATTAAAGTTATTTTATTGACTATTTTCCTTTTATATATTGTATACTGTACCTAGGTGTAGAGCCTCCGTGGCTTAGGCGGCAGCACGCCGGCCTCTCACCCCTGGATCCGTGGTTCAAATCCCGGTCACTCCAAGTGAGATCTGTGCTGGACAAAACGGAGGCAGACAGGTTTTTCTCCGGGTACTCCGGTTTTCCCTGTCACAATTTCATTCCAGCAACACTCTCCACTATCATTTCATTTGTCATTCATTTAATCATTGCCCCAGAGGAGTGTGACAGGCTTCGGCAGCCGGCACACTTCATATCCTCGCCGCTAGATGGGGCTTCATTCATTCCATTCCTGACCTGGTCGGAGACTGGAAGCAGGCTGTGGATTTTCATTTCATACTGTACCTAGGTACCGTATATACTGTTGGGGAGTTGCCACATGGCAACAGCAGACATGTTTCAAACTTGAATACCGTAGGATAAACGCATCCACAATGGGAAGGGCATTACTTTGCAATTAGACCTCGGAGCCAATATCCACCTCTTAACACGGCATACAGACACTGATTCAGTTCCATTATCGCACTTCTGCGAAATGAAATATACTGTATTTAATTCAGAAAGTATTATCAAGAACCAGGAACCCAGACTGATAGTGCATCTGTCATTACACAGACCTTGAAGTGACGCATTATTATGTACACCTTGTGCTATTGTGGCTCCTACCCCAGAGGCCTGGGTTCAATTCCCGGCTAAGCCAAGAAGGGAGTGGTGTTAATTTCAAAGATCAGTGGGCCACTGTACAGGAGTTTACTTAATACAGCATTGTTTGAAGAATGAGTTTTCGGATGAATGTTAGCATAGACCAGTTCAATACAAGTTACAGTAACAATGTGTGAACTTAAAACCTAAATGATGCAATGCCATTTTCAATGTGAGGAAACAAAAATATCCCTCTCTTCAGTATTTGTAAAGGTGGATCAATCGTCGATCCTTCGCTCTGTTTGATCTATTGTGTGCTCTTTTTTTTTAAACAACAACAATAGTAATAGCTCTGTTATGACATTTTACTATATACAGAGTCTTCCCACCATAGATAATGCAATAACTCATAGGGAAAGATTATTAAAAGTGTTGAAAACATACTGAGAACCTGTAGTCGGAGCAGCGCAGTTGGTTTAGCGTTGGCCTTCAAAACCCAAAAATAGCAAACTCAAACCGACACAAAGTATGATGAAATTAAAGTGTTAAACCTTGTGTTGCTAAATTTACCGAAAACCCCTACAGGCCAAAATTCTGGCACCCTGATGACACAGAAGTTAAATCAAATCTGGAAACGACCCTGGAACCTTTCAGACCAAATTCTAGGCTCATGTATGACATTACTAACAAGTTAGATTCGGTTATTAGGTTTACGGTAATACCACACAGTGCCTTTCTTAAAATTTAGGCAAAGTTTCCAATACTAGAAGTTTAACACATTCACCGCGTGTTAGTAGAGCCAAACTGAGCAAGATATTTGCGTGGAACTCTCCAAAAATCATAATAATTGGAGTTTTCAACGAGTTCTAGCGAGCTTATCCTACTCGCGGGCCAGGTGCGTGACCTGCACGCTGGTTGAAATCGGGAGGTAATACTGGGCTCGTGATGTTGACGGAACTGCATCGTCGGCCATCTGAATGCTAAATAAAATTTGGTTCAGTCATGGTTCCGTATTGATTGTTAGTTAAATATATTAAAAGGAAGAGAGACGGAGGAGTCTCTCTTCCTTTTAATATATTTGCTAAATAAAATTATAACATCAGCATCATGATGCAGCCAAAAATGATTACTACAAGTTATTTCATGTTACTCATGAATGATGTCAATCACAAGTTTAGTCCTTTTATGAAATTATTAACTGGAATTACTGTATTACAAAAGCGTAATCACTCTTAATTCTTCTGAAATAATAATAAAAGGAAAATTTTGTGTCTTACCTCTCTTGCTGCTCAAGATCCTAATAAAGAATAATAACGTATGACAAAAATCGAGGGGACTAAATATGCGACAAACCGATGAACCTTCTAATAGATTGGACTCTGACAATGTGTGAGATAACGAGGAGAGCCCTTCTTACCGTGCGGAAAGATTATGATCCACATTTTCTAACACTCGTCTCATGACGCACTAGGCGCGTGACCCACACTGGACGTGTTAATTATTCACATCAGCAAATTTACTATATTTTAATAACAACCCTTCCTTTTCAGTAATAGAGAAGGAAAGGTTCCGGTGCTGGTACAGGGCACCACACGGAGTAGGTCTACTGTGTCAGGATTTCCTGTGGGCAAATGTCAGACTTCACGGTCTTTAATGCCAGCATCTCAACTTCTCATAATAATACAAGCCAGTAAGACTCAAAAAATAAGTCAAATGCATACAACTTTCTTCCTATAAATCTGAATTATTTTCTTAATTTAGAGTGAAATATGCAACTCGACGAGCTGTATTCTTTCAACAAACTTGATCCATGCATGAATATTTGAACATCATCGCGAGTATCTTCCTAATGAGTGGTAGAACTTCCCAAAATATCTCTTCGAATCTCTCAAATGTTAGTCCGTATCAATAGTGAATACATTTCAATTATTCGACTCCATTTCTGTAACTCCACTTCTTTTTCTGACATGCTGAAAAAATTATACTCGTGTTAGCTTAGAGTGTGAGTTTACAGTTGTCTGATTAGGCATCCTATTTGCTAACTGTTCAGTCCTCGGATGATTTACAGTGATGCAGACATTGTAAGGAAACTAGCAAATGATGCTCCATCCAAATAGATTTAGTAGTTTTTGAATTATCCAATAACCAACAAATGAGCTCCTACCACCATATTTTGCAGGAAGTGTCATAATAGAGCCACTGTACTGTAAGACAGCTACTTTTAAGAGTAACAAAGTAACAAAAAATGCTATTTGTCAATAGCACATGGGAATGGAACCAACAGCTTTCCATTATGGACAACCACAATAACCATGATGGATATGAAAGGTTCAAGTACCAGTGCCCAGCTGTTCCTTAATATACGCCTGCATTGGTGTCATCAACGTTCCAATTGCTCTTTGAGCAGCAATAATGCCTCTGTGTAGACCCGAGAATAGGAAATGTCCCACTATCTTCTGTGATGCACATCCAGCCTAAGAGATCAGGGTTTATGAACATTCTCAGAATAAATTTGCAAAATAACTCCTGTAGCAACTATGTTTCTGTAGTCCATATTGAGGAACACATTTTCTAGTAGAGGTACTTCTATGTGAGTGAAGTTAAAACATGTTCGTGTCTAGACTTGTGCCATTCTTGTGGAGCAGAAAGAAGAGAAAGTGATGCCTTGGCCGGTGTATTTAATTTATTAAAATTGAATGTAAAGTGAACACAGGTGGAAAAATAATATAGAGCAGGTGCAGCTCCACAGCAAACTTAAGAAGCATGTGCAGGTAAGACAGTGATAATTCGATTACAGTAGTATTGTTCATCATCATCGATTCTCCACTCCGCTACAGCAGGCTGGGTATGGAAATGAACAAGCCCCCTCCATAGCTATCTGTCCTGCCACCATTCTTCTTCTTCCACCACTGGCCTCCATTCTATGCGCTTAGTCAACGCTCTGTGGACCTGCTTCATCCACCCATCCACTCAAACTTTTATTAGCCGATGACGCGGTGGCTACTGATCGAGTTATCCACTTTATAAGTGAGAGTGGATTAGGGCCAGCAAATTAAATTTTCCAGTGTACTGTACATTGACTCAACGACTTCGTTTTTGAATGATAATTTTTTGTATTTCTGTAATTGTTTATAATTTTTTTTTTTTTTTGTTTTATTAATTTTCGGTCTTTTCAAACTTAGATATCACCTCTAAATTTTAAATACCATTCCAAATTTGTATATTTTAATCTGTGTTAAGAGGGGCAGATGACCTCGTAGTTCCACCCCTTAAAACAACAACTCGACTCCTCAAGAATGTCAAGCAGACTGACTCATTTCTAATTTTGTCTCTTTCTGGTCTTCTGAATACTTGATCTTAGAAATTTCATCTCGATTGCTTGTATCCGGCTGTTGTCCTGGGGAATTATTGTAGCTTGCCACGGTGGGTGAGTGGATAGCGTGTCGGTCTACTAACCCCAAGATTGCAGGTTCGCTCCTGGCCGTGGTAAGTGATTTTTGAAAGGCGGCAAAAATACAACACGCATGTCTTACGATGTTGGCATGTCAAAGAACCCATTTGAATTCAGTAGGCTGTTTTCATAATGGCAAAATTAATCTCTGGAGTTTCCGCCACACAAAGTTCCTCATTTCTCTACTAGAAGGCGCTATAGTGTTCAAGGAGCTTAGATATCTAACCTCCTTGACTTTCATAGTGATTCAAGGAACAACGAAATTAGACAATGCAAGCTATCCTCCGGGTGTCAAATTACAAAGCCAGCACCCGGCACCCGAGGCCGTACGATATTATTATTGTAGCACCATAGGTCAATATGGGAAGGAAGTAGGATTTGTACAGTGATATTTTAGCCTCCTGAGGAAAGCTTTTGTCCCATAGAAGCTGTGAAACAGAGTTGTAAAAGTTCGCAGCTACTGCTGGTTTCTTAGGTTAACCTGTTATCTGTGGACAAAACGCTGTCAAGGTATTTAAAATGTTGAACTATTTCGAAGTCATGTTGTCCCAATTTCAGCTTGATAGGTTTGCTTTCCCTGCTCATCACCAAACATACGGTTTTTGTTTGGCTGATCAGTAATCCAAACTTGTCAAAACCTGCCTTCCACCAATTTAGTTGTTTATATCATCTTTTTCTCCCCAGATCATGACATCATCTGCAAACACCATTGCATTGGATCTATATCTCTCGTCTTTACCAACTTAAAAACTTCATCCAAAATGCTTATGAAAAGAAGAGGAGACAAGCAACTCCCTTGCTGAACTCCACTTCTATTTTCAAACCATCTCGATCTTCTGTCTTGAACTTGGACGCAACTCTTGGTGTCTGCATACAATTGTTTTATGCGGACCACTAAGCCTTCTGGAACACCCTTCTTTAGCAGTACCTCCCAAATGTGATGGCGAGGGATATGGTCATACGCTTTCTATATATCAAGAAAGACAACTACAGGGTGTCTATAAAAGAACTCTGGGGTTTTGAGGCAAAATATTGTAATGAAGTAAAAAAGTTATATTAATGTTTAATACATGATTGGAAAGGTAGCATTTTCAAGTTTCTTTAACAATTTAATAAAGTTCAATATGAGCCTCGTTAGTTGCACGGCACACATCGTAACGGTATTCCACCTCTTCCCATGTCCTGGCCAGCATATCTGGGGGGACGGTTGCCACACAATTAATTATTCGTTCCCTGAGATGGCCAACATCACGAATTTTCTCCGCATACACAAGATTCTTGATATGCCCCCAGAAGAAAAAGTCCAACTGAGTCATATCAGGGCTCCTTGGAGGCCATGGAATAGGTCCTTCCCTTCCGATCCATCTGTTGCCGAGTCGAGCGTCAAGTGCCCCTCGCACACACAAACTGAGTGTGGCGGTGCCCCATTTTGTTGGAAGTGGACTATATACCCTTCTCCGCCTTAATGTCATCTAGCTGAGGAAAAATATATTCCTCTAACATGTCACAATAGACAACACCTTTGATATTTCTTTCAACAAGAATGAAGGGCCCTATTACTCTATCATGCATAAGACCACACCAAACATTCACTTTTGGCGTGTCACGTTCATACTCTATGAACTCATCATGGGGCGGCTCTGATCCCCCAAATTCTGCAATTATGTCTGTTTATAGACCCATTCACATGAAAAGACGCTTCATCACTAAAAATAACATAAAAAACACGTTCTTTTCATAGATTTCGTTTAGAATAGGAACAGAAAAGTCTAAACTCTTAATCTTGTCTACCGGTTTAATGTGGTGTAACTGTTGAATTTTGTAAGAAGTCTTTTATGAACTACCTTATGAACTGTTGATCTTGGTAACCCCAACTCCAGACTGCGTCTTGTCAATGACTTCTTAGGGCTTCGAAGGCATGAAGCTTGGATTCTGTCCACATTCTCTTGTGACACACGCGGCCTACCCGGCGACTTTTGTTTTAAAACACTTCCTGTTTGTTTGAAAGCACTTAACCATTGGCGAATCCGTAGGCGGGTCAACACCATAATTAAGTCGAAATTTTCTTTGTACCATAACAACAGAATTAGTTTCTATTAGCCAAATAACGCATTGAACCTTTTGTTGCGGCATCGCCATAGCGTGGCAATCCAGACAGCACTGACTGCCGCTACGTTGTTTCAAGGTCAACGCTCCACAGCGCTGCCAACTGTTGATGAAAACATTCCCAATTCGTATGAGTAAAACTCTATGAGCTACTCGTTTCAGAGAAATTAACTACATTTTGCTATCTTCTACAGTTATTAAGATATGAATTTTTAAAACCCTGGAGTACTTTTACAGACACCCTGTATAACAGTCTTATTTTTCTCCCAATATTTCTCAAACAGCATCCTGGTAGCAAAGACGAGATCCCCAGTGGACCACCCTGGTCAGAATCCATGTTGTTCCTCCTCAAGATCTTGTTCTATTATTTTCTTGATCTTTCCTATTAGCACTGATTCATAGATCTTGAGACCATGGGAGAGGAGAGTGATGCCTCTGTAATTCTTGCATTGTTTCCTATCACCCTTTTTTCCAATCATCGGGTATATCATTCTCCTTCCATATGGCTCTTAAAACTCGGTACATCCATTGTACTCCTATTGGCTTTATCATGTCTATGTTAAAATCATCTATCCCTGCTGATCTGTTGCTTTTCATTTTCTTAATAGCTTGTTCAACTTCTCCCCAGGTTATATCCTCGATTTCATTGGAATTAAGAAAATGGATACATCCTTCCACCTCACTTGTGTTGGTTCTTCCATTTCTAATGAGTAGATTATCGAAATGTATTTGGAATAAGGATAAGGAAGTACCGGAGCCTCCGTGGCTTAGGCGGCAGCACGCCGGCCTCTCACCGCTGAGTCCGTGGTTCAAATCCCGGTCACTCCATGTGAGATCTGTGCTGGACAGAACGGAGGCAGACAGGTTTTTCTCCGGGTACTCCGGTTTTCCCTGTCAAAATTTCATTCCAGCAACACTCTCCACTATCATTTCATTTCATCTGTCATTCATTAAATCATTGTCCCAGAGGAGTGCGTCAGGCCTCGGCAGCCGGCACAGTTCATATCCTCGCCGCTAGATAGGGGCTTCATTCATTCCATTCCTGACCCGGTCGGAGACTGGAAGCAGGCTGTGGATTTTCATTTTCATAAGGAAGTACCAAGGTAAAGCAAGGAGATAATGTATAAAGTGTACTATGTACCCATATTAACTTATGCAGCTGAGACTTGGACCCTGACAAGCAGGCAAGAGAGTAGAATTCAAGCCAGTGAAATGAAATTCCTAAGTAGTATGATAGGAAAGACAGAGTGAGGAATGAAGATGTTAGAAAGGAGGTTGGGATGGGAAAACTAAATGAGAGAATTGAGAAGAATAAACTAAGGTGGTTTGGACATGTAAAGAGGATAGAGGAAAATAGAATACCAAGACAGATGCTGGAGGCAAAGTGCAAGGGTAAGAGAGCAAGAGGAAGACCTCTAGAACAAGGTGGATTCATCATCGGCTTTAACTCGAATCCGAGTAGAAATTTTCTTCCTTCAGTCCAGTTTGTGGATGTGTTTACAGTGACTAAAGAGTCCAATCCTGGCATGGAACAAGCGTCCACACAAGTCGCATAGTATGGCTGGAGGAGGACGTGGTTGGGCTGCTCGAAGTTTCCTAGCTTGACGCTTGGCCTCTTCATGTGTGCGTCAATCCCTTTCAAACGTTTTTACATTATCCGAGATGGTACGGCACCAAGTTGAACGGTCTTTAGCCAGCATGTTCCAGGTTTGTGAATCAAGACCTGTCAATTTCAGGGTCTGCTTAAATTGGTCCTTGTAGTGCCTCTTAAAGGCCCAGGCAACTTATTTTCGAGTTTTTAGTTTCCTAACTCACTGATTCCATTATTAAATTTTAATCAACGTACTGAAAACCCTACCGCGTTATTTTATTTTGTTCAGATGGTATAAGCCGAAAACGGCGACAATGCTTGAGCGTGTGACGTCACTGGTGCTGAGCCGCCTTCCACGCGCCAAAAGTAGGCATAGCCGAATCAGACAGTGCAGTTGTTGTTTCGGCGTATTTAAGTACTGTAAATGATACCTAAGTGAAAACATGGTTTACTGCATTGTGTATGGTTGCAAGCACGCAACCACTTCGAAAACATCGAAGGAAAAAGATGTAGGTTTTCACAGATTCCCCAGTCGAGAGAAATCTCCAGAGAGATACCGATCTTGGCTATCTAGAATCTGTCGCGCTGATTTCTCACCAACCTGAAATAGTCGCGTATGCTCTACACATTTCAGAGAGCAGGACTATGAACTATCGAACAGATACAAAGCAGAACTCCTGAAGCAAAAAAGGAAACATGTGTTAAGAAAAGGTGCTGTGCCCGCGCTAAAATTGAAAGGAATGAAACTTGTTCCGGTGACAAGGCATACATCTACATACCAGTATATTAGGAAGAAAATTTTAACTGAAGCGATTGAATGTACTTCTGCGAGTGTTTCAAGTGTTGCCCCAAGTGTTTGCAGTGAAAATGAGAGTGTTATCCATGATGAATCCAGCAGGAGAAACATTTAGAAACGCAAAGTGTTACGATAGTGACAGTGATCCTGGTGTTCGTGATGCAATATATGAAGCAGATGAAGAGAGTGATACTACCTCGGATGATGATGATGACGATGACAGGGAAGGAGATGAAACAGTACAGCCGGAGGTGGTGAGCAGAAAAAAATAAAGCGTGGCATTTCAGTGAGACTACGTTGCTGTTCGTAATGTGGCAGAACCTGCTACTTCTCTTTGCTAGGTGCCTTACCTGCGGCAAGAAAGTAATTTAAACTATTCCTTCTACTAAAGGACCTGCTGTGAGTGTCCAAATGACCTGTCTAGCAGGCCATACTGTCGTATGGAGATCTCATAAGAATGTTAACTAATTCTCCATGTTATCAGTCACCTTGGCTACTGGTATGTACATAACGGGAGTGGGTTTTGCGTTACTGAAATCGTTGACAGACTGCATTGATTTATGTTTCATGATCCACACAACATTTTACAAAATTGTGAAACGAATCGTTACCCCAGCTATTAGGCATACATGGGCTCTGCATCGTGGTAACACCGTCAAGAATCTCATGTCATCCGGTAGGAGGGTGTGGATTGCAGGTGATGGTCAATTTGACAGTCCAGGTTTTTGTGCAAAATATGTAACATATTCTGTGATGGACAACAGCTCAGAGGAAATTATTGACTTTGTCGTTCTGCAACGAGGCCAAGTTTTCGGCGAGTTGGAAAAGCCCGCGTGTGATAAAGTGCTGTCAAAACTATCATCATAAGGACTAAATATAGAACTATTTAGTAGCGACCCGCAATATTAGAATGGAAACACAGCATTATTAATCATCTTTGGTGGTCAGCTATGACATTGTGAGAACAATGAGGAGCTACTTGTTGAGAAATTTGTCTGTTCTGTATCATATTTTTGACACACATTCATGGTTAGGAAACCCTCACTTTCACCAATGTGAGCACGAAAAAATAATCGAAAATCCAACGCAAAAACAAAATGGCTCAATAGAAATTCTCTAGACTATGGTATCATACCCAGCGTTCTCAAAGACAAGCGCTTTATAAAAGACTTGCAAAGCATAAAATATTACTGTCACACCGGGTCCCTTGAATCTTACCATAACGTGCGACTGAAATACATGCCTAAAAGATCCAGTTTCTCATTTCACGGAATGGTAAATCGATCTATGTTAGCAATTATGGATCACAATAACAATGTAAAACGTGATCAAACGGGTGAAACACTTAGATACTCAAAATCATTAAAAAAGTGGATTAACAGTAAGTAGAAAGAATACGGATGGAGGACAGATATACTTCTCGAAGTAATTGGAATGGCAAATGGACAAAAGCACATCACTCCCTTAGAAGAAGATCCATTCTATGAGCCGGAACTACCAAGAAACATTGCTTCTGACCCCCAGGCCCTTGGATGGAGTGTTCTCGCATTTCACCCGCTTTCATCAGCTATAAACTGTATCTAATACTCCAACTTGTTAAAATAACTGTGTGTAAAATATATAATTTAATATACGTATTTATTTTATACTTACAAGTATTCAATTGTTAAAGGACTGTTTCATCACATCTTCAGAAAAGACTGCCATAATATTCTAAATATAGTTTCACATTTATTAATCAAAGTATTCTGGTTCTTGCCCCTCAGCAGCCTGGAATCCTACGTATGCACCTCCTTCATCGGGATATTGTTGTCGGATTGCCTTCACGACACAAGACAGTATAACTTTCCTCTTCTTTCTTCCTAAAGGAGTCCATGAGCTGATCCAGTACACAAACTAGCGATAGGCCACAGACCACCAGGTAGCATTGGTTTTCATAGCCAGTCTGTCCCTCACCTAGGGAATATTAGTGTTGTCCATATGAAGACAACGTGCAGTATTTAACACATTGTAATGTAATACAACATTAGAAAAGTCCTCGTGCCAAACAATACACGTCACACTTCACTGTTTGTACAGCAGAAACTTTCAGCAGCAGTGGGCATCGCCTCAAACTGTTCACACATACACCAGTCGGTCGGTGTTCCCCAGTCTTTCCGATATAACAGATGCTGATGGTTCATTTTCTAATCCAGATGTTGTATACTTTGGTTCAAACTGCTAAGGCTTCACTTTTCTGGACATGACTACTTATCCCAAACAACATGCTCACTCTGCACTCTGACAATCACTAGTAGACAGACGGAAGTGGCGCGCAATACCGTGGCGTAAGGCTCCAGTGACGTCACGCTGTCCCCTACCTAAAACTTCGAATCGCGCAAGCTAATCGAGATTTTTAATTTCCAATTTCGACATTCCAATCTTAAGCTCGAAATCTAACTGAATTCATTAAAAACAGAAAATCGATTTTCATGAGTTTACTGGGCCTTTAAGACCACCATAGCATAACTCACCATATAGCATCAACAATCCGATGGACATGACCAATCCATCTAAATTGGTGACCACTTATGGATGATTCTATGCTCTTGATTTGAGCCTTTTCAAGAACAGCAATATTGGTAATGCGAAGTTTTTGTAGGTGGAAGCGCTAAGGTTCCTAAGATCACGTCGGTAAAGGGTCCACGCTTCACAGCCATACAATGTAGAAATGACTACTGCTTTGTACACCATAAGCTTTGTACTCGTGGACAGATCTTTTAATCATTAAGACCCGGTGCGCTAATCGTCCATATGCTGCATGGGCTGCGCCAATTCTCTTATCCACATCCTGCTCACAGGGATGGTACTGCCCAGGTACGAGAAGTGGTCTACCTGTTCTAATGGCAAATTTGATATGGAGATATTGAACTGAGGAAGAGGTGTGCCTGGTGAAGGTTGTGCCAAGAATTTAGTCTTATTGACATTTATGGTAAGACCAAAGCCATCACATGCACTTTTGTAACAATTAACCGACTCTTGCAGTTCTTCTGGTGTGAGAGTTAGCGACACAGCATCATCTGCATACAACATGTTAGTAACGTTAGTAACCCGAGTTTTCCTCAAGGAGCGGAGACGAGTTAGGTTGAAAAGCCCTCCATCAAAACGATACTTGACCTCCACATCCGGGATGTTTGTGGGTGAATCATAAAGCATTGCAGCCAAGTACAGCGCGAAAAGCGTTGGAGCCAGTACACATCCTTGTTTCAATCCATGGGTAATAGGAAATTCATCGGACATCTTATTCTGATGGCAAACCTGACCTGTCATGCCATCATGGAGAGCCTTGATTAGATCTACAAACCGCTGAAGGCAATCAAACCACTTCAGCACCGCCCACATGGCTGGTCTTGGAACCGAATCAAATGCCTTTTCCAAGTCATAAAAGACTAAGAAGAGTGGATTCTGTTGTTCTCTACATTTTTCTTGTAGATGTCTCACACAGAAAATCAAGTCAATCATGCTTCTGGAAGTTCTAAGTCCGCATTGTGACTCTGGGAGGATCTTCTCGGAGATAACCTTGAGACGGTTAAGTAGAATTCTTGCAAGAATCTTCCCCACAATTGATAGCATATACCACGATAGTTGCCACAAACACTGCGATCACCTTTTTTTTAATGATAGTGGCATTCTTTAGGTCTCCAGGTACCTTTCTTGATTCCCATATTCTGAGGATAGGGTGAAAATCCTTGTTTTGAGGGAACGACCTCCGGCTTGAATTAGTTCCAGAAGGATGTTATCTGGGTCAGGTGCCTTTCTGGGTTTCAATTGGGAGAGAGCTGCACTGAATTCACGGTAAGTAGGAGGTATTGCCAACCACAGTTGTTTAGGTTGTTGTGGCACATGACAAAGGAAGTCTTCAGCAGCTGCTGATGGACGATTTAGGAGATTGGAGAAGTGCTCCTTCCAGCGTTCCAAGATTTCTTGACTATCAGTAAAGGTAGAATTATCAGCGCTTTTTAGTGTACCTGATGATGAACGAGACGGTCCATATATTTCCTTGAGTACTGCATAGAAGTTCCTCAACTCTCGAGCATCCGACAGTCTCTGCAGTTCGATGAAGATGGGCAAGATAGGCATTCCTTTTGGCATTGATGTGAGACGGAATGAATTTCTTCATTGTTGTCATCAAACCAGTCTTGTCTTTTCCGCACTATAAAACCAATGGTTTCCTCAGCTGACTGTGTGATAATCTTATGTAGTGTGGCCCATTCTTGCTGAATGTCATTCGTTACTGGGTTTTCTGATAACTGGGTGACGAACCTGTTTCCAAAATGTTTATAGATGGATTCATCCTGAAGTTTGGATGTATTCAACTCCTTTCTTGGCAAATTTTTGATGTTCCTAGGTGGTTTAGGTCTGATGGAAATCCTAAGCTTACATATAAGATGTTTATGATCTGTCCAACAATCGTCTATATTCCTTGCTGTTCTGGTAATAAGTGTGTCCTTCTTATCACATTGCCGGGTAATGATATAATCAAGAATGTAATGTTTGGAACGAGGATGCATCCACGTGGTTTTGAAACGGTTAGGTAGCCGGAAGTTCGTATTCTGCACAAAGACCAAGAAGCAACAGTCCATTGGGATTACATTTTCCAAGTCCCTGTTTGCCCATCACATTATTCCATAGCCTGTGATCTTTCCTAACTCTGGCATTGAAATCACTGAGGAGCAAGAGTTTATCTGCAGATGGTACCTTGGAGATGATTTCACTTAGCTGATCATAGAATTGAGCCTTTACTTCATCATCAGACTCAAAGGTAGGAGCATAAAGGAACCTCCTGAGAGTGGTATGCGGAGAGTCGTGAGCCTTTCGCTGATTGCAATGGGCGTAAGTTGGTGATAATTTACTGGTTTGGTCTTCACAGCGAAGCCCACAACATGAATACGACATTCACCCTCCTCCTTTCCTTTCTAGAAGATGGTATATCCTGTTCCAGATTCAGTAATCTTGCCTTCAGAAGACGGCCTAGTTTCACTGAGAGCAGCAATGTCAACGTTGAGTCTTGATAACTCATGTCATGGGTTACAAGAGCTGACCACCTCTCAGGTCTAACATTATTGTCTATATCAAGCATAGTTCTGATGTTCCATGATCCAATAATCAATTTGTGATTATTTACCGCTTTTGCGGTTGCCCAGCCGGACCAAGATTGTGACTTCCGATGTTTAGCCCACCTTTTCTAGGGCCTTCCCCATGTGGGGTGGGCAGCGGTGATCCTAAATAGGCCTGCCCAAACACAGATGCAGGACCGAATTCCTGAGTAGTCACAGATTCTCCGGAAGACGACCATCACACATATGCTGCCAACCTGCAGGTCTGAACTAGGGGCTTCCAGTTACACCCATAACCTGCCCCCACCATCCACATCCCATCGCCGTTGGACTTTGAAAGTAAGTGACGTTCGGAAGAAGTGCCACTGGCATGAATTTCTTTAGGGTGGATCTCAGCTTGCCAGGACGAGACCCACACACTATGATCTCCGAACCTTATCCTGCGGCTCACAAAGAATGAGACATGCAGGACTGAACACAGAGACTGCAACGAACTGCCGCATACTCAAGTACTACTGAGGTGCGCATTTACAGCCAGTCCGTCTGGTCTGACCTCTTCCGCTCATTTTGCCGTTGGGCCAAAATCTAAACCTGAGCAATAGACTTCCCCTTCCGCCAACCACACTGTGCCAGAGTTCACCTCTTACACTGCAGGTACCGTTGAGGACTTCACCGTAACTCTGGCAAGGGACCCCAACAAGGTACTACCAGCCAGGCCAGCTGGACCAAGGTTTTTTAAAGAGGTGTAACTCTTCTAACACTCCCTACTTTATTCTACTGAGTACTCATAATACGAAGTACGTCCAGAAAGAAAGTTCCATTTGGTAATAACATTAAATTGTGTACAGATACAGAAAAATTATTTATTGCACAAAATTCTACAACCCTTAAACTACTTTTCCACATAACTGCCGAAATGTTGCAGGCATGTCGTAGCGTGGCACGAGTTTTTGTATACCTTCTTCATAGACGTGTGCCGCCTGTGTCTTCAACTAGTTGTACGTTCCGCTGCAGCGCAGTTCCGCATATGCACGGTAGACGCTCTGTATCAAGAAACGTGCGCCATTTGGAGAGCGCTGTCAGCCACGTACGCGTTGTTGTGCATGTTTACTCGTACAATGTTGGTGTTGATTGAAAATCCCGCCGCTTGTGAAATCAGATGAGTGATTCGTTTTCTGAATGCTAGGAAAGTGAAACCAATTGAAATTTATCAGCAAATTTGCAAAGTGTATGGACAAAATGCGATGAGTGATTCAATGGTGAGATGATGGGTCTGACAGTTCAATGAAGGACGTAGTGACATTTTTGGTTACAGAAGAACTGGTTCACGCGATTGATGACAAGATCCGGGAAAACCGCAGGTTTACAATTAGTGCTCTCGCTATGGAATTTCCCCAAATCTCACGATCACTAATTCATGAAATTGTTACCGAAAAACTGAACTTTCGTAAACTTTGCCGACGTTGGGTACCAAAGATTCTTTCGGAGCAACACAAAACAAAACAGATGGGTAGTGCACTTCAGTTTTTGACCCGTTACAATGAAGGCGGCAAAGAATTTCCGACACAGATAGTCACAGGAGATGAAACTTGGGTTTCTTACGACACCCCTGAAAGTAAGCGGCGATCAATGGAGGCACACTCCGAAACAAATTTTGACACCTCGGAAAATGATGAGCACAGTGTTCTGGGACTGGAAAGGCATCTTACTCATTGATTTCTTACCGCGTGGTCAAACAATCAACGCAGATGCTTACTGCGAGACACTTAGGAAATTGCGCCGCGCAATACAGAATAAGCGCCGAGGGTTGCTGTCAAAAGGTGTTGTTTTTCTTCACGACAACACACTGCAAATGTGACGAAAAACCTCCTGCAGGGATTTGGCTGGGACATGTTTGACCACCCTCCGTACATCCCTGACCTCGCTCCTAGCGACTTTCATCTGTTCACACATCTCAAGTCTTTCCTTGGCAGTCAACACTTCAACAATGACGAGCTGAAAGAAGATGTTTCCAACTGGTTGAAGACACGGGCGGAAAACTTCTATGAAGAACGTATCCAAAAAAACTTGTGCCACGCTATGACAAATGCCTGCAAAAGTTCGGAAGTTATGTGGAAAAGTAGTTTAAGAGGTGTAGAATGTTGTGCAATAAATAATTTTTCTGTATCTGTAGACAATTTAATTTTATTACCAAACGGAACTTACTTTCTGGACTGCCTCGTATATTGATTGATTAAAGAACAGCATAAGAAAAAGAAATCTGGTGGGAGGAAAGTGGAAAAGTGCCATAAATACCCCAACCCGGCAGGAGCTGGATAAGGGGAAATGATGATGATGATTTGGAATTCGGCCGTAATATTGACTAAGTAACAGTATATTCTATAACATCATTACTGCTATCAACAATGGATTTAATTCCCTCTGCTGTTTTCCTTTTGTGGGGTTTGAAGCCATTTTTTCAGTGTTGCCTTAGTAAACAAGAGTTTAGTGCTCTTCAGTCAGTCAGCACGAATGTACCCAAAAGAGCTGGGTTGTGCCCTAATCCTGAAATAGTAGTGTATTTATTAATCTCATGTAATTTATTGAAATAGTAGGGTACTTGTAATTTATTTCAGGATTAGGGCACAACCCAGCTCTTTTGGGTACATTCATGTTGACAGAATGAAAAACACTAAACTCTTGTTTTCCTTTTATAGTTCTGGTTACAAAATATTTTATAGTTTAACTGCATATTACCAGGTTGTTGTGGCGTTTTGTTCTAGTACATTTTGTCTCTCTATATAACTGGAATTCATTGTGTTGTGTTTCAGTCTTTCGACAGGTTTGATGCAGCCTCCCAAATCTTCCTGTCCTGAGCTAACCGTTTCATCTCTACCACACCCTACTTCAGAGACATATATCTTCTTGTCCTTGATGCTTTCTTCCACAACTAAATTTGATATTTTTGTCTTAGTGTGTGTCCTACCAACCTATCTATTAGCAGTCGCCAGAAACATCTCTCCTCGCCCACTCGTCTTAATACCTCTTCATTTGTCATTCTATCTAACCATCATTCTCCCGTAACACCACATTTCTAAAGCTTCTATTCTCATCTTTATTGCTGCGCCAACTGTCCAAGTTTCACTTCCATAGAGTGCTACGCTCCAGACAAGGCTTTTAGAAATGACTTTCCAATACCTAAATCTATATTCAATGCCAACAGATTTGTTTTTTGTAGAAATTCTTTCCTTGCTAAATCCTCTTTGCTAATTAGCAGAAGTCTCATACTTCCTGTAGCTTTACACCCATCAATTTGATGTCGATAGGGGTTTCTGATTTCTTTCGGCCGCTTCCATTAATTTTGTTTTACAATATTGATTTTCATACCAAGTCCATACCATTTAAAAAATCACTCAAATCCTGTGGTGAATTAGCTAATATGACAATGTTATCAGCAAATCTGTGAGCTGATATTACTTCTCCATTAATCTTTTCTACTACTATAATTTTATCTGTAATTTTCTTCAATGCGATTCTGTTAAAATCGGGGAAATTGATATTAAGCAGCTTTATTTTTATACCAAGGTAACAATGTTACTTTCGACAATTATTGTAACGAAGTTACCATAACCAACCCTGCTGAATGGAGGCAAGGAGATGCTTACTATCCAGGCTCAATAGATGGTTTAGCATTTAATTACTCTTGTACCGTGAACCAGTTATCAACAGATTGTTTTTCATTTGAGTGTTCTCTGCAGTTGACCCTGAATATACAAGGATGGTTAGTTCTAGAGTTCCTGATAGTACAGTACAGCTGCACAGAAGAAACCCCTTTTGTTCCAAAAACCGTGCTATGGTTGGCTTTTAGTAAATTGTTAGAAAAGCACAAGAACAGCTTAACTCTAAATTTCAGAATAATATGCACAATCATTTTGTCGGAAAACTGAAATTTTTTTTTGAAAAGCGTGCCAAAGTTATAGTCTGCCGAAGTGTGAAAATTGTCCGACACCGGTCCTGGTCTAAACTATGCCCACCACTATCTCCGCAGTAACAATAGTAGCGTTGCATTTGCTGCGCTATAACTTTGGAACGGTAAGTCGGAGGAAACAAAAGTTTGAATGTTGCAGACAATTTTTAGAGGAACAAATTTCTGATTCACTCTTTTCTGAAAAGAGAAGAAAAAAAAAAAAAGAAAAAAACCCGGACAAAAAGTGAAAAAACACTTTTTTGGAAACTTTGGCACCACCTAGCTTCTGCATTTCAAAACTTACGACGACCTCAATGAGACAAATTGGTGACAATGTCCTCTACATTTTTTGTTTAAAAAACTGTTCTTTAAAATACAGAGATTCAGAGAAAAACGCTTTTCAAGTCTACCGACAACATGATACTACAAATTATTCCGAAATTTAGAGTTAAGCTTTATTTTGTGCTTTTCTAACAATCTTGGAACAAAACCATTCCAGCTGTACTGTACTATTAAAAATCTTCCTGATTGTAGGCGAGAATGTAATAATTGAGAAATAAAGCTCTTGAATGTTGAAATTTTGTTCACGCATTTCACGCTTGTCAGCAACGCCAGGAATGCTTTACCTATTGCACGTGTGTGTGTAAAACCTAGACCCAACTAAAACCCTTATTAAAACAGATTCCCAAACTGCAAATTCTATGCTTCCCTTACAGCTTTTTCAAATACTTTTATCCAAAACTATTTATACACTAGTGGAAAAAAGAAAATTTAACTCCCTGACACAATAGTCTCACATAAATGCAGTTTTGTCAAAGGCTGTGGAACAGTGGACGCCATCCATGCGGTCAGATTGCTCGTAGAACGCCATCTTGAGAAGAGAAAATCATTACATCTGGCATTCTTGGACCCAGAAAAGGTCACGACCTTATATGGCAATCCTAAGGAGCCCATGGAGTGCCCGAAGTATATGTCGAATGTGTACAATCTATTTACCACAATGTCACCAGTAGGGTAAGTTGTGCAGCGGGGACTTCACCTGCTTTCAATGTCAACGTTGGTGTTCATCAAGGCTCAGCATTGTCACCGCTTTTTTTCATTTTGTGTATGGACATGGCAACTGTAGATATCCAGACCAAACATCCCTGGAATCTTCTGTGCGCAGATGATGTCTTTCTGGCAAGTGCGACACGCCAAGGTCTAGAGCAGCAAACACAAATTTGGAAAGACCACCTTGATGCATATGGACTGAAATTATACATTTTCAAAACTGAATACATGGAGTGTGGAGAGCAAACTGATCGCTCTATATCTATTGATGGAAAACAACTCAACAAGATCACTGGATTTCATACTTGGGATCGTACATAACATCAGATGGGGACGCATTGAGAGAAGTACAAATGCGAACAAATACAGCATGGGCTAAATGGCGACTGGAGCTTTATGTGATCGTAAGATTCCTGTACAGCTGAAGTCAAAAGTATATCGCACTGTGATCAGACCTGTAGCATTGTATGGAACTGAGTGTTGGCCAGTAACCAACAGATGTGAGCAAGTGCTGCACTCCATGGAGATGAGAATGCTGTGCTGGTCCATTGGCCTAACAAGACTGAATCATGCCACCAATGTCCATGTAAGAGGCACCGTTGGTGTCGCACCGATCCCTGACAAGATGCTGGAAGCTCGCCTGCGTTGGTACGGACATGTACTACGGAGTTGCGAGGACACAGTGGCAAAAAGAGCACTACAACTAGATATAGTTGGCAAGCGACCACAAGGGAGGCCCAAGAAGCGGTGGCTTGACCAAATAAAGGAGGACATGATAGCAGCCAGTGTTGAGAAAGACGCTGCAGACCGTGCAAGATGGAGGCAATTGTGCAGAAGAGCCGACCCTGCTCTGCGGGACAAAGGCTAGAAGAAGAAGTACAATTATGATCATACTCCGGGATAACAATTGGTCAAGGGATGATGCAGACCAGACTAGAGGCCATATTGTAATGTAATATAGAATAAATGGGATCATTCATGACAATGTGGGGCTGAAACAAGAATGTAAACTGATTGCTAATAATTTTTTTTAAGAATGTCAGTACTAAGTTGCGGCTCAATCCATAGTGTTCACCAGAGAATTACATTGTATTGTAAAGTATTTCCTCTTACATAATCATTAACAGAAAATATTTAGACACTCAATTTTTTTTAAATCATTATGGTGAAATTTATGATAAAACAGATCATCAGTGGTATGAGAGAGTGTTGAGGTTACTTTCCAAGTTCAAACGAGAAGTTTTTTATATTTATCATATCTCACGTTTGTTGTCTGCGTCCAGGAACCACTGCACAACCCTTATGGACTGTTCAAGAAATGTATTGTAAGGGATATGTCTTCATATTTCCTTCGTAATCAAGTACAAGAATCATTTTTCAGTCGGTCAAATGGGCAGGGAATATCACTTATCCACTCACACTTAATGACCTGGATTAATTATACACTTCTCAAAATCCAATTAAACCCCCCTTGTTATACACCGTTTGCTTTTTCCTTCGAATAAAAGTACCCTTATTATACACTCCTTGAAATCCAAATAAAGCCCCCTTATTATACACTCCTTGAATTTCAATTAAAGCCCCCTTATTATACACTCCTTGAAATCTGTACCCCTTGAAGGGAAAGAATAATTTTATGTTGCACTTCCCTACCCAACTTAATACTGCTACTTAAGGACGATAGGGAGACAACCCGGACCATAGCCCGTGGCTGGAAAAGAACCCGTACCCAGAGATCCAAATTATCGAAACTATTGCCTGGTAAATAACATACAGTACAATACAATATCATAATAACAATTTACATACAATACTCAAACATCAGAATCTAAACTTGTACATACAAGTTATTATTTCAAGATTTTACAACCCATCTACCAATCGCATGCACTATTCACTTTGATATACACATACTAAGAATCATTGAATTTCTACTTGCATTCCTTTTCCAAATTTTCATACAACATGCAATACTCACCACGTTCCGTGCTAATTAATAACACACCTTCGACTTACATATGGTATTTGTATTTGGTCAAGACAGGAGAATAAGTCCTTTCGATTCGTAGTACTTGAGCACCCGATTGGGGCCCTATATACTTCAATGGTTTACTTGGCGAAGCTCGTTATGTATTAAATACTACCCTTCAATTAAATTCGTCCTTGGTACAACACAAAATCACTTACAAGATTCCAAAATTGTTCACATGTATCAATTTACAAGGTACATTATTTTTTGGTATAAATATAACCCAACTCGCTCACTTAATATGATGAGATCTAAAGTTGGTTATTGTAAAGGAAAGGCAATAAGAGGAGGTAACTTATTCGGGATACACGCCGTGTTAAATAATCAACTCTAATACAGAAATTCTCGATTCGATATGTATCAAAGGTATGACATAACCGGGAAACGTTTCTACAATTATTTCCTTGAAATTAATTTAATAATTCAGCATTAAGGTAAAAAAAAAAACCTTCTAGGGATGAAAAAAAAATGAAAAATTATATTTTTGGAGTTTTTAGTGACATACAATGTAGAGAACAGGCATTTGTCAAAAAAAAATGAAAAACGGTCATTTTATAAGATACTAGCTAAAGTACCCGTCCCTCGAACGGCTTTTAGTACTTGCTGGCCTAATCATTAATATTGTGACAGACTCGTGCGAGCACACCTGGTGGCAGACTCGTGCGAGCGCGTTGGCTGCAATTGTGAGTTGGGCCGGCAAGCTGGCAGTAGATGAATCGAGAAGGCGACGATACGAGAGAGAAGAGATTTAGGATTAGGTGAAAAGGCAGTGTTGAGATTTGGAGTGTAGTAGTTTCAGAAAGACTAAGAGCTCGACGTTCCCAGTTTAAATATTAATGAATACAACATTAATATTTAGTAGTGTAAGGTTTGGTAAATAAAGAAGTAGTGTATTTGTATATGCCTGACCGGTTATTTCAAGAACCGTAAACGTAACAACTGGTGTCAGACGTGTGGGGTCAGGCTATCGAGTAAATACAATAGTGCAAGTCTTGAGGTACCGCATTTTAGAGTGTGAAATGACGACCAGGCAAGTTAAACTTTCAGCACTGAAGGTTTCGGAGTCACGTCAGGAACTGGAAGAAAGGGAAGTTGATTCTACGGGAATAAAATCTGTGCTGCAAGCGAGGTTAAGACAGGTACTGGTGGACACAGGTGAGGATCCAGAAACATTTCTTTTCGAGATTGCTGGAGGGACTGAGGGTTTGTGTCAGGTATTAGAAAACATGGAAAAGAAAATACGAACAGAAAATTCAGAACTATATAAAAATTTGGAAAAGAAAATAGCGGAAAACTCAAGAGAATTTGGAAAGGAAGTTAATGGAAAATACTGGCAACCTCGAGAGGAAACTTCAAGAAGTAACGCTCACTACCAAAACCAAACTGAGGGAAGAATTTCAAGAATCCCTGCGGATGTTCGAGGACGAGCTTGCGAGCGGTGTGCTTCCAAATAAAGACAAGCAGGAAAACGAAATCATTACCGCTGGTGGACCATCGGAAGGTAAGGAGCGTATACCTGTTTCCGCGTTTGGTCGGACTGACCTGCCGACTTTCGACGGGAAGTGTGTGTGGGAAGAATACCTCACTTTGTTCGAGACCGCTGCCATGATTAATGGGTGGTCGGATGCCACGAAGGCTTCATTGATGAGTTTGTCGCTGCGCGGGGAGGCCCTACGAGTCCTGCAGGCTGTTCCCTTGTCGGAAAGACAGAACTACAACATTCTTGTACAGAAACTTGAAATGCGGTTCGGTCATCGTCACATGGAACAGCTGTAACGCTCCCAGTTGAGAAACCGTTGTCAGAGACCCAACGAGAACCTACAGGAGTTCGAAGCAGACATAGTATGTCTCGTTAGGAGCGCCTATCCAACAGTGCCCAGCGATGTGTATGCGAGTCTTGCTACCGAGAAGTTTCTCAATGGGCTCCGCGAGATTGAGACGCAGCGGGCTGTGAAGCTGGCGCGTCCGCAAACATTGAATGATGCCTTGACTCTGGCTCTTGAGTATGAGGCTGTCGAACAATCCGTGCGCAGCCAGGCTCGCATTCGAGCTCTGGAGAGAGACAAGGAGGTCCAGCCAGTGCCTTCCATAGAAGAAATCGTGGAGAAAGTACTTTCAAGCCTTGCAGTCCAAGAAGAAACAGACGAGGTGCTGGGGCTGCGGGGAGATGGGGCATCTCAGAGATCGATGCCCTAAGTTTATGAACGGGAAGCACCAGCCACAGGAAAACTAAACAGGGTTGATAGAAAGGGGCGACTGTCAACCAGCGGCAACACCAGGAATGCCCCCACTTCTATCGTCGCTTCTCTGGGTTGTCAAGCCAACTCTATTTTTGTTGGTGGCCATGAGGAAGGAGAGCCCAGAGACCTACTGCTGGATACAGGGGCCACAATGACAATAATCAGACCAGGCATCGTGAGACGAACAGCAACAACCACGAGACGGAGACTGCGAACGGCTACGGGGGAACCAGCCAACGTTCACGGGGAGATAGTCGTCAACTTCGTCATCGGTGATACCCAGTTTCGCCATCGTGTCTTGGTCGCTGAAGTGGAGGAGGACGTCATTCTCGGGATGGATATCATGACTGAGTATAAATTTGGACTGGACCTGGAGAGTGGGATTTTGAGAGTCGGAAACGAGGAGGTAGTGCTGCAGAGGAGGAACGCCTCATCGGTGCGGGTGATCGCAGCGGTAGATGTTGTACTACCTGGGCTTAGTAAAGTGATGGTAGAAGGGAAGTCGGATGGTGGAGTTCCTCACGGCTGTGTCGTCATGGTAGGGCCTACGTTTGCTGACGATGAACCTGAATGTGGAATACTGGTAGCCAGAGCTTTGGTCCGTGCAGGGGCGAAAATTCCTGTGCGAGTAATGAACCATAATGATCGCTCAATAATCGTTCGGAAAGGAACCAGTTTGAGAAGCCAAGTACAAACAGCTACTTCCTCATCCGATATATCTTCGGTGTGGCTCGACGGTCTTATCGAGGCAGCGTGTCAAGAGCTTAATCCTGGGCAGAGCCGAGAAGTGAGGGAACTTCTTCGACGTCATAAGGATGCCTTCCAGGACGGGACCAGTAATGGAAGAACGAACGTGGTTCAACATCGCATCGATACGGGTGACTCAAGACCAATTCGCCAGACTCCCAGAAGATTACCACTAGCCAAGCGAGAGGAAGCAGAGCAGATAATAAATGATATGGCTCGCGATGGGGTGATTGAACCTTCAAGCAGCCCATGGGCTTCGCTAGTGGTCCTGGTGAAGAAGAAAGATGGATCTACACGGTTTTGTGTAGACTACCGTCAACTGAACAATGTGACGAAAAAGGACAGTTACCCACTACCACGCATTGATGACACCCTAGACACCTTGGGTGGGAGCACGATCTTCTCCACGTTGGATCTCAAGAGTGGATACTGGCAGGTAGGATTGGACCCCAGGGACAAGGAGAAGACTGCCTTTACGATTGGTTCTGGGCTTTGGGACTTCACAGTTATGCCATTCGGACTCTGTAATGCCCCTGCGACCTTTGAACGACTGATGGATCGCGTTTTAAAAGGGCTGTCTTGGGAAACAGGCTTGGTCTACTTGGATGACATCATCGTTCTGGATGCCACAGTTTCATCATTCCACAAGTAAGTTAGCCTAATGAATGCCTACCGGAATTTTTCCTTTTCTTTTTTACCTACATTTCTTTCGAAGAATATCGACCCTAATGTAGTTTTTCTTTCTTCTTTCAGGAACATAAATTCGTCATAATACGCATACTAACGGCACCGTGTCGCACGCGAATTGAACAGCATCCACGCCATTCACCAATTGAGGCTATTAGTATCAAAAGGAACAATCTCCACCTTCCTGCATTTTACAGTAGGAGTAATTTTTTGTCTAATGCATTTGTATCCACTCTATCAGGATGCTTTTTTTTCTTATATATAAAGTAAATGGTTGTACTGGAGTAATCAAAGAAAACCAGCCATATGATTAATAGTTAGTGAGATATTTTAAATTTTATTTCGGAGATTGTCCCTTTTGATACTAACTGTACGATTTTTGTGGATATTGCTCTTTTTGATATCAACATGCATGGAGATTGTCCTTTCTGTTATTAACATAGACCTATGTAATATTCCCATTTCACGAATTGATTGCCGGCAGTCGAAATGGAACTATTCTTTGTTTACTTGTGTCACACGTCAGCCTGTTTCGTTGACAGGTACAGTTGCACGAGTAGGATATGACTCAGCTCCAGTAGCCTCAGTCATCGTTTAACTGTCCGTGGTAACATGAACTCCTGTGACGCTTATTTGACGCAATTCTGCTTGACTTAAGTACAAACTGCACTCTGTCATCGCTGTGTTCTCCGCTTCGCCCCGCGGGGATCATGCTGCAATGAAAAACAAACGGTGCCGCAGCCACGATCAGCGGCAATCAAATGTTGAATGGGTAATACCTACACTTCTCCTTCTAGCCAAAATGTCATTTACGGTGACAAAAGAAAAAGGAGAAATGTGTAAACTGTTGTAATGAAGTGCCCTTTAATTTTGGACATAAGTATTTCAACTCAAATTTAACTGATATGTAATTTAAAAACACAACATTCTTTGATTTGGATTACAGCACCATACCTAATGTTGAACGCTGGACAAAATTCAAATATGAATTAAACCATCAATAGAGAGTCATCATCGTAAAGTGTTTCACACAAAAGGTCATCTTGCGGATTCTGTCCATCTTCATCCTGTATTTCTGCTCTGTGCTGCACATCGACATAGTATCGAAGCTCGGAAAATGTTTTCCAGTCTTCACCGAAATAGGATGACAGAAGTTTCGTAACGTCTCTGTTTATCTTTTGACAATTTATGTATCTTGTTCGCTGGTAATTCCTTGTGTTTTATTTCAGACATGGAACAGTTTTTCTTTGTAATGAACATGGACATATTATTGTCAATACGGTATGCTGTCTCCCCTCTTACTTTTACATCAGAATTTTTGACACCCCGCGTTAGTATTACTTGTTTACTTGGAGCAAATTTGAAGTGCCATGATCCAGTTGGCTTTAGAACAGCATCTGTGCTGGTTTTCCAATCGAACACTGTACAGTCCTTCCCAAGATTAATGACCGTTCCATGATTTGCAACTATGCTCAAGTAACTTGCTGGAGTAATGATCTCTCTTTCATTCTTGATGTATATTTCGATATTGCCAAATACACGATCTGGAGGAATGAAAGAGTGACCTCATATAGGAAACACCATTTCAGTACGTTCAATGTTACTTGAAGCAGTCAGAAGCCATTTACCACACATGGCAAGGAGGTTCTTGTTTTTATTTTGATCCCCGCATAAGTCTCACTTCTTTGTAATTTCTCAAGTCCAGTTTCATCAGCCTATCATAAAGCGCTCAAGCAATTTGATTGGACCCTTTTCCATATTTGTCCTCCGTCCAGCAATAACAAAAAATGTTGTCTTTGGTAAGCCTGCATTGGGAGTTATCTTGAACTATACGTAGCAAAGTTGTGAAAGTAAAGTTGACGGGAGTAATAAGCCCCTTGATCTGGGATGCGGGGTAAACGCTGGTTTTTCTGCGTGTCAACGGAGTCTCTTCACCAACTTCTCTCAGTAGAGTGTAAAATGACTTCGCTTTTAGTTCGTGTACACGCTTAGTTATCATTATTTCACTTCTTTTTGTGGAATCTTGCTCTTGTTTTAAACGCTCATCGAGTTGTATGCAGAGAGAACAACAGTCCTTACTGGGGGTCTTGAATCCAAGATTAAAACAAGTATTAAAAACCATTAGAAAATAAGACTTGGTAGTACAAGCTTCCTAGCTTTTGTGGGTGAGACAGGTGTCACGTTTTGTGGTGTCGTATCCATCACAGAACACCTAGAAGAAAGTTACAGCTAGTTGTGATGATATAATATGTTAGTGCACCTTCATATAGTCTTAAAACACAAAAAATACCTACAATATAACTGCAAAATACGAGAAAATTGGCACTCGTGAGCATGACAGTCTCTTTATCACTGCATTGAACCAATATGGCAGCACTCACATGACCGGAACGGACGGAGCTGATTGGTAGTAGTGGAGATTGTCCCATTTGATTCCAACAGATGGCGGAGATTGTTCTGTTTGAAAGCAACATTGTACTTTCATGCCCTAAAACGATGGGATGTTGTTCTTTTTGAAAGAAACAAACAGCATAGTGTGGTAGATGGCTAGTTGGACAATACAACGGTGCCAGTAACTCAATTTCGATGGATATTGGAGATTGTTCCTTTTGATACTAATAGCCTCAATTATAAAATGGGCCAGCGTATATTGGAAAAACACCATACCAGAGAATAATTCACAGTTTTGGAATATTACATTTTGCACAATGAACGGACACATCGCCGTCCCAAACCAAAAAGTCTTTTAATATAGAACTGTCTGAATCATTTTAATCATGTTTTAATATGTCCTCTATTTTTAGCCTACTTTCGATTTTTGCAAAAAATGAAAGTAGACTTATGAGATCAACACAGGGCGAAAAAAGTGTGTCTGTCTGTGTGTGAGTCTGTGTGTGTGTGTGTGTGTATGTGTGGGTGTGTGAGTGAGTGTGTGTACTCTGAATGTCTGTCCCCCCCTATCAATTCGAACACGGTGAATGCGAATTGAACGAAATTTGGTACAAAGGTAGCACTAGCAAAGGACACCTCAGTGTCATGTTTTATATCTCCGCCATCTTTACTAAAACTGAATGGCGGCCACTCAAACGTTCAAAACGTAAAATCAAATAACGACTAACCAAATCATCCGATCTCTACCAAATTTGGTAACAACATACCTTCGTATAGGATGCGTCTTGTGACCAAACTACAAGGTCGTCCGCCATACCATTTCAGGATGGCGGCCGTGCGAATTATGCAAACTTTATAATCCATATCATGGGACCCACCAGTTCCGATTATCGAGCCGAGAATCGTTTTAACTGTTCTAAAGGAAGAGGCACGTTCGAAATTAAAAGTTTATTTTGTAATACTATAGTGCAGACGTGATTTTAAAAAGCTGAGCTGATTCAGTAATAAGACAAGATGGCAGCGGATATCTTGTGCCTGACTTATATTTCACTAATTTGAGTATTGAATGCAATATAGCGTACTGATACAAAATAAATAAACTTTGTATGAAATGCTTTATATATAAATAATATACTCCAGTGATGAAATCGTTTAGTATAAATCATTATTTGCTAACAAGTTCTATGTAAGTCATTTTATATAGAACGATATTCGTTGACACAATTAGCTCAGTGGTAGAGCGTTAGCCTATCGCTCAAATGCCTATGGTTCAAACCCGATCAGAGCTAGATTTTTAGCTTGAAATGTTATATGTTTATTGTTTTGTAATGACTCAGATGTTTTAAAATTAAGCGTTATATTGTGCATATTATGGTGTAAAATATATATTTAATTAAAACATAATTCGCCAGCAGATTTACTCGAGACATCTAGCTGCCAAAAAGGTAACTGCGCGCCGACATACTTATTTACTTCCAGATTTTATTGAAAAGTTTCTTCTTCTGGCCGCTAGAATGCACTCGCTCTGTTAGGATTATATTGTTCGATATTTCACCACTAGAAGTCACGACTAGTCTACGTGGGGCTCCATTGATTAATATACCATTGGCATTCTATGCGCATCGAATTTGAAGAATGACAAGATGATACTACGATACATTTTTACTTTTTATTTTAAAGGGTTTGTAACAGCCTATTTTGCGTTACTTGAAATTGTTATTTGAATTAAAGAACAAAACAATTTCACATAGTAACTGAGTTCAAGCCATTGGTGTTAGTTCAGGTATTAATTACTACTTTTATTTCAGGCAAATAGCAATCGAAAATATCCACATAGTTTGTATACACACGTTTCTGTAGGGTCATGGAAAGATTTGTTAATTCAATTAGGGTTTTCGATTCCCGGTCAATGCATGTGAGATTTTTGAAGTGAAATGCCATGTCCTGTGGTTCGGATTTCACGTAAAAAGGAGGTCCCGTGGCTCATAATCACAAGATTCACGGCCACGTAAAACTACAATCTTCCTTCCTTTTTTTTTCAATTAGGGTTGTGAAAGCCCTGCACAACCAGACGTGTAAAGACATGCCTCAACTCAAAGTTGGATGTTGCCCACGGCAGGTCGTATATGTAATAATAATAATAATAATAATATTTTTTTTTTTTGGGAAGAAATGCATTTACGCACAGAGTGTCGGGCTCCTGCTGCTGAGTAGCAGACTACCGACTAAAACTCCCCCTTTACTTCTGAACACTAGCCTGGAACCGTTTAGCACATTAAAACAATAATAATAATAATGTTATTGGTTTTACATCCCTTTTAACTACTGCTGCTTTTAGAGACACCGGGGTGCCGGAATTTTGGCCCGAAGGGGATCTTTAACGTGCCAGTAAATGTACTGACACGGCTCCCTCGCATTTGTGCACCCTCAAATGCCAGCTGACTGCGCCAGGATACGAACCTGCAACCTAGGGCCCAGCAAGCGAGAACGTTACCGCCGAGCCACGCAGTTAGTCCGGTCGATTATGTCTCCAGATCCATAACATTCTTGAGATACTTCTTATTTTTCTTTCTTCAATGATGGTAGCAGTTTTTATCTAGATTGTGGCGTTTGGTAGAGGTAAATCGTTTCTATGGCCTTCAACAAAGAATAGTTCTATTATACACTTTGATAATAACAACGAGTTATAACTATACTCATACATTTAGGAGAAAGTAGGCTATATGTTCTTTACTGAACATCTTGTTTAAATTTACAATGCACTATGTATATAACTAGGCTACACAAGGCCACATGTTATCAATGTTGTTTTTAGTATAATAACCTACATGTTTTTAATACAATAACCATTTTCTTACACATAGGCATATAACATAGCATATTCTTTGATAGGATTTATTAGGTTTAGAATGTTAATTGTTACACTATCCAGGATTATATCGATTTCATGTATGATGTCAAATGTTTAATTTAGGTCTCTGAGGACTGGAGAAGGGACCATACGTTCCCGAAACATGTATCTTAGTTTTCCATAAACAAAGTGTTTGAATTGTATTGAATAGGGCGGAATAAAATAAACTACTCAATTCAATTTGCGTCAATACGGGCCAATATGAGCGATATGACGAATCCAATGGCAAGCCAAGCCAAAAGGTCACGATATAAATACAAAGATCTTAGACTGAAACTTTTAAACATCAAAGATATCGATTTCATGAAGAAATGTAGGAACAACAGATTGGTACCTAAACATTTAAAAGCATACCAACGGAAAATAGCTAACAATGAATTTGAACGGAGGACCCAAGAAATCATTAATTACAAGTTAATTCAACAATTAAAATTTCTTTACATTAAAAAGAATTTCCTTAACAATAAACTTTACCGAGCCCATTTAATAGCATCCAATGAGTCAGACAAAAAAGATTGGGACGAATTGATGATTCACGTTAATCAAATAACACAAATTCAAATCAATAGAAAAACCACCACATTAACGAAGAAATTTCAAAATTTAGTCAAAAACAAAGATGAACAATCAAATGTGCAACCAGAGAAAACCAGACACATCTTCCAAAAACCAATAGTTAACTTAACAAACGTCAAATTCAACCAAACTGAAACACAAATATTAGAAAGAGGTTTCAAACATAACTGGGAAGACAAATACGATAACAACAATCTAACTAGCCTAACAGCCGAATCTGAAGCCGCGGTTAGGAAACTACCCCTTGACCAACAAAATGGTGCTAGACACGAAATAAACAAGAAAATCAAAAATATAGCCAAACAGAGAAACAAATGCAGAGTAAACAATCATCTACAACTAGATTTCAAGGACCTAAAAACGAAAATAGAACAGAATTAATTAATTATAACTAAAGCCGACAAAGGCAATACCACGGTTATTATCAACAAAAATGACTACATAAGCAAAACAACACATTTTCTCACAAACCCCAATTTTGAAATAAGTCTTAAAGACCCGACCACAGTCATACAAAGGAAACTCAAAAACATCCTAAAAAACACAATTTTCATCCTAGATGAAAAACAAAAGAATAAACTAATTAATATGAACCCAGGACTCCCAACATTAAGATCGATGCCCAAAATACATAAAGAGAACATACCCATCAGACCAATAGTGAATTAATTAATTCCAAAAATATTAACGTTACTAACAAATACAATAATTCAGGAGTATACAAACTTAACTGCAATCATTGTGATACCGATTACGTGGGACAGACCGGGAGAGGGTTCAAGGTCATATATATGGAACATGTTAATGCAGTTCAACACAACAAATTTTCAGCAATGGGGAACCATATGGCAGAAACAGGACACAAATTTACTACCATAGAAAATGACTTGAAAATACTACACCAGGAAAAGAAAGGATCTCTTATGAACATACTAGAACAAATAGAAATTAACAAAGCACAAAGATTCAATCCCTCACACAACATCAACGAAATTAATTTCGATTCCAACAATTTATTTGATACCCTAATAGGATTAATATTATGACAACAGGTAATTCCACCATAGGCCAATTATCTATAGCACAGGACCATAATAGGATGATCAACATCACAATACTCTCGGCAATTACTACCGTACTCCAACCCCACCCCCTCCCAGCACATCGCACATCTCATCCAAACTGCCCCTCCCATAGACAGCGCCCCCTTCCCCGCACGCGACACTAGAGAGCTCCTAACTTAGACCATCAGTATGCTTAGAGGCTTCAGCCACGGCACCACACACGCAAGGTAAGATGCGCATTTGATTGACAAATACCCTCCATTTTAAGTTAGTTATCTCCATCCCACCACCACCAATAATAAGTTGTTTTTGCTCGATATTTATAAATTTTTATTATTCTTTATGCATAGTTTTCTTCCACATCCCCCATATACGTCTCCATTCTTTGAGTCAGCGGAATTGGATGCCCCAGTTTCATCATTCCACGAGTAAGTTAGCCTAATGAATGCCTACCGGAATTTTTCCTTTTCTTTTTTACCTACATTTCTTTCGAAGAATATAGACCCTAATGTAGTTTTTCTTTCTTCTTTCAATCTTTCAGGAACATAAATTCGTCATAATACGCATACTATCGGCACCGTGTCGCACGCGAATTGAACAGCATCCACGCCTTTCACCAATTATAAAATGGGCCAGCGTATATTGGAAAAACACCATACCAGAGAAGAATTCACAGTTTTGGAATATTACATTTTGCACAATGAACGGACACATCGCAGTCCCAAACCAAAAAGTCTTTTAATATAGAACTGTCTGAATCATGTTTTAATATGTCCTCTATTTTTTAAATTTACAATGCACTATGTATATAACTAGGCTACACAAGGCCACATGTTATCAATGTTGTTTTTAGTATAATAACCTACATGTTTTTAATACAATAATCATTTTCTTACACATAGGCATATAACATAGCATATTCTTTGATAGGATTTATTAGGTTTAGAATGTTAATTGTTACTCTGTTGTTTAAGTCTTCAGTCTTTTGACTGGTTTGATGCAGCTTTCCATGCCTCCCTGTCCTGAGCTAATCGTTTCATCTCTACATAGCTCCGACACCCTACATCGGAGGCAATCTGTTTAACATATACTAACCTTGGTCTACCCCTATAGTTTTTGTCCTCGACCCTTCCTTCCATAACTAAGCTTGCTATTCCTGGGTGTCTTAGTATGTGTCTCTTCATTAGCAGTCGCCAGAAACATCTCTCCTCTCCCACTCGTCTTAATACCTCTTTGTTTGTAACCCTATCTACCCATCTGATCTTCATCATTCTCCTGTAACACCACATTTCAAATGCTTCAATTCTCCTCTTTTCTGCTGCACCAATAGTCCAAGTTTCACTTCCATAGAGCGCCACGCTCCAGACAAAGGCTTTCAAAAATGACTTCCTAATACCTAAATCTATATTCGATGTCAGCAGATTCCTTTTTTGTAGAAATGCTTTCTTTGCCTGAGCCAACCTACTTTTAATATCCTCTTTGCTTCGTCCATCACTGGTTATTCTGCTTCCTAAGTAACAGAAGTCTCCTACTTCCTTCAGCTTTTCACCTGCCAATTTGATCTCCATAGAGGTTTCTGATTTATTTCGGCTGCATTCCAGTATTTTTGTTTTACATTTATTTATTTTCATCATGAATTCTTTCCGAAAGACGGAGTCCATACCATTCAAAAACTCATTCAAATCCTCAGGCTTGTCGGCCAAGATGACGATGTCATCAGCAAATCTCAGAGTTGAAATTATTTCTCCTTGAATCTTCACTCCCACTTTAAATTTTTCTCCAATTTCCTTCATTGCTTGTTCAATGTAAAGATTGAAAAGTATGGGTGATAAGTTGCAGCCTTGCCTTACACCTTTCTGAATACCAGCTTCTCTCTCATGTCCTTCAACTCGAATGACTGCTGTCTGGTTTCTGTACAGATTGTATATCACCCTCCTATCCCTGTACTTTATTCCAATTGATTTCAAAATGTCAAACAATTTAGTCCAATCAACGTTATCAAAAGCCTTTTCTAAGTCTACAAAAGCCATGAACGTTCTCTTATCTTTCCTTATTCTACCTTCTAAAATCAGCCTAAGGCTTAATACAGCTTCCCTTGTTTCTACATTTCTCCTGAAACCAAACTGGTCTTCACCCAACTCCGTTTCTATCTGGCTTTCAATCCTCTTGTAAATTATTCTAGACAGGATCTTTGAAGCATGAGTAATCAAGCTGATTGTACGGTAATCTTCACATCTGTCAGCTCCCACTTTCTTTGGTATAGGGATGATTACATTCTTCTTGAAATCAGGGGATACCTCACCTGTCTCATAAATCCTACACACCAAGTGAAATAACCTGATCAGACCTTCATCTCCTATGCAGCGTAGCAACTCAATCGGTATATCATCTATGCCTGGTGCTTTGTTCCTGCTTAAGTCTTCCAAAGCTCTATCAAATTCTGATCTCAATATTAAATCTCCTTTCGCATCCTCATCAATTTCCTCCTCCCTTTCCATTACATGATTCTCAATCTCCTTTCCCTTATACAAACTCTCTATGTAAGCTTTCCATCTCTCAACCTTTTCTTCCCTATCTGTTAGAGGCTTTCCATTTGTGTCCTTAATATTACAGCACTTAGTCTTCTTTTCCCCAAAAGTATTCTTAATCCTTCGATAAGCTGTGTCTACTTTTCCTAATTTCAGACAATTTTCTATACCTGCACATTTCTCTTTCAACCATTCTTCTTTCGCTTCCTTGCACTTCTTGTTAACCTCATTTCTCAGACGTCTGTATTCTGCTTTCCCCTTTTCATCTCTTAGATTCTTGTGTTTCCGCCTTTCATCCATCAATTCTAGTATATCCTGAGTGATCCACGGTTTTCTACCTATTCTTTCTTTCCTACCAATGTTTTTTCTTCTGCGGATTTTGTTATTTCATTCTTCAAAAGTGCCCATTCGTCTGCAATTGAAGTTTGTTTAGGGTTTTTCATTAGTCCTTCCTTTATACTCTTCTTGAATCTTTCGTTTACATCCTTCTCTTTCAGTCTGTCTATTGCCCACCTTTTTGGCTTTTGACTTTTCTTCAACTTTAATCTGCATTTCATTACAACCAGATTGTGATCAGAGTTTATGTCAGCACCAGGATATGTTTTACAATCCAAAATCTGGTTTCGAAACCTCTGCTTGACCATAATGAAGTCGATTTGGTAACGCCCTGTATCTCCTGGTCTCATCCATGTGTATATTCTTCTATTGTGGTTATTGAATAAGGTGTTAGCTATGACCAATTCATGCTCGGTGCAGAATTCTACCAGCCTGCTTCCTCGATCATTCCTTTCACCTAATCCGAAATCTCCTACTATCTTCCCTTCTCTCCCTTTTCCTACCACAGCATTCCAATCTCCCATTACTATAACATTTTCATCACCCTTGATATACCTCAGAATTTCGTCTATTTCTTCGTAGACCTTTTCAACATCCTCATCATCAGCTTGACTGGTAGGCATATAGACTTGTACCACTGTAGTGCAGGTAGGTTTTGTATTGATTTTTGCTACTCTATCCAGGATTATATCGATTTCTTGTATGATGTCAAATGTTTAATTTAGGTCACCATGAGGACTGAAGAAGGGACCATACGTTCCCGAAACATGTATATTAGTTTTCCATAAACAAAGTGTTTGAATTGTATTGAATAGGGCGGAATAAAATAAACTCTACTGAATTCAAACATTCAGAATGGGAGCGACAGGATGAAGGAGCGATACAACGTAAGAGCCGAATCAGGCGGGTACCAAGCAGGAGATCTAGTCTGGCTTTTCGACCCTAAACGACGGCGAGGGTTCTCTCCAAAGCTGCAACGCTCCTGGGACGGACCATATGAGGTACTGAAGAGGATTAACGACGTCGTCTACCGTATCAGGAGGAGACCGAATGGCAAACCCCGAGTGGTCCACTTCAATCGGCTGGCATCGTTCCTGGGCGACAATCATGACGAGGAGCACGGGCAACTCGCCCGTATATGTCGAGTCCCGGAGTTGGAACGATCGTTCAAAGAATTCATGTCCCAATGTGGTACTGACCGCAATTTTTTTTTATGGCGTCAGTACTGAGATTCGACAGGATTTATTCCAAACCCCCAGTGAGTATGCCTTGGCTCACTCTGTGGCTAAGGACCTGAGGATGAGCCGAGGAATCGCCCAAGTATTCCGGCGGAAGTATGGTGGGATTGAAGAGCTGCAGCGTCAAGAGCCTCGTGTCGGAAACGTGTTGTATTTTTCCCAGGAACGAGCGATCACTATTCTATCTAGTGACGAAAGACCTTTTCCATCAGAAACCGACCTATCGTGCCGTCTGGGATAGTCTACTGGCGATGCGAGAGCTCCTACTGCAGCGGAACATATCCAGATTAGCTGTGCCCAAATTGGGCTGTGGGCAGGATGGATTGGACTGGAGGATCGTAAGAAGCATGCTAGAAGAAGTCTTTCGGCGCACAGGGATTGAAATTCTGGCATGCTGCTCGTCCCAAATAGACGAGGTGTCTGCTCCGAGACGGAACAATCTTAAGGAGGGGACAGTGTGACAGACTCGTGTGAGCTCACCTGGTGGCAGACTCGTGCGAGCGCGTGGCTGCAATTGTGAGTTGGGCCGGCAAGCTGGCAGTGGATGAATCGAGAAGGCGATGATACGAGAGAGAAGAGATTTAGGATTCGGTGAAAAGACAGTGTTGAGATTTGGAGTGTAGTAGTTTCAGAAAGACTAGAGCTCGACGTTCCCAGTTTATATATTAATGAATACTACATTAATATTTAGTAGTGTAAGGTTTGATAAATAAAGAAGTGGTGTATTTGTATATGCCTGACCGGTTATTTCAAGAACAGTAAACGTAACAATATATATAATCACACATTCGTAATGTAGTTATGTTATTTCCATGTTACCAACTACATGACGACGTGTAGACTACATGCATTTTCACTTGCCCAATTATTAATCACAGGTAAGAAAGTGAAAAACCTCAGCCGCTTTCAGTCGACAGACCGGGTCAGGGAATGGAATGATTGAAACCCCCATCTAGCAGCGAGGATATGAACTATGCCGGCTGCCGTGGCCTGTCGCACTCCCCTGGGGCAATGATTAAATGAATGACAGATGAAATAAAATGACAGTGGAGTTTGTTGCTGGAATGAAATTGTGACAGGGAAAACCGGAGTACCCGGAGAAAAGCCTGTCTGCCACGCTTTGTAGGTGAGAAAGTGCGTTTATATATTGGAAATAAACATCAGCTTTTATGTAGTAAAAGTTAAATAACCTGTCTTAAATATTGAACACCTATCGTTTAATGTCTTCATACCATATTTAAACATATAAACATTATGCTAAAAATACATCAAACTTGATAGCAATTATCATATCCGCAATAAGTAATATTGCGGAAACTACATACCATGTCATGATAAAGAGTAACAGTAACGGAACAAACTTCAATCATCCCAAGTAATAACAAAAACAAATTAATCACAGAAACATTTTCTAAGTTTATGTCATGTCTTGTGCGAGATTACGCTTAGTAACTCCAAGATGGTTCATCAGTGGGCTCTTTGTGGACTACCAAAGGAGTAGCAAACTGCACGATACCTCAATTTTTATGTAGAACACCTCCGCTACTTTACTGCGAGAGCTAAACGCTAAAACAGTCTTTCACCTCCCTATAGAGGCTTCCAAAATGATTGTATATTAAATTTCAGGACCAAGCAATTAAAACTCAGCAACTTTTCTAGGTTTACGCCGGTTTTGTGCGTTTTTTTTATTGGACGTGAAAGGCAAAATACCAACTTTATTGAAATAAATTTGCCCAGTTTTGCAGTAAGATTAATATGAACACTAAATAAACTAATGTGACAGTCGGTAGTCTTCGACACATTTTTTTGTGAATTTGGTTGGTTGATTCCTAAGTTTAGGGGCTGCGAAAACGCAGTAATGTAGCCCCGTGTACTTTGGCTGTGTGTAGAATCTGTCTGTTAACCGGTGTTAGTTGTGATGACTGTATTAGTGTGTGATATCTGTTTTTTAATTTAAGTACAGAGTGAAACTTAGAATTTTTCAAATAGTTCCTACTTTTGCCCCCAAGCGCCACCGTCAACGACTACTAGGCCAAGTTCAGAACTTAGCTACTAGACGCCACCGCAGTTGGCTCTTGGCAACGAACGTAGAAACCTAAGAGCGTTGTTTACATTCATAACCTATCCAATTTAGCTTCACACAGGTGTTTTAGTGGAAGGTTCTTTAACATGCAATAAATCTATGATATGGGACCGCCGGCTTTACTTCCCCTCCGAAGGAAAGCATACTGAGGGATTTTCAACGCTCTTAAAAAATCCGACGGCTTCGGCCGGGTTTGAACCCGCTATCTTGGGCATAGAAGCTCAGCATGCTACCGACTACGCCACCGAAGCCGACCTGCAGGAATCCAAAGGCTAAGTACGTAAAATTTGGTTTAGATTGGTGAAACAGTGTACATTTGTTCCTCTTCTTCATCTTGAACAGTTTCCAGCCACTGGCCGGGTCTGTTTGGAACATAAGCCTCTCCATAGTCTCTTGTCTTCACACCATCTCTCCATCACCTCTGTAACTTTTCAAGGGGTGATGGGGTAAATTTGGGGTCTTTTCATGTTATGCACACAAAGGGAACATAATCAATTCCTGGTAATACACGACTCTGGCTTGGACACACCTCCTTCAGACCTGATACACTCATGCAATTTATATCTTTCACCTTACTCTACTTGCCTCCAATGCAATTCTTACTAGCACCATTCCCAAACACTTTCCTCAAAACTTTTCTCCATTTATTATCATAAAAAGAAACCATATTATATCCTCAAGACAACACCAGACCATCATTAAACATAACCCAATCTTCCAAACATGCCTTCACTCCTCTTATTTTCTACTATCTCCATAGAAAATCTAAACAGCATCACCATTTATAAATACCTAACCATGGCAACTTATCAGAATGGGCAAAGCCCCCTGTAACCCATTGCTGGAACACCACAAAGAATCCAAAATGCACAAGTGCTAGACTCCTTGCAATGCCCCACCAGCAAGAGGTGGCCATGCTTCAAACTATATGCTTAAAAAAATAAAACAAAGGAACCGTTACACCACCTTGGTCCATTCTTCTCCTTCCTTTTGCACGCAGTCCTCCACACCCTTCAGCCACTTGTCTCGTGGCCTTCCTCTTGGTCTTTTTCCCTCTATTTTCATCTCGTGTATCTTCCTGGGTACCCACCTCCCATCCATTCGCTTAACGTGCCCATACCATTTAAGCCTTGATTCCTCTATCCTATCCTGTAATGCACCCTCCTTGACTAATTCTCTGATCTTCTCATTTCTTAACCTGTCCACCTTTCACTCCAATACTGTTTCTCAAGAATTTCATCTCACTAGCCTGTATTCTGCTTCGCTCCCTTTCTTTCATAACCCAGGTCTCTGAGGCATACGTCAGGATTGGACATTTGTGCCAAAGGGCCTAAATGTAGGGAATAGAGAGGGCTGTCCGAAATTTCAAGTGAACAGTACAGTGGTTCAGATCGGTGAAACAATGGAGATTTGTGCTACAGGTCCTAAATGTACTCGTCGGGTTCCAAACTGTAAGTACGTAAATTTTGGTTCAGATCGGTAAAACGATGTAGATTTGTGCCAAAGGGCCTAAATGCAGGGAATGGAGAGGGCTGCTTGAAATTTGAAGTGGACAGTGTTACTTGTTGGGTTTCAGAGTGTAAGTATGTAAAATTTGGTCCCGATTGGTGAAATGGTGTAGATTTGTGCCCAAGGGCCTAACTACGAACATTGAGCCTTATATATATGGATGAAAGGCAGCCTATATGTTAATCCAGGGTATAAACTATCTCCATTTCAAATTTCATCCAAATCCATCCAGCCATTTTAGTGTGAATAGGTAACAAACTCACTCACTCACACACACTCACAAACCTTCACAATACTATTTATAGGGTTTTAGGAATTATAGGATGATACGTTTCGTTTGTCAAGCAAACATCATCAGATCCAGGCCAAAGTACAGTAGAACCCCTTTTTAACGAATCTCAGGGGGATTTGATATTTCTTCCTTAGAAGGGGGTTCGAAGAAAATAGGCTATATATGATATCACAAGAAATAATGATACCGGTACATTTATGTCTTCAACTAATGTAATGTCCAGAAATAATAAATGAACATGTTAAGAAATACTAAAAAGTCAAATTAACACAAGAATAACAGAAAATATTTACGAAACAGCACAGGTAACGGATTCCTTAGTGGTCCATTGGGAGCACAAGCTGCAGCAAGGAAAGGAGAAATAGGTATTACTGACTTGTAATTGTAACTTGAAGGAACAGAGGCCTAACATATACAGTGGAACCTCGTTAGCACGTTCTCGGTTATGACGTTTTCCCGTTTAGCGCGATGATTTTCTCAAGTCCCAGTCCCAATTCTACAAAAATACATGTTGATATATCTCCTTAATACGTTCTCTATTCCCGCTTACGACGATCAAATTTCCGTTGTACTATTTGTAAACGAACCGGATTTTATTGTTATTTCATTATAAAATTCGGCTTCTGGAAAACACGACGCGATATTGCCTCATATTCTCTGATAGTTATTGACAGTGTAGATGATTTTATTGTGTTTGACGGCATAGAAGTGGCTATAGCTATGACGCAACACAAGACGACGTCTCTCTCTCCCGCTGCCCTTTCTCTCCTTTCTCAATTCCCAGTCCCTATCCTACTAAATTCATGTTGATATATCCCCTTAATACGTTCTCTATTCCCGCTTACAACGATCAAATTTCCGTTGAACTATTTGTTAGTGAATCGTATTTTATTCTTATTTCATTATAAAATTCGGCTTCTGGAAAACACGACGTGATATTGCCTCAAATTCTCTGATAGTTATTGACAGTGTAGATGATTTTATTGTGTTTGACGGCATAGAAGTGGCTATAGCTATGACGTAACACAGGAGACGTGTCTCTCACTCGCTGACCTTCATCCCCTTCCCTTTGTTTATTTCTCACGTAGGCGCATTATTGTCTTCGTGTTCCGCACTATTGTCTTCTAGTTCTTAGTGTTCACGTCCAGTTATGACCTATTTTATTACGCATTTCATAATGGATAAGAAGAAAGTACGGCAGATAACTAATGATGAGAAGATGAAATACATTCGAGACGTGGACTGCAATCCTCACATGAAGCGTGTGGATATAGCGCAAAAGTGGAACATTCCTCCGTCTACACTGAACACGATTCTCGGCAAAAGGAAAGACAATACTCATTTTGTTTCTCTTTCGAGAACTTTTGATTGAAAAGGAAGGAAATCGAACGTGCATTTGAAGAAGGGGTGAGCGGCGAAAGGAAACGTGTGCGAGAGGGATAGTTTCCTGAACTAGAGAGCGCTTTATTGAAGTGGTTCAAGCAAGCCCGTGCTTCAAACATATGCATGCACGGTCTCCGGCAACAGAGCCGTCACTGGCGGAGCGAGAATGTCCTTGCTGATCAAATATAAAGAAAGACCCTGAATTATATGTGTTTGGAAGCGGATGGGGAACATTTTCAGCATCTACTGTAAATCATGGCCAGTAAAACTGCATGGTAGGCTACTGATTTTAAGCACCGTCATACCTGCCAACCTCTCAAAATGAAAAATCGGGAGATCGACGAAGCGGCGATGGGGAGGGGGGGGGGGGGGGGGGGGTGCAACGCAACATAATACATACACAGGCTAAGACATTACAGCAAATATATAAGTTACACTATTAACCTGTACATGACTAATATGATATGACATCCCAGTTTACAAATGTACTTAAGTAATTTTAAATTGTAAGTAGTCTATCAAACAAGCATACCTTTCTTTCGACCACACTCAGGCATACAAAAGTAGTGACGAATCGAAGATCATATAATTGGTCGTTGTTGCAGGTGATTGTGGCTGATTTTGCCCTCTTCAAAAAGGTCTTGCTATATTCTTGCTCAAAACACTTCCCTTTCTGAATCGACTTCAGAGTTATAAGTTTGTCCAAAGTCTTGTCGGAGAGAGACGACCTGAACGGAGTTCTTGTTTTTCTGACAAGACTGAACATTCTCTCACACTCTGCATATCTATGCGGAATGGTCAGAATAGAAAGCATAACTTTAGACAATTTGTCATACTTGAGTAACCCACCACTACATTTCATTTGGCCTACCAGTGCCCACTTCACATCAATTCTCTCTTCTTCCTCAAGAGATGTCACATCTTTAAGTTGGAAGTTACAGAATTGGGAATGCACATTTCTGCAAGGATGGCCGACGTTTTAGTTCTGGCTGAGCCATATCTCCCGGCAATTTTTGAGTCTGGGAACATATTCCTAAATAAAGGACCAGCGTGATCGGAACAATTGACAGGGAGGTTATGTTCAAAAATAAACGATGTGAACAATACTTCTGCACGTGTTATACTGTCAGTGTCTTCCTCCTTACACTTGAAATAATCAAGTTTCTGGTTTTTCCCAACACACTGTACATTGTCTTTATGTTTCTTTGAGAGCACATGTTTTGAAAAGTCCCCCTTTCCACCATGCGAGATGCTGAAATCACACATACAGACACTACAAAATGCAAATGTTGCGCCTCTTCTTGATTCAGTTATATGCGGAAAGTCATCTTTATATAAACTTTTAAATGTCACATCATATTTCTTCGCCATATTACCGAGGAACAGATGCAATCACTCAGATCGAAAAACCACAATAGCCTACAGGCATATTAACGCCAACAACATCTAACAAAGTTATACGCAAATCATATAATTTCACGTGTGAAACAGATACAATATTCCGCAGCGTACAATAACTCTCACCCACATGTGATTATGCCAAACATCTAGGACCAAGCCCTGAATTAACCATCGACGATTTCAAACAAGGACGTATTCGAAGCCAACTTCAAAGAACTTTTTATAACAGCACGACGCAACGCGGGACGCGGGAGTTTGTACGCAGTTGTCGATTACCGGTATCGATACAGAGCGATACTGCGGTATCGAGATATAACTTCAAAACACGTAAAGTCTATCCGTTCGATAGACGACTGGAGTGTCATCTTGCACATTCAATCCGAAATTATGCGTGGGATTTTTGAAAAATCGGGAGATTTAATACGTTAAGCGGGAGGGCGGGAGAAATGGTCTGAAATCGGGAGTCTCCCGCCTAAATCGGGAGAGTTGGCAGGTATGCACCGTATTCTGCCGTAGGCCTACATATGCGTGCGCGGTCGCCGGCAACTGAGCCGTGGAGCGCGAGAGTGAGAATGTCCTTGCTAAGAAAAATAAAGACCCTGTATTATACTGTAGTGTAGAGGTACAGTAATTCATTTTTTATGTTATTTATTCCGTGTAAGTTACTGATAACCTATGTTTATGTCGTGACTGTAGTAGTGCATACAATCACTTACTAAGGTCGGCGATTTAACGTCCATATATACGCCGCGTTCTTTCTTATACGCTGTAAATGCAGTATGGCGTTATTCGGTAGTACGTTTTCCCGCATATGACGTCCAAATTTTTCAGTCCCTTGAAAAACGTTCTAACGAGATTCCACTGTATTAAAGATATTTGTGATGGCAGACCATGAGAGCTATGAGAATATGCATAAGGTTTACCCTTCACTTTCTGAAGTAGTCCAGTAAAGTAGTTTGCTTCCTCTTGCCCAGATGTCTCATGGAAAGAAGTTTTCTCTCAATTTGGTTGAGAATGTTGATGAGCTCTTCATCCACACTGAAGGAGGAGAAGTACCGGCGGACAATATCCAGTCCTTCCACTGCTGCCCCGAAAGTTGGTTCTGCTGGATCCTCTTCTTCTTCGTCTTCCTCTTCAGTACTTTGCCTTTTTACATCATCACAAAGGTCTCCAACATCCATTTGTGGTGGTGAAGTTAGGATATCATCACAAGTAACAAATTCTTCAAATATTGTGACAGTAGAATCATTTGATACAACCCCGCAATCTTCCCCAATGTCATCAGTAGCGTCTTCTTCATTAAAAACTTCTGAAATAGCACCAAAACCTGCATGGCCAAAGCAGTTTTGAATGGTGGTCGTTGTGACTAGTTGCCATGCTGCTACAAACATATGCATGGCTTGGAGTATGTTCAATTTCATTACCTCATTTCTTTCGAGGAAAGAAACAGCTCTTTGAACCAGAGCCTTCCTGTACTTCACTTTCACAGAATGAATAATGCCAAGGTCCAAAGGCTGCAGGTGACTGGTGCAGTTAGGAGGAAAGAAAACCACTTTGATATTCCGCAGGAACGACGTATCTGAAGGATGAGCTGGACATCTGTCCATCACCAGCACTATTTTCCTTCCTGCCGATCCCATCTTGGCATCCAAGCTTTGTAAAAATTTTCGAAATATCTCCGATGTCATCCATGCACTTTTGTTAAAATCATATTTACATGGGAGTGTACGGGTGTTCTTGAAACATCTTGGATTCTTAAATTTTCCAATTATTAGTGGGGGTAATTTTTCACTCCCGTTGCTGTTAACACATAACAACGCTGTCAGTCTTTCTTTCCTTTTTTTGCCTCCGTGGCATTTTTCTCCGCGAACAGCGTATGTTTTGGACGGGAGCAAGTTGTAAAACACTCCCGATTCATCGGCGTTAAAAATATCCTTAGCATCATATCCTTCAAGAAGTCGAGGCAACGTTTTCTCTTTCCAGTATACAACTGTATCGTCATTAACTTCCGCACTCTCGCCACACATGTTTTGGAACTAAAGATTGTGCCGTTTTTTGAAGCGATCAAACCAGCCATTAGAAGCATGGAAATCGACCAAACCCAGCTTAAGTGCGATTTCTTGAGCTTTTTGTTTAAGTATGTTCCCGTCAATTGGAGCGTTCTCACTCCTTTTTCCCTCGAAACATTTCATTAAAATGTTTTCAAGTTCCTCGTACGGCGAAGAACGAATATTCTTCCGTATTTTTGCCCCAGAACCGCACTCAACTTCCGCGGTCAGAATAGCTTCCTTCTGTTTCATGATGCCAAACAGCGTAGAGCGTGCCAAGTCATATTTTTTTTGCCATCTGTGACAAAGGTACTTGGCTATCCCTTTCAACGTCCCTGATGATGTCTATCTTTTTCTGAAGAGTCAGCTTCTTACGTTTTGCAGCCATAATGAATGTGGTCCGCCGTAACTCGCAGTACAACTCTTATCACAGACACAACAAACTCGTAGCACAACTTCCAACAACACAGGAACAAAAACAGAGAATGAGCCTTCAGTCCGCACCCCTCGCATCCGCGTGATTCCTAAGCAGCGATTGGAGCAGCGGGACAGAAGTGCCTAGCCGGTGTAAGAGCGCTGCGGCTATAGGTTAAGGCAGCTGACGTCACTGTAGACATTACCAGACTAAAACTGTCCTAACTCCCTAACCTTAGGAGATAAGTATATGCGTTCGCGGACTTTTTTGTAGAGCTTGAACAGCTCTACATTTTGTACGCATATACTTGGGGTCTATCTATGACGGTTCAGGCAGCGTAAGCCATGGAAGGCACGACTTTCTACTTATTTCGTATTTTTTTCTAGAATACATTTTCATTTTGTAGAATATCCATAAACATTTTCAGTTTCTTATTGCTTTTAATCTTTCACCAAAATCACGTGAAGTTTGCAAGAGACCTTTGGCCTAAATATTTATATTTCGTGAAGTTACCCGAGTCTCACGGCATTTACGCGTAGGCCCTACGTCAGTCATGCCTCTAGGCTGTATAGCTAGTCTCAAGGTAAACCGCACTTCGTTCCCATACAGCCGTCATTCCAGTACTACCTACAGTTCAATGGACATAACTAACCAACAGCGTCTAGCGTGATAGTGACTGCTGCTTGCCGGTAACAGTGATTTCCAGCGGCCGCGCCAATTTATCGAGGTTCTATACATCGCTAAAGGAGCGATTTTGTTTAGCGCGTCAACTTCGGACTGAGATTACGTCAAAACGGAAGTTAATTTACATTCAAAACAAGTTTAGAAAAAAGTATCTTATCGACATATTCGTTACAACGGGATGCGCGATCATAATTTATGTGAAATATATTCCGTAGAAGCGGACTTTTCCTTATATCGGGGTTCGTTAGAAGGGGGTTTAAATAACACTGTGCTTATGGCAATTTGGCTGGGACTTACGAAAATCTTCGTTAAAAGCGGGAATTCGTTAAAACGGGGTTTTACTGTATATACAAACAAATTTGCTCTATGAAACACTATTAAAACCACAATGCAATCACAAATAGTCTTGGTCCTCTTACAGTAATTCAAAAGGTGCATCAAAATCTTAATAAAGTGCAGCTATACTCTGTATTACCAATAATTAACGCCGACGTGTGTCAAAGCTAGCACGTGCGGAAATGCAGCGTTGCCACTGAGACAGGTCATGACTCATAACATTCCAAGAGGCTTGCAGGAAGACACAAATACTGGGGAAGTTAGCCCCTCTGCCTGGCGGTCTAATGACCATGACGAGTCAAGGCACAATAGAACACTGCGTCAAATCATGTGCTCACTGCTGCGTCTACATACACTGCACGCTGTTGCCATGGAGACCGTTACCCCTCTCATCGCCACTCCTCATCTCACCCTACAAGCAGACGACAGCCTTCACAGTTCACCTTACGTAAATCAGAGTATAGTATTGTCGTGAGACACTATAACTATAAAATCTGAATGCGGCCCGTCTCTGTCAGGCACTGAGCGCCTCTGTGTTTCCGTATCACTAATAGAATAATGTACTAGAGCATCTTTACGTAAGAAGTTTTGTGCAAATCAGTTGTGCATGCTTAAAGCACCCACCCCAGATACAAAGTGGACTCACCACCAAGCATTAATAATAATAAATAATTATTTTTATGTTATTCTGGAGGCATCCTTTTCATACCTCCAGAGGTACCCAATTAAACCTATAAAATGGTAATTAACATTTATAAGAGTTCATTAAAGAAATTGTGTTTCATAGGTTCGTTAGCCCTATTGTATGTGCTATCAATTATTATTTTAATTGTACTATTATATTAACTTGACAGCTGGGGCACCATGAAGTCAAAACAGTTCAGCACTTATAATATCATGGAAGTGATGTTTCAACAGACAACATAGTTAACCGAGCTCACGAACCAGCCATTTTCTACAGTTTTGTTGGTCAAGGACTGTGAGACAAAACCATTCCCCAGAAGAAATAAACAAAAATATAACTTACCTACTGAACTTCCCGTTATGACCTATGGATAGAGGTGTTAGTTTTTGTTAATTCGCGATAAAACTAAAAGTCATATTTAGAGGTTAGGATGTTTTATTTTCACGTATTTACATGTTTCGTGCCGCCCAGGAGTGAAATTAAATCGCGAAATAACGCGAATTTTGTGAATAAATCCACAAATACCGCAATCTGCGAAATAAAAACAAATTTTCATATTTTTTCCCCACACCAATCCGAACATTTTTGTCCACAAGCTGTTAATCAAATTTGGTTGGTGTTCAATTTGAGAGAATGATCGATTGTATAGTTTCGCGAGTGGTAATACTACGATATACGTCATATTACGATATACTGTCGATATTCTCGTTACTCGTTGGATTTTAGCGCTGTGGTAAACAGCTGTTATATCGCGGCGTGAATAGTTTGGCCGACTACCTCCAAAAGGTTACGTGATAGTTGTTCATAATGTAAACTACGTTTGCCACCTGTTACATCGGTAGCGAGTGTAAATTATAGTAGAGAATTCTATATAATTTAATAAAAAGTGCGCAAATTGTGCGTTATCATCGAAGCTAGTGTGTTATTTGCGTGAATCAGTTGGCGACCACGTGTTCGTCATATTAGTTCCGAACTTAGCAGTACAGGAAGATGAGATGCGACGTAATTTAAATATTATGACACGAATTCAGAAATAAATTTTGCGTGTGGTTACGAATTTATACTGGCGTGTGACTACAGTCAACCGTGTGATAACAGTGTTTGTTACTGGGCATCGCTCAGTTGAGTTTAAAAATGCCGAAGGTAGCTGTTTCTGCCACAGACAGACATAAAGAATATAAGAATGAAGGATTTATAATTTCTTGTGGCATTCTTATGTGCAAATATTGTGATTGTCGGTTAGATTATCGCAGGAAAGATGCATTTAGACAAACATTGCAAATCGGAGAAGCATTCAAAACGCCGAGAAAATTCGCGTCTTGAAGTTGGTGTTCCTAGAGTGGCCACCTTGAAAGAAACATTATCAAATGCTAGTCGTGTGAAGGATATGAAAGAAGAGTTTATTTTGGACACTACTACTGCATTTGTGAAAGCTAATATACCAGTAGAGAAACTAGACAATCCTGCTATCCGTACTTGGTTTAATAAGTACGTTCGCGGAAGTGGAGATTTACCATCAGCAAATCAGATTCGTCAGAAATACATCCCCATGATTGGCGAAAGAAGGAGGGAAGAAATTAGGGAAGATATAAAAAACAAAGACGTGTTTCTGCTATGTGACGAAACAACTGACAAGAATGGTAGGTGTGTTTTCAACATTCTTTTTCGTCCATCAGTACCATCAACTGAAATGAACACCCATCTGGCTGCCTCTGTTGTTCTAGATTCTGCCAAAAGCGTAAATTGCTCCAATGCGATATTAGACACCTTGAATTCCTATGAAATTGAACGGGAGCGTGTAGTGGCAGTAGTTACGGACTCAGCACGCTACATGACAAAATGTGTAACTACTCTTCAAGGATTGATTGAAGAATTAAGTCATGTCCAGTGCTGGGCTCATAAAGTCAATCTTATCAGCTGCGTATTTGAAAACGAGCTGGACGAATTCATCATCATCATCATCTTGCACAGTTTCCAGCCACTGGCCGGGTCTGTTTGGAACACAAGCCTCTCCAACGTCTTCTGTCTTCCCACCATCTCTCAGCCTCCACCCTTGTCCAGTCTTCTCCTCTCTTCTTCACGCTTTCTTCCACCCCCTTCAGCCACCTGTCTCTCGGTCTTCCCCTCAGTCTCTTTCCTTCCCACTTCGTCTCATGTACTCTCCTCGGTATCCTCTTCTCCTCCATTCGTTTTACATGTCCATACCATCTAAGTCTAGATTTCTCTATACCATCCTGTAATGGTTCCTCCTTCATTAATTCTCTGGTCCTCTCATTTCTTATTCTGTCCATCTTTGTAGCTCCAATACTGCTTCTCAAGAACCTCATCTCACTGGCCTGTATTTTGCTCTTCTCCCTTCCTTTCATAACCCAGGTCTCCGAGGCATACGTCAGGATAGGGACATAGTACGTCCGATATATGATCTTTTTGCTGTTCTGAGGGACATCCTTGCTCCATAACATGCTTCTCACACTCCTCCGAAATGCTTCTGCTTGCCTCCCCCGCTCATTTATTTCTCTATCGTTTCTTCCATTATCTTGTATCAGGCTTCCCAGATACTTAAAACTCTCCACTTTCTTCAGCTGTTCCCCACCAATTGTTATTCCCGTTGTGGTTCTTTCCTTCTTCCTTGTTGTGATCACCATCTCACTCTTATTTATGCTAAATTTCATCCCATATCCTTGTATTATTCCTTCCCACACGTCCAACTGTTCCTGTACCTCCTCCTCGTTTCCCCAAATCATCAAATCATCTGCAAACACCATTGCTTTCATCTTTCCGTCCCCAATTACTTGTGCCACTCGGGTCATTATGTCATCCATCACCACAATGAAAAGTAACGGTGACAGTGCACTTCCTTGTTTCAGGCCGTTTCTTTGTTCCAACCAGTCAGATCTCTCTCCTCCCACTTTCACACAGCTCACGCTTCCCTTGTACATCTCCTTTATCCTCTTTATAGTCCATTTCTCTACTCCTCTATCCTCCAGGGACTTCCATACTTTGTTTCTGCATACACTGTCATATGCTTTCTCAATGTCCAGGAAGGCCATCAGTAGATCTGTTCCATACTCATAGTGCTGTTCTTGTAACTGCCTTACAGCAAAAATCAAATCCACTGTGGACCTTCCTGCTCTGAAGCCATGTTGTTCTTCCCTCATCCCTCCTTCTATCCTTGTCCTAATTCTCTTTTCCAAAACTTTCTCGAAGATCTTTGCACAATGACTCATCAGTGTTATTCCCCGATAGTTTCTGCAATCTGTTCTACTACCTTTCTTGAAGATCGGGACAATGATTCCTTTTTTCCAGTCCTCTGGGGTCTTCCTTTCCTTCCATGCTGTCCTCATCACTCGGTACAGCCACTGTATCCCCACCTCTCCTGCTGCTCTCACCATCTCCACACTCAACTCATCCACACCCGGTGCCTTCCCTCCTTTCATCTTGTTCACTGCATCTTCCACTTCTTTCCATGTTAAGTCCTTTTCTGTTTGCAGTTCGTCTTCCTCTTCCCCGATTTCTTCCTCCTCACCATCTTTTCCATTTGGGTTCAGAAGTTCTTCAAAATATTCTTTCCACATTTTCTTCAGTTCTTCCCTATTTTCTATCTCTTGTCCCCTTTTGTTCACCATTCTAACATAATCCGTAGGATCCTTCCGCCTCTTATTTTTTACCATCCCATACAGGACCTTTTTTGTACCTTCACTATCCTCCTCCATCATCTTTGTCCACTCTTCCATCCACTTCCTTCTCTCCTCAGCCACCACTCTCTTCGCCTCCTTCTTTCTTTCCTGGTACTCTTCCCTTGTCTCTACCGTCCTATTTTGATACCACCTCCTAAAGGCTCTATTCTTTTCCCTTACTATATCTTTTGTCTTCTCATTCCACCATGGTGTTTCCTTCCACCTCTTCTTACTACTTGTCCTCCCACATACTGCTTCTGCTGCACCCACTAGTGTCTTCTTAAATCTAGCCCATTCCTCTTCCACCCCTCTTTCTTCATCTGTTGGAATTCCTTCCTTTACCATTTTGAGGTACTCGACCCTTCTATCCCCTTCTTTCAGTTTCCATATCCTTATACGTCTTTCCTGGTTCTCAGTCCCTTTCTTCTCCTTACTCCCTCTCAGGTTCATTACCAGTAATCGATGGTCGCTATCCAGGTTCTCCGATGGTATAACCTTGATGTCCGTGATTGTAATGGCCAACGCGGGTAGTCAACAACCCACCAAGAGTATTCTGGTAATAGTGGACAATGTATAATTTGTTGGCCAAAGCATTAGATAATGATGTGATAATACAAAGGGTTGACTTTACAAAGGTCGCTTGACAATTTAGCAAACATGTGGAGGACCAGACAATATTATTGTCACTAAATAAGGAAATCCAGGAAGGCATAAAGGACACGACACCACCACTAACTAATAATAAGATATATTATCAAATAGGTGGCACATAAAACATATATCCAAAGGTGACACATAAACAAATATTCAAAGGTGGCACATAAACATATGAGAAACACTAACACAAATTTACACAATAGAAGAAACACTCAAAGAATTAACACACGTTACGTCTTGAGCCTAAAACACACATATTGTCTTGAACGTAGCTGCAGATCAGTACATCATAGAACGGCATGCAATACACGGCGGTTCCATAGAATGATATAATTTAAATATGCAACACAAGTGGAGTTGCAACAAATAATGAAAAAACAGGTCGCATGGAACGAGAATGTGTCGTCGAACCAGGACTGACTTACAGTGATGCGCCGATACCGTAAGCCCAAAATGAATTGTTAATAAAACAAATTATGTGTGAAACGCAGGAAGTCAAAGTAGTTGCTGTCATACAAATACCGGGATATGCCAATCGCACGGTATTGTCACAATAGTAAAGTAGTTAAACCCAGCGTCAACTTCCATTCCAGTGATGTTGCAGGAAGTCAAAATAGTTGCTATCATACAAATACCGGGATATGCCAATCGCGCGGTATTGTCACAATAGTAAAGTAGTTAAACCCAGCGTCAACTTCCATTCCAGTGATGTTGCAGGAAGTCAAAGTAGTTGCTATCATACAAATACCGGGATATGCCAATCGCGCGGTATTGTCACAATAGTAAAGTAGTTAAGCCCAGCGTCAACTTCCATTCCAGTGATGTTGCAGGAAGTCAAAATAGTTGCTATCATACAAATACCGGGATATGCCAATCGCGCGGTATTGTCACAATAGTAAAGTAGTTAAGCCCAGCGTCAACCTCCAATTAGTGATGATGCCTGGCCTTGTAACATGCTTCCAGACACGATGAATTACTTATCACACGAAGCATCATCATTATTCATACGCGTGAAGACAAATTGTTAGGCAGTAAATGAAGATAGAAGTAAACACATTACAACAAACTATCCGACGCCGCGGATTGAAGAATTCGTCGATATGGCGCGTAGCACCATCAAGCATGGTGATGATGAGATCGAAAATCACCGTAATGTCACTGCCCTAACAAAATATGAATCATGTGCATAGGACATGATTGCTAAGCACGGTTACTATGAAGATAGCACCAATTATAGAAAAGATTAGCTGGATATTTGTTGATATATCACAACTAGTGTCAAGGCACAACACTCTGTCATGGCTGCAGACTTAGAGAACAACGAAGAAGAAAAACGTGATTGGTCGCTACAAGCAGCAAGGAGGCCTCTGATAGGCTGGAAGCAGCCAATCACAGTAGAGAGTTTAAAAACCAAATTAGAGGCCTCTGATAGGCCGAAAGCTGCCAATCACAGTAGAGATCAAAAACAAGTTAAAGATGAATCAATGTGGCCAACTTAGAAATACCACAATACCTTCTAAGCAAAAATATCCTACTGGAAACACGGCAGTGGGAGTACTACATGCAATCAAAACAAATAGATCACGACAACCAATCAACATAAACAAAACCAACCTGACAATGAATAAATGCAATGAAGACAAATAATACTGATATGTACAACCACACAGAGTGGAAACAAATGGGGAAACACAAAAACTGGTTTGCCAAGACAGTGGCCGAACCATATTGCCCGCACAGAAACAACAGGCAGGTTGCTTATGAAAATACAAGAGTGTTTAGTTCTGCGGCAACAAGGGAGACACCTTGACGATGGGACGTTTCAACAGTCCAGAGGTGGTATGTAGAGAGACCACACGAGCTAGGCCGTCCTTACCACAATGAACCTCAAGAATACGTCCAAGTCGCCAGTAAGTAGGAGAAACATTGTCGTCCATAATAAGCACAAGCGTGCCAACCTTGAGGTTAGGAGACATACGGTTCCACTTGCGACGTTGTTGAAGGGAGAGTAAATGATCTGTGGACCATTTACGCCACAATGAAGTCATAATCTGTTGAAGTAATTGCCATCTAGACAACCTATTGATGGGCACTTCAGAAGCGTCAGGAATGGGCAAGGCATTCAAAGGTCGTCCAACAAGAAAGTGACCTGGCGAGAGATAGCACAAGTCAGTAGGATCCTCAGTCATAGGCGAAATGGGTCTAGAATTTAGAATGGCTTCAATTTGCACCACGAGAGTGGTCAATTCTTCATACAGAATGAGTGCGTCATGCTCGGAATCACATCCCGAGATACAATCATCAACATAGAAGTCGTTTAAAACAATCTGAGTGGCAGCTGGAAAAGCTGTGCCATCAGTAAGGGCGAGCTCCTTTAGCACACGAGTGGCTAAGAAGGATGCTGGGGCAGTACCATATGTAACGGTGTTTAATTGATATTCTACCATTGGGTCTGAAGGAGAGTCTCTCCAAAATATTCTCTGTAAGTCACGATCCTTGTGATCTACAAGAATCTGTCTGTACATTTTACTCAGATCAGCTGCAAACGCTATCAAGTGAGTACGGAACCGAAGCAAAATAGAGAACAAATCCTGCTGAATTACAGGGCCCACCAACAAGGTATCATTAAGGGAGCACCCAGACGTAGTAGCCATCGAAGCATCAAATACCACTCTGAGCTTTGTAGAAGTACTGTGCGGCTTGAAAACAGGATGATGGGGAATGTAGTAAACTTCACCATCAGTCGGGTGGGGGGCGACTTGCATATGGTTTAAGGCTAGATATTCATGCATGAATTCAGTGTATTCTAACCTTAACTCAGGGTTACGAGCCAAACGTCTTTCGAGAGAGTGAAAACGATTTAGTGTAGCGTAGCGAGAGGCACCTAGAGGCTCCGAGTCTACCTTGCGAGGGAATCTAACCACAAATCTACCATCGTCTTTGCGAGTGGTAGTAGCAACGAAGTGTTCTTCACATATGGATTCATCAACAGACAACACTGGGGTTTCAACTTCTTCAACGTTCCAAAACGCTTCCAGCTGTTGTTCTACATGAGGGCGTGAGAGTGTAAGTGCTGATACCACGTGCGATGGTTGCGAGGTGCTTGCACTGGGCAGCTTCCCAGAAAACACCCAACCCACCGAGGTATTTTGAATGATGGGCAAATCACCAACTGGTATGATTTTACCAGGACATAACAGGTCAAAGAAATATTCTGCACCAAGAACAAGATCAATAGATTTAGTGCAATTGAAATCAGGATCAGCTAAATCAATATGTGATGGAATGTTCCATTCAGAGGTATCGAAACCAGCAGCGGGTAGCTCAAGTGCAATATTGGGAACCACGAGACATTCAAGCTTAGCAGACCAATTAGTAGCACAGGCAAAAACGTTCACATCAGCAACAACAGTAGCAGTGCTTTGATTTTGACCAACACCGTGAATGTGTACCTTCATAGGTTTGGTGTGGAGTCTTAATTTCTTAATTAAGTGTGACGAAATTAAGTTACAATCTGATGCAGAGTCAAGTAGTGCAGTAACAGGTACACGTACGCCATTGCCAGCTAATATATTCAACTTGGCAGTGGGTAATAGAGTCCTTGAAAATTGATTGTCACGAGCGACGTTACTGCAACTAGTGTTTACCACGTTAGCATGAGCTTGAGAAGCATCATTACTAGTGCCACTGGAGGGCTCATAGTGAAGAAGAGTGTGGTGTTTTCGGGAACAAGTGTTACAAGAGTACTTCGAACATTGATGATTAGGCTCGAAATTACGCAAACAATTATAACACAATTTTCGAGACCTGACAAAATCCCATTTGGCTGTGGACGAAAGTTTGATAAAGGTACCACATTTCGACAATTGGTGATCAATGCTCCTACAATATGTACAACGAGATTTGGTAGTAGTTAACATGGGTTTCTGAGGCGAATGACCTTCAGCTTTAAGTTTGGTTACAGCAGTATGTAATGCAGGCCTGGACCCATTCTTTTCAGTTATTTCCAGTACCTTGCATTTTTTCTCTAAGAAGCTAACCAAGTCCTGGAGAGTGGGAATTCTCCCAGAATCAACATGATTCTCCCATTCACGGATGCTATCATTATCTAGTAGCTCCAATATAAAATGTGACAATAACAGGTCTTGAAGGGAAACCCCGTTAAAGTCCAAAGCTTCTAACGCATTGACATGAGAAACAAAGTGGTCGATGATGGCACGCAAGGACACTGAATCATTACCGTATGCGGGGGGCTTGAAAAGCTTGGTAACATGATTGTGCGCTATGAGCCTAATGTTATTGTATCGAGTTGTCAGCAAGTTCCATGCAACCATAAAGTTATCATCTGACACAGTAATGTTCTTTAAGAGGAGTTTGGCCTCACCACTAAGACTAGAATTAAGGTAGTAGAACTTAACAATATCAGACAGAGCATGGTTATCAATTACTATGGCCTTGAAGCTATCTCTGAAATTCAACCAGTCTGTGAAGTCGCCACTGAACTGCGGAATTTAAATTTCAGGCAACTTAATATGCGCTGCAGCTACGTTAGCAGTAGGAAATTGTGCACTCTGCAAATTATTCAAAGGGTTATCACTGTCTGTAGTGTTGGATTTTTTGAAATTGTCACAATGTAGTTTAATTTTAACCAGCAACTCAAAATATTTATCTTCGAAGTCACAAAGTTCGGCTATTTCTTCGTCGATATTGTCTGTAATATCCTCTAAAGCGACTTGCGCTTCGTTAAATTGTTCATAAATTTCCTCGCATTTGTGTTTGCGTAACACTAACATTTGATATTGCTCTTCTGTAATGTCCTGAAAGTTGCTAATTACTTTTTCTTGTGAGGTAAGCATGCCCTTAGCGACTGCACGCTTCCTAACTAAAAGTCGTTTTTGGGCATCATCCATAATGACTTTAGGATTGCCCGCCTAGATGTAATTACCAGAGTTGCACACCTAACTAACACAACCAACTTAACTAACACAAAAAATAAACACTGAGACAATGGTCTCGATTAAGTTGTAAACAAACATCTGAACATAGAATACTGTATTGTGTCCTTGGGAAGTTAATGGGAACGTATACAATTTAAATTTATGGCCTTCCTGGTGAAATAGCAAGAAACAAGGGCCCAACATGGCCAAAACAATGCTTAATAATTCATTCAAAGTAGTAAACAGCTCAATATCCGGCCCGGAGGACCAAATAATGTAATGGCCAACGCGGGTAGTCAACAACCCACCAAGAGTATTCTGGTAATAGTGGACAATGTATAATTTGTTGGCCAAAGCATTAGATAATGATGTGATAATACAAAGGGTTGACTTTACAAAGGTCGCTTGACAATTTAGCAAACATGTGGAGGACCAGACAATATTATTGTCACTAAATAAGGAAATCCAGGAAGGCATAAAGGACACGACACCACCACTAACTAATAATAAGATATATTATCAAATAGGTGGCACATAAAACATATATCCAAAGGTGACACATAAACAAATATTCAAAGGTGGCACATAAACATATGAGAAACACTAACACAAATTTACACAATAGAAGAAACACTCAAAGAATTAACACACGTTACGTCTTGAGCCTAAAACACACATATTGTCTTGAACGTAGCTGCAGATCAGTACATCATAGAACGGCATGCAATACACGGCGGTTCCATAGAATGATATAATTTAAATATGCAACACAAGTGGAGTTGCAACAAATAATGAAAAAACAGGTCGCATGGAACGAGAATGTGTCGTCGAACCAGGACTGACTTACAGTGATGCGCCGATACCGTAAGCCCAAAATGAATTGTTAATAAAACAAATTATGTGTGAAACGCAGGAAGTCAAAGTAGTTGCTGTCATACAAATACCGGGATATGCCAATCGCACGGTATTGTCACAATAGTAAAGTAGTTAAACCCAGCGTCAACTTCCATTCCAGTGATGTTGCAGGAAGTCAAAATAGTTGCTATCATACAAATACCGGGATATGCCAATCGCGCGGTATTGTCACAATAGTAAAGTAGTTAAACCCAGCGTCAACTTCCATTCCAGTGATGTTGCAGGAAGTCAAAGTAGTTGCTATCATACAAATACCGGGATATGCCAATCGCGCGGTATTGTCACAATAGTAAAGTAGTTAAGCCCAGCGTCAACTTCCATTCCAGTGATGTTGCAGGAAGTCAAAATAGTTGCTATCATACAAATACCGGGATATGCCAATCGCGCGGTATTGTCACAATAGTAAAGTAGTTAAGCCCAGCGTCAACCTCCAATTAGTGATGATGCCTGGCCTTGTAACATGCTTCCAGACACGATGAATTACTTATCACACGAAGCATCATCATTATTCATACGCGTGAAGACAAATTGTTAGGCAGTAAATGAAGATAGAAGTAAACACATTACAACAAACTATCCGACGCCGCGGATTGAAGAATTCGTCGATATGGCGCGTAGCACCATCAAGCATGGTGATGATGAGATCGAAAATCACCGTAATGTCACTGCCCTAACAAAATATGAATCATGTGCATAGGACATGATTGCTAAGCACGGTTACTATGAAGATAGCACCAATTATAGAAAAGATTAGCTGGATATTTGTTGATATATCACAACTAGTGTCAAGGCACAACACTCTGTCATGGCTGCAGACTTAGAGAACAACGAAGAAGAAAAACGTGATTGGTCGCTACAAGCAGCAAGGAGGCCTCTGATAGGCTGGAAGCAGCCAATCACAGTAGAGAGTTTAAAAACCAAATTAGAGGCCTCTGATAGGCCGAAAGCTGCCAATCACAGTAGAGATCAAAAACAAGTTAAAGATGAATCAATGTGGCCAACTTAGAAATACCACAATACCTTCTAAGCAAAAATATCCTACTGGAAACACGGCAGTGGGAGTACTACATGCAATCAAAACAAATAGATCACGACAACCAATCAACATAAACAAAACCAACCTGACAATGAATAAATGCAATGAAGACAAATAATACTGATATGTACAACCACACAGAGTGGAAACAAATGGGGAAACACAAAAACTGGTTTGCCAAGACAGTGGCCGAACCAGTGATGTTCTTATTTAGTTCTTTCTCATACAGTATATAGTCGACCACCGACTTCCTGGTCAAGTCATCACTGTACCATGTGATTGTGTGGCTCTCTCTTTTCTTAAACCAGGAGTTCCCAACTAGCAGGCTGTTCCTCTGGCAGAAGTCCAACAGTCTCTTTCCTTCCTCATTTCTTCCACCCCAACCCTCTGGTCCTAGAACACTCTCATAACCTTGTCTTTCTCTTCCTACATGGGCATTGAGGTCCCCCATAACAATCATATTTCTTCCTACCAGCTGCTTCTGCAATTCCTCTTCAAACTCCTCCTTCTCTTCAGAAGCACAGCCTACTTGTGGGGCATACACTTGCACTATTTCTACGGTCTCTCCCCTCAGTGCTACTTTCACTTTCATCATTCTATCACTTATTCTCCTCACTTCTTCTTTTAAATCATCTCGTACTACTACTCCCACTCCATTCCTCTTTCCCTCTTCGTTCCCACTCCAGTACATAGCCTTTTCTCAGTACTCTCCTTCCTTCCCCTTTCCACTTTGTTTCTGCCAATCCCAATAAATCCAACTTCCTTCTTTCCATCATATCCACTATCTCCTCCACCTTCCCCGTCAGCGTTCTTAGGTTTAAAGTTCCAAATCTTAGTCCGTGTGTACAGCCGTGTCGTCGTCTATTAAATCCATCCTGTCCGAGGCTCGTTCCATTTTTGAAAGCATTTGAACATGTCTATAGTAAAGACAAAGAATGCCTTTTTAAATACGCGAAAAAGAAAAAGCAATTACGTTGCATTTCTAAGGGAGGAATATGAAAACACAGAAAATGAGAATGAAATTCTAGCTTTCCCAATGCCTGTATGTACAAGATGGAATTCATGGTTTAAGGCTGCAATGTATATGGCCACGCATGTGGAAGATCTGGTAGAATTTTTCAAAACATTGGAAGATTCAAATTCTGGGGTCAAATTTTTCCAACAAGCATCGACTTCAACAATACAATTTATACAATTACAAGCATTGTATGTTTCTGTTGTTGGTGCCTCTCTTATGGACTTGGTTAATTTCTTGGAGGGATCTAAGTACCCAACAATTCACTTACTGGCTGGGAAGCTAGATGACCTTGAGGTAAAGCTCAAGCTATTAGGCGATGGTGGAATGTTCAATCATACGATCCTCCAGAACTTGGAACAGCTTCCTCAAAAGATGCAGATAAAGGTTAAGTCCAAGCTTACGTGTGTTGCCCAGTCAGCTCTAGTGAAAGTCAGGACTTTAAGGACCACGGATCCAGCCAGGAAGACTGTAGAAGCCATCGGGTCATTGTTTGATCCTCGGCATGCACCTAAGAACGTATCTCCCACAGAACTGCTCCAATTTAAGAAGAATGCCCCATTTCTTACGAAGATGGAGTCTCAACAGTTTTTAGAGGCTCACAGCATTTACCTGACTGCAATCAAGAACCAACTGCGTCATGAAGATAATGTGAATGTTCCAGAGATCCTCATGGGATTAAGGCCTGCTCACCGAGACTATGCAACAGCTGCATTAAAGTGTGTGTGGTATCTTTGTTCAAATGTGGATTCTGAAAGGTCATTTTCGAAATACAGTCTCATAGTAAGTGATAGGAGGCGAAAATTGACAGCTGCAAATGCTGAGACTTTAACCATGATCTACTTCCAGTGATTTCACCGCAGTATTTGGATAAAACTGAAAAAGGTATTCACTGAAATGTGTTTCGAGATGGTGAATGTAAAATAAAAATGTGACTTCCATATAAGTATTATCTCATTCTTCCATAGCCATGTTTAACGTTTTACCCTGCTGTTTTGTTTTTTACTTTGTTTTATTAATTGTTTATATTTTTAAATGCACTTATTGTACAAACCTTATCGCTTTCCAAATTTTAACATGTCATTCCCCGAAAAAATAATAAAAACACAAAACACCACCTTTTGAATTTTAAATCAACAAATCTTCAAAAAAATAACAACACTTTCTAACACCTCTACCTATGGACTACTGTAGACAATGAAATAACTGGCAAAAGGCAGACCAAAAGCTGGCCAAATGAGGAAATCATTGAGGAGATTAGGCTCGTTGACTACACGAATCTTTCAGCCAACAGGCAGTGAATACTGTGTGGTACAATATGACGGAGCACAGAGGATGTACAGCATAAAGCACAAGGCCTATATTTATTTTCCACAGCACTTTAATACATAACATCCACATCACCGGCAGTTCAAAGAGAGGTTTCCAAGTATAGCCACTACACTTCTTCAATCGATGATAAATTTCTCTTCTTTAATGAAAAATTCAACAATTTCTTCATCGACATTATTCTTATCGGACACCAACTCGTCGGTATCGACATCTGAAACAGACGTGGATCATTGCAGAAACAAAAAGTAGACACAGTAAGAAACAAAGGCGTATCTGGAGATACTTACTGTTGCGAAGTTGAAGACGTTTAGGCTTCAACTCGACCCACTTCTCCATCGCCTTTGCTCTGAACTCGGCAAAGTCCTTCAGTAACCTGGCTCGTTTCTCAATCAACTCCTACGAGGAAAATACAAAACAGTGTGTCATGTTGGCAACATTTCATAATGCACGCCCTCACTCTCAATTGCTCATAAGGGTTACCTTGGAAGCCTTCGAAAGACGCATGCGATCCTTGCTCTCAAACTGGTTGTTATACTTCTTGAGGTTCTTCTTAATCTGGCTCTGCTGTTCGATACTCAGCAGGGTCGGTAAGCGAGGACGCCATGACAGAGCACAGAATGTGTCTATGTTGAACCGCTTCAAGATCTTGCCTTGGAATGACCAGATCCAGTAGCCAGTGTCCACCTGCAAACACAAACCACCAAAACTACAGCATAACGCCACACCTAAACCACAAAACTCTGGTAATAATAATAATATCGTATGGCCTCGGGTGCCTGGTGCAAGCTTTGTTAATTGACACCCAGAGGGTAGCTTGCATGTCGAATTTCGTCGTTCCTTTGAACGCTATGAAAGTCAAGGAGGTTAGATATCTAAACTCCTTGACACTACAGCGCTTTCAAGTAGAGAATGGAGGAACTTTGTGTTGGCAGAAAATCCAGAGATTAATTTTGCCATTGAACACCTCCTACTGTATTCAAATGGGTTCTTTGACATGCCAACAACATATGACATGAGTGTTGTGATTTTTGTCGCCTTTCAAAAATCACTTCCCATGGCCAGGAGCGAACCTGCAATCTTGGGGTTGGTAGTCCGACACTATAACCACTCACCCACCGTGGCATGCAAAACCCTGGTGAATAACAAAGAATCAACAATATCACGAATAGTGTGGCCCTAAAGCCTCATTTCCATACATGCGGTTCCGCGGACAGAATAGCCCTGCAATAAGCATAATGCGAAAGGACCAATTAAAAGTCGTTAGCTATCGCGCCGTTACCGTGTGGAGACAACAGAGAAGTTCAAACCCCCAAATCTGTCCACATCTACTGCGACAAACATGGCCACATTGGATACTAAGACTACACAATATTCAATCTTATGTTTTGCAGCTAAAACAAGAGTTGTTCTAGGAGGCTGTGACATCGATGCATCCCATCATTTTTAGTCAATTATTACTGGAGTACTACACTATATATTCTTTGGCAAGGATGAAATGTAAAAACCACAAGAAACAGAATGTTTACAACCAAGTTCACGCATATTCCGCTGTCAAATTCCGCACCCGGTATCGTGTGTATGGAAATGCGGGATGAAAGCATGTGGAGGGCCGGCGGAGAGTTGTAGTACTTCCTCGTACATTGGCTCCTACTGTTATTTCTCAGTATTCACTGGCTCTTGTTGTGTGTCTGTGACCAGCAAACATCTCTCTTCCTAGTACAGTCTGAGATGAAATGTATTAAAATATTTCAGAAACAGAGAATATGAGAGTTAAAATTGGCATTCATTAGGAGTCCATGGAGCAGTGGTTGGGAAATACTTTAGTATAGCATACACTTTACCTTTACTTTCCAAAAGGAGACGGAAGTCACAACGTAACGGCCAGTCGGGTCCCATTCCACGTCGCATGCGCTGTAATGCTCCGATGAGTTCATTATGGTAAAGTCATTGGTGTCCACAAAATCCAATGTTCCCCCAATGTTCCTCAAACCAGCCAGCACGATGAATTGCCCAGATGGGGCCCAAAACAGGGAGTTGCAAGCTTTCTTCTCAAAACGCTCTGCAAGCATAAATTGTACATTCCTAATTCAACCATTTAGTTAACGTCACCCAACAAGAAAGAAATGTTATTGATACCATAAAAGCCAGGTACCTTACGGAAAAAAAAGTGAGCTAAAATACCTGCACATGTATAAAGGAAGAGTATGTTACATAAAGTTTAAAAAAAATTAATCAGACTCTTATCCAATTTAAAAATCCAGGTGTATTATAAAATATGTACTGTAAATGCCATAAAGTACAAGTGTGAAATTATGAAGCCATTTTATCATTGTTGCCTATTAACTGTTAGTTGTAACTCTTCAGTCGGCCAATACACATTCGCCCAATGATGATGATGGCCGTTTTAGGGGGCCTAAGATCGGGGTTATTGGCTCCTAATGGTTTGGGTCATTGTGAAAATGAAAAGGAAACTGACTAAAACAAAAAGAATATGGTAAATAAAAGATTCCTTTCAGATTAATTTTGTAGTGTGATTCTTGTAGTGAGCACATTGCCCTGCGACCCTGGAATAGTGAGTTAGCCACACACGGTAGGTTGATTTTCGGTACATGCTAAGTGAGCAGATGAAAAATGTATGCAGCAAAACTAAAGGTAACATTAACTGTGTGTGGGTGTGTGTGTGTGTGTGTGTGGGGAGACGATCTCATATGAATTGTGTATTCGGGATTGAAGGCAAAAGGACAAACTTCACAACTGTTAGCAAAATAGCTTGAACTTTCAAGGTAAAAAGATGAAGTTCCCTGAAGTAGGAGAATGATTCCACGAATCTGTGATAAGTAAAAGACAATTTGTTTGTCAATAGCGCTGTGCCACTGAAAGGAGATTCATATCACTAAGGAATTAGGCACAAAGAGGCAGGATTTGCAAGTTGCTTTGTCAACAGAGATGTGGACACACTACAATTTCCCGAACTTGGCCACATGCTTACAATGACAAAGTGGTACAGAAATGTCAAGATTTGAAGCCATTCTCCCAGTGTCGGCTTTATAAACTGCCATTCGTAGCTCTCAGTCAGTCAACACGAATTTGCCCAATGAATGGGCGTGGTACAAAGTATAAATATGGGAATACACTCCTGGAAAAAAATTACATGCATTAGTTAATTAACACTTAACACTATCACCCCAATTACAGTAATAGTGATAATTACCAAATACATATAATTTTTTCCAGGAGTGTATTCACATATTTATACTTTGAACCCACCCATCCAATGGGCAAACTCGTTGTGATGACCGACTGAAGAGCTACAAACATGGTGGCCACTCAAATCGGTCAACGAATTTCCAGGAGTTTTCCAGGAATTTTCCAAGAGTAATTCTCATTTTCCCAGATTTAAAAATAAGCACGAGTCCCGGTGAGGGGGGGGGCTTTATCGGTTGCCTACTTCAAGACCAAAATAAAGCAGTTGTGTTTGGTTTACTTATACAGATGTGGACAAAAATTAGTGGTGGTTGCGTTATTGATACACAAGCCTACACACAAATGATTTAATTGTTGTTTTAAAAAGCCTTTGTGACTCAAATAGCCCCTTTAAAGAAAAGAATGCCGCCTGCAATTTTATTGCGGTGAAATTGTCTATACTCAAAATATGTTTTACAAAAATACTATCGTGTGTTCCCCCTCACAGAAACAGGTAGCCTATAGAGCATCCAGCGTTTAGAAAAGACTGTGGGTCTTATGGGCTTTTACTTTTTACGGAAATCCCCCCTACACTGGTTTTGTTGTCTCACCTTTTATCACGAAGGAACTCTGAACATATATATTTTTCGTCATAATAGCTTCCTACAATTATCTGCCAACTGATTACCTTTGTTATTGCGTACAAGTATCGCTTATATTACGTCTTAGTAATTTAAAATTTTTCGAGGTTAGCACGCTGGAAAGAAGAGCCTCGTCCTGTGCTGCATGCTCGCCCGGAGTGGAGCACGTGCTCAGTTCCGCCGACAACATACGTTCTGAAGCACTATCCGTCATTGGTGTTACTGTTGTGTGTCTGTTCGATCGAATCATGGCTGCCGACAGTTGGGTTCCAACCCACTATCTCCCAAATGCAAGCTCACAGCTGCGCGCCCCTAACCGCACGGCTAACTCACTACAATATTACAAATATTAATCTAAACAAAACAACAAGAATAAAATTGAAAGAAACTAAATGACAGCCTAACTAATAACAAAAGAGGTGATGATCAACAGTATTGCTGACATAAAAATTGTTAACATAGTCTGCATACATCCGAGAAGGAAGGAAGGGTTGTGCTCTCGACATCTGTCAATCAGTAATGCGTCATATCACAACGAAATGAATGTCGTTATTGGTTCTCTTGGCGTACGGTATCCTTAATACTGGTCCAATCCGTTACACCTGCAAAACTGCTCCTTCCTGGGAGTGTTCTATTTCAGATAGCTGCTGGGGTTGCGTTGTCTCGCTAACTTATGAAAGCGCAGTACTCAAGCGGGTGAACACAACGTATGACGTCAGCGTTACCTCTGCCTAGAGTTAGCAACACTGTCGCCATAAGGCTCCACAGTCTTTTCTAAACGCTGGATGCTCTATAGGAAATTTCTTTCGTTAACGATAGATTTAAGATGGAAAGATTTTTATAATTATAACAGTGGCTATTTTCCAGGAGTTTTCAAATTTTTCGTCATTTTCCAGTTTTCCAGACCTAATAAAAATCCAAGAGTTTTCCAGGATTTCCAGGTTTCCCAGGAGTAGTGGCCACCATGTACAAATGACTACGTGATACAGATCCTGCCCCTCATAATTCAACTCCAGAAACGCAGTTCAAAGCCTGTGTATTTGGACATGCTGCTTGGTATTACTATCGAGAGCCAAGAACAGAAGCGAGTCTCCATTATAACAAGCATACATGAAAAGCAGCATTGCACTGTTATGCTAGTGATTGTAGCAGATGGCAAGAAATGGCTGTTGTAGTTTTCAAACGATAGGCCAAGAACAAGGCCGGATGGATAACTGGGTTCCCACGATTAGTGCATCAAGAATTATTAGCTCCATTTTCTTCAATGAAACCCTTACGTCCCTACGGTACTTTGGGATATTGTTTCTCCGTTCTTCCAGGAACTTCAAGGCAAAAAACATAGGGTTAGTTTCAGCAGGATGAGGCAACAGCTCGAATAGCTAAAAATTAACTTCTTGCACTTAGTGGAGAATTCTAGTTTCAATACAGAATTTAATCTGCCTGTCTACATAAATCTGCCCTAAGAATGGTTTCTAGTATATGAAGGGAAGAAAAAAGACCACACTTACTAAGAAGAATGGGTGCTTGTCCAGTCTTCACCCCATAGAAGCTGACACTAGCATTGCTGGCTTCCCCATGAATAATGGCAAACTTGGAACCAATGGGCTCCCATGCGAAGGCGTGGATGGTCTCCTTTATCTCCACACTATCAACGGGGATCTGCTTCTCTCGCATGTGGAAGATCTCAAAGTTGTAGTACATTCCCTGAAAACAGGGGACATCACATCATTAGGATATTTGGGTTCCCTAAAAACTGCTTTCATCCAATCAAAAATAACACATGGCATATAATCCAAATTAAATAGCAGGGACATAATTAAGCCTCTTACATAGATACCTGATAATTAAGAGGATTAAGATACAGGATTCTCCCTAAAAATCAGTGGAGACAAGGTCACTGCCCCATACCAACACCAATCCCTCCACTCATAAGATAAGAACATTCTCTTTCCACACGAAAATGCTGACCAAGTAACACTTACACTGTATTTTATATCCTTGTCCTTCTTGGTGATCTTAGTGTAACGGTTCACATTAACGCACAGATAGTCCCCAGACTTCTGCCAGTGCATCTTGCAATCTGCTACGTTGAATAAGTTCTTGGCTCGGATCTCGTTCCGACTGGAACACAAACCTGCAGGTAAGATGTGACTACCCACTATTCAACACAAACAGAGAAGAGACAAGGGACACGGTACCTGGGAATCTCTAGCAACGTGACTCGGGCAGGAACGTCCTTATCTTCAGCCACCCAGAAGGCCAGAACGTTGTCTGATGGGGACCAGCTGAAGTCTCTTATGCCAGCAATCTTAATACTCTTCTTGTCCAGCAGACCAAAAGACTGTAACATGATGGAGACATGCCACATATGAGCAGCAGTCACTCACTACACAAACTGAATACCGTATTTGCTCGCGTATATCTCGCACTTTTTTCCTGAAATTTCAACTAAAAAAATGGGGTGTGAGATATACGCGAGCCGAAAATACGAGTGAAATTTGTCGGTGCGAGATATACGCGGGGAATTTCCGTATTCCTCTTGTATTGTTTGGGCTTTGAAGATAAGGAAATCTGTGCTATACCACTCGCGCCAACATGCTCGTATGTTTCGAAGATTGCGCAAGTAGGCCGACTGTTACATAGCAGAGAAACGCAGTTCAGTCTTCTCGAATCTCAATGATTTCGTCTTTACGTATTGCGTTGATTCAGAGCTCGGCCGTGTGCAAGCATGTAAAGCGGCGCCGCGTGGGTGTTAGCACGCTTCGGCCGCGCTCGGCTAAGTTCGAGCTCACTCGGGCATGTAGCGAGGAATCGATATGGAAGATATCGATCGTATCGATCTCTACGCGTCTGCGCTCTAAATTCTGCCTTGAATCATCCTTGACGAGCTCATGACGTCTTTTTCATAGGTTCTTAATGTCGCATAACCATAACACATGAACTGATGCAAACTTGCGTACACTGACGCTATACTGTAGTGCCGCTACGAACGTACAAACTAGGACAGACCTCGCGCAAGCATGCGATGGGGCGCCGGCGTGACTGTTGGCACGCTTTAGGCCTACATTGTGTCTTCAGCCGCGGTCGGGTAAGATCGAGCTCGCTCGTACATGTAGGGAGAAATCGATATGGAAGATGATCGATCGTATCCAGTATAAATGCTGGAGTTCCTTTTCTGCTTTGAATCATCCTTAACGAGCTGAGCTTATAACGTCTTTTTCAATGACGTCTTGTGGAGCGCTAAATCGAACGTCTTTATACCTCAAGGTTATTACAGTCATTTGTATGACGGCGTCAAAAATGAATGCTAGATATATGAGAGTACTTTTTTCCCCTGAAATTTCAACTAAAAAAATGGGGTGCGAGATATACGTGGGGGTGAGATATACGCGAGCAAATACGGTAATTGCTACTCAGCCAGTGAACACATTAATAGGAGCTCAATTAAACTAGGCAAATAAAATATATACACAAATATTACCCACCATCGAATAAGCCCTGCAGCCTAATTTTAGGAACATTTTTTTCTTTTTAAGTAGTGTTGTGACTTTTGGTGACTGTGGGTGTCGATATTGCTAAGTAACATAAGGTTATCTTCACTCACGGGCCGATTCTCACCATCACTATATTCGCGTGTATATGGTAATATACAGGGTCATTATGTATGTGCGCCCCGATAAACACGGCAAGCTAAGCCAGCTTTGACTGGCGCAGATCGCTGGTGCACGTACACGGTTCAGCTGGTGGTTGGCGCGCACTTTTACCAAACATGTTCAATAATGTGTACTTACAGTGCTCATAGCCGATGCTGGATAGTCCTCCTCCTCTTGGAACACACACCTGACATCTTCTGATGAAAGAATGAATAACATTCTGAAGTTCCACAGCAGTGATGGCTTCGATTTCATGTCTTATGTACTGTTTAAGTTCAGTTCACAGTAATCACAATACTCACTAAACGTGCAACTAATGATGAGTCAGCAGAGTGTGGTATTGCGAGGTCCGCACCTGGCCAGCCAAATTAGTGGACCGCGGCAAACTATGGCGTCATTTGGCTGGCCAGGTGCGGACCTCGCAATACCCCACTCCACTGACTCAAATCATTTAGTGAGTTATCTGAAACAAGACGAAAATTTCGAATCATGTTTCCAGTAAGACCAATGCCTAATCCCAGTACAATAAGGAGGCTCGCTGAACGTTTCAAGAAAACTGGCTCCGTAAATAATAAAAAAGACAACAAAAATTAGATGAGATCGTTATCCATTCTTTCATCAGAAGATGACAGATGTGTGTTACAAGAGAGGGAGGACATATTCAGCATCGACTTTGAGCACTGTAGGTCCACATGTTTGGTAAAAGTGCACGCTAACCACCGGCTGAACCGTGTACGACCGCGATCCGTCTTAGCTTGCCGTGTTTATCGGGGCACACGTCGATAATGACCCTGTAGAAGAGACATTTATGAAACATAAATAAATTAAAATTTTAAAGATGATGCCACTTATATACAACAATGCTGTTATGGCAGAAAAAAGAAAGAAAAGATTCACGAATCAACTATTTATATTTTAATTCAGTGACAATGCATGCCGAAGCAGGCACTGGATGTAACAAACTCAACGATATTTCAATATAACTTACTGGAGTTTCATAGACGCTCAGCATGTGGTCTCCGATGCGGGCAAAGTATTTATCGTCGTGCGACCAACGGTAAATGGGCCAGATGGCTGGACCGTCTGGGACGAAGGTCCGCTTCTCCAGGCCAGTACGGATATCCCAGATGATCAGCTTCTTCTGATCCCCAGGGTGGTCTTCCACATGGGGCGAGTACGTCACGAGATATCTGAAATCCATTGCCAAGGCCAATCTCACTTTCCCGACTGTTGCTTATATTAGAATACATTGGGGAAATTGCCCAACACAGAAGCTATTCATGTCAAGTCTACCATTGTCACCTCCTATCTTCTGTTGAACACTGACATCCACCTCGAGATGACAGAACTTATCCCATCCTTAGTTCCAGTAACTGCTCTCACTTCTACCCCCTGAGAACCAAACAAATCCCATAATAATGCACTGCCTTTGACGAGTGCTTCACAGTGTTTCTTTCCCCGACTCAAGACATGCCAGGGCTGACATTTTAATGGCTTTTGGGATTGATGGATTACATCTCGTTTTTAGGATTTTAAAAATATTTGATTATTTATAGTGTCTTGAAGGAGCAGTGGTACACGAATCGACTAAAATGGAGAGCGCTCGTAAACCACACCTGGGAAACTGGAGCGTTAACAACAGTACATACAGAACACTTCGGATGTGCGTAATTGTACATGCAAGCAGCCGGTTGCGCTGTAGTGCCTGCCGGTTACTGACCTTACAGTTCAGAGTTTCAAGACCAGGATAGGAAGCGTAATTGACGTCACACACGGCTTGACAAGATTCGTGGCCACAAGTTAACAGTTCGGCACTGCTCTTGGCCCATTGGTCACGATTCCTGCAGACTTTATTTTGCGGTAAGGAGTCGCATGTCACCAGACGTTTTTAAGAGGTCATATTGGTAAGTAGGCACTTATTTCGTATTACAGGGGGAGAAAGAATGACTATTATCACAAAAAGATAATTTTTTTATTTTTCGAACGGCGAATCATACAGGATTTCAAAATAACGTCGCATATATCCGATGGAACCTAAGTTCGATAACTTCCAAAATTTTCCAAAATGTTCATTTTCACTGTTATAAGTAGGGCTCGGATTTTTAGGTAAAGAAATATTTTTTATGTAAATACATATTTTAATCATTTTTCCTATAAATACATAAATTCCTGCTTTTCAATTATTAGCACATAAAAAGGCATAACATTCGTCCCGTGCCACTCACTGTGGAAGCAAGGGATTTCCTTGTCCATTGCACTACATGCTAGACCTCCCTCTCCTCCCAGCAACCTGGAACCAGTGTCACTCACATGCAGTTCATTTCTGGCACTGTGAAGTGTAAGGCAGTTCTACGATGCCTAAAGTAAAAACAACTGCAAGTTATCGTCTGTTGCAGAATTTAAAAATAATTTTACTTCTGATGGGGGTGTTCTGTTCTGCCAACCATGTGGGAAAGCCATCAAGGCTGAACAGCGTTCTCAAGTTATACCACACCTCGAGAGCAAGAAACATATTGCCTCAGCTTCGCAAATTCAGAAGAAATGTTTCGCGGTAATCGTCGGTCATTTGAGATGGACAACCTGAAGATGTATCTCGTGTATTGTAATTCTTCAGTAGTCCGGGAAGTATAGCATAATTTGCATTCGTGAGCAGCGCATATTGTTTATTTTGTCATTAATAAACTAAATTATAATGAAATATTTGTACTTTGTTGTCACATAACGGTATTTCAGGTATTTTTAATACATAAAATATATCCCGATTTTTAGCACCTAAAAATCCGAGCCCTAGTTATAAGACTACTCCTCACACAGCATCACCACCATATTATGTAAATTAGCTATTTTCCCAAAATTTCATAAAATGTAAACAATACAAATAAAATATTACGAGTTTGCAATTTCCCATTAACAGGGTGTCTACTAGAAGTATGAAGTAAAAATTAGTTACCTTTTAGTTACCTTTAGCTACCTCTTATTTCACAACGTCTCTGAGATCTACAAGCATAGGAGCTCATCGTGCGTATGGCCCTGATTTAATTCCCATTTCTGCCATGGAGAATTTCAACTCTGGTATGAGGAGATGCAGCTGATATAAAGTGTTAACAAAGCATTGCTCTAGCAAATAAGATCTCATTCATTCACAACGAGTATGCAACAGTACTGATATCGCACCAGGAGTTGGCAGTTGGGTTTGAACTGCAGATGTCTTCCCGCTCACTGCTTATCCCGCAATCTAAAAAACATTAAGTTAGTCACTACTTGCTTCAATCGCTCAGCACATTCCTTCTCTCTCTGGCTGCGTGTTGCGATAACAACGATTGGCATGCAGGAAGCCGATGTATTTAGATGTGGAATAGGCAGGCCGCGCATGCGTACTGCAAGACCCCCGTACCCCGTCACAGCGTGTTGACTGCCATCTCCTGACGCGATGACATTACATTAGCAAGGAGCTGGCAAGCAGTAACGTAAGCCAACAAATACTGAACTGGCTGAATATTGATCACGGACCTGCATTTCTTAATCAATAAGAGACAGGAAAAGAAAATGTTATTACTCGTCTTCCAAAATATGCAGTGTGTAAATCTGGGTCAAAGTTTTACTCACAACAGACCTAGTTCACGTTCTATAAGCAATAACTAGTATGGAAAGTCCACAATGATCAAATGAAGTTTTCATTGAGGCACATAAAAATGAAAAACCTCTGCAAGAATACATCAACACACTAAATAGGATTTCACTAGGTTATTTGAGTTCAACATCTTTTATATAATGGTTGAACCACTGAACTCACATGCTAAAATTGCTCTGTTAACTACTGTCCTCGACACATGATAGTAACAATAAAATTAGATTTAAATGCAAAATTAAACATCTTGATTTACCAGCAGTACAAAGGCTGAATGAATCTGGAAAGAGAGCTGTCCAGTGGCTGATGGTTGGAGGTGTGGAATGTGAAAGTCAGAAGCACCTTTAACCATAACATGGTTTAAATGGGTCAAATTTACTGCCCAATCAATACTTAAGATCTTAAGTATTTATTGGGCAGTAAACTTGACCCATTTAAACCCATTGAAGATCTTAAGTATTTATTGGGCAGTAAACTTGACCCATTTAAACCATTAATTACAATTTGTCAATACGGACCTAAAATAATGGATGGTAATTGATCTAGTGGGAGAAATAATCGGATAAATCTAGGCCTACAACATTCCAGTTAATGGTAAAACCCACGCTTAGGCCTGCACCGCATTGTGACTACTCACTCCCCCTACCCTCTGCCCTCCAGCATAGTTCTGCGTCTCGCACAGCCGTGTATAGTGTATAATTAAGAAACGTGTAGTACACATCAGGTCTGAAAACGAGCAAGAGAACAAGTTTTACGGCATCCTTCAAGTTGAAAGTGCTAGAATTTCCTGTAGAAAATGGAGTGAGAGCGGCGAGTCATAAATACGAAGTACTGCCGCGTATGATTCATTATTGGCGTAAACAGAAGGACAAATTATTGGGAACAAAGACAACTTCTAAGTCCTTCCGTGGTGTGAAAAAAGGAAAGTACGAAATTGTGGACATAAAAGTTCTGGAGTGGGTTCAAGAAACAAGAGACAATGGCCACGGTGTAAATCACGAAATGATGCAGTTGAAAGCGCGCGAATTGCACCAAGTCTTGGCATTGCAAAGAATGAATTTAAAGCTAGTAGAGGTTGGGCAGAATGCTTTATACACCGGAATAGACTAAGTTTGCAGAGACGAATGTCACTGAGCCAGCAGTTTCCATCGGATTATACCGTGTTGTTATAAGAATTCAAAGAGAGCAATTTCTCTGGTCTCAAATTGGTAAAGCTGATCAGATACCACTGTTCTTTGACATTTATTATTAGAGTACTTGTGAAAAGTTGGTCGGTATTAGAAACAAATATTTTGTATTTCAGGTAGTTGCCGAGTGACATTGCAATGCCGCGTAACCTTTAACTTGGGAGCATGCACTGCTGTGCGGCTCTACCTACCTTGATCCTGTGAAGAGTCAGCTGTGATGATGCAAGAGAGTGGCTGATACAAAACTTTAAATGGGCTACTATCACTTTATTTGATAAATAAAGTATAGGTTAAAATAATTATTTTGTGTGTTGATTTAATGACACTTGGTGCTCCTTCGTGTGCCATTATACCACGCCATGCTAACCTATATTAAGGGAAATTTCCACCTATTATACATTCCCCTATTTTTTAAGTTGAAAATTTGGGGGGATAAGGGGGTGTTACAGACATGTAAATATGGTACTTGACATGAAAATTAATGCTACCATTTGTATATCACCAATTACGATAGCATACCAAGAAAATATTGTATCGCCCATACCAATACAAACACCCAACTTACTTCTCACATGGCGAAAAATCCAAGAACTGGACCCCATTGTGGGAGAAGCGTGTGATCTGACTGAACATGGGTCCACCCCACATGGCAACACCTTTCCTGTGAAATGTGGCGATGTACGTTCCGAGAGGAGACCACCTCATGTAGGTCTCGGACCAGCGCTGTAACACGACAACATGACTTTATTCTCCAAGAAACGAGTATCACTACTGCTACTGCAGCAGGACCCACACTTACCGGTCTCTCCTCCAGCTTTGTCGGCTCGGGTGCAGAGTTCAACCAGATCTGCACAGTACTGCCACTGCCCGTAATAATGAAGTACTGGTCGTAAGCATCTGGCTCCAGCATATAATAGTGAAGATTTCCTAGATCCTTGTATGGCTGAGGCTCTGGGGGCTCCCAATCATCCGGGATATCTTCATACCTTCAACAAACAATAACAAGCTAAGCCAACACTCCTTCAAATTCTGCCGTTATATCACAGGTCCTTTCGATAAAATTTATCTAATTAGGAATGCATTTCGTTTAAGATATTTGTTCCAAGTTATGATAGCTGTGTTTATGTCTCCCAAGAGGGATTTTGTTTCGTTCAAGTGAGCTTGTCAATGAGGGGGCCATAAAGTTTGTGTAGCTGTCCCTTTAATATTTGCCAAGGCTAAGCCGACACCCCACTCTCCCATGGTAAGCACCTTCTACTTGTGTTGAGGGCTGGGAGTAAAATAATCTTGTAAATTGACTGGCTCATAATATAATAAAATGTATGTAATTAACCTTTTCCGCTCGTGTGTCGACCTGAGGTCGACAGCCTTCACTTAACGTTATAGCTCGTGTGTCGACCGAGTCGACACAATGTTTGGCCGCTCGTTTCTAGGTTACCTGGCATGCCAGGGCTTTTGTACTTCGTTTGGTAAGTGCAGGCCCCTTCCGGAAACTGGAAGGAACCAAATGGGAGTGTTTTAGTTTCTTTGCTCGGCAAAACTGCTCCGTTTCCTTGACATGGAAAGCAGTCGCAGTGAAGCAACATGGCGGCGCAGCGCCTCGTTTGTAGGTTACCTGGCATGCCAGGGATTTTGTACTTCGTTTGGTAAGTGTGGTTACGGAAACCGAAAGAAACCGAACAAGAGTGTTTTAGTTTCTCTTTGCTCGGCAAGACTGCTCCGTTTCCTTGACATTGAAAGCAGTGGCGGTAAAACAGCATGGCGTTATAGCTCGTGTGTCAACCCTGAGTGGACCTATGTTTGGCCGCTCGTTTCTAGGTTACCTGGCATGCCAGGTCTTTTGTACTTCGTACGGTAAGTGCTGGTCCCGGAAATCGAAAGTAACGAAACACTAGTGTTTTGGTTTCTCTTTGCTCGGGAAAACTGCTCCGTTTCCTTGACATGAAAAGCAGTCGCGGTGAAGCAACAAGGGGGTGTACAGTCTGACCGAAGCTGAGATCCGGGTGTCTATTTCGGCTGATTTTGATGATAGTGACCATAAGCGATGCAATTTTTAAATCTGGTGATGAAAATGATATATCCGTGAGTGATTCATGTGACGATATTGATATCAGCGTCGCAAGAAATCATGGAGGAGGCGAAAACATTATGTGAAGCAACCAGGGTCAATCCAGGCCTTTGCTTTGAATGCTTCCACACACTCAATACATACCGTTAAGAAAGTTAAAAACATTATTTTGTGTCATGTAAATGCCATACTTTCATTAATTTTGTACTTCCTTCCAGTATATATTGTTACAACCAGTACTTAATACCAGGTTTTAAAATATGAAGAATGCTGACAGAAATAAATTCGAGTTGGGAGAAACCGGGACTTAACAATAATTCGAGAGGAAAGGGTTAATATATTTAGTAGCTCTGCGTTATTCATTTTGGTCTTCTCTTCCCTTGTTGAGGTCACATGCACGGGGACGGATGGAAAGAAGGGTCAGGCTATTTTTTTTGCCACGGACCACCTTCCCCCGTAGCCAGGCGTGCTAGCGCTCGTACGCCACGAGTAGTTTGTGTTTAAGTGTTGGACCCAGAATCTATGTCTATTTAGACCGGCTGGCAGCTGTATTTAATATACAAGGCAAGGCCACCTAAACTTTTATTTAAGCTTCGTATATATAATCCTCAGTCTGTCTGATGAGAATAAAAACCAGATGTGTATACAGTTAAATTTTCTTTTAATGATGTGTCTGTAAATTGATGATGTTTCACTACAATTTGTGTGTAGAATGTTCCTCTTTAGATTGAGGAATCCATACTCCATAGGTTAATGGATTTTTGTATTTATTATTGGTTTTTTTTCCGAGCTCATAATATCAAGCCAGAATTATTATTACTATTATTATTATGAAAATATTCATTTTATTCATCTTCAGTTCCCGGTTCCAGTGATCTGGATCGGGGCGTGAATGAAGGACCTCCATCCGAAGCCTCGAAACCATCATACGAATAGCCTAAATACGATAGTGTGATTTATTTCTTATCCGAGCTTATTATTATTATTAACTTTATTCCAGAAGCGACGATTGTATTTTCTTTTGTTTATCGCATCTGCTGTCGTCTGGACAATTATTGACTTTTAGATTTGAGATGTAGCTGGTCAGGAACTCAACCCAACTTAAGTATTGCTTTCAAGCTCCTAATTCAAAGTGTCCAAACCGTGATACCGTTCGGGATTTGATAATAAATTTCGTGCAACTGGCTCAGTTCACAATATACTGGGAACAGGCAGGCCTGCGCATTTAACAGACGAAAAACTTGATGAAATCTCCGATATAATGCTGAGTAGTCCAAGTAAATCAACACGAAATCTAAGATATACAAAACGAATCCAAAAACGATTGACGAACTTAAAGTGAATATCATTAATTATTATATGCAGTCCATTCCGCAAGAAACTTAAGTGAAAGTCTTCGACAATATGTGTAGACGTGTTGATGTCTGTCTTCGAACACAAGGACAACACTTCTAGGAACTGTTATGGCAGTGGTGAGTACATATGCAGACGCATATAGGCGCTACGGAGAACATTCCCGGACTCACTGTAAAATAACCCAAAGGTGCAGTTGACCTGTCACAAAATGAAGTTACTCACATCCGCAGCATACCTTAAGCTGTACGTGTCCCCTGGGTGGTGCTAAACGAGTAACAATTTTGGCAAAAACGTTCCAGAATAGACAAACACGAGCAAACAAATGCAAACAAATAAAACTGCTCTTTTCAGAGCATAACAACACGAAGTAAGAATACTGCAATGGAATGCAGGTGGTCTATCAACAAAGAAACTTTTGGTTGGAAGTAAGTTAGTAGTTAGTTATTGTTGTTTTAAGGGGCGGAACTACGAGGTCATCTGCCCCTCTTAACACAGATTAAAGAATACAAATTTTGAATTGAATTTAAAATTTTGAGGTGGACATCTAAATTTAAAAAGACCAAAAATTAATAAAACAAAAACAAACAATTAAATAAAAAATAAAAATTATAAAAATAAACAAAAATTACGGAAAAAACAAAACATTATCATTCAAAAACGAACAAGTCGTTGAGTCAATGTTCACTGGAAAATTTAGATTGCTGGCCCTAACCCACTCTCACTTATAAAGCGGATAACGCGATCAGCAGCCACCGCGTCATTGGCTAATATAAGTTCGAGTGTCGTCTGCAAACCAAGGTTTCTTCGTAAGTCAGCAAGATCCACACACTCGGTAAAAATGTGGGCCACGGTGAATACGGCTCTACAGGTACAAAGTGGGGGGTCTTCCCTTCTCATTAGGTACGAGTGGGTGGATCTTGTATGACCTATCCTTAGCCTACACAAAATGACGGACTCTCTCCGGGCCCGGAAGGAGCTCCGCCACACGCGAGTTGTTCCCTTGATCGCTCTCAGTTTACTGGGCAGTGGGTCAGCTAGCCACTGACTCTCCCAAAAAGCCAGAACTTGTAGGCGTAACTGAGAGCGAATATCTCTAGGGGGTACCTCCATTGGTCGAGGTGGTAGTGATACCGCCTCTTTTGCAGCTTGATCTGCTAACTCATTTCCCACAATTCCCATGTGGCTTGGAAGCCACAGAAAGGTGATTCGAATGTCAGCGTGGCACAGCCCGGCTAGTAGGTCGTGGATTCGCTGCACTAGGGGGTGTTGCGGGAAACATGTAGCAATTGACTGCAACGAACTCAAAGAGTCGGTACACACGAGAAAGTGGATTCGAGTATCCTGTAGTGCAAACTGCAGAGCTTCATAGATGGCAACGAGCTCCGCAGTAAACACACTACAGGCCTCAGGCAAAGAGATCTTGGTATTTGCACCATCAATAACGTAAGCACAACCCACTTTCTCGTCCACCTTCGAACCATCCGTGTAGAGAATGCCAGCGTCCGGAAATTGGTGAACTATGCTGTGGAACTGCCTCCGGTAAACGGAGGCATCCGTGTTCACCTTAGGACCTCGGTGCAGATCTAACCGAATTTCCGGACGCGGGACTTGCCACGGAGGCACCTCGCTAGATGTCCGGATCATACAGGGACCTACAGCCACTCCTATTTCAGTACACGAGCTATCAAGTCTAATACCAACCGGCCGAGTGGCACGAGGCCGGTTGGCGTAACCCTGGTGGTTTTGGGTACCGAAGAGAGCTTGATAGGTCGGGTGTTGCGGCATTTGACGCACATTGGCAGCATATGCTAAAAGCATATGTTGGCGTCTATAATTTAAAGGTGGAACACCCGATTCGGCGAGTAGGCTGGGTATCGGGCTGGTCCGGAAGGCACCGGTAGCCAGCCTAACGCCACTATGGTGGATACTGTCCAGCATTTTCAAGGTTGCCGGCCTTGCTGAACCGTATGCCGCAGAACCATAGTCTAGCCGGGACAGGACGAGGGCTTGGTAGAACCGTAGCAGCACCGCACGGTCAGCCCCCCAAGTAGTGCCACTAAGAAACCTGAGCATGTTCAGTTTCCTGAGACATGTCATTTTCAATTGCCGTATATGGTGCTGCCACGTTAACTTGCTGTCAAAATGGAGCCCCAGGAAGCGATAAGTGTCAACCAACGGCAACGCAGCATCCCTGAGATGTAGTTCAGGGTGTAAATGTAGCCTCCGGAGCCGACAAAAATGGACGACGGAGGTTTTCGCTGCTGAAAAACGAAAACCCCGGTCGTGAGCCCACCTGTCGACCCGGTTGATAGCTAGCTGCAATTGCCGTTCCACGACTGCCATACTTCCAGAGCTGTAATGCAGAGCTAAATAGTCTACATACAGCGATGGAACTACCGCAGACCCGGCGGCGGCAACAATGCCATTAATGGCAATCGCGAACAAGGTGACACTCAGCACTGAACCCTGAGGAACTCCATTTTCTTGGGTATAGTATTGCGATAATGTCCTACCGACCCTTACACGGAAGAGTCGGACGGACATGAAATCCGCAATGAAAGTCGGTAAGTTACCACGGAGTCCCCACTTGTGAAGGGTGGAAAGGATCCCGTAGCGCCATGTGGTGTCGTAGGCTTTCTCGAGGTCAAAGAAAACCTTGACTAGGTGCTGCTTTCGGAAAAAAGCCTCCTGTATGGCGCTCTCAAGTCGCACCAGATGGTCAGTGGTGGACCTATGACAGCGAAATCCACATTGGTACTCAGACAGGAGACCTTTATCCTCCAAGAACCACACCAGTCGACGGTTCACCATCTTTTCGAGCAGCTTACATAGGCCATTTGTCAAACAAATGGGCCTATAGCTGCTTACAAACTTGGGATCCTTTCCAGCCTTAGGAATCGGTATCACGATCCCCTCTCGCCATTGAGATGGAAACTCCCCTTCAATCCATATACGATTAAAGAGGATCAACAGTTGTTTTATACTGGATTCGCACAGATGCTTTAACATTTGATTATGTATGTTATCCGGTCCAGGAGCCGTATCCCTGCACAGTGCAAGCGCACTGCGCAGTTCCCATTCAGAGAATGGTACATTATAGGACTCCGAAGCAGCAGTGGCAAAGGACAAGGGGTGAGTCTCTGCCTCCCGCTTCAGAGTCAGAAATGTAGGATCGTAACTTCTGGAACAGGATACATCGGAGAAGTGCGAGCCAATGCTGTTGGCAATGGCGAGATGGTCCGTGATGATGTCTCCATTGATGGACACTCCGGGTATCGACAGTGATGTCGGGAGTCCAGAGATCCGACGAAGCTTAGTCCACACTTGAGATGATGGAGTATGCGCCATCATGGACGACACATACTTTTCCCACGTCGTTTTCTTACTCTCCCGAATCAGATATCGGGCTCTGGCACGCATCCTTCTGAATGTGATAAGGTTGGCCATGGTGTTTTGCCTCCAATAGCATTTGAAAGCACGTCGACGATCTTTAATGGCTGCTGCAATCTCGGCTGTCCACCAAGGGACAAGCTTCCGGCGTGAGTTTCCGGATGAGGAAGGTATTGTTTCCTCAGCAGCAGCCAAAATACCATTCGTTATGTGAATGGTATGATCGTCGACACTCTCAAAGGTATCTTCGGCAAACACCGCACGTGCCGTGAAAGTTGGCCAATCAGCCCGACGGAGAAGCCATCGACTTGGTAACTCGATGGCTCTCTGGTTCGGAAGAGTAACGATAATTGGAAAATGGTCACTATTACAAAGGTCGTCGTGTACACCCCACTGTAGCAGGGGAACCAGCGCACGACTGCACAAGGTAATATCGACACTTGAATAAGTGCCGTGTGCAATAGAGAAGTGCGTAGGTTCTCCTGTGTTCAACAAACACAGGTCCAGCCGCCTGATCAGCCTCTCAAAATCTCTCCCTTTACCGCTAGTGGTAGCGGAGCCCCAAATGGTGTTGTGGGCATTAACATCTCCCAGAAGGAGGAAAGGAGGGGGGAGTTGAGAGACTAGATCCACCAGCTGGTCGTAATCCGGCTGAGAATCAGGCGGGATGTACACGTTACATACTGTTGCCATTACTGGCAACGAAGTACGAACTGCAACTGCCTCTAGCTGAGTACGCAACGGCACCTCTTCACCAAAGAGGCTAGAGTGGACGAGAGTGCAGACGCCACCAGCGGCCACAGCTCCGTCCACCCGGTCTTTAGAGAAGAGTTTGAAGTGACGCATTGTTGTCTCATGTCCAGGACGAAACCTGGATTCCTGAAGGCAGACAATGGTTGCCGAAAACGAAGATATTAATTGTCGTAACTCAGCTAGATGAACAGAATAGCTATTACAGTTCCATTGTAATAGTGCCATGGTGTGGACTTAAGTAGAAATGGGTCTTCTACTTATGCTTGACCGTTTGCCACCCTTCCCCAGCTCTAGTTGGAGATGATGGGGCAGGAGAGCACACCTCAATCTCCACATCTCCGTCCGAAGACGAAGAAAATGGAGTGGGCGCTCTCTTGGGTTGCGCGCGGTCGTCGTCGGACCTCACGAGTCTCGCTCTTGGGGAAGAGCGAGAGCGGTGTCGAGGGACTTTCTCCCGGTCCGAAGACTGGGTGTCTGTCCCCGACACGCCCCGAAGAGATTTCTTCTTGGATCGGCGCCGACGCGTGTTTGGGGAAGTAGATGGTCCCTTCCCCACAGACGCCGGGTCCTTATAAAACAAGGTCGCTCCTGCTGGCACCGCTCCACTGGTAGTGGTGGGAGCGGGATGGTCAGCAGATACGTGAGCAGCCCTGCCTTTAGGAGAGGAAGAGAAACGGCGCTGAACCGTTCCCCTCTCCTCCGCCGATCTATTTTCTGTTCTATAGGGGAGTTCCTCCATACGTACGGGCTTGGCTTCAGCAGGCTTCGCTCCCTTGGTGGTAATGGGAAAGGTTGGAAGTAAAGAAAATCATGATAGACAGAGATATAGACATCCTTCTAATCAATGAAGCCAACACTACACCTGAAGACATACAATATTTAAAGATCCAAGGGTATACCATCTACACTCTCTTCAAAACAAGACAAATAGCAAGTGGAATATTTGCAGCAGTGAAGAACAACATCATGTCAAAATTCAGAATTGTAAAAGAAATGGACAGAACAGATATATCAGAAATTATCGAATTATCCATATGGATCAACAACAAGAAAATAACAATATTCTGTGTTTATAGTCCTCCAAACAATAAAAATCTGAATCTTCACCTTTTATAAATCAAAACAGCTACTATTTTTATAGGAGACTTCAATGCAGCTTCTCCAGTCTGGGGCTACAACTACAGTAAAACTTCTTTTATACGATTCACACTTATACGTTTTCTACACTTATACGATTTTTTTCTTGGTCCCGGCAAAATCCCTATACTTTTCATGTTAATTTATTTCCGATATACGTTTTACATTTATTCGTTTTTCACGCTTATACGATCATATCTTACGTCCCCGAGAGAAAAATGCGTCGTTTATACGTTTACAACGGTTTCCCTACCTAAAATCTCTAAAAATATTGGAGCCAGAAACATATGACACGCACTGTACGTTTCTCGGAAACCATCCCTCGCGCGGCGCTATGTTGGGGCGAGAGCGACCTTGAAGCTACGTTCAGCCGGAGTTGCGTGTGTTGCGAAATACATCACCACTTGCTTCAGTCATTGTTCTGCCTTGTTCGGTGCTTCAGTTGTGGTTAACCTTGATAGCAGTGAACATGGGTGAAAGGAAGAGGAAGTGCAATACGATTGCTGAAAAATTACGTATTTTGAATGTAGTGAAGGAAAGTGGCAACATGAAACGCACTGAAATCGCTAAGAAATTGGGGATTGCTCCGTCCACCTTAAACACAATTGTAGCTAAGGCAGCGGAAATTGAAGAAGGCGCACGTGTTTTAGGTGTTTCTACAAAAAAGCGATCTCGCATTCAGGGCGGAAAATACGAATGTTTGGAAGATTGTTTGTTACAGTGGTTCAGGCAACATAGGGCAGAAGGCATTCCAATCAGCGGACCAATGCTTTGCGAAAAAGCAAGTGAACTGGCAGTCAGACTTGGTGTAGATTTTAGTGCTTCATCAGGCTGGCTACACAAATTTAAGGCTAGGCACGGCATCAGTAGTCACAATGTGTGTGGGGAGAGCAGGAGTGTTGATGCCGAGACTGTACTAGATTGGAAGGAAAACCGTTTGAAAGAACTGACATACCGATTCGCTCCTCAGGACATTTTCAACGCAGACGAGACAGGCCTCTTTTTTAATTTAATGCCTGATCGAACAATGGCAATGAAAGGGGAAAACTGTCACGGCGGAAAACAAAGCAAACAACGTGTAACAGTACTGTTGTGCGCCAACAGTGACGGATCTGAAAAGCTGCCTCCACTGACAATCGGCAAATTTTCAAAGCCGCGTTGTTTTAAAAACGTTGCTACGCTCCCTACAAAATACACCAATAACAATAAATCTTGGGTCGCGACGAAAGTTTTTGAAGCCTGGCTTCGAAGTGTAGATGCCAAAATGGGAGCGAAAGGTCGTAAGATTTTATTATTCGTGGACCGATGCCCTGCTCATCCTCCGATTACTTCTTATTTGAGGAACGTGACTGTGGAATTTTTACCAGCGAACTGCACGAGCGAGCTGCAGCCGCTCGATCTCGGAGTGATACGCAACTTAAAGTTGCATTATCGCAAGATGCTGGTGCAACACGCGATCAGATGTGTAGACATCGGAAAAAAGGACGAAATGAAAATCAACTTGTTACAGGTAAGATTTCTAGTACTGTATTTATTTCCTCTTTTGTAATTTTTATTAGTGTTCTTTTTGGGGAGTTCTCGTCAAACCATTAAAATTACGCGATTGAATCTGTGTTATAATAATCTTGCGTCTTCAGACAAATTAAAATCGATTAATTAATTAACACTATTTTATTTTCTTCTGGTAGGCAATGCATTACATCGCAGCATCATGGCACCGTGTCTCAGCACTTACAATTCGGAACTGTTTTCGAAAAGCCGGATTTGATGTTAGCGGTAGTTGTACTGGTGATATTATTGATGATGATGTTCCTGATAATGACTGCGAATGGAGGAAACTGGAAGAGGAGGCATCATTCGATGACTACGTAAATGTTGACGCCAACCTCGTCACTGCAGAAGCCATGACTATCTCCGAGATAGTTGAAGACTCACAACGGGATCTGAGCGAGGACCGTATTAATGACGATGATACTGAGGATCCGCAGCATAATACAGTGGATTTTAATGATGCTGTCAATGCTCTATGGACTATCAAACATTTTGTGACGCGCCATAACGTTTCTGAGGAAATAATGGCCGAATTGTATCGGTTTGAAAATACTGTTCATTCCGTGGCCGCAGCCCACAAAAAACAAGCCAAGATAACAGACTACTTCGTAAAGTGACTTGTTTTGTTGTTTCTTTCTTTATCTGGGTGCATTTCTCTTGTATTTGTATTGTTACATATTGCCGATTATAGTTAAACAATCGTATTATTATTTCCTGTTGTTCACTTCTTAACGGGGACCATCGCTCGCCCGCGCTGCGGGCCTGTCTCCCGCCAGGCACTTTGCCGTAATGCTTAGCTCGCGCGGCCTATAGCCTATACTGTAGTTCACAGCTGCTGCTGAAAATGTTCGCCATTCACTGCTACACATCGCTGGCACCTCTTTATGAAATTGTCATTTACGTTCTGAAGTTCCTCCCCACCGATTGACTTGTATTTCAACTGTAATATAGTCTTTAAGCTCATTTTCGCGAAAGATTTCCTGTACTTTATGAAGGTATTTACACACGTTCACGTAATGAAAATCGCATTGGAACATCACACTGAGTACTAAAGACGTGAACAATTGACTAAACTGAACCCCACACTGCTAAAGCACACTGCAAAGGAGGGAAACTTGTGGCGCCAAGAAGCGCATTACGGCAAAGTGCTTGACGGGGGACCGGCTTGCGGCGGACGCGAGCGAGGGTCCGCGTCACATATAACAAGTCCCTGTATAACCCATAATGTCACACACATTTTGCAGTATTTATTTAGCGACTTTCATTTACGCGTTTTTCACGCTTATACGTTTTTTTCATTTGGTCCCTTGAAAATCGTATAAGTGAAGTTTTACTGTACACAAATTCAGCTGGTAAAACAATAAAAGACTTTATAGAGAGTAGCTCTCTTGAGCTATTATATAGTAACAAAGACCCAGCAACATTCATTCACCACTCTGGTTCCACAACTAACCCAGATCTCATATTAGTCTCAACAGATCTTACAAACCACAGTCATCGATCAGTACTCGAAGATCCAGGCAGTGGACATAGAATGTCCCTTCTTACTATTACATCATACAGTGAATCTGCTCAAGTGCAGACCAGAAGATTCGGTGGAACTTTAAAAAGGCAGACTGTGAACATTTCAGAAACAAACTTGAAACAAAAATGTCGGAAATTGATCTTGATGCACCTCCTAACATCATCCTGAATAAATTTACTACAGCCATAAAAGACATAGCCAAACTGTGCATACCCAGAGGTGCCCAAACAAAATAGAAAACCTTTCTGGTCAGATGAATTGAACAATCTTAAGTCCGCCAGAGACAAAGCAAGAAGAACAGCTGAACTTACTCAGGATCAAAATGATGTACGAAAATGGCGACAAGCAACAGCAAAATTAAAACAAGCATCTAAAAGAGAATCTTGGAACACATTTTTAACAACAGTTGACTATAGGACAGACAGCAATAAAGCTCACAAACTTATCAATTCTCTAAACAACAAATACGTAGTCACTCCTTTGAATCCTATTATGATAAATGATAAGGAAATTACAGACAGTCATAAAATAGCAAACCACTTCTGTAAACATTTCACTTCAATTAGACTATCAAAACAGAAAAAGAAAGAAGACAAGACTCTCAAAAAAAATAGTCAAAAAATTCATGAATAATAATGCAGATGATATCTTTAACAATAAATTTTCAATGGAAGAGTTAATGTTAGCAATAAAGAACACACAAGTCAGAAAACAATCAGGACCAGATGAGATATTCCCAGAATTCATAAAAAATCTAGGTCCATCTGCTCTAAACATCCTGCTACACATATTCAACAAATTTTGGACATCAAATGATAACCTACCTAAAGACTGGACCAAAGCAACCATCATTCCAATCTTAAAACCAAGTCCCCTCGTACCGACCTATAGCACTTACCTCCATTCTGGTAAAAATTCTAGAAAGGATGATTACAAATAGACTCAATTGGTACTTGGAAACAAAATCTCTTCTATCTGAAGAACAAACAGGGTTTAGACAAAACAGGTCCTCCTCCCACCAAATAATGAGATTTACACAAGCTGTTAAAGAAGCCTTTAACAAAAGGGAAAGTGTTCTTGCAGTTTTCATCGACTTTAAAGGAGCCTATGACACTGTATGGTGAAACATGCTGCTAAAGAAACTTATCAACTTTAAAGTAAATGGATGTATGTTAAACTGGTTTTCAAGATTACTTTCACAAAGAATGATCAATGTTCGTTACAACAACAAAACTTCAGGTTGCAAGCAATCAAAACTAGACCTCCCACAAGGAGCTGTATCAAGCACAACTTTATTCAATGTGTACATCAACGATCTTCCAAGAACAATAAAGAAAGTAGGTAATGTGAATATCAGCATGTTTGCAGACGATGTTATCATTTGGACCACAGCATGTAACAGCCCAAATCAGCAAATGCTTCTTGAACACAGAATGAACCAGGCACTTAAAAAACTCAAAATCTGGACTGAAAACAATAATATGGAAATCAATACTTCCAAAACAGTATACCAGTTTTTCTCCCTGAGACACCACAATCCAACTTTTAGTCTCAAATTTAGTAATCAAGACCTTCCAAAAAGTGAAAGTACAAAGTACCCAGGTATCATCATAGGCAAGAAGCTGAACTGGACCAAACACACAAAACATGTGGAGGATAAGGTAAGCAAACGGATGAAATTACTGAAGAGACTAGCAGGAGCTACTTGGGGAAGCACTCAAGACACACTCAACAAAACCTACAATACTTACATATCACAGATAGTAAAAATACTGGAAAGGATATTAGAAAGAAGAATGAGAAGAAAGGTGGAAGGAGAGTTGCAAGAGGAACAGTATGGCTTCAGGAGTGAAAGATCCACAGTGGACCCAATCTTTAGCTTGAGGCAGGTGATGGAAAAGAACTGGGAATATGGAGAGGATTTGATCATGACTTTCATAGATCTAGAAAAGGCATATGATAGTGTCCCCAGAGAGAAGGTATGGGAAACCATGGTTAAGAAGAGACTGGGAAGAGAAATGTTGGAAATGGTGCAAGCAATGTACAACAACTGTGTTAGCAGGGTACTGACCCCAGTTGGAAAGACAGATTGGTTTAGGAGCAAGACTGGACTAAGACAGGGGAGTGTGCTGTCACCTCTTTTATTCATAATGGTAATGGATGAAATTGTAAAGGAAACAAAGGAAGCATATGGACATAAAGAAATGAAGCTACTATTATTTGCAGACGATATTGTGGTCTGGGGAAAGAACACCGAAGAAGTGCAAAAACAACTAGATGCACTGAACGAAAATATTCAGAAGTATGGCCTGAAAATCAGTATAGAGAAAAGCAAGACCATGGTGATGACAAGAGGGGAAAGACAAGGAAAGGGCACTGTGAAAATTGGAAGTCAGAGTTTGGAAATTGTGGACACGTTCAAATACCTAGGAAGTGAATTGATGCAAACTGGTAGGTTGGACATGGAGATTGGCAGGAGAGTACAGCAGAGCAATGCATTCTATCAAAGTGTAAGAAAACTTGTTTGGGATAAGTACCAAGGAAAAGCAAGGAGGTAATGTATAAAATGTACTATGTACCCATATTAACTTATGCAGCTGAGACTTGGACCCTGAAGAGCAGGCAAGAGAGTAGAATCCAAGCCAGTGAAATGAAATTCCTAAGAAGTATGATAGGTAAGACAAGGAAAGACAGAGTGAGGAATGAAGATGTTAGGAAGGAAGTTGGGATGGGAAAACTAAATGAGAGAATTGAGAAGAATAAACTAAGGTGGTTTGGACATGTAAAGAGGATGGAGGAAAATAGAATACCAAGACAGATGCTGGAGGCCAAGTGCAAGGGTAAGAGAGCAAGGGGAAGACCTAGAACAAGGTGGATCGATTCAGTGAAGAACAGCGTGAGAAAAAGAAATCTGGACTGGGACAAGATCGTGGAAGAAGAATTGTGGAAGGAAAGAGGAAAGTGGAGAAGTGCCATAAATACCCCGACCCGGCAGGAGCTGGATAAGGGGAAATGATGATGATGATGATGACTTACATCAAACCTATCATAAAATATGGCAGTGAAGTACTCTCTACAGCACCCCAGTCAAACATTGATCGCCTCGAGGTGTCGGAATAATGCCCTACGAATCATAACAGGTGCAATAAAAACCACACCTATAACCGCCTTGCAATTATATACCCACAACTTAACCAATAGAAGAAGAGATGAAACATCAAACAGCCAATGCATATCTCAGTATACAAAGACTACCTCAAATGACATGGATCAAAAAACCAGTTTCTAGCCCCAATCTTAAAACACAAAGAGATCCCTTAAGTCTCGCCAAAGAATACATCAATAAGAGCAATCTGCAAATAAAACTTGAACCACTCTGTATGCCAGTCAACCCCATTGAATATATACAAGTGACTACAGATCTTACTTTGTTAGAAGAGGTCTGCAAGAAAGACTCTTCACCACAAGATCTAAAACAACTGGCCCTCTGTACAATAGAAGAAAGATATCCATCTAATCAATGGCTAAAAATATTTACAGATGGCTCACAAGACAAAGAAAATAGAACTGGAGCAGGAATACATTCATCTCTCTTCTCACTCTACTTCCCAGTAGGCCAAAACAAAACAAACTTTGATGCTGAGATAAGAGCAATTTCACATGCACTCCATCAGTTATTAGGCAGAAACATTGATTATCAAAAATGCATTATCATTACAGATTCAAAAGCAGCCATCCAAGCCATGTCGTCAAATTATAAGCCCCAAAATAAAGAACTGAAAGAAATTTTTTGTATGATAAAAACCCTTCAAAGAATCCACAAACATATCTCATTTCAGTGGATCCCTTCTCATGTTGGAATAGTAGGAAATGAAGAGGCAGACAGATTAGCAAAAAAAAGGTACCACACTACAACAACCTGTCAGTCAGACTGATTTTATGTCAGCAAAAAGGATCTTGAAGAATACCATCAAAAACAGGTATGAAGAAATGGCAAAGAAAACAGCAGAATCCAAATTATGGAAAGACATTGATGCTAAATGGGATCAATATAAATTAACACCAAGAAGAGAAGCTGTAGCCTTCTTCAGACTTAACACTGGCCACGACTGCCTTGCAGCTCATCTGAAACGAATCAACATCCTGAGATCTGAAGAATGCACACTTTGTCACGAACCTGGAAGTAAAATGGATAAGGGGCACCTGCTACATTGCAACAAACTTGATGTGACTGCTAGAACTTCTGGAAACCTCACACAACTCTATTGGAACGCAAGAAAGCTGATGGATTGGAATCCGGGCTAGCCATAAGAAACAACAACAACAGGTTTCCTTCTGAGGGTTTATTTAATCTTTTTATTTCAGAAGGGCATAATTAATTAGGAACGCTTCACACCTTTCGATAGGGCTCACTTTCCACTCCAGAGGCTAGACCTGGTCTCCTAATTTCCTAACCTCAATCCGTAGCAGATTATCCGTGGGGGTTAGGGAAGGAGGACATCCACTCATCACGCAAATAAAGCCCTTCAGCTTCCATGTTCAAGAAGGGCAGCTAGTATGACACAGAAATTACGCTCCAACGCTCACACATGTAACAGGTTACTTTTACTAGATTGTCTATCACTTCTGGATTTAGTTCTGTAGTTATATTTCATATCAAACGTCAAATATCCCTCCGCGCATCTCCTCTCTCTCCCTTCTTGTTTTTCCGGCTTGGAAACTCTTGTCTAGATTGTCATATCTCAACCTACTATATCAACAACCCCTGGCACTATACAGCCCATGACGGGCTAAGGCCGACCAAGCGACCGCTTCCCAGCCATTTGGCCTGCAGATATTGGGGTGACGCGTGATCAGCGCGTCGGGTCCCCTCGGCCGTTAATCTTGGTATTCGTGATCGGGGCGCTGTCTCACAGCTACTCAATTGTCCTCACGAGGTGGAGTGCACCCCATTCCAACCCTCACGTCAGTTTTAAAATCCCTGACGGAGCCGGGGGTCGAACCCGGGTCCCCCGGGTGAGAGGCAGGCGCGCTACCCCAACACCATGGGGCCGGCACTATATCCATTCATAATTTATTTACTCCTTTACTCAACTTCTCTACCGTTGAAGTATTTTATTGCTATTTCAAGCTCTACAGCTGCAGTTTGAACACGATGTCTACTTGAGGAAACCATGTTAAACTTGGTGCAATCCTAACAGAGTTGCCAACCTCTCAGCCTGATTTGTCATAAAATTGAATTACTCGTGTGCTTTTTTTGCCGCTCAAACAAGGTTTGCACAAAACAAAATATAATACAATATTCAATTTGTACTGAATTACTCATCTATCGTTCGAAATACCACTAAAAACTGCCTTATATTAATACACACAATTTATCACATCAAAAGCAAAGTAGGCAAAGCTCCCAAAACTTGAAAATGATAAATGTATTTATAGAATTTTTCAAAAGAAATCCTGTAAAGTAAACTAGTCAGCTTATGGAAACATAGCAACATGTGCTAGAAAATATTGTGCACCAAAAATAAGCAGAATAATTGGGAACTATTTCCTGGCACATTAGCCTCTTCACAGGGACCGCTTAGGTCTTGAGGTGACTAGAGGTATAGTTAGTCTTTACTGTGTTGGGAAGTCTGTATTTATTTAAATTAGTAATGCTATTTCATTAATTCAAGATAAATGTTAAGTTTTTAAATCCTCTTGTGACATCCAAAAGAAGTTGGCAAGTCCAACAAACTTGAGTCAGAAATAAGCTTCATGACTGCAAATGAGATACTCACTTCTTGAAATCTGTGAATAAGTTGACAATGAAGGTGTGCTGCTTGTCCAGTTTATAGTTGTTGGTGGTCTTCACTGCCTCCAAGGCATGGTTTGGGTTGCTGTATTCCAGGAAGATGTACCTGGAAGACAAATATGTATCAAGAGGTTCAAATGCCACGAGATGGTTGCACATAATGAACAGCATCAGTTACATTTATACCAAACACTAAACATGACTCACTGGCTTGCCCATGCCAGCCAATTGACGTCAGAAAAGTTGGATGGCGCAGCCACGCGGCAGAATGTTGAAGCTGTAACATTGTGACTGGTGAGATTTATTTAGATGGTGAAGCATTGACGTCGTGATGGAAACAGAAATACATTTGTCAAATTCGAGGAGTTACTGCTCTGTATACAGTTGCAAATCGAATAAAACGGCTACGAAATATCTTCACTACTTTCCTGTACAAAAAGTTCAGAGAGAAAGATGGGCTTCGGCGCTGTCAATTGGAAAATGTGTTACATCTTACATGTCAGTGTGCAGTCTGCATTTTTGTGAAGACGAATTCTTTCCACCGGTACTGTTGATTATTGATAGTTATTGTCTCTAATTTGTATTCACATGGATTTAGCTACATCAAAAATACTGATAAACTTATAGCCTATTACTTCTGTGCCGCACAAAGAATGTAATCCGCTCTTCGTAAACTTATTTTAGGGGTTCTTCGGATTGACAATGCCGAATGGTTAGAAAACTTAAGAAAAATGCTGTTCCTAGCCTTAATTTGCCAGAGAATTTATATTCTTGCCTTTGAACAGCAATTATGTAGGTCATTGAAGTATGATTTGGATTAAATTGTGTTTTTGGCTATGATCTCCCTACTGTTGAATTTAGTTAATTCAAATGTTGAATCTTAGTTTTAAGTACCGGTTTGGTGACCCATCATCCCAGGCAGGCCGGCAACATCTATACTACTCAGGCACCAGGCAGATAGGTCACTTAGCTGTAATTTTGAAGTTATAGTGATGTTAAGTATACATATGCGGTAATGTAGAAGGAGACCGGATCGGCCTAGGCTATTCTAACTTTAATTAGTTCCCATTTCAGGGTCTTACAGTTTTGAGTGCGAATAGTTGGTTTGAAAGTTGTACAACAGTAAGGAGAGTATGTTTTGTATAGGTTTTAATTGGTATTATGGTTTATGTCGAGCTGAGGAGTGAATTTGGTTTGGCTTATAGTGTAGTTTTTGATCTGTTCCGTTTGCTTATGGCAAGTTCAAATTGAGACTCCAGCTTTGTTAAATATCTGTATTTTAAACATTTAATTAAATATATTGATACAGAGGATGTCTCCATTTTAACTTGCCTGTGGCAAGAGATTAATAAATTAACATTCTTGCCTTTGAACAGCAAGTATGTAGGTCAATATTTGCAATATTGAAGTATGATTTGAGCATCCCAAGTAACGCTTCTTTGAACCCAAAACATTCATGCAAATTCAGGGTTGCTTGATTCAATTAATTATCAGGGAGTCGTCCTTTGTGTTATGTGATATTATTATTTCCGATTATTCCCCTTCAGGAGAGCGTGAGAACTTGAGCCAATCACAGCTTCACTTCCTTTTCCTCTCTTCTTTTCTTCCCAAAACCTCTTCATTAGTTCACTGTGCTTTTTCTTCCTTTCCTCTGTCCATTTTTTCCCTGATGTATCTTTCCTTGAAACTTGTACAATTTTCGTGTTTCTGATTTTATTTCTAAATTGTTCTCTGTCCTTAATGTCGTCTTCAGAGATTTTAAGTAATTCCATGTCTTCATGTACTTCTTTAATCCAACTGGTCTTTAATTTACTTGCATTCACGATATTGAAAATCTTCTTAGTGAGTCTGTTCTCATCCATCCTATATATGTGTCCATAGAACTGCAGACGTCTCTTCCTAAATTTATCTACAATGGTGTCTGTATTTTCATAAAGTTCCTTTGTTGGTCTCCTGACCCAAATTCCATTACGGAAAACAGCGCCATGGATTTTCCTAAGAATTTTTCGTTCCTGTTTCTCAATATCGTGAATTCTTGTCATTCCTCTAATGACGGTTGTTTCTGCCGCGTACAAGGCTTCAGGCAAGACAACTGTGTTATAATGGCGCAATTTTGCATTGCGAGATACTGCTCTTTTGTTATAATGATTCCATGTCAGCTTGTACGCCTTCTGCAATTTTACTATTCTATCTGCATTAGAAATTGTGTTCAATCCTGTGGGTTGGATGGCTTCTCCTAAATATTTGAAGTGAGTGACCTGCGAGATTTTTCCATATTGCGTTCGCAAGGTGATGTTTCCTGTTGATTTGGTATCCATATACTGTGTTTTTTCATAGGAAATATCAAGTCCCGTTTTACTGGAGATTTCATGTAGTTTCTCTAGCGCTAATATGGCTTCATCCTTGTTGTTTGTTAAGATGGCCAGATCATCTGCAAAGGCCAAGCATTTCACAGTGACTCTTTTCCCTTTCTCCTTTCCAATTTGGATACCTTTCACATGCTTTTCCCATTCTGTGATGATTTTGTCCAGTACGATGTTGAACAAGAGTGGTGATAAACCATCCCCTTGTCGAACTCCAGTATGTATTGCAAAAGAGTTAGAGATTTCTCCCATGAATTTCACCTTTGAGGTAGTTCCCAATAATGTTTCCTGGATGATGGCCCTCGTCTTCCTGTCAACTCCTAATTCTTCTAGTCTGTTAAACAAGGTTTGTCTGTCAACCGAATCGTAAGCCTTTTTGAAATCCACAAATGTGACTGTAGTGTTCCTGCATCGTCGGATGTGCAGTATGGTCTTGAGGTTCCAGATCTGCTCAATACAGGACCTTCCCTTCCTGAAACCTGCCTGATATTCTCCAATATGGTGGTCCACCTGTGGCTCGAGTCGATTCAGCAAAGCTTTAGAGAGAATTTTATAAGCGACTGGAAGAAGCGAAATTCCTCTATAATTATTCGGATCAGTTTTGCTTCCCTTCTTATGGAGTGGGTGTATCAAAGCACTCTTCCATTCTTTTGGGATTTTCTCTGTTTTCCAGACATCTGATATTATTCTGTGAATTTTTGGTGTTATGTGTTCATGATCCAATTTCCAAACTTCTGCAATAAGTCCATCTTCACCAGGGGCTCTATTGTTTTTTAATGACTTGATTATGTCCACTATTTCTTCAAGTGATGGTGGAAGTGAATCAAGGTTGGGCACTGGTTTTGCAAATTGAAGTTGTTCAGAAGGTGCTTCGCAATTAAGGAGTGTACTGAAATATTTAGCTAGAATTTCACAATTATTGCTCGTATTTGTTTCCAGAGATCCATCAGGTCGTTGGAAGCATAAACTAGGGGGTTGAAAGCCTGCTATATTTTCTCTAAAGGTCTTGTAAAAATTTCTGGTGTTGTTCTTAGTGAAGTCCTGTTCTATTTCATTTAGCCTATTATTATCATAATTGCGCTTTTCTCGGCGAATAATTTTAGAAGTGTTTTTCCGAACCTGCACAAATTCTTGCCATTTTTCTGTTGTTTTATGGCTATTGAAATTATTCCATGCTTTAAACCTATATTCAATAGCATGATCGCATGTGATGTTCCACCACCTATGTTTTCTCTTTCTCGGAGGTTGACCGAATATTATTGCTTGTTTCATTTTCTCTGCAAGTTCAGACCAGCTCGTGGTATCCATTTGACGGATTTCTTCAATGATGTTCATCTTGTTGAATTCAAGGTATTCTGGATCAGTTCGGAAAAGCTGGGTTCCCCTTATTCTTTGTCTGTTGGGTTGAAATTTTACCTTGATTTGTAGTAAATGATGATCTGAGTCAAAGAATCCTCTCCTGGTTTTCACATTAAGGACTTCTTTAGCGTTCCTTCTAGAGATAGCAACGTGGTCAATCTGGAATTCTCCAAGTGTTTCATTGGGGGATATCCATGTTGTTAATTTACGCGTAGGCTTCTGGAATTGTGTTGACATAATTTGGAGATTGAAATTTTGACAGAAGCTTATAAGGTGTTCACCATTTTTATTGGTTCTGCTATGAGCAGTGTATGGTCCTGTAATTCTCCTATATTTCTTTTCTTTTCCTAACTGACCATTAAAATCCCCCAGTAGAATCTTGACATGATGTTTGGGAATTTTGTTCGTGATTTCCTCCAGAAGTTCCCAGAAGTCTTCTATTACCTGAGGGTCTTTCCTGTTGTAGTCATTCGTTGGTGCATGCACGTTAATCAGTGTGTATACCTTGTTTCCCGATTTTATTGAGAGTGTTGAGAGTCTTTCTGATGGTGAAGTAAAATCAATTACTGAATCTGTAACGGACTTGCTAACCGCAAAACCTGTGCCAAATTGTCTTGGTCCTGTGTTGATCTGCACTGCAGGTTTTCCTTTATAGAGCCTGTAATTCTCAGAATCAAAGTGATTTTCATCTGTAAATCGTGTTTCCTGCAATGCCAAAATTTTGATGCTGAATTTATCAAGCGTGTTCGTTAGATGTTTGAGTTTCCCAGGCTTAAGCAAAGTGTTCACATTAAGTGTACCTATGAAACACTTTCGTTTAGGTCGAAGAGGTTTTGAGAAGCTCCGATCCTTCTCTACATGACATGTCTGGTCCCCCAGAATCCTATGACCAGAACAGGGATCCAATCTATTGACTGGGGCCTGGGGTAGTGGAATCTTTTCCTGTCGTTCTGCCATGGTTGCTTCAAGTTGAAGATTGTTTGTGGTGATCTCCGATGGAGATCACAAGATTTTAAGACTTAATTGTTGAGATTAAGCCGTACTTCGAACAGCCGCACCAACTAGGTGAACAGACGCTGCTCACTAGCCGCTGGATGCCAGAACAGACACTAGTGAGTTGGATATATGGACATCCATATACCTTTTACTCTTATCAACCCCGAGCACTGGGGTGCCTCCTCCGCCTCATACGCTGTACTGAAGTCCATCTTCTCCACCGTATTCGCCGTTGAGGTCTTCACTACTAACCCTGAGCTTGGGCCCTCCATATTTGTAACCCCTGGAGAGAGGGTGTCCCAGCATTATGTGATATATATATATATATATATTTTGTGAAATTAATAAAAACATCGATACCGCTAGGCTCCCAAGTACAGGCTTCATATAGGCCTATGAAACAGCAGACAGTAAGTTAACTATCTACATGTGGGTAATATTTTTAACTGGTAGTAATTAGGCACTGCATTTAAATTGATTATAAAAATATTTCTATCAATGAAAGGAAATATGTAGTATTTTGCCATCATAAATTAGAAGCCATAACAAACGCACACCCAATTACTTCACGTCACTATATCGCCGCCATATTGCAAACAGCTGACCGTAAGCTCCTCCTCCGTTTCGGACGTCAATAGCATAGCGCGACGTAGCCTAGATAACTGAACTCGCCAGGCTTGCTGTGTCGCACAAAATCGTTATCTCTCTCCACGAACGAAAATATTTAATTATTCAATTATTTTGATAACCATATGCTATAGAGTTAAACATTTCGAGCTGACTGTTCAAGGGGCAGATAACCTCGCTGTTCTTCCCCTTAAATCACCAATAATCAATCAATCAATGAAGCCGACCATTCAAACCCTGTGACGCTATGACCAGCCGTTCGGGAGATAACATCTACCCTCGAACTGAAGGGATAGAGTGAGAGTTAAAATATTTCGGTTTGCCGGGGAAGGAAACACACGAGTTCTTGGGGAAATACAAACTAGAGTGACAGGATCTTCGTGACGTAGTCTTCCGATGACATGACTACAGTGGCGTTGCCCTTATCTGCAGGTAGAATGATGATGCTTCTATCCCTGTTAAGGGTTTTAAAGACATTTTTCTCTTGAGGTGTGAGGTTACTGCTGGGCGCTGGAGCTTTACGAAGGATGCGTGAGGCCTCTGAGCGGACTTCCTCGGCCTGCTCCCTGGGTAAACGGTGTATGGCAGCCTCAATGTTGCTTATAATGTCTTCTACAGGCACAGAAGTTGTGGTGACAGAGAAGTTCTGACCTTTCGCCAAAAGTGAAGTTTCCCCTGGCAATAGACGACGGTTAGTCAGGTTTACTACAGTGCGAGACGAGTCCGGCGCAGATGTGGTTGCAGTTATCGTCTTGAGGTCCTGACATAGCTCAAATTTCTTTTTCTGGCGATTCGTCGACTGTTCGAAGGTAGAGCGCATAGAATAGTGCGTGATGTGGTCGATGTTGTCCCAATCCTCGCTTGAGAGCGTAGACGTGAGTCGGAGATGCAGTTAAGATGTAGTTAAGTCCCTGCGTGTAGCGTGTATCTGTTCTCGCAGCATTGAGCACTCAGCTCTGTCGTATATTCGATGAGCATGTGCTGAGCCGAAATTCCTCTTCATCCTAATAAACTTAGGAATCGTGTCCGTGTCCCTGCACCGTAAGAGAAACGTTAGCGAAGAAAGTTGCTGGGCTTTCTTCTTCCATAGCTTCTCGAAGCGGCGAACTAGGTTGGTAGTTTCCTCCCCTTAGAGGCGACTGATATAACAGCTTAGGCTTTCACGGCCGGCGTTCATAATTAAATACAAGTTTTTCGGGCTTGTAGGCCGTGGTCCAGACAGGATATCTCCCGACGTTTCACCGGAAACTGCGTCCGGCATTATCATTCTACAACTGCACATCGGTAACACTGAGACTTACGTCAGGGATTCAGGCCATTTTATTGAGAAATTGCAGAACATACGTCTGGAACCTGAAGACCGCCTAGTCAGCTTTGACGTAGTATCCCTCTTCACGAAGGTGCCTATGAAAGAATCCATAAACCAGATTGCCGAGCTCTTCACGGAAGACATCACTGACTTGTTTCGCCACTGCCTCGCCACGAGCTACTTCCTATGGCGAGAGAACTTCTACGAGCAAATAGAGGGAGTTGCCATGGGTAGCCCACTAAGCCCTGTGATTGCGAACTTCTACATGGAAAAGTTCGAGCAGTTGGCGATCGAGACTGCACCCCTCAAACCGAAAGTATGGCTACGTTATGTTGACGATACCTTCGTAGTCTGGAGCCACGGAGAGGAAGAGCTGGAACGTTTCCTGGACCACCTGAACAGCCTCAACACCAGCATAAAATTTACTATGGAGAAGGAGAAAGACAACTGCCTGGCCTTTCTTGACGTGCTGATCACCAGGACTAATGACCTGCGCTTGGGGCACACCGTGTACCGGAAACCCACACACACCGACCGGTATCTACAAAAGACATCCAATCACCACCCCCGATAGAAACACGGAGTTATAAAAACATTGGTAAACCGTGCTAGGAGAATCTGTGAGCCATCCAACCTCAACCAAGAGCTGAAACATATAAAGAGGGCCCTATGCGCCAACGGATACAGCAATAAGGAGATTGAGCGAGCCTCTCATCCCAGGCGCCGGAGCACGAGGAAAGATTCTGAGGAAACTCTGGTGTCCACCGCATTCCTGCCGTACGTGAAGAAGGTGACGGATAGGATAGGCAAATTACTGAAGACCTATGGGGTGAAGACGGTTTATAAACCCACCGCCAAAATCCGGGACTTGCTGCGATCCGCTAAAGACAAGCGCCACCCACACTCCACTGCAGGTGTCTACAGAATCCCGTGTTCCTGTGGGAAGGTGTACATAGGAACGACGAAGAGGAGCGTGACCACCAGACTCAAGGAACAGAACAGACACAGCCGCCTGGGTCAAACTGAGAAATCGTCAGTCGCTGAGCATTCTCTCTTGCCCGGTCACGATGTAAAGTACGGGGACACGGAGATACTCTCCACGACCACTCACTACCACGCCAGGCTGCAACGGGAAGCCATAGAAATCTTCAAACACCCCGACAATTTCAATCGGAAGGAAGAAATTGAACATGTGCGTAATACATGGATCCCGGCTCTTAGGAACACCAAGGCCAAGAAATCACTCACACGTCAACCTGAAGAACCTTCCCGCTACAGCCCGGCAGTCGCGCAGGGAACACCTGACCCTCACAAGCTCGGTCGCCGAAGCCGGAGCACGCACCGCACCCCGCAACATGTACGTGAGATCAGACGATCCAGCCGGAATGCGAAGAAAACGCTCGGCTCACCATGCTAATTTGAAGATCCAAACTACCTTCTAGCTGTTAGTTCATCGCCAAGATCCACCCAACCAACAGTCATATTCAAACAACAATACTCCACTACTAGCCGTTACCCATTATTTCAAGCCTCTTCCTCATTCCACTGCAGACCAAGGAAAGGAGCGGAACCCTTGATAATGCCGGACGCAGTTTCCGGTGAAACGTCGGGAGATATCCTGTCTGGACCACGGCCTACAAGCCCGAAAAACTTGTATTTAATTATGAACGCCGGCCGTGAAAGCCTAAGCTGTTATATCATGTATTTTGTGTTAAATAAATCAGTTGAGTTACATTTAAACGAGCGTTACATTTCATTGCCGCTTTAAAACCTCTAATAGGTTATGGACCCAGAAAGATTGGCTCAGATTTAAATTAACTGAAAACTAGAAACTTCTGGATATCCACAAAGCGAGAAGGAACAAACGCCGTCTTCTCGAATATTGTGTGCTTGATCGTGAGTGAACAGTGAAAAAGCCAATCGCGAGTCTTTGGACAATAACACGCGGCGCGAATTTTGGCTTATTGCGAGTGTTTTGGACTATAACACGTGACGCAAGAAAAAGTGCTTAACGTGCGAGTTGTGTACAAACTCGCACGACAAGAAATTCCATAGGCCTATTTGCGAGTGTTCCGGACAATAGCACACGACGCAAAGTGTATGGCCGGTTGTGAGTGTTTCAAACAATAACACGCGGCACAGCAAATTTATTGTGAACAATCGTGAGTGTTCCGGACATTAACAAGCGGCACGATTGAAGTGAGACAATGAATTCAAACGGTGTAGTGCGCATCGAGGCCTTAGGGCACGATAATTACGACACCTGGAAAATGCAAATGAGCGCCATTCCGATAAAGAATGACGCGTGGGGTTATGTCAACTGCCAGATCGTCAAACCCGAGCCGGGTGAGGACAATGCAGCCCAAGTGACCGAGTGGACGACTAGGGATGAAAAGGCCATGTCAGACCTAATCCTATCCATTGGACCAAGCCAGCTCAAGTTGGTGAAGAACTGCAGGATTAATTGGAGGATTATCCATTTCACAAGGTCCGTATTGACGTGTACAATGACAATTCTAATGGGTTGGGGGGTCTCCGCCCAATCAATACAAATAATTATTGGCAATTAACAATTTATTGCCTCTGGGGACATGTTTCGGGTCTCATGGGCCCTTCTTCAGCCACATAAATTATGTACATATTCACATCCATCGTGTTACTTATACACAGATCATGCATATTATAAGAAAAACATTAAAATTAACACTCCAAAAATTTATTCTAAAATATCAACTTATCCTTATTTTAAGAAAATTAAAAGTGACACTCTAAAAGCTAATTCTAAAAAGTATCTTATCTAAATTATAAAAGAAGAAAATACAGCTAAAAGTGACACATGTGGTCGTGGTGACCTCCTTAATATTTTGATCTAGTAGATGTCCTGTTCAAATTGCTATTAAAATGTTAAAAATATTGAGGTAGTTAGAATGTGACCAGTGGGCTTATAGGTCCTCTGGTTCGGCCACTGTCTTGGCAAACCAGTTTTTGTGTTTCCCTATTTGTTTCCACTCTGTGTGGTTGTACATATCTGTATTATTTGTCTTCATTGCATTTATTCATTGTCAGGTTGGTTTTGTTTATGTTGATTGGTTGTCGTGATTTATTTGTTTTGATTGCATGTAGTATTCCCACTGCCGTGTTTCCAGTAGGATATTTTGGCTTAGAAGGTAATTTTTGTATTCTTAAGTTGGCCACATTGATTCATCTTTTACTTGTTTTTGAACTCTTTACTGTGATTGGCTGCTTTCGGCCTATCAGAGGCCTCTTACTTGTTTTTGAACTCTCTACTGTGATTGGCTGCTTCCAGCCTATCAGAGGCCTCCTTGCTGCTTGTAGCGACCAATCACGTGTTTCTTCTTCGTTGTTCTCTAAGTGTAGCCATGACACAATGCTGTGCTTCAACGCTGGTTGTGATATATCAACAAATATCCAGCTAATCATTTCTATAATTGGTGCTATCTTCATAGTAACCGTGCTTAGCAATCATGTCCTATGCACATGATTCATATTTTGTTTGGGAAGCGATATTACAGTGATTTTCGATCTCATCAAACCATGCTTGATGGTGCTACGCGCCATATCGACGAATTCTTCAATCCGCGGCGTCGGATAGTTTGTTGTAACGTGTTTACTTCCATCTTCATTTACTGCCTAACAATTTGTCTTCACGCGTATGAATAATGATGATTCTTCGTGTGATAAGTAATTCATCGTGTCTGGAAGCATGTTGCAAGGCCAGGCATCATCACTAATTGGAGGTTGACGCTAGGCTAAACTGCTTTACTATTGTGACAATACCGTGCGATTGGCATATCCCGGTATTTGTATGATAGCAACTACTTTGACTTCCTGCAACATCACTGGAATGGAGGTTGACGCTGGGCTTAACTACTTTACTATTGTGACAAAACCGTGCGATTGGCATATCCCGGTATTTGTATGACAGCAACTACTTTGACTTCCTGCGTTTCACACATAATTTGTTTTATTAACAATTCATTTTGGGCTTACAGTATCGGCGCATCACTGTAAGTCAGTCCTGGTTCGACGACACATTCTCGTTCCATGCGACCTGTTTTTTCATTATTTGTTGCAACTCCACTTGTGTTGCATATATAAATTATATCATTCTTTGGAACCGCCGTGTATTGCATGCCGTTCTATGATATACTGATCTGCAGCTACGTTCAAGACAATATGTGTGTTTTAGGCTCAAGACTTAACGTGTGTTAAATCCTTGCGAGTGTTTCTTCAATTGTGTAAATTTGTGCTAGTGTTTCTCATATGTTTATGTGCCACCTTTGAATATTTGTTTTATGTGTCACCTTTGAATATTTGTTTTATGTGCCACCTATTTGATAATATATCTTATTATTAGTTAGTGGTGGTGTCGTGTCCTTTATGCCTTCCTGGACTTCCCTATTTAGTGACAATAATATTGTCTGGTCCTCCACATGTTTGCTAAATTGTCAAGCGACCTTTGTAAAGTCAACTCTTTGTATTATCACATCATTATCTAATGCTTTGGCCAACAAATCTTTATACATTGTCCACTATTACCAGAATACTCTTGGTGGGTTGTTGACTTCCCGCGTTGGCCAATACATCCTCCATTTGTAATTCGGCGTCCTATTTTACATCCAATCTTCATGATTTTGGCTTGAGAATATGTTTTGATCAAAGCTGGACCGTTGTCTTTTTCTTTAATGCTGGATTGGGTAGAGACATTCCACTTGAGAAGAAACGCCATTCGGAGCCTGTGAAGAAGTGAACCAGCCAAAGGGGTATGCCTGCTGTCCCAACTATAAAGATAATAATAGGTCTTGGAAAAAGGAATGCGTCAAAAGACTGGGAAAAGAAAACGAAAATGTTTATTGATAACTTACTAAGTTCGAATTGAAAGAGTAACCGACAGTCAGCTTTCTACCTGGAGGCTGTAATGGGAAGAGAAAGAAGTAACATTATAGTCGCCTGCACATATGAAACAAGTGAGAGGGTGACTGGGCGGAGACCCCCCAACCCATTAGAATTGCCATTGTACACGTCAATACGGACCTTGTGAAATGGATAATCCTCCAATTAATCTTGAAGATAAGGCGAGCCATGCCAAGAGGTTAAGATTCAAATTTAAAGAACTCAAATTAAAACTATCCACAACCATCAAAGACATTTATTTTATCAAAGAATGCAGGAATCACAATCTAATTCCTATGCACATAAAGTTCATGCAGAAGAAAAACATTAGAGACAAATTCGAGGAAAGAACTCAAGAAATCATTAACAATAGGATACTCCAAAGAGAACTTAAATTTTTATACTTAAAGAAAGGCCATATTAGTAACAAACTGTACAGCGCCCACCTGGAAGCTGCCAACTTATCAGACGTAAAAGAATGGGACGAGTTCCTCGTTCACACGCACAACATCGTCACGAACGTGGTTACCAGGAAGTTAAACAACCTAAACAACAAACTTTCTCGCCTTAAATATATGAAACCCGAAACAAAGTTACTAAGTTCAGTAATCCCCACACAGAAATTCCAAGATCCCGTTGTAAACATTTCGCAAACCAACTTTTCCGATGTGGAACTCGACATCTTAGGAAAAGGTCCCCAATTCAACTGGGATGCAGGGTATAATAGGAAAAACACCACCGTACTCATTGCTGAATCAGAGGTTGCAATTAAAAAACTACCCGCCGAGGAACAAGACGGTGCACGCCATGAAATGAACAAAAGATTAAACAAAGTGTTAGAACGCAATAAAACCAAGAATGTCAGGAACAGTAATGCTGAAATAGCGAAACTTAATAAAAAGATTAAACGCGACAACATAATTATTACAAAAGCAGACAAAGGTAATACTACTGTTATCTTAAGCAAAGAAGATTACATCACAAAAACGGTACAATTTCTCAGCAACAAAAACTTTTCCAAAACCAACAAAGACCCAACCGCATCCACCCAAAGAAAACTTAAACAAATACTCAAAGACATCGTCTTCATCATGAACGATAAGCAAAACTACAACCTTATTAACATGAACCCGAAAATACCTACTCTCAGATCTCTTCCTAAAATCCATAAAGACAACATCCCCATAAGACCGATTGTCAACTACAGGAGCAGCCCCACATATAGAACAGCCCAGTTTATACAGAAATTCCTCCAGAATAGTTACACATTTAAAGCAAATAAGTCTTTCAAAAATTCATTACAGTTCTGCGAAAAAAACAAAAATCTGAAAATTAAACCTACACATTCATGTCATACAATTGACATAAAAGATATGTATACGAATATACCAATACAAAAAACAATAGAAATTATCAAGAGAAATTTAAAAGATAAGGACAAACTTTCAGAAATAGATATCGAAGAATTTATCGAGATCCTCAGCTTCACTCTCAACATTAATTACTTTAAATTCAATAATAGCATATATAAACAGAAACAAGGTCTAGCAATCGGATCCCCAGCCTCCGGAATTCTTGCCAACATCTATATTGACCACCTAGAAGCGAGTGAAATCTTAAACAAAATAAAAGGCATAGAACTTAGACCAGCTTCTCGTTAAGCTGAACAACCTAAATCCTTACCTTACATTCACAGGCGAAACCAACAACAACAATATGATTAATTACCTTGATCTCAATTTGTCCATTAAAAACGAGAAATTCCAATATAGCATTTATAGGAAACCCACGCAAACCAGCACAGTCATAAAGAACAATTCTAACCATCCACAAAGTCATAAAAAGGCAGCTTTCGTAAGCTTTGTCAACAGGGCCATCAGCACCCCTGTGACCGAACAAGACTACCAGCACGAAATAAATGTCATTTTTCAAATAGCAGAAGCCAACGGGTACTCCAGAACAGAAATAGAAAAAATCATCAATAAAATTAAAAACAAACCTATTTCTCGGCTCACCCCCATAAGAAAAGAAAAAACTCAATTTGCTTCTTTACATATATTAATCGGCACACCTATGACATAGCAAACACTCTAAAGAAATTCAACACCAAAATCGCGTTCAAGACTAACAATAATAACCATAAAATAATCTACAATTCTAATAAAATAAACGAATCCGATAAATACAATTCTTCAGGCATATATAAACTCAAATGCCAGCAATGCAACTCAGATTATCTTGGACAGACCGGACGTTGCTTCACTACGAGATACCTTGAACATGTAAATGCGATCAAGCATAAAAGAAATTCGGCCATGGGGAACCATATGAAAGACACTAACCACACCTTCACAAACATTAAGAAAGATTTAGAAATTATCCACTACGTTAGGAAAGGGCCCATTATGAATATATTGGAACAGATAGAAATAGATAACACACAGCGCACCAATCCGATGCATAATTTAAACAAAATCAATTTCGATGCTAACATACTTTTTGAAAATATTCAAAATTTTTTTCCTTCGCCACAACAATCATAGAAGTCAAAACACATACATAATTATTGAAGCTCAGATCCATCGCCAGCTCCTTGTTTATCCCCCCCATGTTAAGGTCCACCCGCCCCACATAGCCTGCCAATTAGGCCACAAACCTAAGACAAACTCCGCTTTGCACCAGTCATTCATTACCCCCACACACATCTCCTCCCTCCCCCTCCCCTCCTTCAAGTTCCTGACCTGCTACAAGGTCGGGCCAGCTGAGTTCACACAGCAACGTGCCGTCAGATACAACACACTCTGAACCTCAAACTATTAATTAAAGGTAAGCTTTTCGGCGCATGAGTCACCCTCTCACTTGTTTCATATGTGCAGGCGACTATAATGTTACTTCTTTCTCTTCCCATTACAGCCTCCAGGTAGAAAGCTGACTGTCGGTTACTCTTTCAATTCGAACTTAGTAAGTTATCAATAAACATTTTCGTTTCTTTTCCCAGTCTTTTGACGCATTCATTTTTCTAAGACCTATTATCATCTTTATAGTTGGGACAGCAGGCATACCCCTTTGGCTGGTTCACTTCTTCACAGGCTCCGAATGGCGTTTCTTCTCAAGTGGAATGTCTCTACCCAATCCAGCATTAAAGAAAAAGACAACGGTCCAGCTTTGATCAAAACATATTCTCAAGCCAAAATCATGAAGATTGGATGTAAAATAGGACGTCGAATTACAAATGGAGGACCTATAAGCCCACTGGTCACATTCTAACTACCTCAATATTTTTAACATTTTAATAGCAATTTGAACAGGACATCTACTAGATCAAAATATTAAGAAGGTCACCACGACCACATGTGTCACTTTTAGCTGTATTTTCTTCTTTTATAATTTAGATAAGATACATTTTAGAATTAGCTTTTAGAGTGTTATTTTTAATTTTCTTAAAATAAGGATAAGATGATATTTTAGAATAAATTTTTGGAGTGTTAATTTTAATGTTTTTCTTATAATATGCATGATCTGTGTATAAGTAACACGATGGATGTGAATATGTACATAATTTATGTGGCTGAAGAAGGGCCCATGAGACCCGAAACATGTCCCCAGAGGCAATAAATTGTTAATTGCCAATAATTATTTGTATTGATTGGGCGGAGACCCCCCAACCCATTAGAATTGTCGAAGAACTGCAGGTCATCAAGCGAGATATGGCAGAAACTTGAGGATACGTTTCAGTTGAAGGGGCCGGCTCGCAAGGCCACATTGTTGAAGAGTCTAACCTTGCAAAAGATGACTGAAGGTGGCGACATCCGTGAGCACCTCAACAACTACTTTGACTGTGTCGACAAGTTGGCTGACATGGACGTAGTTATTAACCCAGACCAACTTACCATCATGATGCTGTACAGTTTGCCGGCAAGTTTTGAAAATTTCAGAATTGCCATCGAGAGCCGAGACGATTTACCGAAGCCTGAGAATCTACGTACGAAGATAATGGAAGAACACGATGCCAGAGTTGCCTCGTCAACACCGATGGAAAATCAAGGCACCATGTACGTGAAGAAGAAAGGTCCTTCAAGGAAACCACAGTCGAAGCCACAAAACAACAACCTCTAATAGCAAAGTTCCGACATCCCAGCGTAACTAAAAGCCGCCAGCAGTTAAAAGGGACGTAAAATCAATAACATTATATTCTCAATTTTGCCTGACAAGGCTTAGTGTACCCCGTTCCAGCACTCGGACCACAATTAAATTCAGTGCCAGAGCCAGGAATCAAACCCGGGTCTCCGTAATGACAACCAAGAAGGCTAGCCACAATGCAGACAAGATATTCCACTTTCATTTAGTTTTGTTGCCATTCTTTCAGTAAAACTATCACAGGGAAATTTGATACCCTTTTTCACTTTTACTCATTTTGATCAAATATCCATGACCACTTATATACTGTAATTTCAACTGATTTTGCCAGCATAAATTTTCAGGCTCAAATAAAATTCGTATAAAAACTTCACCAGAAGATTCTCGCTAACTGATAATTAAATCTCACTAATCAAAGCAAGGGCCAGTGGACATTGTGTCAAGGCAATAGCAAGTATCAATAATCTGAACTCGGGCCAACATTCGATGACTAACCCTACGGTGGGCAATTGCTGATAAGATTGAGTACTTCCCTGTTCGTACAAGATATAACTCTTCTTCTCGTTCAAGCCCTTGTCCCACAGAGCAGGGTGGTCTCCATCTTAGACGGTCTACAGCATCATCCTTCTCAACATTGGCTGCTCGCCTGTCCTAGGTTGGGTCAAGCTATCACTTCTTGGGTCGTCCTTGCGGACGCTTGCGTACTAACATCAAGTTGTAGTGCTCTCTTTGCCACTCTGAAGTACATATCTATTCCAACATAAGCGAGCTTCTTGCATCTTTACAGGAATTAGTGTGACGCCAAGGGTGTCCCATACATGGACATTGGTGACATGGTCTAGTCTAGTTAGGCCAATGGACCAGCGCAGTACCGTCATCTCCTTGCTCACATCTGGTGGTTACTGGCCAACACTCAGCTCCATACAATGCTACAGGTCTGATCACAGTGCAGTATACTTTGAATTTCAGCCTCATACGAATTTTACAATCGCATAACACTCCTGTCACTTGTCACCATTTAGCCCAGGCGGTATTTGTTATATATGAGCCCAAATATCTGAATTCGGTGACCTTGTTGAGCCATCTGTTTGCTCACCACACTCCATGTATTCCGTTTTGAAAATGTTCAATTTCATGCCATGTTCATCAAGGTGGTCCTTCCAAAGCTTATGTTTACTCTAGGCCTTGCCGTGTTGTGCATGCCAATAAAACATCACCGGCGTACAGAAGATTTCAGGAATAATAATAATATCGTATGGACTCGGGTGCCCGGTGCAAACTTTGTTTTTGACACCCAAAGGGTAGCTTGCATGTCGAATTTTGTTGTTCCTTGAAGCACTATGAAAGTCAAGGAGGTTTGATATCTAAGCTCCATGAACACTATAGCGGTTTCTAGTAGAGAAATGAGGAACTTTGTCTTGGCGGTAAATCCCGAGATTAATTTTGCCATTATGAACACGGCCTACTGAATTCAAATGGATTCTTTGACATGCCAACATCGTAAGACCTGGTGTCGTATTTTTGCCGCCTTTCAAAAATCACTTACCATGGCCAGGAGCGAACCTGCAAGCTTGGGTTAGTAAACTGACATGTTGACCACTCACCCACCGTCGCAAGCTATTTCCGGAAAGTTGGGTCTGGATATCTACAGTTGCCATGTCCATACACAAAATTAATAGAAGTGGTGACAACGCTGAGCTTTGATGAACACCAACGTTGATGTGAAAAGTAGCTGCTCACCTTACCCTACTTTTTGGTGAAGAGACAGTACACATTCGACCTCTCCATGGGTTCTTAAGGATTACCGTATAAGTTCATTGGGCACCCTGACAAGGGCTTTTTCCAGGTCAAAGAATCCCAGATGTAACAATGTTCTCTTTACATGTTTGAAGAGCTATCTAACCACTGGATAGTGTCCACTGTTCCACAGCCTATGACAAAACAAAGCAGAATTTTAGTAACTGAGGCAATTTCATGCAGGCGTAGGTCCAATACCTGTCCAAAAATTTTCATTGTGCGACAACAATGATACTTGTAAGGCAATTTTTGGACACCTCTCGCGTTTCAATGATCTTGTTGAAAAGTGCTGTAACAGGATGTCTACCAAAACCAACGAACAGATTTCCCTGACAATTCCCTCATTTTTCCAGGATAAATCAGAAAATTCCCTGAGTAACGATAGCGGCCATAATAAACATATAAAACATAGTTTGTACTCTTGAAGAGCATTTCAAAAAGTGCTCCAACAATAAAGTCTTTTCAACTTTGCCATCCTACCCTTTATTGTTCGAGCACTTTTTGAAATGCTATTATTATATTTCTATATTTTGCCAATTTTTGCAAGCATTGAAAGTAGCTCGTCAATAGTGATGCTCTCAAAAATTATACAGTTACACATTTATATACAAATGCACAGTCTACACATGTAATTTGTGTGCTCTATCTTGCAAGAAATGAGAGCTTACTGACTTAACGTCAGTAGGAACATACATCTACAACAATCATCATCAGAATATACTTTTCTCCCATCAAAATTTAAATTCTTTATTTCCAATCATTCAAAATTGGACCTTGTAAAACTAAAATTCCCTAAGTGTCACTAAAATACCCTGATAATTCCCTGTTTTCCAGAGTAGTAGACACCCTGTGTAAGAAATGTTGTGCCTTTATGCGCCATTAGCTACCAGACATCAGCAGGATGTCGTCCGGTCCAGTTGCTTTCCTGGTTTTCATCCGTTGCACTGCAGTCTCTACCTCCTCATTTGATATGTCCTAGCATCGGCTGGTGAATGGGTATGGGTGGGTTCTCCTCATTGCTGATCATCTCAAAGTACTCCAAGTATACGATATAAAATGTCCCACTGCTGAACACTGAAAATGCAGTTTATCTTGAATTCCAATACCACAGACCTCGGATAATAAGGACAATTTTTTTAAATAAAATATTCTGCCATATTATGGCAGAACTGAAATGTTAAAGACTTAGGTAATGCAAAAGCATAGTGTCAAGTGGTGATCTGTTTTTAACTTCCCGTATATTATCCAAACTAAAATCAAACAAATTCGCATATATTTTAGAACTGAGACTAGAGTTCGCATACCGAATGGCTGAAAGATGAATCTTAAAGCGCGAATCAAGATTTTCTATTGTAACTGCATGTTGGGAGATACTTCAGCAGGGGAGATAGCGAGATTTACGCTAAGTCTGTAGCGTAAGCAATGGGCAGGCACGAGGAAGTTAAACTCTCTCGTAGATGGGATGAGAAGCTCCAAACACAAATAAAATACGATTTACCTGAGAAGAGCTGAGAAAAATTACTGTTTTACTGAGGAGGGCCGAGCGAGTGGAGAATAGGAGTGTCACGTACCGTATTTCCTCGCATAATCGTTGCACCCCACTTTTCAAACACTAAAATAGCTCTATAAAATTTAATCGCATAATCGTCGCATAGCATATTCGTATTTGTGCGCCAGTCAGTAGCACATGCTGCCGCGACTTTGTCAGAAGAAAAATATCTCGTCTTTATGCTTGCGGGCTATGAACTGTGACGCAAGCGGCAAGCTTCGTCACTTACAACATTCCGCGAGCGTATAATCTGGCGTGATCTTGTCAGAAGAAAGTAATCTCGTCTTAATGCCTGCGGACTACGAACTGTGACGCGAGTGGCCAACGCACATTCTATAAGCTTATGGGCATAATCTGGCGTGATCTTGTCAGCAGAAAGTAATCTCGTCTTTATGCCTGCAGGCTAAGAACTGTGACGCGAGCAGCCAGCGCACATTCCGCGAGCTTATAGGCCTAATCTGGCGTGATCTTGTCAGCAGAAAGCAGGCCTAATCTCGTCTTTATGCCAGCGGGCTATGAACTGTGACGCGAGCGGCAAGCGCACATTCCGTAAGCTTATAGGCCTAATCTGGCTTGATCTTGTCGGCAGAAAGCAGGCCTAATCTCGTCTTTATGCCTGCAGGCTATGAACTGTGACGCGAGCGGCAAGCGCACATTCCGCGAGCTTGTAGGCCTAATCTGGCGTGATCTTGTCAGCAGAAAGTAATCTCGTCTTTATGCCTGCAGGCTATGAACTGTGACGCGAGCGGCCAGCGCACATTCCGCGAGCTTGTAGGCCTAATCTGGCGTGATCTTGTCAGCAGAAAGTAATCTCGTCTTTATGCCTGCAGTCTATGAACTGTGATGCAAACGGCCAACGCACATTCCGCGAGCTTATAGGCCTAATCTGGCGTGATCTTGTCAGCAGAAAGTAATCTCGTCTTTATGCCTGCAGGCTATGAACTGTGACGCGAGCGGCCAGCGCACATTCCGCGAGCTCGTAGGCCTAATCTGGCGTGATCTTGTCAGCAGAAAGTAATCTCGTCTTTATGCCTGCAGGCTATGAACTGTGATGCGAACTGCCAACGCACATTCCGCGAGCTTATAGGCCTAATCTGGCGTGATCTTGTCAGCAGAAAGTAATCTTGTCTTTATGCCTGCAGGCTATGAACTGTGACGCGAGCGGCCAGCGCACATTCCGCGAGCTTATATGCCTAATCTGGCGTGATCTTGTGACGAGAAAGTAATCTCGTCTTTATGCCTGCGGGCTATGTACCACGAAGCGAACGGCCATCTTTGTCAGCACATTCCACGTGCTTTAACCTGTCGTTACCTGGTTAGAAGAAAGAAGCCTGTCCTCACTGCAAGCTATGACTCACGCCAGACTCACGCTACGCGAATGACGGGCCCGTGCTGCAAATAATGATACAGTATATTCCTTGAACTTAAATATTCTTCGCATAATCGTCACACCCTGCTTTTTTTTCACGAATTTTAGGCTCAAAAAGTGCGACGATTATGCGAGGAAATACGGTAATGATGCTTCCGGGAAATGACTAAATTTTATGGTAACAGTAAAGGGACCAGAACAAGACGAAACAATTTCCTACACTACTGACAATAAACAAAATACCCTTTGTGTAATAATGAATAATAATTTTGGGGATCATGTAGTAATAGATGTTTACCTACCCACTATCCCTTTTTTGGATCACAACTTGTATAGTATAATTGGACGTGACATTGGCTGGGCTCTTACCCCCACTTAGCAGTGGCACAAAATGCAGGTGGCGGCGCGGTCTGCAGACGAAATAGAAGGCCGAGCGGCAGGACTCTACGGAGCATTCGGAGGCTAAGAAGTCAGGCGTCATGAGACTTTGCAAGATTTCCCGGATCAAATGTGAAACTCCCGTATACTTTCAGCATTTTTTCCCGTGCTATTAAACTTCCCGTTCATTTGCCGCATAACCCGTATCGCTCAATACCCTACATACTGTATCAGTTCTATAGCTGGCATCATACTTCCATATTGCCAGTACAGGAAACTATTATCCGTGTGAATAAAATGCCATAAACATAACCAAGTGAATAGGATCCGTACTGACTTACATTTTGTTCCTTTTTAGAGTAAGTTGGGGCCATCTAGTCAATACTTGTAGTTCTTAATACACGGTATTAAAAATGAATGTACATGTTTTACACTTCTTCAGCACAGTTAGAAATTGTTAACGAACATCTCTTAAAATTATCTTCCAAATCTTTCAAAAAATACTTTTTCAACAATCCTTTTATATATATATATATATATATATATATATATATGAGACAATATATTTCTCCTATTCTAACTTCTTCCCTTGGAAATGGGTTAAATGAAAATATGTTTCTACTGGGTTTGAACTTCAGTAAGCTAACGCAACCGGTTGGCCAAGGATTAAAATCTTCGACTCACGTATAGTTACCGCAGTGCAATCTTGTGGGTCGCTGAGAACTACTGGGCTGCGCAATTAGGTCACCCGACAGCTGATGGCGTGCTAGTAATTACTGGCTTGTCGTGAATAATCTTTGGTTGGTATCCAATGACTACTGCTACAGTGTTTCTGACCTTCAAGGAATGAACATGTAAGAAACTTCTCATCTGAAAAGTTTCGAGCTTCAGGTAGCTTTTGGGCTACATTTGATACTGCTCATCGTCCAATACCACCATTATGGATGACAACCAGATTACGGAATCTATTTGATATAGATTTATTTTCTACAATTGTATATTAAGAAATTATGTAAAAACAGTGGTTTCAAAATTAAGGTAGGTTTCTTCTTAGACATAGGATAAAATTGGTTGCTGAAGGTATCGTATTCGTGAATGAGAGTAATTGCAGAATGAGTGATGTTTGCATGACGGAACATGTTGATATAAGGACTGCATGTCTGGTTGGTATATGGGAGGCAATGTCTGTGCTCATCACTTAACCTATTTTGGGTTTGTTGTAATTATATTACAACTGTGATGTGTTCACTTTCATTGTGGTGTGAAATTTGGATTGATTTCGTGTATGCAGATATGTGTCGACTAAACATTTTAAAATTTGGAAGTTGGTAGTTCTGTCTACTGTTTTGTTTATGTTGAACATATGACCTGGGATGCAAGATGCTATTTGTTCGTCTCTTATGAATGTGGGTTATCCTTTTTCCGCATAAGTAAGTAACCAGATTTACCTATCAGTGTTTCAGGCCTATGGGTTTTTTTTTTTTGAGGGGTTGTCTGTCTTTTAATCTTAAGCCAGTCCGGACATTTCTGTCTGCGAGTTCTGGTGTATGACGAGACATGTTTCATAACCTTAAATGATTTATTACATCCTTGATGTATATTTCCTTTACCTTCCTAGTCATAGGTTGGCTTGGTAACGAGTTAGCTTTGTTTCCCCCTAATTGAGTATTGGGATTATATTTTTTATTAAAAACATTTGAGGATTTGGGACTCCATGATTGAATATGGGAATGAAGAGTCATGTTTTGATCGAGCTGCGATCTTGGTAATTGAATTAATGATTTTCTTCGTGATTAAATAATTGTTTTATGTCTGTCTTGGATGATGGTCATTGATTGACCTTAGACAAATGATTCATACTTAATTTCTAAGTGTTGAAGAAAATTGATTTGATTGATATGGGATATCCTGATGGATGAGCACTTCATAATATTTTGTGGATCAGTTTCCTCGTTCTCTAAAAATATATTTTGATCATGTTATTAGCTGGTCGGTTGACATATTATGTTAAATGTACATTTGGTATCTGTTTTAATAATAATTGTTAGATTCCGAGGGAATCTTACTGCCTTGTCTCCATCATTTAATAGTTCTAGGTCAGATATCTCTCTCTTAATAATTAAGGACTCCTGGGTTATTATGATAAGGGTAGCACTATCTTCCACACTCGGTTCCTTACTGAGGTAACCAACTTCGTCGTCTGTTTATTTTGCTAATTTTTGCTATAGGCTACCTACTGGGTGTCAACTGGTAGCAGAAGCTTTTCCACATAATTTAATTATTTCGAGAGAATCTGACGCGAACTTATGGTGATGGAAGGCACACATGACATAGAATTGTAGATTGTAGATTCAACAAATAAGCGATCTGTATGCGTTCATATACCATTCATCCGATTGCGATGAAACCTTGGTGAGATGTTGAGTACACTCCAAGGAAGGTTTCTGGATTAGTAAATCCATTTTACAATAGGTAACTTAACGCACGAGTAGATTCAATAAATGAGCAATGGCACGCAAATAGTTTCAACCAAGTCCCGTATGCGTTCATATAGCCTACTATTCATCCGATTGCGATGAAACTTTGGTGAATCGTTGAGTACACTCCAGAGAAGGTTTCAGGCTTAGTAAATCCATTTGACAATAGGTAGCACACGAGAATATTCAACAAATGAGAGATGGCATGTGAATCATCTAAACAAAATCCTGTATGCGTTCATATGCCATTCATCCGATTGCTGTGGAACTTTGGTGAGTTGTTGTGCACGCTCCCATGAATGTTTCTAAATAAGTAAATCCATTTTACGATAGTTTAGAGGCAGTTATCAGAAATTGACAAACATTTTGTGTATCCAAAAGCACTTCAAGAAACAAAATTATAACGCCAACACTTTCTTTGATTGGCATTGCAACACATGCCGGGTACAGTTTGTAGATATTATGAAATAACCAAACATGGCCGAAATTCTACCTTTAAATCTTAGTTGGTAAATGCACATACATATCCACCAGTTTTTCTTTCTGCAAGAAAGCCGTTGATATACTTATTGCAAGTTCTTGTTTCTGTGTTTCCTTGTATGTGTTATTGATTTCCCTGTGAAATGAAATTGCGAAAGCTTAATAGTAATGTGCTCAAGATGATTATGATGGTAATAGTAATGTAGATAATGTATAAGGGTTCAATAACACATATGCGATGCCCAGGAAGACAGAGGGACAAACACACTGAACAGAAAGACCTTCATTATGTTGGCTTTCTTAATGATTTCCCAACTCTCTGATGGGAAATTCACTGCACTGAATGACTTGTATTGTACCCAGATTGAAGCGATGGACATCACTAAGAAGAGAGACCAGGTACTAAGCCGGGGTTTTTCTTTCCGTCTCTTTAGACACCTCAACACCAATTGTGAAGTGCACAGGTAACACAGAGATGAGTACACAAGCTAGAACATATTTCTTCAGCAGATGGTGAAAATGATGGCATTCTCAAGACGGAGATTACTGTTTTAACGAAACACCCAGGTCGTCTGCCCCGTGAATCTAGTCAAATAAAAATCCTCAGTGAGACTTCTCGATGAAGTTTTGCAAGACATTTTACATCGACAGAAGTCCGTTTTTTTTTTTATTAAAACATGCGTTTCTCTGACCAGTAGTCCGGTATGTTTAAACATGAATCATTCACATTTGCAATTATGAAATTTTATATCCTTCAGCAGCCTGAAACTCACCATTCCATTTCACTTCGCAGCCATAGTCGTCAAGATAGATATTATACAATAACCATACACGGCCGAAATTCTACCTTTAAATCTTGGGAAATGCACATACATATCCACAAGTTTTCTTTTCTGCGAGAAAGACGTTGCATATACTTATTGCAAGTTCTTGTTTCTGTGTTTCCTTGTATGTGTTATTGATTGCCCTGTGAAATGGAATTGCGAAATAATAGTAATGTAGATAATGTATAAGGGTTCAATAACACAAGAGATGCCCGGGAAGACAGAGGGACAAACACATAGAACAGAAAGACCTTCATTATGCTAGCATTCTTAATGATTTCTCAACTCTCTGATGGGAAATTCACTGCACTGAATGACTTGTATTGTACTCAGATTGAAGCGATGGTCATCACAAAGAAGAGAGACCAGGTACTCAGCTGGGGTTTTTCTTTTCGTCTCTTTAGACATCTTGACACCAATTGTGAAGTGAACAGGTAACACAGAGACGAGTACACAAGCTAGAACATATCTCTCCAGCAGATGGTGAAAATGATGGCATTCTCAAGATGGAGATTACTGTTTTAACGAAACACCAAGGTCGTCTGACGTGTGAAACTAGTCAAATAAAAATCCTCAGAGAGACATCACAATTAAGTGTTGCAAGACAACTTTTTAAATTGAAATATGTAGTTCTCTGTCCAGTAGTCTGGTATGTTTAAACATGAAACAATCACATTTGCAACTATGAAATTTTATATCCTTCAGCAGCCTGAAACTCACCATTCCATTTCACTTCGCAGCCATAGTCGTCAAAATAGATATTATACAATAACCATACACGGCCGAAATTCTACCTTTAAATCTTAGTTGGTAAATGCACATACATATCCACCAGTTTTTCTTTCTGCAAGAAAGCCGCTGATATACTTATTGCAAGTTCTTGTTTCTGTGTTTCCTTGTATGTGTTATTGATTTCCCTGTGAAATGAAATTGCGAAAGCTTAATAGTAATGTAGATAATGTATAAGGGTTCAATAACACACATGCGATGCCCAGGAAGACAGAGGGACAAACACACTGAACAGAAAGACCTTCATTAGGCTTTCTTAATGATTTCCCAACTCTCTGATGGGAAATTCACTGCACTGAATGACTTGTATTGTACCCAGATTGAAGCGATGGTCATCACAAAGAAGAGAGACCAGGTACTAAGCCGGGGTTTTTCTTTCCGTCTCTTTAGACACCTCAACACCAATTGTGAAGTGCACAGGTAACACAGAGACGAGTACACAAGCTAGAACATATCTCTCCAGCAGATGGTGAAAATGATGGCATTCTCAAGATGGAGCACCAAGGTCATCTGCCCAGTGAAAACTAGTCAAATAAAAATGCTCAGAGAGACTTCTCAATGAAGTTTTGCAAGACATTTTACTTAAGACAACTTTTTAAATTAAAATATGTAGTTCTCTGTCCAGTAGTCTGGTATGTTTAAACATGAAAAAAAAAAAAAAACACATTTGCAACAAATAAATTTTATATCTTTCAGCAGTCTGAAACTCACCATTCCATTTCACTTCGCAGCCAGAGTCGTCAAATTAATATTATAAAATAACCATACACGGCAGAAATTCTACCTTTAAATCTTAGTTGGAAAATGCACATACATATCCACCAGTTTTTCTTTCTGCGAGAAAGCCTTTGATATACTTATTGCAAGTTCTTGTTTCTGTGTTTTTTTGTATGTGTTATTGATTTCCCTGTGAAATGAAATTGGGAAAGCTTAATAGTAATGTGCTCAAGATGATTATGATGGTAATAGTAATGTAGATAATGTATAAGGGTTCAATAACACACATGCGATGCCCAGGAAGACAGAGGGACAAACACACTGAACAGAAAGACCTTCATTATGTTGGCTTTCTTAATGATTTCCCAACTCTCTGATGGGAAATTCACTGCACTGAATGACTTGTATTGTACCCAGATTGAAGCGATGGTCATCACTAAGAAGAGAGACCAGGTACTAAGCCGGGGTTTTTCTTTCCGTCTCTTTAGACACCTCAACACCAATTGTGAAGTGCACAGGTAACACAGAGACGAGTACACAAGCTAGAACATATTTCTTCAGCAGATGGTGAAAATGATGGCATTCTCAAGATGGAGATTACTGTTTTAACGAAACACCCAGGTCGTCTGCCCCGTGAATCTAGTCAAATAAAAATCCTCAGAGAGACTTCTCGATGAAGATTTGCAAGACATTTTACGTCGACAGAAGTCCGTTTTTTTTTATTAAAACATGCGTTTCTCTGACCAGTAGTCCGGTATGTTTAAACATGAATCATTCACATTTGCAATTATGAAATTTTATATCCTTCAGCAGCCTGAAACTCACCATTCCATTTCACTTCGCAGCCATAGTCGTCAAAATAGATATTATACAATAACCATACACGGCCGAAATTCTACCTTTAAATCTTGGGAAATGCACATACATATCCACAAGTTTTCTTTTCTGCGAGAAAGACGTTGCATATACTTATTGCAAGTTCTTGTTTCTGTGTTTCCTTGTATGTGTTATTGATTGCCCTGTGAAATGGAATTGCGAAATAATAGTAATGTAGATAATGTATAAGGGTTCAATAACACAAGAGATGCCCGGGAAGACAGAGGGACAAACACATAGAACAGAAAGACCTTCATTATGTTGGCTTTCTTAATGATTTCCCAACTCTCTGATGGGAAATTCACTGCACTGAATGACTTGTATTGTACCCAGATTGAAGCGATGGACATCACTAAGAAGAGAGACCAGGTACTAAGCCGGGGTTTTTCTTTCCGTCTCTTTAGACACCTCAACACCAATTGTGAAGTGCACAGGTAACACAGAGACGAGTACACAAGCTAGAACATATTTCTTCAGCAGATGGTGAAAATGATGGCATTCTCAAGATGGAGATTACTGTTTTAACGAAACACCCAGGTCGTCTGCCCCGTGAATCTAGTCAAATAAAAATCCTCAGTGAGACTTCTCGATGAAGTTTTGCAAGACATTTTACATCGACAGAAGTCCGTTTTTTTTTTATTAAAACATGCGTTTCTCTGACCAGTAGTCCGGTATGTTTAAACATGAATCATTCACATTTGCAATTATGAAATTTTATATCCTTCAGCAGCCTGAAACTCACCATTCCATTTCACTTCGCAGCCATAGTCGTCAAGATAGATATTATACAATAACCATACACGGCCGAAATTCTACCTTTAAATCTTGGGAAATGCACATACATATCCACAAGTTTTCTTTTCTGCGAGAAAGAAGTTGCATATACTTATTGCAAGTTCTTGTTTCTGTGTTTCCTTGTATGTGTTATTGATTGCCCTGTGAAATGGAATTGCGAAATAATAGTAATGTAGATAATGTATAAGGGTTCAATAACACAAGAGATGCCCGGGAAGACAGAGGGACAAACACATAGAACAGAAAGACCTTCATTATGCTAGCATTCTTAATGATTTCTCAACTCTCTGATGGGAAATTCACTGCACTGAATGACTTGTATTGTACCCAGATTGAAGCGATGGTCATCACAAAGAAGAGAGACCAGGTACTCAGCTGGGGATTTTCTTTTCGTCTCTTTAGACATCTTGACACCAATTGTGAAGTGAACAGGTAACACAGACACGAGTACACAAGCTAGAACATATCTCTCCAGCAGATGGTGAAAATGATGGCATTCTCAAGATGGAGATTACTGTTTTAACGAAACACCAAGGTCGTCTGACGTGTGAAACTAGTCAAATAAAAATCCTCAGAGAGACATCACAATTAAGTGTTGCAAGACAACTTTTTAAATTAAAATATGAAGTTCTCTGTCCAGTAGTCTGGTATGTTTAAACATGAAACAATCACATTTGCAACTATGAAATTTTATATCCTTCAGCAGCCTGAAACTCACCATTCCATTTCACTTCGCAGCCATAGTCGTCAAAATAGATATTATACAATAACCATACACTGCCGAAATTCTACCTTTAAATCTTAGTTGGTAAATGCACATACATATCCACCAGTTTTTCTTTCTGCAAGAAAGCCGCTGATATACTTATTGCAAGTTCTTGTTTCTGTGTTTCCTTGTATGTGTTATTGATTTCCCTGTGAAATGAAATTGCGAAAGCTTAATAGTAATGTAGATAATGTATAAGGGTTCAATAACACACATGCGATGCCCAGGAAGACAGAGGGACAAACACACTGAACAGAAAGACCTTCATTAGGCTTTCTTAATGATTTCCCAACTCTCTGATGGGAAATTCACTGCACTGAATGACTTGTATTGTACCCAGATTGAAGCGATGGTCATCACAAAGAAGAGAGACCAGGTACTAAGCCGGGGTTTTTCTTTCCGTCTCTTTAGACACCTCAACACCAATTGTGAAGTGCACAGGTAACACAGAGACGAGTACACAATCTAGAACATATCTCTCCAGCAGATGGTGAAAATGATGGCATTCTCAAGATGGAGCACCAAGGTCATCTGCCCAGTGAAAACTAGTCAAATAAAAATGCTCAGAGAGACTTCTCAATGAAGTTTTGCAAGACATTTTACTTAAGACAACTTTTTAAATTAAAATATGTAGTTCTCTGTCCAGTAGTCTGGTATGTTTAAACATGAAAAAAAAAAAAAAAAACACATTTGCAACAAATAAATTTTATATCTTTCAGCAGTCTGAAACTCACCATTCCATTTCACTTCGCAGCCATAGTCGTCAAATTAATATTATAAAATAACCATACACGGCAGAAATTCTACCTTTAAATCTTAGTTGGAAAATGCACATACATATCCACCAGTTTTTCTTTCTGCAAGAAAGCCGTTGATATACTTATTGCAAGTTCTTGTTTCTGTGTTTCCTTGTATGTGTTATTGATTTCCCTGTGAAATGAAATTGCGAAAGCTTAATAGTAATGTGCTCAAGATGATTATGATGGTAATAGTAATGTAGATAATGTATAAGGGTTCAATAACACACATGCGATGCCCAGGAAGACAGAGGGACAAACACACTGAACAGAAAGACCTTCATTATGTTGGCTTTCTTAATGATTTCCCAACTCTCTGATGGGAAATTCACTGCACTGAATGACTTGTATTGTACCCAGATTGAAGCGATGGTCATCACTAAGAAGAGAGACCAGGTACTAAGCCGGGGTTTTTCTTTCCGTCTCTTTAGACACCTCAACACCAATTGTGAAGTGCACAGGTAACACAGAGACGAGTACACAAGCTAGAACATATTTCTTCAGCAGATGGTGAAAATGATGGCATTCTCAAGATGGAGATTACTGTTTTAACGAAACACCCAGGTCGTCTGCCCCGTGAATCTAGTCAAATAAAAATCCTCAGAGAGACTTCTCGATGAAGTTTTGCAAGACATTTTACGTCGACAGAAGTCCGTTTTTTTTTAATTAAAACATGCGTTTCTCTGACCAGTAGTCCGGTATGTTTAAACATGAATCATTCACATTTGCAATTATGAAATTTTATATCCTTCAGCAGCCTGAAACTCACCATTCAATTTCACTTCGCAGCCATAGTCGTCAAAATAGATATTATACAATAACCATACACTGCCGAAATTCTACCTTTAAATCTTGGGAAATGCACATACATATCCACAAGTTTTCTTTTCTGCGAGAAAGACGTTGCATATACTTATTGCAAGTTCTTGTTTCTGTGTTTCCTTGTATGTGTTATTGATTGCCCTGTGAAATGGAATTGCGAAATAATAGTAATGTAGATAATGTATAAGGGTTCAATAACACAAGAGATGCCCGGGAAGACAGAGGAACAAACACATAGAACAGAAAGACCTTCATTATGCTAGCATTCTTAATGATTTCTCAACTCTCTGATGGGAAATTCACTGCACTGAATGACTTGTATTGTACCCAGATTGAAGCGATGGTCATCACAAAGAAGAGAGACCAGGTACTCAGCTGGGGTTTTTCTTTTCGTCTCTTTAGACACCTTGACACCAATTGTGAAGTGTACAGGTAACACAGAGACGAGTACACAAGCTAGAACATATCTCTCCAGCAGATGGTGAAAATGATGGCATTCTCAAGATGGAGATTACTGTTTTAACGAAACACCAAGGTCGTCTGACGTGTGAAACTAGTCAAATAAAAATCCTCAGAGAGACATCACAATTAAGTGTTGCAAGACAACTTTTTAAATTAAAATATGTAGTTCTCTGTCCAGTAGTCTGGTATGTTTAAACATGAAAAAAAAAAAAAAATTTGCAACAAAGAAATTTTATATCCTTCAGCAGTCTGAAACTCACCATTCCATTTCACTTCGCAGCCATAGTCGTGAAATTAATATTATAAAATAACCATACACGGCAGAAATTCTACCTTTAAATCTTAGTTGGAAAATGCACATACATATCCACCAGTTTTTCTTTCTGCGAGAAAGCCGTTGATATACTTATTGCAAGTTCTCGTTTCTGTGTTTTTTTGTATGTGTTATTGATTTCCCTGTGAAATGAAATTGGGAAAGCTTAATAGTAATGTGCTCAAGATGATTATGATTGTAATAGTAATGTAGATAATGTATAAGGGTTGAATAACACACATGAGATGTCCGGGAAGACAGAGGGACAAACACACTGAACAGAAAGACCACCATTATGTTGGCATTCATAATGATTTCCCAACTCTCTGATGGGAGATTCACTGCACTGAATGACTTGTATTGTACCCAGATTGAAGCAATGGTCATCACAAAGAAGAGAGACCAGGTACTAAGCCGGGGTTTTTCTTTCCGTCTCTTTAGACACCAATTGTGAAGTGCACAGGTAACACAGAGACAAGTAAATAAAATAAAGCATTTCCTGACTGAAATAATGACCTATAGTCTTTGTTAACTCAAAAGTTTCTTGAATGTCAAACGGAGCGGCTTCGGTGGCGTAGTTGGTAGCATGCTAAGCTTCTATGCCCAAGATCGCTGGTTCAAACCCGGCTAAAGTCGTTGGATCATGTAAGACCATTAAAAATTAAAAAATCAAAATTTATTACTTCTACAGCATTGTCATATAATTGCTGCTCACTATTCTGGGATATAAACGCATCTTAGTGTAAATCTGTCACCACTGTTCGAGCAGTCTGAATTGGAAGGTGAATGTACGTGGCTGTGGTTTAGTTGTCTTTGTGGTTAGTGTGATGCTTTAAGATGGATCATGCAGCTGAAGGTATGATCTTTGAAACGTGTTTCAGTTATTAATGGGCGGAATTGTTACGTAACTTTAGCTATATTTGCATTATATAATATGTAACCATTATTTTTAAAATTATATTTTCACTTAGATTTTAAGTACGTCGCGTCACTTTCTACTTAATGTTAAAACGTAGATAAAGTCTTGTAGTTTACGCCTGTTAAAAGATTTTTTGCATCTTTTTGCAACGAACTTAGTTATTTTAAGTTTTAGAAGATGCCGCGCAACCAGTTCTCACACGTTTAAAACTGTTTGAAGCACTGGATTCGACGATTATGCCAAAAGTGGAACTTTGTGACTTTGTTAAAAGGAAATTGTTCTGAAGAGATAACTGAATGCTCTATCCAACTCTTAGTCATAGACAATTTCTTGCATGCATAGACGTAGCTTAAAAAAGGTCTTAACTGATGTTTATTATGAAGTAAACGAATTATATACGTTGCTTTCACTCTAAATTCATGATTGAAACGTAAAAATAATTTTGTCCCCCTAGATTTCGATTTTGACCCACTGTGCACCGATTTATGGAATGAAAAACAACCTTCCACTAACTACACTTGTGTAAAGCTAAATTTCTAGGTTAGATTTCATTAATACTCTCGTAGCTCCAACTTTCACTGCCAGGTGCCGACTGGGATGGCATCTAGCAACCAAGTTCACAGCTAGGTGTCACTGATGGTACCATTTGGTAGCAAAAGTAGGAACTATTTGAAATTTGATAGTTTGAGTCCTTACCTGAATTACAGATACCACACACGATTCAGCCATCACAATTTACACCGGTTATTAGACAGATTCTAAACACATCGGGGCTATATGACCGCATTGTCGCAGCCCCTAAACTGAGGGACCAACCAATGTCCAAACTAACTTTTAACATAAACCCCGGGGAAGTAATTACGAAAATTTCCGAGATAAAAAGGAGGTAAAATCATGGTGTAACGATGTATAATAAATACCAAAATGACAATAGACATGAATAATTAATGCAACACTACCAGGTATACTAGAAACTTAAAACTAGGGACCAGAGAATTGATGTCCCCAAGATCCTTATAAAAATCTTAATACAGGGTTGATATGCTTTCAGGATTTCAAATTTCCCTGACTTTTCCCGGTTTTCCAGACCAAAATTTAAAAAATTCCCTGACCGCAGAGTCGTTTATTTCCCCGACTTTTCCCGATTTTCCAGAGCAAAGAATAGAAAATTCATTAACCAGAGGGACGACATTTACCTCGCTTTTCCTTAGGTTTTCCAAACCTAGCAGAAGTGCATTTACCTTTAGGAAACCTTATTCTGTATGATCGATTAACATCAAGTTAGAAAAACTGATTTTAGACTAATTATTTGTGCAAGGCTATTCTTAGACGCGAGGAGAAATGTTGTAGTAGATGAAAATAATGGTGATAAAAAATATCCGAGCAACGTTTTATTATATAGCCTAAACAGGACTTAACGAGTTTCTTTAAAATTATAAAAACAAATAACAAAAAAAAAAAAAAACCAACAGTTCCTTACTGTAATAAATAACGTTTATTACGATAAGAACAGAAACACATTTTTACAATAAATGTTAATTTGCTAACATTAATTTAAAAAAATAACTGAGGAGAAAGCAATCAATCACCAATTCTTACTTTCTAGTCAATCACAATAAAAGTATCTAGAAACTGTCAACTGATACATTTTATTCTAACATTAGATAATTAATAACAAATGAGTTGTTTCAGTTAATATGCCGCCTTGTGTACGAGAAGTTATGATTACTCAGAAGTTGCTCTGATCTCAGCCGTTTGGGGAGATTTCCTTTGTCCCCGTGGAAGAACACGAAATATATGCGACGTTGCGTGATCGTCACCGAATCATGTCTTCGCAGTCAAGTACGGAGAAATATCGAGACGTCAAACGATCGGCGCTGGTCTCAGCCGTTAGACGCGATTTGTTGTTTTCACGATCGAACAAGGAGAAAAATCGCTATTTACATAATCGGTGTCACTTTTAGTCGTTCGAAGAGATTTCTATTGTCCTTGAGGTCGGGCGCGGAAAAATAAGAGTATTATTACGCAATCGGCGCCGCTTGCTGTCCGTTTGACAAGAATCCAGTTGTATTCGTCATCGAATGCGGAAAAATATCGCGATGTATCGCAATCGCTACCGCTCTCGGTCGTTTTACGAGATTCACGTTGCCCTCGCGGTTGGACACTGAGAATGCGATATTATGCAATCGGCACCGCATCCGGCCGTTCAACGATTGTCTGCCTGTCTATCTGTCCTGGTAGAATGGCGGAGGCAAGCTCGAGGTTGGGCATGGTTAAAATTCACGAGCAGTTATGGACATGTTGTATGGTCGGCGCCGTGATTCCCGCTGTCCCTATGCTGTGGTTGGAAGTTCACGGTGGATCACGAGAAGAAATGAGTATCGCAATGCTACGTAGTCTGTTATTTCTAAGTGGGTTGATGCACTTCTCGCTCCCCGTACACTTTTAAGTATACGGTAATGGGAAAAGTGGCGAGCAGGGTTTCGGTATGTTACGTGATGGGTGCCCAACCACCTTTGACAGGATTCCCGCAGTCCTCGTGGACACAAGTTTGCGACCGGGCAAGAGTTTTATGACTTTTACGCAACTGGCGTCGATCTCGGTCCGTTTGACGAGATTCCCGCAGGCAAGTCATGCGGTCAGCCGGCCGTCTTGAGGATGTGATTTTGGAGGATGAAAGTTCGAAGTAGGTATCGGATATTACGAATGATTCAGAGAGGATTGCACGAATAATACGACAAGAGGCACATTTTCTTTCGAATTCAAATTATACAAGTTTTCAAGATAACCGGTTAGATTATATATCCAATAGAACCAAAGTTCGAAGGAAAAATAGACATATAACGGAGTTTCGAATTAACCAAACTGGATGTCGCAAATTTACGAGACGGATAGATTTTTAAAATATACCGTCGTCTATGAATTTCGGAGCACTTTTGCGATTTTTTTCGCATTATTTCTGGACTTCAGTTTAAGATATCCAAATTTAGAGGTCAATATCAGAAATGAGAGGTTTCTGTTGAGTTTCGGAAGTTATCGCGAATAAACGTCTCGCATAAAGTCAGGTTTCCGAATAATACAGAAAAACATTACACACAAAATTAAACTCTCTTCCTGATGCCGAAAATATACGTTGAACCGATGTATACAGTACCACAGAAGGTATCCTCAGTATGCATTTCCTGAGTTCGTGCACGGGGAAGCCTACGCAATCGGCACCGCTTGCGTGAAACTCGCTTCATCACAATCTGTGAGCCTAGCGGCGCGGGTTTAAATGATTTAAACAGCGAATTTTTGTTACCTCCAGCTATCCAGACATAAAAATTAGCTACTTTTCGTTACTTTCATTACCCGTATGTAAAATTAGTTACTATTTCGTTACCAGAAGACATCTTGGTATACCAACCAAAAAATAACTGTCCAACCTTAATAATTCTTTTTCTTCTTTCTCTCTCTCTCTCTTTTTTTTTTTTACAAAATTCCCTTACTTTTCCCGGTTTTCCCTGACCGCAACAAATTTCCCCGACTTTTCCCGGTTCTCCCAGTCGCGTATCAACCCTGTTAATATCAAACAGTTATGCTACGGGGCCGAGCAGATGAGCTTTAAAATTGGGTTTCAGAAGCAGTTCGGCGTAACTACGCAAGCGCATTTTCACCCATAGGTTAACTAGTTTTCCAAAGCGATGACCTATTGTTTACGCGAGTTCAAACGTTTGCTGAAAGTCCAAACTATTAACATCAACAAACCTACTTAGAGTTAGGCTAATTAAATCCCAAATGCGTAGTCACCTGTTTTCGGTGAAAATTTTTGCCCGATTTCGTCAATCATTTTTGTATGATTTTGGTATATTTTTCGCTACTCTTGTATCATTTCGTCAAAAATTTAGCTATTTTCCGTAAGCATATTTTAGTAATAATTTGTACCCAAAATAAGTTTCAGCACATTTGGATGCTAAATTTTCAAATTTATTGTTTACATATTTACATAGGACCAGAGGGTTGGGGCGGAAGAAATGAGGAAGGAAAGAGACTGTTGGACTTCTGCCAAAGGAACAGCCTGCTAGTTGGGAACTCCTGGTTTAAGAAAAGAGAGCCACACAATCACATGGTACAGTGATGACTTGACCAGGAAGTCGGTGGTCGACTATATACTGTATGAGAAAGAACTAAATAAGAACATTACGGACATCAAGGTTATACCATCGGAGAACCTGGATAGCGACCATCGATTGCTGGTAATGAACCTGAGAGGGAGTAAGGCGAAGAAAGGGACTGAGAACCAGGAAAGACTTATAAGGATATGGAAACTGAAAGAAGGGGATAGAAGGGTCGAATACCTCAAAATGGTAAAGGAAGGAATTCCAACAGATGAAGAAAGAGGGGTGGAAGAGGAATGGGCTACATTTAAGAAGACACTAGTAGGTGCAGCAGAAGCAGTATGTGGGAGGACAAGTAGTAAGAAGAGGTGGAAGGAAATACCATGGTGGAATGACAAGACAAAAGGCATAGTAAGGGAAAAGAATAGAGCCTTTAGGAGGTGGTATCAAAATAGGACGGTAGAGACAAGGGAAGAGTACCAGGAAAGAAAGAAGGAGGCAAAGAGAGTAGTGGCTGAGGAGAGAAGTAAGTGGATGGAAGAGTGGACAAAGATGATGGAGGATAGTGAAGGTACAAAAAAGGTTCTGTATGGGATGGTAAAAAATAAGAGGCGGAAGGATCCTACGGATTATGTTAGAATGGTGAACAAAAGGGGACAAGAGATAGAAAATAGGGAAGAACTGAAGAAAATGTGGAAAGAATATTTTGAAGAACTTCTGAACCAAAATGGAAATGATGGTGAGGAGGAAGAAATCGGAGAAGAGGAAGATGAACTGCAAACAGAAAAGGACTTAACATGGAAAGAAGTGGAAGATGCAGTGAAAAAGATGAAAGGAGAGAAAGCACCAGGTGTGGATGAGTTGAGTGTGGAGATGGTGAGAGCAGCAGGAGAGGTGGGGATACAATGGTTGTACCGAGTGATGAGGACAGCATGGAAGGAAAGGAAGACCCCAGAGGACTGGAAAAAAGGAATAATTGTCCCGATCTTCAAGAAAGGTAGTAGAACAGATTGCAGAAACTATCGGGGAATAACACTGATGAGTCATTGTGCAAAGATCTTCGAGACAGTATTGGAAAGGAGAATTAGGACAAGGATAGAAGGAGGGATGAGGGAAGAACAACATGGCTCCAGAGCAGGAAGGTCCACAGTGGATTTGATTTTTGCTGTAAGGCAGTTACAAGAACAGCACTATGAGTATGGAACAGATCTACTGAAGGCCTCCATGGACATTGAGAAAGCATATGACAGTGTATGCAGAAACAAGGTATGGAAGTCCCTGGAGGATAGAGGAGTAGAGAAAAATGAAAATCCACAGCCTGCTTCCAGTCTCCGACCGGGTCAGGAATGGAATGAATGAAGCCCCCATCTAGCGGTGAGGATATGGACTGTGCCGGCTGCCGAGGCCTGACGCACTAGAGGAGTAGAGAAATGGACTATAAGGATAAAGGAGATGTACAAGGGAAGCGTGAGCTGTGTGAAAGTGGGAAGAGAGAGATCGGACTGGTTGGAACAGAGAAACGGCCTGAAACAAGGAAGTGCACTGTTACCGTTACTTTTCATTGTGGTGATGGATGACATAATGACCCGAGCGGAACAAGTAATTGGGGAAGGAAAGATGAAAGCAATGGTGTTCGCAGATGATTTGGGGAAACAAGGAGGAGGAGGTACAGGAACAGTTGGACGTGTGGGAAGGAATAATACAAGGATATGGGATGAAATTTAGCATAAATAAGAGTGAGATGGTGATCACAACAAGGAAGAAGGAAAGAACCACAACGGGAATAACAATTGGTGGGGAACAGCTGAAGAAAGTGGAGAGTTTCAAGTATCTGGGAAGCCTGATACAAGATAATGGAAGAAACGATAGAGAAATAAATGAGCGGGGGAGGCAGGCAGAAGCATTTCGGAGGAGTGTGAGAAGCATGTTATGGAGCAAGGATGTCCCTCAGAACAGCAAAAAGATCATATATCGAACGTACTATGTCCCTATCCTGATGTATGCCTCGGAGACCTGGGTTATGAAAGGAAGGGAGAAGAGCAAAATACAGGCCAGTGAGATGAGGTTCTTGAGAAGCAGTATTGGAGCTACAAAGATGGACAGAATAAGAAATGAGAGGACCAGAGAATTAATGAAGGAGGAACCATTACAGGATGGTATAGAGAAATCTAGACTTAGATGGTATGGACATGTAAAGCGAATGGAGGAGAAGAGGATACCCAGGAGAGTACACGAGACGAAGTGGGAAGGAAAGAGACCGAGAGACAGGTGGCTGAAGGGGGTGGAAGAAAGCGTGAAGAAGAGAGGTGAAGACTGGACAAGGGTGGAAGCTGAGAGATGGTGGGAAGAGAGAAGACGTTGGAGAGGGTTGTGTTCCAAACAGACCCGGCCAGTGGCTGGAAACTGTGCAAGATGATGATGATGACATACTACTATGGAAAAATAAAATTTCTATAAATATTTGACTGCAATTCAACAAGTTCTCAAGAAATTTGTGAAAATGACAATTGCATCATCAGTCCCATGTTACTAGGAGTCAGTCCTGTTCTGCGGTCTGACATAATGTTGGAATAGGTTGAGAATGACCACTCGCAGATTTCAAGGACAATAGAATAGATATTACATCAATGTTTTCACCTGTGTCACAACCACTTCTTACTTGATCCCTAAGCACACAATATGGCTGAAGAGATTGGGAATTTTTCAGACTTGTAACAATGGGAATATCTTTCATTAAGTGACAGATCTCATTTCCTAAATTACTTTTCACAATGTTTCTTGGATCAAAAAGCCTCCTCATAGCATAACAAACAACTTTTCCTGTGTCTGATTCCATTTAATGTTTCAACTTGTTGAAACTAGCTGTACCTACAGATTTGAAGGGAGATGTTAAATGTGCCTGACTTTGTTTTGGTAGATGAGAAAGAAGATCTCAGGTTTTTGAAAAAAGAATTCATCCTCCAGCAACTGAAAACTTTTACAAAGGTCATCAAGTTTGGAATAAATGGTATGAATTAATGTCATTTTAGAGCTCTCTAACATGACTAACAAATGACAACATTGAGAACAGTGCTCAACCAGAAAAACTGCTTGGCAATGAAGTAATTGAACTTCCCTGGCACTCAAGGCTTTAAAATAGTTCACCGCAACACTCTCATCTTCAAGGTTTTGGACAAATTTCACTATTTGATGCAGGTATTCCGAAATGTACTCCACACTTTTAAACCACGAGTTCCACCGAGTGATAACAGGAATAGGGAAATGCTTAATCTTGGTGGGTTCCTTTTCAAATTTCTGAGACAAGAACTCAATGTACGCATGTTTTCTCCTTCGTGTATTCAGAAAGATGTGTTTCACTTGCACAACACAGTGGTTCAAATCTTTCAGCTCCACTGCCCATACGTTGCCTACCAGATTCAATTTGCGAGCCCAACATTGCGTATGCACTACTTGTTCAGAAACTAGAACTCTAACGGCATTGACACATTTTCCCATATAACGCGCTGAATCGGAAGTTATCGACACAACATTATGATAATGGATTTCGAGTTTCTGAAGTACACACATGATTTCTTGCGCACATTCCGCAGCATTTGCACTTTCAATAACTTTTACACCACCCAAAAATAATTTCTGGACTGTATCATCACCACATCTTAGTATTTTGACCAAAACTAAACAAACACACTGCCCTATTTTATTCGTTGTTTCATCACAAAGAATTGCAACAAACTCATCTTTCACAATTTCTTTCAGCTTTCCTTGATTTGAGGCACATAACCTTCACGCAACCTGCCAGCCGTGGATAGGTTTCCAGCGCCTAAAAAGAATTACGAAAACATTAAAATATATAGTATTAAAAAAGAATGAGCACCGCAACATAACCTCAAAACTGTCCTAAAATAATAAATTATTTTAATTCGTACAAACCTGGAACATATCGATCCATCCATTCCCACATTCCATAAAAGTACGGGTAGTCGACAATATAAATTCGTCTTTGTCTTGTTTTGCAGCTTTTTTCGCGGAACTGACGCTCGTTATAGAAAGTTGTCGTTTGACACCAGTTGTCAATTGAGCTTTCTCTTTGTTCTTTTTGTGGGAAGTGCTACCATTAATATGTTTCAATCACGTGTCTTTACCTTTCCATTCTATATGTACATTGCAATATTTGCACACGAGAATACTTTTATTTCTGACGAAAACGTAAAATCCATCCGATGAAAATTCTCTTTCACGGTCAAAAACTGTAGTCACCATTTTCATAAAATGTTTAAAAGAACATCGAAAAAGTATACGGGTACACAAGGGCAGATTAAAGACTTTCAGGCTACAACTCGCGATAGCGGCTCTGCACCACGAAACAAATGACGTCTGATTACTAATAAATCGATACGAATATTCGACACGAAAAATAGTTAAGAATCGAGTTGCATTTAACGGAACCCTATCGACTTATCGAAAGAAACAGTTGACAATCTCGGCTATCTTCCACAGGCGCAAAAATATCGCAATTTCAACAATAGGGATGTAGCCTGAGAAAGTTCGCGCCAGATAGCGCTTGTGTAGTACTGGGTAAGCGCAAGGCGATCGTCCTATGTTTCCCACAGTCAGCTACGAGGAATGTATAGATTGTGACAGAGTTTTCTAAGCTAAAGTAAATTATATCTTCTCTAATTTTACTCCAAGACTATATTAATTAATTCTATAGCTATATCCTCTAATATAATATGAACGATTTTCAGCGTTTAAGCGTTAAACAGCTGCAAAATGAGCTATGGACTAAAGATGCTGAAACTAGTGGGAGGAAGGAAGAATTAATAGGCTACAGCGGTAATAACAAAATTCTAACACGCCTTATAATTCAAATAATGAATAGGAGTCAGAATGCTTGAGTATTATAGGCCTATATTGATAAATGTATCTCCATAAGACTTAAATCTTAAATAGAGATTTCCCGGTCAATGCATGTGAGATTTTCAAAGTGAAATGCCATGTTCGGATCCCACGTAAAGGGGAGGTCCTGTGGTTCATGATCTCTAGATTAACGGTCACGTAAAACTACAATCTTCCTTTTATAAATAGAGATTTAAATATTCACTTGCTCTCCTTGCTTATAGACTTCGATTCATGTCTTTTTTGGTTGATAGCTTACATGAAACTCTCATGTTTTAAGGTAAACATAATCAAAGAAAGTTGTTACCGGTATTGTATACCTCAAAATGCATCGCAACGTTTGGTTCTTATGTAAATTTGTCAATTTCTTAATACGAATCGTTTCCGTACCTCTTGGAAACGACTTAGGGGTACAGTATTTACAAAGTTTGAGAATCCCTGATTTAAGGCCACGAACTGTTTCCATTCATCTGGCTAACTTATGTCTCAAGAATGTAGAAGTCAGTCGCTACCGGTACCACATTCTCCGTCGGGCAGATGGAAGTTGACGATTAATTCTGATTTCAAGAAACCAACCGTAGTACGTTTGTGACTGGTAATGTTGCGACATTTATTCTTGAAATATTTGTCCGAGTATTGATGCCTTTGAAAATGGGAGTCATAAATGTTACATTCACTTCTTCCTGTACATTGACGATTTCTTCCCGTACTTCAATGGAGATAATTTATGCAGATACCGATATTGTAGGCTTATCGTGGTAAACCGGCAATTTTCTTGTGTATGGCCTCTTCCTTATTTTGGTTGTGTTCGTGGTCCACGGAAAAAGCGATGGAACAGTGCCCGGATTTAATCTTGCTCTCTCACCTTCAAATACAAACGCATAAATTCAGTGGTTGTTATCGAAATGTCTAATCAGTTTATAGGAAAGAATTATTTCCCTTTGTAAATCACACTTGCCCAATACAGTTTTCGTGAAGTCATCGAGTTGAAAATGATGGGAACACAATTTAATATTTTCGGTCAGATTTTCTTCACCGAAATGTTTCCTTCTAATAGCATGTAACCATTTCTTCCTCATTTCTTTATTTTGTGAAAATTGGTGACAAGAAAACGGGCTTCCCTGATTTTTGCAAAGAGGAACGCTGCAATAGCTCGGCATAGTCACGAAAATAGCAATTTAAACAACTTAAATTCGTGGATTTTAGTGACATGAGAACACAGGAGACAAATGAAGAGCGCCTTGCGCTTACCCAGTACAACAGCAGTGCGCTCTACCGGTGCTAGTTCTATACATCCCTATTATTTCGCGACCTTTTTTGAAAAGAAGTAATTTCGCATTTCCTGCTAAATTTTGGATAATTTCGCGCATCACGAAAAACAGGTGCCTCTAGATATGGGATATCCTGATGGATTAACACTTCGTAATATTATGTGGATCAGTTTCCTAGTTCCCTAAAAATATATTTTGATCAAGATATTAGCTGGTAAGTTGACATATGTTAAATGTACATTTGATATCTGTTTTAATAATAATTGTTACATTCCAAAGGAATCTTACTGCCTCGTCTCCATCATTTAATAGTTCTAGGTCAGATATCTCTATCTTAATAATTAAGAACCTCTGGGTTATTACGATAAGGGTAGCACTATCTTCCACACTCGGTTCCTTACTGAGGTAACCAACTTCGTCGTCTGTTTATTTTGCTAATTTTTGCTATACCTACTGGGGTGTCAATATATATATACAGTGGAGCGTGACTAATTCGAACTTCTATAATTCGAAATCTTCTTTAATTCGAATTTTTCTCTTGGTCCCTAGCATTTTATATACAATCAATGCTAAAAAATCGTGGTTAATTCGAATTATATTTTGGATAATTCGAAGTTTTTAGTGTAAAAAGCCGATCGGACGAAAATGTCTCAGTTTGTGGTGAGCTGACCGACGCAGAAATCATCGCCGATGTACTGAACTCCGAAAAACAAGATGGTGACAACGCATCTGGCAATGAACTCGTGGAGGAAGTTCCCAAAAAAACTGTTCCGAGTGCAGCCCAGGCAACAAACCACATCACAGAACTTAGGCATTTTTTGGAAAGTAGAAATGGCGTAAGTGATTCTGTTCTCCGTTCCTTAAATTTGTTAGATTCTTTTGTGATGGCCAAGATACTTAATTGTAAGAAACTGGTAAAAACCTCAAACTTATTTGAAAAACAGTAGATTTCTCTAAGATTTAACTAGTCATTGCAGCAGGAGATGGCAGTTGAATACGCTGCGACGGGGTGCGAGGGGTCTTGCAGTACGCATGCGCGGTCCGCCTATTCCTAACTTAAATATATCAGCTTCCCGCATGCCAATGGTTGTCATTGTAGCAGGCGACACTCAGTCAGTGAAAGACGGAATGTGCTGAGTGAGTGAAGCAAGTATTGACCAACTGAATGTTTTTGGAATGCGCGATACGCAGTGAGCGGGAAGACCTCTGCAGTGCAAACCCGACTGCCAACTCCTGGCGCGATATCAGTAGATTGCTGGATTACTACTGTCGTTAAATACGTGAATAGTACGATTTGGTTTTATTTTATCATTTGAAACTTTTGATGTTATTCACGATACAGTCATTATACAGTGGGTGCTTTGTTGACCGTAAATCATTATGTAAACTTAATACAATATATTTTCTCTACCCGTTCCAAAGAACTTTCTTAATTCGAATGTTTGGATAATTCGAATATTTTTACTGGTCCCTTGAGGTTCGAATTATCCAAGTTCCACGGTATATAAATTGATTCTAATAGTACACACTTATGATTTTTAAACATGTTTGTTAACAATGCTGAGTCAAGTCAGGGGGCTGCGTTGCTGAAAGGGAGTGGGTTCGAACCCCACCCGGGTAGTGGAGTTTAGAAACAAAACTATCACTTTCAGAAACGCAAATAGCCATGGGGTCCACTCAGCCTACACCAGAAGTGAGTACCATGGTAATTCCTGGGAGCAAAGACGGCCGGGCTCCATCCTATCTAGTGCTGTTGCATGGTGGCAACTCAAATCGGTCAACGATTTTCCAGGAGTAACTCTCATTTTTCCAGACTTAAAAATAAGCACGAGTCCCGGGGTAGGGGCTTTATTGGTTGCCTATTTCAAGACCAAAATAAAGCAGTTGTGTTTGGTTTACTTATACAGATGTTGACAAAAATTAGTGGTGATTGCGTTATTGATACGTAAGCCTACACACAAATGATTTAATTGTTGTTTTAAAAAAGTCTTTGTGACAGAAATATCCACTTTAAGAAAAGAGAGAAAAGAATGCCGCCTGCTATTTTATTGCGGTGAAGTTGTCTATACTCAATATGTTTTACAAAAATACTATCGCGTGTTCTCCCACACAGAAACAGGTAGCCGAGGAAATTTCTTTCGTTAACGATCGAGTGCTCACCCAAAACCACAGCGGGAGTATGATTTAGGATGGAAAGATTTTTATAATTAATTAACAGTGGCTATTATACAGGAGTTTTCAAATTTTTCATCATTTTCCAGGAGTTTTCCAGGAGTAATGGCCACCATGTATTGTCACAAAGAGTGGAAGCTTCTACCTTCCACTACTCCCAGGGCCTCCATGGCTTGTACGGAGTTGGCTTTGCTTTTGCTGAAGCAAGTCAATGACCAAAATATAAAATGATGAGTGTTAAGTACAATTAAGTGTAAATATCCCCAAAGCAATTATTTACTGAGAAAGTCACGGGAAGGAAAGGGGCAGGTCGAGGATGGATACAGTGAGGGAGAGCATTGAGAAAAGAGGATATACTGGAAAAAGGACGAGAGTGGTGGAGAGACAGAAAAGTATGGAGGTCCTTGATTCACACCCCGACCCAGATCACTGGAACCGAGAAATGAAGGAGAAGAAGTAGTTCATAATTTTGGTCATCATCATCATCATCATCTTGCACAGTTTACAGCACTGGCCGGGTCTGTTTGGAACACAAGCCTCTCCAACGTCTTCTGTCTTTTGGTACGTATATTAATTGTATTTTATCTTCTTCTAACCAAAAATAATAATGTTACAAAATGCTAAATTTGGAATTCAAAATGCAAATTATTAGATTTTAAAACTCGAAGCATAGGTCATTGAAATTAATTAATTGACCTTGATTTAACACCACCCTCAATTATACTCTGAACAAACAATGCCATTATACCAAAGGACAACTGTATGATTTATCTGTATTTTGAATTACACGGACTAAATAACATGAAAAGTTGTGTGAAAAGAAAATGTCTTCTAATTAGATTAATTTAGAATAAACAAGTTTCGTATCGAGATTTTACTGTAACGTGTTTATTTTAAGTGTATGTCATATTGATAGCCTCACTACAGCCTCGAAACATGCACTGTTAAGGGTCTCGCAAACCCTACCAAATTTTAAGTATTGACAAGGTAGTTCTTCGCATTTAAATTCTATATTTATTTTTTCAATATAAAAAATAATATGACTGTTTATTTCCATTTTTCCCTGTCTAAAGTTCAGTTTTCTTTACATTCCTTAGGCACAACTTTATTTCTCTTCACCAATATGGACTTCTCGTAACTCACACACATATCCACCCCTTGTAGCAAGATTTTAGATTTTTTGAAACTTATAACACAGTTTACTTACACCACGTGCAAGTTCAGTTTTAAATGTAATTAGTCTTTGAAAATAACACACACACAAAAAAAAAATACTTTGACCAAACCTTTGTGGCTCTAGAACTCGCTGAAACAGCAATTTCATCACCATAATGTATACAGTACCTCAATTGGAGAATATGAGGTCGAAATATGCAATGATGTGTTGGTGGCGACATGCACCCCGACCACATAGTTGATTACTGTCATGGGGAGTGTTATTATCCATGTTGTGCTATATAATTATGTGTGTGCATATACATTTCATTCCAACTGACCTGTGAAGGTTAGATTCTGGTGAATGACAAATCATTTGGTCCCCGACATTATCATTGGTGTGTAATAGGTAATAGGTTAGGTCTGGCTAGTGGCAGACCACTGGTTCATCAAAAATGAAGGTTAAGAGTCTGAAACGTAGTTGTATTGTAAGATGTCAAGCATAAGAATCACAGGCTACTGTTGAACAGGCTCAACTGTATTTTACGGTACATATTTAAAAAAAAAATCCTTCAGTAAATGTCACTCCTAAAAACCCTTACTTCTCTGGCATTTGCTGCCAGTTTGCGAGGGTTGGAATCATCAGCACCATTATCGTACTCTCCAGTAACCCCCACCAACGTCTGCAATGCTCACGTCTCTACTTACCCTTTTGTGTGTCCCTGCTCATTCTTGGGGTAATATTCATTGACGATTGAACCAAACTTGGAGAAGATTTTGTTGATCACCGAAGACAGCTTCTCAAGACGCTCCGGGCCCACTTGTGGAACTCCATCGACCACCACCACAGACTCGACCCCATCTGTCTCCCGAGGCTTCTGCTTCAGGAGATCTCCTAGCAAGTCTGCAAGATATATGAGAAACACCTAGGAGTATGGTACATCGCAAAAAAAGTCACTTTAATACTGTATTACAGTTCACGCAACGATTTTTGGCCGTTCAGTCCCGATTGTGCAGTCGTACAGAGGATAGTCGGTGAGCGTCAGACATGTACAATTGATACGCGAATTGCTTTCCGCACAACTAACAACTCGTTTATCAATTTTACATGCCTGAGGGTCGCCAACTGTCCTCTGTACGACTGCGCAACCGGAGTTGACCAGCCAAAAGCCGTGGCCTGGACTGTAGCTTGTAGGCTTTCCTTGTTAAGTAATTGTATGTACATCAACAAGCATGTTTATAACAAAACATTATTAAGTCAGTACGGATTTAGCAACTGATTCTACTACCTAACAAGTTTTAGCAAATAAACATTGGCAATATTGCAGTCATTAGTTCAAGTGTGTACATTTGTATTAACGGGTTAGGTTAGAGAAGGAGGCATAAGTTAAATACCATACAGTAGATCCATATAGCGCACAGTACGATGTACATGTATTTATGTCTCAGGAAAGCCTAATCTTCACGTCTTATCTCAATATTTCCATTACACTAACAATTAGATCTATTAATTGTGACAAAAATTGAAGAGTCGCTACTATCGCTCATCAATCCACACAGCCTTCCGACAACAAATGTAGATAGGACGGCAATACATCATTCAGCTTACATAGAGCTTTGACGCAAGACGAAATTAAAAAGTTAAGTATATTCGGACAGGAGGAATGGGTAGAACTTGACAACAGCTACTCCTTGGGAAAAAAATTCTTAAACTACTGAAATTAGCCAAAAAAAACTGAGGTAATATTCGGGGGGAAAATCTGGAGAAGATGTAGCAATAGAAGTTCACTCCTCCGCTGTCTATAACCCACCTGCCGTCACAGATTTGATTACGAGTTAAATAGAAGAAATTTCTGTTGATTCCGCCATTTAGCGCATGATTTAGTAACATCTAGAGAATTGCCAAGCCCACGCATTCAGTACTATTTCACATCTGGTATCGTAAAACAAAAGAGTGCCGTCAAGTTAATGTGAAAGTGCGCCATGTTTCAGTCTTAAGTTGACATGGATTGTGCGAGTTGGGAGTTAGCAATCTCCAATTTCAATGAAGAATATCAAACGCATCAATAATTTTCATCCAAACCAATGGTTTTTGCCTAACCCAATATTTTCATCCAGACCAATAATTGTTAGGTAGCGCGGCCCACAGCCAATATAAACACCCTGGTTTTTGTCACGCACAGTGGGGGTAGTAACGCATCAAAGGCCAAAGGTTTTGCCAATTGTTTCTTTTTCCTCACAATTACAACATTACGTGTGTCGTTTGGTGTATTTTGTATCGGACATGTTGGCAACAGTGATAGGACGTCAATGTGTGCACCTCAATGGCTGCCGTAGTTGAATGAGCAAGAAATAAAAACATTTATTTACGAAATACGACAAATAATTCCCGTGCAGCAGTGATAATTCGACAGTAATTTCAATTCCTAACGACTCCCAGAAAGGTATGTGAATCAAGAATCATATATTTTCAATAATCTGCCAGGTAGAAGTGTAAAAGCCAGGAGTAGGTGTTATCAAAGTTTTAATAATTTTTGCCCTCTTTATTTATTTACACTGTTTATGCCCACATTGGAGCTCCAAAAATCAAAACTTATATACAAAGTCTTCAAATCCTAAGTTCAGTTCTTAATACTTGATAATTTTTTTCTTTCCCAATTCATCACCATTCATTTAATTCCTAAATCATGAGAAGAATGAGGTTTGCATCAATTACAGTATCCCACTATAAAAATCATTTGCAACAAGGAAACTCATCTCACCTCAAGCCCGAAAAATAATAATAATGATATTGGTTTTACGTCCCTTTTAACTACTCTGGCTTATCGAGATGCCGGGTAGACGAAATTTTGCCCCGAAGGGAATCTTTAAAGTGCCAGTAAATCTACAGACATGGCTCTCTCACATTTGCGCACCCTCAAATGCAAGCTGACTGCGCCAGGATACAAACCTGCAACCTTGGGCCCAGCAAGCGAGAAAGTTACCGCTGAGCCACGTAGCCAGTCAAGCGAGAACGTTACCGCTGAGCCACGTAGCCAGTCAAGCCCGAAAAAAATGGAATAATAAGGGATGGATATTAACTTTATAATTCCTATTCACAGTTGTTCTCTCCGTATTGGTATCACCCTTAACTAAACCTTCTAATCAGCAGGGTAGGATCTAAGGTTACGCCTGGGTGTCAGCCAAAAATTAAAATTTTGAGACAAAAAGCTATGATTAACTGTTGGTGGATTCATAGAGTGGATTCTGTCTTGAGGAAAGAATTCATGATGAAAATTAATAAATATAAAACAAAAATATTGGAATGCAGCCGAAAGAAATCAGAAACCCCGAAAGAAAACGGAAACCCCTATGGCTGTGAAATTGGCAGGTGAAAAGCTAAAGGAAGTAGGAGACTTCTGTTACTTAGGAAGCAAAATAATAGTTGGTAATTTTTGAAAGCCTTTGTCTGGAACATGGCGCTCTATGGAAGTGAAACTTGGACTGATGGAGCAGCAGAAAAAAGGAGTGTTGAAGCATTTGAAATGTGTTACAGGAGAATGATGAAGATTAAATGGGTAGATAGAGTAACAAATGAAGAGGTATTAAAACGAGTGGGAGAGGAGAGATGTTTCTGGCGACTGCTAATGAAGAGGTTGGCAGGACACACACTACGACACCAAGGAATAGCAAAGTTAGTTATGGAAGGAAGGGTCGAGGACAAGAACCGTAGGGATAGATTAGCTGCGTAACGCTTAAGTAAGCGCTTTGATTTTAGTAGCCTCTGGCACTTCAGTTCATTTGTCAGGAGATGTCCTTTGCGTCGTTTGTAAGCACTGAGTCTCAGGTCAATGTTTAACGTGCGAGACAGACATTTTTGATATCTGTAACTCATGAACCATCACTGACTGTCTCCTTACCGGATTTCGTCGCACACTTGCCGCCACTGCTTTGATAAGTTCTGGCGTTCGTACTGTGCATGGTCTCCTTTGCCGCGGGCGATCTCTCACAGTTTATAGTGTGGTAAACAAATTTCTTACTAATTTTCAGCTTCTGGAGGGTTTTGAAAATCTCCCCTGGCGAGTGCCCTACCTTGTGTAATGCTATCACGGCCACACGATTCTCATACTCTGAATACTTCAAACTGCCAACTGTACACTTCTGCAGCTCAACGAACAATGACTCACGCCTCACGATACCGGTTTTGTAGCCGCTCCTTCGTTCGGGCGGAAGTACAGTCCCCCTCAAAAGTTGGGATAGTATTTATGGTAAGACTAGGTACATGTAGGCCCTACTTTGAGTTCAACATTGACCAAGTGATCCACTGTCAATAGGATGCTAGAAGATTTTGGCAAATTACAGTAAGTTTGCCTTGGTCTTCCTTCAGTAATAAATGAAATGCAGCTACCCTTGTCTTAAAATAAATTATAGGCCTAGTTGAAATGTACAAAGTCGTTCACTTTATACAATACTTAACACAATAGGCTATATAGCCTACTGCTCGGGTCCAAGCTCCGTGAACTGAGAGGAATATGGATCGCGGACTCTGAGGAGTGATGGTGACGAGTGATGAGGATTGCCGGTCCGTGCGTAGTAACAGAACCAAATACATTGGACGGTGACTCACTCACCCATTCACAACACCATAGTGGTTTGAGCAACGGCCCTATGTTAGCAGTAATTGAATAGACATGAATTCCAGATAACACAGCAGGCTGTTGACAGGCCCTTCTCTTCCCGCCTGCCACTTCACTTCACTCCACAAGTTCTCAGAGCTTGGACGCGAGCAGTACTTGCCACCACCTTCAAGTGCAACAAAGCCCACTCTGTTGCACAAATGATAGGCCTACTTCGTTATCAATACCAGATAACTTACCAACTTTTACACAGTAAAACTTAAATTTATTGTGCATTTTAGACCATCCTCCCTTTTCATCACTTTTAACACCTTAGCTTATTGACAATATATCATTTATGATACACATATCTTTCTGGGAGTTGTTGGGAGTCGTTTCACAATCTCTTCATACTCAATAACCACTGCTGCACCGCAATAATTGTTATTTCATGGAAATAATGCATTTTCCTTTACTTACGGATGCCATCTTGGACAGTCATGTGACATATTAGAAAGAAAATAAAGGGATTCTGCCTTTTCAATACTTATATTGAACCTACTCAAAGGTACATGTTTCGAAGGTAAAACTCCTTCTTCCTCAGCATGTACATAAAAATAACAAAGATAAATTACCTTTATAAGAACATACGTTACATGGATAAAGATTTGTGAAATAAATAATATGAACCTCAATTACAGACATTATGAGTCATGTGACACCCGAAAGACAATCATGTGACTACGTTACCAACTTGAATAAAGAAATTCACCACACGCCTTCGCTACTGAACCCATGTACCATGGCCTCAAAAGGGAGTCGAATCCATGTACTTTGAGAAAGGAATGAAAGAATCATACAGTCTCTAAGGGAACGGAGAGAGATTTCCAGCCAGGATTATAGCCTAACATTGTGCAAGCGCTAGGGCCAGGTGTTCCTTAGATGAGCTCATGCCTCTTGACATTTATAAGGAGCCAGTCATGGATATTATTAGAACGAGTGGAAAGTTTTGACTGTAAGACGAAGAAGCTGGACTCGGAAATTGCTCTTACGTTGCAGGAATATGGCAACCTCGCTGCTGAGTCAGAACAGGAATAATTAAATTTAACCCGTTTACGAGTATAAAAATAAGTAAACAGATACAGTACGGTGAATCATTTTGGATTAGAGATTTTTGTGTAAAGATAAACCTTGTAAAAATTGCACAGGAAAAAACTGCAAACGCAAGTAGACGTCATTGGGGGTTCACCGAGACCCAAGGAGTGGGAGAATAAAAAAAGAACAGCACCACCCACACAGTTGAGGACGAGAAATTAATTAATATCTCGGAAATGCACGATCGATTTCTATGGACAGGAAGATTATTTTACGTTTGGAAGACGAGCTTTCTGGAGATACGATTTTTATAATTGTGCGACAATTAGTTCAAAAGTTGGTCACGAAAAGGACTAGAGTTTTATCTTTTTTTGGCTGAAAGGTATAAAACTCCTGGCCTCACCAAGCCAATCATGCAGTTATTCTGACAGCCCGTGAGGGGGTGTTACTCTGCATCAGTGCATGCAGTCTACGAGAGCCCGTGAGGGGAACGTCACGCTGTATCAGTACATGCAGTATTAGTCCGTCCAGGGGGGCGTTACGCTGGAGCATCATAATCATTCAGTCTACGAGCATTCCGTGAGCGGAAGTGCTGCACCACATCGTATACGCAGTATTCAAGAGCCCGTGAGGGGGACGTTAAGCTGTATTAGACATCGATCCAGAGCCTGTGGGAGGCTATGCTACAAGTTCACCGAGTGTAGACCAGTTACGATATAAGTACGCTACGCTGAGGGTTAGCAGTTCGAGACTTTGAAGAGTCCTAATTTATAAAGAACATTAAATATACGGACTTTAAAGCAATATCGCCAAAGTAAGACACAGCGATCAGTAGGGAACTTCGAGTTCCAGAAGAACACTAGTTCAATACAGTTACGAAGTTATAAGAACTCCAACAAATAAACGGCGTTACGTCTAGTAAAGACATTGTTAAAGACATTAAGTCCTGTAAAGGACAAGAATAAACAGTAATTACGATCGCGAAAGATAGAAGTTCAAGCGAAAGGAACTTAGGTTCGAAACCAGAGGGAAACGTACTCTAGTGAGAAAACGTCAAAAATATACGATAGACAGTATACGGTCCTCGAAGGGAGGCCAAGATATAGAAACTATAGGGTACAATAGACAGTATACGGTCCTCGAAGGGAGGCCAAGATATAGAAACTATAGGGTACGATAGACAGTATACGGTCCTCGAAGGGAGGCCAAGATATAGAAACTATAGGGTACGATAGACCACCATATATAAATAGAGGTGACGGCAAAGAAAAGACATTTATCGCCTAGTTAAAGCAGATAAAGTAAAGCCGAGTAATAGACAATAGAAGCGGTTTTGAGAGACTGAAACCAGTAGTTTTCATTGTAGGAGAGAGCAACTTTGAACGAGTAAAATCACACGTCCAATGCAGGTCGATAGGATTCACATCAGGGATCATCAACAGCCGACAGAAATTGTCAAAATCGTTGAGATACACCCGTGTGATAGGAGTGAAGTGTAAATATTGTAAGAAAAGAAATAAGAGTATCATTTTAAGTGTTTTAGGTAAAGTGAAAGCGTTTTATGCACAGTGATATGTGTTATAATATGTGTTCAAAACGGATACACCAGTGTATAAAAAAAATGTTGTCAGTGTTAAATATAGTGAATATGTGTCAAGAAATTTCTGTACATAAGATGAGATTGTACAATATGGAGTAGGTCAAGAAGGTGGGCCAAAATGTCACATCAAACGAGAATAAAGGTCAGAAAGCGACCTTAAACATGTAAGTAAAGATTTTCATTATGTTTTGGTGTCGGGAAAAATTTTGTGTACAATTCCACCGGAGTTTTGAGTAGAAGGGATGTTTTTAAATGAATAATAACTAAATAAGAACGCGATCTGAACGAAAATAAAGTTTTAAGAAATAATAAATAATTATGTGAAATAATAAATCCTGTAGAGGAAATGCATGGAATAAAATGTCAGTATTTAATGAATGTTATAAAAGCAAGCGTGATAATAATAATTATAACAAAGATGTTTACATAAAGGTAAATTTGAATTATATGAAAGAAATAGCTTTTGAGCTTTTGTAAGGAATGAAAACATGATGTAAATAACAAGGTAAAGAAATCTAAATAAAGATTAAATTGAATGATATAAAAATATAGAGCGTTGAAGCCTTAACAAATGTATAAGACATGATGCGAATGCATGTTCTTAAAAAGGGAGCGATTTATTGTCAACGGAAAAGATTAATATAAGAATTAAGATATGTATCAATTGTTGCTATGAAATTTATCAGTTCTTTGGAAGACATTCGGCCGTAAAGTATGTGTAGCGTAATGGAACGCAATTAAATAAAAAGTCACGCTAGGAACGCGTAAAAGTTAAAGTACTTGGTAAATTACTTATGGAGGGTAGTTGATTGCAGTGAATTGAGATATGTTGTAAGTCCTCTAATTGTGACGTAGATCACGAGGCCATGTGTGTATTATTTAAAAGGGAGCTAATGTATGGTATTATTGAGCGTATGTCATGTAGGCCACGGCCGACTTTAAATCGCGTCTTGTATAAGTCCTCCAAATGTGGAAATGTTCCCGAGGCATGTTAAGAGATTCGAACCTAGAATCCTTTTGTTGTTAAAGCCCCTAATTATTCGTCGTAGAATGTGTATTAATCTTCCCAATCAATGAGGACCCTCTCATAATTAATAAATGCCAAGGTTACGAAAGTGGTTTATGAGCCAAAGAATATTGTTGAATGAAAATAAGCAAGTAAAAGCCAGGGCTCTCCACAGAACTGAGAATAATGTGAAGGTTTCTTTTAAAGCATTGAAGAGAGCTGCCACCGTAAGTTAGGCAGAGAGTCGCTTTCCTTGTCATAAATCACGCCCGAGTATAATGGCCTGACCCTCATAGAGCGAGGGTGGGTAAAAACCGTCTTGTAAGATGTATTAAATACACCGTGAGTGTTTAAAGTTGTTAATGACCCGGGCGTTGAACCGAGGTCCTTGTAGATTGATATTATCGCTTGCCAATTCAGATCGTAGTTTTCTTATGTGATAATGGTCTTATAAGACAAATGAATTAAATAAAATCCCTATTGTAATATTGTATGGAAAAGAAGGAATCCACGAGTTTTGTGAAGATAACTAGGTTTCGGGAGTGATCATAGTTTTTGACTTTGTCAAGTAATCTTTATAACTCTGGAGTACACAAATAGTTTTCCCGATCACCGTAGTGAATTTGCAAAACTTGAGAGAGATAGTAAATACGGAGAACATGTGATATGCCCAAATATTGAAGTGAATAATTAACATGTAATTTTAAATGTAATTATATATTTGTTTTGATGATAAGAAAAGATAAAAATAATTCTTGAGGTGTACAAAAATATGACACCATTATTATGGGAAAGTATCGAGCCAAAGAAGCTCGTAGTTATTTGGAACTTTATGATAAGTACTTTATGGAAGTGAAAATAATCGTGAATTGTTGGTTTTAAAGAAAACCATGTGTTTTAATCTAATATTTGTTTTATTTTTATGCTATTCCTTGTTCACTTTGGACAAGTAGAATGATATTGGTCAGTAGTTTATGTGTTTATTTGTTTGTAGCGCCATAATTTTTGATTAATTAAATGTGTTAAAATAGGAGTTGATTTTGTTGTTATTTTTGCAAGTGTATCCTCTATTTAATCCAAAATATGTAAGTCACAGAGTGGGAGAACTTACCGCAGCCCCGAAAAATCCCGAATTGAGCAATGCTGGCATACTGTGATTTGCATATTTCTTGCTGCAAGGGCACAGGGGGGTGAATAGAAGTACTGTGCTTGGATTAATAATTAGAGGAACACTAAAGACGGTCGATTCATGTAAAAGTAAAGTAATGATAGGAGTAGCTACAACGTATAATGTTAACTGACCGCATGGGTCCCTAGAAACTCCCACCGAGCAGCCCTGGATATAAACAACCCCCTATCACCTTTCATGGCGCCCAGTACGCAGGGCTGAGTTTTCCTAGGGAAAACCCGAGTTTTCTCAAAAAATCAAAATTTTCTGAATTTTAAATACTTCCATAAAGGTCTTTGAGTTTGAATAAGAATATCAAAAGGGTAGGGTGTAGTAAACACCCGTACCAAAGTAAATTTTTAAAGAAATTGGGACACAATGGTTCAGATTACTATCTCTCAAGCATGTTCTAGCGATGTGGCATTAGTAGCCCACTATATTCTAATAAGATGGCATTGAGTGAAGAGATGCAACGGCTTTTGGAGGCTATAAAAGCCGATAACAATGAGAAGTTGGAGGCTATAAACAATACATTGGGCCTCCAAAAGGATGAAAATAACAAAGTGTTCGAATCCATAAATGAGAGTCTAGAGTCACTAAAAACTGAGTGCTAATATGGGAACTAAATTAGTAGATATCGAAGCTAAAAGTGATAACATGGGAACTAAATTAGAAGCTATCGAGGCCGACGGTATAAAAATGAATAAGGAACTGACGGCTGAGATAGAAAGCAAATTCAATAGTATAAAAACAGAAAATTCAAACCATTTTTTAGCACAATCCAAGGTTTTGGAGGAAACAATGAATAATAAATTTCAAGGGTTTGACACTAAGTTTGAGAGTAAGTTAACTGAGTTAAAAGAGGAAAATAAAGGATTTCATTCAGGATTGCAAGCACAAATAAATACTATGAACAAAAATATGGGAGAATCACAAAATGAATGCCGAGAAAATTTTAAAATTTTAGAGGATAATTTTGGTACTATAGAAACTAAATTAAATAGCATGGAAAAAGCATGTAAAGAAAATGTAGAGGAATGTGAAAAGAAACTTGTAACCCAGATCCAAGGTGTGCAGAAAAAATTAGAAGCTCAGATAAAATCTAACAGCGATATCTGTAAAACATCCCGGGATGAAATAAAACAAAGTGTGAATGAGCTAGGAACCCGATTTGGAAAGGTTGAGGAGAAAGTAGGGACCCTCGAGAATAAAATCGGTGTAGTTCAGACCGAAGTAACTGAGATGAAAAATCAAAATCAAAAGGATGCGCGGGATATGAAATGTCAATTTGAGCTGTTTACCGGGCAGGTAGATGATAACTTAAAGAAGTATGAGGGTGAAATAAATCGAAGATTAGGTATATACGAGGGGCATCTCCAGAGTGAAAGAAAACAACGAGAGGACGAAAATAAGGAAAGTACCCATAAGATAGATGAAATAAGTCAGGGTATTAATGATGTTCAGGGAACCATCGGAACATTAAAGGTCGAAGTAGGAAAAACTCATATGGAAGTAGGCCAGATCCAAAATGACTTGATGATATTATATAAGAGTCAAGGGAAAACTGAGGAAAAACTGGAAGGAATTAAAGTAAATATGGTCAAAGGACAAAGAGAGATGGAGAAAAAGATAAAGGAAATACGAGAAGACCTGGATACCAGAGGTGACGTTAAACCAGAAATTATAACAGAACAGGTCAGGGTCATCAAGAAAGAGGTAGAAGAACACTTAAATGAAATCAGGAATAGCTTCAGGAACGACAAAAACCAACTCAAACAAGAACTGGAAACCAGTAAGAAAAATCAGGAAAGAATTCAAAATGAATTAGGATCCCGGTTGGAGAGGACTGAACATAAGAACAGTCAAATGGAAATCCAACTCATGGCTAATGAAGAAAGTGCCCGAAGGGGAAGGAAATTAGAATTTGAGAATCAGGAGGAGTTTCCAAAGACAGGATGGGTAGATTCCCGTGAACAAGGCACAGATACCGATAGGGACTTAGGAGGGGAGAGCCCTTACAAGAACCCAGGATATCCGATGGCGATGTCAACCCCATACATGAACCAGACAAATGGTCAGATAATAAACATTATCAAATCGAATGAGGACAGACCGGTAAAATTTACGGGTAATAACATGTCAATTACTCCAAAATACTGGCTAAAGGAAGTCGCAGAGTACTTAAAACGAAATGAAGGTTCCTCAGGATCGGAGACTGAGAGCTATTGAGAAGTTGTTGGCAGGTGATTGTCTCACCTGGTTCAGAAGCTTCAGGTACACCTTTGATACGGTGGAAGGCTTTAGAGAAGCCTTTTTAAAACGATATTGGGCAGCAGACGTCCAGGAGAATTTGAGGCTGGATCTGTACTCTAGGAAGTACAGCACAAATGCACCAACTAAGTACTCGGAATTTTTTACCGCTCAGCTGTGTAAATTCCGCGAACTTGACATTGCTCCAGCTGAGAACGACCTGTGTGCCGCCATTGCAAGACAACTTCCATATGAGATTCAGAGGCTGTTAATCTCATCCAAAGCCAGAAGTGCTGTGGAAGTGGAGAGTGTATTACGTCAATTAGACATGACGACGTCACACGTAACTCCTAGGCACCAAAGACAGACTGAACAGGTACACATGGCCAGCAGTCAGGAAACCAGTGAAAAACCATCGACCAGGAATCAGTCCACCAGTACTGATACTCAAGGACTAGGTCGAGAGTATGGGCACCAAGAGCCTAGAGGAATACAGCCATACCACAGAGGAGGATATCGAGGAAGAAATCCTAGGAATACGGGTTATAGGCAACAAGAGAGCCAACCCTATAACAATAACCATCAGAGGCAAGAAAACAGAAAGAAATGGGAGAATTATCCCCGAAGGAACGTAAGGCCAGAGGTCGGGCCGAAATAGAGGAAAGATATCAGGAAAGTCTTCGTTACATGAACGAACGACCAGACGAACCTGAAAGGCAAAAAGTCCGTTGGAGTGAGGCAATCAAGAACCGGAAATCACCCGACCGACTAGATGGAGCTCAAAGCTTGGAACTACAAGCTCAGTTAAAGAATGAGGGAAAAGGGAGCCCTCAGGATAAAAAAAAACTCCAAATTTAAATCGTCAAAAGTGGAAACATACCAGGAGCTGGGAGGAGGTAGAAATTGTGAATTGGATAGCAAGACCAGATGAGCTAATTAATGAGGATGTGGAAGGAATCCCACCTATCAAAAGAGAATTACCCATAATTATGCTAAGAATAGAAGGATTACTGGTCAGGGCATTGATTGATACCGGATCAACAATAAGTTTAATTACGCAAACCCTTCTGAATGAATTGGAAACAAGAGGCCGCGTATTAAAAATCCCCACATCAAGTGTAAAGATTAAGGGAATTATCCCTGAAAAATCTTTAACATGCAAATTTCAGGTATACATTGATCTGATCATGGGTAACGCTGAAATTTCGCAATGCTTTTTGCTGGTAAATCAATTACCGTATAATGTCATATTAGGTATTGATTTTATCCGTGAGAACAAGGTCATCATAGACCTAGCGCAAAACTGCATTAGAATCCAAAGAGAGGATGTGGATGAACAAAACATTAACCTACAGGAACAGGATGTGAAAATAGGAGAACAGGTATGGCATGGGGAAGAAGTAACGGAAGAAGGTTGTAAGGACAGAGAAAGGATATTTGAGGTCCTCAACATAGAACTCGAAGATGATTTGGAAACCGAGTTCGAGACCAACCTGTCAGGAAAAGTAGAGGAAGCCAAAGTTAACCTCGAAAACAAGGAACAATTAAAGGAATTATTATTGAATTTTAGGGACGTATTTGATTCCAAGCCAGGGAAGATTGAAAATTTTAAATACGCGTTCCAAGTCAATGATTGGGCACCGTTCAGACAAAAACCATACCCGGTTGCGGAAAAACATTACCCACAAACTAAGAAAACACTGCAGGAGATGATGAATGCAGGTGTTATAGAAAAGATGGCGACACCATATGTTAGTCCATTAGTGATTGTGAGCAAACCGGATGGCTCAGTAAGGGTGTGTCTAGATGCCAGAAATTTAAATGCAAAAATCATACCAGAAAATGATTCGGCACCACCCATAAAAGAAATACTGAGGAAGTTCAAAGGTAAGAAGATTTTCACCAATATTAACATGACTTCTTCGTATCATCATCTCGAACTGGAAGAGAAAACCAGCTTGTTGACTGGATTTCAGTTCGACCAACAAACCTATTGTTTTAGGAGATGTCCGTTTGGATTGAAGACCGCGGGATCTGCCTTAATAAGAGCGCTTGATCGAAACCTGTCAGAGGAAGTGAAAGAGTGCACTATCCGTTATGTGGATGATATTTTGCTTACCTCGGAGAATATTGAGGAACATTTAGAAAAATTGAAGAAATTATTGGAAGACTTAAGAAGGGCAAATTTTAAAATCAATTTAAAGAAGTCAAATTTTTGTCAAAGACAAGTAACATTTTTAGGGCATGTGATTGATAAGGATGGTGTTAAACCAAATCCATGCAAATTGGAATCGATAAGGGATTTTCCAAGGCCTTTGAAAGTGAAGAACGTTCACCAGTTTTTGGGATTGATTGGGTTCTTCTCAGGACATTGTCCATCATACACAAAAACTGTTGCACCACTACAGGACCTTCTGAAGAAGGGGGGCAAGTGGAAATGGACGGAGGAAACGGAAAAAGCATTCGTGGAGGCCAAGGAAATGCTCTTAAACTATGTGAAGCTAGGATATCCTGATTTTAATCAGAAATTTATAATTCAAACAGATGCATCCCAGATTGGAATAGGGGCAATGCTATATCAGGAAAACCCGGATAACCCTGATAAGAAAAATGATATAGCTTTCACAAGTCGGAGACTGAAACCACACGAGAAAAATTATACGATCAGCGAAATCGAGCTGTTAGCGATATTGCACGCGCTGCAATATTGGCGAAAGATCGTATATGGGTTTCAGGTCATTCTAAGAACGGATCATAAAGCCTTAACCTTTTTGATGAAGACTGATCTATCAAGTCAAAGGTTGATGCATTGGGCTTTATACATTCAACAGTTTGATGTAAAGATAGAATACTGCCCAGGAAAAGAAAATATAGTTCCAGACTACTTAAGTAGACAGCCAGAGTCCACAGAAGAAGAAGTAATGGCTATTGATTTGGAAGACAGGGATCAGAGTACTCTAAATGAGTTAAGGAGCATTAGTCAACGACAACGTGAGGATCCCTGGATGAACATGCTCATATCTTTCCTCGAAGGAAGTTTGATAAGGGGAACACCAGCGTACACAGAAGCTAATAAGATAGCTCAAGATTACACATTTTATAATGGATTATTATATAAGTTTGTGGACTCTGACCATACACGATTAAGGATTGTTGTACCTGCAATTCTGCAGAGGAAAATAGTATGGCTAGCCCATAGATCGTTCGGACATATGGGAGTCAACAAAACAGTCTCGATGCTGAAAGAAGCATTTGTATGGCCGAGACTGAGAGAAACTGTAAGGGACACGCTAAAGACATGTGATTTATGTCAAAGGATCAAACCAAATGCATTTCTGATGAGACAAAAGCCTATACCATTGTTGCCCGAAAGGCCAGGTCAAATCATATCTACTGATAACTTCGGACCTTTGCCAAAGGCAAGAAGAGGAAATCGACACATAATGGTGGCTATGGATGTCTTCACTAAAATGGTTGTCCTTGCTCCCATACAGAAGACTAGTACCAAACAGGTGTTAAAACGACTCAAAGAAAAAGTGATACCGATTCTGGGAAAACCTGAGAATTTGTTGTCGGATCACGGTAGTTGTTTCACCAGTGTAGAGTTCAGACAAGAATTAGAAAGACTTGGAATACGTCAGATTTTGTCAAGTATTCGCCATCCTGAGGCAAATCCTGTAGAAAGAGTGATGAGGGAGACGGCCAAGTAATGTAGGATATACTGTGCCGAAGAAAATGGGAAGTGGATAGATATCTTGGATATTATTGAATTTTGCATAAACAACACAATCCATGAATCTACGGGAGAGATACCAATAACGTTACATCGGAATGAGCAACCAGAGAGACCTTGGAGTCTGGTAATTCCTAGGCCAGTAGACGCTCAGCCTGGAAGAGATGTACGTATAAGAAGAGCCTTTGAGCATCTAAAAGCTCAAGCCGACAGGAGACAAAGAAGAAATAGGCACAAGAGGTATCATCGGCCATTATTAGCAGGGGAAATGGTGTTAGTAAAAAGACCCGCCATTTCGGATCCAGGGAACCGCGTGTACAAAAAGTTCCAGAAAATGTACCACGGACCGTATCAAATAATAAGGGATTTGAGAAATAACGCCTATAGAATTCGGCACTGTGAAACGAATCATGAAGTGACCATGAATTCAGCAAATTTAAAAGTGTATTACCCTCCCGAAGACTTCGATGAAGCCAATGAACAAGCCCTGGTTATGGAAACATTTAGAGATGAAGAATCCAATTTTGATAGAAACAAGAATGAGATAGAAAAAGGAAACAGAGCTCAAACATTCGAGTGCGAATGCGAATTGGAGAAATTATATTGGGAAATAAAAGAAATAATTGATTTTATTGAGGAAGAAAATTTCAATTTAAGGAAGGAGAATGATGAAATAAGGGAACGGGTAGGGATAGACCACACCCGTAAAGAAGAATGAGGTTCTGGAAACCTGATATCCAGACAAATAAAAAGGAGAAAGAAAGGGTAGGGACAGAGCGTACCCAACCGACACAATTACCGGATATGACTTAAAAAGATGAAAGAAATCAAATTATCGTGGGATTTTTTTAGGAATAAAGAAACAAAAAGGACGGAGAACGTTATAATGGCTTCGACTATTAAAGGAAAAATAAGATTTTTATAAATAATTGAAATAAATTTCCTCAAAATTTTTCGAAAATTTATTTACCTAAGGAGGGGAGAGATGAACCCATGTACCATGGCCTCAAAAGGGAGTCGAATCCATGTACTTTGAGAAAGGAATGAAAGAATCATACAGTCTCTAAGGGAACGGAGAGAGATTTCCAGCCAGGATTATAGCCTAACATTGTGCAAGCGCTAGGGCCAGGTGTTCCTTAGATGAGCTCATGCCTCTTGACATTTATAAGGAGCCAGTCATGGATATTATTAGAACGAGTGGAAAGTTTTGACTGTAAGACGAAGAAGCTGGACTCGGAAATTGCTCTTACGTTGCAGGAATATGGCAACCTCGCTGCTGAGTCAGAACAGGAATAATTAAATTTAACCCGTTTACGAGTATAAAAATAAGTAAACAGATACAGTACGGTGAATCATTTTGGATTAGAGATTTTTGTGTAAAGATAAACCTTGTAAAAATTGCACAGGAAAAAACTGCAAACGCAAGTAGACGTCATTGGGGGTTCACCGAGACCCAAGGAGTGGGAGAATAAAAAAAGAACAGCACCACCCACACAGTTGAGGACGAGAAATTAATTAATATCTCGGAAATGCACGATCGATTTCTATGGACAGGAAGATTATTTTACGTTTGGAAGACGAGCTTTCTGGAGATACGATTTTTATAATTGTGCGACAATTAGTTCAAAAGTTGGTCACGAAAAGGACTAGAGTTTTATCTTTTTTTGGCTGAAAGGTATAAAACTCCTGGCCTCACCAAGCCAATCATGCAGTTATTCTGACAGCCCGTGAGGGGGTGTTACTCTGCATCAGTGCATGCAGTCTACGAGAGCCCGTGAGGGGAACGTCACGCTGTATCAGTACATGCAGTATTAGTCCGTCCAGGGGGGCGTTACGCTGGAGCATCATAATCATTCAGTCTACGAGCATTCCGTGAGCGGAAGTGCTGCACCACATCGTATACGCAGTATTCAAGAGCCCGTGAGGGGGACGTTAAGCTGTATTAGACATCGATCCAGAGCCTGTGGGAGGCTATGCTACAAGTTCACCGAGTGTAGACCAGTTACGATATAAGTACGCTACGCTGAGGGTTAGCAGTTCGAGACTTTGAAGAGTCCTAATTTATAAAGAACATTAAATATACGGACTTTAAAGCAATATCGCCAAAGTAAGACACAGCGATCAGTAGGGAACTTCGAGTTCCAGAAGAACACTAGTTCAATACAGTTACGAAGTTATAAGAACTCCAACAAATAAACGGCGTTACGTCTAGTAAAGACATTGTTAAAGACATTAAGTCCTGTAAAGGACAAGAATAAACAGTAATTACGATCGCGAAAGATAGAAGTTCAAGCGAAAGGAACTTAGGAACTTAGGTTCGAAACCAGAGGGAAACGTACTCTAGTGAGAAAACGTCAAAAATATACGATAGACAGTATACGGTCCTCGAAGGGAGGCCAAGATATAGAAACTATAGGGTACAATAGACAGTATACGGTCCTCGAAGGGAGGCCAAGATATAGAAACTATAGGGTACGATAGACAGTATACGGTCCTCGAAGGGAGGCCAAGATATAGAAACTATAGGGTACGATAGACCACCATATATAAATAGAGGTGACGGCAAAGAAAAGACATTTATCGCCTAGTTAAAGCAGATAAAGTAAAGCCGAGTAATAGACAATAGAAGCGGTTTTGAGAGACTGAAACCAGTAGTTTTCATTGTAGGAGAGAGCAACTTTGAACGAGTAAAATCACACGTCCAATGCAGGTCGATAGGATTCACATCAGGGATCATCAACAGCCGACAGAAATTGTCAAAATCGTTGAGATACACCCGTGTGATAGGAGTGAAGTGTAAATATTGTAAGAAAAGAAATAAGAGTATCATTTTAAGTGTTTTAGGTAAAGTGAAAGCGTTTTATGCACAGTGATATGTGTTATAATATGTACAAGAGTATCATTTTTAGTGTTTTAATGTGTGTTCAAAACGGATACACCAGTGTATAAAAAAAATGTTGTCAGTGTTAAATATAGTGAATATGTGTCAAGAAATTTCTGTACATAAGATGAGATTGTACAATATGGAGTAGGTCAAGAAGGTGGGCCAAAATGTCACATCAAACGAGAATAAAGGTCAGAAAGCGACCTTAAACATGTAAGTAAAGATTTTCATTATGTTTTGGTGTCGGGAAAAATTTTGTGTACAATTCCACCGGAGTTTTGAGTAGAAGGGATGTTTTTAAATGAATAATAACTAAATAAGAACGCGATCTGAACGAAAATAAAGTTTTAAGAAATAATAAATAATTATGTGAAATAATAAATCCTGTAGAGGAAATGCATGGAATAAAATGTCAGTATTTAATGAATGTTATAAAAGCAAGCGTGATAATAATAATTATAACAAAGATGTTTACATAAAGGTAAATTTGAATTATATGAAAGAAATAGCTTTTGAGCTTTTGTAAGGAATGAAAACATGATGTAAATAACAAGGTAAAGAAATCTAAATAAAGATTAAATTGAATGATATAAAAATATAGAGCGTTGAAGCCTTAACAAATGTATAAGACATGATGCGAATGCATGTTCTTAAAAAGGGAGCGATTTATTTTCAACGGAAAAGATTAATATAAGAATTAAGATATGTATCAATTGTTACTATGAAATTTATCAGTTCTTTGGAAGACATTCGGCCGTAAAGTATGTGTAGCGTAATGGAACGCAATTAAATAAAAAGTCACGCTAGGAACGCGTAAAAGTTAAAGTACTTGGTAAATTACTTATGGAGGGTAGTTGATTGCAGTGAATTGAGATATGTTGTAAGTCCTCTAATTGTGACGTAGATCACGAGGCCATGTGTGTATTATTTAAAAGGGAGCTAATGTATGGTATTATTGAGCGTATGTCATGTAGGCCACGGCCGACTTTAAATCGCGTCTTGTATAAGTCCTCCAAATGTGGAAATGTTCCCGAGGCATGTTAAGAGATTCGAACCTAGAATCCTTTTGTTGTTAAAGCCCCTAATTATTCGTCGTAGAATGTGTATTAATCTTCCCAATCAATGAGGACCCTCTCATAATTAATAAATGCCAAGGTTACGAAAGTGGTTTATGAGCCAAAGAATATTGTTGAATGAAAATAAGCAAGTAAAAGCCAGGGCTCTCCACAGAACTGAGAATAATGTGAAGGTTTGTTTTAAAGCATTGAAGAGAGCTGCCACCGTAGGTTAGGCAGAGAGTCGCTTTCCTTGTCATAAATCACGCCCGAGTATAATGGCCTGACCCTCATAGAGCGAGGGTGGGTAAAAACCGTCTTGTAAGATGTATTAAATACACCGTGAGTGTTTAAAGTTGTTAATGACCCGGGCGTTGAACCGAGGTCCTTGTAGATTGATATTATCGCTTGCCAATTCAGATCGTAGTTTTCTTATGTGATAATGGTCTTATAAGACAAATGAATTAAATAAAATCCCTATTGTAATATTGTATGGAAAAGAAGGAATCCACGAGTTTTGTGAAGATAACTAGGTTTCGGGAGTGATCATAGTTTTTGACTTTGTCAAGTAATCTTTATAACTCTGGAGTACACAAATAGTTTTCCCGATCACCGTAGTGAATTTGCAAAACTTGAGAGAGATAGTAAATACGGAGAACATGTGATATGCCCAAATATTGAAGTGAATAATTAACATGTAATTTTAAATGTAATTATATATTTGTTTTGATGATAAGAAAAGATAAAAATAATTCTTGAGGTGTACAAAAATATGACACCATTATTATGGGAAAGTATCGAGCCAAAGAAGCTCGTAGTTATTTGGAACTTTAAGATAAGTACTTTATGGAAGTGAAAATAATCGTGAATTGTTGGTTTTAAAGAAAACCATGTATTTTAATCTAATATTTGTTTTATTTTTATGCTATTCCTTGTTCACTTTGGACAAGTAGAATGATATTGGTCAGTAGTTTATGTGTTTATTTGTTTGTAGCGCCATAATTTTTGATTAATTAAATGTGTTAAAATAGGAGTTGATTTTGTTGTTATTTTTGCAAGTGTATCCTCTATTTAATCCAAAATATGTAAGTCACAGAGTGGGAGAACTTACCGCAGCCCCGAAAAATCCCGAATTGAGCAATGCTGGCATACTGTGATTTGCATATTTCTTGCTGCAAGGGCACACTACTAAGTTAGGCACTGTCTTGCGGAAAATTACTGCTAGTACCACAAGCAAGGGGGTCTGGGGCGTAAGCCCCAGGTTAGGTTTGTTTATGTATGTAAAACATTAATAAGATAGAATTTAGGTAACACTTCGGGAGTGATGAACTAAGTAGAAAACTAGTTAAATTAGTCGAAATACCTTGTGTAATGATGAATAATAATTGTAGGAGTGATGTGGTAATAGATGTTGTCTCCTCCGCTGACTATAACCCACCCACCTTCCCCAATTAATAACACGACTTATATAGTGAAATTTCAGTTGTGTCGTCCATTGTAGGCGTGGCTTATTTGACAAATAAGATATTGCCAACCCCACGTATACGGTAAACACAGCCGTGTGTTGTATGTTTTGAGTGGAGTGAGCGATGTGAGCGCGCTCGCTTATTTCTGTTTCTATAGGGACATCCTGAAATAGCTGCAACAGATAGCGCACAGGTACTATGTGGAATCATTTTGTTCTTTATTTCAAATAGCATTTAACAAATACACACAATTGACTGTTACAAACTATTTAAAATGAAAATTTACTGTATTTTCAACTCGTCATTCTTCAAATTCGATGTGTATAGAATTCCAACGGAAGGCAAATCAATTGAGTCCCACATAGAACAGTTACGCCATCTGGCGGAAAATTTTCGCATACGATATCCCTATTCTCTGGTGTTGCGATTGTTGATACTCGTATTCGAAGGGCAAAACCCTAATTCTATGTTATTAATGTTTTACATACAAAAACAAACCTAACCCCCAGACCCCCTTGCTTGTGGTACTAGCAGTAATTTTCGGCCTGGCAGTACCTAACCTAGTAGCAGACATAAATTCTATGTTATTAATATTTTACAAACAAAAACAAACCTAACCTTGGGCTTACGCCCCAGAGGTAAGAATAGTTATAAAAGAGCTAAAAAATAAATTCTGTGCTGGCATTGATGGCATCCCTGATGCAATTTTAAAGAAATGTGCAGAAAATATAATAAATCCACTTACGCACTTAATAAACAGTTCAATTCTCTCAGGAACTTACCCGGATATTTTGAAGTTATCAAAAGTAATTCCAGTGCACAAAAACGGTTCAAAAGATGAATTAGATAACTATCGTCCTATTACCTTACCAACTGGTATTGCAAAAATTGTGGAAAGAATTATGTATAAGAGACTGATAAGTTTCATAGAAAAAAATAAAATATTATCAAACTCACAACATGGATTTAGAACGGAAAAATCTACACAGACAGCAATTTACGAATGTAGTAATAGTATACTGAAATTAATTGACAATAAGGAACATGTAACTGGCCTATTCTTGGATTTATCGAAAGCATTTGATGTTGTAGACCATAAAATCCTCCTTACCAAACTAAATCAATATGGTGTTAGAGGTCTAGCTAATAAATGGATAGAGTTTTACTTAACAAGGCGTAAACAAATAGTAAGCTTGAGACACAAGGATGATGGAACCAAATTACTTAATGAAACATTGTCCAATGAGGGAATTATTGAATTTGGAGTACCCCAGGGATCGGTTTTGGGCCCACTACTCTTTCTTCTATATATCAATGATATAACACAGAACGTTCATTCACATAAAGAAATTTTGTTTGCGGACGATACAACACTCGTAATAAAAGGTGAAACTAAACAGGTCATACAGCAGTCTGCTGACTCCGTTACAGGAGAGTTAACCAAATGGTCACAAGATAATCGCCTCATAATAAACTATAAAAAGACAGTATGTCTAAATTTCCACACTATACAGAATAGGAATCCTGCGATGCCCAATATAACATTAAATGGTCATCAAATAGAAAATAAATCAGAAACAAAGTTTTTAGGACTATGGATACAACAAGACTTGAAATGGAATAAACATATACAATATCTGGTTGAACTATACCTTCCGATACACCCGTATCTGGAGAATATTTAGGGAGATCAGTGACGTCACCGTGATCTCACGGCTGACGTATTGCTATCGGTAACGCTATTGGTTGGCTGACGTATTGCTATCGGTACCGCTATTGGTTGGCTGACGTATTGCTATTGGTAACGCTATTGGTTGTCAGCTGATTACTACGTCAGTTCCTTGGTCAGTTCGTCGCGAGATTTTCCTGGAGTCGGTTCGCCATTTTTGTATCGTCATGCGATCGCGTTTTCTAAGCGTAATATTAAAATAAATATTCCCGTGAATAACCTGTAAAATAAGATTTTGATATTAGCAGTGTCGTGTGCTCGATTGTGTTGACGATTTGTATTAAAATTGTTTAAATCCTGAAGTTGTTGCATTAAACTAAAAGCCTTTACTTGTGGTGGAAAATCTGTGCTTCTGCTTTTACATGTGGAATAATACAGCATTTGGAATATATCGGTGAGTTTTTACGTTGTTCATACATATATTTTGGTTGTTGAATTTAATATGAAAGTTGTTTAAACGATAATATTACGTCAGGAACGGTGTTGGGGAATACGCCTGTTCAAATAGGAATGGATTTAGACAAATTGGCATGTATATGTGGAATAATACAGCATTTGGAATATTTCGGTGTGTTTTTACGTTGTTCATACATATATTTTGGTTTTTGAATTTAATATGAAAGTTGTTTAAACGATAATATTACGTCAGGAACGGTGTTCGGGAATACGCCTGTTAAAATAGGAATGGATTTAGACAAATTGGCATGTACATGAACACCTGTAAAATAGATATGACAATGTTTTGTATTAGACCTATCGGAATCTTTAATTGAACTATATAGCTCAAATATAGATTTCGATACATAGAAAGAAATTGACGGTTTTGCAGCCAATATTGGAAAACATAAAAATACCAACCTATCGGAGGGGAGGGGGGGGGTGTGGGGGGGCGCAGCCCCCCCCAGCAAAAACAACATTATTGATCACAATGTTTTATGATGGCATTGACCTGTATCGGAATCTTTAATTGAACTATATAGCTCAAATATAGATTTCGATACATAGAAAGAAATTGACGGTTTTTGTGTTTTTCCACCCAAAAAACTCCTCTTACGTGAATTTGCGAATTCTTTTTATGTATCGGAATCTTTAATTGAAGTATATAGCTCAAATATAGTTTTCGATACATAGAAAGAAATTGACGGTTTTTGCGTTTTTCCACCCAAAAAACTATTCTTACGTGAATTTGTGAATTCTTTTTATGTATCGGAATCTTTGATTGAAGTATATAGCTCAAATATAGATTTCGATACATGGAAAGAAATTGACGGTTTTTGTGTTTTTCCACCCAAAAAACTCCTCTTACGTGAATTTGCGAATTCTTTTTATGTATCGGAATCTTTAATTGAAGTATATAGCTCAAATATAGTTTTCGATACATAGAAAGAAATTGACGGTTTTTGCGTTTTTCCACCCAAAAAACTATTCTTACGTGAATTTGCGAATTCCTTTTATGTATCGGAATCTTTAATTGAACTATATAGCTCAAATATAGATTTCGATACATGGAAAGAAATTGACGGTTTTTGCGTTTTTCCACCCAAAAAACTATTCTTACGTGAATTTTCGAATTCTTTTTATGTATCGGAATCTTTAATTGAACTACATAGCTCAAATATAGATTTCGATACATGGAAAGAAATTGACGGTTTTTATGTTTTTCCACCCAAAAAACTCCTCTTACGTGAATTAGCGAAAATTTTTTCATGTATCGGAATCTTTAGTTGAACTATATAGCTCAAATATAGATTTCGATACATAAAAAAATTGACGTTTTTTGGTGTTTCCCCACCCAAAAAACCCCTATTACCCAGGCTTTTCCCGTAAGCTTGCCAGAGGAGTATTTCGTGACGTCGTTGATGACGTCACGGAAGCCGCCATTTTGTTTTAGGGGAATTTTATACGCGGCCGTATCGCAATGTATAGTAGTCCCCAATATCTGAATACTAAACTGAACTCTATGTGCTTTGTGTTACGTATTTTGAAAACCTGCACTAGCATGCACACATTAAGAAATACTTATTTTGCTTATTTCCATTCATACTTAAGATATGGGATCATATTTTGGGGTATGTCGCCAGATGTACTAAGCACGTTTAGGATACAAAAGAGGGCGATTAGAATTATGGCAAATGTAAACTCTAGAGAATCATGTAGACCTCTGTTTAAAGATTTAAACATTCTCCCACTGCCCTGCATATATATCTTTGAAAGTATTAAGTTTTTTAAAAAGAATTTAATGAATAAAGATGTTTTTCTTAAAACAAACAATGATGTTCATAGGCATAACACAAGACAAAATCAAAACATTCATATTTCACACACACACACACAAGCATATATCAAAAAGGAACTTTTCACACTGGAGTTAAATTATACAATAAACTACCCCAGTATATAAAACTGGCCCCAAAAATAAAAACCTTTGATAGAATGTTGAAAGCTTATCTGCAGTGCCATTGTTTTTACTCAGTAGTTGAATATTTTAGCGTATAGGAATGATGGAATCTATAACTATATTTTACTTTTTTAATTTAATTTTAATACCTAGCTGTATGTTGTTGTATTTATAGAATTAAGTTTTCATATTATGATAATAGAGTGAGGTGTAAATAGTTGTGCAATAAGATTGTATCTATTAAGATTTGCTATTATAATAAGTTATAAATAGTTATAATCTTAGTAATATATACCTGTTAGTTCTTTTATTTTATGCATGTAAATTCTGACGTGTCCTATATCAAAAATGTATTGAATGCATGTATTTGATCAAATGGAATTAATAAAAATCTATCTATCTATCTATCTACCTTACTTGTGGTACTAGCAGTAATTTTCGGCCAGGCAGTACCTAACCTAGTAGCAGACATAAATTTTATCTTATTAATGTTTTACATACAAAAACAAACCTAACCTGGGGCTTACGCCCCAGACCCCCTTGCTTGTGGTACTAGCAGTAATTTTCGGCAATCCAGTGCCTAAGTTAGTAGCGGACATAAATGCCAGTAGTATCTAGCTCCGCTTCGTAAGCCAATAGTTTTTCACTTCGCTGGATTAACTATCTACGCTCCCGATTCGTAAACCAATAGTTTCTCGCTTCGCTCAATTAACTCTCTACGCTCTCTTAGCTCGCTACACATGACCTGTGTCGTGTAGTTTGTGTACCATGCATTGGCAACAGTGAAATGACGTCTCGTTAATAATTGAACACGCCCAATGCACATCCTTCAATAGCAGTTGAGCAACGACAAGCCATGACAATTGCCGTCGTTCGCCGTCGTTCAATGAACAATAAATAACTACTTACGTCACATATTTACGTGATTTTAGTACTTATTTCCTGAGCAGTATTGATAATGGACAGTAATTTCAATTGATAATGACTCCCAGAATATCAAATAAGGTATGAAAATCATACATTAGGTAAGAAACAGTGTAGGATCTTGGTTCATCACTCCCGAAGAATTACCAGAATTTATGCCCGCTACTAAGTTAGGTTAGGTACTGCCTGGTCGAAACTTAATGCTAGTACCACAAGCAAGGGGGTCTGGGGCATAAGCCCCAGGTTAGGTTTGTTTTTGTATGTAAAATATTATAAATACATAAATAAACACAGAGTTCACTTTAGAGAGTTCATAAATCACGTGCGAAATAGTACCAAACGCGTGGGGGTTGGCATTACTGACTCAGTGAGAAAGATGGAGGTCAGAACTTCGATTTCAAATATATAAGTCGTGTTGCTATTTGGGCGGGATGGTAGGTCTATGACAGCGGAGCAGTGAACACTCAATACTCAATCCTCTCCTGAGATCCTCCCGACTATTAAATCAGGTAATTTCAGTTTTTAAAAATGTTTATACAAAGGATGGCCTAAGATGCACTGTTCCAGAGTTATGCCACCATAAGACAGAAACAGGCCATAAGCATAGCTTAACTTTACCACGTGAATGTACCATATGCTAGAAAAAAGGTAAGTTCAAAAAATTGGCTCACCTTCATCAGAAATGTTATCAACAAAACCTTCTGGGTCTTCGAAGTTTGGCTCTTCTTCTTCATTAGTTCCATTCTTCTCTTGTTTATTTGCTTCAGCATTTTGCGCCGATTTATCACCGTCTTTCTTCTTGGCCATCTTGGAAACCTCGTGTTCAAAGGGTTTTTATCCAAAGACTGCAAGATAAACAAGCCCAGAAAATGTATGATAATTTTTAAGCAGAATTTCGCCACCAGATGACTCTACCTACTGCTAAAATGGGTCCTTCGGCAGGGAACGCAATAAATTCCTGTTCACGTTCAATTGGGAAGTTGTGTGCTAAATAGGCATGCAATAACTCTTCGAGCATAAATACAATAGAATAGGACTTGGACCAATACTAACCAGGATCTCCGACATTTTGTCAATGCTATGGCAGTTCATGGAGACCACCAGGGCTAGATTTGTGACGTTACGCACCGGTACGCCGTACCGAGACCTCTTTTCGTCTTTGTTAACAGAAACTGTCTCCTCACTAATATTTTTCCTGAAGATGAATGGCCTACCACTCACTCGTTTTGACCCTTCAAAGTATCTGGAATCTTGGCTACTTCGGGGACGGTACTCCGCTCTGGATACTGACAGCGAGTAGGCACACAAAACGAAAACATTTCTAAACCTTGGAATATTTTATAAACTGTGAGATAAATCATGTTTAACTTCAGTACCTTTTATAATAAATAATTTTTTCAGAAAACTGTCAAGACAAAATTATAAAACAAGAAATAAAAGATTGTTGGTGAACATGTGTGTATTTTCAAAACGAATGTAGTTAATTTTTTAAATTACGTAAAAAACTAAATTGAAATAACTTACATTGTTTGAATGGTAGCCTAGTTGGCCTATATTACAATTTAATATAGGCCAGCGGCTATGGTAAGAAAAATATTGCTACAGATGTTTCAATTTAATTTAAAATTGCAATCAAAATTTGATTGCTATTTTGTCCAGTGATTAATTTTTAGAAGTGTTCATAAAAGCGTAAAAATATCGATTTTAGAACTCTTTAATTCAATATTCCATATTGCCCCCCTCCCACCACAATCCGGTAGTCCAGAGTACGGGAACCTCTATTTTTACAAATCAAGCACTGGAGACCACTATAAACTCTGCAAAACTAAGATCTTTCATGAACCTGACGATAGTTGTGTGTGTGCACTGTGTGATTCGACTTGTCCTCGTTACCATGTTGTGGAATGCACAAAGCGAAATAGGCCTATAATAGACTTATGTTTCAATGAAATGTAATCTCTTTATATACAATGGGTGTGCATTATTAAATTAACTAATGAAATATAATAGAGTGTGCATTGCCACACTGCGCCTATACTGTGACGGGAGCAACATCTCGATCAGCTGACTGTGGTGTAAACAGAGGAATTCGTAATGGACGGTGGTAGGAGTAAGTGGGGAAATGCTTTTTAATGAGGGTTTTATTTACAGAAACAAGATCAAAATACTTACATGACGATTCAACCCTAACGAATTCGTTCGAACAATCGACTTCGTGTAGAAAAATAGACAGTGTTTTGATTTACATAGGCCTTGTTTGGTTTTTGTTATCTTAGAATGTAATATCTTTGTTGTTGTCGTTGGAGGCGATGTTGAGTTGTATTAATAAAATAGTGACTACCGTATATTAAAAATGATTTGGTATGGTAAATAACTGGCGACGAGACAGGATTACTGGCAATTTCAACATCATGTAAATAAGCTTGAAGAACTGTTGGCGCTTGCTGATTGTGATCACGTGGAGATTCGTAGCAGATATGCTTCACTTGTGGAACGCTACGAGAAGTTAAGATGTATGGATGATGAAGTATACAATGAGCTGCTGCAAAAGGAAAACCTCGAAGACATCGTGCTTGAAACAGAGATCAACAACAATTGCAGTGAGTACGACCTGAAATATTTTAAGGTTAGGGAAAAAAAGTGCAGGCCTCACAAGTTGGAGATCAAGCCGTTTCTGAAGCTTATACGAGTAAGTTAGTAACTGTTCACATCGTTCTAATCAGAGAACTACTACTACTACCACCACTAGAACTGGAAAAAAATCGATGGAAACGTGACATGCTGGATTGGGTTTTTGGAACAATTGACTAAAATACATGAAAGATGAAGTAAAATTGGTTTATTTGATTCAGTGTATGGAACCTGGTTCATGTGCTCAGAAGTTGGTAGAAAACTTTCCACCTTCAAAAGAAAACTACAGAAAGGCTATAGAATTGTTGAAGTCTAGGTATGGGCAGGATGAGTTACACATTGAATACTATATATAATAATGCATTTTATTAATCCCTTTACGAGTCAAGGACTCATATACAAAGGAATCGTACAGTTTTATATTGTTGGCGACAAATTACAATTCAATGTTTAGTTTACAAAGTTTTCAGTATGAAAATATATACAACATTTTGTAGCTTTCATAAGTTTTTGTACACAATGTTGTAGTCTTCTTTTGTCTTCTCAGATTTTGGAATTTCTTCAAACTGACATTTTATAATCATTCCACATAAACTGTTTTAGCCTCCTTTTAATGATTGGTAGGCTAGGTGCAATTTTTATATTTTCTGGTAGTCTATTGAACTTTACAAAGGCTCTATACTTAATGCTATTACTGCCATATTGTTTGGAATTGATATGGAAAAGTGATATGTCATCTGCATGTCTAGTTTTGTAAGCGTGTAAATCAGATTGTTTAGTGAAGTTTAAATTTGTGTGGATACCTTTGTGTAGGATTTGATATATCAGGACATTTGATTTGATGTCTGCATTTAGGGCTACAGGTTGAATTTTACTCGTAATATAAAGGTGTTTGGTTGGTGTTAAAAAGGGTAGTTATAAATATTTCTTATGGCTCTATTCTGAATTACCTCAATTTCCTTTTTTAGGTAATTTGAGCATTTTATCCAAATTGTATTCAAATATTGTAAGTGGCTATGGATTAAGGAGAAATACACTTTCCTGAGTAGATATTTTGGGATATAGTAGCTCAATTTTTTTTATCATCCCAGCGGCAGGTGATATTTTTTTAACTAATGCATCAATGTGCTTTTGCCAGGAGAGATTTTCATCTATGTTAGGGAACTTTTATCCTTGGTGTTAATGAAGGATAGTTTAAGATCCATAGCCCAACTGTATGAGAGTCTGGAGGGACAGTTGAGAGCACTTCATTCCTTGGGAGTAACAAAGGAGAAAATACGCTGCAATGTTATTTCCACAAGTAGAGAGTACCTTACCAGAGGTTATGTTTAGAACTTGGGACAGGTATCGTGTATCAAAAGAAACGTCTACCAAGGAACCTGCCTGTTGCTTGATTGAATTGTTAGCCTTCTTAAAGACTGAGGTAGAAGGTGAAGAACGACTTAGGTTAAGACATAGTTCTTTTGAAGTTAATGAGAGGACGGATCGAGTTAAGCAAGACTATAGGACCAAGACCAAGAATAGGGACGTACCTTCAGCGGCTTCTTTAATTTCAATAGAGGATGTTTCAGTTAGTAAGGGAAACATAAATAACAAAGATACGGCTTGTATATTCTGTAGCAGAACCTCGCATCTTTCTCAAGACTATGCTGTGGCTATTGATTATTCTCTAGAAGAACGACAAGGAACGTTAAGAAAAAGGGAGCTTGTTTTAGGTGTCTACGACCGGGACATGTCAGTGTTAAGTGTAAGATGTTTGTGAAGTGCCCATTTTGCAAGGGGAAACATTACGCTTTGATGTGTGCGACGACAGCCTCAGATGAACCAAAAGGTGATTTGGTTCCAAAAACAGTTAGCATGATAGCAGGTAGTAATAAAGGACATGTGACCTATCTGCAGACTTCAGTTGCTAGAGTAGTTATTGGTGGATCCACGCACACAGTAAGAGTTCTGTGTGATAATTGATCGCAGAGAAGCTACATAAAGACGTCTTGTGCTAAGAAATTAGAGTTGGAACAAACTGGAAAGGTAACACTAAGTCAAGAATTGTTTGGAGGTAGGAAAACATCTCCTGTTTGTTTCGTAGGCTGCAAGATGGCGTCACAGTGAAAGTGTAGTGAAATAGCAGCTAGTGTAAATATTTGATAAAAGTGGTAAAATATTATAACAGAGGCTTAAAATCTATAAAGTTACTTTCCTTAGATCAAGTGTAATACGGAATATTGATAGTATTTAGAAATTATTGTTGATAATTTAATAAACTTAAACTAAGTTGTGGGAACGTGTATCCAAAGATTCGGTGACTTCTTCAATCACTGTTTGAACCAAGTAGAGCAGTGGTGCTTTTACGAGACTTCACCCGATTGGAAGATATACGTATTTCACATTCTTCTTTATTGGTAGGTTATTAGATTAATTCTATTAGGTAGTAAAAATTAAATTTAGTGTAATTTGGTGTAAACATCTAGGCTCACTTAGATCTCTAGTATGACGACAGTCAACAGTGTTAGTATCTCGTCAGGTTGTGTAACCGTAACGGATTTATGCTCGTCGTGCAAAATAAAAGTAAAAAATGCAAATAAAATCATCACAAGATCTCAGGTAAAATTGAATGAGGAGAAAAGTGAAACCGATTGTCGTAATGTAGGCCTACCGCTACCGTCATGCGAATGTCATAACCTGAGAAACGAACTGTCCTCAAAAGACGAAATTATAAAGCTGCTAAAGGAAGATATTGCTAAGTTAATGGAAGAGTTGAATAAATTAAAAGGAAACAGAGGGGAAAGCAAGGAAACTTGGTCGACAGTGATTGCTGGTAAGGTAAGATTGAATAAGCCTAGGCCTATAAATGGAGTACATGTAACTGAAATTCCCGTCTCAAATTCATTTGGAGTGCTTGTCGAAGAAAATGATGACTTTCCTCAAGAAGAAAAGAAGAAAGTGATAAAGAGAAAATCCAGGAAGATGCGGATATTTGCGGATAGCCACGGGCGAGATGTAGCAGCAAGCGTTTTGGAGAGAAGCCGAGAAATGGAGGTCACTTCGACAGTGAAGCCAGGAGCTCAGATTGCAGAAGTCACGAACGGGATGATAGGAGAGTGTGCGTCCCTTACTGCAAAGGACTACGCAGTGATCATCGCTGGAGCAAACGACGTCTATAGAAATGAGAGTAAAAAGGTAATCAAAGATTTAAAGGGTACATTGCCATCCATGCAAAAAACAAATGTCATTATTGTAAACATTCCGCAGAGACACGATTTAATTCCCAAGGCATGTGTAAATATAGAAATAGAGGCTACAAATGGAAAAATTCATAAAATTTGTAAGAGTTTTCCAAATGTCCAAATTGTAGATGTAAGTAAATTAGACAGGAAGTTCCACACTCGGCATGGCCTACACTTAAATAGATTAGGAAAAGAGTATCTTAGTGATGAAATCTGCAAAATTGTAAATTCAAATGGTAAGAATAATTCGACAGTAATATCATTAGAGTGGAAGCAGGGAAACTGGTAGAAGAAGCCAAACGTGAGGTTTGGCATTCACATCTTTTGAAGTCAAATTTAACGGAGTGCAACAATGGTATTTCGGATTTGTCTAGCAACAATAATAATAACAATTATGATAATAATAATGTAAATAAATCACCAACACAAGCTTGCAAAAGTAACAAATTTAAAATTTACCACCAGAATGTCCAGTCTCTTTATAATAAAATTGATTACATAAATCTAATGCTTAACAATGAACTTAAAGACATCTCAGCACTATGTATTTCAGAACATTGGCTGAAAGAGGAACAACTTGAATTAATTCAATTCCCAGGGTTTATACAAGCTAGTAAATACTCTAGATCTAATATTAGCCATGGTGGTACTTGCATCTTCTTAAGAAATAATTTAGATCATGAACAGATAACAGCTTATGATTATCTAATTATGGAACAGGATTTTGAATTCTCTGCCGTAAAAATTCAGCAGTTTAAGTTAATAATTGTATGCGTATACCGTTCTCCGTCAGGAAAGTTTCCTCTATTTATAGATAAACTAGAATTGTTACTCAATAACATGAGCAAAGTAAATTTCGATATAATAATTTGTGGGGATGTAAATGTGGATTTCTTAAAACTTGATAGAAATTGTGAATTATTAAACCAGTTACTAATTTCCTATGGACTGAAACCTACAGTAAATACACCAACAAGAATAACAAAATTTAGTAAAACCACTCCTGATCAAATTTTTATAAATACAGATAAATATCACCATTCAATAGAAGTCTATTGTCCGGGTTTTAGTGACCACCATGGACAAATACTGAGTTTTGTAGTATCCGAAGTAATCAATAATAATGATAATGGAGTAAAATCAAAGTGCAGGTCATTCACTGAAGCAAATGTTACATATTTCAATGACTTATTAAATAAGGAAACATGGTCAGAAATTTATGAACTAGAAAATGTAAATGATAAATTTAATGCATTTAACAGTACCCTAAAACACTATTTTGAAATAGCATTCCCCTTTAAACGAAGAACTGTTCAAAATAACAAAACTAGCAATTGGATAACAACAGGGATTATAAATTCATGTCAAAGAAAGAAATTTCTACACAAATTATATAAACAATACCACAAAACACCTGAATTCAATTTATACTACAAAAAATACACTAGCATATTAAATAAGGTAATAAGACTAGCAAAGAAAATGCATAATGATAATTTTATTTCCCAATCATCTAATAAAAACAGGGCTATGTGGTCCGTAATAAAGAAAGAAACTGGAAAATATGCTAAAATACAAAGGAACATTACACTGACCAGAAATAATAAAGTGATTAATAATCCAGAGGAAATAGCAAACACTTTTAATGACTATTTTCTGGAAATTCCGCAAAAATTATTAAATAAATCACAGGTAAATACACTAAATTCTAATAATAAAATAAATATATGCAGTGATTCTTTATTTATAAATCATGTCACAAGTGAAGAGGTAAGAATAGTTATAAAAGAGCTAAAAAATAAATTCTGTGCTGGCATTGATGGCATCCCTGATGCAATTTTAAAGAAATGTGCCGAAAATATAATAAATCCACTTACGCACTTAATAAACAGTTCAATTCTCTCAGGAACTTACCCGGATATTTTGAAGTTATCAAAAGTAATTCCAGTGCACTAAAACGGTTCAAAAGATGAATTAGATAACTATCGTCCTATTACCTTACCAACTGGTATTGCAAAAATTGTGGAAAAAATTATGTATAAGAGACTGATAAGTTTCATAGAAAAAAATAAAATATTATCAAACTCACAACATGGATTTAGAACGGAAAAATCTACACAGACAGCAATTTACGAATGTAGTAATAGTATACTGAAATTAATTGACAATAAGGAACATGTAACTGGCCTATTCTTGGATTTATCGAAAGCATTTGATGTAGTTGACCATAAAATCCTCCTTACCAAACTAAATCAATATGGTGTTAGAGGTCTAGCTAATAAATGGATAGAGTCTTACTTAACAAGGCGTAAACAAATAGTAAGCTTGAGACACAAGGATGATGGAACCAAATTACTTAATGAAACATTGTCCAATGAGGGAATTATTGAATTTGGAGTACCACAGGGATCGGTTTTGGGCCCACTACTCTTTCTTCTATATATCAATGATATAACACAGAACGTTCATTCACATAAGGAAATTTTGTTTGCGGACGATACAACACTCGTAATAAAAGGTGAAACTAAACAGGTCATACAGCAGTCTGCTGACTCCGTTACAGGAGAGTTAACCAAATGGTCACAAGATAATCGCCTCATAATAAACTATAAAAAGACAGTATGTCTAAATTTCCACACTATACAGAATAGGAATCCTGCGATGCCCAATATAACATTAAATGGTCATCAAATAGAAAATAAATCAGAAACAAAGTTTTTAGGACTATGGATACAACAAGACTTGAAATGGAATAAACATATACAATATCTGAATACTAAACTGAACTCGATGTGCTTTGCGTTACGTATTTTGAAAACCTGCACTAGCATGCACACATTAAGAAATACTTATTTTGCTTATTTCCATTCATACTTAAGATATGGGATCATATTTTGGGGTATGTCGCCAGATGTACTAAGCACGTTTAGGATACAAAAGAGAGCGATTAGAATTATGGCAAATGTAAACTCGAGAGAATCATGTAGACCTCTGTTTAAAGATTTAAACATTCTCCCACTGCCCTGCATATATATCTTTGAAAGTATTATGTTTTTTAAAAAGAATTTAATGAATAAAGATGTTTTTCTTAAAACAAACAATGATGTTCATAGGCATAACACAAGACAAAATCAAAACATTCATATTTCACACACACACACAAGCATATATCAAAAAGGAACTTTTCACACTGGAGTTAAATTATACAATAAACTACCCCAGTATATAAAACTGGCCCCAAAAATAAAAACCTTTGATAGAATGTTGAAAGCTTATCTGCAGTGCCATTGTTTTTATTCAGTAGTTGAATATTTTAGCGTATAGGAGTGATGGAATCTATAACTATATTTTACTTTTTTAATTTAATTTTAATACCTAGCTGTATGTTGTTGTATTTATAGAATTAAGTTTTCATATTATGATAATAGAGTGAGGTGTAAATAGTTGTGCAATAAGATTGTATCTATTAAGATTTGCTATTATAATAAGTTATAAATAGTTATAATCTTAGTAATATATACCTGTTAGTTCTTTTATTTTATGCATGTAAATTCTGACGTGTCCTATATCAAAAATGTATTGAATGCATGTATTTGATCAAATGGAATTAATAAAAATCTATCTATCTATCTATCTATCTATCTATCTATCTATCTATCTATCTATCTATCTATCTATCTATCTATCTATCGAGTCCTATCAAATAACTTTGCTGGGTTTGAACGAGGAAAACAGATGCGAGGTTGCAGAGTTAGGCTCTGATAGTATCTGTGGAGGTGCTCCCCTAGTTGATGCTCACTTGTTTAATTTATTGAGGGACAAGGGAGTTGTACTTAGTGATGTTGGCCAAGATAATGGTGGCAACAGTACTGACATACAGATACTATCGCCTGCAAAAATAACGGGCCGTCTTGCCATGCGGGAGTTGAGTCTTCGAGCCATCAGGTTGGCATCACTAGGGGCGTTCTCAGGCGGGGAATGCTGAGAGCCTAGATTGGGCACCTGTCCTTGCTGGCAAAGGGGGAGAGGAGGAGAGCACCAACTTTGATTTTCTTTAGTTTCGCGCTTGGAAGATAGTTACAGATGAGACGGTGTTAATAAATTTCTGTATTGAAATGCCAAGTAACCCATTAATTGTTAAGTCACGTTAGAAAGGCACTGTTGAGTTTTACTGTGTGTGAAATTTTTTGAGAATCGATTTTTCACAGTTAGAGACTAAACGCATTTTAATAAGAAGAAAAAGAAGGAAATCGCAAACGTCCTAAACTAGTTATATTTTTAAGCATTTTTATTAATAAGAAATAAGTTTTGAAAAGTGTACCCATAAGCTACCTTAAGAAACATTAACAGATAAACAATAAATAACCCTACAAGAAATTTAAAAATAAATAATAACAAAGAGTAACTAGGGATCTCCCAAATAAAAGAAGACCTGCAGGGAAGAGGTGTCGATTGGCACCAGATAGAGGAGGAGGAAATATACCTGAATAGACAAACATGGAGAGCGCTCTTATACCGCACCCGGGAAGCTGGAGACGGTTAATGATAATAATAATTAACAATAGGATTGAAAGCCAGATAGAAACGGAGTTGGGTGAAGACCAGTTTGGTTTCAGGAGAAATGTAGGAACAAGGGAAGCTGTACTAAGTCTTAGGCTGATTTTGGAAGGTAGAATAAGGAAAGATAAGAGAACGTTCATGGCATTTGTAGACTTAGAAAAGGCTTTTGATAACGTTGATTGGACTAAATTGTTTGACATTTTGAAATCTATTGGAATAAAGTACAGGGATAGGAGGGTGATATACAATCTATACAGAAACCAGACAGCAGTCATTCGAGCTGAAGGATATGGGAGAGAAGCTGGTATTACGAAAGGTGTAAGGCAAGGCTGCAACTTATCACCCATACTTTTAAATCTTTACATTGAACAAGCAATGAAGGAAATTGGAGAAAAATTTAAAGTGGGAGTGAAGATTCAAGGAGAAATAATTTCAACTCTGAGATTTGCTGATGACATCGTCATCTTGTCCGACAAGCCTGAGGATTTGAAGGAGTTTTTGAATGGTATGGATTCCGTCTTACGGAAGAACTTCATGATGAAAATTAATAAATGTAAAACAAAAATACTGGAATGCAGGCGAAATAAATCAAAAACCTCTATGGAGATCAAATTGGCAGGTGAAAAGCTGAAGGAAGTAGGAGACTTCTGTTACTTAGGAAGCAAAATAACCAGTGATGGACGAAGCAGAGAGGATATAAAAAGTAGGTTGGCTCAGGCAAGGAAAGCCTTTCTACAAAAAAGGAATCTGTTGACATCGAATATAGATTTAGGTATTAGGAAGTCATTTTTGAAGCCTTTGTCTGGAGCGTGCCGCTCTATGGAAGTGAAACTTGGACTATTGGTGCAGCAGAAAAGAGGAGAATTGAGGCGTTTGAAATGTGGTGTTACAGGAGAATGATGAAGATAAGATGGGTAGATAGGGTTACAAACGAAGAGGTATTAAGGCGAGTGGGAGGGGAGATATGTTTCTGGCGACTGCTAATGAAGAGAAGAGATAGGTTATAGGACACATACTAAGACACCCAGGAATAGCAAGCTTAGTTATGGAAGGAAGGGTCGAGGACAAGAACTGTAGGGGTAGACCAAGGTTAGAATATGTTAAACAGATTGCCTCGGATGTAGGGTGTGGTAGCTATGTAGAGATGAAACGATTAGCTCAGGACAGGGAGGCATGGAAAGCTGCATCAAACCAGTCAAAAGACTGAAGACTCAAACAACAATAATAATAATAGTAACTAGGGTATGTGTGTGGAACGGCTGGACAAATTACCATACCCGAGTTGCAATTAAGTTGAGAGAAGAGCACTAAATCTAAGATTGAAGAAAACACGAAGCATGTTTCATATTATAAAATATAATTAAATGAGAGGACAATTTTACATGCATGTTTAAAAGATGAACATAACATAAAATATAAACATAAAGAAAACAAATTAATTAAAATTAAGAAGCAAGGAACCCACAAGTGGGAAGGAGAAGTAAGTATTTACCCTTTTATTAAACGAAGAACAAATTATATTCCAGATCAGTAGAATTAGATCTCAATAAAATGTATAAATATCCACGAGAATCTTCGAAGTAATGACAACGTCAAAGCGTTTAGAGAATATTCCCTTCAAATAAATTGAAAGAGTCTTTAAATCAATTAATTATTCACGACCAACCTCAAATACGTGCGTACAGCAAGCAATTGCAAAATGACTGACCACAACTCGATTGGAAAAATTACCCACATTGTTTCCAAGAGAAACATGAAAAAATTAACAATCCCGAAGTTGTTTCCAGGCAACGGACGAAATAATAAAATACATATCATAAGAAGTGATATATTAAACAGAGTCTATAAGAGACCAAACTAAATGAGACGAGGAAAAGAAATTTAATTATTACGAAAATATTTTAAGGTTAGGGAAATTCCTCGCTCAACACAAAATGAGATCTGAACGTTACACAGCTCGGCACGTCAGAAATAAAAGATTAAACACAGCCCCTAAAATACATATAAATATATGTCTTACATCAGATTAAATAATTAAGTTGTTGCAACCTTCATTTCACGCTTAGGCCCACTCGGTTCTCCAAGCCAAGAGACTTACCAATAACAAAATATATGCCAACTGCACTAAGATAATTATTCAACAGCTCTAGACTGCAACATAAAAATATGAAGAATAATACCAACACAGTATACTCGTACCGACGACCAATGCACCTTTTCAGGTCACAAGTAGTTCCAATAACTTTTAACACATAACCAACCTTAAAAGAGATATACTCCTGTTGTAGCCAAACTTCATACATTACGTTTTCCTTCATGTCTACATATATAACCCGATGATATAGATTTCCCCACGGCGGACGATAAATGTACATCACGTAGTGATGAAATAATACACCAGAGATTTAGATCTCACATCTCTTCCTCTTGTAAGAATTCCTTCAACTTACTTTTGTTTTCGTCAACAACCGGAGACAATAAGAGTTCGTTCGGGCACGAACGGACCCGATCGGCAAGCTTCGTACACTTCAAAAATTAAGTTCCAACTTTTGCCACTAGGTCGAGTCATCTACTGGACAGAGACTCGCCGAGGTACAAACATGTCGAGGTACAAACATTCGCCACTAGAGCGAGCCATCGACAGTACAGAACCTCGCAGAAGTTAGCCGTTATACAAGTTTAGTCAGACAATTATAGGTACAGTGAAGGCCAGGGTAGCACCAACAACCGCCCGCGGAGCGGTTTGGATGCGAGTTAATTTTATTAACGGGTCATCTCTCCCCCGCACAATGCTGGACAATAGGTAACGATTGTTCACAGTTTTATGATAAGGGGGGTAGGAAAAACGCCGAAGAAACATGAGCTGAAGACATACATCAGTTCTCACATGACAACACCTTGTACACCAAACTGATCGTTCCATGATTTGATACATTCAAGTTTTTCATGCATTAGAAAACCTCCAACATGCGTAAAATTCCAACTCTTACTTGGCAGTAGTACAGTCCCTTTTTTATGCAATAAAATACAGAAATAACATCTTCATAGGGTGATGTAGACTCGGTCATACAGAAATAACGTCTTCATAGGTAGATGGAGACTCGGTCATCTTAGTGAAAGAGGTCATGGCTTAACATCACTATGTCCGGGCCCTGGACATTCGCAACAGTCACAACACTCTTCAATCCGGATGACGATATCGCCGACATTTGATCTGAAATGAAACCGTACTCCGACAGCAGTGGTCCATTTATATCTTCAACACAATTACTGATTTACATCAGCACGACAAGTCCATGGTTAAATAGGATTTAAGAAAAATTTGGCTAACAGAAAATACATCACTAATTTTAACTAATGTTTCCCCCATCAAAAGTTTTGAGATTCCTTGCTTTTACAAATTTAAAATACAACTTATAATCATTAATTAGAAACATCACAACCTCTCTTAACATGAGATAAATGCACTCTAAATATTTTCTTTTTCTGAGGGTCCTTTACAAGTAATGTTACCGGAGTGATAAAACTTATAATTTCACAAGGGCCACGGAATCTTGTGACTAGCTTCACAGATTCTTTAGAACCAACTTCCTTAACAGAAAAAATCTTGACAAAAACCATGTCCCCAATCTGAAGTGACGTAGGTTTACGTCCTTTATTATACCTCTGCTGTAGCTTCTCGTGTGCCACCTTCATATATCCTTTGGCTTTTTTTCAAACAGAACGTACGTTCTCATTCATGACTTTATCAGGCAACAATTGATTAATAGTCCACAAATTAGATATAGGGGAATTTGGGACGAAGGAGAACATTAAATTGAAAGGGGTGGTACGATAAGATTCATGCACCGCAGTGTTGAACGAATAAGTCAACCAAGGAATGCAACTGTCCCATAATCTATGGTCCTTATGTTGGTAAGCAATAGCTTGCCACGGTGGGTGAGTGGATAGCGTGTCGGTCTACTAACCCCAAGATTGCAGGTTCGCCCCTGACCGTGGTAAGTGATTTTTGAAAGGCGGCAAAAATACGATACGCATGTCATACGATGTTGGCATGACAAAGAACCCATTTGAATTCAGTAGGCCGAGTTCATAATGGCAAAATTAATCTCGGGAGATTCCGCCAGCACAAAGTTCCTCATTTCTCTACTAGAAAGCGCTATTGTGTTCAAGGAGATTAGATATCTAACATCTAACCTCCTTGATTTTCATAGTCAAGGAACTACGAAATTCGACATGCAAGCTACCCTCTGGGTGTCAAATAGCAAAGCTTGCACCAGGCACCCGAGGCCATACGATATTATTATTATTATTATTATTATTATATGGTAAGCAATTAACGCAACTCGAAGATTTCTGTTCACCCTCTCAGCATACGATCCTTTAGGATAATAGATAGAAGATATCACATGGGAAATGGATAACTCGAAACAAAAATTGCGGAAAACATGTGATGTAAAGCATTTCGCGTTATCTGATACCAGAAATTGGCAGGGGCCAAAAACAGCAAAAATTTGGTTAAGACATTTAATTACCGTTTCAGTGGTAGCTGAACGAGTTGGGAACAACCAGTTAAAACGACTGAAGCCATCCGTACAAAACGGTTACCCAGTTTCGACAGCGGCATCGGGCCGACAAAATCCACGAACAATCTTTCCATGGGTTTATTGGAAAGTTGAGACGATAACATTCCAACCTTAGTGTTAGGAGGTGGTTTAGCCAATTTACATGTCGTACAATTATTTACCAGTCTTCTGTTGTCATCATCCATACCCTTCCAGATCAAGTTTTGCCTCACTTTTAATCTGGTCTTATATACTCCTAAATGTCCACCGATAGGAGACTCATGAAAGTATTTAAAGATCTCGCCTACTAAAACAGTGGGAAGAAAAATCTTAGGTGTTCTATCAGAACGGGCCAAACAACACAAGATTCCATTCCTTAAGGAATATGGTTTTACAACGTCACCAACCTCTAATTTTCTTATAATCTCACTTAGAACTGGATCTTCCTTTTGATATTCAGATACATCCTGAAACAACATGGGACAGTTAGACAGAATTACGTTTGACATGTTATGTTCCAAAATTGCGTTACACTTCACATTTTCCTCAACCTCAACATTAGTGTCACTATACATCTGACTTAAACAATCAGCGATGACATTGTCACTCCCTCGGATGTGACGTACAGAGAACTTAAAGGAAGAAATTCGAGTGGCCCAACGAGCTATTCGACCAGTTTTCCTAGGTCTGCCAAGAACCCAACTCAAGGCATGGTTATCGGTTTCTAACTCGAAGGGTACATGTTCGATAAACAACTTGAATTTTCAAGAGCAACCATGACGGCCAAACCTTCGAGTTCATAAACAGAGTAATTCCTTTCTGCATCATTCAGAGTGCGGGAAGTGTATGCAATAGGTAATCTACCTTTTCCATGGTCTTGTAGTAATACTGCACCAACAGCACTATTGGAGACATCGGTTTGCACAATAAAGGTTTTGGAGAAATCAGGGATGGACAAAATAGGTGCATTTATCAAAGCTCATTTCAAATCTTCAAATGCTGCTTCTTGCGAAGGACACCAAACAAAATCAACTCCCTTCTTCCTCAACATATTTATAGGAGCAGCACGCTGAGCGAAATTGTTAATGAATACGGAAATAGTTCATCATACTGATGAATCTTGATACACCTTTAACATTCTTGGGGGGCTTAAAGTCACGAATTGCTTGGGTTCTCGAATGATCCACAGAAATTCCAGACGATGTTACGATATGTCCCAAAAATGAAATCTTAGGTTTAGCAAAGGAAACTTAAGATGGTTTTACGGTAAGACCAGTTTTCTTTAGACGACACATAACCTCACTAATATGTTCCAGATGATCATCAAAGTTCTCACTAAATATGACTACGTCATCTAGATAATGATACACAAACTTGAACTTGATTCCATCAAATACCATATCCAACAAACGGCTTAGGATGGCTGCACCCGTGGAGATCCCAAATGGTAAACGGTTAAAATGAAAGAGATTCCTGTCAGTGGAGAAGGCTGTTAGATGTTTAGAATCCTCAGTTAATGGAATCTGAAAGTACTCACGATTCAGATCTAAAATCGTATACCAGTTAGCACCCCTAAACCATGCAAAGCAAGATCTCAGATCAGGAAGCGGGATGGACTGCTGAATAACCTTTTTATTAAAAGTTCGATAATCAACTACTGGGCGAAATTTACCGTCAGGTTTGGGCACCAGGAATATAGGAGACGAATACGAGGAAGTAGACTTACTAATGATCCCTTCATCTAACATCTCGTCGATTATCTCTTTCAAGATTTTCATCTTTGGAGGGGCTAGTCTATACGGTGGCGAACTGACTGGAATATTATCAGAAACATCAATCTTGTATTCCAATAGATTGGTCTCCCCTAACTTTTTCGTCAAAACCTCAGGGAAGGATGAACACAGTTCACGAAGTTTATCAGCTTGTTCAGGTTTTAGATTTTCAAAATTAAGCTCCTCAATGGTGTCAGAACTAGATATAACTTCGGAGGAATTCACTCCGGAAAAATTAAGACAAGGCTTGAAGTTTAATTTTAAATTAGGCTTGAAACGAAACCAACATGACCTGATAACAACCTAACATGAGAAAAATCAGCACCCATAATAGCATCGCAAGATAAATTATTTGCAACCCAAAAATCATATCTCCAAGTGAAATCTAAAATGCGGATCTTTAAGTTTACCAATCCTAAAACTTCAAGACTAGAACTGTTCGCTGACACAAAATTATTCGGTTCTTTAATAAGATTTCCAAATTTGCATACTGACCTCATATTTTCAAACCAGTTTTTTACTTAAAAATGATTTCACACTACCCGAATCGATCAGAGCAGTAACAAGTTCGTTATTTACCAACATATAAATAAATGGGGAACAATGTTTAGAAACTTCAGAAATGCGATTACATAACCTCACTTTAGGTTTGAGACTTCTGGCATCATCAAAATAATTATTTACCTTCATAGAATTTATTTTAGAACTATTTGATGCATGACAATCCGAAGAAGTCTCCTTACGAATTAGTCATTGGTTATGTTTAGGTCTTCTCGTACACCATTTAGCAATATGTTGAAATGATCCACAAGTATCACATCTTCTCCTGTTATTCGATGTGCGATTACTCGAATCGAAGGAATTTCTATTTTGGAAACGAGGGCCTTGCGAGCTATCATAACGGAAAGGATTTCCATAATCCAGAGATTGATTAAAATTAAAATTAGGTGGAGGAACATTGGCAACTCTCAAGGAATCGGAGTGTTTGATAATACCCGAGTTCAACACAAATCTATTTAAATCAGAGAAATTTATGGGAATACTGCTTGTTGTCAAATATGACCTGCTTTCTGGATTAATCCCTTCCAATATAGAAGCCACAATTTGTTGTTCACTTAATTGCACAGAAAAAAACTCTAGCATACGACTTGATATCAGTTACATAATCATTTAAAGACTCTTCGAATCTCTGAACTCTATAGAAAAAATTATGCATCAGCATACTCAAAGCACGACTAGGAATAAATGAACTTAATATTTCACGATGGAATCGATCAATGGAATAACAACCTTCCATGGCTACAATTAACTTTTCTCTTAATAAACCAGAGGTATAAGGAAAGATCAGGTTGAAAATTTGACTGTCAGAACACCCAAATCTTACAGCATTGTCTGTAAGTTCAATAAATTGCTTTAAAAATTTAATTAACAGGTTAGCATCGTTACCGTTGCACATCTCTAGATTTTGGATGCAAGCATTTAAGGGATGAGGTACACTACCAAACTTAATTCCCATTTTAAACTCCACACGAGGATTATTATTTACATTAGATGACACATCATGTTCAAAATTCATAGGATTAATAGGATTTTCAGAACATAGGGGCGATAATCTTTCACCATTTGACCTAGCATTTGATAAATTACCTCTAATCTGGTTGCTCGCAGCACGAGAAATAGACAAAGGAAACATTTATATCATCAAGATTTTCAAGGTTATGACGTGATGAATTCGATCCTGTTCTGACATTGCTACACTCAGACCTAACCTCGGATATTCTGCACGCACTTGGATAGTTTTCCTGATTATACATAGCTGCAGATTCACTATGATTCGACAAAGATCCACAAAAACTTCCTAAATTGCTTTCAACACTGATATTATGCACAAATTCGTTCAATCCACTAATAGAAGAAACCCTTTCATTTGCTCACATAACAGGGTTAACACTCGCACTCTCACTATTATTTGGGAATAACGCAAAAAAAATCAACAAGCTTAGCACGAAGAGAAATTAATTTTAAATGGAATTCAGGATCTATTAAATCACGAAGGCGATGGTACCAATGTAAACAGCGGACCTTAAATCTGGTAAGTTGAGAATTAGACGGAGCACAGTCAGAGTTTAATGAATGAAAAAACACAATTAAATTTTCAACAGATGGTACAATAAGGGACTTTTCTAACGTCCAGTCAAATTTCCTCCAGGTTGGTACACGTACAGGATTATCCGTAACTGCATTCAGTAATATCAGATCCTATTCCCTATTTCCAGAAAGGAGTTCATAAATAATTTCTTCTTTAGTCAAACTGTAAGCTGCCTTAAGATTCAGTTGCTCCATTTATAGTCGACATGAAACATAAAATCACATAGGATTAATACAAGATTTTTCAGAATATGTAACCCTTTTATGCCTATGCTTTCTCCAAGTTAAGCCCAGTACCCATTCTTTCAACAAAATAAAAAGTGGAAACAAAACCACGCTCTGCTACCAAAGTATGTACCCGTAAGCTACCTTAAGAAACATTAACAGATAAACAATAAATAACCCTACAAGAAATTTAAAAATAAGTAATAACAAAGAGTAACTAGGGTATGTGTGTGGAACGGCTGGACAAATTACCATACCCGAGTTGCAATTAAGTTGAGAGAAGAGCACTAAATCTAAGATTGAAGAAAACACGAAGCATGTTTCATATTATAAAATATAATTAAATGAGAGGACAATTTTACATGCATGTTTAAAAGATGAACATAACATAAAATATAAACATAAAGAAAACAAATTAATTAAAATTAAGAAGCAAGGAACCCACAAGTGGGAAGGAGAAGTAAGTATTTACCCTTTTATTAAACGAAGAACAAATTATATTCCAGATCAGTAGAATTAGATCTCAATAAAATGTATAAATATCCACGAGAATCTTCGAAGTAATGACAACGTCAAAGCGTTTAGAGAATATTCCCTTCAAATAAATTGAAAGAGTCTTTAAATCAATTAATTATTCACGACCAACCTCAAATACGTGCGTACAGCAAGCAATTGCAAAATGACTGACCACAACTCGATTGGAAAAATTACCCACATTGTTTCCAAGAGAAACATGAAAAAATTAACAATCCCGAAGTTGTTTCCAGGCAACGGACGAAATAATAAAATACATATCATAAGAAGTGATATATTAAACAGAGTCTATAAGAGACCAAACTAAATGAGACGAGGAAAAGAAAATTAATTATTACGAAAATATTTTAAGGTTAGGAAAATTCCTCGCTCAACACAAAATGAGATCTGAACGTTACACAGCTCGGCACGTCAGAAATAAAAGATTAAACACAGCCCCTAAAATACATATAAATATATGTCTTACATCAGATTAAATAATTAAGTTATTGGAACCTTCATTTCACGCTTAGGCCCACTCGGTTCTCCAAGCCAAGAGACTTACCAATAACAAAATATATGCCAACTGCACTAAGATAATTATTCAACAGCTCTAGACTGCAACATAAAAATATGAAGAATAATACCAACACAGTATACTCGTACCGACGACCAATTCACCTTTTCAGGTCAAAAGTAGTTCCAATAACTTTTAACACATAACCAACCTTAAAAGAGCTGTACTCCTGTTGTAGCCAAATTTTATACAATACGTTTTCCTTCATGTCTACATATTTAACCCGATGATATAGATTTCCCCACAGCGGACGATAAATATACATCACGTAGTGATGAAATAATATCGGGGAAAGGAGATTTATCTGGCCTACGGCCAGATAATCCCCGTTTTACACCAGAGATTTAGATCTCACATCTATTCCTCTTGTAAGAATTCCTTCAACTTACTCTTGTTTTCGTCAACAACCGGAGACAAGAAGAGTTCGTTCGGGCACGAACGGACCCGATCGGCAAGCTTCGTACACTTCAAAAATTAAGTTCCAACTTTTGCCACTAGGTCGAGCCATCTACTGGACAGAGACTCGCCGAGGTACAAACATGTCGAGGTACAAACATTCGCCACTAGGGCGAGCCATCGACAGTACAGAACCTCGCGGAAGTTAGCCGTGATACATGTTTAGTCAGACAATTATAGGTACAGTGATAGTCGGATAGCACCAACAACCGCCCGCGGAGCGGTTTGGATGCGAGTTAATTTTATTAACGGGTCAAAAAGAAAAAGACAAACTTAAGAGCATCAAAACCTTAGTAATTTTAAAAGCACTCACGTTAACAGGAGGTTTGTTGCATCAAATAACAGAACTTGAAGCGATGCTTGTGTAGCAGAGAATCTTTAAAAATGATTCAACATACCGTAAGCTTCTGATTCGTTTATCATGGATAAAATCAGAGGAGGCAATTGTTAGCAGCAAAATCTTTTTTATTATTCATTATCAATAAAATATTAAGCAACAGAAAAAACATCAATAAAATATTAAGCAACAGAAAAACATCAATAAAACATTAAGCAACCGAAAAACAACAGCTCATTAACTTTATTCCCACATCAATTTTTATAATTAATAATGACAAATCCCAACCCAAATCAACCGAAGCCACAGCCTCACTCTCATTTCTTGTTGTCTTAAACTAAGACACTTTCTTTGTCGCTCCATAAGATGCTTTTTAGTGTCTCAAAATCTTAAATCATAAATTAAATATCTCAAAAGTAAGACAGAATTTCAATATGTGTCTGAAATAATTTTTTATCCAGACACTAAAAAGCATCTTGTGCGAAGCGTCAAAGAAAGTGTTTTAATTTAGCCACCAAGAAATGTCAGTGCTTTGTAGAAAATAGACGTCTATTCGTCTTATAGACGTCAAAATTTTACATTTTCAGCAAAAATTAATTATTTCAACCATTTTTGAAAAAATAAATATTTAATAGCCTAGGTTATAAAGCAACCTAGCTTATTTATATCTTCGAAACATCTAAGCTTCAGATAACTCTACCCTGCAACATGGCACGGGATTAGGCTTATGAAGCAGGTTATGACTCGTCATTCTGCGATGTGATGATTTTTGAATAAGCATGAATAAGTTTGTCATATTGTCATAAAGTCTAACCGAGGCTAAGTTAAGTTATTTTTTGCAATTTTGAAAAACTATTGCTACTTTGCCAGAAACGTAAAATTTAGCCGTCTCTTAGACGCTTATTTCCATGGGAAATTTAGTAACAAAACTTAACACTGGTCATACCAGGCAATCACAGATTAAACTTATATCAGTCATCAAAAAATTGTTTTTATTTAATGAGTAATTACTTCAACCAAAAATGTCGGTCAATTTTAAACATCAAGCTTTTCTTCAATGAGTAAATTATTTCAACCGAAAATGTCAGTCAAATTTAAACTTGAAGCATTTTTTCAATGAGTAAATAATTTCAACCGAAAATATCAGTCAAATTTAAACTTAAAGCGTTTTTTCAATTAGCAAATAATTTCAACCTAAAATGGCAGTGAAATTTAAACTTAACACAAGTTCGCTCTTGTGTTACTGAGCCACTGTCAGCCTCTTGCCATTAACAGGTGAATCCACACTCCCCCCCACCCTCTCCACCCTTACCTATAAGGACAGCTGCCTGGAGAAGTATAAATTCTGTCCTAAAACTTCCCCATACGGGAGAACGAAACGCATCAGGCGAAAGCCTGACCAAAATAACTACTGTGATCAAGAAAATTAGACTGAAACGGTGCGGGGGTATTGGGCATGAAATACGTGACTAGAAAACCAATATAGGGAGCAATGCATTAACAATTTTTATTCCTAATAATAAATTTATAATGAACAAACAAATTGCACTTAAGTGCTTATTACAGAAATTAACAATTATAAATGTAGCAAAGTGTGAGGGCCTGATTACAGAACCCAGATTATAGAAAGGTCCATGAAAGGCTTGCTTGATTGGAGAAAAGTTGAGCTTAATATGAAAAAATGCAGTTTATAAAAAGAGAGAACCATAAAAAATAATTAAGAGTGTAATAACTGGTATGATATAAGCTCCTTATAAAATTAAACTTATCTTTGAAGAGAGTTGAAGAGAGTTGAAGAGCCAGCTCCTTAAAAAGTTCCAGCTAGCACATGTTGAGTTAAAAGTCTTCACGGTTTTCTTGTAAGGAGGCGTACATGGCCTAGAGTTATGTGCACCATCGATAAAATGTCAACTTTCTTTTCTTGCGCAGGAATGACATTTATAGTTTCCAAGAGCTGATCCAGAGATGTTTCGAAGGACGATTCCAAGTATCCCCTCTAAGGTGAAGTTGAAGAGTACAGCTGCTGGCAATTATTCTTGCCATCTTGAGCAATACGTCATGGTGCAGATCTTGTGACGTAGCTGCTCGCTAGCGTAGATATCAGCGGTGGTGTCATGAGAGGTAGCGGTGACCAGCGGGTTGAAGTGATCAGCAGTGGTGAATCAGAAGTGTTGAAGTGGGTCAGAAGTGGCGGTTGATCCGAAGTGATGAAGAACGCCAGCAAGCGGCGTCTTAAATAGGGACCATAGAACTCTCTCGAAGTTTGGAGATCGCCCGACCAGACAAAGTCCTGCCATTGGTCGAACGAAAGTCAGGGTGACGTCAGTCGACACTACTCAGCAGACAGTGGATCAACCAGTAGATGTCTGGTATGTCGTGAGTGAGGACGCCTGAGATAGCGAGACTGAAACACTCGAGGTGAGAACTATAATATCTATGAATAAGTGATTGATAACAAGATTATGCATATGGTTTAAGCAATTAACAATTGTAAATAAATAATTACCATTCGGGGATCTCAGTAACAATAAATAAAATTTGACCGACAAATGGGCCAAGCTAAACATTGAAAGTATCACAAAAGTGATCATGCTCCGAGAACTCCGAATGAAAACAAACAAAAGAATCAGTCAAAGCAAAACATGGATAACAGACGAGGAGAAACTAAGACTCGAAAGGCAAAACAGAAATAGAAGAGATGGGTCTAGTATAACGACCTTTACTAGTTAAAACATCAACAACTCTGACACGTTTATCACGGCCAAAGTGGCAGTGAATAACTCTACCTAGGTTCCACACGAGAGGCGGAGATGGGTCTCGAAGAAGAACCATGTCCCCCACTCGTACATCTGGTTGAGGAAGCCGCCATTTCTCACGCCTATTTAGCAAGCTGAAATATTCTAACTTCCATCGGCGCCAAAAAGAACAGCGCAAAGATTCTACTTTTCTCCAAAAGATAGACAAGTTAGGATCACAGCGTCGAACCAGCAAAGGCGGAGTAGCAGCAAGCGAACAGCCAATCAGGAAGTGACTGGGTGTTAAAGGTAAAAGATCCTTAGGATCGTTTGAAAGAGGGGTCAGAGGTCTGGAATTTACAATACCTTCAATTTGAATAATCAAAGAGTTGAATTCCTCATAAGAAAGTATGGTAGGACCAAGAGTTTTCTTAAGCTGTCTTTTAGTAAGTTTGATGCAGGACTCCCATCGGCCCCCATGATGGGGAGCATAAGGAGGGGTGAAATGCCATTTGAAACCTTTAGAATAGGAAAAGTTGGAAATTTTTTCTTTAGCAGAAGGGGAGCTTAACACTTTTTTCCAGAGATCAGAAGCGCTTACAAAAAATTTTGCATTATCTGAAAAAACTTCAGATGGAACACCCCTTCTAGCAGCAAATCTAGAAAAGGCGGCCAGAAAGTAGGATACAGAAGCGTTCGTAACCAACTCAAGGTGGATAGCTCCCGTCACCATACATACAAATAACGAGATGTAGAGTTTACCTAAGCTTTTGCGCTTAGATGAAGAGGGATTGGTCTGATATATGTAAGGACCTGCGTAATCAATCCCAGTAAGAGCAAAGGGCTTACTAGGTTCTGAACGAAATGGAGGTAAATTACCCATAATCTGCGTGGCGGGCCTTGGTTTAACCTTGAAGCAAGGTATACACTTTTTGACAACAGAAGAAACCTCATGAACGCCATTGATGATCCAGTAGAGTTCACGAATTAGACAGAGCAAGGTGCGAGTGCCAGCATGAAGGTGTTTATAATGAAACTTTTTTATTATAAGGGTAGTGATAGGATGCTTTGAAGGAAGGATGATGGGATGCTTTTTCCCATCCTCACAACTAGACATAGCTAATCTTCCACCCACACGTATTATGCCGTCCTGGTCTAGAAAAGGAGTGAGTGGTGAAAGCCTGCTAGACTTGGGTAAATCTTTACCACTTATAAGAGCTTGCTTTTCAGGAGCAAATACTTCCTGCTGAACAAGTAACAAAATCTTGCAAGTAGCAAATTCTAACTCTACTCTGGAAAGAAAGGGTTGAGGCTTCAATGGTTGATCAATTACTAAATATTTCCATCGGAAGATATAAGACACTACACGAATCAATTTATCAAATGAAGAGTATCTATGAAAAAGGCTAGTAGAAGTAGAAGTAAGATGCGACGTGACAGGGTCATTACGGGCATCAGGTATTTCTTCTGCAGATTGATTAGCTAAGCGAGGCCAGCAAGATGATTTCTGACTTAGCCAAGGAGGACCATTCCAGTACAGGTCTGAAGAAATCAATTTTTTAGGCGTGCAACCACGTGATATTATATCCGCGGGGTTTTCACGGCTAGGAACATGTCTCCATTGTTCAGAATGAGAGACTTCATGAATCTTAGAAACGCGATTTGCCACAAAGGTATTCCAATGAGAAGAAGGCTTGGAAATCCAAGCTAATACAATAGAAGAATCGCTCCAAAAAAATGTGCGGGAAGATTTTAACTTTAAACTGACATTTAGTTTAGTAGCTAATTCTGTTGCCATTAAAGCAGAGCATAATTCTAATCTCGGCAATGATACTATTTTAAGTGGAGCAACCTTAGATTTAGCGCACACTAAATTAGAAAATCCAGGGAAAGTATCTGAGGAACGTCCTACTATGTATGCACAACAGCCATAAGCTCGTTCTGAACTATCAGAAAATACATGCAGGTCATACTGCTGGTATAAGGGATTAGAAATTAAAGGGCGGGGTATAGAAACCTTGGAGAGATCCAGCAAACTGCTGCGATACTCTAACCATTCTTCTACAAGAGGAAGGGGGGAGATTTTCATCCCAGTCTGATTTTAATGACCAAAGCTTTTGCAAGAACATTTTTGCAACAATAACTATAGGAGCAATATATTGCAAAGGATCAAAGATCTTTGCGATTTCTGACAGAACTTGTCTCTTAGTTACAGGGGGAGATTCTGACAGATGTACCTGATAAGAAAAGGTATCAGAGGAAGGACACCAAAAAACACCCAATGCTTTTACGGCTGCTTCATCAGTAGGAATGGCAACAAATTCATCAACTGGGACCTCTGATGAAAATTTTGATATAAATTCAGTGGAATTTGAAGTCCATTTATGGAGCGGAAAACCACCTCCTAGGAGTAGGGATTTCAAATCTTCGCACACAAGGAGCGCTTCAGAAATATTAGGGAAAGAGCACAAGAAATCGTCGACATAAAATGCCGTTTTTAATGACTCAGAGGCCAAAGGATGATACAGATGACCATCTTGCTCGGCTAACATGTGGAGAGACCGAATCGCAAGAAAGGCTGAAGGCTTCAGGCCATATGTCACAGTCTTCAATCTAAATATCTTTATGGGTTTGGAACTCTCATCGCGCCACAATATTCTTTGCAGATCTTGCTGCTCAGAATTTACGAGAATCTGCCGATACATCTGCTTAATATCTGAGATTACAGCAATAGGAAACCTTCGAAAATTAAGCAAAACAGAGGTGAGATCTGTTTGAATCGCGGGACCACATTGCAAGGTATCATTTAAAGAGATTCCATTGGAATCTGGTGATGAGCCATTGAAAACCACTCTTATATTGTCTTGTGTTAAGGAATTTTTCCATACCGGATGATGATTTAAATAAACTATTTCATTTAAAGGATGGTCAATTTCTTCTGATTTAGAAATTACCTCCATGTGATTGGATGATTCGTATTCCTCCATAAAGGAAGCATACTGAGTTTTGACAGAAGCATCTTGTTTGAACCGATTTTCAATAGCAAATAGTGCCCTAAGTGCTCTGGAATGCGAGCCCGTAATGGCGGGAGGATTGGGAATACGTGGAAGAGTTACTATAAATCTGCCTTCAGTATTACGGACAGTGGTTTCCTTATATAACTTTTCACAAATTTCGTTAGAAGAAGAAGAAGAAGAGAAGTAGCCTGAACATTCTCAAGATCCCAGAACTTGGTTAGCTCTTGGCTCAAATCGGTACCAACAAAATAACAATTCGATACAGTTTGAATAGGATTACGGTATATTTGGCCAGTAGCAATCCAACCAAAATCAGTTTCGCGGAAGAAAACATTAGGAGCAAATTTTACTTTATTGGAATGAAGACATTGCCAAAATACGCTTGAGCTGAAAAGAAGCTCTACGGGTGAAGCTCTGTTGAAATGAGGGTCAGCTAGCTGGACAAAATTCGGGATATTCCAACTTTGAATGGGATAAGAAGTGCCAGGAATATTGTTGCCTATAGACTTGATAATCAAACAATGTAATTGCAACAGCGTACCAAGATTATTAGAGTCCTTAAGATCCACTTTAGCAAAGCTTAAGGATTGTGATTTAGAGCAGTTTATTCCTGTAACCTCTATTGAGGTAGGATGTTTTGGAAGGCCTAATTTTTGTACCAACGATTCATTAATAAAATTGTTGGTAGCGGCATTATCCAATAATCCCCTAACAGATACCCATTTTCCGTGAGAATTTTTCAATAGAACCTGCACGGTAGATAATAAAACCTGGACTTTGCCAAGCGAGGTAGAACTTTGAGCATACGACTGCGCACTATTTTGAGAAGTCTCCGAGTTAGACTTGGTATTGGAACTGCTTGGTCCTGATAACCGTGGTCTTTCATGCCTGTGCAAAAGTGAATGGTGTCTTGCCCTACAATGAAAGCATAAACGTTGTGAACGGCAATTGTTTAACATATGCGTTCCTGACAAACAGTTGAAACAATGTTTTTTGTTCGTAATGAACTTTCGTCTTTCATCTACTGATAAAGATTTAAATTCATCACAATTGTATAAATTATGCGATTGCTGACACAGACCGCACGTTTGCATTTGGTTAGGTGACCGAGCATCAACAGGAAGAGCCTGTGATCTTAAAATTCTTTGATTAGAACTGCTAACCTTATGTTTTGAGAAGGCTTTTGAATCTGAACTACTAGTTTTTTGATTAGCTATGGCGGAAAAGACTTGGCTTCTGGCCTTCAAAAAGTTAATAATCGCCTCATAAGTGCATTGCAAATTCTGGGAAAGTTCTGTTTCCCAGGCTTTTAATGTATTTGCATCCAATCTTGCAGAAATGAGGTGAACTAGAAATAAATCCCAGTGATTTACAGGTTGGTTTAAATTGGACAATGCTCTGACGTGTAACTCTGCGGTGTCAATCAACTTACGAAGTGATAAACTGTTATCTGCTTGCACGTTAGGTAACTCGAATAAGCTTTGTATATGGCGTTGAATAGATAAACGAATGTTCCCATATCTATCCTTAAGAAGATTCAGAGCAACTTCATAATTATCACTGGTCAAAGAAAGTGCTTGAATTAGGTTAAGTGCGTTGCCTTGAACTGCCAGACGCAAGTAGTGAAATTTTTGTATTACTGGTATAGAAGTATTCTCATGTACTAAAGAATTGAATAATTCAAAAAATGGTTCCCATTCTATGTCTTTACCAGTAAATTTGGGTATTTCTAATTTGGGTAATATAATGCGTGAAGAAGATGTAGAAGATGCTGCAGAAGTTTGATCTTCTTGTTTTTCTTTTAAAGTTAACGCCCTAATAAGCTGTTTAGCTTCAGCAAATCCCTGATAGTATAATTTTTCAACTTCCAACCTATCACTTTGCTGGTCCGGATGCTGAGTTTCTATACTGCATTGTATCTCATCATATTTCTCAAAGGCTTGTTCATAATTCTTAAGCCTCTGCGAAATTATGTCAAGATTATGCTCTTGGGGTTCGAGTTCCGTTAAGAAAGTACGAAACCGTGTGAGCTTGCCCTTACAAGAGGCTCTGGAGTTGCTAAGTTTTTCATCAAGGTTAGGCATATTACAAGTTGTTTGTTACTCACGTCAATATTGTGACTTCGAGTACTGGAAGTCTGAGGATGACAGCTTGCTATGTAGTAAGGTTTAGTCTGATGCGGAAGAAACCGGCTTAGCTTACGTTTCTCTCCTCTGCCGCACATGTGCTTTAAGCTGAAACGTACAATGTGAATTAGTGTTGAAACACAATGAACAAAAATTGTTAATGCAAAATTCACAATATTAAACTTATATAGGGATCCAGGGTGCAACAGATATGTTTCCCGGGGGTGAGGCACCAATAAAATGCAAGACAATTAGACTGAAACGGTGCGGGGGTATTTCGCATGAAATACGTGACTAGGAAACCAATATAGGGAGCAATGCATTAACAATTTTTATTCCTAATAATAAATTTATAATGAACAAACAAATTGCACTTAAGTGCTTATTACAGAAATTAACAATTATAAATGTAGCAAAGTGTGAGGGCCTGATTACAGAACCCAGATTATAGAAAGGTCCATGAAAGGCTTGCTTGATTAGAGAAAAGTTGAGCTTAATATGAAAAAATGCAGTTTATAAAAAGAGAGAACCATAAAAAATAATTAAGAGTGTAATAACTGGTATGATATAAGCTCCTTATAAAATTAAACTTATCTTTGAAGAGAGTTGAAGAGAGTTGAAGAGCCAGCTCCTTAAAAAGTTCCAGCTAGCACACGTTGAGTTAAAAGTCTTCACGGTTTTCTTGTAAGGAGGCGTACATGGCCTAGAGTTATGTGCACCATCGATAAAATGTCAACTTTCTTTTCTTGCGCAGGAATGACATTTATAGTTTCCAAGAGCTGATCCAGAGATGTTTCGAAGGACGATTCCAAGTATCCCCTCTAAGGTGAAGTTGAAGAGTACAGCGGCTGGCAATTATTCTTGCCATCTTGAGCAATACGTCATGGTGCAGATCTTGTGACGTAACTGCTCGCTAGCGTAGATATCAGCGGTGGTGTCATGAGAGGTAGCGGTGACCAGCGGGTTGAAGTGATCAGCAGTGGTGAATCAGAAGTGTTGAAGTGGGTCAGAAGTGGCGGTTGATCCGAAGTGATGAAGAACGCCAGCAAGCGGCGTCTTAAATAGGGACCATAGAACTCTCTCGAAGTTTGGAGATCGCCCGACCAGACAAAGTCCTGCCATTGGTCGAACGAAAGTCAGGGTGACGTCAGTCGACACTACTCAGCAGACAGTGGATCAACCAGTAGATGTCTGGTATGTCGTGAGTGAGGACGCCTGAGATAGCGAGACTGAAACACTCGAGGTGAGAACTATAATATCTATGAATAAGTGATTGATAACAAGATTATGCATATGGTTTAAGCAATTAACAATTGTAAATAAATAATTACCATTCGGGGATCTCAGTAACAATAAATAAAATTTGACCGACAAATGGGCCAAGCTAAACATTGAAAGTATCACAAAAGTGATCACTGCCCAATCACGGCTCCCAGCCTTCCCCTCCCGAGAACACACCAAGTGATAACAACCTGATGGCTCGAAAACTCAACTCCCGCACGGCATGACGGCCCGTTATTTTTGCAGGCGATAGTACTGTTAGGAGCTGACGTGTGGGCTCAGAATATCACGCCTGACTTTGTACATGTAAACAAGAGTCTAGTGGCTGTGAGAACTTGTTTAGGGTGGACACTTATGGGCTCTTCAGAGATCACCTCAACTACTGCCTCATCTTACACTCTACTTACTTTGTTGTTGGTTGGTTCCTCAGTTTAGGGACTGCGACAACGCGGTCATGTAGCCCCGTGTACGTTGGGTGTGTATAGAATCTGTCTGATAACCAGTGTGATGAATGTATTAGTGTGTGTATCTGTTTTCAATTCAAGTAAGGACTGCAGACATTTAATTTCTTTCAAGTGGTTCCTACTTTTGCCATCAAACGCCACCGTCAGCGACTAATAGTTCAGAACCTGGTTACCAGACGCCCCTGCAGTCGGCTCCCAGCGACGAACATCGGAAACTAAGAGCGTTTGTCAAATGTTTAACATAACCTAATTTAGCTTCACACAGGTGTAATTAGTGAAAGGTTCTTTAACATGCCCTAAATCTATGACATGGGACCGCCGGCTTTACTTTCCCCCCGAAGGAAGGAATACGGAGAGATTTTTAACGCTCTTAAAAATCCGACGACTTCGGCCGGGTTTGAACCCGCGATCTTGGGCATAGAAACTCAGCATGATACCTACTACGCAACCGAAGCCGCTTCTACTTATTTTAACTCAATCAACAAGAGTGGTGGATATGTGGGAAGTTGAGACTATGGGTATAAAAAAATCTTGACGAACAGATAAAAAGGGAAGAAAGAGAACAACAAGTTCAGATGTTAAACTACCCTGGATTGACGATTGTACTTCTCTGGAAACGAATCGTTAAATTACTCAGAAACGATTATTGAACACTTCAAGAAAATTGCGGGGGATGCAGAAATTTCAGGATTATGATGAGGTGCTACAGGAATGGGTAAACAAAGGGATTATCGAAGGTGTTGAAAATGAGGTTTTGGATGGATCTACACTTTATTTGCCTCATAGAGCTGTGCTGAAAGATGATGGCACTACAATGATATGGCCGGTGTTCGATGCTTCCAACAAAGACAGAAGTGGTCATTCCTGGAATGATTGCCTCGAGCCTGGACCCAACCTCATCGACCTTGTTCCATCAGTGCTGACCAATTTTCAAACCTATCCTATAGGTCTAATAGCTGATGTAGAGAAGGGATCCCTGCAGATTATAATTGATCCTGAAGACAGGGATATGCTTCGTTTTCTCTGGTGGGATAATGATAAGATCACCACTTTTCGACATTGCAGGGTGGTTTATGGTGTTTGTTCCAGTCCCTTCCTATTGGTTTCCATACTGAACAACCTTCTGGATGACTCCCAAACTCATTTGAAGGAAGTAGCTACAAAAATGAAACCAGCATTTTATGTGGACAACTGTCTTACTGGAGTCGCTTCAAAGGAAGACATTGGACCCTTTATTTTAAAGGCACAAGAATTGATGTTATCCGCAGGTTTCAATTTGAGGGGATGGATGCATTCCTTTGATTGTGGTGTTGGTTGAGAATGTCTTAGGACTTTGATGGTATTGCGACGTAGATGAACTTGGTTGTAACTTCAGCCCAACTACAGGTTTAGTAACCCGAAGAGTAGTACTATCCAGCGTGCAGAAAATATTTGATCCGATTGGATTTTCGACCCCAGTAACTCTTATTCCCAAGCTCATTCTACAGAATGCATGGCAGAGAAGTATAGGATGGGATGAGGTTTTACCAGGAGACATTTGTGAGGAATTCTGTCGATGGACCCAGCAGTTGCAATACCTACATGACTGTCGGATACCTAGAAGGATTTTCCTGAACGACAACAGCATTTTGCATGTATTTGTCGACGCTAACAAAAGAGCGTTTAGTTGTTGCATATTTCTGAGAACAGAAGAAGAAAGTAAGATCAAACTAAGTCTTCTGATGGCTAAATCTAGAGTGGCGCCCCCTCAAAGAACTAACACTACCGCGCCTTGAACTGATGGGAGCGCTCCTTGGAGTTAGAATGTCTCAGTTGAGCCTTCGATGCTTACAGCGGAATGACATACACACGGTGTTTCGGTCCGATTCAACAGTAGTCTTGGCTTGGATAGCTAATAAAGGACTTTGGTCGGTGTTTGTAGAGAATCGGGTAAAGGAAATTCATGAGTACAGTAAGGCTAGTTCATGGAGACACATACGGGGCAGCCTCAATCCAGCAGATCTCCTGTCTAGAGGGTGTTCACCAACACAACTTTGGAGATCCAGATGGTGGGAGGGTCCGTCTTGGCTTAAATGTAAAGAAGAAGAATGTGTATTTAATCGTCCTGAACCATTGTTGGATGAAGTCAACAGGGAAAGGAGGAAAACAGTTGTAGCTGCTAAGAACAATGTTGTGGAAACGATTTTACTTCAATTAAGCTCACGATTCTCTGGATACATTAAAAATCATTGCTTGGATTTTGAGATTGAAACAAAGGAATCGTTGAGACCAGTTATCTACGAAAATTGATAGCGAAGAGTTTATCAATGCTGAGAAGAAACTGTACTTCCTTATCCAGAATGAAACGCTTTATGAAGAAGAGAGAAAGGAACAATTGAAGAATCTGCTGGTGTTCACAGAATATGAAGGAATTCTATGCATGAAGTCAAGAGTCATTGATTCTGACGACACTCCTGAGTATACCTATCCAGTTGTACTTCCATCAAAGCATGTGATGGTTGAAAGAATGATTGAACAATTTCATCGATGCCATAACCATGCTGGGACACACACACTACTTGTTTTGTTACGCCAAAGGGTTTGGATAATTAGAGGAAGAAGGACGGTGGCTGCAGTTGTTCGGAAATGCGTGATCTGTCGTCGTAACTCTGCTAAAGGTTTTGAGGTAACTTTTCCTCCGTTTCCACAGGATCGAATCAAGGCATCGAGTGTTTTCCAGATCACGGGCACAGACTTGGCCGGCCCTGTGTTTCTACGAGGAGGAGAAAAGGGATGGATTGTGATATTCACTTGTGCCGTTTATCGGGCTGTACATATGGAATTGATCACTTCACTTAGTACGGTAGCATACATCCAAGCACTACGCCGATTTGTGGCAAGAAGAGAAAGAGTGAATACCATGTATTCGGACAATGGTACGAATTTCATAGGACTTCGCAGAACCATGGAGCAATTGGATTGGACTGAAATAGAGAGGACGTGCAGCCTTCTGAAGATTAAATGGAAGCTGAACCCTCCCACGGCAGCCTGGTGGGGAGGATTCTCAGAAAGGTTGATTAGGATTCTAAAGGATTTGCTTCGCCGTAATTTGGGTAAAGCTTGGCTAAAATATGAGGAAATGTGTACTCTCCTGTGCGATTGTGAGAACCTGATAAACAATCGACCTTTGACTTATCTTTCTGAAGAAGATGAACTCAAGCCACTCAGACCTTCCATGTTCCTACTGAGCCTAGAGGGTAATGATGTAACCGACTTAGACCAAATTCAATCCAGCAGTTTAAACGACAGATGACGTTATCTACAAGCGGTTTGGGAGAGCAAAAAGAATACTTGGGATTTCTCCGATCACGGAGAAAAAAGTAACAGGGATCCATACAAGTAGGAGATATAGTACTGGTGGAGAGCGACAACAAGAAATGGATCAATTGGCCATTAGGAAGAGTGGTGGGGCTGTTACCTGGAAGAGACAATGTGACTCGTCTGGTTAAAATTAAGACAGCAACTGGCATTCTACTTCGTCCAGTACAGCGACTTGATTCGCTGGATATAAACTGTCTCAGCAAAGGTGGTTTTATCAACACTTCACAACACCGATTATGTGAGCCAGTCCTTAATGAAGATGTTCCCTGCAGTAACTCTGGAACTGGAAAAGAGAGTTAATTCAAGACTCGTTGTGGTAGAACTGTTAGGCAACTCAAAAAACTAGACTTATAGTGGTTCACATTCCTGAGCTCAATGTTCAACTATAATGTCGGAATGTTTACTTCAGTTTATGAGTGTGTGTTGCAAAACTGCATTTTGCAAGGTGTGAGAATGTGGAGGAAGCGACTAAAGCTCGTTCGAGCAATCGACTTCGTGTAGAAAAATAGAGTGTTTTGATTTACATAGTTTGGTTTTTGTTATCTTAGAGTGTAATATCTTTGTTGTTGTCTGTGGAGGCGAGACTACCGTATATTAAAAAGGATTTGGTATGGTAAAATGGCTGTGGTCGTGGAACGTAGAGCAGGCTTATGAATACAAAACACACATTTTCGTAATTTATACGACATTGGGAAAAGCATCGCATGATCCGGAAGGTAGCAAAGGTAAGGATGTAACATATGTTGTGTTATTTTACTTATTTAGCGTATGGCTTTTAGTTCCGGGTAAAAGTGGCTGTCGTGTTCCGTAATACTCATACATCCAGGAGCCGCTCTTGTAAATAATTAATAACAAATCCATTTCTGAACTAGGCTATTGATTTTTGAACATAATAGTTTTTGTGTAGCTGGTCATTTTTGATTGAACGAGGAGGGCTCCCAACACGTTCAATCTATTACTACCGATACATCATTTCCTAATTTATATGTCATCATTAGGAAATGTATTTTGACTAATTTCAGTACTTAAGAAAATTTTATCGTACGATGAGCTCTCATTCAGCGTTACTTTCCACTTTAGTATTTTATGAAAATGAACAACACAAAATGGGCAAATGGAAATAAGGAAGTTTATTGACTTAGTAAGCGTTGCTCTTTTACAACTATGCACTACATTTGCTACAAAGGAAAACATTATAAACAATGAACTATTTCCTTTTAAATTCCATTTTCCATGAATCATAGGAACCTTCGCAAAAATAACCCAGAACTTTGAAATTCTACGAAGAATTAAATAGACTAATTTTGGGATGTAATGTTTCCTAGAAGAATCTCAAATTTTTCACAACCAAACGCACTGTCCATACGTTTAATAAGATGGCAAATATTACCTCAGCGCATGTATTATCGAAGACTACACCGTCACATCTGTAGCATAACCTGCAATTTGACACTGAACATAATTGACGACTGCGTAATCCACATTACATTTAATCCAGCATAGGGACATTAAGCATTTTTATGTTCAGAGATGCATTTACTAGCAGTCTCAACAAAACACAAAGAAAAAGTATATGGACATTTAAATACTTGATACCTTCGGAGTTATAGTCCAGTCGACAGGTTGGAAAATGGTCGGAATTTAATGAAACTTTGGGATGTTGTTCAGGGATGGTTAATTAACATTTTCTCAAGTTTTGGACCTCGAGGACCCTGTGCTAAAAGAGGAGGGGGTAAAAACTGCAAAAGTTTCGACCTTCCTCCGGTTTCTCCTCAATAACGTTTTTCCTTTACGTCCTACCGCAAAAGCATTCTTAAGCATTATTGTAGAGCGTTAAATTTCCTACAATTTTGACTATTCAAACATGTTAGTATGTTAATTCTTTACCGAGATATGGCGCTTCGAAATAATGTCATTTTTCAAAAATCGCTAAAAATGCCCAAAATGCAGAGTTCTACCTTATTTCTTCTGTTATACCCAAATTATGCTGAAATGTTGTTGTGATTATGGTTCCTGGTTACAATCACCAACCTTAGAAACCCCCACCCCCACCCCGCTCCCCCTTCCCCCACTCAACCCCAATTCACAAAAGCTAATTTTCTTCTGTGATGAATGCCAACCATATTCACATCATGTTGTTATTGATATTAGTTACTTTTCGGATCGACCTCCCCCCCGTCCCACTACATAATTATCCCAGGGCTGGTAAAAAAAAGACGTAGCCTAGTCCTTTCGTGGAAAGAATTAATGTAATTAATAATACTAAGGTATTGTTATTGAAAGGAACTCATATATACATGTACATATCATAGTTTTTTTACGAGCACACAATTTTATTCACTGACAGAAAACATGTACATATACAGATGTTGTATCAAAAATACAGGGTGAATCCCACATAAGATAAACTTGTGTGTGGGCTTCATGAACACAATTTCTTAATTTATTTGCAACATGGTATTTGACTGATAATAAGAAAAGTTTATAGTAAAAGCATTAATTATAAGGATACTAAAATAAAAGAAGATGATACATTACTTATTTGTGACTGAGTTGGTTAAATATGTTGGTGAAATTTTATAAGTTCATTTACTCTATCAAAGTTATTAAGGAGCCATATAAAAAGCCTTTTCTTCAATATATTCAGGGTGTTATTTGTCACATTTACTGGCAATATATTGTATATCCTAGTGCTAAGACAACTTAAATTCCTTTGGCCAAGAAGTGTGTTTCGACGAGGAATATTTATTCCAGTTCTGTCTTGTAGTCTAGGGCACATTTCAAGTTTTTGTCCATTAGAGAAGAGCTTCATATTTTTATGTATAAATATGATTGATGACTGAACAAATAACTGTCGTATGTTAAGCAACATGCTTTGTTGATTCAGTTCACATGTTGGAAAAGTTGGTGGCCTTTTGTACATAACTTTTAGAATGAAATTCTGGCAGGTATTTACCTGAGCCAAATGTGAATCAAGTATTCCACCCCAACCATTTATTCCATATTGTAGTTGTGACTGGACTAAGGCAAAATATACAGTTCTCAAGACTTTTGCTGAAAGGATATTTCTGATTCTGTAAAATATATAAATTAACTTTTGGAGTTTATTGGTCAACTTTGATGCATGCGTATTCCATTTTAAATGACTATCTACAATAATCCCTAAATATATAGCATTCATTGACTTCTGTAGGGTATAGCAGTTGCATCTTTCGCCATTGGTATGTGGATCTTTAGTGTTAAATTGTCTGTGGGTTGTAATGTTTTGTTGTGTGAGAAGCATAAGTATTGTGATTTGGTTTCATTTAAGGTAAGGAGTTGGTTTCTTAGCAATATTTGGACTGTAGCAAGGGTTTCTTGAGTTCTATTAAAAGTGCCCTCCCAAGTTGTTCCTGTGACTGTGATGACAGTGTCATCAGCATATGAGGTAATCATCGCATTACAGTTCAGCTCACACAAATCGTTAATATATAACAGAAAAAGAATAGGACCTAAAACTGTTCCTTGGGGAATTCCAATTTTTACTTCAGCACTTCTACTTGGAGTATCTTTGATTCGTACCTTTTGTATTCTGTTAAAAGAAAGCTTTTTATTAGTTCTTGAGGAGTACCATGCATACCTTTCTTTTCATGTTTTCTAATGAGTATATTGTGGTCTATGGTGTCAAAAGCCTTTCTTAAATCCAGGAACACAGAAATTGTTCTTTTAAAACTATAAATGGCTTTATACAAATTATCAGTAAGGGAGAATATTGCATCTTGAGTACTAGTGTTTGGTCAAAAACCAAACTGATTTGGTGACAATATGTTGAACTTACTCAGATAGTTAAGTAATCTGGTTTTGATGCATTTCTCTAGTAGCTTAGAGAGGTGGGATGTGAGGGAAATTGGTCTATAGTTATTTAACTCTCTCTTATCATCTGATTTATGGACTGGGATTATGATGGCAATTTTGAATGAGTCTGGAAATTGTCCTTTCGTTAGTGATAAATTAAAAATATGGTGCAGTGGTTGTAGAATTTCTGAACTAATTATCTTAATTGTTTTACTAGAGATATTATCATAGCCATTTGCCGAGTTATCTTCTAGAGCAGCTATGTGGTTTGTTATTTCTGATTTTGTTATGGGTATAAAAAGATAGACTGATGTTGAGATTTTGCAGTGCTATCACGTGCATTTTTATTGCCAGGTTCCTTTCTTGTATTACTTATTTTTTCAGAAAGTTCTAAACCTATGTTACTAAATTAGTCAACAAATTTGTTTGCAATGGCAGCTGTTTGGGATGTTTCTTGTGAGTCTCTGATAAATATGCTGTCAACAGCTGAAGATTTATTTCCTTTCCTACATGTTAAATCATTAATATTTTTCCAAAGGACTTTAGAATTATTGGAGTTTGACATAATTTGTTTGGAATAGTACCTTTCTTTTGCTATTTTAACAAGCCTGTTTATCCAGTTTCTGTACAATTTAAGTTTATTTACAGTTTCGGGGACCTCATCACTGTTTGAAGACCTCTCCCTTTGTTTAACAATTTTCTGATGTAATTTATCTCTTATTCTAATAGGAATTAAAATTCCAGTTGTGATCCATGGAGTATTTTTTTTTTTTTAATTTTGATCTTACGTTATTTATGGTAGTAGAGTGTTCAGAGATGCATTGAGTCAGTAACTTAATGAAACTATCAGCTGCTTTGTTAGCATCATGTTCAGTTATGATAAATTCCCAAGTTTCCTTAGTTAAGGATTTTTTTAAGTTTCATAATTTATTCTTACATTGTTCAAAGTATTTTCTCCTGTTTGTGGAGTGTATTTTTGAGATTTATTTTGTATGAGAAATGTAGGACTGTGATCTGTGATACTGGTATGCAGAACAAAAGGGTCAAAGTTGCTGTTTCTATGGGACTTAACATGTATGTGATCGATACAAGTTCTGGATTTTGGGGTTATTCTAGTTGGTGTGTTTAAGTACGAAATGAATCAATTTGGATGTAATACATTTAAATACTAATGTTTAATATTTTGGGCATATTGCCTTGTAGGATTTAAAATATCAATATTTATATCTCCTATTAATATACTGTGTGTAGCTGTAGGCAAGTGCTGGAGAGTATTTCCTAGTTCTTCTATGAAATTCTTTGGGCTTGTGGAGGATGATCTGTATATAGCAAGTACCAAGTAACTTTCTTTATTATATCTGAAGGTGAGTAGGCTAGCATTTGCAGCATTCAGTGTTTTTACAGTAGATATTGTAATATTTTGAATGAGGTTTTCATGCACATATATCTTTATGCTGTCATGGGTAGAATTTTGAGGTGGTATGAAGTATTCATTATATCCTAAAATAGCAAATGGTATATCCTCAATGAGCTGAGTTTCAGACAGTATAATGATATCTGGTTTATGATCAAGTTGTTCGAGCATAACTAGCATACTTTCAAAATTTGTTATCATGCCACATATATTTAGGTGCATGATTTTAATTCCTGCAGTAAAGCTAATTAATTTGTTCAAGTCTTGAGTACTGTTTACAATATTTGAAGTAATATCTTGAAAATTAAGGTCTACTTCGTTATCTGACTTCATACCGTGGTTGTTTTATTTCAGGGTACTTCCATAATTACTTTTCACTCACTTGCAAACAAAATTTCATAAAATATTGATTGATCACGTGGCTCAGGCAAACATACCTTCAGTTTCCTTGATTCCCATGAACTGTTGGCAGGTCAGCTGCAGTCTTGATTTGCAGAATCGGGCTGTTTTCATTTTTCCTCATAAAGATCTTCCCGTTCCTGGTCCATGCGAATTTATAATTCATTGTCCGTTTAGAATTCCTGGCAAGCCAATATAAGTTTTGGTTGTCTTTGGTTAAATGTCCATTTACATACACTGGCAAGTCTCCCTTGATCTTGACATCTGTGCAAAGAAGTTTCCCATGTTTTCGTTTCTTGCTCATGATCATGTCCTTAGTTTGGCGGGAATAAAATGTTGCTACTATGAGGGTCGTTCTCTTTTTGCCATCCTTATCTGTAAAAGTTGGAAGTCGGTGGCAATATTCAATGTCCCTATCAGTTTCGATTTCAACACCAACTGCAGCTGCCACTTGAGCCACAATATTATACACATTCACCTGTTCGGAGACTGGTACCCGGCGATTTCAAGGTTGTAATTCTTAGAGTATTGCTCCAAGTCATTAACTTGCCTTTTGAGATGCCCATTTTGTTCTTTAAGCAAGCCATTCTCAACTTTAGTGTTGTTTACCTCTAAAGTGAGTTGGTCAATGCAAGTTTTTAGTGTGATATTTTTCTCCAAGAGTTCATCAAATTTTTTGATTGATACTCCAGAGAGCTACAAACATCTTTTAGTACTTGTTGCATATTGTTAACCGCTTCACATAAGCTTGCGGTATCCGGTTTGACCTTAGTCGGCTGAAAACTAGATGTAGCTGGTTTGATTGAATTAGGGTTATGTTTGCATTGTTTACAATGCCACAGAATTTCGCCCGGATTTGCAAGCATCGCTTATAAGCGGCGTTCGTCACACGAGCACAGTTTAGATGAAACATTTCACCACACTTTCCGTCACATTGTACGAAATTTCCATTCTCCTTCAGCGAAACTTTACAGGAGGTACATATAACATTACTATTCTTGGGCGCCATGTTGCAACATACGAACGTACTCATTTGTAATCATTACTGTTTCTATCGGGATTTCTTAGCCATTGGTTCTGCTTCTAAGTGCTCGTCGACCTACTGAGTGATCAGGCTATTAATGACGTCCTCACCATCGTCGTATTCGTCGACTATGTCTGGTGAGTCCTCCTCGTTCAAATCAGTTGCGGGGGCCTTTTCGCAGGAGTGGCCTGTGCAGTGCTTGCACATTGCTGAGCACATAATGCCTGCTTTCTTGCAGCTGCAAGCTCCGGTGCTAAAGCCTTTGCTGCACTTGCAGGAAACAATCTGGAAGATGTTATCCGGCGCAGCATTTCTTGTTGTGGGGATTGGTAGTACCTTTCACGGGGTTAGGCTCCAGCCTCAAACTGATGGGAGAAGCTCATTACCTAACCACGCCGGTACTTGCTGGTAAGTGCGTAGGGAGTGGTACTTGGCAGCGTCCCTTGTTGGTGGTAGGCGGGCTAATTGCAATTTAGCCTTCGTCACTGATCGTGTGAATAATCTGTAGCGCATTCATTTCGATGTTGATGACACGAATGGCGGATGCAAGCATCGAACTGAAGCAGGCATCTGAGGACGCCGACGTGATGATCGTCAACACCGCCATATCGAAGGCCAGCGAATTCGACAGCGTCACCATTGCTGCTGAAGATGTGTACATACTTATTCTGTTGACAGCTTTAGGTATGTCCACAAAGAACATCTATCTTCAGAAAAGTGGAAAAGGCAGTGATCCCAGTGTCCTCTACTCGCCAAGTTCCTGCTCCATTCCCCCCAAGGACATATGAAACATTAAGCTCTGTTGAAATTCATTGTAAGTCTATAGAAAACTATAATTTACAGACTAAAAATCAGATTTTGAATTCAAAATTTAAATGTATCTACATCAATGCACGAAGTGTTCGGAATAAGTTCGAGGATATTATGCTCCTTATTGACGAGATTTTAGAAATAGATTTAATAGTCATAACAGAAAATTGGTTGTCAGAAAAAGAAACACACTATTATAACATTCCAAGCTTTGAATCACACCATGTAACACGAGACCGGACTGGAGGAGGTCTGTCATTTATGTATCTAGAAAATGGGCAACCAAGGTTATTTACACAATTAACAGTTATCACAGTATACTTCAAATCGAAATATTTCAGAAACACAGAAGATACAGTGTAATTTCTTACTATAACCCAAGGGAGATTAATGCAAACGAATTTATGATTGACCTTGAACGCATACTTTGCAATACTAACCCAAACACACTACTCATCGGAGACGATAATATATATTTTCTAAAAGACAGCATTATTCACAGGGCCTATTCGTCTTTACTGAATTGCTTTAGTTTGTATCCATGCAATACAAGACTGCCAATAAGAATAACGCCTACTTTTTCAACTTTAATTGACCATATACATTCTAACTTTGCCAATGATAACTTCTATTTGTATAATGTTATGAGTGTCCTTAGTGATCATAATATTTTAATTCTAGAAATTACATCACAACCAGAAGTGAGTACGCAATTCAATAATCGTTTAAATATACTGTGCCCATGTGGGATTGGCACAAGATTTGAACCCCTGACCATTTACAGAGAATATTTTAAAGTCTTATAAAATATTATAAAATCTTAGAGATGCACCAGAAGTCTCAGAGAGAAACTCACCAAATCGCCATTAAAATAACGATTAGCAAGCACCAGAAAGTCAGACCCAAGAGGCAATAAGTAACACTCGAGATTCCAGGGAGACAGCAACTCGAGGAAAATATTGCGTTTCAAGTGGACATTAAGAGTTGGAACTATGTCTTAATAGACACTCGAAACTTAAACCAGGAATCTGTTAAATCAGCAGTTTTTCTTTAGTTGATAAAAGGGGGAGTTACCTCGTTAAACCTCATGAAATAAACCCACCAAAACTATTAGATACTGTACAATACCCAAGGGGTATGCACCCCTTAGAGATCATCCCCCCCATCATCTGTCTAAATCTCATAAAAGGCAACCCTTTAAAAGCCTACCCAATATCCATCAATACTATAAGGGCAGCTGGCTACTCCATAAAGCAGCTCAACCCTTGCGTAATTATGACACACAGCGACATACTACAAACTGGTTCAACTATGCCACAACGCGCTGACAGAACAGAGGCTAAAGGTATAAAAGGTGCCTTAAGTGGGTCACGAGGATCTCTCCATCACCAGTGCTTCGACGAGACAGCCGGAGGCTAACGACAGTGTCAACCGAGGTGAGTCAGTCAGTCAGTGTTCAGAATCCTACTTTTGTAACCTAACACCCACAGTTTGTACTCACATTATAACATCACAAGATCCCTTAAAAAGGGACTAACAGTTACTCATTGCTGACCAATAAACACTTGGTCAGTCTCTTACACTTGCATTACTGATCTACACTCTTCTTCACGTCCCCACGTCCTTCCTTACTCCCGTCACAGCCAGACGTGACACACCGTAGTAATAACGCCAACTCAGACGTCCTTGTATTCCTCACAGCGGCTAGCGTGCTCAAGTGAAGCGCGTGCCGAACCGCTGACACTAGCAAGGTGATTATATAATAAGTAGCCGGCTGGGCGACTAGTACGTCGACCCGCGTGCTAAGGCTACATCCCTTAAACCACATTTACAGTCTTTATAGGAGCGCCCCCTAGTTCCTAGCACATCACAACACACTACACTGGTCAGCTTGCCCTGTCAAGGGGAGCTACCCTTATTTAGGCACAAACTCATAAATTAGTACAGCAACTCTCCCTTTTAGATCCACCCCCAAATAAGGGATCTAAAACACTGGTGGAGGCGGGGTCCTACGCATAGAGAAAAGGGACTCAACCAACGAGCCCTCGTAGGTAAAACGACCCCTTCCGTACCGCAAAAAGCCAAGCAAATTAGTGAGAAAATTTTTCCCCCAGACAAAAAGCACCATTTTTTTTTGGTGCTCTAAACTAGCTACACAAGGGAAAGGCTTGATAAACCAACCCCCTAGCCCCATACAGAACCAGAGAGTTTTTCTCTCTATTGTTACTTTAGGCCCATACACTTCAGGCAGAATGGCACCTCATGAAGAGATTGCAAGCCATGAAGGTAATAGGGGTATGCCAATATTAGTAGCATTATTGGCTAGATGCCAAAGGCACATACAGATCAGGCAAACACAAATACGGACACTCAAAACAGAAAATCGGGACAATACAGGGCAAACAGCCATACACTCCGTCAGAGGGTAGGACAGCGCGATTAAGATGCGCACATAAGCACTTGCAAACAGGCCATATGCCTCAATAAGGCAGTACACCCAAATTTGGGACAAATACCGTGAGCTACAAGCCAATAAGGCCATTTTTGAGTTCATGGTAGGGCCATCAGCCCACCCGAGAGAGGACATAAGCGTGGATACGCTGACTCGACAATTTGCGAGGATGTCCCTCTCGCCACGTACTGCCACAGAATGGAAGGAGTTCGCCGTGGCCACAGTCCAGGAGACGGCCAGGTTAGGCTCCAACATACTAAAGAATACATCCTACACAGACACACGTCCTCCAGCTCCGGATCGGAAGGCAATTTTGCCAAGCCGAGGGGAAGAGCCTAGAACAATCCCCTCGGACCGGATGAACGAGAGGGAGTTGAAGCCAGGACCTTCAATCACACATAATACGACAGAGGGACAACAGGAGGTAACCTCGTCATGGGCTGACGACGTAGAGCCTGACCTACCACATATAAAGCCTACATACACTCACACAGATAGGCTAACACAGTGGCAGGAGTCTGCCGTGGCCACGGGCCAGAAAGCGGACAGGCTACACGACACCACATTGGCAGGACAAAAACAGGCACTTAAGCGGCCCTCACCGCCAGTTCAAAGGGCAAATTTGCCAGAACGGAGGCGAACACCGGCATTAGTCCCTCAGGATGCACGGTACACGCACATACAGATTAAACAGGCATTACCATACAATACACGGGGATTAGGAAAGGTATTATTACCCACCCCACAAAACCTAGCAGTCAAACATACATACACTCCCGCAAAATCTGCTAAGATAGCGCCAAGCGCAATAACGCCCTTAAATACAGGTACACTTAGACCTAGAAACACGCGCTACGGTGGAAGTAGGGCAAGGCTTACTTTGCTAGAAATTCCGCCGGAAAACAGCAAAGAAACACCTCAATGGATTTCAGAGGCCTATAATATCGTAACAGGGCAAAACCCTTCACCTTTCTGAGCACTGAAGCTCGAAAGACGATAACGACTTCCACCAAGGCCAAAGAAATAAAATAACATCACTTCCCCCATCATAAATGGCCACACAAGTTCTTTCACGCGGGAGATATCAGAAAATAGACCGACAATTACATAGTAAACATAAACTGCGCATTTTTTTTCTTTCTCGTATTTTATGTATATACAGGGCAACATGGCCAAATTAGAAGTGAGTAATTTTAAATCCTTCTGTGTTTTTTTTTGGGAACCATGGCATCTTTCTATTAGGCCATCACTAAGCCAAGTGAAAGCCCATCAGGCTTAAGGCCGGAGAGAGATATTTTGAACACAACTTAGGCATAAAATCACAGCATAGAGCTTAAGGGAGTCTTTCTAAGTAGAAATGACTAGACGTTCTACATTATGGTTCCACAGTTTGACAGATTCTCTTGCTGCGGGCGAAAACCGTAAGCATGGCAAGAATTAAGAATCTCAAACTAGTTTCAAAAAAAAAAATTTTGGGAGGTGTGCTTTAACCAACTAAAAAGCCCAATTGCACACCGGGATGAGACACTGTCATTTTGGTGAGTTACAATTACTTTGATAGGCAGGTTTGACTCCCACAGTGCACTGGCTTTGCTCGTGACGTGGATACAAGGGTATCAGTTACGTCTGGCAATGGCCTTCCTAAGGTGTACTAGACAGTGTCGGTAGATTCCCCTGAGACGTAACCAGATTACGGTAGTACTCACGTTACCAAAATGGTAAATACTACACTCAGGTCCCAATCACCATTTTTTTTTCAAAAACGTAGTGCTCACGACATAATTTTTAGAGACTAACGCCACCTACTATTATTTTCTTTCAATGTGCTCTCTTAATTCAGAGCGGGGCATAAATAATTTTTTTTTCTTTCACACATTTAGCCCAAGAAAGAAAAATGGCCAAATAAACTATATATATATTTTATACATAGGTATACATAACACAACACTCGGGGACACAAGTGTAGTCAATGGAAGGTTCTTTCGCAGACGGCCAATGCATATGAGATTTCCGAAATGAAATGCCATGGCCTGTGGTTTGGATTCCAAGTAAAACGGAAATCCCGTGGCACATGATCTCTAGAAATGGTCACGTTAAACCACAAAATTCCCCTCTTGCCTTTTTATAATGCGAAGAGCACTAACAGAAAAGCAGGCTGATTAAGAACACATGTTCGGATACACAGCGTTATCGGAACAAATAAACAAGCGAGCGCGCAAGACATTGCAACCCGACACCCTCATACTCAGCAGTAAAGCAGACCTCAGTGATAAACTACGAGCCTTACAGACGACAGTTCCCAAAGCACACTGCACGGAATCATTCATAGCCAACCTAAGAACCCTATATCTTCAAAATTTACACTACGAGGAGAGGGCAAAAATAAGCAAACTCCTCGCAGGAAGGTATACTAGGGGTTGCGCATAGAAAAACACACAGCCCATTTGCCATAGTGTAGGCGGCACAGAAATGGCCACCAAATCTTTACAGACAACCGGCTTCGAACCCATGTCCACACACAAAAACCTCGTACCGAAAACTAACTAAACAACGGTATTTTCGGTACGAGAAACACAAACAAAATACAGACAGAATGCCCGCAGAACATGAACAACGCAGACATATAACACAGAGAATTACATAGAACACGGGTTCGAACCCCAGAGAAAATTGCACGCCAGGGAAAAACAAGCAGACGGCCTTCCAATCACACCAAAATTGGCCCATATAACGGCTTAGACAGATAATACTACATTCCTGCGGCCAAATGACAGGCATAAAATTCCAGAAATACACTTGACAGGGAAAATGGACTTTCCAGACAGAGACATATAAATTTCGTAAGACAACGGTCTTACGGAATAATGGCCACACAACGGCAATAGTAGCAGGGCGGATTACCACATCGGGCCGCCAGGAATTTAACACAATGACCACACTGGCATACGTGCAGAAAAACACGCAACAGTGGTTAACCTACATAAAATCCCGGCCTGAAGTTACACACACAAACTGATGACTTGCAGACTTAGCCACTTTGCAACACTGTCGATGACAAAACGCGATTGTGTAGTGGCAGTGACCATGAATAAACAAATGCAGAACAATCATAACACTATACATTTTTCAACACTGCGAAAGCATTTATCAACAAGCAGACGTCACAGACCAAAACTTGTCGCAGGCCCAGAGTAGCACGTTCGTAAAGACGTTGGCAGGCCACGGGCGCTTCCTACCCATACACAATATACACAGTAGGACTTAGCCCTACAGCAGACCAGGCGTCCGCGTGGTGTAGCGGAGCGTAGTCACACACACACACACAAACGCGCTCACCAATGAGGGGCGAACATAGGGACTTTGAGGAAACGGGACCTCCCCTTAACAACTTCTTTTTGCGACCCTAGTCCCGAAACAAATCATTCCAGGCGACTAGGACTTAGCCCTATAACGGACCAGAGTAGGTCGTGAAGCTTCGCTATCCCAAAGCGCGGATAGAAAACCAACATGGACCAAGGGAGGATGACAAGAGAACATGCTAACAGCGTCCCACTCTACTCCCTTCCCATAACCTCCTCAAGCCTGACATAAACAACGCAAACACATCTACACGACCATAAACAGCTACACTACACTACAAAGTATACATAAGGGTTGGTAAACTTCATGTGTTTACAGAAAGGGCATGCTACGCCCTGAGCCCCACCGCTATCACCTGAATGAGAGGGGTGCATCGGCCAACAACAACTAAGCGTAATGCACATCTCCATATGAGAGATGAGGCCATAAGTAATAAATACTAACCATTTTTTTTTTAAATTTAAATCATCCCGCATGAGAGGGAAATATATTAGTATTATGCCTCAACCTACACCTATCCATACATGAGTGCAAACGCCTCATATCCAGACGCATGCATGTATATCCCATCCATTCACCAGGGGATATTGATATCAGACCGGCATGGATTTTTATTTTATTTTTTGCAACCCCGGGAATTACCTGCCCCGTTCCACTCACTGTAGGAGCATCCCAGCACAAAAACCGGTTCCAGGCCGCCACTAACGCGGAATTCGGAAGTGCGCAACCTCCTCCTACCCTGCTTTAACCCACTCTACAGATAACTACCCCCAGATCACAATAACAGGGTACCTGACGCCACAGACCCTACTAACACCTCCATCAAGGTTAAAAAAGAGCATTATCGCTGGAGAAGCTGATATAGCACAGGTAGCCTAAAGTAGTCTACGTATGTAGAGGTTTTACCAGCCCACCACACTGGAAGTATTTTACATTTGACACTTTTTACACAGGTTACACCTATATTTAAAAAAAAAAGGGAATCTGAAACACCCTGGCTGATGATACCGGCGTTAGCCAAAGGTCAAAAGCACAACACTAGGGGCAGAACTGGGGTAGGTAATGACAACCCTTACCCCAGTTGGCTCATCAAATTACTGACGACTAGACCAAATAGACGAACCACGTAAGGTCAAAGCATTCGCGGCCTGGTCGGGCAAGCTCTGGAATCCTAGGTGCGCATAAACCGCCCCTGGGAGGAAGGGATGCTAAACCCACTTTGAGCCACGGTCGTCGAAGCCAAGACCTGCAGGGAGACTTTCTGAGAATGGCGGGAGAAATAGCTCACTCCGCGCCGGCCTCGGGAGCTATCCCTAGAGACGACCCCATTATGACTAGACTGTTAGTTAAATTTACGTAAGTAGGACTTCCATGGCGGGAAGCAAAACTCCTGTGCGTTGGAGCATACTACGGCGGCCCATAGAGGCAAATTTATATATCAATGCGAAAATGCATACTACGGCGGCCCATAGAGGCAACTTTATATATCAATGCGAAAATGCATACTACGGCGGCCCATAGAGGCAAATATCACTGCGAAAGCAGATTGCGACGGCCGATTAAGGCGAAGACAATATTATGCCATTGGACCACACTGTCCAATGCCCACATAAATGACGACGCATCGGGCAGTCAGAGGGCATTAAGAGATGGGGCATTGCGCGCCCCTCACAGGAGCCAAGTGGGCGGCTCACCTACGACTAATCGGAACGGCAAAACGAGCACGACAAGGAAGTTACAGCGGGCGGAACGGTTAGCTTAGTGGCACCGTAAGCCGCCCGCGGATAGATTAATCCTAGTAATAGACGTCGACACTAGACTTAAGGGGACGGAATCTAGCGACCCTAGAGACAACCGGTGTTTCTGGGGCTCGTGCGGGTGGTGATCTGGGGATTTAATTGCCCCAGGCGATCGTCCTAGGCCAAATTTAGTTATAGGCGGTTGCATTTGACACGCAACCTAGGATTAAGCAAATTTAATGAACACTGTTGCAATTCAGCACAGCATCTTTCGGCAATAGATTAAGGCAACCCTCTCGGCTTAGATGTAGTTTTTTTTTATATATACCATAAGTAGAATAAGTAGTATAAGAGAACGCCGTTCGGCGCCTGATGACCCACAAATCCGTCATCAGGGTAAGTCCGATAACTCATGATAAGTTATTATAATGTAGCATAGTCTTACATTTAAGACAATTTTTTTTTCATACATATATTGAGGTAAAATTTCGGCGCCTGGCGGCCCAAATTCGTTGCCAGGGTAAGCCCAATACTACAACACATTAGGAAATGACGTCACGGCACCATATAGGGTAAGCCCGGCCATATATCGAGTAATAATAACCATGCCATTCTTTTCACAGGTAAAAAGGGGCTTCAGACTGTGGCAACGCTGCCACAGGAAGCGGCATATGGAATAGGGAATTTCAATGTTTTGTTAACCTCTCCATTTTTTTTGCAGGCATTGTCACCTAGAATATGACACGTGTAATTATGATTTTGCTGCCAGATAGCAGCAACATGCTATTTAATGCCCCCTTATTGTAGTATTATACCCGTGCATACTAACCTCCATTTAACATTCATTCTCACTTACACACTCACTACATTTTTTTTTTACAGCTACACGTCAATAATCTGCACAGCGGGAATGATGCCTGTGGGGCATCAAGCTTGCTGGCAGATCTGCATAAAACAAAAACACTTGAAGCGTCAAAATGCGACGCAGCTTACGGCAATGAGGGCGCAACCGGCATGTGGCGGCGACCCTCATGGCCAAGTGTGCAAGCATTCACCCACAGAGGATGCTTCACAGACTAGGTATTAAGAATACACTGCAAGCGGTACGACCACTCAACCGTGCCAAGAGGTGGCCGTATAGGATCAGCCGTGATACGGCAAGCGTACGTACAAACAGGTAGCGTGCACGCGAGGATCCAAACAAAAACTAGAATTATAAGGGTTTAGCGCGCTTAAGTAGACATAAGGTCATTGTAGTTCATAATTTTAAAGAGTAAACTACATACATATTCATGCGCCCACGGGCAATTATTCCAATTGAAATTCCTAAATGTCAGCATCGCAACATGATACATTAAACTCTATATATATTTTTGTCTGTTTATCAAGTTCACGTGTACACGATGTCTATATTTTTGTTTTGTTTTGTTTCGTTTGCTAAGGTAACACGTAACCAATGTCTGTGAATTGTTTTCTTTCATTTTTCTCTCTTCTAACTTCCCCATTTGTCAGGGTGTTCCGTTTTTCCCACACAAATAAATACTTTTGAATATTTCCTTTAAATTATACCCTGGAACACCCATTTTTTTCTATTCTCTCCTATCTTCTTTATTGCAGGGAGCACTTTTTCCCCAAGATAGGGCGGACGACGCAATCATCCGTTCGGCCCTGGGTTTTTCCTCCCTGCACAACTATGTAACCATGTATAACCATGTTTTTTTTTTCTTTTTTATGCCGACAACGGCAATGGCGATTGTGCCTCAATAGCAATTATTTTCTTTATTCAACAATGTTAATGCACATTTCAGCATGCAATTTATATACATATATATCTATGTACACCCATAACCCTCCCCTCTGAACACGGGCTGACCGCACACCTACACTTCTGCACGACGACACCCGTTCCATACGACGACGCTTACGACGCCACCACCAGAAGAGACGAGGGGGATTCAAAAACTACTACGACAACATCCCAACCCCAAGTGCCCTTCCCGGTCGCGAGGACGCGACCAAATGGAGGAAGAGGCTTGTACAATACCCAAGGGGTATGCACCCCTTAGAGATCATCCCCCCCATCATCTGTCTAAATCTCATAAAAGGCAACCCTTTAAAAGCCTACCCAATATCCATCAATACTATAAGGGCAGCTGGCTACTCCATAAAGCAGCTCAACCCTTGCGTAATTATGACACACAGCGACATACTACAAACTGGTTCAACTATGCCACAACGCGCTGACAGAACAGAGGCTAAAGGTATAAAAGGTGCCTTAAGTGGGTCACGAGGATCTCTCCATCACCAGTGCTTCGACGAGACAGCCGGAGGCTAACGACAGTGTCAACCGAGGTGAGTCAGTCAGTCAGTGTTCAGAATCCTACTTTTGTAACCTAACACCCACAGTTTGTACTCACATTATAACATCACAAGATCCCTTAAAAAGGGACTAACAGTTACTCATTGCTGACCAATAAACACTTGGTCAGTCTCTTACACTTGCATTACTGATCTACACTCTTCTTCACGTCCCCACGTCCTTCCTTACTCCCGTCACAGCCAGACGTGACACACCGTAGTAATAACGCCAACTCAGACGTCCTTGTATTCCTCACAGCGGCTAGCGTGCTCAAGTGAAGCGCGTGCCGAACCGCTGACACTAGCAAGGTGATTATATAATAAGTAGCCGGCTGGGCGACTAGTACGTCGACCCGCGTGCTAAGGCTACATCCCTTAAACCACATTTACAGTCTTTATAGGAGCGCCCCCTAGTTCCTAGCACATCACAACACACTACACTGGTCAGCTTGCCCTGTCAAGGGGAGCTACCCTTATTTAGGCACAAACTCATAAATTAGTACAGCAACTCTCCCTTTTAGATCCACCCCCAAATAAGGGATCTAAAACAATACGAAGTCGAAATAAAATCTATTGACCCAAAAATTCAAGAAGTTGGCAGTCCTGAAAAACACTTGAGAAGAATGCAAGTTAAGGGAAAAAGGTCATAAACACTTGAGTGACAGGATACTAGAGGAGGGCAGTAAGTGAAAGATAGGCCCCGCCAAGAGCATATCAACTATTTTAATTAATTACAGATAACCCAGCGAAACAATTTCATTCCGCCTCCCGGAAATTGTAATATTATTACCAATTACACTTGGGATTAAAATTTAAACAAGATAGAAGCTAGGATTCAGGATTTGAACTTCCGAAGCTCGTGAGGAACTAGTTCTCAGCCGAGATGAATAAATAGGCCTAAAGCCCGAGCAAAAGTATGAAGTTCATCAGTCTGTGGGAGGCATTGGTGAAAGGCACGTCAGTACATGAAGTTCATCAGTCAGATTCAAACCTCGGTAGAGGAGGTACGTCATACGAAGTCCGTCAGTTGAACGAGAGCCTTGCTTGAGGCACGTCATACGAAGTTCGTCAGTCTATGACAGGCCTTGGTGAGAAGCACGTCATACGAAGTATCATCAGTCTGCCAGACAGTCAGCAGAGACAAGTTATAAGTTAAAGTCCGTCAGTAGGCAAAGCTTTATTATAGGCTTATAGGGAAAGTGTACCAAGTACGATCAAAAGTAAACAGAGCCTCGGTGATAGGATACGCGAATTAGCGACAAGCAAAAACCGTCAAGAACAAACCAAAGTAACAGACAGTAGAATTTGAGTCTCCGAAAAGGACAAAAAGTACAGAACGAATGCGCTAGGCAAATTAATAAGCTAACAAGCGAGACGCAGCAAATTTATCGTCTGTTCGGAAAATACGCTAGAGACTGAAAAGATCAAAAGAACATTGGTTCGAAGAAACAGGTCAGTCAAGGGGAAACGAAACCCCTATGGTATTGTAAATAGTCTTCACGGAAGACAAGTCGAAGGGAAACCAAAAGTAATATTGCGTCAAGAGCCAAACAGATGTAAAAGTTAGAATTATAGGAATAAACTAATAAATGGAAGATGATGAACAGTATTCGAGCGGAAAATAGGCGAAATACTAATACAATTAGGAAGGAAAGAGACTTACCAGGAGAAGAGAGGTGAGCCGTTACATGAATAAAGGCTGTTGGAAAGAGACTTACCTAGACGTAGGGGGGATAACAGTAATCACACGTTCAAACCAGTATAGAAAAAATGGGACTTACTAGGATCATCAGCCACGTGAGGATATCTTCATCGTCAGCTGAGATTTGGTCCGTGTGAAAGAAAGTGTAAATAATAATTAAGCGATCTTCTTTTTAGTGAAATAAGTGCTTTCTGTGAAACGTAAAATGAATAAAAATATGTCCGTGTGTAAAATAAAAGTCCAGAAAATGAAGAAGGTCTATTTGTGTGAAGTTATGTGGTGTTAGAATCATGTGTGGGTGAAAACCATCCAAAAATCATGTCACAAGATGGAAAAGGGGTGAGTAGAAAATGTTCATAATATAAAAATGAGCGTATCATGTGCAAATCAGTGAATTTATGTATAAATGTATGCACGATGGATAGTCAAAAAGTGTTAAGATATCAAAAGGCAACTGTTCAGACGGTTTGCAAAAATGTGAATAATAATTATGAAAAGTGCAAAGTACTAATAATAATAATAATAATAATAATAATAATAATGAAACCCCGAAAAAATGGTTAAATGAAAATAAAGTGAAATCTCAAAGGGGGAATCGAATATAATAAATGAAAAATGGCAAGTAAAATGTATGCCAAATAAATTAACGTTAATGTAATAAGCACCATTAGAATGATGATAATAATAATTAATATTGAGTTTTTATACTCCGAATAATAATGTTAATGTAAACAATGGCATTTTTGCTAGTTAATAATGAAATAATGAATGTTAATCAAATGATAATAATAAACTCGAGTTGAAGTGATAAAATCATTGAAATAATTGAAGCGTGTGGAATAATTAACGTAACTGAAATATCGTTGGGGATACCTTAAGAAATTAAATAATAAACGTTATTCAGCAAATGATAAAATGTAATGTGCTAAAAGTAATAGGTGAGAATTGAACGCCGTAAAATAAAGTTGAAGGTTATAGGCTATAGGCCATGTCAAAATAAAATGCTTAACACGAGCAAAGTTGTTGTAATGAAGATCCAAGTCTTATAGAAGTTATGGAGCCGGTATAGGCCCGTAAAATGATTAAATGAGTCAAATAGGCTAGCTAGTGGAATAAATATGTCTTGTAACGTGCGTAAGATGAGAGATCTAAAAGTAATAATGGTCAGGAAGTCGTCGGTATTGTTGTATTAGCGAGGGATCGACCCGTCTGGACGAACAGGGATTCGAACCAGAGGCATTATAGTTGTTGCAATCTAAGTCCCGCTGGGCAATTGCTAAATGTGTGTGTATTAATCTGGAAAGGATCAGTGCTTCTACGAGATATCGTTATAACTGGGGAAACAGTGTTTTCCGAGCCTAAAAATCATATAGCCTTACTTTGCCAGCATCGAAATGTTATGACCAAGTGAAATGTGTAAAAGCAATGAACGAGATTCGAAGCAAGGAATGGTAAAGACCTCTTGTCTCCTCCCAATAAATAACTAAATAAATAAATAAATAAATGCGTCGTGATCTCCAATTATAGCACTGGTTACAAGGACAATGAAATGAATAAAAGTTAATGAGGGATAGAGTTGAATGAAGTAATGTCGCACTTGGATTTTCATGCATCGTATGTTGTAGAAATAAACAGTTGAAGGTTATTTTAAAGGGAAGTGAATGGTGTCAGCGCAAGGTCGTAAATTATCGTGAAACGAGGGTGTAAGGGAGGTTCTGCCACCCGGCCGACCGACCCTAAACACGAAAGGAGAGTACAATGGACTTTTGTTTAAAAAGGTTGTGGTTGCTGAATAAATATGAAGTGCGTTATAGTTAAATACGCAAATTTGTAAATTAACGGCGCTATAAATTTGTTAATAAAATAATTGAATTGGTGGGTTCTTGAAAATCATCCCCACGTTAAATTTGTTGAAATCTGATAATATTTGACCATAGTAGTCAAAGTATAAATTGAACACTGAATATCCGATTCCTACCTAAAAGAGAGAGATGAAATGAAAACGGGTTAACTAATAACGGAGTTTGCAAGTAATTAAATAACTGTATAGTGATGGCATATGATACCTCATATAAACCACCCTATTGCATGGAAGAAATTTTGTAGGGACATGAATACGAGAACATGGCATGGTTAATTGTTTTAAAGTGTTGATTTGTTGAGATAAACTAAGGCTTACCGGCAGAGGTAATATAATCAAAATAAAATGATAATTAAAGAATTTAAAGTAAACTGAGGGTAAAATAAAACCCAGAAGGGATGTTAATTAGACGGTTAAATATCCGTAAAGCCTTGGAGAAAAATGATTTGAAATAATAGGCAAGCTTTGTGCCTAAACAGATAATGTGTTGTAAACAAAAATATAGAGAAATGCTAATGTATAAAATATGATCTAAGCAAGATAAAGATAAGGATAAGATAATGATAGAGACTTAAGTGAATTTTTGATATTTATGTGGATTTTGGATTTTCCAAAATTTTTATGTATGACAATTTGTATTGTTCCTTGGAGATTTCTGCAATAAACTCATGTCATTTGTAACATGTCTGGTTTTTTCAATTTAGTCTTGTAGATCCTAAAAAGTGCTATCATATCGAATGTGGAATCACGGTGGGGGTTGACGTTACACGCCCCGGACCGAAGTAGTTAGCCAGGTCGTGATGAAGCATTCTCCATTGTGAAATGGGTACAATACACACATTTACTAAAATAAGTTATGCCAAACTGAGCAATTTCTTTTCAAAAAATATATTTCCAAATCTATCTACTGACGTCAACGAAGCATATAATCAGCTTTGTGATTTCATAAGTGATGGACTTAGGACAGCTAGTATAAATATTAACCAAAAACCACAGGTAAAAGGCACACATAATCCATGGGTAACACATGAGTATCTGGAAGCGGTAAAAAAATGTATGCAAAAACTAAAACTAAAAACCCTTCAACTGAAACCATTAAAGAGTACACAAGATGTAGTAGGGATGTGACTAGAATGAAAAGAGCGCTGAAAAAGTTATACTACAACAATGTAATTAGGGAAGGAAATACGATGAAAGGAATGTGGAAGTCAGTAAATCAAATACTTGGCAAACCTCATAATACACGAAACATTGTAGAAATTTAATATGAAAACGTACAATACACCTCTAGCCAAGATATATGTAAAGCATTTAACATGCAGGGGCGGTTCTAGGCGTAGTGCCACCGTGCCATGGCACTGCCCTCTAAGAGAAAATAAATTATTCATAGTCCTGAAATAATAATTTCGAACGCCTACGTTTAATACCGGTATCTAATTAGTTTCTAACTACTTTGTAGTTAAAATATTCCGTCCGTAAAGTATGATCATTGATTCCATCTTCGCCCAGTGATATCTTGAGCCGCGGTCTATACGGCACGGTTGACGCATGCGCAGTCCAATTTACGATCTTTTCCGTAGCCTCTCTCGTCACTCGCTCTGAGGAAATATGCTGGTCTCCGTGCCGAATAGAGTTTGGCTCAAAGCGGTACTGAAAGTGAAGTGCAATGCTATCTATCGGTCATTACGAGGTACTGGGCCAGCGACATGCCTGTCACAAAATGTCACAAAGGGTGGAAGAGAAGAGGGTGTGGGCCAATGGCCTGATTGGTTGGAAGTAATTTGACTCATTGGTTATTGGTGGGGTGGGGCGTTGGTTGACACAAACCGACAACCAATCGCTCTCACACATAGAGCATTAATTCTAGATTTCTCTAAAAGGGGGCTCTGCATGCAACAGTGTAATTTAAGCTTGCCGTAATAAATAGTGAAAATAATATGTATGTATTTATTAATTCCTTATTTGCTAAAGTGAATAAGCGAATGAATAAAAGAGAAAAAAAAGTAATATCATGACTACCGTAGGCCTACATGTTAAGGCTTCACAGATTACTCTTGGTAGCTAAATATTTATGGTTGATAAACCATCTGCAAGTGTCAAGCCTGGTTGAAATCGCGCGAATTCCTTTTTGTAGCCTAGTCTATCTTCAGTTCTTGTTAACGGTTCGTGGTTAATTTTAGTGAGTCAATGTGTTAAAGAGTCAAACATTGAGTTTGTGTTGTAGGCTATTAGTGAGTGAATGGTTGAGTGCTGGAAAAGTTTCTTTTATATATTTTAATATATTTTCTTATTTTATATATTATATTCGGTAAGTCCCGATGTGAAATGTTGACTATCAAGATTAGTGTAGGCCCTATATATACATGGGAAATCAAACCCTGCTCTGATATAATGTTATGAAAATACCAATATTTTCATATTTTTACTTGGCACTACCACTTGCGCGGGTCTGGAGCCGCCTCTGTTAACATGTATTTCATAAATGTTCTAGAAAACTTGGTTAACGATTTTACTCTAATGAACCCAATTTTGCCTTCGAACCAGACGATCTGTAACTCACTATACATGAAACTAACAAATGTGACGGAGGTTAAACAAATCATTCAAAACCTTGGGAACAAAAAGAATTACACAGACGATGGAATAAATAACATAAGAGATGTGACAATCACCTGGCCCCATTGCTTGCTGATATAATTAACTTGTCACTGCAAACAAGAGTAATACCAGATAAATGTAAATTAGCAAGAGTGGTGCCATTATTTTAAAAGGTGATGTATCTAATCCCAGTAATTACAGACCGTTGTGTATATTATCCTCACTTGTAAAAGTACTGGAAATAGTAATCAAAAAACAAGTCCTAAATTTCCTAAAAAAAAAAAAAATATTCTTCAAATATCAGTACGGCTTCCTTCCCAAACATAGCACTGATTCAGTAGCATTTGACGTAGTGTCACTTACACATAAAGCATTAGACAACAATAAAATAGCAGCAGGACTATTTATAGATCTTGCTAAGGCATTTGACACAGTTAACCATACCTTGTTGCTAAGTAAATTATCAAATGCAGGAATTAGAGGAATAGCCTTTGAGTGGTTTAAAAACTACCTGTCTGACAGGCTGCAGTATGTTAATATTAATAAAACTAAAGGGTGGGTAGATTATTAGCTTGGGAATAACCTAACCACCAAGGGAAGATGATAAAGAAAAGGAAGTGGGTTTCGGACCGGAGAAAAAAGGATGGAGAAATAGGAAGAGAGTTTGACATAAGTTATGACTAAGAGTTCCTGCTCCAATGCAACAAGTAGTGAACACCCTATCAATAGATTTATTTGCATTAAGTGGGAAGAGTCAAGGAAGACAGGATCTTGCCTAACCGTTATGTTAGAGAAATGATAAATCCAAAAGGAACTCTTGAATTTATTTAACAATATTGGGTAGTAGTTTTTTGACAAATATATAATTTAGATTTTGTAACAAATGGGGTCGCAGACCTCCGAAAAACATCTAAAGCTTGCGCCAGGCAATTAACAATTCTTTTGGTTTCAAACCTTTTATATACTTTAAAATCTTCGTAAGATTTTGAAATGGCGAAGATAAAATGAAAAATTTAAAGACAATTGAAGAGATTAAAGTTAGACAATAAATCAAGTACAAGGTGTGTACTTTTAAGAAATTCTAGGTAAATATCTTATAAAGAGTAACAACTTCGGAAGTAACAACAACAAAAAGCAGGAAGAATAAAAGAGAAGTTTCTATAACTCCTTATATTAAAGCTGAATTACTTTTTAGTGATTGTACAAATAGGGCAGGTCACTTTTTGTGAAACCTGAAGAGAAAAGTCGAAAGGAAGTTTCTAGAACTCCTATGTTTAAGTAAGGATCACGAGACAAATGGGGCAAGTTTCCCTTTCGTGAAACCTAGAATTAACTCACTTATGAGTTGAAAGAATCGTATTCCCTGATTAGAAGGGAGAAACAATATAAGTTAAAGCGTGTACTAGACACGAAGTTTTACAGACATTAATTTGTGATACATAAAGCAAAGGAGGGAGGGCACTTATTTAGTGTGACACCTCATTGAAAAAGACCAAAAGTAACAATTTTATTATTTTGGTTGGTTAGTAAAGGGTTTGGGAAAGACCAAATGGGATTGAGGATAAGTGTTCATGGCCGTATTTATAGTATTCGTACGAACGCGACGCGGATGAAATGTTGAACAAACACTGTTTTTCACTAGAGTCTGTTGAAATAGATGATAAGTTCACTGTAGTAGTATTATGTTTTGAATAAAGCACATTATAGCTATTATGTTTTGAATAAAGGATATTATAGCACTTTAATATGCACACACATCTGAATCGACATCTTAACACAATGAACAAATTACAACTAACATTGTCACAGAGTAAAAGCATATTTACACTCCGACCAAGTTCCATAGAGGACATAAACTAGATACATAATAGTCTCCCCCACTTATATAAAACAAATAAAAGGAACTATTCTTATTCATTTGGGCACATAGTCTTGCAGATACTGAGGAGGCCGCCTGTCTCTGGCTGATCTTCTTAAATAATTATCAGCAGGTGGTGGAAAGCTGTTTCGATCAGGGCCTTCATCTGGTTGCAGGATGGTCTGCCTTGTATCATCTGAAGTGTGGGTTGCAGGAGGAATATCCTCATTTTCTAATCTTGACTGGGTTGGTGTTGGTATGTTTGGAACACCACGCACTGGAGGATTTGTTGGAGCAAAAGTGACATGCTTATCTTTCTTTGGCACGAGAGTCGATAATAACTGGTCAACATGCCGCTTTAAAATTCGTCCCGAATCCAATTTCACATCATAGTGACGCTGGCCGAGTTTAGTTTGTATAACACCAAACTGGCAAATATCACGTTTTTTTCTGGTGAATCCGGACTTGCACTCTCTCTCCCACTTTGAAAGAGCGAACAGGGGGTGAGAAACTGGATGTAGTCAAGCTCTTTTGGTTTGGAAGTAGAGCATCCAACCGGATACGTAGCCGACGTTTCAAATATAGTTCAGCTGGAGACTGTCCACATGCCAATGGCGTTGCTCTGTATTGCAACAAGATGTTCTGTAACTTAGTCGATAATGGTGCCGGGTCATTTACAGCAGCACGAAGTCGCCTCTTCAATTTTTGGATGTTTCTCTCGGCTAGCCCATTGGTTGCTGGGTGCCCTGGTGCAATATATTTCTGAAAAATCCCTCTCTCCTTGCAATAGGATCTGAATACATCACTCGTGAAGATAGTGGCATTATCTGACACAAGGACATTCGGGTACCCATGTACGGTAAAGATATTGTCAAGCACACTGATAGTAGTTGCAGTAGATGGAGCGTCTTTCACCATTCGTACTTCGACCCACTTGGATTTCGCGTCAACACACATCAAGAAATGGTGGTTATCAAATGGCCCCGCATAGTCAATGTGTATGCGTTCCCAATTTCCTCTGGTTCATCCCAGGGGTGTATTGGAGCTTTTGGTGGATTTGAACGAGTCTGCGCGCACTCTTCACAAGATTTGATAAGCTTCTCAATGTCTTTGTCTAATTGCGGCCAGTAGACATATCGTCTTGCTAACTGTTTTGTTTTCACAATGCCGAAGTGTGTTAAATGTAACTCTTCCAAAATTTTTCTTTGTAGTTTCTTTGGGATAACAATTCGGTCTTGACGGAATAGAATACCATTTTCAACTGTATATGGTTCATCCAAGGATTGAGTTTGAAGACGTTGCAGGGTGGCACTAAGTTCTGGGTCTAACATAGTCTCATCACGGATAGTTTCGTACGTAATGGCTTCACTTGACACTTGAAGAATCGTTTCAGCACAGAGTTGTGAAACTTCTGCATTTATTGATGTTTCAATGTTTGGCGAGGTAGATGCAACAGGGGCTCGGGATAGGCAATCAACATTTTCGTTATCTTTCCCTTTTTTTCACTCTTACCGTGTAGTCAAACCCATAGAGAAACGATGCATATCTTAGGAGCCTTGCGGATGTCATTTGTGGCAGGCCCTTGTTCTGATGAAAAATACGAGACAGAGGTTCATTGTCTGTCACAAGAATGAAATTTCTTGCAAAAATATAGTTGTAGAAGTGTGTTGTGGCGAAAATTATTGCCAGCGCTTCCCGGTCAAGCTGACTGTAATTACATTCTGCTGGTGTTAGGGCACGAGATGCATCGGCGATGGGTCTTTCTTGGCCATCCATCTCATGACTTAATACTGCTCCAACACCAGTAGGACTGGCATCGGTTGACAAGATGATAGGCAGTGATGGGTTGAATGGGGTAAGGACACGTTCACTACATAACTCGGACTTGAGATTCAAGAAAGCTGCTTCACAGGCTGCAGACCAGAAAAACCGTACACCTTTCTGCAATAACTGCCGTAATGGGTGGGACTTCGTTGAAAAATTAGGAATGAACTTTGCATAAAAAGTCACCATACCAAGGAAGCGTCTCACTTCTTCATTGTTTTTAGGGCGTGGCATTTGTGACACAGCTTGAACTTTCTCTGGTGACTTGCGGATCTCATTATATGATACAATATGCCCTAGGTAGTCTATGTTTTCCTTGAAAAATGAGCATTTGCTTTTGTTCAAATGCAGATTATTTTTTTGAAAGCCGTTCTAGACAGGCTATTAAGTTCTTGGTGCACTCCTCCTTCGTTGTACCGTGTATTATAATGTCGTCAAAATAAGCTTCAGCTTTTGGAAGACCATGAAGGATCTGTGATAATATCCTATTACATTCTGAGGGGGCAGTTTTGATGCCAAAACTCAGTCGGTGCATCCTGAAGGTTCCATTGTGAGTGGATATAGTTTGAATCATACTACCTTCTTCATCAACCTTCAGATGTAGATATGCCTTGTATAAGTCTAACTTGCAGAAAAATTTTGAGTTTCTAAGACTATGTAGAACATCATTAACTGGTCTTATGGGATGGTTTGCAGAAATCAACCTTGAATTTACTCCACATTTGTAGTCAACACATAACCTAACTCCCCCATCCGGTTTTGGGATAACAACAAGAGGCGATCCCCAATCACTTAAAGCTGTGGGAGAAATAACTCCTTCTGATTCCAATGAAGCGAGTTCCTTTTCAACGCGTTCCCGAAGAGCAAAAGGGACATCACGTTCACGATTGAAGACAGGTTTCACCCCCTCTCTGAGTTGCAGTTTTACTTCAATATTGGGAACGCATCCAATTTTTTCTTCAAAGATTGTACTATACTGATGTAAAATATCCTGAATTGACTGCACTGAGTTGACAGATTCAGTGTGAAGTGATTGATTTGTGTCCTTGTCAATTTCCTTCAGATCAAGGCCGAGGCCCCTGATCCAAACACGACCAAGCAATGCGGCATGACCTTGCGGAACTACAAAAAGATCTGCAACAATTTCTGTTCCTTTGTATGATACTGTGACAACAATTTTTCCTCTGGGTTTGATAACATGATCAGAATATGATCGAAAACAGACATTTGTTGGCTGCAATGGCAAACCAAGACCCAAGGTTGAACATTCGTTCTCTGGGATGAGTGAATATTTTGCTCCCGTGTCGACTTCAAATCTTTGTGATTTATTGTTGAGTTTGACAGTGATAAAATATTTATCTGATTCTTGTCCTACTTCCAAGAGATCTTCGATGCATTCCAGTTGTCCTATCCCGAAATTGGTTTCAGGGTGGTCATGCAAGTTGTCATCTATGTTCTCAGTTGCAATGTTGTGTGTATTTGACTGTTGAAGAAGTGTAGTGATACAAACTTTTGCAACATGTCCCACTTTCCTACATGACCTACATTTAAGAGATTTCTGTTTGCGCGACAATCTCTTGACCTGTGGTTTGAATTTCCACAATTCAGGCATAATCCATCAATACCTAGTGCTCTATAATTGACAGAACTACGGCGGTCCCTGGACTGTGAACGTGAGTGAGAGCCTGGGTTAGGCTGTTGAACAAAACGTGACTGAGTATCACTGCTGTATTGATTCATACTTCGGTCATTATATGAACTTGTGGCTTTTGTTACTTTGTTTGTGTCCTCTATAGAGTCTGACGGTGCAGTGAGCTGTTTTGACAGCTGATTACTCTCATACCGCGATGCTTCCAAGGCTATAGCCTTCTTCAGGAGATCATCAAATTTCGTGTCATTAGACTGGAGAAGTTTCTCTCTGATCCAATTATCTCGCAAGCCACGTATAAATTGTGCACGAAGAAAAACATCCGCAATTGAAATTCTGGCGTCACATGTACACTGAATATAAAAGTCACAGTCTAGTAAGTGGCTTCTAAGAGTGGCAACAAATCCTGAAATATTTTGACTTTCTTTTTGATTGACGTTCAAGAAATAGTGTTGGGAAACTACGGTTGAGACTTGAGGTGACAGTATTTGCTTGAAATGCTTTACTAGGTCATTATAACCGAGAGACTTGATTGGTTTATCAGGGCCTAAAAATGCAGAGAGATTGTTATAATGAATTGCCCCTATTGATGTACACAAGAGTTGAGCTTTTTTTGTTGAATCGGTGGCATTGTTGAAGTTTGCGTAATTTTCAAATCGTTCTAAATACGACACAAATTTTTCCTTTTCAGAATCAAAATTTTCAAAAGGTGTGATGTTAGTGGCTTGTGGGGTTGGGACGGGCTGGTGAGCTTGATACCTTTCAAGTAACTTCTCTTGAGAATTAGTAAAAATATTCAGTAATTGTTGAAACTGATTTGCGTCCATCTTGACGGAACTGTAACGTTTCGCGGCTAGTGCACAGCTTGGCCCATGCTTGGGTGACATGTTGTAACGTTTCATAGCTCGTGATATAAAATGAGTGCAGTAAATAGCTCGGTTAATAGGGCGCCAATCTCCAACAGACGGTTGTGAGATACATTTATGTTTATTAAATTGAGATTCTTTACTTTCGGGGGAGGGGCAGCAGAGGCTAGCTGTAAAACACCTTATTATATTATCTTGACCTCTAGGAAGTCTAGCATTGAGTAAATATTGACTGAAAGTCATAGAAGTTAAAAATAATTTATTAACAAATAGGATGAGATGAATGACGTCTTGCGACCTTTCAAACGGATAAAATAAAAAGGGGAAGTTATTTCTTTAAATTATTGAAGTTAATAGTATTTACGTCCGACTTGCAAGTGACAAATATGCATGAGCTCCCCGGGTTGTAGATCTTCATGGGCGATGTTGGCGGAGGTATCTCGTTCCTGAAGTAGACATCTCGCGTGGTCTTCCATGGTCCCAAGTACCAATCCTACCTGATCAAGCTATCTGCCCACTAATTGCACAGATACTGTTGCCTAGCTGAGTGAATGGAATGGTTTCACTCGTCTTCGATATTCAGCGCAATGCTGGAAATATCCTAGCTAGATCTCCACTGAGTTTACTAGTTGAACTTAATGAACATTGGTAGTTGAATCTCAACAAGTGAGGTCCAAGTTTAGAATTTTCAGTGCTTTCAAGTGAAAACATAATAATATTCTTCCTCTCCATACAGCTCTGTCCCGGCTTATATATGGCAATTATGTCTCCCACCAGCAGTAGGGGATCTGCCAATTGCAATATCAAAGTATTGTCTACAGAAAGTGACGCTCCTTTCTTATTGGCCGAAGTAAGTCCTTTATCAAGCACCAAGTGGCTATATTGGGGTGAAGGTCTCTCCACCAGTGACACACTTCCATATTGGTGTCATGTAGCGGTATCTTCTTAAAAAAATCACAATGTTGCAGTTTTCTCGTCGTAAAACAATTTATTCTAAAAAGCTGTAGGGTCCATTGTTCCGACATCTTTTAGAATTAGCCTGTTGGCTACCGAGGGTCACTCCTGGTTGTGGCTCCCTTTCCATTCTTCCTGCCTCTTCATAAGCGGTTTATGACGGTTCAAGCGGTATCTATTGTCAGTTGTTAGTTCCACAAGTGAGCTCAAGAAATATATTTATTGGGGGAGGGGTTGTAAATTTACGGTTTGAAATCTCGGGTGACGTCTAATTACAAGAATGGATGAAAATGAACATATGATTTTATACTACCCTTAAACACAATAAATATATACATGCACTATCGTTGCAATTGCACATCAATATAGTACTCTTAGTTCAATTGTTTTGGGTGTGGTGCACAAACACCACAATCGCCCCCATGAGTCGACGAATAAATTCCCAATTTTGAGAATGACTCATCCCCTGAAAACAATTACACAACACTTAAAAACATATACACAATACACTTAAATCTTCAAATCAACAATACATTTAAAATGTAATTTCTTTCAATGTTTCCTGTTAACCAGTTTGTCTGAACTTATTTCACTCTTAGGGCGTTCTTTATGACATACAACATTTCAACTGTAGAAGGTTGAATTTTACACGGATAATTGCACACGCATACACACGCTAAGTGTTTGCTCTTACAACATGCAATTACAAGTCGGAGGATAAGATATGTCTTCTGCCTTGTGTAACACCATCTTTCAACAAAACATGACTCGTCCCAGTAGCCACTACTTACAGAAAATTTATTCTTAACAAAACTTCATGGTATCAAAATTAGACAACTTAGCGACATAGTGGTACACTCTATCTAACCAACTACCTGCGCTCCTACCAGCCTATATATCCTTTCATTATTTCAATGCGTTACCATTACTGTTATTCTAACACTATGATTATAACCATCCTACACAATCTTACTCACAAATTTAAATCATATTCACACCCTGTATCTTAATCATTATTATATGAAAAACACCCTCAATTCTTCTCCGCCTCATCTAATTACTGTCATCGCTTCTGACATAACTTCAGAGTTCAGTAGCCCTCAATGCTTTCTCTCTCAAACTACTGGTAAACCGCTACTCAATTTAAATTTCTCACGAATTAGTCGTATTTTACTTACCTCTTTCTCTTTTTCAATCCTACTACATTTAACTCAATTAACTTCGAATTTTAACAAATCCCTTTCAATAATTTCTAAATATTAAGCCAACCATGTATTATTATTATTATTAGTTTTACTTTTATGTGTGCCGTACAACAACACAACACACCATCAACTCGCTATCGCTCATCATCAGTAACATTTACAAGTGGTTTGACTAGGTATTTGGCCTTGCAAAATATATTTGGCTAAGTTCCAAAACTTGCGTATTAAGATCTTGAAACTATAACTTGGATCATCTCTTGGGTGTACTCCCTTATTACTCTGTTTCCTTGTGTGCATACATTCGCTATTTTTATACTTCAAAACTCCCAACATCTACCGAGTACTTCACGTATTCACGTAGACACCACAAAAACCTCCTCAAACTCCCAACATCTACGAGTACTTCACGTATTCACGTAGACACCACAAAAACCTCCTCAAAACTCCCAACATCTACGAGTACTTCACGTATTTACGTAGACACCACAAAAACCTCCTGCTCAGAGTTATTAATCTCCTCTGGCATACTTACTTCTCCAAAACCTTCCTCCACCATAACTTCATTTGGCCACTTACCAACCTGAAACCTCATTGCTCAACGGCATTAAACCTCGCTGGCATCCTTACTTGTTACCTCACTCACGTCATTTACGTGTAACTTACACACACATCCATCTCCAAGTACCAGATGTCCTATAGTTTAATACTTCCTTATTTCCATCAGATGTTGGTTATTTCAGACCAAGCCTTACCATCTATCACTTCTAAACCACTTCTAAATATCTCCAACTGTAGTCACTGATGACTTTGCTGTTCTCAAATGAAATTTCTTTACTGCACATCAATACTTACTTCAATTCATTAATTTTATTCTCACTGTATCACATCATCTTAAATCATTCACGAATCTCTACATTATTATTATTATGGTTGTCATAATAGTTCTTATTTTCATTAGGTTACTTACCATTTCTCTTATTACTTTCTCAGATATCCTTTGGATACTTACTTCTGCAGACTACGCACATTTTAATACAGTATATAATTATATATCGATAAGCGGTTCACCGTCTTTACCTAAGTTTATAAGCATAAGCTTTTATTTGCTGCTCCCTTACTGTTTCATACAACTCTGAACTGATACAAGATTTCAGGCATCAAAAATCCACCAAAATTTTAATCTACGCCCCCCACACTTCTATTTAAACAATGAGCTAACATGCTCCACTATCTTAATCGCTATTAATACTCTTTACCTCCTTATTGTAGTATACTTTAATATCTACGTCATAACTCCCTAATTTAATTACATTAAATAAATACACTTTAACTACACGACTAAGTCTCCGACCTATCTTTACACTCCACTATTCGTTTAAGATTCCTTGTTCTATTGCTCTCATTTCTTTCTTTCTCCCTGGTTTAATTGTTACTCTTTCTTCTCTTCTCATAATAATAGTCTCTACTTCCTCATTACTAGGCCTATATTTATCTATAGTAAAGCTACTCGTAGTCTCTCCTCCTAACGTCTCACCTAACATCTCTACTTCTAACCTCCATTCCAAATAGTAATCTTCATCCTTATCTTTATATCTCTTTCTAATCTCATCTAACAATGTGACCTGGCTTTTCCGCTTTGTCCTACTCCTACCGATTTTAACTTCCGTCATCTGCTTTCCTCGTTCACTGTAATCTACCTGCTGACTTTGTGCTAACACACGCATCTCCATCTCAGCTAAGTTTACGTAACTAGAAACTGCCCCTACTTTAGGAAGACTTTTCCTAATGTCCTGCTCTATTTCCACTATCCTACTTTCAACATTTACTCTAAACTGATTGTTCTCCTCTTTAACAACTTCCTGGATTCTACAATCCTGAGTACCTATTGTTTTCTCTACCTCCCATATTTCTACTCCTAACTGTTCTTCAAACATATTCTCCTCTCTCATTCTCTGATCTATCATCTCTTCCTCCAGTTCCTCAACTCTCTCCTCTAACTGTTTATTAGGCTTACATAATGTGTCATGACCAATGTCTACTTTCTGCTCTACTTCTGATCTCATTTCAGCTAATCTTTCCTCCTCCTGATTCTGAATTTCTAATCTACTCTCATCTTCATTCACTTCCTCCATTTTCTGTTCTACATCTTGCTCTTTCTCACAAAAACTACTATTGACTATTTCTAGCTTCTTATCTTCTTCAGTTTCCTTGTCCAGCACTTGCCATCTTTGGTTGAATTCCACATTCTGTTTTATCATAGGCTCTGATACTATTTTATTTTGCTCTAGTTCATATTTTGCTTCTCTGGTGCTTTGGGCTAGTTCCTGATTCCATTGAACTATGTCATGTTTTAATTCTTTAATACTTTGATCTAGTTTCTGGCTGTTTTGGTCTATTTTCTGACTTAATTTTTGATCCAGTGCATCAAACATATCTCCCATCATCTTGCGTAATCTATCTTCTAATCCATCATACTGTTCATTTGTGCTTTTGTTGCTCTTTTCTCGTTCGTCCGCGCCCCCCATCGTACTATTCTGTGATTCAACCGACTTGTCTACCTCGCCGCAACTCTGAACATTGTTACTCCCGCTAGCTAAGTCTTTCTCCACTACCTCTGCTTCGGTACCCTTAACTATGTTACCACTACGTAACGTCATCATCTCGTTCTCATCTCCCATGATTCACTTTATATAAGTTACTTTATTATTATGAAAAACAATTAATTTTATTTCCAAATGCAATTTATTAATTTTATTTATTTCTTTAAGGTGTTTTATAGCTTTCGAGCTCCACGTTGAAGTGCCATGTTGTAACGTTTCGCGGCTAGTGCACAGCTTGGCCCATGCTTGGGTGACATGTTGTAACGTTTCATAGCTCGTGATATAAAATGAGTGCAGTAAATAGCTCGGTTAATAGGGCGCCAATCTCCAACAGACGGTTGTGAGATACATTTATGTTTATTAAATTGAGATTCTTTACTTTCGGGGGAGGGGCAGCAGAGGCTAGCTGTAAAACACCTTATTATATTATCTTGACCTCTAGGAAGTCTAGCATTGAGTAAATATTGACTGAAAGTCATAGAAGTTAAAAATAATTTATTAACAAATAGGATGAGATGAATGACGTCTTGCGACCTTTCAAACGGATAAAATAAAAAGGGGAAGTTATTTCTTTAAATTATTGAAGTTAATAGTATTTACGTCCGACTTGCAAGTGACAAATATGCATGAGCTCACCGGGTTGTAGATCTTCATGGGCGATGTTGGCGGAGGTATCTCGTTCCTGAAGTAGACATCTCGCGTGGTCTTCCATGGTCCCAAGTACCAATCCTACCTGATCAAGCTATCTGCCCACTAATTGCACAGATACTGTTGCCTAGCTGAGTGAATGGAATGGTTTCACTCGTCTTCGATATTCAGCGCAATGCTGGAAATATCCTAGCTAGATCTCCACTGAGTTTACTAGTTGAACTTAATGAACATTGGTAGTTGAATCTCAACAAGTGAGGTCCAAGTTTAGAATTTTCAGTGCTTTCAAGTGAAAACATAATAATATTCTTCCTCTCCATACAGCTCTGTCCCGGCTTATATATGGCAATTATGTCTCCCACCAGCAGTAGGGGATCTGCCAATTGCAATATCAAAGTATTGTCTACAGAAAGTGACGCTCCTTTCTTATTGGCCGAAGTAAGTCCTTTATCAAGCACCAAGTGGCTACATTGGGGTGAAGGTCTCTCCACCAGTGACACACTTCCATATTGGTGTCATGTAGCGGTATCTTCTTTAAAAAATCACAATGTTGCAGTTTTCTCGTCGTAAAACAATTTATTCTAAAAAGCTGTAGGGTCTATTGTTCCGACATCTTTTAGAATTAGCCTGTTGGCTACCGAGGGTCACTCCTGGTTGTGGCTCCCTTTCCATTCTTCCTGCCTCTTCATAAGCGGTTTATGACGGTTCAAGCGGTATCTATTGTCAGTTGTTAGTTCCACAAGTGAGCTCAAGAAATATATTTATTGGGGGAGGGGTTGTAAATTTACGGTTTGAAATCTCGGGTGACGTCTAATTACAAGAATGGATGAAAATGAACATATGATTTTATACTACCCTTAAACACAATAAATATATACATGCACTATCGTTGCAATTGCACATCAATATAGTACTCTTAGTTCAATTGTTTTGGGTGTGGTGCACAAACACCACAGAACTTCGAAACAATTTTAAAAATCACAGTTCAAATATAATAAAATGTTTCAAGATAACAGATTTAAAACACACTGGGTAGTGATCGATGACCGAATATTGTCCTGGGCTTGAGAAAAAAAAAACATTGCATAACCTCAAAGTTCGAACTGCGATACATATTATTTTGAATATGTGGCATGCAGGCACACGTAGCTGAATATACGATGAGTTGCTTAGGATCGTTTACAAGTACTCTGTGTACATTTCATGTCGATTTGCCTGATTCTTGATTTTACTCACGTGGCCGTTGAAACAGACGACGTAAATACCGTACTTCATTGATGTAGGCTATATCTGAACCGGAGAATCAAGTCCCAATTCCTCGTCGCCAACTATTATGTTTTGAATAAAGCACATTATAGCTATTATGTTTTGAATAAAGGATATTATAGCACTTTAATATGCACACACATCTGAATCGACATCTTAACACAATGAACAAATTACAACTAACATTGTCACAGAGTAAAAGCATATTTACACTCCGACCAAGTTCCATAGAGGACATAAACTAGATACATAATAAGTAGCACAAAAGGTTAATGGCAAAGAAAGTTATTGCAATGATGGAAAATAACTAGTTACACTAGATATGCGAGAGTCTATTGCTTGAGAAAGTTGTAGATTATAGTTGAATGCGCCAGAGAAAATCCCAACGGAGGAAGAAAAATTAGCTATTGATTAGTAGTTCATAAGGAAGGTTCCTTAGTTTGAAAAAGTATTTCCACATGTGAGTGGAAAATACATGACAGTATAACGGGTAGATAGAGTGCAAGTTCTGGAAGGTTCCAGAGCAATGATGGCTTGGTTAAATTGGGTAGAGAATCCCTCGGCGGAAAGCTAGATTCTATAGACAGTGGGTATTTTGGAAATATCCCTCGATGTGAGATAGGATCTCAGAAAATCTTTTATGTTGAAAGCAGTTATTTTCACATAGCAACTTTCACTGTCTATAAAATCCAAATAAAACCAATGAGCTATTAAAAGAAGATGAGAATGAGGTTAAAACCTGAAGTCGTACTTATCTTTGCTTCATGTAGAAGGCGATGATCCTTTTGACGGTTGATACTAAAATTCTAACATGGCGTAGAATGTAAAAGATTGCCTCTTGAGTTGAGGAGGCGAGCTCTAGATAAGCTCTAACTGAGTCGACTTCCGACGTACAAGTGAGACACGTTCAGCGAAGCACAGAGGGACCAGGGAAGGGAAAAGAGTGGGGGTAGGAGACAAAAGGAATACATATAAGAATAACCAACATGACAGAAATAAATTTTCTCTTGATGAAATGGTCTTCAAAGAGTTGATAGTAGGCGACACTAGCGCAGCCTGGTGGGTGAAAAAGTAGACGAAGTTCTCTTGATCACGGAGATGATAGCTGGCGATGGCGACGAGATCTGGTGGCCAGATTGATAGGGAAGTCCTCTTGTACAGGGGAGAATTGAGGAACTTCAGAGATTCGCTGCTAGATGACGCTAGGTGGGTCATGGAAGATATATGTCTAGAACAGACTCACAGGTAACATGAGAACCATAAACAGCAAGGAGAAATTGGAAGATCACTGTTGGTGTTTGAGAAAAAGGAAGGAATGAACTATAGCAAAGAGAAGTAAAAGTTTACTCTAGCTTACCGTGTATTCCAAAGAATACACCAAAGGGTCCATCTCTGATGTTAAATGCGGTGTCCCACAAGGGTCAGTGATTGGACCATTGCTGTTCTTGATATTTATTAATGATATAGGTTATTTATAGTTTACTGGTAAAATATTTCTATTTGCAGATGATATATTTCTACTTTACGAGAGCGCGTGTGAACAAAGGATTATGGAGAATATGCAAAAGGATCTAAATATGCTAACAACATGGCTTTCAAAAAATAATTTAATCATAAGCACCTCAAAAACAAAATACATGCTATTTCATAAACCAGCTTACAGTTCAAACACTTCCAACATAGTTTAAATTGGCAATGCGCCCATCGAACGGGTTAAACAATACCGTACACATATTTAGGCCTAACTTTGGACAATAACCTAAGTTGGAATGAACATGTCACAAATGTGAAAAAGAAAATTGCGAGTGTAATTGGTGTTCTAAAAAGGTTAAGGGATTATGGAATAAGCAATCAACATTTAAGGAGCATATATGCCTCTCTTATTCATTCTCACCTTATGTACATGAACATAATATGTGGTAAATGTACACAGGAATCAATAAATGAGCTCGAAGTACTCCAAAAAAGAACATTAAAATCATGTATGGTTACGATTTTAGGAAACCGACTGTACAAGTATTTCAGGAGGCAAACAGTTGGCACTTGGCAGCCAAAGTGAAAGGTTGTGTTTTTCCCGAGCTCTCAGGTGTGCTGAAATGGATTGTTCTCTGGAGTGTTATCGCGCGTGGATCGGACTGTGGTATGTGAAGGGTAGTCGGGATTTCCGGTGTTTGTGTGTGCGTACGGGACTTAGTAACTTGTGGTTCATAGCCCTAGTGATAGCTGCATTGCTAGTTATTGGTGGAGTGGAAGTGAATCCAGGCCCTGTTACTCCAAAAATGAATCAGGCAAATGATCCAGTGGCAGATTTAAAGTGTTCGACGTGCAGTAAAACATTGAAGAACGGTGTTCAGTGTGGGCTATGTGAGAAATGGTTTCACTTCGGCTGTATTAAGGTCAAGAAGGAGGATTGTGATGTCGGGAATTCGTTTTGTAAAGTATGTGATACACCGGACTGTTTGAGGGTGCAAATCAAAGCAAGAGATCAAATAATACAGGAACTTAGAACAAAGCTTCGTGAATCAGAGGAAACGGTGAAGGATGTGACTGAACGGCTTTCTACTGGGATCAGTGTGGAAGAGGGCGTGCAGGAGCAAACTGAGGATGACGTTATCATAATGGGTGATTCTATGATACGATGGAGTGCGAATATCTCGAGGAAATCAGGTGCGAAAGTGCGGTGTTATCCGGGAATTAAAATTGACCAGCTTGCCCAACAAGTGGAAGAAGCAAATGTAGAGGACTGTGACAAAGTTAAAGTGTTGTTGCTCCATGTTGGGATGAACTATTTGAAGAAGAGGGCTACAGCTGATTACATCATGGGGGAGCTCTACGAACTAGGCAGAAAAGCTAAAAGCAAGTTTGGAAATGCAAAAATTATAATGAGTGGCATTGTTCGGCGGGGAGATGTTCCGTTAAGGCGAGTTAAGACTGTAAATGACCGCATGGACTAGGTTTGTGCACAACTGGGATTATTGTACGTAGATGCTGACTTCCGGATCGGTGGCCGTGACTTCACCCGGGACGGGCTGCATTTAAATCGACGGGGCGCTTTCAACCTGGGGAGCCTACATGGCAGGGTCATCGGTTCGTGCCGGCCATCGTGAGGAGGAGCAGGTCCAGAGGTTGCCAGCCGACGGGAACAGAAGGAGCTACTTCGGGATATTTGCTGCGGAGGTAAGACTCTAAGATTACTGCAGGTTAATTGTCAGAGTTTAGGAAATAAATTAATTGAATTTTGGAATCTTGTAGAGACGTATTCTCCGGACATTGTCATTGCTACTGAATCTTGATTATATGAGGATATAAATAGTAATTAAATAATTCAAGGGACCTACGAAATGTACAGAAGAGATCGGGGGAAGCGAGGTAGTGGGCTATTTATTTGTGTGCGCAAAAATATAGCGAGTTTCTTAAAGTGGGCTGATACGGATCATGAAATGTTATGTGTACAAATTTCGGATAAAGGGAACAGATTCCCTCTTCAGGTGATAGGGGCGTATAGAGCACCAAAATATAACTTTTCGCTTCTCGACACACTGTATGATAAAACTTGTACGGGTAATGCTATGAAAAAGAACATAATTGAGAAGGCGGTTTAGGACGTGGACCATAGAGACCTAAGTCGAGCTGACTCACACCCTAAGAACTAGATGGATAATCGATTACTAAAAAAATTACTACACTCTTCGAATAAAGGTTGTAGACAAAATTTTAATCATATAAAAGACATAACAAAGGGGACGTGAGTAGCGCATGAAATGGTAAATTAGGGGTGAGGGGGCTGTAAATAAAAGTATACAAATTAGCAAGAGGTAAACATAAAAATATAACACACACAATGAAAAGACTATCAAAAGGGAGAGCAGAGAAGCCTAACCCTAGTTAGATTGGAGATCGTAGCGAAATAACCATTTGTGACTTCAAAGGGAAAGCTAATTAAAATAAATAAGAAATAATACGTTCGTCCCACCACAGGCTGATTACAGAAAGAAACCAGAAGAGATAGTCTAAAAAGCATATGAAGTCGTACCAACCAAGAACAAAACCCCTTAAATGAACTAAAATATGCCTCACCAACAAGTACTACAGTAAACAGATAACTACGGTATCGGTAAAACATCATCCACTTACTACAGTATAACACGACGACGACCATAAATAAAGGAAAGAAAAACATACACAACCCTTAAGAGAAACAATTTACAACTCCTCAAAACAAAACAGCAACTGACTTCATAAACTCTCTGAATAAATCTTCTTCTCGGACGAAAGTATGAGATTCAATCATCTTGCCGAAAGTAAAATGTGCATCAATGACAGTCCCCGGGTACTTGCCACAAACACACATATCACAAACCGCAAGAATAATCGATACACCTCATTTAATAAACGTAAATAGTACGCACGTTGTTTCCCGACCGAAAGCAACAAACACAACCCCATAAATTACCCTCAACTTTCGGTCAAGGTCACACTTAAACAAGACGTTAACCCACCCTTAACCACATGTCTAGAAACGTGATTATACCATGAAAAGCCTTTCGACACAGACCAATGAATATGTCAGCCCAGTCCTTAAAGAAAATAAGAAAACCTAGTCGGTTATCCTTAAGGTTGCACGAATGACTGACATCTCAAAAGAAACACAATAACCCTTAATACATAAACAAATAAAATATTGATGAGTGTTCCGACTATCAGACAAGGACAGAAAGTCATCTGAAGCACAAACACACACCCTCCAAGTCGAGGCCCAAAATACGCGAACTAACTTAAAATACTAACCCCTCAAAAATCTTGTAACATCCGATACTATTACAAGGAGTAGACGTTAGTAAGAAATACCTCCCAAACTACAATCACGTTTCATGACGAACAATGAGAAAAACACGGCAGAAAAATAACACCAAGCAAACAAATCAACAACAATAACGGCAATAAACCAAAAATAAATAAAAACCCAAACAACAACGCATTTCCTCTCAACGCTATGTATACAAAGGGGAGGACAAGCAAGTATAACCAAAAATTTACAATCTCCAATCTAACTTAAATACCGCAGGAACTAGGGACATACTATCACCAAAGGATGGGAGGACATGACGCTATTTGCTTAACTGCATATTACACTTCACTCTTTGATAATAGGCTTCAAGATAAAATATGACACTTAGCTTTGGATACGACGTTCTGGATGTTCTCGACGATATAACATTTTAATAACAATTCCATTTTCCTGTCCTTTTAAGTTGTGGTATCAATAGCCATAATCCCGTCATGTCCCATTGATCGTTTCCAAATCCGGTAGATATATTCATAATTAGACAACAGCATCTTTAAGCAGACCAAACGGTAGTAGAAGATATGTCTCCGACACTCACTTCTTCTCTTTGTCAACACGATTCTCTCGACATAACAATAACTGCAGTCGAGTTCCACAGAGCCAGAGCACAAACTCCACAGCGGGCGCGTTTTATTTACTCCAGAACAGGTTGCGCTTCAAATATAAACCTACAGATGGCAGACTATACAACAACTCTTATCACATCGGTCCGTTAATAACGTAGTAACGGATCAATAATAATTGCCGGAGATTTAAACCTCCCCAAAGTAGACTGGTCTGGTGAGTCAACTAGCTGTGGTCAAGCTCAGAGCGCGGTAAACAAATTCTTAAGGGAGGGGAGATTTTCCCAAGTAGTTGACTTCCCAACTAGAGGCAATAATACCTTAGATGTTTATCTCGTAAGGCCGGTAGAGCTGTATATTAACTGTCTGAAAGTACCAGGAATGAGTGACCATTCTGGGGTTGAATTAAATATTAGATACGGTGACATTACAAAATTAGACTCTGATGTAGCAAATAAGATCATATTCCAGTATCGCAGGGCGGATCAGGGCAAATTTCAGGGGTATTTGAATGAGCTATTTGTATGATGGGCATCGGAAGGAAATCACATTAATATCCTGTGGACTAACTTTTTGAAAATTTTAAATAGCGCTATTGATAAATTTGTTCCATTTAAGTTACTGAAACAAAACCCAGGATCCTGAGTATTACACACGGGAAATCAGGAGTCTTAAACGGAAAATTAGGAAATTATACAATAAAAGACATGATAGTGACAAGTATATGTTGAAATTTAAGTCCTTATCAAGAGAGCTCGTCTTAAAAAAGAGGGTTGCTCATGACAATCATATGCAAGGTTTACTTGGTTCGGGAGGCGATGGGTGGAAAAAAATTTACAGTTATGTTAGGAGAAGAAAGGGAAATTCAAATAATTTGTCGATGATAATGTCCGGTGACGGTAAATTAATTACTGAGAAGCAGGCCATTGCTAATGAATTAAATGTATTTTATGGTAGTGTGTGTTGGACCTTAACGGTGAATCAGGGGCTCCACTTCTCCAAATAAACCAGTCAGCAATTGTAAAGCTAATACAAAAATTACGTTACAATATATCGAAGGGTCCTGATAATATTGCTAGTGAAGTACTTAAACTAGGAGGTAGGGCAGTGGCACGATACTTAGAGGTGATGTTTAATGTGTCCATAAACGATGCGCAAATCCCGGATGACTGGAAAAGAGCTACGGTAGTCCCAATATTTAAGGGAGGGAGCAGACTTGAATTGAGCAACTACAGGCCGGTTAGTCTTAAGTCCATCGTTTGTAAACAGATGGAGCATCTCATTTGCGACTACTTGAGGGAACAGTGGGAAATATTATCATGGTTTAGTGATAGGCAACATGGATTTCGGAAAGGTTACTCATGCGAGAGTCAGATACTATCACTTTTTCAAGATATTAGCGAATCGTTAGACGATGGAGTTTCAGACGACACCGTAGTTATAGATTTTGCGAAGGCATTTGATGTCGTGCCGCATGACATGCTACTCCATAAATTAGCTTCGACGAAGATTGATAAAAGAGTAATTTTATGGATCCAAGAATTTTTGACGGGTCGTTCTCAGAAAGTGAAAGTTGAAGGCCGATTCTCGGATGAAATTACCGTAACGTCGGGTATCCCTCAGGGCAGCGTAATCGGAACTTTGTTATTTTTGGCGTTTATAAATGACTTACCAAATGGGTTTCGCAGTGACTGTCGATTGTTTGCAGATGATTGTGTAATATATCGAAAGATACATGACTCACAAGACAATGCAGTACTTCAAGATGACCTGGACCTGGTCTATAAGTGGGCGATTGAAAATAAAATGAAAATAAACACAAGAAAATGTTGTCTAATAAAAATAGGGAAAGTGCGAAGGCAAGATTTTCAATATAACATTGGCTCGGAAATTCTTGTAGAAGAAGATTGTTGCAAATATTTGGGCGTTAACGTAAGAAATGATATGAAATGGAGTAGTCATATAGGATGTGTAGTTTCTAAAGCTTACAAATCCCTGCACTTTGTAATGAGGGTATTAAAAGGAAGTAGTACCTCTGCTAAAGAATTAGGATATTTGTCACTTGTAAGACCTATTCTGGAATACGCCTCGGCGGTTTGGGATCCATATCAAGTAGGGCACATAAATGAGTTGGAAATGGTACAAAGAAAGGCCGCTAGATTTGTGCTCAGTGACTTGAATCCCAGGAGCAGTGTGAGCCGTATGTTAAAGAAACTTGGGTGGGAATCACTTGAGGCTAGGAGGATGAAATCTAGACTCTGCGCTATGTACAACACGTATACAAATCAACCAGCATGGGGTGAGCTGAGCAAACGTATGGAAAACCTACATACATGGGTAGGAGCGATCATCCTTTCAAAGTTAAGGGCCGACCACAGCGAACAAATTATGGTAAATATTCTTTCGTAAACCGTGCCATTGATAATTGGAACTCTCTACCTGCCGCAGTCTTAGAGCCTTTTCCCAAACATATAGGTGTGTTTAAGAAAACACTGACTATTTGTGTGAATACTCCAGTTTAATTGTTAGTGATTTGTTATGTACAATTATTTATTTGTTATGTATATCTAATTTGCCACCGGGGGACACACCCCCAATTACAAATAAACGAATGAATGAATGAATGAATGAATGAATATTGCCATTACGAAGCCAGCTCAACTACTCTGAAGCTTTATTTATGTTCAGATATAAACATGGTCTTATTAGTCTTAATACTGAACTTCAATGCAGGAAAGACATTCATACCCACAACACAAGATCAGCAAACCAGTTATACATGGAGTCAACAAACACAACTAGATATGGTATTAAAAGTATTTCCTATTCAGCCAGCACAACTTATAACAACTTACCTCCTAAACTGAGGCAAGTTGTAAACTTAAACAAATTCATAAAGGAAGCACGCAGGTACTTCCTGAAACAATATGTTGAAGAATATAGATGATCCCATAAGCACTGAATAAATGTTCCTACCACCTTAGTATATTCTAGTATTAGTTACTAAGCCATATTTGTAAAGGGCTACCAGCTCACTGGGACTGTCTGTACCCTATAAATAAATAAATAAATAAATAAATAAATAAATAAATAAATACTTTTCCTCCACGCAGTGAGTGGTTGTGATACCACGTCAGCACCGCATGGATTGGGGAAGAATAAAAATTTGCAGCACCTACATGAAGAATACCTCCCTCTCTGCAGCAGTGGCTCCGTTTCTCACACCAAACACTAGTCCTCAGCAGATCAGCGAGGCTGGATAAAAGTTCCTGGTATGAAGGCGACATTGACAATGACAACCTCGACGACCTGTGGAACAGATCATTCACACGATCAGTGACGAAGGCTAAATTGCAATTAGCCCGCCTACCACCAACAAGGAACGCTGAAAGTACCACTCCATACGGACTTACCAGCAAGTAAAGGCGTGGTTAGGTAATGAACTTCTCCCATTAGTTTGAGGCTAGAGCCTAACCCCGCCAAGGTTACTACCAATCCCCACAACCAGAAATGCTGCGCCGGATAACATCCTCCAGATTGTTTCCTGCAAGTGTAGCAAAGGCTGTAGCACCGAAGCTTGCAGCTGCAAGAAAGCAGGTCTTAGGTGCTCAGCAATGTGCAAGTACTGCACAGGCCATTCCTGCGAAAATGCCCCCGCAACTGATTTGAACTAAGAGGACTCACCAGACATAGTCGACGAATACGACGACGGAGAGGACGTCATTAATAGCCTGATCACTCAGGAGGTCAACGAGCACTTAGAAGCAGAACCAATGGCTAAGAAATCCCGACAGGAACTGTGATGAGTACAAATGAGTACCTACTATGCTATGTACTTCTATATATGAGTACCTTTCAATAATAATATCTCTATTCCATATAATCTATGCCTTGTGAATACCTTAACACTTACGTTCGAGGGTAACTTTTTAAAACTGCGGCGAGCGTAATTTTACGTTGATCGATTTCTCGCGCTTTGTGTTGGAGACGAACGTAATATTACAGCTCTAGCACTCGCGTGTGGGTGCCAGTAAGCATGAGGTTGCACATACTATCGCTAGATATCACCACGTCATTTGTCAGCTGAAGAATATCGATCTGTTCGAAGGCAAGCGATGCAAGTTCAAGTAGGTCAAATCTGTTTTCCTTTCCTTTGTTTTCATTCTTTCTGGACAGATTTTTCTCTTGCAAAAACGTTGAGTTTTTTCTCTGACTAGTATATATATTTGGGGTTATAATTCGCATTACAGATTCTGAATCTGACGCAACCGAAGAGACAGATCTCCCTTCTGACAGCGCGCCTAACAGCTGTTTACGGCATTTTTTTACATTATAGGATTTTTTTCAATCGTATCGGATTTTTTTAAAATTTGTAGTGCAAGGGTTCGGAAATCGAACGGACTTTTCAATTTATTTTCAACTCAAACCACATTCAGTTTTCTTAGTTTTAATGTAAATCTTTATTTATCAAGTGAGAAATACAATACAAAATACAAATCATCTTTTGAGATGCTTGTCACATGTCACGCGAACACGCACAGACTTTGCACTGACTCGTCTTTTGTTTTCTTCTTTGTGTACATGTCTATTTCGCCAGGTGGCGCTACTGTGCTATTTTTCTTTCAAATATTAACACTTCCTCCAAAGAAAAATCAAATGCAAATGAAAAAAAATATAAACAAGATGAACTATTGAGCACTTTTCAGCCTCTAAGATGTCACCTTCTGCACGCCAATCCTCTCACGCAGCATCTCGAATCTGACCCTCTCCAAAGGTTTAGTTAGAAGATCAGCTAATTGATTGGTCCCGTCGATGTGCTCCAGCTCAAGGTCTCCTTCCAAAAATCTTTCCCTTACATAGAAATGACGTACCTCAATATGTTTGGATTTTCTATGGTACTCCGGATTTTTAGCCAATTTAACTGCACCAGCATTGTCGATGTAAAGCGTAGGAGGTTTGTCAGCAGTTCTCAGTAATTCAGAAAACAGTCTCTTCAGCCAAATCAACTCCTTTGCTCCTTCACTTGCAGGCACAATTTCAGCTTCAGTTGTCGATGTTGACACAGACTTCTGTAACTGACTTCTCCACGATACAGCTCCATGATTGTAGGTCGAAATGACACCCGTCATTGAACGTCTCGTCCTCTTGTCACCAGCATAGTCAGCATTACTGTAGACCTTCAAAACGTCCTCTTTCCTGTAGACGATTCCATGGTTCACTGTGCTCTTTAAATATCTAAATATCCGTTTCACTTGACTCCAGTCTTGAACTGTAGGATTCTCCATGGCTCGAGCAGCTTTGTTGACCGCGAATGCGATGTCAGGACGTGTAGCTGTAGTCAGGTACATCAAGGATCCCACCGCCTCACGATAAGGAACCCTGGCCGAAACCTTTTCTCCGTCTTCACTTTCTTCGCGTCCAACTGGGGTAGACACTCCATTTGACTCGGCCATCCCCAATTTTTCTAGGATTTTCCTCGTATAATCCTCTTGACTGATTGCAATTGATCCATCATGGTTTTGTTGTATCTTCATGCCCAGGAAATTGTTCAGAGATCCTCTGGTCGTGTGAAATTCCTGCTGAAGTTTTTCCATGAACTGCTCGATGTCTTCTTCGTTGCCAATTACCAGACCATCATCCACAAATATTACAACAGCCAACCACTTTCCATTTTTGTTAATGTTTATGAATCCAACTTTCTCCATGAATTTCTTGAAACGCTTGTTCCAGCAGCGTGGAGCCTGTTTTAAACCATATAAGCTTCTTTTAGATGACACACTCGGCCAGTACCGTCCTGATGACCTTCTGGCTGTTCCATGAACACATGTTCTTCAAGCTCGCCGTTCAAGAAGGCCGTCTTGACATCAAATTGACCAAGTTTCATCTCCTTTTCAACAGCTACTGCCAACAGAGCTCGAATGGTATCATACCGTGCAACAGGGCTGAATGTTTCTTCATAATCGATTCCTTGCTGTTGCACATAGTCTTTGGCTACCAATCGTGCCTTAAAGCGAACTTCTCCACTGTCCGTTGTCTTCTGTCTTAGCACCCACCGATTTTTCAGGATCCGTGCACCATTTGGACGCTCAACCAATTTCCAGGTATAATTTTCCTTTAAGGACTCCAATTCTTCATTAATTGCTTTCAGCCACTGCTTTTTATCACTAGACTGCAGCGCTTCAGAGTATGAGTCAGGATTCTTTTCAACGATAGATGGTCCAGCCATGTACATGTAATTTCCACTGATCATCCACGATGGCTTCTTACTTTCACGTTTGCTTTTCCTTCTTTCTTCAGTCACTCCTTCTTCCTCATCTTCGCTGCCTCCGAAACTGGATGCCGAAGCAAATTCTTCAATTTCGCTTAAGTTCTCATCTGACTCTGACCTCCTCTGTAGGCCTACATCAGACGATGAATTAGACTGATTCCTCTCCGCACGTTCTTCAAGCGTGACTTCAACCTTTCCGGTGTTGGCGCGCAGATTGCAGACAACTTCAGGTTTGAATTTCACATCATGGCTTAGTACAACCTTTCCCTGAGTTGGAATCCAGACTCTAAATCCATCCCTGTCGTTCACGTACCCAACCAGATGTCCAAAAACAGCTTTGTCGTCGAACTTTGAGCGAAAATTCTTGGCGATATGCACGTAGCATTCTGTTCCGAAGATCTTCAGATGACTGAGACTTCCCACTGGTCGTCCATACCACAATTCATAGGGAGATTTGTTTTCAATGGATGACTTCCCAGTGCGATTCAGGAGGTACACCGCAGTGTTGCAGGCTTCAGCCCAAAGTTGTTTCGTTAACTTGCTGGGATTCAGCATAGATTTTGCGCACTCCACAATCGTCCGATTTTCACGTTCCGCAACTCAGTTTTGTTGTGGTGTGTACGGCTTAGTAATGCTGTGTTCTATGCCTCTGATTGCGAGTAGTTCAGAAACCTTCTTGTTATCAAATTCTTTTCCTCCATCACACCTGAACAGCTTCACGACGTGTCCATTTGTTTTGGCTTCATTCAGGAACTGATCCAGAACGGTGTACACTTCACTTTTGTGCTTTAAAAAGAAAACTCTTCGAAACTTGCTGAAATCATCCTTGAAACACACGTAGTAGCGTGCCTTTCCAAGAGATTCAGTAGACATTGGTCCATTCACATCGGCGTGGATTTGTTCACCGGTGGCTTTTGGTCGATTCATTCGTGTCTTGAATGACAGTCGATGCATATTTCCCAGTGCACATCCGTCGCATAAATCCTCTTTACACATGTCTACATTGATGTTCATCTGCTTCAGTACATTCTTGACATGGGCTTTGTGTTGATGACCAAATCGTTCATGGTAGATCTGCAGTTTGTCCAACGATGTAGCTAAATTCACTTGAATGGGTTGCGCCGGTTTCAAGACGCACATGTCAAGTACATACAGACCATGACTCACACGTCCAGCCATCATCGCCTTTCCAGTAACCTTGTCTTCAATTCTAACAGTTTGGTCGTCAAGTCTTGCACAGAAACCTTTCCTTGCAGCAGCTTTCACAGAAAACAGATGAGCCATTGCATCGGGAACATACAAAACTTCCGTCTTCTCAGCACTCAACCAAGCGTTGTTCAGCCGCACTTGAATGTTTACAGTTCCTTTGCCGTGAGCTAGCATGCTCACACCTCGTTTTCCTAGCAAAATCTTCTCTGGAGCAGCAAACTTGACGTATGTTGTAAAATACTGTTTGTTCGCGGTGATGTGATTTGTGGCGCCACTGTCGCAGTACCACTCGTCGGCTTGAACAAAGTCGCCGTCTAACGCACTCATAGCATGCGTCAGAAACGAAGCATTGTTCTCCTTATTTTTGTTTCTAGTGTCACACTCTTTCTTCTTCACTGGACATTCACTTGCCCAATGGCCCAATTCCTTACATTTGAAACTACTGCTTTACTCGTTGAACATTTTTCTTCGAGTTGTCATCAGCGCTGCCTTTGCCACTGCCATACTGGGAATGCTTCTTGGGAGCACTACGTACTGGTACCACAAACGCTGTCGATTCCACGTTTCCTTGGTCACGCAGTTCAATCGTGCACAATTTTTCAATCAACAAGTTCACAGTTTGATTTCCCGCCGGAATCGTGTCCCACACATCCTTGAAATTATCATATTCTTTTCCCAGCGTGGATAAAATTCGACCGTTCAAGATCCTTTCAGATAACGTGTTTTCGTTTTGCTTTTGGAGTTCGTCATTCAGATCCTGATAAAGCTTCTGTAACTTCGCGACATGGGTGCTGATGTCCTCCTTGTCGTCACATGTCACTCGGAAGAATGACTCGATCAACATGTTCAGTCGCTGTGTACTGCTTCGTTCGAACCGTGCGCTCAATTTTGTCCAAATTTCACTGGCATTGATGCAGGTCAACACGAGCTCGTCAACACGAGCTCGGCAACAGATTTTCCTAGCGCACCTGCTAGCAAACTGGTCGCTTTCGCGTCTTCTTTCAACCACTGCTTATATGCCACTTTTTGTTGCGCAGTGGCATCTGCTGGCAACACAGGACACTTTTTCGAACCATCAACAATATTTTCCAGTTCATACGACCGCAAAACCATCAACACATGCCATTTCCACTTTGCCCAGTCTTCAGGTCCTTCAGGTTTATCCACTTGAACTTTGTAGTCACTGCCGGTTGCCATTTTGAGGTTATCCTTAACTCACAAAAAATACAGTAAGTGTTCCACAGGTGCTCAGCTTCGGATCCACTCATGAGATAATACAATTTAACATGGCCTGGGTCCATAACCTGTTAGTTTTAATGTACATCTTTATTTATCAAGTGAGAAATACAATACAAAATACAAATCATCTTTTGAGATGCTTGTCACATATCACGCGAACACGCACAGACTTTGCACTGACTCGTCTTTTGTTTTCTTCTTTATTGTACATGTCTATTTCGCCAGGTGGCGCTACTGTGCTATTTTTCTTTCAAATATTAACAAGTTTGTGCCATTCTGAACATAGCTATAAATTCTGGAAATCAGCCAGCATAGGGGTGAGGAGCAACATTTAAGGCATCAGCAGGGTAAGTGTTAATATTATTAATTACATTAATTCTTTCCACGAAAGGACTAAGACTTTTTTTAACCTGCCATGGGTTAATTATGTAGTGGGAGGGGAGAGGGGGAGAGGTCGATCCGAAAAGAAAATAATATTAATAACATGATGTGAATATGGTTGGCTTTCGTCACAGAAGAAAATTAGCTTTTGTGAATTTGGGTTGAGTGGGGGAAGGGGAGAGTGGGTGTGGGGTGCGGGTGGGTGGGGTTGGGGTTTCCAAAGTTGGTGATTGTAACCAGGAACGATAATTACAACAAAATTTCATCATTATTTGGGTATAACAGAAAAATAAAGTGGACTTCTGCATTTTTTTTAGCATTTGTTTGTGAATTTTGATAAATAACATTTTGTACGAAGCAACATATCTCGGAAACGAATTGACATACAAACATGTTTGAATAGCCAAATTGTAGGAAATTTAACGTTCTACAAATCACATACGGATGCTTTTGCTGTAGGACGTAAGGGAAAACAGTTATTGAGGAAAAACTGGAGGAAGGTCGAAACTTCTGCAGTTTTTACTCCCCTCCTCTTTTAGCACAGGGTCCTCGAGGTCCAAAACTTGAGAAAATGTTAATTAGCCATCCCTCAACAACATCCCAAAGTTTCATTAAATTCCGACCTTTCTCTATCTGAAACTACCTGTCGACTGGGCTATTAAGAGAAAACCTAAAGAAGTGCAAGTAGTTGTCAAGAATTTTAGGGTTACCGTATTTTACAATTAATTAACATACCTATGGAAAGAAATTCCCGATCCTTTTTTAGGTGAGAACCATGTTAAATTTTCAATTTTTTGATACAGATTGCTCAAAACCTATTTGGGTTATTACAATGAAATTTTCGGAGATAGTTATATGCATCTTTCTATCTAATAATAGAAACGATTATTTACGGAAATTGGATAGTTTTTTTTTTTTTCAGAATGAAGTTTTTAAAAATACATTATTTTTATTCCATTTTTTTCTTTAAGAAAATCGTAACTTTATTCTTAGGTAACATACTGAAACATCCCTTTCTATTACCATTCGCAGAGGACATAGTAAGCCACAGAAAAAGTCCAGTGGCCTATCATAAGAACTTTTCTCAAAAATGGTACCAAAGTACAACAAAATATACAACTGAGATATTGAAGCTAAAGTTTGTCAGTGTAATTTCTTACGTGTGAAGGTTCTCAAGACTTTCCTGCCCCATAATCTGAATTATTTGCATCCTCCACAGTCCTTTAAATATTCCTCTCCATTCTCCTTCCCTTTTAGTCATGTCTTCAACCATTAATTCTATAGCCTGGTGAGCACAAATCCAAGATGGCGGCGATGTGAAATTAAATTTTAAATATTTAAATGGACTTTCCTTGCAATTTAACCATCCGAGCGCAAGTGTGTTAGTTTCTTCGATGAACTTTGTTACAACAAAGTCTACTGATCATGGTTATGAACTCAATATCAGCAGGTACGTTTATGCCATGAGTTGTATAGGGAAGGGGAAAGCTGCTGGGACAAATAATAAAAATTGAGATGGAATACAACATAGTAAATATTTTTAATGCTGTTTCACGGCTGCCAAATTGAAAATTGATCATTACCAAGCGAAATGGCAGTGCATTCAAAAATTTATCTCCAGTAGTTCAGAAATTATCCGCAAAAGAATGAGCCGAGGTAAACGTGTGCGTGTCTTTTCAAAGAGTAACATGATTACAAAAAGTGTCATAACATGCACATTTTTAAGACTTTTTTTCATTTTTTCAACGTATTTGAGTTATCCACACACTAATTACCGGTATTCAAAAACAATCAAAAACTAAATTTCTTATTTCTTCCACCCCAAACCAGGTGTTTCTCACCTTAAACGCCTCCATACATCCATACGCGACTCAGTAATACACCTTTCTGGCTTAGTAATGAATAAAACTCACTTTAAAAGCCCAATTCTATCATCACGTCTCGTATTTCAATGTTCCAAACTACCGCAGTTCACCAGTCAGCTGATCGAGATGTTGCTCGAAGCAATAACTAGATTGTTTGAAGGCATTTTTCGATGTTGCCTTAGTAATCGATATGTGATGTTTTTTTCAGTCGATCCACACGATTTTACCCAATTGTGATGGGTTAGTCCCTCATTCTGAAAAAAATACATGGGATTAATAAATTCATTAGTTTAATAAGCCTCAGTGATTTGAATCTTTTGACTTCACGAAATGCCTGACTAGCTGTGAACATTATGGGGTTTGGAGCCATACTTAAGTGTTGCCTTAGTAATAGAAATTTACTGTTTTTCAGTTGGTCAATACGATTCTAATCTATTTGGATGGCTTCAAACACCATAATGTTCACGGCTAATCAGGCAAATCGTGAGGCCAAAAGATTCAAATCACTCAGTATTAAACTCATTTTTTTTAGCGTATGGCTTTTTAGTGCCGGGAGTGTCCGAGGACATGTTCGGCTCGCCAGTTTTGTAGCTGCTTCGAGACGGACACCCAATGGGTGAGCTACAAGTACCGTTGGAGAGGAAAGTTGGAAGGGAAGGGCGAGGAGTTGGAAGGTAGCGGAAGTGGCCTGTAGTGAGGGACCAACCCCGGCATTTGCCTGGAAGGAAGATGGGAAACCACAGAAGACCATCTTCAAGGTTGCCGGCGGGGGGATTCGAACCTCCTCGCCTCCCGGATGTGAGCGACTGCCATTAGTCATGCCGTAACCACCACGGCTAACTCACCCGGTATTAAACTCATTAACTTATTATTCTCGTGTAATTATTTTAGGATTAGCGAATAAATAAAATTAATAATAATATTAGACAATAGACATCCCGTAAGGGCAAAGGCCTCCTGTTTGCACAGAGACGTGCTCGTGATTAGGCTTCGAAGGTGAGCATCCTTGGGAGCTTTTGTCTTGTTGCACTCACTGTCATTGTCTTTCTGTCCTGTTTGGTGCATGTTGATTCCTGTTTGGCTCCAGCTGTCTCCATGCTGCCCTGTCTCTTGCCACTCTCGACCATTGGTTTCCCGCTTTAGCTCTAAAGTAGTCTGCCCATCTGTTTTTTTTTGGCGTCCCACGTTTCTTCGTCCTTCTCTCGGGTCCCACATTGTGATGCGATGCATCCATTTCTGATGATCCATGCGTGATACGTGTGTCCCCCCACATTTCCATTTTCGGCTTTCTGCCCTTTCTACCACGTCGCGTATGTTTGTCCTTCTTCTTAGTTCCTCGTTCCTGATTCTGTCTCTTAGAGGAACGTTTAGGTTCTTACGCTCCATTCTTCTTTGACATATCTGTAGCTGCTTTTTCAGTTTTTCTGTCAAGGACCATGTTTGACAACCATAAAGTAGTGTTGGCATAACACATTTGTCTAGGATTTCTGCTTTTGTGCTTATTTTTAATCTCTTGTCTGTGAGTAAGAACTTAAGCGACCAAAATTTGTTCCACGCCAGTCCTATACGGCGTTTGAGTTCACTCTCAGTGTCTTTGTTCAGGGAGATGCTTTGTCCTAGGTATACATACTGTTGCACATACTCTAGTGATGATTGATGGGCTTGAATTGGATCTTGTATTCCATTTGCCATTATTTTTGTTTTTGTGGGGTTTATTGTGAGGCCTACTTCTCTGCTTATTTTGTCCAGCTCATTGATCATTTCTTCTAGTGATTTTGCTGACCTTGGTATTGGCGTTATGTCGTCCGCAAATCTTAGATGTGTCAGTTTCTGGCCGTCTATATTTATTCCGTGATTGTGCTTCCATTTGATTAGGGAATAACTCATCACAATTGGGTACAATCGTGTTGACCGACTGAAAAACAACACATTTTGGCAATAACTAGGCTAATTTAAATGGAAGTAGGCCTATGTCGATCTATGAATTCATGTGTTATCGTTTACAGTGATGAATGAACAAAATGCAGATTTTCTCTGTATGTTGTGTAATATAAATAATAATAGTCCACTATTTTTCTTAATTGTAAGATTGTATCAAACATTTTTAAGCTGTTTACACTAAAATACATCTCCACATATTGTAACTCGTAAAATAATCTCATTAATACAGTATAATGTGTGTTTAAGTCTTCAGTTTCTTGAATAGTTTGGTTCAGCCCCCCATGCCTCCCGTTTTATTTCTACATAACTACCACATCTTACAACCGAGACAATCTGTTAAACATATTCTAACCTTGGTCTACCCCTACAGTTCTTGTCCTCAACCCTTCTCCCCATAACTAATTTTGGTATTTCTGGGTATTTTAATTTGTCCTAACAACCTACCTCTTCTCTTCATTAGCAGTCGCCAGGAACATCTCTCCTCTTCCACTCGTCTTAATACCTCTTCATTTGTTACTCTAACTACCCATCTGGTCATCATCATTCTCCTGTAACACCACATTTCAAACGCTTCTATTCTCCTCTTTTCTACTGCACCAACACTCCAAGTTTCACTTCCATAGAGTGCCACGTGTAATATCACAGACGCCTACAACAATCAGGAACCATCCCATTTACTCTACGATTTTATTGTCACGTCCCCCAATTGCCATATAATTCGTGAAAACCCGTCGGTGGTGTTCTATAATCCCGAGAGTGTGACAAACACAAGTGATATTTGTTAGAGTAAATGGTAGGAGAATGGTGACTGGGCGTGAACGCAGTATAAACTTTTAGTACGAACTAGGTTACATAGAGGCGCAATATAACAAGGAAGACAAAATAATCAACAAGAATAATATAGTTACTAAAACCGTCATCTAATCCTACCAACCCTTTACCCAGGACTAAACAGCAATGCCGAAGTTCGTTTCGCTATTAATCACCAAGATATTTACACCGTGCCCCATGAAAGTGTCATTCACATTGAAGATCAGTTCACGCATGCCGATGGTACCACCCCGACAACCACCCAAGCACACATAAATTAGCAGGCTTCAATTCGATGGTCCACAGGGCCATAAGTAAACCCGTGACAAAATAAAATTACAACAAAGAGATTAGAACAATAAACCAAATAGCTTAGGAAAACAATTTTCCACCTAATAAAATAGATCAAATAATACAAAGATATCAGGGAAAAAGCAGTACATTGCAAACACCAACCAGTGAGGCAAGCAAGTTCGCACGTTTCAATTACGTGAATGCAAACTCGTACAAAATCATTAATCTTTTCAAAGAACAAGGAATCAAAATAGCATTCTAACACACTAGGTAAGCACCTCCACAACAGCAATTTAAATAAACAAAACCCATAAGGTACTCAAAATCAGGAGTGTACTTATTCTGATGCCAGGAAACAGGGTGTCAGGCAAATTACATAGGACAGGCAGGCAGGAGGATGAACACACGTTATAAAGAACATAGAAATGCCATAAAACACAGAGGAAACAGCAGTATGCTAGCACATGAATGACACAGGACATAGCTTCACAAACATAGGAACAGACCTAAAAATCATACACTACGGAACAAAAGATAGGGAACTTGACATTAAAGAAGCCATAGAAATTCATTTAGCTAAATTAAACAACCCAGATAATCCAAATGATCACACATTCTTGGAGAGTTCTCCCTATTCACATAATCCCGTCAACAATAAGGTAACAACAAAACGAAAATTAAGCCAGGCAATGAATAAGTAGTGGGGAGTAGCAGGGAAAAATGCCAAGCGTAATCTCAATAAACCCAGTCCTTAATCAGGCAGTGTTAATGAGTTCAAGAACCCCCATCAAGTCCTGCAGCGCTCAATGTTTTTCTAGTTTATGCGAGGTGGGGAGAGATTGGACGTTGATAGTTGATATCATTCTCCACAATTAACATACAATCATACAGTAATGCAGCTTAGATCATTGCTGGCCACGTAACAATTTAAAAACAAGTAATGTTTTAAATTACTACAACGAATAGAGCTGGTAACAGGTGGATAGAACATTAATGACCAGTTTCAGAACAACTAACCGAGCGCAGTATGAGGCACCACAGGCGACACAATTAACATAGCGTTCACACGGAGCAGTCACTCCGCTGGAAGCACGCAGAGGAACCGGACCACAAAAATCGGCTCTAAAAACCAGATAAGTCGACATCACTCCATTACTTCCAGTGCATTTGTATATTTTTAAACTTTTGAACTGACGGTGGTTTTGGGGTCTGGGGGATGTTAACCGCGAAGATATGCCGAAATTTTCCGGAAGTCGAAACATGGTACTGCACCCGAATTCCGCATAGTCAGAGCCTATATCCGCTGTGATGGAAAAGGATTGTAGGGAGGTCGATACCCAGCCAGATAAACTAACACTACCCAACTAGGATAATGACTAGGAAACTCTCGATACATACCGGCCATGCAACAACACTACTGATTTGTTACACATTTACTAGAAATAATATATCCATAACAAGATGGTAGTACGAGAATCTCGGATCTCGAGCGTGAACGGTGAAAGTTGAGACTACGTGAATTCTAGTAATTAAATCGCAGTATTATCGCATGTCGATTGCAAAATGAAAAGGAGATCAGATTTATAAAAAAGGAACAGGCAAACACAAAATAGTGCCTGGGATTTATTATCTAAAAAATTACAAAATGAAAAACTCCCTATCACCACTAAAATTGAATGCAATATAAAAATAAAATAAATCACACGTCAGATAGTCCTATCTGTTCTATAAATATGCATTAACGTTGTCATTACAAAAATGTAATTATTAAGAAAATAATTAAATGTTTACGCATTCTAATAGTCACCCTGTGACTCTACCACTGAAGCAGTCTGATTAGCATCAGCTGTTCAAACATCAAAATAAAATTAACAATACAAAAACCCTGAATTATACCTCTCCTTGCGTAAAAACGTGAATATAGAATAATAATAATAATAGTATTAATTAAATATGGCTAAAATATATACATTATATACACTATTCCATGTCTCGCACGGTATAAAAAATACTACTGACACTATCAGTCGCGATCTGATAGTCCTATAGTGTCTCTGTTTCACTAAACAGTTCTATGAACAATGTTTCACACAACAATAAATTTTCAGGTATCTCTGGTAACTTGTCATAGTAGGTAAAGCTTTCATGTCGAACACTGAAGTTAAATATAGCTCAAAAATCGTTATATCAATGAATAAAATACAATAAGATAAAGATCGAGACGAAACTACTTAAAACCCTCATAATACACTTTGTGGATCTTATACTAATACTCTCTGATATGTACAACATAAATATAAATCCTTATGTCAGTGCTTTTTACACATACTGTAGCGATTCGTTGCTCCTCATAGCAATACATTTCTTTCATTTCATAACACGGTGATAAATACTCATCAATAGCGTCTGCTACGCTCTACACATAACATACTTCTTTATTTCATTACTACCAACAATCTCCTCAATTCCGCGCGGCATAACTTCAATAAAAATCCCATCTTGCTACAAACGTGTAGAAGAATCAGTGACTTTACTAGGTAAATACGCAAATGTATAACCTAACCTAACCAACTCTCTTCTCTAAATTATTTAACCTCGTGCATTTCTAATAACAATAACATATTCGTTTACTTCAATTCACCTTGTAGAGTATTTCTTATTCCTTTCAATAACGCCTTTCGTTCACATAGTTCCATAATAAATTGTTTTTCCACGTTACAAATTATAAACAATATTAACTCGTAGTTCGCTCGTCTTTACTAGTTAATAAATATAAATACATGTTCTCTCGCATCTGGTGTATATTTAAATACAAGAAATATTCATTTATAAGCTTGTTTTAAAACATACAAGACCTCAGGTAGACTAACAAATCTCCTGGTCTGTCATTCCAGTATAACAATATTTCCAATGAAATTGTTAATAACAATAGGCATAATTTGACCTCAATTGTCAATAATAATTATGATCCTGTTTATAGTGTACTTCCTTAATAACAATGGTCCATGACTATATCATTGTCAAATAAATTGTATTCCGCAATTGGAATTTTATAACTTCCATGTTGTTATAAATAAATGTTTCAATAATGTTCAGACATAATAATGTTTGTTAAACATTTGTCACAGCATTTTACAATAATGCTTTCCGTGATAGCAATACAATCTTAACGATCGAAATATTCTTATCAAAGAAATGTTCCTACTCTCAAATATATTTTACTATTAAAATGTTACTATAGATGTGTTCCTATCAAAGTGTTACTATCGAAGCATTCCCTTTATAAAACGAGTTTCATTCGAAAGTGAGCATGTTAAAACGATTCCTACAAAAGGTATAAGAAACGCAATAACTAAAGTCAAAAATGAATGAATTACGTCTCAAACGACACACGGTGACGTATCAAAAATTACAGTAAAATCTCTAAAATTTAGCTACAATAAACATGGGATAAAGATAAAAATATCTACTATGAAATTGGTCACTCCTCCTTAACAACAAATACTACTGCAAAACTACAGATCTTAGAGCATTCAATTCCTCTACCTTTCTGATGGCTTCTGATGTCGTGAATACCTTCATTAGATGGGCTCGTTGTTCCGCCGGAACTGCGTGTGCGAGTCGACTGCATAGGAAACGGGTTTCAGCTAAGCACGTGCCAGCCGGCTGATCGCTCCCCTGCCTGGATCGTGATGTGAACACCTGCGAAGCTGCTAGTCTCTCACGGCTACCGGTAAATCTTCTCGCTTCACGGCTACTAGCCTGGTTTCTCGATCTCTTGGTCCAAACGACTGCATGCGTCCGTCTTCTTCTTCTTCTTCTTCTCGTGTAGCAGAACATCATCAGTGTAGATTTGAATGTCCTGGGTTGACATCTCTTCCTGGTGGTAATGGACATCTCCCTTGTATTATTGGAAGTAATTTCAGAATACTGCATGTTGTTAAGCAGTTGTAGATTCATCGATTCCCGGTCTTCAAGATCACTCTGAATCTCCAATCCATAGTGTAGACTAACCTCCTTCCATTAGTTTAGTTGCTCATAATAATCTTCTCAATAATAGTTGAATAAGATTGTCCTCCCTGACTCAAGTTTGTTACTGTCATCTTGACTGTGATATAATACTGTAGACTGTTAATTGTTGCAATAACGTATCTGTAGTAAGCAATGCTGCTATAAATCCTTTCGCTGAAGCATAGTGCTGTTGTAGCGAAGACTTCTCCTTACAATTGTAATACTGTATGATGTCTTTCTCTTCTGCAACTAGTGCGATTGTATTTCACCGGCCTCTCGAATCTCTTCCTCGGCTAATGGTTCATCTCCAGACGGTCTTGCTTTACCTCCCGTCCGCACTTCTTTATCATGGAGCGCAATTTTGGGACGTGTGGTGGAATACGTCCGCTCGGTTCAAGCTGCTGTGTAGGAGTCTCGGCTTCCCTCTCTGCATTCGTGCGCGTGCCAAAATTAGCCTCGCACGGATATTTTTACTAGAAATATACTCATAGTTTCTCTCCTAGCCAATAATTTATACTTTTCTTTAATCAAATAAATTCCATTTTCTCTTCTGCACCAGTAGAAGTGTTCATATCGCTTTATATAATCCAAATTTATATAAAAGCGATTCCCAAAAAATTATATGCGCTCTAATCTGATTGGCTGTTCTTATCAACGAGTCGTGTGCACAATTTGTTATTGTCCCCTTGACCAACCAAAACTGGTTTTCTGCTTGCCAACATGAAGCCATAGTCATATTCCAGCATCGAATGATCTGACTCCTCCTTAGTTAAAATCTCATTCACTGAAATATTTCCAAATAATAATTTCACCCCTCAAGAAAGAGTCAAAACATTTCTCATAAACTGAACGAAAGCCTAGTCTCTCTAAATACCGACAAGTTTTTCTACTTTATCAATAGAATTGAAGCAAGTGATCTTGACTGTGCCCTTGTGGACATTATTAAATCTTCAGTTACATCATTACGCGAACGAAAGTCACAGAAATGGTTTAACCACACTTGCTATTTCGAGAGATGAGTATTACATGCCCGTGACGTAGCACTAGAAAACAATTGACATGAGGACCTAACTATATACAACATTCTGAGGAACAATTAAAAGGAATTACTCAAGAAGACACGAATGGATTTTATTGAACTAGAGGCGGCCAAAATGGTGGAGAAAACGAAAGCGAACCCTTACTTAGCATTAACACACAAGAAAACTCAAATGGTTGGGGAAATCGACATGAGTATTTGGGAGCAACACTTCACTGCCGCATTGAATCAGAAGGGATCCTTAAACGCCATTCCAAATGAAACCACCCGAACCGGGTGGCTCTACTATTCCCTTGTTCACACTAGATGAGGTTCGTAGTGCTCTAATGGCTCTTAAAGACGGAAAAGCGTCTGGGCCAGGTGGCACCTTCAATGTTGTTGTTTAAGTCTTCAGTCTTTGTCTGGTTTGATGCAGCTTCCATGCCTCCCTGTTCTGAGCTAATCGTTTCATCTCTACATAGCTACCACACCCTACATCCATGGCAATCTGTTTAACATATTCTAACCTTGGTCTACCCCTACAGTTCTTGTCCTCCACCCTTCCTTCCATAACTAAGCTTGCTATTCCTGGGAGTTGTAACCGAACTTTATAGTAGGTTACAGAGCCTGCTTTGTTTTGTTGGTAGTATTTTTTTTTTGTTTTATCTGGTTGCCAGCCATGGCCGCCTGTTGGTGGAGCGCCATGGAGAATCTTGTGTGTTCAGTGCCCATTGGATTCCTTTGTGGTGGTTTACCAATATGTGGCTTTGGCTAATGGCAAAGGCTTGGTTGGACATGACTATGTTACTATGGTGATGATGGATAGTTGATGATGCCAGGCAGAATGGAAGCTGCTTTTTTTAGGAAGATCTGATATAGTTGGGTAGATGTTTTGAGTAAAGAAGAATGTCATGTGCGAGTGAAGGTAGAATAATAATAAAGAATGGTGCAGAAAAAAATTAAGTTGTGTGAGTGGTTTACTTTATTAAGAGGATAGTTGTGCATACAGTGTAATAGATGCAGGTAAATGGAAGTGACAAATAGGTATTGATAGTTTTTGATGGTTAGAGAACAACCAGAAAAGAACAGAAGAATATTGAGCTTTGTGAGGGGTAATCTTATTACCGTATGTAATTGTAAATACTGAAAATGAGATTGCGTGCATGTAGACAAAAGGGTAGTAATAGTATTGTATTTCTGACTTTGTTATATGTGCAACATCATCTCGACCCCGGAGATTATTATGAGAATGAAGTAAGTTTAGAAATTTTAAATACCAGTATGGGATAAGAAGGTTAGATTTATTTAATTGGCGCCCAACGTTAAGGCACGAATAACGAAATAAGAAATATGGAAGCTGAAATATGTGAGTTTGCATTCACAAATTCTCATAGTGTGTTTCTTTTGTATTTCTCATAGTGTTCTTCTTTTGTTTTTGTATACCGTACAAGTCAAATGTACTTTTTTTAATATAACCGTCTGTTTCCGGTTGTGACCAATGGATGTCGGTGTTTGTTTCTTCTCCCATCAATTTGGAGTTTAGGACTGTATTTAGTAAACCTTTTTTGCTAATTATTTTATGACAGGTTATGAGCCCAGTTAAAAGCTTATTGCTGTTAATGTGTGGACTTTGTGATGGGAGAATGTCGGTCGTTAAAGGGTGTTGATATGTGCGGCGCACATGTGGACAGTTAAGTGTGCATCCAAGATAGTTTTTGGTGAATTTTGTGGACGATTTTTCTATTGTGAGGACTATTTGTACGCTTTATTTTAAGTATACATACTAACATGGATTCAGCTACGGGAAGCAGCGAGCGAGTAGTTGCAATAGTGAGGTTACAGGACGACAATTGGGAAGCGTGGAGCACCCGAACAAAGGCATTGCTTCAAACAAGGCGTCTGTGGGACGCGGTTCAAGGTTTCCCACGAAAGACCGATACAGGAGAGATAGAAGATACACCCGTTGAAGAGTACTCCGAGGCCCAACTGGGCAAAGATCAAGACGCGAAAAACTTGCTCATAGGTTTGGTCACCGACCCTTTCCTAGGTGATATCAAAGAAGCGGAGACAGCTAAGGAAGCATGGCAGAATCTTCTGACTTCATGATGCGATACCGGAGTCCTTCAAATTGTGACGATGTTAGAAGAATTGTGTCTTTTTAAGAAAACTAGTGACATTAGCATGCGTACATTTGTTGATAAAGTGCTTACTTGGTGTGCACGGTTGGACGATGTAGGTATAAAATTTACGGATAAGGCCAAAGCTGCTTTTATTCTCAGAGGACTGGAAAAGCGGGAGTACGAAAATTTGATACGTTCATTGGAAAGCAATGAAGAAAACTTAAGTGTAAAGGTAGTGCGAGCCAAACTATTGTTGGAGGAGAGAAAGAACAAGTTGGACAAACTAAAGATGGAGCGAGAACAGGAGACTTATGCGAGGCTGAAGAAGGAAGAATCTGAGGGTGAAAGCGTGAAGGCAATGGTGGCAGCCATGCGCTTAAATTCCAAGGGGGGTCGTCAACAGCAGCAAAAGTGTCAACAAGCCAACAGGTAGTGGTGGATTCATGTGCTACAAGTGCCAAGAACAGGGGCATATTGCGAAGTTCTGTGATTTAGTTCATGAAGCAAGAAAGAAAGGTTCAGTTTTGTGTTTTAATTGTGCCAAGATAGGTCATACTTCCCGGAATTGTAGTAATGGACGCAAGGAAAATGTTAAGGTTAAGAATCGTGAGGTTATTGCCACGGTAAAGGACGATGAGGCGGCAAACGAATGTGTTCAGGTTAATGCTAGTAGTGTTAAGGTAAAGGCTTATGTGGCAACTGAAAGCAAGGATGATGCATCTGATTGTGTACGCAGGTGGTATGTAGATTCAGGAGCCACTGAGCACCTGACACCTTATAAGGATATTCTGTATGATTACACCCCAAAGGTTTCTGGTAGTGTAGACACAGCTGATGGATCCATAGTTAGTGTATGTGGTATGGGAAGTGTGCTTATGAAGCTATCTGACAAGTGTGGAGGTTCTTTTCTGAAACTGAAAAGAGTGTTGTATGTCCCAGGTCTTCAAGACAATTTAATATCTGTAGGTCAATTTGACAGGAAAGGTGCAGTCGTAACCATTAAAGATAGCAAAGTTGTATTGTCAGATCATGAGGGTATATTCCTTACGGGTGAGGCCGTTGGAAATATGTATGAGGTAAATTGTGATTATTTTATGGTAGAACAAGGGAAAGAATTTGCTTGTAATGACGAGGTGGAGGTTGTGTATGCTAAGAGCAACAAAGCTGTAACTAGCGGAATATGGCATCAGCGTTTTGGCCAAGCTCTGAACATTCCAGATCGTGATATTATACCCAAAGAAAAGAATCTTGATTGTGATACTTGTAAACAAGGTAAAATGAAAAGACTTAAATTTAATGAAAGAGATCATGTATCTCAGAAGCCATTAGATGTTGTGTTCTCTGATGTATGCCAGCTAGAGCACCCATCGATTGGAGGTAGCAAATATGTTATTACATTTACTGATGATTGTACCAGATTCTCATATGTAAGATTCCTTAAGCATAAGAGTGATGCATTTAATGAGTTTCTCAAGGTTAAGGCCCTAATGGAGACAGCACAAGGGACCAAGTTGAAATCTTTCCATTCAAACAACGGTGGAGAGTATTTAAGTACAGAGTTTTGTAACTATCTTGAAAAGGAAGGTATTGTTCGTAGGTTAACAATGGCTTACTCTCCCCCAACAAAATGGCGTTGCTGAACGCCTCAAACAGCAACTTCTCACCACTAGTAGGTGCATGCTCATTCAGTCAGGCATGCCAGTTCAATTTTGGGGGGAAGCCATCAGCACAGCCTGCTATATAAAGAATAGGTGTGTGTCATCAACTGTAAAGAACATCCCATTTGAACTGTGGACGAGTAGAAAGTTGTCAGACCAGGAATTGCTTATGTTAAAATCATTTGGTTGTAAAGTTTGGATCCATAAACGTAATGTGGAAAAGTTAGTGCCAAGGGCAAATGTTGGTGCAATGCTAGGGTACCCCGATGACTCAAGGGGCTACCGTGTATGGGACATCGAAAAGAAATGTGTCATTAAATCCAGGAATGTAGAATTTGTTGAAGATGTATTTCCGTTTTCTGTAAAAGCCCAGGAAAAACCTGTAACTCAGATAGATTGTGAACCTAGAACAGTTGGAGAAGTGTTTGTCGAGCAGAAAGATTGTGGAGGTGACGTGTTTGAACACGAAGTAGCCGAATCAGGAAATGAAAATTCAGTAACAAGTGATAGTGATGCCTCTTTGTCAGATTCTGATGTCGTAATAGACTCTCCATTACAGCCTGAACACACAGTATTACGCAGGTCGAGTGGAGAGAGAAAACGTCCCAGTAAGTGTGTGTTGTAATGAAGTCAAGGTCAAATGTCGCATTGTCATGTTGAGGTCAGAATATAACGATCCGTTGTCTTTTCAAGAAGCCACCTCACGAGATGACAAAGATAAATGGTTTGAGGCAATGAACCAAGAGATTGCCCTCTTGGAAAAACATAATGTGTGGACACTTGCAGAAGATTCAGGTGGCAAGACTGTCATAGGCACCAAATGGGTGTATAAAACTAAACGAAACCAAGAAGGTGAAGTACTTAGCACGTTTAGTAGCTCAAGGTTTCAGTCAGATAAAGGGTACAGATTTCCTTGAATCCTACAGTCCTGTGGTAAAAAGGAAAACTATTAGGACCCTTATAGCTATAGGAGTAGAGCGTGAATGGGATAATTGTCATTTGGACATTGTATCGGCATACCTTAATAGCAAAATTAAGGAAACTGTATTTGTAAGTCAACCAGAAGGTTTTCGCAGTGTAGAATACCCAGACTATGTGCTAAATCTCAACAAGAGTATTTACGGTTTGTGTCAAGCTGGTAAAGATTGGCACAATTGTATCACTGCACAACTTGTCAAGCTTGGCTTAAATCAAAGCAAATGTGATCCATGTCTGTATTTTAACCCAGATCATGACCTGTATGTTGCCCTTTGCTGCCATACAAGGAATGATATGCAAATGTTTGTTGTTAGTGTAAGACTAGTTATGTATATATTTTTTTTTGTTTTAAGTTTTTTTTGCAATTTGTGAATGGGGGGAAGTGTGAGTTTGCATTCACAAATTCTCATAGTGTGTTTCTTTTGTTTTTGTATTTCTCATAGTGTTCTTCTTTTGTTTTTGTATACCGTACAAGTCAAATGTACTTTTTTTTTAATATAACCGTCTGTTTCCGGTTGTGACCAATGGATGTCGGTGTTTGTTTCTTCTCCCATCAATTTGGAGTTTAGGACTGTATTTAGTAAACCTTTTTTGCTAATTATTTTATGACAAAATAATGGCCATGTTGAGGAACCTCATGTATCTTAGCGACAAGTCCGTAGGGATGGAAGAAAGATTGTCAAGAAAGTTTGATGAGGTCTCGGAGCATTTGTCAGAGATTATCCCAGACAGCCATGTTACTAGCCAGGTCAGTGAAGTCAGTGTAGAAGCCACTAATCTGGAAACTAACCTAGGTGGTCAGCAGTGGCGGCTCGTGAATTTTACCGAGGGAGGGCTCAACCGTTTAAGATGTAAACCGTTTTTGCGATGTTTATCCAGTAATTGACAGAGATGATTTCATACATGAATTGTGGTTTTTCTTCTCACATATTTTTATAGCTTGATTTCCTTAGGAAGGAAGGAAGCTTGTAGTTTAACGTGACCGTTAATCTTGAGATCATGAGCCATGGGACCTCCTTTTAACGTGGAATCCGAACCATAGGACATGGCATTTCACATCGAAAATCTCACATGCATTGACCGGGAATCGAACCCGGTCAATTTCCTTAGGACTAGGCACTACTGTTTTTAAAGAAATAACAAAGGTATTAAAATATTTGCTCCCAGTCACTGGAAAAAGAAGAAAACCGGGCCCTGCTCAGGAATCCATCGGGGTCGCCAATTCCCAAGCTCACTAGCCATTAGTCCTTGAGAGTGTATCCCCACCATGGGGGTTCACAACTAGGCCTAGTGGGACTTGGGTTGGAGACCATTGCACTCCAGCCGAGGCGGTTATTATTTCCACTTGTGCCGCGCTCTTTTCTGTCATCTATCTGTCGACCTCCATTAGTCAACTCTTGTTCTCTTCCAACCCGGATAGCATTAGAGCATCCAAAGTCTAGGGAGGCATTCATTTTCCTGCCGTAACTGACCCTTATATCATATTTCCTGATACCCTCATTCTTCGAGGGGTCAGTCATATTCATTTAGTTTCATAACATCTAATGCCTTCTACACAAGGCCCTAAAGGAGGCAGGGTGTGTGAAACTCCACCACAGGTAATGCACCAAGGATAGGGCTACAACTTCAAGAGCTCAGCTTTTGAGCTCGGGAGTTGGCGACCGTGATGTGCATTGACTTTGGGGTGGACTCTCTCATATTTCCCTTTTCTACCTGCCTTTAATGGCTCTAGTAGTTTCCAAGTACCTCAATACCCATTGTTCGAAGACTGATTCTTGTTTTAAGGGGATAAACAGCAGGGTCATCTGCCCTTCGAAGATAGAGGGCATTTCTTTTCCGTCATTTATTTCCCTTATTACTTTCTTTCTTTTATTATTGTCGTTTTCTTCTTCTAGTACATACGTTAGTTGTAAGTCAGTAATTAGTTAAGCCTAGCCGTAGATTTCATTTCACCATAATTTCTCACCATCACCTAAACCGCTAAGGGTAGATGACCTAGATATTTTACCCCTTCAAACAACAATTATCTCCATCATTGAGGGTGTATCGATATCTAAGGTGCACCGTGCATGGTGGGACAACACACACGCTACCTCTTTTAATGCCTCTTAGAGAAGGCAGAAAAAGGACAAAATGAGATCTGATCTTACAAAAATTAGGACATCAGGAAAGAAAAAGATAAGAGCCAATTAAGGCAGGGAAATGAAAGCCATCCAAGGCCTCCGATACTGTAATAACGTTGGGGTAAGAGTTGACATGAAAGATATAAGAGAGGAGCTCAGCTTAAGGAAACTCAGCTGGGGTCCCATAGTCGCCCCTCCTCCCAGGGGATCACATCTAGAGGGACGTGGGTTAGCGACCACGGGGCTCCAGCTGAGTCCGACATTGCTTCCACTTACTTGTGCCGGCCTCCTATCTGTCTTCTTTCCTTTCGACCTCACTTGGTCAACTCTTGTTCTCTTCCGACACCGACGGTATTAGGGTATCCGAGGTCCAGGGGGTCTCTTCATTTCCCGCCTTAATTGGCCCTTGTCTCATCTTTTCTGATTCCCTCCTTCTGCGAGGGGTCAGCCTTCTATTGTTTTCATGTTATCACCTGCCTTCTGCTCAAGGAGGCCGGGTGTATGTAGCCCCACCACTTTTGGTGCACCCTAGATAATGCTACACCCTCAGGGGCTCACGGCTGGTGAGTTCGGGAGTTGGCGACCCTGAGGGTTTCCTAAGCTGGGTCCGTTTTCCCCCTTGTCCTTTACCTGTGGGGGACCCTCTCCTCTTTCACTTTCCTATCTGCCTTTCATGGCTCTCCTTCATTCCAAGTCCCTCAATCCGCATTCTTCGAGGGTTGAGGGCATTTCTTTTCCTCCTGTCCTTTATTAGCCTTGTTCTCCTTTAGTTTTCCATTTTTTCTTCTAGTATGTAGGTTAGTACAGTAGTTAGTTTTAAGTTTGCATTTCATTTTCATCTTCACGATCACCCAAACCATCAGGGGCCGATAATCCAGATAGGCCCCTTAAAAACAACAATCATCATCATCATCATCACCCATAGTCGCCAACCCACATCCCACTAGTTGTAACCAATTTGATAATAATTTATGTGATCTGAAGCTCTCAGGAAGAAAATGAAGACTACACGCAACAGAGCGATCAGAAGGTAACCATTTGCTTCCTCTCTGGGTCACCTTCTCTGGAAATTCCACGTAACCACTTCTCACGCAATGAATTGTCCGATTGTATCTCATGAAATGAGATTCCTCGGTATTCTAACTTGCCCAGTTCTGGTTTATAAAAGGGCACGCAGCAGTACAACATTATAAAATCATTCCGAATTCATTCCAACTTCGCCATTAACATCAATACAAAACTTATATCTGCCACAGTGACTTGGTGCTGCTTCCTAGCGCGCCAGGAGGGAAGCTATCCAGTGATCAGACTCAAGAGGGCTGAGTCCACACACTTCGTGTCGTAGGGCGTGAGAGGAGGGAGAGGGGGAAAAGTGGAGGTATTCGTTGTCATGGCAACGTAAATTACAAAGCGGGTGATTTTCGATGAGTCCTCATGAGTATCCGGTGCGCTCTACCGACAAGGAGAGGAACTACACACATTTTGTCACGATGGCAAAACATTAGGTGCGAGGAGAGAGTACATTAGGGAAGATGAGGAGGGAGGAGGGTGGGAGGGCGGCGTCCTTGAGTCCAATATCACCGGCTGCCTCTGGTGGTCAGATTGCAGTTCAGGAACAGAGCCATCCTGAAGTAGACAAGTTGGATGCTCAACAAGTTAAGCTGGAAGATGATGATGATGATAATTGTTGTTTTAAGGGGCCTAACATCTAGGTTATCGGCCCCAATAAGCTGGAAGAGCAGGCAGTGACGATCATATGTATCGTACAAGAGAAAGTTGAGATGACAGAATCTTTGAGGGTGTCTGAAGAGGAAGAGATCTGTTATGTACGTGATGCTAGGGGGCGTAAGAAAAAATCAAGAAGTGGTAAAGATAAGGCGAAGGCGAGGTTTTAGAGGTATATATCGGAGAGACCATAGCTGGCGAAGAAGGGAGAGCAGTTGCGGAGGTAGGCACAGAGGTCACCACCGACGTAACAGAAGAGGACGTCAAATGGAGGAGGGGAATAAAACTGAAAACAAGGAGAAAGATGAGAGAGAAGATAACGTGAAGAAGCGTAGGAGGAGAAGGATATGCAGGAGAACAAGTTGGAGGAAGAAATGGACCAGATGGAAAGCAAAGTGAAGTAGGAAGAAGATGATATGTCAGGCTGATGGAAATAAGAGAGTGAAGGATCAGAAGAAGAAAAAGGTGAAGAAGATAAAAGGGAGAAAGGGAAAGGAGAGGAAGGAGAGACTGAAGGCAAGTGGCTGACGCCCAAGCAGAAGGCAGACTAGGCGCGTGCTCAGGCTCTGCTGGAGGTTCGCATGGCCCATGGAATGGAGCTGCCTGCGGTGGGCGACCACAAGCCTCCTCGACCCGGCACCAGGATACGGCCCAACAAGACCAAGCAGCAGCAAGCCACTGCCGATCAAGAAGAACAGAAGGTGGAGATTGTGGACCAGGTTACCCTGCCGTCAGAGGGCAGCACGGAACACAAGAAGGATGAGGGAGAGGAGGATGTGAAGGACACCTGGGATACGGTACCGTAGAAATGGTAGAGGAAGTGCAGGAGGCGGACGATAGTGACGGTGAGGAAGAGGAAGGAAGTGCGGGTACTATGAAATCTGCGGCGCAGAAGAAGAGAGAGAAGAAGGAAAGGGAGAAGCAGAAGAAACTGGAATAGAAGGAGGAGGCAGCCAAGAAGACTGAAGTAGAAGCACCTGCAGAAGGAGACGATGCGGAGGGAGACAAAAAAAAGAAGAAAGGAACATATGATGATACTGAATCAGGAGACAGACCTAAAGGAGAAGAAGAAAAAAGTAAGGAAAATACGATGATACTGAATCAGAGGACATAGACCAAAAGAAGAAGAAAGGAAAGGACTTAATGATGATGATGAAGACGAAGATTATTATGATAACGGCACAGACAGGCCTGATGACGATTCTGCCGTTTCTTCTGAATATGATATTGTTGCCTGATTTTTCCGAAGGAGCAGGAGTATCTGATAGACTCGATGAGATAGCTTCGGCTACTATATCAGAAGAAAATATTTATGCTGGTGAACTTAGAATAATTGTTTCTGGCGATGATAGTGCCAATGGTCTTTCTGAAGATGATATTGCCATTGAAATGGAAGATGACGATGCCGCTAATGGCGAAGATGATCCTGTATTTTTTCTAAAGATGATGATCAATATTCGTTTCACTTTGTATTTTGTTTTAGTCTGTTCCATGTATTCTTTTTAATTTATGTATTTGTTTCGAGGGTTGAGAGTGAATTTCTAACCTTCAGTTAGAAAGTCACTCTCAAGGGGACGTTTCAGTAACCGAACTTTATAGTAGGTTACAGAGACTGCTTTGTTTTGTTGGTAGTATTTTTTTGGTTTTATCTGGCTGCCAGCCATAGCCGCCTGTTGGTGGAGTGCCATGGATATTCTTTTGTGGTGGTCGACAATAGGTGGCTTTGGCTAATGGCAAAGGTTTGCTTGGACATGACTATGTTACTATGGCGATTATGGATAGATGATGATGCCAGGCAGAATGGAAGCTGGTTTTTTAGGAAGATCTGATATAGATGGATAATGTTTTGAGTAAATAAAAATGTCATGTTCGAGTGGAAGGTTGAATAATAATAAAGAATGGAGCAGAAGAATATTAACTTGTGTGAGTGGTTTATTTTATTAAGAAGATAGTTGTGCATACAGTGTGAAAGATGTAGGTAAATGGAAGTGACAAATAGGTATTGATAGTTTTTGATGGTTAGAGAACAACCAGAAAAGAAGAAAAGAGCAGACGAATATTAAGCTTTGTGAGGGATAATCTTATTATGAAGATAATTGTAGATACTGAAAAGGAGGTGCTGGTAAAGGAAGATTGCGTGCATGTAGACAAAAGGGTAGTAGTAGTATTGTATTTCTGACTTCGTTATGTGTGCAACATCATCTCGACCTCCGAGATTATTATGAGAACGAAGATAAATTTATAAATTTTAAATACCAGTATAAGATAAAAAGGTTCGATTTATTTCTGTGTCTTAGTAATTGTCCCGCCAACCTATCTCTTCTCTTCATTAGCAGTCGCCATAAACATCTCTCCTCTCCCACTCGTCTTAATACCTCAGCATGTGTAACCCTATCTATCCATTCATCATTCTCCTGTAACACCACATTTCAAACGCTTCAATTTTCCTCTTTTCTGCTGCACCAGTAGTCAAAGTTTCACTTCCATATAGTGCCATGCTCCAGACAAAGGCTTTCAAATATTACTTCCTAAAACCTAAATCTATATTCGTTGTCAACAGATTCCCTTTCTGTAGAAATGCTTTCCTTGCCTGAGGCAGCCTACTTTTTATATCATCTTTGCTTCGTCCATCACTGAATATTTGCTTCCTAAGTAACAGAAGTCTCCTAGTTCCTTTAGCTTTTCACCTGCCAATTTGATTTCCATAGAGGTTTCTGATTTATTTCGGCTGCATACCAATATATATTCCTTTACATTTTAAAAGTTTAATCATGAATTGTTTCCTCAAGACCAAGTCCATACCATTCAGAAACTCCTACAAATTCTCTGGCGTGTGGGCCAAGATGACGATGTCATCAGTAAATCTCAAGTTATTTCTCCTTCAATCTTCACTCCCACTTTAATTTCCTTCATTGCTTGTTCAAAGTAAAGATTGAAAAGTATGGGCCTTATACCTTTCTGAATATCAGCTTCTCTCTCATGTCCATCAGCTCGAATGACTGCTGTCTGTATATATTGTAGAGCAACCTCCTAACCCATTACTTTATTGCAATCGTTTTCAAACGGTCAAACAATTTAGCCCAATCAACGTAATCAAAAGCCGTTTCTAAGTCTACAAATGCCATGAACGTTCTCTTATCTTTCCTTATTCTACCTTCCAAAATCTGCCTAAGACTTAGTGCAGCTTACCTTGTTCCTACATTTCTCCTGAAACCGAACTAGTCTTCACCCAACTCTGTTTCTATCTTCAATGAACACATTAAAACAGCAGGTACCGTGCTATCACCAGTTGTTACACATTTAATGAATTTTTGAGATCATTGGACGTTCCTTCCTACATATGGTTATGCGTGTGTTTAAAGGGGCTGGCAGAGAGATTAGGGAAAGGGCATACATGTCCCTAGTCCGTCCTCTGCTGGAATATGCTGGGGGAGTGTGGGATCTATACCAAATGTATTTAATAAAGGAATTGGAAGGAGTACAAAGGAAGGCCGCCAGGTATGTAATGGAGGACCACAGATCGACGAGTAGTGTAAGTAGGATGATTCAAAATTTGGGATGGGAAAGTCTGGCTAGTAGACGTTCAAAAGCAAGACTAGGGGGTATTTTCTTAGCTTACAAGGGGGAAAGTGCTTGGGAAGACATTAATGTGGGATTGGGAAAGGGAGGTACTTATATGGGCAGATAAAGTCATTCGTGTAAATTAAAATTAAGTCAGTGGAATAGTAACTGGGGCAAATATTCTTTCATTGGGAGGGGGGAAGTAGAATGGAACAGTTTGCCAGAGGACATTTTCAGCCCTTTGCCTTCTAATGTTGGAAAATTTAAGGAGTTGGTGAGAAAGCACCAGATCAGGAGCCAGTGACATGATATGAATGAAGAATAGTGTAAATTATCCTTATTCGTAATTTATATTTGTTTCTATTATTATTATTTTCTTATACCAATTATTCCTTGTATCTAAAATGTAATCTTTTAGTTGTATGAATAATTTATTTTGCTTAGTGTTTTTGTTGTTGTAATTTGCCACCATGGACAGCGTCCACATCTGCAAATAAATATATGTATGTATGGAAACTGTCCACATTGAAGATGCTCTATAAGGGGAAAGGAAACCAGTATGACCCCATATTCTATAGAGCAGACATGGGCAAAGTTTTTATGGGCAGGGCCAGATGCAATACAAAATAATCTAGGCGGGCCTAAAAAAAAGAATAACACGTGTTTATAGATAGATTATGAACTTTTCATTTCTGAATTTTAAATAAAACAAAACTTCTAGGCTACAAATGGGAGATAATTTAGGAAAAAAGAACGCACCATTATTATTTTTTAGAAGAGGAAGGAGTATGTGACAAGTGAGACTGTGCTTGTATAAGTTTTTCATAATCTGGTTGAAACTGGGATGAGCTGATTCTTATAAGCGCAGCTAAATAGTGGTCTGTCAATCTATTTCTGACGCTCTTTTTACGAAGCTTCATTGTAGGAAACACCTGTTTAATAAGATGCTAACATGACAGTTATATTTTGTGCATGAGATTTCAAGTTTGGGAAGCTTGATTCTGGTAGGGCCTTGTAGAACTCAATTTTCGAAACGTTGAGGAATAGTTGCTTTAATTTGTTGCTACATTGTAACTCATCAGTTCAAGCTGCAACTTTGATTTTACCGTTTCACAGGCAACATTATATGGCATGCTGAAAACGTCCAAGTCCTATTCAATAACTTAGAAGTCCTGAAATCTTCATTCCAATACGTCGTGGAGATTTTTCGCACAAAAAATATTACACAAAACGCATGAACACAATGAGATTGAAATAGAATTTCACTTCTAGATACACAGAACAATAAATCTGACCTGTGTGTAATTGTAGGTAGTATGATTCGAAACCATGTCGCGGGCCGGATTAGACTAGCTCAAGAGCCGCAGTAGGCCCGTACTTGGCCCATGACTGCTGTAGAGGGATCGCGTTAGGAAATTATCTTCTCAAAGTCCTCACTAAGCTTGTGACAAAACGGCTCACCGATGAAATTGATAGTAAGATACCAGAAGAGCACTCGTTGGAAATTTCACGCAGTATTCATTGATTTTCCGAAGGCATTCGGCAATTTAAACAGTCATCATTTCCGCGAAACTATATGTGTTGGTGAAGGTCTACAACTTTGAAAATCTATTATTCTTTCAAAGTTATAGTTACGTCAACCTTTTGTCTTCTGCCTTTTATCCATTAAATATGTTACCTTGCCAAATATATTGCCGAAATTTCCGTACTCTACATCCCTTATTTCATGGTATTGGGATATTTCTTTCGCAAGAGTATATTGCGGGTCAGGGTTGTGAGTGGTTTGTAGACCTTCATAATGTCGATTAATCACGTTTATGTCCGCGAGAGGAACGCCATCGCAAATGTGGCATGCAATAACCGATTTAATCGCCACTGTTGAATGCAGGCATGCAAAGTGTGGTACAGGTGCCAGATGTCAGCTCGTCGGATGGAGTTCAATGCCTGTTGCACTTGGTCGGCCAATAAAGGGATGGTTAATGCCGGTTGTGGATGACGCTGGAGTTGTCGTCCAATGATACCCCGTGCGTTCTCGATTGGGGATAGATCGAGCAGCCTAAAGCAGCATGTCGACACTCTGTAGAGCACGTTGAGTTACAACAGCGGTATAGCGGCGTGCGTTATCCTGTTGGAAAACACCCCCGGGAATGATGTTCGTGGATGGCAGCACAACAGGTCAAATCACCAGACGGACATACACATCTGCAGTCAGGGTACGTGGGATAACCACGAGTGTGCTCCTGTCATAGGAAATTACTCCCCAGACCAGATCGCCCGGTGTAGATTCAGTGTGTCGGCGCCGCAGACACGTGAATGCAGGCGCTCGCCTGGCCTCCTCGTAACCAACACACGGCCATCACTGGCACCAAGGCAGAACCGGCTTTCATCGGAAAAAACAACGGACCCCCACTCCATCCTCCAATGGTCTCTCGCTTAACACCACCGAAGTCGCAGACGGCGGTGGTTTGGGCTAAGTGGAATGCACACCACAGCGCGTCCGGCTCGGAGCAGTCTTTCAAGTAACCGATTTCGAACAGTTCGTTGCAAACGCCGTCCTATGCGCCAAAGTCATTCGCTGAATTCAGCGGTGCCACGGGGCCCGGTCTTCTTGCAACCGTACCTTCTCGTGACCACTGCTGCCAGCACGCATGCACAGTGGAGACATTCCTGCCAAGTTGTTCTGCAATAAGGCTGAATGAAAATCCACCTTCACGTAGCCCTATTACATGGCCTCGTTGAAACGCACTGAGCTGCTGATACTGGCCTCCACGTCGTTGTAAATGCATTCTTGACCCACTCACAGCCACTCCCACAGGTAACTAAGGCTCTCGCCGAGTATAGCCTGTATTTAAGGCAAACCTGATGTGCAACGTCATGGGGACAGTACTAGCGCTACGCTAATGCGATTTGCGGAAAAAATGAATCGTCATCTTTCAGATCTATAAACACGCCTATCAACGCACGGGGTATCATTGGACGACATCCCCAATGCCTTCGCCATTTCAACACTCACTTCGTCCACACCTGGTGCCCTTCCTCCTTTCATCCTGTCTATAGCCATTTCCAAAACCTTGATATCACATTCTGATATTTTTAATACACGATACCACCATCCACCGTACCCTTCAAGTATCTGAACACTCTCTGGACACATGTCCAATGTTCCTTACCATAGCAATTATTGAACTGACTAAAATAATTAGTTGCAATATCTACCCTGGTACAAATGGAAAGGTACCGGTATGACAAAGCACCAATAGCCTGTTGATAGGGATAGGATTTGTCACAGGATGTGGATTTCTCCAACAACAAATCTGTTCCAATTGGAGTTTTCACACGAGTACAATCTGACATGTTAAACCTATCCAACACATCTAACAATTCTTTGAACTCTCATCCCCAGACATTCAGAGACTTGTCCCAAATCTTTGATCTTAAAATGAGAATGCAACACAGACTTCAGTTCTCCACTTGGACATCATCATCATGTACAGTTTCCAGCCCCAGGCTGGGTCTGTTTGGAACATAAGCCTCGCCACTTAGTACTTTCTTCCCACCACCTCTCCGCTGTCACTCTAGTCATCGCCTCTCTTCTTGACACATTCCTCCACTCCTTTCAGCCATTTATCTCTTTTCCCTTGGTTGTTTCTTCTGCATCTCTTGTATCCTCTTGGGAATCTTCTTCCCTTCCATTCTCTTTAACACTTACCCTGATGATGCCTTAAATGTTGCTCCTCTCCCCTGTGCAGGCAGATTTCCAGAATTTATGGTTATGTTCAGAATGGCCCAAACTGAATGTGGTTTGAGTTACAAATAAATTGAAAAGTCCGTACGATTTCCGAACCCTTGCACTACAAATTTAATAAAAATCCGACTCGATTGAAAAATAACTATAATGTAAAAAAAAGACCGTAAACAGCTGTCACGCGCGCTCTCGTCCTGGAACGAGCGGGCGGGCTGGCAGAAGTAGAACTGTCTCTTCGGTTGCGTCAGATTCAGAATCTGTAATGCGAATCATAACCCCAAATATAGGCTATATACTAGTCATAGAATAAATTCAACGTTTTTGCGAGAGAAAAATCTGTCCACAAAGGAAAGAAAAACAGATTAGACCTACTTGAACTTGCATCGCTTGCCTTCGAACAGATCGATATTCTTCAGCTGACAAATGACGTGGTGCTATCTAGCGATAGTATGTGCAACCTCATGCTTACTGGCACCCACACGCGAGTGTTAGAGCTGTAATATTACGTTCGTCTTCAACACAAAGCGCGAGAAATCGATCAACGTAATATTACGCTCGCCGCAGGTTCAAAAAGTTACGTTCGAACGTAATATTACGGCGCCCGCGCTATAAGTGTTAAATGTCCATACCACCTCTTAAGAGCGTTAAAAAATCCCTCAGTATGCCTTCCTTCGGAGGGGAAGTAAAGCCGGCGGTCCCATGTCATAGATTTATGACATGTTAAAGATCTTTCCACTAATTACACCTGTGTGAAACTAAATTGGATAGGTTAAGAATGTAAACAACGCTCTTAGGTTGCTACGTTCGTTGCCAAGAGCCGACTGCGGTGGCGTCTAGTAGCTAGTTCTGAACTAGGCCTAGTAGTCGTTGACGGTGGCGGCAAAAGTAGGAACTATTTGAAAATTCCAAGTTGCAGTCTCTACTTGAATTAAAAAACAGATACACACACTAATACAGTCATCACAATTAACACCGGTTATCAGACAGATTCTACACACACCCAAAGTACACGGGGCTACATGACCGCGTTGTCGCAGCCCCTAAACTAAGGAACCAACCAACCAACCATCCATCCATCCATACCACCTCAGTCTTGATGTCTACCCTGCAAGGGCTCCTCTTTCACTATTTCTCCGACCTTTTCAATCCTCACCCTGTCTCTCCTTGTTACTCCGATCCTACTTCGCAGGAACTTCATTTCACTTGCCTGTATTCTACTTATGTCTCTTTTCTTCATTATCCACGTTTCTGATGCATAGTTCAGTATCGGGATATAGTTGCTTCTGTATAACACTTCCTTGCTTTTTTGTGGGACATCTTTATTCCACACTAAGCTCCTAATGCTTCAGCCTGTCTGCCACATTCCGTAATCTCATTGTCATTTCTCCCATTTTCCTCCACTCTACTTCCCAAGTACTTGAGACTTTCCACCTTCTTCAGCTGTCACCTTCAAGTGTCATCCCACACATTGGTCTGTCATTTTTCCTGGTCATTAACAGGATCTCACATTTACTGATGTTGAACTTCCATCCGTACTCTCCCACTGTTTCTACCCAAGCCCTCAGTTGCTCCTGAAATTCCTCCTCCTTGTTTCCCCACAATAAAGAGAAGGGGTGACAGTGCCAGGCCACTCATTTGTCTGAACCAGTCTGTTCTTTCCCCTCCAAGTGCTTTCACACAACTCACACTTCCACAATACATCCCCTTCACTCTGTCTGCAGTCCCCTTTTCCACTCCCATGTTTTCCATTGCTTTCCCAACTTTCTCCCTACACACACTATCATAGGCCTTTTCGATTTCCAGGAAGGCCATGAACAGATTCTCTCCAAATTCGTAGTGGTGTACCTGGAGCTGTCTCACTGAAAATATGAGATCCACTGTTGATCTCCCAGGTCTGAATCCATACTGCTCCTCTCTCAATTAGGCTCGTATTCTACTTTCTAATATCTTTTCATATAACTCGGCACAGTGTGGTATGAGTGCGACTCCCCTGTAATTTCTGCACTCCTTTCTTAAATATTGGGACAATTAATCCTTTCTTCCAATCTTCTGGCATCTTTTTCTCCTTCCATACCACCCTCATCACACGGTACAGCCACTGTTTCCCAACCTCTCCTGCTGCCTTCACCATTTCAACACTCACTTCGTCCACACCGGGTGCCCTTCCTCCTTTCATCTTGTTTATAGCCATTTCCAGTTCTCTCCAAGTCAGGTCCTTTTCCATTCCTGTGTTGTCTTCCTCCCTGTGACCATTTGGATTCAGCAAATCCTCAAAGTACTCTTTCCACACTGTCTTGAGTGTCTCATTTCCGTTTTTGTCCACCATTACCACATCCTCTCGCAGACCTCTTCTCTTACTTTTGACCATCCCATGAAGTACTTTCTTATTTTCTCTGCTGTCATCCTCCATCATCCCTGTCCACTTTACCATCCACTCATCCTCTCTTCTGCGACGATCTTGTTTGCTTCTTTTTTCTTTATATCATAAGCTTCACTTGCTATCAGTTCTTTCCTGGAACCACACTCTGAAAGCCTTGTTCTTCCTTCTCACAGCATCGTTTACTCTCTCATTCCACCATGGTGTCTCTTTACACCACTTTCTGTTGCTTGTTCTTCCACATACTGCCACTGCAGTTTCCACCATTGTATTTTTGAATAGATAGATAGATTTTTATTAATTCCATTTGATCAAATACATGCATTCAATACATTTTTGATATAGGACACGTCAGAATTTACATGCATAAAATAAAAGAACTAACAGGTATATATTACTAAGATTATAACTACACACATCAAAAAAAGTTTTGCATCACCTCGGTTCCAAGAGTTCCGGAACCGTTAAATACAAAGGGAATAGAGATCAACACAAACAACATTTCAGCTCGTTTTATTGCTCATGAGACCCACACATTGCATGTTGTACCATCATACAGCTAGACTTTCAGCATTTGTGGTCCAGATTGCAGTACACACCACTACCTCTAATACCCAGTAGCACGTCCTCGTGCATTGATGCATGCCTGTATTCGCCGTGGCATACTATCCACAAGTTCATCAAGACACTGTTGGTCCAAATTGTCCCACTCCTCAACGACAATTCGGCGTAAATCTCTCAGAGTGGTTGGTGGGTCAAGACCTCCATAAACAGCCGTTTTCAACATATCCCAGGCATGTTCGATAGGGTTCATGTCTGGCGAACATGCTGGCCACTGTAGTCGAGCGATGTCGTTATCTTGAAGGAACGCATTCACAAGATGTGCACGATGAGGTCGAGAATTGTCGTCCATGAAGACAAATGCCTCTCCAATATTCTGCCGATATGGTTCCACAGCCTATGACAAAACAAAGCAGAATTTTAGTAACTGAGGCAATTTCATGCAGGCGTAGGTCCAATACCTGTCCAAAAATTTTCATTGTGCGACAACAATGATACTTGTAAGGCAATTTTTGGACACCTCTCGCGTTTCAATGATCTTGTTGAAAAGTGCTGTAACAGGATGTCTACCAAAACCAACGAACAGATTTCCCTGACAATTCCCTCATTTTTCCAGGATAAATCAGAAAATTCCCTGAGTAACGATAGCGGCCATAATAAACATATAAAACATAGTTTGTACTCTTGAAGAGCATTTCAAAAAGTGCTCCAACAATAAAGTCTTTTCAACTTTGCCATCCTACCCTTTATTGTTCGAGCACTTTTTGAAATGCTATTATTATATTTCTATATTTTGCCAATTTTTGCAAGCATTGAAAGTAGCTCGTCAATAGTGATGCTCTCAAAAATTATACAGTTACACATTTATATACAAATGCACAGTCTACACATGTAATTTGTGTGCTCTATCTTGCAAGAAATGAGAGCTTACTGACTTAACGTCAGTAGGAACATACATCTACAACAATCATCATCAGAATATACTTTTCCCCCATCAAAATTTAAATTCTTTATTTCCAATCATTCAAAATTGGACCTTTTAAAACTAAAATTCCCTAAGTGTCACTAAAATACCCTGATAATTCCCTGTTTTCCAGAGTAGTAGACACCCTGTGTAAGAAATGTTGTGCCTTTATGCGCCATTAGCTACCAGACATCAGCAGGATGTCGTCCGGTCCAGTTGCTTTCCTGGTTTTCATCCGTTGCACTGCAGTCTCTACCTCCTCATTTGATATGTCCTAGCATCGGCTGGTGAATGGGTATGGGTGGGTTCTCCTCATTGCTGATCATCTCAAAGTACTCCAAGTATACGATATAAAATGTCCCACTGCTGAACACTGAAAATGCAGTTTATCTTGAATTCCAATACCACAGACCTCGGATAATAAGGACAATTTTTTTAAATAAAATATTCTGCCATATTATGGCAGAACTGAAATGTTAAAGACTTAGGTAATGCAAAAGCATAGTGTCAAGTGGTGATCTGTTTTTAACTTCCCGTATATTATCCAAACTAAAATCAAACAAATTCGCATATATTTTAGAACTGAGACTAGAGTTCGCATACCGAATGGCTGAAAGATGAATCTTAAAGCGCGAATCAAGATTTTCTATTGTAACTGCATGTTGGGAGATACTTCAGCAGGGGAGATAGCGAGATTTACGCTAAGTCTGTAGCGTAAGCAATGGGCAGGCACGAGGAAGTTAAACTCTCTCGTAGATGGGATGAGAAGCTCCAAACACAAATAAAATACGATTTACCTGAGAAGAGCTGAGAAAAATTACTGTTTTACTGAGGAGGGCCGAGAGAGTGGAGAATAGGAGTGTCACGTACCGTATTTCCTCGCATAATCGTCGCACCCCACTTTTCAAACACTAAAATAGCTCTATAAAATTTAATCGCATAATCGTCGCATAGCATATTCGTATTTGTGCGTCAGTCAGTAGCACATGCTGCCGCGACTTTGTCAGAAGAAAAATATCTCGTCTTTATGCTTGCGGGCTATGAACTGTGACGCAAGCGGCAAGCTTCGTCACTTACAACATTCCGCGAGCGTATAATCTGGCGTGATCTTGTCAGAAGAAAGTAATCTCGTCTTAATGCCTGCGGACTACGAACTGTGACGCGAGTGGCCAACGCACATTCTATAAGCTTATAGGCATAATCTGGCGTGATCTTGTCAGCAGAAGTAATCTCGTCTTTATGCCTGCAGGCTAAGAACTGTGACGCGAGCAGCCAGCGCACATTCCGCGAGCTTATAGGCCTAATCTGGCTTGATCTTGTCGGCAGAAAGCAGGCCTAATCTCGTCTTTATGCCAGCGGGCTATGAACTGTGACGCGAGCGGCAAGCGCACATTCCGTAAGCTTATAGGCCTAATCTGGCTTGATCTTGTCGGCAAAAAGCAGGCCTAATCTCGTCTTTATGCCTGCAGGCTATGAACTGTGACGCAAGCGGCAAGCGCACATTCCGCGAGCTTGTAGGCCTAATCTGGCGTGATCTTGTCAGCAGAAAGTAATCTCGTCTTTATGCCTGCAGGCTATGAACTGTGACGCGAGCGGCCAGCGCACATTCCGCGAGCTTGTAGGCCTAATCTGGCGTGATCTTGTCAGCAGAAAGTAATCTCGTCTTTATGCCTGCAGGCTATGAACTGTGATGCAAACGGCCAACGCACATTCCGCGAGCTTATAGGCCTAATCTGGCGTGATCTTGTCAGCAGAAAGTAATCTCGTCTTTATGCCTGCAGGCTATGAACTGTGACGCGAGCGGCCAGCGCACATTCCGCGAGCTCGTAGGCCTAATCTGGCGTGATCTTGTCAGCAGAAAGTAATCTCGTCTTTATGCCTGCAGGCTATGAACTGTGATGCGAACGGCCAACGCACATTCCGCGAGCTTATAGGCCTAATCTGGCGTGATCTTGTCAGCAGAAAGTAATCTTGTCTTTATGCCTGCAGGCTATGAACTGTGACGCGAGCGGCCAGCGCACATTCCGCGAGCTTATATGCCTAATCTGGCGTGATCTTGTGACGAGAAAGTAATCTCGTCTTTATGCCTGCGGGCTATGTACCACGAAGCGAACGGCCATCTTTGTCAGCACATTCCACGTGCTTTAACCTGTCGTTACCTGGTTAGAAGAAAGAAGCCTGTCCTCACTGCAAGCTATGACTCACGCCAGACTCACGCTACGCGAATGACGGGCCCGTGCTGCAAATAATGATACAGTATATTCCTTGAACTTAAATATTCTTCGCATAATCGTCACACCCTGCTTTTTTTTCACGAATTTTAGGCTCAAAAAGTGCGACGATTATGCGAGGAAATACGGTAATGATGCTTCCGGGAAATGACTAAATTTTATGGTAACAGTAAAGGGACCAGAACAAGACGAAACAATTTCCTACACTACTGACAATAAACAAAATACCCTTTGTGTAATAATGAATAATAATTTTGGGGATCATGTAGTAATAGATGTTTACCTACCCACTATCCCTTTTTTGGATCACAACTTGTATAGTATAATTGGACGTGACATTGGCTGGGCTCTTTAACCCCCACTTAGCAGTGGCACAAAATGCAGGTGGCGGCGCGGTCTGCAGACGAAATAGAAGGCCGAGCGGCAGGACTCTACGGAGCATTCGGAGGCTAAGAAGTCAGGCGTCATGAGACTTTGCAAGATTTCCCGGATCAAATGTGAAACTCCCGTATACTTTCCGCATTTTTCCCGTGCTATTAAACTTCCCGTTCATTTGCCGCATAACCCGTATCGCTCAACACCCTACATACTGTATCAGTTCTATAGCTGGCATCATACTTCCATATTGGCAGTACAGGAAACTATTATCCGTGTGAATAAAATGCCATAAACATAACCAAGTGAATAGGATCCGTACTGACTTACATTTTGTTCCTTTTTAGAGTAAGTTGGGGCCATCTAGTCAATACTTGTAGTTCTTAATACACGGTATTAAAAATGAATGTACATGTTTTGTACTTCTTCAGCACAGTTAGAAATTGTTAACGAACATCTCTTAAAATTATCTTCCAAATCTTTCAAAAAATACTTTTTCAACAATCCTTTTATATATATATTGAACCCTTGCAAAGAAGCATATGAGACTCAGATTCGGGGCGTAACAGGTCATATTCGTAAGTTGCTGTCAGGGCGCTTCATTAACTTGCAGGGTAACATATAACAAAATAACATGCAGGAAAGAGTGAAGCCAGGGTTAAAACAACTGAATTTAATAACAAATCACCATATTTACATAAACAATTAACAACAAAAACTCCCACTTGACTCCTGGATAGGATCTGTCAATGCGAGACCTCCTTTTTCAGGAAGGACTAGAAGTGAAGCTTCTAGTCTAATAAGCAAATGAACTTTAAGCAGGAACAGATTGAACATTGATGAGTAAATAGGAATGGAAACAGTTTGCCAATAACAGTGGTATTTTATTCAAAAGCCAACATTCAAAAGATTAACAATAAATAAATATATAAACATGTAATGGAAACGTGACCTTTGACAGGCCCACAACAAGCGAACAAGATTTCATAAGTTTGAAAAGGATTAACAATAAATATATAAATATGTAAGGGAAATGTGACCTTTGACAGGCCAATAACAAGCGAACAAGATTTCATAAGCTTGAATGCCAACAACCCTGAGAATAAGTAACCACTTTGTGGCCAGTTAGTCTGAAGTAGAACTATGCAGGGTAAAATAGTGAGTAACTAAAGTGCTCAAATGAAGGCTTAAAATTTAGCCTAGGACTGCACACAGAGAGTAAGCTAGTTTATTTACAGAAAAATCAACATTAATCAACATGCCAGTAGGGATAACATCCTGCTAGTCGCTTGATAGTTATAAGACAAAGTTGTTTGCAATTGAAATGGGAGCATTCCCAAGAACTCTTTGATAGATTAAATGAAGAACAAGCCATTCACTTCGTCAGATAGGTGAACTGGTGTTAAGCCCAATAGTTTGTACAAAAATAGAGAAAAGAATGATTTGTTTTGAAGGAAAGTTAACATGCGAAAGAGAGAGAACAGCCGTTTTCTCATAGCCTACAATTTAAAGGCATAATACATGCTTAAACCACTTAATAGAAAGAAATAAGTTGACTTTGGCATAGTTTGACAAGTTGTTTAAGTCGGGTAACATAACCCTAAAAAGAAAGACACATTTTTAAGATTTAGAAATTTTTGAGGTTATAATAAACACTTAGCTTGTTGGCGTTGGTGTAGAGGAATTTCCACATAATATAAATAGAGGAAGAGCGTGATGATCACTTTTTTCCGTCTTGGAAATGTTGAAGACTTCGTGCCCAGCACAAAACTGACGTAGGCCAATCATCGATGTAAACTTATATAGACTTTGTAGAACTCGGTTTTGATCACTTTTTTCCGTCTTGGAAATGTTGAAGACTTCGTGCCCAGCACAGAAGAAAATTTGTTTATCGTTTTTTGCTCATGACAAACTGACGTAGGCCAAGTATCGATGTTAACTTAAATAGATTTCGTAGATTTTAGAATGCACTGCTGGATTGACTAGAAGCATTTTGCGATGTATTAGCACACAGCGTTGAGACACATTCAAGCGTTGTGCAAACAGCGTGAAGACAGCTGACGACGAGTGATTGGCATTGTGACTTGCTGGAGACAGACGAGACAGGCTGTTGATGTAGGCCAGGGCAGGCTATATACCGGAGATCACACGGAATGCGTGACGCGGACAGGTGGCGTCGGCCAATCCTAGAGCATGGAAGATTCTCGAAAACTGCTGAGGCCAATCAGAGCAAGGGGCCAACTGAAAATGAACCTCGTGACCAACATTAGTTCCGGAAATCATTACAGTGCCATGGAACACGTGCTAGCAAGAACAGAGTGAAGAAAAATGGAATGACATGACAGGTGAGAGGTTATGTTATAATAAAAATAAGTGAACTTTGTAAATTTCACTGAAAAGTGAACAACTCCCGCTTAATAAAAATGCCAAAAACTTAGGCGATATCTCTGGAGAGATTAATTACCTGGACCAAGTGTCCTTAAAATAAAAGATACAAAAATGACCATATAAGTGCGTACGCCGTTCTACATGCACCACGATGTGTACTTTGAATGCGCGATTTGTTATCATCCAGAATGACCCTTCAGACAACGAATCCGCATTTCCTAGAGCTAGACCGACACAAGGGAACACAACTACAATACTTAAGTTAAATCGACACTTCCTAAATCTACTATAAACAAACACAAAATTTCCGTGTGAAATTGGACTTAAATTGCCGTAGCAACATTTACTGCCTAAAAACTTAGGACTTCTCACACAAATCAACACAAGTACATTAACACGTGACCAATAGAAAAAATACTCAAATGACCGCTGTCACAATTTACAAATACTCTACCACTACACCACACGGGTGTGACAAACAAAATTACATGAAATCGAGTCATCAACAAAGCAATAGGCAAACAGCCAACATTTACGTTAATCACAATATTCTTATCCATACAAGGTACAACAATCCGTTACACACATGGCGAACTCCCCAATTAATTATGGCTTAAAAATTAGCCATCACAATGAACAGGTTTGCTACATGAAAGCTTACAGGGTTCAGTCGGACAAATAGGACTGCCTATCAAAATAAGTCACAGGCAAAACAGGCGGTTTGTGGAACTCTGCATGTCTGTCAACCCACGTGTCAATAACCTCGACCTCCCAGAACATGGGGTCGAACCTCGAAGAAATGTGCCCCAAAGCACAATAATACGTGTGTGTCAGAAAAACATATGGACAAGAATCAGCAGTCTCCCAAGAGCACTCTGTCTTTCCATCTAAAAATACAACAGCAGCAAAAAATATAAGGGCGGTAGGACAACTACCCCCTCCTCACGTAGAATCAACACACACTAGACACATCAACACACACTTAATCACACGTATGGGTTTTGACAGACCCTGAAATAAAAGACACAAATAATATCCACATGCTGGCGCCATCGTTCTATGCCGTGACTAGTCACCTGAAAAGGACTCAAGAAAAATCTATCAAAATTAGAACGAAGGTGTTCTATAATTACTTTTAAGTTGGTGCACTCGGCTACCCTAACATGAATAATAACCTGTTCAGCAAAATGTTTTACAATCATTTCCTCCCATTCCTATTCCAAATATTAACGTTAATAAAGCACCATTTATCGAATGTAACGGGTTCCGCAATTGCAAGGATAAAAATCACGCACGCACGCCGCGTACATTACACATGACTCAAAAAAAAAATCAAAATATCAACAAACACATTGGCCACGCGCCAACGGACATTTAAACATATAGTGTCGGTACAAGAAAAACAGCTATAAAAACAAGAAAGAAAAACATGACTATTTACAAAGTTCCCCGGCCAAATCTAACTACATAATTGAAATAATCCAATTTTAGTACATCACCGCTTCTGCATGTAGGACTAAGGACATCCTCCTCAACCCATTGCCCTATGGACAATTTAGCACTCCATAGTAGTCGTCTGCGTTGATTTCTTGAAGCTCATCCCAACTTCAAACCACGTGCTGATCATCTTGGTCTCGACTCCTTGGCAGAAAAGTTCAATGTTAAATATTTGCCTATCTATAATCGCTTGCAGGCTACTCAGTTCACCCACAATTGTCCTACTGCGATTAATAGCGAAGACTGGCCCTAATTATATCGCACATACGCACTATAAAAACACATACAATACACACAATTTATACATAAAATATACATCTCGAGTCCGCGCCACTGGCTCGTTAACAAGTTCAAAATCCTGGCTGCACTCGCAGTCGCTATCTCGTCCGGTATTTCCGTCCCGTCTTAAGGACTTCGGTTCTGGTAAGCGCTAATGAGGGTGATACGATACTTCCCCCTTAAAGTTGAACTCGTCGTCTTTAAAAGAATGTTACAGTTTATCACGCGCTGGCGTGAAATATTTAGATCACACAATTTAGTAGATTTTAGAACAAAATGTATTATAGCTTTTAAAATTCGATATTGCAAACGCTGCGACTTTAGCTTCCCAGAGCTCATAAAATAAATTAGCTTCACTGATTTTTAGAGCGTAAAAATCACACTTCAAACTGGCGTGGAGTATGCCTCTGAAGGCTCCACAAGAATAGTACTTAGATAAATTCGAGCGTCAAAATCACACCTCAAACTGGCGTGGAGTATGCCTCTGAAGGCTCCACAAGATAAGTACTTAGATAGGCGTCAGGCCAGACTATTTATGAGAAACTGACAAGGGCGGTGGAGTGGGGCGGAGTCGGATAAAAACTTCCAGAGTTTATGTCTCACAAAGATGGGGCTAGTGTCATTCTTCTCCAAATAAATCCAACGTCTCAAATTACTCGAGCGGAGATTAATCCGTTCGGCGGTTCCTTAGATACACACTTCCGCGCGCTTTTTACTACTGACGCCGTCCACCTCGTGGTCACGGCTTGGTCTCTTGCGATTGGCTGATTCAATCGTATGTTCGTTGAGAGGACCTCGTGATTCTTCCTTTATGTCTCCAATTTTGGTACAGTAGTTGCACAATTTGGCCTTGAACTCGACTAATTCTGGCCGTCCCCCAGGAATAGCTACCAACTCAGCTTCTGTTGCAATCATTACGAAATGCTGGCCTCCCTAATATCCAAGTCGACTTCCTTATGTGCTGCCTGGGCCGTAGTAATAATAATAATAAATATGAATACTTATTTATCGAAGATCAATAAGGGTTCATTTATCCTCAGCAAGGTTTTGAAATTCGAAACAATTTATTGGTTTGGATTTCAAAAACAAAATCCACTGTAGTAACAACACATCTCTTTAAATCTCACTCAGCTGCTCGAGTGTATGCCCCTCTGACTCAATTAGTGTGCTCCCTTCTCGCTGGAATGTCATTCATATTTTCATTAGGTCTCCCCCTTCTCCTCACGTAGTTGCCACTCCCGTCGTCTCAGCTGCTCGTTGTTTACAAACAAAGTGCGTACTCACGCGCTCCCCGTGGATTTGAGTGTTTGCTTTCAAAAAAAAAAACTAAATTTTTTTTTTGCAATACAGATTCTGCACATATCATCTTTCCTAATCATCAAATGGTTCCCTTCTGTAGTACGGTTTCAAATTGGCGCTATTAAAAACAGATTTTGCACCAGTGCTCACTTCTTCTAATCTGTAGGCATTGTTACCCAGATTCTTAATTACCCGGAACGGGCCAATGAATTTTGGACAGAACTTGGCGAAGACTTTGTTCTTAGGGTCGGAGATCGGTGGTCTACGAACCAGCACTAATTCTTGTTCTTGTAACTCTCGGTGAAACTTCTTTCCTCGGTACCGTCTCAGCCTTCGGTCCGCTTGGTTCCTCATGTGCTCTCTCGTTCGCTGGATTCGCAAATCATGCGCTAATAATGGATCCCTTGGGCAAGGAATGATCTTGTCCCAAGTTCTTTCCGGCAACCTGTTGTGGTGTACAATCAGTGGGACTTGACCCGTCGACTCGTGCTTAGTAGTGTTCATGCACATCTCAATTTCCCCTACTTTGTCTACCCATTTATTGTGTTCGTTAGGAATCATTACTCTGTAGTATTTAGCGACACAGCGAATTGTTCTTTCGCTCGGATTTCCACAAGGATGACGAATACTTGAAAATATGTGTTTTATTCCTAGGCTCTCCAAACCTTGCCTAAAAACATTGCTTGTGAAATAGGTACCGTGATCTGATAGAATGGATTCCGGCTTCCCAAGCATCGGAATGACTTTGTTCTTAATTCGACTAAGGACTTGTCTTGATGTCGTCTTCTGAATAGGACATAGCACGACCATCTTCGAAAATACATCGACACATACCAAGAGGTGTCGGCATCCACGCTTTCCTTTTACTAAAGGACCAAAGCAATCGATCGCGAGCATCTCGCATGGTTTCTGCGGTAATAGTGGTCTTGGAGGTTGTTTCAGAATAAAGTTGTTCGGCTTTGTGCGCTGACAAGCGTCACACGTTCTAATTACTTCAACAATGGTGAATCTCATCTTGGGCCAAGTAAAGGTCTCCCCTATCGTAGCTTCAGTCTTATCCGTGCCGATATGTGCTAGGCTCTCGTGAACATGCCAAGTTAATCCCCTCTGTAGTGATGCTGGAACTAAGATCCGCAGTTTAGTATGATGCTCATCCACGTACTTATGTAACAAGTTATTCAAGTAGTGAAATCTCGCTTGTTTAGCACTGGCTTCCCGGTACTCCGGTGAATTTGGTTGTAACTCCTTCCTATAGAATTTTATCATCATCATCATCCATGGGTCAGCTTCTTGCTCCTTCCGAATATCCTTCAATCTTGCCAAAAACTCACGAGCCTTAGGTGTCAAGGTAATATTGTGAACTTCCGCTGTTACTTCGTTTCCGTCCTCAGGGTTTCTACTCAAGGCATCTGGTATGACGTTCAATTTCCCAGGACAATGCTCTATTGTGATGTCAAACTGCTGTATGTAGATGGACCAGCGCGTAACTCTCTCACTTGCTATTGTTGTCTTAAATAAAAATGTCAGTGCATGGTGGTCGGTTCTAACAATGATGGAATAACCATAGATCATCTTGCGCCACTGTTGGAGAGAATATAGAATTGCTAGTAGCTCAAGTTCCGTAACTGTGTAGTTCCTCTCATGTTTCCGTAATTTACGACTCGTGAATGCCAAATAGGATTTCTTCTTGGGTTCTTCAGCGTCCTCTTGGTACAGCATAGCACCAATCCCAATTAACGAAGCATCTGCTTGAATGATAAATTGTTTCTCAAAATCCGGATATCCAAGTTTCACACAGTTTTCCAATAAATCCTTCGTTGCTTTAAAAGACCTGTCGCACTCCTCGTTCCACGACCATCGATTCGCTTTCTTCAACATCTCCTCCATAGGCGCTACTGTTTCTGTGTAACCAGGGCAATTTTCTTTGAAGAAACCTGTCACTCCCAAAAATGCTCTAACATGTTTGACTTTGGTAGGTGTGGGAAATCTCTTAATAGCATCAATCTTGGCTGGATTAGGCCGCACGCCCTCGACATCAATTATATGTCCCAAATATAAAATTTCGCTCTGGCAAAAAATGTGACTTTTTTAAGTTGATCTTGAAGTTCATGGTTCTCAGGTTGTCCAGCAGTTTATTTAAATTTACCAAGTGTTCTTCCATTGTCTCAGAAGCGATTAATATGTCATCAACATATCTCGTGGTGAAGTTCTTGACCTCCTCAGTCAGATTTCTATCGAGTGCTCTAATGATTGCACATCCCGCAGTTTTCACGCCAAAGGGCATTCGACACCAGATATAACTTTGATTATCGAATAAAAATCCCGTCAACAGTTGGGATTTTTCTTCAAGTTCAAGATGGTGGAAACTATTCGTCAAATCAACACTTGAGTATATCTTCTTCCCACGGAAGCCTTTCAAAACATCTTTGATCCTCGGTGCTTGGTCGTGCTCAACTAGCAGTTTGCTATTTAAAACTCGCGCGTCTAGGCACAGCCTAATTGATCCGTTTGGCTTGGTCACAGCCAATATTGCGTTCAGAAAAGGAGTTGCAGCTTTCCTTATCATGCCAGAATCTAATAAGTTAGTAATAATGTCCTTCACCTGAGAAAAATGCTTCTCTGGGATCGGGTACAATTTACTTTTAAATGGGGTCCAATCTGTTACCTGCATCGCATATTGAAAATTTAAAACTTTCCCAGGTACGGTGTCAAACGCTCCTTTATGTAATCTTAAAATTTCTTCCAATCTTCTTCTATCAGATTCCCCTACGATGGCTTCCTTAAGTCGCTCCTGAAGTGAAAAATGAAAATCCACAGCCTGCTTCCAGTCTCCGACTGGGTCAGGAATGGAATGAATGAAGCCCCTATCTAGCGGCGAGGATATGAACTGTGCCGGCTGCCGAGGCCTGACGCACTCCTCTGGGGCAATGATTAAATGAATGACAGATGAAATGAAATGATAGTGGAGAGTGTTGCTGGAATGAAATTTTGACAGGGAAAACCGGAGTACCCGGAGAAAAACCTGTCTGCCTCCGTTCTGTCCAGCACAGATCTCACATGGAGTGACCGGGATTTGAACCACGGACTCAGCGGTGAGAATTTCGAATTTGGTTCCGCCCATTTCTTCTTCCGCCAAATGCACCCAAAGTTCCTGCGAAATATCTCGGCTGTCCATTTCTAGCACTGCTGTCTGGTTAACTTGCTCTCCCCTCAAGATCTTATCTCCGGCCTCATTAGTGCATTCCTCAACAACCCAAGTATTTGCCTCTCTCTCCAGCGGATTCTCTTCCATATTTAAACCCACATGATCCAATCCTTCTACTTGTTTGAAGCTTACAGTGTTGTTATGTAAATCAATTACAGCATGAAAATCGCAGATGAAGTTGGCTCCTAAAATTATATTGTAGTTCATCTTTGGAATAACAATGAATGTTTGTGAAAAAGTATGGTTCAATATTTCCAGATCTAGAAATGCTTGCTGTTTACAATTCATAGTTTTGTCAGGAATGACACCTCTGACTTTCATTAGCGGTACCGGCATAATAGGAACAGTCTGTTTTCTTGCTATTTCTTTTATCAAAATTTCAGTGACTAAGTTCACCTGGCTACCTGTATCAATCAAACATCTCACCCTCATACCTCCAATATGCGCGTAAATAATTGGTAGCTGTCTGATAACATTTTCACGGTTCTTCACCACTTCCTCCAGGCAGTCGTCTGGGAATGCTACCCACTCTTCTATATTGGCCACTATCATCTCTTCTTGCTCCCTAGCGATCTCCGTTTTTAGCCTGTCTCCTTTCAGTTCATTTGGGTTTTTTTTTTATCCCGGGCCCCATTAGATGTGTTTCGCCGGTTATCATTCTGTCGCTCCTGTTGCCTCAGTAAACTCTCTGCCCCCTCTCCTTGATGGTTGTCTGGGCTCTGTCTGTTCGCCATGGCACGCCCCCACTTCTCCTTCTCCGCTTCTTCATTACTTAATTGATCCAAGTATTTACGGGATTCAATATATCGTTCGTCCCAGTTATTCCTATAATCCCCTCTGTTTTCTTGGCGATAGTCCCTGCCGTTACTCCATCTACCATCTCCATTTCTTTGGTAAGGTCTACCTTGTCTCTGGTTTCCCCTCCAATTCGTGTATTCCCGCTGGTACGTCCACTGATTATTTTGATTTTGGTTATTCTGATGATATCTCCCGCGGTTATTCTGATAATTCTGATTGTTGTTATGGAACTGGTTTCGGCCGTCAAAATCTTGTCTTCTTGGCGTGAACTGTGTCCCTGTGGACTGTGTCTTACTTTGGTTCCCCTGGCAGTGGTTATTTTGGAGTCCCTGAACTACCTCTGCCGTGTTGACACATTCCAAATTCCTTCTTCCTGTCTGTGGGCTTACCATACTCGTCTCATCTAAGTGTCTGAGTAATTCTTCGGCTTGGACTGCGGTCTGAATATTTCCTGCGACTAATAATTGTTGGATATGCATTGGGAGTTGTTTTCCGATGGTTAGAACCATATTCGGCTCGCTAGGCGGGTCATCAAAATCCCTGAATTTTACCAATTGCTGACTGAAGAATTCTGAAAAACGGGTTGGATGTGTACTGTGGTATTTGCGCGTGTACAGGTCCATTCTTAACCCTTGCTGTAACGAAGGACTCCAAAACTTCTTCAAAAACGCCTCGCGGAATTGAGTCATGTCTGTAAACGTGTACTTGAAACTTAAAAACCAGGTCAGGCTAGGTCCTTCTAAAAATTTCTCCACCAGTCTTAATTGTTTCTCCGGGCCGATGTGTTGGTCATTAAAGTAGTCAGTTAATTGCCGTAGAAATGCTTTGGGAGTAGTTCCTGAATCCATATTGGAAATATCTGTTCCCGAAGGAAACAGGGTGTAAAATTGTCCGATTGAGCTATGTACATTAACAAATTCACCAAGAAATTTGATAAAATGGTCCGGCTAGCTCAAAACAGTTGCCAGCGTTTCGCCCCAGTGTACCAATGGGCTCTTCAGTTGGTTATGGTACACCTCACCAAGACGCGTGGCTAGTACATACTGTGAAGGCCGCTGCAAGGCACTAAATGTCGCCACGAGCAGCGCCAATGTACTACGGAAGCCAAAACTTCCTTTCAAAAAAATAATGTTAGCCTACCTTGCTAATCCATATTGGAAATATCTGTTCCCGAAGGAAACAGGGTGTAAAATTGGTACACTGGGGCGAAACGCTGGCAACTGTTTTGAGCTAGCCGGACCATTTTATCAAATTTCTTGGTGAATTTGTTAATGTACATAGCTCAATCGGACAATTTTACACCCTGTTTCCTTCGGGAACAGATATTTCCAATATGGATTAGCAAGGTAGGCTAACATTATTTTTTTGAAAGGAAGTTTTGGCTTCCGTAGTACATTGGCGCTGCTCGTGGCGACATTTAGTGCCTTGCAGCGGCCTTCACAGTATGTACTAGCCACGCGTCTTGGTGAGGTGTACCATAACCAACTGAAGAGCCCATTGGTACACTGGGGCGAAACGCTGGCAACTGTTTTGAGCTAGCCGGACCATTTTATCAAATTTCTTGGTGAATTTGTTAATAGTTCCTGAATGTTCTTTAAACTTATCGGGCTTAAAATCATTACCCCGAATGACTTGGATGACTTGGGCTGGTGCCAAGTTCGGTTGCGGAGTTGAAGTCTCCCCCCTGTACTGCTGGAATGCATTAGTCGTTAGTCTGGGACTTTGACCCCGACTCGTGTCCTCAGCCAACTTCGAACCTGCCGGACTTCCAATACTTGTTTGCTTTTCCGGAATATTTTCGTTTGAAAATAATGTCGCATTCTCTAACGATCTAATCTCGTTCTTTATGATTAATTCTGAATGTTCCTGTAATTTCGACTTCATATTTTCCTCCAGTGCCTGCATTCGCTTTAAAACTGCCAGCCTGTCTTCCTTATTCGCATGAGCCTGCTGGTCCCAATCTCGCCGGATCCTACTTTTTAAGCTATTTATTTTCTCCTCGTTCCTCTCCTGATTTTTCTCTAGCTCTTCACTAATCCGTTCCTGCGTTTTCACTAGTTGTTCCCCCACCTCTTCTCTTATAGCCTTTTGCGTTTTTATTAGCTGACCTTCCAAATTATCCTGAGTTTTGACGAGCTGCTCCCCTACTTCTTGTCTTATGACCTCTTGTGTGTTTATTAGCTGGCCTTCCATCTCTTTTCTTATGATCTCTTGTGTTCTGCCTAATTGCTCCTCTAAATTTTCCCGCAAGTGTATCCGCTCGGTTTCAGCCTTAACTTCGACTTTATCTATTTCCTTTATTAATTCCAGCACGTTGTTATCTACCGAATTAATTTGCTGCTGTAGTTTCTCTTGGGTTTTCTTCACTCCCGCGGTGTTACTGACACATGCTGCCTCTATCTGCTTGAGTTTATCTGCCACCATCTCGTCAAATTGTACTAATTTGTTATCAAATTTCGCCTCCAATTTCTTCATTTCGCCTAACTGTTTGATGTTGTTTTCCGCAACCTCGCCTGCCAGTTTCTCTACTTTTTGAACGCTCTGATTAATATCGTTTGTGATTTTTCCTAACTGTTCGGTTTGTGTTACCGCCTGTTGTGACAATTTGTGGTTTAGTTCATTGAATTGTTTGTCAGTGTCTAATTTCTGGACTTCTAACTGGACCGAAATGTTACCGCTCATATCAAGTAATTGTTTTTCACTATGCTCACGCTGAGCTTCTAATTGTTCTTTTAATTGTTCTTTTAATTGTTCTTCCGTCTTTACGGACATCTGCACTAATTGTTCTTCCGTTTTCGCGGACATCTGTTCTAATTGTTCCTCCGTTTTCGGGGACATTTGGATCGACATCTGTTCTAACAATACCTTTATCTCATCAACAATCGCCATTTCACACACACAAATATATTCAGAGAAAAACAGGGTTATGGGCTAAGGTTTCAGCCCTATACGCATATACATGTCACACATTTAAATATTACTGGCTCTAATTTAATGAAATTTTCAGTAACAAAATTTACTGAATACAATGACATTTATTCCCAAACAACAAAATAACCCCTAGTGATCTGCTTTTAAATTCCTAACCGACAGAATTTACGAAACACCAATTAACCGAAGTCAATTAAATGTCAAATATAAGGCAACATCTTCCTGCTTTGACTGAGTTCATTTATAATGCAAATTTCTAATTTTAATGTGGGCGCCAGAACAAGTTTATAACAAATACAAAATCAAATTCTAACCTTGTTCAATATTTCTAACTTTAGGAACTCAGTGATTTTACTAATGCACATGGCGGTACAACATCGCCTCCAATTACTGAATTTACATGTCCGCTTGACCTGGCATCATTTCTCAACGAAATAAATATGAGATCAGCGAAGCAACAACAACAACAATCCCCACTTGGGCAGCCATTTTTGTTTTATGAACCCTTGCAAAGAAGCATATGAGACTCAGATTCGGGGCGTAACAGGTCATATTCGTAAGTTGCTGTCAGGGCGCTTCATTAACTTGCAGGGTAACATATAACAAAATAACATGCAGGAAAGAGTGAAGCCAGGGTTAAAACAACTGAATTTAATAACAAATCACCATATTTACATAAACAATTAACAACAAAAACTCCCACTTGACTCCCGCTTAATAAAAATGCCAAAAACTTAGGCGATATCTCTGGAGAGATTAATTACCTGGACCAAGTGTCCTTAAAATAAAAGATACAAAAATGACCATATAAGTGCGTACGCCGTTCTACATGCACCACGATGTGTACTTTGAATGCGCGATTTGTTATCATCCAGAATGACCCTTCAGACAACGAATCCGCATTTCCTAGAGCTAGACCGACACAAGGGAACACAACTACAATACTTAAGTTAAATCGACACTTCCTAAATCTACTATAAACAAACACAAAATTTCCGTGTGAAATTGGACTTAAATTGCCGTAGCAACATTTACTGCCTAAAAACTTAGGACTTCTCACACAAATCAACACAAGTACATTAACACGTGACCAATAGAAAAAATACTCAAATGACCGCTGTCACAATTTACAAATACTCTACCACTACACCACACGGGTGTGACAAACAAAATTACATGAAATCGAGTCATCAACAAAGCAATAGGCAAACAGCCAACATTTACGTTAATCACAATATTCTTATCCATACAAGGTACAACAATCCGTTACACACATGGCGAACTCCCCAATTAATTATGGCTTAAAAATTAGCCATCACAATGAACAGGTTTGCTACATGAAAGCTTACAGGGTTCAGTCGGACAAATAGGACTGCCTATCAAAATAAGTCACAGGCAAAACGGGCGGTTTGTGGAACTCTGCATGTCTGTCAACCCACGTGTCAATAACCTCGACCTCCCAGAACATGGGGTCGAACCTCGAAGAAATGTGCCCCAAAGCACAATAATACGTGTGTGTCAGAAAAACATATGGACAAGAATCAGCAGTCTCCCAAGAGCACTCTGTCTTTCCATCTAAAAATACAACAGCAGCAAAAAATATAAGGGCGGTAGGACAACTACCCCCTCCTCACGTAGAATCAACACACACTAGACACATCAACACACACTTAATCACACGTATGGGTTTTGACAGACCCTGAAATAAAAGACACAAATAATATCCACATGCTGGCGCCATCGTTCTATGCCGTGACTAGTCACCTGAAAAGGACTCAAGAAAAATCTATCAAAATTAGAACGAAGGTGTTCTATAATTACTTTTAAGTTGGTGCACTCGGCTACCCTAACATGAATAATAACCTGTTCAGCAAAATGTTTTACAATCATTTCCTCCCATTCCTATTCCAAATATTAACGTTAATAAAGCACCATTTATCGAATGTAACGGGTTCCGCAATTGCAAGGATAAAAATCACGCACGCACGCCGCGTACATTACACATGACTCAAAAAAAAAATCAAAATATCAACAAACACATTGGCCACGCGCCAACGGACATTTAAACATATAGTGTCGGTACAAGAAAAACAGCTATAAAAACAAGAAAGAAAAACATGACTATTTACAAAGTTCCCCGGCCAAATCTAACTACATAATTGAAATAATCCAATTTTAGTACATCACCGCTTCTGCATGTAGGACTAAGGACATCCTCCTCAACCCATTGCCCTATGGACAATTTAGCACTCCATAGTAGTCGTCTGCGTTGATTTCTTGAAGCTCATCCCAACTTCAAACCACGTGCTGATCATCTTGGTCTCGACTCCTTGGCAGAAAAGTTCAATGTTAAATATTTGCCTATCTATAATCGCTTGCAGGCTACTCAGTTCACCCACAATTGTCCTACTGCGATTAATAGCGAAGACTGGCCCTAATTATATCGCACATACGCACTATAAAAACACATACAATACACACAATTTATACATAAAATATACATCTCGAGTCCGCGCCACTGGCTCGTTAACAAGTTCAAAATCCTGGCTGCACTCGCAGTCGCTATCTCGTCCGGTATTTCCGTCCCGTCTTAAGGACTTCGGTTCTGGTAAGCGCTAATGAGGGTGATACGATACTTCCCCCTTAAAGTTGAACTCGTCGTCTTTAAAAGAATGTTACAGTTTATCACGCGCTGGCGTGAAATATTTAGATCACACAATTTAGTAGATTTTAGAACAAAATGTATTATAGCTTTTAAAATTCGATATTGCAAACGCTGCGACTTTAGCTTCCCAGAGCTCATAAAATAAATTAGCTTCACTGATTTTTAGAGCGTAAAAATCACACTTCAAACTGGCGTGGAGTATGCCTCTGAAGGCTCCACAAGAATAGTACTTAGATAAATTCGAGCGTCAAAATCACACCTCAAACTGGCGTGGAGTATGCCTCTGAAGGCTCCACAAGATAAGTACTTAGATAGGCGTCAGGCCAGACTATTTATGAGAAACTGACAAGGGCGGTGGAGTGGGGCGGAGTCGGATAAAAACTTCCAGAGTTTATGTCTCACAAAGATGGGGCTAGTGTCATTCTTCTCCAAATAAATCCAACGTCTCAAATTACTCGAGCGGAGATTAATCCGTTCGGCGGTTCCTTAGATACACACTTCCGCGCGCTTTTTACTACTGACGCCGTCCACCTCGTGGTCACGGCTTGGTCTCTTGCGATTGGCTGATTCAATCGTATGTTCGTTGAGAGGACCTCGTGATTCTTCCTTTATGTCTCCAATTTTGGTACAGTAGTTGCACAATTTGGCCTTGAACTCGACTAATTCTGGCCGTCCCCCAGGAATAGCTACCAACTCAGCTTCTGTTGCAATCATTACGAAATGCTGGCCTCCCTAATATCCAAGTCGACTTCCTTATGTGCTGCCTGGGCCGTAGTAATAATAATAATAAATATGAATACTTATTTATCGAAGATCAATAAGGGTTCAATATATATATATGAGACAATATATTTCTCCTATTCTAACTTCTTCCCTTGGAAATGGGTTAAATGAAAATATGTTTCTACTGGGTTTGAACTTCAGTAAGCTAACGCAACCGGTTGGCCAAGGATTAAAATCTTCGACTCACGTATAGTTACCGCAGTGCAATCTTGTGGGTCGCTGAGAACTACTGGGCTGCGCAATTAGGTCACCCGACAGCTGATGGCGTGCTAGTAATTACTGGCTTGTCGTGAATAATCTTTGGTTGGTATCCAATGACTACTGCTACAGTGTTTCTGACCTTCAAGGAATGAACATGTAAGAAACTTCTCATCTGAAAAGTTTCGAGCTTCAGGTAGCTTTTGGGCTACATTTGATACTGCTCATCGTCCAATACCACCATTATGGATGACAACCAGATTACGGAATCTATTTGATATAGATTTATTTTCTACAATTGTATATTAAGAAATTATGTAAAAACAGTGGTTTCAAAATTAAGGTAGGTTTCTTCTTAGACATAGGATAAAATTGGTTGCTGAAGGTATCGTATTCGTGAATGAGAGTAATTGCAGAATGAGTGATGTTTGCATGACGGAACATGTTGATATAAGGACTGCATGTCTGGTTGGTATATGGGAGGCAAGGTCTGTGCTCATCACTTAGCCTATTTTGGGTTTGTTGTAATTATATTACAACTGTGATGTGTTCACTTTCATTGTGGTGTGAAATTTGGAATGATTTCGTGTATGCAGATATGTGTCGACTAAACATTTTAAACTTTGGAAGTTGGTAGTTCTGTCTACTGTTTTGTTTATGTTGAACATATGACCTGGGATGCAAGATGCTATTTGTTCGTCTCTTATGAATGTGGGTTATCCTTTTTCCGCATAAGTAAGTACCAAGATTTACCTATCAGTGTTTCAGGCCTATGGTTTTTTTTTTTTTTTTTTTTTTTTTTTTGAGGGGTTGTCTGTCTTTTAATCTTAAGCCAGTCCGGACATTTCTGTCTGCGAGTTCTGGTGTATGACGAGACATGTTTCATAACCTTAAATGATTTATTACATCCTTGATGTATATTTCCTTTACCTTCCTAGTCATAGGTTGGCTTGGTAACGAGTTAGCTTTGTTTCCCCCTAATTGAGTATTGGGATTATATTTTTTATTAAAAACATTTGAGGATTTGGGACTCCATGATTGAATATGGGAATGAAGAGTCATGTTTTGATCGAGCTGCGATCTTGGTAATTGAATTAATGATTTTCTTTGTGATTAAATAATTGTTTTATGTCTGTCTTGGATGATGGTCATTGGTTGACCTTAGACAAATGATTCATACTTAATTTCTAAGTGTTGAAGAAAATTGATTTGATTGATATGGGATATCCTGATGGATGAGCACTTCATAATATTTTGTGGATCAGTTTCCTCGTTCTCTAAGAATATATTTTGATCATGTTATTAGCTGGTCGGTTGACATATTATGTTAAATGTACATTTGGTATCTGTTTTAATAATAATTGTTAGATTCCGAGGGAATCTTACTGCCTTGTCTCCATCATTTAATAGTTCTAGGTCAGATATCTCTCTCTTAATAATTAAGGACTCCTGGGTTATTATGATAAGGGTAGCACTATCTTCCACACTCGGTTCCTTACCGAGGTAACCAACTTCGTCGTCTGTTTATTTTGCTAATTTTTGCTATAGGCTACCTACTGGGTGTCAACTGGTAGCAGAAGCTTTTCCACATAATTTAATTATTTCGAGAGAATCTGACGTGAACTTATGGTGATGGAAGGCACACATGACATAGAATTGTAGATTGTAGATTCAACAAATAAGCGATCTGTATGCGTTCATATACCATTCATCCGATTGCGATGAAACCTTGGTGAGATGTTGAGTACACTCCAAGGAAGGTTTCTGGATTAGTAAATCCATTTTACAATAGGTAACTTAACGCACGAGTAGATTCAATAAATGAGCAATGGCACGCAAATAGTTTCAACCAAGTCCCGTATGCGTTCATATAGCCTACCATTCATCCGATTGCGATGAAACTTTGGTGAATCGTTGAGTACACTCCAGAGAAGGTTTCAGGCTTAGTAAATCCATTTGACAATAGGTAGCGCACGAGTAGATTCAACAAATGAATGAAGGCGTGCGAATCCCTTATGCGTTCATATGCCATTCATCCGTTTGCGATGAAACTTTGGTGAATCGTTGAGTACAATCTAGGGAAGGTTTCAGGCTTAGTAAATCTATTATACAATAGGTAGCGCACGAGAATATTCAACAAATGAGAGATGGCATGTGAATCATCTAAACAAAATCCTGTATGCGTTCATATGCCATTCATCCGATTGCTGTGGAACTTTGGTGAGTTGTTGTGCACGCTCCCATGAATGTTTCTAAATAAGTAAATCCATTTTACGATAGTTTAGAGGCAGTTATCAGAAATTGACAAACATTTTGTGTATCCAAAAGCACTTCAAGAAACAAAATTATAACGCCAACACTTTCTTTGATTGGCATTGCAACACATGCCGGGTACAGTTTGTAGATATTATGAAATAACCAAACATGGCCAAAATTCTACCTTTAAATCTTAGTTGGTAAATGCACATACATATCCACAAGTTTTCTTTTCTGCGAGAAAGACGTTGCATATACTTATTGCAAGTTCTTGTTTCTGTGTTTCCTTGTATGTGTTATTGATTGCCCTGTGAAATGGAATTGCGAAATAATAGTAATGTAGATAATGTATAAGGGTTCAATAACACAAGAGATGCCCGGGAAGACAGAGGGACAAACACATAGAACAGAAAGACCTTCATTATGCTAGCATTCTTAATGATTTCTCAACTCTCTGATGGGAAATTCACTGCACTGAATGACTTGTATTGTACCCAGATTGAAGCGATGGTCATCACAAAGAAGAGAGACCAGGTACTCAGCTGGGGTTTTTCTTTTCGTCTCTTTAGACATCTTGACACCAATTGTGAAGTGAACAGGTAACACAGAGACGAGTACACAAGCTAGAACATATCTCTCCAGCAGATGGTGAAAATGATGGCATTCTCAAGATGGAGATTACTGTTTTAACGAAACACCAAGGTCGTCTGACGTGTGAAACTAGTCAAATAAAAATCCTCAGAGAGACATCACAATTAAGTGTTGCAAGACAACTTTTTAAATTAAAATATGTAGTTCTCTGTCCAGTAGTCTGGTATGTTTAAACATGAAACAATCACATTTGCAACTATGAAATTTTATATCCTTCAGCAGCCTGAAACTCACCATTCCATTTCACTTCGCAGCCATAGTCGTCAAAATAGATATTATACAATAACCATACACGGCCGAAATTCTACCTTTAAATCTTAGTTGGTAAATGCACATACATATCCACCAGTTTTTCTTTCTGCAAGAAAGCCGCTGATATACTTATTGCAAGTTCTTGTTTCTGTGTTTCCTTGTATGTGTTATTGATTTCCCTGTGAAATGAAATTGCGAAAGCTTAATAGTAATGTAGATAATGTATAAGGGTTCAATAACACACATGCGATGCCCAGGAAGACAGAGGGACAAACACACTGAACAGAAAGACCTTCATTAGGCTTTCTTAATGATTTCCCAACTCTCTGATGGGAAATTCACTGCACTGAATGACTTGTATTGTACCCAGATTGAAGTGATGGTCATCACAAAGAAGAGAGACCAGGTACTAAGCCGGGGTTTTTCTTTCCGTCTCTTTAGACACCTCAACACCAATTGTGAAGTGCAGAGGTAACACAGAGACGAGTACACAAGCTAGAACATATCTCTCCAGCAGATGGTGAAAATGATGGCATTCTCAAGATGGAGCACCAAGGTCATCTGCCCCGTGAAAACTAGTCAAATAAAAATGCTCAGAGAGACTTCTCAATGAAGTTTTGCAAGACATTTTACTTAAGACAACTTTTTAAATTAAAATATGTAGTTCTCTGTCCAGTAGTCTGGTATGTTTAAACATGAAAAAAAAAAATGAAAAAAAAAAACAAACACATTTGCAACAAATAAATTTTATATCTTTCAGCAGTCTGAAACTCACCATTCCATTTCACTTCGCAGCCATAGTCGTCAAATTAATATTATAAAATAACCATACACGGCAGAAATTCTACCTTTAAATCTTAGTTGGAAAATGCACATACATATCCACCAGTTTTTCTTTCTGCGAGAAAGCCTTTGATATACTTATTGCAAGTTCTTGTTTCTGTGTTTTTTTGTATGTGTTATTGATTTCCCTGTGAAATGAAATTGGGAAAGCTTAATAGTAATGTGCTCAAGATGATTATGATGGTAATAGTAATGTAGATAATGTATAAGGGTTCAATAACACACATGCGATGCCCAGGAAGACAGAGGGACAAACACACTGAACAGAAAGACCTTCATTATGTTGGCTTTCTTAATGATTTCCCAACTCTCTGATGGGAAATTCACTGCACTGAATGACTTGTATTGTACCCAGATTGAAGCGATGGTCATCACTAAGAAGAGAGACCAGGTACTAAGCCGGGGTTTTTCTTTCCGTCTCTTTAGACACCTCAACACCAATTGTGAAGTGCACAGGTAACACAGAGACGAGTACACAAGCTAGAACATATTTCTTCAGCAGATGGTGAAAATGATGGCATTCTCAAGATGGAGATTACTGTTTTAACGAAACACCCAGGTCGTCTGCCCCGTGAATCTAGTCAAATAAAAATCCTCACAGAGACTTCTCGATGAAGTTTTTCAAGACATTTTATGTCGACAGAAGTCCGTTTTTTAAATTAAAACATGCGTTTCTCTGACCAGTAGTCCGGTATGTTTAAACATGAATCATTCACATTTGCAATAATGAAATTTTATATCCTTCAGCAGCCTGAAACTCACCATTCCATTTCACTTCGCAGCCATAGTCGTCAAAATAGATATTATACAATAACCATACACGGCCGAAATTCTACCTTTAAATCTTGGGAAATGCACATACATATCCACAAGTTTTCTTTTCTGCGAGAAAGACGTTGCATATACTTATTGCAAGTTCTTGTTTCTGTGTTTCCTTGTATGTGTTATTGATTGCCCTGTGAAATGGAATTGCGAAATAATAGTAATGTAGATAATGTATAAGGGTTCAATAACACAAGAGATGCCCGGGAAGACAGAGGGACAAACACATAGAACAGAAAGACCTTCATTATGCTAGCATTCTTAATGATTTCTCAACTCTCTGATGGGAAATTCACTGCACTGAATGACTTGTATTGTACCCAGATTGAAGCGATGGTCATCACAAAGAAGAGAGACCAGGTACTCAGCTGGGGTTTTTCTTTTCGTCTCTTTAGACACCTTGACACCAATTGTGAAGTGTACAGGTAACACAGAGACGAGTACACAAGCTAGAACATATCTCTCCAGCAGATGGTGAAAATGATGGCATTCTCAAGATGGAGATTACTGTTTTAACAAAACACCAAGGTCGTCTGACGTGTGAAACTAGTCAAATAAAAATCCTCAGAGAGACATCACAATTAAGTGTTGCAAGACAACTTTTTAAATTAAAATATGTAGTTCTCTGTCCAGTAGTCTGGTATGTTTAAACATGGAAAAAAAAAAAAAAAAAAAAAAAAAAAATTACAACAAAGAAATTTTATATCCTTCAGCAGTCTGAAACTCACCATTCCATTTCACTTCGCAGCCATAGTCGTCAAATTATTATTATTATTATTGATTTAAGCCCACTACGGAGCGCTTATGACTAGTTCTTCGATGCTCTTTTCCGTTCCCAATATCTCTTGAGCCCTGCTGATAATTTCTCCTTTCTCTCCTGCGAAAGGGGCTTCCGACATTTAGAGACTCTAGGTGGTGGGATCCAAGATTCTACCATAGCACAAAATTTAGAACGATCTTCTACATCAAGGTCAGCAATTCCAGCCGAATCCAAGTCCTTTAATACTTCATTAAGCCAAATTAATATTATAAAATAACCATACACGGCAGAAATTCTACCTTTAAATCTTAGTTGGAAAATGCACATACATATCCACCAGTTTTTCTTTCTGCGAGAAAGCCTTTGATATACTTACTGCAAGTTCTCGTTTCTGTGTTTTTTTGTATGTGTTATTGATTTCCCTGTGAAATGAAATTGGGAAAGCTTAATAGTAATGTGCTCAAGATGATTATGATTGTAATAGTAATGTAGATAATGTATAAGGGTTGAATAACACACATGAGATGTCCGGGAAGACAGAGGGACAAACACACTGAACAGAAAGACCACCATTATGTTGGCATACATAATGATTTCCCAACTCTCTGATGGGAGATTCACTGCACTGAATGACTTGTATTGTACCCAGATTGAAGCAATGGTCATCACAAAGAAGAGAGACCAGGTACTAAGCCGGGGTTTTTCTTTCCGTCTCTTTAGACACCAATTGTGAAGTGCACAGGTAACACAGAGACAAGTAAATAAAATAAAGCATTTCCTGACTGAAATAATGACCTATAGTCTTTGTTAACTCAAAAGTTTCTTGAATGTCAAACGGAGCGGCTTCGGTGGCGTAGTTGGTAGCATGCTAAGCTTCTATGCCCAAGATCGCTGGTTCAAACCCGGCTAAAGTCGTTGGATCATGTAAGACCATTAAAAATTAAAAAATCAAAATTTATTACTTCTACAGCATTGTCATATAATTGCTGCTCACTATTCTGGGATATAAACGCATCTTAGTGTAAATCTGTCACCACTGTTCGAGCAGTCTGAATTGGAAGGTGAATGTAAGTGGCTGTGGTTTAGTTGTCTTTGTGGTTAGTGTGATGCTTTAAGATGGATCATGCAGCTGAAGGTATGATCTTTGTAACGTGTTTCAGTTATTAATGGGCGGAATTGTTACGTAACTTTAGCTATATTTGCATTATATAATATGTAACCATTATTTTTAAAATTATATTTTCACTTAGATTTTAAGTACGTCGCGTCACTTTCTACTTAATGTTAAAACGTAGATAAAGTCTTGTAGTTTACGCCTGTTATAAGATTTTTTGCATCTTTTTGCAACGAACTTAGTTATTTTAAGTTTTAGAAGATGCCGCGCAACCAGTTCTCACACGTTTACAACTGTTTGAAGCACTGGATTCGACGATTATGCCAAAAGTGGAACTTTGTGACTTTGTTAAAAGTAAATTAGGGGTAGAAAATTGTTCTGAAGAGATAACTGAATGCTCTATCCAACTCTTAGTCATAGACAATTTCTTGCATGCATAGACGTAGCTTAAAAAAGGTCTTAACTGATGTTTATTATGAAGTAAACGAATTATATACGTTGCTTTCACTCTAAATTCATGATTGAAACGTAAAAATAATTTTGTCCCCCTAGATTTCGATTTTGACCCACTGTGCACTGATTTATGGAATGAAAAACAACCTTCCACTAACTACACTTGTGTAAAGCTAAATTTCTAGCTTAGATTTCATTAATACACTCGTAGCTCCAACTTTCACTGCCAGGTGCCGACTGGGATGGCATCTAGCAACCAAGTTCACAGCTAGGTGTCGCTGATGGTGCCATTTGGTAGCAAAAGTAGGAACTATTTGAAATTTGATAGTTTGAGTCCTTACCTGAATTACAGATACCACACACGATTCAGCCATCACAATTTACACCGGTTATTAGACAGATTCTAAACACATCGGGGCTATATGACCGCATTGTCGCAGCCCCTAAACTGAGGGACCAACCAATGTCCAAACTAACTTTTAACATAAACCCCGGGGAAGTAATTACGAAAATTTCCGAGATAAAAAGGAGGTAAAATCATGGTGTAACGATGTATAATAAATACCAAAATGACAATAGACATGAATAATTAATGCAACACTACCAGGTATACTAGAAACTTAAAACTAGGGACCAGAGAATTGATGTCCCCAAGATCCTTATAAAAATCTTAATACAGGGTTGATACGCTTTCAGGATTTCAAATTTCCCTGGCTTTTCCAGACCAAAATTTAAAAAATTCCCTGACCGCAGAGTCGTTTATTTCCCCGACTTTTCCCGATTTTCCAGAGCAAAGAATAGAAAATTCATTAACCAGAGGGACGACATTTACCTCGCTTTTCCTTAGGTTTTCCAAACCTAGCAGAAGTGCATTTACCTTTAGGAAACTTTATTCTGTATGATCGATTAACATCAAGTTAGAAAAACTGATTTTAGACTAATTATTTGTGCAAGGCTATTCTTAGACACGAGGAGAAATGTTGTAGTAGATGAAAATAATGGTGATAAAAAATATCCGAGCAACGTTTTATTATATAGCCTAAACAGGACTTAACGAGTTTCTTTAAAATTATAAAAACAAATAACAAAAAAAAAAACCAACAGTTCCTTACTGTAATAAATAACGTTTATTACGATAAGAACAGAAACACATTTTTACAATAAATGTTAATTTGCTAACATTAATTTAAAAAAATAACTGAGGAGAAAGCAATCAATCACCAATTCTTACTTTCTAGTCAATCACAATAAAAATATCTAGAAACTGTCAACTGATACATTTTATTCTAACATTAGATAATTAATATCAAATGAGTTGTTTCAGTTAATATGCCGCCTTGTGTACGAGAAGTTATGATTACTCAGAAGTTGCTCTGATCTCAGCCGTTTGGGGAGATTTCCTTTGTCCCCGTGGAAGAACACGAAATATATGCGACGTTGCGTGATCGTCACCGAATCATGTCTTCGCACTCAAGTACGGAGAAATATCGAGACGTCAAACGATCGGCGCTGGTCTCAGCCGTTAGACGCGATTTGTTGTTTTCACGATCGAACAAGGAGAAAAATCGCTATTTACATAATCGGTGTCACTTTTAGTCGTTCGAAGAGATTTCTATTGTCCTTGAGGTCGGGCGCAGAAAAATAAGAGTATTATTACGCAATCGGCGCCGCTTGCTGTCCGTTTGACAAGAATCCAGTTGTATTCGTCATCGAATGCGGAAAAATATCGCGATGTATCGCAATCGCTACCGCTCTCGGTCGTTTTACGAGATTCACGTTGCCCTCGCGGTTGGACACTGAGAATGCGATATTATGCAATCGGCACCGCATCCGGCCGTTCAACGATTGTCTGCCTGTCTATCTGTCCTGGTAGAATGGCGGAGGCAAGCTCGAGGTTGGGCATGGTTAAAATTCACGAGCAGTTATGGACATGTTGTATGGTCGGCGCCGTGATTCCCGCTGTCCCTATGCTGTGGTTGGAAGTTCACGGTGGATCACGAGAAGAAATGAGTATCGCGATGCTACGTAGTCTGTTATTTCTAAGTGGGTTGATGCACTTCTCGCTCCCCGTACACTTTTAAGTATACGGTAATGGGAAAAGTGGCGAGCAGGGTTTCGGTATGTTACGTGATGGGTGCCCAACCACCTTTGACAGGATTCCCGCAGTCCTCGTGGACACAAGTTTGCGACCGGGCAAGAGTTTTATGACTTTTACGCAACTGGCGTCGATCTCGGTCCGTTTGACGAGATTCCCGCAGGCAAGTCATGCGGTCAGCCGGCCGTCTTGAGGATGTGATTTTGGAGGATGAAAGTTCGAAGTAGGTATCGGATATTACGAATGATTCAGAGAGGATTGCACGAATAATACGACAAGAGGCACATTTTCTTTCGAATTCAAATTATACAAGTTTTCAAGATAACCGGTTAGATTATATATCCAATAGAACCAAAGTTCGAAGGAAAAATAGACATATAACGGAGTTTCGAATTAACCAAACTGGATGTCGCAAATTTACGAGACGGATAGATTTTTAAAATATACCGTCGTCTATGAATTTCGGAGCACTTTTGCGATTTTTTTCACATTATTTCTGGACTTCAGTTTAAGATATCCAAATTTAGAGGTCAATATCAGAAATGAGAGGTTTCTGTTGAGTTTCGGAAGTTATCGCGAATAAACGTCTCGCATAAAGTCAGGTTTCCGAATAATACAGAAAAACATTACACACAAAATTAAACTCTCTTCCTGATGCCGAAAATATACGTTGAACCGATGTATACAGTACCACAGAAGGTATCCTCAGTATGCATTTCCTGAGTTCGTGCACGGGGAAGCCTACGCAATCGGCACCGCTTGCGTGAAACTCGCTTCATCACAATCTGTGAGCCTAGCGGCGCGGGTTTAAATGATTTAAACAGCGAATTTTTGTTACCTCCAGCTATCCAGACATAAAAATTAGCTACTTTTCGTTACTTTCGTTACCCGTATGTAAAATTAGTTACTATTTCGTTACCAGAAGACATCTTGGTATACCAACCAAAAAATAACTGTCCAACCTTAATAATTCTTTTTCTTCTTTCTCTCTCTCTCTTTTTTTTTTTACAAAATTCCCTTACTTTTCCCGGTTTTCCCTGACCGCAACAAATTTCCCTGACTTTTCCCGGTTCTCCCAGTCGCGTAACAACCCTGTTAATATCAAACAGTTATGCTACGGGGCCGAGCAGATGAGCTTTAAAATTGGGTTTCAGAAGCAGTTCGGCGTAACTACGCAAGCGCATTTTCACCCATAGGTTAACTAGTTTTCCAAAGCGATGACCTATTGTTTACGCGAGTTCAAACGTTTGCTGAAAGTCCAAACTATTAACATCAACAAACCTACTTAGAGTTAGGCTAATTAAATCCCAAATGCGTAGTCACCTGTTTTCGGTGAAAATTTTTGCCCGATTTCGTCAATCATTTTTGTATGATTTTGGTATATTTTTCGCTACTCTTGTATCATTTCGTCAAAAATTTAGCTATTTTCCGTAAGCATATTTTAGTAATAATTTGTACCCAAAATAAGTTTCAGCACATTTGGATGCTAAATTTTCAAATTTATTGTTTACATATTTACATAGGACCAGAGGGTTGGGGCGGAAGAAATGAGGAAGGAAAGAGACTGTTGGACTTCTGCCAAAGGAACAGCCTGCTAGTTGGGAACTCCTGGTTTAAGAAAAGAGAGCCACACAATCACATGGTACAGTGATGACTTGACCAGGAAGTCGGTGGTCGACTATATACTGTATGAGAAAGAACTAAATAAGAACATTACGGACATCAAGGTTATACCATCGGAGAACCTGGATAGCGACCATCGATTGCTGGTAATGAACCTGAGAGGGAGTAAGGCGAAGAAAGGGACTGAGAACCAGGAAAGACTTATAAGGATATGGAAACTGAAAGAAGGGGATAGAAGGGTCGAATACCTCAAAATGGTAAAGGAAGGAATTCCAACAGATGAAGAAAGAGGGGTGGAAGAGGAATGGGCTACATTTAAGAAGACACTAGTAGGTGCAGCAGAAGCAGTATGTGGGAGGACAAGTAGTAAGAAGAGGTGGAAGGAAATACCATGGTGGAATGACAAGACAAAAGGCATAGTAAGGGAAAAGAATAGAGCCTTTAGGAGGTGGTATCAAAATAGGACGGTAGAGACAAGGGAAGAGTACCAGGAAAGAAAGAAGGAGGCAAAGAGAGTAGTGGCTGAGGAGAGAAGTAAGTGGATGGAAGAGTGGACAAAGATGATGGAGGATAGTGAAGGTACAAAAAAGGTTCTGTATGGGATGGTAAAATATAAGAGGCGGAAGGATCCTACGGATTATGTTAGAATGGTGAACAAAAGGGGACAAGAGATAGAAAATAGGGAAGAACTGAAGAAAATGTGGAAAGAATATTTTGAAGAACTTCTGAACCAAAATGGAAATGATGGTGAGGAGGAAGAAATCGGAGAAGAGGAAGATGAACTGCAAACAGAAAAGGACTTAACATGGAAAGAAGTGGAAGATGCAGTGAAAAAGATGAAAGGAGAGAAAGCACCGGGTGTGGATGAGTTGAGTGTGGAGATGGTGAGAGCAGCAGGAGAGGTGGGGATACAATGGTTGTACCGAGTGATGAGGACAGCATGGAAGGAAAGGAAGACCCCAGAGGACTGGAAAAAAGGAATAATTGTCCCGATCTTCAAGAAAGGTAGTAGAACAGATTGCAGAAACTATCGGGGAATAACACTGATGAGTCATTGTGCAAAGATCTTCGAGACAGTATTGGAAAGGAGAATTAGGACAAGGATAGAAGGAGGGATGAGGGAAGAACAACATGGCTCCAGAGCAGGAAGGTCCACAGTGGATTTGATTTTTGCTGTAAGGCAGTTACAAGAACAGCACTATGAGTATGGAACAGATCTACTGATGGCCTCCATGGACATTGAGAAAGCATATGACAGTGTATGCAGAAACAAGGTATGGAAGTCCCTGGAGGATAGAGGAGTAGAGAAAAATGAAAATCCACAGCCTGCTTCCAGTCTCCGACCGGGTCAGGAATGGAATGAATGAAGCCCCCATCTAGCGGTGAGGATATGGACTGTGCCGGCTGCCGAGGCCTGACGCACTAGAGGAGTAGAGAAATGGACTATAAGGATAAAGGAGATGTACAAGGGAAGCGTGAGCTGTGTGAAAGTGGGAGGAGAGAGATCGGACTGGTTGGAACAGAGAAACGGCCTGAAACAAGGAAGTGCACTGTTACCGTTACTTTTCATTGTGGTGATGGATGACATAATGACCCGAGCGGAACAAGTAATTGGGGAAGGAAAGATGAAAGCAATGGTGTTCGCAGATGATTTGATGATTTGGGGAAACAAGGAGGAGGAGGTACAGGAACAGTTGGACGTGTGGGAAGGAATAATACAAGGATATGGGATGAAATTTAGCATAAATAAGAGTGAGATGGTGATCACAACAAGGAAGAAGGAAAGAACCACAACGGGAATAACAATTGGTGGGGAACAGCTGAAGAAAGTGGAGAGTTTCAAGTATCTGGGAAGCCTGATACAAGATAATGGAAGAAACGATAGAGAAATAAATGAGCGGGGGAGGCAGGCAGAAGCATTTCGGAGGAGTGTGAGAAGCATGTTATGGAGCAAGGATGTCCCTCAGAACAGCAAAAAGATCATATATCGAACGTACTATGTCCCTATCCTGATGTATGCCTCGGAGACCTGGGTTATGAAAGGAAGGGAGAAGAGCAAAATACAGGCCAGTGAGATGAGGTTCTTGAGAAGCAGTATTGGAGCTACAAAGATGGACAGAATAAGAAATGAGAGGACCAGAGAATTAATGAAGGAGGAACCATTACAGGATGGTATAGAGAAATCTAGACTTAGATGGTATGGACATGTAAAGCGAATGGAGGAGAAGAGGATACCCAGGAGAGTACACGAGACGAAGTGGGAAGGAAAGAGACCGAGAGACAGGTGGCTGAAGGGGGTGGAAGAAAGCGTGAAGAAGAGAGGTGAAGACTGGACAAGGGTGGAAGCTGAGAGATGGTGGGAAGAGAGAAGACGTTGGAGAGGGTTGTGTTCCAAACAGACCCGGCCAGTGGCTGGAAACTGTGCAAGATGATGATGATGACATACTACTATGGAAAAATAAAATTCCTATAAATATTTGACTGCAATTCAACAAGTTCTCAAGAAATTTGTGAAAATGACAATTGCATCATCAGTCCCATGTTACTAGGAGTCAGTCCTGTTCTGCGGTCTGACATAATGTTGGAATAGGTTGAGAATGACCACTCGCAGATTTCAAGGACAATAGAATAGATATTACATCAATGTTTTCACCTGTGTCACAACCACTTCTTACTTGATCCCTAAGCACACAATATGGCTGAAGAGATTGGGAATTTTTCAGACTTGTAACAATGGGAATATCTTTCATTAAGTGACAGATCTCATTTCCTAAATTACTTTTCACAATGTTTCTTGGATCAAAAAGCCTCCTCATAGCATAACAAACAACTTTTCCTGTGTCTGATTCCATTTAATGTTTCAACTTGTTGAAACTAGCTGTACCTACAGATTTGAAGGGAGATGTTAAATGTGCCTGACTTTGTTTTGGTAGATGAGAAAGAAGATCTCAGGTTTTTGAAAAAAGAATTCATCCTCCAGCAACTGAAAACTTTTACAAAGGTCATCAAGTTTGGAATAAATGGTATGAATTAATGTCATTTTAGAGCTCTCTAACATGACTAACAAATGACAACATTGAGAACAGTGCTCAACCAGAAAAACTGCTTGGCAATGAAGTAATTGAACTTCCCTGGCACTCAAGGCTTTAAAATAGTTCACCGCAACACTCTCATCTTCAAGGTTTTGGACAAATTTCACTATTTGATGCAGGTATTCCGAAATGTACTCCACACTTTTAAACCACGAGTTCCACCGAGTGATAACAGGAATAGGGAAATGCTTAATCTTGGTGGGTTCCTTTTCAAATTTCTGAGACAAGAACTGAATGTACGCATGTTTTCTCCTTCGTGTATTCAGAAAGATGTGTTTCATTTGCACAACACAGTGGTTCAAATCTTTCAGCTCCACTGCCCATACGTTGCCTACCAGATTCAATTTGCGAGCCCAACATTGCGTATGCACTACTTGTTCAGAAACTAGAACTCTAACGGCATTGACACATTTTCCCATATAACGCGCTGAATCGGAAGTTATCGACACAACATTATGATAATGGATTTCGAGTTTCTGAAGTACACACATGATTTCTTGCGCACATTCCGCAGCATTTGCACTTTCAATAACTTTTACACCACCCAAAAATAATTTCTGGACTGTATCATCACCACATCTTAGTATTTTGACCAAAACTAAACAAACACACTGCCCTATTTTATTCGTTGTTTCATCACAAAGAATTGCAACAAATTCATCTTTCACAATTTCTTTCAGCTTTCCTTGATTTGAGGCACATAACCTTCACGCAACCTGCCAGCCGTGGATAGGTTTCCAGCGCCTAAAAAGAATTACGAAAACATTAAAATATATAGTATTAAAAAAGAATGAGCACCGCAACATAACCTCAAAACTGTCCTAAAATGATAAATTATTTTAATTCGTACAAACCTGGAACATATCGATCCATCCATTCCCACATTCCATAAAAGTACGGGTAGTCGACAATATAAATTCGTCTTTGTCTTGTTTTGCAGCTTTTTTCGCGGAACTGACGCTCGTTATAGAAAGTTGTCGTTTGACACCAGTTGTCAATTGAGCTTTCTCTTTGTTCTTTTTGTGGGAAGTGCTACCATTAATATGTTTCAATCACGTGTCTTTACCTTTCCATTCTATACGTACATTGCAATATTTGCACACGAGAATACTTTTATTTCTGACGAAAACGTAAAATCCATCCGATGAAAATTCTCTTTCACGGTCAAAAACTGTAGTCACCATTTTCATAAAATGTTTAAAAGAACATCGAAAAAGTATACGGGTACACAAGGGCAGATTAAAGACTTTCAGGCTACAACTCGCGATAGCGGCTCTGCACCGCGAAACAAATGACGTCTGATTACTAATAAATCGATACGAATATTCGACACGAAAAATAGTTAAGAATCGAGTTGCATTTAACGGAACCCTATCGACTTATCGAAATAAACAGTTGACAATCTCGGCTATCTTCCACAGGCGCAAAAATATCGCAATTTCAACAATAGGAATGTAGCCTGAGAAAGTTCGCGCCAGATAGCGCTTGTGTAGTACTGGGTAAGCGCAAGGCGATCGTCCTATGTTTCCCACAGTCAGCTACGAGGAATGTATAGATTGTGACAGAGTTTTCTAAGCTAAAGTAAATTATATCTTCTCTAATTTTACTCCAAGACTATATTAATTAATTCTATAGCTATATCCTCTAATATAATATGAACGATTTTCAGCGTTTAAGCGTTAAACAGCTGCAAAATGAGCTATGGACTAAAGGTGCTGAAACTAGTGGGAGGAAGGAAGAATTAATAGGCTACAGCGGTAATAACAAAATTCTAACACGCCTTATAATTCAAATAATGAATAGGAGTCAGAATGCTTGAGTATTATAGGCCTATATTGATAAATGTATCTCCATAAGACTTAAATCTTAAATAGAGATTTCCCGGTCAATGCATGTGAGATTTTCAAAGTGAAATGCCATGTTCGGATCCCACGTAAAGGGGAGGTCCTGTGGTTCATGATCTCTAGATTAACGGTCACGTAAAACTACAATCTTCCTTTTATAAATAGAGATTTAAATATTCACTTGCTCTCCTTGCTTATAGACTTCGATTCATGTCTTTTTTGGTTGATAGCTTACATGAAACTCTCATGTTTTAAGGTAAACATAATCAAAGAAAGTTGTTACCGGTATTGTATACCTCAAAATGCATCGCAACGTTTGGTTCTTATGTAAATTTGTCAATTTCTTAATACGAATCGTTTCCGTACCTCTTGGAAACGACTTAGGGGTACAGTATTTACAAAGTTTGAGAATCCCTGATTTAAGGCCACGAACTGTTTCCATTCATCTGGCTAACTTATGTCTCAAGAATGTAGAAGTCAGTCGCTACCGGTACCACATTCTCCGTCGGGCAGATGGAAGTTGTGGATTAATTCTGATTTCAAGAAACCAACCGTAGTACGTTTGTGACTGGTAATGTTGCGACATTTATTCTTGAAGTATTTGTCCGAGTATTGATGCCTTTGAAAATGGGAGTCATAAATGTTACATTCACTTCTTCCTGTACATTGACGATTTCTTCCCGTACTTCAATGGAGATAATTTATGCAGATACCGATATTGTAGGCTTATCGTGGTAAACCGGCAATTTTCTTGTGTATGGCCTCTTCCTTATTTTGGTTGTGTTCGTGGTCCACGGAAAAAGCGATGGAACAGTGCCCGGATTTAATCTTGCTCTCTCACCTTCAAATACAAACGCATAAATTCAGTGGTTGTTATCGAAATGTCTAATCAGTTTATAGGAATGAATTATTTCCCTTTGTAAATCACACTTGCCCAATACAGTTTTCGTGAAGTCATCGAGTTGAAAATGATGGGAACACAATTTAATATTTTCGGTCAGATTTTCTTCACCGAAATGTTTCCTTCTAATAGCATGTAACCATTTCTTCCTCATTTCTTTATTTTGTGAAAATTGGTGACAAGAAAACGGGCTTCCCTGATTTTTGCAAAGAGGAACGCTGCAATAGCTCGGCATAGTCACGAAAATAGCAATTTAAACAACTTAAATTCGTGGATATTAGTGACATGAGAACACAGGAGACAAATGAAGAGCGCCTTGCGCTTACCCAGTACAACAGCAGTGCGCTCTACCGGTGCTAGTTCTATACATCCCTATTATTTCGCGACCTTTTTTGAAAAGAAGTAATTTCGCATTTCCTGCTAAATTTTGGATAATTTCGCGCATCGCGAAAAACAGGTGCCTCTAGATATGGGATATCCTGATGGATTAACACTTCGTAATATTATGTGGATCAGTTTCCTAGTTCCCTAAAAATATATTTTGATCATGATATTAGCTGGTAAGTTGACATATGTTAAATGTACATTTGATATCTGTTTTAATAATAATTGTTACATTCCAAAGGAATCTTACTGCCTCGTCTCCATCATTTAATAGTTCTAGGTCAGATATCTCTATCTTAATAATTAAGAACCTCTGGGTTATTACGATAAGGGTAGCACTATCTTCCACACTCGGTTCCTTACTGAGGTAACCAACTTCGTCGTCTGTTTATTTTGCTAATTTTTGCTATACCTACTGGGGTGTCAATATATATATATATATATATATATATATATATACAGTGGAGCGTGACTAATTCGAACTTCTATAATTCGAAATCTTCTTTAATTCGAATTTTTCTCTTGGTCCCTAGCATTTTATATAAAATCAATGCTAAAAAATCGTGGTTAATTCGAATTATATTTTGGATAATTCGAAGTTTTTAGTGTAAAAAGCCGATCGGACGAAAATGTCTCAGTTTGTGGTGAGCTGACCGACGCAGAAATCATCGCCGATGTACTGAATTCCGAAAAACAAGATGGTGACAACGCATCTGGCAATGAACTCGTGGAGGAAGTTCCCAAAAAAACTGTTCCGAGTGCAGCCCAGGCAACAAACCACATCACAGAACTTAGGCATTTTTTGGAAAGTAGAAATGGCGTAAGTGATTCTGTTCTCCGTTCCTTAAATTTGTTAGATTCTTTTGTGATGGCCAAGATACTTAATTGTAAGAAACTGGTAAAAACCTCAAACTTATTTGAAAAACAGTAGATTTCTCTAAGATTTAACTAGTCATTGCAGCAGGAGATGGCAGTTGAATACGCTGCGACGGGGTGCGAGGGGTCTTGCAGTACGCATGCGCGGTCCGCCTATTCCTAACTTAAATATATCAGCTTCCCGCATGCCAATGGTTGTCATTGTAGCAGGCGACACTCAGTCAGTGAAAGACGGAATGTGCTGAGTGAGTGAAGCAAGTATTGACCAACTGAATGTTTTTGGAATGCGCGATACGCAGTGAGCGGGAAGACCTCTGCAGTGCAAACCCGACTGCCAACTCCTGGCGCGATATCAGTAGATTGCTGGATTACTACTGTCGTTAAATACGTGAATAGTACGATTTGGTTTTATTTTATCATTTGAAACTTTTGATGTTATTCACGATAGTCATTATACAGTGGGTGCTTTGTTGACCGTAAATCATTATGTAAACTTAATACAATATATTTTCTCTACCCGTTCCAAAGAACTTTCTTAATTCGAATGTTTGGATAATTTGAATATTTTTACTGGTCCCTTGAGGTTCGAATTATCCAAGTTCCACGGTATATAAATTGATTCTAATAGTACACACTTATGATTTTTAAACATGTTTGTTAACAATGCTGAGTCAAGTCAGGGGGCTGCGTTGCTGAAAGGGAGTGGGTTCGAACCCCACCCGGGTAGTGGAGTTTAGAAACAAAACTATCACTTTCAGAAACGCAAATAGCCATGGGGTCCACTCAGCCTACACCAGAAGTGAGTACCATGGTAATTCCTGGGAGCAAAGACGGCCGGGCTCCATCCTATCTAGTGCTGTTGCATGGTGGCAATTCAAATCGGTCAACGATTTTCCAGGAGTTTTCCAGGAGTAACTCTCATTTTTCCAGACTTAAAAATAAGCACGAGTCCCGGGGTAGGGGCTTTATTGGTTGCCTATTTCAAGACCAAAATAAAGCAGTTGTGTTTGGTTTACTTATACAGATGTTGACAAAAATTAGTGGTGATTGCGTTATTGATACGTAAGCCTACACACAAATGATTTAATTGTTGTTTTAAAAAAGTCTTTGTGACAGAAATATCCACTTTAAGAAAAGAGAGAAAAGAATGCCGCCTGCTATTTTATTGCGGTGAAGTTGTCTATACTCAATATGTTTTACAAAAATACTATCGCGTGTTCTCCCACACAGAAACAGGTAGCCGAGGAAATTTCTTTCGTTAACGATCGAGTGCTCACCCAAAACCACAGCGGGAGTATGATTTAGGATGGAAAGATTTTTATAATTAATTAACAGTGGCTATTATACAGGAGTTTTCAAATTTTTCATCATTTTCCAGGAGTTTTCCAGGAGTAATGGCCACCATGTATTGTCACAAAGAGTGGAAGCTTCTACCTTCCACTACTCCCAGGGCCTCCATGGCTTGTACGGAGTTGGCTTTGCTTTTGCTGAAGCAAGTCAATGACCAAAATATAAAATGATGAGTGTTAAGTACAATTAAGTGTAAATATCCCCAAAGCAATTATTTACTGAGAAAGTCACGGGAAGGAAAGGGGCAGGTCGAGGATGGATACAGTGAGGGAGAGCATTGAGAAAAGAGGATATACTGGAAAAAGGACGAGAGTGGTGGAGAGACAGAAAAGTATGGAGGTCCTTGATTCACACCCCGACCCAGATCACTGGAACCGAGAAATGAAGGAGAAGAAGTAGTTCATAATTTTGGTCATCATCATCATCATCATCTTGCACAGTTTACAGCACTGGCCGGGTCTGTTTGGAACACAAGCCTCTCCAACGTCTTCTGTCTTTTGGTACGTATATTAATTGTATTTTATCTTCTTCTAACCAAAAATCATAATGTTACAAAATGCTAAATTTGGAATTCAAAATGCAAATTATTAGATTTTAAAACTCGAAGCATAGGTCATTGAAATTAATTAATTGACCTTGATTTAACACCACCCTCAATTATACTCTGAACAAACAATGCCATTATACCAAAGGACAACTGTATGATTTATCTGTATTTTGAATTACACGGACTAAATAACATGAAAAGTTGTGTGAAAAGAAAATGTCTTCTAATTAGATTAATTTAGAATAAACAAGTTTCGTATCGAGATTTTACTGTAACGTGTTTATTTTAAGTGTATGTCATATTGATAGCCTCACTACAGCCTCGAAACATGCACTGTTAAGGGTCTCGCAAACCCTACCAAATTTTAAGTATTGACAAGGTAGTTCTTCGCATTTAAATTCTATATTTATTTTTTCAATATAAAAAATAATATGACTGTTTATTTCCATTTTTCCCTGTCTAAAGTTCAGTTTTCTTTACATTCCTTAGGCACAACTTTATTTCTCTTCACCAATATGGACTTCTCGTAACTCACACACATATCCACCCCTTGTAGCAAGATTTTAGATTTTTTGAAACTTATAACACAGTTTACTTACACCACGTGCAAGTTCAGTTTTAAATGTAATTAGTCTTTGAAAATAACACACACACAAAAAAAAATACTTTGACCAAACCTTTGTGGCTCTAGAACTCGCTGAAACAGCAATTTCATCACCATAATGTATACAGTACCTCAATTGGAGAATATGAGGTCGAAATATGCAATGATGTGTTGGTGGCGACATGCACCCCGACCACATAGTTGATTACTGTCATGGGGAGTGTTATTATCCATGTTGTGCTATATAATTATGTGTGTGCATATACATTTCATTCCAACTGACCTGTGAAGGTTAGATTCTGGTGAATGACAAATCATTTGGTCCCCGACATTATCATTGGTGTGTAATAGGTAATAGGTTAGGTCTGGCTAGTGGCAGACCACTGGTTCATCACAAATGAAGGTTAAGAGTCTGAAACGTAGTTGTATTGTAAGATGTCAAGCATAAGAATCACAGGCTACTGTTGAACAGGCTCAACTGTATTTTACAGTACATATTTAAAAAAAAAATCCTTCAGTAAATGTCACTCCTAAAAACCCTTACTTCTCTGGCATTTGCTGCCAGTTTGCGAGCACCATTATCGTACTCTCCAGTAACCCCCACCAACGTCTGCAATGCTCACGTCGCTACTTACCCTTTTGTGTGTCCCTGCTCATTCTTGGGGTAATATTCATTGACGATTGAACCAAACTTGGAGAAGATTTTGTTGATCACCGAAGACAGCTTCTCAAGACGCTCCGGGCCCACTTGTGGAACTCCATCGACCACCACCACAGACTCGACCCCATCTGTCTCCCGAGGCTTCTGCTTCAGGAGATCTCCTAGCAAGTCTGCAAGATATATGAGAAACACCTAGGAGTATGGTACATCGCAAAAAAAGTCACTTTAATACTGTATTACAGTTCACGCAACGATTTTTGGCCGTTCAGTCCCGATTGTGCAGTCGTACAGAGGATAGTCGGTGAGCGTCAGACATGTACAATTGATACGCGAATTGCTTTCCGCACAACTAACAACTCGTTTATCAATTTTACATGCCTGAGGGTCGCCAACTGTCCTCTGTACGACTGCGCAACCGGAGTTGACCAGCCAAAAGCCGTGGCCTGGACTGTAGCTTGTAGGCTTTCCTTGTTAAGTAATTGTATGTACATCAACAAGCATGTTTATAACAAAACATTATTAAGTCAGTACGGATTTAGCAACTGATTCTACTACCTAACAAGTTTTAGCAAATAAACATTGGCAATATTGCAGTCATTAGTTCAAGTGTGTACATTTGTATTAACGGGTTAGGTTAGAGAAGGAGGCATAAGTTAAATACCATACAGTAGATCCATATAGCGCACAGTACGATGTACATGTATTTATGTCTCAGGAAAGCCTAATCTTCACGTCTTATCTCAATATTTCCATTACACTAACAATTAGATCTATTAATTGTGACAAAAATTGAAGAGTCGCCACTATCGCTCATCAATCCACACAGCCTTCCGACAACAAATGTAGATAGGACGGCAATACATCATTCAGCTTACATAGAGCTTTGACGCAAGACGAAATTAAAAAGTTAAGTATATTCGGACAGGAGGAATGGGTAGAACTTGACAACAGCTACTCCTTGGGAAAAAAATTCTTAAACTACTGAAATTAGCCAAAAAAAAAACTGAGGTAATATTCGGGGGGAAAATCTGGAGAAGATGTAGCAATAGAAGTTCACTCCTCCGCTGTCTATAACCCACCTGCCGTCACAGATTTGATTAAGAGTTAAATAGAAGAAATTTCTGTTGATTCCGCCATTTAGCGCATGATTTAGTAACATCTACAGAATTGCCAAGCCCACGCATTCAGTACTATTTCACATCTGGTATCGTAAAACAAAAGAGTGCCGTCAAATTAATGTGAAAGTGCGCCATGTTTCAGTCTTAAGTTGACATGGATTGTGCGAGTTGGGAGTTAGCAATCTCCAATTTCAATGAAGAATATCAAACGCATCAATAATTTTCATCCAAACCAATGGTTTTTGCCTAACCCAATATTTTCATCCAGACCAATAATTGTTAGGTAGCGCGGCCCACAGCCAATATAAACACCCTGGTTTTTGTCACGCACAGTGGGGGTAGTAACGCATCAAAGGCCAAAGGTTTTGCCAATTGTTTCTTTTTCCACACAATTACAACATTACGTGTGTCGTTTGGTGTATTTTGTATCGGACATGTTGGCAACAGTGATAGGACGTCAATGTGTGCACCTCAATGGCTGCCGTAGTTGAATGAGCAAGAAATAAAAACATTTATTTACGAAATACGACAAATAATTCCCGTGCAGCAGTGATAATTCGACAGTAATTTCAATTCCTAACGACTCCCAGAAAGGTATGTGAATCAAGAATCATATATTTTCAATAATCTGCCAGGTAGAAGTGTAAAAGCCAGGAGTAGGTGTTATCAAAGTTTTAATAATTTTTGCCCTCTTTATTTATTTACACTGTTTATGCCCACATTGGAGCTCCAAAAATCAAAACTTATATACAAAGTCTTCAAATCCTAAGTTCAGTTCTTAATACTTGATAATTTTTTTCTTTCCCAATTCATCACCATTCATTTAATTCCTAAATCATGAGAAGAATGAGGTTTGCATCAATTACAGTATCCCACTATAAAAATCATTTGCAACAAGGAAACTCATCTCACCTCAAGCCCGAAAAATAATAATAATGATATTGGTTTTACGTCCCTTTTAACTACTCTGGCTTATCGAGATGCCGGGTAGACGAAATTTTGCCCCGAAGGGAATCTTTAAAGTGCCAGTAAATCTACAGACATGGCTCTCTCACATTTGCGCACCCTCAAATGCAAGCTGACTGCGCCAGGATACAAACCTGCAACCTTGGGCCCAGCAAGCGAGAAAGTTACCGCTGAGCCACGTAGCCAGTCAAGCGAGAACGTTACCGCTGAGCCACGTAGCCAGTCAAGCCCGAAAAAAATGGAATAATAAGGGATGGATATTAACTTTATAATTCCTATTCACAGTTGTTCTCTCCGTATTGGTATCACCCTTAACTAAACCTTCTAATCAGCAGGGTAGGATCTAAGGTTACGCCTGGGTGTCAGCCAAAAATTAAAATTTTGAGACAAAAAGCTATGATTAACTGTTGGTGGATTCATAGAGTGGATTCTGTCTTGAGGAAAGAATTCATGATGAAAATTAATAAATATAAAACAAAAATATTGGAATGCAGCCGCAAGAAATCAGAAACCCCAAAAGAAAACAGAAACCCCTATGGCTGTGAAATTGGCAGGTGAAAAGCTAAAGGAAGTAGGAGACTTCTGTTACTTAGGAAGCAAAATAATAGTTGGTAATTTTTGAAAGCCTTTGTCTGGAACATGGCGCTCTATGGAAGTGAAACTTGGACTGATGGAGCAGCAGAAAAAAGGAGTGTTGAAGCATTTGAAATGTGTTACAGGAGAATGATGAAGATTAAATGGGTAGATAGAGTAACAAATGAAGAGGTATTAAAACGAGTGGGAGAGGAGAGATGTTTCTGGCGACTGCTAATGAAGAGGTTGGCAGGACACACACTACGACACCAAGGAATAGCAAAGTTAGTTATGGAAGGAAGGGTCGAGGACAAGAACCGTAGGGATAGATCGATGTAAAACAGATAGGCTCGGATGTAGGGTGTGGTAGCTATGTAGAGATGAGACGATTAGCTCAGGAGTGGGAGGTTTGGAGGGCTGCATCAAACCAGTCAAAAGACTGACGACACAAACAACAGAGTAAAGGTAGGCAGTTTATGAGGACAATCTATGCAGTCACTGAAGAAAAGGCAAGTCCTGTAAATCGCTAATAGTGGAATAAATTACACAATCCCACAGTCCAGTGAAAAATTAAGTATTTACTAACATCGGAATCTATGTTACCACATCCTTCATCGAGAGTTCAGGTGAAACAGCAATAAGCATAAAATAATTCTGAAGAGAATCGATCATTAAAATTCTAAATGTTTTATATAAAAATCAAGGAAAATTCAAAGTCTCAACACATTTTTTGAATCCTTGAGCTCTACCTTGCATTAATTAACGATAGATCATGATCTGTATCAATTGTGCAAAAGTAGGCCTATTATACTCCAATGTGGGTGGCAGATGATCGTAAACAGAATCAAGGCATAGCCTAGGCCACTGGTTATTTATGTATGGCAGCTCACCAAAGATCTAAGCCATTGGCAAGTGATTAGGAAAATATTGTAGGCTATGATATTAACAACCTTTCTGTCTGACAGCAAAATATTCAATCCTATCTACCTAGTCTTACCATAAATACTGTCCCAAACATTTAAGTAAATTGACACAAAATGGTTAAAGATATTTTAATATCCTAATAACAAGTGTTACATAGGTGCATTACGAACCATAACCACAAATAATTATTCAAATTGGCCACCATTTGCACGCACACAGTCCTTAAGTCTTTGTGGCCACTCACCAATGAAATTACGCAACACATCAACTGGAAAATCTGCAACTGCCTTCCGAAGAGACTGCTTTAGGCTTTCAATATTGGAATGTCTTTTCTTGCAAGCCATCTCCTAAAGCTTGGACCACAATTTGTAGTCCAAATGGTTTAAATCTGGACTTGCAGACGGCCAATCTGAAGTGGAAATGAAATCAGGAACATTTGCCTCCAACCACTGCTGGGTTGCCCATGCCTTGTGCGCTGGGGCTGAGTCCTGCTGGAAGCTCCAGTTCCGTCCATGGAAGAGGGTGTTGTTGAGATTCTTGACCAGTCCCTCAAGCACTGTACACTGGTATACTTTAGCTGAAGTTTTGACTCCCTTTTCACAGAGAAGCCCCGTTGTGCCCTCGAAGCTCACACCCCACCACACCATAACTGATGAGGGATGATGACCCCTCTGGAACCTTGGAGCCTTTTCACCAGCTTCTTTAGAGGAATGGGCATATACCCTGTCGTTTAGGGCATTGAAAGTCTCCTCAATTGACGTCAGAAAAGTTGGATGGCGCAGCCACGCGGTAGAATGTTGAAGCTGTAACATTGTGACTGGTGAGGTTTATTTTCATGGTGAAGCATTGATGTTGTGATGGAAACAGAAAGGAATTTGTCAAATTCGAGGAGGTACTGCTCTGCATACGGTTGCAAATCGTATAAAATGGGTACGAAATCTCCTCACTACATTCCTGTACAAAAAGTTCAGAGAGAAAGATGGGCTTCGGCGCTGTCAATTGGAAAACGTGTTACACGTAACATGACAGTGTGCAGTCTGCATTTTTGTGAAGACGACTTCTTTCCACAGCGTAAGCACCGGTACTGTTGATTATTGATAGTTATTGTCTCTAATTTGTATTCACAAGGATTTAGCTACATCAAAAATACTGATAAACTTGTAGCCTAATACTTCTGTGCCGTACATTGAACCGAATGTAATCCGCTCTTCGTAAACTTATCTTAGGGGTTCTTCCGATTGACAATAGTCGAATGGTTAGAAAACTTAAGAAAAATGCTGTTCCTAGCCTTAATTTGCCAGAGAATTTATATTCTTGCCTTTGAACAGCAAGTATGTAGCTCAATATTTGCATATTTTAAGTACGATTTGGCTTAAATTGTGTTTTTGTCTATGTCTATGATCTCCTTAATGTTGAATTTAGTTAATTAATGTGTAAAATCTTAGTTTTAAGTACCGGTTTGGTGACCCATCATCCAAGGTAGGCCAGTAACACCTATACTACTCAGGCAGATAGGTCACTTAGCCGTAATTTAGAAGTTATAGTGATGTTAAGTATACATATGCGGTAATGTAGCAGGAGACCTGATCGGCCTAGGCTATTCTAACTTTAATTAGTTCCCATGTCAGGGTTTTTCAGTTTTGAGTGTGTCTTGCTTACTTCTCGTCACTATCTCGCTTCCATATTGCAAACAGCTGACCGTAAACTCCTCCCCCATTTCGGACGTCAATACTGAAAATCTTTTCATCCGTAAACAGGATTCGACGATGACAATTAGCTGCGTAACGCTTAAGTAAGCGCTTTGATTTTAGTAGCTTCTGGCACTTCAGTTCATTTGTCAGGAGATGTCCTTTGCGTCGTTTGTAAGCACTGAGTCTCAGGTCAATGTTTAACGTGCGAGACAGACATTTTTGATATCTGTAACTCATGAACCATCACTGACTGTCTCCTTACCGGATTTCGTCGCACACTTGCCGCCACTGCTTTGATAAGTTCTGGCGTTCGTACTGTGCATGGTCTCCTTTGCCGCGGGCGATCTCTCACAGTTTATAGTGTGGTAAACAAATTTCTTACTAATTTTCAGCTTCTGGAGGGTTTTGAAAATCTCCCCTGGTGAGTGCCCTACCTTGTGTAATGCTATCACGGCCACACGATTCTCATACTCTGAATACTTCAAACTGCCAACTGTACACTTCTGCAGCTCAACGAACAATGACTCACGCCTCACGATACCGGTTTTGTAGCCGCTCCCTCGTTCGGGCGGAAGTACAGTCCCCCTCAAAAGTTGGGATAGTATTTATGGTAAGACTAGGTACATGTAGGCCCTACTTTGAGTTCAACATTGACCAAGTGATCCACTGTCAATAGGATGCCAGAAGATTTTGGCAAATTACAGTAAGTTTGCCTTGGTCTTCCTTCAGTAATAAATGAAATGCAGCTACCCTTGTCTTAAAATAAATTATAGGCCTAGTTGAAATGTACAAAGTCGTTCACTTTATACAATACTTAACACAATAGGCTATATAGCCTACTGCTCGGGTCCAAGCTCCGTGAACTGAGAGGAATATGGATCGCGGACTCTGAGGAGTGATGGTGACGAGTGATGAGGATTGCCGGTCCGTGCGTAGTAACAGAACCAAATACATTGGACGGTGACTCACTCACCCATTCACAACACCATAGTGGTTTGAGCAACGGCCCTATGTTAGCAGTTGTACAGCCTCCCAGGGGTATGCACCCCTTGGAGTCCATCCCCCCGGCATCTGGCTAAATCCCCTAAATGGCAACCCTTGGAAAGCCGGCCCAACATCCATAAAACTTAGCAGGGACGGCTTGCCACTCTAAAAGCAGCCCAGTCCTTGCACAATAGTTACACATACCTACATACTAGTAACTGGGCCAACACATTGCTGACAACATAGCGCCAGAGGGTATAAGAAGGCATCCTAATGAGGTCAAAGGATCTCTCCATTGTCAGTGCTTCATCGAGACGGCCCGAGGCTACGCTGGTGTCAACCGAGGTGAGTCAGTCAATCGTGTTCAGAGTTCCTACTTATGTAACCTGTAACCCACAACTTGTAATACATTGTGAACATAATTTCATTCCCTACAAGGGACTCACAATCAGAATCACAGACCAATAAAACACTTGGTCCACACTCTACACACGCTTTACTGTTTATACGCCTTTTTACATCCCAACGCCCTTCCTTACTCCCGTCACGTAAAGACGTGACAGACGGTAGCCCAATAGCGCTAACTCAGGTACCTTTGTGTTTCTCGAGCCGGCTCGGCTGCCAGCAAGCAGCGCGTGCCACTCGGCTGATACGAACAGAGTCAGTTACATAATAAGCAGTCAGCTGAGCTGAGCGACCAGCACAACGACCCTTTGCAGCGGGTCCCATCCCTCCAAACACTATTACATTATTCATAGGAACGCCCCCTAGTTCCTAGCACACCACAACACTCTACACTGGTCAACTTACCCTGACAAGGGAAGCTACCCTTTTAGGCACCACCTTATAAATTAGTACAACAACTCTACCTTTTAGATCCACCCCCAAATAAGGGATCTAAAACACTGGTGGAGGCGGGGTCCTACGCATAGAGAACAGGACTCAACCAACGAGCCCTCGTAGGTAAAACGACCCCTTCCGTACCGCAAAAAGCCAAGCAGACAGTGAAATTTTTTTTTAACCTCATATTACGTCACACATTTTTTTTCAATTAGATGTCCACATTTAGAACTACATTAAGAGACTTTGCACACCATTTGTCGGCTAGTACGACTCCACTCCTGCCGAAGCTAAAGATTAAGAACGGTGACTTAATAACTGACCAGACTGCAGTACAACTACTCAGGGACCTTGAATTCAAAACAGCACAGATCCGTGCTCAACACCCTGCCGCCGCAGCACAAGTTATACATTTTACACGGTCCCAGGCCAGTGAACACACACAAGAGTCACCGGTATCCAGCGCTAGTGAGGTAGATTGCCTGCCAACACTCCATCCCCTATTGTTGCAGCAACTGCAGATCACAGAGCAGAAAGCCAGTAACCTGCTTGAGCGCATTTCAGAGCTATTAGAGACAGACACTATTAAAGCCAATAATCACACGACAGAAGCGGTTCTTGACATCCACACTATTTTGGAGACAGTAAAACAGGATTTAGACAGAACCGTACACATAGTCGAATCTACACAGTACGACAATACACCATCCATCAGCACAGACATATCAGGTGACGAGCCACCTGGTAACGTAACACAGGTGTCGTACACGGGAAGCGAGGCTAATTCCCCTCTAAACAGCCCAAATACCTCAGCACACGGCAGCGGGGTGAACGGCACAAACAGACCCGAAGCACTACACAGCCAACGAGACACAGCTGAAAGAGAGATGAATAGACACACTGAATACCCCATGATCCACCCCACAAAGTTCACGGGGGAAGGCCAGGATCCCGAGGAATACCTCAAGGCCTTCAATAGAACGGCCCGGATCAATGGTTGGAGCGAGGAAGTTAGGAAACGGCTCCTTCCTGCCTACCTCACAAAGGCGGCCATGACGTGGTATGAGCTCCATGAGGACACACTAGAAGCTGCCACATGGGAGGAAACCGCTTTACTCTTAAAAGAGGAGTTCCAGCTCATACCAGACGATGACGATCTCTATGACCAGATTAGACAGAGGTCACAGGGACCCAAAGAGAGCGCCCAGGCATACATCAATGTTAAATTGATAATGTGCGAAAAGTACAATGCAGCAATGACAAATAAACAGAAAGTCAAGCTGTTAATGCAGGGCCTCAGACCAGCCATAGTAGAAAAGCTATGCATAATGAACAACCTCACGGTCCAACATATGTTGAATAACATAAAGACCATAGAGGAGGGGAGAAAGATCACGGAAAAGGCTACGGAAAAAGCCGTGGATCTGCACTTCCAAACTCAGAAAGACGACACTAACGCCAAAATGGACGAATTAGTGGACAGGATGGAGAAACTGACCATAGCTGCCATCCAAGCGGGCGGGAGACCGCCAAGGGATGAGCAAGCAGACACACGAGAACACTATCATACTGAGAGGGACAGGGGGTACACAGAGAGGAGACGCTACGGGAGGGAAGAAAGTTACTACCCTCCACAGCGGCCAACAACACCTCCCCCACAGGATAGGCCACACTACCCTCCTCGGTACTCACCGATAGCATACACGGACACAGAGCCGACATACCCCTCAAGGCGGTCACCATCTCCGTACACACGGGAGTACTACCCTGAGGAGTACGACCACGACATCCCCCGACGAAACAGCCCGTCACCACATAGACAGTCCTACGCTGCCCCACAATACAGGGGAAATGGGGAATATCGGGAAAACCCGCCCCCACGCAGCCAAGGATATGCTGCCCCGCAGTACAGGGGAAATGGGGAATATCGGGAGAACCCGCCCCCACGCAGCCAAGGTTATGCAGCCCCGCAGTACAGGGGAAATGGGGAATATCGGGAGAACCCGCCCCCACGAAGCCAAGTCTATGCGGCCCCGCAGTACAAGGGAAATTGGGAACAGCGAGAAAACCCACCCTCGACCAGACAGGGGTATGCAGCTGACCAATATAGGGAAAAGGGGAACCGACGGGAACACCCGCCCCAGCAGCAGCAGACATACACCCCACCCTGGCGGAGACAGAATAATGGACAACAGGGCAATAACCGACAAGGAAGAAAACCCACTAGAGAAAGGGACAACATAGACAAACACACAAAGGGCCCAGAACACTACCCCCTCCCCGACGAATACCCGAGGGAGTTCAGGGATGAAACACCCCACAGGACAGACAGGGGGGCAATACTCCCTACGCCTAGACACACACCGCAAGCGGGGAGCTGGCGCAGCCACCCCGAGGGGGGGCGCACATACATTACAGGCAGGCGTACACCCACATTTTCAAAAAACGCCTAGACGGGGAGGTTCGGCTAGCTGATGAAGCAGCTGAGATTCCTCCCCCAACACAACACAAGAAAGGCCCTTCCCCCAAGAAAACTCGTAAGAGTAAGGGGAAGGAGCAGCCAGCTAAAACTAAGGCTGACGATCCGCCCCCGGACCGTTTCCAAACACACCCCGTGCAAGGAGACGGCAACTGTCTGTTTAGGGCCATGAGCTTTCTAATCCGGAATACCGAGGATTATCATGGGGACTACAGACAGAAAACGGTCAAACATATCTTGGCCAACTGGAAAGAGTACCGGGACTTTGTGTCGGACGAGCGGGAAAACCCATTCCAGACCGGGGCGGATTACCGAAAATACATGGGCAAGGACGGCACCTATGGCAGTGCCGTAGAAGTAACCGCTCTCGGCAAGGTGCTCAAAGCCAACATCCATGTATACACGGATGTGCACTCGCCTCCGCTATTCTCAACTGCGGGATTCAATAGGGACCTACACGTACTTTTCACAGGAAACCCTAAGGCGGGACATTACACACCCCTCACAATCAGAAGCAAACAGCCCGAGAACACGCCCACACCCTCCAAACAGAAAACCCCACCCCCTTCACCACACCACAGGGGGGGAATTGACCACACACAGGCGCATGACGCGAGCTCGCTCGGCATGGGGAAGCCAGCAACAGGAGTCGAACTCGCGACCGCCTGGAACAAAAGTCGGGGTAACAAGGGCAAGCTCAGGGTCACATTTGCAGACACACCTTCCCGAGAGGAAGAAACCAACAACAACACAACTACACAAAGGCTGGGAACGATTAATACATTAAACGTTCGCCAGCAGACTCCTAGTCTCACAGCAAGACCGGTTAAAGGAGATGGCAATGTACTTGGCAAACGCACTTTGCTGACCGGGGCAAAGTATTCAGGACAGGAAGTAAGCCTAGAGGCGAAGCGTGCCAGGTACGATAAGTGGACAGCTCCGTGCCTTCCCAGCACAAATGTCACGCCGGCAACAACAACAACAACAACCATCTTACACAACACATCGGTGCAGGGCAGTGGATTTCAGGTATCGGCCCTCACGATACACGCCACCATAAATGGCCACAGAGTGCAGGCCCTAATTGATACCGGGGCAGCCGTAAGTTGTGTTAATAGACGACACATTGCCGAGGCGCAAATACAAGGTGTCGCGGGAAACATTCGGTTGGTAGCGGCCAATGCTCAGGCGCTGGAAAACATGGGGGTAGCGAACATACATATTAGGATAGACCATTTTGCCACAACGCACCCCATGTTCGTTATCGAACACCTTTCTGCGTCAGCCATAATTGGCATGGATTTTCTCGCTAGATATGAGGCTAGCATAAATTTCGCTAGTGGTCAGATGCTTTTAAAGCACGACCAGAGGCTCACCACACATCCCATGGTATACACCAGGAACAGAGATGGGATTCGAGCGGAGCGAGAAAACCACGAGCATCAGGCCCCTACACTGCACTCTATCAGCCAATACACAAACACACACACTGATAAGGCGGCCAACCAGAACCACAGGCAGGACTTGACTCCGGAGCAAAATAAAAGGCTCACGGAGCTCCTGGAGACCAACAGAGATATTTTTGCCCACTCAATGAAGGATCTCGCTGTGACAGACCTCATTGAACACCACGTCACACTCACTAGTGACCGAACAGTACACCAGCCTCCCTTCAGAGTGAGCCAGAAGGAGAGACATCGACATGCCATCGAGGCCCAGATCTCAGAGATGCTCGAGGCAGGGGTCATTGTTCCAGTTATTTCTAACTATTCCTCTCCAATTCTGCTGACCAAAAAAAGGGACGGATCGCACCGATTTTGTACTGACTACAGGAGGCTCAATAAGTTGATCGAAAATGATAGTTATCCACTACCAAGGGCAGACACCTATTTGGACGCCCTTGGTGGAGCTAGCTGGTTCAGTTCGATGGATTGCTATAGCGGATTCTATTCAATCCCCGTCTATGAACCAGATAGGCACAAGCTGGCGTTCGTTACAGAGAACGGACTATTTACCTACACCCGTTTACCGATGGGTCTCCGTAACGCCAGCCAAACCTTCCAAAAGCTAGTGGATAAGACATTTTCAGGGCTTAAATGGCGTTCCGTATTGGTGTACGTGGATGACATAACGGTCTTCTCCAACACTTTTGACGAACACATCGTACATTTGGAGGAGGCTTTCGCAAGGATCAGAGAAGCTAAACTAAGGCTTAAACCTGCGAAATGTCAATTTGCCAGACAGCAAATTAACATATTGGGCCATATTGTCAACCGGGAGGGCATTATTCCCGATCCAGCCAAGACTGACGCAATAACGGGCATCCCAATGCCCACAAACTTGAAACAATTGCGCAGTTTTATTGGCTTGGCTTCGTACTATCGCAAGCATATCTATAGGTTTGCACACATCGCCCATCCCCTAACTGAACTCACACGGGAAAAAACGCCCTTCAGCATCACGCAGGAACACATAGATGCCTTCAACACACTGAAGCAACTATTGACCTCACCTCCATTGCTGCAACACTTCCATAGTGATAGGCCAACATTTTTACACGTGGATGCCAGCCTGTATGGGTTGGGAGCAGCCCTATTGCAGGAAGACGCCGAAGGGCGCAAACGGCCCGTCGCCTACGCTAGCAGGAAGCTAACGGCCGTTGAGACTAGATACTCTGCCACAGAGCGGGAAATGCTGGCATTTTCGTGGGGAGTGAACTATTTTAGAGTATACCTCTATGGTATCAAGTTCACGGTAGTGACTGACCACGCAAGCTTGCTTTTTTGGGACAAATTTAAAAACCCAAATTCGCGACTCAACAGGTTTATATTCCGCCTGTATGAATATGACTTCGTGGTCAAACACAAGAAGGGCGCAACGCACCTAGACGCAGATGGGTTGTCTAGGCTGCCAGTAGCCGAGCCCCCGGATGACAGTAAGGACCACGACTGGGACGATATGCCCACCTTTGCCCTGACGGTGGTTGACATCAAACAGGAGCAAGAAAGTGATCCGCACTTGAAACAGATTCTATTGGCACTAGAAGACTTGGATAAAGTGGACTCCAAGACAGCACGGCTGTCTAGGCGATTTTTCCTAGACAAAGACGGGGTACTGAAATTTAAGCCCACAGCCATGCACGATAGCGCACCTATAGCGGTTCCGGAATCATTGAGAGAAAATATCATGAGCGGACACCACAATAGCCCACTGGCAGGGGCACACTTAGGTACGCATAAAACTTACCTTAGAATCCGTGACAGGTACTATTGGGTAAACATGAAGGCCGACATAGATACCTTTGTCAAGACATGTCACACCTGCCAACGATTCAAAACAAGACCTGGCAAGCCTCATGGACTACTCAACCCAATTCCCGTGGGAGAGTTATTTCACAGAGTCGGAATAGATGTGAAAGGCCCCATTACAACAAGTCAGAAAGGCAATAAATATATCCTGGTGGCCACCGAGTATCTCACACGATACATGATTACAAAGGCTGTTCCCAAAGCAGACACGAACAGCATAGCCGAATTTCTATTTGACATAATTACACGATATGGCCTATTCCAAACCTTATTATCCGACAGAGGTACTATTTTCACCTCGAGAGTGCTCCAACAGTTTCTGGAGATACTCAGGATTAAGGCATACACTACCACGAGTTTTTCCCCGCAAACCAACGGACTCACGGAGAGTATGAACAAAATACTTGGAATAGCGCTGGCTAAATTTACAGAGGACGCAGGAACAGACTGGGATGAATACCTGCAAAGCATTACTTTTAGTTATAATACCTCTGTATCTACGGCTACGAAACACTCTCCACACTTCCTACTGCACGGATACACACCCAGAAGTCCCATAGACAATATATGTATCCCACAGGACGCCCACACAGACAATGCGGCTCGGCTAGAGCATTTGCAGATAGCCCGCATGGACGCTAGAAAAAACATAGCCGAGGCCCAGAAAAAACAAAAAGAGCGGTACGATCGGAATAGAAAGACCGTGGAATACACACCCGGGCAATTGGTCATGGTCTCCAATCATGCCCGTAAGAAGAACGTGTCCGAATTCCTCCTGCCACGATGGGCAGGTCCCTTCAAAGTCTGCAGGAAGGTATCTGACCTAAATTATATAGTGAACGTGCGCCATGGGAGGAAACTAATAAAGGACACTATTCACGCCCGCCGGATGAAGGCATATCACACACGTAAAGCTCACACACCTACACGTAAAGGCGGGCACACTGCTAAAAGAAAAGGAAACGGTCCCGTTGGCAGACGTGGGAAGAAAGCCAAGAAATAGCCTTCAGACCTCACTGACCGAACCGGGATACGATCCTAACACTCACCAGAACTGTCCCGGAGACACAACCTTCATGGTGCCGGAAACAATTACTCTGGGTAAAAGACGGTCTCCAAACCCGCAACCTTCTGAGTACCAGGAATATAAGGTTGAGTAGATATCCAGTTCTAGAATAGAATAATGGGAAAGCTAAGACAAATTGGGACAGTCCCACTAACAGCGGGTCATAAACGAAAAACAATACAATCGCCTCTGGCATCTGGTCACCAAACACGCGACTAGCGGACCAGACACACTCGCGTACAACGACATTTTCTCCAGGGATAAAGAACATACTTGAACCACGATACAGTAACACAAAATCTGGGGACACACATGTAGGCAATGGAAGGTTCTTCTACAAGTACGGCCAACGCATATGAGATTTCCGAAGTGAAATGCCATGGCCTGTGGTTTGGATTCCAAGTAAAACGGAAATCCCGGGGCTCATGATCTCCAGATACGGTCACGTTAAACCACAAATTCCCCTCTTTTCTGTCACAATGCGAAAAGCACTCATCACAGTCACAGAGAGTAAGCGATTAAAAACACATGTGCCGGACATACAGCTTTATCAAGACAAGTAACGAGCGTGCGCGCAGGACATTGCAATCCGATACCGCCATACTCAGCAATAACGCAGGCCTCAGTGATAACCTGCACGCTTACAGACAACAGCTCTCAGAGCAGAGCGCACGGCATCATTCGCGCCCGATTTAGAGACCCTATATCTTCCAAAATTACACTACAAGGGGAAATCAAAAACGTACAAACTCTACACAGGTATGCATGCTTTCATTTGCGCATTGCACATCAACGGGAACGTGCCATATTATATGCGGCACGGAAATGATCACACCAAGTCTTTACAGACAACCGGATTCGAACCCATGACCACACACAACACGCGTACCAAAAACTAACTATCCAATGGTATTTTTGGTACACGGAACACAAGCAAAAACCACACTGGGAAAGCCCCAAGCCCTGTCACACAACGCATACATAAAACACAGAGAATGACATAAGGTCACGGGTCTGAGTTCCAGTAAAAATTTAGACACAAGGGGAAGCAGTTATCCAGGCTCCCAACCACACCGAAATTGGCCCATACAAGCGCATGTACAGGGAATACTACATTTCCTCCCACCAAAAGCCAGACATAAAATTTCGGATTACACCAGGCATAGAGGATACATTTCACAGATACAGGTAGGAAAATTTCACAAGACACAAGTCTTGGGTAACAATGGCCACACGACGTCATTACCTAACTAGGGCGAATTGCTACATTAGGCCGCTAGGAATCCAAAACAATGTCCACACTTGCATTCGTGCAGAAAGGCACATACCAGCGGATGACAAACAGTAACTTCCCGGCCTGGTATTGCACATACTAACTGCTGACAGCAGACTAGTTACACTGCAATAATGCGGTGACGAGACACTATTGCGTTGCGCCAGTGACCATGAAATTACAAACACATAACAATTATAACACCATACATTTTTTTTTTCTTTTTCCACACTGCAAAAACATTTGGCAATGGACAAGACATGACACAGCGGAACTTATCCTGGGCCTCAAGGGCACGTTCGCAAAGACGTTGGCAAGCCACGGGCGCCTTCTGCCCACACAGGCGATACATATTCCGACTTGGCCTGCAACAGACCAACCGTCCGCGTGGTGTAGCGGAACATAGGCACACACACGCACACGCACTCAACAATTAGGAGCAAACACAGACAAGATCTCCCCCCTAATAACTTCTCTTATCAATCGCAAGGCATAACAGTCATTATAGATGACTAGCACATGACCAGTCGCACTACGACCACTGGCCACATCTACACTGCAAATGGCCGACCAGATTAGGTCATGCAACTCTACTATCCCAAGGCGCGGATAGAAAGCCAACATGGACCAAGGGAGGACGACAGGAGAACAGGCTACCAGCGTACCACCTTACTCCTTTCCCATAACCTTCTCACGCCCAACATACACAACGCAAACACATCTACACGACCAAAAACAGCTACACTACATTACAAAATACACACAAGGGGTTGATGGACTTCATGCGTCTAAAGAGCAGGCATGCTACGCCTTGAGCCACGTTGCACCACCTGAGTATTAGGGGTGGCTCAGCAAACATTAAAGAAGCATAATGCGCCTCTCCAAATGAGAGAGGCCATAGATATATACTAACCATTCTTTAGTACTTAAACTCTCCCGCATGAAAGGGATATATTGGTATTATGCCCCACCCTACACCTATCCGTACATGAAGGCAGAAACTTCATATCCAGACACATGCATGAGTATCCCATCCAATTACCAGGGATTTTAATATCAAACCTGCATGAATTTTCGTATCTTTGCAATCCCGGGAATTACCTCCCCACTCCACTCACTATAGAAGCATCCCAGTGGCATCACCGGTTTCAGGCCACCAATAACGTGGAACCCAAAGGTGCGTAAACCCTTCCTACCATACTTTAAGCCCACTCAACAAATAATTACCCCCAAATCCTAATAACAGGGCACCTGACATTACAGACCCTACTAACACCTCCATTAAGGTAAAGAAAGCATTATTGCTGGAAAGCTGACGTAGCGATGGTAGGCCAGAAGTAGCCCATGTACTTAGAAGATCTACAACCCCGCAACACTGGAAATATTTTACATTTTACACAGAGATTAAACTATTTGCACAGGTTACGACACATTTTTTTTTCTCTTACAAAGGAATCTGATACGACCTGATTGTTGACAACGGTGTAAGCCGAAGGTCGGGAGAACCACACTTTGGGAGCTGGGGAAGGCGATGTGGACCCTTCCCCAGTTGGCTCGACAGCGCAGCGACCTCACTTAACTGACGACTAGACCAAACAGACGAACTACGTAAGGTCAAAGCATTCGCGGCCTGGTCGGGCAAGCTCTGGAATCCTAGGTGCGCATAAACCGCCCCTGGGAGGAAGGGATGCTACACCCACTTTGTGCCACGGTCGTCGAGGCCAAGACCTGCAGGGAGACTTTCTGAGAATGGCGGGAGAAATAGCTCACTCACCGCCGGCCTCGGGAACTATCCCTAGAGACGACCCCATTATGACTAGACTTCTAGTTAAGTTTAAATTTAAGTAGGCACGGCTTCCATAGCGGGAAGCAAAACTCCTATGCGTTGGAGTGGCAGATAACTGCGAAATACATATCACTGCGGCCCATAGCGGCAATATCATATATCAATGCGAAAAGCATACTACGGCGGCCCATAGAGGCAAAATATTACTGCGAAAAGCAGATTGCGACGGCCGATTAAGGCGAAGACAATATTATGCCATTGGACCACAATGTCCAATGCCCACATAAATGGCGACGCAACGGGCAACCAGAGGGCATTAAGAGAGGGGCAGTGCGCGCACCTCACAGGAGCCAAGTGGGCGGCTCAACTACGTTAAATCGGAACAGCAAACGGTCATGAACAAGGAAGTTACAGCGGGCGAAACGGTTAGCTTAGTGGCACCGTAAGCCGCTTGCGAATAGATTAGTACTAGTAATAGACGTCGACACCTAGAGTTAAGGGGACGGAATCTAGCGACCCTAGAGACAACCGGTGTTTCTGGGGCTCGTGCGGGTGGTGTCCTGGGGATTTAATTGCCCCAGGCGATCGTCCTAGGCCAAATTTAGTTGTAAGACGGTTGCATTTGACACGCAACCTAGGATTAAGCAAATTTATTCACCGCTGTTGCCAGGTATGGCGCAGCACATTTCGGCAATAGATTAAGCAACCCTCCCGGCTTAGAAATAGTTTTTTTTTAATTATTAGACTATAATTAAGATAGATAGTATTAAGTAACGCCGGTCGGCTCCTGATGACCGCCAAACCCGGCATTAGGGTAAGTCCGACAATACACTATAATATAGGATAATATATAATATAGTACAATAGGCATAATCAAAGTGGAATATATCGGCACCCGGTAACCACAATTCCGCTACCGGGGTAAGACCAACTATATATTATTTACGGCATCACGGCACCGTATAGGGTAAGCCCAGGCATGCAGCTAATTCACATTAATCATGCTTTTTTTTTTCAGAGAAAGAGGAGCTTCAGCCAGTGAAAACTATGACACAGGAAGCGACATAGAGAATATGTCATACTAATATGTTTTTTCTAACCCTCGCCATTTTTTTCACAGGCATCGTCACCAGATACAGGAAACTGGTGACAGGAATTTCACTACCATATAGCAGTGGCATATTATTTACGGCATGCCATGATTGTGTACTATTTTTTTTTTATTTTATATACGTCAACTTGCACTAATCCCGACACACTCGCAAACACTCACCACATTTTTCTTTTTCAGCTACACACTCCAAAAAAAAAAAATCTGCACAGCAGGACTGGTGCCTGTGGGGTACCAGGCTTACGGGCAGATCAACTAAATAGAACCACATAAAAGCGTCAAAATGCGACGCAGATTACGACAATGAGGGCGCAACCGATTTGTGGCAGTGACTCTCATTGTCAAGTGTGAAAGCATTCACCCACAGAGGATGCTTCACAGATTAGGTATTAAGAATACGTGCAAGCGGTACGACCACTATACCGTACCAAGAAGTGGCCGTACAGGATCAGCCGTGAGTCGGCAAGCGTACGTACAGACGGGTAGCGTGCACGCGAGGTACCTCACAAAAACTAGATTTATAAGGGATTAGCGCACTTAAGTAGACATAAGACCACTGTAATTCATAATTTTTAAGGATAAACTTTATACAATTATTCCACTAGACATAAGGCCATTGTAATTCATAATTTTTAAGGATAAACTTCATACAATTATTCCACTGGAAAGCGACAATATTCCTCAATGTCAGAATCGCAACATAGTACATTAAACGCTATATATTTTTGTTTGTTTATCAAGATGTCAATGTACATAATGTGTATGATTTGTTTTCTTTCATTTTTCCTTCTTCTAACTTCCCCATTTGTCAGGGTGTTCCGTTTTTTCCCAAACAAATAAATACTTTTGAATATTTCCCTTAAATTATACCCTGGAACACCCATTTTTCTATTTTCTTCCACCTTTCTTATTGCAGGGAGCATTTTTTCCCTAAGATGGGGCGGACGACGCAATCATCCGTTCGGCCCTGGGTTTTTCCTCCCTGCACAAATATGTAACACATAACCATCAGAAACCATGTTTTTTTTTTAAACTAGCAATATGCCAGCAATAGCAAGGGCAATTTTTTTTACATGTCGAATTTATTTTAATGTTAAATTTTTCTCAAATGTCAATTTTTTTCCCAATGTTAATCAAATCTTTCGCAATGTCAATTTTTTTGTTTGTTTTTTTCACAATGTCAATATCAGCGTATACATATATCTGTAAATCCCATAACCCTCCCCTCTGAACACGGGCTGACCTCACACCCACACTTCGATACGACACCACCAGGAGATACGAGGGGGTTTCAAGGACCACTACGTCAACACCCCAACCTCCAGTTCCGTTCCCGTTCGCGAGGACGCGAACAAATGAAGGAAGACGCTTGACAAGCCTCCCAGGGGTATGCACCCCTTGGAGTCCATCCCCCCGGCATCTGGCTAAATCCCCTAAATGGCAACCCTTGGAAAGCCGGCCCAACATCCATAAAACTTAGCAGGGACGGCTTGCCACTCTAAAAGCAGCCCAGTCCTTGCACAATAGTTACACATACCTACATACTAGTAACTGGGCCAACACATTGCTGACAACATAGCGCCAGAGGGTATAAGAAGGCATCCTAATGAGGTCAAAGGATCTCTCCATTGTCAGTGCTTCATCGAGACGGCCCGAGGCTACGCTGGTGTCAACGGAGGTGAGTCAGTCAATCGTGTTCAGAGTTCCTACTTATGTAACCTGTAACCCACAACTTGTAATACATTGTGAACATAATTTCATTCCCTACAAGGGACTCACAATCAGAATCACAGACCAATAAAACACTTGGTCCACACTCTACACACGCTTTACTGTTTATACGCCTTTTTACATCCCAACGCCCTTCCTTACTCCCGTCACGTAAAGACGTGACAGACGGTAGCCCAATAGCGCTAACTCAGGTACCTTTGTGTTTCTCGAGCCGGCTCGGCTGCCAGCAAGCAGCGCGTGCCACTCGGCTGATACGAACAGAGTCAGTTACATAATAAGCAGTCAGCTGAGCTGAGCGACCAGCACAACGACCCTTTGCAGCGGGTCCCATCCCTCCAAACACTATTACATTATTCATAGGAACGCCCCCTAGTTCCTAGCACACCACAACACTCTACACTGGTCAACTTACCCTGACAAGGGAAGCTACCCTTTTAGGCACCACCTTATAAATTAGTACAACAACTCTCCCTTTTAGATCCACCCCCAAATAAGGGATCTAAAACACAGTAATTGAATAGACATGAATTCCAGATAACACAGCAGGCTGTTGACAGGCCCTTCTCTTCCCGCCTGCCACTTCACTTCACTCCACAAGTTCACAGAGCTTGGACGCGAGCAGTACTTGCCACCACCTTCAAGTGCAACAAAGCCCACTCTGTTGCACAAATGATAGGCCTACTTCGTTATCAATACCTGATAACTTACCAACTTTTACACAGTAAAACTTAAATTTATTGTGCATTTTAGACCATCCTCCCTTTTCATCACTTTTAACACCTTAGCTTATTGACAATATATCATTTATGATACACATATCTTTCTGGGAGTTGTTGGGAGTCGTTTCACAATCTCTTCATACTCAATAACCACTGCTGCACCGCAATAATTGTTATTTCATGGAAATAATGCATTTTCCTTTACTTATGGATGCCATCTTGGACAGTCATGTGACATATTAGAAAGAAAATAAAGGGATTCTGCCTTTTCAATACTTATATTGAACCTACTCAAAGGTACATGTTTCGAAGGTAAAACTCCTTCTTCCTCAGCATGTACATAAAAATAACAAAGATAAAAAAAGGAAGCTTGTAGTTTAACGTGACCGTTAATCTTGAGATCATGAGCCACGGGACCTCCTTTTTACGTGGAATCCGAACCACAGGACATGGCATTTCACTTCGAAAATCTCACATGCATTGACCGGGAATCGAACCCGGACCGCCTTGGTGAGAGGCATACAGCTAGACCGCTGAGCCACCACGCCCCCAATAACAAAGATAAATTACCTTTATAAGAACATACGTTACATGGATAAAGATTTGTGAAATAAATAATATGAACCTCAATTACAGACATTATGAGTCATGTGACACCCGAAAGACAATCATGTGACTACGTTACCAACTTGAATAAAGAAATTCACCACACGCCTTCGCTACTGAACCCATGTACCATGGCCTCAAAAGGGAGTCGAATCCATGTACTTTGAGAAAGGAATGAAAGAATCATACAGTCTCTAAGGGAACGGAGAGAGATTTCCAGCCAGGATTATAGCCTAACATTGTGCAAGCGCTAGGGCCAGGTGTTCCTTAGATGAGCTCATGCCTCTTGACATTTATAAGGAGCCAGTCATGGATATTATTAGAACGAGTGGAAAGTTTTGACTGTAAGACGAAGAAGCTGGACTCGGAAATTGCTCTTACGTTGCAGGAATATGGCAACCTCGCTGCTGAGTCAGAACAGGAATAATTAAATTTAACCCGTTTACGAGTATAAAAATAAGTAAACAGATACAGTACGGTGAATCATTTTGGATTAGAGATTTTTGTGTAAAGATAAACCTTGTAAAAATTGCACAGGAAAAAACTGCAAACGCAAGTAGACGTCATTGGGGGTTCACCGAGACCCAAGGAGTGGGAGAATAAAAAAAGAACAGCACCACCCACACAGTTGAGGACGAGAAATTAATTAATATCTCGGAAATGCACGATCGATTTCTATGGACAGGAAGATTATTTTACGTTTGGAAGACGAGCTTTCTGGAGATACGATTTTTATAATTGTGCGACAATTAGTTCAAAAGTTGGTCACGAAAAGGACTAGAGTTTTATCTTTTTTTGGCTGAAAGGTATAAAACTCCTGGCCTCACCAAGCCAATCATGCAGTTATTCTGACAGCCCGTGAGGGGGTGTTACTCTGCATCAGTGCATGCAGTCTACGAGAGCCCGTGAGGGGAACGTCACGCTGTATCAGTACATGCAGTATTAGTCCGTCCAGGGGGGCGTTACGCTGGAGCATCATAATCATTCAGTCTACGAGCATTCCGTGAGCGGAAGTGCTGCACCACATCGTATACGCAGTATTCAAGAGCCCGTGAGGGGGACGTTAAGCTGTATTAGACATCGATCCAGAGCCTGTGGGAGGCTATGCTACAAGTTCACCGAGTGTAGACCAGTTACGATATAAGTACGCTACGCTGAGGGTTAGCAGTTCGAGACTTTGAAGAGTCCTAATTTATAAAGAACATTAAATATACGGACTTTAAAGCAATATCGCCAAAGTAAGACACAGCGATCAGTAGGGAACTTCGAGTTCCAGAAGAACACTAGTTCAATACAGTTACGAAGTTATAAGAACTCCAACAAATAAACGGCGTTACGTCTAGTAAAGACATTGTTAAAGACATTAAGTCCTGTAAAGGACAAGAATAAACAGTAATTACGATCGCGAAAGATAGAAGTTCAAGCGAAAGGAACTTAGGTTCGAAACCAGAGGGAAACGTACTCTAGTGAGAAAACGTCAAAAATATACGATAGACAGTATACGGTCCTCGAAGGGAGGCCAAGATATAGAAACTATAGGGTACAATAGACAGTATACGGTCCTCGAAGGGAGGCCAAGATATAGAAACTATAGGGTACGATAGACAGTATACGGTCCTCGAAGGGAGGCCAAGATATAGAAACTATAGGGTACGATAGACCACCATATATAAATAGAGGTGACGGCAAAGAAAAGACATTTATCGCCTAGTTAAAGCAGATAAAGTAAAGCCGAGTAATAGACAATAGAAGCGGTTTTGAGAGACTGAAACCAGTAGTTTTCATTGTAGGAGAGAGCAACTTTGAACGAGTAAAATCACACGTCCAATGCAGGTCGATAGGATTCACATCAGGGATCATCAACAGCCGACAGAAATTGTCAAAATCGTTGAGATACACCCGTGTGATAGGAGTGAAGTGTAAATATTGTAAGAAAAGAAATAAGAGTATCATTTTAAGTGTTTTAGGTAAAGTGAAAGCGTTTTATGCACAGTGATATGTGTTATAATATGTGTTCAAAACGGATACACCAGTGTATAAAAAAAATGTTGTCAGTGTTAAATATAGTGAATATGTGTCAAGAAATTTCTGTACATAAGATGAGATTGTACAATATGGAGTAGGTCAAGAAGGTGGGCCAAAATGTCACATCAAACGAGAATAAAGGTCAGAAAGCGACCTTAAACATGTAAGTAAAGATTTTCATTATGTTTTGGTGTCGGGAAAAATTTTGTGTACAATTCCACCGGAGTTTTGAGTAGAAGGGATGTTTTTAAATGAATAATAACTAAATAAGAACGCGATCTGAACGAAAATAAAGTTTTAAGAAATAATAAATAATTATGTGAAATAATAAATCCTGTAGAGGAAATGCATGGAATAAAATGTCAGTATTTAATGAATGTTATAAAAGCAAGCGTGATAATAATAATTATAACAAAGATGTTTACATAAAGGTAAATTTGAATTATATGAAAGAAATAGCTTTTGAGCTTTTGTAAGGAATGAAAACATGATGTAAATAACAAGGTAAAGAAATCTAAATAAAGATTAAATTGAATGATATAAAAATATAGAGCGTTGAAGCCTTAACAAATGTATAAGACATGATGCGAATGCATGTTCTTAAAAAGGGAGCGATTTATTGTCAACGGAAAAGATTAATATAAGAATTAAGATATGTATCAATTGTTACTATGAAATTTATCAGTTCTTTGGAAGACATTCGGCCGTAAAGTATGTGTAGCGTAATGGAACGCAATTAAATAAAAAGTCACGCTAGGAACGCGTAAAAGTTAAAGTACTTGGTAAATTACTTATGGAGGGTAGTTGATTGCAGTGAATTGAGATATGTTGTAAGTCCTCTAATTGTGACGTAGATCACGAGGCCATGTGTGTATTATTTAAAAGGGAGCTAATGTATGGTATTATTGAGCGTATGTCATGTAGGCCACGGCCGACTTTAAATCGTGTCTTGTATAAGTCCTCCAAATGTGGAAATGTTCCCGAGGCATGTTAAGAGATTCGAACCTAGAATCCTTTTGTTGTTAAAGCCCCTAATTATTCGTCGTAGAATGTGTATTAATCTTCCCAATCAATGAGGACCCTCTCATAATTAATAAATGCCAAGGTTACGAAAGTGGTTTATGAGCCAAAGAATATTGTTGAATGAAAATAAGCAAGTAAAAGCCAGGTCTCTCCACAGAACTGAGAATAATGTGAAGGTTTGTTTTAAAGCATTGAAGAGAGCTGCCACCGTAGGTTAGGCAGAGAGTCGCTTTCCTTGTCATAAATCACGCCCGAGTATAATGGCCTGACCCTCATAGAGCGAGGGTGGGTAAAAACCGTCTTGTAAGATGTATTAAATACACCGTGAGTGTTTAAAGTTGTTAATGACCCGGGCGTTGAACCGAGGTCCTTGTAGATTGATATTATCGCTTGCCAATTCAGATCGTAGTTTTCTTATGTGATAATGGTCTTATAAGACAAATGAATTAAATAAAATCCCTATTGTAATATTGTATGGAAAAGAAGGAATCCACGAGTTTTGTGAAGATAACTAGGTTTCGGGAGTGATCATAGTTTTTGACTTTGTCAAGTAATCTTTATAACTCTGGAGTACACAAATAGTTTTCCCGATCACCGTAGTGAATTTGCAAAACTTGAGAGAGATAGTAAATACGGAGAACATGTGATATGCCCAAATATTGAAGTGAATAATTAACATGTAATTTTAAATGTAATTATATATTTGTTTTGATGATAAGAAAAGATAAAAATAATTCTTGAGGTGTACAAAAATATGACACCATTATTATGGGAAAGTATCGAGCCAAAGAAGCTCGTAGTTATTTGGAACTTTAAGATAAGTACTTTATGGAAGTGAAAATAATTGTGAATTGTTGGTTTTAAAGAAAACCATGTGTTTTAATCTAATATTTGTTTTATTTTTATGCTATTCCTTGTTCACTTTGGACAAGTAGAATGATATTGGTCAGTAGTTTATGTGTTTATTTGTTTGTAGCGCCATAATTTTTGATTAATTAAATGTGTTAAAATAGGAGTTGATTTTGTTGTTATTTTTGCAAGTGTATCCTCTATTTAATCCAAAATATGTAAGTCACAGAGTGGGAGAACTTACCGCAGCCCCGAAAAATCCCGAATTGAGCAATGCTGGCATACTGTGATTTGCATATTTCTTGCTGCAAGGGCACACTACTAAGTTAGGCACTGTCTTGCGGAAAATTACTGCTAGTACCACAAGCAAGGGGGTCTGGGGCGTAAGCCCCAGGTTAGGTTTGTTTATGTATGTAAAACATTAATAAGATAGAATTTAGGTAACACTTCGGGAGTGATGAACTAAGTAGAAAACTAGTTAAATTAGTCGAAATATCTTGTGTAATGATGAATAATAATTGTAGGAGTGATGTGGTAATAGATGTTGTCTCCTCCGCTGACTATAACCCACCCACCTTCCCCAATTAATAACACGACTTATATAGTGAAATTTCAGTTGTGTCGTCCATTGTAGGCGTGGCTTATTTGACAAATAAGATATTGCCAACCCCACGTATACGGTAAACACAGCCGTGTGTTGTATGTTTTGAGTGGAGTGAGCGATGTGAGCGCGCTCGCTTATTTCTGTTTCTATAGGGACATCCTGAAATAGCTGCAACAGATAGCGCACAGGTACTATGTGGAATCATTTTGTTCTTTATTTCAAATAGCATTTAACAAATACACACAATTGACTGTTACAAACTATTTAAAATGAAAATTTACTGTATTTTCAACTCGTCATTCTTCAAATTCGATGTGTATAGAATTCCAACGGAAGGCAAATCAATTGAGTCCCACATAGAACAGTTACGCCATCTGGCGGAAAATTTTCGCATACGATATCCCTATTCTCTGGTGTTGCGATTGTTGATACTCGTATTCGAAGGGCAAAACCCTAATTCTATGTTATTAATGTTTTACATACAAAAACAAACCTAACCCCCAGACCCCCTTGCTTGTGGTACTAGCAGTAATTTTCGGCCTGGCAGTACCTAACCTAGTAGCAGACATAAATTCTATGTTATTAATATTTTACAAACAAAAACAAACCTAACCTTGGGCTTACGCCCCAGAGGTAAGAATAGTTATAAAAGAGCTAAAAAATAAATTCTGTGCTGGCATTGATGGCATCCCTGATGCAATTTTAAAGAAATGTGCAGAAAATATAATAAATCCACTTACGCACTTAATAAACAGTTCAATTCTCTCAGGAACTTACCCGGATATTTTGAAGTTATCAAAAGTAATTCCAGTGCACAAAAACGGTTCAAAAGATGAATTAGATAACTATCGTCCTATTACCTTACCAACTGGTATTGCAAAAATTGTGGAAAGAATTATGTATAAGAGACTGATAAGTTTCATAGAAAAAAATAAAATATTATCAAACTCACAACATGGATTTAGAACGGAAAAATCTACACAGACAGCAATTTACGAATGTAGTAATAGTATACTGAAATTAATTGACAATAAGGAACATGTAACTGGCCTATTCTTGGATTTATCGAAAGCATTTGATGTTGTAGACCATAAAATCCTCCTTACCAAACTAAATCAATATGGTGTTAGAGGTCTAGCTAATAAATGGATAGAGTTTTACTTAACAAGGCGTAAACAAATAGTAAGCTTGAGACACAAGGATGATGGAACCAAATTACTTAATGAAACATTGTCCAATGAGGGAATTATTGAATTTGGAGTACCCCAGGGATCGGTTTTGGGCCCACTACTCTTTCTTCTATATATCAATGATATAACACAGAACGTTCATTCACATAAAGAAATTTTGTTTGCGGACGATACAACACTCGTAATAAAAGGTGAAACTAAACAGGTCATACAGCAGTCTGCTGACTCCGTTACAGGAGAGTTAACCAAATGGTCACAAGATAATCGCCTCATAATAAACTATAAAAAGACAGTATGTCTAAATTTCCACACTATACAGAATAGGAATCCTGCGATGCCCAATATAACATTAAATGGTCATCAAATAGAAAATAAATCAGAAACAAAGTTTTTAGGACTATGGATACAACAAGACTTGAAATGGAATAATCATATACAATATCTGAATACTAAACTGAACTCTATGTGCTTTGTGTTACGTATTTTGAAAACCTGCACTAGCATGCACACATTAAGAAATACTTATTTTGCTTATTTCCATTCATACTTAAGATATGGGATCATATTTTGGGGTATGTCGCCAGATGTACTAAGCACGTTTAGGATACAAAAGAGGGCGATTAGAATTATGGCAAATGTAAACTCTAGAGAATCATGTAGACCTCTGTTTAAAGATTTAAACATTCTCCCACTGCCCTGCATATATATCTTTGAAAGTATTAAGTTTTTTAAAAAGAATTTAATGAATAAAGATGTTTTTCTTAAAACAAACAATGATGTTCATAGGCATAACACAAGACAAAATCAAAACATTCATATTTCACACACACACACAAGCATATATCAAAAAGGAACTTTTCACACTGGAGTTAAATTATACAATAAACTACCCCAGTATATAAAACTGGCCCCAAAAATAAAAACCTTTGATAGAATGTTGAAAGCTTATCTGCAGTGCCATTGTTTTTACTCAGTAGTTGAATATTTTAGCGTATAGGAATGATGGAATCTATAACTATATTTTACTTTTTTAATTTAATTTTAATACCTAGCTGTATGTTGTTGTATTTATAGAATTAAGTTTTCATATTATGATAATAGAGTGAGATGTAAATAGTTGTGCAATAAGATTGTATCTATTAAGATTTGCTATTATAATAAGTTATAAATAGTTATAATATATACCTGTTAGTTCTTTTATTTTATGCATGTAAATTCTGACGTGTCCTATATCAAAAATGTATTGAATGCATGTATTTGATCAAATGGAATTAATAAAAATCTATCTATCTATCTATCTACCTTACTTGTGGTACTAGCAGTAATTTTCGGCCAGGCAGTACCTAACCTAGTAGCAGACATAAATTTTATCTTATTAATGTTTTACATACAAAAACAAACCTAACCTGGGGCTTACGCCCCAGACCCCCTTGCTTGTGGTACTAGCAGTAATTTTCGGCAATACAGTGCCTAAGTTAGTAGCGGACATAAATGCCAGTAGTATCTAGCTCCGCTTCGTAAGCCAATAGTTTTTCACTTCGCTGGATTAACTATCTACGCTCCCGATTCGTAAACCAATAGTTTCTCGCTTCGCTCAATTAACTCTCTATGCTCTCTTAGCTCGCTACACATGACCTGTGTCGTGTAGTTTGTGTACCATGCATTGGCAACAGTGAAATGACGTCTCGTTAATAATTGAACACGCCCAATGCACATCCTTCAATAGCAGTTGAGCAACGACAAGCCATGACAATTGCCGTCGTTCGCCGTCGTTCAATGAACAATAAATAACTACTTACGTCACATATTTACGTGATTTTAGTACTTATTTCCTGAGCAGTATTGATAATGGACAGTAATTTCAATTGATAATGACTCCCAGAATATCAAATAAGGTATGAAAATCATACATTAGGTAAGAAACAGTGTAGGATCTTGGTTCATCACTCCCGAAGAATTACCAGAATTTATGCCCGCTACTAAGTTAGGTTAGGTACTGCCTGGTCGAAACTTAATGCTAGTACCACAAGCAAGGGGGTCTGGGGCATAAGCCCCAGGTTAGGTTTGTTTTTGTATGTAAAATATTATAAATACATAAATAAACACCGAGTTCACTTTAGAGAGTTCATAAATCACGTGCGAAATAGTACCAAACGCGTGGGGTTGGCATTACTGACTCAGTGAGAAAGATGGAGGTCAGAACTTCGATTTCAAATATATAAGTCGTGTTGCTATTTGGGCGGGATGGTAGGTCTATGACTGCGGAGCCAGGCGCGGGACACTGTTATGGGCGATTAGAACCAAAACAAAGACCGCCATGTGCGTTTTGTTTACTGTTTGGGCCCGCATGCCGACAACGGTTGCAGTACACTCCATTTTTAGTGACGTAATTTGTATTATGTTGGATCCAATACTAAATTGAATAACAAGTGAAAAGCGGTGTTATTAGAAATGGCGACAGCTACGTTCGCTATAAACGTGGGATAACATAATTGATATGTAGGGTAGGTTTTAATTGCTAAGATGTAAACCTTTGTCATAGTTTCTGTCGGTATAATTATACTGACTAATCAGAATTTATGGATTGTTTGTTTTTCGTGTAAAAATCCGAATATAGGTACGATAGTCTTGTACATATTGGACAGTATGTAATTTATTCCTGCCAAATGTACCAAACAATTGTTTTCATCTTGCTGAAGACTTCTGTCAAGTCTTTGTAAATGTGCAGGATCAGCTTTAGTTTAGTTAATGGTAGGCTACTTAAGTAGTTTGATATGCGGAAGGGCCTATCCATGTCCATAATTTTCCTATCTATGCTAGGCCTAATACTTGCATGCATGCAGCTGTCTCAATCAAATACTACAAGTACAGTATTAAAGACACAAAGTGACTTAGAATGTTTGTTGGCTCTAGAAATATATGTTAATATTGTTTGTGTACTTGCTTGAAGATATTAATACAGATACCCTCCAGCAAAATAATAGTAGGCTTTATTGACTACTTTGTTATCTTCCTTTTGGTCCTCTATTATGCTTAGCCTAAAGCCTGCAAGGTGTAGGCCTACTACATTATTGTATGTAAAAGCCTAGGAGTACAGTAGGGCTTCATTCAGTAGTGTACGTTAGCCCTTAGCTCCTTTTGGGTGCTGCTTCATTGTAGGTTTCAGTCTTACTGTGTTAGTAATCATCATTTTATATATGCAGCATGTCAAATTGTACCTCCCTATTTGATGGTGGAGCCTGCTAACATGCATTTTATAGCTGAGAGAACAAGGGTTGTTCTGGCATCGTAGGGACATTTTTCTTGCACTGAGGGTTAAAGTTCTTTTAGCTTGACCACCCAAAATATGTAGGAAAGTTAGCATTGTATTCCTGTGCATGACAATGGAGTTCAGTACCTAATATTTGTTCTGGGTGCTGAATAGCACCCAAATCTGTAATGGGTTCTTTACAGTCTAGCTGGAAACTATTCTCAATGAGTGAATGACAATTTGTAGTCCCAGGAAGAAAAAGGCTACCATGTTTTCGTCTCCCCTATACCTTGTAGACACACAACTCCCTAGTCTTACCCATTAGGCCTAGATACATGCCTGGACACAATTCTTGTTTGACCACCTCGTGTAGTGGCTAGCATTCTCGGTTCTTTCCCCTGAGGTCTGGGTTCGTTTCCTGGCCCTGCCCATAAAAGTAATTCTGGTCTGATGCTAAGCCTCATGTGGCAATCCTGAGGCGAGGTGGATTCGATTGCCACCTAGGCCATCTTGGAAGTGGTTTACCACGTCTACTGCAGGCAAATGCAGAGATGGTTCCTTATTTATAGCCACGGCTGCCTCCCTCCCAATCCTCACCTAAAGTACAAAGACACTAATAGCCTACAGTCACCATATTACAACAGGTTATCGTAAAAAAAAATACACACACCTAAGTACATGGGTCTCAATGACCACCATGTCCAAGCCCCTCAAATGTTAAAAGCAACAACAAAACAACTTGTGTTAAAAGTGGTAGTGCTACAGTGTTGCAAACTTCTGAACTATAAGAGAACCCCGGACAAACTTTTCTGTTCACAAATCTGTTTCAGCTTTATCACATTCGTCATTTGAGACCTTCTCTAGCTTCATGAAGATAAGGGGTAATAAATGAAACTAGTATCAGGCGCCCAGCCTACACTAGGACTGGGCAGAAGAGCAACTCGCGTGTGCTGCTCCTGTTCACAATCCTACTGCAAACAAACATTCCCCCACTCTGCCTCTGCTATATTGAAAGGAGGATTACCGACCATTTGCATATATGTGGTGTTGATTTACAATAATACTACTAAATGCATTGCATTTATCTGTGTAGGCCTACATTGAAATTTAATTTTTGCTTCGACTTGTGCTTTGGACATTTGCAGTTTATCTTCCACCCGGGGCTGGTGCAGTTTTCCAAAGAGGGTTTCCGAGGCTGGAGTTTGAGGTCGGGTGGCTTAAAACAGTGTGCCATCAACCATCCAAGTAGCCTACTGACCACATTCAAGATCTCATGTGTTTGTGTTCTCAACGAGCTTAACCATTGGTATTCACATCTCTGAAGGTTGTTTTCAGCTGCACAATCAAATGTTAAAGACAAAATGTAAACGTGCTGAAAGCGGTATTCAAATAAATGAAATCTGTCTTTCACAAAGTAATTATTTCTCGAAACCTACTCCTCATCCTGAATCCACATTACTGTATAGAATATGGAGGTTATATTGATCTCATGCGGTAGAGGAGGGTGGGGGTAGAATTTATGGGAGAATGAAATATATGAACATAGCATTTCATTGTAGCTACATTAGTGGTGAATAAAGTAACTGGCCGAAAACGCCCTTGAGCAGCATGGTTGGGGGGTGAGGAGGGGTTACGAATGTTTTGAGGTTATGATGGCACAATGAAGCAAACCTTAATTACTCTTGATTATATCATTTTTAACAGCTTTAAGTCATTATTAAGAACATTTCTATTGTATTAAAAGCACCGGTAGGCTTCCAAATAGTCAAATAAACGGAAAAAAGTTTTCGTAGATTTGGAAATCATACCAACATGTCACACCAAAACTCATCATTAGTATTTCATTTTTGGAACGATATCGCCTCCTGAGGTGCAATAACGAATGCTTTTGATTCAATGTCAGACACTGAAAATCTGTTCCGAACGTAGTAATGTGGGTTCATAATGATCACAGTCAAACGTAGTTACTTTATATGCGAGATTGGTAGCCATTGTAGCCCAAACATTGCCACGTGGACATGAAATTCTACGAAATTCTAGCCAATATAAGCGTCCAGAAAATTAGCATTGAGTGTCGTCTCTCTTATTATATGCTCCTTGTGCGGAGCAGTGAACACTCAATACTCAATCCTCTCCTGATATCCTCCCGACTATTAAATAAGGTAATTTCAGTTTTTAAAAATGTTTATACAAAGGATGGCCTAAGATGCACTGTTCCAGAGTTATGCCACCATAAGACAGAAACAGGCCATAAGCATAGCTTAACTTTACCACGTGAATGTACCATATGCTAGAAAAAAAGGTAAGTTCAAAAAATTGGCTCACCTTCATCAGAAATGTTATCAACAAAACCTTCTGGGTCTTCGAAGTTTGGCTCTTCTTCTTCATTAGTTCCATTCTTCTCTTGTTTATTTGCTTCAGCATTTTGCGCCGATTTATCACCGTCTTTCTTCTTGGCCATCTTGGAAACCTCGTGTTCAAAGGGTTTTTATCCAAAGACTGCAAGATAAACAAGCCCAGAAAATGTATGATAGTTTTTAAGCAGAATTTCGCCACCAGATGACTCTACCTACTGCTAAAATGGGTCCTTCGGCAGGGAACGCAATAAATTCCTGTTCACGTTCAATTGGGAAGTTGTGTGCTAAATAGGCATGCAATAACTCTTCGAGCATAAATACAATAGAATAGGACTTGGACCAATACTAACCAGGATCTCCGACATTTTGTCAATGCTATGGCAGTTCATGGAGACCACCAGGGCTAGATTTGTGACGTTACGCACCGGTACGCCGTACCGAGACCTCTTTTCGTCTTTGTTAACAGAAACTGTCTCCTCACTAATATTTTTCCTGAAGATGAATGGCCTACCACTCTCACTCGTTTTGACCCTTCAAAGTACCTGGAATCTTGGCTACTTCGGGGACGGTACTCCGCTCTGGATTCTGACAGGGAGTAGGCACACAAAACGAAAACATTTCTAAACCTTGGAATATTTTATAAACTGTGAGATAAATCATGTTTTACTTCAGTACCTTTTATAATAAATAATTGTTTCAGAAAACTGTCAAGACAAAATTATAAAACAAGAAATAAAAGATTGTTGGTGAACATGTGTGTATTGTCAAAACGAATGTAGTTAATTTTTTAAATTACGTAAAAAACTAAATTGAAATAACTTACATTGTTTGATTGGTAGCCTAGTTGGCTTATATTACAATTTAATATAGGCCAGCGGCTATGGTAAGAAAAATATTGCTACAGATGTTTCAATTTAATTTAAAATTGCAATCAAAATTTGATTGCTATTTTGTCCAGTGATTAATTTTTAGATGTGTTCATAAAAGCGTAAAAATATCGATTTTAGAACTCTTTAATTCAATATTCCATATTGCCCCCCTCCCACCACAATCCGGTAGTCCAGAGTACGGGAACCTCTATTTTTACAAATCAAGCACTGGAGACCACTATAAACTCTGCAAAACTAAGATCTTTCATGAACCTGACGATAGTTGTGTGTGTGTGCACTGTGTGATTCGACTTGTCCTCGTTACCATGTTGTGGAATGCACAAAGCGAAATAGGCCTATAATAGACTTATGTTTCAATGAAACGTAATCTCTTTATATACACAATGGGTGTGCATTATTAAATTAACTAATGAAATATAATAGAGTGTGCATTGCCACACTGCGCCTATACTGTGACGGGAGCAACATCTCGATCAGCTGACTGTGGTGTAAACAGAGGAATTCGTAATGGACGGTGGTAGGAGTAAGTGGGGAAATGCTTTTTAATGAGGGTTTTATTTACAGAAACAAGATCAAAATACTTACATGACGATTCAACCCTAACGAATTCGTTCGAACAATCGACTTCGTGTAGAAAAATAGACAGTGTTTTGATTTACATAGGCCTTGTTTGGTTTTTGTTATCTTAGAATGTAATATCTTTGTTGTTGTCGTTGGAGGCGATGTTGAGTTGTATTAATAAAATAGTGACTACCGTATATTAAAAATGATTTGGTATGGTAAATAACTGGCGACGAGACAGGATTACTGGCAATTTCAACATCATGTAAATAAGCTTGAAGAACTGTTGGCGCTTGCTGATTGTGATCACGTGGAGATTCGTAGCAGATATGCTTCACTTGTGGAACGCTACGAGAAGTTAAGATGTATGGATGATGAAGTATACAATGAGCTGCTGCAAAAGGAAAACCTCGAAGACATCGTGCTTGAAACAGAGATCAACAACAATTGCAGTGAGTACGACCTGAAATATTTTAAGGTTAGGGAAAAAAAGTGCAGGCCTCACAAGTTGGAGATCAAGCCGTTTCTGAAGCTTATACGAGTAAGTTAGTAACTGTTCACATCGTTCTAATCAGAGAACTACTACTACTACCACCACTAGAACTGGAAAAAAATCGATGGAAACGTGACATGCTGGATTGGGTTTTTGGCACAATTGACTAAAATACATGAAAGATGAAGTAAAATTGGTTTATTTGATTCAGTGTATGGAACCTGGTTCATGTGCTCAGAAGTTGGTAGAAAACTTTCCACCTTCAAAAGAAAACTACAGGAAGGCTATAGAATTGTTGAAGTCTAGGTATGGGCAGGATGAGTTACACATTGAATACTATATATAATAATGCATTTTATTAATCCCTTTACGAGTCAAGGACTCATATACAAAGGAATCGTACAGTTTTATATTGTTGGCGACAAATTACAATTCAATGTTTAGTTTACAAAGTTTTCAGTATGAAAATATATACAACATTTTGTAGCTTTCATAAGTTTTTGTACACAATGTTGTAGTCTTCTTTTGTCTTCTCAGATTTTGGAATTTCTTCAAACTGACATTTTATAATCATTCCACATAAACTGTTTTAGCCTCCTTTTAAAGATTGGTAGGCTAGGTGCAATTTTTATATTTTCTGGTAGTCTATTGAACTTTACAAAGGCTCTATACTTAATGCTATTACTGCCATATTGTTTGGAATTGATATGGAAAAGTGATATGTCATCTGCATGTCTAGTTTTGTAAGCGTGTAAATCAGATTGTTTAGTGAAGTTTAAATTTGTGTGGATACCTTTGTGTAGGATTTGATATATCAGGACATTTGATTTGATGTCTGCATTTAGGGCTACAGGTTGAATTTTACTCGTAATATAAAGGTGTTTGGTTGGTGTTAAAAAGGGTAGTTATAAATATTTCTTATGGCTCTATTCTGAATTACCTCAATTTCCTTTTTTAGGTAATTTGAGCATTTTATCCAAATTGTATTCAAATATTGTAAGTGGCTATGGATTAAGGAGAAATACACTTTCCTGAGTAGATATTTTGGGATATAGTAGCTCAATTTTTTTTATCATCCCAGCGGCAGGTGATATTTTTTTAACTAATGCATCAATGTGCTTTTGCCAGGAGAGATTTTCATCTATGTTAGGGAACTTTTATCCTTGGTGTTAATGAAGGATAGTTTAAGATCCATAGCCCAACTGTATGAGAGTCTGGAGGGACAGTTGAGAGCACTTCATTCCTTGGGAGTTACAAAGGAGAAAATACGCTGCAATGTTATTTCCACAAGTAGAGAGTACCTTACCAGAGGTTATGTTTAGAACTTGGGACAGGTATCGTGTATCAAAAGAAACGTCTACCAAGGAACCTGCCTGTTGCTTGATTGAATTGTTAGCCTTCTTAAAGACTGAGGTAGAAGGTGAAGAACGACTTAGGTTAAGACATAGTTCTTTTGAAGTTAATGAGAGGACGGATCGAGTTAAGCAAGACTATAGGACCAAGACCAAGAATAGGGACGTACCTTCAGCGGCTTCTTTAATTTCAATAGAGGATGTTTCAGTTAGTAAGGGAAACATAAATAACAAAGATACGGCTTGTATATTCTGTAGCAGAACCTCGCATCTTTCTCAAGACTATGCTGTGGCTATTGATTATTCTCTAGAAGAACGACAAGGAACGTTAAGAAAAAGGGAGCTTGTTTTAGGTGTCTACGACCGGGACATGTCAGTGTTAAGTGTAAGATGTTTGTGAAGTGCCCATTTTGCAAGGGGAAACATTACGCTTTGATGTGTGCGACGACAGCCTCAGATGAACCAAAAGGTGATTTGGTTCAAAAAACAGTTAGCATGATAGCAGGTAGTAATAAAGGACATGTGACCTATCTGCAGACTTCAGTTGCTAGAGTAGTTATTGGTGGATCCACGCACACAGTAAGAGTTCTGTGTGATAATTGATCGCAGAGAAGCTACATAAAGACGTCTTGTGCTAAGAAATTAGAGTTGGAACAAACTGGAAAGGTAACACTAAGTCAAGAATTGTTTGGAGGTAGGAAAACATCTCCTGTTTGTTTCGAGTCCTATCAAATAACTTTGCTGGGTTTGAACGAGGAAAACAGATGCGAGGTTGCAGTGTTAGGCTCTGATAGTATCTGTGGAGGTGCTCCCCTAGTTGATGCTCACTTGTTTAATTTATTGAGGGACAAGGGAGTTGTACTTAGTGATGTTGGCCAAGATAATGGTGGCAACAGTACTGACATACAGGTACTATCGCCTGCAAAAATAATGGGCCGTCTTGCCATGCGGGAGTTGAGTCTTCGAGCCATCAGGTTGGCATCACTAGGGGCGTTCTCAGGCGGGGAATGCTGAGAGCCTAGATTGGGCACCTGTCCTTGCTGGCAAAGGGGGAGAGGAGGAGAGCACCAACTTTGATTTTCTTTAGTTTCGCGCTTGGAAGATAGTTACAGATGAGACGGTGTTAATAAATTTCTGTATTGAAATGCCAAGTAACCCATTAATTGTTAAGTCACGTTAGAAAGGCACTGTTGAGTTTTACTGTGTGTGAAATTTTTTGAGAATCGATTTTTCACAGTTAGAGACTAAACGCATTTTAATAAGAAGAAAAAGAAGGAAATCGCAAACGTCCTAAACTAGTTATATTTTTAAGCATTTTTATTAATAAGAAATAAGTTTTGAAAAGTGTACCCATAAGCTACCTTAAGAAACATTAACAGATAAACAATAAATAACCCTACAAGAAATTTAAAAATAAATAATAACAAAGAGTAACTAGGGATCTCCCAAATAAAAGAAGACCTGCAGGGAAGAGGTGTCGATTGGCACCAGATAGAGGAGGAGGAAATATACCTGAATAGACAAACATGGAGAGCGCTCTTATACCGCACCCGGGAAGCTGGAGACGGTTAATGATAATAATAATTAACAATAGGATTGAAAGCCAGATAGAAACGGAGTTGGGTGAAGACCAGTTTGGTTTCAGGAGAAATGTAGGAACAAGGGAAGCTGTACTGAGTCTTAGGCTGATTTTGGAAGGTAGAATAAGGAAAGATAAGAGAACGTTCATGGCATTTGTAGACTTAGAAAAGGCTTTTGATAACGTTGATTGGACTAAATTGTTTGACATTTTGAAATCTATTGGAATAAAGTACAGGGATAGGAGGGTGATATACAATCTATACAGAAACCAGACAGCAGTCATTCGAGCTGAAGGATATGGGAGAGAAGCTGGTATTACGAAAGGTGTAAGGCAAGGCTGCAACTTATCACCCATACTTTTCAATCTTTACATTGAACAAGCAATGAAGGAAATTGGAGAAAAATTTAAAGTGGGAGTGAAGATTCAAGGAGAAATAATTTCAACTCTGAGATTTGCTGATGACATCGTCATCTTGGCCGACAAGCCTGAGGATTTGAAGGAGTTTTTGAATGGTATGGATTCCGTCTTACGGAAGGACTTCATGATGAAAATTAATAAATGTAAAACAAAAATACTGGAATGCAGGCGAAATAAATCAAAAACCTCTATGGAGATCAAATTGGCAGGTGAAAAGCTGAAGGAAGTAGGAGACTTCTGTTACTTAGGAAGCAAAATAACCAGTGATGGACGAAGCAGAGAGGATATAAAAAGTAGGTTGGCTCAGGCAAGGAAAGCCTTTCTACAAAAAAGGAATCTGTTGACATCGAATATAGATTTAGGTATTAGGAAGTCATTTTTGAAAGCCTTTGTCTGGAGCGTGGCGCTCTATGGAAGTGAAACTTGGACTATTGGTGCAGCAGAAAAGAGGAGAATTGAGGCGTTTGAAATGTGGTGTTACAGGAGAATGATGAAGATCAGATGGGTAGATAGGGTTACAAACGAAGAGGTATTAAGGCGAGTGGGAGGGGAGATATGTTTCTGGCGACTGCTAATGAAGAGAAGAGATAGGTTATAGGACACATACTAAGACACCCAGGAATAGCAAGCTTAGTTATGGAAGGAAGGGTCGAGGACAAGAACTGTAGGGGTAGACCAAGGTTAGAATATGTTAAACAGATTGCCTCGGATGTAGGGTGTGGTAGCTATGTAGAGATGAAACGATTAGCTCAGGACAGGGAGGCATGGAAAGCTGCATCAAACCAGTCAAAAGACTGAAGACTCAAACAACAATAATAATAATAGTAACTAGGGTATGTGTGTGAAACGGCTGGACAAATTACCATACCCGAGTTGCAATTAAGTTGAGAGAAGAGCACTAAATCTAAGATTGAAGAAAACACGAAGCATGTTTCATATTATAAAATATAATTAAATGAGAGGACAATTTTACATGCATGTTTAAAAGATGAACATAACATAAAATATAAACATAAAGAAAACAAATTAATTAAAATTAAGAAGCAAGGAACCCACAAGTGGGAAGGAGAAGTAAGTATTTACCCTTTTATTAAACGAAGAACAAATTATATTCCAGATCAGTAGAATTAGATCTCAATAAAATGTATTAATATCCACGAGAATCTTCGAAGTAATGACAACGTCAAAGCGTTTAGAGAATATTCCCTTCAAATAAATTGGAAGAGTCTTTAAATCAATTAATTATTCACGACCAACCTCAAATACGTGCGTACAGCAAGCAATTGCAAAATGACTGACCACAACTCGATTGGAAAAATTACCCACATTGTTTCCAAGAGAAACATGAAAAAATTAACAATCCCGAAGTTGTTTCCAGGCAACGGACGAAATAATAAAATACATATCATAAGAAGTGATATATTAAACAGAGTCTATAAGAGACCAAACTAAATGAGACGAGGAAAAGAAAATTAATTATTACGAAAATATTTTAAGGTTAGGGAAATTCCTCGCTCAACACAAAATGAGATCTGAACGTTACACAGCTCGGCACGTCAGAAATAAAAGATTAAACACAGCCCCTAAAATACATATAAATATATGTCTTACATCAGATTAAATAATTAAGTTGTTGCAACCTTCATTTCACGCTTAGGCCCACTCGGTTCTCCAAGCCAAGAGACTTACCAATAACAAAATATATGCCAACTGCACTAAGATAATTATTCAACAGCTCTAGACTGCAACATAAAAATATGAAGAATAATACCAACACAGTATACTCGTACCGACGACCAATGCACCTTTTCAGGTCACAAGTAGTTCCAATAACTTTTAACACATAACCAACCTTAAAAGAGATATACTCCTGTTGTAGCCAAACTTCATACATTACGTTTTCCTTCATGTCTACATATATAACCCGATGATATAGATTTCCCCACGGCGGACGATAAATGTACATCACGTAGTGATGAAATAATACACCAGAGATTTAGATCTCACATCTCTTCCTCTTGTAAGAATTCCTTCAACTTACTTTTGTTTTCGTCAACAACCGGAGACAATAAGAGTTCGTTCGGGCACGAACGGACCCGATCGGCAAGCTTCGTACACTTCAAAAATTAAGTTCCAACTTTTGCCACTAGGTCGAGTCATCTACTGGACAGAGACTCGCCGAGGTACAAACATGTCGAGGTACAAACATTCGCCACTAGAGCGAGCCATCGACAGTACAGAACCTCGCAGAAGTTAGCCGTTATACAAGTTTAGTCAGACAATTATAGGTACAGTGAAGGTCAGGATAGCACCAACAACCGCCCGCGGAGCGGTTTGGATGCGAGTTAATTTTATTAACGGGTCATCTCTCCCCCGCACAATGCTGGACAATAGGTAACGATTGTTCACAGTTTTATGATAAGGGGGGTAGGAAAAACACCGAAGAAACATGAGCTGAAGACATACATCAGTTCTCACATGACAACACCTTGTACACCAAACTGATCGTTCCATGATTTGATACATTCAAGTTTTTCATGCATTAGAAAACCTCCAACATGCGTAAAATTCCAACTCTTACTTGGCAGTAGTACAGTCCCTTTTTTATGCAATAAAATACAGAAATAACATCTTCATAGGGTGATGTAGACTCGGTCATACAGAAATAACGTCTTCATAGGTAGATGGAGACTCGGTCATCTTAGTGAAAGAGGTCATGGCTTAACATCACTATGTCCGGGCCCTGGACATTCGCAACAGTCACAACACTCTTCAATCCGGATGACGATATCGCCGACATTTGATCTGAAATGAAACCGTACTCCGACAGCAGTGGTCCATTTATATCTTCAACACAATTACTGATTTACATCAGCACGACAAGTCCATGGTTAAATAGGATTTAAGAAAAATTTGGCTAACAGAAAATACATCACTAATTTTAACTAATGTTTCCCCCATCAAAAGTTTTGAGATTCCTTGCTTTTACAAATTTAAAATACAACTTATAATCATTAATTAGAAACATCACAACCTCTCTTAACATGAGATAAATGCACTCTAAATATTTTCTTTTTCTGAGGGTCCTTTACAAGTAATGTTACCGGAGTGATAAAACTTATAATTTCACAAGGGCCACGGAATCTTGTGACTAGCTTCACAGATTCTTTAGAACCAACTTCCTTAACAGAAAAAATCTTGACAAAAACCATGTCCCCAATCTGAAGTGACGTAGGTTTACGTCCTTTATTATACCTCTGCTGTAGCTTCTCGTGTGCCACCTTCATATATCCTTTGGCTTTTTTTCAAACAGAACGTACGTTCTCATTCATGACTTTATCAGGCAACAATTGATTAATAGTCCACAAATTAGATATAGGGGAATTTGGGACGAAGGAGAACATTAAATTGAAAGGGGTGGTACGATAAGATTCATGCACCGCAGTGTTGAACGAATAAGTCAACCAAGGAATGCAACTGTCCCATAATCTATGGTCCTTATGTTGGTAAGCAATAGCTTGCCACGGTGGGTGAGTGGATAGCGTGTCGGTCTACTAACCCCAAGATTGCAGGTTCGCCCCTGACCGTGGTAAGTGATTTTTGAAAGGCGGCAAAAATACGATACGCATGTCATACGATGTTGGCATGACAAAGAACCCATTTGAATTCTGTAGGCCGAGTTCATAATGGCAAAATTAATCTCGGGAGATTCCGCCAGCACAAAGTTCCTCATTTCTCTACTAGAAAGCGCTATTGTGTTCAAGGAGATTAGATATCTAACATCTAACCTCCTTGATTTTCATAGTCAAGGAACTACGAAATTCGACATGCAAGCTACCCTCTGGGTGTCAAATAGCAAAGCTTGCACCAGGCACCTGAGGCCATACGATATTATTATTATTATTATTATTATTATTATATGGTAAGCAATTAACGCAACTCGAAGATTTCTGTTCACCCTCTCAGCATACGATCCTTTAGGATAATAGATAGAAGATATCACATGGGAAATGGATAACTCGAAACAAAAATTGCGGAAAACATGTGATGTAAAGCATTTCGCGTTATCTGATACCAGAAATTGGCAGGGGCCAAAAACAGCAAAAATTTGGTTAAGACATTTAATTACCGTTTCAGTGGTAGCTGAACGAGTTGGGAACAACCAGTTAAAACGACTGAAGCCATCCGTACAAAACGGTTGCCCAGTTTCGACAGCGGCATCGGGCCGACAAAATCCACGAACAATCTTTCCATGGGTTTATTGGAAAGTTGAGACGATAACATTCCAACCTTAATGTTAGGAGGTGGTTTAGCCAATTTACATGTCGTACAATTATTTACCAGTCTTCTGATGTCATCATCCATACCCTTCCAGATCAAGTTTTGCCTCACTTTTAATCTGGTCTTATATACTCCTAAATGTCCACCGATAGGAGACTCATGAAAGTATTTAAAGATCTCGCCTACTAAAACAGTGGGAAGAAAAATCTTAGGTGTTCTATCAGAACGGGCCAAACAACACAAGATTCCATTCCTTAAGGAATATGGTTTTACAACGTCACCAACCTCTAATTTTCTTATAATCTCACTTAGAACTGGATCTTCCTTTTGATATTCAGATACATCCCGAAACAACATGGGACAGTTAGACAGAATTACGTTTGACATGTTATGTTCCAAAATTGCGTTACACTTCACATTTTCCTCAACCTCAACATTAGTGTCACTATACATCTGACTTAAACAATCAGCGATGACATTGTCACTCCCTCGGATGTGACGTACAGAGAACTTAAAGGAAGAAATTCGAGTGGCCCAACGAGCTATTCCACCAGTTTTCCTAGGTCTGCCAAGAACCCAACTCAAGGCATGGTTATCGGTTTCTAACTCGAAGGGTACATGTTCGATAAACAACTTGAATTTTCAAGAGCAACCATGACGGCCAAACCTTCGAGTTCATAAACAGAGTAATTTCTTTCTGCATCATTCAGAGTGCGGGAAGTGTATGCAATAGGTAATCTACCTTTTCCATGGTCTTGTAGTAATACTGCACCAACAGCACTATTGGAGACATCGGTTTGCACAATAAAGGTTTTGGAGAAATCAGGGATGGACAAAATAGGTGCATTTATCAAAGCTCATTTCAAATCTTCAAATGCTGCTTCTTGCGAAGGACACCAAACAAAATCAACTCCCTTCTTCCTCAACATATTTATAGGAGCAGCACGCTGAGCGAAATTGTTAATGAATACGGAAATAGTTCATCATACCGATGAATCTTGATACACCTTTAACATTCTTGGGGGGCTTAAAGTCACGAATTGCTTGGGTTCTCGAATGATCCACAGAAATTCCAGACGATGTTACGATATGTCCCAAAAATGAAATCTTAGGTTTAGCAAAGGAAACTTAAGATGGTTTTACGGTAAGACCAGTTTTCTTTAGACGACACATAACCTCACTAATATGTTCCAGATGATCATCAAAGTTCTCACTAAATATGACTACGTCATCTAGATAATGATACACAAACTTGAACTTGATTCCATCAAATACCATATCCAGCAAACGGCTTAGGATGGCTGCACCCGTGGAGATCCGAAATGGTAAACGGTTAAAATGAAAGAGATTCCTGTCAGTGGAGAAGGCTGTTAGATGTTTAGAATCCTCAGTTGATGGAATCTGAAAGTACTCACGATTCAGATCTAAAATCGTATACCAGTTAGCACCCCTAAACCATGCAAAGCAAGATCTCAGATCAGGAAGCGGGATGGACTGCTGAATAACCTTTTTATTAAAAGTTCGATAATCAACTACTGGGCGAAATTTACCGTCGGGTTTGGGCACCAGGAATATAGGAGACGAATACGAGGAAGTAGACTTACTAATGATCCCTTCATCTAACATCTCGTCGATTATCTCTTTCAAGATTTTCATCTTTGGAGGGGCTAGTCTATACGGTGGCGAACTGACTGGAATATTATCAGAAACATCAATCTTGTATTCCAATAGATTGGTCACCCCTAACTTTTTCGTCAAAACCTCAGGGAAGGATGAACACAGTTCACGAAGTTTATCAGCTTGTTCAGGTTTTAGATTTTCAAAATTAAGCTCCTCAATGGTGTCAGAACTAGATATAACTTCGGAGGAATTCACTCCGGAAAAACTAAGACAAGGCTTGAAGTTTAATTTTAAATTAGGCTTGAAACGAAACCAACATGACCTGATAACAACCTAACATGAGACAAAAATCAGCACCCATAATAGCATATCGCAAGATAAATTATTTGCAACCCAAAAATCATATCTCCAAGTGAAATCTAAAATGCGGATCTTTAAGTTTACCAATCCTAAAACTTCAAGACTAGAACTGTTCGCTGACACAAAATTATTCGGTTCTTTAATAAGATTTCCAAATTTGCATACTGACCTCATATTTTCAAACCAGTTTTTTACTTAAAAATGATTTCACACTACCCGAATCGATCAGAGCAGTAACAAGTTCGTTATTTACCAAAATATCAATAAATGGGGAACAATGTTTAGAAACTTCAGAAATGCGATTACATAACCTCACTTTAGGTTTGAGACTTCTGGCATCATCAAAATAATTATTTACCTTCATAGAATTTATTTTAGAACTATTTGATGCATGACAATCCGAAGAAGTCTCCTTACGAATTAGTCATTGGTTATGTTTAGGTCTTCTCGTACACCATTTAGCAATATGTTGAAATGATCCACAAGTATCACATCTTCTCCTGTTATTCGATGTGCGATTACTCGAATCGAAGGAATTTCTATTTTGGAAACGAGGGCCTTGCGAGCTATCATAACGGAAAGGATTTCCATAATCCAGAGATTGATTAAAATTAAAATTAGGTGGAGGAACATCGGCAACTCTCAAGGAATCGGAGTGTTTGATAATACCCGAGTTCAACACAAATCTGTTTAAATCAGAGAAATTTATGGGAATACTGCATGTTGTCAAATATGACCTGCTTTCTGGATTAATCCCTTCCAATATAGAAGCCACAATTTGTTGTTCACTTAATTGCACAGAAAAAAAAACTCTAGCATACGACTTGATATCAGTTACATAATCATTTAAAGACTCTTCGAATCTCTGAACTCTATAGAAAAAATTATGCATCAGCATACTCAAAGCACGACTAGGAATAAATGAACTTAATATTTCACGATGGAATCGATCAATGGAATAACAACCTTCCATGGCTACAATTAACTTTTCTCTTAATAAACCAGAGGTATAAGGAAAGATCAGGTTGAAAATTTGACTGTCAGAACACCCAAATCTTACAGCATTGTCTGTAAGTTCAATAAATTGCTTTAAAAATTTAATTAACAGGTTAGCATCGTTACCGTTGCACATCTCTAGATTTTGGATGCAAGCATTTAAGGGATGAGGTACACTACCAAACTTAATTCCCATTTTAAACTCCACACGAGGATTATTATTTACATTAGATGACACATCATGTTCAAAATTCATAGGATTAATAGGATTTTCAGAACATAGGGGCGATAATCTTTCACCATTTGACCTAGCATTTGATAAATTACCTCTAATCTGGTTGCTCGCAGCACGAGAAATAGACAAAGGAAACATTTATATCATCAAGATTTTCAAGGTTATGACGTGATGAATTCGATCCTGTTCTGACATTGCTACACTCAGACCTAACCTCGGATATTCTGCACGCACTTGGATAGTTTTCCTGATTATACATAGCTGCAGATTCACTATGATTCGACAAAGATCCACAAAAACTTCCTAAATTGCTTTCAACACTGATATTATGCACAAATTCGTTCAATCCACTAATATAAGAAACCCTTTCATTTGCTCACATAACAGGGTTAACACTCGCACTCTCACTATTATTTGGGAATAACGCAAAAAAAATCAACAAGCTTAGCACGAAGAGAAATTAATTTTAAATGGAATTCAGGATCTATTAAATCACGAAGGCGATGGTACCAATGTAAACAGCGGACCTTAAATCTGGTAAGTTGAGAATTAGACGGAGCACAGTCAGAGTTTAATGAATGAAAAAACACAATTAAATTTTCAACAGATGGTACAATAAGGGACTTTTCTAACGTCCAGTCAAATTTCCTCCAGGTTGGTACACGTACAGGATTATCCGTAACTGCATTCAGTAATATCAGATCCTATTCCCTATTTCCAGAAAGGAGTTCATAAATAATTTCTTCTTTAGTCAAACTGTAAGCTGCCTTAAGATTCAGTTGCTCCATTTATAGTCGACATGAAACATAAAATCACATAGGATTAATACAAGATTTTTCAGAATATGTAACCCTTTTATGCCTATGCTTTCTCCAAGTTAAGCCCAGTACCCATTCTTTCAACAAAATAAAAAGTGGAAACAAAACCACGCTCTGCTACCAAAGTATGTACCCGTAAGCTACCTTAAGAAACATTAACAGATAAACAATAAATAACCCTACAAGAAATTTAAAAATAAGTAATAACAAAGAGTAACTAGGGTATGTGTGTGGAACGGCTGGACAAATTACCATACCCGAGTTGCAATTAAGTTGAGAGAAGAGCACTAAATCTAAGATTGAAGAAAACACGAAGCATGTTTCATATTATAAAATATAATTAAATGAGAGGACAATTTTACATGCATGTTTAAAAGATGAACATAACATAAAATATAAACATAAAGAAAACAAATTAATTAAAATTAAGAAGCAAGGAACCCACAAGTGGGAAGGAGAAGTAAGTATTTACCCTTTTATTAAACGAAGAACAAATTATATTCCAGATCAGTAGAATTAGATCTCAATAAAATGTATAAATATCCACGAGAATCTTCGAAGTAATGACAACGTCAAAGCGTTTAGAGAATATTCCCTTCAAATAAATTGAAAGAGTCTTTAAATCAATTAATTATTCACGACCAACCTCAAATACGTGCGTACAGCAAGCAATTGCAAAATGACTGACCACAACTCGATTGGAAAAATTACCCACATTGTTTCCAAGAGAAACATGAAAAAATTAACAATCCCGAAGTTGTTTCCAGGCAACGGACGAAATAATAAAATACATATCATAAGAAGTGATATATTAAACAGAGTCTATAAGAGACCAAACTAAATGAGACGAGGAAAAGAAAATTAATTATTACGAAAATATTTTAAGGTTAGGAAAATTCCTCGCTCAACACAAAATGAGATCTGAACGTTACACAGCTCGGCACGTCAGAAATAAAAGATTAAACACAGCCCCTAAAATACATATAAATATATGTCTTACATCAGATTAAATAATTAAGTTATTGGAACCTTCATTTCACGCTTAGGCCCACTCGGTTCTCCAAGCCAAGAGACTTACCAATAACAAAATATATGCCAACTGCACTAAGATAATTATTCAACAGCTCTAGACTGCAACATAAAAATATGAAGAATAATACCAACACAGTATACTCGTACCGACGACCAATTCACCTTTTCAGGTCAAAAGTAGTTCCAATAACTTTTAACACATAACCAACCTTAAAAGAGCTGTACTCCTGTTGTAGCCAAATTTTATACAATACGTTTTCCTTCATGTCTACATATTTAACCCGATGATATAGATTTCCCCACAGCGGACGATAAATGTACATCACGTAGTGATGAAATAATATCGGGGAAAGGAGATTTATCTGGCCTACGGCCAGATAATCCCCGTTTTACACCAGAGATTTAGATCTCACATCTATTCCTCTTGTAAGAATTCCTTCAACTTACTCTTGTTTTCGTCAACAACCGGAGACAAGAAGAGTTCGTTCGGGCACGAACGGACCCGATCGGCAAGCTTCGTACACTTCAAAAATTAAGTTCCAACTTTTGCCACTAGGTCGAGCCATCTACTGGACAGAGACTCGCCGAGGTACAAACATGTCGAGGTACAAACATTCGCCACTAGGGCGAGCCATCGACAGTACAGAACCTCGCGGAAGTTAGCCGTGATACATGTTTAGTCAGACAATTATAGGTACAGTGATAGTCGGATAGCACCAACAACCGCCCGCGGAGCGGTTTGGATGCGAGTTAATTTTATTAACGGGTCAAAAAGAAAAAGACAAACTTAAGAGCATCAAAACCTTAGTAATTTTAAAAGCACTCACGTTAACAGGAGGTTTGTTGCATCAAATAACAGAACTTGAAGCGATGCTTGTGTAGCAGAGAATTTTTAAAAATGATTCAATATACCGTAAGCTTCTGATTCGTTTAGCATGGATAAAATCAGAGGAGGCAATTGTTAGCAGCAAAATCTTTTTTATTATTCATTATCAATAAAATATTAAGCAACAGAAAAAACATCAATAAAATATTAAGCAACAGAAAAACATCAATAAAACATTAAGCAACCGAAAAACAACAGCTCATTAACTTTATTCCCACATCAGTTTTTATAATTAATAATGACAAATCCCAACCCAAATCAACCGAAGCCACAGCCTCACTCTCATTTCTTGTTGTCTTAAACTAAGACACTTTCTTTGTAGCTCCATAAGATGCTTTTTAGTGTCTCAAAATCTTAAATCATAAATTAAATATCTCAAAAGTAAGACAGAATTTCAATATGTGTCTGAAATAATTTTTTATCCAGACACTAAAAAGCATCTTGTGCGAAGCGTCAAAGAAAGTGTTTTAATTTAGCCACCAAGAAATGTCAGTGCTTTGTAGAAAATAGACGTCTATTCGTCTTATAGACGTCAAAATTATACATTTTCAGCAAAAATTAATTCTTTCAACCATGTTTGAAAAAATAAATATTTAATAGCCTAGGTTATAAAGCAACCTAGCTTATTTATATCTTCGAAACATCTAAGCTTCAGATAACTCTACCCTGCAACATGGCACGGGATTAGGCTTATGAAGCGGGTTATGACTCGTCATTCTGCGATGTGATGATTTTTGAATAAGCATGAATAAGTTTGTCATATTGTCATAAAGTCTAACCGAGGCTAAGTTAAGTTATTTTTTGCAATTTTGAAAAACTATTGCTACTTTGCCAGAAACGTAAAATTTAGCCGTCTCTTAGACGCTTATTTCCATGGGAAATTTAGTAACAAAACTTAACACTGGTCATACCAGGCAATCACAGATTAAACTTATATCAGTCAACAAAAAATTGTTTTTATTTAATGAGTAATTACTTCAACCAAAAATGTCGGTCAATTTTAAACATCAAGCTTTTCTTCAATGAGTAAATTATTTCAACCGAAAATGTCAGTCAAATTTAAACTTGAAGCATTTTTTTCAATGAGTAAATAATTTCAACCGAAAATATCAGTCAAATTTAAACTTAAAGCGTTTTTTCAATTAGCAAATAATTTCAACCTAAAATTGCAGTGAAATTTAAACTTAACACAAGTTCGCTCTTGTGTTACTGAGCCACTGTCAGCCTCTTGCCATTAACAGGTGAATCCACACTCCCCCCCACCCTCTCCACCCTTACCTATAAGGACAGCTGCCTGGAGAAGTATAAATTCTGTCCTAAAACTTCCCCATACGGGAGAACGAAACGCATCAGGCGAAAGCCTGACCAAAATAACTACTGTGATCAAGAAAATTAGACTGAAACGGTGCGGGGGTATTGGGCATGAAATACGTGACTAGAAAACCAATATAGGGAGCAATGCATTAACAATTTTTATTCCTAATAATAAATTTATAATGAACAAACAAATTGCACTTAAGTGCTTATTACAGAAATTAACAATTATAAATGTAGCAAAGTGTGAGGGCCTGATTACAGAACCCAGATTATAGAAAGGTCCATGAAAGGCTTGCTTGATTGGAGAAAAGTTGAGCTTAATATGAAAAAATGCAGTTTATAAAAAGAGAGAACCATAAAAAATAATTAAGAGTGTAATAACTGGTATGATATAAGCTCCTTATAAAATTAAACTTATCTTTGAAGAGAGTTGAAGAGAGTTGAAGAGAGATGAAGAGCCAGCTCCTTAAAAAGTTCCAGCTAGCACATGTTGAGTTAAAAGTCTTCACGGTTTTCTTGTAAGGAGGCGTACATGGCCTAGAGTTATGTGCACCATCGATAAAATGTCAACTTTCTTTTCTTGCGCAGGAATGACATTTATAGTTTCCAAGAGCTGATCCAGAGATGTTTCGAAGGACGATTCCAAGTATCCCCTCTAAGGTGAAGTTGAAGAGTACAGCGGCTGGCAATTATTCTTGCCATCTTGAGCAATACGTCATGGTGCAGATCTTGTGACGTAGCTGCTCGCTAGCGTAGATATCAGCGGTGGTGTCATGAGAGGTAGCGGTGACCAGCGGGTTGAAGTGATCAGCAGTGGTGAATCAGAAGTGTTGAAGTGGGTCAGAAGTGGCGGTTGATCCGAAGTGATGAAGAACGCCAGCAAGCGGCGTCTTAAATAGGGACCATAGAACTCTCTCGAAGTTTGGAGATCGCCCGACCAGACAAAGTCCTGCCATTGGTCGAACGAAAGTCAGGGTGATGTCAGTCGACACTACTCAGCAGACAGTGGATCAACCAGTAGATGTCTGGTATGTCGTGAGTGAGGACGCCTGAGATAGCGAGACTGAAACACTCGAGGTGAGAACTATAATATCTATGAATAAGTGATTGATAACAAGATTATGCATATGGTTTAAGCAATTAACAATTGTAAATAAATAATTACCATTCGGGGATCTCAGTAACAATAAATAAAATTTGACCGACAAATGGGCCAAGCTAAACATTGAAAGTATCACAAAAGTGATCATGCTCCGAGAACTCCGAATGAAAACAAACAAAAGAATCAGTCAAAGCAAAACATGGATAACAGACGAGGAGAAACTAAGACTCGAAAGGCAAAACAGAAATAGAAGAGATGGGTCTAGTATAACGACCTTTACTAGTTAAAACATCAACAACTCTGACACGTTTATCACGGCCAAAGTGGCAGTGAATAACTCTACCTAGGTTCCACACGAGAGGCGGAGATGGGTCTCGAAGAAGAACCATGTCCCCCACTCGTACATCTGGTTGAGGAAGCCGCCATTTCTCACGCCTATTTAGCAAGCTGAAATATTCTAACTTCCATCGGCGCCAAAAAGAACAGCGCAAAGATTCTACTTTTCTCCAAAAGATAGACAAGTTAGGATCACAGCGTCGAACCAGCAAAGGCGGAGTAGCAGCAAGCGAACAGCCAATCAGGAAGTGACTGGGTGTTAAAGGTAAAAGATCCTTAGGATCGTTTGAAAGAGGGGTCAGAGGTCTGGAATTTACAATACCTTCAATTTGAATAATCAAAGAGTTGAATTCCTCATAAGAAAGTATGGTAGGACCAAGAGTTTTCTTAAGCTGTCTTTTAGTAAGTTTGATGCAGGACTCCCATCGGCCCCCATGATGGGGAGCATAAGGAGGGGTGAAATGCCATTTGAAATCTTTAGAATAGGAAAAGTTGGAAATTTTTTCTTTAGCAGAAGGGGAGCTTAACACTTTTTTCCAGAGATCAGAAGCGCTTACAAAAAATTTTGCATTATCTGAAAAAACTTCAGATGGAACACCCCTTCTAGCAGCAAATCTAGAAAAGGCGGCCAGAAAGTAGGATACAGAAGCGTTCGTAACCAACTCAAGGTGGATAGCTCCCGTCACCATACATACAAATAACGAGATGTAGAGTTTACCTAAGCTTTTGCGCTTAGATGAAGAGGGATTGGTCTGATATATGTAAGGACCTGCGTAATCAATCCCAGTAAGAGCAAAGGGCTTACTAGGTTCTGAACGAAATGGAGGTATATTACCCATAATCTGCGTGGCGGGCCTTGGTTTAACCTTGAAGCAAGGTATACACTTTTTGACAACAGAAGAAACCTCATGAACGCCATTGATGATCCAGTAGAGTTCACGAATTAGACAGAGCAAGGTGCGAGTGCCAGCATGAAGGTGTTTATAATGAAACTTTTTTATTATAAGGGTAGTGATAGGATGCTTTGAAGGAAGGATGATGGGATGCTTTTTCCCATCCTCACAACTAGACATAGCTAATCTTCCACCCACACGTATTATGCCGTCCTGGTCTAGAAAAGGAGTGAGTGGTGAAAGCCTGCTAGACTTGGGTAAATCTTTACCACTTATAAGAGCTTGCTTTTCAGGAGCAAATACTTCCTGCTGAACAAGTAACAAAATCTTGCAAGTAGCAAATTCTAACTCTACTCTGGAAAGAAAGGGTTGAGGCTTCAATGGTTGATCAATTACTAAATATTTCCATCGGAAGATATAAGACACTACACGAATCAATTTATCAAATGAAGAGTATCTATGAAAAAGGCTAGTAGAAGTAGAAGTAAGATGCGACGTGACAGGGTCATTACGGGCATCAGGTATTTCTTCTGCAGATTGATTAGCTAAGCGAGGCCAGCAAGATGATTCCTGACTTAGCCAAGGAGGACCATTCCAGTACAGGTCTGAAGAAATCAATTTTTTAGGCGTGCAACCACGTGATATTATATCCGCGGGGTTTTCACGGCTAGGAACATGTCTCCATTGTTCAGAATGAGAGACTTCATGAATCTTAGAAACGCGATTTGCCACAAAGGTATTCCAATGAGAAGAAGGCTTGGAAATCCAAGCTAATACAATAGAAGAATCGCTCCAAAAAATGTGCGGGAAGATTTTAACTTTAAACTGACATTTAGTTTAGTAGCTAATTCTGTTGCCATTAAAGCAGAGCATAATTCTAATCTCGGCAATGATACTATTTTAAGTGGAGCAACCTTAGATTTAGCGCACACTAAATTAGAAAATCCAGGGAAAGTATCTGAGGAACGTCCTACTATGTATGCACAACAGCCATAAGCTCGTTCTGAACTATCAGAAAATACATGCAGGTCATACTGCTGGTATAAGGGATTAGAAATTAAAGGGCGGGGTATAGAAACCTTGGAGAGTTCCAGCAAACTGCTGCGATACTCTAACCATTCTTCTACAAGAGGAAGGGGGAGATTTTCATCCCAGTCTGATTTTAATGACCAAAGCTTTTGCAAGAACATTTTTGCAACAATAACTATAGGAGCAATATATTGCAAAGGATCAAAGATCTTTGCGATTTCTGACAGAACTTGTCTCTTAGTTACAGGGGGAGATTCTGACAGATGTACCTGATAAGAAAAGGTATCAGAGGAAGGACACCAAAAAACACCCAATGCTTTTACGGCTGCTTCATCAGTAGGAATGGCAACAAATTCATCAACTGGGACCTCTGATGAAAATTTTGATATAAATTCAGTGGAATTTGAAGTCCATTTATGGAGCGGAAAACCACCTCCTAGGAGTAGGGATTTCAAATCTTCGCACACAAGGAGCGCTTCAGAAATATTAGGGAAAGAGCACAAGAAATCGTCGACATAAAATGCCGTTTTTAATGACTCAGAGGCCAAAGGATGATACAGATGACCATCTTGCTCGGCTAACATGTGGAGAGACCGAATCGCAAGAAAGGCTGAAGGCTTCAGGCCATATGTCACAGTCTTCAATCTAAATATCTTTATGGGTTTGGAACTCTCATCGCGCCACAATATTCTTTGCAGATCTTGCTGCTCAGAATTTACGAGAATCTGCCGATACATCTGCTTAATATCTGAGATTACAGCAATAGGAAACCTTCGAAAATTAAGCAAAACAGAGGTGAGATCTGTTTGAATCGCGGGACCACATTGCAAGGTATCATTTAAAGAGATTCCATTGGAATCTGGTGATGAGCCATTGAAAACTACTCTTATATTGTCTTGTGTTAAGGAATTTTTCCATACCGGATGATGATTTAAATAAACTATTTCATTTAAAGGATGGTCAATTTCTTCTGATTTAGAAATTACCTCCATGTGATTGGATGATTCGTATTCCTCCATAAAGGAAGCATACTGAGTTTTGACAGAAGCATCTTGTTTGAACCGATTTTCAATAGCAAATAGTGCCCTAAGTGCTCTGGAATGCGAGCCCGTAATGGCGGGAGGATTGGGAATACGTGGAAGAGTTACTATAAATCTGCCTTCAGTATTACGGACAGTGGTTTCCTTATATAACTTTTCACAAATTTCGTTAGAAGAAGAAGAAGAAGAAGAAGTAGCCTGAACATTCTCAAGATCCCAGAACTTGGTTAGCTCTTGGCTCAAATCGGTACCAACAAAATAACAATTCGATACAGTTTGAATAGGATTACGGTATATTTGGCCAGTAGCAATCCAACCAAAATCAGTTTCGCGGAAGAAAACATTAGGAGCAAATTTTACTTTATTGGAATGAAGACATTGCCAAAATACGCTTGAGCTGAAAAGAAGCTCTACGGGTGAAGCTCTGTTGAAATGAGGGTCAGCTAGCTGGACAAAATTCGGGATATTCCAACTTTGAATGGGATAAGAAGTGCCAGGAATATTGTTGCCTATAGACTTGACAATCAAACAATCTAATTGCAACTGCGTACCAAGATTATTAGAGTCCTTAAGATCCACTTTAGCAAAGCTTAAGGATTGTGATTTAGAGCAGTTTATTCCTGTAACCTCTATTGAGGTAGGATATTTTGGAAGGCCTAATTTTTGTACCAACGATTCATTAATAAAATTGTTGGTAGCGGCATTATCCAATAATCCCCTAACAGATACCCATTTTCCGTGAGAATTTTTCAATAGAACCTGCACGGTAGATAATAAAACCTGGACTTTGCCAAGCGAGGTAGAACTTTGAGCATACGACTGCGCACTATTTTGAGAAGTCTCCGAGTTAGACTTGGTATTGGAACTGCTTGGTCCTGATAACCGTGGTCTTTCATGCCTGTGCAAAAGTGAATGGTGTCTTGCCCTACAATGAAAGCATAAACGTTGTGAACGGCAATTGTTTAACATATGCGTTCCTGACAAACAGTTGAGACAATGTTTTTTGTTCGTAATGAACTTTCGTCTTTCATCTACTGATAAAGATTTAAATTCATCACAATTGTATAAATTATGCGATTGCTGACACAGACCGCACGTTTGCATTTGGTTAGGTGACCGAGCATCAACAGGAAGAGCCTGTGATCTTAAAATTCTTTGATTAGAACTGCTAACCTTATGTTTTGAGAAGGCTTTTGAATCTGAACTACTAGTTTTTTGATTAGCTATGGCGGAAAAGACTTGGCTTCTGGCCTTCAAAAAGTTAATAATCGCCTCATAAGTGCATTGCAAATTCTGGGAAAGTTCTGTTTCCCAGGCTTTTAATGTATTTGCATCCAATCTTGCAGAAATGAGGTGAACTAGAAATAAATCCCAGTGATTTACAGGTTGGTTTAAATTGGACAATGCTCTGACGTGTAACTCTGCGGTGTCAATCAACTTACGAAGTGATAAACTGTTATCTGCTTGCACGTTAGGTAACTCGAATAAGCTTTGTATATGGCGTTGAATAGATAAACGAATGTTCCCATATCTATCCTTAAGAAGATTCAGAGCAACTTCATAATTATCACTGGTCAAAGAAAGTGCTTGAATTAGGTTAAGTGCGTTGCCTTGAACTGCCAGACGCAAGTAGTGAAATTTTTGTATTACTGGTATAGAAGTATTCTCATGTACTAAAGAATTGAATAATTCAAAAAATGGTTCCCATTCTATGTCTTTACCAGTAAATTTGGGTATTTCTAATTTGGGTAATATAATGCGTGAAGAAGATGTAGAAGATGCTGCAGAAGTTTGATCTTCTTGTTTTTCTTTTAAAGTTAAAGCCCTAATAAGCTGTTTAGCTTCAGCAAATCCCTGATAGTATAATTTTTCAACTTCCAACCTATCACTTTGCTGGTCCGGATGCTGAGTTTCTATACTGCATTGTATCTCATCATATTTCTCAAAGGCTTGTTCATAATTCTTAAGCCTCTGCGAAATTATGTCAAGATTATGCTCTTGGGGTTCGAGTTCCGTTAAGAAAGTACGAAACCGTGTGAGCTTGCCCTTACAAGAGGCTCTGGAGTTGCTAAGTTTTTCATCAAGGTTAGGCATATTACAAGTTGTTTGTTACTCACGTCAATATTGTGACTTCGAGTACTGGAAGTCTGAGGATGACAGCTTGCTATGTAGTAAGGTTTAGTCTGATGCGGAAGAAACCGGCTTAGCTTACGTTTCTCTCCTCTGCCGCACGTGTGCTTTAAGCTGAAACGTACAATGTGAATTAGTGTTGAAACACAATGAACAAAAATTGTTAATGCAAAATTCACAATATTAAACTTATATAGGGATCCAGGGTGCAACAGATATGTTTCCCGGGGGTGAGGCACCAATAAAATGCAAGACAATTAGACTGAAACGGTGCGGGGGTATTTCGCATGAAATACGTGACTAGAAAACTAATATAGGGAGCAATGCATTAACAATTTTTATTCCTAATAATAAATTTATAATGAACAAACAAATTGCACTTAAGTTCTTATTACAGAAATTAACAATTATAAATGTAGCAAAGTGTGAGGGCCTGATTACAGAACCCAGATTATAGAAAGGTCCATGAAAGGCTTGCTTGATTAGAGAAAAGTTGAGCTTAATATGAAAAAATGCAGTTTATAAAAAGAGAGAACCATAAAAAATAATTAAGAGTGTAATAACTGGTATGATATAAGCTCCTTATAAAATTAAACTTATCTTTGAAGAGAGTTGAAGAGAGTTGAAGAGAGTTGAAGAGCCAGCTCCTTAAAAAGTTCCAGCTAGCACACGTTGAGTTAAAAGTCTTCACGGTTTTCTTGTAAGGAGGCGTACATGGCCTAGAGTTATGTGCACCATCGATAAAATGTCAACTTTCTTTTCTTGCGCAGGAATGACATTTATAGTTTCCAAGAGCTGATCCAGAGATGTTTCGAAGGACGATTCCAAGTATCCCCTCTAAGGTGAAGTTGAAGAGTACAGCGGCTGGCAATTATTCTTGCCATCTTGAGCAATACGTCATGGTGCAGATCTTGTGACGTAACTGCTCGCTAGCGTAGATATCAGCGGTGGTGTCATGAGAGGTAGCGGTGACCAGCGGGTTGAAGTGATCAGCAGTGGTGAATCAGAAGTGTTGAAGTGGGTCAGAAGTGGCGGTTGATCCGAAGTGATGAAGAACGCCAGCAAGCGGCGTCTTAAATAGGGACCATAGAACTCTCTCGAAGTTTGGAGATCGCCCGACCAGACAAAGTCCTGCCATTGGTCGAACGAAAGTCAGGGTGATGTCAGTCGACACTACTCAGCAGACAGTGGATCAACCAGTAGATGTCTGGTATGTCGTGAGTGAGGACGCCTGAGATAGCGAGACTGAAACACTCGAGGTGAGAACTATAATATCTATGAATAAGTGATTGATAACAAGATTATGCATATGGTTTAAGCAATTAACAATTGTAAATAAATAATTACCATTCGGGGATCTCAGTAACAATAAATAAAATTTGACCGACAAATGGGCCAAGCTAAACATTGAAAGTATCACAAAAGTGATCACTGCCCAATCACGGCTCCCAGCCTTCCCCTCCCGAGAACACACCAAGTGATAACAACCTGATGGCTCGAAAACTCAACTCCCGCACGGCATGACGGCCCGTTATTTTTGCAGGCGATAGTACTGTTAGGAGCTGACGTGTGGGCTCAGAATATCACGGCTGACTTTGTACATGTAAACAAGACTCTAGTGGCTGTGAGAACTTGTTTAGGGTGGACACTTATGGGCTCTTCAGAGATCACCTCAACTACTGCCTCATCTTACACTCTACTTACTTTGTTGTTGGTTGGTTCCTCAGTTTAGGGACTGTGACAACGCGGTCATGTAGCCCCGTGTACGTTGGGTGTGTATAGAATCTGTCTGATAACCAGTGTGATGAATGTATTAGTGTGTGTATCTGTTTTCAATTCAAGTAAGGACTGCAGACATTTAATTTCTTTCAAGTGGTTCCTACTTTTGCCATCAAACGCCACCGTCAGCGACTAATAGTTCAGAACCTGGTTACCAGACGCCCCTGCAGTCGGCTCCCAGCGACGAACATCGGAAACTAAGAGCGTTTGTCAAATGTTTAACCTAACCTAATTTAGCTTCACACAGGTGTAATTAGTGAAAGGTTCTTTAACATGCCCTAAATCTATGACATGGGACCGCCGGCTTTACTTGCCCCCCGAAGGAAGGAATACGGAGAGATTTTTAACGCTCTTAAAAAATCCGACGACTTCGGCCGGGTTTGAACCCGCGATCTTGGGCATAGAAACTCAGCATGATACCTACTACGCAACCGAAGCCGCTTCTACTTATTTTAACTCAATCAACAAGAGTGGTGGATATGTGGGAAGTTGAGACTATGGGTATAAAAAAAATCTTGACGAACAGATAAAAAGGGAAGAAAGAGAACAACAAGTTCAGATGTTAAACTACCCTGGATTGACGATTGTACTTCTCTGGAAACGAATCGTTAAATTACTCAGAAACGATTATTGAACACTTCAAGAAAATTGCGGGGGATGCAGAAATTTCAGGATTATGATGAGGTGTTACAGGAATGGGTAAACAAAGGGATTATCGAAGGTGTTGAAAATGAGGTTTTGGATGGATCTACACTTTATTTGCCTCATAGAGCTGTGCTGAAAGATGATGGCACTACAATGATATGGCCGGTGTTCGATGCTTCCAACAAAGACAGAAGTGGTCATTCCTGGAATGATTGCCTCGAGCCTGGACCCAACCTCATCGACCTTGTTCCATCAGTGCTGACCAATTTTCAAACCTATCCTATAGGTCTAATAGCTGATGTAGAGAAGGCATCCCTGCAGATTATAATTGATCCTGAAGACAGGGATATGCTTCGTTTTCTCTGGTGGGATAATGATAAGATCACCACTTTTCGACATTGCAGGGTGGTTTATGGTGTTTGTTCCAGTCCCTTCCTATTGGTTTCCATACTGAACAACCTTCTGGATGACTCCCAAACTCATTTGAAGGAAGTAGCTACAAAAATGAAACCAGCATTTTATGTGGACAACTGTCTTACTGGAGTCGCTTCAAAGGAAGACATTGGACCCTTTATTTTAAAGGCACAAGAATTGATGTTATCCGCAGGTTTCAATTTGAGGGGATGGATGCATTCCTTTGATTGTGGTGTTGGTTGAGAATGTCTTAGGACTTTGATGGTATTGCGACGTAGATGAACTTGGTTGTAACTTCAGCCCAACTACAGGTTTAGTAACCCGAAGAGTAGTACTATCCAGCGTGCAGAAAATATTTGATCCGATTGGATTTTCGACCCCAGTAACTCTTATTCCCAAGCTCATTCTACAGAATGCATGGCAGAGAAGTATAGGATGGGATGAGGTTTTACCAGGAGAAATTTGTGAGGAATTCTGTCGATGGACCCAGCAGTTGCAATACCTACATGACTGTCGGATACCTAGAAGGATTTTCCTGAACGACAACAGCATTTTGCATGTATTTGTCGACGCTAACAAAAGAGCGTTTAGTTGTTGCATATTTCTGAGAACAGAAGAAGAAAGTAAGATCAAACTAAGTCTTCTGATGGCTAAATCTAGAGTGGCGCCCCCTCAAAGAACTAACACTACCGCGCCTTGAACTGATGGGAGCGCTCCTTGGAGTTAGAATGTCTCAGTTGAGCCTTCGATGCTTACAGCGGAATGACATACACACGGTGTTTCGGTCCGATTCAACAGTAGTCTTGGCTTGGATAGCTAATAAAGGACTTTGGTCGGTGTTTGTAGAGAATCGGGTAAAGGAAATTCATGAGTACAGTAAGGCTAGTTCATGGAGACACATACGGGACAGCCTCAATCCAGCAGATCTCCTGTCTAGAGGGTGTTCACCAACACAACTTTGGAGATCCAGATGGTGGGAGGATCCGTCTTGGCTTAAATGTAAAGAAGAAGAATGGGTATTTAATCGTCCTGAACCATTGTTGGATGAAGTCAACAGGGAAAGGAGGAAAACAGTTGTAGCTGCTAAGAACAATGTTGTGGAAACGATTTTACTTCAATTAAGCTCACGATTCTCTGGATACATTAAAAATCATTGCTTGGATTTTGAGATTGAAACAAAGGAATCGTTGAGACCAGTTATCTACGAAAATTGATAGCGAAGAGTTTCTCAATGCTGAGAAGAAACTGTACTTCCTTATCCAGAATGAAACGCTTTATGAAGAAGAGAGAAAGGAACAATTGAAGAATCTGCAGGTGTTCACAGAATATGAAGGAATTCTATGCATGAAGTCAAGAGTCATTGATTCTGACGACACTCCTGAGTATACCTATCCAGTTGTACTTCCATCAAAGCATGTGATGGTTGAAAGAATGATTGAACAATTTCATCGATGCCATAACCATGCTGGGACACACACACTACTTGTTTTGTTACGCCAAAGGGTTTGGATAATTAGAGGAAGAAGGACGGTGGCTGCAGTTGTTCGGAAATGCGTGATCTGTCGTCGTAACTCTGCTAAAGGTTTTGAGGTAACTTTTCCTCCGTTTCCACAGGATCGAATCAAGGCATCGAGTGTTTTCCAGGTCACGGGCACAGACTTGGCCGGCCCTGTGTTTCTACGAGGAGGAGAAAAGGGATGGATTGTGATATTCACTTGTGCCGTTTATCGGGCTGTACATATGGAATTGATCACTTCACTTAGTACGGTAGCATACATCCAAGCACTACGCCGATTTGTGGCAAGAAGAGAAAGAGTGAATACCATGTATTCGGACAATGGTACGAATTTCATAGGACTTCGCAGAACCATGGAGCAATTGGATTGGACTGAAATAGAGAGGACGTGCAGCCTTCTGAAGATTAAATGGAAGCTGAACCCTCCCACGGCAGCCTGGTGGGGAGGATTCTCAGAAAGGTTGATTAGGATTCTAAAGGATTTGCTTCGCCGTAATTTGGGTAAAGCTTGGCTAAAATATGAGGAAATGTGTACTCTCCTGTGCGATTGTGAGAACCTGATAAACAATCGACCTTTGACTTATCTTTCTGAAGAAGATGAACTCAAGCCACTCAGACCTTCCATGTTCCTACTGAGCCTAGAGGGTAATGATGTAACCGACTTAGACCAAATTCAATCCAGCAGTTTAAACGACAGATGACGTTATCTACAAGCGGTTTGGGAGAGCAAAAAGAATACTTGGGATTTCTCCGATCACGGAGAAAAAAGCAACAGGGATCCATACAAGTAGGAGATATAGTACTGGTGGAGAGCGACAACAAGAAATGGATCAATTGGCCATTAGGAAGAGTGGTGGGGCTGTTACCTGGAAGAGACAATGTGACTCGTCTGGTTAAAATTAAGACAGCAACTGGCATTCTACTTCGTCCAGTACAGCGACTTGATTCGCTGGATATAAACTGTCTCAGCAAAGGTGGTTTTATCAACACTTCACAACACCGATTATGTGAGCCAGTCCTTAATGAAGATGTTCCCTGCAGTAACTCTGGAACTGGAAAAGAGAGTTAATTCAAGACTCGTTGTGGTAGAACTGTTAGGCAACTCAAAAAACTAGACTTATAGTGGTTCACATTCCTGAGCTCAATGTTCAACTATAATGTCGGAATGTTTACTTCAGTTTATGAGTGTGTGTTGCAAAACTGCATTTTGCAAGGTGTGAGAATGTGGAGGAAGCGACTAAAGCTCGTTCGAGCAATCGACTTCGTGTAGAAAAATAGAGAGTGTTTTGATTTACATAGTTTGGTTTTTGTTATCTTAGAGTGTAATATCTTTGTTGTTGTCTGTGGAGGCGAGACTACCGTATATTAAAAAGGATTTGGTATGGTAAAATGGCTGTGGTCGTGGAACGTAGAGCAGGCTTATGAATACAAAACACACATTTTCGTAATTTATACGACATTGGGAAAAGCATCGCATGATCCGGAAGGTAGCAAAGGTAAGGATGTAACATATGTTGTGTTATTTTACTTATTTAGCGTATGGCTTTTAGTTCCGGGTAAAAGTGGCTGTCGTGTTCCGTAATACTCATACATCCAGGAGCCGCTCTTGTAAATAATTAATAACAAATCCATTTCTGAACTAGGCTATTGATTTTTGAACATAATAGTTTTTGTGTAGCTGGTCATTTTTGATTGAACGAGGAGGGCTCCCAACACGTTCAATCTATTACTACCGATACATCATTTCCTAATTTATATGTCATCATTAGGAAATGTATTTTGACTAATTTCAGTACTTAAGAAAATTTTATCGTACGATGAGCTCTCATTCAGCGTTACTTTCCACTTTAGTATTTTATGAAAATGAACAACACAAAATGGGCAAATGGAAATAAGGAAGTTTATTGACTTAGTAAGCGTTGCTCTTTTACAACTATGCACTACATTTGCTACAAAGGAAAACATTATAAACAATGAACTATTTCCTTTTAAATTCCATTTTCCATGAATCATAGAAACCTTCGCAAAAATAACCCAGAACTTTGAAATTCTACGAAGAATTAAATAGACTAATTTTGGGATGTAATGTTTCCTAGAAGAATCTCAAATTTTTCACAACCAAACGCACTGTCCATACGTTTAATAAGATGGCAAATATTACCTCAGCGCATGTATTATCGAAGACTACACCGTCACATCTGTAGCATAACCTGCAATTTGACACTGAACATAATTGACGACTGCGTAATCCACATTACATTTAATCCAGCATAGGGACATTAAGCATTTTTATGTTCAGAGATGCATTTACTAGCAGTCTCAACAAAACACAAAGAAAAAAGTATATGGACATTTAAATACTTGATACCTTCGGAGTTATAGTCCAGTCGACAGGTTGGAAAATGGTCGGAATTTAATGAAACTTTGGGATGTTGTTCAGGGATGGTTAATTAACATTTTCTCAAGTTTTGGACCTCGAGGACCCTGTGCTAAAAGAGGAGGGGGTAAAAACTGCAAAAGTTTCGACCTTCCTCCGGTTTCTCCTCAATAACGTTTTTCCTTTACGTCCTACCGCAAAAGCATTCTTAAGCATTATTGTAGAGCGTTAAATTTCCTACAATTTTGACTATTCAAACATGTTAGTATGTTAATTCTTTACCGAGATATGGCGCTTCGAAATAATGTCATTTTTCAAAAATCGCTAAAAATGCCCAAAATGCAGAGTTCTACCTTATTTCTTCTGTTATACCCAAATTATGCTGAAATGTTGTTGTGATTATGGTTCCTGGTTACAATCACCAACCTTAGAAACCCCCACCCCCACCCCGCTCCCCCTTCCCCCCACTCAACCCCAATTCACAAAAGCTAATTTTCTTCTGTGATGAATGCCAACCATATTCACATCATGTTGTTATTGATATTAGTTACTTTTCGGATCGACCTCCCCCCCGTCCCACTACATAATTATCCCAGGGCTGGTAAAAAAAAGACGTAGCCTAGTCCTTTCGTGGAAAGAATTAATGTAATTAATAATACTAAGGTATTGTTATTGAAAGGAACTCATATATACATGTACATATCATAGTTTTTTTACGAGCACACAATTTTATTCACTGACAGAAAACATGTACATATACAGATGTTGTATCAAAAATACAGGGTGAATCCCACATAAGATAAACTTGTGTGTGGGCTTCATGAACACAATTTCTTAATTTATTTGCAACATGGTATTTGACTGATAATAAGAAAAGTTTATAGTAAAAGCATTAATTATAAGGATAATAAAATAAAAGAAGATGATACATTACTTATTTGTGACTGAGTTGGTTAAATATGTTGGTGAAATTTTATAAGTTCATTTACTCTATCAAAGTTATTAAGGAGCCATATAAAAAGCCTTTTCTTCAATATATTCAGGGTGTTATTTGTCACATTTACTGGCAATATATTGTATATCCTAGTGCTAAGACAACTTAAATTCCTTTGGCCAAGAAGTGTGTTTCGACGAGGAATATTTATTCCAGTTCTGTCTTGTAGTCTAGGGCACATTTCAAGTTTTTGTCCATTAGAGAAGAGCTTCATATTTTTATGTATAAATATGATTGATGACTGAACAAATAACTGTCGTATGTTAAGCAACATGCTTTGTTGATTCAGTTCACATGTTGGAAAAGTTGGTGGCCTTTTGTACATAACTTTTAGAATGAAATTCTGGCAGGTATTTACCTGAGCCAAATGTGAATCAAGTATTCCACCCCAACCATTTATTCCATATTGTAGTTGTGACTGGACTAAGGCAAAATATACAGTTCTCAAGACTTTTGCTGAAAGGATATTTCTGATTCTGTAAAATATATAAATTAACTTTTGGAGTTTATTGGTCAACTTTGATGCATGCGTATTCCATTTTAAATGACTATCTACAATAATCCCTAAATATATAGCATTCATTGACTTCTGTAGGGTATAGCAGTTGCATCTTTCGCCATTGGTATGTGGATCTTTAGTGTTAAATTGTCTGTGGGTTGTAATGTTTTGTTGTGTGAGAAGCATAAGTATTGTGATTTGGTTTCATTTAAGGTAAGGAGTTGGTTTCTTAGCAATTTTTGGACTGTAGCAAGGGTTTCTTGAGTTCTATTAAAAGTGCCCTCCCAAGTTGTTCCTGTGACTGTGATGACAGTGTCATCAGCATATGAGGTAATCATCGCATTACAGTTCAGCTCACACAAATCGTTAATATATAACAGAAAAAGAATAGGACCTAAAACTGTTCCTTGGGGAATTCCAATTTTTACTTCAGCACTTCTACTTGGAGTATCTTTGATTCGTACCTTTTGTATTCTGTTAAAAGAAAGCTTTTTATTAGTTCTTGAGGAGTACCATGCATACCTTTCTTTTCATGTTTTCTAATGAGTATATTGTGGTCTATGGTGTCAAAAGCCTTTCTTAAATCGAGGAACACAGAAATTGTTATTTTAAAACTATAAATGGCTTTATACAAATTATCAGTAAGGGAGAATATTGCATCTTGAGTACTAGTGTTTGGTCAAAAACCAAACTGATTTGGTGACAATATGTTGAACTTACTCAGATAGTTAAGTAATCTGGTTTTGATGCATTTCTCTAGTAGCTTAGAGAGGTGGGATGTGAGGGAAATTGGTCTATAGTTATTTAACTCTCTCTTATCATCTGATTTATGGACTGGGATTATGATGGCAATTTTGAATGAGTCTGGAAATTGTCCTTTCGTTAGTGATAAATTAAAAATATGGTGCAGTGGTTGTAGAATTTCTGAACTAATTATCTTAATTGTTTTACTAGAGATATTATCATAGCCATTTGCTGAGTTATCTTCTAGAGCAGCTATGTGGTTTGTTATTTCTGATTTTGTTATGGGTATAAAAAGATAGACTGATGTTGAGATTTTGCAGTGCTATCACGTGCATTTTTATTGCCAGGTTCCTTTCTTGTATTACTTATTTTTTCAGAAAGTTCTAAACCTATGTTACTAAATTAGTCAACAAATTTGTTTGCAATGGCAGCTGTTTGGGATGTTTCTTGTGAGTCTCTGATAAATATGCTGTCAACAGCTGAAGATTTATTTCCTTTCCTACATGTTAAATCATTAATATTTTTCCAAAGGACTTTAGAATTATTGGAGTTTGACATAATTTGTTTGGAATAGTACCTTTCTTTTGCTATTTTAACAAGCCTGTTTATCCAGTTTCTGTACAATTTAAGTTTATTTACAGTTTCGGGGACCTCATCACTGTTTGAAGACCTCTCCCTTTGTTTAACAATTTTCTGATGTAATTTATCTCTTATTCTAATAGAAATTAAAATTCCAGTTGTGATCCATGGAGTATTTTTTTTTTTAAATTTTGATCTTACGTTATTTATGGTAGTAGAGTGTTCAGAGATGCATTGAGTCAGTAACTTAATGAAACTATCAGCTGCTTTGTTAGCATCATGTTCAGTTATGATAAATTCCCAAGTTTCCTTATTTAAGGATTTTTTTAAGTTTCATAATTTATTCTTACATTGTTCAAAGTATTTTCTCCTGTTTGTGGAGTGTATTTTTGAGATTTATTTTGTATGAGAAATGTAGGACTGTGATCTGTGATACTGGTATGCAGAACAAAAGGGTCAAAGTTGCTGTTTCTATGGGACTTAACATGTATGTGATCGATACAAGTTCTGGATTTTGGGGTTATTCTAGTTGGTGTGTTTAAGTACGAAATGAATCCATTTGGATGTAATACATTTAAATACTAATGTTTAATATTTTGGGCATATTGCCTTGTAGGATTTAAAATATCAATATTTATATCTCCTATTAATATACTGTGTGTAGCTGTAGGCAAGTGCTGGAGAGTATTTCCTAGTTCTTCTATGAAATTCTTTGGGCTTGTGGAGGATGATCTGTATATAGCAAGTACCAAGTAACTTTCTTTATTATATCTGAAGGTGAGTAGGCTAGCATTTGCAGCATTCAGTGTTTTTACAGTAGATATTGTAATATTTTGAATGAGGTTTTCATGCACATATATCTTTATGCTGTCATGGGTAGAATTTTGAGGTGGTATGAAGTATTCATTATATCCTAAAATAGCAAATGGTATATCCTCAATGAGCTGAGTTTCAGACAGTATAATGATATCTGGTTTATGATCAAGTTGTTCGAGCATAACTAGCATACTTTCAAAATTTGTTATCATGCCACATATATTTAGGTGCATGATTTTAATTCCTGCAGTAAAGCTAATTAATTTGTTCAAGTCTTGAGTACTGTTTACAATATTTGAAGTAATATCTTGAAAATTAAGGTCTACTTCGTTATCTGACTTCATACCGTGGTTGTTTTATTTCAGGGTACTTCCATAATTACTTTTCACTCACTTGCAAACAAAATTTCATAAAATATTGATTGATCACGTGGCTCAGGCAAACATACCTTCAGTTTCCTTGATTCCCATGAACTGTTGGCAGGTCAGCTGCAGTCTTGATTTGCAGAATCGGGCTGTTTTCATTTTTCCTCATGAAGATCTTCCCGTTCCTGGTCCATGCGAATTTATAATTCATTGTCCGTTTAGAATTCCTGGCAAGCCAATATAAGTTTTGGTTGTCTTTGGTTAAATGTTCATTTACATACACTGGCAAGTCTCCCTTGATCTTGACATCTGTGCAAAGAAGTTTCCCATGTTTTCGTTTCTTGCTCATGATCATGTCCTTAGTTTGGCGGGAATAAAATGTTGCTACTATGAGGGTCGTTCTCTTTTTGCCATCCTTATCTGTAAAAGTTGGAAGTCGGTGGCAATATTCAATGTCCCTATCAGTTTCGATTTCAACACCAACTGCAGCTGCCACTTGAGCCACAATATTATACACATTCACCTGTTCGGAGACTGGTACCCGGCGATTTCAAGGTTGTAATTCTTAGAGTATTGCTCCAAGTCATTAACTTGCCTTTTGAGATGCCCATTTTGTTCTTTAAGCAAGCCATTCTCAACTTTAGTGTTGTTTACCTCTAAAGTGAGTTGGTCAATGCAAGTTTTTAGTGTGATATTTTTCTCCAAGAGTTCATCAAATTTTTTGATTGATACTCCAGAGAGCTACAAACATCTTTTAGTACTTGTTGCATATTGTTAACCGCTTCACATAAGCTTGCGGTATCCGGTTTGACCTTAGTCGGCTGAAAACTAGATGTAGCTGGTTTGATTGAATTAGGGTTATGTTTGCATTGTTTACAATGCCACAGAATTTCGCCCGGATTTGCAAGCATCGCTTATAAGCGGCGTTCGTCACACGAGCACAGTTTAGATGAAACATTTCACCACACTTTCCGTCACATTGTACGAAATTTCCATTCTCCTTCAGCGAAACTTTACAGGAGGTACATATAACATTACTATTCTTGGGCGCCATGTTGCAACATACGAACGTACTCATTTGTACTCATTACAGTTTCTATCGGGATTTTTTAGCCATTGGTTCTGCTTCTAAGTGCTCGTCGACCTACTGAGTGATCAGGCTATTAATGACGTCCTCACCATCGTCGTATTCGTCGACTATGTCTGGTGAGTCCTCCTCGTTCAAATCAGTTGCGGGGGCCTTTTCGCAGGAGTGGCCTGTGCAGTGCTTGCACATTGCTGAGCACATAATGCCTGCTTTCTTGCAGCTGCAAGCTCCGGTGCTAAAGCCTTTGCTGCACTTGCAGGAAACAATCTGGAAGATGTTATCCAGCGCAGCATTTCTTGTTGTGGGGATTGGTAGTACCTTTCACGGGGTTAGGCTCCAGCCTCAAACTGATGGGAGAAGCTCATTACCTAACCACGCCGGTACTTGCTGGTAAGTGCGTAGGGAGTGGTACTTGGCAGCGTCCCTTGTTGGTGGTAGGCGGGCTAATTGCAATTTAGCCTTCGTCACTGATCGTGTGAATAATCTGTAGCGCATTCATTTCGATGTTGATGACACGAATGGCGGATGCAGCAAGCATCGAACTGAAGCAGGCATCTGAGGACGCCGACGTGATGATCGTCAACACCGCCATATCGAAGGCCAGCGAATTCGACAGCGTCACCATTGCTGCTGAAGATGTGTACATACTTATTCTGTTGACAGCTTTAGGTATGTCCACAAAGAACATCTATCTTCAGAAAAGTGGAAAAGGCAGTGATCCCAGTGTCCTCTACTCGCCAAGTTCCTGCTCCATTCCCCCCAAGGACATATGAAACATTAAGCTCTGTTGAAATTCATTGTAAGTCTATAGAAAACTATAATTTACAGACTAAAAATCAGATTTTGAATTCAAAATTTAAATGTATCTACATCAATGCACGAAGTGTTCGGAATAAGTTCGAGGATATTATGCTCCTTATTGACGAGATTTTAGAAATAGATTTAATAGTCATAACAGAAAATTGGTTGTCAGAAAAAGAAACAGACTATTATAACATTCCAAGCTTTGAATCACACCATGTAACACGAGACGGGACTGGAGGAGGTCTGTCATTTATGTATCTAGAAAATGGGCAACCAAGGTTATTTACACAATTAACAGTTATCACAGTATACTTCAAATCGAAATATTTCAGAAACACAGAAGATACAGTGTAATTTCTTACTATAACCCAAGGGAGATTAATGCAAACGAATTTATGATTGACCTTGAACGCATACTTTGCAATACTAACCCAAACACACTACTCATCGGAGACGATAATATATATTTTCTAAAAGACAGCATTATTCACAGGGCCTATTCGTCTTTACTGAATTGCTTTAGTTTGTATCCATGCAATACAAGACTGCCAATAAGAATAACGCCTACTTTTTCAACTTTAATTGACCATATACATTCTAACTTTGCCAATGATAACTTCTATTTGTATAATGTTATGAGTGTCCTTAGTGATCATAATATTTTAATTCTAGAAATTACATCACAACCAGAAGTGAGTACGCAATTCAATAATCGTTTAAATATACTGTGCCCATGTGGGATTGGCACAAGATTTGAACCCCTGACCATTTACAGAGAATATTTTAAAGTCTTATAAAATATTATAAAATCTTAGAGATGCACCAGAAGTCTCAGAGAGAAACTCACAGGAAAACGAACATTCAGGCATTCCTGAAGGGGAGATGGTTAAGTGGAAATACATATATTCCCATTTTAGTTGGCATTTTAAAAACAAATCGCCATTAAAATAACGATTAGCAAGCACCAGAAAAACAGACCCAAGAGGCAATAAGTAACACTCGAGATTCCAGGGAGACAGCAACTCGAGGAAAATATTGCGTTTCAAGTGGACATTAAGAGTTGGAACTATTTCTTAATAGACACTCGAAACTTAAACCAGGAATCTGTTAAATCAGCAGTTTTTCTTTAGTTGATAAAAGGGGGAGTTACCTCGTTAAACCTCATGAAATAAACCCACCAAAACTATTAGATACGAAGTCGAAATAAAATCTATTGACCCAAAAATTCAAGAAGTTGGCAGTCCTGAAAAACACTTGAGAAGAATGCAAGTTAAGGGGAAAAGGTCATAAACACTTGAGTGACAGGATACTAGAGGAGGGCAGTAAGTGAAAGATAGGCCCCGCCAAGAGCATATCAACTATTTTAATTAATTACAGATAACCCAGCGAAACAATTTCATTCCGCCTCCCGGAAATTGTAATATTATTACCAATTACACTTGGGATTAAAATTTAAACAAGATCGAAGCTAGGATTCAGGATTTGAACTTCCGAAGCTCGTGAGGAACTAGTTCTCAGCCGAGATGAATAAATAGGCCTAAAGCCCGAGCAAAAGTATGAAGTTCATCAGTCTGTGGGAGGCATTGGTGAAAGGCACGTCAGTACATGAAGTTCATCAGTCAGATTCAAACCTCGGTAGAGGAGGTACGTCATACGAAGTCCGTCAGTTGAACGAGAGCCTTGCTTGAGGCACGTCATACGAAGTTCGTCAGTCTATGACAGGCCTTGGTGAGAAGCACGTCATACGAAGTATCATCAGTCTGCCAGACAGTCAGCAGAGACAAGTTATAAGTTAAAGTCCGTCAGTAGGCAAAGCTTTATTATAGGCTTATAGGGAAAGTGTACCAAGTACGATCAAAAGTAAACAGAGCCTCGGTGATAGGATACGCGAATTAGCGACAAGCAAAAACCGTCAAGAACAAACCAAAGTAACAGACAGTAGAATTTGAGTCTCCGAAAAGGACAAAAAGTACAGAACGAATGCGCTAGGCAAATTAATAAGCTAACAAGCGAGACGCAGCAAATTTATCGTCTGTTCGGAAAATACGCTAGAGACTGAAAAGATCAAAAGAACATTGGTTCGAAGAAACAGGTCAGTCAAGGGGAAACGAAACCCCTACGGTATTGTAAATAGTCTTCACGGAAGACAAGTCGAAGGGAAACCAAAAGTAATATTGCGTCAAGAGCCAAACAGATGTAAAAGTTAGAATTATAGGAATAAACTAATAAATGGAAGATGATGAACAGTATTCGAGCGGAAAATAGGCGAAATACTAATACAATTAGGAAGGAAAGAGACTTACCAGGAGAAGAGAGGTGAGCCGTTACATGAATAAAGGCTGTTGGAAAGAGACTTACCTAGACGTAGGGGGGATAACAGTAATCACACGTTCAAACCAGTATAGAAAAAATGGGACTTACTAGGATCATCAGCCACGTGAGGATATCTTCATCGTCAGCTGAGATTTGGTCCGTGTGAAAGAAAGTGTAAATAATAATTAAGCGATCTTCTTTTTAGTGAAATAAGTGCTTTCTGTGAAACGTAAAATGAATAAAAATATGTCCGTGTGTAAAATAAAAGTCCAGAAAATGAAGAAGGTCTATTTGTGTGAAGTTATGTGGTGTTAGAATCATGTGTGGGTGAAAACCATCCAAAAATCATGTCACAAGATGGAAAAGGGGTGAGTAGAAAATGTTCATAATATAAAAATGAGCGTATCATGTGCAAATCAGTGAATTTATGTATAAATGTATGCACGATGGATAGTCAAAAAGTGTTAAGATATCAAAAGGCAACTGTTCAGACGGTTTGCAAAAATGTGAATAATAATTATGAAAAGTGCAAAGTACTAATAATAATAATAATAATAATAATAATAATGAAACCCCGAAAAAATGGTTAAATGAAAATAAAGTGAAATCTCAAAGGGGGAATCGAATATAATAAATGAAAAATGGCAAGTAAAATGTATGCCAAATAAATTAACGTTAATGTAATAAGCACCATTAGAATGATGATAATAATAATTAATATTGAGTTTTTATACTCCGAATAATAATGTTAATGTAAACAATGGCATTTCTGCTAGTTAATAATGAAATAATGAATGTTAATCAAATGATAATAATAAACTCGAGTTGAAGTGATAAAATCATTGAAATAATTGAAGCGTGTGGAATAATTAACGTAACTGAAATATCGTTGGGGATACCTTAAGAAATTAAATAATAAACGTTATTCAGCAAATGATAAAATGTAATGTGCTAAAAGTAATAGGTGAGAATTGAACGCCGTAAAATAAAGTTGAAGGTTATAGGCTATAGGCCATGTCAAAATAAAATGCTTAACACGAGCAAAGTTGTTGTAATGAAGATCCAAGTCTTATAGAAGTTATGGAGCCGGTATAGGCCCGTAAAATGATTAAATGAGTCAAATAGGCTAGCTAATGGAATAAATATGTCTTGTAACGTGCGTAAGATGAGAGATCTAAAAGTAATAATGGTCAGGAAGTCGTCGGTATTGTTGTATTAGCGAGGGATCGACCCGTCTGGACGAACAGGGATTCGAACCAGAGGCATTATAGTTGTTGCAATCTAAGTCCCGCTGGGCAATTGCTAAATGTGTGTGTATTAATCTGGAAAGGATCAGTGCTTCTACGAGATATGGTTATAACTGGGGAAACAGTGTTTTCCGAGCCTAAAAATCATATAGCCTTACTTTGCCAGCATCGAAATGTTATGACCAAGTGAAATGTGTAAAAGCAATGAACGAGATTCGAAGCAAGGAATGGTAAAGACCTCTTGTCTCCTCCCAATAAATAAATAAATAAATAAATAAATGCGTCGTGATCTCCAATTATAGCACTGGTTACAAGGACAATGAAATGAATAAAAGTTAATGAGGGATAGAGTTGAATGAAGTAATGTCGCACTTGGATTTTCATGCATCGTATGTTGTAGAAATAAACAGTTGAAGGTTCTTTTAAAGGGAAGTGAATGGTGTCAGCGCAAGGTCGTAAATTATCGTGAAACGAGGGTGTAAGGGAGGTTCTGCCACCCGGCCGACCGACCCTAAACACGAAAGGAGAGTACAATGGACTTTTGTTTAAAAAGGTTGTGGTTGCTGAATAAATATGAAGTGCGTTATAGTTAAATACGCAAATTTGTAAATTAACGGCGCTATAAATTTGTTAATAAAATAATTGAATTGGTGGGTTCTTGAAAATCATCCCCACGTTAAATTTGTTGAAATCTGATAATATTTGACCATAGTAGTCAAAGTATAAATTGAACACTGAATATCCGATTCCTACCTAAAAGAGAGAGATGAAATGAAAACGGGTTAACTAATAACGGAGTTTGCAAGTAATTAAATAACTGTATAGTGATGGCATATGATACCTCATATATAAACCACCCTATTGCATGGAAGAAATTTTGGAGGGACATGAATACGAGAACATGGCATGGTTAATTGTTTTAAAGTGTTGATTTGTTGAGATAAACTAAGGCTTACCGGCAGAGGTAATATAATCAAAATAAAATGATAATTAAAGAATTTAAAGTAAACTGAGGGTAAAATAAAACCCAGAAGGGATGTTAATTAGACGGTTAAATATCCGTAAAGCCTTGGAGAAAAATGATTTGAAATAATAGGCAAGCTTTGTGCCTAAACAGATAATGTGTTGTAAACAAAAATATAGAGAAATGCTAATGTATAAAATATGATCTAAGCAAGATAAAGATAAGGATAAGATAATGATAGAGACTTAAGTGAATTTTTGATATTTATGTGGATTTTGGATTTTCCAAAATTTTTATGTATGACAATTTGTATTGTTCCTTGGAGATTTCTGCAATAAACTCATGTCATTTGTAACATGTCTGGTTTTTTCAATTTAGTCTTGTAGATCCTAAAAAGTGCTATCATATCGAATGTGGAATCACGGTGGGGGTTGACGTTACACGCCCCGGACCGAAGTAGTTAGCCAGGTCGTGATGAAGCATTCTCCATTGTGAAATGGGTACAATACACACATTTACGAAAATAAGTTATGCCAAACTGAGCAATTTCTTTTCAAAAAATAAATTTCCAAATCTATCTACTGACGTCAACGAAGCATATAATCAGCTTTGTGATTTCATAAGTGATGGACTTAGGACAGCTAGTATAAATATTAACCAAAAACCACAGGTAAAAGGCACACATAATCCATGGGTAACACATGAGTATCTGGAAGCGGTAAAAAAATGTATGCAAAAACTAAAACTAAAAACCCTTCAACTGAAACCATTAAAGAGTACACAAGATGTAGTAGGGATGTGACTAGAATGAAAAGAGTGCTGAAAAAGTTATACTACAACAATGTAATTAGGGAAGGAAATACGATGAAAGGAATGTGGAAGTCAGTAAATCAAATACTTGGCAAACCTCATAATACACGAAACATTGTAGAAATTTAATATGAAAACGTACAATACACCTCTAGCCAAGATATATGTAAAGCATTTAACATGCAGGGGCGGTTCTAGGCGTAGTGCCACCGTGCCATGGCACTGCCCTCTAAGAGAAAATAAATTATTCATAGTCCTGAAATAATAATTTCGAACGCCTACGTTTAATACCGGTATCTAATTAGTTTCTAACTACTTTGTAGTTAAAATATTCCGTCCGTAAAGTATGATCATTGATTCCATCTTCGCCCAGTGATATCTTGAGCCGCGGTCTATACGGCACGGTTGACGCATGCGCAGTCCAATTTACGATCTTTTCCGTAGCCTCTCTCGTCACTCGCTCTGAGGAAATATGCTGGTCTCCGTGCCGAATAGAGTTTGGCTCAAAGCGGTACTGAAAGTGAAGTGCAATGCTATCCATCGGTCATTACGAGGTACTGGGCCAGCGACATGCCTGTCACAAGCTGTCACAAAGGGTGGAAGAGAAGAGGGTGTGGGCCAATGGCCTGATTGGTTGGAAGTAATTTGACTCATTGGTTATTGGTGGGGTGGGGCGTTGGTTGACACAAACCGACAACCAATCGCTCTCACACATAGAGCATTAATTCTAGATTTCTCTAAAAGGGGGCTCTGCATGCAACAGTGTAATTTAAGCTTGCCGTAATAAATAGTGAAAATAATATGTATGTATTTATTAATTCCTTATTTGCTAAAGTGAATAAGCGAATGAATAAAAGAGAAAAAAAAGTAATATCATGACTACCGTAGGCCTACATGTTAAGGCTTCACAGATTACTCTTGGTAGCTAAATATTTATGGTTGATAAACCATCTGCAAGTGTCAGGCCTGGTTGAAATCGCGCGAATTCCTTTTTGTAGCCTAGTCTATCTTCAGTTCTTGTTAACGGTTCGTGGTTAATTTTAGTGAGTCAATGTGTTAAAGAGTCAAACATTGAGTTTGTGTTGTAGGCTATTAGTGAGTGAATGGTTGAGTGCTGGAAAAGTTTCTTTTATATATTTTAATATATTTTCTTATTTTATATATTATATTCGGTAAGTCCCGATGTGAAATGTTGACTATCAAGATTAGTGTAGGCCCTATATATACATGGGAAATCAAACCCTGCTCTGACATAATGTTATGAAAATACCAATATTTTCATATTTTTACTTGGCACTACCACTTGCGCGGGACTGGAGCCGCCTCTGTTAACATGTATTTCATAAATGTTCTAGAAAACTTGGTTAACGATTTTACTCTAATGAACCCAATTTTGCCTTCGAACCAGACGATCTGTAACTCACTATACATAAAACTAACAAATGTGACGGGGGTTAAACAAATCATTCAAAACCTTGGGAACAAAAAGAATTACACAGACGATGGAATAAATAACATACTCCTTAAGAGATGTGACAATCATCTGGCCCCATTGCTTGCTGATATAATTAACTTGTCACTGCAAACAAGAGTAATACCAGATAAATGTAAATTAGCAAGAGTGGTGCCATTATTTAAAAAGGTGATGTATCTAATCCCAGTAATTACAGACCGTTGTGTATATTATCCTCACATGTAAAAGTACTGGAAATAGTAATCAAAAAACAAGTCCTAAATTTCCTAAAAAAAAAAAAAATATTCTTCAAATATCAGTACGGCTTCCTTCCCAAACATAGCACTGATTCAGTAGCATTTGACGTAGTGTCACTTACACATAAAGCATTAGACAACAATAAAATAGCAGCAGGACTATTTATAGATCTTGCTAAGGCATTTGACACAGTTAACCATACCTTGTTGCTAAGTAAATTATCAAATGCAGGAATTAGAGGAATAGCCTTTGAGTGGTTTAAAAACTACCTGTCTGACAGGCTGCAGTATGTTAATATTAATAAAACTAAAGGGTGGGTAGATTATTAGCTTGGGAATAACCTAACCACCAAGGGAAGATGATAAAGAAAAGGAAGTGGGTTTCGGACCGGAGAAAAAAGGATGGAGAAATAGGAAGAGAGTTTGACATAAGTTATGACTAAGAGTTCTTGCTCCAATGCAACAAGTAGTGAACACCCTAACAATAGATTTATTTGCATTAAGTGGGAAGAGTCAAGGAAGACAGGATCTTGCCTAACCGTTATGTTAGAGAAATGATAAATCCAAAAGGAACTCTTGAATTTATTTAACAATATTGGGTAGTAGTTTTTTGACAAATATATGATTTAGATTTTGTAACAAATGGGGTCGCAGACCTCCGAAAAACATCTAAAGCTTGCGCCAGGCAATTAACAATTCTTTTGGTTTCAAACCTTTTATATACTTTAAAATCTTCGTAAGATTTTGAAATGGCGAAGATAAAATGAAAAATTTAAAGACAATTGAAGAGATTAAAGTTAGACAATAAATCAAGTACAAGGTGTGTACTTTTAAGAAATTCTAGGTAAATATCTTATAAAGAGTAACAACTTCGGAAGTAACAACAACAAAAAGCAGGAAGAATAAAAGAGAAGTTTCTATAACTCCTTATATTAAAGCTGAATTACTTTTTAGTGATTGTACAAATAGGGCAGGTCACTTTTTGTGAAACCTGAAGAGAAAAGTCGAAAGGAAGTTTCTAGAACTCCTATGTTTAAGTAAGGATCACGAGACAAATGGGGCAAGTTTCCCTTTCGTGAAACCTAGAATTAACTCACTTATGAGTTGAAAGAATCGTATTCCCTGATTAGAAGGGAGAAACAATATAAGTTAAAGCGTGTACTAGACACGAAGTTTTACAGACATTAATTTGTGATACATAAAGCAAAGGAGGGAGGGCACTTATTTAGAGTGACACCTCATTGAAAAAGACCAAAAGTAACAATTTTATTATTTTGGTTGGTTAGTAAAGGGTTTGGGAAAGACCAAATGGGATTGAGGATAAGTGTTCATGGCCGTATTTATAGTATTCGTACGAACGCGACGCGGATGAAATGTTGAACAAACACTGTTTTTCACTAGAGTCTGTTGAAATAGATGAAAAGTTCACTGTAGTAGTATTATGTTTTGAATAAAGCACATTATAGCTATTATGTTTTGAATAAAGGATATTATAGCACTTTAATATGCACACACATCTGAATCGACATCTTAACACAATGAACAAATTACAACTAACATTGTCACAGAGTAAAAGCATATTTACACTCCGACCAAGTTCCATAGAGGACATAAACTAGATACATAATAGTCTCCCCCACTTATATAAAACAAATAAAAGGAACTATTCTTATTCATTTGGGCACATAGTCTTGCAGATACTGAGGAGGCCGCCTGTCTCTGGCTGATCTTCTTAAATAATTATCAGCAGGTGGTGGAAAGCTGTTTCGATCAGGGCCTTCATCTGGTTGCAGGATGGTCTGCCTTGTATCATCTGAAGTGTGGGTTGCAGGAGGAATATCCTCATTTTCTAATCTTGACTGGGTTGGTGTTGGTATGTTTGGAACACCACGCACTGGAGGATTTGTTGGAGCAAAAGTGACATGCTTATCTTTCTTTGGCACGAGAGTCGATAATAACTGGTCAACATGCCGCTTTAAAATTCGTCCCGAATCCAATTTCACATCATAGTGACGCTGGCCGAGTTTAGTTTGTATAACACCAAACTGGCAAATATCACGGTTTTTTCTGGTGAATCCGGACTTGCACTCTCTCTCCCACTTTGAAAGAGCGAACAGGGGGTGAGAAACTGGATGTAGTCAAGCTCTTTTGGTTTGGAAGTAGAGCATCCAACCGGATACGTAGCCGACGTTTCAAATATAGTTCAGCTGGAGACTGTCCACATGCCAATGGCGTTGCTCTGTATTGCAACAAGATGTTCTGTAACTTAGTCGATAATGGTGCCGGGTCATTTACAGCAGCACGAAGTCGCCTCTTCAAAGTTTGGATGTTTCTCTCGGCTAGCCCATTGGTTGCTGGGTGCCCTGGTGCAATATATTTCTGAAAAATCCCTCTCTCCTTGCAATAGGATCTGAATACATCACTCGTGAAGATAGTGGCATTATCTGACACAAGGACATTCGGGTACCCATGTACGGTAAAGATATTGTCAAGCAGACAGATAGTAGTTGCAGTAGATGGAGCGTCTTTCACCATTCGTACTTCGACCCACTTGGATTTCGCGTCAACACACATCAAGAAATGGTGGTTATCAAATGGCCCCGCATAGTCAATGTGTATGCGTTCCCAATTTCCTCTGGTTCATCCCAGGGGTGTATTGGAGCTTTTGGTGGATTTGAACGAGTCTGCGCGCACTCTTCACAAGATTTGATAAGCTTCTCAATGTCTTTGTCTAATTGCGGCCAGTAGACATATCGTCTTGCTAACTGTTTTGTTTTCACAATGCCGAGGTGTGTTAAATGTAACTCTTCCAAACATTTTCTTTGTAGTTTCTTTGGGATAACAATTCGGTCTTGACGGAATAGAATACCATTTTCAACTGTATATGGTTCATCCAAGGATTGAGTTTGAAGACTTTGCAGGGTGGCACTAAGTTCTGGGTCTAACATAGTCTCATCACGGATAGTTTCGTACGTAATGGCTTCACTTGACACTTGAAGAATCGTTTCAGCACAGAGTTGTGAAACTTCTGCATTTATTGATGTTTCAATGTTTGGCGAGGTAGATGCAACAGGGGCTCGGGATAGGCAATCAACATTTTCGTTATCTTTCCCTTTTTTCACTCTTACCGTGTAGTCAAACCCGGAGAGAAACGATGCATATCTTAGGAGCCTTGCGGATGTCATTTGTGGCAGGCCCTTGTTCTGATGAAAAATACGAGACAGAGGTTCATTGTCTGTCACAAGAATGACATTTCTTGCAAAAATATAGTTGTAGAAGTGTGTTGTGGCGAAAATTATTGCCAGCGCTTCCCGGTCAAGCTGACTGTAATTACATTCTGCTGGTGTTAGGGCACGAGATGCATCGGCGATGGGTCTTTCTTGGCCATCCATCTCATGACTTAATACTGCTCCAACACCAGTAGGACTGGCATCGGTTGACAAGATGATAGGCAGTGATGGGTTGAATGGGGTAAGGACACGTTCACTACATAACTCGGACTTGAGATTCAAGAAAGCTGCTTCACAGGCTGCAGACCAGAAAAACCGTACACCTTTCTGCAATAACTGCCGTAATGGGTGGGACTTCGTTGAAAAATTAGGAATGAATTTGCATAAAAAGTCACCATACCAAGGAAGCGTCTCACTTCTTCATTGTTTTTAGGGCGTGGCATTTGTGACACAGCTTGAACTTTCTCTGGTGACTTGCGGATCTCATTATATGATACAATATGCCCTAGGTAGTCTATGTTTTCCTTGAAAAATGAGCATTTGCTTTTGTTCAAATGCAGATTATTTTTTTGAAAGCCGTTCTAGACAGGCTATTAAGTTCTTGGTGCACTCCTCCTTCGTTGTACCATGTATTATGATGTCGTCAAAATAAGCTTCAGCTTTTGGAAGACCATGAAGGATCTGTGATAATATCCTATTACATTCTGAGGGGGCAGTTTTGATGCCAAAACTCAGTCGGTGCATCCTGAAGGTTCCTTTGTGAGTGGATATAGTTTGAATCATACTACCTTCTTCATCAACCTTCAGATGTAGATATGCCTTGTATTAGTCTAACTTGCAGAAAAAGTTTGAGTTTCTAAGACTATGTAGAACATCATTAACTGGTCTTATGGGATGGTTTGCAGAAATCAACCTTGAATTTACTCCACATTTGTAGTCAACACATAACCTAACTCCCCCATCCGGTTTTGGGATAACAACAAGAGGCGATCCCCAATCACTTAAAGCTGTGGGAGAAATAACTCCTTCTGATTCCAATGAAGCGAGTTCCTTTTCAACGCGTTCCCGAAGAGCAAAAGGGACATCACGTTCACGATTGAAGACAGGTTTCACCCCCTCTCTGAGTTGCAGTTTTACTTCAATATTGGGAACGCATCCAATTTTTTCTTCAAAGATTGTACTATACTGATGTAAAATATCCTGAATTGACTGCACTGAGTTGACAGATTCAGTGTGAAGTGATTGATTTGTGTCCTTGTCAATTTCCTTCAGATCAAGGCCGAGGCCCCTGATCCAAACACGACCAAGCAATGCGGCATGACCTTGCGGAACTACAAAAAGATCTGCAACAATTTCTGTTCCTTTGTATGATACTGTGACAACAATTTTTCCTCTGGGTTTGATAACATGATCAGAATATGATCGAAAACAGACATTTGTTGGCTGCAATGGCAAACCAAGACCCAAGGTTGAACATTCGTTCTCTGGGATGAGTGAATATTTTGCTCCCGTGTCGACTTCAAATCTTTGTGATTTATTGTTGAGTTTGACAGTGATAAAATATTTATCTGATTCTTGTCCTACTTCAAAGAGATCTTCGATGCATTCCAGTTGTCCTATCCCGAAATTGGTTTCAGGGTGGTCATGCAAGTTGTCATCTATGTTCTCAGTTGCAATGTTGTGTGTATTTGACTGTTGAAGAAGTGTAGTGATACAAACTTTTGCAACATGTCCCACTTTCCTACATGACCTACATTTAAGAGATTTCTGTTTGCGCGACAATCTCTTGACCTGTGGTTTGAATTTCCACAATTCAGGCATAATCCATCAATACCTAGTGCTCTATAATTGACAGAACTACGGCGGTCCCTGGACTGTGAACGTGAGTGAGAGCCTGGGTTAGGCTGTTGAACAAAACGTGACTGAGTATCACTGCTGTATTGATTCATACTTCGGTCATTATATGAACTTGTGGCTTTTGTTACTTTGTTTGTGTCCTCTATAGAGTCTGACGGTGCAGTGAGCTGTTTTGACAGCTGATTACTCTCATACCGCGATGCTTCCAAGGCTATAGCCTTCTTCAGGAGATCATCAAATTTCGTGTCATTAGACTGGAGAAGTTTCTCTCTGATCCAATTATCTCGCAAGCCACGTATAAATTGTGCACGAAGAAAAACATCCGCAATTGAAATTCTGGCGTCACATGTACACTGAATATAAAAGTCACAGTCTAGTAAGTGGCTTCTAAGAGTGGCAACAAATCCTGCAATATTTTGACTTTCTTTTTGATTGACGTTCAAGAAATAGTGTTGGGAAACTACGGTTGAGACTTGAGGTGACAGTATTTGCTTGAAATGCTTTACTAGGTCATTATAACCGAGAGACTTGATTGGTTTATCAGGGCCTAAAAATGCAGAGAGATTGTTATAATGAATTGCCCCTATTGATGTACACAAGAGTTGAGCTTTTTTGTTGAATCGGTGGCATTGTTGAAGTTTGCGTAATTTTCAAATCGTTCTAAATACGACACAAATTTTTCCTTTTCAGAATCAAAATTTTCAAAAGGTGTGATGTTAGTGGCTTGTGGGGTTGGGATGGGCTGGTGAGCTTGATACCTTTCAAGTAACTTCTCTTGAGAATTAGTAAAAATGTTCAGTAATTGTTGAAACTGATTTGCGTCCATCTTGACGGAACTTCGAAACAATTTTAAAAATCACAGTTCAAATATAATAAAATGTTTCAAGATAACAGATTTAAAACACACTGGGTAGTGATCGATGACCGAATATTGTCCTGGGCTTGAGAAAAAAAAAACATTGCATAACCTCAAAGTTCGAACTGCGATACATATTATTTTGAATATGTGGCATGCAGGCACACGTAGCTGAATATACGATGAGTTGCTTAGGATGGTTTACAAGTACTCTGTGTACATTTCATGTCGATTTGCCTGATTCTTGACTTTACTCACGTGGCCGTTGAAACAGACGACGTAAATACCGTACTTCATTGATGTAGGCTATATCTGAACCGGAGAATCAAGTCCCAATTCCTCGTCGCCAACTATTATGTTTTGAATAAAGCACATTATAGCTATTATGTTTTGAATAAAGGATATTATAGCACTTTAATATGCACACACATCTGAATCGACATCTTAACACAATGAACAAATTACAACTAACATTGTCACAGAGTAAAAGCATATTTACACTCCGACCAAGTTCCATAGAGGACATAAACTAGATACATAATAAGTAGCACAAAAGGTTAATGGCAAAGAAAGTTATTGCAATGATGGAAAATAACTAGTTACACTAGATATGCGAGAGTCTATTGCTTGAGAAAGTTGTAGATTATAGTTGAATGCGCCAGAGAAAATCCCAACGGAGGAAGAAAAATTAGCTATTGATTAGTAGTTCATAAGGAAGGTTCCTTAGTTTGAAAAAGTATTTCCACATGTGAGTGGAAAATACATGACAGTATAACGGGTAGATAGAGTGCAAGTTCTGGAAGGTTCCAGAGCAATGATGGCTTGGTTAAATTGGGTAGAGAATCCCTCAGCGGAAAGCTAGATTCTATAGACAGTGGGTATTTTGGAAATATCCCTCGATGTGAGATAGGATCTCAGAAAATCTTTTATGTTGAAAGCAGTTATTTTCACATAGCAACTTTCACTGTCTATAAAATCCAAATAAAACCAATGAGCTATTAAAAGAAGATGAGAATGAGGTTAAAACCTGAAGTCGTACTTATCTTTGCTTCATGTAGAAGGCGATGATCCTTTTGACGGTTGATACTAAAATTCTAACATGGCGTAGAATGTAAAAGATTGCCTCTTGAGTTGAGGAGGCGAGCTCTAGATAAGCTCTAACTGAGTCGACTTCCGACGTACAAGTGAGACACGTTCAGCGAAGCACAGAGGGACCAGGGAAGGGAAAAGAGTGGGGGTAGGAGACAAAAGGAATACATATAAGAATAACCAACATGACAGAAATAAATTTTCTCTTGATGAAATGGTCTTCAAAGAGTTGATAGTAGGCGACACTAGCGCAGCCTGGTGGGTGAAAAAGTAGACGAAGTTCTCTTGATCACGGAGATGATAGCTGGCGATGGCGACGAGATCTGGTGGCCAGATTGATAGGGAAGTCCTCTTGTACAGGGAAGAATTGAGGAACTTCAGAGATTCGCTGCTAGATGACGCTAGGTGGGTCATGGAAGATATATGTCTAGAACAGACTCACAGGTAACATGAGAACCATAAACAGCAAGGAGAAATTCGAAGATCACTGTTGGTGTTTGAGAAAAAGGAAGGAATGAACTATAGCAAAGAGAAGTAAAAGTTTACTCTAGCTTACCGTGTATTCCAAAGAATACACCAAAGGGTCCATCTCTGATGTTAAAAGCGGTGTCCCACAAGGGTCAGTGATTGGACCATTGCTGTTCTTGATATTTATTAATGATATAGGTTATTTATAGTTTACTGGTAAAATATTTCTATTTGCAGATGATATATTTCTACTTTACGAGAGCGCGTGTGAACAAAGGATTATGGAGAATATGCAAAAGGATCTAAATATGCTAACAACATGGCTTTCAAAAAATAATTTAATCATAAGCACCTCAAAAACAAAATACATGCTATTTCATAAACCAGCTTACAGTTCAAACACTTCCAACATAGTTTAAATTGGCAATGCGCCCATCGAACGGGTTAAACAATACCGTACACATATTTAGGCCTAACTTTGGACAATAACCTAAGTTGGAATGAACATGTCACAAATGTGAAAAAGAAAATTGCGAGTGTAATTGGTGTTCTAAAAAGGTTAAGGGATTATGGAATAAGCAATCAACATTTAAGGAGCATATATGCCTCTCTTATTCATTCTCACCTTATGTACATGAACATAATATGTGGTAAATGTACACAGGAATCAATAAATGAGCTCGAAGTACTCCAAAAAAGAACATTAAAATCATGTATGGTTACGATTTTAGGAAACCGACTGTACAAGTATTTCAGGAGGCAAACAGTTGGCACTTGGCAGCCAAAGTGAAAGGTTGTGTTTTTCCCGAGCTCTCAGGTGTGCTGAAATGGGTTGTTCTCTGGAGTGTTATCGCGCGTGGATCGGACTGTGGTATGTGAAGGGTAGTCGGGATTTCCGGTGTTTGTGTGTGCGTACGGGACTTAGTAACTTGTGGTTCATAGCCCTAGTGATAGCTGCATTGCTAGTTATTGGTGGAGTGGAAGTGAATCCAGGCCCTGTTACTCCAAAAATGAATCAGGCAAATGATCCAGTGGCAGATTTAAAGTGTTCGACGTGCAGTAAAACATTGAAGAACGGTGTTCAGTGTGGGCTATGTGAGAAATGGTTTCACTTCGGCTGTATTAAGGTCAAGAAGGAGGATTGTGATGTCGGGAATTCGTTTTGTAAAGTATGTGATACACCGGACTGTTTGAGGGTGCAAATCAAAGCAAGAGATCAAATAATACAGGAACTTAGAACAAAGCTTCGTGAATCAGAGGAAACGGTGAAGGATGTGACTGAACGGCTTTCTACTGGGATCAGTGTGGAAGAGGGCGTGCAGGAGCAAACTGAGGATGACGTTATCATAATGGGTGATTCTATGATACGATGGAGTGCGAATATCTCGAGGAAATCAGGTGCGAAAGTGCGGTGTTATCCGGGAATTAAAATTGACCAGCTTGCCCAACAAGTGGAAGAAGCAAATGTAGAGGACTGTGACAAAGTTAAAGTGTTGTTGCTCCATGTTGGGACGAACTATTTGAAGAAGTGGGCTACAGCTGATTACATCATGGGGGAGCTCTACGAACTAGGCAGAAAAGCTAAAAGCAAGTTTGGAAATGCAAAAATTATAATGAGTGGCATTGTTCGGCGGGGAGATGTTCCGTTAAGGCGAGTTAAGACTGTAAATGACCGCATGGACTGGGTTTGTGCACAACTGGGATTATTGTACGTAGATGCTGACTTCCGGATCGGTGGCCGTGACTTCGCCCGGGACGGGCTGCATTTAAATCGACGGGGCGCTTTCAACCTGGGGAGCCTACATGGCAGGGTCATCGGTTCGTGCCGGCCATCGTGAGGAGGAGCAGGTCCAGAGGTTGCCAGCCGACGGGAACAGAAGGAGCTACTTCGGGATATTTGCTGCGGAGGTAAGACTCTAAGATTACTGCAGGTTAATTGTCAGAGTTTAGGAAATAAATTAATTGAATTTTGGAATCTTGTAGAGACGTATTCTCCGAACATTGTCATTGCTACTGAATCTTGATTATATGAGGATATAAATAGTAATTAAATAATTCAAGGGACCTACGAAATGTACAGAAGAGATCGGGGGAAGCGAGGTAGTGGGCTATTTATTTGTGTGCGCAAAAATATAGCGAGTTTCTTAAAGTGGGCTGATACGGATCATAAAATGTTATGTGTACAAATTTCGGATAAAGGGAACAGATTCCCTCTTCAGGTGATAGGGGCGTATAGAGCACCAAAATATAACTTTTCGCTTCTCGACACACTGTATGATAAAACTTGTACGGGTAATGCTATGAAAAAGAATATAATTGAGAAGGCGGTTTAGGACGTGGACCATAGAGACCTAAGTCGAGCTGACTCACACCCTAAGAACTAGATGGATAATCGATTACTAAAAAAATTACTACACTCTTCGAATAAAGGTTGTAGACAAAATTTTAATCATATAAAAGACATAACAAAGGGGACGTGAGTAGCGCATGAAATGGTAAATTAGGGGTGAGGGGGCTGTAAATAAAAGTATACAAATTAGCAAGAGGTAAACATAAAAATATAACACACACAATGAAAAGACTATCAAAAGGGAGAGCAGAGAAGCCTAGCCCTAGTTAGATTGGAGATCGTAGCGAAATAACCATTTGTGACTTCAAAGGGAAAGCTAATTAAAATAAATAAGAAATAATACGTTCGTCCCACCACAGGCTGATTACAGAAAGAAACCAGAAGAGATAGTCTAAAAAGCATATGAAGTCGTACCAACCAAGAACAAAACCCCTTAAATGAACTAAAATATGCCTCACCAACAAGTACTACAGTAAACAGATAACTACGGTATCGGTAAAACATCATCCACTTACTACAGTATAACACGACGACGACCATAAATAAAGGAAAGAAAAACATACACAACCCTTAAGAGAAACAATTTACAACTCCTCAAAACAAAACAGCAACTGACTTCATAAAGTCTCTGAATAAATCTTCTTCTCGGACGAAAGTATGAGATTCAATCATCTTGCCGAAAGTAAAATGTGCATCAATGACAGTCCCCGGGTACTTGCCACAAACACACATATCACAAACCGCAAGAATAATCGATACACCTCATTTAATAAACGTAAAGAGTACGCACGTCGTTTCCCGACCGAAAGCAACAAACACAACCCCATAAATTACCCTCAACTTTCGGTCAAGGTCACACTTAAACAAGACGTTAACCCACCCTTAACCACATGTCTAGAAACGTGATTATACCATGAAAAGCCTTTCGACACAGACCAATGAATATGTCAGCCCAGTCCTTAAAGAAAATAAGAAAACCTAGTCGGTTATCCTTAAGGTTGCACGAATGACTGACATCTCAAAAGAAACACAATAACCCTTAATACATAAACAAATAAAATATTGATGAGTGTTCCGACTATCAGACAAGGACAGAAAGTCATCTGAAGCACAAACACACACCCTCCAAGTCGAGGCCCAAAATACGCGAACTAACTTAAAATACTAACCCCTCAAAAATCTTGTAACATCCGATACTATTACAAGGAGTAGACGTTAGTAAGAAATACCTCCCAAACTACCATCACGTTTCATGACGAACAATGAGAAAAACACGGCAGAAAAATAACACCAAGCAAACAAATCAACAACAATAACGGCAATAAACCAAAAATAAATAAAAACCCAAACAACAACGCATTTCCTCTCAACGCTATGTATACAAAGGGGAGGACAAGCAAGTATAACCAAAAATTTACAATCTCCAATCTAACTTAAATACCGCAGGAACTAGGGACATACTATCACCAAAGGATGGGAGGACATGACGCTATTTGCTTAACTGCATATTACACTTCACTCTTTGATAATAGGCTTCAAGATAAAATATGACACTTAGCTTTGGATACGACGTTCTGGATGTTCTCGACGATATAACATTTTAATAACAATTCCATTTTCCTGTCCTTTTAAGTTGTGGTATCAATAGCCATAATCCCGTCATGTCCCATTGATCGTTTCCAAATCCGGTAGATATATTCATAATTAGACAACAGCATCTTTAAGCAGACCAAACGGTAGTAGAAGATATGTCTCCGACACTCACTTCTTCTCTTTGTCAACACGATTCTCTCGACATAACAATAACTGCAGTCGAGTTCCACAGAGCCAGAGCACAAACTCCACAGCGGGCGCGTTTTATTTACTCCAGAACAGGTTGCGCTTCAAATATAAACCTACAGATGGCAGACTATACAACAACTCTTATCTCATCGGTCCGTTAATAACGTAGTAACGGATCAATAATAATTGCCGGAGATTTAAACCTCCCCAAAGTAGACTGGTCTGGTGAGTCAACTAGCTGTGGTCAAGCTCAGAGCGCGGTAAACAAATTCTTAAGGGAGGGGAGATTTTCCCAAGTAGTTGACTTCCCAACTAGAGGCAATAATACCTTAGATGTTTATCTCGTAAGGCCGGTAGAGCTGTATATTAACTGTCTGAAAGTACCAGGAATGAGTGACCATTCTGGGGTTGAATTAAATATTAGATACGGTGACATTACAAAATTAGACTCTGATGTAGCAAATAAGATCATATTCCAGTATCGCAGGGCGGATCAGGGCAAATTTCAGGGGTATTTGAATGAGCTATTTGTATGATGGGCATCGGAAGGAAATCACATTAATATCCTGTGGACTAACTTTTTGAAAATTTTAAATAGCGCTATTGATAAATTTGTTCCATTTAAGTTACTGAAACAAAACCCAGGATCCTGAGTATTACACACGGGAAATCAGGAGTCTTAAACGGAAAATTAGGAAATTATACAATAAAAGACATGATAGTGACAAGTATATGTTGAAATTTAAGTCCTTATCAAGAGAGCTCGTCTTAAAAAAGAGGGTTGCTCATGACAATCATATGCAAGGTTTACTTGGTTCGGGAGGCGATGGGTGGAAAAAAAATTACAGTTATGTTAGGAGAAGAAAGGGAAATTCAAATAATTTGTCGATGATAATGTCCGGTGACGGTAAATTAATTACTGAGAAGCAGGCCATTGCTAATGAATTAAATGTCTTTTATGGTAGTGTGTGTTGGACCTTAACGGTGAATCAGGGGCTCCACTTCTCCAAATAAACCAGTCAGCAATTGTAAAGCTAATACAAAAATTACGTTACAATATATCGAAGGGTCCTGATAATATTGCTAGTGAAGTACTTAAACTAGGAGGTAGGGCAGTGGCACGATACTTAGAGGTGATGTTTAATGTGTCCATAAACGATGCGCAAATCCCGGATGACTGGAAAAGAGCTACGGTAGTCCCAATATTTAAGGGAGGGAGCAGACTTGAATTGAGCAACTACAGGCCGGTTAGTCTTACGTCCATCGTTTGTAAACAGATGGAGCATCTCATTTGCGACTACTTGAGGGAACAGTGGGAAATATTATCATGGTTTAGTGATAGGCAACATGGATTTCGGAAAGGTTACTCATGCGAGAGTCAGATGCTATCACTTTTTCAAGATATTAGCGAATCGTTAGACGATGGAGTTTCAGACGACACCGTAGTTATAGATTTTGCGAAGGCATTTGATGTCGTGCCGCATGACATGCTACTCCATAAATTAGCTTCGACGAAGATTGATAAAAGAGTAATTTTATGGATCCAAGAATTTTTGACGGGTCGTTCTCAGAAAGTGAAAGTTGAAGGCCGATTCTCGGATGAAATTACCGTAACGTCGGGTATCCCTCAGGGCAGCGTAATCGGAACTTTGTTATTTTTGGCGTTTATAAATGACTTACCAAATGGGATTCGCAGTGACTGTCGATTGTTTGCAGATGATTGTGTAATATATCGAAAGATACATGACTCACAAGACAATGCAGTACTTCAAGATGACCTGGACCTGGTCTATAAGTGGGCGATTGAAAATAAAATGAAAATAAACACAAGAAAATGTAGTCTAATAAAAATAGGGAAAGTGCGAAGGCAAGATTTTCAATATAACATTGGCTCGGAAATTCTTGTAGAAGAAGATTGTTGCAAATATTTGGGCGTTAACGTAAGAAATGATATGAAATGGAGTAGTCATATAGGATGTGTAGTTTCTAAAGCTTACAAATCCCTGCACTTTGTAATGAGGGTATTAAAAGGAAGTAGTACCTTTGCTAAAGAATTAGGATATTTGTCACTTGTAAGACCTATTCTGGAATACGCCTCGGCGGTTTGGGATCCATATCAAGTAGGGCACATAAATGAGTTGGAAATGGTACAAAGAAAGGCCGCTAGATTTGTGCTCAGTGACTTGAATCCCAGGAGCAGTGTGAGCCGTATGTTAAAGAAACTTGGGTGGGAATCACTTGAGGCTAGGAGGATGAAATCTAGACTCTGCGCTATGTACAACACGTATACAAATCAACCAGCATGGGGTGAGCTGAGCAAACGTATGGAAAACCTACATACATGGGTAGGAGCGATCATCCTTTCAAAGTTAAGGGCCGACCACAGCGAACAAATTATGGTAAATATTCTTTCGTAAACCGTGCCATTGATAATTGGAACTCTCTACCTGCCGCAGTCTTAGAGCCTTTTCCCAAACATATAGGTGTGTTTAAGAAAAGACTGACTATTTGTGTGAATACTCCAGTTTAATTGTTAGTGATTTGTTATGTACAATTATTTATTTGTTATGTATATCTAATTTGCCACCGGGGGACACACCCCCAATTACAAATAAACGAATGAATGAATGAATGAATGAATGAATGAATGAATGAATGAATATTGCCATTACGAAGCCAGCTCAACTACTCTGAAGCTTTATTTATGTTCAGATATAAACATGGTCTTATTAGTCTTAATACTGAACTTCAATGCAGGAAAGACATTCATACCCATAACACAAGATCAGCAAACCAGTTATACATGGAGTCTACAAACACAACTAGATATCGTATTAAAAGTATTTCCTATTCAGCCAGCACAACTTATAACAACTTACCTCCTAAACTGAGGCAAGTTGTAAACTTAAACAAATTCATAAAGGAAGCACGCAGGTACTTCCTGAAACAATATGTTGAAGAATATAGATGATCCCATAAGCACTGAATAAATGTTCCTACCACCTTAGTATATTCTAGTATTAGTTACTAAGCCATATTTGTAAAGGGCTACCAGCTCACTGGGACTGTCTGTACCCTATAAATAAATAAATAAATAAATAAATAAATAAATACTTTTCCTCCACGCAGTGAGTGGTTGTGATACCACGTCAGCACCGCATGGATTGGGGAAGAATAAAAATTTGCAGCACCTACATGAAGAATACCTCCCTCTCTGCAGCAGTGGCTCCGTTTCTCACACCAAACACTAGTCCTCAGCAGATCAGCGAGGCTGGATAAAAGTTCCTGGTATGAAGGCGACATTGACAATGACAACCTCGACGACCTGTGGAACAGATCATTCACACGATCAGTGACGAAGGCTAAATTGCAATTAGCCCGCCTACCACCAACAAGGAACGCTGAAAGTACCACTCCATACGGACTTACCAGCAAGTAAAGGCGTGGTTAGGTAATGAACTTCTCCCATTAGTTTGAGGCTAGAGCCTAACCCCGCCAAGGTTACTACCAATCCCCACAACCAGAAATGCTGCGCCGGATAACATCCTCCAGATTGTTTCCTGCAAGTGTAGCAAAAGCTGTAGCACCGAAGCTTGCAGCTGCAAGAAAGCAGGTCTTAGGTGCTCAGCAATGTGCAAGCACTGCACAGGCCATTCCTGCGAAAATGCCCCCGCAACTGATTTGAACTAGGAGGACTCACCAGACATAGTCGACGAATACGACGACGGAGAGGACGTCATTAATAGCCTGATCACTCAGGAGGTCAACGAGCACTTAGAAGCAGAACCAATGGCTAAGAAATCCCGACAGGAACTGTGATGAGTACAAATGAGTACCTACTATGCTATGTACTTCTATATATGAGTACCTTTCAATAATAATATCTCTATTCCATATAATCTATGCCTTGTGAATACCTTAACACTTACGTTCGAGGGTAACTTTTTAAAACTGCGGCGAGCGTAATTTTACGTTCATCGATTTCTCGCGCTTTGTGTTGGAGACGAACGTAATATTACAGCTCTAGCACTCGCGTGTGGGTGCCAGTAAGCATGAGGTTGCACATACTATCGCTAGATAGCACCACGTCATTTGTCAGCTGAAGAATATCGATCTGTTCGAAGGCAAGCGATGCAAGTTCAAGTAGGTCAAATCTGTTTTCCTTTCCTTTGTTTTCATTCTTTCTGGACAGATTTTTCTCTTGCAAAAACGTTGAGTTTTTTCTCTGACTAGTATATATATTTGGGGTTATAATTCGCATTACAGATTCTGAATCTGACGCAACCGAAGAGACAGATCTCCCTTCTGACAGCGCGCCTAACAGCTGTTTACGGCTTTTTTTTACATTATAGGATTTTTTTCTATCGTATCGGATTTTTTTTTAATTTGTAGTGCAAGGGTTCGGAAATCGAACGGACTTTTCAATTTATTTTCAACTCAAACCACATTCAGTTTTCTTAGTTTTAATGTAAATCTTTATTTATCAAGTGAGAAATACAATACAAAATACAAATCATCTTTTGAGATGCTTGTCACATGTCACGCGAACACGCACAGACTTTGCACTGACTCGTCTTTTGTTTTCTTCTTTGTGTACATGTCTATTTCGCCAGGTGGCGCTACTGTGCTATTTTTCTTTCAAATATTAACACTTCCTCCAAAGAAAAATCAAATACAAATGAAAAAAATAATAAACAAGATGAACTATTGAACACTTTTCAGCCTCTAAGATGTCACCTTCTGCACGCCAATCCTCTCACGCAGCATCTCGAATCTGACCCTCTCCAAAGGTTTAGTTAGAAGATCAGCTAATTGATTGGTCCCGTCGATGTGCTCCAGCTCAAGGTCTCCTCCCAAAAATCTTTCCCTCACATAGAAATGACGTACCTCAATATGTTTGGATTTTCTATGGTACTCCGGATTTTTAGCCAATTTAACTGCACCAGCATTGTCGATGTAAAGCGTAGGAGGTTTGTCAGCAGTTCTCAGTAATTCAGAAAACAGTCTCTTCAGCCAAATCAACTCCTTTGCTCCTTCACTTGCAGGCACAATTTCAGCTTCAGTTGTCGATGTTGACACAGACTTCTGTAACTGACTTCTCCACGATACAGCTCCATGATTGTAGGTCGAAATGACACCCGTCATTGAACGTCTCGTCCTCTTGTCACCAGCATAGTCAGCATTACTGTAGACCTTCAAAACGTCCTCTTTCCTGTAGACGATTCCATGGTTCACTGTGCTCTTTAAATATCTAAATATCCGTTTCACTTGACTCCAGTCTTGAACTGTAGGATTCTCCATGGCTCGAGCAGCTTTGTTGACCGCGAATGCGATGTCAGGACGTGTAGCTGTAGTCAGGTACATCAAGGATCCCACCGCCTCACGATAAGGAACCATGGCCGAAACCTTTTCTCCGTCTTCACTTTCTTCGCGTCCAACTGGGGTAGACACTCCATTTGACTCGGCCATCCCCAATTTTTCTAGGATTTTCCTCGTATAATCCTCTTGACTGATTGCAATTGATCCATCATGGTTTTGTTGTATCTTCATGCCCAGGAAATTGTTCAGAGATCCTCTGGTCGTGTGAAATTCCTGCTGAAGTTTTTCCATGAACTGCTCGATGTCTTCTTCGTTGCCAATTACCAGACCATCATCCACAAAGATTACAACAGCCAACCACTTTCCATTTTTGTTAATGTTTATGAATCCAGCTTTCTCCATGAATTTCTTGAAACGCTTGTTCCAGCAGCGTGGAGCCTGTTTTAAACCATATAAGCTTCTTTTAGATGACACACTCGGCCAGTACCGTCCTGATGACCTTCTGGCTGTTCCATGAACACATGTTCTTCAAGCTCGCCGTTCAAGAAGGCCGTCTTGACATCAAATTGACCAAGTTTCATCTCCTTTTCAACAGCTACTGCCAACAGAGCTCGAATGGTATCATACCGTGCAACAGGGCTGAATGTTTCTTCATAATCGATTCCTTGCTGTTGCACATAGTCTTTGGCTACCAATCGTGCCTTAAAGTGAACTTCTCCACTGTCCGTTGTCTTCTGTCTTAGAACCCACCGATTTTTCAGGATCCGTGCACCATTTGGACGCTCAACCAATTTCCAGGTATAATTTTCCTTTAAGGACTCCAATTCTTCATTAATTGCTTTCAGCCACTGCTTTTTATCACTAGACTGCAGCGCTTCAGAGTATGAGTCAGGATTCTTTTCAACGATAGATGGTCCAGCCATGTACATGTAATTTCCACTGATCATCCACGATGGCTTCTTACTTTCACGTTTGCTTTTCCTTCTTTCTTCAGTCACTCCTTCTTCCTCATCTTCGCTGCCTCCGAAACTGGATGCCGAAGCAAATTCTTCAATTTCGCTTAAGTTCTCATCTGACTCTGACCTCCTCTGTAGGCCTACATCAGACGATGAATTAGACTGATTCCTCTCCGCACGTTCTTCAAGCGTGACTTCAACCTTTCCGGTGTTGGCGCGCAGATTGCAGACAACTTCAGGTTTGAATTTCACATCATGGCTTAGAACAACCTTTCCCTGAGTTGGAATCCAGACTCTAAATCCATCCCTGTCGTTCACGTACCCTACCAGATGTCCAAAAACAGCTTTGTCGTCGAACTTTGAGCGAAAATTCTTGGCGATATGCACGTAGCATTCTGTTCCGAAGATCTTCAGATGACTGAGACTTCCCACTGGTCGTCCATACCACAATTCATAGGGAGATTTGTTTTCAATGGATGACTTCCCAGTGCGATTCAGGAAGTACACCGCAGTGTTGCAGGCTTCAGCCCAAAGTTGTTTCGTTAACTTGCTGGGATTCAGCATAGATTTTGCGCACTCCACAATCGTCCGATTTTCACGTTCCGCAACTCAGTTTTGTTGTGGTGTGTACGGCTTAGTAATGCTGTGTTCTATGCCTCTGATTGCGAGTAGTTCAGAAACCTTCTTGTTATCAAATTCTTTTCCTCCATCACACCTGAACAGCTTCACGACGTGTCCATTTGTTTTGGCTTCATTCAGGAACTGATCCAGAACGGTGTACACTTCACTTTTGTGCTTTAAAAAGAAAACTCTTCGAAACTTGCTGAAATCATCCTTGAAACACACGTAGTAGCGTGCCTTTCCAAGAGATTCAGTAGACATTGGTCCATTCACATCGGCGTGGATTTGTTCACCGGTGGCTTTTGGTCGATTCATTCGTGTCTTGAATGACAGTCGATGCATATTTCCCAGTGCACATCCATCGCATAAATCCTCTTTACACATGTCTACATTGATGTTCATCTGCTTCAGTACATTCTTGACATGGGCTTTGTGTTGATGACCAAATCGTTCATGGTAGATCTGAAGTTTGTCCAACGATGTAGCTAAATTCACTTGAATGGGTTGCGCCGGTTTCAAGACGCACATGTCAAGTACATACAGACCATGACTCACACGTCCAGCCATCATCGCCTTTCCAGTAACCTTGTCTTCAATTCTAACAGTTTGGTCGTCAAGTCTTGCACAGAAACCTTTCCTTGCAGCAGCTTTCACAGAAAACAGATGAGCCATTGCATCGGGAACATACAAAACTTCCGTCTTCTCAGCACTCAACCAAGCGTTGTTCAGCCGCACTTGAATGTTTACAGTTCCTTTGCCGTGAGCTAGCATGCTCACACCTCGTTTTCCTAGCAAAATCTTCTCTGGAGCAGCAAACTTGACGTATGTTGTAAAATACTGTTTGTTCGCGGTGATGTGATTTGTGGCGCCACTGTCGCAGTACCACTCGTCGGCTTGAACAAAGTCGCCGTCTAACGCACTCATAGCATGCGTCAGAAACGAAGCATTGTTCTCCTTATTTTTGTTTCTAGTGTCACCCTCTTTCTTCTTCACTGGACATTCACTTGCCCAATGGCCCAATTCCTTACATTTGAAACATGGAAACTTCTGCTTTACTCGTTGAACATTTTTCTTCGAGTTGTCATCAGCGCTGCCTTTGCCACTGCCATACTGGGAATGCTTCTTGGGAGCACTACGTACTGGTACCACAAACGCTGTCGATTCCACGTTTCCTTGGTCACGCAGTTCAATCGTGCACAATTTTTCAATCAACAAGTTCACAGTTTGATTTCCCGCCGGAATCGTGTCCCACACATCCTTGAAATTATCATATTCTTTTCCCAGCGTGGATAAAATTCGACCGTTCAAGATCCTTTCAGATAACGTGTTTTCGTTTTGCTTTTGGAGTTCGTCATTCAGATCCTGATAAAGCTTCTGTAACTTCGCGACATGGGTGCTGATGTCCTCCTTGTCGTCACATGTCACTCGGAAGAATGACTCGATCAACATGTTCAGTCGCTGTGTACTGCTTCGTTCGAACCGTGCGCTCAATTTTGTCCAAATTTCACTGGCATTGATGCAGGTCAACACGAGTTCGTCAACACGAGCTCGGCAACAGATTTTCCTAGCGCACCTGCTAGCAAACTGGTCGCTTTCGCGTCTTCTTTCAACCACTGCTTATATGCCACTTTTTGTTGCGCAGTGGCATCTGCTGGCAACACAGGACACTTTTTCGAACCATCAACAATATTTTCCAGTTCATACGACCGCAAAACCATCAACACATGCCATTTCCACTTTGCCCAGTCTTCAGGTCCTTCAGGTTTATCCACTTGAACTTTGTAGTCACTGCCGGTTGCCATTTTGAGGTTATCCTTAACTCACAAAAAATACAGCAAGTGTTCCACAGGTGCTCAGCTTCGGATCCACTCATGAGATAATACAATTTAACATGGCCTGGGTCCATAACCTGTTAGTTTTAATGTACATCTTTATTTATCAAGTGAGAAATACAATACAAAATACAAATCATCTTTTGAGATGCTTGTCACATATCACGCGAACACGCACAGACTTTGCACTGACTCGTCTTTTGTTTTCTTCTTTATTGTACATGTCTATTTCGCCAGGTGGCGCTACTGTGCTATTTTTCTTTCAAATATTAACAAGTTTGTGCCATTCTGAACATAGCTATAAATTCTGGAAATCAGCCAGCATAGGGGTGAGGAGCAACATTTAAGGCATCAGCAGGGTAAGTGTTAATATTATTAATTACATTAATTCTTTCCACGAAAGGACTAAGACTTTTTTTAACCTGCCATGGGTTAATTATGTAGTGGGAGGGGAGAGGGGGAGAGGTCGATCCGAAAAGAAAATAATATTAATAACAACATGATGTGAATATGGTTGGCTTTCGTCACAGAAGAAAATTAGCTTTTGTGAATTTGGGTTGAGTGGGGGAAGGGGAGAGTGGGTGTGGGGTGCGGGTGGGTGGGGTTGGGGTTTCCAAAGTTGGTGATTGTAACCAGGAACGATAATTACAACAAAATTTCATCATTATTTGGGTATAACAGAAAAATAAAGTGGACTTCTGCATTTTTTTTAGCATTTGTTTGTGAATTTTGATAAATAACATTTTGTACGAAGCAACATATCTCGGAAACGAATTGACATACAAACATGTTTGAATAGCCAAATTGTAGGAAATTTAACGTTCTACAAATCACATACGGATGCTTTTGCTGTAGGACGTAAGGGAAAACAGTTATTGAGGAAAAACTGGAGGAAGGTCGAAACTTCTGCAGTTTTTACTCCCCTCCTCTTTTAGCACAGGGTCCTCGAGGTCCAAAACTTGAGAAAATGTTAATTAGCCATCCCTCAACAACATCCCAAAGTTTCATTAAATTTCGACCTTTCTCTATCTGAAACTACCTGTCGACTGGGCTATTAAGAGAAAACCTAAAGAAGTGCAAGTAGTTGTCAAGAATTTTAGGGTTACCGTATTTTACAATTAATTAACATACCTATGGAAAGAAATTCCCGATCCTTTTTAGGTGAGAACCATGTTAAATTTTCAATTTTTTGATACAGATTGCTCAAAACCTATTTGGGTTATTACAATGAAATTTTCGGAGATAGTTATATGCATCTTTCTATGTAATAATAGAAACGATTATTTACGGAAATTGGATAGTTTTTTTTTTTTTTAGAATGAAGTTTTTAAAAATACATTATTTTTATTCCATTTTTTTTCTTTAAGAAAATCGTAACTTTATTCTTAGGTAACATACTGAAACATCCCTTTCTATTACCATTCACAGAGGACATAGTAAGCCACAGAAAAAGTCCAGTGGCCTATCATAAGAACTTTTCTCAAAAATGGTACCAAAGTACAACAAAATATACAACTGAGATATTGAAGCTAAAGTTTGTCAGTGTAATTTCTTACGTGTGAAGGTTCTCAAGACTTTCCTGCCCCATAATCTGAATTATTTGCATCCTCCACAGTCCTTTAAATATTCCTCTCCATTCTCCTTCCCTTTTAGTCATGTCTTCAACCATTAATTCTATAGCCTGGTGAGCACAAATCCAAGATGGCGGCGATGTGAAATTAAATTTTAAATATTTAAATGGACTTTCCTTGCAATTTAACCATCCGAGCGCAAGTGTGTTAGTTTCTTCGATGAACTTTGTTACAACAAAGTCTACTGATCATGGTTATGAACTCAATATCAGCAGGTACGTTTATGCCATGAGTTGTATAGGGAAGGGGAAAGCTGCTGGGACAAATAATAAAAATTGAGATGGAATACAACACAGTAAATATTTTTAATGCTGTTTCACGGCTGCCAAATTGAAAATTGATCATTACCAAGCGAAATGGCAGTGCATTCAAAAATTTATCTCCAGTAGTTCAGAAATTATCCGCAAAAGAATGAGCCGAGGTAAACGTGTGCGTGTCTTTTCAAAGAGTAACATGATTACAAAAAGTGTCATAACATGCACATTTTTAAGACTTTTTTCATTTTTTCAACGTATTTGAGTTATCCACACACTAATTACCGGTATTCAAAAACAATCAAAAACTAAATTTCTTATTTCTTCCACCCCAAACCAGGTGTTTCTCACCTTAAACGCCTCCATACATCCATACGCGACTCAGTAATACACCTTTCTGGCTTAGTAATGAATAAAACTCACTTTAAAAGCCCAATTCTATCATCACGTCTCGTATTTCAATGTTCCAAACTGCCGCAGTTCACCAGTCAGCTGATCGAGATGTTGCTCGAAGCAATAACTAGATTGTTTGAAGGCATTTTTCGATGTTGCCTTAGTAATCGATATGTGATGTTTTTTTCAGTCGGTCCACTCGATTTTACCCAATTGTGATGGATTAGTCCCTCATTCTGAAAAAAATACATGGGATTAATAAATTCATTAGTTTAATAAGCCTCAGTGATTTGAATCTTTTGACTTCACGAAATGCCTGACTAGCTGTGAACATTATGGGGTTTGGAGCCATACTTAAGTGTTGCCTTAGTAATAGAAATTTACTGTTTTTCAGTTGGTCAATACGATTCTAATCTATTTGGATGGCTTCAAACACCATAATGTTCACGGCTAATCAGGCAAATCGTGAGGCCAAAAGATTCAAATCACTCAGTATTAAACTCATTTTTTTAGCGTATGGCTTTTTAGTGCCGGGAGTGTCCGAGGACATGTTCGGCTCGCCAGTTTTGTAGCTGCTTCGAGACGGACACCCAATGGGTGAGCTACAAGTACCGTTGGGGAGGAAAGTTGGAAGGGAAGGGCGAGGAGTTGGAAGGTAGCGGAAGTGGCCTGTAGTGAGGGACCAACCCCGGCATTTGCCTGGAAGGAAGATGGGAAACCACAGAAGACCATCTTCAAGGTTGCCGGCGGGGGGATTCGAACCTCCTCGCCTCCCGGATGTGAGCGACTGCCATTAGTCATGCCGTAACCACCACGGCTAACTCACCCGGTATTAAACTCATTAACTTATTATTCTCGTGTAATTATTTTAGGATTAGCGAATAAATAAAATTAATAATAATATTAGACAATAGACATCCCGTAAGGGCAAAGGCCTCCTGTTTGCACAGAGACGTGCTCGTGATTAGGCTTCGAAGGTGAGCATCCTTGGGAGCTTTTGTCTTGTTGCACTCACTGTCATTGTCTTTCTGTCCTGTTTGGTGCATGTTGATTCCTGTTTGGCTCCAGCTGTCTCCATGCTGCCCTGTCTCTTGCCACTCTCGACCATTGGTTTCCCGCTTTAGCTCTAAAGTAGTCTGCTCATCTGTTTTTTTGGCGTCCCACGTTTCTTCGTCCTTCTCTCGGGTCCCACATTGTGATGCGATGCATCCATTTCTGATGATCCATGCGTGATACGTGTGTCCCCCCACATTTCCATTTTCGGCTTTCTACCCTTTCTACCACGTCACGTATGTTTGTCCTTCTTCTTAGTTCCTCGTTCCTGATTCTGTCTCTTAGAGGAACGTTTAGGTTCTTACGCTCCATTCTTCTTTGACATATCTGTAGCTGCTTTTTCAGTTTTTCTGTCAAGGACCATGTTTGACAACCATAAAGTAGTGTTGGCATAACACATTTGTCTAGGATTTCTGCTTTTGTGCTTATTTTTAATCTCTTGTCTGTGAGTAAGAACTTAAGCGACCAAAATTTGTTCCACGCCAGTCCTATACGGCGTTTGAGTTCACTCTCAGTGTCTTTGTTCAGGGAGATGCTTTGTCCTAGGTATACATACTGTTGCACATACTCTAGTGATGATTGATGGGCTTGAATTGGATCTTGTATTCCATTTGCCATTATTTTTGTTTTTGTGGGGTTTATTGTGAGGCCTACTTCTCTGCTTATTTTGTCCAGCTCATTGATCATTTCTTCTAGTGATTTTGCTGACCTTGGTATTGGCGTTATGTCGTCCGCAAATCTTAGATGTGTCAGTTTCTGGACGTCTATATTTATTCCGTGATTGTGCTTCCATTTGATTAGGGAATAACTCATCACAATTGGGTACAATCGTGTTGACCGACTGAAAAACAACACATTTTGGCAATAACTAGGCTAATTTAAATGGAAGTAGGCCTATGTCGATCTATGAATTCATGTGTTATCGTTTACAGTGATGAATGAACAAAATGCAGATTTTCTCTGTATGTTGTGTAATATAAATAATAATAGTCCACTATTTTTCTTAATTGTAAGATTGTATCAAACATTTTTAAGCTGTTTACACTAAAATACATCTCCACATATTGTAACTCGTAAAATAATCTCATTAATACAGTATAATGTGTGTTTAAGTCTTCAGTTTCTTGAATAGTTTGGTTCAGCCCCCCATGCCTCCCGTTTTATTTCTACATAACTACCACATCTTACAACCGAGACAATCTGTTAAACATATTCTAACCTTGGTCTACCCCTACAGTTCTTGTCCTCAACCCTTCTCCCCATAACTAATTTTGGTATTTCTGGGTATTTTAATTTGTCCTAACAACCTACCTCTTCTCTTCATTAGCAGTCGCCAGGAACATCTCTCCTCTTCCACTCGTCTTAATACCTCTTCATTTGTTACTCTAACTACCCATCTGGTCATCATCATTCTCCTGTAACACCACATTTCAAACGCTTCTATTCTCCTCTTTTCTACTGCACCAACACTCCAAGTTTCACTTCCATAGAGTGCCACGTGTAATATCACAGACGCCTACAACAATCAGGAACCATCCCATTTACTCTACGATTTTATTGTCACGTCCCCCAATTGCCATATAATTCGTGAAAACCCGTCGGTGGTGTTCTATAATCCCGAGAGTGTGACAAACACAAGTGATATTTGTTAGAGTAAATGGTAGGAGAATGGTGACTGGGCGTGAACGCAGTATAAACTTTTAGTACGAACTAGGTTACATAGAGGCGCAATATAACAAGGAAGACAAAATAATCAACAAGAATAATATAGTTACTAAAACCGTCATCTAATCCTACCAACCCTTTACCCAGGACTAAACAGCAATGCCGAAGTTCGTTTCGCTATTAATCACCAAGATATTTACACCGTGCCCCATGAAAGTGTCATTCACATTGAAGATCAGTTCACGCATGCCGATGGTACCACCCCGACAACCACCCAAGCACACATAAATTAGCAGGCTTCAATTCGATGGTCCACAGGGCCATAAGTAAACCCGTGACAAAATAAAATTACAACAAAGAGATTAGAACAATAAACCAAATAGCTTAGGAAAACAATTTTCCACCTAATAAAATAGATCAAATAATACAAAGATATCAGGGAAAAAGCAGTACATTGCAAACACCAACCAGTGAGGCAAGCAAGTTCGCACGTTTCAATTACGTGAATGCAAACTCGTACAAAATCATTAATCTTTTCAAAGAACAAGGAATCAAAATAGCATTCTAACACACTAGGTAAGCACCTCCACAACAGCAATTTAAATAAACAAAACCCATAAGGTACTCAAAATCAGGAGTGTACTTATTCTGATGCCAGGAAACAGGGTGTCAGGCAAATTACATAGGACAGGCAGGCAGGAGGATGAACACACGTTATAAAGAACATAGAAATGCCATAAAACACAGAGGAAACAGCAGTATGCTAGCACATGAATGACACAGGACATAGCTTCACAAACATAGAAACAGACCTAAAAATCATACACTACGGAACAAAAGATAGGGAACTTGACATTAAAGAAGCCATAGAAATTCATTTAGCTAAATTAAACAACCCAGATAATCCAAATGATCACACATTCTTGGAGAGTTCTCCCTATTCACATTACTAGGCAGGAATCCCGTCAACAATAAGGTAACAACAAAACGAAAATTAAGCCAGGCAATGAATAAGTAGTGGGGAGTAGCAGGGAAAAATGCCAAGCGTAATCTCAATAAACCCAGTCCTTAATCAGGCAGTGTTAATGAGTTCAAGAACCCCCATCAAGTCCTGCAGCGCTCAATGTTTTTCTAGTTTATGCGAGGTGGGGAGAGATTGGACGTTGATAGTTGATATCATTCTCCACAATTAACATACAATCATACAGTAATGCAGCTTAGATCATTGCTGGCCACGTAACAATTTAAAAACAAGTAATGTTTTAAATTACTACAACGAATAGAGCTGGTAACAGGTGGATAGAACATTAATGACCAGTTTCAGAACAACTAACCGAGCGCAGTATGAGGCACCACAGGCGACACAATTAACATAGCGTTCACACGGAGCAGTCACTCCGCTGGAAGCACGCAGAGGAACCGGACCACAAAAATCGGCTCTAAAAACCAGATAAGTCGACATCACTCCATTACTTCCAGTGCATTTGTATATTTGTATATTTTTAAACTTTTGAACTGACGGTGGTTTTGGGGCCTGGGGGATGTTAACCGCGAAGATATGCCGAAATTTTCCGGAAGTCGAAACATGGTACTGCACCCGAATTCCGCATAGTCAGAGCCTATATCCGCTGTGATGGAAAAGGATTGTAGGGAGGTCGATACCCAGCCAGATAAACTAACACTACCCAACTAGGATAATGACTAGGAAACTCTCGATACATACCGGCCATGCAACAACACTACTGATTTGTTACACATTTACTAGAAATAATATATCCATAACAAGATGGTAGTACGAGAATCTCGGATCTCGAGCGTGAACGGTGAAAGTCGAGACTACGTGAATTCTAGTAATTAACTCGCAGTATTATCGCATGTCGATTGCAAAATGAAAAGGAGATCAGATTTATAAAAAAGGAACAGGCAAACACAAAATAGTGCCTGGGATTTATTATCTAAAAAATTACAAAATGAAAAACTCCCTATCACCACTAAAATTGAATGCAATATAAAAAATAAAATAAATCACACGTCAGATAGTCCTATCTGTTCTATAAATATGCATTAACGTTGTCATTACAAAAATGTAATTATTAAGAAAATAATTAAATGTTTACGCATTCTAATAGTCACCCTGTGACTCTACCACTGAAGCAGTCTGATTAGCATCAGCTGTTCAAACATCAAAATAAAATTAACAATACAAAAACCCTGAATTATACCTCTCCTTGCGTAAAAACGTGAATATAGAATAATAATAATAATAGTATTAATTAAATATGGCTAAAATATATACATTATATACACTATTCCATGTCTCGCACGGTATAAAAAATACTACTGACACTATCAGTCGCGATCTGATAGTCCTATAGTGTCTCTGTTTCACTAAACAGTTCTATGAACAATGTTTCACACAACAATAAATTTTCAGGTATCTCTGGTAACTTGTCATAGTAGGTAAAGCTTTCATGTCGAACACTGAAGTTAAATATAGCTCAAAAATCGTTATATCAATGAATAAAATACAATAAGATAAAGATCGAGACGAAACTACTTAAAACCCTCATAATACACTTTGTGGATCTTATACTAATACTCTCTGATATGTACAACATAAATATAAATCCTTATGTCAGTGCTTTTTACACATACTGTAGCGATTCGTTGCTCCTCATAGCAATACATTTCTTTCATTTCATAACACGGTGATAAATACTCATCAATAGCGTCTGCTACGCTCTACACATAACATACTTCTTTATTTCATTACTACCAACAATCTCCTCAATTCCGCGCGGCATAACTTCAATAAAAATCCCATCTTGCTACAAACGTGTAGAAGAATCAGTGACTTTACTAGGTAAATACGCAAATGTATAACCTAACCTAACCAACTCTCTTCTCTAAATTATTTAACCTCGTGCATTTCTAATAACAATAACATATTCGTTTACTTCAATTCACCTTGTAGAGTATTTCTTATTCCTTTCAATAACGCCTTTCGTTCACATAGTTCCATAATAAATTGTTTTTCCACGTTACAAATTATAAACAATATTAACTCGTAGTTCGCTCGTCTTTACTAGTTAATAAATATAAATACATGTTCTCTCGCATCTGGTGTATATTTAAATACAAGAAATATTCATTTATAAGCTTGTTTTAAAACATACAAGCCCTCAGGTAGACTAACAAATCTCCTGGTCTGTCATTCCAGTATAACAATATTTCCAATGAAATTGTTAATAACAATAGGCATAATTTGACCTCAATTGTCAATAATAATTATGATCCTGTTTATAGTGTACTTCCTTAATAACAATGGTCCATGACTATATCATTGTCAAATAAATTGTATTCCGCAATTGGAATTTTATAACTTCCATGTTGTTATAAATGAAAAAATGAAAATCCACAGCCTGCTTCCAGTCTCCGACCGGGTCAGGAATGGAAAGAATGAAGCCCCTATCTAGCGGCGAGGATATGAACTGTGCCGGCTGCCGAGGCCTGACGCACTCCTCTGGGGCAATGATTAAATGAATGACAGATGAAATGAAATGATAGTGGAGAGTGTGGCTGGAATGAAATTTTGACAGGGAAAACCGGAGTACCCGGAGAAAAACCTGTCTGCCTCCGTTCTGTCCAGCACAGATCTCACATGGAGTGACCGGGATTTGAACCACGGACTCAGCGGTGAGAGGCCGGCATGCTGCCGCCTGAGCCACGGAGGCTTACTTGTTATAAATAAATGTTTCAATAATGTTCAGACATAATAATGTTTGTTAAACATTTGTCACAGCATTTTACAATAATGCTTTCCGTGATAGCAATACAATCTTAACGATCGAAATATTCTTATCAAAGAAATGTTCCTACTCTCAAATATATTTTACTATTAAAATGTTACTATAGATGTGTTCCTATCAAAGTGTTACTATCGAAGCATTCCCTTTATAAAACGAGTTTCATTCGAAAGTGAGCATGTTAAAACGATTCCTACAAAAGGTATAAGAAACGCAATAACTAAAGTCAAAAATGAATGAATTACGTCTCAAACGACACACGGTGACGTATCAAAAATTACAGTAAAATCTCTAAAATTTAGCTACAATAAACATGGGATAAAGATAAAAATATCTACTATGAAATTGGTCACTCCTCCTTAACAACAAATACTACTGCAAAACTACAGATCTTAGAGCATTCAATTCCTCTACCTTTCTGATGGCTTCTGATGTCGTGAATACCTTCATTAGATGGGCTCGTTGTTCCGCCGGAACTGCGTGTGCGAGTCGACTGCATAGGAAACGGGTTTCAGCTAAGCGCGTGCCAGCCGGCTGATCGCTCCCCTGCCTGGATCGTGATGTGAACACCTGCGAAGCTGCTAGTCTCTCACGGCTACCGGTAAATCTTCTCGCTTCACGGCTACTAGCCTGGTTTCTCGATCTCTTGGTCCAAACGACTGCATGCGTCCGTCTTCTTCTTCTTCTTCTTCTTCTTCTTCTTCTTCTTCTTCTCGTGTAGCAGAACATCATCAGTGTAGATTTGAATGTCCTGGGTTGACATCTCTTCCTGGTGGTAATGGACATCTCCCTTGTATTATTGGAAGTAATTTCAGAATACTGCATGTTGTTAAGCAGTTGTAGATTCATCGATTCCCGGTCTTCAAGATCACTCTGAATCTCCAATCCATAGTGTAGACTAACCTCCTTCCATTAGTTTAGTTGCTCATAATAATCTTCTCAATAATAGTTGAATAAGATTGTCCTCCCTGACTCAAGTTTGTTACTGTCATCTTGACTGTGATATAATACTGTAGACTGTTAATTGTTGCAATAACGTATCTGTAGTAAGCAATGCTGCTATAAATCCTTTGTCTGAAGCATAGTGCTGTTGTATCGAAGACTTCTCCTTACAATTGTAATACTGTATGATGTCTTTCTCTTCTGCAACTAGTGCGATTATATTTCACCGGCCTCTCGAATCTCTTCCTCGGCTAATGGTTCATCTCCAGACGGTCTTGCTTTACCTCCCGTCCGCACTTCTTTATCATGGAGCGCAATTTTGGGACGTGTGGTGGAATACGTCCGCTCGGTTCAAGCTGCTGTGTAGGAGTCTCGGCTTCCCTCTCTGCATTCGTGCGCGTGCCAAAATTAGCCTCGCACGGATATTTTTAATAGAAATATACTCATAGTTTCTCTCCTAGCCAATAATTTATACTTTTCTTTAATCAAATAAATTCCATTTTCTCTTCTGCACCAGTAGAAGTGTTCATATCGCTTTATATAATCCAAATTTATATAAAAGCGATTCCCAAAAAATTATATGCACTCTAATCTGATTGGCTGTTCTTTTCAACGAGTCGTGTGCACAATTTGTTATTGTCCCCTTGACCAACCAAAACTGGTTTTCTGTTTGCCAACATGAAGCCATAGTCATATTCCAGCATCGAATGATCTGACTCCTCCTTAGTTAAAATCTCATTCACTGAAATATTTCCAAATAATAATTTCACCCCTCAAGAAAGAGTCAAAACATTTCTCATAAACTGAACGAAAGCCTAGTCTCTCTAAATACCGACAAGTTTTTCTACTTTATCAATAGAATTGAAGCAAGTGATCTTGACTGTGCCCTTGTGGACATTATTAAATCTTCAGTTACATCATTACGCGAACGAAAGTCACAGAAATGGTTTAACCACACTTGCTATTTCGAGAGATGAGTATTACATGCCCGTGACGTAGCACTAGAAAACAATTGACATGAGGACCTAACTATATACAACATTCTGAGGAACAATTAAAAGGAATTACTCAAGAAGACACGAATGGATTTTATTGAACTAGAGGCGGCCAAAATGGTGGAGAAAACGAAAGCGAACCCTTACTTAGCATTAACACACAAGAAAACTCAAATGGTTGGGGAAATCGACATGAGTATTTGGGAGCAACACTTCACTGCCGCATTGAATCAGAAGGGATCCTTAAACGCCATTCCAAATGAAACCACCCGAACCGGGTGGCTCTACTATTCCCTTGTTCACACTAGATGAGGTTCGTAGTGCTCTAATGGCTCTTAAAGACGGAAAAGCGTCTGGGCCAGGTGGCACCTTCAATGTTGTTGTTTAAGTCTTCAGTCTTTGTCTGGTTTGATGCAGCTTCCATGCCTCCCAGTTCTGAGCTAATCGTTTCATTTCTACATAGCTACCACACCCTACATCCATGGCAATCTGTTTAACATATTCTAACCTTGGTCTACCCCTACAGTTCTTGTCCTCCACCCTTCCTTCCATAACTAAGCTTGCTATTCCTGGGAGTTGTAACCGAACTTTATAGTAGGTTACAGAGCCTGCTTTGTTTTGTTGGTAGTATTTTGTTTTTGTTTTATCTGGTTGCCAGCCATGGCCGCCTGTTGGTGGAGCGCCATGGAGAATCTTGTGTGTTCAGTGCCCATTGGATTCCTTTGTGGTGGTTTACCAATATGTGGCTTTGGCTAATGGCAAAGGCTTGGTTGGACATGACTATGTTACTATGGTGATGATGGATAGTTGATGATGCCAGGCAGAATGGAAGCTGTTTTTTTTTAGGAAGATCTGATATAGCTGGGTAGATGTTTTGAGTAAAGAAGAATGTCATGTGCGAGTGAAGGTGGAATAATAATAAAGAATGGTGCAGAAAAAAATTAAGTTGTGTGAGTGGTTTACTTTATTAAGAGGATAGTTGTGCATACAGTGTAATAGATGCAGGTAAATGGAAGTGACAAATAGGTATTGATAGTTTTTGATGGTTAGAGAACAACCAGAAAAGAACAGAAGAATATTGAGCTTTGTGAGGGGTAATCTTATTACCGTATGTAATTGTAAATACTGAAAATGAGATTGCGTGCATGTAGACAAAAGGGTAGTAATAGTATTGTATTTCTGACTTTGTTATATGTGCAACATCATCTCGACCCCGGAGATTATTATGAGAATGAAGATAAGTTTAGAAATTTTAAATACCAGTATTGGATAAGAAGGTTAGATTTATTTAATTGGCGCCCAACGTTAAGGCACGAATAACGAAATAAGAAATATGGAAGCTGAAATATGTGAGTTTGCATTCACAAATTCTCATAGTGTGTTTCTTTTGTTTTTGTATTTCTCATAGTGTTCTTCTTTTGTTTTTGTATACCGTACAAGTCAAATGTACTTTTTTTAATATAACCGTCTGTTTCCGGTTGTGACCAATGGATGTCGGTGTTTGTTTCTTCTCCCATCAATTTGGAGTTTAGGACTGTATTTAGTAAACCTTTTTTGCTAATTATTTTATGACAGGTTATGAGCCCAGTTAAAAGCTTATTGCTGTTAATGTGTGGACTTTGTGATGGGAGAATGTCGGTCGTTAAAGGGTGTTGATATGTGCGGCGCACATGTGGACAGTTAAGTGTGCATCCAAGATAGTTTTTGGTGAATTTTGTGGACGATTTTTCTATTGTGAGGACTATTTGTACGCTTTATTTTAAGTATACATACTAACATGGATTCAGCTACGGGAAGCAGCGAGCGAGTAGTTGCAATAGTGAGGTTACAGGACGACAATTGGGAAGCGTGGAGCACCCGAACAAAGGCATTGCTTCAAACAAGGCGTCTGTGGGACGCGGTTCAAGGTTTCCCACGAAAGGCGATACAGGAGAGATAGAAGATACACCCGTTGAAGAGTACTCCGAGGTCCAACTGGGCAAAGATCAAGACGCGAAAAACTTGCTCATAGGTTTGGTCACCGACCCTTTCCTAGGTGATATCAAAGAAGCGGAGACAGCTAAGGAAGCATGGCAGAATCTTCTGACTTCATGTTGCGATACCGGAGTCCTTCAAATTGTGACGATGTTAGAAGAATTGTGTCTTTTTAAGAAAACTAGTGACATTAGCATGCGTACATTTGTTGATAAAGTGCTTACTTGGTGTGCACGGTTGGACGATGTAGGTATAAAATTTACGGATAAGGCCAAAGCTGCTTTTATTCTCAGAGGACTGGAAAAGCGGGAGTACGAAAATTTGATACGTTCATTGGAAAGCAATGAAGAAAACTTAAGTGTAAAGGTAGTGCGAGCCAAACTATTGTTGGAGGAGAGAAAGAACAAGTTGGACAAACTAAAGATGGAGCGAGAACAGGAGACTTATGCGAGGCTGAAGAAGGAAGAATCTGAGGGTGAAAGCGTGAAGGCAATGGTGGCAGCCATGCGCTTAAATTCCAAGGGGGTCGTCAACAGCAGCAAAAGTGTCAACAAGCCAACAGGTAGTGGTGGATTCATGTGCTACAAGTGCCAAGAACAGGGGCATATTGCGAAGTTCTGTGATTTAGTTCATGAGGCAAGAAAGAAAGGTTCAGTTTTGTGTTTTAATTGTGCCAAGATAGGTCATACTTCCCGGAATTGTAGTAATGGACGCAAGGAAAATGTTAAGGTTAAGAATCGTGAGGTTATTGCCACGGTAAAGGACGATGAGGCGGCAAACGAATGTGTTCAGGTTAATGCTAGTAGTGTTAAGGTAAAGGCTTATGTGGCAACTGAAAGCAAGGATGATGCATCTGATTGTGTACGCAGGTGGTATGTAGATTCAGGAGCCACTGAGCACCTGACACCTTATAAGGATATTCTGTATGATTACACCCCAAAGGTTTCTGGTAGTGTAGACACAGCTGATGGATCCATAGTTAGTGTATGTGGTATGGGAAGTGTGCTTATGAAGCTAGCTGACAAGTGTGGAGGTTCTTTTCTGAAACTGAAAAGAGTGTTGTAAGTCCCAGGTCTTCAAGACAATTTAATATCTGTAGGTCAATTTGACAGGAAAGGTGCAGTCGTAACCATTAAAGATAGCAAAGTTGTATTGTCAGATCATGAGGGTATATTCCTTACGGGTGAGGCCGTTGGAAATATGTATGAGGTAAATTGTGATTATTTTATGGTAGAACAAGGGAAAGAATTTGCTTGTAATGACGAGGTGGAGGTTGTGTATGCTAAGAGCAACAAAGCTGTAACTAGCGGAATATGGCATCAGCGTTTTGGCCAAGCTCTGAACATTCCAGATCGTGATATTATACCCAAAGAAAAGAATCTTGATTGTGATACTTGTAAACAAGGTAAAATGAAAAGACTTAAATTTAATGAAAGAGATCATGTATCTCAGAAGCCATTAGATGTTGTGTTCTCTGATGTATGCCAGCTAGAGCACCCATCGATTGGAGGTAGCAAATATTTTATTACATTTACTGATGATTGTACCAGATTCTCATATGTAAGGTTCCTTAAGCATAAGAGTGATGCATTTAATGAGTTTCTCAAGGTTAAGGCCCTAATGGAGACAGCACAAGGGACCAAGTTGAAATCTTTCCATTCAGACAACGGTGGAGAGTATTTAAGTACAGAGTTTTGTAACTATCTTGAAAAGGAAGGTATTGTTCGTAGGTTAACAATGGCTTACTCTCCCCCAACAAAATGGCGTTGCTGAACGCCTCAAACAGCAACTTCTCACCACTAGTAGGTGCATACTCATTCAGTCAGGCATGCCAGTTCAATTTTGGGGGGAAGCCATCAGCACAGCCTGCTATATAAAGAATAGGTGTGTGTCATCAACTGTAAAGAACATCCCATTTGAACTGTGGACGAGTAGAAAGTTGTCAGACCAGGAATTGCTTATGTTAAAATCATTTGGTTGTAAAGTTTGGATCCATAAACGTAATGTGGAAAAGTTAGTGCCAAGGGCAAATGTTGGTGCAATGCTAGGGTACCCGATGACTCGAGGGGCTACCGTGTATGGGACATCGAAAAGAAATGTGTCATTAAATCCAGGAATGTAGAATTTGTTGAAGATGTATTTCCGTTTTCTGTAAAAGCCCAGGAAACACCTGTAACTCAGATAGATTGTGAACCTAGAACAGTTGGAGAAGTGTTTGTCGAGCAGAAAGATTGTGGAGGTGACGTGTTTGAACACGAAGTAGCCGAATCAGGAAATGAAAATTCAGTAACAAGTGATAGTGATGCCTCTTTGTCAGATTCTGATGTCGTAATAGACTCTCCATTACAGCCTGAACACACAGTATTACGCAGGTCGAGTGGAGAGAGAAAACGTCCCAGTAAGTGTGTGTGTTGTAATGAAGTCAAGGTCAAATGTCGCATTGTCATGTTGAGGTCAGAATATAACGATCCGGTGTCTTTTCAAGAAGCCACCTCACGAGATGACAAAGATAAATGGTTTGAAGCAATGAACCAAGAGATTGCCCTCTTGGAAAAACATAATGTGTGGACACTTGCAGAAGATTCAGGTGGCAAGACTGTCATAGTCACCAAATGGGTGTATAAAACTAAACGAAACCAAGAAGGTGAAGTACTTAGGTATAGAGCACGTTTAGTAGCTCAAGGTTTCAGTCAGATAAAGGGTACAGATTTCCTTGAATCCTACAGTCCTGTGGTAGAAAGGAAAACTATTAGGACCCTTATAGCCATAGGAGTAGAGCGTGAATGGGATAATTGTCATTTGGACATTGTATCGGCATACCTTAATAGCAAAATTAAGGAAACTGTATTTATAAGTCAACCAGAAGGTTTTCGCAGTGTAGAATACCCAGACTATGTGCTAAATCTCAACAAGAGTATTTACGGTTTGTGTCAAGCTGGTAAAGATTGGCACAATTGTATCACTGCACAACTTGTCAAGCTTGGCTTAAATCAAAGCAAATGTGATCCATGTCTGTATTTTAACCCAGATCATGACCTGTATGTTGCCCTTTGCTACCATACAAGGAATGATATGCAAATGTTTGTTGTTAGTGTAAGACTAGTTATGTATATATATTTTTTTGTTTTAAGTTTTTTTTTTTGCAATTTGTGAATGGGGGGAAGTGTGAGTTTGCATTCACAAATTCTCATAGTGTGTTTCTTTTGTTTTTGTATTTCTCATAGTGTTCTTCTTTTGTTTTTGTATACCGTACAAGTCAAATGTACTTTTTTTAATATAACCGTCTGTTTCCGGTTGTGACCAATGGATGTCGGTGTTTGTTTCTTCTCCCATCAATTTGGAGTTTAGGACTGTATTTAGTAAACCTTTTTTGCTAATTATTTTATGACAAAATAATGGCCATGTTGAGGAACCTCATGTATCTTAGCGACAAGTCCGTAGGGATGGAAGAAAGATTGTCAAGAAAGTTTGATGAGGTCTCGGAGCATTTGTCGGAAAAGCTTGATGAGGTCTCGGAGCATTTGTCAGAGATTATCCCAGACAGCCATGTTACTAGCCAGGTCAGTGAAGTCAGTGTAGAAGCCACTAATCTGGAAACTAACCTAGGTGGTCAGCAGTGGCGGCTCGTGAATTTTACCGAGGGAGGGCTCAACCGTTTAAGATGTAAACCGTTTTTGCGATGTTTATCCAGTAATTGACAGAGATGATTTCATACATGAATTGTGGTTTTTCTTCTCACATATTTTTATAGCTTGATTTCCTTAGGGAGGAAGGAAGCTTGTAGTTTAACGTGACCGTTAATCTTGAGATCATGAGCCACGGGACCTCCTTTTAACGTGGAATCCGAACCATAGGACATGGCATTTCACATCGAAAATCTCACATGCATTGACCGGGAATCGAACCCGGTCGATTTCCATAGGACTAGGCACTACTGTTTTTAAAGAAATAACAAAGGTATTAAAATATTTGCTCCCAGTCACTGGAAAAAGAAGAAAACCGGGCCCTGCTCAGAAATCCATCGGGGTCGCCAATTCCCAAGCTCACTAGCCATTAGTCCTTGAGAGTGTATCCCCACCATGGGGGTTCACAACTAGGCCTAGTGGGACTTGGGTTGGAGACCATTGCACTCCAGCCGAGGCGGTTATTATTTCCACTTGTGCCGCGCTCTTTTCTGTCATCTATCTGTCGACCTCCATTAGTCAACTCTTGTTCTCTTCCAACCCGGATAGCGTTAGAGCATCCAAAGTCTAGGGAGGCATTCATTTTCCTGCCGTAACTGACCCTTATATCATATTTCCTGATACCCTCATTCTTCGAGGGGTCAGTCATATTCATTTAGTTTCATAACATCTAATGCCTTCTACACAAGGCCCTAAAGGAGGCAGGGTGTGTGAAACTCCACCACAGGTAATGCACCAAGGATAGGGCTACAACTTCAAGAGCTCAGCTTTTGAGCTCGGGAGTTGGCGACCGTGATGTGCATTGACTTTGGGGTGGACTCTCTCATATTTCCCTTTTCTACCTGCCTTTAATGGCTCTAGTAGTTTCCAAGTACCTCAATACCCATTGTTCGAAGACTGATTCTTGTTTTAAGGGGATAAACAGCAGGGTCATCTGCCCTTCGAAGATAGAGGGCATTTCTTTTCCGTCATTTATTTCCCTTATTAGTTTCTTTCTTTTATTATTGTCGTTTTCTTCTTCTAGTACATACGTTAGTTGTAAGTCAGTAATTAGTTAAGCCTAGCCGTAGATTTCATTTCACCATAATTTCTCACCATCACCTAAACCGCTAAGGGTAGATGACCTAGATATTTTACCCCTTCAAACAACAATTATCTCCATCATTGAGGGTGTATCGATATCTAAGGTGCACCGTGCATGGTGGGACAACACACACGCTACCTCTTTTAATGCCTCTTAGAGAAGGCAGAAAAAGGACAAAATGAGATCTGATCTTACAAAAATTAGGGCATCAGGAAAGAAAAAGATAAGAGTCAATTAAGGCAGGGAAATGAAAGCCATCCAAGGCCTCCGATACCGTAATAACGTTGGGGTAAGAGTTGACATGAAAGATATAAGAGAGGAGCTCAGCTTAAGGAAACTCAGCTGGGGTCCCATAGTCGCCCCTCCTCCCAGGGGATCACATCTAGAGGGACGTGGGTTAGCGACCACGGGGCTCCAGCTGAGTCCGACATTGCTTCCACTTACTTGTGCCGGCCTCCTATCTGTCTTCTTTCCTTTCGACCTCACTTGGTCAACTCTTGTTCTCTTCCGACACCGACGGTATTAGGGTATCCGAGGCCCAGGGGGTCTCTTCATTTCCCGCCTTAATTGGCCCTTGTCTCATCTTTTCTGATTCCCTCCTTCTGCGAGGGGTCAGCCTTCTATTGTTTTCATGTTATCACCTGCCTTCTGCTCAAGGAGGCCGGGTGTATGTAGCCCCACCACTTTTGGTGCACCCTAGATAATGCTACACCCTCAGGGGCTCACGGCTGGTGAGTTCGGGAGTTGGCGACCCTGAGGGTTTCCTAAGCTGGGTCCGTTTTCCCCCTTTGTCCTTTACCTGTGGAGGACCCTCTCCTCTTTCACTTTCCTATCTGCCTTTCATGGCTCTCCTTCATTCCAAGTCCCTCAATCCGCATTCTTCGAGGGTTGAGGGCATTTCTTTTCCTCCTGTCCTTTATTAGCCTTGTTCTCCTTTAGTTTTCCATTTTTTCTTCTAGTATGTAGGTTAGTACAGTAGTTAGTTTTAAGTTTGCATTTCATTTTCATCTTCGCGATCACCCAAACCATCAGGGGCCGATAATCCATATAGGCCCCTTAAAAACAACAATCATCATCATCATCATCATCATCACCCATAGTCGCCAACCCACATCCCACTAGTTGTAACCAATTTGATAATAATTTATGTGATCTGAAGCTCTCAGGAAGAAAATGAAGACTACACGCAACAGAGCGATCAGAAGGTAACCATTTGCTTCCTCTCTGGGTCACCTTCTCTGGAAATTCCACGTAACCACTTCTCACGCAATGAATTGTCCGATTGTATCTCATGAAATGAGATTCCTCGGTATTCTAACTTGCCCAGTTCTGGTTTATAAAAGGGCACGCAGCAGTACAACATTATAAAATCATTCCGAATTCATTCCAACTTCGCCATTAACATCAATACAAAACTTATATCTGCCACAGTGACTTGGTGCTGCTTCCTAGCGCGCCAGGAGGGAAGCTATCCAGTGGCTGCATCAGACCACTGCCAGCTGGATCGCATCCCTCTTGGCTGCTTCTAAAGCAGCCAGGAGGGATGCGCTCGAGCTGGCAGTGATCAGACTCAAGAGGGCTGAGTCCACACACTTCGTGTCGTAGGGCGTGAGAGGAGGGAGAGGGGGAAAAGTGGAGGTATTCGTTGTCATGGCAACGTAAATTACAAAGCGGGTGCTTTTTGATGAGTCCTCATGAGTATCCGGTGCGCTCTACCGACAAGGAGAGGAACTACACACATTTTGTCACGATGGCAAAACATTAGGTGCGAGGAGAGAGTACATTAGGGAAGATGAGGAGGGAGGAGGGTGGGAGGGCGGCGTCCTTGAGTCCAATATCACCGGCTGCCTCTGGTGGTCAGATTGCAGTTCAGGAACAGAGCCATCCTGAAGTAGACAAGTTGGATGCTCAACAAGTTAAGCTGGAAGATGATGATGATGATAATTGTTGTTTTAAGGGGCCTAACATCTAGGTTATCGGCCCCAATAAGCTGGAAGAGCAGGCAGTGACGATCATATGTATCGTAGAAGAGAAAGTTGAGATGACAGAATCTTTGAGGGTGTCTGAAGAGGAAGAGATCTGTTATGTACGTGATGCTAGGGGGCGTAAGAAAAAATCAAGAAGTGGTAAAGATAAGGCGAAGGCGAGGTTTTAGAGGTATATATCGGAGAGACCATAGCTGGCGAAGAAGGGAGAGCAGTTGCGGAGGTAGGCACAGAGGTCACCACCGACGTAACAGAAGAGGACGTCAAATGGAGGAGGGGAATAAAACTGAAAACAAGGAGAAAGATGAGAGAGAAGATAACGTGAAGAAGCGTAGGAGGAGAAGGATATGCAGGAGAACAAGTTGGAGGAAGAAATGGACCAGATGGAAAGCAAAGCGAAGTAGGAAGAAGATGATATGTCAGGCTGATGGAAATAAGAGAGTGAAGGATCAGAAGAAGAAAAAGGTGAAGAAGATAAAAGGGAGAAAGGGAAAGGAGAGGAAGGAGAGACTGAAGGCAAGTGGCTGACGCCCAAGCAGAAGGCAGACTAGGCGCGTGCTCAGGCTCTGCTGGAGGTTCGCATGGCCCATGGAATGGAGCTGCCTGCGGTGGGCGACCACAAGCCTCCTCGACCCGGCACCAGGATACGGCCCAACAAGACCAAGCAGCAGCAAGCCACTGCCGATCAAGAAGAACAGAAGGTGGAGATTGTGGACCAGGTTACCCTGCCGTCAGAGGGCAGCACGGAACACAAGAAGGATGAGGGAGAGGAGGATGTGAAGGACACCTGGGATACGGTACCGTAGAAATGGTAGAGGAAGTGCAGGAGGCGGACGATAGTGACGGTGAGGAAGAGGAAGGAAGTGCGGTACTATGAAATCTGCGGCGCAGAAGAAGAGAGAGAAGAAGGAAAGGGAGAAGCAGAAGAAACTGGAATAGAAGGAGGAGGCAGCCAAGAAGACTGAAGTAGAAGCACCTGCAGAAGGAGACGATGCGGAGGGAGACAAAAAAAAGAAGAAAGGAACATATGATGATACTGAATCAGGAGACAGACCTAAAGGAGAAGAAGAAAAAAGTAAGGAAAATACGATGATACTGAATCAGAGGACATAGACCAAAAGAAGAAGAAAGGAAAGGACTTAATGATGATGATGAAGACGAAGATTATTATGATAACGGCACAGACAGGCCTGATGACGATTCTGCCGTTTCTTCTGAATATGATATTGTTGCCTGATTTTTCCGAAGGAGCAGGAGTATCTGATAGACTCGATGAGATAGCTTCGGCTACTATATCAGAAGAAAATATTTATGCTGGTGAACTTAGAATAATTGTTTCTGGCGATGATAGTGCCAATGGTCTTTCTGAAGATGATATTGCCATTGAAATGGAAGATGACGATGCCGCTAATGGCGAAGATGATCCTGTATTTTTTCTAAAGATGATGATCAATATTCGTTTCACTTTGTATTTTGTTTTAGTCTGTTCCATGTATTCTTTTTAATTTATGTATTTGTTTCGAGGGTTGAGAGTGAATTTCTAACCTTCAGTTAGAAAGTCACTCTCAAGGGGACGTTTCAGTAACCGAACTTTATAGTAGGTTACAGAGACTGCTTTGTTTTGTTGGTAGTATTTTTTTGGTTTTATCTGGCTGCCAGCCATAGCCGCCTGTTGGTGGAGTGCCATGGATATTCTTTTGTGGTGGTCGACAATAGGTGGCTTTGGCTAATGGCAAAGGTTTGCTTGGACATGACTATGTTACTATGGCGATTATGGATAGATGATGATGCCAGGCAGAATGGAAGCTGGTTTTTTAGGAAGATCTGATATAGATGGATAATGTTTTGAGTAAATAAAAATGTCATGTTCGAGTGGAAGGTTGAATAATAATAAAGAATGGAGCAGAAGAATATTAACTTGTGTGAGTGGTTTATTTTATTAAGAAGATAGTTGTGCATACAGTGTGAAAGATGTAGGTAAATGGAAGTGACAAATAGGTATTGATAGTTTTTGATGGTTAGAGAACAACCAGAAAAGAAGAAAAGAGCAGACGAATATTAAGCTTTGTGAGGGATAATCTTATTATGAAGATAATTGTAGATACTGAAAAGGAGGTGCTGGTAAAGGAAGATTGCGTGCATGTAGACAAAAGGGTAGTAGTAGTATTGTATTTCTGACTTCGTTATGTGTGCAACATCATCTCGACCTCCGAGATTATTATGAGAACGAAGATAAATTTATAAATTTTAAATACCAGTATAAGATAAAAAGGTTCGATTTATTTCTGTGTCTTAGTAATTGTCCCGCCAACCTATCTCTTCTCTTCATTAGCAGTCGCCATAAACATCTCTCCTCTCCCACTCGTCTTAATACCTCAGCATGTGTAACCCTATCTATCCATTCATCATTCTCCTGTAACACCACATTTCAAACGCTTCAATTTTCCTCTTTTCTGCTGCACCAGTAGTCAAAGTTTCACTTCCATATAGTGCCATGCTCCAGACAAAGGCTTTCAAATATTACTTCCTAAAACCTAAATCTATATTCGTTGTCAACAGATTCCCTTTCTGTAGAAATGCTTTCCTTGCCTGAGGCAGCCTACTTTTTATATCATCTTTGCTTCGTCCATCACTGAATATTTGCTTCCTAAGTAACAGAAGTCTCCTAGTTCCTTTAGCTTTTCACCTGCCAATTTGATTTCCATAGAGGTTTCCGATTTATTTCGGCTGCATACCAATATATATTCCTTTACATTTTAAAAGTTTAATCATGAATTGTTTCCTCAAGACCAAGTCCATACCATTCAGAAACTCCTACAAATTCTCTGGCGTGTGGGCCAAGATGACGATGTCATCAGTAAATCTCAAGTTATTTCTCCTTCAATCTTCACTCCCACTTTAATTTCCTTCATTGCTTGTTCAAAGTAAAGATTGAAAAGTATGGGCCTTATACCTTTCTGAATATCAGCTTCTCTCTCATGTCCATCAGCTCGAATGACTGCTGTCTGTATATATTGTAGAGCAACCTCCTAACCCATTACTTTATTGCAATCGTTTTCAAACGGTCAAACAATTTAGCCCAATCAACGTAATCAAAAGCCGTTTCTAAGTCTACAAATGCCATGAACGTTCTCTTATCTTTCCTTATTCTACCTTCCAAAATCTGCCTAAGACTTAGTGCAGCTTACCTTGTTCCTACATTTCTCCTGAAACCGAACTAGTCTTCACCCAACTCTGTTTCTATCTTCAATGAACACATTAAAACAGCAGGTACCGTGCTATTACCAGTTGTTACACATTTAATGAATTTTTGAGATCATTGGACGTTCCTTCCTACATATGGTTATGCGTGTGTTTAAAGGGGCTGGCAGAGAGATTAGGGAAAGGGCATACATGTCCCTAGTCCGTCCTCTGCTGGAATATGCTGGGGGAGTGTGGGATCTATACCAAATGTATTTAATAAAGGAATTGGAAGGAGTACAAAGGAAGGCCGCCAGGTATGTAATGGAGGACCACAGATCGACGAGTAGTGTAAGTAGGATGATTCAAAATTTGGGATGGGAAAGTCTGGCTAGTAGACGTTCAAAAGCAAGACTAGGGGGTATTTTCTTAGCTTACAAGGGGGAAAGTGCTTGGGAAGACATTAATGTGGGATTGGGAAAGGGAGGTACTTATATGGGCAGATAAAGTCATTCGTGTAAATTAAAATTAAGTCAGTGGAATAGTAACTGGGGCAAATATTCTTTCATTGGGAGGGGGGAAGTAGAATGGAACAGTTTGCCAGAGGACATTTTCAGCCCTTTGCCTTCTAATGTTGGAAAATTTAAGGAGTTGGTGAGAAAGCACCAGATCAGGAGCCAGTGACATGATATGAATGAAGAATAGTGTAAATTATCCTTATTCGTAATTTATATTTGTTTCTATTATTATTATTTTCTTATACCAATTATTCCTTGTATCTAAAATGTAATCTTTTAGTTGTATGAATAATTTATTTTGCTTAGTGTTTTTGTTGTTGTAATTTGCCACCATGGACAGCGTCCACATCTGCAAATAAATATATGTATGTATGGAAACTGTCCACATTGAAGATGCTCTATAAGGGGAAAGGAAACCAGTATGACCCCATATTCTATAGAGCAGACATGGGCAAAGTTTTTATGGGCAGGGCCAGATGCAATACAAAATAATCTAGGCGGGCCTAAAAAAAAGAATAACACGTGTTTATAGATAGATTATGAACTTTTCATTTCTGAATTTTAAATAAAACAAAACTTCTAGGCTACAAATGGGAGATAATTTAGGAAAAAAGAACGCACCATTATTATTTTTTAGAAGAGGAAGGAGTATGTGACAAGTGAGACTGTGCTTGTATAAGTTTTTCATAATCTGGTTGAAACTGGGATGAGCTGATTCTTATAAGCGCAGCTAAATAGTGGTCTGTCAATCTATTTCTGACGCTCTTTTTACGAAGCTTCATTGTAGGAAACACCTGTTTAATAAGATGCTAACATGACAGTTATATTTTGGGCATGAGATTTCAAGTTTGGGAAGCTTGAATCTGGTAGGGCCTTGTAGAACTCAATTTTCGAAACGTTGAGGAATAGTTGCTTTAATTTGTTGCTACATTGTAACTCATCAGTTCAAGCTGCAACTTTGATTTTACCGTTTCACAGGCAACATTATATGGCATGCTGAAAACGTCCAAGTCCTATTCAATAACTTAGAAGTCCTGAAATCTTCATTCCAATACGTCGTGGAGATTTTTCGCACAAAAAATATTACACAAAACGCATGAACACAATGAGATTGAAATAGTATTTCACTTCTAGATACACAGAACAATAAATCTGACCTGTGTGTAATTGTAGGTAGTATGATTCGAAACCATGTCGCGGGCCGGATTAGACTAGCTCAAGAGCCGCAGTAGGCCCGTACTTGGCCCATGACTGCTGTAGAGGGATCGCGTTAGGAAATTATCTTCTCAAAGTCCTCACTAAGCTTGTGACAAAACGGCTCACCGATGAAATTGATAGTAAGATACCAGAAGAGCACTCGTTGGAAATTTCACGCAGTATTCATTGATTTTACGAAGGCATTCGGCAATTTAAACAGTCATCATTTCCGCGAAACTATATGTGTTGGTGAAGGTCTACAACTTTGAAAATCTATTATTCTTTCAAAGTTATAGTTACGTCAACCTTTTGTCTTCTGCCTTTTATCCATTAAATATGTTACCTTGCCAAATATATTGCCGAAATTTCCGTACTCTACATCCCTTATTTCATGGTATTGGGATATTTCTTTCGCAAGAGTATATTGCGGGTCAGGGTTGTGAGTGGTTTGTAGACCTTCATAATGTCGATTAATCACGTTTATGTCCGCGAGAGGAACGCCATCGCAAATGTGGCATGCAATAACCGATTTAATCGCCACTGTTGAATGCAGGCATGCAAAGTGTGGTACAGGTGCCAGATGTCAGCTCGTCGGATGGAGTTCAATGCCTGTTGCACTTGGTCGGCCAATAAAGGGATGGTTAATGCCGGTTGTGGATGACGCTGGAGTTGTCGTCCAATGATACCCCGTGCGTTCTCGATTGGGGATAGATCGAGCAGCCTAAAGCAGCATGTCGACACTCTGTAGAGCACGTTGAGTTACAACAGCGGTATAGCGGCGTGCGTTATCCTGTTGGAAAACACCCCCGGGAATGATGTTCGTGGATGGCAGCACAACAGGTCAAATCACCAGACGGACATACACATCTGCAGTCAGGGTACGTGGGATAACCACGAGTGTGCTCCTGTCATAGGAAATTACTCCCCAGACCAGATCGCCCGGTGTAGATTCAGTGTGTCGGCGCCGCAGACACGTGAATGCAGGCGCTCGCCTGGCCTCCTCGTAACCAACACACGGCCATCACTGGCACCAAGGCAGAACCGGCTTTCATCGGAAAAAACAACGGACCCCCACTCCATCCTCCAATGGTCTCTCGCTTAACACCACCGAAGTCGCAGACGGCGGTGGTTTGGGCTAAGTGGAATGCACACCACAGCGCGTCCGGCTCGGAGCAGTCTTTCAAGTAACCGATTTCGAACAGTTCGTTGCAAACGCCGTCCTATGCGCCAAAGTCATTCGCTGAATTCAGCGGTGCCACGGGGCCCGGTCTTCTTGCAACCGTACCTTCTCGTGACCACTGCTGCCAGCACGCATGCACAGTGGAGACATTCCTGCCAAGTTGTTCTGCAATAAGGCTGAATGAAAATCCACCTTCACGTAGCCCTATTACATGGCCTCGTTGAAACGCACTGAGCTGCTGATACTGGCCTCCACGTCGTTGTAAATGCATTCTTGACCCACTCACAGCCACTCCCACAAGTAACTAAGGCTCTCGCCGAGTATAGCCTGTATTTAAGGCAAACCTGATGTGCAACGTCATGGGGACAGTACTAGCGCTACGCTAATGCGATTTGCGGAAAAAATGAATCGTCATCTTTCAGATCTATAAACACGCCTATCAACGCACGGGGTATCATTGGACGACAACCCCAATGCCTTCGCCATTTCAACACTCACTTCGTCCACACCTGGTGCCCTTCCTCCTTTCATCTTGTCTATAGCCATTTCCAAAACCTTGATATCACATTCTGATATTTTTAATACACGATACCACCATCCACCATACCCTTCAAGTATCTGAACACTCTCTGGACACATGTCCAATGTTCCTTACCATAGCAATTATTGAACTGACTAAAATAATTAGTTGCAATATCTACCCTGGTACAAATGGAAAGGTACCGGTATGACAAAGCACCAATAGCCTGTTGATAGGGATAGGATTTGTCACAGGATGTGGATTTCTCCAACAACAAATCTGTTCCAATTGGAGTTTTCACACGAGTACAATCTGACATGTTAAACCTATCCAACACATCTAACAATTCTTTGAACTCTCATCCCCAGACATTCAGAGACTTGTCCCAAATCTTTGATCTTAAAATGAGAATGCAACACAGACTTCAGTTCTCCACTTGGACATCATCATCATGTACAGTTTCCAGCCCCAGGCTGGGTCTGTTTGGAACATAAGCCTCGCCACTTAGTACTTTCTTCCCACCACCTCTCCGCTGTCACTCTAGTCATCGCCTCTCTTCTTGACACATTCCTCCACTCCTTTCAGCCATTTATTTCTTTTCCCTTGGTTGTTTCTTCTGCATCTCTTGTATCCTCTTGGGAATCTTCTTCCCTTCCATTCTCTTTAACACTTACCCTGATGATGCCTTAAATGTTGCTCCTCTCCCCTGTGCAGGCCGATTTCCAGAATTTATGGTTATGTTCAGAATGGCCCAAACTGAATGTGGTTTGAGTTACAAATAAATTGAAAAGTCCGTACGATTTCCGAACCCTTGCACTACAAATTTAATAAAAATCCGACTCGATTGAAAAATAACTATAATGTAAAAAAAAAGACCGTAAACAGCTGTCACGCGCGCTCTCGTCCTGGAACGAGCGGGCGGGCTGGCAGAAGTAGAACTGTCTCTTCGGTTGCGTCAGATTCAGAATCTGTAATGCGAATCATAACCCCAAATATAGGCTATATACTAGTCATAGAATAAATTCAACGTTTTTGCGAGAGAAAAATCTGTCCACAAAGGAAAGAAAAACAGATTAGACCTACTTGAACTTGCATCGCTTGCCTTCGAACAGATCGATATTCTTCAGCTGACAAATGACGTGGTGCTATCTAGCGATAGTATGTGCAACCTCATGCTTACTGGCACCCACACGCGAGTGCTAGAGCTGTAATATTACGTTCGTCTTCAACACAAAGCGCGAGAAATCGATCAACGTAATATTACGCTCGCCGCAGGTTCAAAAAGTTACGTTCGAACGTAATATTACGGCGCCCGCGCTATAAGTGTTAAATGTCCATACCACCTCTTAAGAGCGTTAAATAATCCCTCAGTATGCCTTCCTTCGGAGGGGAAGTAAAGCCGGCGGTCCCATGTCATAGATTTATGACATGTTAAAGATCTTTCCACTAATTACACCTGTGTGAAACTAAATTGGATAGGTTAAGAATGTAAACAACGCTCTTAGGTTGCTACGTTCGTTGCCAAGAGCCGACTGCGGTGGCGTCTAGTAGCTAGTTCTGAACTAGGCCTAGTAGTCGTTGACGGTGGCGTTTGGCGGCAAAAGTAGGAACTATTTGAAAATTCCAAGTTGCAGTCTCTACTTGAATTAAAAAACAGATACACACACTAATACAGTCATCACAATTAACACCGGTTATCAGACAGATTCTACACACACCCAAAGTACACGGGGCTACATGACCGCGTTGTCGCAGCCCCTAAACTAAGGAACCAACCAACCAACCATCCATCCATCCATACCACCTCAGTCTTGATGTCTACCCTGCAAGGGCTCCTCTTTCACTATTTCCCCGACCTTTTCAATCCTCACCCTGTCTCTCCTTGTTACTCCGATCCTACTTCGCAGGAACTTCATTTCACTTGCCTGTATTCTACTTATGTCTCTTTTCTTCATTATCCACGTTTCTGATGCATAGTTCAGTATCGGGATATAGTTGCTTCTGTATAACACTTCCTTGCTTTTTTGTGGGACATCTTTATTCCACACTAAGCTCCTAATACTTCAGCCTGTCTGCCACATTCCGTAATCTCATTGTCATTTCTCCCATTTTCCTCCACTCTACTTCCCAAGTACTTGAGACTTTCCACCTTCTTCAGCTGTCACCTTCAAGTGTCATCCCACACATTGGTCTGTCATTTTTCCTGGTCATTAACAGGATCTCACATTTACTGATGTTGAACTTCCATCCGTACTCTCCCACTGTTTCTACCCAAGCCCTCAGTTGCTCCTGAAATTCCTCCTCCTTGTTTCCCCACAATAAAGAGAAGGGGTGACAGTGCCAGGCCACTCATTTGTCTGAACCAGTCTGTTCTTTCCCCTCCAAGTGCTTTCACACAACTCACACTTCCACAATACATCCCCTTCACTCTGTCTGCAGTCCCCTTTTCCACTCCCATGTTTTGCATTGCTTTCCAAACTTTCTCCCTACACACACTATCATAGGCCTTTTCGATTTCCAGGAAGGCCATGAACAGATTCTCTCCAAATTTGTAGTGGTGTACCTGGAGCTGTCTCACTGAAAATATGAGATCCACAGTTGATCTCCCAGGTCTGAATCCATACTGCTCCTCTCTCAATTAGGCTCGTATTCTACTTTCTAATATCTTTTCATATAACTCGGCACAGTGTGGTATGAGTGCGACTCCCCTGTAATTTCTGCACTCCTTTCTTAAATATTGGGACAATTAATCCTTTCTTCCAATCTTCTGGCATCTTTTTCTCCTTCCATACCACCCTCATCACACGGTACAGCCACTGTTTCCCAACCTCTCCTGCTGCCTTCACCATTTCAACACTCACTTCGTCCACACCGGGTGCCCTTCCTCCTTTCATCTTGTTTATAGCCATTTCCAGTTCTCTCCAAGTCAGGTCCTTTTCCATTCCTGTGTTGTCTTCCTCCCTGTGACCATTTGGATTCAGCAAATCCTCAAAGTATTCTTTCCACACTGTCTTGAGTGTCTCATTTCCGTTTTTGTCCACCATTACCACATCCTCTCGCAGACCTCTTCTCTTACTTTTGACCATCCCATGAAGTACTTTCTTATTTTCTCTGCTGTCATCCTCCATCATCCCTGTCCACTTTACCATCCACTCATCCTCTCTTCTGCGACAATCTTGTTTGCTTCTTTTTTCTTTATATCATAAGCTTCACTTGCTATCAGTTCTTTCCTGGAACCACACTCTGAAAGCCTTGTTCTTCCTTCTCACAGCATCGTTTACTCTCTCATTCCACCATGGTGTCTCTTTACACCACTTTCTGTTGCTTGTTCTTCCACATACTGCCACTGCAGTTTCCACCATTGTATTTTTGAATAGATAGATAGATTTTTATTAATTCCATTTGATCAAATACATGCATTCAATACATTTTTGATATAGGACACGTCAGAATTTACATGCATAAAATAAAAGAACTAACAGGTATATATTACTAAGATTATAACTACACACATCAAAAAAAGTTTTGCATCACCTCGGTTCCAAGAGTTCCGGAACCGTTAAATACAAAGGGAATAGAGATCAACACAAACAACATTTCAGCTCGTTTTATTGCTCATGAGACCCACACATTGCATGTTGTACCATCATACAGCTAGACTTTCAGCATTTGTGGTCCAGATTGCAGTACACACCACTACCTCTAATACCCAGTAGCACGTCCTCTTGCATTGATGCATGCCTGTATTCGCCGTGGCATACTATCCACAAGTTCATCAAGACACTGTTGGTCCAAATTGTCCCACTCCTCAACGACAATTCGGCGTAAATCTCTCAGAGTGGTTGGTGGGTCAAGACGTCCATAAACAGCCCTTTTCAACATATCCCAGGCATGTTCGATAGGGTTCATGTCTGGCGAACATGCTGGCCACTGTAGTCGAGCGATGTCGTTATCTTGAAGGAACGCATTCACAAGATGTGCACGATGAGGTCGAGAATTGTCGTCCATGAAGACAAATGCCTCTCCAATATTCTGCCGATATGGTTGCACTATGGGTCGGAGGATGTCATTCAGGTATCGTAAAGCCGTTTCGGAGCCTTCCATGACCACCAGTGGCGTACGTCGGCCCCACATAATGCCACCCCAAAACATCAGGGAACCACCACCTTGCTGCACTCGCTGGACAGTGTGTCTAAGACGTTCAGCCTGACCAGGGTGCCTCCAAACACGTCTCCGACGATTGTCTGGTTGAAGGCATATGCGACACTCATCGGTGAAGAGAACGTGATGCCAATTCCGTGGGGTCCATTCAGCATGTTGTTGGGCCCATCTGTACCGCGCTGCATGGTGTCGGGGTTGCAAAGCTGGACCTCGCCATGGACGTCGGGAGTGAAGTTGCGCATCATGCAGCCTATTGCGCACAGTTTGAGTTGAAACACGACGTCCTGTGGCTGAACGAAACGCATTATTCAACATGGTGGCATTGCTGTCAGGGTTCCTCCGAGCGGCAATCCGTAAGTAGCGGTCATCCACTACAGTAGTAGCCCTTGGGCGGCCTGAGTGAGGCCTGTCATCGACAGTTCCTGTATCTCTGTACCTCCTCCATGTCCGAACAACATCGCTTTGGTTCACTCTGAGACGCCTGGAAACTTCCCTTGTTGAGAGCCCTTCTTGACACAAAGTAACAATGCGGACGCGATCGAACTGCGGTATTGACCTTCTAGGCACGGTAGAACTACAGACAACATGAGCAGCGTACCTTCGTCCTGGTGGAATGACTGGAACTGATCGGCTGTCGTACCCCCTCCGTCTAATAGGCCCTGCTCATGCATGGTTGTTTACATCTTTGAGCAGTTTTAGTGACATCTATGAACAGTCAAAGGGACTGTATCTTGGATACAATATACAGTGTCAACGTCTATATGCCGGAGATCTGGGAACCGAGGTGATGCAAAACTTTTTTTGATGTGTGTATTTATAACTTATTATAATAGCAAATCTTAATAGATACAATCTTATTGCACAACTATTTACAACTCACTCTATTATCATAATATGAAAACTTAATTCTATAAATACAACAACATACAGCTAGGTATTAAAATTAAATTAAAAAAGTAAAATATAGTTATAGATTCCATCACTCCTATACGCTAAAATATTCAACTACTGAGTAAAAACAATGGCACTGCAGATAAGCTTTCAACATTCTATCAAAGGTTTTTATTTTTGGGGCCAGTTTTATATATATTGGGGTAGTTTATTGTATAATTTAACTCCAGTGTGAAAAGTTCCTTTTTGATATATGCTTGTGTGTGTGTGTGTGTGTGTGAAATATGAATGTTTTGATTTTGTCTTGTGTTATGCCTATGAACATCATTGTTTGTTTTAAGAAAAACATCTTTATTCATTAAATTCTTTTTAAAAAACATAATACTTTCAAAGATATATATGCAGGGCAGTGGGAGAATGTTCAAATCTTTAAACAGAGGTCTACATGATTCTCTAGAGTTTACATTTGCCATAATTCTAATCGCCCTCTTTTGTATCCTAAACGTGCTTAGTACATCTGGCGACATACCCCAAAATATGATCCCATATATTAAGTATGAATGGAAATAAGCAAAATAAGTATTTCTTAATGTGTGCATGCTAGTGCAGGTTTTCAAAATTCGTAACGCAAAGCACATCGAGTTCAGTTTAGTATTCAGATATTGTATATGTTTATTCCATTTCAAGTCTTGTTGTATCCATAGTCCTAAAAACTTTGTTTCTGATTTATTTTCTATTTGATGACCATTTAATGTTATATTGGGCATCGCAGGATTCCTATTCTGTATAGTGTGGAAATTTAGACATACTGTCTTTTTATAGTTTATTATGAGGCGATTATCTTGTGACCATTTGGTTAACTCTCCTGTAACGGAGTCAGCAGACTGCTGTATGACCTGTTTAGTTTCACCTTTTATTAAGAGTGTTGTATCGTCCGCAAACAAAATTTCCTTATGTGAATGAACGTTCTGTGTTATATCATTGATATATAGAAGAAAGAGTAGTGGGCCCAAAAACGATCCCTGGGGTACTCCAAATTCAATAATTCCCTCATTGGACAATGTTTCATTAAGTAATTTGGTTCCATCATCCTTGTGTCTCAAGCTTACTATTTGTTTACGCCTTGTTAAGTAAGACTCGATCCATTTATTAGCTAGACCTCTAACACCATATTGATTTAGTTTGGTAAGGAGGATTTTATGGTCAACAACATCAAATGCTTTCGATAAATCCAAGAATATGCCAGTTACATGTTCCTTATTGTCAATTAATTTCAGTATACTATTAGGGGAGACTGGGGAGGTCTGATACATAGGGAGGTATGATACAGTTAGGTAATTTCTTGTTTATACAATTGGTAGCATTGAATTACTCCTTCCCTATACTCATTATTTCCTGTTTGTTACTTCCTGTTGGTTGTAATTCTGTACAAGGAGAAGACACTGATATTTGCCACATTATCTGTTTACATCAAGTAAAAGTAAGGTATGTGTTTTGGCTTTAATATGTTATTTCACCACTTTATCATCTTGTAATGCAAATACAATTATTTTAGTAGACACTATACATATTTTAATCACTAAAACAAGAGTTATTTCTATCATTGAGTTCATAACCTCACTCTGAGTTTCAAATATTTCATTGATTGCATGTTGGGGAGGACTGATACACTGCAACTGAGGATATCTGATACATGTATCAAACCTCCCCATATCCGTAGGTGTTTTCACCGGTATATTTAAATCCAAATACTAACAGACATAGGGCTCAATGCATGACTTTCATATGTACCAAAATTAAATTACCATCCTATATTGTATCACATAAGTCATAAGTAATCTCGAAAGTCGAACTTACTTGATTAATATAGAAATTTTACATTACAGATACCAATGTTTTTCAAATCGAAATCTGAGGGAAAGAAAGTGAAAAAACATGCCCCAGATATAATTAAGGCAGCAGTGAAGGAAGTAGTAGAAAGTGGATCTGGTCTGAGAAGGACTGCTGATAAATATGGGATCGATAAGATGACTCTGAGTAGATACGTTAGCAAGTATAAAAACAACAAAGATGACATGTCTTTTTCTCCCAACTACAGCTCATGTCAAATCTTCACTAATGATGAAGAAGGGTTATTAGCATCATATCTGAAGAAGGCATCGCAATTACACCATGGACTGGGAACCATCCAGTGTCGTCAGCTTGCATATGAATTCGCTGTCCAAAATAAGAAGAAATACCCTGAACAGTGGAATGAGACCAAAATAGCTGGTTATGACTGGTTTAGAGGATTCATGCACCGAAATAAAGACCTTTCAGTCAGGCAGCCAGAAGCGACTAGCATTGCTAGATCAACTGCTTTCAACAGAGTTACAGTGAAGGAATTCCACGACAAACTAGAGGCTGTTTTGCTGAGGGAACATTTCGAACCCCAAGATATATGGAATGTAGATGAGACTGGTGTGACAACAACACACAAGCCGACAAAAGTTATTGCTGAAAGAGAAGAGAAGCAAGTTGGACAGGCCACTTCCCAAGAACGTGGGACACTTGTCACTGTCTGCAATGCAGTTAACGCTGTTGGGAATTTTATTCCACCGTTTCTTGTCTTTCCAAGAGTTAATATAAAAGAATACATGTACAAAGGAGGACCACCGGGGACAATGGGTTTAGGTCACCCGAAGCACTCAAGCTGGATGACTAAAGACAATTTTATTCAGTTTCTGGAACATTTTATTAAACATACTAAATATTCATTAGAGAAGAAAGTGTTGTTACTCATGGACAATCATGAATCACACATTTCTGTTACTGCCATTAATAAAGCAAAAGAAAATGGTATTGTTCTGCAGACGTTCCCACCACATTGCAGTCACAAACTGCAACCATTAGATGTGACTGTCTATGCACCTTACAAAAAATCTTTCAACTAGGCTGCACAACAATGGATGGTAAATCATCCAGGACAATCGATGACAATTTATGATATTCCAGACATAATTGGAAAGAGCTTTCCTCTATCGTTCACTGCCCGTAATATAATAGCTGGTTAAGAACACACTGGCATTTGTCCTTTTAACAGTGAAATATTTACCGATGTTGATTATATACGCAGCACAGTCACTGATCAGTCTGAAGAGGCAGCACAAAGTCAACCGACTGCTTCTCTAAGTTTAGGACAAGGATGCACATCTTAAACCCAGAGCTCCAGACAACTGAAAGCATCCACCGCTTTAACTTCAAACTGCACATCAACCCCACAAGCAGTGACACCGACTCAGAGCTCCAAACCACTTCAAGTTCCCAGCACTTCGACTTCAAATTGCACATCTACCCCACAAGCAGTAACACCAGAAGAAATCTTACCATTTCCGAAGGCACAGCTTCGAATAAGGAGAAATGCAGGGCAAAGAAGTAGAAAATGTTTAACATTGACTGACACTCCTGTTAAAATGCAGGTTGAAGCAGAGCATAATGAGCGATTAGAGAAGAGAAAATTGACAGAAGAAAGAAAAATGGCGAAGGCTTTCGCTGTCAAGAACCTGAAATTTGATCACTTCGTAAATAGAAAAGGAACTAAAAAACCACAGCCCCATTCAAGTTCAGATAGTGATACATTTAAGGACATTGTTGAAGTTGGGAAATGGGTTCTAGTGTCGTTTAAGGGGAAGAGGTCAATTCGTAGATTTGTTGGGAATATTATAGGATCACCATCCCAAGAAACATGGACTGTAAAATTTGCTAGACATGTTACTGAACGAAAATTTAAATGGCCTGAAAAAGAAGATATATCTGAAATCGATTGTGATCAGGTTGATACAATATTATCAGAGCCAAAATGTATAGAGAGAAATGAAAGAATCCTGTGTTTTTATTTTAATGAGAGCTTTCAGGGCTTAGCTGTTGAATGAGAAATATAGTGGCCTACCTGTAATATGGGAGATAGAGTTTTACAGTAATTTAAGGCAAATTTTGTTTTCATGGTCTTCCAAATTTCTACCATAGGTCTAATTCAGCACTTGAACTTAGTTTTCAGGCATACATATTTGTTCATAAGGGTCCCATTGTTGTTTATTTTATGAATGTTTTCCTCCTACGAAGGCTGTATCAACTCTCCCCACTATGTGTACCAAACCTCCCTTGCATGGGGAGCACTGATACATTTTGTATTACTACAGTAAATTGAATATTACTTGGGTTTAGATACTAATGGCCTTGTACAACTGAGCACATTGGCAAAAGATAACTAAATAAATGTGAAAAAACTAAAATGGCAGTTCTTATATGAATAGTATTATTTTTCTGAACAATTAAAGAAAAAAAGTATCATACCTCCCCTACTACATTCGTAAATTGCTGTCTGTGTAGATTTTTCCGTTCTAAATCCATGTTGTGAGTTTGATAATATTTTATTTTTTTCTATGAAACTTATCAGTCACTTATACATAATTTTTTCCACAATTTTTGCAATACCAGTTGGTAAGGTAATAGGACGATAGTTATCTAATTCATCTTTTGAACCGTTTTTGTGCACTGGAATTACTTTTGATAACTTCAAAATATCCGGGTAAGTTCCTGAGAGAATTGAACTGTTTATTAAGTGCGTAAGTGGATTTATTATATTTTCTGCACATTTCTTTAAAATTGCATCAGGGATGCCATCAATGCCAGCACAGAATTTATTTTTTAGCTCTTTTATAACTATTCTTACCTCTTCACTTGTGACATGATTTATAAATAAAGAATCACTGCATATATTTATTTTATTATTAGAATTTAGTGTATTTACCTGTGATTTATTTATTAATTTTTGTGGAATTTCCAGAAAATAGTCATTAAAAGTGTTTGCTATTTCCTCTGGATTATTAATCACTGTATTATTTCTGGTCAGTGTAATGTTCCTTTGTATTTTAGCAGATTTTCCAGTTTCTTTCTTTATCACGGACCACATAGCCCTGTTTTTATTAGATGATTGGGAAATAAAATTATCATTATGCATTTTCTTTGCTAGTCTTATTACCTTATTTAATATGCTAGTGTATTTTTTGTAGTATAAATTGAATTCAGGTGTTGTGTGGTATTGTTTATATAATTTGTGTAGAAATTTCTTTCTTTGACATGAATTTATAATCCCTGTTGTTATCCAATTGCTAGTTTTGTTATTTTGAACTGTTCTTCGTTTAAAGGGGAATGCTATTCCAAAATAGTGTTTTAGGGTACTGTTAAATGCATTAAATTTATCATTTACATTTTCTAGTTAATAAATTTCTGACCATGTTTCCTTATTTAATAAGTCATTGAATATGTAACATTTGATTCAGTGAATGACCTGCACTTTGATTTTACTCCATTATCATTGGAAGCCTCCGTGGCTTAGGCGGTAGCACGCTGGCCTCTCACCGCTGGTTCCGTGGTTCAAATCCCGGTCACTCCATGTGAGATCTGTGCTGGACAAAACGGAGGCAGACAGGTTTTTCTCCGGGTACTCCGGTTTTCCCTGTCAAAATTTCATTCCAGCAACACTCTCCACTATCATTTATTTAATCATTGCCCCAGAGGAGTGCGTCAGGCCTCTGCAGCCGGCACAGTTCATATCCTCGCCGCTAGATGGGGGCTTCATTCATTCCATTCCTGACCCGGTCGGAGACTGGAAGCAGGCTGTGGATTTTCTTTTCATCATTATTATTGATTACTTCGGATACTTCAAAACTCAGTATTTGTCCATGGTGGTCACTAAAACCCGGACAATAGACTTCTATTGAATGGTGATATTTATCTGTATTTATAAAAATTTGATCAGGAGTGATTTTACTAAATTTTGTTATTCTTGTTGGTGTATTTACTGTAGGTTTCAGTCCATAGGAAATTAGTAACTGTGTTAATAATTCACAATTTCTATCAAGTTTTAAGAAATCCACATTTACATCCCCACAAATTATTATATCGAAATTTACTTTGCTCATGTTATTGAGTAACAATTCTAATTTATCTATAAATAGAGGAAACTTTCCTGACTGAGAACGGTATACACATACAATTATTAACTTAAACTGCTGAATTTTTACGGCAGAGAATTCAAAATCCTGTTCCATAATTAGATAATCATAAGCTGTTATCTGTTCACGATCTAAATTATTTCTTAAGAAGATGCAAGTACCACCATGGCTAATATTAGATCTAGAGTATTTACTAGCTTGTATAAACCCTGGGAATTGAATTAATTCGAGTTGTTCCTCTTTCAGCCAATGTTCTGGAATACATAGTGCTGAGATGTCTTTAAGTTCATTTTTAAGCATTAGATTTATGTAATCAATTTTATTATAAAGAGACTGGACATTCTGGTGGTAAATTTTAAATTTGTTACTTTTGCAAGCTTGTGTTGGTGATTTATTTACATTATTATTATCATAATTGTTGCTAGACAAATCCGAAATACCACTGTTGCACTCCGTTAAATTTGACTTCAAAAGATGTGAATGCCAAACCTCACGTTTGGCTTCTTCTACCAGTTTCCCTGCTTCCACTCTTAATGATATTACTGTTGAATTATTCTTACCATTTGAATTTACAATTTTGCAGATTTCATCACTAAGATACTCTTTTCCTAATCTATTTAAGTGTAGGCCATGCCGAGTGTGGAACTTCCTGTCTAATTTACTTACATCTACAATTTGGACATTTGGAAAACGCTTACAAATTTTATGAATTTTTCCATTTGTAGCCTCTATTTCTACATTTACACATGATTTGGGAATTAAATCGTAGCTTCCATTCCTCTTCCCGTTTGCCTGTTGGCATCCTTTCCCTTATTATCTTCTGGAATTCTTCCTTTTCCTTCAGTTTCCATACTTTCATTCTCCTTTCATGGTACTCTGTCCTCTTGCTATCCCTAAGAACTCACAAGTTCATTACTAGTATTCTGTGGTCGCTATCTAAGGCCTTTGATGGTATAACCTTTATATCTCTGACACTTCTCTTCATTTCCCGGTTGTACAGCATGTTATCTACCTAAGATTTCTTTGTTAAATCACTGCTGTACCACGTTATCTTGTGGCTTTCTTTCTTCCGGAACCAGGAGTTGCCTACCACTAAACCGTTCCTCTTTCAAATATCCAGCAACTTTCTCCCTTCTTCATTCCTGCTGCCCCATCCTTCTGCTCCCTTACATTTTCATATCCTTGCCTTTCACTTCCTACATGTGCATTCAAATCTCCCATGACAATGATGCTCTGACCATTCAACTGCTGTTGTAGCTCCTCCCCAAAGTCTTCTTTCTCTTGAGCTGTAAATCCAACTTGAGGCCATATACCTGGGGTATCTCCAGGCTTCTTCCCTTTACAGTTATTCTGATCTTCATGATCCTGTCACTTATTCCCTTTACCTCTTCCTTCATTCCATCTCTCACAACTACTCCTACTCTGCTGCTCCTTCCTTCACTGTTCCCACTCCAGTACAACCGGTACCCTTTCCCCAGTTCTCTGCGACCTTCTCCTTTCCATCTTGTTTCTGCCAAGCCCAGTACATCCAGCTTTCTTCTCTCTATCACATCTACTTTCCTGCCAGTGTCTGAATGTTTAACGTGCCAACTCGTAGTCCATTAGCATATCCGGGTCGTCGTCGTTTGCACCCGTCCTTTCCGAGGCCTGTTCCTGTATTGAAAGCAAATACAAAAAAATTATCAACATAGAGGGCAATAACAACATATGATGATGATTCTTTACTGTAATATACACATGGTTCATACAGAGACTTCTTATAACCGATTTCAGTAAGAATTTCATCAACCCTCTCATACCAAATGCGAGATGCTTGCTTCAAGCCATAAACAGCTTTTCGAAGCTTATAAACTTTAGAACTGTCTCACTCGTAACCTTCTGGGGGTACATATAAATGTCATTTTTATGAACGCCATTCAAAAAGGCTGTTTAACTTCCAGATCCATATTTACAGCAAGAGCAAAGAATAATCTCTATGTACTATACCACACTTACAGGTGCAAAAGTTTCCAGATAATCAACTGCGTACCGTTTAGCAACCTTTAGCCACTAAGTGTGCTTTAAATTTAGACGCATTAACTTCAGTATTACATGTCACTTTCTACACCCATTTGCAACTTACAGTATTTGTTCCATCATGTTTCTCAACTTATGTCCATACATCATTATCATGAAATGACTCGAGTTCTTCCTCCATCCCCTTTTTCCATTGCATGCCATCCTTGCCGTTGAGTGCTTCAGACACAGTGGCTGGTTCCACATAACCACCACTTTCAGCAAAACACACCTCATAATCAGGAAATTGTTTTGGTCGTCTCTCCCTTAAAGGGTACCTCCTACCTGCATTTTCCGGAACACCAAACTGGTCAATCCCATAATTTTCATCATCAATTACAACTGCCTCCCACAAGTCCAACCCCTCCTCCACGTGGTGGGAGACGGGCAACGGCATGAAGTAGGGGGATTGCCTGTAGGGGTGAAGTACAGTGGGGACTTTGTGTGCCCCGGGACCGCTACGGTAGCTGTGAAGGCTCTATGGGAACCCTGAAAGTGACGGCTGACGGGGCTCTGGTGAAGCTACGATAGGCCTAGCAAGCCAGTAGTGGATATCATATTTGCTTTCAAACCAGGAACAGGCCTCGGAAAGGACGGATGCAAACGACGACGACCCGGATATGCTAATGGACTACGAGTTGGGACATTAAACATACAGACACTGACAGGAAAAGTGGAGGAGATTGTAGATGTACTGGGCTTGGCAGAAACAAGATGGAAAGGAGAAGGTCGCAGAGAACTGAGGAAAGGGTACCGGTTGTACTGGAGTGGGAACAGTGAAGGAAGGAGCAGCGGAGTAGGAGTAGTTGTGAGAGATGGAATGAAGGAAGAGGTAAAGGGAATAAGTGACAGGAACATGAAGATCAGAGTAACTGTAAAGGGAAGAAGCCTGGAGATAGCCCAGGTATATGCCCCTCAAGTTGGATGTACAGCTCAAGAGAAGGAAGACTTTGAGGAGGATCTACAACAGCAGTTGAATGGTCAGAGCATCATTGTCATGGGAGATTTGAATGCACATGTAGGAAGTGAAAGGCAAGGATATGAAAATGTATTGGGAGCAGAAGGATGGGGTAGCAGGAATGAAGAAGGGAGAAAGTTGCTGGATTTTTGCAAGAGAAACGGTTTAGTGGTAGGCAACTCCTGGTTCCGGAAGAAAGAAAGCCACAAGGTAACGTGGTACAGCAGTGATTTAACAAAGAAATCTTTGGTAGATTACATGCTGTACGACTGGGAAATGAAGAGAAGTGTCAGCGATATAAAGGTAATACCATCAGAAGCCTTAGATAGCGACCACAGAATACTTGTAATGAACCTGGGAGTTGTTAAGGGTAGCAAGAGGACAGAGTACCAGGAAAGGAGAATCAAAGTATGGAAACTCAAGGAAAAGGAAGTCAAGGAAGAATTCCAGAAGATAATAAGGGAAAGGATGCCAACAGACAATCCTAAAACAGGGGAAGAGGAATGGAAGCAATTCAAAAACACAATGGTGGAAGCTGCAGTGGCAGTATGTGGAAGAACAAGCAACAGAAAGCGGTGTTAAGAGACACCATGGTGGAATGAGAGAGTAAAAGAAGCTGTGGGAAGGAAGAACAAGGCTTTCAGAGTGTGGTTCCAGGAAAGAACTGATCTGGCAAGGGAAGATTATAAGATAAGAAGAAAGAAGCAAACAAGATTGTCGCAGAGGAGAGGAAGAAGTGGATGGTAAAGTGGACAGAGATGATGGAGGAAGACAGCAGAGGAAATAAGAAAGTACTTTATGGGATGGTCAAAAGTAAGAGAAGAGGTCTGCGAGAGGATGTGGTAATGGACAGAAACGGAAATGAGATACACAACAAAGAGACACTCGAGACAGTGTGGAAAGAGTACTTTGAGGATTTGTTGAATCCAAATGGTCATAGGGAGGAAGACAATGTACTGGAAGATGGAGAAGACAACACAGGAATGGAATAGGACCTGACTTGGAGAGAACTGGAAATGGCTATAGACAAGATGAAAGGAGGAAGGGCACCAGGTGTGGATGAAGTGAGTGTTGAAATGGTGAAGGCAGCAGGGGAGGTTGGAAAACAGTGGCTGTACCGTGTGATGAGGGTGATATGGAAGGAGAAAAAGACCCCAGAAGATTGGAAGAAAGGATTAATTGTCCCAATATTTAAGAACGGAAGCAGAAAGGAGTGCAGAAATTACAGGGGAGTCACACTCATACCTCACTGTGCCAAGATATATGAAAAGATATTAGAAAGTAGAATATGAGCCAAAGTGGAGAGAAAATTGAGAGAGGAGCAGTATGGATTCAGACCTGGGAGATCAACAGTGGATCTCATATTTTCAGTGAGACAGCTCCAGGAACTCCACTACGAATTTGGAGAGGATCTGTTGATGGCCTTCCTGGACATCGAAAAGGCCTATGATAGTGTGTGTAGGGAGAAGGTTTGGGAAGCAATGGAAAACATGGGAGTGGGAAAGGAGACTGTAGGCAGAGTAAAGGAGATGTATTGTGGAAGTGTGAGTTGTGTGAAAGTTGGAGGGGAAAGAACAGACTGGTTCAGACAAATGAGTGGCCTGAAACAGGGTAGTGCGCTGCCACCCCTTCTCTTTATTGTGGTTATGGACGAGGTAATGACACGGATAGCAGGAAAGATAGGAGAAGATAAGATGAAAGCAATGGTGTTTGCAGATGATCTCATGGTCTGGGGAAACAAGGAGGAGGAAATTCAGGAGCAACTGAAGGCTTGGGAAGAAACTGTGGGAGAGTACGGATGGAAGTTCAACATCAGTAAATGTGAGATCCTGTTAACGACCAGGAAAAAGGACAGACCAATGAGTGGGATAACACTTGGAGGTGGACAGCTGAAGAAGGTGGAAAGTCTCAAGTACTTGGGAAGTATAGTGGAGGAAAATGGGAGAAATGACAAAGAGATTTCGGAACGTGGCAGACAGGCAGAAGCATTAGGAGCTTAGTGTGGCATAAAGATGTCCCACAAAAAAGCAAGGAAGTGTTATACAGAAGCTACTATATCCTGATACTGACCTATGCTTCAGAAATGTGGACAATGAAGAAAAGAGACATAAGCAGAATACAGGCAGGTGAAATGAAGTTCCTGCGAAGTAGGATCGGAGTAACAAGAAGAGACAGGGTGAGGAATGAAAAGGTCAGGGAAATGGTGAAAGAGGAGCCCTTGCAAGGTAGGATTGAGACATCAAGACTGAGGTGGTATGGACACTTAAAGAGAATGGATGAGAAGAAGATTCCCAAGAGGATACATGAGATGCAGATGCAGAAGAAACGACCGAGATAGATGGCTGAAAGGAGTGGCGGAATGTGTCAAGAAGAGAGGCGAGGACTGGACCAGAGTGACAGCGGAGAGGTGGTGGGAAGAAAGGACTAAGTGGCGAGGCTTATGATCCAAACAGACCCAGCCTGGGGCTGGAAACTGTACAAGATGATGATGATGAATTACAACAATGTCTTCATTAACCTGAGCAATACCTGAAACATCAATGTTGTAACTAACCTGACCAGCAACTGAAACTTCAATGACTGGCAGGTTTTTATCCTGTCTAATTCTGTTTTCATCATTATTTACGATGTCATGCAAAGGACAATGCATTACATTGCTCATTTCAACATCTTTCTCAGCAGACCTGGTGAATTTATCTTCTACAAATTTAACACTGTGCTCTACAAAAATATCTTTATATTTAATGGGATCAAACAGATGGAAATCTTTCTTTTCCCCATCATATCCAACAAACATAAAACATTCGCTTCTGGGTTCCAATTTGCCAGTACACACCTGTTTTGGAACATGGGCATAAGCATCGCAACCGAATATTTTCATATTCTCATGACTTACAGCTTTACCAGTCCACAATTCCACTGGTATGGCATCTTCAATTTTTACTATGAGGACTCCTGTTCAAAATATACACTGCCGTATTGGCTGCTTCTGCCCCCAGTTTTTAAGAACATCCTGATGTAACAATATGCATATAACCCTTTCCATAATAGGCTAGTGTGATTGTGACGTTCAGCTGTATACCTTACAATTTTCTGTTGCACAATCCCTTTTTCCTTGAAATATTTGTTCAGGTCAGAATTGACAAATTCTTTACCATTATCAGATCTAAAAATCTTTGGTGTCTTACCTTTCTGAGTTTCATAATATGCAACAAAATCCTTGACTCTCTCCTTTTTTTCAGAGTATTGTTTCAAAAAATAAACAAAAATCTTCAATTATTGTCATAACATATTTAACACCATTCCAGGTTTCAGAGAGCGGCCCACACAGATCAGAGTGCACAAAGGCCAAAAAACTTTCACTCCTGGAGTGACTTACCTGTGGAAATGACTGCCTTTGCTGCTTCCCGAGAACACACGGTTCACACAATTCCTTGAATTTAACAACATCAGACATTTGACTGACCTGTAACTTCTGTTGTCCAATGTGGCCTAACCGTTGATGCCACAAATTGTAATCAGACACATCACCAACAAGGGCAGACATATCTTGGGTAACATTCAAATACAGACCATTCAAAACTGAACCAGTAGCTAGCACGCTACCATTCACAAGGCAAATTCTCTGAATCCAAGATTTCACACACATTTTTGTTGAACACAACAACACCCATTTTAATCATCTGACTTACCGACAGCAAGTTGACACTCAGTCTTGGAATTGGAACCTGCATCACATCTGACAGATGATTAATACTGTCGCTTACATTCAGTGCAATGGCAGCAACTCCTTGTACGGAAAACTTATCAACATTACCAATTACAATGTTTATAACAGAATCATCATTGCATTTATAATTTGACATAAGTTTAACATTAGGAGACATGTGAGCACTACAACCAGAATCAATGCCGAAACAATTCTTTGGTACGCGAGCAGATAAAGCACAAAACAGACTTTTATTGGATTTTGGACACTTCGGTGCACTTTGAACTATTTTCTTCTGTGGACAAGTATCTCTTCCGGCACCCTTTTCACCACAAATCCAACACTTCCAATGACTCTTGTCAAATGCTTTTTCAGCTTTTTCACTAGAGCTCTTTGGTTTCTTGACATACCTTACTTCCTTCTTGGTGTGGCTGTACAGGGCTACTCCATCGGCTGACTTCTCACCATCACTTCGGCGAAAGCTTTTGTCCAACAAGATAGACTTGATGCGGTCCAACTGTAGTTCCTCCGATGTTGAGGTTATGGTCATAACTAAGTTATCGTATTCACCACGAAGACCTCGATGTATCATAGCAGCAACAAACTTATCAGCGACAGGCACATCAACAGCTGCTATCTTCTGTGTAACTGACATAACCTTACCAATATTCAGGGTCTTTCACTCAAAGTGCGGCCGGCCTAGCGCTCTAGGTAGAATGTGCAGCTATAAAGGTCAGACGAGCATATCGCAGCGCGCTGCTGTCACAGCATATGTCATAATTAAGATAAGGAAGTGCTGTGGGATTGATGCTTCGGACTCTCGACTCTAAGCTCAGCGAGCTGCCTCTACGCGCCGCGCTGCTGGCCGCAGTTTGAGTGAAAGACCTTGTACTTGTCCATGGAATCGAAATCTCATAACTTGAGCAAGCACAGATTTCACATCAACATGATATATCTCCACTTTCCTTTATCTTCAAAAGCCTTTTCAAGGGCATGCCAGGCATCCTTAGCTTTTGCACAGTCTTGAACATGGGGATAATTGTGAACAGCCACCATGAGACATACATCCGCCAGCGCTCTGTCACGCTGATTATGTCCCTCAGACACTGGCCCACAATCCATGCTATTTGAGATAATTTGACATCCCAAAAGACCAGTTCGAATAATCCTCCCGACCACTCAATTTCGGAAACCCATAGGCACAAGGACTTTTAAGCTTGTTCACTCATTCTGCCTTCACACTTTAAAGTTCACTGAAGAAAATGATCGCAGAACACAGTTATGTCTGGGCCCATAACCTTTTGAAACTACTTGTGCTATGCATGGGTTTCGATTGTATCAGTTATACACGGGATGAACGGATTAAAATACACGAACACTTGTTGACTTAGGATGTATTGAACAAGATACAGGATACAAAGGAAAAAACATAAAGTCAAGGAATATACATTTGACAAAATACAAACGATATCTACATGCGAGATTCGAGAGTACGAGAAATATTAATTCTCTTTAACACAAACAAATTTCGTACTTCAGGGAGCGCCCTCCTTTTCAACGTCACAACCCACGATGTTGGTCGAGCTGGAAATAAAAGTGTACATTTATGCGGAAGATCTGGTTTAGGGCTCCCATTACATCAGCGAGCTACAATCGGCTGTCTCCTCTCTGGAAGTATGGGCGTATACCAATGAATTGCAGGTTAACGTCAAGAAGACTAAATATATGATCTTGAGGAAAGGCGCACGACAGTATAGTTTTGAAACAAACACCCCTACAAATTGCAAATAGCTTCATCTATCTCGGCTTGACTCTGCAAACCATTATGGAATCCCTCAGGATTCACAAAAGACAACAGCATCAAGCTATATTGATGTTAGAAACATCTTGACCTTCACTGAAATCCGCATTGGCACTATTTGATGCCAAGGTTGTTCAGGTCCTCACGTATGGGTTAAACATAATCTGGTATACATTACGCTTGGGCGATCTCAGATCACTTGTAAAAGTTAAAGCACGATACTTAAGGGCTGCCCTAAGAATATCAAGATACACGCTCTTCCGACTTGTTTATGAACTTGCGAGGGAACAATTCCTAATGGTTGACTTACGTCTCAAGTTTGTACTGCCCTCGACAACCAACTGAAAGAAAATCCTGGACGAGAGGACATCGAGGACCAAGGATTTCTGGATTGAGTTCTACTCAACTGAGGCATCATAAACAACATATGGACAAACTCACCAGGATCTTCGACATTTCGTGACCTCTATGGCTGTTCATGGCTACCATCACAAGCTCTCGGATGAAATCCTATCACGATTCAAATCTCACGTGTATGTGAGCGGTGTGACCAACCTTGCGAACGCTACCACGTTTTCAAGTGTAGGAATCGTGGTAAATCAATTTCTGCACGACCTGAAGTATACCTTATATTTAGCACACATTGTGTATTTATTCTCAAAAATAATGTGAATATGCCATTTAGTAGGTAAAGTAATAAGCTTCAATTTTTGAAAGTATACTCTGTGCCACGCACTGCTTTAAAATTGTATGCTTAACACTGACAAAAAAAAACCTTTTATCCCCCACCCCCGTGGCTCCTGAAATCGAGGGGATTTTTGGTTGGTTCCTCAGTTTAGGACTCCTCGAGTTTAGGGGCTGCGACAATGCTGTCATGTAGTCCCGTGTACTTTGGGTGTGTGTAGAATCTGTCTTATAACCGGTGTTAATTGTAATGGCTGCATAAGTGTGTTGTAAGTAATTCAGGTAAGGACTGCAGACGATCAATTGCAGTAGTTCCCACTTTTGCCACCTAATGCTACCGTCCACGACACCTAGCCGCGAACTTGGCCACTAGATGCCATCGCAACCAGCACCTAGCGACGAACGTTGGAACCTAAGAGCGCTAATCAAATCTAACCTACAAATTTTAGCTTCACACAGATGTTGTTAGTGGAACAAACCTTTTTTACTTCTCCTCCGAAGGAAAGCATACGGAGGGATTTGTAACGCTACTAAAAAATCCGGAGACTTCGGCCAGGTTTGACAGCTCGATCTTGGGCATAGAAGTTCAGCACCGAAGCCGCTGATTGGGCTTTATTGAGCATTGTTCAAGGGGCCTTCCCCTACATATTCCTGAAACTTTTGGAACTATCTGATTATATGTAACAAAATATCCTAATTTGTCTAGGCTAATAATTAAGCAATAAGTTAGTTGCTCCAAGAGGTGGAACAGCGAGGTTATGTGCCACTTTCAACAATAACTAAAGTAAAAGTAACAAAGTAGATTAATTATCAACTGTTCAACAACTGTCTACCTAGCACAGTGGCGGTCTCAAGTTCGACGCTGGGCATGGTTAAAACTCGCAAGCTCTTTGGCGGTGCTGCTTGTAAATGACTTTTTCCTGCTGTCCCTATGCTGTGTATGATGAGAAGCGAGCACAGCGAAGCTACGTAGCCAATGTAGTTTATAAATGGGCTGACGCACTTCTCACGCACTGTACGCTCGTAACTATACGGTTATGGGAAAAGTGATGTGCAGAGTTTGGGATGTATTGTGATGTGTGCCCACTCAGCATTAACAGGATCCCAGGGGTCCTCATGGTCACGAATTGGCGATCAGGTGCGGATTTTATGATTTTACGCAACCGGCGCTGATCGAGATCGGTTTGACGAATTTCCCACAAGCATGTGATTTTGGTGTATGAAAATTCAAAGTAGGCATTGCATTATTCTGAGAGGATTGCACGGATATCACGAGAGGGCACATTTTCTTATGAATGAAGTATTATACAGCATTTCTAGATAATCTTTTAATTTTATATAGATTATTTGTATAAGGAACCACAGAAAAATTAGACATTAAACAGAATTTTGAAATAACAATGCTGTACCTGCAAGTTACAGGTACAGGTTGAAACGGAGGATGTCTCTAACTTAAGAGAGATTTTAAAAATATACACTGTAAATTTCGAAATTTTGTAACATTAAATTATTTAAGGACTTAAAAATTTTCTAAATTTAGAGGTCAATGACAGAAACGAGGGGACTCAGCCGAGTCTTGGATAAACGTCACGTGTACAGTGCCCCTAAGAATACAGAAAAATTATTTACATAAAACTAAACTCTCTTATTTTTTTTACTTTTAAAGTCGCACATTTTTCCGTATTGACAGAATGTAATAATAAACAAAGTTTATTATGGTTCCCCCTAGTCAATACTTGTTTTATTAAAGATTTTATCGTGACATGATCACTTATCTTTAAGTAGGTTGGTACATGTTTCGGTGTCCTAGTATTGACACCTTCATCGGCGTACGGTTTTGGTAGCACTCAATGACATTCATTATTAAAAATAACACACAGATGATTAAAAAAACATGGTGAACATTTTATGGCTCTAAAATACAATAAATTCTCCACTATGGCCAACCACATGAAGGACAGTAAACATGAATTCACTAACATCAACAAAGACATGAGAATCCTGCATCTTGCCAAGAAAGGTATCACAATGAACATATTGGAAGAAATCGTAATAGATTTTGCCCAAAGAACAGACCCCCTAACCAATATCAATGAGATCAACTTTGAAAATAACAATGTACTCTTTGAGACCTTAACTAATTACAGAGTTAAATACAAACCTCCTTAATTTTATCAATTAATGGAGGATCTACTAATCCCCTTATTCCACCCCTCTACTGTCCTCCATAAATTGCCAGTACACTTCCCCTCCCAACCCCTCCTTGACTGAAGGCTCGCCGCTTCTCCCAAGCCATTCCACATCAGTACTGCACTGTCTCCGCATGCCTCAGCACGGCCTGATTTCTCGCTGCCGCAACCACTCCGTAAGTTTATCACATAACTTTTTTTAATATATTTTTACTTATTCTTTGTCAGCCTTCCACATTTTTCGGTTTAATACATACCATAGTTCATACAGGGATTTCCTTTTCCAGTTATGAATGGTCACCTCTTGCTGGTTTTCGGGGGCTATTATCGGAAGCAGGACATTGGAAACCAAAACAGTGCACCAAGCCACTTTTAAGGCTTCTAACGAACTTTTATTATGACAGTCTTTTAACAAACTTTTTAATGTGTTATTTTAATCATCCGTGTTATTTGTAATAATGAATGTCATTGAGTGCTACCAAAACCTGTACCACCATACTTAAAGACAAGTGATTATGTCACGATAAAATCTTGAAGAAAACAAGTATTGACTAGGCAGAACCATAAAAAACTTTGTTTATAATTAAACTCTCTTTATGCCAAAAATATACGTTAGACCGATGCAGCCTATACCACTGAAAGTAGCCACAGTATCCTTTCTTAGATGACAGGTACCGGAAAATATAGCTTTATACGGAATCTGCGCCGCTTGCGTGAAACTCGCTCCACCGCAATCAAAGTCTAGCGGCACGAGTTGAAATAATTTAGCCCGACCTCAGCAAATTTTCGTTATTATCCATCCAGACATATAAAAATTAGCTCATTTTAATTACCGGTACTTAAGTTACCCGTTTACATATTAGCTGCTTTTGTTACTGGTACACTCTGAATAAATGTGGCAGGTCGCATAAAACTAAGGACTAGGGACGGGTCTGCCACCCGGTATAATTGACAAGTTCAATTTAACGTATGGATATTTTCAACACTGTTTGTTGAGAACACATTGTGGTAGAGAACTTAATACATACGACTAGAAATGAAAAGAATCGTAATATTAAATTTTGTCTCTCTGTGTACCACATCCAGAACAGTGAGACTGTTTCATTTATTTTAAAAATAAACACAAACAATGATCAGAGTAACTGAATTTCATTAAAAATGTCTTTATATATTGATGTGGTCAAGTATGACTGTTTTCTTATGGGCAATGTGATTTATTTACAGATGCATCTAGAACATTTGGCATCATGAAGTCACCAAATTTCTCACTTTTATGAATATATGAAGCCACAAATTAACTATTCCGAATTATTTTACTATGTACCAACACTGCACGTCTCGCTGTACACCACGAGCTTGAAATAAGATATATTTAAGCTACTTTGAATTACTGTCTGCGGTTGCAACAGTATGTGATAATGGGTTGATGGCCTACAGAACAAAATTGATCAACCTTATTGGTATGCGATAAACACAGACTTACTGAAAGGAAAAGTATTCAAGTGATTTATTTTGATAGGAGCACCATGATTCCTTACAGCACCAGCATAGTAACAACAGTATTTTTCATTATCTGCCCTGCCAATTTATGCATGAGACATATTTCAAAATGAAGTTAACAAATACAGGATTCATAGGCTAGTAAGTTACTTTCATTCCTGGCAATTGTGTGGTATAGTTAATACGCAAGAAGGTGAGGTGATAAGAGGATACAACGAACTGCAAACTTTAATCAAGAAGCAGATTCATGACAAGACTAAGACAGACATTGTTGATTTTTACAAGGAATGACATTTGAATTTTCAAAGTTCACAGAATCTGTGTTGAAAACCATTTGGAAACCTTGTTCAAACGCTAACGGTGAGCTTCTGTTTTTCAGCTTACACTAGCACGTTAAGCGATATGAGTCACAGTTTGTCACAAGAGAATCCGATCTCTTCACTGAAGTATTCTTTGAAGGATGACTGAAATGTGTTGTTATGAATGTTATCCACGATATATAAAAATCCCACCTAAAATGTATCATTTTGAAAGTACCAAACAGTGCACTTGAAACCACCGAATTTGCCACTTTAAAATACCACTTTCTTCATTCTGAAATCACCGAAAAGCTCCTATCCTTACTCATTGGTAATCAGCCCTGGGAGTACCGTATGCATTACTACCTCCTGCAATTACCACAGGAGGAAGCCAAAATTTTGTCATTGACCACTGAAAGTATACCGCCATCTTAGACCCAACTGTAAGATTCAAAGAGAACTCCAGACTGTCAGTGGGGGTAGAACAACTCAAGTTCAGCATCTACTAGCAGATACTCAAGTACTGGTATTTAAAAGAAGGGTATAGGTTTTCTGACATTGAAGACATCAGCCTACAAATTGCAGCAAGGGCAACTGTTCTAAAATTCTGTGCAATATTTTGAGAAGTTTTGGGGGTTCCAAAACGAAAATTTTTGACTTCCCGTAACATTTATTTTGGCACGTATAGGATAAAATCAGTTGTACAATCCATTCTGAAGGATATTGTGAATTACATGAATTAAATAAGTTTAAATTCTAATATGCTTCTTATGCCTTTCCCACAGGTTCATTAATTATTTCATTTCTTTTACTGTTCTACTATTTTATCCATAAGTAAAGCACTGCACGGATATCCATGGATTTCCGCAAAATTTTTCCCCATGTGTATATACAGTTGTTTGCATGGCTCTGCAGATAGCGGATAATGTTTGGAGTAAATTTGCAGTTCGTTTTTGGAATAATAATATCGTATGGCCTCAGGTGCCGGGTGCAAGCTTTGTAATTTGACACACAGAGGGTAGTTTGCATGTCGAATTTCGTTGTTCCTTGAAGCACTATGAGAGTCAAGGAGGTTTGAAATCTAAGCTCCTTGAACACTATAGCGGTTTCTAGTAGAGAAATTAGGAACTATGTATTGGCGGAAACTCCAGAGATTAAATTTGCAATTATGAACACGGCCTACTGAATTCAAATGGGTTCTTTGACATGCCAGCATCGTATGACATGCGTGTCGTAATTTTTGCCGCCTTTGAATCACTTACCACGGCCAGGAGTGAACCTGCAAGCTTGGGGTTAGTAGATCGACACTTTAACCACTCACCCACCATGGCAAGCAAAGTTTTTGGATTAAAATCCGAACTTACTAGGACCCGGGATGTTTATGACATATTTTTCTGTTATGTTCTTTTCATGACAGATGCAAGATCATTAAAGCCAATCTCATTCAAATTATGTCATTAAGCATAATTGACACTTCGAAATGAAAAGGGTTGCGATACTGGCTGTTAACATTCATTTTAAACATAGCACATGACCTACATCGCCTAGGGGAACGACTTTCTCCTAATGTCTAAATTTGTTGCTTTAATACCTTATGCTTTATCTAATTGAAAATATCCTTGTAATGCCAGTAGATTGGGATAACAAACGTGGGGGTGTGGAAAACGTTTTGTTTATCCACACAGGGCTCTACCCATAAGGTATACTTTGTTAAGATTGGCAGCCCATTAAATAGGAAGTGATCAGTAAAATTAGAAAGTCTGTACATCATACAGAATTGTCAAGTACAACTAAACTAAACAAGAGACCCAAACAAGTTTTTAATAGAAAAAAAAGAAAAGAAAAAAAAGCACTTTTTTTTGCAAGGTCACAAAGGTTTAGCATCTAAAGAGCATCAAGCGATTACAGTATCTTTGTATAGTCCCTGTAAGTAATAGAAATAAACAGTATTGAAGGTGGAAAATCTATTATTCTTTCAAAGTTATAGTTACGTCAATATGGACCTGAATAATCGACATTATGTATCTTTGTATGCTCACTGAAGGCCACACCATGGCACACAAACACAACACGACTCACCAAACAAAAAAAGGGAAAAAAGGAGGGTGGATTACAGGAAGCAATAGCTTCTAATGAATAGTACAACCATGTCAAGGCTGAAGACTATACTACAAATATCACAGCACCAAACATAACAGAAAATCTTATTTTATTACATCAGAAATCACAATGAACAGAATCAAGCAACAGCAAACCCAAGTATGTCTTAATTTATTCATTTTAAAATATGCAGCGAAATTTGGGCAAGTTGACTCTTTCTGGCACCAGTTTATATAAGTGAGCACGATTTTTATGAAGTGACTGGTTTTATTAAATTCCAACGAAGAATAACAAATATAGAACATAAGTTCTTACCTCCAACTGCAGTTGCATTTCGAGAGCTAAAACACAGAAGTCCAAGAAAGAGAATTCCACTGAATTTATTGTTTTAAGATATTTTTACATTGATCATAAATGCAATATAACTGGCCAAAGTGCAACAGATATTGAGACTAGTTACTGTATATGACTGCACACACACCACTGAAAAATGAGATTTACACAATACATGTTACAAGAAATTGCCATTGCCTTTACAATAATAACAAGGAGCAAAAGAAACATTGACACCAGGTTTACTGTACTGAGTAAGAAATGCAACCAAATAACACGAAGTTGAGGTCTACACATTCATGGCTCTACCTTCAGCAGCTCCACGTCGAAGATGAGAGTAGCGTTGGGTGGAATAGTGCACAGCAGTCAAGGAAATATTTGCATGGAGTTGGCTAACATAAAATATATATTAATCGTCACATGGAGAAAGTTAACCAACATGAACTCAGAATCGACAAGATGAAGTTGAGCTTCTCCAGTTTTAGATTTAGCAACAAATTTAACAATGAAGTTAACAGAATGCAGCAATCATTGCTATTTGTTTTTCCTTTGGACAGGAAATGATGGATAGAAACAAGGAAAAATGGTAAACATGATGTCAGGCAGGTGTGAGCCGAGGAGAGTAAAGGGTACAAGAGTACTATCACCAGCTCCACAGCCGTACATACGCATTCACGCCATCAATGCAATCCCTAGTTCTTCAATGCTATAACCCCTGGATAGCAATCAGTTCTGTTAAAACAGTACATAGCAGGTAGCATTCAGCTAGTGGATGGTGTAGGATAGGTAATTAATACACATACATGCATATACACAGCAAATAGCGCCACTGTTTGTCCAGAATAAGCGAATTGTGCTCTGAAAGAAGTTCATTTTCCATATTGACAGATTCACTATATAACAAAGGACCCTACACAGACCATTAAAAGAAAATTAAAAGTCATCATTAAAAATTCCATTTTTATTTTAGATGAAAAGCACACTAACATACTCATCAATATGAACCCGGGACTTCCCACTATGAAGTCCTTACCAAAAATACAAGAGAAAGGGATCCCAATTAGATCTATTATTAATTTCATAAACAGCCCACTTTATAAAATGTCTCAATTCATTCAAAGGTTTCTAGTTAAACATTATACCTTTAAAGCTAACAAATTTCTTACAAACACCCTTCATTTTTGCGAAAGTAATATGAATTTAAAACTACATGATGAACATTCTTTGCATACCATTGACGTGAAGGATATGTATACCAATATCCCAATTAAGCCTACCATCAAAATTATTAAACAAAATTTTTCAGCCAGCAGCAAACTATCAAATGTTGAAATCAACTAATTCATATCATTGTTGGAATTCACCCTTAATAGCAATTATTTCACCTTCAATAATAAAATATACAGGCAGAAGGAAGGCCTTCCCATGGGCTCCCCTTTATCTGGCATTATAGCAAATATTTATATGGATCATATGGAATACACTAAAATACATGGAAAAATTGCATGTTTGGCATACTGGGGTCGATATGTTGAGGACATTTTCATCATCATTGATAACACAATACAGAAAATTGACCAACTTGTAGAGAAACTTAACAGCATTGACAGTAATATACAGTTCGTTCCAGAATCTGCAGTCAATAACTCGATTAATTTTTTGGATACCACAGTTTCCATAAAGAATAGACTTTCCTATAACATTTTCAGAAAGCCTACACAAACTCATACTACCATAAGCAATAGTTCTAATCATCCTGGCAACCACAAAAAGGCGGCGTTCTTCAGTATGGTTCACAGAGCTTTGAACATTCCCCTTTCAAAAAATGACCTCACCAGTGAAATAAAGACCATACGCCAAATAGCTAAAGTTAATGGTTTTAACTATCAATTCATCTCCAACATTATAAACAAAATAAGAAATAGACCTTCCACCCATTTAACACCAGACAATAAGAAAAACCTGTATACGCGGTTTTCACTTATTTTAATGAACGTACATACAACATCTCCAACATATTCAAAAAACACTGTTTAAAAATGGCCTATAAAACATCCAACACCAATTTCTTCTTTAGTTCGAACAAAGTAAAATCTATAGACAAATTCCACAGATCAGGCATTTATAGACTTAATTGTCCTGAGTGTGATGCGAATTATTTGGGACAAACGGGTAGAGCATTCACAATCAGATACTACGAACATTTTAATGCCACAAAATACAGAAGATTCTCAGCAATGGCAACACACATGGAGGAGTCACATCATAAATTCACCAACATCGGTAAGACCTAGAAATCCTCCATTTTACAGGAAAGGGGACCACTATGAATGTACTAAAGCGATAGAAATTAACACCGCACAGAAAGTATCTCCTCTTTATAATCTCAATGAAATAAATTTTGAAACGAATATCCTGTACAACACCCTAACGGAATATATAAAGAATAAAATTGTTGACAACAACAAACCACCGTGGATTCCCCCCCCATATCCTCTCTCCCTTATAACCCCATCCACCGTTCTATGTTCTATTTATAACAATTCCAGGTCACAAAGATATAAAATTATATTACCTCGCATTATTTTAATTTTAATCTCATTGTATTTTATGAGTAATTTTTATTGTCATCATTTTTTAAAATTAATAATATATTATTAATGAGACTGCAATGGTTGCAAATTTAGATACGTCATGCCCTAGGCAATGCATATAATCTGGAAGCCTTAGATCGAAAGCATTGGTTGGTTCTTAAGTTTAGGGGCTGCGACAACGCGGTCATGTAGCCCTGTGTACTTTGGGTGTGTGTAGAATCTGTCTGATAACCGGTGTTAATTCTGATGACTGTATTAGCGTGTGTTATCTGTTTTTTAATTTGAGTACTGCAACTTAGAATTTTTCTAATAGTTCCTACTTTTGCCGCCAAGCACCACCGTCAACGACTACTAGGCCAAGTTCAGAACCTAGCTACTAGAAGCCACCACAGTCGGCTCTTGGCAACGAACGTAGAAACCTAAGAGCGTTGTTTACATTCTTAACCTATCCAATTTAACTTCACACAGGAGCAATTAGTGGAAGGTTCTTTAACATGCCATAAATCTATGACATGGGACCGCCGGCTTTACTTCCCCTCCGAAGAAAGGCATACTGAGGGATTTTTAATGCTCTTAAAAAATCCGACGGCTTTGGCCGGGTTTGAACCAGCTATCTTGGGAGATCAAAGGTATCTAAGCAACTGAAAGCAATAATGGGGCCATGAAGTTTATGTAATTTTAATAAAGACAAGAAGCAGAGATGAGGCTTTGGTTGAAAAATAGGATTTGAGATTCTCTGAATTAGATCAACAAAGAATTTGTTTTATTTGGTATGTTTTTTCCACGCTTGGACGTCTCCTCATCATGGTTAAGTATTTCATTACATGACAATCAGTGTTTTTCCCTCTAATAAGAGACTATAAGCTCAGAAGCCCAAGCTTGAACAGCAAGTTTCAGTCAACAGCATTGTAAACAACAGGCCATACATCCCAAGTGAAGCGATTTTCACACGCACAAACATTAGAACAGTGCTATATAAGTGTTTATTCACAAGAACCTAGCACTACCAATGGTGTTACTTTTTACTGATGCGCACTCGCGTTACTTCTCATGGTTAATATGTTCTTTTTCACCTCATTTCATCCATTCAATCATCATTTTATGTATTTTTTATGACATCTTTAATTATGCTGGATTTTAAATCTTAATTTATGGCTGAAGAAGGGACCCTTACTAGAGGCCCCGAAACATGTACCATATGATAACAAGTTTATAACTTGTTTTAAATAAACGTATGTGACTAGGCGGAACAGTTTCTCCTTTGTTATATACAGAATAAGGGAGTCAGACAACAGTCAGTCCTCTCAAGACAGTGGTTAGTTGCAGACCTACTGGAAGTTGTTTCCAGTGATGAGCCAAGTGGTTCATTTCTAATATTAAATAGTCCTACCAAATGAGAGTAATTAAAAACAGTTGTTGTTTGAGTCTTCAGCCTTTTGACTGGTTTGATGCAGCTCTCCATGCCTACCTGTCCTGAGCTAATCGTTTCATCTCTACATAGCTACTACACCCTACATCTGAGGCAATCTGTTTAACATATTCTAACCTTGGTCTACCCCTACAGTTCTTGCCCTCGACCCTTCCTTCCATAATTAAGCTTGCTATTCCTGGGTGTCTTAGTATGTGTCCTATCAACGTATCTCTTCTCGTCATTAGCAGTCACCAGAAAAATCTCTCCTCTCCCACTAGTCTTAATACCTCTTCGCTTGTACCCTTCTACCCATCTGATCTTCATCATTCTCCTGTAACACCACATTTCAAATGCTTCAATTCTCCTCTTTTCTGCTGCACCAATAGTCCAAGTTTCACTTCCATAGAGTGCCACGCTCCAAACAAAGGCCTTCAAAAATTACTAATACCTAAATCTATATTCGACGTCAACAGATTGCTTTTCTGTAGAAATGCTTTTCTTCCCTGAGCTAACCTACTTTATATATCCTCTTTGCTTCGTCCCTCACTGGTTATTTTGCTTCCTAACTAACAGAAGTCTCTTACTTCCTTTAGTTTTTCAACTTGAAAATTTGATGTCCATAGAGGTTTCTGATTTATTTTGGCTGCATTGCAGCATTTTTGTTTAACATTTATTAATTTTCATCATGAATTCTCTCCTCAAGACTGAATCCATACCTTTAAAAAACTCATTCAAATCCTCAGGCGTGTCGGAAAAGATGACTTATGTCATCGTCAAATCTCAAGAGTTGAAATTATTTCTCCTTGAATCTTCACTCCCACTTTAAACTACAATTATCCGAATCACTTTCAGAAAAAAATTAAGACGGAAACATACTGGGATTCACAAAATAATGATTCTGTCTAGGTATTGTCCCCTCCAAGAAGCTAATGTAGGCGCAACACGAACATTATTGGGATGATGAACTTACCAGGGTGTCGAGCAATGACCTGTTTTTAAATTCCCGCATTTCCTGTAGGTAAATCCACCAAATTCCTGTATATTTTAGAACTCCCTAAGACTTGAGTTCGCACACTGAATGGCTGAAAAATGAATCTTGAAGCCCGAATCAAGATTTTCTGGCGTAAGTGTAACTGCATTTTTTGGAGATACTTCATCAGCACACACAGGTCATGGCGAGATTTAGGCCTAATCCGTAGTGAGCAAAGCGCGCGCGAGTGAGTGAACTCTCTCGCAGATGGGATGAGATGCTACGAACACAAAATACAGTTTACCTGAGGAGAGCTGATATAAATGACTGTTTTACTGAGGAGGGTTGAGAGAGTAGAGAATAGGAGTGTCACATAATAAATGTTTACAGGAAGTTACTGAATTGTATGGTACAGTAACCGTATAGAGCTTCCACGAGTTAAAATGGCACCGAAGCTTATGCACAGCGAACCTCCGGTCCGCGAATCTCCATTTGAATATCATTGGCAGTGAATCGTTCGTTCATGACTATCTTCTTTATTATTTCGGTTTGTGGATTTGTTTTTAGGCGTTGAACTTATGAAATAAGAACAAGAGGGTTGGCCTTTCGTGAATAGTCCAAAGACAAGTGTCTCCTAAAAGAGTAATTAATAAAACTTCGCATCAGAGACGACCATAACAAACAGCTTGCCTACAAAGCGCGTGATTAGCACATTTCAAACGGCAGTGGTCTAACATATCTTAGACTACAATTGTATTAAGGGTCGTTCAAGGGGTGGTGATGTGCAATCTATAACCTCTCCTTCACGTGGCGAACTTGCCCGTTTCCACAGACGAGGCTCTGGCGACTGAGTCACGGCGGGATAACCGTTACATCAAGTACAGAGGAAATGCTGTATTACAGCCTGTCCATGGGCTGAGAGATGGCATCCCCATTAATGGACTTACTTTCTTCAGGCTAGCAACCCGTTGGAAGGACATTTTCATTCCTTTCAAGTCTTGTAAAGGAAAAAACCGGACGGATTCTATAGTTGACGAACTTGGCAAAGGAAAGGACACGAATTGGAAAAAGGATATTATTAGATGTGCTACCTGGAATGTTCAGGGTATTGGACACAAAGATGATCAATTAGACGATATTCTATCTAAAAAAGATATATCAATTGCAGTTATTTCTGAAACAAAGAAAAAGCTTCAGGGATACAAGGAGACAAGAAATTATTTACAGTTTAATAGTGGTGTTCAACGAAATGTTAGAGCACAGGCAGGGGGGATGAAGTTTATGGTTCACATGAGATAAGATCAAAAATTGATAGCTATACTTTTTGGAATGAAAGTTTCATTCAAGTAAGAATAAAACTATCCAGGGGATATTTGACAGTTATAGGGGTATATGCACCGGTTGAAGGATACTCGAAAGAAAGTGATATTTTGTATAATGATCTACAGAAGATAATCAATATTACTAATAGACAAGATATGATACTGTTAATGGGAGACTTTAATGGCAGAGTTGGAAATGAGAAAATTCAGAATAACATTGGAATTCATGGAGAGGTAACCCGCAATAATAATGGAACAAAATAAATAGATTTCACTATCTTCAATCAGTTTCGTATTATGAACACACCGTTTCCACAAAAGGACAGTACATATACATGGTCTGCAAGAAATCAGAAATCAATTATTGATTATATAATTTGTAATGGAAAATTGGCAGATTTAATTTTGTATACTAGAGTTTATAGAGGACCTGAATTGGAAACAAACCCGTATTTATTAGTTGCTCCTATTCGTTTAAAACCACGGTGGTAATAATATCGTATGGCCTCTGGTGCCTGGTGCAAGCTTTGTAATTTGACACACAGAGGGTAGCTTGCATGTCGAATTTCGTTGTTCCTTGAATCACTATGAAAGTCAAGGAGGTTAGATAATAGATATCTACGCTCCTTGAACATTATAGCGCTCTCTAGTAGAGAAATGAGGAACTTTGTGTTGGCGGAAACTCCCGAGATTAATTTTGCCATTATGAACTCTGCCTACTGAATTCAAATGGGTTCTTTGACATGCCAACATCGTATGACATGCGTATCGTATTTTTGCCGCATTTCAAAAATCACTTACCACGGCCAGGGGTGAACCTGCAATCTTGGGGTTAGTAGACCGACACGCTATCCACTCACCCACGGTGGTTCAAGAAAAAGAAACCAAGAACACAGGCAAACAAAACTTTATATAAGGTTAACCTTTTAAATGATCCCAGTATAAAATGGCTATACCAAAACAGGCTTGATAATCACATTCAGACGATTCCACTTTCTGACGATGTGGAAGACGAGTGGTCCAATTTGAGTTCAGCTCTAAAACAGTCAGCATTTGAAAGTTTGGGAGAAAAAAGATGATGGCAAAAGAAAAAGGGTTTAAGAATTTGGGACGAAGAAATTGCAAAAGTAATCTCAGAAAAAAGAAATTCATATAAAAAGTTTCTGTCAAGTGGTAAATTAGAAGATAAAATTGAATACCATCATAAGAGAGCAATAGCAAAAAGAGAAGTTCGAAAGAAACACAGGGAAAGTTGGGAAAACTTTGTCTCGTACCTGGAGACTGACATAACAAGACCACAACCACAAACCTATAAAATTTTGAAAAAACTAAATAGGGAAGTAAAAGAAGATGTAAAAATTAATGCAATATCTCACAAAGAATGGCTTGAGTATTTTCAGAGCCTTTGGTTGAGTCCAAATATTGAACAACTTGTTTTACAAGCATCTAACAACAATTCTTCGGAAAATATTACACTCGTAGAATTAGAACAGGTCTTAAGGAAACTTCGAAATGGGAAAACACCTGGAGAAGATTCAATAAATGCAGAAATGTTGAAATATTCAGGCGATGCCTTCAAGAAAAGATTTCTCAGATTATTGAATTTAATCTGGATGGGCAACAGGCCTCCAGAAGATTGGCAAAAGGCAATAGTAGTTCCTCCTCATAAAAAGGGAAATATGAAAGATTTGGAAAATTATAGAGGAATAAGTATACTTAACTCTGGATTAGTGATGTAAAATGCCTAGTCATTTACAAGTCGGGGCAAATGCCCAAACCCCATAAATGCCCAGGCCTTTTGGGCATTTATCTCTTTTAAAAACATGTATCTACATATATGTATTCTATATATTTATCCATAAAAACAGGAGTTGAGGCCAAAATAGGCTGCGGAAGTTGTTGTAGGAATTCACTGAAAGAACTTGATTTTGGTTCTGAGCCTGAGCATGTGCTTGGTACTGCAGATTTTTTGTTGAAATCATCCACTTCAATTTGTAAAGGTTCATGAGGGGTTTTCTTTCGAAAAGGTTTTTCAACCACTGTAACTGAAGCACTTTTAGGTAGATTTCATTAGAAAGCTAACTATTGCAATGAGTACCATGTTTCGGATTTCGGAAAATGTAGACATCTTTGCGTTTCACATCCCCTAGACCCCAAAACCACCGTCAGTTCAAAAGTTTATACATAATGTATGTATATACATATATCAGTTTCTTGTGGACACAATAACTGCCATAATTTTGCACCAATCACTTTGAATTTTTAACATAATATGTATCCCTTTGACATCTCGGTCGAGTTCGTTAACCGCTTCACTGCTGCGGTCGAGTATACTCGATCTGCCTCAAGGGGTCCGTCAGTGCTGCGATCGAGTATACTCGATCAGAACTTTGTGCCATCAGTGCTGCGATCGAGTATACTCGATCTGCTTTGTAAATGTCGTGTATTCTTACGCCATCTGTTAGCTACATTTTCAACCACTTAGTTCCTTAAATACACACTTGTAACGTTGCGGGAAAAATGTTTTTCTTTCGGCACACAGTTATAAACATCGTGTATGAGTAATGGCTGCATTTAGCGTGCGCATTATGCGTCCGGAGCAAATTCTTACGCTTTTAGAGGAGATAGAGTCTGATGTGGATTTAGATAGTGTCGGAAGTGACGATGGGGATATTAGGGAACTGTTTGGAAGTGACAGTGATAGTGATAGTGTTGAAGATATTCCGATAGAGAGGGGAAGAAATGAACCTGACCTAGGCCTACCCTCGTGGTCCGAGGACGAGTTCGCGCCAAACGTGCATGCATTCCAAGTGCCAAACCCAGGTATGTCAAATACTAATTTGACCCCTGAATCCCACGAAATAGATTATTTCGAGTTATTTGTCAATGAAGAGGTGTTGACAAAGGTAGCGGACGAAACAAGCAAGTTTCATAAACAGACTGTTGACGCTAAGCCACCCAGTCAACATTCCAGGCTCAGGAAATGGGTTGATACCAATCATAAGGAGATTTTTGTGCTAATAGCAGTGACGCTGCTGATGGTTCGAAATAAACATCTGTCAATTCAGGAACATTGGTCCAGTGATCCCCTTCTGCATGCCCCAATTTTTCAGCAAGTTATGTCTCGTGATAGATATCTAATTTTACTCAGTATGCTCCACTTCACCGACAATGAAAACCCAAACAAAACTGACAGTCTGAACAAAATTCAATTCATTATTGACCACTTCAGGAAAACATTCAAAACCTATCTCACTCCATTTGCTAACTTGTGTGTTGATGAAAGCCTAGTTTTGTTCAAGGGACGTCTTGCTTTCAAGCAGTATATAAAAACCAAGCGCCATCGTTTCGGCATCAAACTGTTTGTTCTCTGTGACTGTAAAACTGGTTATATTTTAGATTTTATCACTTATACTGGCTCATCAACAGAAATTGCAGACCCCTATAAACTCTGTATTTCTGGTGCAGTAGTTACAACACTTCTACATGATTATTTAGATAAAGGCCATAGCTTATTTGTAGATAACTGGTACACTGGCCCACAGCTGTTTTCTTTGCATCATGACCGAGCCACCAATGCATGTGGAACAGTGCGAAAGAACAGGAAAGGAATGCCTACACTGGGAACTAAATTGGGAAGAGGGGAATTGGAAATGAAATCTAGCACAAAAATGATGGCACTCAAGTGGCATGATAGGAGGGATGTGTTCGTGCTTACAACCATGCACAAAAATATATTTGAAGTGACAGGGAAAAAGGATCGCAAGTCTGGAGCATCTATCTTGAAGCCTCAGGCCGTCATTGAATATAACATGAACATGGGGTCTGTCGATAAGGCAGACATGCTCCTTAGTTCACTTCATAGCGTGCGTAAAAGTATCAAGTGGTACAAGAAATTATTCTTTCATATTTTGGACTTAGCACTTCTAAATTCATATGCCTTATACTGTCTATCATCAGGTAAGCGTCCTTCATTGGCAGAATTTCAGCTTCAAATTATAAGACAGATTTTGGAGAGATACCACAACCCCAGAAAATCAACTCCTGGAAGACCATCTGCGACATCTACGGATCCAGTTCTTCGACTAACTGAAAGACATTTTCCCTGCTTAGTTCCGCCAACTGATAAGAAATCTAACCCAACTCGTCACTGAATGTATGTAGCAATACTGTCAGGAGGGAAAGGAAGAGGAAAGAGTCCTGATACATGTGTCAACCATGTGGTGTTGCACTCTGTGTCGTACCTTGCTTTGAAGACTACCACTCACGCAGGAATTATTACAATGTTTAGAAGCGTAAACTTTATCTTTGCACATATTTAGTGTTCAATTAATAGTATAGATAAATTGTATAGCCTATTTAGTTGAAGCAGGGTTTTTTTTTTCTGCGAAAGTTTAGGTATAGGATAATGTATGTGTTAGAATTATTTTAGATATTTCTGCTTTGAGGTAATATTGGATTCGGGTGATTATTTAGTGATATCGTGTGTTTAATTTAATGTTTCTGTTGGGAAGTGTGTGTTTATGGGATGTATATAGTGCTTGCATTTAGTGAGCATAGTCTATGGTGTAAATTACAATTTTAATTTTTTTTCTACTGGACAAAATTTCACCAACTCATGTGGAATCGAACCCTGGATCCCAAACATCAACCGTGGCCAATACTTTATGAACACACTGGTGAGTAAATTACTTTAAATTATTTTCAGTTACCACTTGTATTTTATGTTCAAATTGGTGAATTTCTGTGTGAAAGTGGTTGCCTAAAAGAATCCAGCACAGAGGGTGCGCTAACACTGTAACAATTCAGCAGCGAAAAGGTTAATGGGCAAAATGGGTCGAAGGGGGTTAAATTGGGGGGCATTTTCGAAAAAGTGAAATATCGCTATAACTCTCTTAATACGTAAAATATCGAATCCATTCAAAGTTCATACTATGCATCAGATAAGTGCCAAAATTTATGTTTAAAAAGTTTTTTGATAGAACCAACCATTGACCAAAGGGGTGGAAAAAAGTGGGTTTTTCGAAACATTAATCATATCTCTCTTAATAGGCACAATATCAAAACCATACAAAATGGACAATATTCCCCTAATAATTACCTAAAACTTTGTCTGAAAGAATTTTTGATATGGCCCACCAGTACGCCAAGGGATGATAAAAACAAGAAGTTCCATGACTAACTAAAGAGCCTACTTTTCATGCCAATGATTAATCTACAGTATATGAACCTATCTAGAATAATGACGAAATTAAGTTGGTAATATCGAAATGTCTAATTAGTTCGAAATATTCCTGGTATAATGTAGCCTAATAGAGCACTACAGTTGGCAGCCCTGGTGACTGAATATATTCTTAGTTCCATCTCTTAAGGTACAGAATACAAAATTTGGATGAAGTTCAATGGACGTTACATGCAGTTAAACATTGGATCTATCAGCACGCGTAAAAGCACGTTGGCAGCAATGTCATGCGTGTGCTGTTAGAAATAATCGGAAATATTATGATATCTTGTTGTGCCAAATTTGGATGAAATCCGTTTGTTGGTATATAAGTTACATGTATTATAAAATTGGACCTATCAGCAAGCGGAATCACGTTGGCAGCACTGACTTATATTAATTGCTCCAAATAAATCTAGAATGTCAGGTGCTATACGTGTGCAAAGTATAGAGCTGTTGGCTTGCATACTTTGATATATCGATATTAGGGTAAAAAATATAGACAGCATTTATTAACAGTTGGCAGCCCTGATTGCTCTTATACTTATAGTCATATCAGTTATGTTACACATAGCACATACGAAATTTGGATAAAATCCAACTGAGTGTATAGAAGTTACATGTATTTAAAAATTGGTCCTATCAGCAGGCTTAGAATCATGTCGGTAGAACTGAAGTATATAAGTTACTCCAAATTAATCTAAAATGTCCGGTACTATACGTGTGCCTAGTTTAAGGCTGTCGGCTTGCATACTTTCATATATATTGGTATTTGGATAAAGAGAATAGAGAGAGCAAATAATAATAGTTGGCAGCCCTGGTGGCCCTTAAGAATACACTCAGTCATATCTGTTTATGTACACATATTACATAAAAAATTGGGTTGAAATCCAATTGATAGTGTAGAAGTTATATGCATTTAAAAATTGGACCTATCAGAAGGCTTAAAATTATTTTGGCAACACAGCCATGTATGGCCTCCTGGAAATTAAACTGAAATAGTATTATCTACATGTTTGCCAATTTTGGAATAGCTGCCATGCATACCTTCTAAGATATCCAACATGGAGCTCAAATTTCTAGTGCGTTTTTCAGCAGTTGGTAGCACATCATTTTCAAATATGGGCTTGAGATATTTCGGTATACATCTTTACTCATACTAAATTTGGTTTCGATTGCTACAGCCGTTTAGGAGTTGATAGGAGGGGACACACAGACAGACACACATTTTCCCGGATCGATCTCATAAGTCAACTTTTTCCTCATTTTTGCAAAATGTGAAAAGTAGGCTAATGATTTCGGAATTATAAGAAAATGCCAAGAGCCATCAGAGGTTATCATGACAACACTTCTAAATTGATGAGGGATGAGCTATCAGGTTGCCATGACAACACCATTGCACGAGATCACATTCAGTTTTCAATCTGACTCTGTGGGAAGCGGCTTTGGTGACGTAACTGGTAGCATGCTGAACTTCTATGCCCAAGGTCGCAGGTTCAAAGCCAGCCGAAGTCGTCTGATTTTCTACGAGCGCTAAACATACCTCAGTATGCTTTCCTTCGAGGGAGGGGGGGAAGTTCCAACGTTCTTTGCAAGTTGCTGGATGCGGTGGCATCTAGCAGCCAAGTTCACACATCACTTCCAAACCTTGCATAAGGACAGTGTGGCCACAAGTATAAAAGTGGACCCCAAATGACAAGAAGGATGCCGTCCCCATAAGACAATAAAACGTTAAAAATATGCATAGAAAGATGAAAAAAAAGTTAATTAAGCTCCAATTGTAAAATACTTTCTCGCAATAAATGACGTCTGATCCTTCTACGGAAACCTGCACATTTTGACTATTATAGCCTATCCCCTTGTTTGCCCAGTGAAATCTACCTTCGCCTTCCGGCATGCCGAGAGGAATTTTTTTAAGATCCTGAGGGCACTTAAAACACTGTTTTATGTGCTTTTCCATTTTGTTTTAATGTGACTTTTAATAGTCCATATTACAATATTTACAAGATACTCCTTTCCCTTTCAAATTAAAAATGTTCCAAATAGGTCCTTTTTCCTAAGCATTTTGTAATGATTTAATCTAACACTTAAAAATATAAATAGCCTAAGAAAGAAGTGAGGTTATCTCTGACTCAACCACTCAACAGACTGCTCTACTTCACAACTAACTGGGCTGGGCTGCTGGTGGTAGAACCCTCTCCAATCTCAAGGCCACAACCACCCTACCCCCATTCCAAGATCATAGCACAATGGCTGCCCAGGGCCTAGCCCATCCATTCCCCTCCCGAAGCCACTATTCACACCATAATTAACTCCTACCTAATTTTCCTAAATATATATGAGTACCTAGGCCTGCAGGCCTAACTCAGTAATACAATGTTTTATTCAAACCAGATATACATAATTCCCATTTATATGTTATTGACAACATTGACACAGGATAATTAAATTATTATTAGCAATATTCGGGCATTACTAGTTTATCCATGAAATGTACCTTTGGTTAATGGTCTTTATTATGTTTTAGAAGCGCTAGTTACAATCACAAGTAGTAAAAAGTTTTAAAAAAAGTTTTTTTTAAATGCCCAGATTTTGGGCGCTTAAAACTGCTTTGGGCAAATGCCCATTTATAGATGTCCTGCCCACTGGGCATTTGCCCGGCCCACATCTCTACTCTGGATACAAAATTTTTGGAAACTTTGTTAAAGAAAAATTACTGAAACATTACTCTGAGGTAATAGGGAATGAACAACATGGGTTTAGAAAAGGTCGCACATGTGCAGATGCCTACTTCACCTTAAAATTTTTGATCGAAAAACGCAGGGAGTTCAATTTGGAAACACACATCATTTGTTGATTTTAAGAAAGCCTTTGATTTTGTTGACAGAAACAGACTTATTGACATATTGGCCAGGGATTGTGTCTCCCAACAGTTAATTGATAACATTTACAACATGTATAGTGGTACTCTTATTGAAGTAAGGTTAAGTAATCATAAATCCGAGTGGAAGCCAATCAGCAGAGGGGTAAGACAAGGCTGTGGACTCTCTCCATTGCTATTCATAATCTACATGAATCCTATAATAAAGGAATGGAGGTGTGAAAGACATGGTTCAATACCTATCAGCAGGCATCTAAAAAATTTAGACGCTATACTATTTGCTGAAGCATGTTATGGAGCAAGGATGTCCCTCAGAACAGCAAAAAGATCATATATAGGACGTACTATGTCCCTATCCTGACGTATGCCTCGGAGACCTGGGTTATGAAAGGAAGGGAGAAGAGCAAAATACAGGCCAGTGAGATGAGGTTCTTGAGAAGCAGTATTGGAGCTACAAAGATGGACAGAATAAGAAATGAGAGGACCAGAGAATTAATGAAGGAGGAATCATTACAGGATGGTATAGAGAAATCTAGACTTAGATGGTATGGACATGTAAAACGAATGGAGGAGAAGAGGATACCCAGGAGAGTACATGAGACGAAGTGGGAAGGAAAGAGACCGAGGGGAAGACCGAGAGACAGGTGGCTGAAGGGGGTGGAAGAAAGCGTGAAGAAGAGAGGAGAAGACTGGACAAGGGTGGAGGCTGAGAGATGGTGGGAAGACAGAAGACGTTGGAGAGGCTTGTGTTCCAAACAGACCTGGCCAGTGGCTGGAAACTGTGCAAGATGATGATGACTATTTGCTGATGATGTTGCCTTGGTAGCAGCATCTGAAGATGATCTGCAGTGGTCAGTATTCAACCTCCAGAAAGTGGCATCAAAATTCAGCATGTGCATTTCTACTGAAAAGACTAAAGTAATGGCCTTTAAGGGTAAGGACCCTATCCCCAGTAAAATTTGTCTGGATGGTAAAATTTTAGAAAGAGTTAACGAATTCAAGTATTTAGGATATCATTTATCTTTTCAAGAAGAATGAGATATAACTGCAAAAATAACTAATTATACCAGAACAACAGGAATCATCAATCATGTCATGAAGCCATCTCTTGTCCAAAGGCATACACGCTTGCGTTTGTATAACACATTAGCCAGACCAACCCTATGCTATGGCAGCAAGGCATGGACAATAAAATCTCAGGACATCTCCAGACTAACAGCACGAGAAATGACCTTTATGCGCCGAACTGCATGCTATACTAAATGTGATCATAAGAGAAACGAGGATGTGCTGAAGGAACTAAAAGTGAAACCAATAACTACATACATTTGTAACTACCAAGAGAACTGGAAACATGTCCAAAGGATGGAACCTGGAAGATTACCAAAGGAGACCCTTTGCTACCAGCCACGGGGAAATAGATCGATAGGACGTCCGATGAAGAGATGGAGGGAAAGTGCAAGACCGTAATGGGACATTTGGCCCAATACTTGGAAGGATGATGATGATGATAATTGTATTAAGTTGGAGCAAATTAAATATGTTATATGTGAGAATTGTATTATAATTTGCTATCCGGTTGTTATATTAGTATATTATGTATTAACGAGATTCGTTTAAATGCTAAATTGTGACGGAAGCTACAAGTTATAGGCTATTCGCCGTACCTGTAGGCCTAATATTTACTAATGCGTCGTTTCTTCTATATTATTATTAATCTTGATTGGTCACATTGGACCACTTGAGTTGTTCCACAATCACTTCTTCTTTGAAGGTAGTACTGCTTGGTTCTTGCGCTCTTTCCAGTACTTTTTCATTCTTTCAGATCGGGATTTTCTCAACTCATCTGAAATCTCCATAGGCCTTCTATGTGTCATTTCTGCAGAAAATTTGTGAGTTTTAAGAATGGTGTTAATTTTATTTTTCTCCTCGGCATCTGTTATCTTGAGTCCAACTGCTTTGAAATCTTGTTGGATTTCTTGGATCCATTTTCCACCAGTTTTCTTTCCTAGATTTCTCATCACCAGTTGGCGTACAATTCGGTTTTCTGGAAGCCGTAAGATGTGAAAAAAATATGAAATTCTTTTCTTCTTCATTGTGCTGGTGATTGGATCAATCTCTCACGATAGACAGTTTCATTTGGGAGAATCCTCCAGACTCCCTCAACCTGATACTTTTTATTTATGCACATTCTAATGATTCTTCTTTCCGTTTTGAGGAGCTGATCAGTTCTTTGTTCATTTTTAATTTGGAACAGTGTTTCACAAGCATAAGTGGCTTCTGGGAGAGTTACAGTTTTATAATGTTGGATCTTAGTAGCTATTGATAGGCATTTTTTATTATATGTTGACCAGGTTAGAGATTGTGCCTTTTTCATTTTATTTGTTCTATTTATCCAAGTTACTTTTTTGTTTAAGTTATGTGTTATAATTTCTCCAAGATACTTAAATTGAGGAACTAGGTTAATTTTATGATCATTTATATAGACTTCATTTATATCTAAGGGTTTCATAGGCATGATCTCAGTTTTTTCAAAGGATATCTGTAATCCTATCCCTTGAGCAATTTCTTGGAGACTAGTGATCTGAGTACAAACCTCTTCCTTGTCTAGTGCTAAAAGAGCCAAGTCATCTGCAAATCCTAAGCAGTTTATTTTTATTGATGGTTTTGTTCCAATTTTGATCTTAGGAGGGTTTTCCATTTGCCAAACCTTCATGATATAATCAAGAGCCACATTGAAGAGCAGAGGGGATAATCCATCACCTTGTCTGAGACCAGTTTTTACTGTGAAAGCTGTTAATATTTCTCCCCTAAATTTAACTTTCGAATTTGTGTTTGTTAATGTTAATTGAATGATTTTTATCAATTTAGGTTGGAGACCGTATGATCTGAGGATTTTTAGCAGTGCCAGTCCATGAATACTATCATAGGCCTTCTTGAAATCTATAAAAGAGATAAGGAGTTGCTTATTTCTGTTTTTGTAATATTCCATTATTAATTTCAGGCTAAGGATTTGGTCTGGACAACTTCTGTAAGGGCGAAATCCTCCTTGATATTCTCCAAGTTGTGGTTCCAGAATGTTTTTGATCCTGTTGTAAATTATGCGAGAGAAAATTTTATATGTGCAGTCCAGAAGGGTAATTCCTCCTTAGTTATCTGGGTTCGGTTTGTCTCCTTTCTTAAATAATGGATGGATTATTCCTATGGTCCAGTGTGCAGGAATTTCTTCAGTAATCCACATTTTAACTAGATACTGATGAAGATTTATAATCGCAGGTTTACCAGCATTTTTCCAGATTTCAGCAAAGACTAAGTCTTCGCCACAAGTTTTGTAATTTTTTTGTTCTTTAATTGCGAGTTCTACCTCATTAATGTTTGGAGGATTTATTAAATCAGGTGAAGTTAAAATAGGTGTATCAGTGTTTACTTGCAGGGTTTCCAGTGGATCATCACAATTTAACAGTTTCTCGAATGCTTCTGCAAGGATCTCTGTATTTTCTTGGTTAGAATGTGCTAACTTTCCTGTTTGATTTTTCCAACATTAATGTTGGAGCTTCAATTTTTTTTAGATATTTACCAAATGTTTTGTAATAATCTCGAGATTGCTTTTTCTTGGAATCATCTTCTATCTTTTCCAGTGTATTTTTAAGATGATTAAGTTTCGTTTGTCTGATGATTTTATGGGTTAATTTTCTTTGTATAGTTAGTTCTAAATTTGATTCTTCTGACTTTAGAGCTTGATGTTTTATCCATGCTTGGTGTCTTTTCTCTATTGCTTGATCACAATCTACATTCCACCATTCATGTTTTCTCCTTGGATTTATTGGTGCCAACTCCTTTGCTATTGATTTTAATTTAGTGATTAATTCGTCCAATGTTTTAGTGTTGAGAGATTCTTCTCCTGTTCTTTCAGAGTGCCTATACTTTTTATTAAGGTAGATGGATCAAATTTCCTCCTATTATTATTAGGTTTTTTCTTGGCCATTGGAGTTAATTTTATTTTTATCTTTACCACATGGTGGTCTGATCCTGAGTCAACTCCCCTTAGAACCTTGACATTGTGAATTTCGCGATGGTGAAATTTATCCATGCAGACATGATCCAACTGCCATTCACCCCTTCTGAAGTCAGGATGTTTCCAAGTTTTCAATTTATGGGGCTGTCATTTAAAACATGTTGATTTAGAGATTAATTTGTGGTTTCTACAAATTTCGACTTATCTTTGACCATTTTTATTGGTTCGTTTATGTGATGTCCATTTTCCAATGATATCTCTATATCTTCTTTCTTGTCCAAGTTGCGCATTGAAATCACCAAGGAGAATTTTGATGTTTGATGAAGGGATGTTTACTAAAGTTTGATCCAAAAGATCCCAGAATTTTTGTACTTCTTCTCTGTCCTTAATGGTGTTGTTTTTCTGATTAGTAGGAGCATGTGCATTAATAATCGTATATGTTTTATTTAACGATTTCAAAGTTAGGGTCGTAAGTCTGGAAGATTGAGATTTAAATTGTTATCGAGTCAATGATTCTGAGATCTATTAAGAATCCGTTACCAAATTGTGGACAATTTTTCATAACTCATTTTCCTGGAATTCCTTTATATAGTCTGTATCCTTGTGATTCCAGATGGTCTTGATCACCGTTTCTAATTTCCTGAAGGGCCATAATTAGAATTTTATGACTTCTCATGATATCCGTGATGATCTTCAATTTTCCAGTTTGAACCAGAGAGTTAACATTATGTGTAGAAAAGAATGAGACTTGTTTACGTTTGATTTTCTGTAGTATTTGTTTGTTTGCTACTTGATGAGTTTTTAGACGCTCCGATTCGTCATTATCTTCCGCATGACAGCCCACCGTATCCGAATGCTGTCTTTTCTGTAATCTAGCATTACAGACGGCGGAATTATTCTTCAAATGACTTTTCATGGTCGACTATCTAAGGTTTCACCTTGAGGGGAGGATAAATCCTCGAATCACAATCCTGAATGTTATTCAGAAAGGAGAAAGAACTGAGAAAAGAATTCTCAGTCCCCCCCAACACTAGTCTGTTCACTGACCCAGTTTCCCGCTAGGATTGATTACCCAACCTTCCACTGGGTTGCTCAGCTTAGCAGGGGACACCACGTGCAGGTCAGTTAATTATAATTATAATAGCCTATCTTTTAACACTTATTTAACCAATAATCATTTTATAATTATATACATAATCCAGGTATTGCAAGAAAGCAATATTTGATAGCACATGCGGTTCCACCTTAAAATCTAGTTTTCAGTACCTATGGAAAATATTACCGAAAGTTAATAAACCAAACAACTGGTGACAATTGCTAAAAAATGCTCATTTACATCTTCACCCTAGTCTATGTTAAGTACCATACGGTAATCACTGAAAGGGAGGTTATGACCTCAATTTCACAAACGAACGAACTTCATTTCACATGAATTATGGAACCCAAATCCTAATGGAGGTATGGATTGTCTGCATTTAGAAATATTTTAGTCAATAATTTAAAACAAGTTGCCAGAAAACTAAATACAAAAAGCTGCATGCCTACTACAGTGTCAAGTTGCTCTGTGAAAAAAAAAAAAAAAAACACCTCGCCAAGATTATACGACGTGCATACAGTTAAATACAATCATCCAATTGGAGAAACACATTCTTTGTCACGATCTAATAAGCAATTCAAACGTTAAGTGTTGTAAATTTAAGGGAAAATGTGCAACATTTAGACACGAGTGTTGTATGCGGCACAACGTTAGCTGCCATTTCACATCATTAATACATAAGGAATGAACACATGCAGAGCTTTCTCACTGCACATAGCTGAAGATCATATCATTCTTGGTGCATTTTACATTTTGACACCCTCCATCCCTTCACTGTCCCTATCATCATCACCACCACCACCGTCATTGTCTTAGAGCTTGATGAATTGCTAAGGTTAATAATCATTTCACCCACAGCGATATCCAGACCGCCTTCAGTATTTCTTTCTGTACATGCTGTACGGGATGTGTCCTGTCTTCGGGTCGAACTTCGGCAAAGTAAAAGTAACGAAACAATGACAATGAAAGGAAATCCGACACAGACATTGGTTAACAAGCGACTGAAACAATGCCTGCCCACACGAGAAGAATTCCGTCACTTGTGGTGTATTTTGCAGCCACATGTTGGTGACGGGTGTTTGATAGTAAAATGTCGAGGGCTGTGAGATATTGTTTGTAGTTTTTGAAAATTATGCATTATGTGCGACACATTTGCAGTGAGTGTTTACACGGACTATAAAACAATTTGGTATGTGCACTCCCCTGCGAAAGAAGACCATGGAAAGGTTAAAAACAGTAAAATTTCACATGCCGACTCGCCGCGAATACCTTTTAATTCAGATTTATTTTATCAAAGTATGTAATAGAAAATAAAATAATGCAAAACGAAATTAATTAAGTCACTTCGACAAATACAAGATTGTTACTAGGAACGTCAGTTATACACATCACAAAATTAAGCCTTAGTCACACAAAATAAAATAAAACAATAGAGGATTTATTAATTTAAAGCTTAACTAGGGAACTCATCTGCTCTTCAATTCTCTCTGCTCCAGACAGGGCGTCGTTCAATATCTTCTTTTTTTTTTGCCAATTCCTGGAGATCTTCGTGGCTTTTCTTTCGACTGCTTCCTTAGCCGTCGCTTCCTTTTCCTCCTGGCTTCGCACCTGTTTTGCTTCCTTTAACACGGCGCAGGAGTTTCGTGCAGTATGGAATCTAGCTCACGGTTATCTTTTCTAGTCCACCTGCTGCCATCACAGCGTCCTGAACAGTATGCATGCCAATCAGACTTGGTTCTTTGTCATTGACGATCGTGCACTCCTTGTTTAGGGAGAAACTTCTCTCTAGAGCTGCATTGCTGTGATACAAAATCAGTATCATTTTAACGAAGCTTGTGAGATAGTTTTTGGCAGGAACTGAGGAAGGAGCTGAAGCCACTAATTCAGACCACAGCACGTCGAGCCATTGCTATTTTCTGTCGAACTGCTTCAAACGTGCAGTGACGCAGGGCAGTCTCAGAAGTGTGGAGTAGCTGTTCTTGATGCAGTCAGCCATTGTGCCAGAAAGCAAATTCTTCTGATCACAAAGAATTTCCAGGGCAATGAAGATCCTAACTTTTGCCAACTTAGGAGTCTCAGCGACCACTATAGGGTCTAGGCAGGAAGTAGCACGAGTCGGCTAAGAAGTCTGGCAATATGAGACTTTTCAAGATTTCCAAATCAAGAGCGAATTTCCCGTATCTTTACCGGGTAACTAAAATTCCCGTATATTTCCCGCATTGCTCGACACCCTGTTTACTTTGACAGAGATGTTCAGCAAACAATGACTTTCATTTACTACAATTGTACAGCACTTTTAAGTACATACGCTATATAACATGTAAAATGTTGCCTTTTCATTTAATTACATAATTTAAAATGCATACAGTACCGAAAGTAAGCTCTTATTCTTTAAAATACATTTATGTTCGACCCTGACTTTTATGTGTCTGAAAACTGTATCATAATGATGGTCATTATAACACTATTTTTCATTATGAAACATTTTCTCCCACCAATCACAGCTCAAGAAACAGTTGTTTGATCAATTAGATAAGGATACCTTCGCGCATGCGCTCAAAATCCAACATGTCTATATAAATTACCGAAAGTGCACCGTCCATATGTTCGCGTAAATAAACTGGTGAATATGAGACAAGAAATAGCACTGTACCTTAATATACCCAAAACCAATTTCTACACAGCGCGTTGATTTCAAACGACTACGGTGACAGTTTTACTGAATGGTTCACGATCTGCACATATGGCATTGAAGCACACAGAGCGCATGCGTCGGTCGGCCAGAGAGCTTGGAACACTGAGATATGCTACCTAGCGCACCACCCGATCACAAAATTCTAGTTACTGAACAGATATTTATGAATATTTATGTTAAAACATATAATAAAGTTATAATTATCGTCGAACATAAACAGTCGTATGTAACTCGTGTATAATGGTAATTAAGACACTCGTATGGAAATTATAAAACTCGCTAAAGCTCGTTTTATAAACATACTCGTGTCTTAATTATAGCCATTATAGGCTCGTTGCATAATGTACTATTGTATGTATACCATGTATGTAAATCCAATGTTATTGTACGTATTTTTGACGTGAATAAAACGCTGTTGCTTTTACCGATTGCTTAAATCTTTATTTTGTGTCCTTACCTTCTGTCGTAAGTTTTAACAATGTCAAAACAATTGACTACACGCTCCCGCGAGTACGGGTCGCAACAAAAACCAGTCGACACGCAATCGACTCCTTCCTTTCAACATCGAAGGGATGAAGTCTACTCATTAACATGCACCCCACCTTGAAAGGAATTCTTTCAATTAAGTAACTAATACAAGTATACAGATTGAATCTATTTCATAGTAATTAATAATGATCCTGTTCTTGATCCGCAATGGGAAGAGGGCATATTTTCTTGATACTTCAGTTGTTAGCTCTGACACTAGTTCCAGAAGCACTGCCTTGGTGCTGAAGCACGTAAATACAGCTATGTAACTCTTGTAAACATGGAACCGGCCTCTTCTGCGGCTCTCTCTCACAGATATGGGACCTGCGTAGTCCAGTCCCGTGGGGACAAAGGGCCGAAGAACCAGCGTGGCTCTTTCCTTTAGTAAATCTGCCATGTGTACCTAAGGAACTGTGGGATTAAAGCAATAACACTTCACACATCTTCTAATGACCTTCTTTGCCTCTCTTCTGCCACTGATGGGCCAATATCGCTGTCGTGTTGCATGTAATAACTGCTCTGGTGGACAGTGCTTAAGACGACGATGTTCCCCTTCCATGATTATCCTGGTGATGTGGTGATTTGCTGGGAGAAGTATGGGATGTCTCTGTTCCGATGCTAACTCTGAAAACCGAAGCCTTCCTCCAACCTTAATCAACCCATCGTTGTCTAGGAAAGGACTGAGTGAATTTAATGGACTCTTTCTTGGGAGGTCTCGATTATTTGTTAAACAATTTTGTATTTCAGAGAAAGCTTCCAACTGTGTCCACCTGACCACATGTCTCTCTGCTTGACAAATTTCCTCTGTGTCTAGTGAGCTTGTTTTCCTTACTGGTATATCATGTTTGCAGTTGTAGATGAATCTCTGACAGTATGCTACTATACGGCATAATTTCGAGAACGACGAAAATTTGATAAGCAAATTGCTGGTTGCAGTTGCCTTTAATGTCACTGTTGTAATCTTCAGTTCTGGCTGTTCTGTTTCAAATTCCTTGGATTGCCTTGGTTGTTGAATTTGTGTGCAGAGCCATGGAGGCCCTTTCCACCAAAGTGGTTTCTCCTTCAAGTTCTATAGAAGAAATTCCCCTTGAGAGAAGATCAGCTGGATTTTCTGTTGATGGAACATGATTCCACATGGCGGGATCGGTGGCTTCTTGAATCTTTACGATCCTATTTGCAACAAACGTCTTCAACAACAGTGGCTCGGTGTTGATCCATCCTAAAACAATTGTACTAACGCTCCAGAATCTGATACGACCAACTCCTTCTTTCAAAGCACTTGCCGTCGTTTTGACAAGTTGTGCAAGAAGAAGTGCTGCCTCTAATTCGAGCCTGGGCAATGAAATGGTCTTTAACGGAGCCACCTTCGTCTTGGCACAAAGTAAATTAGACACAAAGTGATCCTTTTGTGTTTGACTAACTACATAGATGCAGGCTCCAAAGGCCTTCTCGGAAGCATCAGTAAATCCGAACAAATCAAAAGTGTCAGAACAATTTCCAGGATTTACATTTCTGATTATTCTGATGTCGTTCAGTCTCTCCAATGATGAATAATAGTCATTCCAACTTTGAAGGTGCTTCGGACACAATGGCTGATCCCAATCTAATCCATCTGCCCAAGAGTGTTACATCAACAATTTTTCTTTGATCAGTACTGGACTCGCAAGCCCAAGAGGATCAAAAATCTGTGCGATTTTGGAAGCCACTTCTCTTTTGGAATTTGGTGTTTGCCTTGCTAGTATAGCTCGAAACTTAAAGACAATCCCGTGCTGAGTCCCAGAGAAGTCCAAGAGTCTTACTGGCTTCACCTTTATCTAAAATCAACAAAGTCCCCTCGTTACTTTTGCTCTCCAACTCTTGCAAATTACATCTGTCATTGGACCTCCACTTCCTCAAATGCATTCCACCACTCAAAAGGATACTTTGTATTTGTTGCCGTAGCTGAATCACATCTTCAAGAATATTTCCTCCACTCAAACAGTCATCCATGTAAAAATCATCACGAATAGCCTTGGCTGCTATTGGAAGTTCACTCTCATGGAGATTAGCCAATTCATTTAAACATCTCATGACATGGTACGGTGCAGACCCTGTCCCGTATGTCACTGTGTTTAGTTGATAAATCCTCACAGGGGCTGAAGGATCCTCCTTCCACATAATTTGCTGTAATGCTCGATCATCAGGGTGGACGAGGATCTGCCTGAACATCTTTTCCACATCCGCTGTTATGACATACTTATGACTGCGAAATCTAAGTACAATATGAAAAAGGTCTCTCTGTAAATTAGGCCCAATCATGAGCTTGTCGTTGAGTGATGTACCGTGTGCTGTTTTTGCTGAGGCGTCAAATACTACTCTAACTTTAGTAGTGTCGCTGTCTGGTCTCACCACTGCATGATGGGGTAGGAAATATGAGTTTGTCATTTCCTGATTTTTCTGCTCTTCCATCAAAGTCATATGCCCTAGCCTTTGATATTCATTTAGAAAATCTGTGTATGCAGTCTTGAGTTCTGGTTGTCTGCTTAATCTCTTGATTAATGATTCTAGTCTCTTTTGTGCATGACTTTAGACTCTCCAAGTATGACATCTGGTCTTAATGGCAGCCTTACGATGAATCTACCTGTTTCGTCTCTCGAAACAGTCTCTGTGAACTGCCTTTCACACATTTTTTCTTCTTTTGTGTAATGCTGAATTTCCAGAACTGCTTCTTGCTTCCAAAATCTTTCTAAATGATCTGCTAATTGTTGGTTGCTGATCTTCATGCATGTGATTGATAATCCTTGTTGATTCTCGCAAACTTCACCGCCAATAATCCAACCTAATCGGGTGTTCTGTAGAGCTGGTTGCCCTTGTACTTTGTTTCTGGGTCGACCAATAACAAGCTGAATTTAGTAGAGTTTATTATATCCCGCCCTATTCAATACAATTCACCATAATAAGTAATTTTTTCTCAATATTTATAAAATTTCATTATTTTTTATGCGCAGTTTTTCTTCTCCACCCCCATCTACGTCTCAATCCTTTGAATCAGCGGAATTGGATGCCGCAGTTTTTCAACTTTTCACGAGTAAGTCAGCCAATGTATTTTTCCTTTCTTTTCCTTTTACCTACATTTCTTCGAAGAATATCGACCTAATGTAGTTTTTTCTTTTCTTCTTTCAATCTTTCAGAACATAAATTCGTCATAGTACGCTTACTATCGGCACCGTGTCGCACGCAAATTGATCAGCATTCATGCCACTCACCAATGATAAAATGGGGCCAGCGTATGTTGGAAGAACGCCATTCCAGAGAGGAACTCACAGTTTTGAACTATTTAGTTTGCAAATGAACGGACGTATAGCAGTCCCAAAACCAAAAAGTCTATAACATAATAGTCATTTTAATCATGTTTTAGTGTGTCCTTTTTTTAATTCACAGTGCAATATTGAACCCATGGGCCATCGGGTCCATGAAGGTCGAACCCATGTCCTTAAGGAAGAAATGAAAGAAACGTATAGTTTCCTAAAGGAACGGAGAGAGATTTTAAGCCAGGATTATAGCTTAACATTGTGCAAGCGACTAGGGACAGATGTTTCTTAAATGAGATCACCCCACTCGACATTCAAGAGAGGGCTGGTCACGAGTATTAATAACTGAATGGAAATTTCCACCGTGTTAGACAAGGAAGCCTGAATCGGAATTCGAGCTAACGTTGCTGGAAATTGACAACGTCGCTTATGCACCAGAAGAGGAATAATTAAAATTAACACGTTTACGAGCATAATAATGAGTAAACAAGCACAGTACAGAGAATCATTTTGAATGAGAGATTTTTCAGTAAAGAGAAACCATTTAAATATTGTGCAGAAAAAAACTGCCGACGTAAGACGACGTCATTGGGGAATTACCTAAGCCTCTGTGGAGGGGAGAGAGCAAAAAGAATGCAACACCCACACAATTGAGGACGAGAAATTAATTAATATCTCCGAATTGCACGATCGATTCTTAGGTGCAATAAGATCATTTGACATTGAGAAGAAGATCTTTCGGAAGGTATAATTTTTATATTTGTGGCACTATTATTTTAGAAGTTGACCACAGAAAAGGCTAGAGTCTTATTTTTTTGTAGTAAAATAGTATAAAGCTTCGGGGTTTACCAAGCCAACCATGCAGTTTCAGACAGCCCGAGGGGGGCGTCACTGTGTCACGATCAGCACCGAATGCAGTTTCAAACGGCCTGAGGGCACGTCACTGTGCTACATCATTGAATGCAGTTCCGATAGCCCGTGAGGGGCGTAAGGCTACATCACAGCACAGGCAGTTCCGATAGCCCGTGAGGGGCGTAAGGCTACATCACAGCACAGGCAGTTCCGATAGCCCGTGAGGGGCGTAAGGCTACATCACAGCACATGCAGTTTTACAACGAGCACTCCGTGAGCGGAGGTGCTGCATCAAAGTCTTCAAACGTATGAACCTCAGGGGAGGTCATACTGTGCAACAAGTATAAGCACCGAATGCAGTTTCAAACGGCCTGAGGGCACGTCACTGTGCTACATCACAACGAAGGCAGTCATACGAGCATTCCGTGAGGGGAAGTGCTGCACCACAACGTAGGGCAGTCATACGAGCATTCCGTGAGGGGAAGTGCTGCACCACGACGTAGAAGTAGTCATTCCGACAGTCCATGAGGGGACGTAACTCTGCGTTACATCGAAAACAGCTACCAGTACTCCTTGTGGGGAGAAACGCTGTGTTACACCGCAGAAGTAAGATCCGATAGCCACAGGCGTCGCAGTATAAACGACTTGCTTGCCTCCATAGGAGTGGTCAAGACGAAATTTTAAAGTATCGCCGTAGTGAAATATTAGGAAAATCCTAATTATAGGATTTAGGCCCGACTGTATACAAGTTAAAGTGAGAATCCGTAAGATATAGTCAGAGCAGGCCGCGAACATCGGACTTAAAGGCGATAGGTTGTTAAATGTACGAACGAATAGATCATAACGCATGGAAGTATCGTACCAGACAGATAAACTGTCATTTAAATTAAAGAAACCTAAAAGGGAAGAACAGAATAATAAAACAGTTCAAATAAAGACGATAGGAGACTATAAACATTAGCTCCAGAAAGCAGGCGAACTATTCTAAAAATACTAAAATTGAGAAGTGCTAGCTGCTATAAACTGAATCTATAGGTCTTAGAGGAGACCTCGATCCGTATAGACTTTCGTTAGGATCGATAGACAGATCTACCAAGAAGCCGTTCAAGCTAGATAAATATCCGGTTATCCAGGATAGGAGTAGAAGAATTGGACTCCAGGGAACAGTAGATGTTTCGGGACTTTCGCATTCTGCAGGATAGGAAGCCGACATCGAATAAATTTCACCCTTGGAAACGGGAATTTAAGAAGATCACGTGTGATAGGCTCAGAAATACGGCCTAGTGATCGAGAATTGTGAAGTGTAAAATAATCAAGATTGTGTGTTAAATTAATATTTTTAGTGTTTATTATGTGTTCAAAAGGGACACATCAGTATATAAAAATGTCGTCAATATTAAGTGTTTTAAATGTATATCAAAAAGTGTTTTTAAGTAAGATGAATTCCTTTAATATGGAGTAAAAAGGTCAAAGTGGGCCTAAAAATGAAACACCGCACCAGATTAAAGATCATGGGATGATCTGGAAACATGTGAGTACTAAATTCATTCTATTTTGGTGTCAGAAATTGATTGTGTACAAACCCACCGGAGTTTTTGAGTGAAAGGGATGTGTTTTAATAAATAAATACTGAATAATCAAGAACACGGTCTGAACAATAATAAAATAAATTGAGAAATTATAAATAATTATGTAAAGAATAAATCCGTAGAGGAAATATGTGAATAAAGGGTTAATGTATTTAACAAATGTCATAAGAGCAAGCGAAATATCATTAATTATCATGAAAGATATTGAAATAAAGTAAAGTTTGAGATATGAAAGAAATAGCTTTTGAGCTTGTATAAAGAATAAAGATAATAATAATAATTAAATATGGAAATGTTAAATAAAAATCAAATAAATTGATATGAACATAAGAACGTTAAGCCTTAACGTATGTGTAAGAAATGAGGTTCAATGGAATATTTTAAAACGGAGCGATTTATCGACAACGGAAAGATTAATATGTGAATTAAAATAATATGAATTATTACTAAAGAGATTTATCAGTTCTTGGGAAGACATTTTCGGCTTAAATAATGCATAGCGCATAATGAGCGCAAATATAATATTAAAGTGTCACGCTAGGAACGCGTAGTGGTTAAAATACTTGGTACATTACTTATGGAGGGTAGTTGATTGCAGTGAATTGATAATTGTATAAGTCCTCTATTTGTGACATAGTATCACGAGGCATTGTGTATGTATTTAAAAAGGGAGCTAATATATGGTATTATTGAGCGTATGTCATATGGGCCACGGCCGACTCTAAATCGCATTTTGTATAAGTCCTCTGTAAGGGATTGGTTCCCGAGGCACACGAAGAGATTCGAATGCAGGATCTTCTTATGATAAAAGCCCCTTAAATTCTCCGTCGTCGTATGTGTATTAATCTTCCCAATCAATGAGGACCCCCTCATAATTAATAAATGCCAAGGATACGAAAATGGTCTTTGAACCAAAGAATAGTTGTTTGAATGTATATCGGTACAGTAAAGCCCGGTCTCCCCAGAACTGGATATAATGGGAAGGTTTGTTTTGAAAGCCTTGGAAATAGCGACTAACGTTGGGTCAGACAGGGAGTCGCCGTCACCCTAACGTGTCATAAATCGCACCCCAAGTAGTAGAGTCTAGCTCTCTTAAAGCGAGAAGGAACAGAGACCGTCTCGTAAGCTGTTGGAAAGAGAAATGAATACACCAGGAGTGTTTAAAGCTGTTAACGACCCGGGCGATGAACCGAGGTCCTAGTAGATGGATATTTTCGTTTGCCGGTTCAGATCGTAGTTTCTTATATGATAATGGTCTATTAAGACATAAGAGATAAATAACAATCCCTATTGTAATGATGTAAGGACGTGGGATTCCACGAGTTGATTGAAGGCAACTGAGTTCGGGAGTAACTATAGTTTTTTGACTGTGTCAAGTACCTTCACGCTCTGGAGTACACAATTGATTTTCTGATTACCTTAATATATTTGTGAAATAAAGAGAGATGATAACAACTGAATGTGTGGACATGCCCAAAATATTGAGTTAGATAATTAACCTAGATTTTTAAATATAATTATATATTTGTTTTTGAGAAATAAAAAAATATAAAAGATAGTGTGTGAGGTGTACAAGGATGACACCTTAATAACGTAAATGCATGGAGCCAAAGAGCTCGGAGTTATGTAAACTTAATGCTAGTGCTTTATGGAAGTGAGACTAAGTAAGAATTGTTGGTTTATGTGGAAACCACAGGTTTTGAATACAATATTTGTTTATTTTATTTGTGATTCCTTGTTCATTTGGAACAAGCAGTTGATCATTTGGGTCAGTAATTAAATTGTTAAAATGTTTGTAGCGCCATCAATTTTATTAATTAAATGTGTTTAAATAGGAGTTGATTTTGTTGTTATTTTTGCAAGTGTATCCTCTAATTAATCCAAAATATGTGAGTCACGGAGTGGGGGAACTTACCGCTGCCCCGAAATTCCGAATTGAGCTACGCTGGTATACTGTGATTGGCATATTTCTTGCTAAATGGGCACAATATGTACATACTAGGCTACACAAGGCTATATATATCAATGTTGTTTTAGTATAATAACCTACATGTTTTTAGTACAATAAGTATTTTTACACATAGGCATATAACTTAGTGAATTCTGTGATAATATTATTAATTTTAGAATTTTAATGGTTAATCTATCCAAGATTTTATCGATGTCTTATGATGTTCAAATGTTAAATTAGGTCACTATAAGGACTGAAGAAGGGACCATACGTTCCCGAAACATGTATCATAGTTAAAATGAATTGTATTGAATAGGGCGGGATATAATTAACTCTACTAAATTCAATTTGCGTCAATACGGGCCAATATGAGCGAAATGACAAAAACAAGCTTCCAATAGAGTCCCGCACCAATCAACATGTATATGTCCCCAGGCTTGTTTAAAGTCGGGTCTGCCAAGCAAATATCCTTTGGAATAATTAACTTGTCTTTCTTGATCTCTAGCTGTGTCAGTCGTTCTGTAATAGATGGCAACACCACAAATTCTTCTTCTATGGCAGAATCGTCATTTCTTGAAGCGAGTTGTACTCTTGCAGTTTTGTTTGTTTCTACTTTGGAACAATCAACTCCCATGATTTGCATGCTTCTCTTAACATTTGGCAAGCCGAGCTTCTTATACAGATTCTCTTTCATCAGATTGATTTGAGATCCAGGATCCAATAAGGCTCGACATGTTGTTCTCGTACCTTGAGCATCCCTCACATCGATTAATGCCGTTGACAGAAATATTTGCGATGTGTTTTCTTTTTCCAAGCTTATATCGAGGGGAGGCGAATCCTGAAATTTGACGCAATGATTCACACTCGCTTCGTTTTTTCCAATATTTTGTTTTTGTTTGTTATCGTCCTCTGCATGTAATAAAGTGTTATGTAAATGTCCACATTTCTTGCACTTTGATCCTCTACAGTCTTTCGCAATGTGTCCTGGCTTCAAACAGTTAAGACACCGTCTTTTCTCTCGGAGAAGCTTCTTCCTGTCTTCTACTGATCGTTGAAGTAACTCCTCACAAATGTAAATGGGGTAACTTCCTCCACAAAAAATGCAGCCCTCCTGAGTGGCTGTCATAACAACTCTCTTGCTAGGCCTTTTGTCCTTTGAATATGTCTTAGTATTGAAGTCTTTGTTTTTATTATAATTCAACAGCATATATGATTGAGAACGTTCAGTTAAAATGTGTAAAAATTCTTCTAATGTTGGCATCTGTTCTGGAGTGCATCCTTTTACTCTTCCTTGCCAATCTCTTTGCTCCACGAAATCCAACTGCTTCTTTGCTAGGTGAATAATCAGCGTATCCCAGTGTTGCACCTGTTGCTTCATTGCCTTTAATGAAGTTAGAGTTTGGATATGAAGATGTAACCGCCTGAGGGATTCAGATTTATTCTCTTTTGAAATTGTGGGAAACTTGAAAAGTTCATCTAGATGTGTCTCAATGATCAGAATTTGATTATCATACATATTTACAAGCAAGTTCCAGGCACTTGTGTAATTTTCCTCTGAGATAGTAAATCCTTGTATGACCTTGCGTGCTTCACCCTGCAGGACTCCAATCAGATATTGGTATTTTTGGATGTTTGTCAGCTGAGTATCATGATGAATTGTTGACTCTTAACTATTCTTAAAGAACAACCATTTTGTGAATTCTCCATTGAATTCCGGTAATTTCTGTACTCTTTTAGAGTGAATTGCTGGTAGGCCTACTTCTTGTTGATGAATGGTGTTGTTTATAGCTGGATTCAATTGAGATAGTAAAGTACTTTGAACCTCTTACGCTTCATCTATAATTGTTTGCAAACATGTAACTGCATTGAAATAAATGGATTCGAACAGCTGCCGCTCTCCTTCACATTCCACTTGAAACTCTTGTGCTGCCAATTCATCAGTGATCTCTGTTTCCTCTATTTTGATCTGTAGTTCTTCAAAGGCACTCCATACTTCATCACATTTTTTTATTTTAACCTTTGCTTCCGATTTTGATGTGTCAGCTGTAATAAAATTGTTTATTCTTGTTAACATGCCTATTACTCGGCCACGCAATTGCTTTAATTTCGCAAGTTGCGACATGTCGAAATTGAGGTTATGAGTAGCTTCTGAACGATTATGTTATGTTTAGGTTATCAAAGGATTTCTAGGAACGATTTTATTATTTTATTTTTATGTCTGGGCTACTCTCTAACCGATTTGCCGTCTTGTGACGTTCGTCTCCATGAAGCGTATTGCCGATTGCCGTAAAATCGGCTCGTTGCCGATGCTATTTCTGAATATCTCCGGTTTTCGAAGGCCGTGCCGTTGGGCGCCAATGTTATTGTATGTATTTTTGACGTGGATAAAACGCTGTTGCGTTTACCGATTGCTTAAATCTTTATTTTGTGTCCTTACTTTCTGCCGTAAGTTTTAACAATTTCAAAACAATTGACTACACGCTCCCGCGAGTACGGGTCGCAACAAAAACCAGTCGACACGCAATCGACTCCTTCCTTTCAACATCGAAGGGATGAAGTCTACTCATTAACACCCAATTATACAAATTTTTGATTATTCGAATGGAGGTCCGGTCCCAATTGATCCGGATAATTGGAGTTCTACTGTAATAATAATTAAAAATAATAATTAAAGGAATGATATAAATTAACACGCAAAAAAAAAAGAGTACATATTTTATAAACTTCACAAAAATTTTAAAAAAGCCGTAAGTTAACAAGCTTATTGGCAAGCATAAGAACATTTAGTTTAAAAAAAAAGCAGAAAAAATGTATGCTTACTGATATTAACATACACAACGAATTCGAATGATATAGTGACTTACCCTGACAGTAATAGCAGGCTAATGTAATTTGGCTGAACGACTACTGCCTGATAAGCCTATTGACAAACACAGAAGAGTGAGAGGGATAGCCGGGTGTGACTGACTGGCTAGGAATGCGGCATTGGGGCGAGGGTTTGAGAGTTATTTTTGTTACAACCTTTCTGCAGGTAGGAAAGAATGCTGTACTATCACCTACAAAGTATAACAATATTTTTCAGGAACATCCGTTGAATACCGCATAGAAAATAGTAATACCCCTATCTCTTCCCTTCAGATAGCCTAATACCTAGTAAAAGGAACTCTAGTAAACATGTACCATTAGTTACCTGTATTTTCTTTAAAATGGGTCCAATAAGAGAGGCAACAATTATTAATCATTTTCCTGACTAAAAAGTGGGGGAGGGTTTTATATGGGATTTTATGTGCAAGTAAATACGGTAATATGATTATATTTCTTAACTCAACTATGATCTTTGCAGCATTAGAAAAAAGAAAGATCAATAATTGTTGTGTAGTGCCAAGACTGAAAACTATTAACTTCTTTTGCACCAGCTGTTAATACCAACCGAAGAAAATAAAACACATACTTCAGACAAAGTCTCTTCCTCTCTCTGCGGAATAAAGCGGAAGCAACAACAACCAGATGATAGAGACTAAGTATCGCATAACAAAGGGGTTACTTCACAATGTATGATAAAGGATATATTCCAGGATGTCCACGGGATCCGTAGGCATAGTCAGGCGAGCAGATCAATCGAGCTCGCTGTCCTACACACATCTGTAACATACAAATCAACGTAACTCATAGGAAGCGAGTATGCCAATAAGCTGGGTTATTTTGGAAAATGTTCATCCAAAAGAAAACACATGTAAGAAGGGACTAAATGTGGCAATATGATAACTTTCTCAGATATCTAACATATCCCACCTATGGCCAAAAGAGATTACTAGACTATCATTTAGATATTCAACAAGTCACACTTCCTTTATACTTATCTCCATTACTTACTGAAATAAAATAAACAGTGATAAGATTTATCTTTTGCTGCTCCAATATCGTCTGCAGCTAGTTTCCGAGTATACAATTTTCTGACAATACTGTCGTGGTCCCAACCCTTTACAAGGGTTGCGCCCACACATATACCTAAAGGATTATAGAAGCTACGAAATATCGACATAGTGACAAGAACATGTCAGGTCATAGCCCCAAGACCGTCAGCTTAGCAAAGTAAGGAGGAAACCCAGGACATTACACTCCACATTCCGCTGATCCAGGGTGACTCCACGCTTTTAGCTTATAAGTAAGAGGTACAAGCACGCGCCGACCTCTCTAGCTCTGCCTCGTGGGCTCTCTTACGTGATCGGCCAGTCTCTTACGCTCTTTTCGGGCAGTGCTACGCTAAGGACCCCTCGGGGCGCTGCCCCGATGGAGTTCCAACACGACATCGCGGACATCGGGTAACCACGGTAGGGTGAGTGAGACGTGTCTACTATACTCCTTTTCCCTTCTAGCATTTATCTCTTTCCCCCCCTTTCATCTAAACCCCTTGGCCACCCGTATTAGACAATAAACCCTTTCTACACAGTCTAATGCTTCATCTTATTATTTTACCTAGTTTAAGAAGCCTTTCCCTCTAGATTAGAAGTTAGGATAAGATCTACACTGAACGCTGTCTAGCAGTAGGCGCGGTGTAGCAAGTGCTTAGATTGCTAGGGCTACCCACGAAAGTCTTCTGGTGAGTATGGCCCCATAGCTCCTTGCACGTCCCTTTGGAATAGTGGTTGGGCACTATTCCAATCCCCTACACTTGAACATTAGGCCCCCGGTGTAACTCAGTAAATACCGCAGACGCCGACACTAGTTTCACACCTAATTCTCATACTCGACAAAAAGGGTATAGGCACCGGGTAAATTCAAATTACCGAAGGCGGCCTTCCCCCCATCCGCATACCCAGCAAAAATGGTGGAGGAGCCGGGTAAAACTCAGTACACTGGAAATGCCGACCAGGTTAGTTCCACATACCCAACAAAAATGGTAAAAGCGCCAGGTAAAACTCAGTAGACACCGGAAATGCCGACCAGGTTAGTTTCACATACACAACAATACACTTCCAAAATCAGGGCATTTTATAAATTAATTTCTGATGACTAAACAGGCCGATTCCAGCATGGAAAATGCGGCCACATTCTAAGCATCTTATAGTTGGAGGAGAGCGTGGACGGGTTTGACAAATATTGCGTTGGAGTCGCTTTATTTCTGCCAGTCTGCGACGTTCCTGTTCAAAATGATTTACCGAAGCAGATATAGTTTGCCTCCAAAGTACACGATCTTCAGCCAGTGCCTCACACATTAGAAGGTTAATTTCTGTCAATTTGAAGGTTTGTTTCAGCTGGTCTTTGAAGCGCCTTAAAGGTGCACCCTGTGGCCTTTTGCCAGTGCAAAGTTCACCGCAGAGGAATTGACGTGGCAACCTGGTGTCATACATGCGGCGGACATGTCCTGTCCATCTTAGTCGATGAGAGCTTATACACTCTTGGTGCATGCTTTCCCAAGGACAGCAACATTGGATACATAGTCATCCCACTTAATATTCATGATCGAACGGAGCTTTTGCTGGTGAAAACGCTCCAGTTTTCTGATGTCGCGACGATATAAGGTACACGTTTCACATCCGTCAAGTAAAGTTGAGATGACCACTGCCTGATATACCATGAGTTTAATGTGAATTGTAAGATCTTTGTTTCTAAAGACATGGTGTGATAATCGACCAAATGCCACATGAGCAGCTTGAAGCCTGTTTTCTATATCTTGTTCAGAAGTACAGTTCTTAGATAAGATGCTCCCTAGATATGTAAAATGGTCTACTTGTTCCAAATTTGTGTTGGCGATGGAGATGTTGAATTCTGTAATGCTTGAGCCAGGAGCAGGTTGAGCAAGTACCTATGTTTTGCCTGGATTGATAGTGAGGCCAAAACAATCACATGCATCCTTGTAGCTATTAACTGATTGCTGTAAGTCCTCAGGTGTAAGTGCAGGTAATGCAGTGTCATCCACGTACTGCAGTTCAGTTATCTTAGTGACACTTGTAAGCCGTGATCAAGCCTAACCAGTTGAAGAGGCCTCCATCATAGCGATATCTGATACCTACTCCTGGTTTGCTCCATGTCTCATACAGCATGGCAGCTAAGTACAAGGCAAAGAGAGTTGGAGCTAGGACATATCCCTGTTTCAAACCATGGGTGATTGGGAATGCTTCTGAGATGTTATTTTGATGGAGAACCTGTCCAGTCATACCATCATGAAGTGCTCTCATCAGTTCCACAAACCGATCGGGACAACCAAAGCGTCTCAGCACCTCCCACATCGCAGGTCTTGGGACGGAATCAAATGCCTTTTCCAGGTCGTAGAACACAAGAAAAATGTCCTTGTGCTGTTCTTTATATTTTACTTGGAGTTGCTGTGAGCAAAATATCATGTCAATAGAGCCTCTGGAGGCACGGAACCCACACAGACTCTGGAAGAGTCCTATCAGAGATGACTTGAAGGTGGCTCAGTAGTATTCTAGCGAGTATTTTTCGAACTATAGATAGCAAGGAAATGCCCCGGCAGTTGCCACATATGCTACGGTCCTCTTTTTTTGAATCAAGTGACGATGTACTCCAATATGATTGTATGACAAATGCAATTGTCTAAATTAACAGGAACCAATCATCAGGTTGGTGGCCTCTGGAACCAACGAGAGGTAAGCCCAGCCTATGTCATGTTACTACATTGGCTTTTTGTTTTGGGCAAATATATTCAAAGCAGACTGTATATACAGTAGCATACAAGCATCAAAATTATGTATTTATATTCATGATCAGCCTTGGAGGCTAGAACCGTATAGTCTTAACCCAGTCCATGAAATCTGTATTTACATGGATAATTCTAATCAGGCGCGTCCTCGTCGCGTGGGTGGGCAACGGTACTATAGTTGATGCTATAGTAGTGGCTAAGTTCTGATGGGGACCCAGTCCTGAGGGGTATAACATAGGCCCCGGGCACAGGGTGACGTATGAAGATCTCAACGACATCAAAGGCGGAGAAGGTGACCTTCAGTATGGCGGAGATTACGGAAGGGGCAGCTCTTTTCCGATTAGTTTGCGATCCGAGGCTTATTATATTGTTGAAAGCAACTTCATTTTACTCCTATACTGGCTTGCTAAGCCTAACGTACTAGAGGATTTTCTGTCGGGATTATATCCTTTTAACTGGTAAGGGTGAAGAATTGGTGGATCTCATAGAAATAGAAGATTTTGAAGTGAATGGATGCACTATGTCGCCAACTGTCCGTCAAGTTATCAGATTAAATATTGGTGTGGCTTTGTAATTTAAATATTTTTAAAAACCTATCTATTCGACTTCGTTCAAACCACTTTCTAAACACTGTCCACCATAATGAGAAAAAATTGTGAAATTTTCAGCGAAATCGGAGCAGTAGTTTTGCGAGACTAATGCACGGCAATTGATTTTTATATATAGAGATTAAATAGATTTCAATACGAACAGAAACTGCTTATGTAAACTGACAGAATCGTATTCAAACCGATTTGAGTTCGCCGTGTAAACGTAGTAAGCGCTAATGACCCTATAGTTTCCTCACAAAGCGCACTTAACTAATCCAAACCAAATTTAACCTCGACCTATCCATTTCCCTTCCTAAGTTTTCTAACCTTCCACTGCACTTCAGACTTCAAACATTCCAGAATGAAATAATTTTAAGAATGTAATGTCACATTAACAGTATCTTCATGTTGTAGCAGTGTTAAGGGGTACATAATGACCAAACAATTCCAGTATTTTCACCGCTATTGTCTAGTGCGATCCGGGTTACAAATATGTTATTATTGCCTTTATTGGTGGCGCAGTTAGGGCTCTTGGCCCTCTCTTACACTTAACCACATTAATACAATAAACATATTATGGCAACAAAATTAAACAATAATAATTGACATTGATCAGGACTTTCACACTCTCATTCACTCATCCAGTCATACTTGTCGTCGGTCAGCAATGCTCAGCAGGCTGCCCCAGCAGGTGGTCTTGAATTTAGATAGTGAGGTGGTACCCCTGACACTGGCTGGAAGGGTATTCCACAGCCTAGACCCCACCACATGAAAAGAGTTGTTGTATATAGAGGAGCGATGAATAGGAATGGAGAGGGAAGAACCAGAGCGTGTATTATTACCATGGAAAGAAGACAAGTACTTGAATTTATTTGATAAGTACAGTGGTCTATCGTCAGACAATAATCGGAAAATCTGGACAAGAATGTGATATGATCGACGTAGCTCAGGTTTCAGCCAGGAAAGAGCGCAATAATAGGGAGTGATATGTTTATCATAGCTCAGATCGTACATAAATCGTATGCAAGAGTTCAGAGCTCGTTGAAGTTTCAAAGTTTAATGTTTTGGTTGCGTCTACAAGAATAACGTCACAGTCAAGAATAGGAAGTATTAGTGTCTGTATGAGTAGGATTCTTACTTTAAATGGTAAAATATCTTTTTTGAGGGAGTGGAGGGTTGCGAAAATCTTCTTGCATACATTCTGTACATGTTCAGACCAGTTAAGAGTCTGATTTATTATCACACCTAGATTTTTCACTGTAGGACAGTATGGAATTTCATTGTTGTTCAGTACAATTGGGGGAATAATTTGATCTCGGAGTGACGTCAATAGTTTTTGAGAGCCAATTATGATAACTTGTGTTTTTGATGGATTCAGAAGAAGGGAATTTTCCTGAGAATATTTTCCAAGTCGTTGAAGGTCAGCGTTGATACTTTCAATTGTCAATGGAATGTCATTTGTCTTGCAGTGGGAGTATATTTGCAAATCATCTGCATATAGGTGATATTTGCAATTTTTCAAATTAGATGAGATGTCGATATATAGTACAAAAAGCAAGGGTCCTAGTACACTACCCTGTGGGGCGCCTGACTTTCTGCTTAGCCACTGAGAAGTTTTATCCTGGGTTACAACACGTTGCTGGCGATTATTCAGGTATGATGCGAAAAAGTTAATTGTCTGCTGGTCGAAGTAATAAAATTCCATCTTTTTCAATAGTGTCTGAGTATTTATGGTGTCAAAAGCACTGCTGAAGTCGAGAAGGGTGAGGATTGTCACAAGTTTTTGGTCCATTGCGTGTCTAATGTCGTCAGTCACTTTGAGTAATGCTGTTGCGGTGCTATGCCCCTTCTTGAAACCTGATTGCAGAGGGTCTAAAAGAGAACGGCTATTCAAATATTCAAGTACTTGCTCATGAACCAGACGCTCGAGGGCTTTTGAAAGTGCAGGTAGAATGGATATTGGCCGATAGTCAGGTGGAAATAAAGGTTAGGTTTTCTTAGGAATAGGGATGACATAGGCTTGTTTCCATAGGGAGGGAAAGGTGTTAGTTGTAAGACTATGGTTGAATATGTGAGTAATAATTGGTAGAACGGCACCGATGATATTATGTATGAAGGATATGGGAATATCATCAACTCCTCTCGCTTTTGATTTTATGGAATATAGTACCTTTTTTACTTTGTCTGCCGTAACCGGATGGAAAGTAAAGAGCGGGTGGTCAGGTAGTGGGTGAAAAGAATCATGGGGTGTTGAATTAGTTGGTACTCCCTCTTCAGTGAAATATTCATTTAACTCATCAAGCGGTATGTCTGGTACATGTGTCTGTTGCTGCTGTTTGCCTATACCTAGAGAACGCATATTATTCCAGGCATTCCTTGTTTTCATCTTCTTTGTCACGTTTTGTATGTAGGAGAATTTGGCGTTTCTTACGAGCTGCTTAATACGAATTCTGAGCACACGATAATTTTCAAAACCAGTTTCGTCACGGGTACGTTTAAAACGCCGGAACAGTGCATCACGCTGTGCCATCATACTTTTAAAGTTATCATTTAACCATGGGCATGCTGGGCGAGTAACTCTGATCGAATGTTTAGGGGCATGTTTGTCATACAAACTAATAATAAGAGAATTTAACTTGTTTACTTTTGCGTCAATGTTATCTAAGAGTAATATGTCATTCCAGGGAAGGTTGTATGCGTCATGTTTTAAGTCATCCATATTAATATTTTTCGTGTTTCTAGTAATAATATATTTAGGTGTGTACTTAGGCACACGTAGGGAGTACGATAGGTAAATTAGGTCATGGGTGGAGATAGATGGTACGGGTATTTGCCCGAAAGTTTCAACTCTGTCGAGATTGCTTGTTACAAGATGGTCAATGAGTGTATGTGATTCGTATTTAGAGTAAATGTGGTTTGTAGGTTCTAGGGGTAGAATAGTCATGTCGCAGGAAGAGAACAGGTTTTGTAATTGTTTGGTCTCATACGTCTGTGTCAGTAAATTGGTATTGTAACGGCTATTACGTGTTCGTAGCTTGGAAGTAAGTCGAGCAAGCGGTTTTCAAATTCACTCATGTTTGTTATTCTTGGCGGCTTATATACAACAGCTACCAGAGTCTTTTGTTGGCCAACAATTACTTCAACAAACATGAATTCCGGTCCTGGTTGTGTGCTAAGTGTTGATACACATATTACCCGTCTTTTTAAGTCGCTTCTACAGTACATGGCAACCCCGCCTGCTCGCCTCCCATCATTTCTGTCATGACGTTCCAGCGAGTACCGATTTAGTTCTACCATGCTAGACGGCATGTCAGGTTTTAACCAACTTTCACTTATGCAGAGGATGTGGATATTGTTTTCGTTTATTATTGTCTGTATTTCGTCGTGATGCGCAACCAGTGACAGAGCATTAATATGGCAACATTGTAATGAATGATTGGATGAGGAAAGTGCCAGTTTTAGAAGAAAGCCAGTGGTGTAAGGGGAGGGAGGGGGTTGGTGTGGGCTAGGCTGGCCAAGGTCAGTTAGCTAATTCATACAATAGCTCAGCTGGGTAACGGGAGATACATCTTAAAATAGAAGAAACCTACCTGGACCTCCCGCTGTACACTGCCGACCGCAACCAACGCACACACACATACACACACACACTTATTACTAAACTTGTCTATTATAAACATTACGCAAATGTTCATTTCACTTCACTCTAATGTCCCGCATTTGCTGAACGTTTTCCAGCTCCCTAAAAGTGGTGACGGTCTTCTTAGTTCCATCAGGGAGGTGTATTAAAATGCGGCCGTCCTGGGTCCAGACTCGGGTGGGTCCGAAGAGGTCTCTCGCTGCATTTAGGATAGTTTTCCGGGTTTTTAAGAGGAATTCAGTAATAAGAATCTTGGTTCCCTTTAGGAGGCGCTTGGACTTCCAGATGCGATCTCGCTCGTGATAGCGGAGGAATTTTACAATAATAGGGCGTTTCCCAGTGGCTACCACTTCAGCTGTTGTTCGCTGCGGCCGCCCAATCCTGTGACATCTATCCAGGCTCTTCATAGGGAGGTCCACGTTCAACTTCGTCTTGATTGTGTCCCTCACCTCGTACACATCTTCCTCAGGGTCCTCGACGATCCCGTGGATGAGAAGGCAGTTTCTCCGGCTGTTTTGCTCTCCTTCGTCCAGCAGCTCCTCGTGGTGGTCAAGTCTCCACTCCAGCTTGCTCAGTTCTTCCTTAAGCACAGCGAGTTAGGAGGTGACAGTGCTTCGGAACTCGCGAAAATCACGAGTAAGCGACTCTAGGGAGTCTTGACCCGGGTTGGCAGCACTGTTCAACAACTGAAGGCGTGCTTCAAAGTCTGCCATCGTTGCCTCAACAACATTTACACGTTTGTTCACCTTTTGGATTGACATAATGATGTAGAAAATGTTCAGGCACGTACTTCACACACTAAGTTACTTGGTCACTCACTTTCGGGCCGGAAATTGTGCTTAAAAACTGCGGTTTGCGCGGGATAAAGCGGAGCACTCCAACAGGCTTCTTATGCCAGCCGCCATCTTGAATTATGAATATACTGTACTTTTAAGTAATATATATCTTTGAAGGCCACAAAATTATCACTTGATTTGGTCTTTCTTCTTCGTCCGGATGTGCCTACTGGGGACCACGCTTATTCAACTGTTGGGTTTTGATTTTTGCCCAGTATTGATGCATCTTTTTCTGCTGAATTACATTTTTCCTCCAACGAGTGGGTGCATATCATTAAAGGTCCATAAGAATGTGTCTCACAGATTGTCGGTTAGTCCCAGTTCTGTGATGTCTTTCTCAGCTTCCGTCTTCAATACATTTGTTTCTAGATTTTTGGAGAGAGAGGGAAAAAAAGACTATTAATGTGTGAATATTTGCAGTGACATACCCTACTCGAATAATTAAAACTGCACGAGAGGAGAACCTGCCTTTGACACTCACACTAGGGTTAATATTATGGCTGGTGCTTTCAATCGATTAATCTCAGACATCGAATAATCGAAATAGAAAAATCAATTAAATGTCAAAATAACAATTAATCGATTGTGTCTTAACACATTGCTGACCGGATGCCTGGACATGTCACATCCCCTGTGGACCGGACATTTTGCTACTGAGAATATTCCAGTGCACTAGTTTATAAAAAGTACATAATTGTGGAAATAACCTAGATATTATCTTTCTAGTTGATATGAGTATACACATACCCCTAGTAGTGCTCAAGGGGGTGATGTATTTGGAAACATGACACAATGTGCAGTGGCGGCTTACAGAAAGAGCAGATGGAGTATATTTGAGGTTAGATTGGTCAACAATCAAAGTACAGTATGTACTTTGGTTGTTATTATGTCGCCTAGAGACCTGAATATCACTCTCTCATTCAGTTTCCACTAATTCACTATAACTTGTGCCATTTGAACGATAAATCTTATCATCTGATTATACAAATCCTCCATCTTGTCATTGATAGAATATTCCAGTGCACTAGTTTATAAAAAGTACATAATTGTGGAAATAACCGTGATATTATCTTTCTAGTTATATGAGTATACACATACCCCTAGTAGTGCTCAAGGGGGTGATGTATTTGGAAACATGACACAATGTGCAGTGGCGGCTTACAGAAAGAGCAGATGGAGTATATTTGAGGTTAGATTGGTCAACAATCAAAGTACAGTATGTACTTTGGTTGTTATTATGTCGCCTAGAGACCTGAATATCACTCTCTCATTCAGTTTCCACTAATTCACTATAACTTGTGCCATTTGAACGATAATATAAACGATAAATCTCATCATCTGATTATACAAATCCTCCATCTTGTCATTGATTGAACCAACAGAAGGAAGTTCGATGTTTCGACACAAAATCAAAGAATAAAAGAAGGCCATGAATAGACGGAAGATGGCACTTATACATCTACAAATATCTTTCTCAATGTGCGACCGAAATAGTTCAATAAATGGTCAAGAGATGTCGCAGGAAGACCGAAAACAATGACTTGTATAAAACCGAGATTTCTCGGGACTCGTCATCTACCGCTGGTGAGCTTACTAAGAGATTTCTCGGGGCCCGTCTTCCATGTCTTAAATCAATTAATCAGTGGGTTGAATAATCAATTAATTGTTTTACTTTGCACTTTTCACTCCTCTCTGACAGAAGCAACAAACAATACACAATGAGATTTCTTAACGTCTTCTCTCGACATGGTTAGTCTGGGCAGCCCCATGACGGGTGATGCTTTGATGATTCCTTTAGGGGCTTTGCAATAGGGTGGTCATGTAGCCCCATGTACTTGGGTGTGTGTAAGACTTGTCTGATAACTTGTGTTACTGCGAAGTATGTACCAGTGTGTGTATTTGTAATTGAGGTAGGATTAGGGTACAAACCGACAATGGGCTGGAGTAGAAGTGGGAAACCACAGAAAACCACTTCCAGGATGGCTTAGATAAGAATCGAACCCGCCTCTTCTCAGTTTGGCCTCACGATAACGGGTGTACCACATTTCAGCTCTCAGACCAGAATTAAATTTGTTGGCAGAGCCACGTCCATGTGTTAAGTTAATATCCATTTCAGAGTTTTTAACTTTCTGCCATTACAGATCACGTGGCATAACCTACTAATTTGATTGCATTCTCGTAATAAATTAGCAAATTTCAACGTACTCTTCACAGGAATAGTATATTGTAAGTGAATGAATGTGGAAAAGTGACTGTAGGTGTGGCTTAATATTACATCCCCACTAAAATGGATGCACGGGCTGTCGTTCAGACCTACCTCTGTATTCGAAGCACCATTCTACCCATTCACACCTACCATGCCTGGGCGGAACTTAACTGGTTCAGTCACAACTACAATGTAGGTGCTGCGCGCTGCACATGTACTAGTTACTCTGGCTGTCCCACCTCGAACGTTAATCATCATCATTATTTCCCTTATCCAGCTCCTGCCGAGTCGGGGTATTTATGGCACTTCACTTTCCTCTTTCCTTCCACGATCTTGTCCCAGTCCAGATTTCTTTTTCACACGCTGTTCTTCACTGAATCAATCCACCTTGTTCCAGGTCTTCCCCTTGCTCTCTTACCCTTGCACTTGGCCTCCAGCATCTGTCTTGGTATTCTATTTTCCTCCATCCTCTTTACATGTCCAAACCACCTTAGTTTATTCTTCTCAATTCTCTCATTTAGTTTTCCCATCCCAACGTCCTTCCTAACATCTTCATTCCTCACTCTGTCTTTCCTTGTCTTACCTATCATACTTCTTAGGAATTTCATTTCACTGGCTTGGATTCTACTCTCTTGCCTGCTTGTCAGGGTTCAAGTCTCAGCTGCATAAGTTAATATGGGTACATAGTACACTTTATACATTACCTCCTTGCTTTTCCTTGGTACTTCCTTATCCCAAACAAGTTTTCTTACACTTTGATAGAATGCATTGCTCTGCTGTACCCTCCTGCCAATCTCCATGTCCAACCCTACCAGTTTGCATCAATTCACTTCCTAGGTATTTGAACGTGTTCACAATTTCCAAACTCTGATTTCCAATTTTCACAGTGCCTTTTCCTTGTCTTTCCCCTCGTCATCACCACGGTCTTGCTTTTCTCTATACTGATTTTCAGGCCGTACTTCTGAATATTTTCGTTCATTGCATCTAGTTGTTTTTGCACTTCTACGGTGTTCCTTCCCCAGACCACAATATCGTCTGCAAATAATAGCAACTTCATTTCTTTATGTCCATATGCTTCCTTTGTTTCCTTTACAATTTCATCCATTACCATTATGAACAAAAGAGGTGACAGCACACTTCACTGTCTTAGTCCAGTCTTGTTCCTAAAACAATCCTGTCTTTCCAACTGGGGTCAGTACCCTGCTAACACAGTTGTTGTACATTGCTTGCACCATTTCCAACATTTCTCTTCTTAACCATGGTTTCCCATACCTTCTCTCTGGGTACACCTCGAACGTTAATATACATGTTAAAGTCTTCAATCATGGTTTATGGTGTTGATTTAACTTTCGACTATTACAGATCACGTAGCGTAACCCACTAATTCGATCGTACGAGGGGCGTTCAATATATAATGCAACACATTTTTTTTCCTATGCTAATTTTTTTTTAAAATTATTATCGAAAATTTGTTTGGACATCTTTGGATATTCCCGCTTCGTCTAGTAGAGTTCCAATTCTTTCCGATAGGTGGCAGCACTATAACTAGCCTTCAAAATGGCATCTGTAACAGGTGCGTACCAAACAGAGGACAAACGTGAACGAAGCAGACAGGCAAGCAGCAATGCTGGAAGGGCTGCCTATCTTATGGAGGAAAACCAGGGCATCACAGATATTCATAGGTGCTTGCAGAATGTATACGGAGACCAGTTGGAGTATTCAAAGCTTTGTTCCCGCTGGGTTCATCGACACCTAACGGAAGACCATAAAGAGCAAACAAGAAACATCTGTGCGGAATTGCTTGCTCGTTAGAGGCTGAAGGTGACAATTTCTTGTTGGCTCCGACATTGACCAGATGAGTGTTACTATGCAGGCCTTCACATTATGGTGGCGTAAGACCATAGCATTGAACGGAGACTACGTTGAAAAATAGGGTATTGTACCAAAGGATTGGGGAACAACATGGTGTATTCGAATCCTCAATTAAACCAACCTGCCTTTAGAAGAAAAAAATGTGATGCATTATATATTGAATGCCCTTTGTATTATGTGTACAGGTCTGACGTTTGTTTTTGGCCGGTGGCCGTGAAATCCGCGCATCCACTGTGCTAACCGTTCAACCTCCTTTCTTCTACCCTTCGTTCCTTCTGATCGTGCGTGCATGCCTGCAGTTGTTACTGCACATGCTCAAAATAAGAAGGCTTACTGGCTGGTCGGAGACCTCTACGCAACAAGCACGCACCGGCCAAAAACAAACGTCAGACCTGTACGTGTGTTCTTTAATGAAGAAATAAATCACATGTTAGTAGAATGGTCCTTAGCATTTGGCAGTGAAATTATCATGGTCGTTTCTTCTTTGCTACACCCATGGCTCAATCACATTGCTCTCACACAGACAGAGCACAGAGCAATATCGACCATCGGGAGAAATGCATACCTGCCAACCTTCGGAAGTCAAAGATAGGAAGATTTTTTAAATTATAGATTTCATCATGCGCAGTATACCGTGGCGAGGGCTAATGAGGGTACACGAAAGACTTGCGTGTCTTTATTGGCAAAGTATGAATTCAGCATAAAATTCACAAAAATGTAAACAATCATCAATCATCGAGTAGTATGTTTGGCCAATATTTAAACGTAAGAGAACATAATTGTGTGTTTAAAGAAAGTGCATAATCATTTGTATGGATTACACGTCGAATTCGCTACCACATATTCACGTAGGCTTGACAACTGTTTGTCCGTAATATACCACCAATCAGTATGCGGTACGGCGATCAGCTGACTCACCATTCCGAAATCGCAGCTATGGAGCTTACTGCCAAGCGAGGAACTTACACAAACTTGCACAAAAACCAAGGTTACGCAAATCACAAAAGAAATTACCACTTACGAGAGAATCTGAGCAGGGTGTCTACTGCAAGGATGAAGTAAAAATTAGTTACTTTTTAGCTACCTTTTAGTTACGTTTGAATTCAAGATACGTCTGCGGTCTGCAAGTAAAGGGGCTCATCACGCGGTGAAGAAAAACAACAATGAACTGTGTTTAAAGCGGTAAATACAATTCACTTAGGGAGTTATAAAAAAACTAATAATAAATAAATACTAGATATTTATTATCAAATGAGTTGTTTCAGGTAATATGTCATCTTGTGCACAAGGCGTTGTTATAATTGCCAAGAGGATGCTCTGCTCTTGACCGTTTGGCGAGATTTCCTTTGTCACCGCGGTAGATCACGAAGAAATTTATGGGACATTAAGTGATTGTAACCGAATTCTGTCTTCACAGTCAGGTACGGTAAAATTTCGAGATGTTACACGATCGGCGCTGGTCTCACCCGTTTGTCGAGATTCCCGTAGTTTTCGTGATAGAACACGGATAAATATCGCGATTTAGATAATCGGTGTCACTTTTAGTCGTTTGACGAGATTTCCATTGTCCTTGAGGTCGGGCACGAGAAAATATAGCATTATTACGCAATCGGCGCCACTTGCTGTCCGTTTGACAATAATCCAGTTGTCCTAGTCATTGAATGCGGATAAATATCGTGATGTACCGCAAACGCTGCTGCTCTCGTCCGTTTTACGAGATTCACGTTGTCCTCGCGATATTGTGCATACCGCACCGCACCCGGTCGATGAACGATTGTCTATTCGTCCTGACAGAATAGTGGAGGCAAGCTCAAGGTTGGACATGGTTAAAATTCACGAGTAGTTATGGACAAGTTGTATGGCCGGCGCCGTGATTCCCGCTGTCCCTATGCTGTGGTTGGGAGCTCATCAGTTCAGGGTGGATCACGAGGAGAAATTAGTATCGCGACGCTACGTAGGCTGTCATATCTAAGTGGGTTAATGCACATCTCGCTCCCCGTACGCTTTTGAGTATATACGGACATGGGAAAAGTAGCGAGTAGGTTTCGGAATGTTTCGTGATTGGTGCCCGATCACCTTTGACGGGATTCCCACAGTGGTCACAGGTTCACGCTAGGGTGCGGGTTTTATGATTTTACGTAACTGACGTCGATTTCGGTCCATTTGACGAGATTCCCTCAGACAAGTCGTGCGGTCAGCCGGCCGTCTTGAATATGAATTTTCGAAGTAGATATCAAACATTAAGAATTATTCTGAGAGGATTGCACGAATAATACGACTAGAGGACACGTTTTCTTTCGAATGCGAATCACGAATTATACAAGTTTTCGAAATAACCGGTTAGATTATAATATATCCGATGGAACCAAAGTTCGAAGGAAAAATAGACATATAACGGAATTTCGAATTAACCATACTGGATGTCGCAAATTTACGAGAGATTTTTAAAATAAGTTATAGCCCACGTATTCCGAAGCTTTTTCGAAACGGTAACATTTCGCAAGATTGCGACATTTAATTATTTTTCGTTCTTTCTGGACTTCAATTTGACAGTCTCCAAATAAATGCGAGGTTTCTGATTAGTTTCAGAAGTTTTCGCGAATAAACGTCTCGCGAAATGTCAGATTTCCTCATAACACAGATAAATATTTCACACAAAACTAAAACATCTTCTTGATGCCGAAAATATACGCTGAACGATGTATACCACTCAGGGTATCCTCAGTATGCATTTCCTCGAGGTCGGGCACGGGAAATATAGCTTATGCAAACGGCGCTGCTTGCGTGAAACTCACTGCATCGAATTCTCTGAGCCTAGAGGCGCTAATTTAAACGATTCAATCCGCCTTCAAAAAATTTTCGTTACCCGTATGTAAAATTCGTTACTTTTGTTACCCATTTGTAAAATTCGTTATTCGTTGCTTTTTCGTTACTTTCGTTACCGGTCGACACCTTGTTGAGAATGAAAATTATTTGCAGTTCCTTTTCCTTTTACAATATATCACTGGGGCCCGAAATTCGGAAGAAATAATAGCAATTAAGAAGATCGGAAGACGAGGTGAAAATTCGGAAAGTTTCCGAATAAATCGGAAGGGTTGGCAGGTATGGAAATGTAATGATAGTTGGGTTTCATAAACTAAATAATAAGGGGCCTGTGAACCACTCTATATAGTAAAATTCCAGCCATGTCGCCATTATGTGAGTGAATTATCATCAAATACAGTATTGCCAACACCATGTTTACGGTACTATGGAAAAATTTGTTGAATCCAGACCAATGGCTTTTGTCTAGACCAGGGGTCTCCAAACTACGGCCCGAGGGCCACATCCGGCCCGCAGACAGATTTTGTCCGGCCCGCGGAGAGCTAGCATACTTGAAAACTCCTTTTAGAGAACATATTTTTTTATAGCAAATTAAATTTAGTTTACTGAAGTATTCTAATTTTATGTTGAATAATTATTAATATGACATCTACATTGATATGGTCTTGGGCTAACTACTCATAACATTGTTGTAGGCTTATTGTTATTGTTTTTGTGATAAGTTGGATAAAGAAACACAGAATTGTAATGAGTAAAGACATGTATAACATGCAGACATATGAAATACTAATGAGATTTATGTAATTGAGATTTTCCACTGACAATAGTTTGTAGTTGTGGACTAATTTTACTTGTACCAATTATTAAAAGAGATTTAAGATGCTCATCAGTTAATTTAGATCTGTAAACATTTTTCGTGTACTTCATTTTGGAGAAGGTCTTCTCACACAAATAAGTAGTACCAAAAACAGAAAACAGCCCAGGAGCAAATTTATGCAAATTATCAAATTGTGTCAGTAGAAGACTCTTATAAAATTCCAACAAAGATGAGTTTTGATATTTGTTCTTAATTATATCACTGCACTGTAGTTCAATCATTTCCATTTGAAGTTCCGGGGCTAGGGTTTCAATGTCAGTATCAAAAGGATCCTGAAAAATCAATTTGATTCGCAAAGGCATCGAAGTCCGAGAAACGAGTATCAAAATTTATTTTCAAAGCACTCAAAGTTTCGATTGCAAAATCGATAGGAAACTCAGTCTCAGTGGTGTGGCTGAATATTTCACATGTTTTAAAATGTGAAAAACATTTACTTCGTAGTTGTGATTGAAACAGTATCAATTTCTTCCGGAATGATTTGATATTAGTGTATAAATCAGGAAGATGCTGGTTTTCTCCTTGCAATCTCAAATTCAGTTCGTTCACATGTTTTGTCAAATCAACATAGAATGCTAACTTCCACAGCCATGCATTGTTTTGTAATTCAGTAAGAGGGCGATGCTTTTCATTCAAAAAAAATTCGATCACTGCTCGAAGTTCAAAAAAGCGCTGAAGGACTTTCCCACAACTAAGCCAACGTACGGCAGTATGATAAGGTAAGTCATTTTCTCCAAATCTCTTCAATAAATTGTCGGTGATTCAGCCCAAAAGATCTCCTAAAATTAACAGTTGATATGACTGGTTTCAGAACTTCAGACATATCCAAACATTTTCCGCACAAAGACTGTTGATGAATGATACAATGTAAGACTAATGGTTTTGAACCACCGTCATTTTCTACAGCCTTTGACAGAAGAGCGACCACTCCTTTATCTTTCCCACTCATGTTTTTGCCTCCATCAGTTGTAATACATTTCAAGATTTTTCCATCGAAGGTTCTTTTGATTAATGGCCATTTCAACTCTTTTAAAAATATCTGTACCAGTAGTTGTGCAATGAATACTATACATATCAAGAAGTTCTTCATGCACTTCATAGCTTTTATCTACTCCTCGAATCTAAATCAACACCTGAGCAGTATCTGACACATCCGTTGACTCATCCAAGGCCAAAGAAAACCACTCAACATCTCCATTTTTGTCGAACAGTTGAGAGGATATATTTTCAGCGATGTTTTCTACCCTTCGAGCCACAGTGTTTGCTGACATACTGACAGTTTTTAATAAATTTACCTTTTCAGGGCACATTTCTTCGGCAGCTGCAATTATGCATTCTTTGATCATTTCTCCATCGGTTAATGGTTTTCCACGTTTTGCAATTTCAAGAGCCACACGAAAGCTGGCACGAGTTGCAGCCTCTTGTTCGGTTTTGTAAATGAAGATTGCTGCGATTTCAATCCGCGCTTCATAGCTTCGAATTTTTCTGTCCGCAAACTTCCTGTATATTTTGAGTAATTTTGAAAATGATTTGTTTCATAATGACGTTTAATGTTATATTCCTTGAGAACGGCTATGCTTTCATTGCAAATCAAACATAGCGCCTTGTTACTGGTCTCAATTACGAAATACTGAATGTTCCACTAATCTTTGAATTTTCTGCATTCACTATCAATTTTTCGCTTCTTTTCCATACTACTAAATCACACACAAAAGCAACAATTCAAATCAAAATACTGTTACAAAGATGTCTTAAACTTAAACACGCACAAACACGTTTTAAGGAGGTACGCACTATTTTATTTCACAACAGTGTCATAGGAACTGACTTGTGGTTGCGCAACTAGCCTTCTTATATATTCCAATTACTGCCATCTAGAAGTGAGTGGAAGACATCAGAACTCTCTCGAACCAACGAGATTACTCTGTACGTGCTATTAGCGCCATCTGTTAGCGATAGAAGGTACTACCTATTTCCGCTTGTGTCCACCAGATGTCGTGTCACGTTACTCCTCATGGCTTGTACTCTACGACTAATCTAGAAATTACAGATAATGACAGGAAAATTAATAATATGCAGTGTTGCCGTTTTGCGGACTTTAGTCCGATTTGCAGCCTTTTTTCAACGTTGCGTACTTTTTCGGACTATTTTTTCATCAGTGGACTACCGTATATACTCGAATACCACCCGCACATTTTTAAACAAAATCGGACGTGAAAAATTGGGGTGCGGGTCTTATTTGAGTCATCCTGATTTTAAAGATTGAAATTGCCCGCCATACGCGATATCGGGTGTTGCGAGTATCCGCTAGATGGTGCTAGCCTTCTTCCGGCTATCACTTTGTTTTTCCGTAAGCAGGCGGCGTCATACTGTCTAGCGCACGTTTTCAGAGTGTAAACATGAGTTCTACGAAGCGTTTGCGGTCGTTTACTGTGAGTGAGAAGCTGAAAGTTGTGAGGGAAGCTGAAATTATTGGAAATCGTGCCGCCGGTAGGAAATATGATATTGACGAGTCATGTATTCGAGATTGGAGAAAGAAGAAAAACGTGTTGCTAACAAGTAGTGGTGCTCGTAGAGCTTTCCGCGGACTGAGTGTACAGTTTCCGGAAATTGAAAAACAACTTTATAAATACGTAACAGAAAGGCGGGAATTGGGAAATGGGGTGTCGACCGAAATGTGTCAATTAAAGGCATTACAGATCGCGAAGGAACTTTCTACGGTAGGGTTTAAAGCAAGCCGAGGATGGATTCAAAATTTTTATAAAAGAAATGGGTTGAGCATACGAAGGCGTACCTCAATTTCGCAGCGTCTTCCTGGTGCCTATGAAGAAAAGTTACTTTCCTTTCAGCGTCACATAATTAAGTTGCGGAAGGAAAATTCATATTTGCTTTCCCAAATTGGTAATGCAGATCAGACGCCAGTCTACTTTGAAATGCCACTGGACAGTACTGTGAATGTTAAGGGATCTAAAAGTGTGACTATCAGAACAGGTGGTAATGAGAAACAACGGTGCACGGTAATGTTGTGTATACTCGCTGACGGAACCAAACTTCCGCCGTACGTTGTTTTCAAGCGAAAGACTCTTCCAAAAAATATACCCGCTGGTGTTATCGTTAGAACTCAGGACTCTGGTTGGATGGACAGTTCACTGGTGGAAGACTGGTTAAAGTGTGTTTGGCAACGTCGCCCTGGTGCTTTATTACGACGAAAGAGCTGCTTGTTCTGGACAGTTACCGCGGCCATACAACCGACGCTGTGAAGAAATTCGTCAAGGATGGGAAAACCGACCTAGCAATCATCCCGGGTGGGATGACGTCTATGCTACAGCCACTGGATGTCAGCGTGAACCGACCGTTCAAAGCAGCCTTGAAACGGCTGTATACGGAGTGGATGGCGGCCGATAACCACACACTGACCCCAACTGGTCGTATTCAGCGCCCGGAAGTTCAGCTGCTCTGTTCGTGGATTTTGACGGCATGGAATCGTATCTCGGGAATCTCATACTGAAGAGCTTCAAGAAATGTAGTATTTCCAATGCTATGGATGGCAGTGATGACGACATTTTGTGGGAAAGTGATGGTGAAAAAAGTTCCGAAGTTGGTACTTCTGATGACGATGAATGAAGTGTTTGTGTCTTTTATTTGTATTTTTAATTGTTTCTGTGTTATTTTAGGACGACTTCAGAACTGTTGGAAACTATTTTGTAGAAATGCTATTTTGTTTATTTAGTAAAGATTGTAAATAGTTTTGAGTATTTTTTTTTTATTTTGTTCTTCAAAATCAGGGTGCGGGTCTTATTCAAGGGCGGGTCGTATTCGAGTAAATACGGTATTTCACTTTTTACCACCGGCAACAATGATAATATGGTTTTGGCCCTCGGAACTTACTGGAGTAATCAGTATGGCCCTAAGGCTGGAAAGTTTGGAGACCCCTGGTCTAGACCATTGTTTGGTAGCAAGTCATATAAACAACCCTGGTTTTTGTCACGCACCGTTAATCTTTATCCGGACCAGACCTGGTTGGTTCCTAAGTTTAGGGGCTGCGACAACGCGGTCATGAACCCCCTGTGTAATTCGGGTGTGTGTAGAATCTGTCCGATAACCGGCGTTAATTGTGATGAAAATGTGTGTGCCTTGGTGTGTGCGCCTTGTTAACAGTTGGAGAGACTTCATGCGCTGTCGAACATGGCTACCGTCGTTATATAAGCAATAAATATGAACACCTATTTACATAATTTAGCACATATTTCCGGTGCAGGAGTGACCAGGGTTAGCAATTTCAATTGGTAATGTCCCCTAGAAGATGAAACAAGATATGTAAAAGCCATGGATGACATCTGATGCAAGTGTAAAAGCAACGATGATCTGATTCAGAATTAATGTTATTTCTTACTTTGACTTTTAATCAATATGGAACCATGAGTGATTGTACGAATATTTCTTACTCATTCAATGATGGCAGCCATGTTTGTCCTTGCGGCCTTCTAGAAAGAGAGGAACTTTGCGATGTCATATCTGAGTTGCCAACATATAGAATACGAAATACACCACACAGATCATGCCAAGATATTGGCCTAGCGAGATCAGGTTGATTGATTGATTACAATACATGCAGTGAGCCGAGCATAAGGGTGCTAGACCCACACACTGTGCTTGCTACTATACCCATACATTTGAAATAGACACCCAATCCACTGATTGACTCTGAGAGCAGAACATGGCTGGTACACTTGCATTAGACATCATCGTGGCTTTTACATATCTTGTTTCATTTTCTGGGCGACATTACCTATTTAAATTAGTAACCATGGTCACTACTGCACCTGAAATATGAGCTAAATTACGAATATATGTTTTTATTTATTGCTCTTTCAACAACGGCAGCCTTATTTCAACAGCGCTTGATTCTAGTTCAATTGTAACTAGGGGCATTTAACGCCACACACCAAGGCACACACATTGTTGCCAACATGTGGGATACAAAATCACTTGACAAAAATATATTGATCCGGACATTTAGGCTGCATCCATTGGATTGGACGTGTTAGGCTGTATTACCCTTTCACGAATTGATTGCTGGCGGTCGAGATGGGAACTATTCTCTGTTTACTTGTGTCACAGGTAACTCTGCTTCGTTGACAGGTACAGTTGCGCGAGTAGGATATGACTCGGCTCCAGTAGCTGTCCGTGGTGACATGTCGCTTATCTGCGCTTCTAAGACGGGTAGCGCGCGCAATGCTGCTTGACTTATGTGCAGACTGCAGACTGTCATCAATGTATCCTCTTTACCCCACGGGGCTCCTGCTACAATAATCAACAAACGGTGGCGCAGCCATGCTCTGCGGCAATCAAATCTTAAATGGGTAATAACCATCGTCAAAAACCATTGGATTGGACAAAATAAAGGTAAGAATGGTTGGGTTGAGGTGCAGAGTTGGCCACGGGAATCTCAGCTACTCTTTAGATTCACTTAGTACCGGAGTTAACACCCATTAATACATCATTTCCAGATTTATTTTTAATAATTTCATAAGGTATTTTGGCTAGTACATGTACTATAGAAAAGTTGATGGTTTGTTCGTATCTCATTCAGAGCTACCATCCACTGTTGTCAAAGTTGTCCCATGGTTAATGACCTACACCACAGGAATTGTACAGTATTTAAGTCATCTTGTACAGTTTCCAGCCACTGGCCGGGTCTGTTTGAAACATAAACCTCTCCATCGTCTTCTGTCTTCCCACCATCTCTCCGTCACCACCTTTATCCAGTCTTCTCCTTTCTTTCACATATGCAGTCCTCCACACCATTCAGCCACTTATCTCTTGCCCTTCATCTGTCTTTTTCCCTCTACTTTCATCTCATGTATCTTCCTGGGTTCTCCTCCCATCCATTCGCTTAACATGCCCATACCATTTAAGCCTTGATTCCTCTATCCTATCCTGTAATGTGCCCTTCTTGACTAATTCTCTGATCTTCTCATTTCTTAACCTGTCCACTTTTGTCACTCCAAAACTGTTTCTCAAGAATTTCATCTCACTAGCCTGTATTCTGCTTCGCTCCCTTCCTCTCATAACCCAGGTCTCTGAGGCATACATCAGGATTGGAACGTAGTATGTATTTAAGTAATGTTTCTAAAAAGGGATGGTGGGTGGATTATTGACAGCATAGTAGAGAAGATAACACTTTGACTTCCAGAATTATTACAAAAGGTATTTGGGCAATATTGAACCGTTTGAAAAAAGTTAATTAATAGTGAAGGAGACTATAAGGCATCCAACGTTTAGAATGAAGCACTGGTTAGATAGGGATATTCTTCTCTCTTTCTGTTGCACGTGAGACATGTATGACGCCGTCATTTTCTAGCAATCCACTGTTGCCATATCAGTCGAAAATTATTCTTTGTCGAAAAAAAACGGCATATTCGGGTAGAACTATGTTTTGCCGATCTTTTTTGTCCTATATTAGAACTACGTAAACTTGATAGAAATGCTAGAAAAATTAGATATCCATACTTTTTTTAAAACGATAAACTGTGTCCCCTTTTTAGTAAAATCGATCTTATATCATGTTGCATTGACTTTGTGATGCCTATTTTTCACACGCATGTAGCTTGATGGATTATTGAAATATTTTATACTGGCAATTTTGAATTTTCATGTCACAGGTAAAACTTCTGAATATTCTCTCATAACCGCATAGCAGCCTTGAAAAAGTTCGTATGCTGCCAACTTTTCTATTTTTAAAGATAACCATGTCATGTCAGTTTGAGAGTTGTAGAGGAATGTTGGAAGAAGTTTTCTACCTGCTTACCCAGAGTGTAGGTTTAATTGTTTACACAGGCCGGGCTCTTCATTGACCGCGGATTATATGAATGAAGTTTCGAAGGACAGCGGGGTGCAGCTTGCTACTCACAGCTTTTTTAATGTGTCCTTCGAGCTTGTATTTCAGATGTTCAGCAGTCTCTATCTTGAGTGTGTGTGCAGAAGTTCTGTTAGATTTAACGTGTTGTATTTTACGTATTTCATGTACAACAATGGATAGATTTGTGAAAAGAAAGCGTGGTCAAGTGCTCAGAAGGAGGGAAAAACAGGTCGTAATTAATGTGTTCAGTTATTTTAAGAATCTTAAACCTAACTAAAGTATAAATAATTTAGTCAATGAAACTGCTCTGGCCACAGGAATATCAACGACTACCGTTTTTAAAATACGTAGTGCGAATGGACAGGGTCCAGTACTGTCGCCACGTAAAAAGAGGCTCAGTAATACACTTTGCAAGAATAGCAGGAATGTTAAATATAATGACTTTATAACGACGTTATAGTTTATTTAATTTCGTTGTATGTGTTATGTTAGCCTACTATTAGTATTATTATACAGTACTTAATGCAAGTCTTCGTCACTGCACAATCGCTGAATGTGCGGAAAGTGTACGCGAAGCGCTGTCTATTGCCTCCTCTAATGGAGTGGCAAACCTGTCGTAATGCGCCATAAGACCAATGCTTCATTATAAACGTTGGATGCCTTATAGAATCTGCCCTTGACACTCAAAACTTCGTTAATATGGATAATACATGATATTTTCATAATCTAGGGGACAATACCAACTGAAATTGCTATCTATTGTCACTAGTGCACTGGAAATACGTGCAAAATTACTAAATGTGTTTTAGTTCCTTGTTCATTGAACGACGGCAGTAATGTTCCTCAAGCGCCCGAGGCCTCTTCAACCATTACCAAGAAACACATTGACGACACATTCACGTCATGTTAATGTAAAGTATTGACTAGGCGGGAAATTTAAAGATTTATATTTGAATAATAATGTCAATACGGAACCTGAAAATGAATGTTTGTTCTAAAATGTTGGTGTTGCCAACATGTAAGATATAAAATACACCATCACATGAAGTCGATCATATGCGTGACAATTTCCACTGTGTGCGACAAAAATCAGGGGTGGATACTACCTACTACTACCTACATATGTAGCAGTGAATGATAGACGAAGGAATGATCAAATTATTAAAACTTGACAACACCTACTCCTGACTAACACTTCTACCTGGCAGATAATTGAAAATATGTGATTCATGATTCACATACCTTTCTGGGAGTCACTAGCAATTGAAATTGCCTTCAATTATCACTGTTCCGATGCCACATCCAGGACAGGACAGCAGGGGCCACGAAAGCAATATGCAGGATAAAGAACATTGCAGCACTATCACTGAAGACAGCCATCAGACTTTTTGACACGACGATATCCCCCATTTATGATTTGATTGCCGCTGAGCATGGCTGCGCCACCGTTTGTTGATTATTGTAGCAGGAGCCCCACGGGGTAAAGAGAAGGACACAGTGATGACAGAGTGTAGTTTGCACATAAGTCAAGCTGCATTGCGCGCGCTAGCTGTCTTAGAAGCGCAAATAAGTGTCACAGGAGCTCATGTCAACACGGACAGCTACTGGAGCTGAGTCATATCCTACTCGCGCAACTGTGCCTGTCAACGAAGCAGAGTGACGTGTGAGACAAGGAAACAATAGTTTCCAACTTGACCGCCGGCAATCAATTCGTGAAATGGTAATACCTATGGACTGGAATTAATGTGGGACAAACTAACCATCACCGACTTAGAACACATAGGCCTAGAAAAGGTGAAGGCACGATTCCTAAAATGTGCTCTCATGGTGAGAAAATATGCGCCATCCAGACTTGTTTATGAACTTGCCAAGGAAATGTTTTCAGGGAGGATCTCCAACTATGGCTGCCTTATACTGAGGCATCTAACAAACTATTGGAACGTAGGATGAGCAGAGATTGATATCAACTTCTACGGAACATCAGCGATGATCGACCGCAACTGGACCAAAACGAACCAGGAGAAAAGACATACCATTACCAGAATGGCCATACACTGATTTCATCACAAAATTTGTGAGAACAAGCTGTTCCATTCCCCGAACGAAGGATGCGTGTGTGAACTATGCGGACAGAGGTGCACAATGTATGACATCACAGTGTGTCAGAAGCGAACAAAATCTTTGACCGATTACAGCAGTGAAAACTAATACCCCATTCGGGTGATCATTTCAACTTTATTAATGCTGATGCACCGGAAATATTTGTTGCATTATGTGAATAAATGTTTATTTCTTGCTCATTCTACAACGGCAGCCATGATGAGGCGCACACATTGACATCACATCACTGTGTATCGCGTTTCGAAGGGTTAGCCTATTGCAAATGCTAACTTCTATTTTATGTTTCCCCCAGCCAAAACCCTCTATTCCCCAGGAGTTTCCCGTTAGCTTGCTAGATAAATATTTAGTGCCTTTCGTGACATCGTCGATGACCTCAACAATGCCGCTGTTTTATATTTAGGGGAATTTTATACGGAAATGTATCGCGATCTATCATCATCATCTTGCACAGTTTCCAGCCACTGGCCGGGTCCGTTTGGAACAAACCTCTCCAACGTCTTCTGTCTTCCCACCATCTCTCAGCCTCCACCCTTGTCCAGTCTTCTACTCTCTTCTTCACGCTTTCTTCCACCCCCTATACTACTCCCAATTATTAACTGTAGATGCCATATTTACAATGCAAAATCCGGCAAAATAAAAGTATCTTTTTACGTAAATATCTGTTAGATACTTAACAAAAGCAAATAAAACGTATTGCCATCCATATCAAAACGATTATTTGTAGTGTATAAAGCTCGAAATTACGAAGGTGAGCGAAAATCTCACCCCAAGACTACTTAAGTCGAAATTACTCCGCGACCACTGACGGGTTAACGCAGACTTTAACATGCACGCATTGTTTAAACGTTTAGTGTCATTTTGTGAATAGGGGAGTTTTGCAGTGTAATGAATCGCAATCTATACTACTCCTGCAATTGGGAGTTATCGGTCTAGAGAGATTATGTGCAACTATTTCCAATGCGCATGACAAAAACCAGGGGTGCATATTATGACTAATAATTTTAAAAACGCCTATACAATTAGTAGTGTATTTTAATTTTACTATATAAGTCGTGATATAAAATGTGACTGGGAGTGGGTTATAGACAGCAGAGGGGTGAACTCCATTCTTCCCAGATCTATTTTGAATAATTACTGAAGGTATGGTGTTTATGGCTAGTTTCAGTAGTTAAGGACATTTTATCGCGGGTTCTCGTCTCTTTCACTGTTGCCATGTGGCAATACCACCAAATATAGTTCCATGAATTATATCTTACCTGTGCAACACCTTGATCCCAACCCTTGATCACCTCTCCCTTTCCTAGTCGGAACTTAAATGGACTGCTTCTGTCCCTTGAAGAATCAAATTTAACTCCATTTTCTAGCGTACCTGAAAACAGTGTATAGAGGTTGTAAATATCATGGTGAATAAATAACAGTTTGATGAACACAAATATGTAAAATTAATATCGTACCAGTATAGTGCACCACCACAGTCTGTCCCGTCTTCGGGTAGGTCTGCCCTGAAACAAAAATGTAATCTATCAAAACCTTGTAAATCAGTTAAAAATAGAATAGACTCCTTACACTTCGCCGGTATCATTGGAAATTCATCGTCTGTCTGTGCTCCCCCATCAATGCCATTAATTCCAAATATGCCTTAACCAATTGCTGTCCGTTCGATAGGTACTTATGCCTACGAAATTACTAAAATCGGGTACACAGCACACCGCAAGGTATATCATTAATGACGAATGGAAAATGCCAAGAGCAATCGGGAGCAAATATTCCAGTAGTGGATGGAATACGCATTTACGTGTGACTAAATATAAGTATGATTATATATTTACCATCGCCAGATGAAATCGTTTCCACTTCCACACCCATGTTTTCGTAATAATGGTTGACTAGCTCCCGCTTTGGCTATCGCCGGTGGCTGCTCAAGGATTCAATTAGCTTTACCAAAGAAAACGTATAATACAAAGGCCTCCATGGACTAAATTCCAAGGAAGATGCAGTACAAGTCACAAGCGTTGAACCATCACCAAGGAGGATCACCGTCATTTTTAGTTTGGCAACGCCACCCATCTGTCATCTTCTGATATATTTAGCCCTAGGGCTAAATTTCTGTATGAAATGGTTAAGCTATAACAAGTCTTTAGGAACCGTAAAGACTAGTTAGCAGTCGAATTGTCACGCCAAATCGCATCAATGTTGTGACGTAGGTCTTCCACTGAACAATCCACCGTAAAGGCATGTTCCGAGGTCTGTTAGCCGTGTTGTAGACCATGGTTAGCCCATTTGTATCGGACATGTTGGCAAATCAAAGATGGAAGAAAACAGCTGATATGTATGTTATCACTTAATGGCTTGAATATTAAGTTATTTATTGTCGATGGGCTAAGGTAAGTACAATATAATATATTTTTGATTCTTTAAATATCTTCCTTTGACGATTATGGTGAAGAAATACTTATTTTGCTTATTTCCATTCATACTTGAGATATGGGGTCATATTTTGGGGTATGTCACCAGATGCACGTTTAGGATACAAAAGAGGGCGATTAGAATTATGGCAAATGTAAACACTAGAGAATCATGTAGACTTCTGTTTCAAGATTTAAACATTCTCCCACTGCCCTGCATTCATATCTTTGAAAGTATTATGTTTTATAAAAATAATTTAATACATACATGTATTTATTTGCAGATGTGGACACTGTCCATGGTGGCAAATTACAACAAAAAAAAACCATTCATACAACTGCAAAAATACATTTTAGATACAAGGATTAATTGGTATAAGAAAATAATAATAATAAAGACAATTATAAAAAAGAATAAGGATTATTTACATTATTCTTCATCCATGTCATGTCACTGGCTCCTGTTCTGGAGCTTTCTCACCAACTCCTTAGAAGGCAAAGGGCTGAAAATGTCCCCTGGCAAACTGTTCCATTCTACTTCCCCCCTCCCAATGAAAGAATATTTGCCCCAGTTACTATTCCACTGACTTAATTTTAATTTACAACAAAGACTGTATCTGCCCATAATATGAACCTTCCTTTCCCAATCTCTCATGAATGCCTTCCCATGCAATTTCCCCCTTATAAGCTAAAAAAAAAATACCCCCTAGTCTTGCTCCCGAACGTCTACAGGTCAGACTTTCCCATCCCAAATCCTGAATCATCCTACTCACACTACTCGTCGATATGTGGTCCTCCATTACATACCTAGCGGCCTTCCTTTGTACTCCTTCCAATTCCTTTATTAAATACATTTGGTATGGATCCCACACTCCCCCAGCATATTCCAGCAGAGGATGGACTAGGGACATGTATGCCCTTTCCCTAATCTCTCTGCCAGCCTCTCTAAATACTCGCATAGCCATATGTAGTGACTTTCTTTACTATTTCCCCTATGTGCTTATCCCAGTGAAAATTCCCACCCCATACAGTTACACCTAAATACCTACATTCGTCCCCAAATACAACTTTATTTTCCCCTACTGAATATTCAAAAACAATATGATTCATTTTGTTAACAAATCTCACTGCCTGACATATCTTTGAATTTATCATTATATTACTTCCATCTGCCCAGGTTCGTATGACAGTCAGGTCCCTCTGCAAAATGCCACAGTCGTCCAGATGATTTATCCTCCTGTATACTACTATATCATCAGCAAATAATCTTATCTGGGATGATATTTCAACTCCTATGTCATTTACATACATGAGAAATAGCAAAGGTCCCAATTTACTTCCCTGAGGTACCACCCTTCCCATCCTTAACTGTCCTGACACTGATCCTCGAACCCTTACCCTTTGACTTCTCCCCTCCAAAAAAGATCTCACCCATTGTACTACTCTCCTGTCCAATCCCACAGCCTCCGTTTCCCTTAATAGGATATCATGATTGACCCTATCGAAAGCCTTTGAAAGATCAATTGCAATTCAGTCAACTTGACCTCTATTATTCAAGGCCTCACTGATATCTTGCTGAAAGCCTGATAGTTGTGATTCACAGGAAAATCCCTCTCTGAAACCATGCTGTTCATTTGCCAACCACTTACTATTCCCTAAGCATTCCCTTATGTAAACATTCATAATTCCTTCAAAAATGTTGCATATAATACATGCTAGGCTGGCAGGTCTGTAGCTATCACTATCCCCCCTTTCCCCTCTCCCTTTATATACCGGAACTACCAGAGCCTGTTTCCAGTCATCAGGCACTACCCCATTATTTATACATAAGTCAAACAGAAACCTTAAATAAGGCACAATATTCCATCCCATAATCTTTAACAATTCCCAATTTATCCCATATACCCCAGCTGTTTTTCTTGACCCCAATTCCCGTATTGCATTATAAATATCCTTATTTACATATACTAAATTTCTTCCCGTCCTCAATACCCTGCTCTACTTTCTGATCTACATTTTCCTCCCAAACAATCCCCACCACCTTACCATACACTTTATCAAATTCTTCAGCCTTCTCCCCACCTTCCACCAGCAACGTTCCATCTTCTCCCTCGATATCAGGTATTCGGCCTTGAACTCCTCTCACTCCCCTTGAATCAATCAATCAATCAATGTCTAAAGGCAATGCCTTGTCGATTCAACCATTGTCTTCTATCTTCAGCTTGTCTTTTCATCTCACAATAGGAACCACATCTATTCTTAGTTTTTATTTATAATAATAATAATGCATTTTATTAATCCCTTAACGAGTCAAGGACTCATATACAAAGGAATCGTACAGTTTTATCTTGTTGGCGACAAATTACAATTCAATGTTTAGTTTACAAAGTTTTCAGTATGAAAATATATAAAACATTTTGTAGCTTTCATAAGTTTTTGTACACAATATAGTCTTCTTTTGTCTTCTCAGATTTTTGAATTTCTTCAAACTGACATTTTATAATCATTCCACATAAACTGTTTTTGCCTCCTTTTAAAGATTGGTAGGCTAGGTGCAATTTTTATATTTTCTGGTAGTCTATTGAACTTTACAAAGGCACTATACTTAATGCTATTACTGCCATATTGTTTGGAATTGATATGGAAAAGTAGTGATATGTCATCTGCATGTCTAGTTTTGTAAGCGTGTAAATCAGATTGTTTAGTGAAGTTTAAATTTGTGTGGATACCTTTGTGTAGGATTTGGTACATTAGGACATTTGATTTGATTTCTGCATTTAGGGCTACTGGTTGAATGTTACTCGTAATATAAAGGTGTTTGGTTGGTGTTAAAAAAGGGTAGTTATACATATTTCTTAGGCTCTATTCTGAATTACCTCAATTTCCTTTTTTAGGTAATTTGAGCATTTTATCCAAATTGTATTCAAATATTGTAAGTGGCTATGGATTAAGGAAACATACACTTTCCTGAGTAGATATTTTGGGATATAATAGCTCAATTTTTTAATCATCCCAGCAGCAGGTGATATTTTTTTAACTAATGCATCAATGTGCTTTTGCCAGGAGAGATTTCCATCTATTATAAGGCCTAGGTATTTGACAGATGAGACCCTTTTAACTGCCTTTCCATTCATCATTATATTCTGAGTGAGGTCTAACTTTGTTCTACGCTTAGATATTATTAAATAATTTGTTTTATCTTCATTTATTGTTAATTTATTTGACTGGGTCCAGCCAAGTATTGTATTCAGGTCCTCCTGCATGTGTCTTATCAGCGTGTTGGTGGTGTACGCATTGTAAAAGATGCTTAAGTCATCTGCAAACAACGTTATATTACTATGAAAACTGAGTGTTGCTATGTCATTAATATATACTAAGAAGAGGGAAGGACCCAGTATTGATCCTTGGGGCACACCATGGGTAATATTTACTTCGTCACTTCTGTAGCTATTTATTTCAACATACTTACGTTTTGTATCAATGCTTGAAGGACTTGCTTCCTAGGTCGACCTCGTCCCTTCTTTCCTAAGACCTTTCCTTCTAGTAGATTGGTTAGAAAGGTATTATGACGCACGGTGTGTCCAATGAATTTAGCTGTTCTTTTATGTACTGTTACCATCAGCTGTTTCCTTCCCAGGATTTCTCGCAGTATACTTTCGTTTGTTCTTTTTACAGTCCAACTGACCTTTAGCATTCGCCTCCAGATCCACATCTCAAACGCTTCAAGCCGTTTCCTATCCTGTTCTCGAATTGTCCAAGATTCACATCCATATAAGAGTACGCTCCACACAAATGACATCACAAAATTTTTCCTAATCTCAATATCTAGTTGTATATTGGTCAGAAGAGTTCTTTTGTTGCTGAATGCTTGTTTGGCAAGCGCTATTCTTCTTCTTATCTCTTTGCTGCAGCGGTTATCATTTGTGATTAAACTTCCGAGGTATGGGAAACTGGTAACTTGTTTCACTACTTTGTTAGCAAGCCTGATGTTGGTATGATTTCGCTCAGGATGTTTACTTACAACTAATATTTTTGTCTTCTTCACGTTAATGTTTAGGTATAATTCTACTAAATATGATGACAGTATATTCAGCATCTTGGATAATTCCTTTTCTGAGTCTGCAACCACTGCTATATCATCTGCAAAGCGAATACAATGGATTTGTTGTCCATTTATTCTAATTCCTTTTGTGTTCGATTTGAACTTATATATAGCTTTTTCGATGAATACATTGAAGAGGTACGGTGAAAGGGGGCAACCCTGTCTTACTCCCTTCCTGATTTTTATTTCCTGACTGCTTCCTTTGATGTCTACTATTGTGGTATGATTTTCATAAAGTCTTAGTATCAGCCTCCTATCCTTCCAGTCTAATCCTGAAGATTTAATAATTTTGAAGAGATGGTCCCAACTTACATTATCAAAGGCCTTTTCAACATCTACAAATGCTATATATATGTTTCTATTCATCTCCATTCTTCTTTCTAATATTGTTCGTAGAGCCAAGATTGCTTCTCTTGTTCCCATTCCTTTCCTGAAACCAAACTGATCTGGGTCAATTTGGAAATCAAGTTTGTTATTTATTCTGGCTTTTAGTATTGACAATAAAATTTTAGATGCATGAGAGAGCAGTGTTATGGTTCTGTGTTCAGAGCATTCTGTACGAATTCCTTTCTTTGGTATCATAACTGTTCTGCTTTTGGCGAAGTCTTCAGGAATTTTGCCACTATCATAGCATCTGCAGATTGCATCATAAAGTAGGTCTTTCATTTTCTCACCCATGTTCTTTAGTAGTTCTCCCGGTATGTTATCTGGACCGCAAGCTTTATTGTCACTTATTCTTTCAAGCGCTGATTCAAATTCTCTTCTTGTGATAGCAGGGCCCTTATCATTTTCTTCTATATCATCTTCCGGTTCAATATACCATGTTTTATTAGATACATTCCCGTCATATAGTTCTTCAAGATATTCTTTCCACCGCATACTGACTTCATCCGCATCTAATAAGATTTTAACCATTTTTATCCTTTATTATAACCGGGTGAGTTAGCCGTGGTCGGTACGGCATGACTAATGGCAGTCGCTCACATCCGGGAGGCGAGGAGGTTCGAATCCCTCCGCCGGCAACCTTGAAGATGGTCTTCTGTGGTTTCCCATCTTCCTTCCAGGCAAATGCCGGGGTTGGTCGCTAACTATAGGCCACAGCCGCTACCTTCCAACTCCTCGCCCTTCCCTTCCAACTTTCCTCCCCAACGGTACTTGTAGCTTACCCATTGGGTGTCCGTCTCGAAGCAGCTACAAAACTGGCGTGCCGAACATGTCCTCGGACACTCCCGGAACTAAAAGCCATACGCTTAAAAAATCCTTTATTATAGAACTTTTCGGTTTCTGGTTTAAGGCTCTGATGTGTCTATAAGCCCTGTCAGTTTTTCCCTCAGCAATATCATTTCCAATGTTCTTAGCTATCTCAGCCATCCATTTCTCTTTGGCTCTTCTACAAAGGGTTGTAATTTGAGTTTTAACAAGTCTATATTTTTCCTGACTTCTTATGGTATTTTCCCTCCTGTGCTGGTTTCTCTTTACTATCAGATCCAATATTTCTCTTGTAATTCACGGTTTCCTTGGTTCCAAAATTCTTGTTCCCTGTGTTTCACGAGCTATATTTATCAAACCTTCTTCTATATCTTCAGGCGCGGATCTAGAGTTTGGTTTTGGGGGGGGGGTCAGAGAATTGATCTAGAGTTTGGCTTGGGGGGAGGGGAGGACGGGTGCGGGGGGGGGGGGGTCAGAGAATCGAAATTGTTAAGAAAAATGGTACCACTAAAGACGCAATCACAAAATAACCAAACATACAAAACCAGACCAATTTTTCTTGCAAGCTTCATGGATAGAAATTTGATGCGTTTAGCGCACCAAAAATATTCGTTCAAATTGCAACGGCGTGTTTTGCGACTTTTACATCGAGCTTCGAGAAAGGGATCAAGGTACGTTACAGTTTCGGCAAGTCGAGTTGGTACCGACAAAGGGAGAAAGTCACTGCTTAAATTGCCAACCAAGCTTGCAGTTTGGACGTCGGCAAAAAATGTTGGTGCGAAAAAAGCCCCAGTTTCCTATCCGTGCATTGCTGCACATTCATCGTGACATCACTATAGACATCGATTCGGTAATCACAAGGTTTGCTAAACAAAATAGACGAGTTGATTTTGTTGTATAACTAATAGTTTTTATACAAGAGGTTTGAAGTTGTAAATATGTACAGTTGTAACAGAACATAATAATTCCAATAAAGATAATTCAGTATTGAATAAAATGAAAAAAAAACTTTTTCAGTTAAAATTCGTTAAGTTTTATTTGTCTGGTAATTGTGTTTTCGTTTTTTTTTTAGTTTGCAAAAAAAAATTGGTCTCCGTTTGGGGGGGGGGGGTCATGACCCCCGTGACCCCCCCCCCCTTGAATCCGTGCCTGTATATCTTCCCATTTCGATTCTTCAAGTCTTCTAGCCAGATCATTCGTTTTGTGGGCGAAAATCACTTTATTGTTATTGTCCTTTAGTTTAGTCACATCCAGAGGTTTCGTTTTTCTATGTCGGTTCTTTTTCAGTTGGATACGGTATTGCATTTGGCCATGACTAGGCGATGATCACTGTCAATCTCTGATCCAGGGTAGCTATGGCTTGATTTAACTTGAGTGCGATATCTTCTCTTGACAAGTATATAATCATTCTGATAACGAGCAGTGTCGCCCGGGGCTGTCCAGGTACATCTTCGCCGTAATGGTACTTCAAATAATGTGTTTGTCACGATCATATTATACTGATCACAGAAGTCAAGTAATCTCTCTCCTCGTTCGTTCCTGATACCCAGTCCAAACTTCCCAATTCCTTCCCGATCTGGATGACTTCCTACAATAGCGTTAAAATCTCCCATAATTATTACATTTTCTGATTCCTTTATCAGATTCCATATTTGGTCAATATGTTCGTACATTTCTTCAATTTCTTTATCTGAGCTGTTCGATGTGGGAAAGTACACTTGAATAACAACTACATTCCTGGGGCTTGCTTTGATTTTGACTACTATAATCCTTTCATTTACGTGATAGGTGTTCATCACATTTCTTGCCCATTTGCTTCTAAGCAGAAGTCCTAGTCCATTACCTTCCTCCTCTTGTGCTGAACTGTAGATCATTCTGAAATCATCACTGTAGAATTCACCATTTCCTGGCCATCTGATTTCACACAGTCCCAGAACATCCATGTTTTTTTTTCATTCATTACATTTTTGGCTTCTTCCAGTTTTCCTGCCTCTAGGAAAGTTCTTACATTCCACGTTCCAATGTTCATCAATTCATTCTTTTGAGGATTTCGATGGATGACGACCTGAAAAGCCTCCTTTCTTCCCCTGCCGGATCTTGGGTTCCGCGCCTCATGATCAGTAGACTGTACTTCTTGCTCTGACAATATCATGGTTGATTATTATTATGTTTTGAATAAAGCACATTATAGCTATTATGTTTTGAATAAAGGATATTATAGCACTTTAATATGCACACACATCTGAATCTACATCTTAACACAATGAACAAATTACAACTAACATTGTCACAGAGTAAAATCATATTTACACTCCGACCAAGTTCCATAGAGGACATAAACTAGATACATAATAGTCTCCCCCACTTATATAAAAACAAATAAAAGGAACTATTCATATTCATTTGGGCACATAGTCTTGCAGATACTGAGGAGGTCGCCTGTCTCTGGCTGATCTTCTTAAATAATTATCAGCAGGTGGTGGAAGGCTGTTTCGATCAGGGCGTTCATCTGGTTGCAGGATGGTCTGCCTTGTATCATCTGAAGTGTGGGTTGCAGGAGGAATATCCTCATTTTCTAGTCTTGACTGGGTTGGTGTTGGTATGTTTGGAACACCACGCACTGGAGGATTTGTTGGAGCAAAAGTGACATGCTTATCTTTCTTTGGCACGAGAGTCGATAATAACTGGTCAACATGCCGCTTTAAAATTCGTCCCGAATCCAATTTCACATCATAGTGACGCTGGCCGAGTTTAGTTTGTATAACACCAAACTGCCAAATATCACGGTTTTTCTGGTGAATCCGGACTTGCACTCTCTCTCCCACTTTGAAAGAGCGAACAGGGGGTGAGAAACTGGATGTAGTCAAGCTCTTTTGGTTTGGAAGTAGAGCATCCAACCGGATACGTAGCCGACGTTTCAAATATAGTTCAGCTGGAGACTGTCCACATGCCAATGGCGTTGCTCTGTATTGAAACAAGATGTTCTGTAACTTAGTCGATAATGGTGCCGGGTCATTTACAGCAGCACGAAGTCGCCTCTTCAAAGTTTGGATGTTTCTCTCGGCTAGCCCATTGGTTGCTGGGTGCCCTGGTGCAATATATTTCTGAAAAATCCCTCTCTCCTTGCAATAGGATCTGAATACATCACTCGTGAAGATAGTGGCATTATCTGACACAAGGACATTCGGGTACCCATGTACGGTAAAGATATTGTCAAGCAGACAGATAGTAGTTGCAGTGGATGGAGCGTCTTTCACCATTCGTACTTCGACCCACTTGGATTTCGCGTCAACACACATCAAGAAATGGTGGTTATCAAATGACCCCGCATAGTCAATGTGTATGCGTTCCCAATTTTATTCTGGTTCATCCCAGGGGTGTATTGGAGCTTTTGGTGGATTTGAATGAGTCTGCACGCACTCTTCACAAGATTTGATAAGCTTCTCAATGTCTTTGTCTAATTGCGGCCAGTAGACATATCGTCTTGCTAACTGTTTTGTTTTCACAATGCCGAGGTGTGTTAAATGTAACTCTTCCAAAAATTTTCTTTGTAGTTTCTTTGGGATAACAATTCGGTCTTGACGGAATAAAATACCATTTTCAACTGTATATGGTTCATCCAAGGATTGAGTTTGAAGACGTTGCAGGGTGGCACTAAGTTCTGGGTCTAACATAGTCTCATCACGGATAGTTTCGTACGTAATGGCTTCACTTGACACTTGAAGAATCGTTTCAGCACAGAGTTGTGAAACTTCTGCATTTATTGATGTTTCAATGTTCGGCGAGGTAGATGCAACAGGGGCTCGGGATAGGCAATCAACATTTTCGTTATCTTTCCCTTTTTTCACTCTTACCGTGTAGTCAAACCCGGAAAGAAACGATGCATATCTTAGGAGCCTTGCGGATGTCATTTGTGGCAGGCCCTTGTTCTGATGAAAAATACGAGACAGAGGTTCATTGTCTGTCACAAGAATGAAATTTCTTGCAAAAATATAGTTGTAGAAGTGTGTTGTGGCGAAAATTATTGCCAGCGCTTCCCGGTCAAGCTGACTTTAATTACATTCTGCTGGTGTTAGGGCACGAGATGCATAGGCGATGGGTCTTTCTTGGCCATCCATCTCATGACTTAATACTGCTCCAACACCAGTAGGACTGGCATCAGTTGACAAGATGATAGGCAGTGATGGGTTGAATGGGGTAAGGACACGTTCACTGCATAACTCGGACTTGAGATTCAAGAAAGCTGCTTCACAGGCTGCAGACCAGAAAAACCGTACACCTTTCCGCAATAACTGCCGTAATGGGTGGGACTTCGTTGAAAAATTAGGAATGAACTTTGCATAATAAGTCACCATACCAAGGAAGCGTCTCACTTCTTCATTGTTTTTAGGGCGTGGCATTTGTGACACAGCTTGAACTTTCTCTGGTGACTTGCGGATCTCATTATATGATACAATATGCCCTAGGTAGTCTATGTTTTCCTTGAAAAATGAGCATTTGCTTTTGTTCAAATGCAGATTATTTTTTGAAAACCGTTCTAGACAGGCTATTAAGTTCTTGGTGCACTCCTCCTTCGTTGTACCATGTATTATGATGTCGTCAAAATAAGCTTCAGCTTTTGGAAGACCATGAAGGATCTGTTATAATATCCTATTAAATTCTGAGGGGGCAGTTTTGATGCCAAAACTCAGTCGGTGCATCCTGAAGATTCCTTTGTGAGTGGATATAGTTTGAATCATACTACCTTCTTCATCAACCTTCAGATGTAGATATGCCTTGTATGAGTCTAACTTGCAGAAAAAATTTGAGTTTCTAAGACTATGTAGAACATCATTAACTGGTCTTATGGGATGGTTTGCAGAAATCAACCTTGAATTTACTCCACATTTGTAGTCAACACATAACCTAACTCCCCCATCCGGTTTTGGGATAACAACAAGAGGCGATCCCCAATCACTTAAAGCTGTGGGAGAAATAACTCCTTCTGATTCCAATGAAGCGAGTTCCTTTTCAACGCGTTCCCGAAGAGCAAAAGGGACATCACGTTCACGATTGAAGACAGGTTTCACCCCCTCTCTGAGTTGCAGTTTTACTTCAATATTGGGAACGCATCCAATTTTTTCTTCAAAGATTGTACTATACTGATGTAAAATATCCTGAATTGACTGCACTGAGTTGACAGATTCAGTGTGAAGTGATTGATTTGTGTCCTTGTCAATTTCCTTCAGATCAAGGCCGAGGCCCCTGATCCAAACACGACCAAGCAATGCGGCATGACCTTGCGGAACTACAAAAAGATCTGCAACAATTTCTGTTCCTTTGTATGATACTGTGACAACAATTTTTCCTCTGGGTTTGATAACATGATCAGAATATGATCGAAAACAGACATTTGTTGGCTGCAATGGCAAACCAAGACCCAAGGTTGAACATTCGTTCTCTGGGATGAGTGAATATTTTGCTCCCGTGTCGACTTCAAATCTTTGTGATTTATTGTTGAGTTTAACAGTGATAAAATATTTATCTGATTCTTGTCCTACTTCAAAGAGATCTTCGATGCATTCCAGTTGTCCTATCCCGAAATTGGTTTCAGGGTGGTCATGCAAGTTGTCATCTATGTTCTCAGTTGCAATGTTGTGTGTATTTGACTGTTGAAGAAGTGTAGTGATACAAACTTTTGCAACATGTCCCACTTTCCTACATGACCTACATTTAAGAGAGTTTCTGTTTGTGCGACAATCTCTTGACCTGTGGTTTGAATTTCCACAATTCAGGCATAATCCATCAATACCTAGTGCTCTATAATTGACAGAACTACGGTGGCCCCTGGACTGTGAACGTGAGTGAGAGCCTGGGTTAGGCTGTTGAACAAAACGTGACTGAGTATCACTGCTATATTGATGCATACTTCGGTCATTATATGAACTTGTGGCTTTTGTTACTTTGTTTGTGTCCTCTATAGAGTCTGACGGTGCAGTGAGCTGTTTTGACAGCTGATTACTCTCATACCGCGATGCTTCCAAGGTTATAGTCTTCTTCAGGAGATCATCAAATTTCATGTCATTAGACTGGAGAAGTTTCTCTCTGATCCAATTATCTCGCAAGCCACGTATAAATTGTGCACGAAGAAAAACATCCGCAATTGAAATTCTGGCGTCACATGTACACTGAATATAAAAGTCACAGTCTAGTAAGTGGCTTCTAAGAGTGGCAACAAATCCTGCAATATTTTGACTTTCTTTTTGATTGACGTTCAAGAAATAGTGTTGGGAAACTACGGTTGAGACTTGAGGTGACAGTATTTGCTTGAAATGCTTTACTAGGTCATTATAACCGAGAGACTTGATTGGTTTATCAGGGCCTAAAAATGCAGAGAGATTGTTATAATGAATTGCCCCTATTGATGCACACAAGAGTTGAGCTTTCTTTGTTGGATCGGTGGCATTGTTGAAGTTTGCGTAATTTTCAAATCGTTCTAAATACGACACAAATTTTTCCTTTTCAGAATCAAAATTTTCAAAAGGTGTGATGTTAGTGGCTTGTGAGGTTGTGACGGGCTGGTGAGCTTGATACCTTTCAAGTAACTTCTCTTGAGAATTAGTAAAAATGTTCAGTAATTGTTGAAACTGATTTGCGTCCATCTTGACGGAACTTCGAAATAATTTCAAAAATCACAGTTCAAATATAATAAAATGTTTCAAGATAACAGATTTAAAACACACTGGGTAGTGATCGATGACCGAATATTGTCCTGGGCTTGAGAAAAAAAAAACATTGCATAACCTAAAAGTTCGAACTGCGATACATATTATTTTGAATATGTGGCATGCAGGCACACGTAGCTGAATATACGATGAGTTGCTTAGGATCGTTTACAAGTACTCTGTGTACATTTCATGTCGATTTGCCTGATTCTTGATTTTACTCACGTGGCCGTTGAAACAGACAACGTAAATACCGTACTTCATTGATGTAGGCTATATCTGAACCGGAGAATCAAGTCCCAATTCCTCGTCGCCAACTATTATGTTTTGAATAAAGCACATTATAGCTATTATGTTTTGAATAAAGGATATTATAGCACTTTAATATGCACACACATCTGAATCTACATCTTAACACAATGAACAAATTACAACTAACATTGTCACAGAGTAAAAGCATATTTACACTCCGACCAAGTTCCATAGAGGACATAAACTAGATACATAATAATTATGTACTAGGGAAAATAATTGAGGTGGTTTCCCGTTGCCTTCCTCAATGCGCAGTAACCACATCACATCCCAACATCCAAGGATGCCATGATATGATGCAGCTCTTTGCTGATACAAGGACGACAGATCGGTCTTGTATCAACAATAATGATATAGCTGCTGCCACTATATCATGTCCTCAGTTGATCCACGGGTGCAAGCACCACTCTCATTTAGAGCCCCTATCAGCCATTGGGACGCGCCGTGTCGGGGTTGAGGACTTCCTCGCCCAGATCCGTCTTCCACAGAGTGCAGAAAAGCCCCTACTCAGTTCAGAGCTCCTCCCCCGTGGAAGCTGTACCTGGCATCCTTGAATAGACATACATATTTCTCCACCGTTCGTTGAAAGGCATCGCCCCGCCAACCAGCCTACCCATAAAATGTTCCTTAGCTACTATCTTAGCCTTGTCCAGTTCCCTCCTTAACATATTTAATTCTATTCGGTGGCCTATCCCCTTCCTGAGCCTATTGCTTACTAATCTACATTTCTTCTTTAATCTTCCTACCTCCTTATTGTAATAAAATGGATCAGTATTCGCCCCTACACTTTTAAATGGCACATGTAATTTTTCACAATCTAGAATTATGGTTTTCAAACCGGTCCACAGTCAATCTACATTTAGTCCCCTCTCTATCCACTGATTGAAATTTTCAGCTAGGTAACTCCCAATATTTTCTTTATTAGTTTTGTAATACTGTTTTACCAATCTTGTCTGCCTCTTAACCTGCCTCTCAATCCCCAACTTTACCTCTACTGCAACAGCCATGTGGTCACATATCCCTTCAATGAATAAAGACGTTTTTCTTAAAACAAACAATGATGTTCATAGGCATAACACAAGACAAAATCAAAACATTCGTATTTCACACACACACAAGCATATATCAAAAAGGAACTTTTCACACAGGAGTTAAATTATACAATAAACTACCCCAGTATATAAAATTTGCCCCAAAAATAAAAACCTTTGAAAGAATGTTGAAAGCTTATCTGCAGTGCGATTGTTTTTACTCTGTTGTTGAATATCTTAGCATATAGGAGCGATGAAAACTATAATTATATTTTACTGTTTTATTTTAATTGTAATACAGGGTCTTTATTTTTGCTTGGCAAGGACATTCTCACTCACGCGCTCCGCCAGTGACAGCTCAGTTCCCGGCGACCGCGCGCACGTATAGACGGCGGAATGTAAGCTACAATTTGCATTATTTTTATGCGTAGTTAGCTGGAATTCTCATTTTTCTACAGTCTTATCAACACAATATTTTTCTTTGATAATTTGCTGTTGCAAATATTTATGCGAGGCATGGGAAGCCTTGTTCTGAGTATTTTCTACACTCAGACATGAAGATTCAATGATTTGAATCAATGGACGAGCATCACGAGCATTTTATTCAATTTTTGTGATTTTTCTAATCGCGGTCATCAGCCGTCGTAATTGTAAATTTAAAAATAAATTTAAGTTGAGGAATGGATGTTTTTCCATGTTTAAGAAATCGAGTTTGATCTTTCTCGAATAGTTTATTGAAGTTAAATCCAGTTGTGGAATTAATTATAATAATAATGATGATTTAATAATAATAATAATCATCATTTTCAATTTTTCTGAGATAATAATAATTATGATTTATATTTTCTAATAATCATATCATGTAGTGTGAATTTATAAATTGGATATTTAAAACAGTTTGCTATATCGGATACTTGTTTTTCCGAAGGTTAGTGGTTAAACGCACGCCCACATTCTACTAACAGAGTAATTCATTGGAATCATTTTACACTTGCATTATGCAGTCAAATCATGTAGAAGACACGGAAAATGATGATACGGGAAACAAATTGAATGTATAAAACAAGGTTTTACTAGAGTTTATATAAATATAAATCATTTGGGTAACGTCTTTTGAGAGAACATTTGACCAGAAATAGACACGATGTGAAATTATTAATGTTTAATATGATGGTAAAATTACAGTAAACTCATTTGAAGGATCTTACTAGCTTCTAAATCTTCCAGTTTGGATAACAAGCAAAGGCTTGATTATTATGTATAATTTGGGAAGAAATTTTTGTGTGTGGAAATAGTTAAATGTGCCATTCTGATTGTGCAATTAAGTCGCTGGAATGGTGTTGTTGTTAAAAGGAAGCATCAACCATTGTGAAGGTTGGATGACTTTGATAAATATGTTGGGAATTGAAAATATTGTTACAAGCCACACTTTCGACGAATTTATAACCAAGGGTTATTTTATGGAGCCATCATAGTTAATTCACAGTTGATTCTCGTGTTCTATAAATATTTCCTAGTACTTGTTGACCCGGATTTTGTTATTAACATTAAACATTCATTGTGTGGAGACGTTACCGTTGTCGAATGCTAATTATGATCATGTGATTTTTGACACATTCAAATAGAATGGGCCGATGCTATAAATAAATTAATACTGTCATTTCATGAACAGCCACTACCATTTAAAGGATATTTGTGATCCTATTAAAATATAAATATTATGTAAAATAATGAAATGATTAACATTTTCATATTCTGTCAAAGAATTGCAACTTTTGATAATAGTATTTGTTACTATTTTTGTAACAATTTTCTAAATAATATTTTCAATTATTTTATTTGAACGATTGAATGGTTAAATTAATATCTAAAGAATTGATGTTTTGTTAATAATAATTTTTGACCATAAATTGATAGTCGAGTCATGCACTCAGAATAACAATTTTGGATCGAGAATAGATGGTATAATAAATTTTCTTTTTAATATCGAAGTTCTTCGAATCCATGCTCAGATGCCCATATAAGTTGATGTTGTGTTATGCCCATTGTTATGGCTTTTAAAATGAACCAATTTTTAGAATATTAATTACTGGAAGTGTTAGTTATTTTCTGCAACATTCGAAACAAAAAAAGTGATGTTTCTACATCGAGTGAAACCATTTCATTTCAACCAGTGAATGCTTATGATTTAGGAATCAGGCTGGACAATTTAATTTGACCTGAAGAACCTACGACTGTAAATAATTTAATTTGAGCAAAGTCAACAGGACTGACATTCTGGCTCTTGTTCAAATATTAAGTGTTCATGTGTTGATAACCCTGTATATTTTGTGTACATAAATGTATGATTCGTCATGCATTCCTAAATGCTATTCTGGCATTTATTCAAGTCAATTTTAACGTTTTAATAAAATGAGATTATTTTACGAATTGTGCTATTTTCAGCGTCTCCTTCTATCCTTATTGTTGCATCGAGCCGAAAATCAGTAAAGCAATTTTTATTGTGTTATTCTTGTCACTTTAACCCATATGGCGTCCAGGGATGTTTAGATTCTGGTGCTGACTGATTTTTGGGAAATGCATATGTGGTCGTTGGACTTCGGTCTAAAAGGTCACAGTACCAGCCAATACGACGGTCTATTGTTTTATTATTCATCATAAACAAGTCAACTATTATCCACTGTCCAACCAAGTGACGAGTGTATAAATAACAGGTCAATACACGTCAAGCAGCTCAGTCATGCCTTGCTTTAAAGACTCAAGAGGGGTCACACCCATGAATTTAAACTCTGAGGAACAACGTTTCAAGACCTTTGCGACGTGGCTGTGCCTTTCATAAACCCAAGCCTTGGCGGCCGCTGGCTTCTATTATTTAAAAACAAGAGATAAAGTGAAATGTGCCTTTTGTTCCATCACCATAGACCAATGGGAAGAGAATGATGAACCCATGCAGGAACATCAGCGCTGGTCACTCGCATGCCCCTACCTGTGTAGAATGGAGGTGGGAAATATACCCTGCCATTCAAGCTACCCCTCACTCGTGCCTCTGAGTGATGAAAAAACAAGTTATGATACGTGTGGACTGTATGGTGTCAACGGTGCTTCGGCGAGCAGCACACCATCGAAAACACCCAGTTTAGAGACATTGGGACATCATCAGTGTCATGGACGTTACAAACACAAAAGACTGTATTGTTGTATGAGTTGGTATCGTCCCTAGCCCAAAATGACAAAAGCCTGTAAGACGTGTTATGACAAAAAATGATGTAATAAAAATTAGGTGGTTGTTCTTTTTATTGTTATTATTATTATTTTTCATGTCCCCCTGTCCTATCCTAACCTCATTTTTTTAAAACTAGCATGGCAGGTAAGTCCATGTCATGGGCACACTTAAGTGGGCAATGGTCAGTCAGTCGTCAGTTGAACTTGGTCCAGGCAAGCGTTAACATGTTGCGCACACTCATTGTGGTTTGTCAAGTGTTTAAAAGTGGTACCAACAAATTTATATTTAAACAAGTGGCCATTATCGATTTACCACGTTTCGGATATCGCAAGCTACGCAGTTGGTATTTAAACCGCCCCATGCTTTTGATTTGTTGTGTGAAAAAAACTGTAAACGAAACCAGTGGATTGAAACTCATAGACAACTAGACTGGGATCAAGGAACCATTTCATATAAGTATTTGAATGTAGTCATGAAAGCGCACTTGTCCTCGGCCAATGTGATATTTGTGAAAGGTAATGAAAAACGCGAATGGTTGCAACCATTTTTGTCGCCTTACTGTCAATGTATCGGCCTAATGGACTTGGGCTTCCACTCATTGCAAACCCTTATGGACCGCTGTCCCTGTGGCAACATTACCCATACAGCCCTAGCCCAGGTGAGGCATCTCTTTCATTGGTTAACCACCAATGCCTGCTGGGAGTTGTTAAATAAAATTAGAAATCAAGAGTTGTCTGTGAATTACGCCAATGATATTTCTACAAGCGACGTGTAAAAATCTACAGCACGTGATACCATGGAGAAAGGGAATGCTACAGACAAAGCCAGCGGCAAGTTCTTTGTGTGCAAAAAAAAAACTAGACAGTTTTACCAAAGAGGAAGTATTGGCACTCCCCAAGTCGTTCGTTTATTATGTGGCCGCCAACGCAGTGAATGAAATCTGGCAACCTGTACCAAAATCACGGATACAAGACCCTGTGTTGAGTGAATTTCAACCCTGTACGGATTACGATCACGATAAGCAAGTGGCCATGGCAAAAATACCCTCTATGCGTCAGTGCGCGACTTGTCAGCTGGTGAAACTCTATCACGGTCATAAAAGTCCGTGTGAAGACTTTGTTGAATCATTCCACGGGTGTCATGGCGAGAAAAAGCAGTTACAACAACAACAACAACAAACACAAACATCATCCACAGAGGAGGAGGAAGATCAAACCTTTTCACCATCGATGGAAAAGGATATGCCAGACCTGTACTGGCAATGGCGTCATTGACAAAGTGATTCAATATTTACCTTTCGAAATCCATCTTCCAGGTTATCGTTTTTGTGGCCCTGGAACTCGTCTTGATAAACGTTTGCAGCGTGGTGATGTATCCATTAATCTTTTGGATCAAGCATGTATAGAACATGACCTTTTTTATCGCCATAGTCATCCTGATTTAAGACATGTCGCAGATAAAATGTTGTTCAAAAAGGCTAAACAACGTTTGACATCCTGTGATGCCTCAGTGGGTGAGAGGATGGCAGCCCTGATTGTGATGAGTGCTTTGAAAGTAAAGTTAATGATGCATGGACATAAATATTGAGGAATTGAGGAATTGGGATTTGTTTGTATTGTATTCTTTTGTAAATCCCCTATGGCTATGAAATAAAAACAAAGGTTTAGCAGTGTACGATGTTTTTTTTAAATTCATGAATCATGATGTTGATGGATTCATTTTTCATTTTCACATTTTCACACATTGCAATTAGCCATTTCCAATTTCCACTTTACAGTTTTTAAAAATGTCCGTTTGAAGTTTTGTGTTTTGATGATATGGAAACATGACATTTTCAATTTGTTGATTACACATTTTAAGAAATGTCTGTTTGACGTTTTTGAATTTTCTTATTTCACACATGGGGCATTTCCACTTTGCACTTTTTTAAATGACAGTTTTATGTTTTTTGAATTTTGCTGATATCGAAACATGGATTTTCCATTTTGCTGTTTACACATTTTCCATTTGGTGTATGTTGAAAGTTCATTTCTGTCAATGATGTTGTAACCATTCTGGTAACATAGTTCAGCTCAAATGTTAGGTTAAGAAAATGGCGCTTGCTGGGAGTGCTGTCCATTTCCCAAAGTTCGACATATCTAGTTTCTGGCAGTGAGGTGATGGGGGGCCTTGCCAGTGAAGCTTCTTTTATATATTCTTTTTTAGATGTTCTATTGTTTTTATAGATTATTCTAAGATTTTGCAAAGATAGTGTTAGGTCTGATTATTGTTTGGCAAGAGGTAAATGGTTTTGGCTTAGGAGTTGGTTGTTGAATCGAGAAAAAATTAGATTTGGATAAAGAAGAATGGAATTGGTTATATGTTTTAGATTATGAGTGTGTCTGTTAGTTGTGATATACATAAATAAATTGTGAAGAGAAGATAATAAATGTTTGTAGTAAAATTCCCTTATGGTGTTAATTACCACTACCCCCGAAGATAGAACTCGTCAAGTTACAAATGTCGTACCAACGTGGCACATGAACAAGGGAAATTTTACAATAGGACATACCAAAGTGAGACTCGAATGGAGGAGATGAACTTTAGTTATTTCAAAATGCTCATGGAGCAGTTGAATACGTTGAATGACAGCGTGAATAAGGGGAATGAACAGATGTGTGAGCAGTTGAATAAGTTGAGTGATATGATGGATAAGGGGAATGAACAGATGTGTAAGCGGTTAGAATTAATGAAATTACATATAGTGGAGAAGTTGGAAACAATCAATGAAGTATTTACAGAGAAGCAGGAAAGTTATCACAGAGGTGGGGGCGTGTAGAAAATGGTGACGGAGAGAAAGGAAAAGAAGAAGAAATGGAAGAGAAGGAGAAAGAGAAGAAGGAACAAGATGAGGAGAAAGGGAAGTTGGAAGAGCAAAGGATGGAGATTATATGCATCATAGAAGAGAAAGGAGAAGCAGATGAGGTTGGTCATGAGGAGGACAGCAGCAGTCAAGAAAAAGAGGCTGAAGATTAGGGTGAAAGTGCAGGAGTAAATCATGAAGAAGACAACATACTAGAAGGAGATAAGGTGAAGAAGAAACGGTGGAAGAAGGGAAAAGAACTGTTGAGCAAGACAAGACAGACGAGGAAGAGGATGAAAATGTGAAAAGGAAGAAGAGAGAAGTGGTTGAGAATGAAGACAAGGAGACTGAATAAATGGATGAGATGGAAGGCAGGAGAAGGAGGAGAAAGACTAAGCGCAGAACAGAAGAAACCAACGAAGCTAATAAAGAAAAAGAAGATTAAAGGGACAAAGAAAGAAAGAAAGAAAGAAAGAAAGAAAGAAAGAAAGAAAATAACAGAAGAAAGGAACTGTTGAGTAAGATAAGGCAAGTGAAGAAAATAAGGAAGAGAAGGAAAGAGAATCAGGAAGGAGGGTGAAGAAGAAAAAGATGGGAAAGGGGAATAAGGAGAAACAGAAGGAAAGGATAGAACGAGGAAGGATGATAGAAAGAAGGTGTAATGGAAGAAACTGAAGGAGATGAAGATGATGAAGAGTGAGGAGATGATATGTCCTTATCAAATGAACTCATTTTTCCAGTTCTTCAAGACTTATTGGAAAGTGGATTGCAGTTTGGTGATGGGTTTGATTCAGAATATTTAGTTGCTGGATCAGGGATGCTTACACTAGATAGTCAAGGGAAGATGTCTGTGGAACAAATACAGGAAGAACCAGCAGTTGTAAAATATGACGTTGCTACTATTTAAGAGGAAAATAATGCAATGTCAAGTGATGAAAATAATTTATAATGAGTTTTACTTTGTGTGTGATATTTCTTAGTGTATTTGTGATGTTTATTACTTCTTTATTTATGTATTTTTATGTATGTGATCCTCACGTACTTCTCATGTGAGAATCACATAGAGGGGCGATTGTAACCATTCTGGTTATATAGCTCAGCTCAAATGTTAGGTTAAGAAAATGGCGCTTGCTGGGAGTGCTGTCCATTGCCCAAAGTTAGACGTATCTAGTTACTGGCAGTGAGGTGATGGGGAGCCTTGCCAGTGAAGCTCCTTTTATATATTCTTTTTTTGATGTTCTATTGTTTTTATAGATTATTCTAAGATTTTACAAAGATAGTGTTAGGTCTGATTATTGTTTGGCAAGAGGTAGATGATATTGGCTTAGGAGTTGGTTGTTGAATGGAGAAAAAATTAGATTATGTAGGGAATGTAGTACTGATTTGGATAAAGAAGAATAGAATTGATTATATGTTTTAGATTATGAGAGAGGCTGTTTGTTGTGATATAAAAATAAATTGTGAAGAGAAGATAATAAATGTTCATAGTAAAATTCCCTTATGGTGTTAATTACCACAACCCCCGAAGATAGAACTCGTGAAGTTACAATGTTGATGCAAGAGCTTGACCATGATGATGATGCAGTGTGTTTATGGGGTTGCAAGAAACGTGGAGGTCTACAACTACTGCAGGTAAGACTGTTTTACAAAAATTATGTCTATTGACCACTACATTGCAAAGAAAACAAAACTATTCAAAAAACAAAATAACAATTAACCATTTGCTATATATATTAATTTTTACCTCACTGTGTTTGCTCTGGTCTTACATACACACCAGCTTTCTGTCTACTCATACATTCACACACAACCATACCTGCCTTTGGGAACAAACACAACCTCTTTATTTATTCCCAAAAGCACATTCTCGACATGTACACTCATCCCAAATGAACTTTTTAGTTTACCATTTACGATTTACATGACAAAAAAACCCTAGTCATTCAAGTAAAAAAAATTACTCATTTCATATATACAAAAAACAGCATATCTGTACAGCTTTAAAGGAATTAAGCTATATACCATGACCCATTTTCAAATTCCCAACCCAATCAAAAATTTTAAAAAATAAGGTTGAACAGAACTTTTTTAAAGAGCAAAAGGCCGAAGAATGGCAAAAAAATATTTACAAAATACAAAAATACTAAATCTACGAGTTACAAAAGGCCATGTCCCTAAACGAACAAACAGAAAAATCACACATCCTCCTCCTTGCGGTCATAACCCCAGGACAGGATGGATAGATTAATTCCATTTGATCAAATACATGTATACAATACATTTTTGATATAGGACACTTCAGAAATTACATCTATAAAATAAAAGTACTAATAGGTATATAATACTAATACTATACCTATTTATAACTTATTATAATATCAGATCTTAAGAGATACAATCTTATTGGACAACTATTTACACCTTACTCTATTATCATAATATGAAAATTTAATTCTATAAATACAACAACTTACAGCTAGGTATTACAATTAAAATAGAAAATAAAATATAATTATGGATTTCATCGCTCCTATACACTAAGATATTCAACTACAGAGTAAAAACAATGGCACTGCAGATAAGTTTTCAACATTCTATCAAAAGTAAGCAGTTCATCAGCCGACACATGTTTGTTATCCATGGAGGTGAGGGTGCGTTTTCTCTGTTCCACAAGATACAAGTGATGGTTGCTGGATTGTATCCTGCAATGTGTATGGGACATAGCTTTACCAGTGCGTAAAACCGCTAGGTAGTCGTCTACATGTAGCGATTTTACCACTGCCCTACCTACACCTTTTGCTCTATTGGCTTCCTTACAGTCTAGTGTGCGATAAGTATACATTTTAGAGGCCAAACCTACGAATTCCGTCATTATGGAATCACCGCATTCATCTTTTAAAACGCCCATTTCCTTCTTATTTTGTATGGGCAGTTGAAACACGTTCTCAGCGCTATACGAAGAGGTGTCGAACCAGTCACTATGTTGCCTCATGACGTCATGGGTGTTGCAGTGGCGAATGTGGAGAATAAAAGAGTCCGTATCCATATACAAAAGAGAGACGTCCTTAAATTGTTGTTTGGCAAACTCATAGTGGAATCGATACATGACCGATTTGGAAAAGTCTAAAATGACTTGTCCCAAGTAAATGGGATTTATCCATGGTCACGCTGGTCTTACTCAATTCAATAGTGGCCAAATCCACATCGATAATGTTGATCGATTTAAAATTTGGCTTGGCAATGCACCGCCGGGCACCCACCGCCCGTCCCAGATATTAACAAATCTAATGTCACGGTATTTGCGGACATTTTCCATGGACTTGCCATAGATGCAGTTGTTCATTAATTTAAAAGATCAAACTGCTGTGTTGCCATTTGTCGATGCTCTGTGTTGAGTCGCATGTATGGCTCGAGCCATGCTCTTTGAGAAAAAGAAATACCCCTATGGATTTTCTTCAACACTTAGCCTTGGGGAGGCATTGCACCAACATTTAGATATGTAGCAAATACCGATTTTTGTTGTAAAGTGTGTCCATGAGTTATTCAATTTTCACTTTATTGTCAAGGATGAGGGATATTCAATATCCACTTCTAACACATATCCACGGCCTGTTTCTTGGCTAGCCATGTTCATATCAAATTTTGACACTTGTTTCTCTGTCAGCCAAGCAAAATCCCCATAGGGCAAAGGCTGACTCATGGCGTAGCCATACAAATTATTCACGTCATAGTACATTAAGTACGATTCTGGTTTGTCTGGTGAATAATCAGGCATGTAGACATTGTTCGCTTCGGCATGGCGTTGGTTAAGCGACACAAAGCCGCCGCGAATGCCCTTTTCAAAAAATAGAACCATGTCTAAATCAGTGAGTAAATCAAACTCCACTTGAGTGTATTTCAACGCGGCATCGAACGAGAGTCCAGGACTCGTATAATAGTGAGCCGGGTCAAGACCGTAAATCTGCTGACACAACTCACGGGTTTTTTGAAACACATCGGTGAGCAATAATACATCCAGTTTTAGGTTTATTTATGTATTTAATCGTGTTAGAAACATATATTACAAACAACAAAAGATAATAGAAAAAGGAGAAACAAGACAATTACAATTAAAAAAAAGGATAAAATTAAGAACTGGTACTATAAACATTGTCATTTCTGATAAACATTAAGTTGTTCCACACCAATATGAATTTAATTATATTTGGCCTGACCAGTATGCGGCAAGTTCACAAGCTTCTCAATTACATTCTGGGGAGGGCATGTAGTAGGACACAACCTGCAGACAAGAAGATGGCTCATTGTCTGCTCTTCACCGCAATTACAGGGTGTGGAGTCACAGGCAAATCCCCAATTTTGCATGTTGCTCTTTGTTCTTCCGACTCCTGAGCGCAACCTGTTCAGTGTCTTCCATGTAGGCCAACTTTCTTGGTGACCTGGAGGGAGGCTCTCAGAGGGTATCATCCATCCTGCGAGGTACCTGGATCTGGAACGCCATGAGTCCATTCTGAAGTTCATCGGTGATTCACTAAGGCTTTCTGTTGAATGGAGAAAGCTTTTCCTTGACTTGAGCCTTTGTGTTGCTGGTTAATACCCATATAAAGTATGGGTTGTCAGATTCTGTGCTTTAGATTTCTCCAGTCTGGATGCACTCTCACGACGTATATCTGGAGGAGGAATACCTGCTAGACAGTAGAGTTTTTCAAGTGGTTTAGATCTCAAGCAGCCTGTAATAAGTCTACATGTCTCATTTAAGGCTACATCCACTTGATTAGCATGGCTAGATCGACACCAAACAGGGCAGGCGTATTTTGCAGCTGAATAACAAAGTGCTATAGCTGAAGTTCTTAATATATGAGGATGCGTCCCCCAGGTTGTACCCGATAATTTTCGTAGAATGTTATTCCTTGCAGATACCTTCCGTTTGGTATTCAAGCAGTGTGATCTATAGGGGAGTGCTCGTTCAAGAGTTACACCTAGATATTTGGGAGTGAAGCAGTGTTGTAATTGCTTACCTTCCCGTGACACTTTCAATTTCCTTGCAGCCTGTCTGTTTTTGAGGTGAAAAAAAAACCAACACAGACTTGTGTATTTGATGGATTTGGTTTTAGTTGATTCTGTTGATAATAACAACCAACCTAGGATTTGTAAAGCACGGGATAACTTCTCTTCAACAAGCTCAAACGTTCCCCCTTGAACTGCTAGAGCGACATCATCTGCATAAATAAAGCCCTTTGTCCCCTGCGGACGAGGCTGATCGTTGGTGTAGATGTTGAAAAGTATTATTGCTAGCACACTTCCTTGTGGTAGGCCGTTCTTCAAGTTCTTCCATCTGCTCTTCTGGCCTTGATGTTCCACAAAACACACACAAAGACACTCAATCATTTTGACGAGTTTGTAGTCCCAAGCTAGGCCGTACAATTTGCGAAGCAGTAAACGATGGTTAACTGTATCGTAGGCTGATGTCAGGTCAACAAAAACTACTCCAGTGACTTCGTTTTTTTCAAAACTGTCTTGTATGTACTGTGTGAGGTGCAGTAGTTGGTATGTACAACTTCTCCCTGGCTGAAAGCCGGCTTGTTCTGTTATCAGCAATGGAAGCAAGGAAGCTTGTAGTTTAACGTGACCGTTAATCTTGAGATCATGAGCCTCTGGACCTCCTTTTTTACGTGGAATCCGAACCACGGGACATGGCATTTCACTTCAAAAATCTCACATGCATTGACCGGGAATCGAACCCGGACCGCCTTGGTGAGAGGCATACAGCTAGACCGCTGAGCCACCACGCACAATCTGGTCCCTCACGGGATTTGTAAAAGGATTGTGTGGGGTCATAGGCACACACCACATTAAATCCTATGGCAAAAGGTTCATGTTTTTGAATGGGTGTGGTTGAGCTGATGGTGGGATCTGTTTCACAACCCGCCATGGGTGTGGTGACAGCTTCGAAATGTGCATACACCACTTAGGGAACAGTATCACGCATATGAATGTTCTTGAATTTCAACACAGCCTTGTCCCCTTGTGGCAATATCACCGCTTCCTGAGAAACACAATCTACCCTATGACGTTCCAAAAGTGTAGGGGTGGTAAAATATTGCAAACAACGATCACAAATATGTTTTGCATGTGCATATTTTGACGCTTGACTGCTTAGCAATCTACTCAAATTCTTAATGAGGCAATAGTGATTCGCCTCTCCCTGAGGCAAATATAAAATATGGTGTCGCTTCGGTTCTTTTGGGGCATAAAGAGGACCCACAATCTCATCACCATCAAGGCCATACACCATGAACAAAAGTTTTTATTGTCTTGTTCAAACCTATGGATCTCGGTTATGTCCATAGGGAACGACACACGAGTTAAATTTAAATTTTCATTGAAATGGTTAATTATATCCTTGTACATTCCTGGTCGATAACTGTCACGCTGTGCTGGCTGCAAATACGCTGCAACAGCCCACAAAAAACATTTATCGTCTTTATTTTCAATATTTACCACTGCCTTTTTCAAATCTATTGCTGGTGGTGTTTTAATAAAGCTTGACCCAGCATTGAACGGGTTGAATTGACAAATGTTGATTTGTAGGTGATGAATTTTGTCTAAAGCTAAACCACTGGGTCCTTGTTGCAATTTATCAAATTTTGCTAGCAAGGCATTGACCACATGGCAATGATACACTCGTTCAGATTATCGGATATCAAAAGCTCTCGCATTTTACTCTCAATAAAAATGTTTTTTTTTTTGCTCATCATCCTCCTTTTTATATATGAAATCGCACACGATTTGTGTATTGACCTTTAAAGCCGTATGGGCGTGGTGGCTCAGCGGTCTAGCTGTATGCCTCTCACCAAGGCGGTCCGGGTTCGATTCCCGGTCAATGCATGTGAGATTTTCGAAGTGAAATTCCATGTCCTGTGGTTCGGATTCCACGTATAAAGGAGGTCCCGTGGCTCATGATCTCAAGATTAACGGTCACGTTAAACTACAAGCTTCCTTTCCTTTTTTTTAAGCCGTATGCAACCTTTGCTCTGTACAAATTTGATCTTTAAAAATTTCGAAACAAGATTCGATAAAGTCTTTTGGGATTAAACTCTTACTAACATTATCCACGCGGCCAGAGCAGACACATTTCTTAAAACAGGACTCGAGGGGTTCCCAAGTTAATGAATCGGTAACGGCAAAAGACATGATTTTTATATAAAAAAAACAATCTCACCAAAGTTTTCAGCCCTCGTAGTTCCTCCCCTTTAAACAACCACAACTAACTAACTAAATAACTAACGAACTAACTAACTAAAGTTTTCAGCCGACACTGTTCAGCAATGGTCCCAAACATACAGCAGTGGTTGTAGTGGTCAAGCGTTTTCCAACACACTAAAAAGAAGTAAAATAAACCACCATGAGTAAATCAATGTCAGATAGCACCTTTGTACAACCTAAAACTAAAATAAAATCAAACAGGTTAAAGAAACAAAATCTTCCTGGGTTTTGTAACTTTTTGCCTTCTCTCGTAGGCTCGAGTGGAATGGTTTTCCGTCCTTTTTCTGTCTCTCACTACAGGTATGCAGATTATCTAAAACAAACAAAATAAAAACAATTCATCAATAAAATTGTAAACCAATAATAATTTACACATTTATTAGCCTAAAAAACTAAACAGTGTTAATCTTACACTTACCTGTAAATGTATAATGTATCCAATACGGTTACTGATTGAGTGTTGAGCACACGAATGCAATTACTTTTACACAGATAAGACACAGCCTATGTTTGCACTGCAAAGTTCAAAACAGTCAAGACAGACTATGTATCATAACATGATCAACACTCTATTACACCGCCCTCCTGTCCCAGCCCCTCCCCTCTATCCCTCTCACCGCAGCTGTTAACACCACTCTTGCCCGGCAATTGGCTGTTGCAATGGTAGGGAGAGGAGTTGTAGTCGCTTACTCCGTTATCTCTCTGACGTAGTTGCCAGATTGTTTGACCTTGATCTGCCCTCTATCGCAAGCCAGCGGTGTTGCCATGTGTGGTCCGCACATTCCTGAGATAGCGTTATCAAGTGATGAACGTGGGAGCTGAGCGCGGCTAGCTAGCAAAGCAGGTTTATTCTTATTCATAATGTTGAATTTTGGGCTTATGCCGTGTTTTATTATATTAATATTCGACGCGTTTCGAAAGAAACCATGTCTTTCTTCGTCAGGAATAATCTGGAATACGGCAATGTTGCTAAGAGAAAGCAACGAAGAACATATAGAAGGTGCCCAAAGATGGACGCCATTATAGCCCCATGTTAGGGACAACGGAAAGCAGCAGTGAATTACTTTCTCAGGGTTCTGATAATAGGTATCCAGGATTCACTGAGATTGTAGCCGGTGTCGCGGTTGAAATTATCTGGGTGTTTACGTATTTCAACCGCCTCCCTGATGATTCTGGGACGATATTGCTTTATACGGGCAAGAACATCCACTCCTTGGAACATGACATCATGGCCAGGTGTTAAAGCATGATCGGCAGCAGCTGATTTATCAGGTTGAATGAGCCTGATACATCTATTATGTTCCTTAATGCGAGTGCATATTGTTCTCGAAGTCTGCCCGATGTAAACCTTGCCACAAATACAGGGAACTCTGTAGATACCCGGTTGTTGCAATTTAGGCAAACTGTCCTTAGTTGGTCGCAGGAGTTGCATTATCTTAACAGAAGTTCCACATACAGTCCGTATGTTGTACCGACGTAGGATTTTAGCAATACGATCCGTCGTGTTATGTATGTACGGAAGGTAAGCAGTTCCTCTTACATCTCTTTTCTCAACTGACGTCCTATTATTATTTGTTGGTTTCAGAACCGTAGAAGTCAAAGCCTTGCTATAACCGTTGCTCTCAAAGGTGGTTCGCAGGGTGTTAATTTCTTCTTGTAAATAAGACACTTCACAAATCCTCCTAGCACTGGTAGTTAGAGTTGTAAGGATACCATGTTTCTGGGCAGGGTGATGGTGAGAACTTGCGTGGAGATATCTATTGGTGTGTGTTGGCTTACGAAAAACGCTATGTCCTAAAGATCCATCCTCTTTCTTGGTGACGAGAACATCTAAAAAAGGTATTTTGCCGTCAGATTCCTTTTCCATGGTGAAACAAATAGAAGGGTGCTGGAGATTAAGGTGATCCAGGAAATGGCTAAGATTTTCCTCACCTTCCGTCCAAACAACGAACGTGTCATCCACATAACGCCACCAGATATTCGGTTGGAAAGGAGCCGACGACAAAGCTTTCTCTTCAAAGTTCTCCATGAAGAAATTAGCCACAACAGGAGAGAGAGGACTACCCATGGCCTCACCATCAGTCTGCTCATAAAAATTCCCATTCCATAGAAAGTAGGAGGAGGTCATGCAGTGATAAAAAAAGTCTTGTGATGTCTTCAGGAAAAAAGCCCTTAATGAGAGACATAACACCATCAATAGGTACTCTCGTAAACAGAGACACCACGTCGAGACTCAATAGGATATCACCCGGCTGAAGTGTTATAGCTTTCAACTTTTCCACGAAGTGTGTGAAATCCTTAATGTACGAAGGCGTGTTACCCAGAAGCGGCTGAAGTAGTCTACCTAGGTATTTGGAAAGGGCATATGTAGGAGAACCAATCGTACTAACAATAGGTCTAAGAGGGACATCTTCCTTATGTATTTTAGGAAGACCATAGAGTCTCGGAGGAATAGCATCCCCTGGAAGGAGAGTCTTCGCTGCATCCGCTGGAATAGATGATTGCTTGATTCTTAATTCTTTCGAAACGCGTCGAATATTAATATAATAAAACACGGCATAAGCCCAAAATTCAACATTATGAATAGTAACACGGGCCGTGAAAGTCTAAATGACAAGGTTTATTCTTTTCAGCTTTCAAGTGACAAAACACATGGGGGCTTGCTGGCAGCCTCCAGCTACAAGTGTTAAATCATACATTGCATTTAACCATTCCAAGCTTGCGTTTTCATTCTAAATCTATCTCATCACAGAATTATCATTTGCATTAACACTAATGTCTATCCTTCATACAAATTGCTTGGTCGATCGAACGTTATCGCTTCATATCCTACAACTGTCCGCTGGCCTATGAGCATGCAACCATTTCCCACAGAGCCGTGACACTACATCGACTAGCACGTTAAAGATCCCCTTCAGGGGTAAAAAACTCCTAGCACGCTTGACACATTTTGGAATATTAGCCTGCATCGGTTGGTCATAGGAAATATCGGAAAACGAACCATCTTAAACCGCCCCACCGTTCTGCCGGCCCATCAAAATATCAATTGCTCTATTGGGTTACCACCACCGTGGCCAGCAACAGGCGCGTTTGAGAAACACCTCAGCGGTACCGTCTCTCTGTCTACGACCACTCTTCATGAAAATTTAAAAAAAGGTAAAAATATATTTTTTCAAAATGTATGGCGTTAGGCCCTTTGTGAATTATTTTTTTGAAAATAATAACTACCACATTCGAAAGGGGACACCACCCCGAGTCCTACGAGTCCTCGAACAAGTTCGCGAGATATAACAAAAAGTCTAAAATCATTGTTTTACCCCAAAATAGGTTTTCGCATCTACTCGACACAGGTATCCACAGCAAGAGGGCAATCCGACGAAAAGATGAATCCAAGCACATCGTTCTAGCTTTATTGGTTTCCCAGATATCAGCAAAAATAAAAAATAAAAAAACACTTTTTACCCCAAAAAACTAGTTTCTATTTTTTTTAAATATAATGAGTGGTCCATAGCAAAGCCCCCGTCAGCTCGAGTTCAACGACACCTCATTCGTGAATCTCCGACCATGGGTTCGGGAGATATCGGCTCGTATTGAGAGTTGGGGGGGGGGGGGGGGTGTGTCTAGAAAACCTACAACCCCCAACTAGTTTATTTTTTGTCCTAGAGGCTTGAAACTTGGTTTACAGGAATGAGGGGTAAGGACCTTCGATTTATGTCAAAAAACTTTTTTGTTAACTTCCTAATTTCACTTTCAAAATTGAACGTTTTTGGAAAAATGTAAAAAATATAATATATAAATAATTCATGTTATTTTGGCTAATGCCGTGTGAAATTAAATTAGAACCATACGTTTGGAAGAAACCTTGCCTCCTTTTTCAGTGGAATCAAACTATGTGGCCAAAGAAGGTATATCAATGAGATTACAAAAATTACAAAAAATATAGATAAATCCCTCTGTTCGTCACCAGAGAGCAGCTGCCAGAAATTACTGTATGGACCATGGTAGAACGGCGGACAGAGTAGTAAGTAAGGAGAAGGTAAAGGGGACGGGGTGAAAATATAGAGACTCCTCGAAGAATGAGAATGTCCAAAAGAAAAGGGAGTGGGGGGAGGTGGGAGGGTTAGATGGATATAAGGAAACATAAACAAAAGGGAAGTGTATCTGAACGATACCTAACGTCAGACAGGCAACGGCGAAAAACAGATGAAAACTCCTCCAGTGACGAATAAAGGAGATCAAATCCAGGCTCTGTAGCCATAAAGGAAAAAAAATACAATTTGAAATAGGTGAAGAACAGAGAGACTGGGAGGAACTATCTTCCTAGATCCTTAATAAATGGTAGCCAAGTGTCACTTAGCTGATATCCAGCGTCTCTGTTAAAATTATTGGGATTTTTACAAATTTCAACTGCCTCCCTTATAATTCTAGACCAGTTGTGCTTAACATGAATTACCGTAGAGTGGGGCGAAGTCGATCAAAAATACGTTTTTTTTGACATATTACAGTATGAAGATGACCTAATGCAATTTTGAAAACGCATATATATATATATATGTAATGATGCTTCATCAATCGATTGCTTGCATAACAACATGACAACTTCCATAAATTACGAAGCTATTACTGTTTGAAGTGTGGGGTGAAGTCGATCACAGGTTTATTTCAGCCTAGAAACGACTTCACACATCATATGGGGTGAAATCGATCATCATTTTAGTTTTTTAAATATTTCAATCATGATTTAACATATAGAAATGGCAAAATTATTACATTTTTACTAATAGTTAACCCTAGCGAGCTTATTCTCTAAAGCATACAATATACTTCGTAAAACAAAGATTCCCTATCACTAAAATCTCGATTAATGTTATGTTCATTTCTGCGATAGTCTATGGAAGAGGTAGCGTACTCTTTTAAGCTCTATGACAGCAATTTCATTATTATTTTCTTTGCAAAAACGAATTACATTCAGAGACAAATGGCTTGACAAATTGTATCCAAGCCTTCTTTTCCTCTACATTTCATACATTAGTACGTTTCAGAGGACCCCCCCCCCCCACTCTGAGCACCTAACTAAACCTTCAATCAAACAATTTTCATCAGTGGTAGTCAATGCAAGTTTTCCTCCAAACGTTCAGTGTGTTTTCCTTTGACCCAGTAGTATTGTGTTTACCTTTGACACAATAATTTAGGATAGTATGTCATTCAGAGACTTTTCTGATGCGTATTTTCCCCCTTTTTACTCTTTGCACAGCATTGTTAAAAACTGAACATTATAATATCGTTTCCCAGCAGCGCCTGGCTTCTTCTGGTATATTCGTACCATGATCGACTTCACCCTACCAAATGTAAACATTATAGGTGTTCTGTGGGTATAATACATTATTGCTTGCATGCGGCATAAATTAGGTGTGGTCTAAATGTCAGCACAAGAGCACAACACATCAACTTATCAAATGAAGTCTGTGAAGAAGTTGGGGTACCGATTGAAACCGGTGGATGACTGTTTGTTGACCAAGGTTATGAAAAATATTAAAAATGGACATTGATTGAAAACGTAACCAGACTTAACGTATTATGGTTATAACATACAAATAATATCATATAAATAGCACGGAGCTAAAACATTCCAAAGAAAGTTAAATAGTTACTTTTCCATTTATCCACCAGGTGGTAGCACTGAAATTATATCGAGACGTCACAATGATCGACTTCACCCCACTCTACGGTATTTATATAGTAATCCGGGCCGTGAAAGCCTTAATCTACAAATTAAAAATATAATGTTTTGTTCTAACGGTAAAGAACATAAAGACCGTTCGTTTAAGCCATGGTATAACGTTGTATCATCATTGGTTTTCAAACTATCGCCTACTTTCAAAAACAAAACAAAAATCTTTTTAATATAACGAGTAGTCCATAGGAAAGAGGGCGTCACCCCAAGTCCTACGACACCTCGTTCGTGAAACTCCGACCATGGGTTCGCGAGATATCGGCTTAAAGGTTGATACGAGGAGGGATCAAAAATTTGTGCGTTAGAACCGGCGGAGGTACTACTAGTTAGATACTGGCGCCCAATTTTAAACCGTTCATCCTCGAGATTCCGAGAATCTCGTCCTACAATGCTTTGTTGTAGGATTTGTATGTAACTAGGTAGTAGTACTATCGTATTTTTATAAATATCTTGTATCGAGAGGTTCAGGGGCGTATATAAAGGGGGTGATGAGGGGGCTCCAGCCCCCCCCCCCCTCCGAAAAAGGCCAATAAAATTAAGAAAGTGCTGCTTTGGTAAATTGTAAATTTGGTTGTACCCTAATCTTAACTTATCGGCTAAATTATAAACAATATTAAAATTGAAATTACACTAACTAGTGGTGTAGTGGGTAGCATTCTTCACTGCCGCCCCGGAGATACGAATTTGATTCCCGGCTCTGCCAAGAAATTTTAATTCAAGTCTGAGGCTGGAACGGGGTGCACTCAGCCTTGTAGGGGTAAAGCTGTGAATTCCACAGTATGTTTTTTGAGAAATACTTGTGTTATGTCGTGGGAGGTACAAGATAAATAACATACACTTGTCAATATAACACAACGGTTTATTAAACACTAGTCGATACACAATGTAAACTAACTTGTGAGGAACTATCGTCTACAGTCCGCGGGTGCATATATACATAGTAGCTGGAAAGTTCCAGAATCGAATGTTCCAGATTGGAATGTTCTGGGTATAGTGACTAGAATGTTCGTGTTAACTCAAGTAGCCTCAATACACAATACTGACTGGAATGTTCATGTTAACATAGCACTTTCTAGAATGTTCATGTAAATACACAACATTTCCTCCCTCTTTTAAATGGATGATTTAGGAATCAGGAGAGAATCTCAACGGTGGTCACTGCTGGCGAGTACTCCTGCGGGGAATAAAAGAGGTCTGGGAAATAGGTGATGTCCTGTTTACAGGTGTAGCTGGTGGTGTTTGGACTGTTGCTGGTGTCTCGGTGAAGCAAACTCGTCTCAGGCTCGGTGGCTTGGTCGGTTGTGCGATGGCTTCGTCGGTGGTGAGGTGACTCCGTCGGTTGTGCGGTGGCTTGGATGGTTGCACGGTGAATTGGTCGGTTGCACGATGACTTGGTTGGATGCACGGTGACCTTGTCGGTGGCACGGTGACCTTGTCGGTTGCATGGTGATTTGATCGGTTGCACGATGACTTGGTCGGTTGTGCGGTGACCTCGACGTGGCCTGGTCAAGTTGAGTCTCGTCCGGAGATGAGGGTACCTTTGCTCCGTTGCTGTCATCGTTCGACTGGCGTAAGCGATTGGACGTTCTTGCCCCTTGCTGCACTGGTGTGACAATACTGCGCCCAGCCCGGTCTTGCTGGCGTCCGTGGCCAACAGGAGTGGTAACGCTGGGTCATACTGCATGAGTACCTGGGGCGAGGTTAGGGCGTTCTTGATGTCTTTGTATGCCCTGTCGCCTTCTGGTGTCCAGATGAGAGGGTCCTTGAGCAGCATGTCTCTGGGTGGTCTGTCTTTGGTGGACAAATCGAGGATGAACGAACTGTATTAGGTTGCTTTACCAAGAAACAGTTGGAGTTCTTCTGGTGTAGTTGGTTTCGGTGCATCACGTACAGCTCGGATGTGTGCATCCGACTTGTGGATGCCTGACGCATCGATTTTGTGGCCAAGGGATTCCAGAGAAGTTTGAGCGAAAACGGATTTGGCTCGGTTGAGCTTGAGGTTGTGTTGCCGAAACCGTTCCAGAGTGGTGCTGAGGGCCTGCATCAAATTTTCAAAGCTATCAGCAAAAACTATACTGTCATCGAAAAAACTTACGACGTTTGGGAGACCATGCAGGACAGTGGCCATTCGCCGCTGCCAGATAGCGGGGATGTTAGCTGCTCCATATACTGCTCGCGTTGGGCGGATCAGACCGTGAGTTAGCGTGTTAAGCGTGAGAGCATGGCTGAACTCGTCGTCGACCTCGAGATGAGTGTACGCGTCGGTGATATCCAGATGGCAGAAGAGAGTGGCGCCGCGCATTCGGTTGAACAGATGTTCCACCTTGGGAATCGGATGTTCATCGATAATGATCCGCGGGTTGAGAGTAGGCTTGTAGTTGCCTGTGATCCTCAGTTTGCCGTTCTTCTTGGCGACGACGTGCGTTGTCGATGCCCACTCAGAGTAGTCCACTCTTTTGTAGAAGCCAGATGCAATTTTCTTGTCGATTTCCTTGGCATAGGCATCGCGGAGGGCAACTGGTACGTCTCGAGCTCTGGCGAAAACAGGTGTGGCTCCAGCCTTCAGGTGCATCTTCACTGGGGGACCTGAGATTTTCCCGGGGGTGTCGCTGAACACATCCTGGTAGCGAGATAGAATGTTGTCGAGCTGCTTCTGTTGTTCCAAGGTCAGAGCCTGCTTGTCTGAGAGCTTGTGGATTGGGTCGGGTTTTGCGAAGAGGTGACCAAAGTCGATCTCCCGTACAAACTCTGAAATCCACTCTCGGCCAAAGAGCGATTCGGCTTCATCGTTAACCACGTAGATATTCAGGTTCCTGGTTGTGGTTCCGATGGTGGTGCACACTGACGTTTTGCCAATGCATTTAATCGGATGTCCAGTGTAACTGACGTAGTTACGATCGTTTCTCTGCAACACAAAACCTGGTTTGATCATACTCAGCTTTGATTTGCTCATGGTTGAGCAGGGGGCGCCGGTGTCAGGTTCCATTTTGACGGTGGTTCCCTCTATGTTGACATCAACCCGTGGATTAAGTGCTGCGTTGACCGATCCGATGACCTCGATTTTGCTGAGGTAGTCCACAACGTCGAGGTTTTCTGCTGGAAGCTCTTCTTTGGTCACATGGTTTGTTGTTCGATGTTTCCTCGATTTCGATCGGCAAACTTTCCTGATGTGACCTTTCTTGCCACACTTCAGGCACTCTGCGTTCAGTAACCTACACTGACTACGAGGGTGAGCTTCACCGCACCCTGCACATGTTGATTGGTTGTCCTGGGATGCACTCTGGTTTGCCTGGTGTGGCCATTGGTGCTGTCTGGTTAGGTTGTAAGACCCTTGAATTCGATGAGCTGACTTGCTGCGTGGCGGCTGCTTGTTGATGTTCTTCCTGGACAGAGGCTTATCGTTTCAAATCCGATTGGTTGATTCAGACTTAGCGGCAGCTGTTTTGACCTCGTCGGTGGTAATGCGAGTAGCTTCGAGTGCGTGCGCGATTTCATATGCTGCGGTGAATTTCTCTGGTTGTTTTGCAATAATCTCGTCGCACATTTCTCGTGATTCCAAACCTGCGAGCATTTGTTCAATTAACATGCGATCAAGAAATGTGCCATACTCACAAAACGTTGCAGCCTGCCGCAGTCTTAAGGTGAAGCTAACGATGGTTTCTCCTTGCTTCTGCATTACACTGCGAAATTTGATGCTCTCAGCAAACTTGTTGCGTGTGGCGTCAAAGTGGCCTTTCAGCTTAGATTGAATCTCGTTGTATGACAGAGTTTCTGGATCATTAGGACTCACCAGGATATTCAGGGCATCATTGAGATCAGATCCCATGTAAACCCGTGCAAAGTTTGCATGCTGTTCCGCGGTTACCTTGCTGAGGTTGAGCGCTCAGGTAAAGCGAGTGAAGTAGTCGGCTACAGTCGTTCCGTCGGTAGTGCGATACGGTTGCATTATGAACTTTGGCGGTCGAGGTTCTGATGACGTTGTTGACCCTATTGTCTGTCGGATAGCGTCGGCGATCATTGCCGAGAATTGTTGGAGTTGTTCAGTGGTGAACCGTTTTTATCAGGTTCATTATTTTTTGTCATATTATTATTATTATTATTATTATTATTATCATCATTTCCTTCATGTCGCATTATTGTGACATACGTTTCTCTGTCTCACCTACTGCGTTCAAACTTTGTAATTCTGCGTAAATGTTTCACCAGATGGTGAAACTTTTCACCCCTACTGACACAGTTTTACCATTGGTTGAAGCATAACTTGTTGCTAAGCTTTGCTTCTCCCATTGGCCCCCTTTATGTTCTGGAGAGGGGGTGTTTCTACGACTTATTTTTCTCGAGCGCGTTACTGCGTTCCTTTAGAGAAGGTTGCTTCCTTCCAATTTGAGCCGTCAGATAGACGGACGTGTGTGCACGTGTCAGGCCTTTGCCCGCACCCAGAAAGCAACTAAGCGTAAGTACGATTCGATCACTTTATTTATCTGGCATGCTATCATGTTTGAATTTCAGTTTATCCATTTTTTTATTTTATTTTTGTGTCTCCTTTGATTCACTTACAATTTCCCTTTCTTATGATGATGTGAATTCGATCCATGAACCCAAGTCCCTTCACCTTTGTTTACGTTAGTTTAGCGAAGCCTCTGTGTTTATTTGTCATCCCTACCTTTCATGTAATCGGTTTTATTTTTACTCAAATCTCTCAGGTCTGAAATATATGCTATTTTTCTGCGAGGCTTTCTAGCGCTCTGTATTACGTCACAAATTGATGTGCACTCTTTCGAGGCATCTTTCATTTAATTGTCGTATCAGAGTTTGTTTTTTTGGGTCAAGGTATCATTGGAGTAACGGAGCCATGTTTCATTTCGCCTCCTAAGTTGATCCTTCCCTCTGTTTTAGGAAAAGTGTGTGAGCGATGGTCTTTGTGTTAGTCACTGTCCATTCGCCATGCCTTAATTCCTTTGTTTCTTCGTATGTCGTTATATTTAGACATTACTACCTCTATGTAAGCCTATATTTTTCCCACAAAGCATATTTCTTAGCTGATTGATTTTTTTTCTTTCATTGTCCTGTCCCGGTAATGTCAATTAATTTAATGTAATGCTCATTTTCCTTTATTTTATGTGTCAATTTTGTGTTGCTTCCTCTGGCTTCGTTATATTACGTAACTCCGTGTCATCCCCCCCTACCCCCGTTTCCTACATACGCACTCCTCCCATCCCCACCACTTTCACCCCCTACCCCATGATTTCACAACATCATGAGCGTTTTAGTACTGTTCTTGGCGCGGGGCATTCTAGTCCAGGTCATCCTCGTAAGTAGAGGTGTTTTCTTATTCGACTCGTCCATACTCTCTATCTTTTTTTTCTTTTTTTTTGTATTTTAAATTTTGGTTATCGAGTCGCGCTTACGGTTTAGTTGCACATTGATTGTAAGTACATTTTAATTAATCTTGTTTCATCTTTGTTAGTGCTTAAGTTCATTTATACACTTTTCTCTTGATATTGTTTTTGTGTACCCCTTTCTTAGGTACCATCTTTAATTTTAATTTTATTTTGTTTGTTATTAAGTGATTTTAATACCTCTTCAAGTTTACCTTTCATTTTGTGTTTAAATTAATCCTTACTCTTATGCGCACCTGTTTTAGTTTGTTTTAAATACATTAGTAAGTAGTTCACTTTGGTTTCGTCCTCTTTCATTTGTAATTTTAAGTTCCCTCATCTCTCGTTCGATTTCGTCGGTCTTGGCTTCGTACTGTAACGCAGTCACGACCTACACGCTTCTGGGTTCTTCGATCAATCAGATAAATTTAATTCCGCTTTTGATTTGTTTTAAACAATTCATTCGTTTCCTTTTTTTGGAAAGTATCTTTCTTTCGATCCGGAATCTTGGGCCCAGCACGCATCGAAAGAGACATCCTTTCCCCGCTCCTTAGCGATCCTGTTTAAGTTGTTGTTTTCGCTTCCACTGTATTCCTCATGCCTCTGCTATTTTGTTTAACGTAAAAAATCAAGCGGTGCAGTGGTTAAGTCCGGCATGGTGAAGATGAGTGGAGAACAGTATTTCTAACACGCACTTGCGATGAACTTAGTTCGGTGCACACACTTGCGTTGAGGTTAGAAAGTTCACTCGGTTTAGTTTCCAACACGCACTGCGATGTATTGTATTGTATTGTAATTTTTATTCATCCATTCAATCATATAATGCACATTGTACAATGATATAGGACACGTCAATTCACAAAATATACTAATACTAATTTACAATCACAATAATAATATAGGCCTACACAAGGATAACCTTACATCATTTAGTCCTATGAATACATAACTATTGATATTCTAAAAACTCTTTAACTGAGTAGAAGCAGTGCTCCAGCAAGAACTCTTTAGTTTTTATTTTGAACTTTATGTAATTTGCTGTACTTTTAATATTATTTGGCAAATGATTATATAGCGTTATAGCTGCATGGAATACACCATTTTTACATAGTGTTGTATTTGCAGCATGTACATGAAGATTGTTCTTTTGTCTGGTCTGGTAGTTATGTATATTTGAATTCATCTCAAAGATATCCTCATTTCCTAAGCTTTGTTTGACAAATAATAGAAGTTCAAAGATGTAAATACATGGCAAAGGTAAAATTTTCAGTTGTTTAAACAGAGGCTTACATGTATGCAATCTAGTAGTTCCTTTCATTGTTCTAATTATTCTTTTCTGGATAATAAAGATTTGGTGAGCAGCAGGTGAATTTCCCCAAAATATGATTCCATATTTCATAAGCGAATAGCAATAAGCAAAATAAGTACTAAGAACAGTTCTCCAGCTAGTCGATTGTCTTAATACTCTTAATGCATAACAACTTGAGCTTAGTTTCTTGGCAAGTTTAGTGGTATGAGAGTTCCATTTTAGGTCATCCTGCAACCAAAGGCCTAAGAATTTAGTAGAAGAGGCGTTACCAATTTTAAGGTCATTTTAGATTATGGAGGGAGAATTAATACTTTTATTCTGAGCTGTGTGAAAGTTAAGAGCCACTGTTTTACTAGTGTTGATAAGGAATCCATTATTGTTGAACCATAAGGACAGCTGACCTGTTACTTCCTCTACTGATTTTTGAAGTTCAGTGTCATTTTCACCCCTCATCAAAACACTTGTATCATCTGCGAATAGTCCAGTTTTAAATGCAGGTATCTGAGATGGCAAGTCATTTACGTAAAGGAGAAAAAGTAGTGGCCCTAAAACGGACCCCTGCGGAATGCCATACTTCAAAAACATAGGATCTGAGTGGTAATAATTAAATATGTTTGTGGTATTTTCCAAACTTTTTTGTTCGACGATCTGTTGGCGATTATTTAAATATGACTGAAACCACTTACTAGCGATACCCCTGTTACCATATTGATGGAGTTTATCAATTGGTATCTGATGATTTATCACATCAAAAGCTTTAGACAGGTCCAAAAACAGGCCACATACTCTCTTCCTTTCATCAAGTGACTCAAAAGCAGGATTTAAAAATTCATAAATTGCTGACATTGTTGATTTTCTTTTTCTAAAGCCATGTTGAGAGTCAGTTAACAATTTATATTTGTTTATGAAGCTAATTAGACGGTTGTACATTATCTTCTCTAAATTTTTTGAAAATATCGACAATAAAGAAATAGGTCTATAATTGGTTACGTTTTCTCTATCTCCCCCTTTAAATAATGGAATTACTTTTGCAATTTTAAAGATATCTGGAAATATTCCTGACATGAGAGATTGGTTACAGAGGTATGTTAAGGGGGTAATTATATTTTGGATACATTTTAATTAGTATATCAGGAATGTTATCAACTCCTGAGCAATGTTTATTCTGTAGGTTCTTTACAATATTGAGGCTTTCTGCTTCTGTAACATTTTCAACAAACATTAATTTTCCATTAAATGTTATATTCGCGAGTGTTGATTTTATTGCTTGTATATTGTTTACATTTAGTAGTTTTTCAGCTATGGTAGCAAAATGCTCATTAAAAATTCTTGAGACATTTTGTGGGTCATTGATCTTCTTGGAGTCTTCTGATAACGTTATGTTATTTACTGCCGGTTTTGTTTGCCTGGTTTCATTTTTTATGATATTCCACATAGCCTTAGTTTTATTTTTAGATTCCAGGATATAATTATCATTTGACATTCTCTTTGCTAATTTTATAAGTAAGTAAGTTAAGTATGGTCTTATAGGTCTTGAAATACATGTTAAATTCATTGGAGGTTTCGTGCGTACTTTGAAAATCGTGGAGGAAACGCTTTCTTTTGCATGAAGTAATTATTCCAAGAGTAAGCCATTGTTTTGACGGAGAAGAGACTTTCAGTCTGATACTCTTCAAAGGAAATACAATATCAAAATAATACAGGAAAATATTAATGAATTCCTGGAATTTTTTGTTTGTATCTATTGACTTGTACACACCTTCCCAAGTTTCTCCTTTTAACAAGTTGTTGAAATAGTTTATATTGTGCTGACTAAAGCTTCGACATTTATCAAACTGAGCATTGTAAACTGGGTTTGAAATATTTAGAGTTATTATTTGAGCTCGGTGGTCACTGACACCTGTGTTGATTACTTCGAGAGAGTTGCAGTTCACATTGTCATTAATTATTATCTGGTCAAGTGTGGTTGCACTAGTTTTTGTTATTCTTGTGGGTACTGTTACTGTGTGAATTAGAATTTAGCAATTCCCTTCTCTCCGTACTTTCCTCTAAAAAGTTAATATTGAAATCTCCACAAAGAACTATTTTTTTAATTAAATTTATTTTATTTATTATCACTTCTAGTTTATTCAGAAATAACTTTGCACTATTTCCTGGTGAACGATATATACAGATGAGAATTAAATTTCCCTTTGGGATAGAAATAGCTGTTGCCTCAAAATTTTTATCTATGCATAAGTCATCGGGAATTGGTATAGGCTTAAATTCTATGTTTCCTTTGATATAGATACATACACCTCCATGCTCTGATGTTGATCTACAGTAGTAGCTAGCTAAAGTAAACCCTGGTATGACAGCATGATTGATTTGTTCAGGTTTCATCCAGTGTTCAGACAAGCACAGGATGTGGATATCTTTGAGTGATGTTTGTAGAAGCATATCGATATGAACTAGTTTATTATTAAGTGACTGTACATTTTGGTGAAATATTCTGATTGAGGAACTCTGTGCATTTGTACTGTTGTTAAGCTTGGGGATTATAGTTCTTGCAGGAGCACTTACCTCTGTTCTAAAAAACTCTCGCCACCAAGTGAATTCACTGATTCTACAGTAGTCGGACTTGCAGTATGCGGTAGTGGGATGACTGGTCCATGGGAGTGGAACTTTTTGTTGATTTCCTCCGCTACTTGTGAACAGATCTGTTGCTTTCCTTTGGAGTTTAAGTGAAGACCATGTCGGGTAAACAGTTCTCTTGGTACATCAATATCAAGAAAGTGAACATGCTGATATAGTCTGGATAGTGCTCTAAGCTTTTTGTTCGTCCTCTTTACCTCCTTGTTGACACACGATTCTTCCATTAGATCATGTCTGAGTGGGATGCCTAAGAGTATAACGTTTGTACCTGAAAGTAGTGGGAGCTTATCTTTGTAGGTTTGTATTGCACCATTCGCTTCGTTTTTCGCTACATCGTTCGTACCCCCCCCCCCCCCCCCAAAAAAACAACATAATCTTCATGAGTAAGGTTTCTGCATATTTCAACACAATTTTCCAGAACATTTTTAACTCTAGCGCCTGGTTTGGTGACGCTACTTACCGCAAAGTCCCTTGATACTTTTAAATTGAGCTCTTCTGAACATCCTTTCCCATGACTGTCACTGAGGAGGAGTACTTTCCTTTTTGAGGTTATGTACGTGGCTGACTTCCGCACTTTTTCCGGCTTACAGTTTGTTGATGCCCTTGTATGTGGTGTTTCTTCTGAGACGGATTGAGTTTCAGTAAGAACATCGTACATATTTTTTGTGGGAACAGCTTGGCTAACTGTTTCCCGCACACGTGGTTTAGGCCTACATTGGCGTCCGCGATTTGCCACCACCACATTCCACGAGTCCGGCGATGACGGGGGATTGTTGCGGTCGTTTACGTTATGTCTGAGTACACTGTTTTCGGCTTTTAATTTAGATAGTTCTTCTTGGGTGTGCTTAAGGTCCCTATTCAAAATGTCGATGATTAACTGTAGAGATTTCACACTCTCACTCGATGCCTTCCCACACAGCGTGCACAGTATATCACTCGTATTTACACCTAAATGTACCTCTGATGGTTTACTATCAATGTCACACTTACTAGGTGTCTTCCTACACGATATTTTATCACTGGCGTTAATTACGGAACTGTCCTCGTCTACATTTTCGATATCTTTAAGAGAGCGGTATACTTTGTCTACATACGTCGTTCGGTGCAACACTTGCGTTGAGGTTAGAAAGTAACTTGGTTTCACAACGTTATTTATCTTATCCCACTTCTGGCACCACTGTTATGTCGTGGGAGATACAAGATAAATAACATACACTTGTTAATATAACACATCGGTTTATTAAACACTAGTCGATACACAACGATACACAATGTGAACTAACTTGAGCGGAACTATCGTCTACAGTCCGCGGGTGCATATATACATAGTAGCTGGAAAGTTCCAGAATCGAATGTTCCAGATTGGAATGTTCTGGGTATAGTGACTAGAATGTTCGTGTTAACTCAAGTAGCCTAAATACACAACACTGACTAGAATGTTCATGTTAACATAGCTCTTTCTAGAATGTTCATGTAAATACACAACAACTTGTAAAAAAAACTGTTTACCTTCCTGCTTAGTAAATTGACAAATATTTAGATATTTGCCATTCATACTCCATAGATCATAATTGAAAGTTCATTATGTATAACATTTTATTTGTGTGTTGTGTTGTATTTTACAACTTTTTTGTATTGCCAGTAATAATTGTAGGCTATATAAACTTTGAATCTCATCTAAAATAATTACACAAAGTTATAGGCTCTAAGGTATTGGCTGATATCTCTGGGTATTTTGCGGCGACATCCCCTGAGAATACTCACAATTTCCCAGGATAGTCAGCCACCCCGATTTTTTAATCTATATACGCCCCTGGAGAGGTTCCTAACTAACAATCTAGCAGGGTATTGTTGGGTTATCTAGCTGGGTATCAGCGTCCCTTGCGATCCTTTCCATCCTTCGGATAATAGGTGGTGGTTACGTGAATTTCGGGTACAGTGCCATTAAGATATGGTACTGTTTAAATACCACCTTACAAGCTGTTCTTTTGCACCGCTTGGATGCCATTTAATTACCACCTTAGAAGTTGTTCTTTATTTGCCACCTTATTTCCCCATAGTATCATTTTGATACCACCTTAGAAATTGTTCTTAATTTGCCATCTTAGTTCCCCTTAGTACTATTTAGATGCTACTTAATCTCCCCCCACCCCAACTACCCTCTTTGAAGTTGTTCTTTATTTGCCACCTTATTTCTCCCTCTGAGTACGGTACCACTTAAATACAGGTACCACCTTAGAAGTTGTTCTTAATATGGCATTTTATTTCCCCTTAGCATCACTCAGATGCCACTTAAATACCATATTAGAAGTTGTTCTTAGTTTGAAATTTTGATTTCCTCTTAGTGTCACTTAAATACCGCCTTCGAATTTGCAAATTTCCACCATGGAGGAAAGAATAAGAGGAGATGCCCTGAGCTCGTATGAGTGATGTCAAGCGCTGCAACCAAAGTGGGCGTAACCTTAACTCGTATTTGGTGTTCTGTGACTTGCATGAGGCATTGTGCATGGCTAAACCTTATTTTGGCCCTGGTTTTTATCGCGCTCCGGTCAGGCCCGAGAAGGGGGGGGGGGGCAGGCAGGGCTGGTGCCCCGGGACCCGACCCACCCAGGGGGGGGCGGCGTCCAAGGAGGATGGACCTTCGGGCATTGATTTATTATTGCCTGTATGACGTGACTTGAATTTGCTACTGGCAATCATTTAGTGAATGCAATGTACTGTCTGTGAACAATGTTACAAGGATTAAAAACGTATTCTGTCAAGTGGACAATATTTTCTTTTACAAGCGGTTGTGGGAAGAACAATTGTCTCAAAGTAGTCAACTTAGGCGATGGGGCTTCGCTCAGAATTTACCTGAAGACAGAGAGACCATTTCATTATTCTAAATGTAGCTTATTCGGCTTATACACCAATCCTTCAAATAACTTCCTCATCCCTTCACTTATTTCGCCAACGCCACGAGAGCCTGTGTTGCCCTGGTGTGTTTGGTCAGCTAGCTCAAGAGTTTCAAGTTTGGTGCGTCACGTTGAGCTTACGTTAGATATTTAGAGGTGTTAGTGTCTGAAATGAATATATTGCCAAGCTAGACGTATCGAATGCCGTGCAGGCAGGTAAGTAAAATAAATTTTAAAGTATCGAAGGAAGAAAGGAAGGAAGATTGTAGTTTTACGTGACCGTGAATCTTGTGATTATGATCCACGGGACCTCCTTTTTACGTGGAATCCGAACCACAGGACATGGCATTTCACTTTTTTTTTTTTTTTAAATTTTAAAGTATCGTCAACACAGTAATTCACTTTATAGTTATTGTTGATTTAAGGGCGAAACAGCGAAATCATCTTCTCCTAGTAACTTAATTCACTTTCGCAACTCTGATCTGCAGACTTGCTGTAGACTCCCATCACGGTTATTGGTGAGCTACACCGCAGGGTCATACTTGAAGGTGCGAGAGCTTTTACTTCAATATCGGAGATTCTTTTCTATAGCCACTAAATGTCAATGGTCACCAAATTTTTACTCTAAAATATCACAAAAATAATCACCCAAATGGCCTATAACTCAATAATTTGGACCTAATTTTTGCAAAATTTTCCGGAGGAGGACTCCCGGACCCCACTCTGAGCTTGGTGATATTCCATATCCCCAGATCCCCGTGTGCTCGCTCTCCTATAATCTTGGCTTAAATCCACCACCGATGGTCACCAGGTCATAGATAGGATTGGGGATTTTAAGGAGAACCTGGCTCTAGTTTTGCTTACTGCAAATACAATATCAAATTATAACAACTCCACTGACTGCAAATTATAAAATATAGTTCTAATTTACATTTTCTTCTTTTGTGAAAACAATCACTGATCAGCTGCAATCTACTGATAGCATATAATAAATAACTTGACTCACGTATTAGTATGCTTGTGGTTTATTATGAAAATATGTTTTGCTTTGTTTAATGTACAATATTATGTGATCGCCGTTCAACCAAAACACTTATCAGTGTTTAGACTTAGACCCAAGGATGTGACTCTTCAAGGTCAGCAAGTTTTAAGAATGTCAACATAAAAATCCTATATGTAAAACGTATTTTAAAATACGTCTTGACTTTGTGTAAAAATCATGTTTTCATTATGAAAAGAGATTACGTCATATGTCACAGAGGCTCGTACCACTGCACAGTGTACAGTATAGCATTTCCACCTCTGTTCAGTGAACTGAACTGTTGATTAATTTTTGGGTCTTAGGACGTCGTGGTCATCAGTCCTTTCTACTTACTGTGCGTGTAGAACTCTGTCTGACTATCTGAAGTTGATCATATATTTTTGATTAATTTGGAATAGGATTGGGGAGAAAATGAATGTACGATGGTGCAACTACAGCCTTTGGCTATAGTGTCAAAACGATGAATCATGGAAAATAAGCTTAGAATCACCGACGGTGAAATTCGAACCCACCTGTTCCGGTTCATGGACAACAGCTTTTTTGAATGTGATTTTTTTTTTCAAGTTAAATACTGTAAAAGCGTTGAAATTACGGTCCGGTAAATGCATTTCTTTTTCAAATGTGTGTACAACAAACGAGCATATTACTTTTACGAGTATCACTGACGTTCTAAAATTATATCAAAGAGGATCTGCAGAACTTTAAATCTTAACACTGTGCATGCTTAGATTGTTACCTCATCGGGACAAATTTAGATCTGTCAAACGCCAAAACTAAACAGTATAGTGGATTTAATGAAAAATATTACCTACTTTTTTATGGCTTTACTAGTGATTTTTTTTTTGTTAATTGAAAATAATGCATTGGCACACGCTTGTTAGGTATAAACATTGAATATGCAAATAATGTTGCATGCATTCCTCCAGTTTCACAGTTGTAAATTATATAAAACAGCATTAACTTATATATATTGATAGTAATTCACGCGATGCTTATGATAATAAATACGGTATAGCCTAGATTTAGTGGAATATATAATTGAAAATATTATTAATACAGTATGATATAGAGTATGTATTGCAGCCAATGGTCATATCAAGACATTTCAATTGAACGCCCGTAGGCTCCACAACAAGTTCAATTTCAAGTAGTTCCAACTTTGGCTACTAGACGCCACTGTCACTGACACCCAGAACGTTTCTAATCAAATAACCTACAAATTTTGGCTACACACTACCAATTGTAGTGGTAGGTTCTTTTACATGCCATAAATCTAAGACATGGGCCCTCTGGCTTTACTTCCCCTCCAAATCAAGGCATATTGAAGGATTTTAATGCTCTAAAATAATCCAACGACTTCGGCCGGACTTAACCCACGATCTTGAGCATAGCAGCTCAGCATGCTACAATTATTATCATTATTGCTTGCTGGTTTTTTATGTTCTTGTAATTGATTTCGTGTTTCGAGGATTATAAATAAATTTTACAGAGTTTGGATATAGAGGGGGGCCCGGGAGATTCCAGCCCCAGGGCCCGCCGCCGCTCTCCACGGCCCTGGCTCCGGTTATGCAACTTTGGAAACGTAATAACAGTAGTGATAAGTTATTAAAAAAAAACTCTTTATTTCTAATCTCAGCATGTGAGATTACCCTATATACCCTATATACGAAAAAAAAATATCCTCTGGAAATCCCAAATTATCAAACGGCTGTCGGTCAATAATTACGGTAGGCCTACGCAATTAATCAATTCGAGGCTAATCGTACGGTACGTAGGCCTATAGGCTATACCGTATTTTTGTGCAAATATGCGTCCTTTATTAATTGTTCTGTTTATTAATTTGGAGGTCCGTATTCTTGAATATCAAAATGTGTATGACCAATGAGTGAAAGTGGCTGTGCTCGAAATTAGGCCTAAACACTGACGAATGCCTCAACAGCAATAAGAACATAAAACTCAATTTGGTGTAAATACCGTTCCTTCTTTGGTATAACTCGCATCTTCAGACACCTGTATTCAATTTAATCAGTGTTTCAGCGTATTATTACGTTTTGCCGCGTATTCCTTACAAAACTAGCCTCTAAAATGTGCTCTCATATTTATATTTAAATTGGCTTTTAAAACGATAACGCAGCTTATTTGTGCCAAGTACCGTGATGTACAGAGTGTATTCTGCCTATCCAAGAAAAAATCTTGACTTGTCATTGCAGTTTTATGTCACAAAAATCCATTACTAGTTGGAGTGGTTTACGGCTTTAAGCATAGGGACAGCCATTTTCTTGCAACCAAAGTGGGCGAGCCGTTTGGCTCCAGCAGCTTGCGCTAGGCAGCGCAGCGAAGGCATCTCCTCCCTTTCTTTCCTCCATGATTTCCACTCTTTGGTACACCTTAGAAGGTTTTTTACTCCACCTTATTTTCCCCTCGGTACCACTTAAATACCACTTTAGAAGTTTCTTTAATTTGCCATCTTATTTCTCCTTAGAGACACCTAAATCTTACATTAGAAGTTTTTCCCAATTTTCCAGCTTAAGTATTTACCTTACTGCCACCTAAACCCTTGTGTGCCACTTTATTGCCCCCTATGTCCTTCGCTGGCACTTTTTTTTTTTTTTTTTTTTTTTTAGAAATAATAATTTATTGCAACCAAATGGTCATAATATAAATATTTCAATACACTCAGATATACATCAAATATAATGATGCCGTTAATGTTTGGAGACATTGTCACTTATTGACACAGTTGTGTCAAGATTCCTTGTCTACTAGCACATTTTTAATGCTAGGTGGATTAAATTAAAATAATGGATTTGAATGAGTGTTTTCCGATAATCTCTTGGGGGAGGGGCACAGACTGCTCCAGAAATCATTATCTTAATTGGCAACTCAAACTAACACTTGGGGCGCTGCGGTCGGTCTGGATAAGTAGGGTTTAAAATACTCAATAACACGCGTTTGATATGGAACACTTTTTATTTTTCGGTTATAATCAGTAAATGTGGTCTCTAAAGTAATGACAGTGTTATTTTTAATTGTATATATGTATAACTGTGCGATACACGTGATCTAATTTGTGTGTTCCACTGGATTTTTTGGTGTCATTTGCATATTATCAAGCATCAGTTTTTATGGTTGATGTAGATCAGCTGATTCAAATTTACACAGGGCTACACTTCGGACATTATTTCGGTACTATTATGCGCAATATAATGTAAATGTCGATCCTGAGTCAACGCCGAGGACATTCAAATAGAGAAATACGGTACATAAACAAATAAATAACACACCGAAGCTGTGCTACTTTTATCATTCCGAGACTAGCATCCACGCAAACCAGACGCCACTGTTCCAAGCTCCGACTTATATCGTGAATTGATGTCAAACTGATGATCCGCCAGCCTTTCCGCCAAGCCTATACCTCGTAATAGCTAAGTTCTTCGATATTCGAACTATTCCACTACGAGTCATATAGGCCTAATTTGCCTCCCCGTGGGCACTGTAGAATGAGTGATTCCGCCCTTTTAACCATCCAAATCAAGCAATTACTGTCGCCCCACGAGTTTTAATACATGTTAAACTCATCCCTTCTCCCTACCAAGCAGCCAATAATTAATTATTTAATTAATTATTCAAGTAACTTCAATCTTACCAGCGCGCCCATCGTAACAGCTGTTTTTAAACTGAATAACCTTCGCTGGCTTTACGTCGCAAGTCTTCTGTCTGTCTACCTCGACAAGTGTTAGATCCTTCCCGGGGTGGAAAGGTATTATTATTAGGTATTATTAGGTATCATCACATTTCGGCTATTGCTGTTTGCATCTTTTGGAAAGTGATGAAAACGTATATCCGCAGTCCTCTTATACATCGACTTACAGCCGTAAACTGAGCAATACACTTTGCTTTTACTCATTTTTCACTCTATCAACGAGTAAAACTTATTACTTATGTATAAAGACACGAACAATTTACCACGATCTGTTTACCAATACAAGAAACCATATACGAACAGTCACCACGTGACAAATGTACCCTACTTGGTAAGTTTCTCATTTTTACCGCTAGATGTCATATCAGATAGCTGGAGTTGCCAATAATATAGTATTTTATCTTTATGATGTATGACGTATCAGTAATCACGATAGCGCTACATGATACTTCAAACATTGTGTCAGCTAATTGGAACAAATTAAGTTTTTGTTTTGTTTCTATCTTGTTCATAACTGCTGCTGCTGGTGGCACTTGCCAATGTGTAGTACTGATAAAATTAGATCTAATGATGAAAGATAGTTGAAGGTGCGGTGGAGCAGTGCTACCAACTCAACGGTACTTACTCCATTATCTCTCATAGCTCTACACAGCAGCTCTCATAGCTCTAGACAGAAGCGATGATGCGTACTCTGTAGTTACATTTTTGTACTAATCTGCTTTAAATTTGTGATTGGCTGTTCAATATTAAATATTATTTGGGCTTGACCACCATAATATACACAATGTACGAGTTAATACGGGAGCGTATTGAAATTGATATTAGTTTGTCGTGTAAATTTAGTGGTATCGGACGAGATTACCACAAGACCTCTTTTCCTAGAACATATAACTATTTTTTAGGTACGATAATTTTTATTTATTTATATAGAAAGGGCGTCCGGGCAGATTTTCTACTCGGAGAATAAATGTCTTGGCTTTCTACAAACATTTTTAATCGTTGAAAATAATCATAGAAAATCACAATATATTCCAGCACCAAAGATTATTGGTAAGAACGGTTAAAATTTAATTCCGATAACGAGCACCGCTCACGCATGCATAGGAAACACATGAAAGTTTCAGCGCGGGAAATTTGAACCGTAACCTGCACCTCCGCGGCTCCCTATTCCCCTCTTCCAGAGAATGAGCATTTCGATGATTTGTATCAATCCCATTTATTTATTTATTTATTTTGGCTTCATATAACAAACTTACACAATTTGGCCCTTGCCTGTGAGGAATAAAAGTTAATGATAACTGTTTTAAGAGACTTAACATCTAGGTTATTGACCCACAAGTTAATATACAGTAGGCGGCTTCGGTGGTGTAGTCGGTAGCATGCTGAGCTTCTATGCCCAAGATAGCGGGTTCAAACCCGGCCGAAGCCGTCGGATTTTTTAAGAGCGTTATAAATCCCTCAGAATGCCTTCCTTCGGAGGGGAAGTAAAGCCGGCGGTCCCATGTCATAGATTTATGGCATGTGAAAGAACTTTCCACTAATTACACCTGTGTGAAACTAAATTGTATAGGTTAAGAATGTAAACAACGCTCTTAGGTTGCTACGTTCGTTGCCAAGAGCCGACTGCGGTGGCGTCTAGTAGCTAAGTTCTGAATTAGTCCTAGTAGTCGTTGACAGTGGCGTTTGGCGGCAAAAGTAGGAACTACTTGAAATTAAATGTCTGCAGTCCTCACTTGAATTGAAAACAGATAACACACACTAATACAGTCATCACAATTAACACCAGTTATCAGACAGATTCTACACACACCGAAAGTACATGGGGCTACATGACCGCGTTGTCGCAGCCCCTAAACTAAGGAACCAACCAACCAATATACAGTAGGCCTACACTGTTATAAATAGATTAAGAAAAAACATAGGAAATAAATAAGTATGAATAAAACCATCGCCAATACAAAACACACCAAAATTTAGCCCTTACTAAATTGAATACTTCAAGGAAATCAGGATGTAAATAAGGAACTTGGAATTTTAAAAAATTACAAAATCAAGTCCATATACTGTGGTATATTTATTATACATTTCTCATTCGTACATAGCCTACATTTAGAGTAGGCCCTACTTCATTTCATCAAAGTATCATTTCAACATAGATTTGTCTTTCCATTGCTATGCCACCGCACATTACAGACCTGCAAGAGAAAAAGGGTAGTGTAACCAAACATGGCAAAGTACATCCCTAAAGGAAAAATCATGACAGACAACTGCAGTAAAATTTGTCATGAATATTATGCACTTGCATTCAGTGTATCTATGTTGCATGCAACTGTATGTGGTCATTAGCCATTACATTCCATATATGTATTGAAGGTTGTCGGCAATTCTAGGCGGGCTCGTGTTGAAGGACAGGCAATTTTAGATGCCTGACATATAATTATGTGTGGGAAAGTGCTAAAAACACCAAGAGACTTGAAGATTTATGCTTACAAACTAGTAATTAGACAAATTCAATTCAGATTAAAAATGGAATTCGGTCACCAGTTACCGAGATAAAAATAATTTGTTCAGGAATCTAATAAGCGTGCAGTCGGTATATTGCTATACATATATTTAAATTTGGAAGATATAGCCTAATACTGTTGAAGTCAATAAATCAAAGACTGTACAAGTTGACTATAGCCTCAAGATGTTTTAATTTTTAATAGGCACCTGATTATAAACTTAGATGAACTGAGCTTCTCAGTTTTGAAGTAGCAATGGGGCAAGTTAAAGAAAGACAACCTCATGTAAGCCTACGATAAAGCGACCCCTAAATGTAATTTTTGCCACATGGGAAGAACAGCTGTCAAATCAACCCTGCATTTAAGTTGCCTAGTTTGTATTGCAGGGCAGAATGTAGGGTACTGGTTATTGTAAGAAATTCATTAGTATTTATTAATAAATAATTCTCCTTTGTATAATGCCAGCCACATACTATCATATACTTCGAAATCGGTTTTGCGACACGAAGGAATCGACTCCATTCCGTCTGAAAAGCTTCCTTTTTGTGGAAGTAGTGCATTGATATGGCAAATGTTGAATTTGAAGAGCGCAGTGGAACTGAGTAATTATATTACTCATCTTTTAGCTTCAATTATTATGAAAATAACTGAAAAAACTAAAGAATAGCACACCCATCAACTCAAATCACATGGTTTCAATAGGTCCACGGCCGATTCCCTTTCATAATCCTTTCCCTGACCCGTCCTGAAAAGAAAAATACATGGCCATTGGCTGCATTAATAAAATTATAGCATCTGTTTGTTTATGTTTCCATCAGATAACGGCAGCACAGCCGCTTGAGTTCACGAATGGGGAGCACCAGCCTTTACTCCGAGCTTAGCCTCTAATAATACAAAGCCTACCCAATCATGGTGTTCTCTGCATCAACACTGTCCTCATAGCAGTGCGCGTTTTGACCACTGCAGCACTGAGTAACCACCTAACATGTAACTTAATAGCAATGCTATCGCAAGCTAAAACCAGCAAAAATGTACCTATACACTATATTTACAGTACATGAATACACATTGTTGAGTAGAATGAAGTAAAATATAAAGGCGGCTACACACGTTACGATACAACTGTGCGATTTAACTGCAACGATGAACTGTGCAATAAAACTGAAAGCGCTATAGGATCCACACGGTACAGATAACTGCGTCGATCAACAGTTCTCATCAGACATCCATGGCAACATGTCATCGACGGACGATGACTACGAGGTACTAACGGTGTTGGGCCTATGTGTCTGGTCTAAGGATTGGCTTCAACAGAGACAGCAATATTCACACGTAAATTTATTAAATGAGTTACGCTTCGTACCGAAAGATTGGCACAATGGATGAGGAGACTTATTACCTACACCTTCTATCATTGGTTATTTCGTTTATAGCATTCAATGAAAGCTTCCAAACAGGAGCGTATATAAGTGTGGAGCGGTGGGGGATCCCCCCCCAAACAGCAAAAATTAAGAAAGTGTTTGTTTGGTAAAAGGATATTGTAAATTTGGTTGTATCCTAATCCTAACTTATTGGCTAAGTTATAAACAATATTAAGATTGAAATTAGACTACCTCGTGGTGTAGAGGCTAGCATTCTTGGCTGCCGCCCTGGATGTCCAAATTCGATTCCCAGCTCTCCCAAGAAATTTTAATTCTGGTCTGAGGGCTGGAACGGGGTACACTCAGCCTTGTGAGGCAAAACTGAGAATTCCACAGTACGGTACTTTTGAGAAATAAATTATCAATTTGTAAAAAAAACTCTTTAGGCCTATCTTTCTGCTTAAAGAATATTTAGATAATTTGCCATTCATACTCCATGAGCCGTAATAAAAAATTCATTAAGTATACAATTTTATTTTGTGTTGTATTTTACAACTTTTTTTGTATTGCCAGTAATTGTAGGCTATATAAACTTAGAATTTTACAATTAACTCTTTTCTAAAATAATTACACAAAGTTATATTCTCTAAGATATTGGTTAATATTTCTGGGTATTTGGCGGTGACGATTCCCTGACAATACTCACAATTTTCCAGGCTAGTCAGTCCCCTCGAAAAAATTGTATATACGACCCTGCTTCCAAGTGATCACGATATCATCTTTGGTCTTCCTGAGACTTGTTGCAATAACTTGTAGCAGGCACCATTTCCACGAGTGACTCGCTTGAACTGAGCAATCGGCCGTTGCCACCGTCCACACGTTACGAAAAGAACTGTGCAAACTCAATCGACACAGTTTTATCGGTTAGAAAATTCAACTTGCTCCGATGAACTGTGCAAGCCGAAATAACTGCAACGATTTATCCTCCACACGTGAGATAAATCTCCGCAGTTCGGTTGGTGCAGTTAAATCGCACAGTTTTATCGTAACGTGTGTAGCCGCCTTAAGAGATGTTCATCTTTTAGTAGTAGAAGTTTGTTTCAACTGCAGATTTTCCTTATTAGATAGCACGCACACTGTCTGGTATGCACAAGTGTAAGGTACTGTATATGGTTCCACTGAATATTTTTACTAGTGTACCATGATCGAGTTTCAATGAAAAGGAACGACTTTTCTTAATTATTGTGATTCTTTTTTTTTCTCATAATTTGTTTCTCTTCTCAAGACGTAGTCAATGGTGTAGTTAGTGACAGACGGGTGCAGAAACTTCTGCAATATTACCCTCCTCAGTTACTCAGGATGATCACGTACTCCACACTATAGAATATGATTTTTAGCAACCTGTGGCAACAGTATTCTAGTTAATGTTTGTGCTATTCCTGGACTGCTCGGCATAACCGATATCATTTTGTCCGTTACTTCAATTCCAGCAAAACAAAACCTGGCTTACGATACCAGAGACCACCTCTGTCTTTCAGTTTTATTAGTGATATTACTGGAGATGAGCTCTGGATACCGAAGGGCAGTTGACCTCGATGTTCCGTCCCTTAAAACAACAATACCTAACTCCGGATACTACTAATTTTATCAAGGACTCTTGCATGGTGTCCACAGAATTTTCAATGTCAATTTTCCTGACTCATAAAGTCATCGTAATATCGGAAAAAAGGTTTATTGAGCAAACAAATATTATTTTTTATTTTCAGCCTCCACCATCCCCATAGCTGCCCAACGCTCGCCTCTTTATTCATTTAAAATACAAAATAAAGTAAATTATAATGCAATAATACATAAATCCAAGTACTCTGCTTGGCGTGCAGGACAGTCGTTCAATACATAATACATGTCTCTCAAAACTAATTGAAGGTCCCACTTTACAGAATGCATTCCTGTTTGTAGGGCTCCATTGACAACGTGAAGGCCGCAAACACCAAGGTTAACGAGTCGTTTGCCATCTGCATTATCTTCTATTATTTGGCCACTGAACTTTTTTATGAAACTCAAATTAACATTCGGTCCATCCATCTTTCTAGCAAGAGGAGAGATTCCCTGGTTGAAAGCCTCTAAAATGTCTTGAGCTGTTGTGTGTCCCATAAAGATGCTGTTGAAATATCTGGTGTTAACTTCATTGCAGTTGATGTCAAGTTAACGCACAAATAGGTCCATCTGACCTCGCTGAACAACTTTGTTCAATGGGGGCAGATGACCTCGTAGTTCCGCCCCTTAAAACAATAACTAACTAACTAACTTTGTTCAATGCCTCATCAAAACAGATAACATTATCACATGAAAGAATTTCATCTTGCAGTAAATTATGAAAGTATGGAGCTAATCCATAATTGATGACATATGAACATTTCATGTTCCCCAATTGAAATTTTGTTGCAATTGCACTATCAGAAACCATTTCCCTGAAGGTTTCTGAAATATTTAAACAAGAATTAAGAGAATTTATTTTGGACGACATTAAGGGCCCACTTTATTTCGGCACTTGTGACTTCATCTTTATAACAGAAAGATTCTACAGATGTCACAGTTCCTGAAGTAGAACTTGAAGAGTTAATATGGTTAATATAAAATTCCAGACTTTCTAATACTTTTCGACATTTTTCCTGACTCATGCTATATTTTCACACTTTTTCATGATCAAAAACAAAATTCCTGACTTTTCCTGCCTGTGGACACCATGTCTTGGCATGATATAGATAGGTTATGGTCTTCAGCTCGTTATTGTTTCTTTAGGGGCATTGCAACATCGTGGTCATGTAGCCCCATGTTCATAGGTGTGTGTAGAATTTGTTTGATAACCTGTGTCACTGTAATGTCTGTATTAGTGTGTGTATTTGTAATTGAGGTAAAACTTGGGTAGGAAGCGGCCTTGGCTTTAAATTAGGTACCATCCCGGCATTTGCCTGGAGTAGACTTGGGAAACCGTGGAAAACCACTTCCAGAATAGCTGAGGTAGGAATCGAACCCACCTCATCTCAGGTTTGCCTCATGAGACTGAGTGTACCCCATTCCAGCCCTCAGAACCAGGAATCGAACCCCCCGGGCCTCTGCAGTGACAGCCAAGAATGCTAGCCACTACGCAACGAGGCGGACTCTACAGCTCTCGTCATAGAAATTTGGTCATTTAGCCCCGTGTCTGCTACCCATGTCATTGCGGCATGTGCATTTGTAATTCTGGTGATGATTTGGAAGGTGACCTTAAGTTAGGAACTATCCCGGCATTTGCCTGGAGTAGTGGTACACTACGGAAAACCTGTCCAGGAAGGATAAGATGGTAATCTAACCCACCTCTTCTAAGTTTTACCTCATGTAGCCGAGTGTACCCCGTTCCAGCCCTCAGACCAGAATGAAATTTATTGGCAGAGCCTGGATTCGAACATGGATCTCTGGGGGCGACAGCCAAGAATGCTAGCCACTACTTGACGAGGTGGTCAGGAGATTATCATCAGAACTGGAGCAATAATACAAGATCACCTAATTTTCAGTCGCATGGTCAGCGTAGGCTACATACTTTGTCTGCTTATTGCTTTAATCCATAATTTCCTAGTTGGCTCTCGAAAAAGAAATTCATGAAAACTAGTTCCAGTAACATTATTTCTATAGCCTTGTTTACTAAACGGCATGCGACAGTACACCATCATAATACAATAACCTTATTTCAGTAACATAACTCGAGTCGTGCGTACACAATGCGTATAAATACTGCCAACTGAACTGATCATGTAGGGAGGTATTCAGCGCCTCTAGCGGCAAACATAGCATCTGCAGGGCGGACAGCTCCCAGAGTCTATTGGCCAGGCTTTTTTTTATTATTGGAGGCTAAGCTCCGAGGAAATCCCTCAGGCTACTCATTATTTTACAGCTGGCTGAGTTGACCAGGGTTTACCTGTTAGTGAAGGGTAGTTTAAAAATCTCCACCATTGGCAAAATTCAAACCCAGTCCTTCTAGTTGTGAATCTAACAACTTGCCACTAGGGCTCTTACATAACCTACAAAAAAAAATGTAAAATAACTTACCGGTACCTTCAATCAAAGTGGGTACGTTATACAGCACGTATCAGATGGCACTGCTGAATAACTGTGATAGACTAGAAAATGCACTGCAGTTGAGCAAAAAGAAACAGGCTACTATATATTGTTTTTGCTTGCCCCATAATATTCTAGTAAACTACAGTATCTAATAAGGACTGAACAACCACATTACTAGCATTTTTTACATCACACTGAAGTACAAGTTGGTTCCATTATTCAAATAATATATATTAGAAGGAATACTTACCTTGTTAAAGAACAATCCTGCGAAATATCACCTTTATACCATTAATATTAACAGCTGATGGCAACAGCAAATTCAAATTAACCAGAGTACCGCCATGTTGGAACGCCTAACCAATAGCGACAAAGAATAATGAATAGCAGGGAATATGGTAATAATCGATATTTTATAAAAGCGATCATGCACACTCTGGAGTACGTGTTTCATTCTCATTGATACTATTACGGTATTATGAAAAGCCAATAATATAACCATGGCTGCCCTTGTCCTTCTTCAAGAAGTTTAAAATATTTGAGTAAATTAAAACCTTAAGTCAATGAATAACTAGTTGCACTATTATATTTTATTTTTAATCTCCGAATTTGCAACAGTCGATTGGAAACTATCGATCTATCTATAGTTTGTACAGCTGTTAATAATCGATTCATTAATTAATGTATTTTTTACAGTCTATCTGTTAGGTAGTCAGCCCGAAGGCTGGGTAGATCCTCAAAAAATACCGCCGTCAGGTTATGTGGGTAGATACCCACAAAAACTCAAGGCAGCACTATATTGAGGCATACTAGGCAAGAAGAGGAGTGAGGTAGTTTGTCATTGCTTTCCTCACTGAGTCAGAACAGCAGTACTAACCCTATGAATAGAACCTTTCACAGCATTCACAGGCACCAACTGTGCCCTGAATGTCATTACTAAGCACCACCCATACCTCAGTAGCTTCTGTATAATCACAGCCATGAGTGAGACATCGGTGAAAAGTCACATTTTACTCTAGTCTGTGCCAACAGACAAATGCAAATGTACAGCATTCATCAAGAAATGGCAAACAGCCCATTTTTTACAGTAAGAGACAGAAATGTAATTTTACATTTTAAAAAAGTAAAAATATGTGTCGTAGTAGGCGGTGTGGTGATACTCAGACGTGGCGCGTCCCAGGTGGCGGATAGGGGGGTCCTCACCATCTTGCCGGGGGACTTGAACAAAATAAAATAGCTCTCATGGACCAAACACACAACAACCTCTACGGTTAACAACCGCAGTTGTAACTCGGAACTTCCTCCAAACCTTTGAAAGTCAAACATGGAAGGAAATCGTTTAAGGAATATTCTACCGCCTTGCAATTGCCAAGGCAGTCTGCATTCGGATACGGTGGGCAGTCACCTGAAAGATACCCTAGATGAGTCGGAGCATCTAAAAATAGAAAAAACAGATAGGAAACCAAAATTTAGACTGAAGACAGGACAGATAAACTATATAGCAACACACGATATAAATTCCATCATACAGCCAGGGAAGCTCAAAATGTTGACAGACGAAATGAATCGCAGAGGGATTCTAATAACTGGGCTTCAAGAAATGAGAAACACCGATCAGGAACCAATAGAATCACAAGGGTATAGAATTTACAAGGTAATACCAGGAAAAAGAGTAATGAAGCAATGTCCACAATTCGAAACAGGATTTGTAGTCAATCTCAAAATAATTGAGTCCATCATAGAATTTAAAGCAAATAGAACATATACCATACTAAATGGCCATGCCCCAACTAATTATAAAAATAATGAGAAAGAACACAAAGATGATGTGGAGGGATTTTGGGAGCTTTTGGATCAGACAGCTACAAACATAAATAAAAGTCACACCAAAATTTTAATTGGAGACTTTAATGCCCAGTTAGGAAGGGAAAAAAGATATAGAGGCATAATAGGAAAATGGCCAGCACAGAGAAGAACAAACAGAGGAATGGCATAGGACTGGTGGAATTTTGCAGGAACCATGATATGATCTCCAAATCGACTTACTTCAAGAGAAGACCAAATAAACTCAAAACTTGGAAACATCCAGATTGGAAATAAGGTGAATGGCAACTAGATCATGTTTGTATGGATAAGAACTATCACAGGGAGATCTACAATGTGAAAGTTCTGAGAGGAACAGATACTGGATCGGATCATTACATGATAAAGATTAAAATTAAATTCACCCCGTTGACAAAGAAATAAACTCACCTCAAAAGAAAGAGAACATACGACCCTCATAAACTAATAAATAATAAGGGATACAACAAACTAAATATATTAAAATAACAGATAATCTAGAGGCAATAGTTCCCCAATTGAAACAAATAGCTGAACAAGTAGCCCCAATAAATCCAAGGAAGAAACACCTATGGTGGAACGATCATCATCATCATCATCTTGCACAGTTTCCAGCCACTGGCCGGGTCTGTTTGGAACACAAGCCTCTCCAACGTCTTCTGTCTTCCCACCATCTCTCAGCCTCCACCCTTGTCCAGTCTTCTCCTCTCTTCTTCATGCTTTCTTCCACCCCCTTCAGCCACCTGTCTCTCAGTCTTCCTCTTGGTCTCTTTCCTTCCCACTTCGTCTCATGTATCCTCCTGGGTATCCTCTTCTCCTCCATTCGTTTTACATGTCCATACCATCTAAGTCTAGATTTCTCTATACCATCCTGTAATGGTTCCTCCTTCATTAATTCTCAGGTCCTCTCATTTCTTATTCTGTCCATCTTTGTAGCTCCAATACTGCTTCTCAAGAACCTCATCTCACTGGCCTGTATTTTGCTCTTCTCCCTTCCTTTCATATCCCAGGTCTCCGAGGCATACGTCAGGATAGGGACATAGTACGTCCGATATATGATCTTTTTGCTGTTCTGAGGGATGTCCTTGCTCCATAACATGCTTCTCACACTCCTCCGGAATCAAATAATAAGCCTACAAAATATAGCACAAAAAATTGGACTTCAGATAGCATTTGAAAAGACTGAGATAATGGTAGCAAATCCACTTGTAATCAATCACATAACAGTAAATAACAAGAAAGTTAAAATAGTGAAGGAATTTAAATACGTAGGAGAAATTATAACTTACAACTTGAATGAGAAACCTGCATGGCTAGAAAGAACTAATAAAATGATAAAAAGCCCAAAAATTAACATGGTCTACATATAAAAGAAAACGTGTATCAATCGCAACAAAATTAAAACATTACAAGACGGTGGTTCAACCAGAGGTGACATATGGAAGTGAAACTCTTTTTAAAGTTACTCAGAAAAACAGAATCGACAAAATTTTTAAAGTAGAAAGAAGAATAGCTAGAACATGCATAAATAAAAAATATCTGAAAGATGTACAGTGGCAGATAGTACCAAATGAAGTGGTATACAGATACTATACGGAAGAAACGGATTTCTTTTTTTGGTCTCATTATGAGCCGAAAACCAGGTTATCTAGAAAAATTGTAGTGAAACTTTGGAATATGGAACAACAAGTAGGGTGGAATGCCGGCCCCGTGGTATTGGGGTAGCGCGCCTGCCTCTCACCCGGAGGCCCGGGTTCCATCCCCGGCTCCGTCAGGGATTTTAAAACTGACGTGAGGGTTGGAACGGGGTGCACTCAGCCTCGTGAGGACAATTTAGTAGCTGTCTGACAGTGAGACAGCGCCCCGATCACGAATACCAAGATTAACGGCAGAGGGGAACCGATGCGCTGATCACGCGTCACCCCAATATCTGCAGGCCAAATGGCTGGGCAGCGGTCGCTTGGTCGGCCTTAGCCCATCATGGGCTGGATAGTGCCAGGGGTTGACTTGAAATAGGGTGGATTAAGGAAATTAGAGAAGATATAAAAGAATTAGAAATAACCTTGTATGACTTGCAAAACAAAACAAAAAATTTAAAAAAAAACTGAAAGATATAAAAATTAGATTTTAGGCAAAAATAGACAAACGTAATACAATAAAAAGAGTATTTACAGATGAGGAACGCCTGAGAAGTTCAGAGTGAATGAAAAGCTACTGGGCAACTCAGAAAGGAATTACTGAAGAAGAGGACCAAGAAATGATTGACTGAAGTGGTCCAATGAGGCCATAGAAACAGAAGAAGAAGAAGAAGAAGATCTCATTATGATCAAATATGTAAAATAAAGAGACAGAATATGTAGTTTTTTACATTTAAAAAGGCAAAAATATGTAAAAACAAAATGTCATTATGATCAAATTCGGTATGTAACAATAAAATTAAATTAGGCCGGTCCCGTGGTGTTGGGGTAGCACGCAATTCCCGACTCCGTCAGGCATTTTAGAAACGACGTTAAGGCTGGAACAGGGTGCACTCAGCCTCGTGAGGACAATTGAGTAGCTGTCTGACAGTGAGGCAGCACCCCGGTCACAAAAACCAGGATTAACGGCCGAGGGTACCCGATGCGCTGATCATGCATCACCCCAATATCTGAGGCCAAATGGCTCGTCGCTTGGTAGGCCTAGGCCCTTCATGGGACTGACAGAACTGTATTATTTTGTAACATTTGTGAGGAACCTGTAGCGGCAGAAATGAGTTTGCAATTTACACAGCAAAACGTGAAATGTGCATCGTTAAAGAAGCGACACAACGTTTCCTTCCCAAACTGCGAGATGTGAGATATGGTCCAGCAAACAGCCAGTTCTAACAAGATATTTGTCATGCATTTCTTGCAGCTGATGTACCACTAAAAATAAATTGCAGCATCCAGTACTACATGGTACGTTAGAAATGTAGGCCTACGTCGAACTTCCTCTCCCTGACGAGTCAACACTGAGTAAGAACTATTACTCTGACACAGTACACTGTTAAGTGGGAATATTTGTACTGTCGACTGGATTATTCAAGCAGCTGTACGTTTCAACTATTTTGAGTAACTGGGGGACATAAATATGACAAATTTACAAACATATTTTGGATACCCCTATCATATATTTTCCACTAAGCAAATAAATACATATTTATGAAAAGTTAAGCACAAAATTATCCGGGCCCAGCTTATACAGAAGACTTCACGTGCTTGCGCACAACTCACCAAAGTTAATTTGTTGGAATAATTTGCGCAGCAACACTCACTTGTTGAAACGACTCATGCGTCAACAATTGAAAAATGGATTTACTAACTCAGAAAGCTTTGTGGGCACGAGCATAACAATTCACCAAAGTATCATCGCAATCGGAGGAATGGTATTGGAACGCATTGAGAAAATCATACAACGAAAACACAGAAACTGCCGTTAAACTGTATGAAATAGCCTACACTCATTTGTTAAAATGATTCGCGTGCTACTTATTATGAAATGGATTTACTTCGCGGGTGTGTGCGCAATTCAGAAAAGATCATTTGTTGAAACGACTCATGCGCCATCTATTGTAGAGTGGATTTCCTTATTCAGAAACCATCATGGGAGTGTGCACGACAACTCACTAAAGCTTCATCACAATGGGATGAATGGTATATGAACGGATAAAAGATGAACAAACAAACATTCTTTTGTAGCCTATGTATACCTAATATACTATCACGTAACATTCATTTCTATAGAGATACAGTAATTTAGCTATCAGGTCTTACAGAGCTATGCAGCCAGCCTCAATTTTCTATGGGTATTATGATAAAGGTCGTACAAAAACAATCTTACATAATAAGAACAAGACAAACACCAAGTCTATTAAGCAGGACTCAAACCGGTGGTTTGAGGACTAGAACGAAATACACTTTACCTTGATTGGCAAAACCGAGAGAAGGTTGGTTCCGTTCCCATCTCAGATATCCTAGAAGTGATTTTCCATGGTTTCCCCACTTCTACTCCATGGAAATGTCGGGATGATTCCTAACTCCTAGCCTCAATTACAAATACACACACACTACAAAACTTTACAAGAATAACATATGCTATTGGACAAACGCTACACATAACGATCTTGGCATTCCCCAAAGTAGAATTTCTATAAACTGCCATCCCAATTGGTTGTTTCTACATTGAGATGTACTGTATTATAGCAGAGATAAAGAGTAGGTCACTATCAGTGTTCTGTTTATTGCAGCGTAGGGCAGCTGAATTGTCTCAGCTGCAGCTCGGACTGAATATTGCTATTTTTATAGGCCAGGACGGTCAGGACTGACTCACTCTTTGGGAGAATAGTTATTCTACCGTTAATCATACCATATCGTGAAAAGCCCTAAGCTCACCTGAATCTTATTACTATTTACGGACAAGGTATTTCGGTATGCTCGCGTCTTTAAAAGATCCATATCCTAACAAACTTCCTACACATCTCCCACATTCATATCTCTTGTATCTCTCCCAAGGGTTAAAAAATAGTAGGGCATGGGTTGGTCACCGGGGGACCACAGCTAAGCACGGCATTCCTTCCACTTCATTGTGCCGGGCTTTTATGCCTCTGTTAGTGGCGGGATTAAAACCTTCGATCTCTGAACATCCAGCTCCTCCTTCTCGTAATGGAGTTCAATGAAACGCTGCGGATTACTCATACAAGGACAACTACTACTACTACTACTCCTCCTAATAATAATCATCATTATCCTATGGTCTCAGCTACCTGCTGTAGACCTTTTGACTTGAATCCATTGAGGCGTTCTAAACTCCAATGTCAACGTTCTGTTTAACACTGCCATCTGGTAGTGAAAACCTGAATTCTACTGAGCTACATGTGACTGAGATTTAATTAATTTTAGACCCTAATCACCAAATGTAATATGAGAGATCTTTCACGATCCGACATCGTACAACTTTGCTGTAGATTTTTGCTGCCCTACTTGTAGCAGCTAGCATTCTTGGCTGTCGCTCTGGAGGTCTGGGTATGATTCCCAGCCCTGTCAAGAAATTTTAATTCTGGTATCAGGGCTGGAACACTCAGCCTCGAGAGGCAAAACTGAAGAAAGGATGGTTCGATTCCCACCTCAGTCATCTTGGAAGTGGTTTTCAGTGGTTTCCCACATCTACTCCAGGCACATGCCAGAATGCTTCCTAATGTAAGCCCGGATCCACCTCCTTCCTAACCCTCAGCATAATGACTACTACACTACCACGTGCTGTGTGTGTCTTCAGCCTTTTGACTGGTTAGATGCAGATCTCCATGGTGTCCACTCCTGAGCTAACAGTTTTATCTCTACATAGCTACCACACCAGGCCCAACGGGAGGGTGGATGTATTCATTTATCCTAAATAAACAATAAGAAAATGTATCCTACTTTGCTTCGAACAGGTAACAATCATTGAACCGTTGTCATTATATCGCAGTCAAACTTAGCGTGGAACTCCAATTCTGGAATAAAAAGCCCACTGCAGGCTACTAACATACCGGTAGTATAGTCAGAGATAGGCAAAATACTCCCAAAATGTATTTTAGAAACAAAATAATATTTTAAAATACTTTCAATAAAATATGCTTTCTTCCATTCAAAAAACAATATACAGTGTTACTATTCTAGATATTATTATTGACCTGGACTGATGGCTCGTTAATGTGCAAGGTAGAAGGGTTCAAATCCCACAGTTAGTCTCCTTGAAATGTCTTTTTTTCTTTTTTCAGGAGAATACTCCCTGTAGGAGGGGGTGGGGTGCAAGGGGTAGGAGGGGTGGGGATGAAGCGTGGTGACGCAGTGGTCAAGCTCTTGGCCTTTCACCATGGCGAACCGGGTTCGATTCCCAGTCAATGCACGTGAGATTTTCAAAGTTTAAATGCCATGTGTTGTGGTTCGGATTCCACGTAACAAGAGGGCCTTGTGGCTCATGATCGCAAGATTAACGGTCACGTAAAACTACAAACTTCAACTTCATGATCAACACTTATAATTACTTATAATTTAAATGTATTTACAAATTATTAAATTGTTCATTAACTTCAGTACTGTCCACGCATTATATCTCTGCCTCTGACGACCGTTGTATTTCTAAGAATATGAAGTGTCATCGACTTGTCAATTTCTCTACTCCTATTTACGTGACATTACCCCTCATGTTGGGGCTCGGGAGTTTTGACGATACCAGGCGCAGATCTAGAGTTTGGCTTTGGGGAGGGGTCACAGAATCGAAATTGTTAAGAAAAATGGTATCACTAACTACGAACACAATCACAAAATAACCAAACGTACAAAACCAGACCAATTTTTTTGCAAGCTACATGGATAGAAATTTGATGCGTTTAGCGCACCAAAAATATTCGTACAAATTGCAACGGCGTGTTTTGCGACTTTTACATCGAGCTTCGAGAAAAGTATCAAGGTACGTTACAGTTTCGGCACGTCGAGTTGGTACCGACAAAGGGAGAAAGTCACAGCTTAAATTGCTAACCAAGCTTGCAGTTTGGACGTCGGCAAAATTTTTTGGTGTGTAAAAAGCCCCAAATTCCTAACCGTGCATTGCTGCACATTCATTGTGACATCACTATAGACATCGATTCGGTAATCACAAGGTTTGCTAAACAAAATAGACAAGTTGATTTTGTTATATAAATAATCATTTTTATATAACAGGTATGAAGTTGTAAATATGTACAGTTGTAACAGAACATAATAATTGCAATAAAGATATTTTCAGTATTGTATAAAATGAAAAAGAACCTGTTTTTCAATTAAAATTCGTTAAGTTTTATTTGTCTGATTATTGTGTTTTTGTTTTTTGAGTTTGCAAAAAAATTTGGTCTCCGTTTGGGGGGGGGGGGGGTTATGACCCCCGTGACCCCCCCCCCCCCCCCTGAATCCACGCCTGGACGATACAATACGGTATACTCAGCCGACTTAGCCTGATGCAGTCAGCACATTTCATTAGTACGAGGGCTGTTCTCTAAGTAAGGGCCGTTTTTTTTTTCAAAGCCCGTAGTCAGTACGCACTCCGCAACAAGCGTGCACGCATCCTCCAGGCATCCTTGGCGAACAAGCAGGCGTCAGTTGCAGCTGTGTAGCTAACCTGTACGCTGAACTGTGCATCTTTACAATGTTCAAGATTATTGATTCGCCCGCCGCTTGTGAGGTACGATCTGTGATACTTTTTTGAGTGCAAGAAACGTGTGGGCTACAGACATACATCGTCAGCTATGTGAGGTGCATGGTGATAATGCAATAATGGAAGGTGTATGTCTACCCCTTATTATTCCCGTTTTCCAACGGGGTCGGGGATGAGATGCGATGGAAGTCTTTGTGGCGATGGTTTTTACGGCCGGATGCCCTTCCTGATGCCAACCTCATGAGAGGAGTTAATGAGAGATGAAATGAATTATGGTGAATGAAACTGGGCAAGGATGTGGAAGGAAGCGGCCGTGGAAGGTACCGTCCCAGCATTTGCCTGGTGTTGAAAATGGTAAACCACGGAAAACCATTTCAAGGACAGCCGACAGTGGGGCTCGAACCCACGCGTCTACCGAGTCAGCAGAGAGCTTGGCCCCATGACCTAATGCTGCGCGTTAGCCAGCGTAGCCACTACTGTCGGTTATGCAATAACGGAAGGTAAAGTGCGAAAATGGGTACGCGAGTTCAAAAGTGGCCGTGAAAATGTTCATGATGATGAACGCTCAGATCTGTGATCTCAGATGACTTGTTGACTGCAATTGACACAAGAATTCACGAGGGCCGAAGATTCATGATAACCACTCTATCAATGGATTTTCCTCAAGTGTGAATTCTTGGTTGTCAGAGCAGGCGGCAAACTTTTATGCAGAGGGATTTCAGAACTTAGTTTTAAGGTATGACAAGTGCCTAAATAAACAAGGCAACTAAGTAGAAAAATAGAGGAAGGTATGCAAAACCTAAAAATAAATGTGGTTTCAAAATAAAATGTTCGGTTAATTTTAAATAAAAAAACGGCCCTTAATTAAAAAACAGCCCCTGTACTTGCCAGACTATTGTCAGTGTATGTAGTTCTGCAGTACCGTTGAATTATTTTTTGCATTATTTAATGTGTTAAGCTGGTGTTATTTTTTTAAGTTACATTTTTAAGTAAAGTTAAAGATGGCACCTGTCATCTCTAAAGTTAAAACCAAGAAACTGAATAGCCAAAGTAGGGAGATGGTGGCTAATGTGCTAAAATTCATGGAAAATGAAGCGGCTTGCAGTGATTTCAATGTTCCTGTTAACCAAGCACAGGCTATCTAAAAGGTGTATCTAAAAGAACGGTGCTGTTTATAAAGAGAGAGTTGGGCGATATTGATGAAGGAGAATCGAACTCGTTTGCAACTCCTGATAACACTCGTGCGAGAAGTAATACTGTTACGACGACTTTGACCAGTACGTATTAAGGAGAACTGTTCATGGCGATGTAAATATTAATTATAAATACAATAGTGATTTTAGAAATGTTTTTGCTGAGGCTAGTACAGTCGATAGACCTTTCCTGGAAATGATGACGTACGTCGCCGGCAGAGATATAATGCGCGGACAGTACTTTTGTCATAACGAGGTAGATGATGATGACTTGGTATATGACCCATAAAACATAAATGGATATGAGTGACATTACTGTACTGTACTTGCACTTCATTCCACAGAATAATTTGGTAAACTACACTGATCAAGATAGGAGTGGGCTTCAATGTCGACTATATCCAGCCTCCTGTACAGAAGACGATTTTCATCAAGGAACAGAAAAAGCATTGGAAGTGGCGGGCAAAAATAATATAGCTGTGTTTAATATGTATGCTTCTGATACAAGAATAATAATTCTACAGATTATCATCATTTTTTTGATGTAGACTTAATGGCAATGAAAGGTTTTACAAATTAAAAATAGGCATAATGTGATCCTTGGATGTGTATATTCAACTTCCTTCTGTTATTTTTTTCATTGGAACCTCTTAGTAACCATAGTGAAGACATCATGTTTATTTTATTGATAGCAAGTAGTTTACTTTTTTTTTCTCATTTATTTTATGCCCACATTGGAGCACTATGACTTACTGATTTAGTTGACTTATTTCCTTTATCTCCTAAGTGGAGCATAGGGCATCGATGAATTTCCGCCATCGGACTCTGTTCTGCACCATCCTCCTAATCTCGTTCCAGGTCTTCGCTCCTATCTCCATTCCTTCTGTTATTACACTCCTCCTCCAGGTGTTCCTTGGTCTGCCTCTTCGCCTACTATCATGTGGATTCCATTCCAGGGTTTGTTTTGCTATGTTGTCTCCATCTCGTCGTAATGTATGCCCAATCCATTTCCTACGACGCTTCTCAATATAAATGGGTGTTTGCTGTGTTCTTCTCCATAGCTCTTCATTGGAGATAACTTGTGGCCACCATATCCTCAGGATATTCCTCAAGCATCTATTCACAAATATTTGGAGTCTGTTAATGAGTTGTTTGTTGGTCTTCCAAGTTTCACACCCGTAGAGCAATATTTGTAGAAGTATATGGCCGGGGAATGAAGACTGGGCTTATATTCAGGATAAACATTTAATATGAACTGAACGACTAGGTAACATACAGGCGTATGTATACAAAAGCAGACAAATGAATCAACGAGAACATTCTCGTAAATAGAACCGCCACCAATGGCGTTGCGTTTCATGGCGCTTAATTTAAACCATAGATCACCTGTTGGGTTACATATTTCTAACAATATTGACTTGACATTTGAATTGAAGATGCGAAGTTTGGTATAGGTGTTAAGTTCCCTTGTTTTCCAGATTGGTCTCAACATTGCGAATGCTCTTTTAGCCTTATTTATTCTATTTCCTATATCCTCCATAGTACCTCCCACAGTGGTGACCATACTTCCCAGGTAGCAAAACTGTTTGACTTGATCGATCTCTTAATTCCCGAGAAATAGTGATACCTTATTTCGATTATTATGGCGCTTCTCCTTGGTTTTCCTTCCATCGATCTTCAATCCCACCTCAGATGCTTCAGTTCTTAAATCATTCAGATTTGCTTCCATATCTTTGTAACTGCTGGCTAGCAAGCACAGGTCATCTGCGAACTCCAGATCCTCCAACCTGTCTGTTAGTCCCCATTGGATACCTCTTCGGCAATTCATTGCTTTCCTTTTGATAAGATCCAGCACCATGAGAAACAGTATTGGAGTCAGCAAACATCCTTGTTTGACTCCTGTATTTACTGGAATGGGCTCCGACAACATCCCCTGATGTAAAACTTGGCAGGTGTAATTCTCATACATTTCTTGAGTGAAAATCCACAGCCTGCTTCCAGTCTCCGACCGGGTCAGGAATGGAATGAATGAAGCCCCCATCTAGCGGCGAGGATATGAACTGTGCCGGCTGCCGAGGCCTGACGCACTCCTCTGGGGCAATGATTAAATGAATGACACATGAAATGAAATGATAGTGGAGAGTGTTGCTGGAATGAAATTTTGACAGGGAAAACCGGAGTGCCCGGAGAAAAACCTGTCTGCCTCCGTTTTGTCCAGCACAGATCTCACATGGAGTGACCGGGATTTGAACCACGGACCCAGCGGTGAGAGGCCGGCGTGCTGCCGCCTAAGCCACGGAGGCTTCACATTTCTTGAGTAATCTTTATAATTTTCTTTGGAATCCCAAACTCTTTCATGGCTTGCCAAATCTTCTCTCTCATTATACTATCAAACGCCTTTTCGAAATAACGCATAGTAGGTACAGTGACGATTGCAGTTCCGTTGATTGTTCTATAATTATGCGCAGCGTATTGATCCGGTCTGTACAAGAAAAGCCTTCTCTAAATCCTGCTTGTACATTCCTCAGCCTTGAATTAACTCTCTGTTTTATCCTTTCTAGAATTACTCGCGAGAGTACCTTACTTGGGATTGAAAGGAGACTAATCACTCTCCAGTTATCACATTCCAATAAATCTCTTTTCTTCGGAAGCTTGATCAATAGTCCTTTCTTCCAGTCTGTAGGAATCTTCTCTTCTTCCCAGAGCTTCTCAAAAAAATGGGAACTGAATCTCAACTGTAGTGTCCATATCTACTTTCAAGGCTTCCGATGGAATGTTGTCCATACCTGCTGCCTTACTGTTCTTTAGTTGTTTATAGCCTTTTGTATCTCTGTTCTTGACGGTGGTTCTGTGCTTATAGCCCTATATTCCTGCTCTTCTCCAGAAAATGTTCTCTCCATCTTTCTAGTTCTTCCTTTTGTGTAGACAGTAATCTCCCATCTTTGGCTTTCACAGGTTTATCAAAACTAGAGAACTTTCCTGTTAGTTAGATATTGTTGTTTTAAGGGGTGGAACTATGAGGTCATCTGCCCCAACTTTCCTGTTAATCTTTTGGTTATGTGATATAGGGTCCTACTGTCGTTGTTTTGCGCTGCCATCTCTGCTTGTGTTGCTAAATTATTGATAAATACTCTTTTATTAAGTCGAAAACTCCTCTTCACTATTTTGTTAAGTTGGTTGAAATCTGTTCTAGCTTGTACTTTCTATTCTTGTGTCCTTGCATTGTTAAGTCTTTTGTTATATTCCTTCCTGCTGTTCACTGTTTCTCATGTCTCAGAAGTAACCCATTCCTCCCTTCCTCTCTCTCTTGCCTAAAAACTTTTCACATGTATTGATATAGGTAGTCTCTATGTTCTTCCAGTTATGTTCAATATCCTTTCCTTCTTCTTCCTCTCTCAGCTGTTAAGATGGATTTCTCAACTCTAGTGAAAAATGTTGTTGCACCTCCTTATCCTTTAATTTATCGAGGTTCTACCTTATCCTCCCCTTTTGATGAATGTGCCTAATATTTGCTATCTTCAATAGGAGCGTAGCTATCACTAAATCATGGTCACTTCCCACATCTGCTCCTCTCTTGTTCCTCACGTCCAACAGGGAAGTTCGCCATGTCTTGCTTATAGTGAAATGGTCAATCTGGTTCTCCGTTATATGGTTCGGGGACAACCAAGTCACTTTATGGCAGTTGTTATGAGGAAAGATTGTACCTCCTGTCACCAAACTATGGTTGCTACAGAATTCAATAAGTTTGTCGCCATTCTCATTTCTAGTACCTATACCATGTCTCCCCATTATATTTTCTATTCCTTGATTATCACTTCCAACTTTCGCATTCAAGTCTCCCATCACGACCACTATATCCATTTTCTTCACTTTTATCAAGGTTCGATGTAACTGGCCGTAAAATTGCTCTTTTCTTTCTTCTCCTGTCTCTGTTGTTGCATAGCACTGCACCACTGTGATTGGTCTAACTTTTGATGCAATTCGGGCTACTATTATCCTTTCTGAGACTGGATACCACTCCATCAAGCTCCTCCTTGTCTTTTGTGTGATCAGTAAAACAACACCCTCTCTATGTTCTCCTTCTGTTCCTGAGTACAACAACGTGTCCCCTTCCTGGGTCCTTATCTCCCCGAACCCACTCCATCTCATCTCACTCAAACCTAGTAAGTCCAACCTGTAGCGCTTCATCTCCCTAGATACTTCGGCCATTATACCTGTCTGCCACATTGTTTGTACGTTCCAAATTCCAATTCTCGTGTCTGATTTCATGCTAAAGGTCCAATCCGTTTTATCCACCCAGCTTCTATTCATTTCTGTTTCTGTAATAAGGGTAATCTCGGGGTTGTAGGTTATTGGCCTTCAGCACCCAAAGCCTGGAGAAGGGGCTGCCTTCTAAGTATCCAGGCCTACTGATTTTCTGTCAGGGTTTCTTCCCTTAGACTTTGAAGTTCCCACTTCTGTTCACAAGGCAGTGGAGGTCCTGACCTCTTAACCCTGGTCAGCTGGGCTGCCTCTTCCGCCAGCTCCGCCGTACCGAAGACCATCTTCTCCGCCTTCGTTGCTGTTGAGGACTTGAGGGTTCTGGGTTGCTTTTTAGTCTGGATCTTCACCCTTGGCCTGTCCGGCAAGGAAGGTCCTACCAGTAGCTATGCTACAACCGGCATAGCCCAAAGGATCATTAGATCACGCAAGCACTCCCACCACGTCAAAGTCATGCAACCCCTAGGGAGTGATTGGAGCACTGTAATCAATCTATATACAGTCAAGTCTTAGGCATATTAGTTACAAATTTGGCTTCTTCTTCTCCTTCTCCAAGAACTGTTTCATTCTGTCTGACCTGGCGGCCCGTTCTTCATCTGTTATGGTGTATTGTTTGCGTGTAGAAGTTTTTAGACTAGGTCTCACGTCTTTGTTTCTCAGGATCCTCTTCTCTTCCCAGTGTTCAATTTGTTGCATTGTCAAGCCTAATTCATCTAGATCAGGGCCATCCACACAGCACTCCGGCCGCGCTCTAAGCCAGTGCTCCGAGAGCTTTGGTGGATGGTAGTTTCGGTCGTGGTGGGAGGAGCTTGGCTAAGCGAGCGGTCTGCCTGTCACGCCGAAGTGAGCAGCCGATCCATCAGTCGGTAGTGTTCACTGAATCAGTCTAGTCCAATGCGCTTTGTTGACAGCGTGTAAGTAAATCAGTTTTGCAGTGGTCATGAATGAACATCATACCAAAAAAAAAGGTTAGTGGTGAAGCAGCAGCTTTCCGCAAGAAGAATACCCCCTTTTGTATAAATATGCATGTTAAGTTCTGTCAATGTTCGGCTCAACTTACATTTGTGGGCGTTTCTTTGCGGTTCGTGTGACGTTGAGCGATAGAAACTAGCGCAATTGTTTACGAATAGCTGTGTCCAGAAATATTGTACCCAAATTGGAGAAGATTGTATTCTCCAAAACTAAAAGCTCGTCAAAACGATGGAGAAAAAGTCACTCAAGGTCTGTACTATTTGTTCATATTGGTAAAATGTTGTTGAATTTTCCTCTCTAATATGTTCGAAATTTAGTTTGGAATAGATCACAATGTTCTTTACTTAACACTTGCATTCGTTTCCTGCACATTCCATACATTGGAGAGCCATTAGATTTGTATATGCGGTATATTTTTTAGTGGCAAAAGAGCAGTATCAGTATGATGTCAACAATCCCACAAATGGCGTCGGTCGCACGACTTTACATACATATCCAGTCAGCGCGGACTGATCATCGCCCGTCTGTTTCATGCCTCCTCGCTGCCACAGTGTAGAGGTGGTAGGGGGAGGAGTGCTAGTCTGATTGCCCAGTGCTCCCCGAGCGCGGCCACGCTCTCAGAGCACAATGACTGGATGGCCCTGATCTAGATCATCTAGGACTTCTTTGAACCAATGATTTTTGGTTTTACTTTTCCAAAAGTATTTGCATAGCTGTCTGAGTATCCTGGTCCCTGGTAATCGTAACATGTGACAGAAAATTACTTTTTCTTTATTATAATTTGGAGGTTGGATTTTGACAAATGCCATTGAAGAGGCTTTCAAATGTTTTACGAGTTCAAATAGGTTCCTTTATATCATGGGACTTTCTTTCATAAGTCTTAGCTGAAGACGAGCTATGAACCCATGGCCTTGGAGCACTAGTTGCAAGTAAGTCAATCATCTATTCCACAGTAGTATGTTATATTATAATACCAGACAGGTAGAAGTGTGGTTTAGTTGCCACCAGTGTTAGCAGTAGTGAGATTGCTTCTAGCCCGTTGGCAGGGATATAAGATATGCAATCCCTTAATCCAATGGCACGAGAACATAAATGGCCTCAAGTAAACAACTGTTTAGGTCACCTCAGGTATTGACGAAACTTACAGATTACATTATTACACTGTATTATCAGCATATCAAGAAAGGAACACACAGCAAACTAAAGCCCTTGACAATACTACAGATTAATTTGAAACTGTTTTTTCTTTCAGCATCCTGTCTAGCCTGCAAGCCTCTGTTTGCAGACATGTCACCTCCAAGATCCCCTATTAGCAGTTAACACTGTTGTAACGTGTTTTTCGAGGGTTTTTTATGCCACTGGCATAAGTCAGTAGGAAGCCATTCTATATTTATTTACGCGGCAAATTGTTCAGCCAAGAGAATTTTTCATGTTAATTTATTATTATTATTAATTTATTATAATTATTATTTAGATATTTACGGAGCATTTTATAAAAATTATAAGCATACAGATAGGTTTTCTATGTCTTAGAAAACGCTATCATGCAAATTATTACGAACGACGATATAATAGAAAATTATCTGATTACGGAAATTTACGGAGTTTCGTCAGTTAGGGTATATCGAGAGACGTGACTCACTGGGAATTCAAATACAAGCTTAATCCTGTCGGGAAGTATTACGCAAGCGGGCTCGCATCGTCAAGGAAAGGCGAATTGTTGGAACGGAACCCTCCCGCCGAGTGTAATGACCCGGAGGAGGGGAAGATCGCGTGGTGGGTCAACCAATCTGAGGAGACCACGTAAGCTGGAAGTTGAGACTAGAGTAGGGAGCCGGCGTGTGGATATATCGTTCGACGCGCCGTGGGACGTGAACTATAGGGGTAGAACTTAACGAGTATGGTTCACGCGGGAGTCGCTCCGATGTTCAGTGGAGTTAGCGACTATCTTTGTGAAACTTAACCAGTGTGGTTATACGAGTGTTTGGGTCCGAGGTACGGACCATAGAATTATCCAATCTACCAGCATATCATCAAATAACGAAGAAGATGGCGACGTCCAGGAGACTGTGGGAAGCACACAGCATCATCCAGTACGAGGGAAATGCTTTAGCAATTTCCAGTGGTAAGCGCAAATGACGCAGAAATACGCAATCTCTCATTTTTCTTTGTTTTACATTTCATATTTCAGTAACTTCATAGCTTGGAAATAAGAGTAAAATCAATTTATCAGACTCCGTTTTCACGTAATTTTCTATCGGTAATATTAAAATCGCAACGCTCCAATTTAAATTTTATACTTATTATTATTAATTTTGCTATACTTGTTTTATATAATAAATTCATTTCTTTTACAATGCAATCTTTGCTTTCAGTAGGTAGCATTAGATATAGACCAATTCCTTCTCCTGATACAATTGTTTGTTGGGTTAATGATCACATCATACCACGATCTGAGTGAATAGAGTCTTGAAGGTGTTCTGCCCGAGCTAGACGTTGTTAAATACAAATTTAGATTTCAACATTGCATTGAGGTCTTGGCGCCCATTAAAACAACATAGCTTAGGCAAAGGTAAACAGTTACATTTATCACCCAACAGTTAGGGGCAGCGAAACTGCTACATTTGTCGCTACCAACAGATGGGGCAATAATTAACGTTACACTTGTCGCTCAACGTGAGGGCAAAGGAAACCATTACACTGTGACATTCTCTGCTTCTACACCATTCAACACTGAATCTAACCACACCTACTACCTCTACCTCTCTTACCCTCTACAGCTGAACTCATTAACCTCTTAGGTAATCTATCCTCTCCCCCTTCTCTTCATATGACCCCACCATCTGAGTCAGCTCATACGAACAGCTTCATTTAGCGTGTCCATTTCTAGCTGTCTTTATCTCTTAATTATGAGTACCTCCCTGCCAATGCTCACATTTGTCCTAGCAATCATTCGTGCTACCCTCATATCAGTTACCTCTAGCTTATGCATGAGCTGTCACTTCCATCCAGCAAGGTCGGTCTAAATACTGAGCGATATAGGGATAGTTTCATTGCTCTACTAACTTCTTTCTTGCAGAATACTGTGGATGGCAACCAAGAACTCACTGCATTGGCTTTTCTGCATCTCAACTCAATTTCTTTCACCATACTATCTTCCTGAGAGAATATACAGTCCAAGTACTTAAAATGGTCTACCTACTTCAATTTAATTCCTATCTAGCATTCTATTTTTTGCATTTCTTCCCTACAGACGTAACCCGTTTTTGAAATGCTGATTTCCATGCCATTTTCCCTACATTTCAGCATAAGCCAGACTACTTACCTGGTTTCCACCTAATTGAATCCCGCCCAGTCAGTTAACGCCCTTCAGCAAATGGTCCATAATAAACAGTAGAGGTGAGAGGTTACAGCCTTGCCTCACTCCTGTAATAACTTCAAATCAATAACTAATCCTACCATAAACTCTCACTGCATCCTGATTATTAATATAATAATACTTTTGATTGCCTGTAACAGTCCTCCCTCGATACCATAATCCCTCAGTATGCTCAGCATCTTCTCTAGATCTACAAAACACAAACGTCTATTCCTCTCGTAGCATTTCTCAATAACTTGGCACATATTAAAAAACTGATCTTGACATCCTTGTTGTGGTTTTCATCCATCTTACTCTCGTCCAATTATCACTCTCTCCTTTCTACAATACCTGTGTACACTTCGCTCAGGACTCTTATCAAAGAAATGCCTCTATAATGGTTGCAATCTTTCCTGTTACCTTGCTTTAAATTGGGTTGATTTCTGATTTTGTCCAGTCAGAGGGTACCTTTCATAATTCCCATGCCAATTCTATTATCCTATGCAACCATTTCATCCCTGCTTTCCCACTATACTTTGCCATTTCTGGCTGAATTTTGCCGATCCCTGCCGCTTTGTAACCACCCTCCCTAATTCCACAACCGTGAATGCTGGTCTTATTCTCCTCCTGCATAATCTCAAAATCTGCCACATTTACATTTAGCAAATTTTCAAAGTACTGTTGCCCTCCTCCCAATGCTACCTTAGTATTTACGAAGTGTTCCCCTGAATTATCCAGACACTTTTCACTTCTCTTTTCCTTCCATTTCTAAGATTCTTTATAACTAGAGACACGATTTTATGGTGAATAAAAAACCACAATAGCGGTGTAAAAACGAAGGGCAAAGCGGGATAAAAGCGGTGAATAAATGCCATTGCTTACCGTGTAGAAAAACGGTTTACTAGACTATATACTTACTTTTGCCTTATGTTGCAATGAAGGAAACAACAAACACACTAAGTATGGCTTGGTTTACAGTATTCATTTGCTGTTGAAGTAGTAACTCAGAATGCTTCTAAGTTATCATTTGACAGGTTGGTACGCTTGTCAGACAAAATATCATTGTAGGCAGAAAGGGCCCTTTCACTGTCAACATTTGAAATGGAAATGTACGGAGATTGAAGACATTTCACAGCTATAGGATATTCCTCTAACATTCCCTTCAATACATCTTCAACTACATTACCGTCACTACATGAAAAAGATTTACAGGTGATTTGCAGTTGAATGTAGAACTTCAAAAAGTCATGAGAATTCACTCCAGCAAAAAGGGGGAATTTCTCTATCTTGTTGAAGAGAGATGTTCACAGTTCTTAGCAGGGGCAGATGAAACAGTGAGAGTGAATTAAAAATCTCACGGGCAGAGTTTTTTGCCAGCATATCTGAGAGTTTTGTGTGACATGCATTGGCAAGAGCTACGAACCTTTTTTCAGCACTTTTCTTTCTATCGCTTGATAGTTCATTCAATGCCTTCAATGTGTCTGGTTTCATCACTAGTTTTTCGATAACCGTGTACTCAGAAATGAGTTCATTTACCATTGGAACAACTTTATGTGCCAAAGCATAATTAGAACCCTCGAAGCAAGTTATCTTTACAGAAGTTGAGGCACAGTGTTCTTTCACAAAAATTGCCTCACACAAAATTGATTTTACTTCACTTTCACTTAATTTTTGAAAGTATTTAACACTTTCAGCATCACTCTCCACTGTTTTAAAATACTGAACCAAGTCCATAACATGGTCTGCCAAGTAGGAAACTGATGTGAACCACGTATTCCACCTTGTGATAACTGGTGAGGGAAAGAGCTTTATATCCTTTTCTCCTGCACCATACTTCTGCTGCAAGAACCTAATATACCTATGCTTCCGTTTTCTTGTATTAAGAAAAGCTTGCTTTGTTTTGGTAACACACTCATTCACACGATGAAGTTTCTTCGGCCAGATTCCTGCTACTAAATCAAGCTTGTGTGCCCAACACTCATTGTGAAGAAGGTTGTCCGATATCAAACCTTGTAAAGTTTGCACACACTTTTTCATATATCGTGCACCATCAGTTGAAATACCTATGATATTTTTGTATTCAAGTTTATGTCTCTTAATAACCTCCACTATGGCTTGAGAACATTCCTGCGAGTTAACATTCTGAAGCATTAGGACACCACCTACTAGCACTTTAGGAGTCTCGCTACTACCCTTGGGAAGAGTTCTAAATAGCACAATGAACACGGCTCGACCCATCTTATCTGTGGTTTCATCACAGTGTAGAATAACATGCTGATTCTTTATTTTCTCACTACTTGATTCTTCTTTTTCTTGATGTAATAGGGGCAAATATTTCTTTCGTAACCAGTCAGCTGTGGGAAAATTTCCACTTCCTAAAACAGTGTAATGAAAAAAATCTATTAGCAAGCAAATAATTTTAATTTAAAACATTAATAAATCAGACTTATTTGTTGTTTATGATATGAACTTAAAAGTATTTAAAAGTAAACTAAGTCATTACTACACTTTCTAGTATCCCACATCACGTTTCCATGGTGGCTACAAAACTTTCAGATGTAAATGTCACGGCGGGTTGGTGGATTCTCGGCAATCGTAAAAGAATTACCTTCCCTCTCTGATAAAATTCGTTACATAAAACTACGTCTTTCCACCTATTATTATTATTATCGCTACGAAAAGTGGGGCTGCGGGATACTGGTAAGTGTAGCGGCATCCGAAAAAAAAATTAACTCGCCTGGTATATGTTTGTTCATCCAATCCTTCATTGTTGGATGATCTAGCTTTTCTAAAGGAATGTTGGCACTCAAAAGGCCTCCTCTGTTGACATTACAAATTCGTCGGAGTCATTTCTCACTTTTTTGGCATTCCCGACCGCCTCTTGAACTGATATCTGACTTTTGGTACCTCGTCAGACAAAATCATTTTCTTCTTTTTGTGATTTTCACTTCAGTTGTGTTTCACACATGAATCTCGACGCTTCCAATCTAGTCTAATATTGCAGAATTTGCACATATCTATCTTCTGCCGCGCATCGAAAACATGATAGCCTTCGTCTTTAAGCTCGTCAGCCCTATCAAAACACGTCGTTTTTTTCGGCATTGCGAATTCACATTAGAAATAGAAATTTCAACTACAAATCACAGCGCACCCACGTGGTCAGCAATGCGCGGCCCAACTCTCTCATTTGTCTCCCAGTACGACAGGATAGCCAATATTGAAACTGTGTAGTAATTTCCTTCTACGTGATGTTAGGATATGCTTTAAACACTTAAAAATACATTTGAATTGGGTTCTACCAGCAATGCTAACAAGGTGAAAACCACTGAAGGCACGCGATATCGCTCCAAATCGTGTAGAGACGTAATAAACGAGCCGATTTCGTGATATGTCGCAAATATGGACGTACATCGCAAATAAGGTGTAATTTCGCGTTTAGTCGTGAGGACAAATTGAGTGCTTTATGATCAAACAATATTTAACACACATTTAAAACACCTTTGATGCACATATAAACACATTTCGCATTTTCGCGATACACCATAAAATCGTGTCTCTATTTTTTTAAGTATTCTTTGACATTTACAAGCCAAATTCACCAGGATGTGTGCTTTTTTCTGTCTCTACCCAGTTTTCCCAAGACATCCTTGTTCTCTTACCTCTCGTTTTCATTGTGTTGTAATTCTTTACCCTCTACTCTTTGGAATATTTCATCAATCATATCAATATATTTCTGCAAAGTTCCTTATCCCGAAGATTTCCAACTATAATCCATCTGCAAATAGATCACACCATATCAGTTTGTGGTCTGTTTCAGTAAAAAATACCCTGCAATTCCTTAACAATTTCCTAAATTGAAAGTCAGTCGTCATGACGTCAAGAGGCTGGAGTAGGGCAAACTATGAGTTGCGACACATGCCCACCAGGCTCCATGGTTTGCATTACAATGTCGAAAGAAGACTTACCAAAACCCTGCCAAGGACTGCGAATGTGAAAAGTGCAATGAAAAATGTGAAAGATATCAAGTCATGAAGTGTCATAAACGAGGAGAATCCCTAAGAGTGTTTTGCACAAAAGACTGAGAACTTTGTATTGAAAAGCAGTAGTGCTGAAGATTTCTTTTACGACTTTGTACTAACTGATTATGTATATTTTGGCCATTGGCTGCTCTCATTACATTATAAATTGCAAGTCAGTAATGCTATAGTGTATTATCGACTTGGTATCTGAGAATCTCCTTGAGCTTCGGAAATGAGTTCGCAACAGCTAACCCCATGTTAGCACATAAGTCTAGTAAATATTCTCCATTGGTGTTCGCTTCTCTATCATCATCCCACTTACCCATTACCTGCTCATACCCCTCGGTCCTATTTTCTATTCTAGCATTGAAATCTCCCATTACTACACTATCTTTATTGTTAAACTCTCACTACCATATCACTCAGAGCCTCATAAAATATGACTACTTCGTCATATTCAGCCCCTTCATTTGGAGCGTATACTGAAACTATCCTGTCATTTCCAAATCTATCCACATTAATTGTTCATTTACATACCTCACAAAAACTATGTTACGCTCTAAGGTTCTTTTGACATACAACCCTACTCCCTACTTTGCCCCGTCTCGTTTTACACCTGACAGGTACACCTTGTAATCTCCTACTTCCTCCTCTCTAGCTCTCTTTATCTGAACTTTACTAATCCCTAGAATATCCAATCCCTTCCCAATTGCTGACTCAGCTAGCTTTACTTTCTTCCTTCCATAAGCCCCGTCGATATTAATAGCACCTCATCGAATACCCGATCTATTGCTTGTTCGTTTCCAAGGGGTCCCTGATCACTCCCTTAGGTCCGAGGCATGCTCAAGACATTTTTAGCAGATTTAAGAAGTGCACGTGAAGCAGGTTGCTAGCCTTACTTACACAGGGCCTCACTAGTTTCACCTCAGGGAATAAACAAGGGAGTTGGGTAGTCTAGCCACCTAAGCACAAGGAGGGCCATGACTCAGAATATGTCCAAGATGCCCACTCATTCCATAGTAACTGGTATCAGGACTGCCAGGACCCCTTACTAGGTTACTCAGCTGTTGCCCATGGTTCACGAACTAGGACGTGACTACACCGTGAACCACTATACAGCATAAAATAATTAACTACTGTTGAATGAAATATGATACTGGAAGGAATCAGGATGTGCATAAGGAATTCTGAAGGAATGATATCGGGACAAAAATAAGTGCATATGCTGTACCACACATAGTATATATTCTTCTTTTTTATTTTTTAAAGAAATAAAATCCACATAACATTTTCATAAAAAGAGCAACATTGAATTTCATGAAGTCATTTTCCCAGTCGAGAACTGTCATTGAATGGTAGAGCCACGTGCATTGCAAACCTGTGAGAGAAAAATATTAAGTTAACATACCACTCTTAATAATATTGTTCATTCATTAAGGGGCCTTGCGACATTGTGATCATGTAACCCCATGTAGTTGGTGTGTAATCTGTCTGACAACCTGTGTCATTGTGAGGCTGTAAGTGAATTTGTATTGGAGGCTAGGGTTTGGAAGGAGGTGGCCATGGCCTTAATTTAGGAACCACACCAGCATTTACCTGCGGTAGAGGTGGGAAAAAGTTTTTAGGTTGGCTAAGATGGAAACTGAACCCATCTCTTCTCAGTTCTGCATCATGAGATTGAGTTTATCTAGTCTCAGCCCTCTGACCATATTATATGTCTTGGCACAGCCAAGTCATCTGGATCTAAAGTCTCAATACGTACACAGAAGGCAGTATATGAATTATTTTCAATAATAATACATTCATTGCTCTGGAGGAGTATAATAGGCCTTACCAGCCACCTCAATGCACCTGAAGCCTTGATTTTAGTACTCATATTGAATGCCACGAAGAAAAATATGACTTTTCATTGTCCACTCACAAAGAAAGAAAATTCCAACAAGAATATTTTCCGCCCAAGAAAAGGCAAGACGATCAATACGCATGAAGAAGTACTGGGAGGACCGCAAGGCCCGTACAGTTCCTACAAGTCGACGAACGAATGGTTGCTTAAAGTGATCCTATGTGTCTCAAAAGGCGAAGAAGTAGAAGAAGAAAAAGAATGCCACGAAGTGGGGAATGCCATTAACTTAAATTAGAACAAATAGGCCTACACCATAATTTAATGCAAGCACAATATGCAGAAAGGTCCTTGTGCACCCCATCTTGCTGTGATATTAGACAGACCACCTTAAAATTATACCGAGGGCATGGAGGTGCAGCAATCAAGCTGTTTGCCTCTCACCAAGGAGGACCGGGTTCGATTCCTGGTCAATGCATGTGAGATTTTCAAAAACAGAAGTAGAAGTTTGATAGGGTCAGATTGAGAATTAATGTTCACAAAAATTCATGTCTCATCCCCTTGCAGTCAACATACTGCTTGATCAAGAGTAGCAGGACTGCTAATATTCACTTCGGCTCTCCGTCAACTGATATGAGAAGATGAGCTGTAATATTTTGTAATACATATTGTGTTCATTTCTATTTGAGTTTGAATGGTTTGTTGTTATATTGATTGAATATGAGGAAGAATGAATAGTTGATTGATTTTTCGATTGAATGTACGAGCGAGTGAAGTAATGCAATCTTTTGTTTTTAGATCCTCGAATGTCACTTCCGTATATATAATTTTTCCCATTTCTGGAACTACTTTTTTCTAGCTTTTCATTTACTGTATATTTTTTCCCTTTTGTACACATTTTATGTGTCTCCAGGTTTCTGTTTACTGTAGATAGTTTTTAATTTTCTGTAAATAATGTTAATGTTTCTTGAACATTTGGGACTGTATGGATGACTGAAAGCTAGAGGTAATTTTCTTACAGGATGTTTGAGTATCTTTGTGAGGTTGTTCATAGATAATAGTATCAAGGACCGTAAACATTTCCATATCACTTCAAAATTTCCATTGGAGCAAGAAGATAAATAGAGTACATATTCCAACCACTCCGCGAAGAGCCTTTATTCATCTCATAGACCATATCAAGATGTTTTTAAAGAAAAATATTTTAGACTAATTTACAGGAATATACAAATACCAACTATTTAGAAATATGTAATTTTCACAAAATTATTTTTATATTATACTGGCTATACCCGGCATGCGTGGCGTGGCGATGCCAATCAAAGACAGATAGAAAGAATGGAAGATAATAATGTTATTGGTTTTACGTCTCTCTTAACTACTGCGGCTTTTAGAGACGCCGGGCTGATGGAATTTTGGCCCAAAGTCTTTATCGTGCCAGTAAATCTACAGACATGGCCCCCTCACATTTGCGCACCCTCGAATGCCAACTGGCTGCACCAGGATTTGATCCTGCAACTTTGGTCGCAGCAGGTGAGAACATTACTGCTGAGCCACACAGCCAGCCCAAGAAAGAATAAGAATAAGTGTTTGAATTGCAATTACGTTTACTGGAGTGCCGTCGGATAAACAATATTCTTTGTTTTTCTGTCTGGTGCATATATAAATAAATCCGAAGGTTTTCCGACGCATGAGCACGCCACATACAGCTGACCATGTCAGCATTTGTTGAAACTCTTCGTGTGCCATCTAATGTAAAATGGATTTACTTTTTCAGAAAAATTGGTGGGCGTGTGCACAACAACTCACCAAAGTTTCATCGCAATTGGCGGAATTGTATATGAACGCTTACAGGACTCTCCTGAAACGATTCGCTGGCCGACAATCATTTATTGAAACTACTCGTATGCTACCTACTACCAAATGGTTTTTCTAATTCAGAAACCTTTGCGGCAGTGCAGTGGCACCATCTTTTTGAAACAACACAGGAGGATTCCATAAGTCGTACGTAACGTGCAGATGTTACTGTCACAGTTTTGGTCTTCTCTACAGAATGGTAAGGGCCTACAATTCTAAAATCAAGGACAGCGCACCAAACAGTCACACGTTCGCTGTGGAGGTTCTGTCTAGGATTGGTTGCGGACCAGTACCGAAAATTTTGTTTACTAACGTAGCCCGACAAATGAAAGTGCGCTTCATCACTTTCCAGTAGCCTGGAGTCAGCTGACACAGCTTCCAGGATAGTCTCACAACACGCTCTGCGGTTGGCCCAATCACATTCACAGAGTTCCTGCACACCCACCATTTTATACGGAACTTCATAGCGGTGTGTAAAAGTCTCCGTACGGTGCGATCTGAGAGTCGCATAGCACGTGCGTGCTTACTTTGAGGAGGGAATGCCTCACTGCATGGATGTTCTCTAATGCCACGAGGCCTACCACATGGATTCGCTTTAACACTCGAACCAGTTCCTTTCAAACACGCCAAGCTAGCTACTGATGAGACGAGGCGATGCACGTGTTCTACAAGGCCACACACACATCGACAATAATACCTGCTTAAGTGCTGTGGCCAATAAGGGTGCTAGATATCATAAATGGCAAACATTCCTCTTTTAAACTGCGCAATAAATTTGTAAATTTCGTGTTGCGTTGCTGTTTTATTTATGTTTGAAATTTGAGAGTTATTTCTGCTGCTCCCAGTACTTGAGCTCTAGCTCATTGGGACCTATGTAAATAAGTGATTGAGCCTACAATACTATCATATGTAAAATTTACATGTATGAATAATTTAACTGCTTAGAATTCCCTCTATATCTGTTCCAGCAGTGCTTCTGCTGGTCTATGGTGAAGTCAATGCTTTTGTTATTAATGACTATCAGTTCTAGAAGCATAATCATGGGGCAAGGAATTGCCTTGAAATTATCCTTGAATTTAACAACATATTGGTTTCTCCATGACAATAACAAAGAGGTAGGGAATTTCATGTAGATATGTGACATCACTTCAGAGGGATTATAAAAACAACCTCATAAAAACCAGAGACAGGGCTGGAGAGATTACATACTGCTATTTACGTCAAAGTAAACGACTTCTGTATTTCTTGTATTTAACCGCTTGCCACGGTGGGTGAGTGGTTACAGTGTCGGACTACCAACCCCAAGATTGCAGGTTCGCTCCTGGCCATGGTAAGTGATTTTTGAAGGCGACAAAAACCACGACACTCATGTCATACGTTGTTGGCATGTTAAAGAACCCATTTGAATTCAGTAGGCCGTGTTCAATGGCAAAATTAATCTCGGGATTTTCCGCCAACACAAAGTTCCTCCATTCTACTTGAAAGCGCTGTAGTGTCCAAGGAGTTTAGATATCTAACCTCCTTGACTTTCATAGCGTTCAAAGGAACGACGAAATTCGACATGCAAGCTACCCTCTGGGTGTCAATTAACAAAGCTTGCACCAGGCACCCGAGGCCATACGATATTATTATTGTATTTAACCCTGCATAAGTGTGGCACGGTCTCTTGTTCCGGGCCTCACAACAATGCTATTTAAATTTCCGACTGTTGAGGCTAAGAAGCTGTACTTTGTTGTACCTTCCTCTGTTGCGACCCCGCACGTGCAACTAATATTGCCAGTCATGGGAAATTGACCATTGTGACAACTCACTACGACATGGTTCCTGAGACCAGCAACACTTTTTGCGTTACTTTCAGTGTACCTATGAGGTAATTAGTATATTTTTATTATGGCTTATTTCTTGAGATGATTTTTGCTTTCATATTGAAGAGTTATCGAACTATTTGTTCAAGCCTATATTTTACTGTATTTTAGGTAAAATGGGCTATGAAAGAGAACAAAAATGATTGCAAAGGCTACTTGAAACTGTTTCCACTGATTCTGAACCAGAAACATGATGATTCTTCAGAAGATGACGAAGAGGACGTGCTGGAAGTTCGAGAAGAGAATTCGAAAAGTGAACGAGATTTGAATCCTGATGAGGATGCAGAATCCTTGCGACGGCATTATTATCACGGAGGTGAAGACTCTTTACTTTTATTATGGTAGGGATTACACGAAGCGGAAAATTTATCCCCCTCCCAAAAATATTAGAACAAGTCAGAAGAATATTATAACGCACCTTCCAGGTGTCAGAGGATCAGTTAGAGGAAAGACCTATCCTCTCGAGGTTTGGAGACATTTCTTTGATCGAGAGATAATGGAAATTATTGTAAAATTTACAAACCAACATATTACCACTCACGCAAAAGAAAATATAATCAAGAATATCACGTTTGTGAGGTCGACTGTAATGACATGGAAGCTCTCTTGGACCTTCTAATTTTGAGTGGAGTAAAGAAGTCCAATAGGTTAAATTTAGAAGAACTGTTCTTTACAGATGGAAACTTCCCAGAAATCTTTCGGCTAGTTATGTCTTAGCAATGTTTCTCTTTCCTACTTAGCCATGTAAGTTTTGACAATATTGAGACCAGGCAGCAGAGGCTACTGTCAGATAGATTGGCTCCAATTCATGATCTGTTCGAATTTGTTCACATGTGTGTACAATATTTCAGCTTGAGTCAGTTTGTTACAATTGATGAAATGCTATTAGGTTTCAAGGGAAAGGCTGCTTTCCGGAAGTACAGACCTTCGAAACCTAACAAGTACGGCATCAAGGTATATATGCCTTGTGTGATGCAAAGGTATTTTATACTTAAAAAATGGAAGTCTACGTTGGAAAACAGCCAGAAGGATCACAGTATGCTGTAACAGCCCGAAAAATGCAATGGAGAGACTAATACAGCCATTTCCGGGACGAGAATGAAACGTTACAGCGGACAACTGGTTCACCAGCGTTGAGCTCTGTGAAATCTTGACCAGTCAATACAAACTCATGCTGCTAGGCACCATTTGAAAAATCAAGCGCCTGCTTCCACCTCGATTCACTCAAGGACAGTCCAGTCCTACCCCATCCAACATCTTTGGATTTCATGAAGATTGTACTCGTCTGTCACGAAAGAATGTGTTACTAATTTTATCGATGCACGATGATGACTTCGTCGATGAAGAAACAGAGAAATCAGATATGATTTTGGACTACAATAAAACTAAAGGCGGTGTCGATGTCGTAGACCAGCTCTCTGCAAATTATGCTGGGCCAGAAATACAAGACGTTGGCCTATCATTGTGGTATTTTATTCTCTGATAAACATTGCTGGCACAAACAGTCAAGTTGTTATAAGTCAGAACGCACCAACCCAGAATATAGTATGGCGAAAGTTTATCACAGGGTTGGGAATGAGCATTTTACAAAGCCACCTTCTGCGTGAGAGGATTGCTGTCGTCTGCAAGCTTGAAAGGGTACAAGATGATTGGCCTGTACCTCTCTTTGGACGATGTCAAGCGTGTACTTGGAAGTAGAACAGAAAAACAAAATAGTACTGTAGATAGTGCAATAAGTTCATGTGCCTAGGGCACATAGAAGTATTATGCAAAGACTGTGAATGAATTTTCAAAATAAATGTGCAATGTTTACGGGCGACCTTACTTCATAAGCCACAGGCTTATACAAGATTTATTATGTGCCACATTTCCAAAACTGACACAACTATAGGTATGATATATTTGTATCAAATTATTTTTTAGTCGTTCTTGCTATTAAAAATAATTTGATTTTACTTGGAATTCCCTTTTCTGATTTTTCCTTTGTTTATGTTATCTCTATGGGTCTGATTTTACTTGCAAGTCTGTTTTCCATCTGTGAGTTTGAATAAATACATTTTGTATGAAATCTGATCTATTCTTACAATTTAATAAATAAACAAAATAAAATACCCGGTCTTAGAGACCGGCCACACGAATCATGTTCAATATTTCGCCACACTTACGCAGGGTTAAGAACTTAGCATATTAAACCTGAAAGACCACAGAGGATTCAGTGTATGTAAATAGTGTTACATACGAAATATATATTAATTTCAACCATTTAACTAATTGGTGCCTTAGCCCAAAGTTCGTAATGTACCATACGTAAATTTAATGTATTATTAGTATTAAGCATTAATTCAATTATGTTAGTATTCTAGAGTTAAATAAATTAAAAAAGCCTGTCCCATTCTTATAGGTTAAGTTGGGCTCTCAGAGTACTTCACCGGACTATTCTAATAATCTAGCTAAAAGATATATTGAATTAAGAATACTGCAACGGAATGAAACAATAAAGCTCATGAGTATCAAAATCTGCTAATAAACACAAGCACACATGACCATAAGCAGAACATGTCTTTCTGCCATATGACATGTCGAACAGTAAAAGCGATGGCCGACGAGATTTCTTTTATATTACATTTATAACAAGTTCGCTCAAGTCACTCCAGGCTACTATGTTCCTATTACCATTTTGAAGAGGTGAGGCTCCGAGGGTGTCATATGTAAGGGAGTTCTCCGACGCATTTAATTTAAGAGATATCATGTATTAACATGCGGTGAACGTCAGATGTCTATTACAAAATTTTGTACCGAATGAACTTGTATGGTATTCCTACTATTATGGCCATTGGCTGAAATAAAATTTATTATTATTATTTATAACAAGTTGAGAATTCATCACCATGGACGTTTACAACAGAAACAGAAATCAGTTGGTGACATTGGTGTTTTCCTCTCTCTCGGCTCTCAACATTAGAATAAAAGAAGAAGACAAATCTAATGCTTAGGTTTGTTCCAACACAGCGAATTATCGTTCGAGAACTGTCGACGCGTGCGCAGTAGCGCAGGAACCGTTCCAACAAACTTTACGAACGAGTTCTGAACTGCTAGTTCTCTATTTGCTCTGTTCCAACATGATCTGGAACTCGTTCGGAACGAGTGAAATCAGAGTGCGTTTTTTTTTTAAGCGGAACGCGCAGCGATTCAGCAGTGTCGCGCGCAGCGCGTTCTTTTATTCATGCTGCACTCTCTGCTGCTGGCTGCGATTTACCCCTTCGTGCAGCGTAGTTTTACTTTGCTACTTTGCTTTGCTGCGTTGCTTCGATAATCAAAATGGCTCCAATTGAATAGATAGATAGATAGATTTTTATTAATTCCATTTGATCAAATACATGCATTCAATACATTTTTGATATAGGACACGTCAGAATTTACATGCATAAAATAAAAGAACTAACAGGTATATATTACTAAGATTAAAACTATTTATAACTTATTATAATAGCAAATCTTAATAGATACAATCTTATTGCACAACTATTTACACCTCACTCTATTATCATAATATGAAAACTTAATTCTATAAATACAACAACATACAGCTAGGTATTAAAATTAAATTAAAAAAGTAAAATATAGTTATAGATTCCATCACTCCTATACGCTAAAATATTCAACTACTGAGTAAAAACAATGGCACTGCAGATAAGCTTTCAACATTCTATCAAAGGTTTTTATTTTTGGGGCCAGTTTTATATACTGGGGTAGTTTATTGTATAATTTAACTCCAGTGTGAAAAGTTCCTTTTTGATATATGCTTGTGTGTGTGTGTGAAATATGAATGTTTTGATTTTGTCTTGTGTTATGCCTATGAACATCATTGTTTGTTTTAAGAAAAACATCTTTATTCATTAAATTCTTTTTAAAAAACATAATACTTTCAAAGATATATATGCAGGGCAGTGGGAGAATGTTTAAATCTTTAAACAGAGGTCTACATGATTCTCTAGAGTGTACATTTGCCATAATTCTAATCGCTCTCTTTTGTATCCTAAACGTGCTTAGTACATCTGGCGACATACCCCAAAATATGATCCCATATCTTAAGTATGAATGGAAATAAGCAAAATAAGTATTTCTTAATGTGTGCATGCTAGTGCAGGTTTTCAAAATACGTAACGCAAAGCACATCGAGTTCAGTTTAGTATTCAGATATTGTATATGTTTATTCCATTTCAAGTCTTGTTGTATCCATAGTCCTAAAAACTTTGTTTCTGATTTATTTTCTATTTGATGACCATTTAATGTTATATTGGGCATCGCAGGATTCCTATTCTGTATAGTGTGGAAATTTAGACATACTGTCTTTTTATAGTTTATTATGAGGCGATTATCTTGTGACCATTTGGTTAACTCTCCTGTAACGGAGTCAGCAGACTGCTGTATGACCTGTTTAGTTTCACCTTTTATTACGAGTGTTGTATCGTCCGCAAACAGAATTTCCTTATGTGAATGAACGTTCTGTGTTATATCATTGATATATAGAAGAAAGAGTAGTGGGCCCAAAACCGATCCCTGGGGTACTCCAAATTCAATAATTCCCTCATTGGACAATGTTTCATTAAGTAATTTGGTTCCATCATCCTTGTGTCTCAAGCTTACTATTTGTTTACGCCTTGTTAAGTAAGACTCTATCCATTTATTAGCTAGACCTCTAACACCATATTGATTTAGTTTGGTAAGGAGGATTTTATGGTCAACTACATCAAATGCTTTCGATAAATCCAAGAATAGGCCAGTTACATGTTCCTTATTGTCAATTAATTTCAGTATACTATTACTACATTCGTAAATTGCTGTCTGTGTAGATTTTTCCGTTCTAAATCCATGTTGTGAGTTTGATAATATTTTATTTTTTTCTATGAAACTTATCAGTCTCTTATACATAATTTTTTCCACAATTTTTGCAATACCAGTTGGTAAGGTAATAGGACGATAGTTATCTAATTCATCTTTTGAACCATTTTTGTGCACTGGAATTACTTTTGATAACTTCAAAATATCCGGGTAAGTTCCTGAGAGAATTGAACTGTTTATTAAGTGCGTAAGTGGATTTATTATATTTTCTGCACATTTCTTTAAAATTGCATCAGGGATGCCATCAATGCCAGCACAGAATTTATTTTTTAGCTCTTTTATAACTATTCTTACCTCTTCACTTGTGACATGATTTATAAATAAAGAATCACTGCATATATTTATTTTATTATTAGAATTTAGTGTATTTACCTGTGATTTATTTAATAATTTTTGCGGAATTTCCAGAAAATAGTCATTAAAAGTGTTTGCTATTTCCTCTGGATTATTAATCACTTTATTATTTCTGGTCAGTGTAATGTTCCTTTGTATTTTAGCAGATTTTCCAGTTTCTTTCTTTATTACAGACCACATAGCCCTGTTTTTATTAGATGATTGGGAAATAAAATTATCATTATGCATTTTCTTTGCTAGTCTTATTACCTTATTTAATATGCTAGTGTATTTTTTGTAGTATAAATTGAATTCAGGTGTTGTGTGGTATTGTTTATATAATTTGTGTAGAAATTTCTTTCTTTGACATGAATTTATAATCCCTGTTGTTATCCAATTGCTAGTTTTGTTATTTTGAACAGTTCTTCGTTTAAAGGGGAATGCTATTTCAAAATAGTGTTTTAGGGTACTGTTAAATGCATTAAATTTATCATTTACATTTTCTAGTTCATAAATTTCTGACCATGTTTCCTTATTTAATAAGTCATTGAAATATGTAACATTTGATTCAGTGAATGACCTGCACTTTGATTTTACTCCATTATCATTATTATTGATTACTTCGGATACTTCAAAACTCAGTATTTGTCCATGGTGGTCACTAAAACCCGGACAATAGACTTCTATTGAATGGTGATATTTATCTGTATTTATAAAAATTTGATCAGGAGTGGTTTTACTAAATTTTGTTATTCTTGTTGGTGTATTTACTGTAGGTTTCAGTCCATAGGAAATTAGTAACTGGTTTAATAATTCACAATTTCTATCAAGTTTTAAGAAATCCACATTTACATCCCCACAAATTATTATATCGAAATTTACTTTGCTCATGTTATTGAGTAACAATTCTAGTTTATCTATAAATAGAGGAAACTTTCCTGACGGAGAACGGTATACGCATACAATTATTAACTTAAACTGCTGAATTTTTACGGCAGAGAATTCAAAATCCTGTTCCATAATTAGATAATCATAAGCTGTTATCTGTTCATGATCTAAATTATTTCTTAAGAAGATGCAAGTACCACCATGGCTAATATTAGATCTAGAGTATTTACTAGCTTGTATAAACCCTGGGAATTGAATTAATTCGAGTTGTTCCTCTTTCAGCCAATGTTCTGAAATACATAGTGCTGAGATGTCTTTAAGTTCATTTTTAAGCATTAGATTTATGTAATCAATTTTATTATAAAGAGACTGGACATTCTGGTGGTAAATTTTAAATTTGTTACTTTTGCAAGCTTGTGTTGGTGATTTATTTACATTATTATTATCATAATTGTTATTATTATTGTTGCTAGACAAATCCGAAATACCATTGTTGCACTCCGTTAAATTTGACTTCAAAAGATGTGAATGCCAAACCTCACGTTTGGCTTCTTCTACCAGTTTCCCTGCTTCCACTCTAATGATATTACTGTTGAATTATTCTTACCATTTGAATTTACAATTTTGCAGATTTCATCACTAAGATACTCTTTTCCTAATCTATTTAAGTGTAGGCCATGCCGAGTGTGGAACTTCCTGTCTAATTTACTTACATCTACAATTTGGACATTTGGAAAACTCTTACAAATTTTATGAATTTTTCCATTTGTAGCCTCTATTTCTACATTTACACGTTCTTACGTTCTTATCCTACAAGATTTTCTGGAATGTGTGATTTTCTTTAAAGTGTTGTTGTACATGTGTGTATGACCGAATATCAAGTTTGATAAAGTAGGATCAAGCCTACGAAGACGTAGCATTGCTTTGAAAGTCGTAATCACACGAGTATTGAATTGATGATTAATTTTATTTGGTTATGTTCTGTGCTATGTAGGCCAACTATGGTGGAAAACCCTTACTATTATACCATACTCCATAAGAAGTCGCAGATTTGTGAATGCATCTTACTTACAGTACGTCGTTACGAAAAAATACTGCATGTTATGTCTTCGGTCTACAAACATTTCCCCCATTTTTGTTGTTGGTGTACATAGGCCCTACCTCAGCATGGTAACAAATATCTGTACTTGGCCGGGTGGTAACAAATTCTATTATGTTTCTCATGAAAAATAATATGGACACTAGCCTATTTTCTTTCTCTAAGGTGCATTTTAACTAAGTATACAAATAGTTTCATTTGTCTTCCATTCCTCCCACTGTGTGTACTCTATTCATATTCACTCCAATTATACATATTTATTTTGGCCCTGACTGTTATGTGCTGAAGTTCTTGTAATTATGGTATTATGGGATATGAACAAGGATGCCATGACCCACTCAGAATACACTGCCACTAAATTCTGTACTTAACTGTAATAAGAATCATACCAACCTCTTCTCAGTTGTCCTTATGAAGCTCATTGTATGATATTCCAGAGCTGGGAATCAAACAATCTCAATACATACTTCTAGACCACAACAATGGCAAAAAAATTATACAGAAGGGACTCTATCTATGTTGGTGAAAATAATTCCTGGATAAACTCTCGAGTACCATGGTAGCGCTTTTATGTTCCTACAGTTGTAAGGCGTAGGGAAGGGGATTTTGATTTTACTGACTACTTTGTACATTTCATTCATGCGTGGAGTGTAAATGTTAGTGAGAATTCTAAAAACAAAGCATACAGAATTTTTTGTCAGGTCACAATCAGAGTGTAGGCCTACTGTACTTAGTTTGTGGGACTCAAGCTTCTCAGAGCCGACGCACAACCAATATATTAAAAGTCTATAAAATACTCAACTGTGCATGCGCCATGTCAACCCGAGCACTTGGTGCTTGCGCGCCCCGGTGCTTTTCCCTTCCCACCCCTCTTTCTCCACAGTCAGACTTGGATGATGAGCAATGGATCACTGACCTCGCTTTCATGAAATACATCACGGGGTATTTAAATAACTCATTGCAAAGCAAAAATAAATTAATCAGTACTATGTGTGACCGTATTGAAAGTTTCAAATTGCAGCTTGTGCTTTTTAAAAGTCAGCTTCAAGAAGGAAATTGGGACAATTCTCCCAATTTACAAATAAACAACACGACTCTCGCCTCGCTAAGAGCTGCTACTACAAGTTCCTCTCTTACAGCAGAGCACCGTGCTTTTCCAGTTGCTGGCCAGTGCTCGCTAAGCACCTGAGTTGGCGAGGCCTGGGTTATGGAATACTCAATTGCCCGTGTGTTTTAAGGGGTGGAACTACGAGGTCATCTGCCCCTCTTAACACAGATTAATGAATACAAATTTGGAATTGAATTTAAAATTTAGAGGTGGACACCTAAATTTGAAAAGACCTAAATTTAATAAAACAAAATATTAAATAAAGATAATAATTATAAAAATAAACTAAAATTATGAAAAAACAAAAAATTATCATTCAAAAACGAACAAGTCGTTGAGTCAATATTCACTGGAAAATTTAGATTGCTGGCCCTAACCCACTCTCGCTTATAAAGCGGATAACGCGATCAACAGCCACCGCGTCATCAGCTAATATAAGTTTGAGTGTCATCTGCAAACCAAGGTTTCTTCGTAAGTCAGTAAGATCCACACACTCGGTTAAAATGTGGGCCACGATGTAGTTCCCTTGATCGTTCTCAGTTTACTGGGCAGTGGGTCAGCTATCCACTGACTCTCCCAAAATACCAGTACTTGTAGGCGTAACTGAGAGCGAATATCTCTAGCGGGTACCTCCATTGTTCGAGGTGGTAGTGATCCCGCCTCTTTTGCAGCTTGATCCGCTAACTCATTTCCCGCAATTCCCATGTGGCTTGGAAGCCACAGAAAGGTGATTCGAGTGTCAGCGTGACACAGCCCGGCTAGTAGGTCGTAGATTCGCTGCACTAGGGGGTGTTGCAGGAATCAAGTAGCAATTGACTGCAACGAACTCAAAGAGTCGGTGCACACGAGAAAGTGGATTCATGCATCCTGTAGTGCAAACTGCAAAGCTTCATAGATGGCAACGAGCTCCGCAGTAAACACACTACAGGCCTCTGGCAAAGAGATCTTGGTATTTGCACCATCAATAACGTAAGCACAACCCACTTTCTCATCCACCTTCGACCGAGTTTTGTCCCTCTGAGCAATGGTAAGTGGAACAGCGGGTGGCTAATTATAGCACTTACTTAGTCATCGGATATACCCACGCAGGCAAGCGCAGGTATAAAGCTTTTTTTTTTTTTGTGGTAACAATAATTGAGGGTATTTCCATGACTGGCTTCTCTCACTTCTCATTCTCGTACAACCCAACCGAAAGCAAATAGGGAAATAACCAGAAACGTGAAAGACGCAGTTCTTAGTAAGAACTAAAAATCCAGTTCAACATTGTATTCTAAAATCTATCCGCAAATTTACTCTAAATATTATCCGCTATCCGCACAGTGAAAACGACTTAACCGATTGGCTTCGTAAGACATTCTAACGAAAGCTCTTGGCATGCAGATTTGCAGAGTTTCTTTAAAAGGAAAATATATGTTACGGTATATTTTTAAATGATTAAGGAAATATGTAATATTTGTCACTCCCGCGCATGCGCACAATGGCCTTTCTCAACAAGGAAAATGGCGATTCCGGTCGCGTCTAACTGAGATCTTTGTTCATGAGAATTAAAAAGGATCTCCAATAATGTTAGTTATGTTATTACAATGTGCATTGAAATAGAATTATATTAAATAAACCACGAATTGAAAGACATAAACTGCAGGTTGAGTGTGTATACTGGTTAGATAGCTTAATACTGGAGTGAAACATAGTTGTCTGGATGGCTAAGGGGATAAGGTTACTGGCCTGAAATTTGTATTATGCATGATCGAGAGGGTTCGATTCCCACCTCGGATATGTTTTTTTATTTTCATTTTCTTCCTTCCTACGATTGGTATTGCATTGTAGAAAGCTCTTGGCATGCAGATTTGCAGAGTTTCTTTAAAAGGAAAATATTGACACTCTCGCGCATGCGCACAATGGCCTTTCTCAACAAGGAAAATGGCGATTCCGGTCGCGTCTAACTGAGATCTTTGTTTATGAGAATTAAAAAGGGTCTCCAATAATGTTAGTTATGTTTTTACAATATGCATTGAAATAGAATTATTTTAAATAAACCACGAATTGAAGGACATAAAGTGCAGGTTGAGTGTGTATACTGGTTAGATAACTTAATACTGCAGTGTCACATAGTTGTCTGGTTGGCCAAGGGGATAAGGTTACTGGCCAGAAATTTGTATTATGCATGATCGAGAGGGTTCGATCCCACTTCGGATATGTTTTTTTATTTTCGTTTTCTTCCTTCCTACGATTGGTATTGCATTGTAGAAACATATTTCACTTTTATCATTCCCGTCAAGTAACGAATTCTCTGTTCCCATCGAGAGGGTTCGATTCCCACCTCGGTTATGTTTTTTTTATTTTCGTTTTCTTCCTTCCTACGATTGGTATTACATTGTAGAAACATATTTCACTTTTATCATTCCCGTAAAGTAACGAATTCTCTGTTGCCATCCTTTGCATGGTCGAGAGGGTTCGATTCCCACCTCAGATACGTTTATTTATTTTCATTTTCTTCCTTCCTACGATTGGTATTACATTGTAGAGATATATTTCACTTTTTCATTCCCGTAAAGTAACGAATTCTCTGTTGCCATCCTTTGCATGGTCGAGAGGGTTCGATTCCCACCTCGGATATGTTTTTTTTTGTTTTCTTCCTTCCTACGATTGGTATTAGAGTGTAGAAACATATTTCACTTTTATCATTCCTGTAAAGTAACGAATTCTCTGTTGCCATATATATTTAAAACACTAATGTATTTTTTGTACACACGAGATTTTGAAAACGACTTAACCGATTGGCTTCGTATGGCATTCTAACGAAAGCTCTTGGCATGCAGATTTGCAGTGTGTCTTTAAAAGGAAAATATATGTTACGGTATATTTTTATATGTTTAAAGAAAAAGGTAATATATGTGGCAATTGCGCGTTGCCACAATTGCGTTTCTTCATGAGAGAAATGGCGGATAAAAGATCCACCGTATCGTAGTGTGATCTTTGTTTATGAGAATTGAAAAGGGAAATATCGCTTATGTTGTATCCCGATATATACTGGAATAGAATCATGAAATAAGGGAAATATTGATGAACTGTAACTGGCAGTTGAGTGCGTTTGTTGTTTACGTCACTTAATATTGCACTCTAATTTCGTTGTCTGGGTGGCTCAGCGGCTAACATTGTGGACAACGAAATTGATTATGCATCGTCGAAGGAGTTTGATTCCCACCTCAGACATGTAATTCTATTTCCCAATTATTCTATCTTGCAATTGGTATTACATTGTCTAAACATATGTTACGTTTATTATTCCCGTAAGGTAAGAAATTCTCCATGATTTACGTTGCCAGATACTTTTAAATTGAAAATGAAAATCGGCACAATCGCTTCGCCTTGAGAGAAAATTGTCGAACATAATTCATTTGATGGACTCAGACATCGTGGTCACTCAGCCCTGTCTACTTTGGTGTGTGAGTGTAAACCTTTCTCTGATAACCTGTGTTAATGTGATGGCTGTATTGATGTGTGCATTTGTAATTAGTATGGGGAATAGGGAGTTGAGAATCATGAAATAAGGGAAATATTGATGAACTGTAACTGGCAGTTAAGTGCGTTTGTTGTTTACGTCTCTTAATATAGCACTCTAATTTCGTTGTCTGGGTGGCTCAGCGGCTAACATTGTGGACAACGAAATTGATTATGCATCGTCGAAGGAGTTTGATTCCCACCTCAGACATGTAATTCTATTTCCCAATTATTCTATCTTGCAATTGGTATTACATTGTCTAAACATATGTTAGGCTACGTTTATTATTCCCGTAAGGTAAGGAATTCTCCATGATTTACGTTCCCAGATACTTTTAAATTATTAAATAAATATCGGCACAATCGCTTCGCCTTGAGAGAAAATTGTCGAACATAATTCATTTGATGGACTCAGACATCGTGGTCACTCAGCCCCGTCTACTTTGGTGTGTGAGTGTAAACCTTTCTCTGATAACCTGTGTTAATGTGATGGCTGTATTGATGTGTGCATTTGTAATTAGTATGGGGAATGGAGAGTTGACGACTGAGGCTTTAAGTTAGGAACTATCCCGGTATTTGCCTGGAGTGGAAGTGGGAAACCACGGAAAACCACATCCAAGGTTGTTGAGATGGGAATCAAATTTTGCTCTTCTTAGGTTTGCCTCAAGAGTGCGCCCCGTTCCAGCCCTCAGACCAGAATTAAATTTCTTGGCAGAGCAGGGATCGAACCTGGAATCTGGGGCGATAGCTCAGAATGTAGCCTTAAGACTGGGCTTCCCTGTGTTAATACGATCTTTGAAAAACACTGAACATATAATTCTAAAACTCCCTCCATTACGGTGGCTGGCGAAGTGAGTCCATGCTCATTCCAGTAGTGGCGAAGTGATTCTATGCTCCCTTGCATAATTTACTGTCATGGAAATGCAAAGTATTGTACCTTCAACAGGTGATGGAAATTGATTATTTAGAGCAGTTTCATTCTGTTTATTTCAAAATGAAGTTCGTCATCCTGAGTTGCGTTTGCAAGCAAATTGCAAAAATTGCAAGGATTTTATTATTGGCGATCAGTCTCATCGCATTCTCATCAGCAACCAACTTGAGAATGGAAGTCTCTGAACTTAGTTGTATAAGTGAATATTGTTGTTTATTGATTATTTTTTTAGAGTACATAACAATGAGTCTAACCACGCAGTTGATTTTGGCAATGGAAGTAAGTTATTATTTGCTATTTAATATTTGGCAGCTGCGTTGATGCAGGCCACTATAGTGTTATTTAATAAGCTATGACGTTAATTTGGGGAGAAATGCTGCTATAAATAAACCCATTTTACGAAATAGAACATTAGCCGCAAACAAGTGGGAAATCGGAGAAAAATACGAAGCCACTTTTAAACTCCAATATGAATACGGCATTTCAGATACAATTCCAGATACTATACCGTTACAGTGTAGGGTCCTTGACGAACAAATTTAAACATTGTTCTGCACTGTATTTCTCTTGAGAGAAATCTTCACTTGGTTACTTTGAGCTTTGCTGTTGTAATGTAAAATTAATCTGACTAAATATAAAACATTTGACATGCTGCAACAATTATTTTTCACTGGAGATGATATCTCAAGGAATTTCAGAGAGACTAATCGGCAGTACAATGGTATGTCCTTCGTTTCATTTGGTGCCAATGTTACTGTGCCACACCCATACGGTCCACATTGTTTTAAGATGTATGGAGGTGCACATCATCGCATTTCTTCGTTATATTCCAAAATTATATGTGACGGTTTGCGGCCAGTTTTATTAGACTCCTCAGAGTTCTTGAATTCCTTGGAACTAAATGACTTGCCTCCACATATTCCAAACGCTTGAACCGTTATGCTGCTTAGAAATCTGAACGTTTCCCAAGGGCTCTTAAATGCAACCATATTGCTTGGATTTGGAAATAATAAATGCAGTTAAAATTAGGCAGAGAGGTTGAATCCTTCTACTTGATTTAACAGCATCCGATAAAACACTATCATTTTGTTTTAAGAGGCAATATTTTCCAATTTATTTGGCATACTCTGTCACAATCAATGAAGCTCAAGGGAAAACTCTGGAACGTATAGGTCTCAATTTGCCTCATCAATTTTTCAGTCATGGCCAGCAGTATTTTGCAATGTTAAGAGTGCAATCTTTTGACGCCCTTATAGTTTCAATAGAGCCAAAAAATCATCGTACAAAGAATATACAGTAGGCCTACATAAGAAAATTCTTCAGTAAATATCGTGCCAGGAGATGGCAGTTGGGATTGAACTGCAGATGTCTTCCCGCTCACTGCGCATCGCACATTCCAAAAACATTAAGTTGGCCACTACTTGCTTCACTCACACAGCACATTCCTTTTTCACTGGCTGCGAGTCATCTGCTGTGATAACCATTGGCATGCGGGAAGCCGATATATTTAGGTTTAGAATAAGCGGGCCGCGCATACGTACTGCAAGACCCCCTCACACCCCGTCACAGTGTGTTGAACTTCCATCTCCTGGTGCGATGACAATAGTAGAGCAGACGCAAGAAGAGCTTGCCGAAACTCAACGATGAGCAGAGACCAATATCAATTGGCGTATTTCAATGCTCATTGCGGGGCTCCTGTGTGTCCCCCGAATGCTGATTACTGGGCTCACTCCATTCTTCAACAATGCGGCTCGCTCCAAGACACGGTCTACAGCTTTAAACCAAGCGTAGAGTGCAGGAGGCATCACACGTGTGTATTATTACTATTTTATGTATATTACGTAGCTGAAAGTGTGTTTGTTGAATACCTGAAGACTTGAAATTTGTGTATAATATTCAGTGTACCACAATGCCACCGTTTCGCTTTAAATTAGGGAGTGCCAAAACTTTACACAGTCGAACTAGTGAAGTTATTTGTAATGTGTATAGATTCATGAAAAAGGAAACACATCTCGCTGGGAACTTATACGCAATTCAAAATAAAGTGGCTGAAGCATCAGGTGTGTCGGAAAGGACGGTGCGGAATATAATACAAGGCGCCAAAAGAATTGAAAGTGGTGAAGTGGATTCATTTTCAACGTCTGGAAAGAGAAGACCAAAATCTGCCAAGAAGTGTAAGTTAGACGATTTTGATAAATGCGTGGTAAGGCATACGATTCATAATTTTCACTATAGCAAAGGTGAGAGGCCAACGCTGGAAAAGATCCGTAGGAAACTGGTTGAGGTTATAAATTTTAAAGGTGACGTACGAACATTAAGCAAGATAGTTCGAAGCCTAGGCTTCAGATGGAGGAAGACAGAAGACATGCATAGAATACTTATGGAGAAGCCTGACATAACGCATGCAGTACTTACAGAGCATAAGGCGGTACCGACAACAGGGTAGGCCTATTGTTTACACTGATGAGACATATTTGCATAGTTCGCACACTAAGCCAAGTGCTTGGAGTGACGGTTCTCTTCATGGACTGAAGTCGCCTATCTCGAAAGGACAAAGATTAATAGCGGTATATGCCGGTTCTGATGCATGTTTCTTTCCAAATGCTTTGTTGGTTTTCAAAATCCAACAAAAGAACTGGGGACTATCACGATGAGATGAACTATAGAAATAACGAAAAATATCTGACAGAAAAATTAATTCCCAATTTGCCAACAAATTCTGTAGTCGTGATTGACAATGCCTCGTACCATAATGTCCAATGTGAGTGCGTACCCACATCATCTTCCCGAAAAACAGTTATGCAGGATTGGTTGACCGATAAGGGTATTCCATTTTCTACAGAGATGATAAAACCTCAACTGTACGCTTTGATTAAATCCCATAAACCACGTTATGAGACGTATCAAATCGATACACTGCTTGCTACCTATGGACACACGATCTTGTGTCTACCATCGTACCACCCCGACTTGAATCCCATCTAAATGATTTGGGCTCATGTTAAAAATTATGTTGCTGGACAGGTGGTGGTGGGGATGAATGTTTTAAGGAGTGTAACATCGAGGCCCCCTTTCCTGTTGGCGTCGAGTTAGGCTATAGAAGGAAGAATTTCGACTCTTTAAAAAAATTGGGGTAGTGAGTAAAGAGAAAGGCCATGACAGACTCCCTAGGCTTCGAAGGTCTGAAGAAAATGAGAGATGACCAAGGGAGTTGTAGTTATTATTTAAAGGGGTGGAACAATGAGGTCTTCTGCCCCATTGACCCAAGGAGATCGCCAGGAAGATGAAAGAGGAGCCTGGCACAAGTAAGTAGATGTACCATACTGCATAATTCAGAAGATTTTAGGCATTGGAAAGTCTGCCCCTTCAAGGTTGACATATGTATAAACTAAGGAGGACTACTTCATCGACGACATCAAAATACAGTTTTACCTACCAAACACCAAAGCCTATGAGAATGCACGCCGAACCTTAAATGAGAAACGAAATGCCATTTGGTCCAACTTTTACTCCACAGATGCCATAATGACGGAAGAGTGGAAACAAACTAATTACGAACTACGACACGTAATAACACGTTACGCCACCCATGGATTTCACCATAGATTCTGCAAAACCAAGAATTTGCACCAACCGAATGAAGACTGTATGTGACCTGTGCAACGATCATTGTGAAAGGTACCACACACAAAACTGCAAAATGAGGACAACCTCAATAATAAGACTGGCATTAGCATAATTGATCATATGTTCAAATATGTATTTGCACATTGTGCGCTTTTCTTTTAATAATAATTCAGAAGAGGCTATACACTGCCCCACAAGTGACTATCCTGGGGAAATCATTAGTGACATGCACAGGCTATTGGTGTAGCATATAATATTGCACAATGATAGGCTTATATTTCCATTGGCAGCATCTCAGTTGGTTAGTTAGGAAATATTTATAAGAAGGCAAAAGGAGTCAAGAGCTAGGTCGTCCCATTTTGCAATTTTTAAATCCAAGTTACCTTGCCACATAAAAGTTATGCTGATTATTATAGATATGGTAACCTTCAGCGGCAGCTCGTGAAGGGGTGCTGCAGAGCTGCAGCCCCCCCAGGGTATTAGACAATATCAATTTACACTTTGAAAGTAATGGGGTAACGGTGTAATTAAATAGATCTCTTTAAATTATTCACAAGTAAAGGCCAGCCTGGCTCGTAAATCCGCTTCCCCCACGGCTGCTGCATTCTCGGCAGCACCTTAGGAACTTAACTTTGCACTTCCTAAATCCACTTCCCCCATTGCCAAGTTGTCCTATGAAAGCCTCTTTGGGTGCTGCAATCATTGCAGCTTCACCACAGAGTGCCAACTCATCTTTGGAAACAATAGAGTATACAGTTTGCAAACAGCTCAAATATTATACTGGCAGCGGCTAACAGCCCCTAATTCGTATTCAGAAAATTTACGACTTATATTCGAATGCACTAAATTATAAATATAATCATAATAATGTCGCAAGAAAATGTTTAAATGGGAAAAACTTTTGCTGCAACATGGCTATGTTAGTAGCACTGAATGGCAATGAGAATCATGAGTAGAAGAAGGATAGAACTCAAGTAGGCGCTCACGGCATCTAGTGGGTACTAGAAGAACCATGTCCATTATCAACCCTTAGCCAATGAAAGGGAGGCATTCCACCATCTCCATGATTTGTGCATTTTCTTCAAACACTTGTACGATCAAGATCAATATTCTAATGTAGTATGCTTGCGTGATATTAACAAATACTTGTATATTATTTCACAGTATAGTCGGTGGAGAATTTAGCTGAACTCAAAAGAGAGTGACAGATCTTAGAAAACTGAGCGAAGAAATTCAGAAGCACGCATCTTCCGGAACTCATTTAAATAACATGTAAAATTTTGCAGTGTTACGTTTAAGTTCGGCGTATCAACAATCGGTTGAGCGTCATAACAATGAAGTAACTAGAAACAAGGAAATATATAAATAGAATCATAATACTATGACTGTCTGTTAGGTAGTCAGTCAGAAGGCTGGTTGGATCCCCAAAAAGTACCGCCGTTAGGTTATGTGGGTTGATACCCACAAAAACCAAAGGCAGTGCTATATTGAGGCGTACTATGCAAGAAGAAGAGTGAGGTAGTTTGTCATAGCTTTCCTCACTGAGTCAGAACAGCAGTACTAACCCTATGAGTAGAACCTTTCACAGCATTCACAGGCACTAACTGTGCCCTGGTTGTTATTACAAAGCACCACCCATACCTCAGTAGCTTCCATATAATCACAGCCATGAGTGAGACTGAGACATCGGTGAAAAGCCACATTTTACTCTAGCCTGTGCCAACAGACAAATGCAAATGTACTGCATTCATCAAGAGATGGCAAACAGGCTAAATACTATCACAAGAAAATGTTTATATCGAAGAGAAGAATTTCGAAATATCGGTGGAGCTGTAAAACCTTCGAGTTTCCTTCTCACTGGTTCTTAGGCCCGTCATCTACAGAGGTCGTTAAACTGTTACGTATCGCTATCACCCTGCCTATGGCTACCGCTGAACCCGAACGCTGCTTTTCGTGCCTCAAGAGGATCAAAGTGTACCTCAGGACTGCCATGGCCGTAAAGCCCTGCGCGGATATCCGCAACATTTGTCGTCATACGGATATAGTTGGCATGGATGTGCGGATAGCGGATACCGGTAATGTTTGGAGTAAATTTGCGGATAGTTTTTGGAATACAGTACAATCCGAACTTGTTGAATATCATTACTAGGACCCGGATGTTTATTGTTATGTTCGTTTATGACAAATGTAAAATGGTGATTAAGCTTATCTCATTCAAATTATGTCATTAAGCATAATTAACTCTCCAAACTGAAAAGGGTTGCAATTCTGACTGTATAACATTCATTTTAAACATAGCACATGACATACATAGCCTAAGGGAACGACTTTCTCCTCAAATGTCTAAATGTGTTGCTATAATGTATGTCTACCCCTTATTATTCCCGTTCTCCAAAGGGGTCGAGGATGAGATGCGATGTAAGTCTTTGTGGTGGATGGTTTTTACGGCCAGATGGATGTGTTGCTTTAATAAAAAATAAAAATATTTTTGTAATGCCAGTAGATTCGAATAACAAACATGCGGATAACAGTCGTGCGGATGCGAGGCGGATGTGGATAACGTTTTCTTTATCCGCGCAGGGCTTTAGCCATAGGACAAGAAAGACTTACTGCACTTGGAATGCTGTCTATTGAGAATGGTTTGATTAACAGCATACCGAATTTCAATAACCTCGTCATCGAAAAATTCGTCACGTTCAAGACTCGACGCCTGGAACTGATCTACAAATAAGGTAAGTTAATGCATGTGCATGCAAGCCTCCGTGGCTCAGGCGGCAGCACGCCGGCCTCTCACCGCTGGGCCCGTGGTTCAAATCCCGGTCACTCCATGTGAGATTTGTGCTGGACAAAACGGAGGCAGACAGGTTTTTCTCCGGGTACTCCGGTTTTCCCTGTCAATTTCATTCCAGCAACACTCTCCACTATCATTTCAGTTCATCTGTCATTCATTTAATCATTGCCCCAGAGGAGTGCGTCAGGCCTCTGCAGCCGGCACAGTTCATATCCTCGCCGCTAGATTGGGGGCTTCATTCATTCCTGACCCGGTCGGAGACTGGAAGCAGGCTGTGGATTTTCATTTTCAATGCATGTGCATGCAGCCCCACCAACTGTGATATGTGCGAGCCGCCACTGGTAACCTTAAGTTCTGAAATATTTATCTAACGCTACTTCATTCGTAAAACGATCATTTTGAATGCGACTTTAATGGCTAAGCCAAGGGCATTACTTCGTGGAAGGCAACTCGAATGACATGGGCTAGGCCTAACCTAAAAATTACAAGCGAGGTGAAATCCTAGTGTACGGTAATTAACAAAATTTTTTATTGAGCGATATAACTATGCATTCATCATAACTTTGGTCTCCTAGTAGACGCATAATATTCTGTGTACCGCAATGCCTCCGTTTCGCTTTAAATTAGGGAGTACCGAAACTTTACACAGTCGAACTAGGAAAGTTATTTATAATGTGTATAAATTGATGAAAAGGGAAACACGTCTCGCTGGGAACATATGCGCAATTCAAAGTTAATTATAAATAATTTAATTACATTAAATTTATTTCGAAATAATGACTGAAACACGTTTTAAACGACCGCCAATTCGCGCCATCTTTACCGTTTTTATTTACAGGTAGTTGTGATGTAGCGATTTACTTCCCCTTGATGCAGCGCTGCAATTTCCCGCTTTAAAAAAAAACGCGGCTCAGTTCTCAGTCAAGAGCAGGAACTGAGAGTTCTGATCATGCGCACAAGCCATCTTCACAGCTGCTTCCGTTGTTGAATGCGAAAGAAGAAACATAACCCTAGCGCGCTCTTTTCAAAATACACTTAGTTCATGTTGTGTTATTAAAATGAGTGATTTCGAAGGCGACAGCGACCTCTATTATGATTCAAGCGCTGATGAAGACGATGATGACGCAGAATGGAATGTATTAAGAAGGAAGAACGAGAATTATTTAGGCAATAAGCAATTTGTTGATGATGATAATAATAATAATAATATAATTATAGCCGTTCAATTATCCTTCTATATTATTATTATTTAATATATTTTACTATATATTATTATGAATATACAACTTTATTTTAGAACAAACAGTTCCTCAGTATGAAGATGATTCTTTCCTGCAACATTTTCGAGTTTCACGAGGAACTGTTCAGAATATTGCTCGTCAGTATGAAGGAAGTCAGCAGTATAAGAGGCACTCCGGGCAATACGGAAAAATCTCAGCTCTTAATCAGGTTGGCAATACTCTATAATACACTTGGAGAAAAGCTCGGAGGGAGTTGCCTCCGCTGCGCTAGCTGGTGCAAGCTGTTGAAGCCAAACAGTAAACCCCCTTTGAGCTGCCAGCAAATGGTTTGTTCCTATGTTAATGGGGGGAGGTACAACTTTCAGGATCAAATAAATTAATAAATTATTTGAATGACTAATCTTATATTTTCCATTTGGTGAAAACAAAATTAAAATATCTTCAATACTTCCCCCAAATGTTAGTTGCTGTCGCTTAAGCTGTTTCTTTAAATTCTACCCTTAGGTAAGTTTGAAGCCTGTTTCCCGAAACCTTTATTTTCGCACAGCGTTTACATGAAATCTCAATACTAGTCAATATATCTCAATGAAATTTTGCATGTTTGTGTATTGTAGGCCTACTAATATAAACAACATACACCAAGATGTTTTGTGTATCAAGCATACTTCCCATTTAAGAGAATATTTTTTACCCAACAGAAGTAAAAACAAATATACATTTTAGAATAATAATATGAAAAAGAAAGAAATATTTCCTGAATATGTGTATCAATTATGTTGGTGTATCTTGTAGCAGTGAATATTACCAACAGCTAAAAAGAACGTTCATGTAAATATTTTAAATTATGGGGTACTTATCATGTAAACGCTGTCCAACTGTACAAAATACAGCTGAAACTTCGGTGGTATAATAATGCATGACTGCAAGAATATTATAAAATGTGTTTTGAGCATAATAATGAGTGAATCTAGTACTCTAAGTTTAATAATCCTGAATAGTTTATATTAGGGGCTGCGACATCGTGGTCATATAGCCCCGTGTATTTGGTGTGTGTGTGTGTGTGGAATTTATGTGCTAACCTGTGTTATTGTGATGGTTGTATTAGTGTGTGTATTTGTAAATTGGGGATGGGATTGGGAAGGAAGCGGCCGTGGCCTTAAGGTGGGAACTATCCCAGCATTTGCTTGGAGTAGAGGTGCGAAGCCACTGAAAACCCCTTCCAGGATGGCTGGGGTGGGAATCAAACCCTCCTTTTCTTAGTTTTTCCCCACGAGACTGAGTATACCTCGTTCCAGCCCTCACACCACAATTAAAGTTACTTGGCAGAGCCGTGAATGGAATCTGGAGCTCCGGGGCGCTGTCAAGAACGCAAGTCGCTACACAACAAGGTGGTCAGCCTTATAGTTTATAAGCGATGACGAAAACGGCTCTGCCGCATACACATTACACCAGGTTACGCCCACTTATAACTCGGCGCTTGGCTTCACTCAAAACAGCTCTGGGCAACTTCCCTTGAGTCTCTCCTCCAAGATAATACACGTTGCACTCTGATTCTTTTTTTATTTCATTTGAAATATACATTCGTCACGTTATAATTTTTGTATAACTTACAGGTTCTGATCTTTTTGTGGTTCATCGGCCATCAAACAGCAAGTTTTAGGGATGTTGCAGATAGGTTTAACATAACTATCAGTTCTTTACACAGAATAATTGCACGAGTTGTGGTTTTTCTGAGTAACTTATCGTCCCAGATAATAACTTGGCCTACAGAGAATGAAAAAAGGAATACAGAGGAGCACTAATGGGTTTCCCGGTGTAATCGGAGTTATTGATGGCAGTCATATAAGAGTTGACAAACCGTCAAACGATCCTGATTCCTACATAAATAGGAAAGGATTTTATTCCATACAGGTATTTCTTTAAAATTTGTACTTCTGAATAATGAAATTGATCAAAATTACTTACTAAAAAAAACTGACCCTAAAACAAATTTATTTTCAGATGCAAGCTGTCTGTGATCATTCGAGAAAAATTGTGGACGTATTCGTGGGTTATCCAGGATCAGTACACGATAGCAGAGTGTTCAGAAATAGTCCCCTTGCAAATAATCTGGAAGCTAAGTGTGGTCACTATTTTCTACTTGGGGATAGTGCATACCCATTGAGAAAGAATTTGATGACTCCATTCAAAGACAGAGGACAATTAACAAGAAGGCAATTAAATTATAACGTAAAACTGGCGAAGAACCGTTATGTAATAGAACACTGCTTTGGTATTTTAAAGCAAAAATTCAGACAATTATTCCATGTTAAATTGCGAAATATTCAGTACATTGCCCATCTGATTAGAGCGGCATGTGTTTTATACAATATCTCTTTAAATGATGAATTATTTGAAGATATAGACGTCAGAGAAAGAGTCCTACCTCACCATCAGGTAGTCAATGGCGAATATGATGATGATGATGATGATAATGATAATGATGGTAGGGGTGCTAGAAGGATCAGGGACAACATTGTGAATACATTACGTATATAGTATTGATATGAAAGGATGAGGATTTATATTCTTTGTATATATTTTACATTTCAACTCAAGCCATTAACTCACTAAATAATTGCGTTACGAGGAACTAATTGATACTAGTGTTATTTTCACCACACATACATTTACAGCAGCACCTTGAATCTCTCAATATTCTATTCCTTTCTTCAATAAGTTCATTCCTTTTTTTCAACACTTCTACCTTCTCCATAACAATTTTCAGTCTTTTCTCATAATAAGACTTCCTGTCATTCCTAATATTTTCCAAATTGCTTTGGGGGCGTTTAACTCTCCTTCTTTCTGTATTTTCATCTTCAATGGACAAGCGTATCTGTGTATTTTCTTTGGATTCTGTGGGCTCAACTTCAGTCTCCTTTTCTGGAATATGTTCTGTTGTTGTAGCCAGCAACAGTTCTGGATAAATGGATTTCTTTTTTCCATACAAACGGTCCATTTCATTCGCGAATTCAAAAAACTTTCTTCCTCTCCCAGTTAAAGTTTTGTTCTCGATGTACTTTTTATAATTTCGGTCAAGAACTTTCCACTTATTTTCACAACTGTTTGCAGTTATATTAATTTTCAATTCCCTCCCCAACTCTTCAGCAATCACACACCACATCTGCTTTTTGTTTCTCATCTGCAGGGACCCTACCCGCTTGCTGTATTTTTCATTCAAGTCTATGAGCATCTTTGTGCTGTTAGATGCCCATTTAAAATCTTGACTTTGAAGTTCAGCAGATGTAATACCGGTAGCACTAGTACTAGGAAATACTAGAAATTCTGTTAATCCTGGTAGGAAGAAAATGAATTTTATTAGAATTTATTTACGCGTCAACTGACAACCTACTTATATATCAAAATAGAGAATGCTTAGGTTATTCGCTTATCTATGCCAATTAAAACTAATTTATGTACTTGGGATATTAATATAATGCAAACATGTAAACCTGCGTGAACTAATTATAAAATACCGTACATTGTAAGTGTGAGATTGATAATTAAATCATTGTATTCTTACCGCCCAGTTCCTCCATTTCATATTTTTTCGTCTCTTTACTCTTTAGGTACTAGAATTATGTACTTTAATATTAATTTATCTAGGCGACAAGGAAACCTTTTTATTCTTAAAATATTTTTATGCCAACCAATGCCAACAGAAAGAAAAGGACACAAAACTCACACAGAGTAAAGAAAGCAATCAAAGAACTTAAGGCCTCCAAAGAGATCTTTGCTCATGGCCTCCACAACTCCCAGGTGGCGTTGTTTACGCAGGTTTAAAAAAAAAGCACTACCAAAGTGTTCCAACAAACATAATCCCGAACTAGTTCCGTATTCGTTCTCAATTGGCGCCTGCGCATTAAACAAAGTTGGTACCAGTTCGGAACGCGTTCAGAACTTCGTGTTGGAACAAACCTAATGATAACAGTACATCGCATCACTTGCCATTCTCCCATGGCCAGAAACAAAAGGTTGTGCACATAAAGCGAGACATAAGTTTCTAAACAGCACGGGAGTAAAATTAAGACGATCGATCACAATTTTAATGTTACATTTTCTTAAACATAATTTCGCAGTTTTATCTTTTATGAAACACACCCTCTGTCAAAGTGAAGCGCATGGCATCCTGGTTGGTGCTTAATAAATGAACATCGGCGTATCAGCTGTGCTCAAGATGATACATCAGTCTTTTATTGAGGAGTTTTGTCAATTTGCGTATTTTACCAGTGGTGACACATGTGGGTGTACAGAAAAATGTTCGACGTAGTTTTTAATTCATATGACTAAGATTGTGATTGGCAATGGCTGCTATCTTAAAAGAACATGCCGCTGAAGATGACGAGCAAGTGGACTGGGTTCTGCCTCTGTCTTTCGTGAAGAAGCGTCACATAGAAAACATCGAAGGAGCTAGCAGTATCACCCAGACATGGAGAATGAAAGAACGAGTAAGATTTCTGTTGTCTTGAACTTCACAAAACATCTCCTTTCTTTGGGGTCTAGCCTTTAATATTTTAATTACCAACTGTGAGCAAATGCTTGAACCACATTTAGATTTAAGGTTAGAATTTCCAAATGTATGTATTTAAAATGAAAGTTCAGAAATAATTCACCCTTTTAGTTTTGATTATCTTATTGCCCATTTCCTCCCCATATTCGTTCCTCTGCGCTTATAACTATTAACTCTTGTGATTGATCATGTCTGGTAATGAATGGTAAACTGGGAATTGAGTGTGTTAGTGATGTATTGTTCCAGCTTTGTAGTTCTCATCACTAGTTATAGGCCTACAGTACGCCCTGCTGAAATGTTGCAATGTTGTTTACGTAGCTGGCTCAAGCTTGCTTGAATTGTTTCAATATGAGAATGGCAATTGCATCAAAGAAAGCACACACTATGCCAGGAATGAAAGCATTTTTCACAAATTCACACAATAAATACTTCAATTTTATAAAATGTCAATGAACATGCAATAAGCCTACTAGGCCTATGTATCTAACAAGTGTCTGTCCTATCCATTTTTACTCCTCGGGGGTTCAACATTGTCGGAACGTGGTAGGGCACCACAGTCCCCATGCCGATTCCAGCATTGCTTTCATTTGCTTCCGCTGTTCTCCTCTTGTTTAATCGTCCCCATCAACTGGCCTTGATCAACTCTTCTTTTCCAATGTCTACTGTGTTAGGGTACAGACTCGTGTCCACCTTCCATGGTTCTGCTCTTTGATGGGCTAGAACTCTTTCTTCTTTTACTGCATATAGGCTACTCTGTAATCTGGGAGATATAGTAAAGCCACCATAACTTCCGACTTGACGTTTCAGTGTTAGGCTAGAGTTTTGTTCGCTAAATCGCGACATCACTAACAAAACTCAATATATTGTGATAAATCGATTTGAATGGATGCCCGTGATTGTCTAGTTAAATTGATTTTCCTTCTGACCGCTGGACAACACTAGGCTAACACTGAAACGTCAAGTCGGAAGTTATGATGGCTTTACTATTGACGTCAGAAAAGTTGGATGGCGCAGCCACGCGGCAGAATGTTGAAGCTGTAACATTGTGACTGGTGAGATTTATTTAGATGGTGAAGCATTGACGTCGTGATGGAAACAGAAAGAAATTTGTCAAATTCGAGGAGGTACTGCTCTGTATACGGTTGCAAATCGTATAAAACGGCTACGAAATATCTTCACTACTTTCCTGTACAAAAAGTTCCGAGAGAAAGATGGGCTTCGGAGCTGTCAATTGGAAAACTTGTTACATGTTACATGACAGTGTGCAGTCTGCATTTTTGTGAAGACTACTTCTTTCACTGGTACTGTTGATTATTGATAGTTGTTGTCTCTAATTTGTATTCACATGGATTTAGCTACATCAAAAATACTGATAAACTTATAGCCTATTACTTCTGTGCCGTACAAAGAATGTAATCCGCTCTTCGTAAACTTATTTTAGGGGTTCTTCCGATTGACAATAGCCGAATGGTTAGAAAACTTAAGAAAAATGCTGTTCCTAGCCTTAATTTGCCAGAGAATTTATATTCTTGCCTTTGAACAGCAAGTATGTAGGTCATTGAAGTATGATTTGGCTTAAATTGTGCTTTTGGCTATGATCTCCCTACTGTTGAATTTAATAATTAATTAAAATGTAAAATCTTAGTTTTAAGTACTGGTTTGGTGACCCATCATCCCAGGCAGGCCGGCAACACCTATACTACTCAGGCAGATAAGTCACCTGGCCGTAATTTTGAAGTTATAGTGATGTTAAGTATACATATGCGGTAATGTAGCAGGAGACCGGATCGGCCTAGGCTATTCTAACTTGAATTAGTTCCCATTTCAGGGTTTTACAGTTTTGAGTGCGAATAGTTGGTTTGAAAGTTGTACAACAGTAAGGAGGGTATGTTTTGTATAGGTTTTAATTGGTATTATGGTTTATATCGAGCTGAGGAGTGAATTTGGTTTGGCTTAAAGTGTAGTTTTTGATCTGTTCCGTTTGCTTATGACAAGTTCAAATGGAGACTCCAGCTGTGTTAAATATCTGTATTTTAAATATTTAATTAAATATATTGATAAAGAGGATGTCTCCATTTTAACTTGCCTGTGGCAAGAGATTAAAAAATTAACATTCTTGTCTTTGAACAGCAAGTATGTAGGGCCTAGGTCAATATTTGCAATATTGAAGTATGATTTGAGCATCCCAAGTAACGCTTCTTTGAACCCAAAACATTCATGCAAATTCAGGGTTGCTTGATTAAATTTATTATCAGGGATTCGTCCTTTGTGTTATGTGAGATATATATATTGTGAAATTAATAAAAACATCGATACCGCTAGGCTCCCAAGTACAGGCTTCATATATGTAACAGCAGACAGTAAATTAACTATCTACATGTGGGTAATATTTTTAACTGGTAGTAATTAGGCACTGCATTTAAATTGATTATAAAAATATTTCTATCAATGAAAGGAAATATGTAGTATTTTACCATCATAAATTTGAAGCCATAACAAACGCACTCCCAATTACTTCACGTCACTATATCGCCGCCATATTGCAAACAGCTGACCGTAAGCTCCTCCCCCGTTTCGGACGTCAATAGTCAACAACAACATTTCTTGTCTCGCCATGTGGTCTGAGAACGAGTTGCCAAACATTTTGCTCCTACCACGCAGGTACAGTAAATGCGTTAGATTCAACTCCCAGTATCTTTAATAATTATTTCAGTGATAAGCTGCAGAATTATTTAGAAAATAGAGTAATTTCTACAGATGTAGCATATAAAATATATCTTTTTGTGATAATATTAAAGGCTTCAAGAAAATGCTGAAGAGTTCGATAACTTACGATAATATTACATATTTTCTATGGCGATCTACTGCTTCAGACTTGAAAAAGGAATACTCCTATGTAGCTTATTGTACGAAATATTCAGGCAGGTTTTGCACTTAAACCCGAGAAAGATTTTAACTTTCTTACATGCTTTCAACTACAGTTTATTAAATACCTTTTCTTTGTAGTTTCATCACCTCTCACTTCCATTATTACTGTACAGATGAATCTTAATGCCGTCAAAAAGCTTGTTAATTCGTCATGGTGACGTTAGCATGATTCCTCAAATCAGCTACTTTGCTAAATATCTCTATGGCTTAATTTTGGAGAGAGCAAATTGCTACTCAAAGCCAAATCATGTTTAAAGAAACAGCACAAAGTTAAGGTAAACTGTATGTTCAAAGATAGAAAGGAACTTACCATTTGAAAGATAGCATGTAGGACCTTTCCACTACTCTACGAGGGCGGACCAAAAAAAAATGGACTGAGGGCCCGCTGCCATTCGTGGACGTAGTAGAGAGTTCTCCCGCTAGATGGTGTTAATAGAGACCTTCACGAAACAACTACCCAGACAGGGTAAGTTTGTATGCGATCGTTTAATCGTAGTGTTGTATTTCTCTTACTGTTAGTTCTCATGTTCCGCCTGCAAAGTTATGGCTGATTTAAAAGAACAAAGGTGTGTTTGAAATTTTGTTTGCTGCTTGAAAAATCAGCAACAGAAGCTTAAGGCCTACCCTCAATGGGCAGTCGGCAGACGGTAGTGGGTAATTGACAGTCGGCAGCGTGTAGTCGGCTGTCGCCAATTTTATCTTTGACTGCCAACTGCATATTTAAGAGGCAATCAGAAATGATCACAAGCTGACGTCACTTTGTCGTTTTTCCCGCTCATCATCAGCTGTGGTATATTCTTCGCATAAGTTCGTTGTTATATTATATATTAATTATATAAAAAGATGACTGAATGTGCTGACATTGGGATAGAAGATATATTCATTGATCTAGTGAGGGAACGGCGTTGGCTGTATGACACGAGTGAGCCCAAGTATAAAGACAATCTCTTCAAAGATCAGACGTGGAGACTCATTGCCGATGCAATGGGTTGGAAAGGTATGATCATTTATATAATAATAACTTTCATTATTTAATTTATCGACATGAAAATTGACAACTTTCTCAAGGAATAAATGAAAGTCAAGTTATTATTTACTCTTAGCATTTTAACGACTGCGCATTGTGGGTGGCTAGGTTGTGAACTACCGACTTCCCACTGAAGCTACGGACTGTCAACTACCCACTACCGTGTGCCGACTGCGCATTGTGGGTAGGCCTTTACCAAATACTTCAACAGGCTTTCAAGGAGGATGCTATGTGCCGCACACAAATTTTTGAGTGGTTTGGGCACTTTAAACATGGTACGATGGGTGTTGAAGACCATGCTCGTTCTGGGCGCCCTTCAACATCTTGAAATGATGAAAACTGTGAGAAAATCCGCCAAAAAATCAACGAGGATTGTTGGTTTGACGATCGACAAAATTTCAGAAGAAACAGGAGTGAGTTGGAGCTTGTGCCAGCGGATTCTGACTGACGATTTGCAAATGAGATGTTTTGCTGCTAAATTTGTTCCCTGCCTTCTCACTGTGCAACAAAGAAACACTCGATTGCAGTTGAGCCAGGACTTGAAAAACGAGATTGAAAGTGATCCAAACTTTTCGACCAAAGTCATTAGGGTTAATGTTAGGCGTACAATTCAGAAACCAAGCAAGCATCAAGCCAGTGGAGACTCCCAACTCCTCCAGACCAAAAAAACAAGACAAGTGAGGTCGAATGTGAAGATGATCATTGTCTTTTTTGATGTTCGTGGAATTGTGCACTGGGAGTTTGTTCCCCCTGACCAGACTGTTAACCAGCACTTTTATTTGGGAGTTTTAAGACGTTTGCGAGAGGATGTTTGGAGGAAACATCTGGAACTTTGGCAATCAGGTTCCTTCATCACGACAACGCACATGCATACACAGCCTTATCTGTGAACCACTATTTTGCCTCTCAGGGGTGGTCTGTCATTCCCAACCCTCCGTATTCTCCAGACCTAGCCCCAAGTGACTTTTTCTGCTTCACAGAATGAAAACAGAAGCTAAAAGGGAAACATTTAGATAATGTGGAGGCAATAAATCAGCTTTGTAAAGGGCACTGGACAATATCCAAGTTGAAGAGTTCCAGAGGTGCTTCAAACAGTGGGAAAAAAGACTTGACAAGTGCATCGCCTTTAATGGAGAGTACTTTGAAGGTGATGGAAGGAATTTTGTGAAAAGGTAATACATACATTTTTTATAAAGAAAAACCATTTTTTTTTGGTCCACCCTCGTATGCAGCAGATGACGGGTGACTCACAAAGACTGATATTCATGCAAGGTCTGGTTGCAGGTGTATCCGTAGATTTATTTCCAAATTGTCAATTTAAAGGATATACGTATTATGGTAAGAGGTTCATGCCATTGATATCATAGCCATTATCTCTCTCCTTCTGGAAATATCCCCGTAAAGTAATGTACATACCAATTCAAGGGACTGACCTCAAAGTACAATTCCTTGCCTTGTGGTTTTCTGTTCACCCTTTCCCTTAGCCACCATACCCGGCTCCAACATAGTTTTCTCCTATAACTACTACTATGCAGGTACCAGGTAGAAAAGACTGTGGGAGGCGGGGCTCGCATTACGTAGCTGCTGAAGAGCTTCCCCCTCCATACACGACTTCGGAAGGTCCAGCGACAAGGACAACGAAGCAAGTAGCAGCGAGAAAGAGAGAGAGACTTCCCCTACCTGACGCACATGCACAGAAGAAAGACTAGCAGTCGACAGACAAGAGAGCTGGAAGCGTGCGCATTGTACCTGGTCACTCTATAGCCTATATAGACTACAGTATTACTAAAGCAACAAGTGCTCACACTGTAGGCCTACAAGCCACACAGCTGATCAGACACTGAAAGCACGTGGGTGCTGAAATTGCAACGCAGGGTATTTTGACATCAACTATGCGAACTTGGATTGGTTGAGAGGCAGAGGAGTGATGACTGACACGGAATTTCCGGCCTAATGTCAGTCCCATTCACCAAGCTTACAGACAATAGTCCAGTGTACCAGACAACTTCTAGGTCATGTCCCTGTCACTAAAGAAATGAAATAAATGTCCTATAGCAGAATAATGGACAGCTTTGCTCTTTAAATTTTTAAAAGCCCATGGTGACCATTTTATGGAAAAGCCGGGAAATTAAAGTACAGAAAAATACTGAAAAAATGAAAGGAAATGGTTGTCACGTCAAAAATCAAACTTTCTACCAAGACTGTACTCGAGTGAAATTGTAAGTCTGAATGACATGATATGTATATATTTCGTATGACATACAGAGGATACAGTTATACTATATACAATATATACAAGTAATAAATATCTAGTAACATCCATTATTCATGATCATTGAAAATCACGGTTACATTATTCTTATGTAAAGGTTATGCATAATTATTTTCTAAACATTTGAAAACCACTTCACATACAAACAAATCCTTCAAATAAAAAATCTGTTTAATTTTCTTAAATAAGAAAAAAAGTGAATATGTCTTAAATTTTGAGTAAATTACAAAGTCGTTTAAAAATGTTAATCTGAGTTTCAAAATTTATCATTACAGAATTAATTCATTTCTCTGGGTACCGGCACAAAAACTGAACACTTAAAAACTGGTATTTTCACTCCTAGCACGGATCGCCTCGCGTAACCTCTCTGCCATACTTGCGATGATTTGTGAAATGCTTTCCTGTGGGATGCGTTCTTACTCTTCATGCAGAATCACCCGAAGTTGCTGGAGAGTCTCAGGATTACGTTGCCGAACATTTCTGGCCTACATATCACATATGTGTTCAATTGGATTGAGGTCAGGGCTCCTAGCTGGCCAGTCCAATGCGTAGTCGTGCATCTGGCAAAATTCTTCGCCGACAAATGGAGCAAATGGTACAACTTGGTTTTCAAGGACTGTACCGGTCAGCTATGAGAGTCCCATTCTCAATTACGTCAAGTTCAGTCCTGGCATCCATACTGACCCCGGCCCAGGCCATGACGGAACCCCCGTCGAATGCAGTCCTGTAGGAAAATGTTACAGGAGAAAACCTTTCTCCAACCCTCCTTTACACTCTTTCTCTTCCGTCAGGCGATCTGAGACCGAATCTCTTCTCGTTTGTGAAGAGAACGGCTTGCCATTGCTGTTGTGTCCATTGCTGATGGAGGCGAGCGAAGTAAGACGTGCCCTGCGATGTTGAGGTTCCAATCTGGGGCCGGTAGCAGGTCTTCTGGAGAAGATTTCTACACCTCTTAATCTTCTCCTTACTGTCCTCGCACTGACATTCACACCTGACGCGTGCTGAAGCCGATTTCTTACTTCTACGGCTGTGGTGTGATGGTCCCACAGAACTTAGTCGCAGATACTGGTCATCTCTGTCTGATGTCGCCCTTCTGCGGCCTGACCCACGCCTCCTGGAGTATGTTCCAAGTTCCCTACACCTTTGGTATGTCCCTTGGATGGTCGAAACATTGACATTTAACTGTCTTGCAACGTATCGCATGCTTCTTCCACCTTCAATCAAGGCTACAGCTCTTGCAGCTTCTTCTCGTGTAAGAACCATGTTTCCTTTGAGAGATGAACTTAAAAACTGATGAGAAATTATTTGAAGAATACATTTTATCAAACAAAGCAAATTTGGTATGTAAGGATGAGACTTATCACCCAAGCACTTTAAGTTTATTGCAGGAAATGAACTAATGGAAATGGAGACGTACCGTCTGCCTGGGGTAGCTAGCGAACTGGGGTGTCATAAATCAAACTTTATATCGATAATTTAAAGGAAATGGATGGTAAACGAACACTCTGAACAGAGAAAGGTCTGATAATAGTATAAGTGACATAATTGAGACAGTATGCAGCTAATATGCAAGTTTTAATGTTAAAATCAAGTGTTTTTTTTTTTTTTTTGCGGGTGAGTGTATTACTATTCGTCATGATGTTAATATTAACCATATTACAAGGCGAAAGTCTTAGATGCTAGATGACATGAAAAGTTGCCTCTTAATCAAAATAGGGGTAGAAATACATAATGCTCTTGACAATTCACTCGGTCAATGGGCAAAGCCCCCAGCCACTCATTGCTAGGTCACCACAAAGAATCTAGTGGGCTCGAAATACTAGACTCCCTGTAGTACCCCAGCAAGAGGCGGGCATCTTCTAACCTATATACTTAAAATAAAAATAAAATGGCAAGAATATTACTATTCGTAATGTTGTTAATATTAAGCATATTACAAGATAAAGTCTTAGATGCTAGATGACATGAAAAATTGCCTCTTAATCAAATTAGGGGAAGAAATGCATAATGCTCGAGAAAGAATCGGAAAATTCACTCAGTCACAGAAAGATAAAATACAAAGCGCCATCTCCAAATTAGACAAAAGATTCATTCCCTCCTCGTCATGCCAAAATAATGGACAGGAAAGTTATTCAGGAAGAGCTTCATAATGAACATGCTGGAAAGGAAGAAGATCGAAACTCAAAACAATTTTCTTCTCTGCCAAAGGCCGGGTATACAAAGACGATGAAATTCCTTGCTGGAAACTTCCCGAGTTTTTGTATTGTGTGGCAACGCTATCAAGTTGAAGCTTAGAGGTGTTGAACTTCTTCTTTGTTTGATTCATGAAATGGCTACGTGACTTTTTATGGATAGAAATCCTGTATCGACTAATTAGGAGTTTATGATCTGTCCAGCAGTCATCAATATTCCGGGCTGTTTTCGTGATCAGGACATCACTCTTGTCGCACTGTCTAGTATAAAATACAAACAACTGCACAGTTGTGTGCAAGAGAGTAATAACATTGTGTGCAGTTGGTCGTTTGGCAATCCCGGCAGGTTATCAGACAAACAAGATCGTGGGACTGATATCTAAGATGTCTCGAGATTATGTGTTTTACTCCAATAAGATATCTTTAAATATTTTGAGGCTGGAATGGTAGATGTCTGCACCATGTATCTTCCTGCTTATTATGGCGCCACGCCTGGAGAGAGTAGACAAGGGTTGGTTCATGAGTCACGAACAGTGGACAACCCTAACAATATATGATATTCTTTTGGAAGTGTATGGAATGTCCTTTCAACTGAAGTCTGTATGCAGGAGACTCCCATGGGGGAAGAGGCTGGACACTCTAACAACCTTCGTTTGAAGTATTCATCATTCCCAGCCATGCATGTGAAGTGCTAACGTGTGCCACCTCTATATTAAACTGCTTCCTACGCAATGACTTATGGGATGAGTGCTGTGAGCTGTCGTGTGACACCAAATACGAACTGTGGCTTATTGTGGGAATGTCACCAATAGCCAAAAATGACTTCCAATTGCAAAAACTTTGGTTTATATTTATGTAAATTTCAAATGTATTTGCAACATGTTAAAAAAGCTCTTTGGTTACTAAAATGAAATGTTTATGTGATTAAAGTACAATCTTAGACAATCAAACATGCTTAAAAAAAATGAAAAAATGAACCACTTTTTTGTGCATATACTCATTTTTATATTTATTACATGTGAATATACGTATTTGCGACAACGAGGATAGTTAGATTTCAAATGTTTTGTCTAATATAACATTAGATGGCACTCAAAGATTATGTTATGCTATTATACCATTATTTCCTTATGACTGGTGTTAGGCCGGGACTTGTGACACATTTTCTTAAGTCTAAATCATTTAAATAAATATTTGGGTGGTTTCACTGTGAGGTAAAAACACCTGAACATGTTAAAGGTTACGGTAATTCATTGGTTGGCCTTGAAGTGTAGCCTACATGTACATTCCATTCGGCCTGGCCAACTGTCAATGAAGCAGTGAGAAAGCAATGTATAGCGGCTTCGGTGGCGTAGTCGGTAGCATGCTGAAATGCTGTGCCCAAGATAGCGGGTTCAAACCCGGCCGAAGTCGTCGGATATTTTAAGAGCGTTAAAAATCCTTCAGTATGCCTTCCTTCGGAGGGGAAGTCAAGCCGGCAGTCCTATTTCATAGATTTATGGCATGTAAAAGATCCTTTCACAGACTAAACTTGTGTAAAGCTAAATTGTTAGGTTACCATTAGATTTCGTCGGAACGCTCTTATCAAAGTTCCAACGTTCACCATTAGGTATCATTGATATCAGGTAGCGAAAGTTGGAACTACTTGAAATTGAACGGAACATGTAGCTCACTTTAATAAGGGTGTCCGCTGGAAACAGCTACAGACTCAGGCGAGCCGAACATGTCCTCGGACACTCCCGGCACTAAAAGCCATACGATAAAAAAAAACAATAAACTGGGTAGCTGATGATGTCAGCCGCCAAATTGACCGCGTGAGTAAGGGAAGGCGATTGTAAATTTGGCTTCATGGAGGAAGTAGCTTAGTCACTAGGATGCCCAGTTCTAGGTCCATGATGGCCATGAGGAGAGGATGGATTTGTTCAGGCATGCAAAGTTGTGACTGGGACTCTCCAGATATTGACAATGCAATTAAGATGGACCATCGATGAAGCTTTTATGCCTTAGCAAGTGAGTTTGACATTTCTGTCTTTTTGTCTCACCTGCAAGTGTGAAGCCAATGCTGGACGAACACCATAAGGAACTGCGAATGGTTCTGGATTAGTGTGAGCATCTACCTGAACATTGCCATGGGTGACTTCTTTTGGAGAAATGTAAGCAGTAATGTCAACTTTTTCTCCTTTCTCTGGTGCCCAGGATCCTCCTTACCCCTACATGTTGCTTGCCGTTCATTCAAATATTTGGATATACTTCATGTGTTGACTTTTGTTCCTTCCATTGCACTTTTCAAGGGACAAACTGTTGGGGACAAAAGATCCTGGTTGTACTTGTAATGATTGGACTTGTCCGTTATTTTTCAGATGAAGACAGTGAGTGTGGCACTCGTCCTGTGTCTCAATGTTGGGGTAGATCCTCCCGACATCGTCAAGACCCAACCCTGTGCTCGTCTCGAGTGCTGGATAGGTGAGTTGTGGGCCACTTACTCAAACACAGTCTTAGTTAAATTGGAGAGTCAGTGTCCATCATAATTAGGGGTCTTCGGTGCAGAAAATTTGGGTTCGGTTCGGTAAAAAAAAATTGTACTTCGGTTCTCGGTACAAAATCGGTTCGGAACAGCTCGGCTGATTTTCTCACGCTAAACTAGAGTAATTTGTACCCATCAAAAAAGTAACACATGACTTCTAAAGATTATAAAGTAAACCAAATATTTGCCAAATAGCACAATTTTTATTTTAAATAAAGAAAAAAAATATGCAGCTACAATGTTCCATTAACTTTCAAACTTGCCCTTTTAGTGTGGAGTAAGCCAATTGATAAGTACATTAAATAGACATAGACATTAGGCTCACACCAGAACACTTGGGTCCATAATTTAAAATGTTATTTCTTCTGCTTCTTGTGCTCTAGTATTTAACTAACTATTGAAGTAAAACATTGGTGATAAAGGACACAATACTTTGGATGTCTAAAAAAAAAGTTTTCTTAAATTCTAAGTAAAAAACACACACAAAAACAGACTTTCCTTATAAAACCAGCTAAAGCATTAAAAAGACAGTAGGCCAAATTACAAATTTTGCCAATAAGAGGAATCTTAAATAGCCTAAGTTTCTCAGATTATAAATTTATACCTATAACAACAATATACCTCGCAAATTACCGTAGGCCTACTAAAATACACCAACCATATGAAATGGAGCAACGTAGCACCATTGAGTTACTCTAGGGGTAAAAATAAACAAAATACTTATATACACCGACATCCATTGTGTTGTCTTTTGACAATAAATCTTGTCCCATCGCCTTTATCACCTTTAAAGTGATCACTGGTGGTCGGTATTTCCGGCATCCTCCAGATCACTACGGTATTTATGTTTCTTGTACCGAACCAAACTTTTTACCAAGTTTCTTATCGTCTCGAACCGAGGTCGGTAATTTCCTTTGTACCATACCGTAACCAAAAAATCGGTGCACCATCGACCCCTAATCATAATCCATTTCTTCAACTTGATGCATAGACTACTTACGCATCTTGGGGGTGTGATGGTGCAGCGGTCTAGCTGTTGGCCTGTCACCAAGGTGGAACCGGGTTAGATTTTCCGGTCAATGCATCTGAAATTTTCTAAGTGAAATGTCATGTCCTGTGGTTTGGATTCCACGTATAAAGGAGGTCCCGTGTCTCATGATCGCACGATTAACGGTCACGTAAAACTAAAAGCTTCCTTACATAGCCATCTATTTATCCATTTTATAGCTTGCCACGGTGGGTGAGTGGATAGCATGTCGGTCTACTAACCCCAAAATTGCAGGTTCGCTCCTGGTCGTGGTAAGTGATTTTTGAAAGGTGGCAAAAATACGACACACAATTCATATGATGTTGGCATGTCAAAGAACCCATTTGAATTCAGTAGGCCGTGTTCATAATGGCAAAATTAATCTCGGGAGTTTCCGCCAACACAAAGTTCCTCATTTTCCTACTAGAAAGGGCTATAGTGTTCAAGGAGCTTAGATATCTAACCTCCTTGACTTTCATAGTGCTTCAAGGAACAACGAAATTTGACATGCAAGCTACCCTCTGGGTGACAAATTACAAAAGCTTGCACCCGGCACCGAGGCCATACGATATTATTACTATCCATTTTATTACATAGTGAATCTTTTCAAAAGCTCTTTTCGTACCTTCATCAAATTTTAAAGAATGAATACTCTTAAAACATTTACATGTTGCTGTCAGAAAGAGCTGTATATTGACTGGAGTACGTATATAGATTACCTTGTGAAGTAAAAGAACATACTTCTCAAATAATTTCCAATTTCATGAATAAACTGCAATTACTACTGGTATTTAAAGTAGAAACAGTATCATTCCAATTTGTATCTAAATTAATTCTTTTATCTATTCTATCTTAAATCAAAGAATGGCATAAGACTTAGGAAAAAAGCATTTATTAATCCATTTCAAGACAAAGAGACAGACTCGGGAAGTGTGATGAACACTGAGCTGCTAGAAAACAAACTGGTTTGATTCTTGATTCAGTAAGAATACTACTGTTGATAAGAGATTTCTAGACACTTTGTTTCTTTAAGCTAAGCTAAGCTCTGCTACGTTTTTACCCATATCTGCATTTTGCTTCTTGTCCCAGATCCTCTCTCCATGAGTCCGCAGAAGGCTTTGGAGACGATAGGAGCCAACCTGCAGAAGCAGTACGAGCGATGGCAGCCTCGGGCCCGCTACAAGCAGAGTCTGGACCCCACGGCTGAGGAGGTGAAGAAGCTGTGTACTTCGTTGCGACGTAATGCCAAGGAGGAGCGCGTGCTATTCCACTACAATGGCCATGGAGTGCCGAAACCAACTGCAAATGGCGAGATCTGGGTCTTCAACAGGGTAAGTTAAGTAATTGGTTATCCATATTCACTGCACGTCGCACAAATTTGTGTCGTGTTTTAGTTTGATAGATTCACTCTGATGAGGCCTCCCTTTACCGTTCATATCCTCCCCCGCTTGCATTAATACCTCTTCAGATTTTTGTCATAAATACATTTTAACAGGGCTATACCTCAACTTTTGGCATGACTAGAGTCTGTGAACTCATCACTCTCTACGAAGGGATTTCAATTTCTTATTAGAAGGTTTCCATTCGGTCAACCCGAGTGCCCAAATTAGATCAGGCGGGGGAGCCTAGTGCCAGAAATACATTACATGAATTATTTATATACTTAATAAAACACTTAAATTAAACGTTTAAAATTATACGCCAGATCAATACATAACAAATATATATTTTATATATTGGTACATGTTTCGACCTTTAATGAGATCATCTTCAGCCTAAAAAGAAAATCAATTAAGAATTGAAAACTAAAATAGCATATGTGACTTAAATCTAAATGAAAAATTAATGATATTAATTGTAATAAATAAAATATAGTAATAAAATGGATATCCTCACAAATGTAGTATTAATTAAGTAAATATAAGATTGGTCTTTTTACAATAATTTTAAAAAAGTAGTTAGAAAATAAGAACTATTAACGGCGAGTGTAAAAACGTTAAGCTTTATTTTTTTAAAATCAAAATATACACAAAATAATTTAGAAAATCAATAAAATAATTCAGTTCGGCGCTTGAGTTAAATAAGTTGAATCCTCTTCAATACGGAGTTTATTAACAATTTTGAATAGGTGCCAACCAGTATTACGATGACATGAATTAACCTAACAGATAGGAAAATAAAACATGTCAGCATTTTTTTTAATATAAATAAACGAATCATAATTAGCCAGCCTTGGAGGCTGGATTTAGACCCGGTCCATGAGTCAATCCTAATTGGCTACATGGATAATTCTTGCCAGGCGCGTCCACGTCGCGGGGGTGGGCAACTGTACTGTAATATACCATGGATCTACAGTAACGGCTAAGTTCTGGTGAGGACCCAGTCCTATGGGGTATAACATAGGCCCCGTGCACAGGGTTACGTGCGAAGACCTCAACGGAATCTGCAGCGGAGAAGATGGACTTCAGAACGGTGGAGATTGCGGAAGAGGCAACCCAGTACTCAGGGAATAGTATGAGTACAGCATCAATCGGCAGCGTCTGTTTCCCATGTTAGGGGCGGCTGCAAGGGCGTCTGTTCTTCATGTTAGGGGCGGCCTGAATAATAGCTGGCAGTAGCTTCATAAAATGCCTTTGGGAGTGGCGACCCCATCGTAATAATAGCCTAAAATGGAAATGGCACTTCCAATGATTCGGAAAAGGTTAGGGCGTACCCTGCAGGCGACGCGCAGTTCCTTTGGTACTGGGGGAACTGTGAGAAATGGGCGACCAGTAACCGAAATTAAAGTGGGAATCATGAATGTCATGACACTGACAGGCAAGGTGGAGGAGGTTGTAGACTTCATGGAGAGGGAGAAGGTTGGAATGATGGGGCTGAGTGAAGTGAAATGGAAAGGTAAAGGAAGGAAGAAATTGAGGAAAGGATATACATTATACTGGAGTGGTGGCCAAGAGGCAAAAAATGGCGTGGGACTGATAACCTCGAAACAACTGGAGGAGTATGTTGAAGTGGTAGAGTGTGTGAGTGACAGAATAATGAAAATTAGAATGAAGATAAAGAATGACGTCATGGACTTCATACAAGTGTATGCACCACAGACTGGAAACAGAGAAGAAGATATTGAAGTATTCCTGGAGGATGTAGAAAGAGTAATCTCAGATGTAGAAGTGGTGATCATGGGAGACATGAATGCACAAGTCGGAAATGAGAGACAAGGAAAGGAAGAAGTCATTGGACCATATGGATATGGGAAAAAGAACCGGGAAGGAGAGGAACTTGTAAACTTTTGTGAAAGGAATGGACTGATAGTGGGTAATTCATGGTTTCGGAAGAAAAACAGCAGGAAAATTACGAGATATGGGTTGGGTGATAGAAGAACAAAATCAGTAATTGACTACTTCCTGGTGGAAAGGACAAATCGCAGAAAGCTGATGGATGTGACAGCTTTACCAGGAGAAGCATTTGATGGGGACCATAGAGCTGTGGTGGCAAAATTTAGATGGGGAAAATTGGAAAACCTAAAGGAGATCAGAGAAAGTAAAATAAAAGTATGGAAATTGAAAGACAAAGCTGTACAGGAAGATTTTCAGGAGAGATTGAAGCAACAAATCCCAGTTACTGAAGTGGGAAATGTAGAAGAGGAATGGTCCCACTTTAAAAAGGCATTTGCTGGTGCAGCAGAGAGTGCTTGTGGTAGGACGTCAACAAGAGTGAAGGAGAAGGAGACACCGTGGTGGAATGAGGAAGTGAGGAAAGCAGTGAAAGAAAAGAAGTCTGCGTGGAAAGAATGGAACCGAGATCAAACAGAAGAAAGCAAAAGGAAGTATCACGACAGCAAACGGAGGTGTAAGAAAGTGGTAGGAGAAGAAAAGAAGAAAAGTTGGGAAGAATTTACACGAAGAATGGAAACAGATGTAAGTGGCAGTAAAAGGATGCTGTATGGGCTTCTAAGAAGTAAGAGGAAAGAAAGAGTTACTACAAAGCTGGTGAAAAAGGAAGATGGAGAGTTGTTAACACACCCAGAAGAGATAAAGGGACGATGGAAGGAGTATTTCGATAAGCTATTGAATGTGAGCAATTGTACTGGTGAGATCGAAGTGACACAGCCTGACGACTCTATAATAGAAGATGATATAACAATGCTGGAGGTGGAATTAGCAGTACAGAAAATGAAGATGGGAAAAGCAACAGGGGTGGATGAAATCAGTGTAGAAATGATAAAGGCTGCTGGACCTGTTGGTATGCAATGGCTGTATCTACTGCTAAAGTGTGTGTGGTAATGGAAATGTGTACCAGAAGACTGGGAGAAAGGGCTAATAATACCAGTGTTTAAGAAAGGGGACAAGAAAGTGTGTGATAACTATAGAGGGATCACCCTCATATCACAGATAGTAAAAATACTGGAAAGGATATTAGAAAGAAGAATGAGAAGAAACGTGGAAGGAGAGTTGCAAGAGGAACAGTATGGCTTCAGGAGTGGAAGATCCACAGTGGACCCAATCTTTAGCTTGAGGCAGGTGATGGAAAAGAACTGGGAATATGGAGAGGATTTGTTCATGACTTTCATAGATCTAGAAAAGGCATATGATAGTGTCCCCAGAGAGAAGGTATGGGAAACCATGGTTAAGAAGAGACTGGGAAGAGAAATGTTGGAAATGGTGCAAGCAATGTACAACAACTGTGTTAGCAGGGTACTGACCCCAGTTGGAAAGACAGATTGGTTTAGGAACAAGACTGGACTAAGACAGGGGAGTGTGCTGTCACCTCTTTTATTCATAATGGTAATGGATGAAATTGTAAAGGAAACAAAGGAAGCATATGGACATAAAGAAATGAAGTTACTATTATTTGCAGACGATATTGTGGTCTGGGGAAGGAACACCGAAGAAGTGCAAAAACAACTAGATGCACTGAATGAAAATATTCAGAAGTATGGCCTGAAAATCAGTATAGAGAAAAGCAAGACCATGGTGATGACAAGAGGGAAAAGACAAGGAAAGGGTACTGTGAAAATTGGAAGTCAGAGTTTGGAAATTGTGGACACGTTCAAATACCTAGGAAGTGAATTGATGCAAACTGGTAGGTTGGACATGGAGATTGGCAGGAGGGTACAGCAGAGCAATGCATTCTATCAAAGTGTAAGAAAACTTGTTTGGGATAAGGAAGTACCAAGGAAAAGCAAGGAGGTAATGTATAAAGTGTACTATGTTCCCATATGAACTTATGCAGCTGAGACTTGGACCCTGACGAGCAGGCAAGAGAGTAGAATCCAAGCCAGTGAAATGAAATTCCTAAGAAGTATGATAGGTAAGACAAGGAAAGACAGAGTGAGGAATGAAGATGTTAGGAAGGAAGTTGGGATGGAAAAACTAAATGAGAGAATTGAGAAGAATAAACTAAGGTGGTTTGGACATGTAAAGAGGATGGAGGAAAATAGAATACCAAGACAGATGCTGGAGGCCAAGTGCAAGGGTAAGAGAGCAAGGGGAAGACCTAGAACAAGGTGGATCGATTCAGTGAAGAACAGCGTGAGAAAAAGAAGTCTGGACTGGGACAAGATCGTGGAAGAAGAATTGTGGAAGGAAAGAGGAAAGTGGAGAAGTGCCATAAATACCCCGACCCGGCAGGAGCTGGATAAGGGGAAATGATGATGATGATGATATATAAATGGGGGGCGATGTTGATCAAGCGAACATCACTCAAGCTTACTGTAACTTAGGTTCAGTAGATATGTATCCAACACGCATGACAATATTTACAATTACTAAGCTACAGAACTTTTTAATTAAGCTTTGTAACGAGTGAGATTTTTTAATGTAAAGTTTTGATGCCATTTTTTCAGTGTTGCCTGTACAAAGTATGAGTTTATTGTTTTATTCCTGTTATTTTTCCTCTCAAGCTTCGTAAATTGCTTTGTATATACATGATAATTTGTATTTAGCCTACTCTGTGCTTATCTTCCACTGGATATGTAAATAGTTTATAGTGTATGGTTCATTGGAAGGGGGTCTCGAAAGGGCTGTGTATGGCCATTGGTCCCTCGATACTCCTGCCTAACAAGCACAGTATATAATAAATGAAAATTAGTAAATAAAACTCCTGGAAAAAATTACATATATTAGTTATGATCACTATTATAATGGGACAATTGATGATGAGTTTGCCTAGTCACATTGGGCAAAAAGCATGTTAACCCGACTGAAAGGTAGAAATTGGTATTTATTTTACTCAAGTAGAAATATTTTTTTAATGATAATTCTTCTTTAAGTTAATGGAATATTGACTATGCATCATTATTTTGATGTTTGTTTGACTGTGGAATTATGAACAATTGATATCGTCATGCTGCAAAGATATTTGAGAAGATCCTGGAAAGGAGAGTGTGGAGAGTAGTAGAAGATGGGCTGAGGGAGGAACAGTATGGATTTATGCCAGGAAAATCAACAGTGGACCTGATTTTCAGCATAAGACAACTCCAAGAAAAACACTATGAATATGGAAAGGATTTTGGTAGTGGTGTTTCTGGACTTAGAGAAGGCATACGATAGCTTGGATAGAGGAAAGGTGTGGGAGACCCTACAGAAAAAAGGGAGTTAAAAATCACTGTCACTAGAATAAAGGAGATGTACCAAGGAAGTGTGAGCTGTGTGGAAGTTGGGGGAGAGAGGTCAGACTGGTTAAAGCAGAGTGGGTTGAAGCAAGGGAGTGCACTATCTCCACTGCTTTTCATCTCTGCGATGGATGAGGTGATGGTAGAAGTGGCAGCACAAGTAGGAGAACATGAGAGCAATGATGTTTGCAGACGATCTAATGATATGGGGTGATGGAGAGGCAGAGGTTCAAGAAAGGTTGAATGTATGGGTTTAGACAGTAAAATAGTATGTTTTGAAATTTAATGCAAAGAAGTGTGAAATGATGGTGACAACGAGAAATTAGGGGAAGAGTAACAACAGATATAATGATAGGAGAAGTATTGAAGAAGGTGGATAGTTTCAAGTATTTAGGGAGTGTAATATAAGTGGTAGAAATGACCAGGAGATAAGTGAGAGAGGTGCAGAGCGTGAGAGGTCTGGTATGGAGCAGGGTCGTACCCCACAAGAGCAAACGGGTATTGTATCGAACGTATTATGTCCCAATACTCACCTATGCATCAAAAACCTGGGTTATGAAGAAGACACAGTTGAGCAGGATACAGGCTTGCGAAATGAAATTTCAAAGAAGTACATTAGGAATAACAAGAAGGGATAGAGTAAGAGAGATTGTGGAAGAGGATCCCTTACAAGAGATCATAGAGAAGTCAAGAATGAGTTGGTACTGTACCCGATACCTAGTTGAGGCTATCGGCTACGCCAGCAGACATTAAGCCGTAGTTGAGATTTTGGGGAGAGTTATGAAAAGATAGCGCTCAGATCGAGTCAAGAGGAATGTCAGGATGACGTAGAAGGTTTAGGATTAAGAAGGCACTGACAACTGTAAGCAGATGGAATTATGGATGGGATTATGAAGCTTTATTAAGATCTATATGGAACATGGTATTTAAACATCTCAGAAGAGGAGATATAACATGCATTATATGTGGTAATAATTTGAAGGAAGTCAGATAACCCTTAAGTTATTTTATAACTTAATAGCCGAGATGATGGGGGTTCGAGATTATATTTGTGACGCAAGAGCACAGAGGTGGGGAGAACGTCACGTGACCGCGCCAGGCAGGTAAGGGTCATTGCAGTCCAGAGACAGTTAGTCTAGCTCAGTGAGCCAAGCAGTCGAGATCTGTTAGCAAGAGAGTCCAGTACAGCGAGCAACGCAGTCGAGGTCAGGCAGCGAGCTGAGTAGCACACGCCAAGCGCATGGTACAGGTCGCGCAGCGAACAGTTTTGTCACGGAAAGTGAAAGCGACAGTTTTAACTTCACCGAGCAGCGAACGAAGAGTAGGTCATTGAGCCGGGCGGACATCCGCAGTAGGCAGCGTGAAGACCGGTTACCGAACCAGCTGTACGGGTCAAGCAAGCATAGGAGGCCGGGGTTTTAGAACAGCATTGCGAGTAGTTGGAGAACTTTATTCCAAGCTGCATTTCAACGCAGAACAGCATAGTAGAGCGACATGGCGAGGCCAGCTTTAGGCGGAGATGATTATAGCATTGCAGTAGGACCGAGCGGGTTATTTCCAATCTTATACGCAAGCATTATGACAGAAGCTGAACTTCATTACAACATTGAGTTGGAACGTTTATTCAGCATTTGAATTATAAAAGCAGATAGTTACGAGATACTGCAACTGTGAACTTCGAATGAACATAGTTTTTCTTAATGACATTACGACTATGCATTTCATAACGCATTCCAAGTAACATTAACAATTTTAGGCAAACGGAATGTTTTAAGCATATGCACTTCTGAACATTAGCACGTGCATTAATGCAATTATTTCTTATGCAGTGTTATAAATTACCGAGTATGAACACAGCTACAGGGTGTTTCATAAACTTAGACACTCTCATATAAAATTTTATTTTATGAAAGTGAGACTTAGCAGTTATTGGAGATTGAACTTTCAACACTCAAACTGAACATTGTATGGAACAGTGGCGTAACGTAGAAGAGGAATAGGCGGTCCGCTGTTTCTATGAACTTTTTCGTGAAGATTTGGACAATATCCGCTATGGATAACCAGAAGTTTATCATGTCGGAGTAAACGCAGACAGAGACGCGATGGCACCACAGAGCGATGGATTCGATTCCTGACGAGGAGGAGGTCTACCAGCTGATTCACTTGGGATTTTGAAGGCAATCGTCATTGCATGGATGGAATGATATTCACGCCGATCTTTCGAGAAATTCATTACATAAGGAAAATCGACGATCTTTGAAATTTAATAACAGCTGATTATGAGAAGGTACTGTAAGAGTTATAACTTCCTGATACGATTATTTTCATGAATACTGGGCACAGTACGGACATGTTAGGAGAATGCAGGAGGGCAGGATACCAAGGAGGATGCATGAGATGGAAATGGAGGGCGAGAGATAGGTGGATTGTGGGTGTGAAGGAAGGTGAGAGTGAGGAGTGAAAGGTGGTGGGAGGATAGAAAACGATGGAGAGGCTTATGTTCCAAGCAGACCCAGCCAGGGGCTGGAAACTGTAGAAGATGATGATGATATCGCAATGCAATATAATCCCAATTAGGTCTACTGGGACATGCGAAACAGGCATCACATAAGATTGTGGGAAGTTTTCTATTCTCAGGCCTCCAAGTACCGTATTTGCTCGCGTATATCTCGCCCCCGCGTATATCTCGCACCCTATTTTTTAAATTTGAAATTTCAGGGAAAAAAAGTACTCGCATATATCTCGCATTTATTACTGAAGCCATCATATAAATGACAGTAATAACCTTGAGGTAGAAACACGTTCGATTTAGCGCGCCACAACAGTCGTCATTGTCCAGGAACTTACCCGAAGCGTTACTAACAGGAAGAGCGAGCAACAACGAGTTGATCCGAACTTCGATACGAGCCGATTAGGAATTGAGGCGCCGTGTGCAAGCATACGGCGCAGCGTGAGTATTAGCATGCTGTACATCGGTTAGTCTTCGGCCGCGGTTGGCTAAATTCGCCGCCTTGAGACACGTTCGAATTAGCGATTAGCTCGTAAGTTGCGCAAGTAGGCCTACTGTTACATCACAGAGAAACGCAGTTCAGTCTTCTCGAATCTCAATGATTTCGTCTTTACGCATTGCGTCGCATCAGAGCTCGGCCGCGTGCAAGCATACGGCACAGCGTGCGTGTTAGCACGCTGTACATCGTTCGCCGCGTCTTCGGCCGCGGTTGGCTAAATTCACCGCCTTGAAACACGTTCGAATTAGCGATTAGCGCGCCACAACAGTTGCTCAAGTAGGCCTACTGTTACATCGCAATTTTTTTTTTTTTTTTTCGGGAATACGGTCATTCCCCGCGTATATCTCGCACCGAAAATTTTCACACATATTTTCGGTCAAAAAAGTGCGAGATATACGCGAGCAAATACGGTAAATGGTATTGGTGTACACAGAGACGTGTCAGGGTTGGGACGTTTATGGCACCAGTGCAGTGTGAGGAACAAATCCATCATTAGTTCACTGCTAGTTTATGGTTATTGTTTGTGTTGTTGGTTCCATTCCCACAACCAATTGCTCCATCTTGAAGAAGTAAAGAGCATTTTCGTTGTTAAAGTAAAGCTGTGACACCTGTGAGTATGCTCTTTGTTCAGCACCTACTGTGCAGTGAATGCTGATGCTCCTGTTTCAGACCTACACGCAGTACATCCCCCTGTCTGTGTACGACCTGCAGACATGGATGGGTGCACCCTCCATATATGTGTACGACTGCTCCAATGCTGGGATCATTGTAGATTCCTTCAAACAGTTTGCTGACCAACACGAGAAGGAGTTTGAGGTGAGTGAATGTTTTCTCAGAGTTCCATGTAAAATACGGCTGTTAGCTTTGAAGTTCGTGCACAGAACAGTACTCGTATTTTTCGAAATGTTACTGTGAAATGATAATTTGAATACCATTATGGGTTAGATTATACAAATGCTTTACTTTTTAAATCTTTGAGGCTGTTTTTTTTTTTCAACCTCCGATTGACTATAAAAATAACAGATTGACATACCAAACTGATTTTACTACTAAATGTTTGCTTGTTTTATTCTTATGTCTCAACATAATCTCCAAAACTATTGAAACATTTGTCGTATCGTTACACCAGCTTTCCAATGCCCTCGGCAAAATATTCTACCGCCACTGAGGTGGGTACGTCTGGACAGTCTCCTGAAGTGTTTCCTTTTTGGCGAGACATTGCCGCCCAACCATACCTTCGATTCTCGAAAAAGGTGAAAATTATTCACGACCGCACTGTGCCAACGTTACGATACACTTTTTCAAAGAATTCAAGTGTGAAGTTTTGGACCATCTGCCGTTTAGTCCAAACCAGCACTGAAAGATTTCATCTTTTTTGAGAATCGAAGGTATGGTTGGGTGGCAACGTCTCGCCAAAAGGGAAACGCTTCAGGAGACTGTCCAGACGTACCCACCTCAATGGCGGTAGAATATTTTGCCGAAGGCATTGGAAAGCTGGTGTAACGATACGACAAATGTTTCAATCGTTTTTGCGATTATGTTGAGACTTAAGAATAAAACAAGCAAACATTTAGTAGTAAAAGCAGTTTGGTATGGCAATCTGTTATTTTTTAGTCCATTGGAACTTGAAAAAAGAATAAACAGCCCTCGTATGTAGGAAAACAAGTTGGGCCTAAAATCAGTCAATGGACAAGGACAGTCTTCACTATGACGTTGGTGTCACAATTCTGAACTATCCCCCACCCTCTGAAATGCCAGCTAAGAGGGTTGTTAATATCCATGACATCTCTTGCTTTTTTCCAATCCCTTCAAAAAACCAGGGGAACATTACTGCCCCCTGTTTATTACTTTTTGCTCCCCTTGGAAATAGGAATTGAAATTTACAATAACAGAGTACCGTAATTGGACTGCTTAATTCTCACGGAGGTGATTATTCGGTTTGACCAATGCATGTGGGGTACAGTATTCAAAATAACATATTACTTCCAGTAGTTTGAATTCTACATGAAATGGATGCCCTGTGGCTGTTGATCACAAAGTATAGACATAACATCTCACTCATTATCTTAGGACTTCCACTAATTGCACCTGTGTGAAGTTAAATTGGATAGGTTAAGATTGTAAACAGCGCTCTTTGGTTTCTACTTTCGTTGCCAAGAGCCAACTGCGGTGGCGTCTGGTAGCTAAGTTCTGAACTTGGCCTAGTAGTCGTTGACGGTGACGCTTGGCGGCAAAAGTAGAAACTATTTGAAAAATTCTAAGTTGCAGTACTTAAATTAAAAAACAGATAACACACACTATTACAGTCATCACAATTAGCACCGGTTATCAGACAGATTCTGCACACACCCAAAGTACACGGGGCTACATGACCGCGTTGTCGCAGCCCCTAAACTCAAGAACCAATCATTATCTTAGGACATTTGGACTTACAAATTCTCAATTCTCATCCTTCTGACAGATTGCTAATACTGTATCTTCACTAGTGTGCCAACACAGGTCTGTCCAAGTACTGATCACTACTTCCCATATTTGGAAATTTCCTCATCTACCAGATAATGCAAAGCAGCTTTCCCGAGAAGAATACTATTCAAAACCATCGTATCAATGGTCCATATTTGAATAACGCTCTTAGGTTCCAACATTCGTCGCCAGGAGCCAACTGCAGTGGCATCTAGTAACAAAGTTCAGAACTAGTTGGTCGTTGACGGTGGCGTTCGGTAGCAAAAGTTGGAACTACTTGAAAATTGAATGTCTACAGTCCTTACTTGAATTAAAAACCGATAACACACACTAATACAGCCATCATAATTGACACCGGTTATCAGACAGATTCTACACACACCCAAAGTACACGGGGCTACATGACCGCATTGTCGCAGCCCCTAAACTGAGGGACCAACCAATACATATCGAAGGATGCAGATTTATACAAACATTCAGTTTTACATTTTCGTTGCAGAATTGCTTCCCATTGTAAAATTCCAAACACATTCTAATTTTTGCTTTGCCAGTATTTTATTCAAAATGTGTTAACTTTGTAGAAATATTGCCAATTGAGTACTATTTATAAAGCATGGAGATAATACATTATGTGCTTTGGAAGAGTTTTGCATTTTTCACTATTTTTAAGGAAGTAAAAGGTTTTAAACTGGAGATCCGCTGAAGAGCTAACTGTAAGCTTCGTTTTGTCGGCAGCAAATGGCGGCTCAGAACAGGACTCCTGTCACACCACCATCGTTCAAGAATTGCATACAGCTGGCTGCTTGCACTGCTAATCAGATTTTGCCTATGAACCCTGATCTACCTGCGGACATTTTTACATCATGTCTGACAACACCCATCAAGATAGCTCTTAGGTGGTAAGTTCCTCTTCTGTCAATCTATGATCTTCCCTTCATAGTATTCCAAATGTCTAGTCTGAAGCTTTGTCTACTGCAGGTTTGTGATGCAGAACACCTCCAAGCTAGTTCCAAAGATATCTATGGATCTCATAGACAAGTGAGTATACTTTTAATCAACACAGGATTTTATCTAGCCTGCCCACGGCAGCAGTTGCATGCATTGTTTTCGTGGGTTAATGTTCCAGAATCCCGGGCCAACTCAATGATCGTCGGACAATGTTGGGAGAACTGAATTGGATCTTCACAGCCATCACAGATACCATTGCTTGGAACACGCTGCCAAGGGGTAAGTGTATGACATACTGAAACTTAATGTAGAATATTTAGAAGAATATTTTAAGAAATTATCCACTGAAGGTTGACTTGGCATAGCAAAACACAGGGTTAGCCTGAGGAGTGGAACGTTTTGAGCTGTGACATAAATCTCGCAATATATTTTGGGGCTCTCCTCCATTCCTTAAAAGATTTTTAGAAAGACCATCATAGATGTTGTTTGAAGGTTTTCACAGAGCAGAAGTATATAGTATGAATGACTGTAGGAAAACCAAAGAGGATCAAGTGGATCATCTCATGATTTATGTGCACATGTTGACCAGAGTGTAGGATGTTAAAGATGTCGTGGAGTTATTTTTATTTAGGTATATAGTGTGACCGTGAGCGATGTATGCTGGGAATCAAGTTACTGACTTTGTTGATGCGAGACAGACGAGTGGTACATCTATGTTACTGGACAACTAAGTGGAATTTCTACATGACCGGACAACTTTGACGTCTGACTTAGGATTTTTGCACGCTAAGCCGGGAAAGAATGGTAACATGCACCTTGGGATCTCGCTGCTCCAACAGTTGAAAAATATGAGATTTATATCATGGAGAAACTCTTCTTCTACAGTATTTGATACTTTTTTTTATCAGGTTCTGGAACATTTCAACCAAAAGCAGAATTGAGCACCGAATAGTAAAATTCTATTTGTTCAAGACCTGACGTCAGGAAGATGGCAGAATTTTTTAAATTCAGTTTGTTGGACATCAAACCAGCCTGATGTGTTTTTGATGAGACCACAATATTGCAAGTAAATGACACATGAACAGTTGAAATATTACCAAAATTAAGAGCGTGGAAGTCATGTATACCGTGTTAAGAAATTATTGAATGAGTGTGGGTTACAGTAAAGTGAGATTATTCTGATTTCTTACTAGTGGGAAATGAAGCATTAAAAATGTTCCACAAAGACATTCATTGTGGTATGTTCTAATTATAATAAGTAGGTAGTGTTATACTTCGTGATGTTTGGTATGACGGTTGTGTAGGAAGCCTTTACATGCATGCTGGAAGATGAATCGACATTTCACGAACTACTATGAAATTATGTGACAGTTTGCTAGGAATTGAGTTCATTGTTGCAGTGTATTACAATGTAAAATAATTTTGGAATCCTGAAATACGAAAAATATTGTTAGGGATGGGGGTTGTTTTGGTACCCTAACGGTGTGTTTTAATAATGGGGGGTAGATGTTGAGATTACATTAAAAGGTTAATTAATTATTGGGGGCTGAACTATTTAAGTGTTGGGTGTTCTTAGTAATTCATAAGGGTTGGAGGGATCCCTAAATGTTAATCGTTAAAGAAGCCGGTTTTCTAGTTAAGTGAAATGGCTAGGGGGCTGGAGGTGCAAAGCGACACGACAAGTAGACTAAAGAAATGCTGACCGGCGGACTTTGCTAGTACGTGAGGCTAACCTTGCTGCCGGTGTTATGACGGCAAGCGGATTGTCAATAAACTTGACCTAGCGGAATCTGGAGGTTAATTAACAAGCGGTGAATTGTGACAGGTGTTCAATAAGTCAGACAGAGAGTAATTGTAATAAAATGTGAGAGTTTAATTATGTAATTGTAACAAATAAGCACGCTTCATTAATTATGAAGTGCGATGCTCAGTTAATGGTGGAATGATTACAAAGTGTTAATGGGGTAGGTCTATAGGAAGGAGATAGTAGTGGGATTACCCTTTTCACACACTAACTTGGATCAATCGGTTGGCACTTGTAGCTTTCAGCTGGCACGTGGGTGATGGTTTGGTTTGGCAGACAAGACCACGATGTGTGTTGTCGATGGGCTTTTATAAGTTTTACTGTTGCTGATTCAGATAGTTGGCAAATAGGTTTACAACTTAGCACTTGTGGTTGATGTTTAGTTAAGTGTGGCAAGCATGTTGTAATAATTGCTACATGCTGTGTCCGTTACAGAAGTTTTGAAGTAATGAAGTGGTTGTTGCTGTTGCCTTCTTGCTGCTCTGGGTATGATGTTGGGGCTGAAGTGTGCTAAGTAGGGGGGGGGGGGGGGGGGGCTGGCTGGCCGATAGGGGGTAGTACAGTAGTTGTAGATGTAGTTTGTAGATGTATTTATAGATGTACCCTGTGGGGACCTCAGGGTACATCAATATGGTTATAATTGCAGCTGGAAATGTATTATGAATGAATAGAAAGTTGATATTGTAATATTTAATGTTAACATTTGTTTGAGAAGGCATGTCACCATTATGGAAAAGGAAACAGCTGATCAAAACAATTATGGAATTTTGTCATGTCTTGTGCTACTGTATTAGAAGGATCAGGGAGAAGAATCTGGTATAAGAGGTAGGCCACCATTTTGATTGTCGGGTCCAGGAGCCTTCCTTGACTTAAGTCTATCAAGTGGCCTTGATAAACTGAAGAAATGTTGGTGGGTCTGCCATCCGAGCTTGTGGAGGACATTGAGTACATGTTGGAGGAACCAGTCGGCAGCAGTAGAGCTGCGGCTTTAAGACTAGGCTGAAGTGTTCTTTCCAGTGGTTCAAGATGTCCCGTCTGTCAGTGTGGATGGTAGTATTGTTGGCAGGCTTTAGTGTGTTTGTCGAGGAACGAACAGGTCCAAACAGCTCGATTCCAGCATAAAAGTTCCATAGGTCTCTGGCATCTGACAAGCTTAGCCTTTTGTTGCCACTAATTATTTTTGATTGCTATTATTGCAGTCTGGCAATTTTGCTTCAGCACTTAAAAATGTGCTTTCTTCTCCATGGAAGATCAATCCTGAGCAAGAGATGGGCAGGCATCATGCTTGGCACTGATGAGACTCTTAATCTCTTCATTATTATTATCATCGAACCAGTCATTCCTCTTTCTTACATCAAAGCCAACAAACTTCTCTGCAGTCTCTTCGATTATGTTTCGTAATGTGGTCCACTCTAGATCAACATCTTTCGTGTTGACTGGATTTTTAATCTCCTTATTTATAGGAGAGTCTTAGTAAACAGCACGATGTTAATTTCCTCCTGGAAAGGTTTGAGATGTAAGATCATGGTTTGCAACGTACGAGGATCCTTAGTCGGCTAATCAAAGTTACGTGCTGGCCTTGCAATCAGAACGTTTTTTCTGTCACGCTGCCTATACTCTGATTTACAAAAGATGCTCAGTGAAAGCTGTCATTCTCTTGATGGGTGAGGTGTGGAGTGGAGACGAGAGGCGTAACGGTCTCCATGGCAACATTGACCAATGTTGCAATGTATGCCGACACAGCATTAAGCACATGGTTTGACTCTGTGTGTCTTCACTCGTCACGGTCATTAGTGCGCCAGTATTTGTGTCTTCCTGCAAGCCTCTTGGAATGTTATGAGTCATGATCTGCCTCAGAGGCATCACAGCATTTCACCACGTGCTAGCTTTGACAGCTGTCAGCGAGCTTTATTGGTAATTCAGAGTATAGTGATGACATAGTCAATGAGATGCCAGTGTTTGCATCTAAGTGGTCCTAAAGCAGTTAGGTTGGAGGAAATGTAAAGAGCTCATGCTCAGAACAAAGACCAAGAAGAAGTAGCTCGTTTGCATTGCAATTCCCTACACCTTGACTACCCAGGGCATTCTTCCATAAACGATTCTCTTCACCCTGGCATTGAAATCTACCAGCAGCAAAAGTTAATCTTTGGTATCTATATTGGAAAGGACATTATTTAGTCGATGGCAGAATTGATTCTTGGAATCCTCATCATCAACTGAAGTGGGAGGATGGGCGTAAATGAGGGTGACAAATCTACGTCCAGCAAGAGAAATTCATAGGTACGTTAGTCTTTCATTGACTGAAATAGGCGTGACTCGATGTTCTTTCACTACTTGTGTTTTTACTGCAAATTCAACACCGTGGTTCTCGTGCATCCTCCCCTTTCCAAAAGATGGTGTAACCTGAGCTGGCTTCACTTTGCCCTTCAACTCAGAGCCTAGTTTCACTTGTCTATATCCAGCCTAGCTGTTCTTCTCTCTGGTCTGTTGTTATAATCTTTAAGTCCATTAGGGTCCTGACATTCCATGCTGCAATAGTCATGGTCATATCTGACTTTCTTTGAATGAGGGCTTGATATTTTGTTTGTTGATTGTGAAAGATGTACCATTGTTCTGAGCATGGCCCTGCATGTCTGGTGCATGGTGCTCAAACTCGGCACTCTCAACAAAACCCTCGTGTCTCAATCCCGCTTGTGCTCAGATCTGTTTCAGAAGCTGTTTCGGCAGGATCTGCTGGTTGCCAGCTTGTTCCGCAACTTCTTGTTGGCTGAGAGGATCATGAGGTCCTATGACTGTACACCCGTCTCTTCTCCCAAGTTACCGCCCACCTACCAGGTGAGTGTTGAAGACATAACAGCAGTCATCTTGTAAAATGCTAAATCTATATAGCCTGTCAAATTTGTCCTTTATCCTGGCTTCTATACTACTTTTGCTGTCCAATGATTGATTGATTGATGTCCCCCTTGTACTTTGCTGTGTAGATTTTGAGAAAAGCACAATGACAGAAGAGAGAGAAAATGGAGAAAAAGACAAACACACAAAAGAACAAGAATAGTTTCTATGGCCAGTGTCATCTTCGAAGGTGGATATTGAAACCATTAATCCAATCAATAGCCCCTGCCAAGCTCATTATGACCTCCCAGTCTCATCAGATAGATCTTATGTTGAAGTGGATGATGAAGGAAGGGCTGAAAACTGGACAACTCAGGATAAAAGGAAGCTTGTACCCCCGTGTGGGTGTGGCTTAGAATACACCCACGGTATTCTCTGCATGTTGTAGGAGGCGACTAATAGGGCCGACTAGACCGACTGATATGACTGACTTTGATTTGGAAGACCCCCCCTGAGGATGGGGAGGGCAGAATTCATCCACGGTATCCCCTGCTTGTTGTAAAAGGTGACTAATAGGGGGGGCCTTTTCAAAGGTCTATTTCAATTTTCCGGTCCCAATTTTGGTTTGACCCTTCGAAATACACGTGCATGCTGCTTGGGGAAGGGCCACCAACTTGGCCATCTGGCCAGAAAGCCTAGATGGTATTCCCCATCCTGTCAGGTGGGTGCGCCATGTACCCTTGCAGTAGTATCCATCTCACAACTTTCAGTTTGCTAAGCTCTGTACACATATTCCAAGACATTTATTTATTTATCATATGGCTTTTAGTGCCGGGAGTGTCTGAGGACATGTTCGGCTCGCCTGGGTCTGTATCTGCTTCTAGCGGACACCCTTAGGGTGAGCTACAAATTCTGTTCAATTTCAAGTAGTTCCAACTTTCGCTACCAGATATCAATGATACTTAGTGGTGATCGTTGGAACTTTGATAGGGCGTTCCGACGAAATCTAACCTAACAATTTAACTGCACACAAGTTTAGTCTGTGGAAGGATCTTTTACATGCCATGAATCTATGACATGGGACCGCCGCACAGTGGGCCAGAATCTTGAAAACGTGGCCAAAATATAAAGAGTTATTCAATTTGTACGAAAGGTAGTATGTAAAGGTTATCGAAGTTGCTGATTAAGAATATATCAAAAAGTCTAAATGGCGGATCCAAGATGGTGGTCAAATATTGATAAAAGTCGTTTTATTCATAAAAAAGTATTTTTTTGGGGGGGAATCATCGAGGTTGCTGATAAAGATTGAGTTAAAAAAAAAGTGGATCCAAGATGGCAGACAAAAATTGATAAAAGTCATTTATTTATTTACACTGTTTACGCCCACATTGGAGCACCAAAAATCAAACCTGATTTACAAAGTCTTCCAATATTTCAAATAATTAGTTCAGTTCTTAATTCTTGATAATTTTTTAATTTCCCAATACTTCTTCAGTCTGGAAGATCTTGCAGCTCGTTCTTCTTCTGATATAACATACTGCTTACGCTGTGGAATTTTGAATGTTAGTCGAGTGTATTTGTTATTCAGAAGCCGTTTCTCCTCTCTATGTTCAATTTGATGTTGAGTTATTTTCAATTCGTCTAAATCCATTTGTATTTCTTTAAACCATGTGATTTTTGTTTTACTGTTCCAAAAGAAGTCAAAAAGTTGTTTCAGGAGTCTAGTATTTGGCAAGCGGGATATGTGTACAAAAACGCAATCCTTCGTTTTCGCATCGTGTCAATGATAGATTCATTTTCCTTGTAAAGTATTGAATTGGGCAAAAGTCTCCACTGGCCCTCAACCTGGTGTTTTTTATTGAGTATTGTCCGAAGAATCCGTCTATCAACCTTCTGTAGTTTGTCAGTTGTTGATCGGGTGTTTAGTTTAAATAAAGTTTCACTTGAATATGTTGCTTCTGGCTTAACGACAGAGAAATAATGTCGAAGTTTAGCATTAATCGAAAGAGACTGTTTCTTATATGTTGGCCAGGTAATCTGTTGTGCTCGTCGCAATTTTAGAGTTCTATTATCTATTGATGCTCTCTCATTGGCATTCCAAGTGATGATCTCACCAAGATATTTAAATTTTTTCACAATCCTTATTTTCTGGGCATTATGCAGTACAATATGTGATGTGTCAGCTTGAAAAGATGGCATCATTTCTGTTTTCTCAAAGGAAATTCTCAACCCAACCTTTGCTGCTAATCGTTCCAATTCCTCTACCTGGAATTTAGCTTCTTCGATACTAGTTGCTAATAATGCTAGATCATCAGCAAAGGCGAGACAATTTAGTCGAGCATTTTTTCCAATCTTGACATTCGGTGGACAAACCTTATTCCATTGACGCATAACTTTTTCCAGCACACAATTAAACAGCAATGGAGATAATCCATCTCCCTGCCGAAGACCAGTATGGATTTCAAATGACTCAAAGGTTTCACTTCTAAACCTAACTCTAGATTTAGTATTCTTAAGAGTGACCGCAATAAGGTTAACAAGTTTTCGATGTAAACCAAATTCAGTAAGGACATTTAATAGGGATTCGCGATGGCACTGCCTTCGTAATGTAACAGGCCGTACTGTAGGAAGCGCGCGAAGCCAATCAGCTGATCGATTATGGCGAATGTTCCGAGTTGTATTTGTAAGTGTAATGCGAAGTTATTGGAAGCTTTTTGTGAATTATTGGGGTTGTTCAGAGTCAGTTATTTATTTTTAAGTACCGTATGTTAAATGCCTTTTTTTCTTTCTAAATTATCATAATTTATCACATCAAGATGCACATAAATAGCTGTAATATTTAAATAGTGAGGCTATGCCGTTTAGGTTAGGTATGCTATCTCCACGTATGGAGTCGAGTTAATTCAGAGGATATATTGCTCATAGTTGTATATAATAATTGAATATTTACTGTATAGCACCGTTTTGTGTAAATATAATGTGCTGTGTGTAGAAGTGTGTGTGAAAACAAGCAAGTGTCACTATGCCAAGAAGTTGTTGTGTGCCAGGATGCAAATCCAACTACACGGGTGGATATACACCAATATTTTCATTTCCTTCCGACGAGGAAAGAGTTAACCTATGGAAGAGGAAAATACCAAGGGAAAATTTATCAGTTACTAGGAATACGGGAGTATGCATCATTCATTTTCCTGAAGATCAAATTGTGAGAGAAATCAGAGCAACCCGTGCTGATGGTGAGTCCTGTTTTTGTCTTTCTTGTTGTTGTTGTTGTTATTCAGATTTATAGTAGTGAGTCTTATGTGATACAGAACAAGCTTACAAGTAATTAAAAGGATAGTAACTGAGCCTGAATTTGTAGTGTTCCTTGGGTAGGGAATATTGAGAATAAGCCGCCCTTTTCCCCATGAAGCTAAGTAAGATTAAAAGACAGCTTAAAATATAGAACTAAATGTAGTTTATAAATCCTAACCTTCGTTAAATGATTTTGGCATTATTTTAACACTGAAAAATTAATCTATTGCTAGTAAGAATGATGATCATCTTGTAGAAAACAACAAATGGGTAAACTTTTTTGCTTAGGTTCTGAACTGGTGGTACCACGCAAGAAATTGGATCTGACAAGTGATGCCGTGCCATCAATATTTCCAAATTTACCAAAGTACCTTACTGCAGACAATCGTGTTCATCGTAAAGATCCAGAGGAAAGAAGGAAATCTTATATTGAGAACGAAAATAGGAAATATACTCAGTGGCTGTCAGAAGATGAAATTTCAAATTTAGATCAGATTTTAAATAATGAATCAAAGTATAGTCGTTTAGATTGGATTGTCAAAGGTAAAAATGAGGAATTGTATTTTATGTACCGTATATACTCGAATACCACCCGCACTTTTTTAAACAAAATCGGACGTGAAAATTTGGGGTGCGGGTCTTATTTGAGTCATCCTGATTTTAAAGATTTAAATTGCCCGCCACGCGCGATATCGGGTGTTGCGAGTATCCGCTAGATGGTGCTAGCCTTCTTCCGGCTATCACTTTGTTTTACCGTAAGCAGGCGGCGTCATACTTCCTCGCGCACGTGTCGCACACGTTTTCCGAGTGTAAACATGAGTTGTACGAAGAGTTTGCGGTCGTTTAATGTGAGTGAGAAGCTGAAAGTTGTGAGGGAAGCTGAAGTTATTGGAAATCGTGCCCGGCAGGAAATACAGTGCTCTCCCGATAATTCGCGTGAGGATAATTCGGATAATTCGTTTTGCGTTAATTCGCGGGTCTCCATGAGTATTTTTTAAATTGGGAATTCTCACAGCAACTAATCATCACGCTAAATTAAGCAATCTCTGTCGTTTAAAAGAATTTTGATGCGACGCAATGCGTAAAGACGAAATCATTCAGACTAGGGAAGACTGAACTGCATTTCTCTGCGATGCAACAGTAGGCCTAATTGCGCAATCTTCGAAACTTACGCGCATGTTGCCGCGAGTGGTATAGCACAGATTTCCTTTGTCTTTGAAGCCCAAACAATACAAGAGGAATGCACTTTCACTCGGAACCTACCCTCCCTTTCCCAACAGCCACGCTCCAAGGTCGCTGATCTGTGAGTTGTGAAGGGTGGATGTGCTGACAGCGTATTGTAAACAGCGATTATTGCGTAATGGCGCAAACGCGCACGACATCGATAGCGTGTTTGTTCGATGCTCTTCATGCAGTCAACTAGTCGGGAGGAAAGTACCGCTACTCCGCTCGTACAAAAGCAAGCGCTTGCCGACTTTTGTAACGACGATATTTCGAACGGGCAAGTTAGACGTCGATAAAGACGATTATGATTTACTACAGAAAAGCAAAGAAGAAATAGCATGGCATTTGACTGTTGGTGAGGAAAACGGAAATCCAGTAGATTTCGAGTGCGGGAGTGATGCAACGGAAATCCCGAAATTTTCCCACAGTCAAGCTAGTGTCTCTAGTCACACTTATCTTTTATATAGAAAAACGAGATGAATTTTCGTTTTCATATAATATTTTCTTTGGAAATGTGCAATCGAAAAATAGAATAAACGATCTAAGAAACAAAAAGTAATGACGGCTTTTTTTAAATATATTAATGTAGGCATAATCCACCAGTAGCCTAGCATGTCGTATAAGACACTATAATCAGGAGTTAAAATTATTATTTCGCGTGTTCAAGCCTATTTCAATATTTTAACCAATAGTTTTTGTTTTTCCTAGGCTTAACAAAAATAACTGCGGATAATTCGCGGAAGTTCGTGCATTAATATCCGCGAATTAACGAGAGTGCACTGTATGATATTGACGAGTCATGTATTCGTGATTGAGCGGGATGACGTCTATGCTACAACCACTGGATGTCTGCGTGAACCGCCCGTTCAAAGCAGCCTTGAAACAGCTGTATACGGAGCAGATGGGGGCCGATAAGCACACACTGACTCCAACTGGTCGTATTCAGCGCCCGGAAGTTCAGCTGCTATGTTCGTGCATTTTGACGGCATGGAATCGTATCTCGGGAGATCTCATACGGAAGAGCTTCAAGAAATGTAGTATTTCGAATGCTATGGATGTCAGTGATGACGACATTTAGTGGGATGGTGATAAAAGTTCCGAAGTTGGTACTTCTGATGACGATGAATGAAGTGTTTGTGTACTTTTATTTGTATTTTTAATCGTTTGATGTGTGTTATTTTAGGACGACTTCAAAACTGTTGGAAACTATTTTGGATAAATGCTATTCTGTTTATTTAGTTACGATTGTACATAATTTTGAGTATTTTTTTTTTTTTTAATTTTGTTCTTCAAAATCAGGGTGCGGGTCTTATTCGGGGGCGGGTCGTATTCGAGTAAATACGGTATGTAGATTTCAGTGAATGTGCGTCCCTTAAAAGAACTGTGACCATTGATAAAGAGTTAAAAGTTAGCATTATTGTTGATGGTATAAATATTGAGGTTGGGCAGTTTTCATGTATTTTAGGCCCAGAGCTTTTATGTAACTCTTACTCTAAACTGGTTAATTTGTTAACAGCAGTAAACACTCTTGAAGGTAAAGATGTTACAATTAAGGATAAAATTAGACATATCCAGGCTGTTCTTAAAGAGTGAGTTGATGTTTGTGAAGAAAGCAGAATGAATGCTGCACTGAATTTCATTAGTGAACAGCTTGCACTACAAATTTCCAATCAGAGGAGATATTCTGTTGATACTTTAGTTTTTGCCTGCAGCTTTTTTTATTCATTTCCTGCTGCTTCCAGATTTCTGAGGAATTTGGAAATTCTTGTGTTGCCACATCCCTCTTATCTCAAAACGTTCACTTTATCTTGCATTAGTTCTGATGTTAATGGTTCACTTAAGAAATATCTGAAAGTAAAATGTGATGCCCTGGAAGCCCATGAAAAACTGGTATGTCTGTTGTTAGATGAAATATATGTTAAACCAAAAATTACATACAAAGGCAACAAAATTGTTGGCATGGCAAGGAATTCATTGGACCTGACATCAGCAACCACTGTTCAGACATTCATGATTAAATCTATTTTGTCAAAACAGAAAGATGTAGTAGCTTAACTGCCAGTAAAAAATGTGGATGCTGATTTTCTCTATCAGTCAGTAATAAATGTTTTGCACACACTTCATGAAGCAGGCTATGAGGTTGTTGCTGTTATTGCAGACAATGCTAAGGTTAATGTTAAGTGTTACAAACTGTTAAGTAGTGATAGTGTGATCCATCCTTTTATCACTAACCCTTGTGACAGTCAGAAGAAGTGCTTCTTACTCTTTGATACAGTACATCTATTGAAGAATTTAAGAAACAATTGGTTAAACGAGAGGGATAGTACTTTCATCTACCCATCAATGAACGATGTTAACACAATTCAGTTGTGTAAATTTCAGGATGTCAGAAGAATTTATCAGGACCAGAAGCTTCATCTTGTAAAACACGCTCCAGACTTTCCTTTCGAGTGTGCTATCCAAACAGTTTTGAAAGACAAAATGTTAATTATGCTGTAGCGCTTTTTGATGATAAAACTATTGCTGCATTGTCCACTATCCAGGGTGCCGAGGGTACAAAAGACTGGTTGCAAATGATCAGGAAGTGGTGGATGATTGTTAATGTGAAACATCCTGAGAAGGGGATTCGTTTAAGAGAGAAATATGCTGAGCCTATTAGAAACATGGATCAGGAAAGTGTTCGATATTTGTATTCTTTTTGCTCCTGGCTCAAAAGCTGGAATGATATTGTTATCATTGACTCTCCCAAAAGTTGTGGAAAGCTCAGTAGGGAGACATTTTCAGCTTTGTTACATACCACTGAGACCTTGCTTGAATTATGTAAATACCTTCTGAATGATCTGAAGTTGCATTATGTCTTGTTAGGAACTTTTCAAACTGATGACTTGGAACAAAGATTTGGAAAATATAGGCAGATGAGTGGCTGCAACTACAACGTTTCAGTTCAGCAGATAATAGAATCTGAGAGGAAAATAAAAGTTACTAATTTACTGAAGTTAAAGTCCAGGCAAGCAATTTTCAATGTTACTGAGATGATCAAAGACATTAATGCAGCTTCAGACCAGGACATATCCAATAATTCCTTTTGTCTGCTAAATATGACAATGTTATAAACGAAAGTGAGGAAATTGAAATGGAATCCTCTACTTTAGAAATAATAATATTTCTAGCTGGCTACGTTAGCTTTAAAGTCTCTCTCAGATGTGAATGTTTGATGTGTAAGTCAACTTTAATTACAGCTTCAGACTTAGTGTGTGAATTACCCCCTGAAGTGAGTTATTTAAACCATTTAAATCGTGGAGGTTTGAAGTTTCTCACTTGAAATTGGAATTCAGGCATATAAAATTTTTGAAGTTCTTGTTTCTGATAGTTACAAAATGTTATTTTTATATTCTGATGACCCAAAATCTGTGTGTAATCATCTGGTACTAGAAGCAATGCAACTCAGTTCCTCTGCAATTGTATGTGAATGTGGAAAAACATTAGCATATCTTGCTGGCCGGTGTGTTAACATTTGGGCGAACGTATTCCTAAATAACTATACTAAAAATCAAACAAATGTTTGTGTGGAAGAAAGTGGCTCAAAACGATCTTGGAAGGATAATGCCGGAAGTTCCAAGAAGAAAACCAGGAAAGCTGCTGTATTTATGGACAACTAAATGTATGGAGGTAATGTCATATATTATTATTATTATTATTTTTGTACGTTCGTTGTTTCCATGCTTTTATTAATTCATAATAAGATTTGTTAGGTGGCGCACAAGTAAGGCAATCATTATGCTTTGACTGTTTTTATCACGTTTTAAACCTACTTCTCCTGAAATTATGTCGGCCTTATTTACTATATTTCGAAAGATCACAGTGTTAAGGTTTTCATTTGTTATATTAATGCAACATTCGTCAATATTTCTTAACTAAAATACAAATTGTATCGCATAACTACGATGTTTACTTGCATTGCGCGGGTCTAACGGAGCTAGCTGATCGCCTCTTTGAGTGACGTCACCGGAGCTACAATACGGCCTGTACATTACGAAGGCAGTGGCGATGGATACTATCATAAGCTTTTTGAAAATCAACGAATGTGATCACTAAATCTTTGCTCCTAATCCTGTGATGTTTTATAATCCATTTGAGACTGATAATTTGATCTGGACAGCTTCGTCCTGGACGGAAACCACCCTGATATTCACCAAGTTCATGATCAAGTTGTTCGTGAATTCTGGAATATAAAATCTTTGAAAAATCTTATACGTGACATCCAGCAACGATATCCCTCGATAATTGCCAGGATCTGATCTTTCGCCCTTTTTGTGTATGGGATGTATAATTGCAATATTCCACTCTTCAGGCAATTTTTCTGTATTCCAAATGTCAATAAGATGTTTATGTAGGTTATGAATAGTCTGTACATTAGCATTCTTCCAAAGTTCTGCTACTACTTTATTCTCTCCTGCTGCTTTAAAATTCTTAAGTGAATCAATCGCTGTACGCACTTCATCGTAAACCGGCGGTATGATCTTTTCCAGGGGTGTTTTATTTCTAGGATAGGGATCGAATTCAAAAGAATCTTCAGGTTCATCACTATTAAGTAATTTTATGAAGTAATCGGCCAAAATTATTGCATTGTCATAATCATTATGGGCCACCTGCCTGTTCGTATCTTTCATCAAAAGAGTAGGGGGAGTAAATTTTGATTGGTATTGTTTAAATGTCCTGTAATAGTCCCTTGTTTTATGGCGATTGAAAGCTTCATCAATAGATTTTAATGTTTCCTTCTGATATTCTCTTTTAACCCTCCGGATTTCTTTGGCCGCTAACCTTCTAGCATTGATTAATTCTTCCCTAGAACTTTCTGTTTTTTGTTGTTGGTCCTTCAACCAAGCTGAATGCCGGCGTAGAATTGCTAAATCACAATCCTCATTCCACCATGCATGTTTCTTTCGTTTTTTAACGGGAGCAACGTCTTCTGCTACGGCTTTTAATTTGTTAACAGTGGTCCCCAAGTTGTCACTCAAAAGCGTGATGGATTGCTCAAAATATACTGGATTATTGATAACTGAACTAGGATCATACAATCTTTTGCTATTGAATTTTTGAGGTTTATTTTTCCTTTTAGGAGTCAATTTGATTTTAATCTTGGAAATGTAATGATCCGATTCAACATCAACACCACGAAGGACTTTTACATTATAAATTTCTTTGTGAAATTTCCGATCCATGGCCACATGATCTATCTGAAACTCTCCTAACTTAATATTAGGACATTTCCAAGTCATTAATTTATGTGGTCTCCTCTTGAACCTTGTTGTCTCCATAATTAGACCATGGTTAATACAAAATTCAATTAACCGTTCACCATTCTTGTTTGTCAAGTTATGTGCTGGCCATCGCCCCACCACTAGGCGAAATTTCCTCTCACGTCCAATCTTTGCATTGAAATCTCCAAGTAAAATTTTAATATTAGCATCAGGTATATTCGTTACCAATTGGTCAAGTTCATCCCAAAATTGATCCGTCCCTTCAGTATCAGTTCTATTTTTGTCATTTGTTGGTGCATGAACATTTATCAATGTGTATATCTTGTTTTCCACTTTAACTGTTAACAATGCAACTCGTGGGGAATTTGAGGAAAAATCCGTAATGGAATCTAGTATTCTATGGTGTACCAAGAAACCTACTCCAAATTGAGGGACATTTTTCATTACCCTTTCTCCGGGAGGCCCTTTATAGAGACGATACCCACCTGATTCAATTGGGTTCTGATCAGTATTACGTAATTCTTGAAGAGCAGTGATCACAATTTTGTGTTGATCCAAGATATCAGTTAGATGCTTTAACTTACCAACCTTCATCAAAGAATTAACATTTAATGTTGCCAAATATGAGAACTTTCCCGGCTTGTTGAATTTAAGTACGTTCTTAGTGTGATTAGTCTGCATGCTTGGTCATTGTATCTCGAGGCGCTCCGACTCGCCTTAATCCTCTACCCGACACCCCACCGTATCCGAATGGTGTCTTCGCTTGGTTAATGATGTAAGTGTCCAAACCGGTGGATTTCAATAGAAGACTCTCCATATTCATTTGATTATCAGATCAATGATCAAGAATCTGACCGTGGTCAGGGTTTACAATCCCAGATGTGATCTGGGAAGGTGATGAATGAAATATGATATGGTGAAACATGAGATTGTGGAGTGTGTTTGGTCCGCGAGAGCTATTTTATTTCGCTCAAGTCCGCCGGTAAACCGGTGAGGACCCCCCTATCCGCCACCTGGGACGCGCCACGTCGGAGTATCACCTCTCCGCCTGCTACGACAACGTAGTATTTATTTAAAAGTCAATATTTAGGGGTTGTTGTAGTTAATGGTTAAAATGCTCAAAAAAGGAAAAGCTCGAAAAAAGAACCAGAGGATAGAAGATGGTGTAGAATATTACAAATGAAGGGCTGGCGGAATAAAAGTGATGAGTCCACTTTTACAAATTGTTCAGGAGAGCAAAAACTATGCTCTGCAACCAAATAACGTTTGTCTTTGATCATTTATTATTAATTGTTCTTCGTTATTTAGAAGCTTGATGTATATAAATGTACAATTTGTAGTGAAGATTGCAGTCAAACAATGCTATTAGGTACTTTTTCGTCCATAAATAGTATTAACTACAAGCTTTTGTGGGAAGAAAGTGATTAGTCATTAGGACTTATCCCCTTTATTCCATCCAATAAGAGAAAATAGTATTATTGTTGCAAAAATGACGTTTATTTTGTATGTTGTACAATATTAACACAGTTAAATTAACTTTCTACTATATTATGTTACAAGCTCAGTAGTTATACAAACTACGATCAGAGAGTGTCGTCTGCCTGCTTAATTGTGTGGAAGGTTTTCAAAGAAGATCCTAGCTTTAGGTTCACAGAATGTGGCCAAACGCTGTAGATCTTTATATTTTGCTGCACTGATCGGAATGGGCCCTAAAATAAAAGCAAAGTGATTAGAAACCTAAATTTTCCTTTAAAAAAATTTCATAAAGGGCCCAACGAAAATAAACTTACCATCATAGGAGGGGCCTGGTAGAGTGAATTCTTCATTTTGTGGTGGTCGATTGTGCCTTTTCACAATGACTGCTTCTTCCCAGGCTCCGTTGTACGTGGTACGGTAATGAATGTCTTCAGTGTTGTTGTCGGTCCTTACCTCTCGTATGGGTCGAATTGGAAACTTCCTCTTTGCGTAGATTGAAATTAGGTGTTCTGTCCATTTCCAAAAAATGTTTAGCTCAGCAATCAGATCACTGTTTTGTTCATGTTCTCGTATAAGTTGAACAACAAAGGGTGAAGTCTTTCGCCGAGCTGAATCAAAGTGTTCCTTCCAAGCTTCCGGTGTCTCAAACCAAGCTTTTGGGTTTAATAAAGCCATTTGTCTGTCACAGTCTAAGTAGCTGTGGCCACGTACTGGATAAGTGAGAGTCATTTTGGTAAAGCGCTTCTCATGGTGGGCCAAATAATGCATAAAACGTAATATGGTGAAATTCTTATTTTGACCGCCACATGCATCACAAAAGAATTGTATTTCCTTGACTTCTAGTGGAAGGTGGTTGTAGAAAAAGTCGTGTAGAAGAGAGCACACGTCATCACTTCCTCGTTTTCCCACAGTCTCGGTGTTTAAGTAGAAATGACTTTGACCTGATGATAACACTGTGATATTAAAAACATGCAAAGACAGCTGTCTTTTATAATGGACATCATTGGTAGACACATTGGGGATTGGTAAGTTTCTGCCATAAAGCAAATGGCCTCTTTTTCTACAGAAGGCTGACAATCTCGAACTGATGCACTTTTTCTATTGTAAAATGTTTGAGCCCTTCTTTTGTGAAGTATGTTTGCTGACGTTAATCGACCTATTTCTATTTCTTTCATTCTGTCCATGTTTGTGCAGTTCTTTTTTTCAGTCTCCAAACCTTTAACTAGTGGCGTGAATACGACACAAGTAGAACAAGTGTCTATTCGTGGATACCCAAAGCTGATATTGAATTCTGTTAAAAAGATTTTTCTGTAGTAAGGGTAGGACACCTTTACTCCTTGATGTTGTTCCTTAAACAAATCAAACATTTTTTTCATATTCAAATCTTGTTGAGGGTAAGTTCGTTTGGAATCGTTCAAACCATAATGATTGTTCCTGGAAGGAAATGATTTAATGTGCTGTCTGATTAAATTTACAACTTCATCCTTAATCTTATGAGGCCTAACATTGTGCTTTCCTTGTTTGCTTTTCGCACAAAATCCAGTAGCTGCCAGACCAGTACAAATACGTTCTAGTCGTTTTTTCCCTATTGTGCGCGCTCCCATGCGAATGCGGTCACAACGCTGCAGCGGTCAGAATGACCGTGAAGTGGGGTCTGGAACGAATCCAGAGGGTGGGGTTTTACTGCTAGATGCCCTCCCAAATAATAAGCAGTCATGTTTAACAAAAGGTAACAAACAAGATATATTTAGGTCAAATGGGGATACATAGAGGTACTGGGGCACAAACAAATAATAAGCACTTGGGCATAAAAGAAAATATTGGAGGTTCCCCTTAACTGGTCGTAACTGCGGGCATGGTAAACCCGTGGAAAAATATTTAAGAATGAATAAAATCAAACAGGCTCGGGAGAGCGGAAGCAAAAATAATGCAAACTGCCAACCGCGGCAGCAAGGGGGTGGTAATGTGTGGCATCAGAAACCACAGAAGTTAAATTAATTGCACGGACACGTGCTCACCAACTAGTGGTTGAATTTAAATTAAATCGGCCCAGGAGGGCTTACCGAGCAACAGGTGCTCACAAAATAAAATATTAAGACATTGCAAGCAAGCCATGAGAAATGAAGTTAGCGGCCTATAACACAATGCGCCACGAGGCGCCTACAATGGCCAGACCAAATGCCGACAATGTAGGGTTATGTCGACAAGAATTACAGAAAATATTCCCCATCCAAAAGGTACAACAGTTATAATTCACATTGATATCAGACTTCGGAGAATTTGTTCATTTCTCCATATTAATAAAGGTTGAGGTTAACTTATTACCAAATTACGTTGGCGTCTGGATTATGGTGGTTATGAGCACGCGACCACCACGTATTTGAAATATGAGGCTTTCGGGATAAAATATGTAATATCCAGTTCAGAAATTAGGAAGCAATATCTTCAATAATAAATTGGAAAATCAAATGTAGAATATACCTTCCTACAATGCGTGGCCCACACAAGTTCAAGTCCAAAAGTTTTACCAAACACATGGCCTCCTCACCCGCACTGAGGCAACAAGATTTAATAAAACTCCATCGGGAGAACAAAATGAAAATAATTACTCAAGCATACACACAATAAGTTCATTCAACTGTACCTTATTCGCCGCGATGTATACGACTTGGCCCGAGGACCCAAGCCACGTTTTCAATGAGCGTTGCATTTTGCTCGTCAAAGCACGACCGCTCAGTTCAGATGCCCCATGTAGAAGATCGCGTCTCCTTGGCACACAAGCAAATATTGACTCCCGCGCATGCGCGGTCACATCGGCCAATCATAGCGTGGCATTTGTCACGCGGCAGTTTACAAAATACCTTCTGGAACCATCGAGAACTGTCTCGCGGCTTCTGGTGCCGTCACGTCGCTTTCCGAGGCCGGAAGTACACGGAGCAAGGCAGAGAGGGTAACGGCGGGAGTTTGAAATGTTTGAAATAACAGTTTATCAGTTCGAGAGCCCGCCTTCCGTTGCAAGCAGCCAGGAGAAGGGGGGAGGGGTAGGGACAAAATATTGTGTCAGTCGAAACGACTGGCACAGTCTTCCCCTCTGCCATAGAAGAAATGGGGTGGAAAGGGGGGGCGAAGTTGACAGGTGAGTATACCATTTGACTCACTCCTTTGACCTTGCATCAGTCAATAGATCATGCAGCACTCGTACAGTTTTTCCACTTGTCACTCCTCGTGAACCACCTTCTCGGTGTCGTGATGAACATGAAAATTTCCACCGCTGAACCAGTCCAGAACCGGTGCTCAGAAGGTACAGCCTGGCAAGGACGACCAGGTAGGTATCGCCATCAGGACCGCCACCAGCCATCAAGCTCCACCACCAGAAGATGAAAATCGTCGGGGCCGACAGTGACCCAGGCCTCAGGTCGCTGCCCCCATTGGGATACACCCTTACTGGACCAAGCTGAAACAAATCCAGACACCAGCAGCGGACCGCCCACACACAGCAGCTAACTCGACAGGTCAGGTCGAGGCGAAACTTTCCCTGCCATATAGCAGGACACTTCACTAGACGATGTAGGGGGTGGGTCACATACAGGTGACTCACACGAAGCACACCCGGGGGATCTCACTTTATTCAAGGAGGACTCAGCACACCTTGTGCTCATACTGACGAGGCACTCTTTCAGATCACGAGAGGTAATATTTTATGCAGATTGGCGCACAGGCACCGTTTGAATTATCAATTTAAGCTTTATCTTTAAGATCAATTTAACACCTGCAAATTTAGGACAACACCAGAACCATAGAGATTAATACTCTTACCAAAATACCAATGGGGAGGGGAGGAACCCACTTAATTCAACTTAACATCTCTGAATGACCAAATCCACTGTCCCAATCCAAAGTCCTGAATTCACACTTTAATTCAACAGCAATTAAATTTGCGGATGCGCCATGTACACAAGGAACCTCCCATAGGGACAGGGTGACTCTGCTCTCATAATTAGTGCGACCAACACAGGGTCAACAAGCACAAGTGCCTGCCTGGTAGTCAGCCAGTACAGTCATTTACATATACAGGGTGTCTATAAAAGAACTCCGGGGTTTTGAGGCAAAATATTGTAATGAAGCAAAAAGTTATATTAATGTTTAATACATGATTGTAAAGGTTGCATTTTCAAGTTTTTTTTTTAACAATTTAATAAAGTTCAATATGAGCCCCGTTAGTGGCACGGCACACATCGTAACGGTATTCCACCTCTTCCCCTGTCCTGGCCAGCATGTCTGGGGGGACGGTTGCCACACAATTGATTATTCGTTCCCTGAGATGGCCAACATCATGAATTTTCTCCGCATACACAAGATTCTTGATATGCCCCCAGAAGAAAAAGTCCAACGGAGTCATATTAGGGCTCCTTGGAGGCCATGGAATAGGTCCTTCCCTTCCAATCCATCTGTTGCCGAGTCGAGCATCAAGTGCCTCACGCACACGCAAACTGAAGTGTGGTGGTGCCCCATCTTGTTGGAAGTGGACTAAACCCTTCTCAGCCTCAATGTCATCTAACTGAGGAAAAACATATTCCTCTAACATGTCACAATAGACTTCACCATTGATATTTCTTTCAACAAAAATGAAGGGACCTATTACTCTATCATGCATAAGACCACACCAAACATTCACTTTTGGCGTGTCACGTTCATACTCGATGAACTCATGGGGCGGCTCTGATCCCCAAATTCTGCAATTATGTCTGGTTACAGACCCGTTCACATGAAAAGTCGCTTCATCACTACAAATAACATTTTTTAAAAAATCGTTATTTTCATCGATTTCGTTTAGCATGGAAACAGAAAAGTCTAATCTCTTAATCTTGTCTGCCGGTTTAATATGGTGTAACAGTTGAATTTTGTAAGCAGCTAAACGAAGTCTTTTATGAACTACCTGATGAACTGTTGATCTTGGTAACCCCAACTCCAGACTGCGTCTTATCAGTGATTTCTTAGGGCTTCGAAGGCATGAAGCTCGGATTCTGTCCACATTCTCCTGAGACACACGCGGCCTACCCGGCGACATTTGTTTTAAAACACTTCCTGTTTGTTTGAAAGCACTTAACCATTGGCGAATGGTTTTATCCGTAGGCGGGTCAACACCATAATTACGTCGAAAGTTTCTTTGTACCGTAACAACAGAATTAGTTTCTATTAGCCAAATAACGCATTGAGCCTTTTGTTGCGGCGTCACCATAGCGCGGCAATCCAGACAGCACTGACTGCCACTACGTTTTTCAAGGCCAACGCTCCGCAGCGCTGCCAACTGGTGAAGAAAATATTCCCGATTGGTAATGAGTAAAACTTGATGAGTTACTCGTTACAGAGAAATTAACTACATTTTGCTATATTCTACAGTTATTAAGATATGAATTTTTAAAACCCCGGAGTTCTTTTATAGAAATCCTGTATAGCAATAGAGCGTTTCAATCCCACTGACAAAAAGTATGGCCCTTACTCTAAGAGACCGCCCAACAATGGGCCGAGAAGCAACAGCATCTCAACAGAACATGTAGAATAATAAAATTTCAAAATCGCACCTGTAAAACAAAACTTTGTCAACAAAACAACTGACCAGGACCTCTCCTCGACAGCAACACGCAGGCATACAGCATCACTCGAACACTCAACGTTACTGACCAAATCGCACCACTTAGAGCAACCATTCCTCCAGGCACAAAACAACCCTCGCACCAACTCTCTAGGTATCAAATCAGTGCTACCAACCTCACACAAGGATACAATGCATAACCGAGCTAACTCGGGCTACGCCACTTCACTCGTCCACAACGCACAGCTTCAATTTCAGCGCCATCGAGCAGACTCAGATGACACTACTTCACTTCAACTTCCACACGTCCATCAGGAGCGACTGAAGATTAAAATCAAATTCCCCCCCCAATAAAAACACTTCAAGTCTAACCGACTCCTCGAAACAGCACCGTCCCAACACAGGAACTTCCTCTGGGGTATCATAACTAAGTTCACGGTTCACACAGAAGGCTACTACGATCCCTCGAAAATCTACTGCAAATTCCGAAACTATGCAGAAATCAGTCGTCCCTCGGAAGGTCTGGAATATCTGCCACTTGCTCCAACGACAAGAAGACTAAACCTACCCCAAATTATGTACCAGCCTGCCAATACTCACGCAATGGAGCAAGATCAGGGGGCACACATACTCAACGTTGATTAAAATACCACACGGGCAACAGGGAATTCACCATCCTGCAAATGACCATCTCAGGGTCCACCAAAAATCAGGGAATCAACCATCCTGAACCACATCACAACCTCAGGGCATTGACCATCCTGGGCTACCAACACAACAGGGAATGCACCTTCCTGTAATTACCAATAACGTCAACATCACAAAAGCTCAGGGAACCACATCCTGGCAATCTTCAATAAACTTCAGCTCAGGGCACAGCATCCTGGCAACTAACTATTTACAACACAGGGAATTCTCCTTCCTGAAATAAAATTGCTACCTCGACATGTAGACTTATGAGACCACAGAACTCCAAATACTTCCACAAATATCTCAACTCCAATAGGCCTGGTGCCACCATAACGAATCGAACTTGTCGACAGGCACCTACTCTCCAACACAATATCTGAAATAAAAGTCTTCGCAAATACCTAAGACACACACTACAATTGCTCCTGCCACAAGGTGAACTCCACCGGTTCATATGACAGAAGGGGACGAACTAGCTCGACACATGACACATAGGGATAACACTTCCTCCTGCCGAACGTTGACGTAATGGACATCACAGGCCAGTCAACCAAAGAGAAAACACCATGTCACCAGAGGACGCCGGGATACAACAGAGACAGGCACCAACTCGAGGAAGCACAGGCAATATCCAGGAAAATACAAGAAAAATAAAAAAATAAAAGCAACAGCAACAACCATTCACACACGAGGTCTTAGCACGTTCTTCTACAGCTACTCCATAGCTAACCAAAATCCGAAAATCCACCTGAAATAAAATTTTTCGAAACAGCTCACTTGGTCACCGACTGAAAATCAAAAATGGTACGACCAAAGAAATTCAAAACAGGAACTCTTCTGAACTGGATACGACAAGAACAGCATACAAGCGATACGTCGCAGCAACGTCTGACCACGTCAGATCAGGTTCAACCACACCCAAGTCCACGGGGCTCGTTACAAGAAAATCCAAAAATTCTGACTTAAAATAAATTTCGAGCTATCCACTATTCTCACAATTGACAATCTCAATGCAGATCCTATCTCTGCTTTCCCACCAAACTGTATAATCAAGGCTAACTGACTTGCACTCGACACTCACAGGAGTAACTAGGCAGCTGATCCAAAATAACAACATAACAACACTGAAACTTTAACACCGGCTCCAGTCATGATAACAGGGAATAATTTAACTATCGAAAAATAGGTCAGCTGGCAACCCACTAACTGCTCATATCCATTCATTCACACAAACATCACTCGTTCATACAGCACACGACAAAAGCTGAAATAATAAAATTTTGCACGCAGCAACTGATATCAAAATGTCACCGACACAGTTGGCAACCTTGTGCCACATCATCACAGCACGTACACTGTAGTCACACTCTGTCACTCCATAGCAGATGTGAACATAACCTCACAGACACAGGTTATCAGAATTCGAAATACACAATTTCCAAAATAGCAGGTTCGCACTTCACAGTTTCAAAATAGCACAGACACAGCTGACAGGTGTACCACGGTACACTAATAATTCAATTCACGTTCCCTGAAAATTCACATAAAATTTCACAGCAAATAAAATTGGAAGGGCAGCTCTACTTCCAAAGATACTACAGGCTCAAACAGCTACTGTCTACAGCTACATGAGTAGAACAGGTGTACCACTACACAAATGTTGGCCTCGAAAAATGCGGATTAACACCGATCAACCTTTCATAAGAAATTTTAGAAGGATAACAACTTCAACAACTTTGCACGCAGCCAGACATTTTACCATAACTTGCCAACACAGTTAGCACATAGCTTTAACTTCCAAATGGCAACACGGCCTGAAAGCATTAACTTGAACCTTCAAATTGGCACCACAGCCAGAAAATAATTAGCACTCACGGCTTCCACTTGGCTTCCACTGCCAGAAATAATAAGCACTCAGCTTCACTTGGCTTACTGCCAGTAATAATAATTGACTCGACAATTACGGCTCGACCAACTGCCAGGAACAAACACAATGACTTTCAGTCAACACTGCCAACAAAAGGCTTTCAAAATTCAAAGATACACGGTCAGAAAAATCACTAAATTTCACCAGAAGAAAACTTGCACTATCACACTGAGTGCATCAAACAGCGCCACACGGCTGAGAAAACTCCAAAACAATAACGACCGAAAAACACAGGAGTTGGAGCGCTATGACTTATCATACTGATGCAGAAACATGAGGCACAACGAATTACAGGTTAACTCAGCACTACTGTACATAACTGAACTTACCACGGCGAGGTCTTCTGCAGCAACACAGCGAAACAGAGACATGATAGGGAGAGCAGCAACACAGAGCTCACCGAGCCCTAGGGAGTTCTTCATTTTCAACTCATCACAGTTGATGAAAACAGCATCACAAGGTTTGCTTTAATTTATCGTGGCACTCCAAATCAGCACAAGGCATGAAAAAAACAGAAAACAGACAGAGATTAAAATAATGCACACAGCATACTTCCCAACACACACAACAGTTTCCTAACTTACTGAAGTTAACTTTTACATTAAGTTACTTGCCCCAATACCAAAAAACATGACTCAAAAATCATCCAAGCAACCACCTGGGGACACCAGCATCGGGTATCTTAACCACTCTCTGCTACCACTTACTGTGCGCGCTCCCACGCGAATGTGGTCACAACGCTGCAGCGGTCAGAATGATTGTGAAGTGGGGTCTGGAACGAATCCAGAGGGTGGGGTTTTACTGCTAGATGCCCTCCCAATTAATAAGCAGTCATGTTTAACAAAAGGTACCAAACAAGATATATTTAGGTCAAATGGGGATACATAGAGGTACTGGGGCACAAACAAATAATAAGCACTTGGGCATAAAAGAAAATATTGGAGGTTCCCCTTAACTGGTCGTAACTGCGGGCATGGCAAACCCGTGGAAAAACAATTTAAGAATGAATAAAATCAAACAGGCTCGGGAGAGCGGAAGCAAAAATAATGCAAACTGCCAACCGCGGCAGCAAGGGGGTGGTAATGTGTGGCATCAGAAACCACAGAAGTTAAATTAATTGCACGGACACGTGCTCACCAACTAGTGGTTGTATTTAAATTAAATCGGCCCAGGAGGGCTTTCCGAGCAACAGGTGCTCACAAAATAAAATATTAAGACATTGCAAGCAAGCCATGAGAAATGAAGTTAGCAGCCTAGAACACAATGCGCCACGAGGCGCCTACAATGGCCAGACCAAATGCCGACAATGTAGGGTTATGTCGACAAGAATTACAGAAAATATTCCCCATCCAAAAGGTACAACAGTTATAATTCACATTGATATCAGACTTCGGAGAATTTGTTCATTTCTCCATATTAATAAAGGTTGAGGTTAACTTATTACCAAATTACGTTGGCGTCTGGATTACGGCGGTTATGAGCACGCACCGCCACGTATTTGAAATATGAGGCTTTCGGGATGAAATATGTAATATCCAGTTCAGAAATTAGGAAGCAATATCTTTGATAATAAATTGGAAAATCAAATGTAGAATATACCTTCCTATAATGCGTGGCCCACACAAGTTCAAGTCCAAAAGTTTTACCAGACACATGGCCTCCTCACCCGCACTGGGGCAACAAGATTTAATAAAACTCCATCGGGAGAACAAAATGAAAATAATTACTCAAGCATACACACAATAAGTTCATTCAATGGTACCTTATACGCCGCGATGTATACGGCTTGGCCCGAGGACCCAAGCCATGTTTTCAATGAGCGTTACATTTTGCTCGTCAAAGCACGACCGCTCAGTTCAGATGCCCCAAGTAGAAGATCGTGTCTCCTTGGCACACAAGCACATATTGACTCCCGCGCATGCGCGGTCTCATCGGCCAATCATAGCGTGGCATTTGTCGCGCGGCAGTTTACAAAATACCTTCTGGAACCATCGAGAACTGTCTCGCGGCTTCTGGTGCCGTCACGTCGCTTTCCGAGGCCGGAAGTACACGGAGCAAGGCAGAGAGGGGATCGGCGGGAATTTGAAATGTTTGAAATAACAGTTTATCAGTTCGAGAGCCCGCCTTCCGTGGCAAGCTGCCAGCAGAAGGGGGGAGGGGTAGGGACAAAATATTGTCAGTCGAAACGACTGGCACACCTATCCCATGAATAGAACAAAAAGCCTGTTTGCAAACGTCATACTCGATTTTCTGGCCCTCATCATTTTTACCACGGACTCTGTATTTGAACGTGGAGGAATTCGTCCTAGCCTCTTCTGCTGGGTTCCGATTATGGCGACGATGTACAGGAAGAACAGATATCATGCCACTTATGTAAGTGTCTTGCTCGTCTTTACTTTCCATGAGATTAAACTGTTGAAGTATAGAATGTTTTACTAAATCTGGTACAACTTCAAAACATCGAAGTCGACATTCACAGTCCTGGCCAAGAACATGAGTCATTAGATTAATTTTTTTCCTTACATCTGACATTCTACCACGTACTTTTCTTTTTTTCGTCCCTGAACTTCTTACATACTCATCAGCATCATTCTCCATTGTTTGTGAATCCTGCAGACGTATCGACTGTTTTAGCACTGAACTTTGATGCACTAAAAACAAGCTACTGCCACAAACTAACTGAACAGTATTGCGCATTTAACTCCACGTGGCCGCATTTACCAGCAGGAACTGCAATGAACACACACACACACACTACTTTACACTAACTATCTTATTCACTCGCTTCTTGTTGAGAGACTGATGACAATATTGTGGGCAAATCTAGAAACAAGTCTCGACGTGTCGATGTGTCATACTTCACGGTGCAGCAAGCGCTTGGACTGATCCCAGTCTTCACGCTCAAACGGACTGATCCCTTTTATTGCTCAAACAGAACGGACTGACCTCCTTTATCCCCGATTCGAGGACTGGTCCCGTTTATCCCACAACCGTCAACACCATTTGAAAAACATTGGTTCTATGTATAGTTTGGCATAAAAACATCCGTTTTGACAATTGATGCACTTATCCCTTTTATCCCGCCAGCCCTTCAAATAATAATATTAATTCAATTACAATGATTCATTTTGTAAATTGTTTGTAACTATAAATAGAAGTTGTCGTTTCCTTCTTCTTTTTCATCTATCATCATCATCATCTTCAAAGACGGTTTCCTCATCATCTGCATCGAAATGTTCATAATCTTCCGCCACAGGAACTAAGAGGGCAACGGCTTCTGGCGACACTCTTATGTTTTTTGGTGATGATTTGCATAGAGAAGAAATATAGGGGTCTGTGGTTGTCAACGATCTCCCGAACACGTCTTCCATAGTCTTAACTCTGGAAAACCTTCGAGAAATACTCAGGCGATATTGCTTTATCAACTTATTGGTTGATTCTTGAGTTGACCGATGGGTAAAATGGCCGAAGAAATAATTTCTGGTCCGTGGATCAACAATCTATGGACTGTTGTTGGCATGTTGGACCCGGGGTATTCTTTGACGTAGTGTCTGGCAGTTGCTATGGCGTAAGCTCGAAACTTTTCAACGTCGATTTGACGTCCACTCGAAATTGTCTGCAAAATAATGTGAAATCGGTGGATTAGTTCTTCGAAAACTCCAGTTATCAACGCTGATGTTGGAGTGTTCTCAAAGAAACGTCGAGAGGTGTTTCCGTGCTTTTTCTACTCATTATATTCTTTACAATGCTTCTAGGCATCGATTATAAATTAAATTGTACAAATGTAGCTCATAATTAATTAATTTTATTGTCATTTTTCAGCATGTGTAAATAATGACATTTTGCAAGTATCGCTTAAAATGTGGCTCAAAGCCGGAGTTAGTACTAGTTGGTGGATTTGAAGGTTAATTTACAATGGTAATGATATATACTTGCGTACACAGTGCAAAAGAAAGCGGAATGTCGTGGAATTCGTAACTTATCTCTATGTTTTAAGCAAGTTTTAAAATTTTCTTGTGATTTTGTGGTATTGAATTAATTAAAAGAAAACATGTATAATTTAATGACTTAATAATGATATAAATGGTGTTTATATAGTACATACCTTCTGGAACACCCACCATATTGAAAATATTCGCTTCACTTACATAGAACACAAATATTTGTCTTTAACGACGAGACTATTTTGTAGCCTGGCTGGCTGCACGCACCGCTAACATTGAATTGCCGCGATTGACCTGAAATATAACGGACGAAATGAACACCTACTTGTCCACACAACTGGTATTCAGTAGACCCAACATTACTGTAGCCAACCTGACAGTCCAAAATTCCCATCGAGAAACTTTGTTTTTTTCCCGTTTTGGCCATGTTTTCAAGATTCTGGACCACTGTGCGCCGGCTTTACTTCCGCTCCGAAGGAAGGCATACTGTAAATTGTTTGTAACTATAAGTAGAAGTTGTCGTTTCCTTCTTCTTTTTCATCTATCATCATCATCTTCAAAGACGGTTTCCTCATCATCTGCATCGAAAAAAAAAAAAAAAAAATTTCTTTAACGACGAGACTATTTTGTAGCCTGGCCGGCCATGTTTTCAAGAATCTTGAAAACATGGCCAAAAAGGAAAAAAAAACAAAGTTTCTCGATGGGAATTTTGGACTGTCAGGTTGGCTACAGTAATGTTGGGTCTACTGAATACCAGTTGAAATCCGACGACTTCGGCCAGGTTTGAACCCGTTATCTTGGGCACAGCAGTTCAGCATGCTACCAACTACGCCATGACATTTCATCTAGGATTCAAGATACTTCATAATTAGTACACAGTTGTTAGCCCTGTTGACTCCTATAGTAAGCACAGTTGTATGTCCTAAAGCATACATTGCATGCACAAAATTTGTATGAAATCCATTTGTTAGTATGGAAGTTGTATGTAGTTAAACATTGAACTTAAGAGCGCGTGTAGAATCATGTTGGCAACATTGTCTTTAGGTTACTCAAAATTAATCTGCAATTTTATATACTATATATGTGTAAAGTTTACATCTGTTGGCCTGCATACTTTCTGATATATTGTGACCGATTAAGAAATATAGTGAGCAATTATCAACAGTTTGCAGCCCTGGTGACTGTAACCTTTTATTGCTCAAACAGAACGGACTGATCTCCTTTATCCCCGATTTGAGGACTGGTCCCGTTTATCCCAAAACCGTCAAGATGAAAATCAAATGTAGAATATACCTTCCTTCAATGCGTGGCCCACACAAGTTCAAGTCCAAAAGTTTTACCAGACACATGGCCTCCTCACCCGCACTGAGGCAACAAGATTTAATAAAACTCCATCGGGAGAACAAAATGAAAATAATTACTCAAGCATACCACACAATAAGTTCATTCAACTGCACCTTATTCGCCGCGATGTATACGGCTTGGCCCGGGGACCCAAGCCACGTTTTCAATGAGCGTTACATTTTGCTCGTCAAAGCACGACCGCTCAGTTCAGATGCCCCAAGTAGAAGATCGCGTCTCCTTGGCACACAAGCACATATTGACTCCCGCGCATGCGCGGTCACATCGGCCAATCATAGCGTGGCATTTGTCGCGCAGCAGTTTACAAAATACCTTCTGGAACCATCGAGAACAGTCTCGCGGCTTCTCGTGCCGTCACGTCGCTTTCCGAGGTCGGAAGTACACGGAGCAAGGCAGAGAGGTGAACGGCGGGAGTTTGAAATAACAGTTTATCAGTTCGAGAGCCCGCCTTCCGTGGCAAGCAGCCAGGAGAAGGGGGGAGTGGTAGGGACAAAATATTGTGTCAGTCGAAACGACTGGCACAGTCTTCCCCTCTGCCATCGAAGAAATGGGGTGGAAAGGGGGGGCGAAGTTGACAGGTGAGTATACCATTTGACTCACTCCTTTGACCTTGCATCAGTCAATAGATCATGCAGCACTCGTACAGTTTTTCCACTTGTCACTCCTCGTGAACCACCTTCTCGGTGTCGTGATGAACATGAAAATTTCCACCGCTGAACCAGTCCAGAACCGGTGCTCAGAAGGTACAGCCTGGCAAGGACGACCAGGTAGGTATCGCCATCAGGACCGCCAGCAGCCATCAAGCTCCACCACCAGAAGATGAAAATCGTCGGGGCCGACAGTGACCCAGGCCTCAGGTCGCTGCCCCCATTGGGATACACCCTTACTGGACCAAGCTGAAACAAATCCAGACACCAGCAGCGGACCGCCCACACACAGCAGCTGACTCGACAGGACAGGTCGAGGCGAAACTTTCCCTGCCATATAGCAGGACACTTCACTAGATGATGTAGGGGGTGGGTCACATACAGCTGACCACACGAAGCACACCCGGGGGATCTCACTTTATTCAAGGAGGACTCAAGACACCTTGTGCTCATACTGACGATTCAGATCACGAGAGGTAATATTCTATGCAGATTGGCGCACACGCACCACTTGAGTTAGCAATTTAAGCTTTAACTTTAAGATCAATAGGCCAGGCGACAGGTCGGAAAAAAAGCCTCAATAAGGAAATAATTAGTGGAAAGCTGGAAATTGCTTTAATCGCTTTATTTGGACCCATGTATTACTCTCCCAAGTTTTCCCCCTTGAGCGAAGTCGGCATTGGCCCTTCTGGCCCTTAGAAGGTACCATTTTTCGTTTTCTTGCAAATATCTCCCATACCATCAACTTTATCAACAAAATACCTATTATAAAAAATAATCTAGAGTAAATTTCCTACAAAAATGTTCCGTACCTTTTGTCTCTAATGTGAACCGTTACGATGATACGACCATTCAAAGTGGAGCCCTTTTTGATTCTTGCGGAAAATCTATGGAAATGATACGCCATTTCAAAGTTTCTTCATGTTATAAATATTTGTCAGCATTCCAGGTGCACAAGCTGTTAACTTGTTACAAATATAACGCTTTTCAATGTAAACAGCTGTGGCAAAGTACCTACCATTAGTATTATAATTACGAAGTATTGACATAAAATCACTCTTTTCCACACCACCTGGCGGTAGAGTAAATGGCGCGTTTTTTTTTCAAGAGATGTCCCCAGGAGGCCTAATCTACAGCTTAAATGTCAAAGTTAGTCGATTTTTAACAGTTTTGATGAAGGCTGGCAGTCTTGATCGTCTGCCTCAATTTCTCCGTCATCGCTTTCATCGTCTGTATCGGTACATTTGTCCGACGTCACAGGGTGCTCAAGATTAACATCGATGTCTCCGTCACAATCATCCATATCATCTTCCTCGGCAGCATTTGTACATGACCGTCCCATACAATTCATGCAGATTTTGGAGCATCGGAGTCCCGTTTTCCTGCAACCACACACTGCGTTACATCCTTTCGAACATTTTCAGGACACTGTGTTTAGAAGCGTTTGTGGCGCCGGATTCCTCGTCGTAGGTATGGGAGCCAAACCACATTGAGAATTTTTCCAGCCCCAATCCAGTGGATTTGTATCATTTCCATACCATGTTTGGATTTGATGGTATGTTCTTATAGAGTGCTCACGTGCCGCTGATTCAGTGGGAGGTAAGCTTGCAAGATTAAATCGATGTTTGCTTAGAGATTTTGCAAACAGTTGGAACTGCAACTCATTCAGGGTATTTCCCGTGGTTTTGTTGTCATTAAGCCTAGCCAAAACCAACTGGCCCGCTTTGTCAATTTCATCGGGGTTTGCGTTCACGTCTCGGAAAACCCTAACAGCTGTCTGCAGTTCCTCATTACTCTTCAGCAGTGTTATGAATTTCATTTTGCCCTGCCTGTGAAACAAAGACGTTGTATCGCACCCACTAAACACATGCAAAAAGAGGAAGTTTTCTTGCACACACGGCGGGAGATTGAAACTTGTGCAAAATATTTGTTGTTTGGTTGAACCTTTGCCGGGTTTCATAAAATACATTTTCGTGGAGCGTGTCACACGAGCAGCCAAGATGACCAGGATATCTATATCTTCAGCCACTATAATGACCGAATTGTCGGGCCGAGATAACTCGAGTGCTGTGGTAACAATGAGCACATCGGCATCTTCTGGAGCTTGTCTGGTTTAGATTCCTTCGATTTCGAATTTGACGAGCAACAAGTCGATCAATCTTCGTTTGTTTGTGTCACTAGACAAAAATTTTGCTTGTGGCATAGCTGCCGTCATGGACTCGTCAAGAAAACTTTAGCAGCATCATGCTTGTGCGATCGTCGAAGACGTTCAGCGGACTTGGAAATATTGTTTCAATTGTGCATCGGATTTCTTTGCAAGGCAAATGCGTTGGAAAAGCACAAGAGAATCAACAGGAATATCCGTGTTGCGGATTTTTATTTTCGAATTTACCGCACGGAGAGGCATCACGCGATTTTTTCTAAGGAACTTCTCATCGCGAAAGTTGTTGCCGGTTATGCCTTTTTTTTTGCTGCTATTCCAATTTCATAGGCCATATGACAAGTGATTTGTCCATCCCCGACAACTCCTGTGCTTAACGGAACAATGTGTTGTCCACGAGGAAAGGGATCATGAGTTGATAACCATCCCACAAATTTTCTCAAGTCCGCATCATCCCGCGAGATCCGCGCACACCGTGCATCCACATGCTGTTCTGTAGTCGAAAACGCAATATTGCAAAATGATTCCATTTGTTCATTTATGTCGAACAGAGCAGGCATCGCGAGAATCCACTGCGCCAGTACGCTGTTGGTTATGCCGTGCCCGTGCGTAAGACCACCGCTACTTTTCATCGATCGCATAAGCGTTTGTTTTATGGTCATATCGGACCAAATCCCCGACCAAAACCTATCGGATCTTCGCACCGTAAAAAGCCATTGGTCACAAATTGGTTATATTCGGATGGAGTAAGTTTGGATCGTAGAACGAACATATCTTGCAGATATAAGTGGCAAGATTTCGCATACAAAAAGTGACCACTAGCGTGGAAATAAGGCAGCATCTTCTGAAAGGAGTCTAGATGTAGTTGCCAGTTTCCACTTCTTTCTGCATACACGAACTGTTTCAGCAGAGTGACCATCTCGAAATATTGATTCCAGAGCTTTGCCATCGGTCCATGTTGGCTTAGTTCCTCCAATTTTTTTGTCTTTGGTATACGATTTTTGGCACTTAACATGATTAATTGGAGGTTTATCCATTTCACAAGGTCCGTATTGACGTGTACAATGACAATTCTAATGGGTTGGGGCTCCGCCCAATCAATACAAATAATTTTTGGCAATTAACAATTCATTGCCTCTGGGGACATGTTTCGGGCCTCATGGGCCCTTCTTCAGCCACATAAATTATGTACATATTCACATCCATCGTGTTACTTATACACAGATCATGCATATTATAAGAAAAACATTAAAATTAACACTCCAAAAATTTATTCTAAAATATCAACTTATCCTTATTTTAAGAAAATTAAAAGTGACACTCTAAAAGCTAATTCTAAATTGTATCCTATCTAAATTATAAAAGAAGAAAATACGGCTAAAAGTGACACATGTGGTCGTGGTGACCTTCTTAATATTTTGATCTAGTAGATGTCCTGTTCAAATTGCTATTAAAAAGTTAAAAATATTGAGGTAGTTAGAATGTGACCAGTGGGCTTATAGGTCCTCCATTTGTAATTCGGCGTCCTATTTTACATCCAATCTTCATGATTTTGGCTTGAGAATATGTTTTGATCAAAGCTGGACCGTTGTCTTTTTCTTTAATGCTGGATTGGGTAGAGACATTCCACTTGAGAAGAAACGCCATTCGGAGCCTGTGAAGAAGTGAACCAGCCAAAGGGGTATGCCTGCTGTCCCAACTATAAAGATGATAATAGGTCTTAGAAAAATGAATGCGTCAAAAGACTGGGAAAAGAAACGAAAATGTTTATTGATAACTTACTAAGTTCGAATTGAAAGAGTAACCGACAGTCAGCTTTCTACCTGGAGGCTGTAATGGGAAGAGAAAGAAGTAACATTATAGTCGCCTGCACATATGAAACAAGTGAGAGGGTGACTCATGCGCCGGAAAGCTTACCTTTAATTAATAGTTTGAGGTTCAGTGTGTGTTGTATCTGACGGCACGTTGCTGTGTGAACTCAGCTGGCCCGACCTTGTAGCAGGTCAGGAACTTGAAGGAGGGGGCGGGAGGGAGGAGATGTGTGTGGGGGTAATGAATGACTGGTGCAAAGCGGAGTTTGTCTTAGGTTTGTGGCCTAATTGGCAGGCTATGTGGGGCGGGTGGACCTTAACATGGGGGGGGGGATAAACAAGGAGCTGGCGATGGATCTGAGCTTCAATAATTATGTATGTGTTTTGACTTCTATGATTGTTGTGGCGAAGGAAAAAAATTTTGAATATTTTCAAAAAGTATGTTAGCATCGAAATTGATTTCGTTTAAATTATGCATCGGATTGGTGCGCTGTGTGTTATCTATTTCTATCTGTTCCAATATATTCATAATAGGCCCTTTCCTAACATAGTGGATAATTTCTAAATCTTTCTTAATGTTTGTGAAGGTGTGGTTAGTGTCTTTCATATGGTTCCCCATGGCCGAATTTCTTTTATGCTTGATCGCATTTACATGTTCAAGGTATCTCGTAGTGAAGCAACGTCCGGTCTGTCCAAGATAATCTGAGTTGCATTGCTGGCATTTGAGTTTATATATGCCTGAAGAATTGTATTTATCGGATTCGTTTATTTTATTAGAATTGTAGATTATTTTATGGTTATTATTGTTAGTCTTGAACGCGATTTTGGTGTTGAATTTCTTTAGAGTATTTGCTATGTCATAGGTGTGCCGATTAATATATGTAAAGAGAGCAAATTGAGTTTTTTCTTTTCTTATGGGGGTGAGCCGAGAAATAGGTTTGTTTTTAATTTTATTGATGATTTTTTCTATTTCTGTTCTGGAGTACCCGTTGGCTTCTGCTATTTGAAAAATGACATTTATTTCGTGCTGGTAGTCTTGTTCGGTCATAGGGGTGCTGATGGCCCTGTTGACAAAGCTTACGAAAGCTGCCCTTTTATGACTTTGTGGATGGTTAGAATTGTTCTTTATGACTGTGCTGGTTTGCGTGGGTTTCCTATAAATGCTATATTGGAATTTCTCGTTTTTAATGGACAAATTGAGATCAAGGTAATTAATCATATTGTTGTTGTTGGTTTCGCCTGTGAATGTAAGGTAAGGATTTAGGTTGTTCAGCTTAACGAGAAGCTGGTCTAAGTTGGTGATGTTTCCGTCAATAATGACAAATATGTCATCCACATATCTTCCCCAGAATTCTATGCCTTTTATTTTGTTTAAGATTTCACTCGCTTCTAGGTGGTCAATATAGATGTTGGCAAGAATTCCGGAGGCTGGGGATCCCATTGCTAGACCTTGTTTCTGTTTATATATGCTATTATTGAATTTAAAGTAATTAATGTTGAGAGTGAAGCTGAGGATCTCGATAAATTCTTCTATTTCTATTTCTGAAAGTTTGTCCTTATCTTTTAAATTTCTCTTGATAATTTCTATTGTTTTTTGTATTGGTATATTCGTATACATATCTTTTATGTCAATTGTATGACATGAATGTGTAGGTTTAATTTTCAGATTTTTGTTTTTTTCGCAGAACTGTAATGAATTTTTGAAAGACTTATTTGCTTTAAATGTGTAATTATTCTGGAGGAATTTCTGTATAAACTGGGCTGTTCTGTATGTGGGGCTGCTCCTGTAGTTGACAATCAGTCTTATGGGGATGTTGTCTTTATGGATTTTAGGAAGAGATCTGAGAGTAGGTATTTTCGGGTTCATGTTAATAAGGTTGTAGTTTTGCTTATACTCAAAGACATCGTCTTCATCATGAACGATAAGCAAAACTTTTGGTCTCGCTGGGTACTGATTTTCACAGCAGAGGTTGGTGCTGGCTTCCCTCTGATGGACTGTACGACTTCAAGTGTTCTAACACACCCCATGTTGAACTCGCTCACAATACTAAGATATTACTACTAGTAGCGCTATAAAAAAATTGAAGTAATATTATGAAATAAATTTCAGCGCAAGGAGTGAAACCATGGTTATTAGTATTTATTTCACTAATAATGGATCATGTAGTGTAACAACTGAGTATTGAGATGCAAAATATCACCTCTGCAAGTCGATTCAATAGCATTTGAAATCCCAGAAAGAAAGACTTCAGAAACACATAATTTCCTAGCAGCAACTGGACGGGGCGTGTCGAGTAGCGCATGGAACAATTAAATGCCACCGCAGCGCCATTTAAAAATGGTGCTGAGGACTTCAAAAATGGCGGTATTTGAAAAATAAAAACATTTTTTGATAGAGGACATATCCGGGTATTTTTAGTGCTATAAACCCAAATTCGATATTTTCCTCGAAATTCATGAAATTTCAGTATAATGTCCCCTTAGGATTAAATGTTTCATTTGTCTAAGTGAACGTCATCAGAACCTGCACATTCAAATCATACAATAAAAGACAAAATTGCTCTATGAAGCAATAATCAAATTCACAAGGGGCGTGGCCCTCCAACTCTCTAAGGTGCAATGCGGCTAGTACTGCTGAGAATTTCTTGAGAGATAATCACCCGAAATTAATTATGTATTTGAATATAGTATATACGAGGTTACAAGATCAAGAAGCCACAATGCCACCTACGGACAGTCGTACCCTCCACAAGGTATGGCTAGTGAAAAGCACCCAAACTAGAATCATACACACAAATATTATGCAGAAGTTGTCTATAAATATTGTGCTGAAATAGGATATGTTAACTTATTTGATGACAAACGAATCATGTCCTTGCAATCTGTGCCAATGACAATCACGTTTTTCCTGCCTGTGCTGTTTGAACTGTTAATAAGGCTACACTGTTGTTGGTTACAGCACCCCATGTGGCAGGCGTGGGACCTCGCTCTCGACCTGTGTCTTGCACAGTTGCCGGCCATCCTGGAATCAGAAGATCAATTTGTCCACTCCCCGTTCTTTGAGGAGCAACTGACTGCCTTCCAGGTGTGGCTTGCGTTGGGCTCGGAGCAGCGCAACCCTCCTGAGCAGCTGCCCATTGTGCTTCAGGTAAGGCATAGGCTATGTCAGAAAACTTTCACTGATTTAGAGACACAATGGCATAATTATATAGTGAGAAAGTGACTACTGATTTCAAAATGCTGCCAGAGTTCTACTGCTTCCAACAGTGTTTTTACATCGTAATGGTTTCCCACATTATGGTGTACTGAGGCTCTCGCATAGTTTCATGAGAATCTCGCTGTACTGAGCTCTCGGGTAATTCCGGCACCACTCTCCTGCTGTTAAGCGAGATTTACACGTGTTTCAAGTTGGCAAGAATATTCCTTGGTGCTCTAGCATGTATTCGTAGCAGGAATCTCACCTGTCGCATTATCATTCTCTCGCGCCGATTAGCCACAATATTGCTGTTGGAGTCTGCAGGTATTTCAGCTGCTGTACTCTCATCATTATGCAAGCATTTCACTATTCTGAATATCGGGGATGTTTGGCTCGTTTTCATGCTGCTTAGTAAGTATCTCGACAATAACACCCTTTTCCCCCCTTCCTGACAGCAATCTATTCTGAAGTATGGTCAGAGGTGCCTAAAAATGGTTGTGTTCTTTGATAAACTATTTGTTGTACTATGCAAAAGTGGTGTTTGGTGTTTTTATTCACAGCTGAAATTCCATTGGTGTTTGTAATCAGTTGACAGTATTATATTACACTATTTACAATTTATTTAAATAATAGCACCAAATAATTTTAGTTTTAAGTCTTTGAAAAATATGTTATTTTCTGAATATGAGTTGAAATAAAATGCAAACTGTGGTGTTAGTTTCTTTTTTTAAATGAGATTTAATATAATTACAATCTAAATAAATTATATACATAATTTGGATGTGTAAGGCAACATTGTGAGAAAACCACAATACTGACGCCCATGTGTTATACCTAGAATCCTATATTTTGTTTTAACGATATCTGCAAAATTTTTCAGCAAACATATGTATGTTATCCCAAAAATATCTTTGAGATTAGTGTATTTACTCTGCTATGACTCTCTTTTTTTCAAAATTTTTAGTTCGAAATTGGGGGAGGGTACTATAGACGTGAACTTAGCAAAAATCCATTATTTTGGGAAAGGGAGAGAGTAAAAATAAGCTATTTTATTTAGATGCTACATAGTACGATACATTTAAACAAAATAAACGAAGTTTACATCTTTAATCAGCACATTATGAGACTTCCATACCTCACTTATCCACCACTATTCCCGGTACCCCCCAATGACTTTCACTACTATCCCTTGCTAAGCAAAAATCTTATTATTGAAGAAATAGAATGGAACGGACAAAGTATCAGACATGGAAATGCAAACTTGTTTTTTTTTTTTTTGAACATAGGGAGGGAGAATGCATCAATTAGGGAATGAGTGATGATGCTGAAAGATCACATCTCACTAACATTTGTAAACACAACCGAGTACGAATTATTCACATATTTCACATTAATATACCAATAACGTGTCACATAAACGTCGACAGTTCTTGTTTAAAATAAAACTGAGAAGAAGGCTACCACAAACACCATTTCGAAGCACAATACAAAGAATACATAACAGGCAAGATATGAAACAATTACTTTCATTGGCGGATGGTGCTTCTACTCGGCCAACAGTGTGGCATCTTCTATTGGATATCAGGTGAAGCCTATTGGCTACACAATTCGATATCCTGTCCAATCGCGTACGTGGTACAATGTACGCAAAATGGCGGTCATCTCGTCTGAATGAAAGACATTCTTGTCATAAAAGAGAATGAATTTGTTATAATTTTAAAAAAAATGTAAGAATTCCTCAATTTCCAAGAATGTTGTACAGTATTTTGACTCTCAATAATTAAGGAGGGGAACTAGAAGTGATTTCCATGAATGTTGTATTTTGACTCTCAATAATTAAGGAGGGGTACTAGAAGTGATTTCCAAGAATGTTGTATTTTGACTCTCAATAATTAAGGAGGGGAACTAGAAGTGATTTCCAAGAATGTTGTATTTTGACTCTCAATAATTAAGGAGGGGAACTAGAAGTGATTTCCAAGAATGTTGTATTTTGACTCTCAATAATTAAGGAGGGGATCTAGAAGTGATTTCCAAGAATGTTGTATTTTGACTCTCAATAATTAAGGAGGGAAAATAGAAGTGATTTCCAAGAATGTTGTATTTTGACTCTCAATAATTAAGGAGGGGAACTAGACGTGATTTCCAAGAATGTTGTATTTTGACTCTCAATAATTAAGGAGGGGAACTAGAAGTGATTTCCAAGAATGTTGTATTTTGATGCTCAATAATTAAGGAGGGGAACTAGAAGTGATTTCCAAGAATGTTGTATTTTGACTCTCAATAATTAAGGAGGGGAACTAGAAGTGATTTCCAAGAATGTTGTATTTTGACTCTCATTAATTAAGGAGGGGAACTAGAAGTGATTTCTAAGAATGTTGTATTTTGACTCCCATTAATTAAGGAGGGGAACTAGAAGTGATTTCTAAGAATGTTGTATTTTGACTCTCAATAATTAAGGAGGGGAACTAGAAGTGATTTCCAAGAATGTTGTATTTTGACTCTCAATAATTAAGGAGGGGAACTGGAAGGGATTTCCAAGAATTTTGTATTTTGGCTCTCATTAATTAAGGAGGGGAACTAGAAGTGATTTCTAAGAATGTTGTATTTTGACTCTCATTAATTAAGGAGGGGAACTAGAAGTGATTTCCAAGAATGTTGTATTTTGACTCTCATTAATTAAGGAGGGGAACTAGAAGTGATTTCTAAGAATGTTGTATTTTGACTCTCAATAATTAAGGAGGGGAACTAGAAGTGATTTCCAAGAATGTTGTATTTTGACTCTCAATAATTAGGGAGGGGAACTAGAAGTGATTTCCAAGAATGTTGTATTTTGACTCTCAATAATTAAGGAGGGGAACTAGAAGTGATTTCCAAGAATGTTGTATTTTGACTCTCAATAATTAAGGAGGGGTACTAGAAGTGATTTCCAAGAATGTTGTATTTTGACTCTCAATAATTAAGGAGGGGAACTAGAAGTGATTTCCAAGAATGTTGTATTTTGACTCTCAATAATTAAGGAGGGGTACTAGAAGTGATTTCCAAGAATGTTGTATTTTGACTCTCAATTAAGGAGGGGTACTAGAAGTGATTTCCAAGAATGTTGTATTTTGACTCTCAATAATTAAGGAGGGGAACTGGAAGGGATTTCCTAGAATTTTGTATTTTGGCTCTCAAAAATTAAGGGGCATACTATAGGCGAGGGGTTCCTATAGCCGAGTAAATATGGTATATTTAAACTATCTGTACTAAACTATCCAACTTAGAATAAAACCATAGAAATGAAATGCATATCCTTACAAACGTTAATATTTTGAAATGGTTAGTTTATGAACATTGCACTAGAACCAAAACATTAGCATAATAATCAATAGTTTAATAATAAGATTAAGTGTCTTAGGGATTTTTTCCCTGCTTTTTGAGAAAACAAAATACCCCCTTTCATTCTTCTTCTTCTACTTCAGCTTTTACGGCCTCATTGGACCACTTCAGTCAATCATTTCTTGGTCCTCTTCTTCAGTAAGTTTTCTTTCCGAGTTGCCCAGGTGATTTTCATTCGCCTTTCACATTTCATATAAGCAAATTTAACAAAGAATAAAACCATTTCCAAACTCCCCTAGCTATAAAACAACACCGAACATGTAGTTGCTTGGTGACAGGCTGGAAGGACACAGCATAGCCGCAGTGATGAAATTTGTGCTATAAAATAAGTTGAGTCTTGCAGCTGCCCAGCCATTGCAACCAAGCCTATTTCAGGTGGGAGTGTCTGGTATTGTGATACTAAAGTAATAACGAACTTTGGATGTCATTGAGGTACCGCCAAATAACTGCAAACCAAGGGATGTAGTGGACTTACAGTAGAGGTATCTTGGACACACAGTGCTGGTGATCACTGCACACTATCACCTTAATAATTCCAAATGGATAATTAAAGATCCTGCCTTATTACATGAAATCCAAATCGCCTGAAACTCGAGGTGAGTATTTCCATGTAATTTTGGAGTTTGGTGAATTTTTGAAAGGTAAGAATGTCCCTTGATGTACAATAATAAGAGGGTGAGGTCCAACAGTGTGGTTGGGAGATGTCCACTCCCTAACATTACTGTGGAGAGAGGAACTTGAGATTCACTTTGTCTTCTACAGGTGTTACTGAGTCAAGTACATCGACTGCGTGCGCTGGAGCTCCTAGGCCGCTTCCTCGACCTAGGCCCTTGGGCCGTGAACCTGGCGCTGTCTGTGGGGATCTTTCCATACGTGTTGAAGCTGCTACAGAGTTCAGCCAGGGAACTCAGACCTCTTCTAGTCTTCATCTGGGCCAAGATACTTGCTGTAGACAGTGTAAGTTACCAGCAGTGTAGGCAATTTGGGCACAACAGCCAGGTGGCAGCATCTACAAATATGCACTCGAATTGTAATACACAAGGGGTGTACCCCCTCCCTTTATTTTCAACATGGTTAGTTATAACTCGGCAATTCTTCTAGGTTTGTGCTGTGTCTTGTGTGGGGTTTCGCCTAGGACACCAAGCTGGCTCATCGGCGGGCTCTTGGTTTCCTCGCCCGGACCCCCACTGGAGTAGCGAACTGCGCGCCACCTCCCTTTATATAAGGTGCAACTGCACCTCTTGACTACGAGAACTAAAAGCCCAAGCAGCCTCAACCTCCCTATGAAGGCTTCCAAAAAGATGGTATATTGGCTTTCAGGGCCGAGTTTGAATTCACTGGCCGTGAAAGCCGATATACCATTGTTAGCTATGATTAATGTTTGTTATACACAGTTACCTTGAAGTCTTACGAGTCATAAACATTGGTATGAGCCCCTTCCTTGTCGTAACACAGCTGAATTGTGCGCTATGTTCTCGCAGATGTTTAGCGGAGATACTCCGGAGTCACGAGGGTGAAGGTGTGTTCCGCAGCTGCTCGTAATTCCTGCTTTGTGTGATATCGAGTGTTTCTTACTTGTTGCTTTATGAAACCCCAGGGAGCATTGTCTGGTGTTGTCAGATCGGGACTTCTTGGAGGCCAGGCAAAGGGAGCTGGTAGAGATGCAGAACCTCTTCCAATCTACCGGCCAGGAAAGGTCTGATTCAGGTAATTGCGAAAGTGAATCGTGAAATGCGCTGGTGCTCCATCCTGTTGTATGACAACAGTGTCTTTGATACCATTTTCTTGCAGTTGTGGCACCAACCACTCACTAAGCATCTCCTGGTAAGAACGTCCATTAACATTGTCTTCGAAGAAGAAAGGCCCAAAAATGTGTGTTGCACTCAGTCCAGCCCACACCATCACGTGTGGTGGCTTTCTCTCCAGCTCTTCGTAAAACCGGGGGTTTGCTTTATACCACACAACAACGTTCCGAAAATGCATATTCGTCTGTGAAGAGGACTGCACCACGGGCGGGAACAGAACGCATTAAGAAGAGTTCTACATGCCTCTTTCCGTGCATCCATGTCGGCGTCACTCAGTTCATTCACATGCATTGGACAGTAAACCTTCAATTCAAATCTTCTTTCATATGAGTCTTCATGGTGGTCCGAGTAATGCCAAGCCCCGCAGACCTTTTACGTGCTGATTTTAAAGGAGATTGCTGCACTGATGCTTCCACTTCACGGCTTGTTTTCCTCCGTTTTATCGGTCGACCGCCTCGGGGAAGTTCTTTCACACTGCCCGTAGCAAGTGCACGTTTTTCCCACCCCAACATTGTTGCTTTTCTTGGTGGATTAATACCAAAGCAGTCTGTAAATTTCGCTTTAACGCTTTCAATGGTGTCACCTGTGCGATGTCTTTCGTGAAGCCAAACCGCAACAACAAATCACTGTTCAATGCTATATGGACTTTGATCACACATGGTTGATTATAACTCCATCTTAACGGTCACCAAGGTTACCAAACTGAAGCAGAAAACAAATGGGTAGAACATGGCAATCAATGATGCCAGCATGTAGAAAAATCATATCCTCCACAGTCAAACAAACAAATATGGGGTACGCCTACTTCCAGTGCCTGTTTACCTGGGATGATGTGGTGATTGCCGAAGTCAGATGCACTGAAATCCCATATCAATTGTACACACCCGTCCCCTAATGTGTATTCGAATTAGTCCTGAGGGTTGAGACTATTAATCGGAGACTGTGTCTGGTTTGGTTGGAAAGTGGTTAAGAACTAGCCCAAAATAATAGGGACAAACCGCAAAATATAACACCAGTTTAAGATAAAATAAAAAAACCTTGAGGATTTATCGTGTTGGGAAATTAAGCTAATTGTATGAGTTCTAGCTAAGATATAAACCCTCCTGAAAAAGAAATATCTACAAAATAAAGTCCTATAAATTCCCTCAAAGATGTCATATCAATAGGGATAGGAATTGTTCAGCGATTTCAAAGTACAGAAAGCAGGGTTTTAAAGTGTAAAATTCGGTGGTTTGAATTGCTCTTTTCGGTAGGATATTTTTATATCATGGATAATATTAAATATTAAAAAAATGTACACTAACGACGCATTTCACAGTCCTTCAAAGTATACTTCATTGAAAAGATCCAAAATATCTTGTGACAAACAGTGATGCAAATCACTTAACGTGCTAGTGTAAGCTAAAAAACACCATTCACAGTCAGTGTTTGAATAGGGTATCCCAATGGTCTTCAACACAGATTCTGAGAACTTTGGAAATGCAAATGTCATTCCTTGCAAAACTCCAACAATGTTTGTCTTGGTCTTGTCATGCATCTGCTTCTTGATAAAAGCTTGCAGTTCATTGTATCCTCTTATCACCTCACTTTCTTCCAGTTTTCCACAGAATGGCAACTTCTTAATTTTCTTTGCAAGATCCTCATTGATGTTCATTGGCAGGCACTATTTCTGCTGGATCAAGCACACACATTTGTAAAACTTGTTCCCAGGGTCTACGGATCTCAAGCTGATTAATTTTGTAAGACCATGGGACTCAGCATTTACTAAAACTGAATGTATTTTCCCTCTTTTTGACACATTTCCACAACCTCCCAACAGATTTCTTTTCTGTAGAAATGCTTTCCTTGCCTGTGCTAACCTACTTTTTATAACCTCTTTGCTTATTTTGCTTCCTAAGTAACAGAAGTCACCTACTTCCTTTAGCTTTTCACCTGCCAATTCGACATCCTTAGGGGTTTCTGATTTCTTTCGACGACATTCCAATATTTTTGTGGGAACAGCTGTGCCATTCATAAGTAAGAATGGGTACATTATATTTCATTCACAAAGACATTTTCATAACTCGATTCACAACTACCGTACCTATCTTTTTGACTCTGAGAGTCGCACATTTTTTCCCGTATTGACTGAAATATACTAAGAACAAAGTTCCAACTGGTTCCGCCTCGTCAATAGTTCTTAGTATACCGTACCTATATCAAGAATTTTTAAGTCTCCATAAATATAATTATTTTCAAAGAAAGTAATCAGTCAAACATGGCAAATGGGCTCCTGAGATGGTAGGTGTGTGTAATCCAGCCATAGCACACCACGAGACTCGCCTATCTTATTTGATTCTGTAGTGGTAATATTAAAAGTAAAACTCAGCAATTCTTCTAGGTTTGTGCCGTGTCTTGTGTGGGGTTTTGCCTAGGACACCAAGCTGGCTCATCGGCGGGCTCTTGGTGTCCCCGCCCGGACCCCCACTGGAGTAACGAACTGCGCGCTACCTCCCCACACAAGACACGGCACAAACCTGGAATAATTGCTGAGTTTTAATTCACTGGCCGTGAAAGCCAATATACCATTAAAAGTAAAGTTTTCTTGGTTTTCATGTTGGCAGCTCCTATTAGATCTATTTATTTTTTGTTTTCAAGTTGCTGGTTTAGCAGTGTTTATTAATTATTATTCCAAGAATAACAAATTTGAAGTGTGATTGTGTGCTCTTGTTGTGCAGACGTGTCAGGCTGATCTCGTGAGAGACAATGGGCACAAGTACTTCCTGTCGGTGCTGCAAGACCCCTCCATACCGGTGAGTAGCTCTCATAAGAACAACTTTGCCAGTGCTGTTTCAGGAAAGTAGTCTGGCATGATACGGCAGGTTATGCTATTAACACAAGTAGTCACACCAGTGGCAAGGCTGGCCAGGCATTGCGTATATGTTGACACCACCCTATCCAATCCTGATAGGAGAGAGTCATATCGTGATTGGCTTAGCCATTGTCATTGAGTCAATTTGTTTTCACCATAAGATAATCATATTGAGGATGGCCTTGATGACGATTAGTGCCCAGATGAACAATTATTAAATCAAATTATGATTTTATTTTGGGGAAAATAGGTCTGCATGACTGTGTGTATGTTTGGCTTAGAAGAAATTCATGTATGCCTTAAAAGTAACGTAAAAGAGTTTATTTTTTGTCGTGTCTGTAATGGGGTTTAGCCTTGGTGCACCAATCAGGCTCATCAGCACACTACTTGTACCACCCCTGGGATAGTGGTCCATGCATAGCACCACTTTGCTGCAGGATCTACGAGCACTCTTTAGAGGTACTTATTTGGCCATGAATGCCAATGTTCCGTCTTTTGTGCATAGAACTATCTGGCGCCTATTTCGTGGAAACTCGACAATTCGACATGTCAGATGAAGATGACATAAAATGTCCGATCAGTCCAAAATATTGGCCAGAGCTAGGTTACAATTTTTTAAGTTCTTCAATTGACAGGACAATACCTACGTCAGGGTTTTTACTGAAGGGGGGGGGGGCTTCTCCTCCAACCAAGAAAACATGAAATGATTAGTTCCGCAATTTTTGCAAAAATAGCAAAGTTTGGCACGTCTTCCCACAGTAGCTTGGGAACTGGTTGGAACTTGCTCCATGTGGCAGTACAAGGTGCCCCATAAGGTGACGCGCCGTCCTGTTGCACAACCAAATGAAATGTTGTCTTTTTAATGGATTTTAGAGTTTCTTAATTTATAGACTTGAGGAATGGTTCTGTAAGAGATATTTACTAAAATATCCAAAAGTTCGAGGTTCACTTCTCTTAGTTAGGTGGTGGACAGGGGAGGTCATGCCAGGGCTATTGTGCTAACATCACAGTTGGTGATATCGATTAACTTTACGGAGATAAATTTCTGGCGCTTAGTCTATCCGAAGAATAATATGAACTATTACATCCTAAGAAAGTTATAGCGATATTTCACTTTATCGAGGAAGTCCCCATTTCCAATCCTCTGGATGCGATTATTCCCTTTAACAAACTCTACAGTGATTTTGAATGGTTATACTTTATAAACTTAAATTTGATGGGTGCAAAATGACGGTAGCTGTCGTGTCCACAAGAAAGTGATATATATTCTTCTTCTTCTTCTTTCGAATAACCCATTTGGATTGTACGATGAATCAACATTGGATATTGTCCATTGTATTCAATTTCCGTTGTTTCCAAATTTCTTTCATCCTTTTAGAGTGACGATCTTTCTCCTCTCGAGTCCACTTTCTGCGAGTTGTTTGTTTCTTCCTTTCTTGAAATTTTGCCTTTTGAATAGCTGCAGAAATGAAGTTTCTAAGAACAATGGTCCAAAAAACTAGGAGAGATAGGGTAAGAAATGAAAAAATTAGGGAAGAAGCTGGAGTGGACCCAACATTGAAAGAAAAAGTGACAAGGGCCCGTTTGAGATGGTTTGGCCATGTCAAGCGAATGGCCGAGGGAAGGATAGCAAAACAAAGACTACACACAGATGTGGTTGGTAGAAGGCCGGTAGGAAGACCAAGGAAGAGATGGCTACACCAGGTGAAGGAGGACATAGGAACAAGGGGAGTTAGCTGGGATAGAATCCTGAAAGAAGAATGGTACATGGACAGACGCAAGTGGAGGGTGCTCGTAAACTACACCCGGGCAACTGGAGTAAAAGACAGATGATGAATAATTAAATACAAGTTTTTCGGGCTTGTAGGCCGTGGTCCAGACAGGATATCTCCAGACGTTTCACCGGAAACTGCGTCCGGCATTATCAAGGGTTCCGCTTCTTTCCTTGGTCAGCAGTGGAATGAGGAAGAGGCTTGAAATAATGGGTAACGGTTTGTAGTGGGGTATTGTTGTTTGAATATGACTGTTGGTTGGGTGGATCTTGGCGATGAACTAACGGCTGGAAGGTAGTTTGGATCTTCAAATTAGCGTTCTCTTCGCATTCCGGCTGGACCGTCTGATCTCACGTACATGTTCCGGGGTGCGGTGCGTGCTCCGGCTTCGGCGACCGAGCTTGTGAGGGTCAGGTGTTCCCTGCGCGACTGCCGGGCTGTAGCGGGAAGGTTCTTCAGGTTGACGTGTGAGTGATTTCTTGGCCTTGGTGTTCCTAAGAGCCGGGATCCATGTATTACGCACACGTTCAATTTCTTCCTTCCGATTGAAATTGTCGGGGTGTTTGAAGATTTCTATGGCTTCCCGTTGCAGCCTGGCGTGGTAGTGAGTGGTCGAGGAGAGTATCTCCGTGTCCCCGTACTGTACATCGTGACCGGGCAAGAGAGAATGCTCAGCGACTGACGATTTCTCAGTTTGACCCAGGCGGCTGTGTCTGTTATGTTCCTTGAGTCTGGTGGTCACGCTCCTCTTCGTCGTTCCTATGTACACCTTCCCACAGGAACACGGGATTCTGTAGACACCTGCAGTGGAGTGTGGGTGGCGCTTGTCTTTAGCGGACCGCAGCAAGTTTGTTATGAACTTAGTTTTTTCTTCTTATTATTATTATAGATTTGTCCCCTTTGGGAGAACGTGCGAATTTGAGCCAATCACAGCTTCACTGCCTTTTCCTCTTCTCTTTACTTCCCAAAACCTCTTCATTAATTCACTGTGTTTTTTCTTCCTTTCCTCTGTCCATTTTTAGCCTACTTTCGATTTTTGCAAAAAATGAAAGTAGACTTATGAGATCAACACAGGGCGAAAAAAGTGTGTCTGTCTGTGTGTGAGTCTGTGTGTGTGTGAGTCTGTGTGTGTGTGAGTCTGTGTGTGTGTGTGTCTGTGTGTGTGTGTGTGTGAGTGTGTGTACTCTGAATGTCTGTCCCCCCCTATCAATTCGAACACGGTGAATGCGAATTGAACGAAATTTGGTACAAAGGTAGCACTAACAAAGAACACCTCAGTGTCATGTTTTATATCGCCGCCATCTTGACGGAAACTTAATGGCGGCCACACAAATGTTCAAAGCTTAAATCAAATTACGACTAACCTAATCATCCGATCTCTACCAAATTTTGCAACAACATACCTTTATGGGGGAAGCATCCTTTGACCAAACTAATAAGTCATCAGCGTAATAGTTTGCGGATGGCGGCCATCTTTGTGTGAAAATCGATTCCCCCTATTAATTCGAACACGGTGCAACCGAATGGAACGAAATTTGGTACAGAGGTAGTACTAACAAAAGGCACCTCAGTGTCATGTTTTATATCGCCGCCATCTTGACGGAAACGTAATGGCGGCCACACAAATGTTCAAAGCTTAAATCAAATTACGATTAACCTAATCATCCGATCTCTACCAAATTTTGCAAAAACATACCTTTATAGAGGAAGCATCCTTTGACCAAATAACTAGGTCATTAGCCTAATAGTTTGCAGATGGCGGCCATCTTTGTGTGAAAATCAATTCCCCCTATTAATTCAAACACGGTGAAACCAAATGGAACGAAATTTGGTACAGAGGTAGCACTAGCAAAGGGCACCTCAGTGTCATGTTTTATATCGCCGCCATCTTGACAGAAACGTAATGGCGGCCACACGAATGTTCAAAGCTTAAATCAAATTACGATTAACCTAATCATCCGATCTCTACCAAATTTTGCAACTACATACCTTTATGGAGGGAGCATCCTTTGACCAATCTAATAGGTTATTAGCCTAATAGTTTGCGGGTGGCGGCCATCTTTATGTCAAAATTGATTCCCGCTATTAATTCGAACACGGTGGAACCGAATGGAACGAAATTTGGTACAGTGGTAGCACTAGCAAAGGGCACCTCAGTGTCATGTTTTATATCGCCGCCATCTTGACTGAAACGTAATGGCGGCCACACGAATGTTCAAAGCTTAAATCAAATTACGATTAACCTAATCATCCGATCTCTACCAAATTTTGCAACTACATACCTTTATGGAGGGAGCATCCTTTGACCAATATAATAGGTCATTTACCTGATAGTTTGTGGATGGCGGCCATCTTTATGTCAAAATTGATTCCCCCTATTAATTCGAACACGGTGGAACCGAATGGAACGAAATTTGGTACAGAGGTAGCACTAGCAAAGGGCACCTCAGTGTCATGTTTTATATCACCGCTATCTTGACGGAAACGTAATCGCGGCCACTTAAATGTTAAAAGCTAAAATGTAATTACGACCAACCTAATAATCTAGTCTCTACCAAATTTTGCAACACCATATCTTTATGTGGGAAACATATTCAGACCAAACTGCAAGAACATCAGCCCAATAGTTTGCAGATGGTGGCCAAGTATGTGTGCAAATCGATTCCCCCTATCAATTCAAACACGGTGAAACCGAATTGAACGAAATTTGGCACAGAGGTAGCACTAGCAAAGGGCACCTCATATTCATGTTTAATATCCCTATAGCACGTTGTATTTCAACAAGCTACTACAACCAACATTCAATCATACTCCTTGAAAAGGACAAAGAGTTATAACAATACCCATGCATTTAGGAGAAAGTAGGCTATATGTTCTTTACTGAACATCTTGTTTCCCTATTGTTTCTTTTCCTGAGACTAGTTCAAATTTCTTGTTTTTGATTTTATATCTCAATAGATTTCTGTCCTTAATGTCGTCTTCAGAGATTTTGAATCGTTCCAGGTCCTCCTGTGTTTTTCTCATCCAACTGGTGTTAAATTTACTAAAATTAATGCTGTTAAAATTTTTCTTAGCGAGTCTCTTTTCATCCATCCTCCACAGGTGTCCATAGAAATGTAGGCGTCTTTTCCTAAATTTCTGTGTGATGGTGTCTGTGTTTCCGGATATATATATATATATATATATATAAAACAAGGGTTGGAACTTTAGTGGCAACTATTTACAGTATTATCAAGAGGTACAAAAGTGGTACATGTTAGCAACCTTTACAGTCTTTCAAGGTAGTCACCAGCGTGGTGTAGAACCCGTTGCCAGCAATGTGGAAGTCGTAGTATACCTTTCGCCGAGCCCATTCTGTCGATGGTGTACATGGAGCGGTCTACAGCCTGTCGAATCTCTGCAACAATCCGGAAGCGAGTGCCACGAAGTGGTTCCTTCATCTTAGGGATTAAATTGGTGTCACCATGACTTAAGTCAGGGGAGTATGGTGGATGGTACAGTACTTCCTAGCCCCATCGACCGAACAAATCGGCCACAGCTCGCGCTCTATGCACCCGAGCATTGTCGTGCAACATGAAGGATGGTTGCCACAGAAAGTGTGGCTGCTTCTTTCGCAATGCTGGATCCAGGTGGTGCTCCAGAAACGAACAGTAATACTGTGCATTGACGGCCTGCCGTGGAGGAACGTAATGCGTTAGGATCACGCCATCACGAATGGCGGCATCATGGGTCACCCCGAAAGTCGAAAGTTCGTCAGACCGCCAGTGCGGTGAAGGTGATGGTGATCCTCGTGTACGAGATGAAGGAACCACTTCGTGGCACTCGTTTCCGGACTGTTGCAGAGATTCGACAGGCTGTAGACCACTCCAGGCACACCATCGACAGAACGGACTCGACGAAAGGTAAACTACGACTTCCACATTGCTGGCAAAGGGTTCTACACCACACTGGTGACTACTTGGAATGACTGTAAAGGTTGCTAACTTGTACCACTTGTGTACCTCTTGATAATAAATAGTTGCCATTACTTAAGTTCCAACATTCGCATTATTGTATATAAACTTTTGAACTGATGGATGGTTTTGGGGTCTGGGCGATGTGAAACCCGAAGATATGTCGAAATTTTCCAGAAGTCGCAACATGGTGCCCATTGCAATAGCTAGCTTTCTAATGAAATCTATGTAAAAGTAGAGAAACAGTTTTTGCCCCCCTCTGCTTACACATGCTTGTCATTGTGTTTGTTCTTTCTCTGTGTTTTTGATTTTACCTTTCCAATTAGCTGTGTGATGTTTGCTGTTGTAAGGGGGAGCACCGGACACTAGCAGCCTTCGTGCTAGCCAGTATCGTCAATAACTATCCCCAGGGCCAAGAGGCGGCCCTACAGGGCAGTCTGGTGTCCATCTGCCTGGAGCAGCTGGGGGATGCCAATGCTCTTCTGCGGCAGTGGCTTGCCGTGTGTCTGGGCCGACTCTGGACCAACTACGACAAGGCTCGGTGGTGTGGTGTGCGGGACATTGCCCACGAGAAGCTCTACACCCTGCTACAGGACCCTGTGCCAGAGGTGACTATCAAATACTGCTCAAATTCAATGCTCAGGGAAATATGTGTTTTCATTACAGCCTTCCTAAACTTGATTTTCCAAGCTACAAGAGTTTTGTTTTTTGTAAAGCACTAATTCTGGCACGCGGTGCAAGAAATTATTCAGGAAATAACTATCACTCGCTCATCGCAACTCCCCGATATATGTAATCTTCATAGACTACTCCAAAGCTTTTGATAGCATCAGCAGATCAACATTGGTAAACAAATTGGAGAGCATATTAGGCAAATCAAGTCAGGAGCACCAAACCATCAAGTCTATCCTTGATGCAAACCTTATAGCGGTGTATGATGGCATAACTACATCGAATGACATCATACAAACATGAGGGGTCTTGCAAGGAGACCCGAAGAGTCCGGTCTTATTCAACGTCATGACAGCGGATATCGGCAACGCTATAAACGTCAGTGTAAAACTACCGATATACGCGGATGACATGGCCATTCTCTCCAAAAGCCCTAAACCTTTACAAACGGCATTAGACGACATCAGGAACTGGGCAACATACAACTCTATGGAAATAAATGGCTCGAAAACCAAGGCAATGAAATTCAGGAGAGGAGGCAAACTTGCAAAGGGGGATCATTTCACTTGTGGCAACTCTCCCTTAGAATTCGTAACAAATTTCAAATACTTGGGGGTCACCCTCCAAACTACGGGAACTATATTTTCACTACACATACAAGAACGAACAGCAGCTGCAGCAAAAACAATATATGACATACCCAAATTACAACTACTGTCAATTTCAACAGCAATGGCACTATTCAAGATCAAAGTCATGACATCATACAAACATGAGGGGTCTTGCAAGGAGACCCTATGGAATACAACTAATCAGGAACTACCTGACGGTCGGAAATCTAAGAAAGCTGAAAAGCGTTAAATCTAGCTTCCTCAAAAGAGTGTTATCCATCTCAAAATTCACAAGAAATAGTTATGCTTATATCCTTGCGCAGGAAACTCTCTTCGTAGATGACATAAAACACTGCTTTAGTTTATCGGAGACACAAGCATATGCAACCTTCATCGAAGAGAGGAGCAGCAAAGCAAGACAGATACCGGAGGGGATTAGAGAAACAGACGCAATGACATCAGACTGCTGCAAAGGACCAAACTTCCAACTCCGCCACCTGTACTGCGCCAGAATTTATTTAAGGTCATTACCAAAGAACCAATCTGGATATGAACCAAGACCCCTGAAAAAATAAAAGAGTGGATGAAAATTTTTATTTATTAAAAATTCGAGAAATATGGGAAAAACTGTATGGAAATGAGTAAAATACTATACATCTTATGCAATTATGAAAGGCAAGGAAGAAGGAATGATTTAAAGATGGACATATATTCTATTATATGAATGTGGGAGGTCCATATTGCGAGAGACATCACGCCACTTGAAGCGAGAGTTACGTCATGAAAGAGGGGAAGAGACGAAGGTCGAACTGCGGACTGAAGCGAGGAGAGGTGGTAGAAGTTACGTCACACCACGAGAGGGGAGGCAGAGAGACTGGAACTTGCCGAGTGTGGAGAACCGGACGAGAGAGTTCTTTCCAATTTGAGATTTCATCGAGTCAAGACCTCGAGAAGAAACCAGTATTCTTATAACAGTGCTACGTTTCATTAGAGTTGAAAGCAAAGAAGAGTGCAGTACAGTAAGACTGTAACTTGGGGAGCAAGCTACATATATAAAGCAGAACGGAACAGTATAACCAAATATTACAGAGCTTAATGCAAAGTTGTTCTACATTGCTTGAAACATTTCGACAAGAAGATATTCAGTATTACTACGTGTGAACGCATATTTGAACATTACATTAAAATGCAAGTTAGAAGTCAGCAACGGGGAAGTCTTAATTATATCATCAGTGAAATGAGAATTACTATGTGCTAAGCTAAAGCATAGGGAAGTGGAGACTACAAAGATGTTCAGTTGAATTCCAGAATTCACTATCATGAAAGGCGCAACAGAATATCTACGTGACGCGCAACATCACCGAACAAAACTTATACTTTTCTACAAGAGTTCTAACACATCTTGAATATTCACAAACGCTTGCATAAACGACAATATTCAACCTGAAACGAGATGTCAATTCTGAAGAAACGAGATGTCAATTCTGAAGAGATGGAGAGTCGAAGCCGGACTACTTACAGTGCACGGGGGACGGAGTGTTGGCAGAGCGAGCTGTTTCACGGCGAGGTCATTCACCGAGGACAGCATCGACCTTGTTTTACTGGGAGACGAGGCCAGCTGGTTCTGACACAAACCGGTCTTCATAGCTGTGGGCGATACGATGAGATCCACGACACGTTTGGTTTGGCAGGCGAGACGCAGGTATTCTCCAGACCAGAAGTCAACTCAAGGTAGTGAAGAAATTGTCTTATATCATGTAGAATTGTAGTTATGTTCTGTGATTATCCAATTGACCAACTGCATAAATTTCCAACTGCATTATTTCCAACTGCATTATATTTAACTGCATTATTTTAACAGCATTTTTAAACAGCATTATTTCAATCGTATAATTTTGTCAAAGTAATTAAATTTGTGTAGTTTTTGTGTAGTAGTAATTTTTCTTATTTTTCTTCTGAGTTATTTTCCTTGTTCTTGAACATTTCAGTCACTTGGATGAAATTTTGGCATAATGATGCTATTAACACTAAAGTCATATCAGAGTAAAACCGCGTAGAATTTTTCATATTTGCGTTAGATTTAATCTAATTAAATCTGTTTTATCGCAGCGATGGAATATAGAATGAATTGTTTAAAAGAATATAGAATAAATTGTTTAAAGGAATGTAGAGTGAATTATTTAAAAGAATGTAGAGTGAACTATTTAAAAGGAGTAAAACGTTGAACGAACTAAAGAAGGAGTAAAATTGTAAATGAAGTAAAAAAAGAAATTTATTGGAGCAAATTTAAGTACAGCATATTTAAGAAGTTATGTCACGAAGTGTAAAGAATATTTCGACAACTCATGATGTTGATTCGAGTGTCAGAAATTATTTTCAACTAATTATGAACGTAAGTATTACGAAAAGCTTATACACATATGTCTAATGAGATTTAGAGCATTAAAAAAGCATAGATGAATTTGTTAAACAAATATATTCATGGAAGGAAGTCAACTTATATCTTTTGTTAAGAATATGAATATTTACTGATATTTCTTGAAAAGTTGTAATAAAATGTAAAGCTGAATTTAAACACGTGAAAAAGAAAGTTAACAAAGTTAAATCACAGGGTGATCAGAAAGCGAAAAGTACAGAGATTTATTGCAGAAATGGAATTATAAGCACGAGGCGAAGTTATATCAGGATATAGAGAAGAATGTTAAAGTTAGGAAGTATATGTATTGAAGTGGAAGTTTATAGTTGAATTACCGTGCAAATTAAGGAGAGATAAGCGTAAATGAGTTACGTATTTTTACGAAGGGAGGCTGAGGAGTCTCTAAGTTTTTCTAGTATTGATCGCAATGATTGTGAAGTTATATGAGTGTATTAAAGGAAGATTCTGTACAGGGTGTTTAAGAGAGAAGGTAATTGTTGTATAATTATGGAAGAGGAGTGTGAGAACGAAGGTCAATGCCGTGCACTTCTAGTATTCAGGTTTATCAGAAAATTGTTAACACAGTAAAGAATTTCAGAACTTATTTCAGTATTTCATGATAAATAGATAAAAGGTAAAAAGGAACAGTGCTTAGCTTAAATGTTTGTCACTTATGTTCAATTGATTAAGACGAGTATTTATTACTTTCAACACGATAGTTGCGGTGTATGTTTGTTGTTTGATTATTAAGAAAGTTGAGTAGATGAAAGACTTATTAAAGGATAGAAAAATTTAATCTTTTCGACAATAAAGTGTACAATTTGTGAGAACCATAAATGAATGTATATATGCACATAGTTCATGAATAATTTTTGCTTAGATATGGAACTACGGTTCAGAGTTGAAGCGGATCTGTATAAAGTAGGGTAATACTTAGTATCACGCCGTTTCACTTTCCTAACTATATCAGTGCCACGGGCAAGTTTATTTTTGGAGTTAATTTTGTTAGTGTCAGGGAGACACCATATTCAGGGAGGAAGCCAGTTTTTATACTTGTTTTTAGCTTAATAAACGGCTGGCGCTTTTTAGCGACTCAGTCAACTTTTATCTAAGCTGATACCGTTTTCATTGTCGTCATCGTCGAAAATAGTACTACGAGGTATAGATACAGGCGCTCACTATAGATTAGACCTTATCACCCCTCGATTTGCTCTAAATGTAAATGATAGTAGAAATTTGTACCTTGGCTAGTAGTACTATTTTCTTTACGAATAACATTTATCCTGTATGTTCCTGAAATTCCCAATTTTACTTAGTAGGCATGGTAAGTTTGTGAGCTGGGTAATTTACATGTCTGCAATCCTTTATAGTGCTGTGGATATAAGTACTGATGGGTTTCTTCGGGCGCAGTACACACAATTTGCAGTACACAGCTTTCATGGAAACATTTGCACAGAAAGCACCTACCACGATCCTAAGGACAGCTCCATCTGTAAGCTATGTAATGAACGGTGCCCGAAATATCACCTGCAGGAGTGTAAAAATAGGACTTTATCACTAATTGAGCAATCTAAAGATTGGTGAAATCACGACAATGTAACTTTTCATTTTGTCAGTACACATTGTGTTTAATAAATATAATATAATTCTGGCACATAACATCAGTAAATTGGACTAATTTGCAGAGAAGCGAGAGCGAAAAGCATGTGTGCGAGTTGTGCTCGTACGGTAGCCACCAGGCACACCTGAAAGCTACAGCGGTGGGAGGCCAGAGGTCTGTCTTTCGTGCTGCTTGCTGAGGGGTGGTGAATTCATGAATTCCTCATCAATGAAAAACCATGAATTCAGTTTGTGGTGCAAATTTGAGTCCACACTAAGGAATTCTGCTGGATATGACACAATATGCCTCATTCAGCACGCACGATCCTCCCAACATCATCCAAGAGATTTGTGCTGGAAGGTAGTTGTAGTAGAACACTACGGCCACTTCCCATCGTAGCCAGATACTCAACAGGCATCAGTTGAACATGGGTGCACGACATCATCATCGTCATAATCATTTCCCCTTATCCAGCTCCTACCGGGTCGGGGTATTTATGGCACTTCTCCACTTTCCTCTTTCCTTCCACCATTCTTCTTCCACGATCTTGTCCCAGTACAGATTTCTTTTTCTTATGCTGTTCTTCGCTGATTCAATCCACCTTGTTCTAGATCTTCCTCTTGCTCTCTTACCCTTGCACTTTGCCTCCAGCATCTGTCTTGGTATTCTATTTTCCTCCATCCTCTTTACATGTTCAAACCACCTGAGTTTATTCTTCTCAATTCTCTCATTTAGTTTTTCCATCCCAACTTCCTTCCTAACATCTTCATTCCTCACTGTGTCTTTCCTTGTCTTTCCTATCATACTTCTTAGGAATTTCATTTCACTGGCTTGGATTCTACTCTCTTGCCTGCTCGTCAGGGTCCAAGTCTCAGCTGCATAAGTTAATATGGGTACATAGTACATTTTATACATTACCTCCTTGCTTTTCCTTGGTACTTCCTTATCCCAAACAAGTTTTCTTACACTTTGATAGAATGCATTGCTCTGCTGTACCCTCCTGCCAATCTCCATGTCCAACCGAACAGTTTGCATCAATTCACTTCCTAGGTATTTGAACGTGTCCACAATTTCCAAACTCTGACTTCCAATTTTCACAGTGCCCTTTCCTTGTCTTTCCCCTCATGCAACGTAAATTTATTGAACATGATGAATTCTGCAGTTAATGTAGGATGTAAATATTAGACCTACTCGTGCTGTTGTGCTGGTCCAATCCTTGAAGATAACGGGGCTGCTGGCAATTTGTGGTTGTTGCATCAAGCTACTGTGCTTTTAAAATACCAGCTAGGTATTCCTATCGTTTGAATGTTGGTTTATTGACTTAGAAAAATCCCCTTGGCGATTAAAGATTACAGGCGGAATCTAGCTATTCTTGTAGTGTACTTCAATTTAACAGAAATGTAAGTTAACAATTTGGCAGTGTGAGGATTTTGATCATGTAACATAAAACCATAGCATATGGAAGAGGAAGTGTGCACTCTTCTCTTTACATCAATAAGCTAACTGAAGAGAGTCTTGGTCTTTCCACCAGCAGCAGCACCATCGATTGAGACAGCAACAGACGATACTTGTCATTAGTGCGCGTTACATTTGTGTCAAGTTATCGGAATTTTTATTGCTCTCCATTGTCACTGTTCGGCAGTTCATATTGAAGTGTTCATTAGTGAGTAGTACGAGTTATGTCTTACCGTTGTAACCGAATTTTAGGTTACTGAGCTCACCTTTGGTTTTTGTGGGTGTGTATTGGCGCCATGGTATGTGATCTGGGGGAGCCAGGTTACCAACCCTGGCCACCTATTGATGGAGCACCACAGAGAGATTCTTGGTGGTGGTCCACAAGTGGGTGGCAGGTGGCTTTGATTAGATCATAGGTTACTATGGTGATGTCATGTTTGGAAGAATTGAGAGGTTATCTTGGTTGGAATAGAAAAATAGAGTGTGTACTTGATCATGATGATGATGATGATAATTGTTGTTGTAAGGGGCCTAACATCTAGGTTATCGGCCCCTCTACTTGTTGAGATATGGAGTATATGATTAGATTATGTTCTGGGTGATGGCAATTTATTTTGGGATAAATAGAATAGACAGCAACACAGCGGGCTGCTGACAGTCTTCTCATGTCACCTCGCGATGTATCAGCAAGCCTTTCTCACACCTTGCGTTGCTGTGTGATAAGAATACAGATTGTGCAATTGGGTTACTGTGGGATTTAAGGGTTCCCTCACCCTTTTGTAGTAAATAAATAATTTGTAGCCAGAAATCTTCCCTGGAGTGCACACAATAACTCACCCAAGTTTCATCACAATTGGATGAATGGTATAGGGGACATACATACAAACTATCACATAACATTGATTTTTATATATATATAAATTCGTTTAATTTTTTATTGTATACATGAAATTTGCTTATTTGCATATCATAATCATCATTTCCCCCTTTCCAGTTGACACTGGGTGGGGGCAAATTGGTTCCTCTCCACTTTGTTCTGTCGTTCCACCATTCCTCTTCCGACACAGTGTTCCAATCCAGGTTCCATTTTCTAATGCTAGACTCAATTCACCGAGTCCATCCAACGCATTCTTGGTCTTCCTCGTCCTCTCTTCCCTGTCATCCGTCGTTCCAGTGCTCGTCTTGGTAGCCTTACTTCATTCATCCCTTCGACATGTCCAAACCGTCTCAATCTGTTTTGCTCCAGTTTGTCATTTAGTTTCTGTACTCCCAGTTCTTCCCGTATATCTTCATTTCTCACTCTGTCCCTCCTCGTTTTCTGGACCATATTTCTCAGGAATCTTATCTCAGCTGCCTGTACTCTGCTCTCATTTTGTTTATTCTTTTTCTTGTTGCATTTCGGCCAACTAAGGACCACGTTATTTCAACTGGTTTCTGCGTCGAGCTTTAATATTCGCCCAGTAGTGTCACATGAATTCTTGATGTTGTTGCTTTCTTTCTTCCGTCCACTTCATGTTTGTTTTAAGCTTAGGTGTGTTGTTAGTTTCATCTTCAGTGAAACACGCTCCTGCACATCGTCACATGAAATCCCAGTTTCTTGTAAATCTCTGCCTATCTCAGTGAACCAAGCCCTCTTAGATTTCTTCTCTAGAAAGTAGGTAAAGATCCTGTTAATATTATTTTTGTTTATATTTTAAATTTATTTTAGGCCGTATGTTCTTTTGGCATCCAGCTTTAAAATTTAAAAAAATAATTTTTAAAAGAACCTCGTTACAAGGGGTTGATGACCTTGATGTTTTTCCCCCTTATAACAACCGTCACCAGGAAGGTCTAATAGTGGCATTGTAGAGCAGGCCTTCTCATATTAGCACGTCAGGGGGAGAATGATTTGATGATTCTGGAATGTTGTTTCTCTGACACACAGCCATCAGTATGAAACCAGATCCTATGGATAGAGGTGTTAGTTTTTGTTAATTCGCGATAAAACGAAAAGTCATATTTAGAGGTTAGGATGTTTTATTTTCACGTATTTACATGTTTTGTGCCGCCCAGGAGTGAAATTAAATAGCGAAATAATGCGAATTTTGTGAATAACACCACAAATACCGCAATCTGCGAAATAAAAACAAATTTTCATATTTTTTCCCCACACCAATCCGAACATTTTTGTCCACAAGCCGATAATCGAATTTGGTTGGTGTTCAATTCGAGAGAATGATCGATTGTATAGTTTCGCGAGGGGTAATACTACGATATACTGTCGATATTCTCGTTACTCGTTGGATTTTAGCGCTGTGGTAAACAGCTGTTATATCGCGGCGTGAATAGTTTGGCCGACTACCTCCAAAAGGTTATGTGATAGTTGTTCATAATGTAAACTACGTTTGCCTCCTGTTACATCGGTAGCGAGTGTAAATTATGGTAGAGAATTCTATATAATTCAATAAAAAGTGCGCAAATTGTGCGTTATCATCGAAGCTAGTGTGTTATTTGCGTGAATCAGTTGGCGACCACGTGTTCGTCGTATTAGTTCCGAACTTAGCAGTACAGGAAGATGAGACGCGACGTAATTTAAATATTATGACACGAATTCAGAAATAAATTTTGCGTGTGGTTACGAATTTATACTGGCGTGTGACTACAGTCAACCGTGTGATAACAGTGTTTGTTACTGGGCATCGCTCAGTTGAGTTTAAAAATGCCGAAGGTAGCTGTTTCTGCCACAGACAGACTTAAAGAATATAAGAATGAAGGATTTATAATTTCTTGTGGCATTCTTATGTGCAAATATTGTGATTGTCGGTTAGATTATCGCAGGAAAGATGCATTAGACAAACATTGCAAATCGGAGAAGCATTCAAAACGCCGAGAAAATTCGCGTCTTGAAGTTAGTGTTCCTCGAGTGGCCACCTTGAAAGAAACATTATCAAATGCTAGTCGTGTGAAGGATATGAAAGAAGAGTTTATTTTGGACACTACTACTGCATTTGTGAAAGCTAATATACCAGTAGAGAAACTAGACAATCCTGCTATCCATACTTGGTTTAATAAGTACGTTCGCGGAAGTGGAGATTTACCATCAGCAAATCAGATTCGTCAGAAATACATCCCCATGATTGGCGAAAGGAGGGAAGAAATTAGGGAAGATATAAAAAACAAAGACGTGTTTCTGCTATGTGACGAAACAACTGACAAGAATGGTAGGTGTGTTTTCAACATTCTTTTTCGTCCATCAGTACCATCAACTGAAATGAACACCCATCTGGCTGCCTCTGTTGTTCTAGATTCTGCCAATAGCGTAAATTGCTCCAATGCGATATTAGACACCTTGAATTCCTATGAAATTGAACGGGAGCGTGTAGTGGCAGTAGTTACGGATTCAGCACGCTACATGACAAAATGTGTAACTACTCTTCAAGGATTGATTGAAGAATTAAGTCATGTCCAGTGCTGGGCTCATAAAGTCAATCTTATCGGCTGCGTATTTGAAAACGAGCTGGACGAATTGAACATGTCTATAGTAAAGACAAAGAATGCCTTTTTAAATACGCGAAAAAGAAAAAGCAATTACGTTGCATTTCTAAGGGAGAAATATGAAAAAACAGAAAAAGAGAATGAAATTCTAGCTTTCCCAATGCCTGTATGTACAAGATGGAATTCATGGTTTAAGGCTGCAATGTATATGGCCATGCATGTGGAAGATCTGGTAGAATTTTTCAAAACATTGGAAGATTCAAATTCTGGGGTCAAATTTTTCCAACAAGCATCGACTTCAACAATACAATTTATACAATTACAAGCATTGTATGTTTCTGTTGTTGGTGCCTCTCTTATGGACTTGCTTAATTTCTTGGAGGGATCTAAGTACCCAACAATTCACTTACTGGCTGGGAAGCTAGATGACCTTGAGGTAAAGCTCAAGCTATTAGGCGATGGTGGAATGTTCAATCATACGATCCTCCAGAACTTAGTACAAGCTTACGTGTGTTGCCCAGTCAGCTCTAGTGAAAGTCAGGACTTAAAGGACCACGGATCCAGCCAGGAAGACTGTAGAAGCCATCGGGTCATTGTTTGATCCTCGGCATGCACCTAAGAACGTATCTCCCACAGAACTGCTCCAATTTAAGAAGAATGCCCCATTTCTTACGAAGATGGAGTCTCAACAGTTTTTAGAGGCTCACAGCATTTACCTGACTGCAATCAAGAACCAACTGCGTCATGAAGATAATGTGAATGTTCCAGAGATCCTCATGGGATTAAGGCCTGCTCACCGAGACTATGCAACAGCTGCATTAAAGTGTGTGTGGTATCCTTGTTCAAATGTGGATTCTGAAAGGTCATTTTCGAAATACAGTCTCATAGTAAGTGATAGGAGGCGAAAATTGACAGCTGCAAATGCTGAGACTTTAACCATGATCTACTTCCAGTGATTTCACCGCAGTATTTGGATAAAACTGAAAAAGGTATTCACTGAAATGTGTTTCGAGATGGTGAATGTAAAATAAAAATGTGACTTCCATATAAGTATTATCTCATTCTTCCATAGCCATGTTTAACGTTTTACCCTGCTGTTTTGTTTTTTACTTTGTTTTATTAATTGTTTATATTTTTAAATGCACTTATTGTACAAACCTTATCGCTTTCCAAATTTTAACATGTCATCCCCCGAAAAAATAATAAAAACACAAAACACCACCTTTTGAATTTTAAATCAACAAATCTTCAAAAAAATAACAACACTTTCTAACACCTCTACCTATGGAGAATGATTGTGTTTTCTACCCGCAGGTGCGTGCTGCAGCGGTCTACGCCCTGGGGACCTTCGTGAGCTCGGTGACAGAACGCAGTGAACACGCCAACAACATCGACCACACCATTGCCATGACGCTCATCAACACAGTGTCTCAAGACATGAGTCCGCTCGTCAGGAAGGTGAGCCAAGTCCTTCCTTCTAAAATCCAGAAAAACTTACTTGATGTGATAAGCCTCCCAGAGTAACAGTTAGTCTTTGCGGTAACGTTACGAAAATACTGCGTTACATTTTCAAGATGGAGAGAGTGAACACATACTGTATTTCCACACATATTCGTCGTACCCAACTTTTCCAATACAAAAAAAAAAAAAATGGTTTAAAAAGTTTCATCGCATAATCGTCGCATAGCACTTTAGGTTACAGAGCTCACTTTTAGTTTCTGTTTATTGTTACAGATCTTGGATCTGCACAGACACTCGTCATGTATAGTTGTATCACATGTAAATTTAATCGGAAAGTGCCCAATTAAGGAATAGAAATAAGTAACCAGGCTGTTGTCTGATGGCGTTGTGTTGTATATTTTAAAAAAACTACTACGATGTATAGGCCATTAAGGAGTGACACGGTATAACGTCGAACTAACGCATTGATTAGAAACCGACAGTGATCTAGGTGGCGGTGACTGGCTATATACAAGCTTTGGTAAAAGTTCTTTTATTAGATAATTGTTTGGTATTGAATGGATGCTGTTGTTAAAATTTCGACGAGATTCTGCATGTCCTAGTGACTGTAATTCTTTAATAGAGAAGATTCGTATCACTAAATAACGGAGAAGTGTCGATGAAATGATCCTTTATAAGATAAAGCAGATATGTCGCAAGTTGGCGGAATATAAAGTACACCTGAATATACGTTATACCCCAACCACAAGTAAGCCTAGGTATCCAATAGGATATGTGATGCACGGCACTTTCCGTTTAGTAAGATATATATTCATTCATTAAATATAATAACTTTCCTTCCTATTATTATACTCCGTAGTTGTTATTTTGTGATTTCCATATTTATTCTTTATATTTATTATCCATACGAGAAGGGGCGATGGTGTTTTTGCCATAAGCAAGCCACATTGTCCTGCTACCCGGGAGGAGAGATATCATGCTCTCTCCAATATATTCTCATAGTGTATATAAGTGGCGCCCAATGGAATTTGTTTGCGTGAAAGACCAACCCCATTGTATTATGTGTTTTTGAGGTTACTCACCATGGCCACCTATTGCTGGAGCGCCATGGAGAGAGTAGTGTTTTGTGGCATAGAGATTCTTTGTGTTGGTCCAGCAGGTGGCTTTGACTACTTAGGTCAGAGGTTACTATGGTGATGTCATGTTTGGGTAGTATGCCATGAAAAATTAGGAGGTTATCTTGGTTGAAAAAGTAAAATAGAGATTATGTTATGAAGAATGAAGGTAGTGGGCTTGTTGGGGATGGTGATGTTATGTATTATTGATGGAGATGATGTTCGGTGGTATGGCAATGTAAAGATTTAGAAAATAGATGTGATGTCTGGATATATGCAGATGTAGAAAGAGACGTTTTAAGAAAACTCGAGAAGAAAAGAAAGTAGCTGAAGAACATTAAGCTTTGTAAGGGGTAGTTATTTTTTCCCTTATGAAAGTTGTTGCTGATACTGTACAAGAGATGCAGGTAATGGAAGCTGGCTTATATGTACTCAAAGAAGTAATAAAAGGCATTGTATTTTCTTATATTCCTTGCGTGTCCAACGCTATATACACCCCGACGATTATAAGTAAGAAAAGAGATTAGTTACATTGAGCACCTAACTGTGGTGTTGTTGGTTTTTCCCCGACCAAGAAAAAAGAAGATAAGTTTATTAATTTTAAATATCAATATATATGGGATTTCTTTGCTTGATGTAACATACAAGATTCTATCTAGAATTATCTTGACAAGAATTCAACAACTCGATCAAGAACTAGGAGAATATCAAGGAGGGTTCCGACCAGGTCGCAGCTGTCCGGATCAGATCATCAGTCTGAAATGGATAATGAAATATCATAGAATCAGACAAAAGGATTTGGTCATTACTTTTGTGGATTTTAAGAAAGCTTATGACAGTATCCATCAAGGGTCATTACTTAACATCCTTAGGGAATTTGGGTTACATCAAAAGCTTATCAACCTCATCGGCGTTACTTTGAAAGATACTAAATCAAAGGTTAAATTTCGAGGAGCCTTGTCTGAACCATTTGATATCTGGACTGGACTTCGACAGGGAGATGGTCTATCACTGTCATTATTTGTGTTCTTGAAAAGATCATGCGTGAGTGGAACAAAACTTGTCCTCCAAATGTAAAGATTGGTACTAATATAAAATGAATTGCTTGGTTTTTGCGGATGACCTTGCACTGCTTGCAACCAGTATAGATGAGGGTAAACACCAAATTGAAGAACTTGGGTCTATTGCAGCAAAAGTAGGACTTCAAATTTCATTTGAAAAGACTGAAATAATGGCATCCTTTGATGTGGAAACACAAGCTATTACATTGATCAACAATAAAGAAATTAAAGTTGTACATAAATTTAAATATTTAGGGGAGATTATAACATGGAATTTGAATGAGAAAGCATCAATCGAAAATAGAACAACAAAGTTAAGACAAGCGCAATATATTACTTGGTCTAGTTACAAAAAAAAAACACTCTCCATAAATGCCAAATTACGACATTACGAATGAGTTATTAAACCGGAAGCAATATATGCTTGTGAAACACTTTTCAAGTTAAACACTCGATCAGTTACTGACACATTACAGAAGACTGATCGAAGAATTCTCAGAACTATAATTAATAAAAAACATCAGGTGGATGGTCAATGGCATCTATTACCAAATGAAGTGGTTTATAAAGAAACTGAGTCTATAGTTGATACTATGCGAAAAAGGCGAATTGCTTTTTTTGTTGTCATATCTCACGCCTGCCTGATACCAGACAATTAAAAGTATTATTTAATTACTTTTTCAAAAGTAAAACAAAGAACTCTTGGTTTATGGAAATTCAAAATGATCTGGATGAACTCGGCTTGACAATGTCCCAAATTGCTAACAAAGATGAGAAGAATATCTTGAAAAACAAGAACATCCGACTACCCTTAAAAACCTTTACCCGCAAAACTTACACCATAAGCGATGCAGAGAGAGCGGCAAGGTCGACTAGAATGAAAATGTTTTGGGAAAAGAAGACAAATAAGAAGCTGAATCTTTAATATTGTTTTTGAGACATGTATATACTTGTTTTGGTTAAGTGCTCCATTGAGGGTGTAACATATGTAAATAAATAAATAAATAAATAAATAAATATATGGGAATGTTTAGAAAGGCACAATGTCCCAAAAGGCTTGATAAACAAGATCAAAATGCTGTATGAGAACACAAGGGCATGTGTAAGAATAGGTAATGGGGAAAGCAGATGGTTCACAACAAAACAAGGAGTCCAACAAGGAAGTTCACTGTCTCCATTACTATTCATCACAGTGATGGACATAATCCTGAAGAGAATAAAAGAACAGGGTAATGAAACAAATGCCCTTGTCTTTGCAGATGATGTCATGATTTGGGGAGAAAGTGCCAGAGAGGTACAAGAAAAACTGGATTCATGGGACAAGCTGTTCAAGGAGTATGGGTTGAAAATAAGCCAAAGTAAGACAGTATTGATGACAACAGGACAGTCTAATGCAACCATTTACTTGAATAATCAGCCTCTACAAATTGTTGATCAATTTAAATATCTTGGTAGCACACTGTGTAAGGATAACAACAGCAACAGTGAAGTAGTAATGCAGCCACCTTCTATGCACAAGTTAGAACACTACTGTGGGATAATAAAGTGCCCAGGAAGTGTAAACATATACTGTTTAAGACATACTACATCCCAATTCTAACTTACGGAGTAGAAACATGCACCCTGTCCAGAAAAGAAGAACGTAGGATTCAGGCATCCGAAATGAAGTTTATAAGAACAATGCTTCAAAGGACAAGGAGAGGCAAAGTAAGGAACGAAACAAACAGGACAGAGGCTGGCATAGATATCAGTGCTATAAAATATTTGCAGAAGCAACGATTAGGATCGTATGGGCATCTTCAGAGAATGGGAGATGAGAGGACACCAAAAGCTTATTTCAACTAGTTTATCCCAGGAAAAAGACCAGTAGGAAGACCAAAGAAGAAATGGTTGGACCAAATCAAGGATGATCTTGAAGACAAAGGGCTAGACTGGAGAAGGACCCATGAAGACAGGAAAAGGTGGCGAGGGCTCGTTAACAGCACCTGGGCGACTGGAGCTGGAATTTGATGATGATGATGATGATGATGATGAATATATATGAATAGAAAAGTTTCATTGGTCGCCCAACTTAGGGGCATTATTAGGAAAGTTTCAGCACATTTGTATTTATGCACCGATCGGTTGCACATGCTGCCGCAAGCTTATAACCTGGTGTGACCTTGTCAGACGAAAGGGGTCAATGTCTCTCCGTCTGCAGGCTATGATTCATGCTAGTCGGCACTCGGCGCCAGTCCAGGGAAGTGAAACTTTTATGGACCCATCACTTCCACAAGTTGGCCTCGGAATGACGAGATTCAATAAGCCGCCATACGAAGCACTACTAGCTCCAGTTCGCCCTTGTGAAAACAGGCCTGACTGCTATTGATAGAAGCTTACACCGCTCCGTGGAAACATCGCGAGAGAGACTCGTCCGTGATGTTAGGCACGTGGTGTTCACAATAAGATAATACAAGAATGATACCGTGATCTTGATGAAAGAGAAATATATGGGATTACAAATTGTCCTGCATTTGCAGGCTCGAAGTAAGACAAGTACAGAACAGCCTGACCTCACTGGACACCGCTACCGAGGGTGGAGATGGCAGTTCTAGTCTGGGCCGGTCATCAGTGTTAGGGAAAGGAAAAGCACAGTTCCTTTCCAAATGTTCTATTCAAAAATAAGAACAAAACAAAGGCCTAGTGGCAAAAGCAAAGAGAGCACTCGCTAATTTGAAACTAAACTTACCAAATAATAAACAATGAAACTACCGTACTAGTTGAACACAAAGCCAGAAGGGGGGGGAAATGACTTCGAAAGAATAAAATGAACCAAAGAAATAAATTCCTGAATGGAAACCACAATATTAAACACAGTTACAATGCCAAAAAGTCGAGAAACAATTTCTCTGTACAAGAGATGAACTGCAAGCACTGAAATGTGAGTAGGCCACCTCGTAGTCCAAAGCAAGGACCTAAATAGAAAAAATAAGAGATTAAGTACACCAAATTGCACAAGAACATGCTAGAATTAATGTTAATTATACATAATACCACAATCTGGTTGTAATGAAATGCAGATAAAAGTTGAAGAAACTGAAGAAAAATCAAAAGCCAAAAAGGTGGGCAATAGACAGACTGAATGTAAAGGATGTAAACGAATGATTCAAGAAGAGTATAAAGGAAGGACTAATGAAAAACCCTAAACAAACTTCAATTGCAGACGAATGGGCACTTTTGAAGAATGAAATAACAAAATCCACAGAAGAAAACATTGGTAGGAAAGAAAGAATAGGTAGAAAACCGTGGATCACTCAGGATATACTAGAATTGATGGATGAAAGGCGGAAACACAAGAATGTAAGAGATGAAAAGGGGAAAGCAGAATACAGACGTCTGAGAAATGAGGTCAATAAGAAGTGCAAGGATGCGAAATAAGAATGGTTGAAAGAGAAATGTGCAGGTATAGAAAATTGTCTGAAATTAGGAAAAGTAGACACAGCTTATCGAAGGATTAAGAATACATTTGGGGAAAAGAAGACTAATGCCCGAGTGCACCAACCTCGGTAAAGAGAAGACCGCGGTAAACTTCCTAGTTTACCGTGGTAAAGTCGTATTTCTGTTGCACCAAGCTCGGTTTCGAGTTTTACCGCGGTAAAATGTTTACCACCCGTGAGGGAGCGGTTATCTAAGAAAACCGTGGTAAAGTTTTCTTCATCTGTATTCTGTGGTAAAGATTCCAAAATGGAGCTTAACAACTACAGGTTATATCTCCAGTGTCTTAATCGATTTGAAAGGAATGAAGGGAGGTTTATAGAAGAGAGGCGAGATTTATTCGAAGAACTGAGCGATGCTTCATTCTAGAGAATATTTCGATTACGGAAGGAGACAGTAAGTTATATTTTGGACATAATTGGCGAACAATTGAAATTCTCTACTGGGAGAAACTATCCGAAATCGCCTAGAAATCGTCTTCGTATAGCACTGCGGTTCTATGCAACTGGGACATTTCAGGGAGTGATCGGTGACGTGTGTGATGTTGACAGAACAACAGCATGCCGCATAATACACAAGGTTTCTAATGTAGTTGCCTCGTTATCGCCACAGTTTATTAAACTACCACTTACCCAATGGGAACAAAGAGAGGTTATGGAAGGCTCCCACAGAATAGCTAGGTTCCCAGGTGTATTGGGTGCGCTGGACTGCACTCATATGAGAATACAGTCTTCCCGAGGTGAAAATGGGGAGGTATTTAAAAACAGGAAAGGCTATTTCTCTCTAAACATGCAAACTGTGAGCGATTCGAACCTCATAAGAGATATAGTAGTAGGATGGCCAGGTTCGACTCACGATAGCACCATATTTCACGAATCTCGGCTGAGAGCGCGTTTAGGCGAAAACCATCGGTCTGGATGAAAATATTGGTCTGGAAACATTAATGCTGGCACTCGGAAAAAATTCAGCAACACCCTCTAGCGATAAAATATTCAACTCCTGTATATTAGTAACATTGGCCATTTCTATAGAAAATTTATCAGATTTCAATGGCGGCGGGCAACGTATACTACACGAGTTCCCGAAATTTTCATGAGGGTTGAAATTGGGAGATCTAGGACGTTTCATCATTTTATTTTCCATTGTTTTGCACAGCTGATTACTCGCGTTGAGACAAAATGTAAACAGTATGGGAGACAAGTGACTGTCGAAACGATCACTGCCGTCTGGATAAACTGAAGACAAGTGACTATATCGAAATTAACTAATTTCTTCCGAGTGGAATAATAGCGAGAAAAGCAAGCGTCAAGAAACCGCGGTAACGAAACCGAGCGATAGTAATGGTGCACTGCTTTTACGACAATACCATGGTAAAAGTTTTACCACGGTTTCGTAAACACTGATGAATACCGAGGTTGGTGCACTCGGGCATAAGTGCTTTAATATTAAGGACACAAATGGAAAGCCTCTAACAGATAGGGAAGAAAAGGTTGAGAGATGGAAAGCTTACATAGAGTGTTTGTATAAGGGAAAGGAGATTGAGAATCATGTAATGGAAAGGGAGGAGGAAATTGATGAGGATGTGAAAGGAGATTTAATATTGAGATCAGAATTTGATAGAGCTTTGGAAGACTTAAGCAGGAACAAAGCACCAGGCATAGATAATATACCGATTGAGTTGCTACGCTGCATAGGAGATGAAGGTCTGATCAGGTTATTTCACTTGGTGTGTAGGATTTATGAGACAGGTGAGGTACCCCCTGATTTCAAGATGAATGTAATCATCCCTATACCAAAGAAAGTGGGAGCTGACAGATGTGAAGATTACCGTACAATCAGCTTGATTACTCATGCTTCAAAGATCCTGTCTAGAATAATTTACAAGAGGATTGAAAGCCAGATAGAAACGGAGTTGGGTTAAGACCAGTTTGGTTTCAGGAGAAATGTAGGACCAAGGGAAGCTGTACTAAGTCTTAGGCTGATTTTGGAAGGTAGAATAAGGAAAGATAAGAGAACGTTTATGGCATTTGTAGACTTAGAAAAGGCTTTTGATAACGTTGATTGGACTAAATTGTTTGACATTTTGAAATCTATTGGAATAAAGTACAGGGATAGGAGGGTGATGTACAATCTATACAGAAACCAGACAGCAGTCATTCGAGCTGAAGGACATGAGAGAGAAGCTGATATTCAGAAAGGTGTTAGATAAGGCTGCAACTTAACACCCATACTTTTCAATCTTTACATTGAACAAGCAATGAAGGAAATTAGAGAAAAATGTAAAGTGGGAGTGAAGATTCAAGGAGAAATAATTTCAACTCTGAGATTTGCTGATGACATCGTCATCTTGGCCGACAAGCCTGAGGATTTGAATGAGTTCTTGAATGGTATGGACTCCATCTTACGGAAAGAATACTTGATGAAAATTAATAATTGTAAAACAATAATACTAGAATGCAGCCGAAATAAATCAGAAACCTCTATGGACATCAAATTGGCAGGTGAAAAACTGAAGGAAGTAGGAGACTTCTGTTACTTAGGAAGCAAAATAACCAGTGATGGACGAAGCAAAGAGGATATAAAAAGTAGGTTGGCTCAGGCAAGGAAAGCATTTCTACAGAAAAGGAATCTGTTGACATCGAAGTTAGATTTAGGTATTAGGAAGTCATTTTTGAAAGCCTTTGTCTGGAGCGTGGCGCTCTATGGAAGTGAAACTTGGACTATTGGTGCAGCAGAAAAGAGGAGAATTGAAGCATTTGAAATGTGGTGTTATAGGAGAATGATGAAGATCAGATGGGTAGATAGGGTTACAAACGAAGAGGTATTAAGACGAGTGGGAGAGGAGAGATGTTTCTGGCGACTGCTAATGAAGAGAAAGATTAGTAGGACACATACTAAGACACTCAGGAATAGCAAGCTTAGTTATGGAAGGAAGGGTCGAGGACAAGAACTGTAGGGGTAGACCAAGGTTAGAATATGTTAAACAAATTGCCTCGGATGTAGGGTGTGGTAGCTATGTAGAGATGAAACGATTAGCTCAGGACAGGGAGGTATGGAGAGCTGCATCAAACCAGTCAAAAGACTGATGACTCAAACAACAACAACAATACATTATATAGTGCCCACCCCGTGGTGTTGGGGTAGTGCACCTGTCTTACACCCGGAGGCCCCGGGTTCGATTTCTGGCTCCGTCAGCGATTTTAGAAACCGACATGACGGCTAGAACAGAGTGCACTCAGCCTTGTGACGACAATTGATTTGCTGTCTGACAGTTAGCCTCAGTCACGAATCCAAGATTAAAGGCCGAGGGGACCCGAAGCGCTGACCACGTATGACCCCAATATCTACAGGCCAAATGGCTGGGCAGCGGTCGCTTGGTAGGCCTAGGCCTTTCATGGGCTGTAGTACCAGGGGATACTACCGTATATACTCGAATACCACCCGCCCCTGAAGAAGACCCACACCCTTATTTTGAGAAACACAATTTAAAAAACAAGTTTACTCAAAATTATTTACAATCTTTACTAAATAAACAGAATAGCATTTCTCCAAAATAGTTTCTAACAGTTTTGAAGTCTTCCTAAAAGAACACACATCAAACAATTAAAAATACTAATAAAAGTACACAAACACTTCATTCATCGTCATCAGAATCACCATGACATTCCAACAAAATGTCGTCATCGCTGCCATTCATAACATTAGAAATAATACAATACTTACATCAAACCTATCATAAAATATGGCAGCGAAGTACTCTCTACAGCACCCCAGTCAAACATTGATCGCCTCGAGGTGTCGGAATAATGCCCTACGAATCATAACAGGTGCAATGAAAACCACACCTATTACCGCCTTGCAACTATATACCCACAACTTACCAATAGAAGAAGAGATGAAACATCAAACAGCCAATGCATATCTCAGTATACAAAGACTACCTCAAATGACATGGATCAAAAAAACAGTTTCTATCCCCAATCTTAAAACACAAAAAGATCCCTTAAGTCTCGCCAAAGAATATATCAATAAGAGCAATCTGCAAATAAAACTTGAACCACTCTGTATGCCAGTCAACCCCATTGAATATATACGAGTGACTACAGATCTTACTTTGTTAGAAGAGGTCTGCAAGAAAGACTCTTCACCACAAGATCTAAAACAACTGGCCCTCTGTACAATAAAAGAAAGATATCCATCTAATCAATGGCTAAAAATATTTACAGATGGCTCACAAGACAAAGAAAATAGAACTGGAGCAGGAATACATTCATCTCTCTTCTCACTCTACTTCCCAAAACAAAACAAACTTTGATGCTGAGATAAGAGCAATTTCACATGCACTCCATCAGTTATTAGGCAGAAACATTGATTATCAAAAATGCGTTATCATTACAGATTCAAAAGCAGCCATCCAAGCCATCTCGTCAAATTATAAGCCCCAAAATAAAGAACTGAAATAATTTTTTTGTATGATAAAAACCCTTCAAAGACTCCACAAACATATCTCATTTCAGTGGATCCCGTCTCATGTTGGAATAGTAGGAAATGAAGAGGCAGACAGATTAGCAAAAAAGGGTACCACACTACAACAACCTGTCAGTCAGACTGATTTTATGTCAGCAAAAAGGATCTTGAAAAATACTATCAAAAACAGGTATGATGAAATGGCGAAGAAAACAGCAGAAACCAAATTATGGAAAGACATTGATGCTAAAAGGGATCAATATAAATTAACACCAAGAAGAGAAGCTGTAGCCTTCTTCAGACTTAACACTGGCCACGACTGCCTTGCAGCTCATCTGAAATGAATCAACATCCTGAGATCTGAAGAATGCACACTTTGTCACGAACCTGGAAGTAAAATGGATAAGGGGCACCTGCTACATTGCAACAAACTTGATGTGACTGCTAGAACTTCTGGAAACCTCACACAACTCTATTGGAACGCAAGAAAGCTGATGGATTGGAATCCGGGCTAGCCATAGGAAACAACAACAACAACATTTCTTGAAGCTCTTCCGTATGAGATCTCCAGAGATACGATTCCATGCCGTCAAAATCCACGAACAGAGCAGCTGAACTTCCGGGTGCTGAATGCGACCAGTTGGAGTCAGTGTGTGATTATCGGCCGCCATCCACTCCAATGATTTCAGCTTCACTCACAACTTTCAGTTTCTCACTCACACTAAACGACCGCAAACGCTTCGTAGAATTCATGTTTACATTCTGAGAACATGCCCGAGACTATGACGCCGCGTGCTTACGGTAAAACTAAGTGATAGCCGGAAGAAGGCTAGCACCATCTAGCGAATACTCACAACACCCTATTATCGCGTGTGGTGGACAATTTAAATCTTTAAAATTTGGATGGCTCAAATAAGACCGCGCGTGGTGGGCAATTTAAATCTTTAAAATTTGGATGGCTCAAATAAGACCCGCACCCCAATTTTTCACGTTCGAATTTGTTTAAAAATGTGCGGGAGGTATTCGAGTATATACGGTATTATTATACATACTATAGTAGTGACCAAGAACAAACAAGAAATGGTATGATCATCCAACAATTGACGATGCTAACAAAGTATATCCGCTCTCAACAGACTGCCTGCCCCAAATGCCAAACCCTGTACAAGTTACTCTAGTTACTCTACCCTTATGATTGATGAAAAGGAGTAGGTTGAGAAAACCCAAAAGTGCAGAGAAACATAATTACAAAAATATATACACACCAAAAAAGAATTGGCACTTTAACCCTGCCCCACACGGTCGCGACAAACTAAGCCTAATTGTTTCAATCATTACGTTAACTCGCCAAAAGAACACCATCCGGGATGCAGGGAGAGAAATACCCAACAAGGGACATACACATTCTGATGGCAAATAAAATATTATTATAATTGTTTTTTTCTCAGTATGTGCTAGTCACGCATCTTGGTGAGGTGTACCATAACTGACGAGCCCAATGCACAGTGGGTCAAAATCAAAATCTAGGAGGACAAAATTATGTATTTTAATAATTAAAAAATAAAAATTAATTACTTCTACAGCTTTCTCATATAATTGCCGCTCACTATTCTGGGATATACAGTGAAACCTCATTAGTACGTTTTGCAAGGGACTGAAAAATTTGAACGTCAAAAGCGGGAAAACTTACTGATGGAAAATAATAATTAAACCTCATTAATTTGTATCAGTAGGGAAATGTAAAAAACGCGTTAATCAGAAGTGCCGCGGCGCGGCACGTGCTACTGTCTTACTTTTAAGAGTCGCCTATACCTGTTAAGTCGCAACCCTCGCCCGCTTGTTTGCAAGGAATGTTATCTCAGAGTGGTCGGTCTCACATTCCACTAGGGGTGGACAAAGAATGCTTTCAGGGCTGATGAAAATGCGATCGTACTAAACGATGCACGGCGCGTGCTACTGTCTTACTTTTAAGAGTCGCCTATACCTGTTAAGTCGCAACTCTCGCCCGCTTGTTGGCAAGGAATGTTATCTCAGAGTGGCCAGTCTCACATTCCACTAGGGGTGGACAAAGAATGTTTTCAGAGCTGACGAAAATGCGATCGTATTAAGCGATGCGCGGCAAAATGTGCGATGTGATAAATGAGGTACTTTTACATTATTGTCATCAGATAAGAATCGGGACTTGAAAATTACGACGTCATATGCGATAAAACGTACTAATGAGGAACGTGTTAACGAGGTTCTACTGTAAATGCATCTTAGTGTAAATCTGTCACCACTGTTCGAGCAGTCTGAATTGGAGGGTTAGTGTAAGTGGCTGTGGTTTGGTTGCCTTTGTGGTTAGTGTGATGCTTTAAGATGGAACATGCAGCTGAAGGTATGATATTTGTAACCTGTTTCAGTTATTAATGGGCGTAATTGTTACGTAATTTTAGCTATATTTGCATTATATAATATTTAACTATTATTTCTAAAAATATTTTTTCACTTAGATTTTAGTATGTCGCGTCACTCTGCGTCACTTTCTACTTAATGTTAAAATGTAGATAAAGTCTTGTAGTTTACGCCTGTTATAAGATTTTTTGCATCTTTTTGCAACTTACTTAGTTATTTTACGTTTTAGAAGATGCCGCGCAACCAGTTCTCACACGTTTACAACTGTTTGAAGCACTGGGTTCGAAGATTATGTCTGAAGTGGAACTTTATGACTTTGTTAAAAGTAAATTAGGGGTAGGAAATTGTTCTGAAGATATAACTGAATGTTCTATCCAACTCCTAGTCATAGACAATTTCTTGCATGTGTAGACGAGCTTAAAAAAAGGTCTTAACTGATGTTTATTATGAAGTAAACAAATTATATACGTTGCTTTCACTCTAAATTCATGATTAAAACTTAAAAATAATTTTGTCCCCCTAGATTTCGATTTTGACCCACTGTGCAATGGTAAACTGGGGCGAAACGCTGGCAATTATAATTTGAGCTAACCGGACCATTTTATCATATTATTGGATATTGCTGTTGGCAGCACTTGTACTGTATGTTGTGCACAGGAGCTGGTGGCAGCGCTGCAGTGGATGGTGCTCCTGTTCGAGAACTCCTTCCTGTCGGTGGCCTTGCAAGAGGAAGGCAGTAAGAGTACTCTTGGCCCTCAGGTCATCACAGTGCCTGGTGAGTGTTCACCATTGGGGTCACGAATGTGTGTGTGTGGTTCTATTGCCTCATGTCCTTCTTGATAGCAACCTCATGGGAGTGACTTGGATGAAACTGGGCATGAAATACAGTACAGTCTCGATTATCCGACCTAAACTTAACCTGGAGTGTGTCGGATAATACAGAATAACTTTGAAACTGAACTAAAACAAATACGGTAGGTAAGTTATAGTGAATTACTGAAACTAACATGTTTTACAGTAATCTATTTACTGAATTATCAATTCAATTGTACATGCAGTATTGAAAAAAAACTTTGTTAACAATGTCTGCTTGCCTGCTGATTCAAGTTTTCTTTTCGCAAGATCTCGTCATCGACGAAAAATCAACACCTTCTTTACGCTTGCCTCTGGCCTAATCCACTGTGATACATTGTTTTATCCTTTTGTTCTGCAATACCTTCTTCTGCTTCGCCATCCTCATTTTCGTTAGCTTTCACGAAATCAATAATATGGGGGTCAGTTAGTTCAAACAGCTGATCTTGTGCACATCTGGAGTCGTAGTATTCTCATAACCAGGAATGCAATATGTCGGAGAAGCGAAGGTCGGTTGAGCGGGACTCTACTGTAAATACTTAAACATGATTGCTCACAAAATAGACACTTTAAATAGAAAGATATTTATTAATTCAGACAATGCCAATTATTTTATTTTCAGGACGGGACAGGGAAGGAATTTTGGAAGGAAATCAATCGTGGACCTATTGACAGGAACCGTCACGGCATTTGTCTGGTGGTGAAAATGGGAAACCGCGAAAACCATTTGGATGGCTGAGGTGGGATTCAACCTACGCTCTCCCGATGCCAGCGAGGCACGAATTAGCATGTTAGCGTGGCCGTACAAAGTTGTGTTATATACACTAACCGGCAATAAAGGTGGATCAATTGACAAAAGTAACCTTCAAGTGTCTAATTCGACTCAGGTGTAATACTCTATTCCGTGTAGAAGACATTTTTAAGGAATATTGTTCTTTTCGATACTTCACTCGGCCAATAATGGAAAGACTATCATATCTCCGGCCTGGTGTTATTCCTCGTCCCACAATGTAAGCTTTTTAAGTTTTATGACAGGATTTTGATAAGGGATCATTGCCACATGGTTGCTTGAGGTTTGCGACCAATATTACACACTTTGTTTGATGATTCTGTAAGTGAAAGATGACTTTAAGCCGAGAAGAGGTGGCGAGAGCCATTTTGCTGGTCAGCAAGAGGCGAAGTCCTTATTTGGTGGTTAATGCTATTAGAGCTATTGAACGCGTCCAAAGTGCTATTGTGAGAGCAGAAGAGATGACCGATTAATCGCCCTTCAAGTGTTCTGTGATTGCCGTACAACCACAGTTCAGGCCAGGAATCTATTTGGGAAATGTGTTGTTGTTGTTTGAGTCTTCAGTCTTTTGACTGTTTTGATGCAGCACTCCATGCCTCCTTGTCCTGAGCTAATCATCTGTACATAGCTAGCACACCTTACTTCTGAGGCAATCTGTTTAACATATTCTAATCTTGGCCGACCCCTACAATTCTTGTCCTCGATCCTTCCTTCCATAACTAAGCTTGCTATTCCTGGGTGTCTTAGTATTTGTCCTACCAACCTATCTCTTCTCGTCCCCAGAAACATCTCTCCTCTCCCACTCGTCTTAATACCTCTTCATGTGTTACTCTATCAACATATCTGATTTTCATAATTCTCCTGTAACACCACATTTCAAACGCTTCAATTCTCCTCTTTTCTGCTGCTCCAACAGTCAAGTTTCACTTCCATAGAGCGCCATGCTGTAGATAAAGGCTTTCAAAAATGACTTTCTAATAGCTAAGGATCAAATAAAGCCATACACACACTATCTCAGCAAGCACCAATACTCAACATCATTGACTCCAGAAGACTTCAATGAGCTGGTTATGTACTAAGGATGGGAGATGATACGATGGTCTTACAAATCTTTAAAGAAGAGCCAAGAGGAAATAGGCCAGTATGAAGACCACGAAGTGTCTGGAAAAATGATATCTCCAATCTTTGTAGACATCTGAATGTGAATGTGAATGTCAGTGAAAGGATGAAACCAAAGTGTTACACATCGTGATTTTAACAGCTTGGAGACTCTCGGGGATACCATTCCTCAAGAATCAACCAAAGATCTTCAAGCTGTTATGGAAGCTAGGTGAAGGTGTTCACATAACATTAACAGTAAAGCACTGCATAAAAAAGAAACTTAACATTTCTTGAGAAATTGGTAAAATTTTGAAATTTCTTTGAAGTAATTTTGAAACATTAAAATGTAAAATTAATGTTTCCATTGTTTATCTCCAAACATTTTGAAGTCAAGACACGAAATATTTCATTAAAATGTGAATGTGTTTTCTATCATCAGGTTTGGTATAAAGACATGCCACTGAACACCTATTACTCACCAATAATGACGTATCGAGCAGAAACTTGGCCAATGACAAGGAGAGATGAAAGTAGAATACAGGTAGCCGAAATGAAATTCTTGAGGAGTATGGTACAGAAGACAGGAGAGGGAGAGTGAGGAATGAAGACATTCGAAAGGAAGTGAATATACAGAAGCTGAATGAGATGGTATTGACATGTGAAAAGGATGAATGATGAAAGAATGCCGAAACAAGTGATGGAGAGACAGATGACTGGAAAGAGAGGATAAGGAAGACTAGAGTACAGCAGATGGATTTGGTGAAGGGCAGTGTGAGAGAACGAAACCTGGAGTGGGGTTAAGTGGTTGAGGAAGGATGCTGGGGGGTGTCATATTGGCTCCGACCCGGAAAACGGAAATTTATGATGTTGATGAATTTGTAACAAATTTTAAATATATCATATTCCATTTTCATCAAGTGATCCACTTCTTTTTCTGCCGACCAGCATAATAATGTTGTTAGTTTCCAAAAATTCAAGATGGCAGCTGTGCAAAATTTAAAAAACATATTTTTACTCGTATCCTATTCAAGTGTTCACATATTGAGGTCCTTCAATACAATAAACAAGCCCTCTTTATTGTTAATATTTATCCTCACTGTCAATATTATTGCACACAAAGAGAAATATTGACAGTGGAGGACCACTTTTGCTGTGGAAGAAATTAGGTCCAGTACTGTTTTTACTCACATGCTCTCTTCTCCTACTCTGTTTCGTCCAAAATAAAAATTACTTACATTTCAGTACATTTGGTAAGATGGGATCTGTCTCATACAATCAGGAAGGTTAGGTTGGTTACTTAAGGCTGATAATAGTGTATCCTGGAATGTTGAATGTGAACTCCAGTACTTTTGTCACTCTCCCACATGAGTAACCACTTTATTTGGGCTTCATAGTGCAGAATAACATAATTTCTATGTTGTTGGTTACTGGTATCAAAAATACAAAATGTGCAATGGCACTAAAATTGTTTAAAAAAGTTACAATGTCCCTAATACAGAGTCCGCCAGAAAATGTATACACTTTTTGTAAGACGATATCGGGATGTGGACATTGTCAACTGTTATCATTGTTTTTAAATGTTGTAGTATGGTCTTTCGCACAACAGGTGTCGGTACTTACATCACGTTAGTGGGAAAACGAAATGGCTGGAGCATGCTTGACGTTCGAGCAGCGAAAGTACATTCTGAAATGGTTTATCAGGTTTGGTAATGCCGTTGAAGTGCAACGTCAGTAGAGGAGGGAGTTTGAAACAGAACCCCCAACACGCCTAACAATTAAACGCATTTCTGGGAACTTTGAGACTCGTGGAACGATTTATGATATTCACAAAGGAAGATCGGGAAGAACGCGTACAGCTACTAGTCCTGCTTTGTCGGCTCACTTGTGGGAAAGGGTTGCTAATTCTCCATAGAAGTCTGCTACGCAATGTGTTCGGGAAGTGGGGATTAGCAGTACAAGTGTATGACGGATTTTGAAAACCGCTAAGTGGAAAGTTTACATGCCACGATTACTGCATGCGCTTAATGAGGATGATCCCGATCGTCGAATGCAATTTTGCGAATGGTATCAGCAAATGGTCACCCAAGATGAACAATTTCTGACGAAGTTAGTGTGGTCTGATGAAGCCCAGTTTAAACTTAATGGAACAGTGAATCGACATAAATGTGTCTACTGGGCTCCGGAAAATCCGCATGTTCATGTGGACAAGGCGGTCAATCTACCAAGGGTTAATGTTGGGTGTGGACTGTCATCGAGGTGCTTACTAGGACCATTTTTCTTTGATGGTATTGTCACTGGAGCAGTGTACTTGGTAATGTTACGCACATTAATTTTACCAGCTACGTGCGCTTTATGGAGCCGATGATGAAGTCTTCTACCAACAGGACGGGGCGCCACCACACTACCATGTAGCAGTAAGAGTTTTCCTGGATGACAATCTGCCGGGACATTGGTTTGGACGGAGAGGGCCCATTGAGTTCCCCCCACAGTCGCCAGATCTTACCCCTATGGACTTTTACTTGTGGGAAACTGTGAAAAATCAAGTCTATCGACGTAAGTCGCGCATGCTAGAGGCCCTTCGCCAGGAGATTACAGCGGCTTGTGCAGCGGTCCCCGTTCAAACATTGACGGACGTCGTTGCAGCGACCGCTCGTCGTTCTGCTATGTGTCTGGCAGCCAATGGTGAACATTTTGAACATCTCGTGTAACCATATGTTTAACTGAAGACAGTACTACATGTGTAATCAAAATTTAAATGTAAAAGAATCACAAAATAAATAGTTTTTGTTCCGTAAAGAGTGTACATTTTTCTGGCGGACTCTGTATATTGTATACTGACAGTTTGTGTTTTCCACGTACTTTTCATTGGACTTGTAGTTACACAGTGAAGAAGATATTGATGATAAATTCAATGGATCCTGATAACATTGTAGCTAAAAGAAGTCTGTGTAGAGCATCTGTTTCTAATGCTATTGGTCTCATCTGATGGGTTCCAGGAAGCTCGGAGAGTGGGAAACATGTTTTCCGTTTGACCTTGTTACCGGAGAGTGGTTGTTAACCCCATAAGTACCTCAACTTCCTTCCCCGTACTGTTCTCACTCCTGCCCCATTGTGAACATACTAAATTGTGTAATTAGTGTGTTACATTTTATACTAATGTTGATGATTGTAGATGTGACCATGTCTCCCATGGGAATGAGACGCATCTCCTCCAGGGACCGGCTCAAGATGATGCCCACATTTGGACTGGACGGATCTGTAACTCCAGTTGCTCTTGCTGCCTCGGCTGCATCTGACCTCTTCCATTCCAGCATGGATCGCATTAAGCGGGTCTCATCGTCCTCGTCTATATGCAGCCTTGGTAAGATATTCTTAGTTTCTCGGTTATTATACTGTAGAGTTAGTATGAATATCCAAGGTTATGGGATTGAATCCTGTTACAGTCAGAGACCCAGATCTCCTCCAGGCCAACATCCCTGAAGCCACAGCAGTGAAAAGGGATGGCAGACCGGTGACGAGTCTTGTTCTCTGTGGTCTTCATGAATATTACTTTTGTTACCTAATGTATTACCATATTTACTCAAATATAATGCAGATTTTTTTGGGGGCAAATTATGGTGTGCCTCAGAAACTATGGCACACTCATACCTGCCAACTCTCCCGATTTAGGCGGGAGACTCCCGATTTTAGACTATTTCTCCTGCCCTCCCGCTTAACGTATTAAATCTCCCGATTTTTAAAAAATCCCACGAGTAATTTCGGATTGAATGTGCGAGATGACACACCAGTCGTCGATCGAACGGATCGACTTTACGTGTTTTGAAGTTATATCTTAATACCGCAGTTTCGCTCTGTATCGATAATAGACAACTGCGTACTAACTCCCGCGTCACGTCCTGCTGTTATAAAAAGTTCGCTTCAAATACGTCTTTGTTTGAAATCGTCGAAGGTTAATTCAGCGCTTGTTCCTAGATGTTTTGCATAATGACCAGTGGGTGAGAAGTAGTTGTACGCTGCGGAATATTGTATCTGTTTCACACGTGAAATTATATGATTTGTGTATAACTTTGTTAGATGTTGTTGGCATTAATATGCCGGTAGGCTATTGTGATTTTTCGATCTGAGTGATTGCGTCGGTTCCTCGGTAATATGACGAAGAAATATGGTGTGACATTTAAAAGTGTGTACAAAGATAACATTCCGCATATAACTGAGTCAAGGAGAGGCGCAACATTTGCATTTTGTAGTGTCTGTAGGTGTGATTTCAGTATCTCGCATAGTGGAAAGGGGGACATTTCATTTTCCAAAATTAAGTTTTTTTGTAGATAAATTTCCTAGCATGATAACAGACACTCAAGACAATTTCAATGAGGAAATGGATGCTTTACATTCCCAATTCTGTAACTTCCAACTTGAGGATGTGACATCTATTGAGGAAGAAGAGAGAATTGATGTGAAGTGGGCACTGGTAGGCCAAATGAAATGTAGTGGTGGGGTACTCAAGTATGACAAATTGTCTAAAGTTATGCTTTCCATTCTGACCATTCCGCATAGTAATGCAGAGTGTGAGAGGATGTTCAGTCTTGTCAGAAAAACAAGAACGCAGTTCAGATCATCTCTCTCCAACAAGACTTTGGACAAACTTATAACTCTGAAGTCGATTCAGAAAGGGAAGTGTTTTGTGCAAGAATATAGCAAGACCTTTTTGAAGAGGGCAAAATCAGCCACAGTCCCCTGCAACAACGACCAATAATATGATCTTCGACACGTCACTAGTTTTGTATGCCTGAGTTTGGTCGAAAGAAAGGTATGCTTGTATGCTTGTTTGATAGACTAGCTAGAATTTAAAATTACTCAGTCTTAAGTACATTTGTAAACTGGGATGTCATATTATGTTGCATCGCCGCCGCCGCCGCCCCCCCCCCCCCTCCCCCTCGCCGCCGCGTCGAATCTCCCGATTTTTTCATTTTGAGAGGTTGGCAGGTATGCACACTGAATTGCACAATTTTGAAACATCCCTGAGCAGAGTGCAGTGTCTGCGCCTGTCTTTCATTCAGTTTACAAATGCTGCTTTACTGAGCGGGCTTGCTTTTATGGTCAAATCTGGTTCTTACAACTTTATTTCCGTGTGGTGAAAAGCTGTGGATGGGCAGAACTTAAGATCAACTATCCTATATTGTAACCTCATCATGGCCAAAACTCTGACGAGAATGAAGCCAATTCTGTGTTAATGCACTATATATAACAATGAAAGTCAGTCGACGCAGTGTACATCAAAGGCATGATCGGAACTTTCAATCAGCTTTTGATTTGAATTGGGTACATACTGGTATGGTAATTTAAATATACAAAATTGCTGGATAACTCGCAATTGAAGATTTTGTAAAAGACACGTGGATTTTCATTCAACTCATTTTTAATGGCAATAACTCAATATATGTGAATGAGTTACAAACAGGTGTATTAATTTATAAAATATCGCAATTTAGGGCATATTTTCTGACAAGTGCACATGTTTCTGTTAAGAATTTGTGTACCCCCTTTATTCCTAACCCCAAGGTTACTAAGGATATTTTCTATTAGGAATACATTGGTAACTAACATATGCTACACAAGGTGCCAGTACACTTCTAGCCTATCGGATACGCAGAAATATATTTTTCAATTAATTTCATTTTATTCATCTATTGAATCATATCACACCTCAATTTACAATTTATACTAATACTAATTAATAATAAGAATAATATACACACACAAAATTAACATTACATCATTAACATCTATTCGTACGAATAGGCTACTTACTATGAAACTACCGATACTGTAAACACTCTTTAACTGAGTAGAAGCAGTGCTCCAGCAAGAACTCTTTAGTCTTCCTTTTGAAGCTTGAGTAGTTTGCTGTGTTTTTAATGTAATTTGGTAAACGATTAGACATTCAGATATCAGTATCGCTTAAGATCTTTCAATACATTAATAGTAGAGAAACACTACTTTGTATGTTGTAGTATTAGCCTTTTACTATCATCACAGTAGATTACTTGTAGGTCATTTCTGCATATTCTTCTTTCTTTCTTTCTTTCTTTCTTTCTTTCTTTCTTTCTTTCTTTCTTCCTTCGTGATGCCCGACTAAGGAGCACGATTGAACTTATTTAGCTGATGGCATTGCCTTTCTCTTCTCCCAAAATCTCTTCATCTTCTCGCTGTGGCTTATCTTGCGATCTTCTGACCAGGTTTTGTTGGTGATAGTGCTTGGATGGTCTGCAAAGTGGTGATTATAGACTAATTCTCTGAACAAGGCTATTCTATAAGGTGCATTCAAAAAGTAACAAGCCGAAGGCATAATTGCAGAAACCAGTACCTGTATGTTAGAAGTATTTGCCCTGGCTGTTGAGGCACTTGTCCCACTGTGACACGAGGCGGTGAATGGCTGTCTCATAAAATTCCATGGCCTGCGATGTGAACCAGTTCCGCACGTACAGCTGGACGTCGGCATCAGAGGTGAATTGTTGGCCCCGCAGAGCACTTTTCAGGGGACCAAACATGGCGTAATCACAGGGAGAGAGGTCTGGACTGTATGGAGGGTGGCCGAGAACCTCCCATTTGAATTTCTGCAGGAGTGCCGCGACTGTGTTGGCCGTATGAGGTCGTGGAGCGACCACGGCGGCTATGGCGTTCACTGTCACTCGGTGGTCCTGGGTAACGAGTGCATCAACCAGCTGGACGTTGTCATCGGTAATGCAGGGGGGTGCCCCAGACCGGGCATCATCGGCTAACGACACCCGTCCTTCCCTGAAGCGCTTGTGCCAAGCCTTGGCCCTTGCAAGGGACATGCAGTGTTTGCCGTACACTTGTGACATTCGGCGATGAATGTCCGTTCCCCCTACTCCTTCCGCTGTCAGAAACCGAACAACACCTCTTTGCTCTTCGGTTGACAACTCCATGTCACTGTTTGCAATGTGACTGGCAGCTTTGGTCGATTGATGCATGCTGCTGCTCGCTTTGTATCGTCACGTGACGTGCACGCGTGCCCTCTAGCGAAGGGCTGTGACCTTCCACGCTCTGGTCGGAACCACACCTCGTTACACATGCCACGATTAGCTGATGTCGTCACCGGTTTGCGCATTCCAGCCTCAGGCTCGTTACTTTTTGAACGCACCTTATACTATTCTATAGTAGTTTAGGGCTTACTGCTTAAGTGTATCACAGCAACAGTAGCTACACCTTCATACATTAGTTTGGGGGAGGAAGGCTGTTTTGTTAATGAAATCGTCATTTCGAAGTTTTGCAACATTAAAATAAATACCGGCAGGTTGTTTTTTTTTGCTTGATGCCTTAATATTTATCAGTAATAATTATCACACGTTGAGTTTTCTGACAGGTTTGTGTTTTGATTTTGGAGGGCAGAGACTGTCTGTAGGTTTGGTAGTGTTTTTTTAGTGCCATTTGTCTTGTAGATTTGGATCTGATGATGAAACATGTTAACTCTATAGAGTACCGTATATATCTCAATCACATGTAATTTATTTCAGGTTATTTTTTCACTTACTCCAGTAATTGGAATTATTTTGTGTTGATCAACTGAAAGCTACAATGTCAATTGTTAATATGGCAACACTGGGAAATGGCTTCAAAGCTCTCTTTAATTGTAACATAAAACTTGTGGATTTTTATAACACCGTAATTTATCCACAAATATGTTGAGACTGGGAAGTTTCATGAGTTTGTGATGGTGACAAATGTACTCTGCTTCAGGACACAGCACGCTGGGCAACCTGCCCGCCTTGTCCTTCGGGAGTATCTACATGAAGCTGTGGCACGGGCTGACGGCCATGGACTCGGACCCTCATCCTGGTGTGTGCCTCATGTCCCACACAGTCACCAACCACATTCGAGACCAGGTGAGGACTCTTCCTATTCTATCACTACCTTAAACGAAGGGACAAATGATGTCTTCACTAGTGATGGTAAATTGTAACAAAACTGTACTTTGTGAGGCGTCGAGGTGAATGTTAAATTACACTCATCCCATGAACTTAGCTATTGTGTACCTGTTAATTTAGGTAGCCAGTAATGGGCCCCATCGAAGTAATTTATTTTTAAAACAAAAATTGCATAAACGGAAGATTTTTTTTTTCTACATGGAAGCTGAAAATAATGGTTACTCCTTTTGGTAGTGCTGCTATTGTATATGTTCACCATCAGGTTATGTACAGAAAAATAGCTCAAACATTCGCTACATTTTTTACAGAATGCGAATACATTCGCCATTGATTGCAAAATGTTTGTTGATATCCATATTGATTGATGAATTCCAAAGTTTAAATTATACGCCAATCAGTACTTGAATTATTATTGTACATGTTTCCACCTGACATTGAGGTCTTCGTCAACCCAATTAAGAATGGAAATACTCACCATGTACTTAAGTGTAATTATGAACGTTTGATATGAAAAACATTATATGATAAATTATAATTAAAAGAATAAAATAATAAAATGGATATCCTTAGATTGTAATTAAACTTAAATAAAATATAATATTGGGCTTTACATCAAAAATTCAAGTAGAAAATTAAATAATTTAGAAATAACAAGTGCAGAATATCAACATTTTGTAGCCTACTTTTCACATTTTGCAAAAATGAGGAAAAAGTAGACTTATGAGATCGATCCGGGCAAATGTGTGTCTGTCTGTCTGTCTTGCTGGCTGTGTGTGTGTGTGTGTGTGTGTGTGTCCCTATCAACTCCTAAACGGCTGAAGCAATCGAAACAAAATTTGGTAGGAGTAAAGATCTATAACTGAATATCTCAATGCCGTATTCGAAAATGTCAGTGCTACCAACTGCTGAAAAATCGCAATTGAAATTTGAGCTCCATGTTGGATATCTTGGAAGGTAATGGGAGCTATTTCAAAATTGGCACACGTTTAGATAACAATATTTTAGTTTAATTTCCAGGAGGCCATGCATGGCAGTGTTACCAAAATGAGTATAAGCCTGCTGATAGGTCAAATTTTTAAATGCATATGATTTCTGCACTATCAATTGGAATTCAACCAAATTTCGTATGTGCTATGTGTACCATAACAGATATGACTATGTGTATTCTTAAGAGCAACCAGGGCTGTCAACTGTTAATTAATGCTGTCTCTATTTTTGTTACCCTAATATCAATATATCAGAAAGTATGCAAGCCAATAGTTCCGAACTTTGCACACATATAGTACCTTACATTCTAGATTAATTTGGAGTAACTATGTATACGTCAGTGCCGCCAACATGATTCTAAGCATGCTTATAGGTCCAATTTTAAAATTCATGTAACGTCTATACTAACATATTTCATTCAAAATTGGCACAATAATAGATCATATTATTTCAGATTATTTCTGACCAATACATGCATGACATTGTTGCCAACATCATTTTACGCGCGCTGTTAAATCCAATGTTTAACTGCATGTAACGTCATGCTATCCATTGGACTTTACCCAAATTTTGTATTCTGTTCTTTAAGAGATGGAACTAAGAATATATTCAGTCACCAGGGCTGCCAACTGTAGTGCTCTATTAGGCTACATTATGCTACATTATGCCAGGTATACAGTATTTCGAACTAATTAGAAATTTCGATATTACCAACTTAATTTCGTCATTATTCTAGATAGATCCATATAGATTAATCATTGGCATGAATCTTAAATGTTAAGAAACGTAGGCTCTTTAGTTCGTCACAGAACTTCTTGTTGCACATGCAGCAGTAACATTGGTTAGTCCTATGAACTATTTATTACATCCCTGAAGTAAAATTCTCAAGCCGGTTTATGTTCAATAGTGCAAGAGATTTCAGCCGATCTGCTAAGTTTTTAGTTGATTCCTGAGCTTACTGCTGTAAATGCTTTTGTCTGTGTCTGAGACAGTTCCTGGAAGTTTGCCGGTTGTTAGGAGTGAATTTCATTGAAAAGCATTAACGGCAGCACACTGTTTTTGAGACTGTCTTTTGATTTCATTTTCAAATGGAGTACTTGTATATGAGATTACAGCAAGATCTATGATCTTTCTTCAATCTCTGTTCTGGATAATGAAATATAATTCAATACTGGGGACAAGAACAAGGAGAAAGGATAGACCAGTGAATGAGATAATATATGGAGGTGACAAGCTGAAGCAGGTGGAAAGCCTCAAGTATTTGGGTAAATGGGAGAAATGACAAAGAGATAACCGAGCCTGGCGGACAGGCAGAAGTATTTCTGAGAAGCATCAGGAGGTTAGTGTGGAATAGAGATAACAGAAGCTACTATATCCCGATACTATCCTATGCGTCAGAAACATGGACAATGAAAAGAGTCATAAGCAGAGTACAGGGAAGTGAAATGAAATTCCTACGAAGTAGGATAGCAGTAACAAGAAGAGACAGGGTGAGAAATGACAAGATCAAGAGCCCTTGCTGGGTAGGATTGGGACATCAAGACTGAGATGGTATGGAAGAGAATGGAAGAGAAGAGGATTCCCAAGAGGACGCACGAAATGCAGATGCAGAAGAATCGACAAAGGGGAAGACCAAGGGATAGGTGTCTGAAGAGAGTGGAGGAGTGTGTCGAAAAGAGAGGAGAGGACTGGACCAGAGTGACGATGGAGAGGTGGTGGGAGGAACTAAGTGGAGAGGCCTATGTTCCAAACAGACCCAGCCTGGGGCTGGAAACTGTACAAGATGATGATGATGATGATCATGATTGGGGACAATTACTGAAAGTGGTAATTTCTAGGGCAAGGTAGCAAACATTCAGCAGTAGCTTCTTTGTTCGTGTCTTTTGAATGACTTTCGTCGTCCTGGGCCTTCTTCCTTTCATTCACTAATTTTCAGCTTGAGGAAAACCTAGTTCCATGTTTATATGTGAGCAACTAATCGTGCTTCATTGAAAATGTGGTGCCCATTCTCTCATAAATTCATAAAGTCATCAATTTTTTCCCCAGTCTGAAGCCGATCAAATAATTGTTAATAATATTTTGTTTACTATGGAAAATGGACATTCTACCAAAATGCAGCTATAACTATGCACTTCAAAGAAGAAAAATGCCTGATATAGAATATTTACTGGTTTCTCTTGCAATTTTATTTGAGCCAAATTATGATCAAGTCTTCAGAATTCAAGACAGGAGATTGACAATGGGTTGAATGGCTTCTACTCGACAATTACAAAATATGACTCCCTTTGCAGGAGTACTGCTAAGAAACAACCACAAAATGTATTTGTATAGTTATTCATCTTGACAGCATTTACACAAGTGACGGTGATGGTTCCATATTGATATGCAAATGTAAAGTATGGGTCCTTCTTATCATTGTACAACCTGTGCTCAATGGCAGGTGCTGTGTGGTTGTCCAGACCTCCAGTTCGAGTGTACATGTGTAGTGTAGTGACACTGTTCGGGGTGCAATCGAGCTATAGTTCTGCTTCAAACTTGGCATGAAATGCTGTGCCAGGTGTATGGAAACAGTGTTTGTACGAATGGCACAAGCGTTTCCATGATGGTCGGGACTGCGTGGAAGTCATGAGACAGTCAGATAGGTCCGTGATGTTGTACTCTGATAAAATGATTGAGGAAATTTGCCAACCCGAATATCGACTGATAGTTTGAATGTTGGTGGAGGACACAGGAGTGTCATATGGGACTGCTTATGCAAATGTAACTATCTCACGACTTGTCTCTTGATCAGAAACAAGACAGGCTGGGGGCGTGCAGATGGATAGTGATCCCATTTTTCCTGCACGGATCATTGCAGGTGATGAATTTTGGTGGTGCCTAAAGTAGAGCAGCCAATCATCATCATCATTTCCCCTTATCCAGCTCCTGCCGGGTCGGGGTATTTATGGCACTTCTCCACTTTCCTCTTTCCTTCCACCATTCTTCTTCCACGATCTTGTCCCAGTCCAGATTTCTTTTTCTTACGCCGTTCTTCACTGAATCCATCCACCTTGTTCTAGGTCTTCCTCTTGGTCTCTTACCCTTGCACTTCGCCTCCAGCATCTGTCTTGGTATTCTATTTTCCTCCATCCTCTTTACATGTCCAAACCACCTTAGTTTATTCTTCTCAATTCTCTCATTTAGTTTTCCCATCCCAACTTCCTTCCTAACATCTTCATTCCTCACTCTGTCTTTCCTTGTCTTTCCTATCATACTTCTTAGGAATTTCATTTCACTGGCTTGGATTCTACTCTCTTGCCTGCTTGTCAGGGTCCAAGTCTCAGCTGCATAAGTTAATATGGGTACATAATACACTTTATACATTACCTCCTTGCTTTTCCTTGGTACTTCCTTATCCCAAACAAGTTTTCTTACACTTTGATAGAATGCATTGCTCTGCATTGCAGCCAAATGTCACCAAAATCCAGAAAGGTTTGGTGCGAGAAGTCTTGCATCAAGACAATGCTTTAGTCCGGGTTCGATTCCCGGTCAATGCATGTGAGATTTTCGAAGTGAAATGCCATGTCCTGTGGTTCGAATTCCACGTAAAAAGGAGGTCCCGTGGCTCATGATCTCGAGATTAACGGTCACGTTAAACTACAAGCTTGCTTAAGACAATGCTGATTACCTTTTTCTTTGTTTGAAAGCATTAAGCTCATTTTTGGTCTGCATTGACAAGATAAACTGGTTAATTTGGTGTGCAACACGTATTAATGGAATTCTGCCCAGTCACTACACAATTTATTATGAACTTTCAAAAGAAGTACTCTAGTTCCCTTCCTCAGCTTTTCTTGACTACTGTATCAACAAGATACATTCACTTAAAATATAAAAACCTTTTAAAATTTCCTTAAAAACTATAAGTACATGTTTTCTAAACTTGTTGGACGTCTTACTTCATTTCAGGTCTATTTGATTTGAAGGGATCCCTTGTGATAAACAAATTTTGCTACACAAATTAAAACTGTTATTCTGTTATATGGCTGTTGATTCATTAAAAAATTAATACCTAACAGTGAAAATTTTTCTTAAAATTATAATTGAACACTTATTGAAGCGTACGTGCGAACAAACGTCTGTTACATTTTGTGTAATTTGAGATATTCACGGAACAAACATGTATGATGTTTTCTGAGTGCGTATTTGCAAGTAGTTCAAGCATATCTCAACAGACGGCTTTAATATTCCGACAATTGTGAAGCGAAATTGCACTTTAAAAATAAAGGATCTAGTCTACGTTACATCGCTTCCCGCTCGAACCCGACAATAATATTATGTAGTGAATGGATATGATGAACACATTCTCGTCAAGTGGCTATTCTGGTATAATAATAATAATATCGTATGGCCTCGGTGCTGAGTGCATGCTTAGTTATTTGACACTCGGAGGGTAGCTTGCATGTCGAATTTCGTTGTTCCTTGAAGCACTATGAAAATCAAGAAGGTTAGATATCTAAGCTCCTTGACTTTATAGCGCTTTCTAGTAGAGAAAGTATGGTCAAGCAGAGATTTTGAAACCAGATTTTGGATTGCAAAACATATCCTGGTGCTGACATAAACTCTGACCACAATCTGGTTGTCATGAAATGCAGATTAAAGTTGAAGAACCTGAAGAAAAGTCAAAAGCCAAAAAGGTGGGCAATAGACAGACTGAAAGGGAAGGATGTAAACAAAGGATTCTAGAAGAGTATAAAGAAACACTGTATTCATAGATTTGGAAGCTTTATGCATTCATTGAATAACTTCATGCATTCATGTCTATGCGGAAAATTGCCTTTGGGTCCAAAATTGCGTCTTCTTCTAAGTAAACTATTGATTAAATTGATGGTCTGTAGTTTGAATATCTGAAAGGGTCATCTAAATTGAGAAAAAGAAACGAACCTCGTTTATATTGTTTTGCACTAACGTTATCTGCTGGTGGTATTGTACTGTCATGTGCGTTGTCACTGTACCTAAGGTCCGTGGAAGCAAATACGTCAACAGTATTGTCCATTGCATGTATTGGAGTAAAATTTAACTTAGAATGCCGAGGAACCAAACGCATACATTAGTACATTGAACCCATTATTACACCATTAAATTTTCTAAAATATACTCGCACAATTTAATTTAATTTTTATTTATAGACGTCAAAAAATTGTAAGGAAACACTTCACACAGAAGATACAAAAGTTAACTTCATTTAAATATTACTAGAATAAATGTAGAAATTGCACAGAATACAACACACAAGCTCGTGTGATACAGCTGTGCTCTGACTGGCCTAGAATGTCCAGTTCAACATCAGGTTGCCTATGTAAATTGAAAATTGTGTTGTGAAATATCAAGGCCGCCTGGATTTTACTATACTCATTTGAGAAAAGTTCGAGTCCTAGGGTACCCTGATTATATCATTTGCTCACACTACTTCAGTCACCTCAGGAACACTAGCTATCAGAAAATTCAACACACATGCAAATACACCAAGATGTCCACATCTTCTTACTTTGTTGAAGAGTGTTATATGTCAACTGATTTGCGCTTGGTGAATCTTTTTGTTATAATGAAGTGTGTGTTTTTTCAGACATCATTTGTTTTTGTGGATCCGGATTCTCAGAAGGATGTTCTGATCAACCATGTAAGAGCGTGTATAGTTTGGCATGTTGCATGAGCACCTTGCTTGATGTGGCATGTGTAGAGATGTTTCACAGTAAAGCAATGTTATCGTTGAGAGAGAGAGAGTACTTTTTTATTTTTCACCATTTTGGGCTGATCAGGTCTTTTTTTTCCAATCTTAGAGCATTATTCGCTAATTTGAAGAATTTCAGATCTTGTTCATACAGCAAGATGATTAAATAAGAAAACATTTGAGGTTTAGCTGGTTTTGTAAATTGTTCGACAAAAGCATTCAACGAATAGCACTGAATTAGCAAGAGAGTAGTTAACGTTAAATAAAGAATTCCAGTCTTATTTGGTTAAGAATGAAATTACTTATGATAAGATTCATCGTGTATGTGCTGAGCTAACCATCAGGACACATACTGAAAGTTTGAACAAAAATGTGGTTTTTAATTAAATCTAACATTAAAATAATAATTATCATTTACAATGTACATAAGTGTCCCTTGGACTCTCTTATATGCAGACGATGTTTCGCTTGCTGATGCCACTAGAAGAGGATTGGAGTGTCAAGTTCAAGATTGGAACATCCGTCTCTCACAATTCGGTCTTAGACTTAAGAAAAAGAAGACGGAATACCTGGAAACCATCCCAAGCAACGGCTCCATCCAAGTTGATGGAGATACCTTAACCAAGACCGTAAGCTTCAGGTATCTAGGATCTTGCCTGCAGACTGATGGTGGGATAGCTGATGAAGTGCGAAGTAGGATAAAGGCAGCGTCGATGAGATGGGGGGAAGTCACAGTCGAACTCTGCGACAAAAGGAAGTCCGAGGTATACTGCACAGTAGTACGTCCTGTTGGTTTATACGTTGTTGAATGTCGATCGTCCGATAAAGCTACGGAGTGTCAATTACACAAGATTGAAATGCGTATGTTCCATTGGTCCATGGGCATCATGTAAAAAATGACACTGTTCACCAGCAAATTGGCATCGCACCCATCACTGAGAAGGCGCGGGGAAAAGCATCTCCAATGGTATGGTCATGTCCTGCGTGCTGCACCTGTAAGAGTTGCCAGTTTCACCCACACGTTTGAAATTACTGGGCTACATCAACATGGACATCCAAAGCAGCGCTGGCATGACACAGTAAATGTTGACATGAAGACCCTCAACTTAAGATCACAAGATGCCCAAGATCGTACAAAATGGCGAGACAAGATCAAAATAGTGGACCCTGCATCAGCAAGTAAACGCTAGGAAGAAGAAGATGATTTACAATGTACATAAGTCCATTATGCATTTAGTTTTATTTAAAATTAATAGTACATTATGCAACGAGCCTATAATGGCAATAATTAAGACACGAGTATGTTTATAAAAAGAGCGTATGTAAGTTTTATAATTTCCATACGAGTGTCTTAATAATTACCATTATGGACGAGTTGCATACAACTGTTTATGTTCGACGATAATTATTATAACTATTTTATGTTCGAACATAAATATTCATAAATATCTTCTGAGATTTTGCCAGTTTTATGTACTGAACAGAGCGCATGGGACGCAGGGAATGCCTTGTATTTGACCCTGGCCTCCTCGATTACCCCACTATGACACTAGGCCAGGCAGTGAAATTTAAATTAGAAGGCCTTGGTACTCAATGCAGGTGCGATGCTATCGTTATCTAATTGGTCAAACAACTGTTTCTTGAGCTGTGATTGGTGGGAGAAACTGTTTCATAATGAAAAATAGTTTTATAATGACCATCATTATGATACAGTTTTCAGAGTCGAACACAAAAGCAATTGTCCTATGACAAGTGCATGTAAAAGCCACTGGGACACTCAAAGAGCTTCCTCGCACCCTAAGTTGATCTTGTGATGTAATCGTGTTTGTATGACCACAACAGAATTCAGTGATGGAACAGAGTTCCCACAATACTTGCGTAGCTCTTCTTCTGTTTATCAGCACATGGAATTCATCTTTTTCTGTTGTAGCAAAGAAACATGACCTGTCCACAGTATTCCTTCAAAGAGACTGTGAGCACACTTTTAATGTACACTATCATCGAATCAAAGTCGCTGACTTTCAAATCCCCCTCATGTTGCATGGTTGCATTATATTCTTTCATTCTCTCTTTATCTTGATTCTAGCGGCTTGGTTGCATAGTTGGTAGCATGCTCAGGTTCTATGCCCAAGATCGCGGGTTCAAACCCGGCTGAAGTTGTTGGATTTTTTAAGAGCGTTAAAAATCCTTCAGTATGCCTTCCTTTGGAAAGGAAGAAAAGCCTGCGGTCCCATGTCGTTGATTTATGGCATGTAAAAGAACCTTCCACTAACTACAATTGTGTGAAGCTAAATTTGTAGGTTAGATTCGATTAGTGCTCTATTAAGTTCAAACGTTCACCGCCAGTTATGGTGGCATCTAGTAGCCAAGTTCATAGCTAGGTGTCGTTGACGGCAGCATTCGGTAGCAAAAGTATGAACTACTTGAAATTGATCGTCTGCAGTCCATATCTTAATTACAGATAAAACACACTAATAAAGCCTTCACAATTAACACTGGTTATCAGACAGTTTCTACACACACCCAAAGTACATGGGACTACAGCAGCCCCTGAACAGAGTAACCAACCATCTTGATTCTAGATCAGACGTTCTCAACCCGGTGCTGTCGTGTTCGCAAGCGCAAGCTCCTCTGAGATCCATTCTTCAATTCAAATTGTGTTGCACAAACCAAAATAAGTGTTTTGACAGTCAGAAATTCTATCATTTTGTAAAATACAATTTTTAATCTACAATAAAAGTAATTAGACATCCCTGCTTTATGAGTAACACTGCTCGCAGCATGCCTGGTGAGTGGTGAATCCCTAGCTATTTCAGCATTTCTGAGGGGGAGAGAGAGGTGCATGCTTGTTGCATATTAATAATAACGGGCGCCAGGAAATGTTCTCCGCAGTGACTGCCAGAGCTAGCATCGGCAGTTTAGTTGGCAGCATGGTGTACTTGATAGGGTGAATCCCACACTGTGGGCTGTAGGCTGATGTAAGCGAGCGTGTGTGTCATCAGCAGGGTTAGGTAAATCCATATTTTAAGCATGTTTTCTATAAATACATAAATTCCTGCTTTTCACTTATTAGCACATAATATTTACATTTTTTAAAACCAGTTTATTGCATTTTTGCTCTGTGTTACTTCATCGGGGAAGAACCTGTCAGCTGTCTAATCTTCATCCAGAGCGTATGTCAGCTTGCAACTGTGCTATTCTTAACTTGTCGCCCCGTGCCACTCACTGTGGAAGCCGGGGATTTCCTTGTCCATAGCCATATTGCACCATGTGCTAGACTTTCCCCTCCCCCAGCAACCTGGAACTAGTGTCACTCACATGCAGTTTATTTGGCACTGTGAAATGTAAGGCAGTTCTACGATGCCTAAAGTAAAAACAACTAAGTTATCGTCTGTTGCAGAATTTAAAGATTATTTTACTTCTGATTGGGGCGTTCTGTTCTGCCAACCTTGTGGGAAAGCAATCAAGGCTGAACAGCGATCTCAATTTACACAACACCTTAAGAGCAAGAAATATATTGCCGCAGTTTGGCACCTTCAGAATAAGTGTTTTGCGATAATCGTCTGTCATTTGTGATGGACAACCTGAAGATGTATCTCGTTGTGTATTGTAATGTTCAGCAGTCAGTGAGACATAGCATTAATGAGTACTGCATATTAATAAACCAAATTATAATTAAATATTTTAACTTTTTTGTCACATATTTCAAGTATTTTTAAGAATTAAAAACTAAATATTTTCCCGATTTTTAGCACCTAAAAATCCGAGCCATAGTCATTAGCACTATCAGCATCTGTTATGAATGGCTGTCGTGAGTACAACGTTTACTTTTTGTTTGGTTTCATACAAGCGACAGTAGTGCTGTAGGCACTGCGAAGAAAATTTCCTGGCGCCCTGTATTATATTCGATTTAAGGTGCTCACATGCTTGGTATGACATGAGGGTGGTCCTCACAGTCTCCAGAATGTCTGATCTAAAGAGTTATCTCGTGTTCTTTCATTCATGTATAATGTGCGTTCAAAAAGTAACGAGCAGGAGGCTGTAATGCGCAAACCGGTGACGACATCGGCTAATCGTGGCGTGTGTAGTGATGTGTGGTTCTGACCCGAGCGTGGAAGGTCACAGCCCGTCGCTAGAGGGCACGCGTGCACGTCACGTGACGATAAAATGCGAGCAGGAGAATGCATCAATCGTCCAATGCTGCCAGTCACATTGCAAACAGTGACATGCAGGCGTCAAACGAAGAGCAAAGAGGTGGTGTTCGGTTTCTGACAGCGGAAGGAGTAGGGGGAACGGACATTCATCGCCGAATGTCACAAGTGTACGGCGACCACTGCATGTCCCTTGCAAGGGTCAAGGCGTGGCACAAGCACTTCAGGGAAGGACGGGTGTCGTTAGCCGATGATGCCCGGTCTGGGGCACCCCCCTGCATTACCGATGGCAACGTCCAGCTGGTTGATGCACTCATTACCCAGGACCGGCGAGTGACAGTGAACGCCATAGCCGCCGTGGTCGGATTGAGCGTCGGAAGTGTGCACACCATCATGAAGGAACGACTGCACTTGCGGAAAGTGTGTGCCCAATGGGTGCCCCACAGTCTTCAACCACACCAGGAAGCATGTCGAATGGCCCACTGTCTTGGTCTTGGTTGGACGATTGATGCATGCTGTTGCTCGCTTTGTATCGTCACGTGACGTGCACGCGTGCCCTCTAGCGGCGGGCTGTGACCTTCCACGCTTTGGTCGGAACCACACCTAGTTACACACGCCACGATTAACCGATGTCGTCACCGGTTTGCGCATTACAGTCTCCGGCTCGTTACTTTTTGAACGCACCTTATATTTTACTATTTTGGCAATCTCATGTCCTTGCTAGATACTTATGTCGCTTATCTGCAATCTCCCTTCTACTCCAAGTCTGCATTACAATATGCTCACAAGGAACATAGTGAACGATTCCGAGGAATTCATAACCATTTCAAGGGACTTGTACCTTCCCCCTCCCCTTAGGTCATTGGACCTTAACCCTCTGGGGTTTCCAAGAGGTCGGTTTATACAGACATACTTGCTCATCACCAAAAAGATTGTTTGGAATGAAACCAGTAACCACGCCACCACAGCCATGCATGAGGTACACTATCAAAGGCCTTCTGGTAATCTATGTAGCCCATAATATATAGATTCCTTTTCTTGTTCTTATTTGCCTGATCCCTGAGAGCCCATGTTACAGCCAGTATATTATGGGAGCAGATATATCTTGTTATAGATGTAAGAGGTGAAAATTTTATAAACAGTTGGAAGATAAGTTATACGACTACATTTCGTTAGTTCGTGAATATTTTCGTCCGTTGGTACCATGTATGCGATTCCTTGAGTTAAGAACTTTGGTGCAAGATTTGGATTGAGCAGAAAGCTTTTGAAATGCTGAGCCAAATAGGTGCATATGATCAGGAACCTCTCGTACAAAAATCATGTACAGGCCGGACGTTTGTTTTAGACGAGTGAAAAATCTTAATGGAAGCCTGGAGGCGAGTTACTACAGTACCTGTGTTGTTATCACCTGCCTCAAGCGGTCCGATGATTGACAACGCTCTTTCACACTACTCCTGAAGTACAGTCATTGGCAAATATATTGGTGTTCTGTTCGTAACTATGTAACTTGTACTTCCGCGTCACACAATACTTCGGCGTGGACTGTACTGTCTGCTAAGTCTGGAATTCCATTACATCAGATCGGTGGTGACAAGTGTGAAGCGATAAGGTGAGAGTGAGTGTGTGTAGGCTCACACGCAGGCTTCAAGGGCAAGGGCAATCATCTAAAACAAACGTCCGGCCTGTAATTGATCAATTCCAACTACCTTTCAATTACTGTATTGGTATTTTGCATAGCCCTGGTCACATCACCAGGTTGGATCTCAATCTTACCCATCTATGGAACATGCCTTTGACTGGTCTCCTCCATTCCTATCCATGGAGCCATATCGTTATGTTCAGCTGGCCAAGACCCTATCCTTGACCAAAAACTGTAATCTCTTCTGTGTTTGGTGGGCCATTAGCTGGAGCTTTGTTATTCTGCTGAAGCCTCTGGAAGAACTGCTTTTCATTCTGAATGAATGATTGGTTCTGATTCCTCGTCATCCTTGCTTGGAGCTTTGTTATTCTGCTGAAGCCTCTGGAAGAACTGCTTTTCATTCTGAACGAATGATTGGTTCTGATTCCTCCTCATCCTTGCTTCTGTAGCATTGTGGTGCTGTTTGCTGTTTTTGAATGGGTGTTTCAAGAACTTGAACTTCACCAGCTTGCGGTGTCTTTTGTCATTCTTGTATTGCTGAAATCCAATATGTTTGGCATATAGTGATTGAGTGCACCAAGAGAAAATTCCGTGACTTCCTGAATGCTATACCAGAAGCTCTTCATTACATAATATTGTAGTTAGTGGAAGGTTCTTTTACTTCCATAAATATATGACATGGGCCCGCAGGCTTTACTTCCCCACCAAAGGAAGGCATACGGAGGGATTTTTAACTCTTTTAAAAAATCCGACGACTTCGGATGGGTTTGAACCCGCGATCTTGGGCATAGAAGTTCACCATGCTACCAACTACGCCACCGAAGCCGCCAATTTAACAGATTTATATCCCATTTTCTCTAGAACTGTCTAAGGTAATAAAACAAAGCATTGACAGGATGTAGACTCATACGTACTATATTCATCAATCTGCTATCTTGGATCTACCTTTAGGAATCAAGATACGGATTTTTAATGAGCGGTCAAGCTATTCGTCTCGGGGCCGATAACCTCGATGTTAGGCCCCTTAAAACAACAATTATCATCATCATCATCATCATCTCACCAACGTGGACCAGGTTCGATTCCCGGTCAGTGCATGTGAGATTTTTGAAGTGAATTGCCATGTCTTGTGGTTCAGATTCCACATAAAAAGGAGGTCCTGTGGCTCATGATCGCATGATTAACGGTCACGTAAAACTACAAGCTTCCTTCCTTAAAAAATGTATATATTTAGAAAATCAACGTTAATGATCAAACTATGAGTGCTATCCCTAAAGATAATAATGCTGTTAATAAGAGGTAAGAATTTCCGAGCTCTAGCTTCAGCAGTTTCTGACAAAATAGGAAACATTTGCAAAGAAATATAGTTTTTCAGTGATCACACTTGAAAGTTGTAGTAAAGGAAACCTTGCTAATGGATGAAGAGACACCCTAAAACTCTCCAGCTCTGTAATCTTCATCTTCTTGAGGAGCAACCAGATGCAGTATCTTCCTCCATCTCAGGGATATTGCTGCTTTTGTGCTAGATTACCCATAATTTCTGCATTGAGACTTGCTCTTTATCCAGTTCTTGTACGATTGCTTGTGTATTATAGCTATACTGCTTGCCACGGTGGGTGAGTGGATAGCGTGTCAGATTGCAGGTTCGCTCCTGGCCGTGGTAAGTGATTTTGGAAAGGCGGTAAAAATACGACACGCATGTCATACGATGTTGGCATGTCAAAGAACCCATTTGAATTCAGTAGGCCGTGTTCATAATGGCAAAATTAATCTCGGGAGTTTCCGCCAACATAAAGTTCCTCATTTCTCTACTAGAAAGCGCTTTAGTGCCAAGGAGCTTTGATATCTAACCTCCTCGACTTTCATAGTGATTCAAGGAACAACAAAATTCAACATGCAAGCTACCCTCTGGGTGTCAAATTAGCTTGCACCCGGCACTCGAGGCCATACGATATTATTTATTATTATTATAGCTATACTTCATTTCAAGGTGACTCAGAACCTTTATTGTGCTTGCATTTCGTTCATTGAAGTGCTCGTCAAATTGTGAACTACAGCCGTGAGGGCAGGTTCGAATCTTGGCGCTGACAGCGGCTATCCCGAGTGTGGTTTTTCCAAACTCCCTTCATGTAAATGCTGGGATGCCTTACTTAAGGTCCCAGGGCACCTACCTCATTCCTGTCCCTAGTACAGTTACACACACCATTACAGTCATCGCATAAATACAGGTTATCAGACAAGTTCAACACACATGGGACTGATGACCAAGGTGTCCCAAGCCCTTGAAATGAATTAACAACATCTTTCATTGAAGGTGTATCAAAGTCCACAACTATTCTGGTCCAGATAACATTGTTAAAAGATTCATACCTAAACAAAAGCTCACAAAAGCTGTAGAAATGATTTGTGCAATAAAATATTTCAAAAAAATTAAAATTAAGTACAAGGGAAGTACGGTATCAAGTAAGACAGGTAGCAACCTGTCTTGGAACTTTGTGAATGCAATCTTACTATAAGAGGACAACGTGCGGAAAATCAGCTGGCAGGTTGAATTGCAAGGCTCCGAAATTGTTCCTGACCTCCCGGTACACAGGCATGACGTCTGGAGGAGCTGGGCATCCCTGTGACACTCGGAGTAGTAGCGAGGCAGGGCGTATATGCTGACTGGAGTGTGCGACTCCTTCCCACCGGCCTTGAGTGCCTGGGCAGTCGGGGCTGTCCATTCCAACATGTACGGTACTCACTACCTCCCATTGATTTATATGAGAGATTCGCCACACGATTTCAGAGCCTTGCAGTTCAATCTGGCAGCTGAATGTCCGCACATTGTCCTCTTATAGTACAACGATTGCGTCACAAAGTTTCAAGATAGGTTTCAAACTGTCTTACCTTATACTTCCCTTGTTATTCATCCAAAATCAATGAAACATACATGAAATTAAAGAGAAAAGAGTGACGGGACTTTATATCATTTTAAATGCTACAAATGCTGAAAAATGCTGGGTGAAAGCCTCGGTCCATTAGCAAGTGCAAACCAAGGTCAAAGGAGGTAGCTGGCTGAATGACGTCACGCTCACCGGAGCGCGCGGGGAAAGGAGGGAGCTCAAGCGGTACTATGACGTCACACACCTCAGTGCATTCTCGGTAAATTTCGCCCCGTCGCCGTAACGTAACGCCAGACCTCAGCGTAACGACGAAGTCGACAAGATCATTTAAAATTATAAGACTCCAATAATAATTCTCCATAATTAAACTAAAAATCAACATTTTTTACCAATACCACCATTTGCGCTCCCCTTAACATGTATCGTCAGAAAACACTCCACAGATATTCACCAGCTGTGCAATGTGCGGCTGTATGCATCATTTAGGGAGTTGTTTACATTACTGTATTTTAGGGTGCTTATCATCTAGGAAAGTGAACCATTACATTCAATCATATGCTGTACACTGTACAATGATATAGGACACGTCAAGATAGTATTACGAGGTTGCATCAAATATAAACGGGAACTTGAATGTAACGCTGTTGTTAGTAATAAATCTGAGGTGGGGCGGGGCTTTGCCGGGAAGTTGGTTGGGGTGTCTGCTGGGCTGCTTCAGTATGCTATGACTGAGCAACAGGTACAAATGTCTGTTGCACAACGCATCATTATCAGATTTCTTGCAAAAGAGGACACCAAACCTTGGGAAATTTTGAGACGGCTCCACGCACAGTTTGGGGAAGAAACACTGTCACAGACTCGAGTGTATGAGTGGGCAATAACATTTGTGGCAGGAAGAGAAGCTGTGGAAAATGAACCTCATGAAAGGAGGCCGCGGGAAAGAATCACTGCAGACAGCATTCTTGCATTCGTGATATTATTGAAGAAGATCGGCGCATACAAATTTCTGAAATTGTTTTAGCCATAGGAATATGTGTATCGCATCAAGCGATGCTGGCAACCGATTCAAAACATCATTCTTCTCCATGACAATGCAGGACTGCATACAACCACTGTAACGCGGGAATAACTGGAAGAAATTGATTGGATACCTCTGGAACACAGTCCAGATTTATCGCCCTATGACTGACATTTGTTTGGACCGCTCAAACAAGACCTAGGAGGACAGCGGTTTGATGATGATGCGAGTGTAGAAGAGTTCGTGCGCAATTGGCTCCATACACGTCCCTCTTCTTTCTATCAGGAAGACATGAAAAAAATTGCTAATCCGATGGAGAAAATGTGTATCGAAAGCAGGACGCTATGTCCAAAAGTGATCTCTATATGTGTGTTTTGTTTGGTCGATGCAATAAATTTAAAAAAAGAAATCCTGTTTATATTTGATCCACCCTCATAATACTAATTAATAATAACAATGATAATATATACACACAAATACATCGTCATAGGAATACATATTATGAAACTGCCGATGCTCTAAGAACTCGGAGTAGAAGCAGTGCTCCACCAAGAACGCTTTAGTCTTCCTTTTGAAGCTTGGGTAGTTTGCTGTGTTTTTAATATAATTTGCAAACGATTATATGATGTTACAGCTGCATGAAATACACCATTTTTACACAGCATTGTATTTGATGATGATGTATTTGCAGCGTGCCTAGTGTGGTAGTTATGTTTATTTGAATTCATCTCAAAGATATCCTCATTTCCTATGCTTTGCTTGACAAATAAGAGTAGTTCAAAGATGTAAATACTGTACATGGCAATGGTAAAATTTTGAGATCTTTAAACAGAGGCTTACATGTACTGTATGCAATCTAGTAGTTCCTTTCATCGTTCTAATTATCCTTTTCTGGATAATAAAGATTTGGTGGGCATCAGGTGAATTTCCCCAAAATATGATTCCACATTTCATAAGTGAATAGCAATAAGCAAAATAGGTACTAAGAACAGTTCTCCAGCTATTAGATTGTCTTAATATTCTTAATGCATAACAACTTGAGCTTAGTTTCTTGGCAAGATTAGTGATATGAGAGTTCCATTTTAGGTCATCCTACAACCAAAGGCCTAAGAATTTAGTAGAAGAGGAGTTACCAATTTTATGGAGGGGGTATTAATATTTTTATTGTGAGATGTGTGGAAGCCAACTTAGGTACTGTACCTTATTGCCACTTCTTACGGTATTGAGTGTACAATGCATGTAGAAGCCGCATGCTGACACATGCGATGAACAGTGTGGAGAGAAAGCAGCTTTATGATTGTGGCAGGGTCTTGTTTGTTTGTTCAGGTGAAGGATGCAAGCAATCCAAAGGACCTGGGTGAAACCAAGTTGTCGTCATCACTCTCCCTGCCGGCGTCTCCTTCAAGCCGGCCCTCTTTCTTGGCGTGAGTAAAGTGTGTACTGTAGCATGTAAATTACCTGATGTCATGTTTCTCTTGTGTCCTGCATTTCTGGTGAAATGTAAAATACTCCTTTATTGGGAATAAGTGGTTTAATGTATGTCTGAATTATTGGTACTTCAAATCGCAATTTAGTTACAAGTATTTCATATCAACCTTTCCGTTTAGTAGCTAACCACATTCTAATAATCTGAAGAGATAACTAGTGTTTTCATGAAGAACTATTTTCATATATTCTACAGATTGCTTCCATTTCATATTCTTCCACCAATTAAATAGAATTTGGATGGACAGAAAACGATGGAGAGGCTTGTGGTTGGAAACTGCTCTAGTTGATGGTGATGACCGTGTGATGGCTCTTGTTACACGTGATGAAAGTAGAGGGGCAACAATTTGAAGCTCAAAACTCAATATCAAAACATTGTAGTTTAGACAATGCCAAAATGGTATTATTGTACTGTGGTACTAGTGTTTGCCCGAGATAACCCACATCAACACAAAGGTATAGGTTTATGAACTTTCCAAAAGACATCAGTAAGAGATTATCCCCTTCAGAAAATAACATGCACACAGTGTATACTAATACCACCCGCCACTACTCATGCTACCAAAGAGGGAGAGGAAGACAACCAGGACAATTGCCTGTTGAAGGAAGAGAGCTCGTGCCCAAAGATCCGTTTAATTTCACTTAGAAGCCTGGTAAATAATAGAATATTTAATGCTGTAGTTCAAAACAATTTAATTTGAGCAAGAGGGAAACTAACACCAATGGTTAGGTCACAGTTTACACATGTCCATGACAACCTTCAACACACACACATGCAGACAACCACAATATGGGTACTCGCATATTATCCTTTTCTGCTTTATTCACCACAGTTTCGTGGAATGTAGTTGACAACCTTCCTACATAATATATTTTTATCATTCCTGGGTCGAGTCCTCATTAAGCCAAGACATCCCCAATCAGGGACCTACCACCCATCCAATAAATCACTTTATAGCGGCAGTAGCGAAGGCGGAAATCAAGTCACGCTCTCGCCACCACAACTATACCGCAACTCGCCAAATTAAGGCCGGAGAGTGGGGTCTGGAACGCATCTAGAGGGTGGGGTTTTGCTGCTGAATGGCCCTCCCAAATAAGAGTCATGGTTAACTAAAGGTAACAAAAGAAAACTATATTTACCAAAGGGGAATACACAGGGACAAGGGGCACTAGTAAAATAACACATGGGGCCAGAATAAAATGTTGGAGGAACCCCTTAATGCTGGTTGAAAACGGGCATGGCAAACCCGAAAGAAAAACAAATTAGATGTAAGAAAATAATATCATGGCTCAAGAGAGCGGACGCAAGAAAATAGGAACTGCCAACCGAGGCGGCTAGTGGGTGGGAATACGTGGCATGTGAAACCACAGAAGCTACGTTATTGCACGAGCACGTGCTTGCAACCAAATGCCGAATTTAAGTTTAAATGGCCTCGGAGGGCTTACTGAGCTCCAAATGGCTCTTAATAAAAGGAAATGAAACATTGCAGGCAATGCAATGAGAGGGCATGAAGCTATTGGCCTAAAACACAATGTGCCACGAGGCACTTAACAATGGCCTGACCAGCTATCAACAATGTAAGGTTATACTAAGACAAAAGGTTTACAATCATGAATAACAATTTCAATATTATAGGTGTTTGATTTTGTCCATTCAACTAGCGTAATTAGCTTATTTCCAAATTTAGGTTGGCGTCTGAAATACGACCGTTATAAGGTGCACGACCGGCACGTGTTTGAATTTGCGAAGCTTCTCCAGGCTTAAAATATGATATCAAGTTCAGAAACTGAGGAAGCAATATCTTCCGGAATAATAATATGAAACATCAAATGTAGAATTATTCGTTTCTAAAGATGTGTGGCCCGCACAAGGTTTATGATCAAAGGTTCGTCAGACACTCGGCCTCTCACGCGCACTGAGGCAGCAACATTTAATAAAATAAAAACTCCGACGGGAGAAGGAACAAATATAACTCAAGCTTATTAGTTTGTAAATCAACAGTACCTTGCACACGGGCGGCCTACCAGCCGTGATGAATTTGGCCTGGTCCGAGAGCCAGGCCGTGCTTCCAGTAAGTGTTACATTTTGGCTTACAAACACAACCGTCCAGTTCAAATGCTCGGAGTAGAAAGATATCATCAGTAGGACGCCAGAGCTCACATCGGCTCGCGGCGCATGTGCGCACGCATTGGCCGACCAGACCGCGGGCGCAACCAAACGTTCCTCGAAAATTCCAGAAGAATCTCACATCGTCTCGCAGCTTCTCGCCGCTTCCGTGGCTGGAAGTAGACGAGGCATGGCGGGGGGGTTAAAGTTTGAAAATACAGAGTTCAAGAGCCCTTCTTCCAGGACAAGCAGCCCAGGGAAGGGGGAGGGGTAGGGACAAAACATTGTGTCCGTCGAAACGACTGGCACACACTTAAAGGGAAATTCTGTAACGCTTGATGAATGCAATGCAAAATTTCCATCTTAGGACCCATTAAAATAATTTCTTGTCCCTTGGACAGTTTTAAATTTACTCAGTAATAACACACTGGTTTAAATCATCCCGCACTAGAGGACTCCAACTCGCCCACACTAACAAAATATTATATTTATATATTATGTGCACAATGGAGATTCCCAAATATGTGGTCCCGACTGCGCAGCTCAGGGTACCCGTCTCGGAAGTTCTCGAGGCCAAAATAGGTTAAACAATAAATTATATCTCACAGCAAAACTCTAAGTGAAAGATATCCATCAAAAATCATTACAATTAATTAAATGAACTTAATATCATCGGTATGTAGATAATTATTATTGAGAATCTAATTTCGCCAAATAACCGACAAACTCACCTTGTTTATCCAAACTTTATTATGAGTTACGTTTCGATCGGCAGATCATTATCAAGCTACAAAACATATCACAGAGATGTTGTTTACGAACATGGTCACTTGTACCAAACATAACCTAAAATACATATACAGTCTCTTTGGCACGTTAGTCAATCTGCAGCCTCAAACATAACTTAAAAACTTAAAAAACATATACAGTCTCTTTGGCACGTTAGTCAATCTGCAGCCTAACAGACAGGTACTGGATTGTAATTTCCGTGCAACCTTTCGATGTCTGTCTGCGCGTTAACACAATTTGAATTGTTCTTAATGTATGACATTTCAACTATCAATCGTTTATTTAAAGCCATCTCCTTATCTATAATTTTCACACCATCCCAATTCAAGTCATGTTTGTTGGCAATTTTATGCTGTCTCAACACATTGTTTTCTTCCGTGTCCTTTTCGCTTCTCTTTTTATGCTCTCTTATTCATTCACAATAAGAATTACCATGGTAACAAACAAAAAGCCATATTGAAAACAAGGAAGGTTAGTTACAACCACAACGTAGTTGCAGAAGTTTATTGTAATCTTGTGTAACTTGTCAGTTGTTGTTAGTACTATGTGATGTATTTAGCGTATGGCACCCATTACACTTTGGGTACAATCGTGTTGACCGACTGAAAAGCATTTAAACTTCGTTTACCAAGGCAACGCATGTGAGATTATCAGAGTGAAATGCCTTGCCCTGTGGTTTGGATTCCACGTAAAGAGGAGGTGCCGTGGCTCATGATCACAAGATTAACTGTTACTTAAAACTACAATCTTCCTTCTTACCAAGGATACACTGATAAATGGTTTCCGACACGATAATGTTCACAGCCAGTCTGGCAAACCGTCAAGCCAAAACATTCAGATCATTTAGGCTAAAACTCATGAATTTAGACAAATCAAATGGTTCAATAAAACAATGCATAGAGCAGAATGAAAATGAAAATCCACAGCCTGCTTCCAGTCTCCGACCGGGTCTGGAATGGATGAATGAAGCCCCCATTTAGCGGCGAGGATATGAACTGTGCCGGCTGCCGAGGCCTGACACACTCCTCTGGGGCAATGATTAAATGAATGACAGATGAAAAGAGATGATAGTGGAGAGTGTTGCTGGAATTAAATTTTGACAGGGAAAACGAGTACCCGGAGAAAAACCTGTCTGCCTCCGTTTTGTCCAGCACAGATCTCACATGGAGTGACCGGGATTTGAACTATGGACTCGGTGGTGAGAGTCCGGCGTGCTGCCGCCTAAGCCACGGAGGCTTTTTGCATAGAGCTGAATCTAACCCCAAAATACTGTACATACTGTGCCCCATCACTCAGCCTTGAATTGGTTGGCTCGGCTCATCATCGCAATCTGCAGCAAGAATCAGGACAACATTAAATAAATCCTTCAACGATTGAAATAAGTTCAGTATAAAGTCAAACAATTATCCGGGGGGACGAGATTCGAGTAATCCCAGGGTGAGAGTTGGAATTGGGTTCGGTTGGGTATACCTTGAAATTATTTCAAGTCACTCAAGCAAAAAAGAATCCTAACAAAAAATAGAACACTGCAAATAAAATAAAATTATCCACTTATTTATTTCTGCAACTTCTTTTCAAACAATAGCAATAAATCCCCTTCCTACAATCAAACTTTACTTCTTGAAGTGCAAAGGAAATATTAAAAATCCAAAAATATTTTAATAGGGATAAAACCTCATCACATCGTAACATTGGACACGAGTGAATTTACAGATATCCAATTTTTATATTTTAATTAGATTTATGACATTTTCACTGTTTAATAAATTCACCTCTCCTCATTAAAGTTCATCCATTTGAGTAGGTGCTATTTAAGGAAATAATAAAAAATAAATTTAAATTCACCGCCAAAAATATATATATATTTTTCTCGATCTCCTTCTAACTAAATGCATGTTTTCACATTATGCATGTCCATGACTAATTTGTAACTTTTATACACTTTTATATTTACATTAATTTCATATTCTCTTAATTTTCTCATAGTATTTCAATTTCATTCGACTTTCTATTCAGTTTCTACTTTAATTCTAACTAGTTCTCATTAGATTAAATTATTTTCTTCAATAACATTCTCCAGTTTTTGAGCTGATTGACTATCACTCAATAATATGATGGGTGACTTGAGATCTATAAAGTTAGACAAAACACGTTTCAACCAAACCGCTTCTCTTACACCTTCACTAAGTGCAACATATTCTGCCTCAGTAGATGATAAGGAAATGCATTTTTGCAGCACCATCTGCCATTTTGAACACAAAACCACTGTATGATTTTCGGTCAGTGCTATCATTAGCCCAGTCAGCATCAACAAATCCCATGAATTGACCTCCATTCCTGACATAGTGACAAGTCTTTTGTGCAATTTAAATAACGCAGCACTCGCTTTGCAGCAGACCAGTGAGATTGATTGTAACAGTGATTAAATTGACTGAGATATGATATCGCATAGCTTATATCTGGACGTGTGCAAACACTTAAATACATGAGTGAACCTATGAGTTCGCTATAAGGAAGATTACTAGTTTCTGTATCAGAAACACCAAGATTTGGTTTGGTTTCCAAAGGAGTACCAATGGGACGAGCATCGTGCATATCATATTTCTTTGCAATCTCACTGATGTACTGCTCTTGGCTAAGATACATTGTACCATTATCTTGCCTTACTTTAATACCTAAAATATAAGAAATTGGTCCAAGATCTCGTACCTTAAATTCTTTATCAATACAGGTCTTCAATGACTTGATCTCATACTCATCATTATAAGCCACAATGAAATCATCCACATATAATGCAATAATTACCATACCTTGGGCTTGTTTCTTAAAGTACACACAGGGTTCATCAGAACAATTTTTGTAACCCAATTTGACAAGAACAGAGTGAGCTCTCATTCCACAAACGAGAAGATTGTTTTAAGCCTTAAATAGATTTTTTTAACTTGCAAACTTTATGCTCTGAACCTTTCTTGACAAAACTTTCTGGCTGATACATATAGATCTCTTCATCTAACTTTCCATTGAAGAAAGCAGATTCAGCATCCCAATGTACCACCTTCAGATTTGTTTGGACAGCCAAGGCAAGCAGCATCCTTAAAATGCTGTGTCGAACAACAGGAGAGAAAGTTTCTGTAAAATCTACTCCGTACATTTGGGTGAAGCCCCTGGCCACTAGTCTGGCTTTATACCATTGAATGTTACCATTAGAGTCTCTTTTTACTTTGAAAACCCACTTACTACTGACAACATTCTTGCCCTGGGGTTTATCAACTAGATCCCAGGTGCCATTTAACTGAAGTATCTCCATTTCTCTTTTCATAGCCTGCTCCCACTTAACCCTATCAGGCATAGACAGTGCCTCCTTAACTGTACTAGGTTCATCAGTGAGAGTCAAGTATGTCATATAGACTGACATGTCTACAAGCTTTTGTTGGCACCTAGGATACCTTTGATTACCTTCGGCATCCCCTTCCATTGGCTCATTGACGATGGTGGCAGAGCCCTCAGAATCACTGCAGGCTGAATCTGTTCCACTAGGTATATAGCTTAAATCAGCTGAGTCAACAGTCACAGCCACACCAGCACTGCTAATGGGTGATACGCTTTCAAGTTCCGAAATGCACTCTGCCCCATCCTCTGAGTTGCCAGGTTCTGCCTCACTGTCAGTGGGAACTGAGATCTGCAACATTGCAGGTTCATTAATCTGCAAGGATGGGCCAACATTATCTGGAGACACATCAGACACCTCCTGGAACACATCTTCAAAGAACTGTGCATCCCTGGACTTAACAAGTTGATGAGTAACAGGATAAATGCTTTACTGTCCTCACAATAACCACAGAAAATGTGTTTTTCACTTTTAGGATCCAACTTGTTTCTCCTTTGATCAGGGACATGAACTTGTGCTACACAACCAAAAATTCTTAGATGCTCCATATTGACCTAGTTACCAGTCCAGATCTCCTCTGGAACTTTACCTGGAATTTTTCTGGTTGGGGACCTGTTTACAAGATAGGCTGCTGTATTTATTGCTTCAGCCCACATGCGTTTATCTACTTTAGACTTGCTCATCATGGCTCTACATTTATCAAGTAATGTTCTATTCATGCGTTCAGCTACACCATTCTGCTGTGGAGAATAGCTAGTTGTAGTTTGATGCTGAATACCTTCTGATTTAAGTAGCCTCTCAAAAGCTTTGCTACAAAATTCACCCCCATTATCAGTGCGTAGGACCTTAATAGATCTTTCACACTGATTCTCGACCTGTGCCTTGAAATCAATAAAGCAATCCAAGACATCACTTTTCTTAGCAAGGAAATACACAAAAACCTTTCTAGAATGATCATCAATGAAGGTCAAGAAATAACGAGCATTGCTCCAAGATGGAACTGGCATAGGCCCACATAAGTCTGAATGAATAAGATCTAGCTTATTTTTACATACAGTTTTACTCTTACTTGACTTAAATGGTTGTCTAGCTTGTTTACCTTTAGCACATGAAAAACAGTTTTTAAAACCATTATCTGAGAAATTAATTCCATGAGTGAGACCATCTCTTAACAACTTCATGCTGTGGTTGTTAAGATGGCCCAGTCGTTTATGCCATAAATATTCTGAGTCCTCTGTACAAATATTAGCTTCAGCACTGATAGCATTGACTTGGTAAACACCCCCCACATTACTCGCAGTCAATGCTACATTACCTGTAGCAACAAAGTTTTCACTATCATAAACTTCACAAGTATTGTCGGTGAATACCACAACATAACCCTTTTGAGTAACAGCAGACACAGATAAAAGATTAGCAGTGAGACCAGGAACATATTCTACATTGGACAAGGTTTGTGAAATACCATTTTCTAATTGAACAGTTACATTACCAGATCCTTGGCCATACAATTTTTGATTGTTTGCTGTACTGATCTCCAGATTAGGACCAGCAGTGAAGTTCACCATCGCAGTCTTGCTTGAACTCATATGCTTAGTAGCACCAGAGTCAACGAACCAGGCCCCTGTAGAGGCCCTTGCACTTAATGCCTGTCCATCGGTTGCCAGCATCATCTTGTCTTTCTTAGACTTCTGTTGAGTTGATCTCTGCATCTCCTCTTTCCTGCAATCTCACTTCCAGTGTCCTGGCTTCTTGCATTTCCAGCAGAAAGGCTTCTTCTTCGTCTTGTCTTCTCGTGAAAACAGAACAGAATCCTTGGATGGCTTGGAAGTACTTTTCCCACTCCAAGTAGTATCTTGTAGCAACTTGGTTCGGACTGTGTCTGCAGTAAGGTCTGTTCCGGAACTTTCCAGAGCCATAATCATAGGCTGGAACTTATCTGGTAGACCTTTCAGCATAAGAGCTGCCACAAACTCGTCGTCCAGTGCCTTATTCATAGACGCAAGTTGCTGAGCAAGTCCCATAACCTCACTAACATACTCTTCCATCGTCTTGTAGTGCTTTAATTTAATTTTGCACAATTTCTTCAAGATGACGATCCGCCGATTCACTCCTTTATCTGAGTAGGCCTTTTCAAGAGTTTCCCAAACGTCCTTCGCGGTCTTACAAGGCATGACGATTGGAAAAATTGATTTATCCACCATGAGGTTAAGTCTGGCCCTAGCCCGACTTTCGTCTTTCGCTTTCTTCGCAGATGTTGTAGTATCTCCATCCGGGTAGCCAACTACACAGCTCCACAGATCTTCGAGTCTTAGGACATTTTCCATCTCAAATCGCCAATCCATGTAATTTAGACTACCTCGCAGCCGGTAACGAGGTGCTGGTTGCAGACATGTTGATTTCGATACGTAGCGAAATTCACAGTTCATATAACGAGCAGTCTATCATACGCACTTTATATTCGCACGGTGGATTCGTGGCTGGGCCCATAACCTGTAGGATTACGAGGCACACAGGCAATTAAAATGGAACACACGTTTAATGTACTTGACATTTACTAGAACAGAACTGAACGAACAAGGTGATACAACATTCTTTTATGCACACCAAAACAAAAACAAAAGAGAAACATATCTCTATGGAACAGGTTTACTGATTATCAGTGTGACCAACACAAACCATGGTCACATATTCCAACAAATACTTAATTCATTTCATGATCTCGCTTCAAAGAGTGCTATAGGCTTCATCTGAATTCCACAGTGAATTTTCACCTAAGTTTACAACGTCTTAGTCATTCCATGTCAGCCATGTGTGCTATGGTTTTTGGTACGTTATTATATTGAAGTTGCGTCAAAATATAATAAACTTTTAATGGGCCAAAAAATCAAGACCTCTTTAACATAATCGTACACTTTATCTGGACATTATCAAGTGTTGGCAAAGTGTCATGCACTTGTACTATCAATTAGATAATGTAACACCATCATTAATCAAGCATTGAACTGTATTTAATTCCACTTCACAAAGATTTTGCCTTCTCAATTCCGACTCTCAATTTAAGACAATTGAGCTTAATAACTACAGCACTGAAGAGTTCATATTACCTTTCTAGTGGATTCGTTAATTTGTAATTGGCATCTTTTCATTTAATTACAATATCAACATTTTCAACAAGTAGGTGGCAGATTCAAATTGAGGCAGTGTTGGGTGGAACTGAGATATTTGGAGTTTTGCGGTTGCTCTCTCGCAGCATAAACGTGATTCACAGAAACTACATTCTTCACAAAACAAGGGAAGGAGCCTGCATATGTCTTTGATATTATGCACACTGAAAGATGAATGTATGCCTTACACAATGGTACCAATAACTCAATTTTGACAAAATTTCGGCATAGCCCCCTCTCACTCAGTGCCTCAATTCTCTTGTCTTCACGCTACAGCATACGCAGAACGGTATTGCCTTGTTCTAAAATACTGCTATAATATCACACATTATAACCATTTACAGTATGTAACATAATCCACTTCTCATTAAATTTACTGTGCTTTTACTCTTATCTCTCCTGTGTGTCAACTATTAACTTTCCCTAAGGTTTGTGAGTGTTCATTAATGTTGTTAGATTAGTCTCCTCTAAATCGGCTTTGGTGGCGTAGTTGGTAGCATGCTGAGCTTCTATACCCAAGGTCGCGGGTTCAAACCTGGCCGAAGTCGTCGGATTTTTTAAGAGCGTTAAAAATCCCTCGGTATGCCTTCCTTCGGTGGGGAAGTAAAGCCGTCGGTCCAATGTCATAGATTTATGGCATGAAAAAGAACCTTCCACTAACTACACTTCTGTGAAGCCCAAATTTGTAGGTTAGAATTGATAACGCTCTATTAGTTCCAACGTTCGCCGCCGGGTGCTGACTGCGATGCCATCTAGTAGCCAAGTCCGCAAGCTAGGTGTTGTGGATGGTAGCATTTGGAAGCAAAAGTAGGAACTGCTTCAAATTATTGTCTGCAGTCCTTACTTGAATTAAAACAGATAACACACACTAATACAGCCATCACAATTAACACCGATTATCAGACAGATTCTACACACACCCAAAATACACGGGGCTACATGACAGCATTGTCACAGCTTGTAAACTAAGGAACCAAACAGTCTCCTCTAATTTCATAGTAGTAGAAAATATTCATATTTTACCCAATTCACACAAATCACGATTCAACTTTGATTCAACGCCAATTTAAATTCTATACCAATTTCGAACATCCATAAAATTAATTTTAATTCTCCATAATAAATTTTGATTGGATTTCCACTGCCATATCTCCATAATACCTAAAGCTAGTGATGGAAGCCATTTGTCAGTGTTGCCTAGTTCTATTAAAGAAAGCTTTTCAATCGGTCAACACAAATTGTGCACAATTACATCAGGCAGGAAACTAGTGTTTATATACCCTACAAACTACCACACGCCTTAACAGGTACAAATACCTACTGAATTGGATGTGATGTTTCGAACGTCACGCGTTCATCCTCAGATCCTGTTCACTTCGGCTTAATTAGTGTATGATGTTTATGAATCACAATTAAACACAAATAAATATACAATATTTATATTACATAAGTTTGTAAAACCTTGTGTAACTTGTCAACTATTTACAGACAGTCGGCGGCGTCTTTAACTCGTTTCCGAGTATAGATCGTCTTCCAAAACAGTCTAAAATAATCTTAAGGTTGAGGTCTGTGGGAATGTTTGCGGTGACTGAACAGCCCAATGCGTGCTTGAAACAAACGTCCACACAGGTCACATAGAACTGTTGGAGGAGGGCGTGGCTGTGCTGCACGGAGCTTTCGTGCTTGACGCTTGGCCTTAACAAGTCTACGATGTTCTTCTTCAAACATTTTGACAGCAGCCGGGATGGTCTGGCGCCAAGTTGAACGGTCTTTAGCAAGCTGGTCCGAGGTTTGTGGATTGAGACCTGTCAACTTCATATTCTGTTTAAATTGGTCCTTGTAAAATCTCTTAGAGCCTCCATGAGGTCTGGTGCCAGAGCTGACTTCACCATACAGAACCTGGTGTGGTAGTCTCGTATCATCCATCCGATGGACATGTCCAATCCATCTAAGTTGATGACCAATTATGGATGATTCTATACTATTAGGATGCTCTTTCTCAAGAACATCAAGATTGGTGATGAGGTCTTCCCACTTTATCTTAAGGATGGATCGAAGTTTCCGTTGATGGAAGCGCTCAAGCTTTCGGAAGTCATGTCGATAAAGGGTCCAGGTTTCACAGCCATACAACAATGTTGAGATGACAACAGCTTGGTACCCCATGAGCTTCGTATACAGACAGTGTATTACACTTCTATGATTGTTGCATTATTACTATTATTATTGTTAATGTTGATTAAGTCTGTATCCTGTTGTCTATTGAATTGTTATTATGAATAATTTCAGTAGTGATGTTGTCTGCACTGTTCCTATTTCACTATTGGCCTATTTGTTTCGAAGTTATGTCAACTTATCTGGTTTTTAGAACTGATCCTTGTGGCGTCTGGTTCCGCTGCGTTCCTCCAGCGGACTGATGCTAAGTTTAATCCTGTCGCCTGTCGTGTGCTTTGTTAGTTGTTCTGAATACTAGCGTTTGAAATGTGGTGTTACAGGAGAAAAATGAAGATCAGATGGGTAGATAGGGTTACAAATGAAGAGGTATTAAGACGATTGAAAGAGGAGAGATGTTTCTGGCGACTGCTAATGAAGAGAAGAGATAGGTTGGTAGGACGCATACTAAGACGCCCAGGAATAGCAAGGGTCGAGGACAAGAACTGTAGGGGTAGACCAAGGTTAGAATATGTTAAACAGATTGCCTCGGATGTAGGGTGTGGTAACTATGTAGAGATGAAATGATTAGCTCAGGACAGGGAGGCATGGACAGCCGCATCAAACCAGACTGAAGACACACAGCAACAATGCTCCGTCCACGTGTTATCAGCGCTATTTGTTGTAGCAACTTAACCCTCTCAGTGCCACGCGCCGATCAGATCGGCGCGCTGTTTATCTTATATTTGTAGATTTCTGTAGGCATATATCCGTGTTTATTTCATATTGTTTGAAAGGTGAGGTTTCAAGCTTCCCTGTGCGGTGTTTACTTTTTTCCTTCGAAGTCCGTTACGCGATAGGTTTGAGTTGTATTCGCGCCCTCCCGCAATCACGCACGTTCCCGCCAAAATTGCGGTGCAGTTGTTTCCTTTTTGTTGGAGTTTTCTGCCTACAGAGGTATCTAAGAACTTTATACAGCTGGAAACGTAGTGTTTCTTCGAATATGACTCTTAATTTAGGCTCTAAAGTGATTTTTTACCAAAAAAATTGAACAAGTATCAGAATAACCTCAATTAAAAAGGTTTAAATGCCGTATTTACTTTTATGAGCATAATGTATGAAAGAATGAGGTATTGGTTATAAAACAAAGCAAAAATAATGATTCTATCGTTGAAAACGTGGTACTTATGATTTATTTTAGAATAGCCTGCATGACCATTGAAAATGGCTTGGCATTCTTGGCAAGTATTTCAGGAAAAGGCGTGGCACTAAGAGGGTTAAAACATTACTTGTTTTTTTAATGTTAGATTGTTAAGTGGCCGACAATGATCTAATCTGTATGATTATTGTGAAGAACGATCTCAACTAATAACGACCAATCTCTTCCCTGTCTCTCATATACTAATGAGTAGGGACCTGAAAAAAATCGCATTTACGATAAATGCGAATTTTTAAACTTCGTACAGAATCCAAGCCTACGTTAATTTTAATGGAAAAAACAACATTTTTACGCTTAAATCGAAGTGCGACAAAATGCGAAATGTGACCCAAAATGCGAAAATACCAAATAAGTGCGATTTTATAGCGAAATTACTTTAAATCTGCTAATTTATTTGCGAATTTGTTTATTAAACAAAAGAAAATGTTTAGTAGGTGGCCTAATCGCTCGCTAGCGATACCTCATCTCGGACTCGCAGTGTGCTACGCATATTGGTCGATATAACAATCGATTTCTGCATCGATACGAACTTTCGACTATCTATAACTTATTCAGACAGCTGACGAACGAAACTCGCTTGTGTACTTGGCGCATCGTGGCGACTGGTGGTTTGTCGAACACGAAGACTTCGCTAAACGGAAAATTTTGCGGCTTGCCTCTTGAATAGTAACCTTATTCTTTTTGTAACCTTCAAGCACTTCAAGGTTCAAAGTTTTTTTTTTTTTTTCCTATAAATGGGACGTACTGCTGTAACTGCTCATGAAAGAGCACAGCAGTACGCTAATCATGGCTTTTATTGTTCCGACTCTGCAACAGTATTTTGCAAATATTGTAACTGTCGTGTTGGGTGGGAAAAGGACAATATTCAGAAACATAATACATTGGTAAAACATGTTGCAAAGCGACGAGAATGCGCAACAGTTTCTGAACCCAAACAAACCTCTGTTATTGAAAGACTACAGGGTGCCAAACGACGGAAGCATGACAAGGACTACTTCACAAAAAGAACTGTTGAAGTATTTGCAAAAGAAAATATTCCCTTAAAAAAGCTTGAAAATTAAACTGTAAGAGCGTGGATTGCTGAATTTTAAAGTTAAGGGGAGCTGCCTAACGCGAGAACTCTCCGCGAAAAATATTTGCCTGGTAAGTACGGTTTAAATAAATACATCGCCGGTACTTACTCAATGGAACAGCTGGTTTGAAGCTGTTTTCTACTTAGCGAGTTATTTTCATGATGTTGTGAGTTTTTTAAGCTACCTGACATGAAAGATGTAAGTAACAGTGGTGTTACATTTCTGCGAGGCTTGACAGATAGAGATGTAGATAGTATTTATTCTGAAATAATTTTTGTGAAAGAGCATGCTAGTGAACTTGTTGAACTTCTCACTCTGCTTGAGGGGTCCCAGTATCCAACCTCACATGTGCTTTATCCCAAACTTGAAAACTTAGATGCTAATTTTGGTGCAATAATTCAAGGCCATTATTCTGAAGCGACAGATTTTGCCTTAAAAATTGTGCTCTGAAAGAAGTTCATTTTCCGTATTGACAGATTCACTATATAACAAAGCAGAAACTGTTCCGCCTAGTCAAAACATTTATTTACAACAAGTTATAAACTTGCTATTATATGGTACATGTTTCGGGGCCTCTAGTACTGGTCCCTTCTTCAGCCATAAATTAAGTTGCAAAATCCAGCATAATTAAAGATATCATAATAAAAAAAATACATAAAATGATGAGTGAATGGATGAAATGAGGCGAAAAAGAACATATTACTCATGAGAAGTAATATGAGTGCACATCAGTAAAAACTAACACCATTGGTAGTGCTAGGTTCTTGAGAATACACTTATATAGCACTGTTCTAATGTTTGTGCGTGTGGAAATCACTTCACTTGGGATTTATAGCCTGTTGTTTACAATGCTGTTGACTGAAACTTGCTGTTCAAGCTGGGGCTTCTGAGCTTATAGTCTTGCATTAGAGGGAAAACATCGAATGTCATGGAATGAAATACATAATCATGATGAGGAGTCGTCCAAGTATGGAAAAAATATATTTTACTTAGACCAACTAAAACAATTTCCTTTGTTGATCTAATTCACAGAATCTCCCTTTTTTTTTCCTTTGTTGATCTAATTCACAGAATCTCAAATTACTTCATGGCCCCATTATTGCTTCATCCAGTTGCTTAGATACCTTGGATCTAAGGCTTCTAGATTATTTGCATTGCCTAGGTCATGAAGTATCTAAATTTGTAACCATTGCACTCTCATTATTAATATATTATTAAATTTAAAAAATAATGACAATAAAAAAAACATAAAATACAATATGAGATTTAAATTAAAATAAGGTGAGGTAATATAATATTATAGCTTTGTGACCTGGAATTGTTATAAATGGAATATAGAAAGGGTGAGAGGAAATGGAAGAGGGGGGAGGGATATTGGGGGAGTTTGTGTTGGGGAATTCACGGTGGTTTGTTGTTAACAATTTTATTCTTTATATATTCCGTTAGGGTGTTCTACAGGATATTCGTTTCAAAATTTATTTCATTAAGATTATGAAGAGGAGATAGTTTCTGTGGGGTGTTAATTTCTATCGCTTCTAGTACATTCATAGTGGCCCCCTTTCCTGGAACATGGAGGATTTCTAGGTCTTTCTCGATGTTGGTGAATTTATGATGTGACTCCTCCATGTGTGTTGCCATTGCTGAGAATCTTCTGTATTTTGTGGCATTAAAATATTCGTAGTATCTGATTGTGAATGCTCTACCCGTTTGTCCCAAATAATTCGCATCGCACTCGGAACAATTAAGTCTATAAATGCCTGATCTGTGGAATTTGTCTATAGAATTTACTTTGTTCGAATTAAAGAAGAAATTGGCATTGGTGTTGGATGTTTTATAGGCCATTTTTAAACCGTGTTTTTTGAATATGTTGGAGATGTTGTATGTACGTGCATTAAAATAAGTGAAAACCGCGTATACAGGTTTTTCTTTATGATCTGGTGTTAAATGGGTGGAAGGTCTATTTCTTATTTTGTTTATAATGTTGGAGATGAATTGATAGTTAAAACCATTAACTTTAGCTATTTGGCGTATGGTCTTTATTTCACTGGTGAGGTCATTTTTAGAAAGGGGAAGGTTGAAAGCTCTGTGAACCATACTAAAGAAGGCCGCCTTTTTGTGGTTGCCAGGATGATTAGAACTATTGCTTATGGTAGTATGAGTTTGTGTAGGCTTTCTGAAAATTTTATAGGAAAGTCTATTGTTCTTTATGGAAACTGTGGTATCCAAAAAATTAATCGAGTTATTGGCTGCAGATTCTGGGACGAACTGTATATTGCTGTCAATGCTGTTAAGTTTCTCTACAAGTTGGTCAATTTTCTGTATTGTGTTATCAATGATGATGAAGAAAATGTCATCAACATATCGACCCCAGTATGCCAAACCTGCAATTTTTCCATGTATTTTAGTATATTCCATATGATTCATATAAATATTTGCTATAATGCCAGATAAAGAGGAGCCCATGGGAAGGCCTTCCTTCTGCCTGTATATTTTATTATTGAAGGTGAAATAATTGCTATTAAGGGTGAATTCCAACAATGATATGAATTCGTTGATTTCAACATTTGATAGTTTGCTGCTGGCTGAAAAATTTTGTTTAATAATTTTGATGGTAGGGTTAATTGGGATATTGGTATACTTATCCTTCACGTCAATGGTATGCAAAGAATGTTCATCATGTAGTTTTAAATTCATAGTACTTTCGCAAAAATGAAGGGTGTTTCTAAGAAATTTGTTAGCTTTAAAGGTATTTAACTAGAAACTTTTGAATGAATTGAGACATTTTATAAAGTGGGCTGTTTATGAAATTAATAATAGGTCTAATTGGGATCCCTTTCTTGTGTATTTTTGGTAAGGACTTCATAGTGGGAAGTCCCAGGTTCATATTGATGAGTATGTTAGTTTGCTTTTCATCTAAAATAAAAATGAAATTTCTAATGATGCCTTTTAATTTTCTTTGAATGGTCTGTGTAGGGTCCTTCTTTATTTCTTCAAAATTAGGGTTGTTTAAGAAGTTATTTGTTTTACTAATATAGTCCTCTTTTTCTAGGAGTACGATTGTGTTGCTTTTATCAGCTTTGGTAATGATTATGTTGTTATCATTTATTTTCTTTTTTAATCAAGTTTGAAAATGATTTAGTTTTAACTTTTTTGTTGATATTAATTATTTTCTGAATTTCCTTATTGGTTTCGTATCTTGCTTCCCCCTGTTTATCAATTGGGAGTTTACGAATTGCTACTTCCGTTTCAGTAATCATGGTTGTGAGTGTTCGATACTGAGATCTTGTTCCCAATTATATTTGGGATCTTTGTTTAGAATTTCCAAGTCTTGATTATTGAGAGATAATTTAGATAAATTTTTGACTGGAGATTGGAATTTATGTAAAACTTGTTTGTCTAGGATTTTTGGCCTGTTATGGCCTTTTTCTAGTAGGTTTTTAAACTTGTTGTCCAAAATCTGTATTTTATTATTAATTTTGGTACGTACAATTTGATTGATAGTGAAGTAATATCTGTCCCAATCATTTCTTTTTGAAATATTTGCCGCTTCCAAATGTAATCGGTATAATTTATTATTAATGTCGTTCTTCTTAATGAATAAGAATTTGATTTCCCTTTGAAATACCCTGTTATTAATAATTCTTTGGGTTCTTTCCTCATACTTGTTTAATGGGCCCCTTTTCTGATATGATTTGAAGTGATTGGGGATGATGTTTACATTTCTTAAGGAACTCTATGTCTTTAATTATGCTGGCCAATTTAACCTTGAGATCTTAAAACTTATAACGCGCTTTCTTTGCGCTATTAGCTGGGCTTGCTTCATTGTAAATTGTGCTCTGAAAGAAGTTCATTTTCCGTATTGACAGATAACTATATAACAAAGGAGAAACTGTTCCGCCTAGTCAATACATTTATTTACAACAAGTTATAAACTTGCTATTATATGGTACATGTTTCGGGGCCTCTAGTACTGGTCCCTTCTTCAGCCATAAATTAAGTTGCAAAATCCAGCATAATTAAAGATATCATAATAAAAAATACATAAAATGATGAGTGAATGGATGAAATGAGGCGAAAAAGAACATATTACTCATGAGAAGTAATATGAGTGCACATCAGTAAAAACTAACACCATTGGTAGTGCTAGGTTCTTGAGAATACACTTATATAGCACTGTTCTAATGTTTGTGCATGTGGAAATCACTTCACTTGGGATTTATAGCCTGTTGTTTACAATGCTGTTGACTGAAACTTGCTGTTCAAGCTGGGGCTTCTGAGCTTATAGTCTTGCATTAGAGGGAAAACATCGAATGTCATGTAATGAAATACATCATCATGATGAGGAGACGTCCAAGTATGGAAAAAACATATTTTACTTAGACCAACTAAAACAATTTCCTTTGTTGATCTAATTCACAGAATCTCATTTTTTTTTTTTTTTTTATGTGAATTAGATCAACAAAGAAAATTGTTTTAGTTGGTCTAAGTAAAATATGTTTTTTTCATACTTGGACGTCTCCTCATCATGATGATGTATTTCATTACATGACATTCGATGTTTTCCCTCTAATGCAAGACTATAAGCTCAGAAGCCCCAGCTTGAACAGCAAGTTTCAGTCAACAGCATTGTAAACAACAGGCTATAAATCCCAAGTGAAGTGATTTCCACATGCACAAACATTAGAACAGTGCTATATAAGTGTATTCTCAAGAACCTAGCACTACCAATGGTGTTAGTTTTTACTGATGTGCACTCATATTACTTCTCATGAGTAATATGTTCTTTTTCGCCTCATTTCATCCATTCACTCATCATTTTATGTATTTTTTTTATTATGATATCTTTAATTATGCTGGATTTTGCAACTTAATTTATGGCTGAAGAAGGGACCAGTACTAGAGGCCCTGAAACATGTACCATATAATAGCAAGTTTATAACTTGTTGTAAATAAATGTATTGACTAGGCGGAACAGTTTCTCCTTTGTTATATAGATAATGCCTTAGCTAAACTCACAGCCTTAGAATGTGCTACAAGGAAAGATTTGTTTTTAAAAGTAGCTCAGTCTGCTAGAAGCAAGCTTGCTAGACCAAAGGCAAGTGAGCCCAATCGCAAAAACTTTGAAGCCATAGCACAGATATTTTATCCTAGACACGTGGTATTGAACAATGACAAAGAAACCGATATTCAAAAACTTCCGGGCTTTACAAACATTCCATGTCATGAAATAAGGAAGGGCTATGATTCTTTCAAGAATATTATTGAATCGCAGTTAAAACAAAATGAGGAGTGTGAAGTAGTACGTGCCTTGACTGCTGTTCAATATGAACATGAACATTTTGCCAAGAGTTCTTTAGATCTTTTGTGGACACCAACAAACAATGTGGACAGTGAGCATGTTTTGTTGCAGTACAGTTGTTACAGACAGAAGGTGTAACTTGAAAGAGTGCAACGCACAGTTATTTACAATGCTTTCATTTGAACATTAAATTGTATCTCAAGTGTCGCCAATAAAGTCATATAGTCCGTAAGAATTCGGAAAAAATTAGATGCTAATTTTCCAAAAATAGATGCTAAATAGGGAAAAATAAATGCTAATTTAAAGGAAAATAGATGCTAAGTTTTCATGTCCCTACTAATGAGTCATTAAGTGCTGCAGGGCTTGATGGGGGTTCTTGAACTCATTGACACTGCCTAATTAAGGGCTGGGTTTATTGAGATTACGGCACATAGTGCATTCTTCACGCTTAGCATTTTTCCACGTTACCCTCCAATACTTATTGATTTTCTGGATTAATTTTCGTTATGTTGTTACCTTATTGTTGACGGGATAGTGCGAATAGAAGTGAGCTCTCCAAGAATGTGTGCTCATTTAGATTATCTGGGTTGTTTAGTTTAGTTTAATGAATTTCTATGGCTTCTTTTATGTCAAGTTCCCTACCTTTTGTTTCGTAGTGTATGATTTTTAGGTCTGTTTCTATGTTTGTGAAGCTATGTCCTGTGTCATTCATGTGCTCGCATACTGCTGTTTCCTGTGTTTTATGGCATTTCTATGTTCTTTATAACGTGTGTCCAACCTTCTGCCTGTCTGTCCTACGTAATTTGCCTGATACCCTGTTACTTGGCATGAAAATAAGTACTGTACTGATTTTGAGTGTGGGTTTTGTTTATTTAAATTGCTATTGTGGAGGTGCTTACCTAGTGTGTTGTTAGTTCTATATCCTACTTTGATTTGTTGTTTTCTGAAAATATTAGTGATTTTGTACGAATTTTCATTCACGTAATTGAAACGTGCGAACTTGCTTACCTCGCTGGTTGGTCTTGTCCGATGTCTTTGCATTATTTGATCTATCTTAATAGGTGGAAAATTGTTTTTCTTAACTATTTGTTCTATTGTTCCAATCTCTTTGCTGTAATTTTCTCACGTCATGGGTATACTTATGGCCCTGTGGATCATCGAATTGAAGCCTGCTAATTTATGTGTGCTTGGATGGTTGGAGCAATTATCAATAGTATGTGATGTATGAGTGGGCTTGCGAAAGGTCGAGTACGACAGGTTATTGTTTGATTGTTATATCAAGGTAGTTTGATTTGCTCTTTTTCCGACTCCTTAGTAAATTTGATCGAATGGTGTAAACTGTCGATGTCTTGTAAGACCGTATCTTCATTTGTTAAATCCGTGTCATATATGCATAGGACATCGTCCACGTAACTATTCCATTGTATAATCGCATTTGCCTTGTCTCTCAGATAATTATTTTCTATGCTGTTTATGAAAATGTTGGCTCCTAGACCGCTAAGAGGTGATCCCATAGCTAATCCATTGGTCCGTTCATATATTTTATTATTGAACTGAAAAACCTTCTGGTTGAATACGACTTTCAACAATTGTATTATTTCATCTGTTTCATTTGTCGAGTTACTCAATTTTAAGTTGTCTTTTATGTACTTTGATTGCTTCGTTTACTGGGATGTTAGTGTACATATTGGTTATATCGAATGACACTAACCTCATATTGGGTTTTATTTCTATTGAACCTAGTTAATTAACTAACTCAAATTACTAAAGGACAGGTTGGTCATCAACAACAAAAAATCAGTCAAAATCACAACGCAGTTAGTGAATAAACTAGGTTCAATAGAATTAAAACCCAATACGAGTCATTCCTGCTTAACTTGACCATGCGGCGTTGTCAGATGTCTTGACGGCATGTCATATCGGTGACAGTACCAACAAAATCCACCCCCAAAAACATGAGCAGCGATCATTTTAACAAACCAAGCCAAGGCGTTATGCATAAGAAACTAAATCAGGTTCACATACTTTAAAAAATTGATGAACAATTGTACAAAATTCAACTGCTACTTCTGGCATCCAGCCCAATGGAACAGCTTCACAGAAAACATACAAGACAAGCACATCGAGAAAGCATTAATCATTAACAAATTCACAAAGAAATTTGATACAATGGTCCGGCTAGCTCAAAACAGTTGCCAGCGTTTCGCCCCAGTGTACCAATGGGCTCTTCAGTTGGTTATGGTACACCTCATCAAGACGCGTGGCTAGTACATACTGTGAAGGCCGCTGCAAGGCACAAATGTTGCCACGAGCAGCGCCAATGTACTATGGAAGTCAAAACTTCCTTTCAAAAATAATGTTACCTTACCTAGCTAATCCATATTGGAAATATCTGTTCCCGTAGGAAACAGGATGTAAAATTGTCCGATTGAGCTATGTACATTAACAAATTCACAAAGAAATTTGATACAATGGTCCGGCTAGCTCAACAGTTGCCAGCGTTTCGCCCCAGTGTACCAATGGGCTCTTCAGTTGGTTATGGTACACCTCATCAAGACGCGTGGCTAGTACATACTGTGAAGGCCGCTGCAAGGCACAAATGTTGCCACGAGCAGCGCCAATGTACTATGGAAGTCAAAACTTCCTTTCAAAAATAATGTTACCTTACCTAGCTAATCCATATTGGAAATATCTGTTCCCGTAGGAAACAGGATGTAAAATTGTCCGATTGAGCTATGTACATTAACAAATTCACAAAGAAATTTGATACAATGGTCCGGCTAGCTCAAAACAGTTGCCAGCGTTTCGCCCCAGTGTACCAATGGGCTCTTCAGTTGGTTATGGTACACCTCATCAAGACGCGTGGCTAGTACATACTGTGAAGGCCGCTGCAAGGCACAAATGTTGCCACGAGCAGCGCCAATGTACTATGGAAGTCAAAACTTCCTTTCAAAAATAATGTTACCTTACCTAGCTAATCCATATTGGAAATATCTGTTCCCGTAGGAAACAGGATGTAAAATTGTCCGATTGAGCTATGTACATTAACAAATTCACAAAGAAATTTGATACAATGGTCCGGCTAGCTCAAAACAGTTGCCAGCGTTTCGCCCCAGTGTACCAATGGGCTCTTCAGTTGGTTATGGTACACCTCATCAAGACGCGTGGCTAGTACATACTGTGAAGGCCGCTGCAAGGCACAAATGTTGCCACGAGCAGCGCCAATGTACTATGGAAGTCAAAACTTCCTTTCAAAAATAATGTTACCTTACCTAGCTAATCCATATTGGAAATATCTGTTCCCGTAGGAAACAGGATGTAAAATTGTCCGATTGAGCTATGTACATTAACAAATTCACAAAGAAATTTGATACAATGGTCCGGCTAGCTCAAAACAGTTGCCAGCGTTTCGCCCCAGTGTACCAATGGGCTCTTCAGTTGGTTATGGTACACCTCACCAAGACGCGTGGCTAGTACATACTGTGAAGGCCGCTGCAAGGCACAAATGTTGCCACGAGCAGCGCCAATGTACTATGGAAGTCAAAACTTCCTTTCAAAAATAATGTTAGCTTACCTAGCTAATCCATATTGGAAATATCTGTTCCCGTAGGAAACAGGATGTAAAATTGTCCGATTGAGCTATGTACATTAACAAATTCACAAAGAAATTTGATACAATGGTCCGGCTAGCTCAAAACAGTTGCCAGCGTTTCGCCCCAGTGTACCAATGGGCTCTTCAGTTGGTTATGGTACACCTCACCAAGACGCGTGGCTAGTACATACTGTGAAGGCCGCTGCAAGGCACAAATGTTGCCACGAGCAGCGCCAATGTACTATGGAAGTCAAAACTTCCTTTCAAAAATAATGTTAGCTTACCTAGCTAATCCATATTGGAAATATCTGTTCCCGTAGGAAACAGGATGTAAAATTGTCCGATTGAGCTATGTACATTAACAAATTCACAAAGAAATTTGATACAATGGTCCGGCTAGCTCAACAGTTGCCAGGGTTTCTTTGTGAATTTGTTAATGTACATAGCTCAATCGGACAATTTTACATCCTGTTTCCTACGGGAACAGATATTTCCAAAGCATTAATCGTCGGCAAACTAGGAGACATGAGAATTAATTCTACTTGGACAGCAGAAGGAACAACACCGAACATTACGTTTTCCACACAGGAAATGAATTTGTTAGACAATGGGGGAAAAACACTTACACGTACTCATGCGTGGACATGCATAAAAGGTTGCCTCATAAGCCTATATTTAATAAGATGAAAATAGGCTGTTGATAGGGAAATTGGTTGCTTTCTGTGATGATTCCTGTCCAGACATGATGTTTTGTTAACATATTTTAATTTCTTTTTAATGTTGGTATGCTGTGCTAAAGTGAAGCAATTTTTTTCAGAGGGGAATCTCCTCCGACGAGTGGCTCCTCCATGGACCTGCACCGGCTGACGAGCTCAAGGTCTGCACATGTGCCCAGCCGCACTCGCAAGATGGTTCCTAACACGGTGAGCTCATTTGGCAAACACACAATCAGTCTTTGATGCTTGGTGGCTTTGGTGGCGTAGTTGGTAGCATGCTGAGCTTCTATGTCCAAGATAGCGGGTTCAAACCCGGCCGAAGTTGTCGGATTTTTTTAAGAGCATTAAAATCCCACGGAATGCCTTCCTTCGTAGGGGGAGTAAAGCTGGCGAGCCCATGTCATAGATGTCATCGTCATCATCTTGTACAGTTTCCAGCCCTGGGCTGGGTCTGTTTGGAACATAAGCCTCGCCACAGTCCTTTCTTCCCACCACCTCTGCGCTGTCACTCTAGTCCAGTCATCGCCTCTCCTCTTGACACATTCCTCCACTCCTTTCAGCCATCTATCTCTTGGTCTTCCCCTTGGTCATTTCTTCTGCATCTGCATCTCATGTATCCTCTTGGGAATCTTCTTCTCTTCCATTCTCTACGTGTCCATACCACCTCAGTCTTGATGTCTCAATCCTACCCAGCAATGGCTCCTCTTTCACTATTTCCCTGACCTTTTCATTCCTCACCCTGTCTCTTCTTGTTACTCCGATCCTACTTCGTAGGAACTTCATTTCACTTGCCTGTATTCTGCTTATGTCTCTTTTCTTCATTATCCACGTTTCTGATGCATAGGACAGTATCGGGATATAGTAGCTTCTGTATAACACTTCCTTGCTTTTTTGTGGGACATCTTTATTCCACACTAAGCTCCTAATGCTTCTGCCTGTCTGCCACGTTCCGTAATCTCTTTGTCATTTCTCCCATTTTTCTCCACTATACTTCCCAAGTACTTGAGACTTTCCACCTTCTTCTGCTGTCCACCTCCAAGTGTTATCCCACTCATTGGTCTGTCCCTTTTCCTGGTCTTTAACAGGATCTCACATTTACTGATGTTGAACTTCCATCCGTACTCTCCCACTGTTTCTTCCCAAGCCTTCAGTTGCTCCTGAATTTCCTCCTCCTTGTTTCCCCAGACCATGAGATCATCTGCAAACACCATTGCTTTCATCTTATCTTCTCCTATCTTTCCTGCTACCCGTGTCATTACCTCGTCCATAACCACAATAAAGAGAAGGGGTGACAGCGCACTACCCTGTTTCAGGCCACTCATTTGTCTGAACCAGTCTGTTCTTTCCCCTCCAACTTTCACACAACTCACACTTCCAAAATACATCTCCTTCGCTCTGCCTACAGTCCCTTTTTCCACTCCCATGTTTTCCATTGCTTTCCAAACCTTCTCCCTACACACACTATCATAGGCCTTTTCGATGTCCAGGAAGGCCATCAGCAGATCCTCTCCAAATTCGTAGTGGTGTTCCTGGAGCTGTCTCACTGAAAATATGAGATCCACTGTTGATCTCCCAGGTCTGAATCCATACTGCTCCTCTCTCAATTCTCTCTCCACTTTGGCTCGTATTCTACTTTCTTTTCATATCTCTTGGCACAGTGTGGTATGAGTGTGACTCCCCTGTAATTTCTGCACTCCTCATACACTCGTAGATGTATGACATTAAAAGAACCTTCCACTAACCACAATTGGTGAGGCTAAATTATAGGTTAGATTTGACTAACGCTCTTAGGTTGGAACGTTCGTTTCCAGGAGCCGACTGTGTGGCATCTAGTAACCAAGTTCAGGACTAGTTTTCATTGACGGTGGCGCTTGGTAGCAAAAGTAGGAACTACTTGAAAATTGAATATCTGCAGTCCTTACTTGAATTAAAAACAGACAACACACACTAATACAGTCATCACAATATTCTACACACACCCAAAGTACACGGGCCACATGACCGTGTTGTCGCAGCCCCTTAACTTTGTTGCAGTCAGAATAACAGCTAGTTCTGGTTTCAGATCTCGGAGGAAGCGGACGATTCCAGTGGAGTTCGTAAGCCTCTGGTGACAACTCAGTTTGTGGAGTGGAGTTGTAGATATTTTGCCCAGCCAGTGATGAAGTTCCAGGAGGCGAGTGACGTGGAGAGCAGCCTCTTCTACGACAGGGAGTGGAGGTGAGCTATGGACAACTTGGGTTTTGGTTCCCAGTTCATGAAACAATATCACTTTGGCTTTGGGTGGATGTGTGTGAATGTTTTTTAAGCTGTATGATTAAAGAGCAAACTCATATGGCTGATATAAGATTCAAGTATTCTTCCACAACGCTAGCAACTCCTTCGTTGATGTGTTCCTTCTCTCAATAGACTGCTGGTTATCTTCAAGTTTTGTGAGCTAGGTGTTCCTTGGTGGTGGTGTCTGTATTCAGCCATTCTTCTAACAAATGTAACATGTAGACATTTCTTCTTCTTCTGCTTTTACGGCCTCATTAGACCACTTCAGTCAATCATTTCTTGGTCCCCTTCTTCAGTAAGTTTCCTTTCCAAGTCGCCCAGTAGCTTTTCATTCGCTCAGATCTTCTCAGGCGTTCCTCATCTGTAAATACCCTTTTTATTGTATTACGTTTGTCTATTTTTTTGTTTTGTTTTGCAAGTCATCCAAAGTTATTTCTAATTCTTCCATATCTTCTCTAATTTCCTTAATCCATCCTACTTGTTGTTTCATATTCCAAAGTTTCACTACAATTTTTCTAGATAACCTGGTTTCTGGTGTCCTCATAATATGACCAAAAAAAAGAAATCCGTTTCTTCCGAATAGTAACAGTGATGGGCTCCAGTTCTCTGTATACCATTTCATTTGGTACTATCCGCCATTGTCCATCTTTCTGATATTTTTTATTTATGCATGTTCTAGCTATTCTTCTTTCTAATTTTAAAATTTTGTCGATTCTGTTTTTCTGAGTAACTTTAAAAAGAGTTTCGCTTCCATATGTCACCTCTGGTTGAACCACCGTCTTGTAATGTTTTAATTTTGTTGAGATTGATAGACATTTTTGTTTTATATGTAGACCATGTTAATTTTTGGGCTTTTATCATTTTATTAGTTCTTTCTTGCCATGCAGGTTTCTCATTCAAGTTGTAAGTTATAATTTCTCCTAAGTATTTAAATTGCTTCACTATTTTAACTTTCTTGTTATTTAATGTTATGTGATTGATTACAAGTGGATTTGCTACCATTATCTCTGTCTTTTCAAATGATATCTGAAGTCCAATTCTTTGTGCTATATTTTGTAGGCTTATTATTTGATTTCGGCTTCTTGAATATTATTAGCCAGTAATGCTAAGTCATCTGCGAATCCCAAGCAATTTAAGTCTATTTGTAACAATTTATTTTCAGGAATTGTGAATACTGTATATTTTAGTTTTCCTAATGTAAATATGTACAAATATGACTGATTCCATAATGTGTATAGTTCTTTAGATGCTCATCATCATTGTTGACCAACTCCAATTTCGTGATTGTGGTATACGAGCCTCCTCCATCTCTGTCAATCCACACTCCTCTCCTAATCTTGGCCACTCTCCCATACATCCTTCTTCTGTCCATTGTTTTCTAGGTCTCCTGGTCTCCTCCCTCCTACATCTCTTTAATACTCCCTTCTTGCAGTTTTATTGGCACTCATTCTCTTCTGTGGCCGAACCACTTCATTCTAGCCTTCTGGATCTTTTGTAGTAGAGTGTCTTCTATTCTCACTTCTTCTCTGATTTTTTCATTCCTGATTTTGTCTTTCCTGGTCTTCTGGATCATAATACGCAGGAACTTCATTTCTGCTGCTTGGAGCTTCGAGTTATCCTTCCTGGTTAGTGTGGTGTATGTGAGGATTGGTGTGTACAATGTCACCTTGGTTTTGAGTGGCACTTGTTTATCCCAGAGTAGTTGTCTTACTTGGTGATAAAAGTACATTGCTTTGCTGTTTTGTTTTGCTTTGTTATTTGTTTGTTTGAACCTAGATATAGCTCTAAAGTTTTAGAATAAATTTTGCCTTTGATAAAAACTAAGAAGGCTCCATCAAAGGGTCGAAATATGTTCTTTACTTATGTTTCATGAATTGTATTGACAGACGTATTATTGTAGGAATCTATAAACCAATACCTATCATGGTAAATGTTATTGCTTTTAATGGATTTGATGTCCCTTTTAACTTTGCTTGTAGTGATTTATCAAGTATTTTGTTATGCTGTAGGTACACCCGCAACTTCATGCTGCGTCAGGAAGCCAGAGATGAGGCCCGTCGCGTGGAGACTTGTCGCCTCGAAGCCCAAGTGTTCAACACTCGGTGTCCGAACCCCCCAACGGTGATGCAGTTCCACCCATACGACACTCACATTGCTGTGGCCTGTAAGGATTCCTTTGGGTAAGTACTGACCACACTGACGTTTCATTAACATTTTCAAAACAACTTGAAGAAAAAAACGTCACGCGATTCTGATGTTTTGAGTAAGGCTGGTTACACACCACTCTGTCATGTTGCACTGTCAAGCGTCTGGTCTCATTGAGACTGCTTAAGGAACTATCTTCTATAAAGCTAAAGAACTTAAGCCAGTGGTTTGGACTGAACACAGTGTTGTTGCTATGGACAAACAGCAGATCATTTATGAGGAAACTCATCATCATGAACCGGCTCCAGTTTCCCGGGTGCGGTGAATGAGCGCTCTCCATTTAGTTCTCTCCAAGAATGTTTCCTCCTCCATGTTGTTGTTTGAGTCTTCAGCCTTTTGACTGGTTTGATGCAGCCCTCCATGCCTCCCTGTCCTGAGCTAATCGTTTCATCTTTACATAGCTACCACACCCTACATCTGAGGCAATCTGTTTAACATACTCTAACCTTGGTCTACCCCTACAGTTCTTGTCCTCGACCCTTCCTTCCATAACTAAGCTTGCTATTCCTGGGTGTCTTAGTATGTGTCCTACCAACCTATCTCTTCTCTTCATTAGCAGTCGCCAGAAACATCTCTCTTCTTTCACTCGTCTTAATACCTCTTCGTTTGTAACCCTATCTACCCACCGGATCTTCATCATTCTCCTGTAACACCACATTTCAAACGCTTCAATTCTCCTCTTTTTTGCTGCACCAATAGTCCAAGTTTCACTTCCATAGAGTGCGACGCTCCAGAAAAAGGTTTTCAAAAAAGTCTTCCTAATACCTAAATCTATATTCGATGTCAACAGATTCCTTTTCTGTAGAAATGCTTTCCTTGCTTGAGCCAACCTACTTTTTATATCCTCTTTACTTTGTCCATCACTGGTTACTTTGCTTCCTAAGTAACAGAAGTCTCCTACTTTAGCTTTTCCCCTGCCAATTTGATGTCCATAGAGGTTCCTGATTTATTGCGACTGCATTCCAATATTTTTGTTTTACATTTATTAATTTTCATCATGAATTCTTTTCTCAAGACGGAGGCCATACCATTCAAAAACTCATTCAAATCCTCAGGCGTGTCGGCCAAATCTCAGAGTTGAAATTATTTCTCCTTGAACCTTCACTCCCACTTTAAATTTCTCTCTAATTTCCTTCATTGCTTGTTCAATGTAAAGATTGAAAAGTATGGGTGATAAGTTGCAGCCTTGCCTCACCCCTTTCTGAATACCAGCTTCTCTCTCATGTCCATCAGCTCGAATGACTGCTCCATAATTTGCTGTAAATCCAGACCTCTCCCTGCAAGATCATTTCTAACCTGGTCGGTCCATCTCTTCCTTGGTCGACCTCTTGGTCTCTTGCCTTCCAGTTCTTTCTCAAACCACACTCTAGCTGTTCTTTGTGTGTCCATTCTTTTGAGATGACCGAACCATTTCAGCCTGGCTTCAACATAGATCTTGGTTCGGCCACTGTCTTGGCAAACCAGTTTTGTGTTTCCCTGTTTGTTTTCACTCTGTGTGGTTGTACATATCTTTATTATTTGTCTTCATTGTATTTATTCATTGTCAAGTTTGTTTTGTTTATGTTGGTTATTTGTCATGATTCATTTGTTTTGATTACATGTTGTATTCCCACTGCCGGTGTTTCCAGTGGGATATTTTTGCTTAGAAGATATTTTGGTATTCTAAGTTGGCCACTTTGATTCTTCTTCTTTCTCTTTGTATTCTCTTTGACTTGTCTTTGAACTCTCTGCTGTGATTGGCTGCTTTCTGCCTATCAGAGGCCTCCTTGCTGTTTGTAGCGACCAATCACGTTTTTCTTCTTCGTCTTTAAGCTTGTAGCCATGACAGAATGTTGTGCTTTGATACTGGTTGTGATCTATCGAGGAATATCCAGTTAATCACTTCTGTAATTGGTGCTATCTTCGTAGTAACCATGCTTAGTGATCATATCCTGCACATGATTCATATTTTTGTTAGGGCAGTGACATTTTGGTGATTTTCGGTCTCATCAGACCATGCTTGTTGTTATCGCTACGCGCCATGTTGACGAATCCTTCAATCCGCGGCGTCGGATAGTTTGTTGTAACATGTTTAATTCTGATCTTCACCTATTGCCTAACAATTTGTCATCACGCGTATGAATATAATTTTGTTTCGTGTGATAAGTAATTCATCATTTGTCTTGAAGCATGTGCTACAAGGCCATGCACTATCTTCCTGCACCATCACTGAAATGGAGGTTGACACTGGGCTCAACTACTTTACTATTGTGACAATACCGTGCGATTGGCATATCCCGGTATTTGTATGACAGCAACTACTTTGATTTCCTGCGTTTCACACATAATTTGTTTTATTAACAATTCATTTTTGGGCTTACGGTATCGGCGCATCACTGTAAGTCAGTCCTGGTTCGACGACACATTCTCGTTCCATGCGACCTGTTTTCATTATTTGTTGCAACTCCACTTGCGTTGCATGTTTAAACTATACCATTCTTTGGAACCGCCTTGTATAGCATGCCGTTCCTTGATGTATTGATCTGCAGCTACGTTCAAGACAATTTATGTGTTTTAGGCTCAAGCCTTACGTGTGTTAATTCCATGCGAGTGTTTCTTCAATTGTGTAAATTTGTGCCAGTGTTTCTCATATATTTGTGTGCCACCTTTGAATATTATTTTATGTGCCACCTATTTGATAATATATCTTATTATTAGTAATTGTTTGTGTTGTGCCCTTTATGCCTTCCTGGACCTCCTTACTTGGTGACAATGATATTGTCTGGTCCTCCACATGTTTGCTAAATTGTTATGCGACCTTTTATAAAGTCAACCCTTTTTATCATTACATCTTTATCTAATGCTTTGGCCAACAAACCCTTATACATGTCCGCTATTACCAGAATACTCTTGGTGGGTTGTTGACTTCCCGCGTTGGCCAATACAGATCTCATTAAGAGATTGTTCTACGTGAAGAAGATGGCGTATCTTATCATTTTTTTATTTTGTCCCTCCTTGTCTTCTCAGGAAACTATTTATTTTAATTAAATTTTTTGTAATTTCAATGTAACAAATGGCTTCACAATGTGGGGATATCTTGTATAATATTACAGTTGTAGTAAGGATCCAGAGATGCTGGGAATTGACGTGTAATTGTAAGAATATTTATACGAGTGTATTGTTGGCATCACGCCGCCCCTACCGGTGTTGTGGTGAGGAATTGCAAAAATAGTTAAATTTTGAGCTGCTAACAAATTGCAGTCACAGAGGAGTAATTAGTGAAAAAATATTTCCTAGGACCTTAAATCAGTTACCATGCGTAACATTGTAGGCCACATCTGTTGCCTAAATATTAGGTCTCTGTATAAGTGCGATGTTGTCGGGGCATAACATTGAGGGTATCGGCTGCAATAAGTGTTGGTTCTTTCAAATTTTCTTTGATGTACTCCGATCATTTTCCTACAGCGCTATGCGTGAAAAGACGCAATTTTCTAACACCCAATGAGATGGGCAGCATCTTTTATTTCACTTATTCCTTTTTCTTACTATTTTTCCCTATTCGTTGGTAAATTACATGTGCCAGTAGTTAGCAATAGTTTCCATTTTCATTATAATCATTATCATTATGGGCAATTGATCTTGACGTTATGGCCATTATACTACTTTTCGCCACCACAAAATGTCTTCCTTGATTGTGATTTTTTTCTATTAGTTTGTAAATTTGATGTGCAGTTCAGTAGCAATTTTCATTAGCATCCTCAAAATATAAATATAATTGATCACTAAGAGTGTTATCTGAACTTGAGGAGACCAGGCGGAGCCAGCTACTACTGCTAGTACATTCATTATTCTGGGGAATAATAAGATATAAATAAAATACAGTAAGTTGAAAATCCAGGTGGACCTATGTTGAAGGTACAAAACATGGAAGTTGGCATAAATAAATGAGGCATTTCCTCACATCCTAAAAGATTAAAAATTTGATACTGAGCCCGAGAGAGCTCATGGCTCGGTGATATTTAATGGAAACAATAAGGAACATGTCATGCCATTGCAACCGAACACGCCCTGTAGCAGCGCAAAGCATGCAGGAAATATGGGAGATGTTTTGACTTTGGACACTCACCTGTATAAATAATTCTGAGCACCAACTAACACATTTTTGCAACTTAAAAGTCTCAGAACATTCCATTATGTAGATCTGCTTGAAGGAAACATTGAGAAGTTTACCGATTTTTTAGGTGAAGTAAAAGGTATTATCACCGCAGATTGGCGGCAGGAAATGGACCGTCAACGACTCCACTTTTGACCGGCACGAGGCAGAGACTCCGTAGCACAATGCTTTTTCTGTTCCACAGCCGACCAACGCTGACGTGATTATTCTGTTGTACAGCCATCTATGGTAGACGTGCTTGTGAATTGTCCGTCCTGTGAGACGAAGAAAGTCTTAGAAGTCCACCTACTGGTGAAGAATATTTTATTAAGTGCTTCCGACAAGTGAACAGTATTTTTGAGCACAAATGTGTGCAGTGCTTCGCTACAACTTTCTATGAAAGCCAGGTAACATTTTGTCCACGAGGCGATAACCATAATTTGTCACACACGAGGTGTACTGATAATATCTGTGAACATCTATAACAAGCCGCAGTGTTAATGAGAATCAATTATCTGAATTGTAATCAGTAACAAATGATCTACATGCACGTGCCAGATGCGCGATTTTTCATGCATTTTTGGTGATTATTCTTACATTTGTAACACCATATTTCGAATCTGTGATAGCCGACATTGAGTGTCGAGTAGATTCAGTGAAGCAGACAGTGCAAAGGCCAATTTATCGAGAGTTTGCAAATAAAGCCAGTGTTTTATCATACAAAACTGTGCTAAGATTAAATTCTGTGGAAATCACATGTGAGATCAGTGAAATGTATAACCACGTTGACCTCGCGTACACCATGCTCTCTCTGCTGACCACAGTCAGTAGTATCGAGTGAACACCTATAATGTGAGAAATATTCTACGAGGAGACAACTACACCATGGCAGGAGGATTATTCATCTATTCTCTGGGAATGGGAACCCAGGAGACCTTCAACCCAGCATTTGTCCATGAGACCGAGATCTTTGCTCGACAAGCCACGTGTAAGAAAAGGAAATGGGATGGTATGAGCTTGATGCCCAAGCTATTACATGGAACCTTGACCAACCATCCAAGACTCTGTTATACCATGATATGTGTGGATATGCCATAATGGTGAATACTATGTGAGTTTGTACTTTATATCATTGTTCGGGTTGAGCTGTGGTGGAGTAATAATGTAGAGTAGTTTAACCGAACTTGTGACATCCAGTCAGGTAGGGCTGTAGATAGTATAATCTATTTCTCTTTCAGAAGTTAGACACCTATTGTAACGTGTTTTTCGAGGGGTTTTATGCAACTGGCATAAGTCAGTAGGAAGCCATTCTATATTTATTTACGCGGCAAATTGTTCAGCCAAGAGAATTTTTCATGTTAATTTATTATTATTATTATTATTAATTTATTATAATTATTATTTAGGTATTTTCGGAGCATTTTATAAAAATTATTAGCATTCAGATAGGTTTTCTATGTCTTAGAAAACGCTATCAAGCAAATTATTACGAACGACGATATCATAGAAAATTATCTGATTACGGAATTTTACGGAGTTTTTGTCAGTTAGGGTATATCGAGAGACGTGACTCACTGGGATTTCAAGTACACGCTGAATCTTGTCGAGGAGCATGACGCAATCTTGGGTCGCAAGGTCTAGAAGAGGCGAATTGTTGAAACGGAACCCTGTCGCCGAGTGTAATGACCCGGAGGAGGAGAAGATCGCGTGGTGGTTCAGCCAATCAGCGGAGACGACGTAAGCTAGTTGGGACTGAAGAGTGGGGGAGCCGACAGGTGAATATATCGTTCGACGCGCCGTGAGACGAGGACAATCTGTATAGTACTTGACGAGTATGGATGCGCGTGCGAGTGGCTCCGATGTTCGGTGGAGTTAAGGACTATCTGTGAAATACTTGAGGAGTATGGATGTGCGTGCGTGTCGCTCCGATGTTCAGTGGAGGTAGTGACTATCTGTGAAATACTTGAGGAGTATGGATGCGCGTGCGTGTCGCTCCGATGTTCGGTGGAGTTAAGGACTATCTGTGTAGAACTTGCGGTGTACGGTCGCAAGTGCGTGTCGCTCCGATGTTCAGTGGAGTTAGCGACGAACTTTTGTAAAACGTAACCAGTGCGGTTTTACACGAGTTTGGGTCCGAGGTACGGACCATAGAATTATATAATCTACCAGGATATCATCAAATTTCGACGGAGATGACGACGTCCAGGAGACTGTGGGAAGCACACAGCATCGTCAAGAACGAGGGAAATGCTTTGGCAATTTCCAGGGGTAAGCGCTAATGACGCAGAAATACGCAATCTCTCATTTTTCTTTGTTTTATATTTCATAATTCAGTAACTTCATAGCTTGGAAATAAGAGTAAAATCAATTTATCAGACTCCGTTTTCACGTAATTTTCTATCGGTAATATTCAAATCACAACGCTCCAATTTAAATGTTAAACTTATTATTATTAATTTTGCTATACTTGTTTTATATAATAAATTCATTTCTTTTACAATGCAATCTTTGCTTTCAGTAGATAGCATTAGATATAGACCAATTCCTTCTCCTGATACAATTGTTTGTTGGGTTAATGATCAAATCATACCACGATCTGAGTGAATAGAGTCTTGAATGTGTTCTCCCAGAGCTAGACGTTGTTAAATACAAATTTAGATTTCAACATTGCATTGAGGTCTTGGCGCCCATTAAAACAACATAGCTTAGGCAAAGGTAAACAGTTACATTTCTCTCCCAACAGTGTGGGCTAGCGAAACCATTACATTTGTCACCCAACAGTAGGGGCAGCGAAACCGTTACATTTGTCGCTACCAACATGGGGCACTAACAAAGAAGCTGCTACATTGTACGCTCAACGTGGAGCAAAGTAAATACCGTTTCACTTGTCATCCCAGCCTAAGCAAGACTGCTACATTTGTCGCCGACAACTTGGGGCTGAAAACCTAATAACATTTGTGGAAGGAGAAGGGTATATATTTCTGTGCCTGTATTTTGGGGGTTATTTGTCTGTATCAGTGTATATCATTATGGGGGATGAGAAAGAAAGACAGATGAGGTTACGTAGTGGTCATCAACGGGAGAATGATGATACGAGCAGTATGTCGAGTGATGGTAGTACCGGGGTAGCGGAGGTAAATCCCGATACTGAAACAGGGAGTGTAGGGGGTCAACCAGAATTAAAAACTTTACTTCTCGAGTTCATGTATCAGAACAAAGTTAGTAGTGATGCCTTAAATGCAAAATTAGAACAAAACAGTAGGGAAAATAAAGAAAGTACAGATGCCTTAAATGCTAAATTAGAACAAAACAACGCAAAACTGGAACAAAACAACGCTAAATTAGAACAAAACAGTAAGGAAAATAGAGAGAGTACTGAAACTTTAAATGCTAAATTAGAACAAAACAGTAGGGAAATGAGTGACAAATTCGAACTGATTAGAGGCGAGATCAGGGGGGTGATGGAAGAAAAGGCTAAAGAGATTATTGCAGATGTAGACAGAAAATTAGGAAAAGTACAGGAGGAGTTGGAAATTAGAATCAGTACACAGGCTGAAAATTTAAAAGAACTAGTGCAACTGGAAACACAGCAGGTCAAAAAGCAATTGGGGGGAGAAATTGACAAAATTCAGGTAGCTACTAAAGAGGTTAAGGAACAGCTGGGGGGTAGAATTGAGAAAGTCCACTCGCAAATAGTTGCAGAAGTAAATGATTTAAGAGAGAGTAATAGAGAGAGCATTAGCAAGATTGAGGAGAAACAAGCAAAGCTATATGATAAAGTAGAAGAATCAGAAGGAAACATTAAATTAACAGTAAACAGTATTGAGAGGAAGGCTGAGGAGAAAATCGCAGAATTAGAATTAAAATTAAAAGCTAGGATCAGGCAAGAAAATAGTCAGAATAGGCCAGTTTTTGTGAATAGCACACACAGGGAGGTAGAACTGGGTAAGTTCAGCAATCGACAGGGGTGCCCAATGGAGTTCATGAACACTATAGAAAATAAATTGGGGGAGAGGTTGGAAAATGGTAGTATTGAGTGGTGCCAGGTAGTTGAAATTTTAGAACAAGTGTTTGTGGGGGAAACGAGGAATTGGTTTGCTGTCTACAGAGACAAGTTTACTGATATCAATGATTTTAAAATGAAATTCTGTGAAAAGTTCTGGAATGAGGTTATTCAGTCGCAGCATCGTGAGGGAGTAGTGTGTGGTAAATATAACCCTAAAGGAAGCTCCACCATGACCGAATACTTTTTAGGGCAGGTATTAGTGTGTAAATATCTGGATGGCTTGAAGGAGGAAAGTGATGTGGTAAGGTTGCTACTTAGGCACTTTCCCTATAGGATCAAGGAGGCTGCTTGTATCCAGAATGTAAAGACTATATCACAAGTAGAAAATTTGTTAAGCACATTTGATGCACTAGGGAGAGGGGGTTATGAGGACAATTTCAATAGGAACCAGGGTAATAATAATAATAGACCTAATGAAGCCAGGCATCAGGAAGTTCAAGGGAACGGTGGCGAAGGAGCCAACGCTCAAAATAGAAATAATAATAATCAGCTATATCAGAACAGAGGAAATGGCTATGGTAATCAGTATCAAGGGAGGAACAATGATTTCAGGGGAAATCAAGGGAGGAACAATGATTACAGGGGAAATCAAGGGAGAAACAATGATTTCAGGGGAAATCAAGGGAGAAATTATAATGACAATAATTACAACCAGAATAGGGGTCAAGGAAGAGGACAGCCTAGTGGTAGTAATATACAGCCAAACAATGACAACACAACTCAGAACAACCAGACCAGTGCAGTAGTAACTAGTACTACGGCCAGCTGTAGCGGTTCTTTAAACGCGAACCAGGCTGCGAAGTAAGGTCAGAATCTCAGTCTGTAGCATGCCCTGTCCATACAATTATACAGGAACCCTATGACCTAAATGTAAGAAATGAATTATTACATGAACTAAATGATGAAGGTATTATTCAGGAAGTGGTTAGTAAGAGCCCCATAGTTAAATTTAACGTGTCCGAGGCGTACACAGATGTTTTAATTGATAGTGGTTGTATGAAGAGTTGCATAAGTAGTGCATTTTATGATAAAATGAAAGGAACTGGAGTAAATTTTGAGGAGATGCCAATTAAAAGCACTTTTGTTATCACAGCTGTTGGGAAGAGGTCTAAAGTAATTTCTAAGCAAGTTTTAGTAGACATTAAAATTAATAATCATGTAGAGAAGCAGATTTGCCTTGTAATTCCAAATTTAGTATTCAGTGTTATCTTGGGTTCAGAGTGGCTAAGTAGAGTGTCTGGTAACTTATGTTATGATGTAGGGAGTTTGAAATTTAAATGGGGAGATTCTGAAGTAGAAGTAGCGTTCAATGACCATATTCAGAGAAGTAGTATTGTAGGTGTGATTTGTACTTTAAATGAGATATCGCCAGCCGTAGAGCGGGGTTCTCCATGTTTTGTGGGCAGTGTGATTACGAACGGAAGTCTAGAGGACTCGTTACGTGAGGCTGCATTTCAGGGAAATATAGAGGTGGAACAATGTGTTCGGCTCTATGATGTGTTATGGTGTAATAGGAGAGTTTTTGAGGATCGCATTGGTATGGCCAATTGCTATACACATTCATTGAACGTTATTGATAGGTCAGTATTCACAGGACATAGATATCCTGTACCTTTCGCTTATCAGAGTGCAGTTGAGGCACAAATTAACCAGATGCTTGAAGATGGGATTATTGAGCACTCGAACAGTCCATATGTTAATTCTTTGATAACGGTACCCAAGACCGACGGCACTGTTCGTATTTGTTTAGACGCTCGTTTGGTTAACAGTAGAATTAGTTCAGATCAGCTGAAATCTATGTCAATAGAGGAATTAATGCAAACATTTGAGGGGAAGAAGTATTTCACTTGTGTAGATTTGAGTTCCAGTTTTTGGCAAGTGCCACTTATGTACGAAGATAGACCATTTACAGCTTTTAGTCATAAATATAACCTTTATCAATTTTGTAGAACACCTTATGGGTTAAAGAGTAGTTCAGCAGCTTTAATTAGGGCTTTAAACATCGCATTAGGGGATGACACAGGAGAGTTTGTAACCATTTACATTGATGATATGGTAATTAGTTCACGCAGTTTTGAGGAGCATCTATGTCATTTAAATATAGTTTTTCAGAAGTTAGATCAGGCAGGGTTCACTTTGAAGCTGTCTAAGTCGTCATTCTGTCAGTCTGAAGTGACATTTTTAGGTCATAGAGTGTCGAGTAGAGGTGTGACACCATAGGAAGGTAGGGTTAGCATGTGTGGACAGTAGCAACAGGGCATCGTTACAGACACTGAGAAATATGCTAGTGGAGCAACGTGAGGACGTTCATTTAAGGGAGCCACTTGCAAGGTTGGAAGCAGGTGACGCAGAAACATTTATAGTTTCCAAACGTATTGGGAAAACAGCATATGTGCTGGAGAATAGTGAGGGAAACAGATTATACGGAACGTATAATATACATAGTCTACGAAAATATGTGTCATAAAGTGAGTGTGTTTAGCTGGCGAGCCAGCCTATCAAATGAGTAAGTGTGGTGTCTGGTGCGTGGAAGATCTGGTCTTAAGGCAGGCGTATCAGAAGTCACACAGGGGGGTAGTATGTAAGTAAATGAGAGTTTTTAAGGTACAGGGAAATATGACGGGATTGTCGGATGCTGTTGAGCACTAAATTGTCTCGATGCACCAAGGCCATTTTGGCAGCGCTGATGGGTTCCCATTTATCTCCAAGAGATGGGGGAGCGCTTGAATAGGGCTTGTTAGCTTAAGGCGTCCACGAGATAAAAGATGGGCCATCAGAATGCGAGACAGTCCTTCATGAAACTCATACATATCAGCACACGTGATTTCTGTTTACGGCCTCGCCATGTAAGATTTGTAAGTGTGTAATTTAAGATAATTTGTACAATGGTATTATTTGTGTGAGGAGAAATGGTCTGTGTTGAGAACTAGTATTAAGTAGAATATGGTGTACAGGAACTTAACAAGACAGGGCGATTACGGCACAGAAATATTTGGTGTTATATGTAATGCGCATTTACTGTTTTTTTTTTCAGAAGTCAATATTAATTTAATCTACTTTAAAGAGAGATTAAGTATTATGGTCACGAGGCGCTGCCACAATAGTGTGATCGTGTGCTCAGTGATAAGTGGAATTAAATGTCACCATAAGGAGGGGACCTCCAGTGAAATTAGGAAGTTCTATGGTGATATAAATATATCAGAACACCTTAAATGCGTGTGATATGACATCATAAATACATAGTGCTCACACATTAATTATGTCTATTTCTCCAACATAGAGAAATTTGAGAGGCGGAAATATCCGTGGAACACTATTCCATATGTAAAACATGGGACTGGTTGCAAAGTGCAATCCATAGTGACAACAAACTTTGACGCAAAGTGCGTGATAAAAAAATATGAGTGTATATATCTGTAATTTAGGGTGATTTCATTTATGTAATATGTATTTTGGATGGGGTTAATTAACGTGTCTGGGATAATCGGATAATGGACCGTCGTCACGGTAAATCATCCGATGATCCGAGGCGAATATGTAACGTGTTTTTCGAGGGGTTTTATGCAACTGGCATAAGTCAGTAGGAAGCCATTCTATATTTATTTACGCGGCAAATTGTTCAGCCAAGAGAATTTTTCATGTTAATTTATTATTATTATTATTAATTTATTATAATTATTATTTAGGTATTTTCGGAGCATTTTATAAAAATTATTAGCATTCAGATAGGTTTTCTATGTCTTAGAAAACGCTATCAAGCAAATTATTACGAACGACGATATCATAGAAAATTATCTGATTACGGAATTTTACGGAGTTTTTGTCAGTTAGGGTATATCGAGAGACGTGACTCACTGGGATTTCAAGTACACGCTGAATCTTGTCGAGGAGCATGACGCAATCTTGGGTCGCAAGGTCTAGAAGAGGCGAATTGTTGAAACGGAACCCTGTCGCCGAGTGTAATGACCCGGAGGAGGAGAAGATCGCGTGGTGGTTCAGCCAATCAGCGGAGACGACGTAAGCTAGTTGGGACTGAAGAGTGGGGGAGCCGACAGGTGAATATATCGTTCGACGCGCCGTGAGACGAGGACAATCTGTATAGTACTTGACGAGTATGGATGCGCGTGCGAGTGGCTCCGATGTTCGGTGGAGTTAAGGACTATCTGTGAAATACTTGAGGAGTATGGATGCGCGTGCGTGTCGCTCCGATGTTCAGTGGAGGTAGTGACTATCTGTGAAATACTTGAGGAGTATGGATGCGCGTGCGTGTCGCTCCGATGTTCGGTGGAGTTAAGGACTATCTGTGTAGAACTTGCGGTGTACGGTCGCAAGTGCGTGTCGCTCCGATGTTCAGTGGAGTTAGCGACGAACTTTTGTAAAACGTAACCAGTGCGGTTTTACGCGAGTTTGGGTCCGAGGTACGGACCATAGAATTATATAATCTACCAGGATATCATCAAATTTCGACGGAGATGACGACGTCCAGGAGACTGTGGGAAGCACACAGCATCGTCAAGAACGAGGGAAATGCTTTGGCAATTTCCAGGGGTAAGCGCTAATGACGCAGAAATACGCAATCTCTCATTTTTCTTTGTTTTATATTTCATAATTCAGTAACTTCATAGCTTGGAAATAAGAGTAAAATCAATTTATCAGACTCCGTTTTCACGTAATTTTCTATCGGTAATATTCAAATCACAACGCTCCAATTTAAATGTTAAACTTATTATTATTAATTTTGCTATACTTGTTTTATATAATAAATTCATTTCTTTTACAATGCAATCTTTGCTTTCAGTAGATAGCATTAGATATAGACCAATTCCTTCTCCTGATACAATTGTTTGTTGGGTTAATGATCAAATCATACCACGATCTGAGTGAATAGAGTCTTGAATGTGTTCTCCCAGAGCTAGACGTTGTTAAATACAAATTTAGATTTCAACATTGCATTGAGGTCTTGGCGCCCATTAAAACAACATAGCTTAGGCAAAGGTAAACAGTTACATTTCTCTCCCAACAGTGTGGGCTAGCGAAACCATTACATTTGTCACCCAACAGTAGGGGCAGCGAAGCCGTTACATTTGTCGCTACCAACATGGGGCACTAACAAAGAAGCTGCTACATTGTACGCTCAACGTGGAGCAAAGTAAATACCGTTTCACTTGTCATCCCAGCCTAAGCAAGACTGCTACACTATGTTGGTGCGTTGTGATGGTGATCGCAGGACGTTACGTCCTAATTACAGGGATAGGAAGGACCACAAGTTATTTGAACTTGCTTTGGCCAGCCCTTAACACGGGCCCGATTAGACTGAGTGATGGACAGCCACCTCTTTGTCACTCATTTGCTTTGTGAACCCCTGTCAGCGATTCTCCAATTCACGTCCCTGTACAATTTTATTTTTTTGGCTTTACCAGGGCCGTATCGGTTCATGACCGACAGAAGTCATGCTTTTTGTACAAGTTTAATTTATGCTTTATTGTGTGCTTTGAAGCCACATTAGTTGAAGTTTGAACTTATTTGGGAACTTCAATAACGATGCAACGCCAAGCATCGAACCCCAGATTGTCCTGTATCATTTTAGACATCCTGGCAGTTAGTAGGATTGTCGCCTGTTAAACTATTTTGTTTGTGTCAAGTGTTGAGACACGTTAAAGTTATCTGAATGCCCATGTGTACATATTGTAGGAGTGGAGTATCTTCAACGAATTCCCAAAGCCAACTATTCCGAGTGGGATATCTGTAAGATATGATCTTTGAAATTTTTTAACATTGCCTATAACTTTAAATGGTATTTTTATGTGGTAACTTAGCCACGCACCATTGGTTGCTACCTTGTATATTTTAGAAACCAGCGTAATCCACTAAAGACTTCTCTTAAATGTTTTAAACGCCTGTGGAGTGTAGAATCGCCAGACGCGATAAGGTTATAGCGTGCTGTGACACGCCAAGATTGAATGTGAACCATATTTGGATCCGCGCACTCGATGCGAGACCAACTGTTTGACTGTTAGACTGTGCGCGCATGCGCATGTACACATTTTGTGTGTGGAATGTATTGATCGATCCCCAGACCAAGGCATGTGAAGTATCTAATGCAAGCATATGTTTGATTACGTCACTGGACGTGAAATGTAACTTTTTAACGCTTTAGAAAGCGCATTGTTGAGCACTAGGAGTATGCTATTATGAGATCAGAAGCTATTGTCTGTAATATTAGGTATTTTTGTGACACTATTTTTGTAAGCTTCTACATTTGTAGAGCGCTTTTGCCGCTCTGTCGTACAGATTTAATCTGCGACCATTTATCCAGGATTTTACCTGAAGGACTGTTTAGGAGAGTTTCAGGCCCCTTGAGTGTTATTGTGAAAACCGAGTCTAGTAACTCGTGTTGCTATTGTGCCGGCCAGGTATGAGCTGATGTTGATGTTAGGTGATGATCTTTGTAGACTTCACTTTAGTGAAGCTTAGGTGTCCATTGAGAATGAGCCAGTATTCTATTAAACCTACGACAATAATAATAATGCTTCTAATAATCAAGAACTTATTATGTTAATTAAGACGACCATAATGATAGTAAGATTTCTGTGACTTGCAATTTTATGCGAACTGGCCTACTCTCTGGATTAATCACATTTCCACCGGGAAATGACATGTAGACTTTTCCTTACACATTCTTGAGACGACAGAGTCGCTGCGGACCATTAGTTCTCAACTACTGGCACTCGACCCTGATGTAATGTAAGTCATGATGTTGATCATGCATTTGCCGACCTAATCAAAGACTAGATGACCCAAGAATACAAAGAGTGTTCTTGCGTGTATGCAGACTGTTGAATAAGAAGTTTTATTTAGTGATTTATTTATGTGAATTTGTATGTTTACCTGATGTACCTCTTAGTAAGAGTGTTTTTTATTTTTATTTTTTTCCAACTGGTTGTCACATAGCTTTTGCTTTAATTGTTTGTTTGCTACGGTAGTAAGTCACCGTATACTTTGTTGTAATTGTCAGGATTTAGCTAGATTTTAACTTATTTAAAAATAAATAAGGGAGTGGTTCCATCATAAATTCTTTATTGATTATTGTTGTTAATTTAACTTCTTTCACAAGTAACCCTTTTCATCAGTGTAGGGTGTACTTTACATGCCACTGCCCTAGCTTGCCGCTTTTGCTTTTCTTGTAATTAGATCTTTCGCGGGGGTTTTTCCACTTACAATCAGTTTGGGATTTTCAACACTTTGATTTTTTTTTTATTTAGCTTGCGGGATTAGCCCGAAATAACCCCTCCGAACTAGGCTAGGTGTTTGTTAATTCTTTAATAAATTTTACCTGAGTTTACATAAGTCTGGATGTTATTATTTTTATAATCTTAAGTGTTTCTGCAGTGTACTTCTTGGGCTCAGCTTTATTCGACTCCATAATGGAATCCATTAGGTCCGTATTGACAAGAAATGTTATGCCACAATTCGAGGAAAAACTCCGTCAATCAAAAATAATAAAATAAAAGGTATTGATTGACGGAGTTTTTCCTCGAATTGTGGCATAACCGTACATCTTGGGTCCTTTCACCGCATTCTCCGTGTCTGCCCGATCGCCCCGGGAAGCTGCGTCTTCGTGCGTATTCACGTATAGGAAGTACATCCAGTCCTGTTTGGCTTATGTGTCTTGACGGTGAGTCGCAACCCAAACAACTCGTCTGACGGGCTCAATACCAAGGAATGGATACCCCCCAATATCCCTAGAAAAATCTTCAATCTCCAAAACGCCCGGTGGGGGCTCAGAACACCATAAGTATACCAGTTTTTTGTTTTTTATTTTTTTTTATTTTTTTTTTAACTTCTTTGGAAACATGTTTCCCAAAGCAATGAAGGATAGTTTTTGTGGACTTGAATGTTTCCTGAAAGTCCAAATTAATGTTTATGTTAAACTCCAAGGAAATGTTGACAGAAGATATCGAGTTATTATGGTGCCAACATTCGAAGATTAGTGAAATGTAATGAAGGTACGTATAAAATGACACAGCTCTCTTGCAAGCTCCTTAGAAACTCAAAATTTGGTACCATCAAAACTCAGCGTAACAATTTCTGGTGTTCAGGCACAATGTTTGGGGCGTTGATGAGTTGTGTAAAAGGGTCCAAAATGTCTATGCAGTAGCTGTTACATTGTGTTAGTGTTAGAGCAAGAGAGCTTCTGATTTTACGCTATCTTCACTGAACCAGTTCAAGATGCACCAACTTCCAAATACCGTATTTACTCGAATACGACCCGCCCCCGAATAAGACCCGCACCCTGATTTTGAAGAACAAAATTAAAAAAAAAAATATATATATATATATATACTCAAAATTATGTACAATCGTAACTAAATAAACAGAATAGCATTTATCCAAAATAGTTTCCAACAGTTTTGAAGTCGTCCTAAAATAACACACATCAAACGATTAAAAATACAAATAAAAGTACACAAACACTTCATTCATCGTCATCAGAAGTACCAACTTCGGAACTTTTATCACCATCCCACTAAATGTCATCATTGACATCCATAGCATTCGAAATACTACATTTCTTGAAGCTCTTCCGTATGAGATCTCCCTAGATACGATTCCATGCCGTCAAAATGCACGAACATAGCAGCTGAACTTCCGGGCGGCATATTTCTTAAACCTCCTGGACTCGGGCGCTGAATACGACCAGTTGGAGTCAGTGTGTGCTTATCGGCCGCCATCTGCTCCGTATACAGCTGTTTCAAGGCTGCTTTGAATGGACGGTTCACGCAGACATCCAGTGGTTGTAGCATAGACATCATCCCGCTCAATCATGAATACATGACTCGTCAATATCACATTTCCTACCGGGCACGATTTCCAATAACTTCAGCTTCCCTCACAACTTTCAGCTTCTCACTCACATTAAACGACCGCAAACGCTTCGTACAACTCATGTTTACACTCGGAAAACGTGCGCGACACGTGCGCGAGACTGTATGACGCCGCCTGCTTACGGTAAAACAAAGTGATAGCCGGAAGAAGGCTAGCACCATCTAGCGGATACTCGCAACACCCGATATCGCGCGTGGCTGGCAATTTAAATCTTTAAAATCAGGATGACTCAAATAAGACCCGCACCCCAATTTTTCACGTCCGATTTTGTTTAAAAATGTGCGGGTGGTATTCGAGTATATACGGTACATGTATTTGTTAGAGAAATACTTGATCGCTAAATTAGCACTCAAAGAATTTATGAATAAGGAACGTTTATGTAAATGAAAATTGTAAGGATATCCATTTTGTTTTATGAATGCACTAGTTTTAAGAATTAGATATAAGCAATTTGGCTGATGAAAGGTTGAGACATGTACCAGTGATTGTAGATGTTCTTTTGTATTGATAGGCATAGTATTTTAAAGGTTATCTATTATTAATCAATGCGGCAAGTATCAAACATTTCTTTACATGGTAAATGTTGTTGTTGCTTTTTATAGAGAAAAAAGGTCATCAACAGAACTTAACACACTACAGAATATTGTGAAGCTACTATTCAGGTCATATTTGTTTAGCTGAACATGAATTTTAATTTAATAAACAATTTTTCAAATCAATTTTGAAACGTGACTTAATTCCTTTAGTGCCAAGCCATTTCCTGAAATACTTGCCAAGAATGCCAAGCCATTTTCAATGGTCATGCAGACTATTCCAAAAAAAAACATAAATACCACATTTCCAACGATAGAATCATTATTTTTGCTTTGCATTATAACCAACACCTCATTCTTTCATACATTATGTTCATAAAAGTAAATACGGCATCTAAACCTTTTTAATTGACGTTATTCTGATAATTGTTCAATTCTTCAATTTTTGTTTGTAAAAAAAATCAGTTTTGAGCCTAAATTAGGGACACCTAAGAGTCATTCGAAGAAACACTACGTTTCCAGCTGTATAAAGTTCTTAGATACATCTGTAGGCAGAAAACTTCAACAAGAAGAAAACAACTGTACCGCAATTTTGGCGGGAACGCGCGTGATTGGGGGAGCGCAAATTGAGGGCGTGAATACAAACTCAAAACTATCGCGTAACTGACTTCGAAGAAAGAAAGTAAACACCGCACAGGCAAGTTTGAAACCTCACCGTTCCAACAGTATGAAATAATCACGGACATTTGCCTGAAGAAGTTTACAAATATAAGATAAACAGCGCGCCGATTGAATCGGCTCTGGCACTTTTGGCGCGAGCAGCAAGAGCCAATCTGATCAGCGCATGGCACTGACAGGGTTATGCTCTGTGGTCAGTTTAGTACAGCATAAGGCCATCCGGAATGAGTATTTTACATGATATTTAATGTAAAATGGATTTGTAACATAAAAACCACCTTACTTCTGTGCAAATGTAATTTACAATACCATGGAAGCACGCAGGAATATTGCAGTGTGGCCAACATTAAATATGGAATACTGTACTAAAGGCAGCAAGTCAATGACTTAATGCTTTTCTCCTCCAATCACACTACATGTAGCAGTGGTTTTCGGCATAAAGAGAAGGCTGGCTGACTTCTTTCTGAGGCCGTTTGAAGGCCCTTAGGTCAATACTCCAGAATTCTAAATGTTTAACGAATGGCTAATTTTGACTTAATACTTTTCAGCTTCAACTAATTCAATTGTTCTATTTTTAATGTGTTCTCTTTTTTAATTTTAATGTGTTCTTTATTGTTGAAATAATTCCACAAAATGTATGCTCACAATTAGCTGAAGGAAAGCCTGTTGTGGCTTGAAACGTGGTGAATTCACAAGATAGATAAGGAAGTGGATACGGATTCCATAATAATAAACATGGTTAATTTCATGTCTGTTTCAGCATTTGGGACTGGTTCTCAGGAAATAAGTTGAGCTTCTGCTTCAACCGAGCATCGAAGGGTTCCCGGATCACCTCATTACAATTCGTCAACAGTCACGACACCTCGTTGTTGATGGTCGCTTCTGACGATGGTTCCATCAGACTGTGGAGCAACTACGCGCTGCAGCAAGGAAAGGAGCCCTCTCTCGTCACAGCCTGGCTTGCTCTGTCGGACGTACAGCAGATGGGTCGGTCCAATAGTGGTAGGTCTAATGCAGGCGGAAGGATAGATGACACATCATCAGCTCACCAGAAACTAGCTCTCTTCAATGTCTTCAGTCCAGGATGGATTCCCAGCTTCTCTACAACCTCTCAGTTGATCTAGCCATCTTTATATAGGCCTTCTCGAATAACTTTCTTTTGGTAGTGCATTGGTAGTGATCGGTAGCAAATGGTAACTCCTTCTGGAGTGATGGAGTAACTAACTCATTTTTCTTAAAAGAAATACTTTGCTGTAAAGAAGAATGAACTTAAAACGAGAAGAAATTTTCTTACGCTAGAGAATTCTGTTGGTCATCACATTATTGGGAGCCCAAGAATTAGTGTTGGGTCGAATTCAAAATATTCCCGAGTCCAAATGCAAGACTTTGAGCCCCAACTCCGAATTCATCGCAAATCTTGCTCTTTACTAAGGGATGGTTAAGACTCGATAGCGATACTCTTTAACATCTAAACTCAAGCTTTGATATTTCTTAAGAAATAGGAATCAATGAAAAAAATAAAAAAACTATGTTACTATACTCATAAATTATAAACTCTTTTTATTTTTTGTTGTAATGTCCTGCACTGGATAAGAGCTAACTTAGTTGCTAAGCATAAGTAACTTAATGATTCTTATTTTAAATTAAAACTTTGAGAGGTTTCTAAGAGAAAGAAAACAACCAAGTTGATACTGCGGAGGAGACATATTTATTATATTGTCTTCTTCTCTCATTTAAATTTGTACTTTCCTCACTTCCTGTTCAAAACCACGGAATGATACTATTCGTGATAGCTATTCCAATTGTAACAGCTCAGTATTTGCTCCAGAATAATAATAATAATAATATGACACGTTCTGAATTTACTGTATGCGTATGGCAAGGAATTTTCGCACAAACATCATTTTAAGAAAATATATTTTTCCGTTCTGATGTTTTTATTCGTGGGCCTGCCCACATAACTAATCCATTTGTTTATGTTGTCTCTAGGACTCGACTAGAACGAGAAAAGCAATCCAATTGCTTCTTAGGGGCAGATGACCTCGTAGTTCTGCCCCTTAAAACAACAATAACTAACTAACCAACCAATTGGTTCTTGTAGTCAATCTTCCATGCAGACTGCCAGGGAAAACTGAAGACTAAAAAACGAATTCTGAGAAAAATACTGGGAGCTAAACGATATAATAACGCAGAATATAGGTTACGACCAAATAGTGAGTTATATTTGAAATGTGAAAAATTAACTGATGTAATGAGAAAGAGAAGATACAGTTTTTTGGACACATTTATAGAATGAAAAATAGTAGACTAACTAAACAGATATTCAACTTACTGACTAGTTACAAATCCAAACCCACATGGTTCATTGAAATTGACAAAGATTTTACAAATGCCAGAATTCAGACAGACACAATAGCAAACAGATCACTCTTCAGAGAAGCTATTCAAAAGGCAAAATTTCAAGAAAGGAAGAAACAAACAACTCGATGAAAGTGGACTCAAGAAGAGAATGATCGTCACTCTAGAAGGATGAAAGAAATTTGGAAACAAAGGAAATTGAATACAATGGACAACGTTGATTCATCGCACCCTCCAAATGGGATATTCGAAAGAAGAAGAATCACTGTTTGTAATTGATAAGCAAAGCATGGAATGTGATCAAACTCTGTCAAATTCATGACAGCAATCATTTTCGCAGAACTATCATGCACATCTGCAACTACAGATTGAAAAATTCAAGCACTAAGGCTATTTTCACTGAGGGGAATCACTTCTCGCAGTCCAAAAAAAATTATCCTTAATGAAATTGATAGTAGCCTCCTCAGCTACGGAAGTCCAGAAGTCAAAGGTGCAAGAAGCAAATTCTGCTTTCTCCACGACCGATTTCACTCTTTAATGTTCTCTGCGGTACAATCTAGGTATAGCTTCATTGGCTAAGTATTTTCGGCTTACTATGGGGTAGCAAGGTTTCAAATGTTTGATAAGCTTTCGGAAACCACGGTCCTGTACGATAGAAATCTGTTGTAAGTCAGTGCAAATCATTCTCGGCAATCAATGTAGTGGTCTTATCTCTTCTTTTGACACCAACTGGAACTGGTTTGGTTTCATCCAAGGCTTGCTTGATGAAATCCTTTTGGGTATTGCTATTGTGAATGCTGGAGATCTAGAAGGCACAGGAGATGGGGTTGACCTCCCTCCCAAGTTTGGCGAGACTCAGCTTATCGATTTAGGTGTATGGAATGTAGACGGTGACGAACACCGTTCCAGAGTTGTGGGTGATGTAGCATAAACCTGAAACAGGAGGACATGTGGTTCTGTCAAGAGATGGTGCAGTCGTAGTACCACCTTCTGTCGAGGGAATGTCGATATTAATAGGAGTGAACACATTTGAAGTTGATGGGCTTTGATAAAATGATGTTACCTTTTGTTGTAAGGTGGAGTGCTGCTGTTCACTGTCTTTCGTAGCCTCGCTTTCTCGTGGCTGAACTTGAACCACTGGTGGCTCGTCAGGTTTACTCGACTCTTGATGCAAATTTTAGTTTCTGTGAGAGAAACGTTAGCTCTGTTAATTCACTTGTTCTTTCGAGTGCTGCTTCCCATAATTCCTTGTCAGAGTGAGATTTCAGATGTTTTTTCATTACAGAAGTGGTTTTAAAAACACCACCCTGAGAAATTGGAGCACGTCACACATCACAAATGTAAAATTAGCGTTGACATGGTTGATTTTAAAATGAGCCCATATTTTGTGATACGAAATTACAATAACATGTTAACTACGACATATACGGAACTTTACTCACATGATAGCTATGACTTACATCGTAAATACCAGTACACTTAGCTTTGTACAATGTAGCCCGTTAATACACCGAACTTTGTAAACACTGATACAAAAACTTCTGTATGAGAAATTCTAACCTCAAAAGTCCAAATGCAACTTGAAATTGAACTGATTGAACGTGGTAGGCAGGTGAATTACATCTAACTTATCGATATTCAATCTAGAAAATTCGAGAAACAACATTCTAGATTCAAGACAGTTTGCTATCTATTGATGTATTGCTTGTTACTGTTGGAAATTTACATGAAAGATCGGAAATTTTACTAAAACATGTCCTCCGTGCGCAATTTTGTAATTTCCAGTTGAATTTGTATTCAAATTTGGGAATTTCTTACACCAAACCCAAATTCGAATCTTCATCAAAATTCGGCTTGATTCGGCCGAATCCTGACACCAGTTCTTCCAAGAATAAACGTGAATAAATACAAACCACACAAAATTTAAACATGATGGCACAGTCAATCATAGGACAGGAAAATAATTATTTATACAAATACATAAAAAGGTGCATGTCCACAGCTGGACACACTGATCCTAACAATAGCTCTTCAGTGCTATAGCCCCAACCAGGGTTGCAGATCAGAGCAAGGACTTGTCCAGACCGATCCTTCATAGACTGGACTGTGGCCAGAACCCTGAGGCTGCTGCCCCAGGCAAGACTCGGAGAACGTTTGCCTCACAGTCTGGTCCGCCATGGTAAATGCAAATATAAAGTAGGAGGACTGAGTGTTGTCAGTGTCATTTTTGGTGCCTCCTTGCAAAACGTTTGATATTCTAGCTAAAAGTCTCTACAAAAGTTACAAGAACAAGAACACAGCCAGGAACATTGTCCATAAAGAAAGCTTCGAAGCCATTTTTCAGCATTGCCTTATTAACAATATATTGTAACTTTCAGTCGGTTGTTTTTTCACATATTTAGTTTCTCCCCAAGAGGGAATGAAACACACAACAAATACCCTTTTCAATATCAAGACCTAAAAACTCCGTCAGAATCATCATCATATTCTACAGTTTCCAGCCCCTGGCTGGGTCTGCTTGGAACATAAGCCTCTCCATTGTTTTCTATCGTCCCACCACCTTTTACCCCTCACTTAGTCCCACTCCTCTCTTCCTTCACACCCACAATCCACCTATCTCTCGCCCTCCATTTCCATCTCATGCATCCTCCTTGGTATCCTGCATTCTCCTAACTTGTCCGTACCAACTCATTCTTGACTTCTCTATGATCTCTTGTAAGGGATCCTCTTCCACAATCTCTCTCACTCTCTCTTACTCTATCCCTTCTTGTTATTCCTAATGTACTTCTCTGGATCCTCCTCACCTGTCTCTTCTTCCTAACCCACGTTTTTGATGTGCGAGTCTCTCTCTCTCTGTGGTTAACAGCCGTGAGGCTGGTTGGCAGCAGCTCGCCATTCTTCCCGTCTCTCAGTCTTCCTCTTCAGTTCACAGTTTGAGCCACAACCCATATCTTGCAGTATTGGACTTGTGTACTCCTGTCTGGGTCTTCCTCTATAATTCTTGCAGTCTACTGTTCCCTCGATTATTAGCTTAATCAGTCCATTGTGTCGCAGTATGTGGCCCATGAGGTGATTCCTTCTTCTTTTTAAATATTTAAGGAAGCATCTTCTCTCTCCCACTCTTCTAAAGACTTCCTCATTTGTGACCATTTCTTTCCAGCTGATTTTCATAATCCTTCTATAGCACCAGGTTTCCTCTCTCTCTCCTATTGTTCAAGATTCGCTGCCATATAGCGCGACGCTTCGTACATAGGTCTTCAACATTTGTTTCCTCACATCAAGACTTATGTTCCTTGCAGTAAATAGGTTCTTCTTTTTATAGAAAGCGTTCTTGGCTTGGGCAATCCTACTTAATATCTCTCTGCTGCTTCTTCCATCATTCGTTATTTTACTTCCCAGATAATTAAACTCATTCCCTTCTTGTATCTTTTCATTTCTTAACTCTATTGCTGTCTGGTTTTTGCCATTTCTACTGCAGACCAAAATTTTTGTTTTGTTTGTATTTATTCTCATATTAAATTCTTCCTCCATTATTTTGTCCATCTTGCTCAGGATCTTTTGTAAGTCTTCTTCACTTTCTGCAATTAGTGCTATGTCATCAGCAAACCTTATATCAACTTTATCTCCATGAATATTCACTCCTGTGAGTATTGGGACAATATATGTTCGATACAATACCCGTTTGCTCTTGTGGGGTACGTCCCTGCTCCATACCAGACCTCTCACGCTCTGCAGGAATCCATGGGCTTGCCTTCCTCTCTCACTTATCTCCCGGTCATTTCTACCACTTCTATTACACTCCCTAAATACTTGAAACTATCCACCTTCTTTAGTACAGGGTGATTCTTTTGCTGGAGCGGGCCCGGCGGCCAGCTCCCGGGCGCGCACGCCTTCCGCCAGCCAACCGACCTCGCACCGCGTATTGCGCGCAGGTGGAAACCGTAACTAAGTACATTGATTAATGGTAAATTCACCAGAAAATCATGATTGAAGAACTTACCGTACCTTTCCACAGGAGGTGCTGAGTGTGTACTCCTTCAGCTGACAGACAGGCGGATTGTATCGTGTAAATAAATTAGCATTTAAACGTTGTAATTCCCTTCTGTTGTGAGGATATCTGCTGCCGTATATTGTTCTCCAGCTCCACTAGAGTGCAGGTAATTGATCTGTACACTTTGTATTTTAAATTAACCCACAATTGAACATCAAACGGGCTTAGGTCCGTGATTCGATTAATTACGGTAAACACGCAGGTGAGTACAGGACTAGCTACATAATGTAACGATATAACTTCCAAAGTTACTGTCTGTCAGCTGAAGGAGAACATTTTTAGTATCTTCTGTAAAAACATAAGTTCTAACCTTTAACTGATGACGTGAGGCCATCCAGTTTCCAAAGAAATAAGAAAAAAAAAATCATCTGTGCTTCTTTAATTAAATCTTGCAGCTGTTGTTTATGTTACCTTCTTATCTGTGTGCTGACACTACACACCCTAGTTGAAAGTTTAGTGATAATGACTTTAACGACCCAGGTTAGCTCGCTACCGCCTCACGCAACACTGCACCCCAACTCGGTTGGTTGGCGGAAGACGCGCGCTTCGCTCCAGCAAAGGAATCTCACTGTACTTCTCCTCCTATCATATCTGTTGTTACTCATCCCCCATTTCTCGTTGTCACCATCATTTCACACTTCTTTGCATTCAATTACGAACCATACTGTTTTACTGTCTCAAGGCATACATTCAACCTTTCTTGTACCTCTGGCGTGGTGGCGCAGCGGTCAAGCTGTATGCCTCTCACCAAGGCGGACCGGGTTCGATTCCCGGTCACTGCATGTGAGATTTTCAATGTGAAATGCCATGTCCTGTGGTTCGGATTCCACGTAAAACGGAGGTCCCGTGGCTTATGATCGCGAGATTAACGGTCACGTTAAACTACAAGCTTCCTCTTTTTTTTTCTTGTACCTCTGTCTCTCCATTGCCCCATATCATTGGATCGTCTGCAAACACCATTGCTCTTGTATGTTCTTCTCCTCCACTTCTACCATTACCTCATCCGTCCAGTAATGGCAACTACAGGGTCTTAATATTTGCTTGGCAAGGACATTCTCGCTCCGCCAGTGACGGCTCAGTTGCCGGCTACCGCGCGTGCATATATACGGCAGAATACGGTGCTTAAATTCCGTACCGTGCATTTTTACTCACTATGTTTACAGCAGATGCTGAAAATGTTCCTCATCCGCTGCCAAACATAATCGGCATCTCCTTACGAAGTTTCCGGTTACTCCTGTTAATTTAGCTTCAGTAAGGAAATCTTCACGTCTATTTTTATTGTTTACTGAACCTGTACGTTTGAATCTCAAATTAGCCAGTTGTTTTATTGTCCGATTTATAGGAATGGGTCTCCCTAGAAATTTCACCTGAAACTTTTGTTTTGTTCTAGCGCACGATTTCCTGCACTTTATGTATGTATGGTGCAGATATAAAAGTTCAAGTAAGGAATATTTCACATAAGGCATTACAGCACTATACACAATCACAATAAAACAACTGACTAAGAGATTCAAACGTACAGGTTTAGTAAACGATAAAAATAGACGTAAAAGTCGTTATTTCCTTACTGAAGCTAAATTAACAGGAGTAACCGGAAACTTTCTTAAGTAGATGCCAATTATGTTTGGCAGCAGATGGGGAACATTTTCAGCATCTACTGTAAACATGGTGAGTAAAAATGCATGATTCTGATTTTAAGCACCATGTTCTGCCGTAACTAAGCGCGCGCGGCAGCCGGCAACTGAGGCGCCACTGGTGGAGAGCGTGAGCGAGAATGTCCTAGCCAAGCAAATATAAAGACCCTGTATTTTGTGTTGACCAACTGAAAGTTACAATATCAACATTCACGCCATAAAGCGAATCGATCTGTATTGAAGTGGTTTGTGTGTCAATTGGACAAACACAGGAAAACATTTGATTGAGCGAAATATAGAAGGGTAATTTAAATGGTGCCTGCCTTCATGGGAAGTGTAGATGATGTTTTTTGTGGTGTGCAGCAGGGGCAGGGCTGCTCATGTCGTGGGAACAGCGCGCCCAGCAGCTGGTTGTGGCTGGGGACGCCAGGATCATTCGGCTCTGGGACGCCGAGAGTGAACTCAAAGTACAAGACCTGCCAACCGGCGCCGACTGCTGTGTCACCAGCATGTCCACAGATCTCTCGGGTAAGTACTTTCAAAGCCTAATGCTGAAATTTTGTTTTTCTCTAATTTTTGTTTATATTATAATTTAGTTTTATTTAATTTTTTGTTTTATTATATCTTGAAAAACAAGAACATCCGACTTCCCTTAAAAACCTTGACTCGCAAAACTTACACCATAAGCGATGCAGAAAAAGCGGCAAGGTCGACAAGAATGAAAATGTTTTGGGAAAAGAAGAAAAAGAAGAAGCTGAATCTTTAATATTGTTTTTGAGACACGTATATACTTATTTTGGTTAAGTGCTCCAATGAGGGCGTAACATATGTAAATAAATAAATAAATAAATAAATTTCTGTCTTTTCCAATTAGGTGTCCACCTCTAAATTTTAAATTCCATTCCAAATTTGTATACTTTAATCTGTGTTAAGAGGGGCAGATGACCTCGTAGTTCTGCCCCTTAAAACATAACCACTAACTATGGTGTATAATTAGAGTGGGTATGTTCTTCTCAGTTCAACCTGGCAATGAGAGAGCATGTATCCTGTTGGGTAGAATAATTTAATTTAGGTGCAACTTCTTCTTCTTCTGCTTTTACGGCCTCATTGGACCACTTCGGTCAATTATTTCTTGGCCCTCTTCTTCAGTAAGTTTCCTTTCTGAGTCGCCCAGTAGCTTTTCATTCGCTCAGATCTTCTCAGGCGTTCCTCGTCTGTAAATACCCTTTTTACTGTATGACGTTTGTCTATTTTAGCCTGAAATCTTATTTTTATATCTCTCAGTTTTTGTTTTGTTTTGCAAGTCATCCAAGGTTATTTCTAATTCTTCCATATCTTCTCTAATTTCCTTAATCCATCCTACTTGTTGTTTCATATTCCAAAGTTTCACTACAATTTTTCTAGATAACCTGGTTTCTGGTGTCCTCATGATGTGACCAAAGAAAGAAAGAAAGCCGTTTCTTCCGAATAGTAACAGTGATGGGCTCCAGTTCTCTGTATACCATTTCATTTGGTACTATCCGCCACTGTCCATCTTTCTGATATTTTTTATTTATGCATGTTCTAGCTATTCTTCTTTCTACTTTTAAAATTTTGTCGATTCTGTTTTTCTGAGTAACTTTAAAAAGAGTTTCACTTCCATATGTCACCTCTGGTTGAACCACCGTCTTGTAATGTTTTAATTTTGTTGCGATTGATAGACATTTTTGTTTTATATGTAGACCATGTTAATTTTTGGGCTTTTATCATTTTATTAGTTCTTTCTTGCCATGCAGGTTTCTCATCCTAGTAAGTTAATATTTCTCCTCATCATCATCATCATCATCTTGAGCAGTTTCCAACCGCTGGTCGGGTCTGCTTGGAACATAAGCCTCTCCATCGTTTCCTGTCCATCCACCATCTCTCGTCATTTACTGTGTCCCAGCACACTCCTCTTTCCTCCACACTCTTCTTAACTCCTTTTGTCCATCTGTCCCTTGGTCTTCCCCTTGGCCTCCTTCCCGTCATTTCCATTCCAAACATCTTCTTCGGTATCCTCTCCTCTTGCATCCTCCTCACATGTCCATACCATCGCTCTATTCTATTTTGCAATGGTTCCTCTCTTACCATCTCCCTGACTCTCTCATTCCTTACTCTGTCCATTCTTGTCACTCCTACCCTACTCCTCTGGAACTTCATCTCCACTGCTCGTATTTTATTCTTGTCCCTTTCCTTCATCACCCATGTTTCTGAACCATATGTCAAAATTGGCACAAAGTAGGTCTTGTAGATGATTCCTTTACATTTTTGTGGTACATCTTTATTCCATATCATCCCCCTAACACTCTTGAAAAATCCATCTGCGCACCTTCCCCTCTCATTTATTTCCATCCTATTGCCTCCCTTTTCTTCAATTATGCTTCCCAAGTACTAGAAGCATTCTACTTTCTGCAACTGCTGTCCTCCAAGTGTTATGCCCATATCCAGTCTGTTCTTCTTCCTCGTTGTGATGACCACTTCACTCTTTTGTGCTGAGAACTTCATCCCATATGATAACACTACCTTCTCCCACTCATCTAATTGCTCTTGTACTTCTTCCTCATCCTCTCCCCATACCAGAAGGTCATCAGCAAACAACATTGCCTTCATTTTCCTTTCCCCAATGCTATTTACCACTTTTCGTATGATTTCATCCATCACCACTATAAATAACAGGGGTGAGAGGGCACTTCCCTGTTTCAGACCACTCTCCAGTTGAAACCATTCCGTTCTCTCTCTTCCCACCTTTACACAGCTTTTGCTTCCCTCGTACATTGCTTTCACTCTTGCCACTGTCTCCTTGTTCACTGCTTTTGCTCTCATTGCTTCCCATACCTTGTTTCTATTAATACTATCATATGCTTTCTCAATATCCAAGAAAGTCATCACCAGATCTTTCCCATATTCATAATGGTGTTCTTGTAGCTGTCTTACTGCAAAGATGAGGTCAACTGTTGACCTTCCTGGCCTGAATCCATACTGTTCTTCCCTCAGCCCATCTTCAACTTCTGTCCGAATTCTTCTCTCCAGTACCTTCTCAAATATTTTGGCGCAGTGGCACATGAGTGTAATTCCCCTGTAGTTCTTGCATTCCTTCCTACTTCCCTTTTTAAATATGGGTATTATTATCCCTCTTTTCCAGTCCTCTGGTATTTTCTTCTCCCTCCATATCACTTTCATTACTCGAAAGAGCCACTGTGTTCCTATCACCCCTGCTGCTCTCACCATCTCCACACTCACTTCGTCTATTCCCGGTGCCTTTCCCCCTTTCATCTTCTTTAATGCTTCCTCCACTTCTTTCCATGTCAATTCCTTCTCTGAAATGTCTTGGTCACTGTCTGTTTCTTCCTCCACAATGTCCACTACGCTGGTTTTAGTTGGATTTAGGAGTTCCTTGAAGTATTCTCTCCAGATAACCTTTACTTCTTCCATATTTTCGACCTCCTTTCCATTCCTGTCCACCATTCTGACATTTTCCCCTGTATCTCTTCTCTTTGCCTTTATCATTCCATACAACACTTTCTTACTGCCATCACAGTCCTCCTCCATCATTTCTGTCCATTTCTCCAGCCATTTCTTTTTCTCTTCCTTCACTACTTCTCCTGCTTCTTTCTTCCACTCTTGGTATTCTTCTCTTGTTCTGTCTGTCCTCTGTTGGAACCATTTCCTGAATGCTTCATTTTTCTTTTTCACTGCTTCCTTAGTTCTGGGGTTCCACCATGGTGTTTCCTTCCACCTTTTCTTTCCACTAGTTCTGCCACACACGACTTCCGCTGCTTCTACCAACACGTCCTTGAACCTATTCCATTCTTCTTCACCTGTTTTCGGATCATCCTTCGGTAATTTGTTCCTCACTAATATCTGGAACTTCTCCTTATTTCCATCCTCCTTCAGCTTCCATGTCCTTATTCTTCTTTCTTGGTTTTCAGTTCTCCTCTTTTCCTTCAGTCCTCTCACCTTGGCGACCAGCAGACGGTGGTCACTGTCCAGGGCTTCTGAAGGTATTACCCTTATATCCGTGATACTCTTCTTTGTCTCCTTCCCGCATAGAATATAGTCCACCACTGATTTCCTAGTCAAATCCCTGCTGTACCAAGTAATTTTATGGCTCTCTCTCTCTTCTTGTACCATGTGTTTCCAACCATTAGCCCATTTATCTTGCACAGTTCCAACAATCTCTCTCCTTCCTTATTCCTGTTTCCCCATCCTTCACCACCAATCACTTCCTCAAAACCTCTTCTATCAGTTCCGACATGGGCATTTAGGTCTCCCATGACTATCAGGTCTCTCCCCACTAACTGCTTCTGCAACTCCTCTTCAAACTCGTCCTTCTCGCCTTCTGTGCATCCCACCTGTGGTGCATAGACTTGCAGAATGTCCAGGTTTCTACCTTTCACAGTGATTCTGGCTCTAATTATTCTATCACTTACCCTCTTTACTTCCTCCCTCAGCCCTTCTCTCACCACCATTCCCACTCCATTTCTCTTCCCCTCCTCATTTCCTATCCAGTATAGCTGCAAGCCATTTCTCAGTTCTTTTCTTCCTTCCCCTCTCCATCTGGTCTCTGCCAGTCCGAGTACATCCAGTTTTCTCCTCTCCATCATATCCACAACCTCCTCCACTCTTCCCGTCAATGTCGTTATATTCAAAGTTCCGATTCGTAGTCCATTTCCATAGCCAGGTCTGCTTCCTTTAGATCTGTCCTTTCCGAGGCCCGTTCCCGTTTTAAAAGCAGTTTCATATCCACTACTGGCTTGCTAGGCCTAACGTAGCTTCACCATAACCCTGGCAAGGGGCCTGTTTTTGGTCCGCGAGAGGTATTTTATTTCCCTCAAACCCTCCGGACAAGTCCGGCGAGCCCCCCTATCCGCCACCTGGGACGCGCCCGATAGAGGAACAGGCAAACCCCTAACCTCCTAAGTATTTAAATTGCTTCACTATTTTAACTTTCTTGTTATTTACTGTTATGTGATTGATTACAAGTGGATTTGCTACCATTATCTCTGTCTTTTCAAATGATATCTGAAGTCCAATTCTTTGTGCTATATTTTGTAGGCTTATTATTTGATTTCTGGCTTCTTGAATATTATTAGCCAGTAACGCTAAGTCATCTGCGAATCCCAAGCAATTTAAGTCTATTTGATCTTTCTTGGTTCCAATTCTTATGTTCCTAGGATTTTCCCTGTACCATTCCCTCATTACATATTACAATTGAAAAGTAGAGGCGATAAACCATCTCCTTGTTTTAATCGTAAACGGTTCAGATATTTCTCCTCTGAATTTTACGGTTCCTGATCGGTGTTTCTCATTTCTTGAAGCCCGGTTATTAGAATCCCTTTGCGATCTATTTCGTCTGTCAAAATTTTGAGTTTTCCTGGCTGTATGATGGAATTTATATTGTGTGTTGCTATATAGTTTATCTGTCCTATCTTCAGTCTAAATTTGGGTTTTCTATCTGTCGGGGGTATTTTTAGATGCTCCGACTCATCTTAGGGTATCTTTCAGGTGACTGCCCCCTGTATCCGAATGCAGTCTCGGTGGATTATTTCTTAAAAGATTTCCTTCCATGTTTGACTTCCAATGGTAGTCAACCTTGTATGGAGCAAGCTCAGAGTTACAACTGCGGTTGTTAACTGTAGAGGTTGTTGTGTGTTTGGTCCGCGAGAGCTATTTTATTTTTCTCAAGTCCGCCGGCAAGCCGGTGAGGACCCCTGGTGCAACTACTACACTGAGAATTTCATTTTCATGGTCTTGTTTATATGGACTAGGCGTTCAGCTGTTCGGTTGTGTATGGTGCAATGAGTACAGGAGTAGAGCATGAAGGTCATGTATGTGCACACCCGTCACCCGTTATTTGTTGTCCACATGGTCTGTACGCTGTCAGCTGAATAGGACACTGGAGATGTTGCACTTCATAGCCATGGGTCACAAACGTATAAAGGCTTGTTTTGCACGGAGACACCATTGAGCACCTACACAGCCTGATAGCTGAAAGCCTCCTTGGAGGACAGTAGTACGATATGTTGGAGAAGTTGCAGGCTCGTCCCTCTTGGTGGCCGGCTGTGGCGATGGATCGGTGCGCCTGTTTGACCGCCGCCTTGCTCCTCATGAAGCTCGAGTCATGACTTGGAGGGAACACTCTTCGTGGGTGGTTGACGTGCACCTTCGCTCCAATCCCGACAGGGTCATCAGTGGCTGGTGAGTACCCATAACCACGAGACTATTCCCATGACTCCCAATCATGTTTCTAGGATGAGTCTGCCATCAAGCAATCTTGTTTACGTGACAACTGTTTTTCTGGAATTTTATGCAAAATTGTGCTGTTTCATTTTTTATTGTTAATTCATTTGAGGGGTTTGGGACATCTTGGTCGGATGTCTAATAACTTGCATTGCTGTGATGACTGTAGTAGTGTGTATCACAGGGATGGGACTGGAAGTAACGTACTGTCCCGGCCTGGAGGGAGTGTGGAAAACCTGAGGCAAAACAACACTCAGGATAGCCACTCTCGGCACCATGATTTGAACTTATGATCTCTGGACTTGCAGCTGCCCTAGATCTATTTTGTATAGTTGATCTTCACGTACACCTCTTGGTGTAGTGGTAACTATAATAAGCTATCGACGGTCAGTTTTGATACTGATCTATTAATTGGTTGTATTTTTTAGATAAAATTATTTCTCCAACTAATGTCAATATATTTAATTAGATTCCTTAAGTACAGTATATTCATAGACATCTTTAATGAAATGAAAATCCACAGCCTGCATCCAGTCTCCGACCGGGTCAGGAATGGAATGAATGAAGCCCCCCATCTAGCGGCGAGGATATGAACTATGCCGGCTGCCGAGGCCTGACGCACTCCTCTGGGGCAATGATTAAATGAATGACAGATGAAATGAAATGATAGTGGAGAGTGTTGCTGGAATGAAATTTTGACAGGGAAAACCGGAGTACCTGGAGAAAAACCTGTCTGCCTCCGTTTTGTCCAGCACAGATCTCACATGGAGTGACCGGGATTTGAACCACGGACCCAGCGGTGAGAGGCCGGCGTGCTGCCGCCTAAGCCACGGAGGCTCTCATAGACATCTTTAATTTCTTCCTTAATTCATCATCATCATCATCAATTTCTGTTTCCCAGCTTGGCCGAGTCGCAGCAAATATGACACCCCTCCACTTGACTCTGCCTGTCCACCATCCTTCCTCAACCACTGAACCCCACTCCAGGTTTCGTTTTCTCATACCGTCCTTCACCAAATCCATCCACCGTACCGTCCTCACTTTCCAGTCATCCGTCTCTCCATCACTTGTTTCGACATTCTTTCATCATTCATCCTTTTCACATGTCCATACCATGTCAATCTGTTCTGTTCCAGCTCACCATTCAGGTTCTGTACATTCACTTCCTTTCGAATGACTTCATTCCTCACTCTCTCTCTCTCTCTCTCCTAGTCTTCTGTACCATACTCCTCAGAAATTTCATTTCAGCTGCCTGTATTCTACATTCATCTCTCCTTGTCATCGGCCAAGTTTCTGCTCCATACATCATTCATCATCATCATCGTCATCTTCATTAGCTTGCCATGGTGGGTGAGTGGATAGGGTGTCGGTCTACCAACCCCAAGATTGCAGGTTCGCTCCTGGCCGTGATAAGGGATTTTTGAAAGGCGGCAAAAATACGACACGCATGTCATACGATGTTGGCATGTCAAAAAACCCATTTGAATTCAGTAGGCTGTGTTCATAGTGGCAAAATTAATCTTGGGAGTTTCCGCCAACAGAAAGTTCCTCATTTCTCTACTAGAATGCGCTACAGTGTTCAAGGAGCTTAGATATCTAACCTCCTTGACTTTCATAGTGATTCAAGGAACAACGAAATTCGACATGCAAGCTACCCTCTGGGTGTCAATTAACAAAGCTTGCACCCGACACCCGAGGCCATACGATATTATCTTCCTTTCCCCTTTTCCAGCTGACACCGGACATCATTATTGGTAAGTAATAGGTCTTGTACATCACTTCAGTGGTATGTCTTTATCCCAAATTAAACTGAACCTGATGAAGTAAACACTCCCACCTTGAATTCTCTTGCTGACTGTTTTGTGTGACTGGTGATGTATGATAGACAGCATGATTGAGCCATTATGGTATATAAATAACTTTGTCGATTCAAAATTAAAATACCCAGTTATTTACTAGATCTAACACTATCGCTTATTATTATTATTATTATTATTGTTTCACGTAACTCTTTTATATTTTTCTTTGTTTGATGTGCATTGCTATCTTTATTTTTTATGTCCTGTATTATTCTAACTTAATTTCTAGTTTACGTATCTTATTCAATGGTAGTATTTGTGTATTTCATTTCATTTTCAAGTGGTTAAGTGTAAGAGAGGGCCACGAGCCCTAGCTTCGCCACTGCAAAAGACATAAATAAATAAATAAAAATATCCAATCTTGTATTTCCCATCAATTCACTTACTAAATATTTGAAGTGCTCTACTACTTTCAATCTAACTTCATCTCCAATTTTAACAATCTCTTTTCCTTATTTCTTTCCTCTTTTCATTACCATTATCTTACTTTTCTCTATGATTTTCATTTTCCATTTCCCAATATTTTCCTTGAGTACATCTTCCTTAAATATAAGTTAATAATGATAATTTTATCATTACAGTGGTGATGAAGCATGCCATTGGTGCTAAACATGTACAATTGAATTGTTGTCATTAAACGAGTATTGATATTGTAAGTCATTATCTTCACTTAACTATGTTTTGTGATACTCAAGAATGGTTCATAACCCCTGGTTGAGGGTCGGGCCTAATCTCTTACATAGCCGGAAAGGCATCACAGAAGATTGTGGGAAGATTTCTGTTCCCAGGATACCAAGTAAATGGTCTAATCAGAGACATGTCAGAATTATTGTGGCTCAAAGAGCATTTGGAACGTTTATGGTGCCAATGTGGGGAACAGATAGGCGCAGTTAATTATGGTTACTGTTTGTGTTGAATATCGAGATGTTGGTTCCATTGGCAACTAACTCCATCTTGAAAAAGTAAACGAGCATTTCCATTAATTCATTACTCTTAAAAGTAATGGAGTTACAATTATAGTTGCTTAATTTAAAAAGTAATGGTTACTAGTAATGTGTCGCTCCTTAACCGTACGTGAAATACAGCCCAGAGCATTCTTTAGGACAGCCCTCCAAGACTCCCTGTTCTGAGCTAATAGCTACTATATCCTAAATCCAAGGCAACATATTAACGTTGGTCTACCCTTACAGTTCATGTCCCCAACCCTTCTTTTACTAAGTTTGTTATTCCTGGGTGCCTTAGCATGTTTCCTACCAACCTCTCTCTTCTCTTCATTAGCAGTCGCCAGAAACACCTCTCCTGCCCACTTGTCTTAATAGCTATTCATTTGTAACTATCTACCCATCCGATCTTCATCATTCTCCTGTAACACCACATTTCAAATTAATGCTTCTATTCTACTTTTATCTGTTGTGCCAATAGTCCGTTTCACTTCCATAGAGCGCCACGCTCCAGATAAAGGCTTTCAAAAAGGACTTTCTAATACCTAAATCTATGTTTGCTGTCAACAGATTTATTTACTGTATAAAAGCTTTCCTTGCCGAGCCAACCTCTTTGCTTCGTCCATCACTGGTTATTTTGCTTCCTCGGTAACAGAAGTCACCTACTTCATTTAGCTTTTCACCTGCCAATTCTATGTTAATAGGGGTTTTTGATTTCTTTCAGCTCCATTCTATTATTTTGTTGTATATTTATTGATTTTCATCATGATTCCTTTCCTCAAGACAGAGCCCACGCTGTTTAGAAACTCATTCAAATCCCCTGGTGAATCGGCCAACATGAGAATGTCATCGGCAAATCTCAGAGTTGAAATAATTTCACCTTGAATCTTTAACATACTGTATTCCCATCAAGTGTCATGTGGACATGTTTCTGCTCTCTATGGAGCCTTCTTCAGCACGAAACATGATAAACATCTTGCTTACTCAATGTATACATTCTCTGATCTTTCCTTATTCTACGTTCCAAGCTTCTCTTGTTCCTATGTTTCTCCTAAAAGCAACTCGGTTTCAATTTGTCGTTCCATCCTCTTGTAAATTATTCTAGTCAAGCATGAGTGATCAAGCTGATTGTATGATGAAACTTCACATCTTGCCGCTCCTGCTTTCTTAGGTAGAGGATTCGGTTATTTTTTAGGCGAAGGAAATTGTTGCCCTACTTCTGAGTTGGCTGGTCCAAATTGTGTGTTCCTGGCATTGATATTCACTACAAGGAGAAAATATATTTTACGGTAATGTTTCGAAGATTTTACGTTATAAATGCATTGTTTTAGGGCATTTGTGGGTAATTTGTTTGTTAACAAAATCCTAGCCCTAGATATTATGTTATCAAGTTAACTGGAAGCAGACTCCTCTGAAAATAAAAGTAACTGTATAGAGAAAATATCACGAAGTTAAGATCAGATTAGCTTAATATTTGAATGTCGTTTTAGTGCATTTTTCCATGGACTTTTATTTTATTGTAGGTGATTTATCACTAGTAATGTAGCATGGGAAATAGTTCTGTCACTGGACATCTCGCTTTGTGGTGTTGTAGTGTGGCTGGGGACGTCAGATTCTTCGACATCCGTCGCAACTCGTCCGTGTCGACCTGTCAGACGGCCCACGGCATGACAGCAATGGCCATGCACGCTGCGGCCAGCACGTTCGCCTGCGGGTCCATCAACCAGGTGATCAGCGTCTATAGCATGGATGGTGCGCTGCTGAACACCATCAAGTACCACGAGGGCTTCATGGGCCCACGCATCGGCCCCGTCAGCTACCTGGCCTTCCACCCCCACCGCGTGTGCCTTGCAGCGGGGAGTGTGGACCCGAGTTCTGTCAGTGTCTACTCCATAGACCCCAAGAGATGACAGGCTACTTGAAGAGTTTTGTTTCGTAGCAAGTTAGCCAAGCTTAAGTGTCGCCGAATGGGGTGACAGTCCGTATGTTATGTTCAAAGCACATTGCACATACGTAGCATTGGCGCATTGCAGCATCCGTATGGCTGTGAAGACGGGAGTGTCAACCGTGCCTCATTAATCACTTAGTTTAGTGATGTGACGTGATCCATCATTGTTTTATTTCACTGCACACAAGCTCTCCATCTAGTCATGCAGTTTCTAGGCCTATGGTAAGTGGATCTTCAAGTCAACCATGAATCGACTTCTAAGAGCAAAGACTTGTCACCTTTGTCTTTCTGTGGCCTCTTTCTTATTTTACCATGCCTCGTTAGGCCAAACTGACCAAAGAAGATTTTGAAGAACTCCACTGATAAATTGTTCCCGGCCCTTGCATCTCCAAGTTTTTACCTCTTCCACTCTCTCCAACCATATTCAGGGAGAATATTTCCACGTTCTCCCCTTTCTCCTGACTGGTAATGCTGTAATTGGAGAAAGCTGTGTGTTATACAATCGGGTTACATGGGCAGCAGAATGCAAGATAAACAACAGAACAAAGTGAATTATATGGATTGGTGCATAAGTTCGTAGCATTTTCCATGGATTGGCAATAATGCATTCTCAGAGGTTATAAGTTATTCCATTGTAATTGCTTACTTTGTTGTTGCGTGTTGATGAAAACATGGTTTATCTCTAATTCTGCACACACTCTGGATATTTTACAGGCTAAATGCAATGGAGTCTCGAGTGCATTTCTCATTTCACTTGCTGGCTGATCCACGGTCAGGATGCCCATCAAGCAATGTGAGAACTAGGGCAACTTGCCACAGTAGTTAAAGATAGACGACCTGGATGTCTGGTGCTGTTTCTTTATGACAATGCATGCCTCGTTAGGCCAAACTGACGAAAGAAGATATTGAAGAATCCACTAAAAAATTGTTCCCCACACTTGCACCTTCAGGTTTTCACCTTCTCCACTCTCTCCAACCATATTCGGGGAGAAGTGTTTCCCGGTGCAACTCGGCACTCCGCTCATGGATTTCTTCCTTAAAGAGTTCTTCAGATGTAGCTTTCATTTCCTCCCCCAACATTGGCAATGGAGGAGAGTACATTACTGGCTAAATGGTGTAAATCAACTGTACTTAATATTGTGTTTAGTATTGTTGTACTGTAAGAAAATAGACTTCTTGATTTACAAAGTGCTATGAACATACGTACCGATCCAATACTGAGAGCCCATGAACAGTAGATATTCTCTACATACCTTCATACTATGTTGTGCATGATTTGAAAAGTTTGTCCGTAAACTGGAGAACACAATGACCAAAATGAAGCAGCGGGTACGTTGTATTCTCTGGATCATTTTCCATAAGTGACAAGTTTTGTATTGCAGTCTGCAGGTATATCTACTCTTCGTATTTATTCCCACACACCAATTTATTGATGAAGAAAGGATGTATGTAGGTGAGTTCATCAAATGATATGAATTAAATTCTAAAGTACTTAATATTTTCTTACATTCCTACTGATTGGAATGAGTTGTCACCATTCTTTATGTAGGTATTTCAGCGAGAGAAAACTAATCCCACAAATCCAACGCCATTACTATATGTAAAAAAAAGAGAGAGAACTAGTAATCTGTCTCCTTCCATTTCTCCTTCTTGAATAGTCCATAACAATATACACTGTATAACAACAACAACAAAAAGCGACGCACCGGGAAGGCGTTGTCCGATTGTAAGAAAATTACGTATGCAAAGACATTCAGACCGAACATGCAACTGATTAAAACCTCGTGTCCAATGAATGAATAGCGGGAGCCCCCCATGCATGCATCAGGTGTATATAAAGCGCGATTCTGAAGCATATGCTCCAAGTACTGTTGCATTTGACTGCGATATCTGAACGTCGGCTTTAAGAATGCCACGCCGAAGGATTCGTGCTCATTACGAGCAGAGGTCGTGCGATGGGATTGAAAGAAGCTGGTTGGTCGAATCGAGCTGTCGCTGAACATTTGGGTCAAAGTTATGCGGCAATCAGACGATGCTGGCAAGCGTGGGTCAGCAACTGCAGGCATCAGCGTCAGGACGGCAGTGGTCGACCGAGGGCCACAACAGCTCGGAATGACAGAGCGATTGTCAGATCAGCTGTCACAGCACTGGAGTCGTCGTTATCAACGATCCAGCGTGTGACCTGCACACTTGTGTCCACCATGACCATCAACAGACGCCTGAGCGACAGGAATTTGCGCTGTTTACCACTCACGCTTGTTCACAGTCAAGTCATATTACAGTGGTGCCGCGCTCAAGCAACGTGGAACTGCGCTGACTGGAGATGTATAGTCTTTAGTGACGAGTCCCGTTTCCAACGGTGCCCTGACGACAACCGCTGACTTGTTTGGAGACGTCCAGGCCAGCGTGGGGATCCTGCCTTGACTATCGCACGCCACACAGCCCCTCAACAGGGAGTGATGGTCTGGGGTGCCGTCTCCTTTGATAGCCGGACCCCTCTGGTTAGTCATTCCTGCCACACTGACAGCACAGCGGTATGTTGATGACATTCTACGGCCGGTTGTGTTACCGTTCCTTCAGCGACATCCAGGCCTTACTTTCCAATAGGATAATGCCCGGCCGCACACGGCACTTGTTGCTATGGACTGTCTTCAAGCTTGCCCTATCCTTCCTTGGCCAGCTCGGTCGCCTGATCTCTCTCCCATAGAGCACATTTGGGACGTCATGGGAAGGCGATTGCGAACATACCGGAATGCCGCCGATTTAGCCCAAAAGTTGGAGACCATTTGGCACGAAATTCCGCAGGACACCATCCGGGGACTTTATCAGTCCATGCTACGTCGAGTGACAGCTTGCATCCAGGCCAGGGGTGGACCAACACCTTATTGACGTCCTCACTTTGTAATGCTCTAACTCTTCAATAAATCTTTCGATTCATCTGCACTTTTGATAGTTTGTTTTTCTATGTCTGTTCCTCACATCCACCGATTTGTATCGCCATCGGACAAGTCCTTCCTGGTGCGTCGTTTTTTTTGTTATACAGTGTATATATACACAGTGAGAGCCTTCCCTGTAGAACAGAGCCTAATCAGGCCTTGTGACAGGCAGAGTGATTAGTCACCGCCAGTTGTTGGAGAGATCGGCACCCGCCGGTATCGACCTCCATCCTGATCGATAGGCGCAACTAGCGCCCTCAACTAACTTTTAAACAGTTCGTTTTATGATCTGATCACGGCACAACGCATTTAAACAGTTCATGTATTTTGTGTTAAATAAATCAGTTGAGTTACATTTAAACGAGCGTTACATTTCATTGCCGCTTTAAAACCTCTAATACCAGTTAACACAGGGGCAGGTCGGGAAGCCCCAATGCTGTCAATAACTTAGTTGAGATAATTACGAGTTGTGGTGAAGTACTGTAGACTATCTCGATAGGTATGGAACAAAACATAATGCAAACTTATCTTCTCAAGAAGAAGTATTTCAGTAAATGTGTTCGTAAGTTTCAGCGCCATGCGTTTTTTACTTGTGGGAAGATCTCAAACAAAATGTGTACAGAAACAATCCACGTACTCTGGAGGCTCTCGAGAACTAAATAACTGCGCAAATACGACATATCAGTGAGGATGAATTACAGTGAGTGCACCAAAACTTCCTGCGTTGGTGCAACGTGTGTCTAGATTATGAAGGACAGCATTTCCAGCAACTACTGTGAAATTAATGAAAGTAATGTCGATTCTTAAATACGCTAAAAAGTGTAAATTTGTTAAACTAGTTGGGTGCTACGCTGCTGCTAGCCAGAGTCACGCAGCGGTTCTGTAGGGAAGGCTCTCACTCTATAACTCAATGTAATTTATTTCAGGTTATTTTTCCCATATTCTAGTAATTGGAATTATTTTGTGTTGACCAACTGAAAGATATAACATCCGGATCGACTAAAGTCCATTTGCAGAGTCGAGACAGTGCCCCTGGCTACCCGGACAGGGGTAGCTCTGAGATCATTAGTCGTGCCTAGGGGACGTATTTTTTGGTAATAGCGATATGTGTGAACTATTTTCAATCTTCTTTCTTGCTTATATATGAACTTGTAGGTACTTAAAGTACCGTATTGGAGCAAAATGAACTCTCGAAATATCACGAAATCTGATTTATCGCACGAATTGCACAAATAATCACGAAATAACTCCACTTGGTACGAAAAATGCTAAATATTGTCGAAAAAGCTCTTCAAGAAACATGTAAACGCTTGTGAGGAATTGACTGTCGTGGTTTCCTTCTCATTTGATTGATCCTGCTGCATATTCTTTACACAAATGCCCACAAAGCCGGAAGTATGTGTATTCAGTTCCATGCTCTCTAAGCCTATCGATGAAAATCTATATCTGCTGCCGATTACATCAAATGGCGTTGTGGTCGTAGATACAGCAGTGCGAGTTGGCGACTGATAAAACTTTATCGGCAGACATCCAGCATTCAATAGTGAGGGTTTCTATGTATTTGACGCTGCAAGAAAGATTCTAATGTGTAAATACTACAATGCTCGCATTCAGTGGGAACGAAAAGACATGTGCGATAAAACACTGCAGGGATTCAGAAACGCATAAAAAGAAGAAGAAAGAAGCGAATAAGATTTAATAACAAGGATACATTAAAACCTCTGATCACATAATTTGTTAGATTTACCCCATACTACAAGGAATATTTCAGAAGAAACATCGATCATTATGACCATTTATTTCACGAAATCGTGTCAGTTTTAACACCGAAATCAACAGTTTTATTTCACCAAGAAATAAGGCCCTTACTCATGTCGTAGCCCTAGAAAAAACAGGACTTGCTGCACTTAGTGCTGTGCTGTGTACTGTTGCCTGTCATAAGCAGTTAAGAACTTATTAATTAATTAAATAAATACATAAACAGACAATAATAAACCGCGCTGTAGCATGGAGGCTATACACAGCACTGAAGTTGGCACAGCTCTATGCACCCCTTGCGGGCAGCCCTGCAATCACGTGTACAACTGTGTTTATTTCCACTATCTCGACTCGGTGAACAGACTTTAGCACATCTTCAGAAGTCGTATCATGAAACAACAGGACAATCGAGTAAAACGACACACTATTGCTATGTTTTCCAGTTATGGAGTATTTGAGTTCTTATTACAGAATTCAACTTCATTTAATAAAACAGCCTACTCTTGGTGTGGATAACGAATATTTTTAAAATATTCATGTATAGACTAGGATCTTTATTAAATATGTTTTTGTTCATCCAGAGTAATTTGGTCCTGTCTATGACTATAAATATACAGCTTTATTATTTATCTTCAACGACTTCCCCGATGCTAGGAAATTCTCTGTGATATGTTTGTTCTCCTTCCTTCATTTCATGTCTCTCAATCATTGCATACTTCTCACTCTCAAAATACAAGATTTTTCAGTATGGCCATCAATTTGGTAGCATGCTGAGCTTCTATGCCCAAGGTCGCGGGTTCAAACTCGGCCGAAGTAGTTGGATTTTTAAGAGCGTTAAAAATCCCTCAGTATGTCTTCCTTCGGAGGGGAAGTAAAGCCTGCGGGCCCATGTCCTAGAATTATGGCATGTAAAATAACCTTCCACTAATTACACTTGTGTGAAGGTAAATTATAGGTTAGATTTGACTAACGCTCTTAGGTTCCAACCTTCGTCGCCAGGAGCCGACTGTGGTGGCATCTAGTAATCAAGTTGTCGTTAACAGTGGCGTTTGGTAGCAAAAGTAGGTACTACTTGAAAAATTGAATGTCTGCAGTCCTTACTTGAATTAAAAACAGATAACACACTAATGCAGCAATCACAATTAACACCGGTTATCAGACAGATTCTACACACAGCCAAAGTACACGGGGCTACATGACGGTGTTGTCGCAGCCCCTAACCTGAGGAACCCACCAACACCACCGCCTACATCACTCTCGCTATGCAGGAGAATAAAACACACTGATGATTGCAATGGTCACAAGCGAGATTATCTAGTTGTAGTTGTTGGAACAGGATCGAGCTCATCTTGTTTGGAGAAGAGTTGATCTCGTCGTGTTTAGACATCCCAACTTAATCTGGATTACGGCCTAATCAGAAACTGAAGCGTGCTGTCTAAAGGAGACATTAGGGAAGTACAGTATTAAGATGTTTTTCCGAGGAATTTTGTGTAGAAGTTGAACGACATGTTGATTGATTGGATGAAAGCCCTTGTGGCCTAAGATACATTTGGGCTTATGCTGCATAAACTGAAAGTTCAGTCATGTAGTATCTTTCTCAAATTTGTTTAGTTTATTCTCACTTATACTCGGTACTTCCCTTCTAATTTATGCATTATTGTTTAATCATGTTTCATATAATGTTCTTAGCTTAAAATAGCAATCATCGTCATAAAGATATAAAAACAGACTTTGACCATGAGATTCGTCCAGATTGAGACAGTTGCCTACCAAAGCAGCATGTGGTATGTCTTGGTCAACAGAAGTATGCTGGCCAACTTCGGAGGGAGATAGTCCATGTAAAGAGAATGGGTTAGTGTGTTACTATGCACAGAACTGGTTGCTGGCGAGACCGGAAGCTACAGAATTGAAGTACCTTTGGTAACAGTGTGTCCAGCCGTGGAGATCGTCTTTAATTTTCCCTTTTATATCTTTTTTTTTGCCAGCATCTTACATTGTGTTTGTCCTTTTTCCTGCCCAATGATTGTTCTCATGGAATTTTTATGATGCACCTTAATCACAGCTTTCTTGATTCATTACTTGGCTACACTAACTTGTGTTCATGGCTGGAGGAGCTTTGCTTTCATGAATGACACAAAGAACCAGTAAATTTCCTCTCGGGTATGATGTAAGATACGGGTCTAAATACCACTGCCATGGTGTGTGGGACGGGGTGCATGGCTCGCAGGTTCTCTTTTGTTGTGCCTTTAACTAGCCAAATCCTTATGTCCTCTACTATCATTGGTTCATCATTAAATAAAAGGATTAAAAATTATTAATTTTTCTTCGGCAATACATTTTGGATAAAATAATTACTTCTGTATTTGACAAATCGTATGAATACCTTGCAAGCCCATTTCGAAAGTCGCATATGTAATTTTACATCTGCCAACTGACTCCAAAGACATTGTAATGAACCAGTGTTGGGTGAATTTAACTTGGGGCCCAGAACAATCGGGGAACCCCTGCAGAGTGCATTGTCATGATTTTACTTGGCCTCAAATTGCCAGATTAGCTGAAATCCTTCAACCTTCAGAGTGCTTTTGAAACTGTACGTCATCAATTCTACCAAACGGTGGTGCTATTGATAAAACGGTTCATTGATATGCGCGTTTCTTTTTAGTTTGACATACCAGCTGTTTGAGGTGATGTAGACTTACCTGCTCTTTTGTCCATAGAACCATTCACTTCGCCTTTTTATTATCTATGGAGATGCAAATCACACTAATAATTTATTTAAAGAGATGGCCAAGTTTGACTTACGTGTGAAGTAATGGCTGACAACAGACCAAGTAGCAATTCGATTAGGGCACTTATAAAAGTCCACCGTACCCAGGACGGGGCATAGGAGATATATTCCCCCGTAAATGTCTGATTTGTCACCCGTAGTGAAAGGCCATTGAGCCAGCCACTACATGTGGCAGTCTTTACCTACATCCAGAGCGGCTTTGGTGGCGTAGTTGGTAGCATGCTGAGCTTCTACGCCCAAGATCGCGGGTTCAAACCAGGCCAAAATAATTGCATTTTTTTTTTAAGCATTAAAAATCCCTCGGTATGCCTTCCTTCGGAGGGGAAGTAATACCGGCGGTCCCATGTCATAGATTTATGGCATGAAAAAGAACCTTTCACTAACTATGTTTATGTGAAGCCAAAATTTGTAGGTTAGAATTGATAACGCTCTATTAGTTCCAACGTTCGCCGCCAGGTACAAACTGCAATGTCATCTGGTAGCCAAGTCCGCAAGCCAGGTGTCGTGGATGATAGTATTTGGTAGCAAAAGTAGGAACTACTTGTAATTATCGTCTGCAGTCCTTACTTGAATTAAAAACAGATAACACACACTAATACAGCCATCACAACACCGATTTTCAGACAGATTTTACACACACCCGAAGTACACGGAGCTACATGACCACGTTGTCGCAGCCCCTAAACTGAGGAACCAACCTACCAACTTCCATATCCACTATCTCCCCCAAAATTATTTTCTGGGTACATGTGTTTAAAATGTAACCCTATGCAATATATGGATCCACTAGGAGAAGGGGTAACATGTTAAATTGATTTAGGGCCTCGATGTGTGAAAATAACTCAGCACAGCAGTGTTCATTCATCAGGAATCACATAGCAGTTTAAAGGTTAATGTTGCTGTTTCGACCTCGGGAAATGGAAAGAACAACTCATGTGTGTTGTGCAGGGACTACTCGGTGTTCTGATGGCTAATTTGGAGTACAACTTACTGTAGCCGTGGTGCTTTCTCTCCACATCAAAGCCCCAAAAAGTGATTTGACATATTTAACCAATCAAATTCCTGTCTCCAACTGGATCTGTATAATTTGTTGTTAGCGAGGAACGGTCCTGGCTGTGTCATAAAATGATGATGGATTGCGTTAGACTATCGAGATCTACTCTACTCTGCTGTTTGGACCACAACACAAGATCTGTTCAAAGATTGTACTCTCCTTGTAGTTTCAATAGTCAGTGCACTCATGATTGTTCTTCTAAAGAACAGAGTCAAGTGTGCACTTACTACTGTAAGAGAAGAGAAAATAGTTATTTTTTTTCTTGCAAATACATAGGTAAGGAGTTTAAGGTATGCAATTAATTTTCCTAGGACAGGGTGGAGTTTCCAATCTGATCATGCTTTCTTTAAATTGGCAAATATCATGCTCCAGCTGTGAGCTAAATAATCTCCATTGTTTTGTGGTGTGGTGTAGAGTAGAGATTAGTGCCATATCTGGGAGTACAACTGCACATTGTTAATTATAATAAACAACTATTATTCCACTCTCAACTGTCTGTTATTTACCCTCAGCTCCAATAGGGTAACACCTCACAATACCTGTGTTCAATTAAGTCAGTAGATTTGTCCCAAAAGTAGAATGTACTTTTTCTTTTTCAGATCATGTAACTCGTAGAAATTATAGCTTCCTCAGTGGATCGGTGTTAATGTTCGCCTCCTAATCTCTAGATTAGGCTTAGATTCCAGCCAAGGAGAGACAAAGTAAGGAATGAAACAAACAGGACAGAGGCTGGCATAGATATGAGTGCTACAAAATATTTGCAGAAGCAACGATTAGGATGGTAAGGGCATCTTCAAAGAATGGGAGATGAGAGGACACCAAAAGCTTATTTCAAGATTATCCCAGGAAAAAGACCAGTAGGAAGACCAGTTGGACCAAATCAAGGATGATCTTCAAGACAAAGGGCTAGACTGGAGAAGGACCCTTTGGGTAACACACACAGCATGCTTTAATTTTAACTGCTCTCTGCACATACTGTGGCATCAAGTGAATTTAGTCGTAATATTATTGAGGACAGTTAAAAAAATTACCAAATAAACACACAAGAACACCACCACACATTGCTTTGAATATCTTTTTATCGACTGTCGGTACTCAGATTACAGTCTTTCTGTTATTGTCATTTTTATCATACTGTGTGCATCTTTCTCAAATATCACCCCAGTCACTGCCTGAAGTTAGAGGAAATAATCTTCTGTATCATTGCCACTGTTAACTAGTACATTTACAATTTCAGTACAAATAAGCACTTGCCATATTCTAACACCTTGGCAAGAAGAAGATTTGTTTATAAGATATAGTTATGGTGTTCCAGAACCAAAACATAAAATCATGGATATGTTATTCATATAGTGGATGCTACGACCAGTGCTCTTGCTCTTGTTGCCATGGTAACTAGGTCTCTGAAATTAAACATAAAATCATGGATATGTTTTATTCATATAGTGGATGCTACGAGAGGGAACCAGTGCTCTTGCTCTTGTTGTCATGGTAACTAGGTCTCTGAAATTAGTCCACGCTAATTCTAGATAAATGCCCAGCCTAAACACTCCATGCAACTTGTAGAAGGAAGGGTCGGGGACAAGACCAAGGTTAGAGTATGTAAAACAGATAGTCTTGGATGTAAGGTGTGGTAGCTATGGAAAGATGAAACGATTAGTTCAGGACAGGTGAGCATGGAAAGCTGCATCAAACCAGTCAAAACACTGAAGACTCCATGTTTAGCTGGATGTGTTGAAGCACTATTCCGCGCGACCTCGACCGTGCCCTTCAAATTTTGTTACGTCTCACCAATCCAACATGGCGGCTGTGCAAAATATTTCACCAGCATTCAATATCTCCTGCCACCGTATGGCATAAAAAAGCACTATTACGAAATGTACTGTAAAGGTCTCGGCAAAGACTCTGTGAGTGAAGCTTGCCAGTAGGCACAGCATTTCGCCATACATGCCAGAAAGGTTAAAGAGAGGCTAACAAATTCATTCTACTTGGAAGATATGCTAATGTCTAGATACAACAATAACTTGAGCCGTTTAAATAGAAATAAAATAGGTTTTATTTTATAAAGTAGATGTAATTTAGGGATAAATCATATTTATTTAAAAATTAGGCAGAAGAAATGGTTGAAAGAGATGCTGGTTGGAGGAAAATTTTTGTAGAGGGCACTTTTCTACCATGGACATCCATGATTCTTGCTTTCGTTTCCTTATTGATTTAACCTTATTTCTACTCCTTTTATACTCTTCCTCATTTTCCTGACTCTGTATCCTTTTCACCTAAGATACTACGAGGGCTGTTTTTTTTTCTTAGCCTATTTTCAATTTTGAAAAAATAGGCTTATGAGATCACTTTTTGTCCGTGTGAGGTGTGTGTGTGTGTCCCCCCTAATAAATTCTAAACGGCTTGAGCGATTTCAATGAAACTCGGTAAGTTCATAGCACTATTCCGCGCGACCTCGACCGTGCCCTTCAAATTTTGTTACGTCTCGCCAATCCAACATGGCGGCTGTGCAAAATATTTCACCAGCATTCAATATCTCCGAAACTATTACCGACATCACCCTGGAATTTATTACATTGATAAAGGGAACTACTAGAAGTTCACCTATGTAAATTTTGAAAAACTGGTAACTACAAAACCAACATGGCGGCCACGCGAATTTGCGACATTTAAATAGACGTTTCTCGCGATTTAACCAACCAAACGCAATAAAACTTGGTACAGTATATGTTTATACACATTGTAATGCACCGACATCTAACTTGGTTCAATTGTTTACCTAACCACAAGATGGCGGATGTGCGAAATATTTCACCGGCATTCTATATCTCTGAAACTATTAGCTGTATTGTGCCCGTTTAGACCGGAGTCCGCACGACCACATATGCATTTTACCAATAATCAGTCAGCACGAGAGTCAAAATATCCCGGAGCGCCAGATGGGTTAAAGCTAATCGCAAAAACGACATCAAATAAAAAAAATGCTTTACTGATTTTTGGCTCAATGCAACAATAAGGATAGAAGGAGATTCAATTGGGCGTAACACATCAAGTAAAATTATCTCATTTTATTTTGAATTTAAAATTGACTGCAAAAATGCTCAAAACAGCATCACTCATGTGTGGCGACCCACACTCCTATTTACACAATATACAGAAATTTTCCAAACACATTTGACAATTATTTTTTGGAAACACAAGTCTGATTGTTAGTCCTGTAGACTGTGTTCCTAAATTATTTATAATTAATGATTAAATCCAGTTCAAATTTAATTGTCTCTACTGGAAATATCGTAGTTCACTGTTTGAATTTTCACATAATATTAACACTCGTAGAATAAATGTTCATAGAATTTTAACTTTCACTTATTTTTCCAGTTTCAAAAATACATTGTCGAAAAATATTATTATCATTGAATCAACACAAATTATTTACACATATTAATAACATCTGAAAAGTATTTGACCTTGAGCATAGCATCGAAGAACTGTGCGAAGCACAACAAAAATTAATCGTTCTTCTGACATTAAACATTCGAGAAGTGACTCGATTATGAACTTCCAAGTTCCTAACAAAATATATGATTTCTGAATCATCAACTTGATCAATAAATTGTTGAACCATTCAACTATTCAATTTTCCACTTGGAATCGTTATTATGAAAAATATTTATATTTGTGGCCCTTTTAGCAACTTTCAAAACTTTCAATTCTTCGACAGAATGCGGAAATAAGAATTATAGCTTCATAATAAATTCATTTAGTTCATGGCACTAGGATTGAAAACATCCTTCAAATTATTCGTGGTTATAGAATTATTTTTAATTGGCAGTGGCCCATTCTATTATTTTTATAAGAATACAATATTCCAACAACAACGGCAAAGGTCTTCCTCTGAAGAAGAATAAACTACTATCATGACAAATCCGGGTTCTAGCAAAATCAAAGTCTAAATGGAATCCGTAAACAAGGTTGAAATAAGAACTGATGGTTTCTAAGAAATAACCTTCGGGTCATTCATACGACGAAATGTGTAGTTCTAATACTCCTACTATAAACCTGAGCCATCGAACCTGCTATTTGATTGATGCTCCAAAAAAAACTCCTCATTCCTGCGACTTAAACATGCGCACCTGGGAATGGCATTTCAACTACTCCACACACATAAATTTTCTTCCCAAAATGTATACAATAAATCAAGCCTCTGCTTGTTATCAACACTGGAAGATTAATAAACTGACAAGTTTATTTTATTTTACCATTCAGTTCAACCCGTGAATTTACCATACTTATGAAAATCTTTATTTCACTTTCGAGTGTGTATTTACGTCATGATTTTATATAAATACAAAAATATCCTATTTGATACAAATATCAATTGCTTCCCGTTTCATGCCTCTCAGTGTTATCTGAAAAATATACTTTGCTCATTGCAAATATCAACTGTTCAACCAGAACTGAAATGTTGGTTGAATGCGGGCTTGCGCTAACCACTCTCCTTCGGAAAATCTCCTGTTCCAAACTAGAAATGATTAAACTACTTCATAGGCTCTCTCTCACTACATATGATTATTAGAAAATATAATATCCAAGAATTATTTAGAAAAATTATTATTATTATTATTAGTGGATTATTATTATTATTAGTTATATTATTTTAAATATGTTTAATTATCATCTCATTATGTGAGAATCCACATGTTCGAACCTTCGAATATGGAAAAAAATATCCATTCCTCAACAAAAATAATGTAACTCAACCATTACATCGACGGTTTTCCGTGATATCCCTAGAATATGAAATATTCAAATAAATGCTCGAAATGCTCGGTCATCGATCCTAAACTGTTCTGAGTGCTGAAAACGCTCAGAATAACTCTAACAAGTCTTGCGTAAATCATTGCAAGATTTAAATACGAAGAAAAATAAATGAGTTGGTCATCTGCCGAAAAATAGTTTGTTCCAATTAGCTAGGCATAATATAATTCAAATGTGGCTTACATTTCTTGATGGTCTTGAAGCGTAGTGAACCTGGTCTGTACCAGATTTATCCATAGACATGCCCTATCGGACAAGCATGTTTAATCCTTGTATCGGCCGCCATTATATACCCACAATCCGTCTAACAAGACATAGTGGTAGTATCTATTGACGTTTGAAGTAACTATTGATCCATTTTAATACTGGCTTCTGTTAACTCCATAACAGTTTGCTAAAATGGGGTCAGATCTAAGTGATCTATTCTTAGATATGTCAGTTGTAACATAACTCACGGTAATATTTTCAATACAAGAAGACACTGACAATCTAACCAATCAACGGCTGTTCTGAAGATCGTTCCCTGGGCATGGTTTATCACCATCTACCATGCGCGAAGCAACATGTAGTTTCCCTGCGTAGACTAATGAACAACACCGTGATAGACTGGTCTTCAATGTACTGATAGATCGAAGTGGTTATTAAGTTACAAATATGAAAACTGACTGAAATGGACTTCAATATCCAAGTATTAGGTTATTACTGGACTGTGACAAAGTACTAATTCTAGACAAAGTCTAGCATATGTCCATGTAGAAATAAAAATATTTCTACCAGTGTCTGTAGAAAAAAATCAATCACCTTAGTGATCCTCCTTGACGGAAACGTACTAAGTTCCACTCGTAGCGCAGCACTTTTGTGACCATCACAACTTTGAAAATAACTTCTGCGTAGATCCGGCAACCATGTGCCTTGGCTCAGCGTAGGAGCACCTTGCTAGGCAAGTGCTTGTGTTGAAGTGAGCTCTCGATGCCTCGGCCGGCCGGCTTTTATTCAAAACAGCCAGGGTCACGCGTCATCACGCTGAAATCTGGAAATCCTCATATCTCTGGTATCCCTGGTCCGATTTACTTGATACTAATTGCATTCTCTTTCATTTGACCGTGCCAGTAATCTGATCCCAGTCTCAAGTCTCTACTCCATGGTTAACTATTTAATCAATAAATAGCCTCGACCTCTGCTATTACTCGCTACGTCACTTGACATGCTGTTAGCGGTATACTCTTTCCAATTCCTTCTCGAAGCAATGTAGCGCGATATTCAAATATCTCAACTTTCAAAAGCGGCTGTAGCCTTTCCCTTGATATCTAGGTGTCTGAATCTTGGAATACCCATTCCTAGAGTTGGACACAACCACCCCACACCTAGCAAAAAATAAAAATTGAAAAATTTTTATTTTTCCGATCTACACATTAAATCATCTGGTTCTTGAATAATAAATCTTCAAATTCGATGCATTATAAGTTCCCACGATGTTACCAGTTCGTGTATTAGCGACTTCATAGCTTCCATTGTTGTTTACTTCCACAATACGATAGGGTCCAGCGTAAAGGCTTGCAAACTTCGAGTACACTCGATTTTGCACGTCAGAGGGTGTAGGTCTTTTCACTAAAACAAGAGTTCCTACGCGCAAGGGTCTGCGAAAACGCTTTCCTCTCACTCTGCGCTCTCTTTTCTCAGCTTGGCTCCTCAACTTGTCTAAAGCTAGAGTTTCCCTCATCTGACGACTTGGTTCAATCTCAGGTGGAATAGAGATGATTCGATCCCATAATCTCGTTGGTTTAATTCCATGATGAATCAACATGGGAATCTGTCCAGTACTCTCATGAATCGTAGAGTTGATGGATTCGGATGCTAAAGAGAGAACATCCATCCATTTCCAATGCTCATTTGGACAATAGAGGCGGCAAAATTTTGCTATTCCAGCCATCACGCGTTCTGCTGGATTGCTCTCGGGATGTCTGATAGAACAAAACAATTGTCTAATCCCAAGATTATTCATGACGGTTCGAAATTCTAAAGATGTAAATTGAGGACCACGATCTGATAAAAGGAATTCCGGTTTGCCTGCTTCCGGAATTACATTGTCTCTAATTCTCTTCGCACAATATTTTGCGTTTGCCTTCTGAATTGGATGTAACATAGTGTATTTGATGAAAACATCCATGGTCACCAGAATATATCGGTTACCTCTTTTAGACTTTGGGAGAGGACCATATAAATCAGTCGCGAAGATTTCACAAGGCTTAGAAGGAATAATAGGCCTTGGTAATTCTCTCAGTAATCTAGAATTATGTTTACTCCTTTGGCATAAGTCGCATTCTCGAATAGTGTTCCTGACAGTTTGTCGCATTCGCTCCCACGAAAATTTCTCTTGAATCATGTTGACCGTCTTATCTACTCCAGCATGACCTGCGATTCGATGTGCCATCCAGATAATGGGTTTTTGCATTCGTGGAGGTATTACTACTCTCAGCTTCGTATGGTCGGGATCTGCAAACTTGTAGATTAAACCATCTAACATCATAAAATCTCTTGAAATTCTTTCAGTTTCCACAAAATCATCATCATTTGGATCCATGTCTCCCTGTAGAAAATGAAAAATGTTTCTGTAACGTCGGTCTCTCCTCTGGGATAAATGCAACAATCTTAACCTTCTCAAGGTATCCTCATCCTCCTGCGTCAGGTTAACTTGAAAAACCTTAGATGTAGACTCCACTGCTCTACTCAATAAATCAGCTCCAACGTTCAACTTTCCAGGAGTGTGTTCAATAACTAGGTTGAATTGTTGAAAAAAAAGTGACCATCTAGTGATCCTATCACTGGCAAAGTTTGTTCTCAAGATAAACTCCAATGCGTGGTGATCAGTCCTCACAATGACTGAATGTCCAATCAACATTTTCTTCCATGACTCCAACGCGAATATTACAGCAAGTGCTTCTAACTCTGTGGTGTAATAATTCCTTTCTGATGGACGAAGTTTCCTGCTAATGAACGCCAGGTAACGTCTCTTGTGGTCGTCATCTTCTTTAAGAAGAATAGCTCCAATCCCTACGGTGGATGCATCAGATTCTATGATGAAATTCTTGGTAAAGTCAGGATACTCCAATTTCACGCTGTTTACCAATAACCTCTTGGCATCTTGAAATGATTGTTCACAATCTTCATCCCATTTCCATTTGTTTCCTTTCTTTAATAATTCCTGCAATGGCGCTACCGTCTTGGTGAAGTTTGGACAATGCCCTGCAAAGAACTGGCATGTCCCGAGAAAACTGCGGACATTCTTCACTCTAGTAGGTCTAGGGAAATTTGCAATTGCCTGTATCTTCGTCTCATTGGGACGGTATCCTTCTCCATCCAAAATGTGACCCAAAAATTTTATTTCCTTCCGAAAGAACTGACATTTTCGAAGGTTTACTTTAAAGTTCGCTTTTCTCAAATCTGCGAATAACATCTGAAGATGTAACAAATGTTCCTCCTTAGTCTCAGATGCAATTAGGATATCATCTATGTAACGAATTGCTATCTCCTTTACTTCAGGACTCAAATTTTGTTCCAGTGCTCTGATCAAAACAGATCCAGATGTTTTGACTCCAAATGGTAGACGGCGGAATACATATGTCTGCTGGTCAAACATAAATCCTGTAAACTTCTTGGAATCTTCACTAAGCCTAATGTGATGGTAGGACGAAGTGAGATCAATATTAGAGAACCAGACCTTGCCTTGGAATTTCCTTAACAGTTCCCTAATGATTGGTGGTCTGTCATACTCAGGCAGTAATCTTGAATTCAAATTTTGCGCGTCTAAACATAGTCTCAGACTTCCATCTTGCTTAGACACTACTGCTAATGGATTGACATAAGATGTAGTGTACTTTTCAATCACATTGTTGCTTTCCATCTCCTTGATAAGCACTTTTACCCTTTCTCGATGCTTTTCCGCAACTGGATACAATTTAGCATGAAAAGGTGCATCATCATTTACACGAATACGATATTCAAAATCTTGAATTTCACCAGGTTTAATATCAAAAATATCGTGATACTCTTCCAAAATCTTCCCTAGCTCTGGGGACTCCTCCTCAGTGTAGACTTCTCTTCCTTCAGCTTCATGAAAAATCAGAGACCATTGAGCATCTCCCTCGATGTCTTCCTCTTCTTTTCCCTCGAAATTAATCTCTTCGGTATTCTTGAATCTGATCGTCTCTGTCTTCATGTCTATCACTGCTTGATATTTCTGAATGAAATCTGCTCCCAATATCATGTCAAAAGCCATGTCCTTCATTACTACAAACACATGTCGGAAATCATGTCCTCCAATCGTAATACATAAGTATAATTGTGTTTTACACAGAGATATTTTATTGGGTATTATTCCTTGGATCTTAATTCCTGATACTGGAATCTCCTCTAAATTCTCTTTGAGCTTCCACAGAATATAAAGCTTCTCACTCACCAGACAAAGCATAGCCCCAGTATCAATCAAAGTATCGACAGGCATACCGAATACTCCGCATGATATCATTGGCATTCTAATTCTCGTACCCATTTCTTTCCGTTCGTCATTCTGTTGAATTAAGTCATCATCCTCTGCTTGCCATTTAATAATTCTGGAAGTGAAAGTGTTCAAAATTCTATCTTCTACTGTGAATTCGAAGTTTTTTTTTCGTTTCCATTCCCCCGGATTGTTGTGTTCCCGATGGACCTGGTTCATTGGGCCTCTGCTCCAAAAACTGCAAGTTATCTTGGTGTCTTGCTTCCAAGTTCTTCCTCGTCTCCTTGTTGAACTCTTCATTGGACTGACGAGTATCCACATTCCCTCTGTTATTGTAGTTGTTTCGACCATAGTATCTTCTTTCCTGGTACCTTCCTTGATTTTCCCTGGGCCTTCTCCATCGAGTATTATATCGATTTCCACCATCCGGTCTCGCATAAGGCTTGTAACTGTATCTGTTACTGTACTGATTCCATCCTCTCTTATTGGGATCTTCCCTCGGCGTTTTCTCTTCTCGCCCCTCTCAAGGTGTTTTGAGAATAACTATCAGCCATAACAGCATACACAACGTTGTTATTCTTTCCTCCCTTCTGATGGAAGAATTGAGCATTCGTATGATCCAGCTTCTGTAATACCTCGTCAAATTGCTCCATATTATAGATGTCAGCAGCGATCAAAGTCCTCTGGACGTCTGCTGGAAACTGACGTATCAATGCAGTAATCAATTCGTTATCTGGCATCGGCGGATCTAAATGTTGAAGTTTAGAAAGCTGTCCAGAAAAGTACGTCGAGTATCGAGTAGGTTGTGACGTCGAGAATCTCTTCGAATATAATTCTGCTCTGACTTGCTGTTGGGTTTCCGGGGACCAAAACTTTTTCAATAACCCATGAGAAAACTCCTCAAAAGTGGTTAGAGTGGATCTAAAAGCTCTAAACCAAAGAAGTGCAGGACCTTCCAAAAATTTCCCTATCACTCGGATCTGTCTTTCTTTAGGGATCTTGGAATCTTTCAGGTAATCCCCTGCTTCTCTCAAAAATTCCACGGGTGTCACAGAATCTCGCCCTGAAAATTTAGAAGGCTTATCCTCTACATTCTTGAATACAGTTATGGGGTTGGATTGAAATACTGTCCTGACCTCATCCTGTCTTTGACTGTCAGTTTCTCTAGCTCCTCCTAGATTTATCTGTATCTGTTCCTTTCCCCTTACAATTGGCATTTTCAACAAATGGTCAGACTGTTTCTCGTCCTTGATTTGGGTTTTCATAGCCTCAAGTTCCTTCTGGTTTTCTTCTGCCATTTTCTTAATTGCTTCAGTTTCTTTACAATTCTCCTTGACATCAGTGGATATCTGGTTCATAACAGCCTCATGACTTTTCAATGACCCTGTCATATCTGATATGTCCTTCTGAGTTGCTTGGATATCTTTGGAAATTACTTGAATATGGACAAAGATTCCCTAATCTCCTTGATTCCCTCTTGATTCTCCAGCTTGAGTGTGTCTTTAATTTCATTGACAACTGTGGTTTTAATTTCAGTTTGTAACTCATTAATCACACCTTCTCTTATTTCTCCCATTACAAGTTCTTTGAATTGTTCTGTCAACCGTTGAACAACTAGAATTCCCATTTCATTACTCTCCTTCTTCACTCTGACTTCTAGGTTGATCATGTCTTCACCAACTTTCCTAAGACCATGTTCTATCCTATCAGCTAAGCTTTGAGATCTAAGATCGGCATCGCGAAATTTATCGTCCATTAAACTTGCGTTAGTGGCTAATGAAGTTTCGAGCTCATGTGTTTTTTCGCATAATTTAGACATTTTACTCTCAAGTCACATTTTCAAAATTTCGGAATTCTCTTTAAATTTACTTTCCATAGAATTAAATTTACTATTTAAATTTTCTTTCAAGTTACCTTTTAAAGAATCAGAATTTTCTTTAAGTTTATTTTCCAAAGAATCAGAATTTTCTTTAAGTTTATCGTTTAAATTTTCTTTAAGTTTATTTTCTAAAGAATCAGAATTTTCTTTAAGTTTCTCATTTAAACTTTCTTTAAGTTTATCAGAATTTTCTTTAAGTTTCCTTTCCAAAGCCTCAGTATTTTCTTTCATAATGGCTGCTACATGCAGTCCAGCCTCTTTTGAACTCTCTTCCAAACTCCTCATCATCCTCATCATCTCTTCCATAATTTTCAATTATTATTCAAAACTTAGGGGTATACAATATTGGCAAACACAAGCTTATAACTAGAACAAGAAATATGAATAGCTAATTGGAACACTCTAATAAAATGAGATTTGTCCTAATGTCGACGTGATGGAAAAACAAAATTCTCTACTTTTACGAATTACATTTACCACAATATCACAAGAAAAATATGCAAGTTCTCAAATATCCTCCACCTGGATTCTAATAATGCGTATGTCCAGTCATCGAACGTTTACTACTGAATTTACTTGACGACCTAATGGTTAAGCCATTATCAAAAATAATCAAACCCATTCTAATTATTAACCAAGTTAAATTTTTAATTTTCCCCACTAATTGGGTTTCCTACTAATTTATTCATCCAAACCAGACATCTCTCAACTCCCAAAATATTTCTATAAAAAATTATCACAATTTAAATCGGCATGCGATTGACCATGTCTAAATCGGGCCCCACGTTCGAAGCCATTTCTCTCTCTATCTTATTTTATGTGCCCGTTTAGACCGGAGTCCGCACGACCACATATGCATTTTACCAATAATCAGTCAGCACGAGAGTCAAAATATCCCGGAGCGCCAGATGGGTTAAAGCTAATCGCAAAAACGACATCAAATAAAAAAATGCTTTACTGATTTTTGGCTCAATGCAACAATAAGGATAGAAGGAGATTCAATTGGGCGTAACACATCAAGTAAAATTATCTCATTTTATTTTGAATTTAAAATTGACTGCAAAAATGCTCAAAACAGCATCACTCACGTGTGGCGACCCACACTCCTATTTACACAATATACAGAAATTTTCCAAACACATTTGACAATTATTTTTTGGAAACACAAGTCTGATTGTTGGTCCTGTACACTGTGTTCCAAAATTATTTATAATTAATGATTAAATCCAGTTCAAATTTAATTGTCTCTACTGGAAATATCGTAGTTCACTGTTTGAATTTTCACATAATATTAACACTCGTAGAATAAATGTTCATAGAATTTTAACTTTCACTTATTTTTCCAGTTTCAAAAATACATTGTCGAAAAATATTATCATCATTGAATCAACACAAATTATTTACACATATTAATAACATCTGAAAAGTATTTGACCTTGAGCATAGCATCGAAGAACTGTGCGAAGCACAACAAAAATTAATCGTTGAGAAGTGACTCGATTATGAACTTCCAAGTTCCTAACAAAATATATGATTTCTGAATCATCAACTTGATCAATAAATTGTTGAACCATTCAACTATTCAATTTTCCACTTGGAATCGTTATTATGAAAAATATTTATATTTGTGGCCCTTTTAGCAACTTTCAAAACTTGCAATTCTTCGACAGAATGCGGAAATAAGAATTATAGCTTCATAATAAATTCATTTAGTTCATGGCACTAGGATTGAAAACATCCTTCAAATTATTCGTGGTTATAGAATTATTTTTAATTGGCAGTGGCCCATTCTATTATTTTTATAAGAATACAATATTCCAACAACAACGGCAAAGGTCTTCCTCTGAAGAAGAATAAACTACTATCATGACAAATCCGGGTTCTAGTAAAATCAAAGTCTAAATGGAATCCGTAAACAAGGTTGAAATAAGAACTGATGGTTTCTAAGAAATAACCTTCGGGTCATTCATACGACGAAATGTGTAGTTCTAATACTCCTTCTATAAACCTGAGCCATCGAACCTGCTATTTGATTGATGCTCCAAAAAAAACTCCTCATTCCTGCGACTTAAACATGCGCACCTGGGAATGGCATTTCAACTACTCCACACACACAAATTTTCTTCCCAAAATGTATACAATAAATCAAGCCTCTGCTTGTTATCAACACTGGAAGATTAATAAACTGACAAGTTTATTTTATTTTACCATTCAGTTCAACCCGTGAATTTACCATACTTATGAAAATCTTTATTTCACTTTCGAGTGTGTATTTACGTCATGATTTTATATAAATACAAAAATATCCTATTTGATACAAATATCAATTGCTTCCCGTTTCATGCCTCTCCGTGTTATCTGAAAAATATACTTTGCTCATTGCAAATATCAACTGTTCAACCAGAACTGAAATGTTGGTTGAATGCGGGCTTGCGCTAACCACTCTCCTTCGGAAAATCTCCTGTTCCAAACTAGAAATGATTAAACTACTTCATAGGCTCTCTCTCACTACATATGATTATTAGAAAATATAATATCCAAGAATTATTTAGAAAAATTATTATTATTATCATTAGTGGATTATTATTATTATTAGTTATATTATTTTAAATATGTTTAATTATCATCTCATTATGTGAGAATCCACATGTTCGAACCTTCGAATATGGAAAAAAATATCCATTCCTCAACAAAAATAATGTAACTCAACCATTACATCGACGGTTTTCCGTGATATCCCTAGAATATGAAATATTCAAATAAATGCTCGAAATGCTCGGTCATCGATCCTAAACTGTTCTGAGTGCTGAAAACGCTCAGAATAACTCTAACAAGTCTTGCGTAATCATTGCAAGATTTAAATACGAAGAAAAATAAATGTGTTGGTCATCTGCCGAAAAATAGTTTGTTCCAATTAGCTAGGCATAATATAATTCAAATGTGGCTTACATTTCTTGATGGTCTTGAAGCGTAGTGAACCTGGTCTGTACCAGATTTATCCATAGACATGCCCTATCGGACAAGCATGTTTAATCCTTGTATCGGCCGCCATTATATACCCACAATCCGTCTAACAAGACATAGTGGTAGTATCTATTGACGTTTGAAGTAACTATTGATCCATTTTAATACTGGCTTCTGTTAACTCCATAACAGTTTGCTAAAATGGGGTCAGATCTAAGTGATCTATTCTTAGATATGTCAGTTGTAACATAACTCACGGTAATATTTTCAATACAAGAAGACACTGACAATCTAACCAATCAACGGCTGTTCTGAAGATCGTTCCCTGGGCATGGTTTATCACCATCTACCATGCGCGAAGCAACATGTAGTTTCCCTGCGTAGACTAATGAACAACACCGTGATAGATTGGTCTTCAATGTACTGATAGATCGAAGTGGTTATTAAGTTACAAATATGAAAACTGACTGAAATGGACTTAAATATCCAAGTATTAGATTATTACTGGACTGTGACAAAGTACTAATTCTAGACAAAGTCTAGCATATGTCCATGTAGAAATAAAAATATTTCTACCAGTGTCTGTAGAAAAAAATCAATCATCTTAGTGATCCTCCTTGCCGGAAACTTACTAAGTTCCACTCGTAGCGCAGCACTTTTGTGACTATCACAACTTTGAAAATAACTTCTGCGTAGATCCGGCAACCATGTGCCTTGGCTCAGCGTAGGAGCACCTTGCTAGGCAAGTGCTTGTGTTGAAGTGAGCTCTCGATGCCTCGGCCGGCCGGCTTTTATTCAAAACAGCCAGGGTCACGCGTCATCACGCTGAAATCTGGAAATCCTCATATCTCTGGTATCCCTGGTCCGATTTACTTGATACTAATTGCATTCTCTTTCATTTGGCCGTGCCAGTAATCTGATCCCAGTCTCAAGTCTCTACTCCATGGTTAACTATTTAATCAATAAATAGCCTCGACCTCTGCTATTACTCGCTACGTCACTTGACATGCTGTTAGCGGTATACTCTTTCCAATTCCTTCTCGAAGCAATGTAGCGTGATATTCAAATATCTCAACTTTCAAAAGCGGCTGTAGCCTTTCCCTTGATATCTAGGTGTCTGAATCTTGGAATACCCATTCCTAGAGTTGGGCACAGTATCACCATGAAATTTTGTACGGTGATAAACGGCACTACTGGAAGTTCATCTATAAGACTTTCAAAATCCGGTTAACTACAAAACGAACATGGCGGCCAAGCAAATTTGAAAATTTTAAATAGACCTTTCTCGCGATTTAATGTTCCAAACGCAATGAAATCTGGTACAGGAAATGTTTATACACATTGTAATGCACTGGTATCTAATTTAGTTCAATTGTTTACATAACCTCATGATGGCAGCTGTGCGAATTTAAAAATTAAGTTTCTATTTCTTGTGTCGTAATCAGGCAATCGAAGTGAAAGTTTGAATAATGAACCTACGCAATAATTTTCCTTTAATGGTACCTGGCTCTATGGCCTATACATTTAACAATCCAACATGGCGACCATCCGAAATATTCAGACGACTCTGAATACCTACGAATCTATTATAGCAATCAAACTTAATTTTTTAATGTTCGTAGGGGCTATGAACCTAAGTTCACCTATAGGACTTTAAATAACCTGGTGATCACAAATCCATCATGGCGGCGACGCGAATTATAAATATTCACATGGGCGTTTCTCGCAATTTAACCATCCGAGTGCAGTGAAACTTGGTACAGTAAATCCTTTTACGAATGTTAATGCAATGGCATCTAATTTATATCAATTGTTTCCATAACCACAAGATGGCTGCTGTGCAAAATTTTAAAATCTCCTTGTTACTTCTTGTGTCCTAATCATGCGATTGAAATTTGAATGCTACACGTACACAATAATCTTGATGTAACATTACATAACTCTAGGACCTACATATATAAAATCCAACATGGCGACCATCCAAAATATTTAGTCGGTACTCAATATCTACGAATCTATTGCAGCATTCAAACTGAAATTTTGTATGATGATAATGGCAGTTAATATAAGTAGGATATATGAAAATAGGCTGTATAGTTCTTCACGGAACTACTTGTTTGTTTGTTTTTTTCAACCTCCGATGGGCTGTAGATTTTAGAAAAGCACATTGACATAACAAAATTATTTTATTACTAAAATTTTATTAGTTTCGTACTTATTTCAACATAACTGACAGGAGACATATCAAGACACATGGTTCAGATATCCTCTGCATAGTATGTCGCCAGTGAAGTACGGTACCTCTGGACATAATTGTTGAAGTGTTTTCTGCCCAACCACGCCTTCAAGGCTCGAAAGAGGTGAAAATTGCTTGGTGCGAGGTCTGGACTATGTGGTAGATGGTCGAAAACTCCCCACTTGAATTTTTTGAGGTCATTCTTCACATTGGCACAGTTGACAGTGTGGTCAAAACCATGTCGGACGAGAGCATGCCTCTTAGTTTGTTTTGAACATGGTTTTAAATCGATCTGTGGAGGCGACTTGAAATTTCACTATACACTTCCTTTGTTATTATTATTGTTGTTTACTGCTCCATAAAGTTCACTTATCGTACACCTCCGTTTGTCGTGGACAAGTTCATCAATACTGTCAACCAGGGGTACAGCAGAGACAGACTTGCGTCCTTGCTCACCTTCGTCATGGATGTCTATTCGCCCTTCTGTAAATTTTCAACACCATTGTTGTACACTACCATCACTCGTCAAGTTTGCACCATACTCTACGCTCATTCTGCAGAGAATTTCAGCAGCGCTACATCCTTCTGCGTTCAGAAAACGTATCGCACTTGGCGGGAGAATAGATTGTAGCAGCCATGTTCAATTGCCCGTAGCTCGGCTTTGCCTAGCGCATTGGAGCCAAAAATTGCAGAGGTTGTGGAGGAAACAAATGTCGTGCAATTGCACGATGCACAGACTTGGCTCCTGCCTATCTCATGTGTACTTGGATGCATGATCGGAGGTTGGAAAGAAAAAAAAACAGGTAGTGTTCGTTTGACAGCTTCCATTCCATAATTATTTATAACCCAGACTTTATGCTGAATTTTCTTTTCTTTCTAATTGCTTCATCTGCTGCTTTCCTTATTGCTAAACTCATATTTTCCCATTCTTTGTTGATATCATCACTTGTTGGCATCTCTTCTCAATACTGCTGTAGCCAACTCTGATAGGTATTTAATTCCTTCCTCATGTAAGAGATATACTTTACAAACCTCATCATTCTGTACTTTTCTGTTCAACCTTTTCCTCCATTTAGCAAGAATTTTAATTTTTGTGATGGCCAGGTAATTATCTGTATATAAGCCACTGAGCTATGTACTGCTCTGGTTCTAAGCTGCGTGAACCTGAGAGGAATGTGCATCGTGGACTATGAGTAGGGGTGTTGATGAGTGATGAGGTTTCTCGGTCCGTGCATAGTACAGAACCAAATACATTGGTCGGTGACTCACTCACTCATACCTAACATCACAGTGGTTTGAGCAACGGCTGAATGTTAGCAGTATTGGAATAGAAAGGAATACCATATATCACGGTGGGCTGTTGGCAGATCCTTCTCTTCTCGCCCGACCCTTCCCTGCTCTTTCTCCTCACCCCGCAAGTTCATAGAGCTTGGACCCGAGCAGTACTTTAGTGTCTTTTACATCTAGGCCTAATTTTTTTTATTGACCATTACACAGTCAAGCCATCCCCTTGGTGGTGGGGTAGTGCACCTGCCTCACATCCGGAGGCCCTGGGTTTGAATCTTGGCTCCATCAGGGATTTTAGAAACTGGTGTGGGGGCTGGAACAGGGTGCAATCAGCCTCGTGAGGACAATTGAGTAGCTGTCCGACAGTGAGGTAGCACCCCTATCACAAAAACCAAGATTAATGGCAGAGGGGACCCGACGCACTGACCACATGTCGTCCCACAATCTGCAGGCAAAATGGTTGGGCAGCAGTCTCTTAGGCCCTTCATGGGCTACAGTGCCATTCTTTTTTTTTTAATTACATAGTCAATTTGACTGCTGTCTTCTTGCAGTCCATGTATACTTCTGGATGACCTTCCTAGAGAAGTGTTATGTTTTTAATTGGTTGTAAGATACAAATTCCTATAATAATTTGCCATTTTCATTCAATGTGGGTTCTCCTTGATTTCCCTCAACCGGTACTTCTTCATAAGCATTCAGATCACCAGCCACAATCACAGTCACTTTGCAGATTTTATCTAACACTGATTGTAGAACCTCATAAAACTGGTCTGATTCTTTGCATTTGTTTTCTTCTGGAGCATACAAGGCTATCCAAATGCAGTCCCCTCGTCCATGATTATTGTATTGAGGTTTTGATTTGTTAAACTTATGAAATAGAAATAGTGTGTTGGCCTTTCTTGAAGATAAGTGTCTCCTAAAAGAGTAGTTAGGAAAACTTCACAATAGATTTGAGAATATTAAAATCAGATGCTATCCGGTTATTACATTGGTAGGCCTATATTGTGCATTAAATTGACCTGTTTCAATACGAAAATGCTCGCCACTATGGGAGAGTGGTTATCGTGTCGGTCTACCAACCCCAATTTTTCAGGTACGCTCCTGGCCATGGTTAAGTGATTTTTGAAAGGCAACAAAAATTACGACACGCATGTCATACGTTGTTGGCATGTAAAAGAACCCATTTGAATTCAGCAGGCCGTGTTCATAATGGCAAAATTAATCTCGGGATTTTCCGCCAACACAAAAAAAAAGTTCCTACATTCTCTACTAGAAAGCGCTTAGATATCTAACCTCCTTGACTTTCATAGTGCTTCAAGGAACAACAAAATTCGACATGCAAGCTGCCCTCTGGGTGTCAAACAACAAAGCTTGCACCCAAGGCCATACGATATTATTATTATTAATACTAAAATGTGACTCTGTAGGAAGGCTATGAGTTATATACAGCGTACTGGTAAAGTTTACCAATAACTCACCTTTCATTCTTTAATATGTATCTAATCATAATAATTATACAGGGTATCATTTATGTACTTGAGTACCCTTAAGGGGTGTGTAGGGGATGGGTATAGGATCAATTTGAGATAGGGAACCTGGAGTTGTAACGGCCTCCTAACCCCAGAAAACAGGTTCGTTTCAGGCCCTCGGCCCCTGAAAAGTAGGCAAGCGCGCCATGTGTTACTCTGAGGTCAGGCGCAACCACTGCTCAACGCTGCGTTAGCCGAGAGGATAGCGGGGAGGCGCGGTGCCATGCCTTCATTTTTTTCTTTTTCTTTATTTTTTAGAGGGAAAGGAGGGGATGTAGTCACAGTGCGTGTTTATTCTGAGTTGATGTTTTGCCTATTTTCATTTTATGAAAAAATAGGCTTATGAGATCACCTTTTGTCAGTGTGTGTCCCCCCTAATAACTTCTAAACGGCTGGAGCGATTTCAATGAAACTCAGTAAGATCCTAGCACCATTCTGGCCGACCCCGACCGTGCCCCTCAACTTTTATTGTGTCTCACCAATCCAACATGGCGACTGTGCGAAATATTTCACCAGCATTCAGTATCTCCAAAACTATTACCGATATCACCCTGAAATTGTGTACGACGATAAAGGGCACTACTAGAAGTTCACCTATGAGACTTTCAAAAACCTGCTAACTACAAATCCAACATGGCGGCCAAGCGAAGTTGAGACTTTTAAATAGACTTTTCTTGCGATTTAACCATCCAAACGCAATGAAGCTTGGTACAGCAAATGTTTATACACCTTGTAATGCACTTGCGTCTAATTTAGTTCAATTGTTTACATAACCTCAAAATGGCGGCTGTGTGAAATATTACACTGACATTCTATATCTTCAAAACTAGTACAGATATCACCCTGAAATTTCGTACGGTGCTAAAAGGCACTGGTACAAGTTTATCTATGTAACTTTCATAAACCTGTCAAGTACAAAATAACATGGCGGCCAAGCAAGTTGAAACTTTTTAAGACTTTTCTCGTGATTTAACTCTCTGAGCGCAGTGAAATGTGGTACAGTAAATGAATATACATATTGTAATGCACTGGCATCTAATTTAGTTCAATTGTTTACATAACCTCAAGAAGGCAGCTGTGCAAAATTTTAAAATTATTTTTTTATTTCTTGTGTTGTAATCAAGCGATCGAAGTGAAAGTTTGAATAATGAACCTACGCAATAATTTTCCTTTAATGGTACATATAACAATCCAAAATGGCAAGCATCCGAAATATTTAGATGGTTCTCAATATCTACGAATCTTTTACAGCAATCAAACTGAAATTTTTAATGTTCATAGAGGCTATGAACATATAGGACCTATAGGACTTTCAATAACCTGTTGAACACAAATCCAACATGGCGGTGACGCGGAGTATAAATATTTAAATGGACGTTGCTCACGATTTAACCATCCGAGTGCAGTGAAACCATGCACGTTAAATTCTTATACAAATGTTAATCCACTGGCATCTAATTTATTACAATTGTTTTCATAACAAGATGGCAGCTGTGCGAAATTTTAAAATCTCGTTTTTACTTCTTGTGTTCTTATCATGCGATTGAAGTTTCAATACCACACGTACACAAGAATCTTCATGTAATAGTACATAAATATCCAACCTGGCGACCATCTGAAATATTTAGAAGGTTCTCAATACCTAAGAATCTCACAACCTTCAAACTATAATTTTTATTGATAGAGGCAATTAATATGAGTAGGATATATGAAAATAGGCTGTATAGTTCTTCACGGAACTACTTGTTTTTACTATCGTTAATTCTGTAAATTATTTGCCTTTTTATTATTAGTATCAATAAGTTATGTGCCTATCCATAAAAGAAAAGCTAAATTCACAGGCCACAACTTGTGACATAACACTTTTCTAACTAATCTCCTAGAAGGAAAGATCGCAGGGAGGAAAGGCCGAGGTTGACCGAGAAAATGTTTCCTGCAAGACATCACACTAACTCTACATTATGGTTCCTACTGTGAGATGAAACGAGGTGCTGAAGACAGAGATCAATGGTTGCTGAGACAAGGCATTGCCTTTAGAAGTTGAAGTTTCGTGTGTTTCTGTAGTAGTTACAGACGACGGAACTATCGATTAGCAAGAGGAATGCAGCTTTATTTAGTACAAACTTTGTAAGCTTACCTAAAACTCTAGAAACCAATGTAATTCAGTCAAGAAATTTTCTTCACTTGTCATCAAAATGTAACGGGAAAAAAATTAAGGCTCAACAAGCAAACTTACTCCGTCCAAAAATGTCTTTGAGCAAAATTGAAAACGGGAAATTAAAGCTTAACAACCAATATAATAATTAGTCAAAAATAAAAATGTCTTTATTGGCCATCAAAAACGAAAACATGACTGAAAGTATACTTTATTTTTGAGTGTTCAAGGGTACATAATTTAAATACGTAAAAAGATTACGAGGATGAAAATCCATTAGACAATGATAATATCACATAACCTGTGATGGCATTCGACTTATCTACGACAGCAGGTGCTGGAATTGAGCACCATTCGCTTCAATGCAGGCAACGCATCGCTTGCGCATGGACTCCCGGATGCTTGTAAGAACGTCTGGGGTTTCTTGAATGATCTGTGCAGCTGCTAGTATCCTTGCGATGAGGTCTTCTTCTGAGTCCACAGGTGTTTTGTACACAACTCTTTGATCCATCCCCAGGGACAAAATTCTAGGGGAGTTAAATCAGGTGACTGTGCTGGCCATCTACTTGCCACTAAATCGGCCTCTGTCGCTCCAGTGAAGTGGAAAAAACTCATTTAAATGATCCCTCACAATGCAGTCGTAGTGGGCTAGTGCACTGGCGAGCTGAAATATCATGTTCTGCCGTATGTTTAATGGTACATTTTCCAAGAAGGTAGGTAATACTTCATGCAGGAACACAAGATAATTATTTGCATTTAAACGTGCGGGTAGTATGTACGGACCAATCAATTGATCGCCTAGAACAGCTAACCAAACGTTAACGGATAATCTTTCTTTATGTCCTATCTCATAATAGTTGTGGGGGTTTTCATCGGCCCATTCAATATTGTTCTCTGTGTTCAAAATACCGTCCTTTGAAAAAGTGGCTTCAACCGAAAACAAAATCCAGGATGGAAATCCGTCGTGCTGCTGACATAGTTGCAGGTACCAATTGTAGAAATTTACTCTTGATTCATAGTCAGCAGGGGTTAAAGGTTGGACCTTTTGCTTATGATACGGTTATAAGCCATGCTCGTGCCAAATGTTGCAAACGGTATGTCTGGAAACACCAAGCTGGCCCGCCACGCGCTGAGTACTGGTACTTGGTTGTTGTTCGACCGCTGGCTCCGTCACATTGTCGCGAAGCTGACGTGGCCACCTTAAGTCAGCGTTAGGTCCTCGAATCTAAGAACGAACAAATGAACAAAATAAATAACTTTAAAAAAAGTAAATCAATGAGTAAACAGTTAATCCATAAATCAATCGCAAAATCAATGAATGCGTGAATCCATAACAATATCACTTAAATAACAAACATAAGGGGTCGTCCATTAATGAAATCACGCTGCTAAGGGGGAGGGGTCAGCCGAAAGCGGACGTTGTTGGACGTGGGGGAAGAGGGGTCTGGCTTACCGCGACGTCATTTTTTCAATGGGAGTTTTTCTATGCCAATAAACCGAATTACTGTTACAGTGATGGGCATTATTTGAGAATTGGACGAGGTTAGACTGGACATGGGGGGAGTGGGGGTTAAAATACCCGAAAAATAGCGACGTAATTAATGGACTGCCCCTAAACAAATGAAGGGCCAGCGAACATTTACTGTGCCAATGGACGTAAGAGTCTACTAATGTAAACAATGAGGCATTCGACTATGAAAAACATTGGTTGTTCGCCGGAGTAATTTTTCCTTGGTGCTAGCCATTAATTATTATTGAACGATGGACTAAACAAGCAAATCACCCGACATACCTTGCTAACAGAAACATTTTCTGAGCATTAATTAGAAAACTTACCGCTAATGATCCTGTGGTCCGCAAACGAACATCAATTGCTCTAATGGTATTCGCACATGGTAAAACTCGGTTTGGAAATCTTTCTCCGTACAATCTTCTTACTTCCGCGGCATTTCCGTTTGACGCGCCGTAGCAAAGGAACATATCTGTGTATTAATCAAACATAAACTGATGAGGTGGAGGCTCAGCCATCATGAACTTGTCCACCACCAGAACATTCTGGGTCAAAATGCAGTCTCCTATGGAGCATTGTACTCTGAACTGAAACTGCCGTCCCGTCTGTGCGGTGTCGTGTCTGTGTCATGTGACTAAGCCCCCTCCTTCCTCTCAAAAATAAAGAAAAAGAAAAAATTAAGGAATGGCACCCGCAGGAGAAATGAACCTGGGACCACCGCGCCATGCTGTTATCCTTTCGGCTAACGCAGCGTTGAGCGGTGGTCGCGCCAAGACCGTTGACAGCGAAAGAGTGACATAGCGCACTTGCCTACTTTACAGGGGCGGAGGGCCTGAAACAAACCTGTTTTCTGGTGTTAGGATCCTATACCCATCCCCTACACGCCCCTTAAGGGTACTCAAGTACATAAACGACACCCTGTATACTGGTACCGGTATTGTAAGAAAGTGATATTTGGTAGCACATGCAGTTTTCAATATGGAAAACGTGGAAATTTTAAGTTACTAGTCCAATCAGAAGAAATCGAGAGAAACACAATCACTCAGCTGGGTTTTGCTTCCTACATCATGATGAAGAGAGCTGCTGAAGATCGTGGGCTGTGGCTGCAGCGACAAGGCTTAGCCTTTAGATCAGTGGTTCTGAACCCGTAGAAGTCTGCGGACTACTCAGCCAGAAATTGAATCATGTACGGATCCCTCCCCTCCTCCCAATACACCTAATCAGTTGTAACCCTTCCTCAATAACACTAATTTTAAAGATATTTCAATTGAAAATCTGATAGTCATCGCAGCGAATTCATCGGACAATTCTCCTTCAACGTACACCGTTTACGAATTCCCCATTTATTGGCCACTTTTTTATACGTGCTGGTGGACCCTTTTCTACCGCGGCCCACTCCCGAGGCAATCACGGACCACCGGTTAAAAACCACTCCAGTGGTTCTGAACACGTAGAAGTCTGCGGACCACTCAGCCTGAAATTGAATCATGTACTGACCCCCCTCCAATACACCGTATCAGTTGTACCCTTCCTCAATGACACTTATTTGAAAGATATTTCAATTCAAAACCTGATAGTCATCTCCGCGAATATATTCGGACGATTCTCGTTCATCGCACATCGTTTTCGAAATTCCCATTTATTGGCCACTTTTTTAAACGTGCTGGTGGACCCTGGACCACCGGTTAAGAACCACTGCTTTAGATGATGATGACGAGTCCAAACAGCAGGCGACAAAATAAATAAAAAGTGCCAGTTGATATCTTCATCCTCGTCTACGTAAAGTAGGCTATGGAAGGGTAGGGGGAGTTTATAGCCTCAATTACACAAACAAACCTCATTTTGCATGAATCATGGAGACTGAAATGTTTTAATGAAGGTATGGCTTGTCTTTCTTTTGAAAATTGTTAGTAATTTAAGACAAATTGTCTGAAAACTAAACACAAAAAGCTGCTACGCTGTAAAATTGCTCTGAGATAAAACTAACCTTGCCAAAATTATACAACATGTGTGCAGTTAAATGCATTCTCCTATTTGGAGTAACACTTTCTTCGTCAAAAACTTAAATAATTTTCAAACAATCAGTAGTATATTGACGGGAAAATGTGCAACTTTTAGAGACCAGTGTTGTACTGACGCATGTTAGCTGATATCGCATTACTAATACATAACGAATAATGGATTTGATTATTCCTGGAGAATAAACACAAGTCGAGCTTTCTCATTGTACACAACTGAAGATCAAATCATTCTTGGTGCATTTTCCAACTTTTATATTTCCTTACAACAGCAATTTGCTCAGTTACATGCACAGTTCCCATTGTTTCCATTACTTGACTACTAAACCAGAAGCTGGTTATGCAAAAGGAGGTCGGCGGCTTCGGTGGCATAGTCGGTAGCATGCTCAACTTCTATGCCCAAGATAGCGGGTTCAAACCCAGCTGAAGTCGTCGGATTTTTTAAGAGCGTTAAAAATCCCTCAGTATGCCTTTCTTCGGAGGGGAAGTAAAGCCGTCGGCCCCATGTCATAGATTTAAGGCATGTTAAAGAACCTTCCACTAATTTCACCTATGTGAAGCAAAATTGTATAGGTTAGGAATGTAAACAACGCTCTTAGGTTTCTACGTTCGTTGCCAAGAGCCGACTGTGGTGGCGTCTAGTTGTCTAGTTCTGAACTAGGCCTAGTAGTCGTTAACGGTGGCGTTTGCCGGCAAAAGTAGGAACTATCTGAAAAATTCAAAGTTGCAGTCGTTACTTGAATTAAAAAACAGATACACACACTAATACGGCCATCACATTTAACACCAGTTATCAGACAGATTCTACACACACCCAAAGTACACGGGGCTACATGACCGCATTGTCGCAGCCCATAAACTAAGGAACCAACCAACCAAAAGGAGGTCACATGGCAAGAGAACGAACAAAAATAAAGTGGATGCTCTATAGAGGGAGATGTCCTCATTTCAGAACAAAATATGGCAATCCTAATGCATAATTTTCCGTTTTGCAGCCTAAGCTGGGACGGAGCAAATATGACAGCCCTCCGCTTGACTCTGTCCACCAACCTTCGTCAACCACTGAACTCAACTCCAGGTTCTGTTCTCTCACACTCTTTCACCAAGTCCATCCGGGGCAGATGACCTTGTAGTTCCACCCCTTAAAACAACAACTAACCGTACTGTAGATCATCCTCATCTTCTCTTTCCAGCCAACTGTCTCTCCATCACTTATTTTGGCATTCTTTCATCTTTCATCCTTTGCACATGTCCACACCATCTCAATCTGTTCTGCTCCAGCTTATCGTTCAGCTTCTGTACATTCACTTCCTTTCTCACTCTCTCTCTCCTAGTCTTCTGTACCATACTCCTCAGGAATTTCTTTTTGGCTGCCTGTATTCTACCTACATCTCTCCTGGTCATCGGCCAGGTTTCTGCTCCATACGTCATTATTGGTAATAGGTTTTATACATCACTTCTTTAGCTTCCAGTGGTATGTCTTGATCCTAAATTAAACTGAACCTGATGATAGTAAACACTCCCACATTGAATTCGCTTGTTGATCTCCATATCCAATCTTGCATTTTCCATCAATTCACTTCCCAAATATTTGAAGTGCACTGCTACTTCCAGATTTACATATCTGCAATTTTAACAACCACTTTCCCTTCTTTCTTTCCTCTTGTCATTACCATTGTCTTACTTTCCTCTACATTGATTTTCATTTCCCATTTTTCAATATTTTTCTACAGTACTTCCAGCTACAGGCATATGTATTTGCAGATGATGTAGTGATGATGATAATTGTTGTTTTAAGGGGCCTAGCATCGAGGTTATCGGCCCCTAATGATGTAGTGATTTGGAGTGAATCAGCCGAGGATTTGGAAGTTAGACTACCAAGATTTTAAGAGCTATGGCCTGAACATTGGCAAAACAAAGACAATGGTGATGGCAGTACAGAAGGAAGGAGTCGAACCAACAGTTATACTCAATGGAACAAAGCTAGCCAATGTCCCAGACTAAGGCTGTGTCCCAATAGTACAATTTCAGCCGTAGTGAACTAGATAGTCGACTAATATTACGGATATGACGTCATAAGTCCTGATCCAATACTGCTTAGCACATAGCAATCAAGTCTGTAGAAGCTGGTGAACGAAAGTGCTTGCTAGATTGTCGACTAGTACAAAGAATTTATAGATGTTTGGCACTTCAATGTAAACCCAGTGCGTTGCTGAACACAAGTCTATGAAGGAGGCCATGAATCAAGCAGACATGTCCCAAATCTCTGTAGTGCATAGCACATAGTTGCTAGCAGCTAGTCAAAAACTGGAGGAGAAGTGGTATGAGGACAGGACTAGAAGGAAGGGGCTCTTACAACACACCCGGGCAACTGGAGATGGTTTATGATGATGATTACATCCAGCTGTTCTTGGATCACATTCTCATTTTCTCCCCAAATCGGAACATCAGCAGCAAATAAGATTTTGCTCATTCTTGTACCTGTGTATGCTTCCTTTGTTTCCATTAGCATATCATCCATCACCAGTATAAATAGCAATGGCGAGAGCTCACACCCTTTTTAAATCCATGTTCCCAATTTCAAACCATCCTGTTTTACATACTTTCACCCCTTTGCCCTTTGAGGTACCAGTTGTTACGTTATAGAGAATTTTGGTAATACAGCACATCCAACTTCACAGTGCAAGTAGTATCTATAATATATACTTGGAACATATAGTAGCAAAGTAGGCTATGTACTTAATGTTTGCTTTAACTCACACCTTAGCTTTGTTTTGAGTGATGTGGAGGGATTTAATAAATTAATTTTTGGGGTTGCCAGTGGTGTAATGTTCAGACTCTTCACATCCCAAATCATAGCAGGTAACCTGGTCATTGGCAACATAATGTACCAATCAAAAGGTAACATTTGTCAGAGATGGTTCTTGAGATACTGAAATCGTGAGGTAAGCAATGTTTCCTGAATTGGGCTCCTGGCTTTACTGTATTATTGTGCTTCTTCAAACCTTGCCAAGCAGTACAGCTTTGATGTTCCTTTCTTTTGCCGCACAATGACAGTTTCATTAGACTTGGGGGGAAAAGATTTTTTGATACTTGCTGCAGCCGCCAATGAATGTTGAATGACAGCTTCTCTTCTAATCCATGTGGAGTGATGAGCAATGTAAAATGAACAGTGGCAACTTAATTTACACAAAACAAACATTTGAGACAGAAAAGTGAAAACCCTTTGAGGTACCAGTTGTTACACTATAGAGAATTTACTGTAATAAATATAAAAATCCACCAAGCTTGCCACCTCAGGATAGTGGGGCAATATACTTGCTAAAATGAATCCACAAAGAACAGAAGTACACAAACTTCTTAAAATTACACTATTTATTCATAAAATAAGCTTCCCTAACCTGGATCACTCACCCAGTATTCACAACTATCTATTATTCTTCTCCACCTGGTCAATTATTTCATTTTTGGTCATTCTCTGGCAATCATAAAATTTTCTTTCTGTGCATCTTCTTACTAGATGTAATATCCATTTTCCCAATCCTCACAAACATACCACAGAACATCACATATCATTCACCAACTATCATCATTTTTGGTATATTGGCTTTCACGGCCGGTGAATTAAAACTCAGCAATTCTTCTAGGTTTGTGCCGTGTCTTGTGTGGGGTTTCGCCTAGGACACCAAGATGGCTCATCGGCGGGCTCTTGGTGTCCCCGCCCGGACCCCCACAGGAGTGAAGAACTGCGCACCACCTCCCTTTATATTAGGTGCAACTGCACCACTTGACTGCGAGAACTAAAAGCTCAAGCAGCCTTAACCTCCCTATGAAGGCTTCCAAAAAGATGGTATATTGGCTTTCACGGCCGGTGAATTAAAACTCAGCAATTCTTCTAGGTTTGTGCCGTGTCTTGTGTGGAGTTTCGCCTAGGACACCAAGCTAGGCTCATCGGCGGGCTCTTGGTGTCCCCGCCCGGACCCCCACAGGAGTGACGAACTGCGCGCCACCTCCCTTTATATTAGGTGCAACTGACCCACTTGACTGCGAGAACTAAAAGCTCAAGCAGCCTTAACCTCCCTATGAAGGCTTCCAAAAAGATGGTATATTGGCTTTCACGGCCGGTGAATTAAAACTCAGCAATTCTTCTAGGTTTGTGCCGTGTCTTGTGCGGGGTTTCGCCTAGGACACCAAGCTGGCTCATCGGCGGGCTCTTGGTGTCCCCGCCCGGACCCCCACAGGAGTGACGAACTGCGCGCCACCTCCCTTTATATTAGGTGCAACTGACCCACTTGACTGCGAGAACTAAAAGCTCAAGCAGCCTTAACCTCCCTATGAAGGCTTCCAAAAAGATGGTATATTGGCTTTCACGGCCGGTGAATTAAAACTCAGCAATTCTTCTAGGTTTGTGCCGTGTCTTGTGCGGGGTTTCGCCTAGGACACCAAGCTGGCTCATCGGCGGGCTCTTGGTGTCCCCGCCCGGACCCCCACAGGAGTGACGAACTGCGCACCACCTCCCTTTATATTAGGTGCAACTGCACCACTTGACTGCGAGAACTAAAAGCTCAAGCAGCCTTAACCTCCCTATGAAGGCTTCCAAAAAGATGGTATATTGGCTTTCACGGCCGGTGAATTAAAACTCAGCAATTCTTCTAGGTTTGTGCCGTGTCTTGTGTGGGGTTTCGCCTAGGACACCAAGATGGCTCATCGGCGGGCTCTTGGTGTCCCCGCCCGGACGCCCACAGGAGTGAAGAACTGCGCACCACCTCCCTTTATATTAGGTGCAACTGCACCACTTGACTGCGAGAACTAAAAGCTCAAGCAGCCTTAACCTCCCTATGAAGGCTTCCAAAAAGATGGTATATTGGCTTTCACGGCCGGTGAATTAAAACTCAGCAATTCTTCTAGGTTTGTGCCGTGTCTTGTGTGGGGTTTCGCCTAGGACAACAAGATGGCTCATCGGCGGGCTCTTGGTGTCCCCGCCCGGACCCCCACAGGAGTGACGAACTGCGCACCACCTCCCTTTATATTAGGTGCAACTGCACCACTTGACTGCGAGAACTAAAAGCTCAAGCAGCCTTAACCTCCCTATGAAGGCTTCCAAAAAGATGGTATATTGGCTTTCACGGCCGGTGAATTAAAACTCAGCACACGGCACAAACCTAGAAGAATTGCTGAGTTTTAATTCACCGGCCGTGAAAGCCAATATACCATATTTTTGGAAGCCTTCATAGGGAGGTTAAGGCTCCTTGAGCTTTTAGTTCTCGCAGTCAAGTGGTGCAGTTGCACCTAATATAAAGGGAGGTGGTGCGCAGTTCGTCACTCCTGTGGGGGTCCGGGCGGGGACACCAAGAGCCCGCCGATGAGCCATCTTGGTGTCCTAGGCGAAACCCCACACAAGACACGGCACAAACCTAGAAGAATTGCTGAGTTTTAATTCACCGGCCGTGAAAGCCAATATACCATCTTTTTGGAAGCCTTCATAGAGAGGTTAAGGCTGCTTGAGCTTTTAGTTCTCGCAGTCAAGTGGTGCAGTTGCACCTAATATAAAGGGAGGTGGTGCGCAGTTCGTCACTCCTGTAGGGGTCCGGGCGGGGACACCAAGAGCCCGCCGATGAGCCATCTTGGTGTCCTAGGCGAAACCCCACACAAGACACGGCACAAACCTAGAAGAATTGCTGAGTTTTAATTCACCGGCCGTGAAAGCCAATATACCATCTTTTTGGAAGCCTTTATAGGGAGGTTAAGGCTGCTTGGGCTTATAGTTCTCACAGTCAAATGGTGCAGTTGCACCTAATATAAAGGGAGGTGGTGCGCAGTTCGTCACTCCTGTGGGGGTCTGGGTGGGGACACCAAGAGCCCGCCGATGAGCCATATTGGTGTCCTAGGCGAAACCCCACACAAGACACGGCACAAACCTAGAAGAATTGCTGAGTTTTAATTCACCGGCTGTGAAAGCCAATATACCATCTTTTTGGAAGCCTTCATAGGGAGGTTAAGGCTGCTTGAGCTTTTAGTTCGCGCAGTCAAGTGGTGCAGTTGCACCTAATATAAAGGGATGTGGTGCGCAGTTCGTCACTCCTGTGGGGGTCCAGGCGGGGACACCAAGAGCCCGCCGATGAGCCATATTGGTGTCCTAGGCGAAACCCCACACAAGACACGGCACAAACCTAGAAGAATTGTTGAGTTTTAATTCACCGGCCGTGAAAGCCAATATACCATCTTTTTGGAAGCCTTCATAGGGAGGTTAAGGCTGCTTGAGCTTTTAGTTCTCGCAGTCAAGTGGTGCGCAGTTCGTCACTCCTGTGGGGGTCCGGGCGGGGACACGAAGAGCCCGCCGATGAGCCATCTTGGTGTCCTAGGCGAAACCCCACACAAGACACGGCACAAACCTAGAAGAATTGCTGAGTTTTATCATCATTTTTGTTCAGTAAATCCAGTATCCATCCTGCATGGCATCCTTACTATCCATACCCTTTCTATGGTTACCTTGCCCTAAGATCAAAGCAAACCTTGCCATTAGCCAAAGCCACATGGTCCACCTACTGGTTGACCACCACCAAAGAATCTCAAGGCACAAGACATCAGACACTCTGTGGTCCCCCACCAATAGTAGGTAACCTAAAAAAATTAAAAAATACAAAACAAACAGCACAAGGCGAAAACCTGAGGGTGAGCTATTGTAACCACAATTTCGGTTACATTACATGAGTGCAACATGGTCATCAGTCCCATGCACTTAGATGTATGTTGAGGTGTAGATAGAATTGTGTGCTTTATATATTATCCGTTTAAGATGTGACTGCCACCAGCCAAGTTAGGAACTAAACATTGTCTACAGCCGAGCTGAACTTGCATGGGTACAACCATTTCCCCTTTCCCTCCTTAACCAACAGAGCTGAGTTCAGAGACACTTGTATCTTAAGGTGTGTATACACTTGCGCGCCACTCGCGCGCAGCAAGTTCGCTAGATTAGTACGGGGTTTCGAAGCTGCGCGCGCGTGCGGCGCACGACAATCCATCTCCTGTCGTTTTTTTCCACGCGCACTTTGAGTGTTCGCAGTTCAGATTTGGACGGGATTGTGAGAAGTTCGTTGTTTCTCGCGCGCATCTGATTGCAATATTTGTGCGTTTTGAGTGGTGATAATGGAGTGGTCAGACGAATCTGTGATAAAATCTTCGATGCTTATCGCAAAAAGCCTCTTCTATGGGATCCTCAACATAAGGATCATTTTAAGAAACCAATAGACTAAAAGCAGATGCCTGGGGGGAAATAGGAGCTGAGATGGATATATCTGCGGACCAATGCAAGAGGAAGGTGATATCTGCTGTCTTCCTTCCGGCGTGAGAGAAGTAAAATAAATCGCAGGGCTGAAATACGTATCTTCTTTGGAAATGTGGGGTCCAATCTTCAGCAGCAGATTCTCAAAGTCAGAAGGTGACAGTCGAGTAAAATTCTTATACTGGCCGCTTATTTCTTGTGACTTCAAGTCCATCGTTAGCTCCGCACCATTCCTTTTTTTAAACATGTCAGTTTGCCACCAACGTCGTCGTCGTTTCTTTTTGCACAAACGTGCCATTAAAACAGCCGCACCACTCATCACCGCAATCGCGAGGTTTTCCTCGTGCGGCGGAGACATGATTATATTTACCACACTCCAAACTGACTAGTGAATGTTCGTGGGTTTACTATGGATCGCGAGAGGTTTGTTTAAATAATAATTCTGGTCGAGCAACACACGCGCCGCGCATGCACCGCGTGCAATGCGCGGCGCGCAAGTTTATATCCACCTTTAAACCAGCAATGATTAGGATTTGTAAGGAGGTGACTGTGGCCTTGAATTAGGTACCATTCCAGAATTTTCCTGGAATAGAGTAGGGTAACCACCTCAAAGATGGCCGAGATGAGAATCGTGCCCACGCTCCACTCAGAAGCTGCTTCGGTGGCGTAGTTTGTAGCATGCTGAGCTTCTATGCCCAAGTTCGCAGGTACAAACCCAGCCGAAGTCGTCAGATTTTTTAAGAGCGTTAAAAATCCCTCAGTATGCCTTCCTTCGGAGGGGTAGTAAAGCTGGCGGGCCCATGTCATAGATTTATGGCATGTAAAAGAACCTTCCACTAACTACAATTTGTAGGTTAGATTTGATTAACGCTCTAGTTTCCAACGTTCATCGCCAAGTGCCGGTTGTGGTGGCATCTAGTAGCCAAGTTCACAGCTGTGTCGTTGATGGTAGCAAAAGTAGGAACTACTTGAAATTGATCGTCCGCAGTCCTTACCTGAATTACAGATAACACACACTAATATAGCCATCACAATTAATACCGGTTATCAGACAGATTCTACACACAACACGGGGCTACATGACCGTGTTTGTCGCAGCCCCTAAACTGAGGAACCAACCTCCTCTCACCCAGAATTAAATTCTTTAAACTTTGCTTTTCATTGGCAGTTTCTTGGTGTCATTGACTCTAACTTACCTGTATTGAATATTGTGCACAAACCATACTCTTCTTTTAAACACTTTGGATGTGATGTATTCAGGTAGTGGTGATGTGAAGAGGGTGGTAGAAGAAATGTTGGGGAAGGGCCCCACACAAGACCACAGTGAAGCCAATCTTGGAATACATTACAAGTGTGCAGGGCCCTCACCTGGAATACCTTATTTAGGAATTGGCAGCCTATGTAACAAGGAATTTTTGGAGAACTACGAAGGTTAAGATTTTTATATACTGTATATATATACACTGGTGTCCAAAATTCAAGCAACAAACGGAAATGTTGCAAGGTTGGGTTTATTTCGCCACAAAACAGTATTAACAGGTGATAGTAAATTAGCAACAATTAAAGAATCATCATATATATTATTTCAGTAGTATGCATCCCTCCTGCGGCGCTCACAAGCGACCTATCGTGACAAATGAGCATTCAAATAAAAGAGAATAGACATTAGCAGTGACTTAATGCACAATAATTTCATAAATATCTATAATTTCTTTAAAAAATTATTAAAAAAATTGTACGAAGTGTGCGAATTGCAAACACCGTTGATGTAGGAAAATAAGCTCCATAATTGCTGTCCACGGGCCGCTGAGACGCCTGTTTCATGTCATATTAACATTCTGAGGTCATCCCTTTATCCTGAAATGTAAATAGTGTTCTATAATCATTTGGTTGAACTAAAATCATAACCTTTCTCCTTAAGTATCTCATTATAAACCTATTGGGGAAAGTGTGGGTTATGAATAGAGACGGGAATTTGCCTATTTTATTCCTGTGTTTAGAAACTTAGGCTTTCAAGATATAAATCCGTTTTAGGTTCTTTTAGGCTAGATTTCGCTGGTTTTATTGTGCCTATCTCAAGGGTTTGTGCCTATTTGGAGTATAATTGCCTATTTGATGCCTTTTGACTGTATTTTAAAGTGCATTATATTGCAGCTGGTGTGCTCGACATAATTATATTCTCATTTCTCAATATGTGTTTACCCCACGAAGAAGAATGGGAATTATCGGAAGTCACCAGAAATAGAGCCTGGGATCTCGATATTAAGCCTCCAAACTTAACAACCCTTCGTTTTGTATTTCGCTTTTCTTTATATTGAAAATTTACCCGTTAGTATGTGTGTGAATTAATATCATAAACTTTATGCTGATTGAATAACAAAATAACTAACTTAGTGCCATGTTTTCGCGTTTTTTCAATCTCGATATTAAGCCTCCAAAGTTAAAAACCCTTCGTTTCAGGTATTGTCCCCTTCAAAAGCCGCGTTAGGTTGGCGCTGCAACCTAACGGTGAATTAATATGCAGTATATCCTGTACGTGTCTGAGTGTTGAATGGGCAGGCAGTTTAAAGCAGCCAGGAGGGATGCGATCCAGCTGGCAGTTAAAGTGCCGCGGCGATCACAGTTGGTTGGTGCTGTAATCTATCTTGTGTTGAATGGACAGGCAGTTTAAAGCAGCTTGGAGGGATGCGATCTAACTGGCAGTGGGTGTAGTATGGCCTCTTACCGAGAGAGATGGAAACTTGGTGGTCCCGTCTTGAGCTACTGTTGCCATGCAGCCAGGAGGGATGCGATCCAGCTGGCAGTGAAAATGCCGCGGCGATCACAGTGTGTTGGTGCTGTAACCTATCTTGTGTTGAATGGACAGGCAGTTTAAAGCTGCCAGGAGGGATGCAATCCAGCTGGGAGTGAAAATTTAGCGGCGATCAGTGCGTTGGTGCTGTAACCTATCTTGTGTTGAATGGACAGGCAGTTTCAAGCAGCCAGGAGGGATGCGATCCAGCTGGGAGTGAAAATGCAGCGGCGATCAGTGCGTTGGTGCTGTAACCTACATTGTGTTGAATGGACAGGCAGTTTAAAGCAGCTTGGAGGGATGCGATCTAGCTGGCAGTGGGTGTAGCATGGCCTCTTACCAAGATAGATGGAAACTTGGTGGTCCCGTCTCGAGCTACTGTTGCTATGGAGATGGCCGGCCTTGCTATTACTTCATCGGTTTATTTTCTGATTTTATTAGCCTTTGCTTGAGTGCAAAGAGGCCGAAATCAGAAGAATGAGAAAGACTATCAAAAATTCATGTAGCCAGCCGTTCCTTCTGGGTCCTAAACTATGTGTATGCAAAATTTGGTTGAGATTGGTGGAACGGTGTAGATTTGTATACAGAACAAATCCACCCACCCACATACATACATACATACATACAGACTTTCACTTTTATATAAGATAAGTATGTTATTAAATTATAAGGTGCTTATTGTTAATTGTTTTTGTAGTAATTAAATATGTTATTAAATTACAAGAAATTTTTTCATGCCTATTTTGTTGCCTATTTTGCATGTTAGTGCCTATTTACATGCCTATTTTGGCTATTTTAAGAGCCTATATGCCTGCCTATTTTAACTGTTTTTTGTGCCTATAATTCTCGTCTCTAGTTATGAACATGCGAGATTTCTCGCATGGGTCCGCTAGTACAGAAAGTAAACCACTGCAACATGCATTACAGTGGACATAAATGTCCTTAGTTTTTTCCAACTTCATGGATTTGCACACACATTCCGACAACTGGTTAATGTGCTCAGTATGGCATGTGACCCTCTCTGGCAGCAATACAGGCCTGACAATGGCAGGTCATGCTGCAAATGAGGTCATCAATCTCATGTTGAGGGAATAATGTCCATTCTTCCTGCTGAGCAGCTCGCAAGTCTGGAGAATGGTTGGTGGATGGTGACGTGATGCAACTCCTATCCCTAGTGCGTTCCAGACATGCTCTAAGGGATTCAAATCTGGAGAGCAAGCAGGCCACACCATGCATGCAATATCTTCCGTTTCCAAGAAAACTTCAACCACCTGTGCTGTATGAGGTCATACATTATCATCCACCAGTACGAAGTCTGGGCCCACAGCACCTCACAACTACCGAACATGAGGTCCCAAGATCTTGTCACAATACCTGACAGCAGTTAAACCTTGCCGATTTACCCATACAATTTCCTGAAGAGGTGTTAGAGTAGTCAACATAATCCCTGCCCACACCTTCAGACATCCTCTTCGATATTGGTCTCTTTCCACAATGTTTAGGCCCCGAAATCATGTTCCAGATTCTCTCCAGATGCGAATCCGTTGAGAATCACTCTCCAGACTAAATCGGGACTTATCTGTGAAAAGAACATTGGTCCACAGTTCGACCGTCTAGTTGGCATGTCGACGACTCCACTGTTTGCCTCGATACAACTGTTCCAGTGGATGCTGCGAGGTCAGATGCCAGTTGCCGTGTAGTACTATGGTGGTACCGTTGTGCCCTTACAACCTAAAAAATGTCCTCTTGTTCTGATGTCACATGTGGTTGGCCCTGCCCTGGTCTTCGAGATAAATTTTCGGTCTCTAAAACTGTCGCCACATCTGTGAAACAACGGAATGATTCACATTAAGCCATCGGGCCACATCACTTTGCGACTGTCCTGCTTCCAATCTTCCTAGGCCCTCCACCGCAGAGGGTCTTCTAGGCGTATTCTCTGTGCCATACTGCACCTTCTGTGCATGTGTGCACAGTGAGTGTTGTGTGGAACTACACAGGAAACACCACCCTGTTTGACAGGTGCGCTGACGTCATCGTTGTACGATGACAGGAATGTCATATTCCGTGCAGAACACGATTGTACGGACATTTGTTGACTGTTTGATTATATCGTGAATTAGTCACAGGACGGAGAAATAGCAGTTTGTTGCTTTAATTTTGGACACCAGTGTATGTAAGACAGTGGGGGGAAGTTCCGATAAATCTTGCTTTTATTGAAGTCTCAAGGGTCTTCTTCTTCTTTCCTAGCATTTATCCCATTCACATGGGGTCTGCTTTTCTGCTACATCTCTTACACAAGGCTCTGTTGTGGACGTCTTCAGGATTGAGATTCACATCCCTCATGTCGTCTCTGGTGTCCATCCACCTCTTTAGCAGTCTACCACGGGGTCGACGGCCATCAGGATTGAGCTGGAGTGCTGTTTTCGCCACTGAATCATTGTCTTTCCGCAAGACACGACCATACCACCGGAGTCAGGCCTCTCTTGCTTTCTCCACAATTGAGGCTACACCAAGTCTCAAGGGAATAGGGAGATTTAAAAAAAAAATACACCATTGCTACAGAAGAATAAACTGGGTAAAATACTTATTTTTAAAAAGTGGAGTAAATGTGACATCTTGTCAGAAGAAGCCATCGACCCTCTCCCTAAATCGGGCAAGTCATTACTAGAGTGAATAACTGGCAGAAGACTAGCGAGAAAAATTACACAGAAATTCCTTTTTAGTGTACAAGTGCTCTTGCCACCAGAGCAACACCGCTCTAGCCACAGGATTGCTCAAAGGGTTTCTATGGTATGTATAGGTGAGCTATTTAAAGAAACTGGTAAAACTAAAGGAGTGGTGAACTTGGATTCTACACTTGGATATGATTTTCATACTTTATTTCATATTCTGGAATTGAAATTACTATCCATTACCATTACTGCACTGGAAATATGCATTTTTGTTTCTTGCTCAGGCGCATTCTGAGGTCTCTTCAACTGTTACCAATGCTCTCACATTGACGTCTCATTGCTGTTACCAACATGTGGGATACGAAATACACCTTGTAATTATGTGAAAAAGCACAAAACGATTGGTCTGGATAAAGATTATATTGATGTGTAATACCGTACGTGTGGGGTTGGCAATACTCGATATTTCGTGTAATGGTTGACACTACAGTACTGCTGGCTGACTTGTGTGGTATGTAATTGTAACTGAAATAATTATTAATGTAAATTTGTGTTTTGTTTCTGCACACTCTAATGTAAAAGGTTTTAATGTTCCTACATGTTAAAAGTAATAGCACAATAAGTTATGTGGTTAAGCGTAAGAGAGGGCCGAGAACACTAACTTTATCACTCAAAAGACAAAAAGTTAAATAAATACAACTGGAATTTTACTATACGGTATAGGCCTAAGTCATGATCTGAAAAGGAATGGCGGGTGGGCTATAGATAGCGGAAAAGAAAACCTCTATTACGGTACCACATCATTTCCACAAAATATTATTCATAAATTACAAAAGGTATTTTGGTTAATTTCAGTAGTTTGTAGAAGGATCACCACCCCTTTAGTGTTACCAAAAATATTCAGGCAACAAATGTTAACTTTGTATTTCTTGTCAATTAATCTACTACAGTTACTTTGGGACAAGAATGGTCATGTTTACAGAAAAGCAAATACAAATGAAAAGAGTTCATACAACTCCTAATGCAATTCTACTGGCAATAGATTCCAATAATGGCGATGACTCTTTTTCCGAATCTTTAATATTATAATGCTTTCTTATTTTAACTTCATCCGAGAAGGAGCAGAGGTCATCCAGTGCACACCGTTCTCCTTCAATGTGTGAAAGAACTTCCTCCATTGTATCATCTGAGCCTTTGTCCACCACACATATTAAAAAGTTGTTCTCAGAATCATCTATTCCAAAATTCAACAGAGACTGAGAAATATTACCTGACAGTGATAAGTTGAATAAAATCTCTGTATATATTGTTCTTGTTGTCATCTTACCATGAAAAACATTAACCACGGCTTTGTTGGCCGCTACTGTGACTTGAAATGGGTGAAGAATAAGCGAGGGTTTGACAGCACAGCACTGCAAGTTTCCATTCGTTATCATTTCTCGTACAACAGGGGTATTTTGAACATTCTTCATTAATACGAGACGCAGAGTTCTGTCATATTCCAGATCAGCTTTAAACATGATGGTGCACTACAGATCACGTACACTAAACGAATGTGATATTTCTACAGAACTGCGTGGAAGATTAACCAAATTTCGTAGACAAATTCCTTCGTTATTGAGCACCGATTTACACTTCACGCTGTAACCGTTTACAATCTTCGACTTTGTTTACTATTTAAGAATATTCAGTTTATTATCAGTACCAGGTGGATAAACATAACAGTTCATTCATACGAATACCAGTACAAACCACACCACAGAACACCACACAATAAATATCACTCCAATGCAATAAACCCAGGGAATAGCAAATTTCACTACGGAAGGAATATTTATTTCTGTCGCTAAAGTAAAATTGAAAACTCACTAAATATCTATTTAGGCTACGTCAACGTAGCCTCTAAGTACACAAAAGAAAACGTGTAATATTCGCTGAAGTGAGTTTTAGTTGCCAAAAACCAAAGAACGCACAAAACTTGCAAAGTGTTTTTTTACGTCACCAACACTACAAATCAAAATGTCACCAATTATTTCGACGCCGAACGACAGGGAAATACTCTTGCCGTGTTACATCAACCGAAATAAATTAAAATTCAAGACACAAAATGAAAATCCAATCGTATAAAGTACCTTCAATATTGTATTGCAATTCAGAATTCGTGAAAATATGGTTAGTTGTGAGTGGGGACTTGATGCCCGTGTTACCCATATTCCTTGGTGGCACCACGTGCACCACGTGAATGACATGTGCGTGACATAAATACTTCATCCAAGGCAAAGGAATTTTGTCCTTGGAGGAACGGGCTTTGCCACTTTGGATAAATCCTCGTGATTCACGTGATTCAGCAGTACTTTTGCAGTGGTATTAGCCCCTACGAATCCGTTATCTGTGTGACCTGTCGCGACTTGAAGTAAAGAACATAGATTTACATTTTCACACCTGTATTTTGATTTTTTTTTTGCATAGGTAAGTTGATGTTAATGGGTGATGTAAAATATTAGGAAAAATCTACTTCTTGTTTCTAGAATATACAGTAACTTATTATGTTTAAATTTCGTTTTTTGTTGCAGATAGAGAATGTCGTTCTGCTCATGGAGGGGTTCAGAATACTACAAAGATCACTTCAAATCAGGTTAATCTTTCTCTTATTAACTAACTCTTCCCAGTCTGGTGATCTGAAGTAAAATTTCCAACGCACATTGGATCGGTGTAGGCTATTTTGGTTTTAGAAAGGTTATTATCATAGCTGAGTGAACGGGAGTAGTTGCACTACAAAATTCCCCTAGACACAAAATGACTTCATGGATGACACTATAAGGGTTTAAACTATAGGCCTACATTCATGTTAAATTCCTGGTTCCAGTACAAGCAGTAATTTTCGTTCAGACAGTGGTTTGACCTAGTAGCAGCCGATGGTTTTTTCCAGACAGTCATCTAACCTAGTAGCGACCAATGGTTTCACTCAGACCGTCGTCTAACTTAGTAGCGACCAATGGCTTTGTCTCCCCATAGCTGTAGAAGAGTGTAGTGCAACTTTTAAATTAAATTGAACAACTAAAAGTAATTAATAAGCATTCGTAACTCATAACCAAACCTTGCAGTTGAAATCCTTTAAACACGCGCCGCACTTCACATTTCGCGAGACGTTTATTCGCAAAATCTTCCGAAACTCAACAGGAACATCTCGTTTGTGTCTTTGACCCCTAAATTTCGAGAGTATCTCAAACTGCAGTCCCGAAATAACGACATAATGTACCGGTAATTTAATGTCGCAAAATTGCGAAATACCGGTAATACAGTTTCGAATAAATATTCGTGGAATAACATCGAAAAATATATAACTTATTTTTTAAACCTCTCCGTTTCGTAAGTACCGTAAGCGGCATCCTTCGTCTCACGTAACTTACAGTATTTTTCGTTCGAAATTTCGTTACCGGTATATATGTCGAATTTTATAGTTACTGGTAGTTGTTCTGTCTCCGCATCCGATGACGAGGAAAACGGGTTTCTTGTCAAACGGACAGCATGCGGCGTCGGTTGCGTCATAAACGTATATTCCTGTGCCCGACCTCAAGGACAAAGGACATCTCGTCAAACGGCTAAGAGTGACGATTGCGTAAATCACGATGTTTCTCCGGGTTCTACCGTGTAGACTACGGGAATCTCGTCAAACGGCCGAGAGCAGCGCCGATCGTGTAACATCTCGGTGTTTCTCCGTACTTGACCGTGAAGACAGAATTCTGTGACAATCGCGTAACGTTACAATATTTCTTCGTGCCATAAGGCTGAACAAACGAAATCTCGTCCAACGGCCAAGAGCAGAGCAACCTCTGGGTAATCATGGCAACTTCTTGTAAACAAGATGACATAATAGCTGAAACAGCTTATTGGATATTAAATATCCAGTATTTAATGTTGATGTAGTTGTTAACTTAATTATTTATTGTTTATAATTTACCAGTATCTAATAATGTCTTTTATTGATTGCTTATTATTTAAACCTTGCTGTTCTGCCCCTTAATACAACAATAACTGACTAACTTATGATTTAATTAAGTATACATACTAGTTCTTTATTATTTATCTTTCTAAAATTGTCTTTTAATTAATTCTGAATCGGACACAATCATGGCTTTTAAATTTGGATACCGTACACTTGCTTATATGATTTTCATACCTTGTTTCATCTTCTGGGGGACATTACCAATTGAAACTACTAACCCTGGTCACTACTCCACCGGAATTACAGTACGGTATGTGCTAAATTGCGTAAATCTGTGTTATTATTTATTGATCATTTAACGACGGCAGCTATGTTCAACAGCGCATGAGGTCTTTTCAACTGTTACCAAGGCTACACACAGAGGTGCACACATTGACGTCACTACAGTTGCCAACATGTGTGATACAAAATACACCACACGGGTCTGGTCTGTATAAAGATTATTGATCCATGACTACCCCACTGTACATGACAAAAATCAGGGGTGTCCCGTGCTACGTAATAATTATTGTTCAGGATTCAACAAATTTTACAAAAAGCGGGGCACTATCAATTGAATCGGGCGCTACTTTGTTTTACAGTAAACTTACCACTTATATACAGAGTGCGGGGTTGGCAATACTGTATTTGACAATAATTCTACGCGCATAATGGAGGACACAGCTGGAATTTCACTACCGGTATAGAAGTTGTGATCTAAATAAAGGACTGTGGGTGGGTTATTGACATTGGAGTAAACATCTATTACATCATTTCCTGGTTTATTTTTCATCATTAGAAAAGGTATATTTTGGTTAATTTCAGTAGGCCTACTTGAGAAAATTGTATCGTCTGATGATGTCTCATTCAGCGTTACTGTGTTTCGTTCCTATACAGGGCCGGATTTACCGTAAGGCAAAATAGGCACGTGCCTAGGGGCGCCGCAGTGCAAGGGGCGCCGCAAGGCACCCCTTCGGTTAGGCAACCGGCAATGATCTGTACTGGAGGCGCCCTCTTTGCTAGGGCTTTAAATGTGCTAAGTTAGGATTATAGCAGTATACATGCTAAAATAAATATTGAGAAATGAGCAGAGACATTTAGAAATAATATCGTATCTTTGTCGCATGCCCGCCCATGCCCTTCCACTTCGCTCTTCGTTATGCTGCTCGACGCCCTGTCGTCCCGACAAGTGTGAGAGGGGTGGGGAAGCGGGCGAGCGGAGCTGTGCTACGCGCGCTGTTGTTGCGGTAGCAGGGTTTGCTTGCATTGTAGTAGCATCGAAGTGCCCCGCGCCCCCACCCTCCTTGCCTGTCCTGTGTGCGAGTTCGAGCTTGCGTTTTGTTGTGATGTGATCTGCAAGTAAAGTTTTTAAACTATGGGCAGCAAAAAGTTGTCTGGTTACCAAAACTGTGTCCGCAAAGCTGAAGAGGATAAGAAAGCCGTGGTTACCCTATCAAAATGTCGGAAAATAAATGAGATGTTTAGGGTGCGTGTGAATCCTACACCTCCAATGACACATTCGGATAACAATAACCATTCTTGCTCTGCGGTTCACGACATTGACTGCGATGGTGTTCAGCAACTTGAGGTAAGCTACCGTACACGAATTACTTTACGCAAAGTAGGCCTTTCCCAATAGGCGATTCCTTGATATACTGTTGCACAAAATGACATACGTAAAAACTAAGACTGGTTTCGAGGTCTGTGATCGAAATTTTAAAGAACTTTATTGCGCGCGTACTAAAAAGCCTATCAGTGACTCGGTGGTCGGCACGATATGACGCTTGTCAAGCTCTGAGGGAAGGCTGGGGTGGCATCGTGGCAGCTCTTGAGAGTATGGCCTACACGAAGACAGAAATCAAAAGGCAAACACTCGAAATGAAGCCAAAGGCATCTTAAGCAATATCATACAATTATAAACTGCTTTCCTAGTTGTTTTCTGGAGTACCATTATAAAAAGATTTAATACTGTCAGCCAGAAGCTCCAAAAAGTTAGCACTAATTTGAGCACTGTGGTAGAATGTTACGCTTGGTTAGCGGAATTTGTGCAAAGTTTAAGAGATAATTTCGATGTCTATGAGAAAGAAGCCAAAGAATTAAGCGGCATTGCTCAATATTCCTACGACCTAAAGAGAAGACCGGAACGAAAGACTAGGAATGATGAGACAAAGCAAGGAGAATATCTACAGTCAGAGGGCTCGGAAAATTTTCGCGTCAATGTATTTTATGTAATTCTGGATGTACTAAGTGCTGAGCTTAAGAGGCAAAGTGAGGCTTACCAAGTCCTCCATAAGAGATTTTATTTTCTAGAAAACCTGTTAGACCTAGATCGACCAATGATAAAAAAAATCGCTGACGATCTCTCAGAAATGTATGTGGATGACTCAGAAAGTGCACTGGCTGACGAGTGCTTGCATTTAAAGGAACATTTAAAAATTGCAGATTTTAAAGGTAAGTCAGCCGCTGAGCTCAGCACTGTCCTTCATGAAAAAGATTTACACGATATGTACCCGAACGTAAACATTGCTTTACGGATACTTCTCACCATTCCAGTGACCAATTGTTCTGGAGAAAGATCATTTTCGGTACTGAATCGCGTCAAGAACTATTTGCGGTCAGTCACTAAAGAAGAAAGGTTAAACTCTATTGCACTCCTAGCGATTGAAAAAGATATGACGAAAAACTTGAACTGCAATGCCATAATTAATGAATTTGCCGAAAAGAAGGCAAGAAGGAAACTTTTGAATTAGTTCTCGTTGTGCTTGAGGCAGGCCCCGTTATGTCTTCATTCATGTTTTTAATTTGCACTTTAATTTCTCTAAAAGATATTGCAGGAAGATATGCAGTTGGCCTTATTTATATTTTAGAGGCGCTTTGTTCAATTTAAAATGTCGTTCGTACAACTGCTCTTCATGCGTTTTAAAATTAGTGTGTGTTCTACTTTTTTTTTTTACTATATTTCGTGCTACCGCAGTTCATTCAGTTACAGCAGTAAATAATGTTTTTATTTTTGAAGTTAGTTAGTTAGTTATTGTTGTTTTAAGGGGCGGAACTACGAGGTCATCTGCCCCTCTTAACACAGATTAAAGAATACAAATTTTGAATTGAATTTAAAATTTTGAGGTGGACATCTAAATTTAAAAAGACCAAAAATTAATAAAACAAAAATAAAAATTATAAAAATAAACAAAAATTACTGAAAAAACAAAACATTATCATTCAAAAACGAACAAGTCGTTGAGTCAATGTTCACTGGAAAATTTAGATTGCTGGCCCAAACCCACTCACACTTATAAAGCGGATAACGCGATCAGCAGCCACCGCGTCATCGGCTAATATAAGTTTGAGTGTCGTCTGCAAACCAAGGTTTCTTCGTAAGTTAGCAAGGTCCACACACTGGGTGAAAATGTGGGCCACGGTGAATACGGCTCCACAGGTACAAAGTGGGGGTCTTCCCTTCTCATTAGGTACGAGTGGGTGGATCTTGTATGACCTATCCTTAGCCTACACAAAATGACGGACTCTCTCCGGGCCCGGAAGGAGCTCCGCCACACGCGAGTAGTTCCCTTGATCGCTCTCAGTTTACTGGGCAGTGGGTCAGCTAGCCACTGACTCTCCCAAAAAGCCAGAACTTGTAGGCGTAACTGAGAGCGAATATCTTTAGCGGGTACCTCCATTGGTCTTTTTTGTTGTATGAATTAAGGCTAGACATTGTTTTTGGAAAGGCTATTCATAAAGTGTTTTGGTTGCATAAAAGTTAAACTGTTTCATGTAGTTTTACGCCAAGCTGTTATTTTTATTGAATTGACTATGTTTTCCCTGCGTAAAGATTCAAGCATAAACTTATGCTGTCAGCCATATATCTGTTTATTCCTTTTTTCCGAAGGGGGGAAGTGGGGGGGGGGGCTCACGTGAGGAGGGGCGATCAATGGAGAGGTGCCTATAGCGTAACTTTGGGCAAATCCGGCCCTGTTCCTATAATTGTTCACTAAGTGTTGTCTTTCTGAAATTGTTCAGCATTTTCTTTCTAAAATATTGTCCATAAAACAATCTCCTGCTCTTGGTACACCCCACTCTTGGTACAACCCACTCTTGGTACACCCTGCTTTTGGTACAACCCGCTCTTGGTACAACCCGCTCTTGGTACACCCCGCTCTTGGTACAACCCGCTCTTGGTACACTCCGCTCTGTTGCGCCTACTTTAAACCCTGCAACAGACAGCTGAAACCTAAAATATTTGCTTTAGTTATCTCGAAACGCGGCTAATGCCAAAAGTATATAACGAACATTGTTGCAAGTTGTGCAAGCCTTTATTGTATGTATTATTCCCATTTCCAACGGGGTCGGGGATGAGAGGCGATGAAAGTATATATGTATGTATGTATGTATGTATGTATGTATGTATGTATGTGGTGGGTGGTTTGTATGGCCAAATGCCCTTCCTGACGCCAACCTTAGATGAGGAGTTAATGAATGAATATGAATGAAAATGGGCAAGGATGTGGAAGGAAGCGGCCATGGCCTGTCGGAAGGTACCGTCTCAGCATTTGGCTGGAGTTGAAATGGGAAACCACAGAAAACCATTTAGAGGACGGCCGACGGTGTGGCTCAAACCCACGTCTACCGAGTCGGCAGAGAGCTTGCCCCCAGAGCCTAGTGCTGCGCTTTAGCGAGCATAGCTACCGCTGTCAGTTTCGTGTAAGCTTTTTATCATCATACAATATACAGTAGTAGATTTCCATAAAATCTATAAATTATGACACTAGATAGTACACTAACCTGGGAAAATCATGTAGAAAATGTAAAACATAAAATCAGCCCTTTAATTGGTATTATTTTCAGTTTAAGATATAGCTGTCTTACTAGCCAACAATTGAAAAATATATACTTTGCTCTGATTCATTCACATCTAATGTACATGAATTTCATATGGGGATATTGTAAGAAGGAGCTGATAAAAGAACTTGAGATACTCCAGAAACGTGCTATAAAATCTATCTTTGGATTACCTTGGCTCACACCCTCAAATGAATTGTACTCAGGAACTAAAATTATGCCACTGCAAAAACAAATAGCTATGTCAGCAACAGTATTTGTATACAAATTAGAAAACAAATTGATACACACACACATCCATTTTACCCATGCAAATGACATTCATCACTATGCAACAAGAGGAGTAAATCAAATATTCACCAGCCATTCCCAATCCATTAAATTTGGAACTAAAGGAATTATGTCCTCTATAATAAAAGAATACAACTCGCTACCATTAGGCATAAGGGAAAGTTTCTCTATAAAAACATTTAAGAGGAAAACAAAAGACTTCCTATTAAGGAATGAATAGCCAATGTACAATAGCCTTAAGCAATGCAATGTATCATACCGTATTATCTCTGTAAAGTTAGTCACTAGCAATCTAAGTTACTATTAAACTAAACAATAATGTTACAAAAATTATATATATGCCATGCTGTAACTATGTTACTTGATTGTCCCTAACACGAGCTCAGGCTCATTGGGACCTATGTAAATAAATAAATAAATAAATAAATAAATGATGAAGTTGTTGGTATTTATGGCATCAGTTTATTGCTTTCAGATAGAGAATGAATGATGTGCTTGTTGCAGGCATGTACACATGTTCAGAGTGCAACTACCCCCTGTTTACCAGCCTCTCCAAGTATGAACACGACTCCCCATGGCCGGCCTTCACTCAGCCCATACATGAAGACTCCCTGAAGAAGGTTCCAGAAGAAGGACGACCGAAAGCTCTCAAGGTACTCATTCTGTGATGCATCACGTTTCCTCTGAAATAAATGGTCCTGTGTTTTCCATGTTAATTTTTGACTTCAAGGGTGAGTCATGTAAAATATTGGCCATATTTCACCTGCAGGATATCAAATGAACATGTAGATGGAAATGTTCGTCCCTAAATCCAATTCCTTGAAGAATTACTAGGAGAATGTGGCAACATAACACTGCAGAGGATATCAAAATTCTTCACATCTCACTATAACTTAGGAGGTTAGGTGGGCTTGATAGCTTCCATGGCAACAGTGAGCTCAGTCTCCTTGCGTAGTGTATTTGCTTATTATTTCACAAGTTAGTGATGTGGTTGTTAGGGACGTGCGTAAATAGAGTTTTTTTTTTGTTTGTTTGTTTGTTTGCGAAATTGTGTTTTTCGGCCGAATTCTTCTGGTACTGTAAAATGGTAGACCATACGGCTCTTGGCTGATGACTCTGGAAACCATTACACACCGTCTGTTGTGTAGGTAGGAGTTGCTGCAACAGCGAGTGAGATGGAGGAGTAACCTATTATTCCGGTTCCCAACGGCTACTATAGTAGGAGAGGTTTGAGTGTGTGATTCTGCATGTCTCATATCATGTGTGGCTCAGAGATCATGGTTGATGGGATCCACCTTACGTAAACTCTCGCCACTGGCAGTTTATCCCGCTGTCTTCCCCTTTCAAGTCCAACCAGATGGTGGGGACAGGATTGCTGTAGCTGAGAGCCCCTAGTCTGGATCTGCACGTCTTTCTGAGACTACTCAGGAATTGGTGTTTGGTTTAGGATATAGCTGTTCTCCCCACATAGGGGCTGTGCAGCTGCACCTGGTGAGTCACCCAATGTGCTATCGACAAGATATGTATTGATATGTAATCATATCCAATTAAAATTAGGTTAAATCAGAGATTAAAGATTAATCAAGTCTACCTTAATAGAGAGATATTTTTAGAACAAATGTTCAAGGATATTGATAATTTAAATTAGTAACTTAATATCAATTGTTATCTCACTTTATTATTATTATTATTATTATTATTATTATTATTATTATTATTATTGACGAGTTGACAAATAGTAGTAGGCTACCAGTTGCCACCCCAAATCAGAATTTAGCAAAACAAACACAGAAGTTGGTTGCCTCAGTAAGGAACCGAGTGTGGAAGAAAGTGCTACCCTTAACTTAATAACCCAGAGGTCCTTAATTATTAAGAGAGAAATATCTGAACTAGAACTATTGAATGATGGACACAAGGCAGTTAGATTCCTTAAAACAGATATCAAATGTACATTTAACATATTCGCACCCCTGCAAGAAGACTGACACAAGTCAAAGAACACAGTTCTGAGATAATGAGCTTCAAAGTTTTTAAATTGCTGTAATTAATTCAAATGAAATGCTATTCTTTCAATATTTTGTAGAATTCGCCCTCATGTATTGGATTTTGCTACAAGCATACCAAGATAAAGCTAAATTAGAAAGAAGTTGCCTATTATGGATATTTATTGAGTTATGGCACTCTTTCCCCAGGCTATACAGCATGTTATCATTTCAAATGATCTTGTCGACTTTATCGTTATGCTTTGGTCTACCGTTATGCGTTACAGTTACGGAGAGGAAATGTACTAAGGTTGCACTTGAGCGTATGACGTCAGCATGTTGTTCAGTACATATGCACAGAGTCTGAGTTTACTCCTGGGCTATGGCGTTATGCGATACAGAGACGGAGAGCGTATGACATCATTATGTTGTTCAGTGCATATGCACCGAGTCTGAGTTTACTCCTAGGCTATGGCGTTATGCGATACAGAGACGGAGAGCGTATGACATCATTATGTTGTTCAGTGCATATGCACCGAGTCTGAGTTTACTCCTAGGCTATGGCGTTATGCGATACGGAGACGGAGAGCGCATGACATCACGCAGCAGAGTGCACCTCCCGCTCTCCGTTCCCCGCGCGGGGAGCCTAAGTTAATGGGTAATGGAGTCTGTTGAAAGAGTCCTGGTGCTTTGAGCGAAGCGAGAATCCCTCCTGCCTTTCTAACATGTGTAGCGTTTGTAGCATGCGTCATTTGAAACGATATAAAGTCTAGTCTTTCAGACCAACTGTAACTTTTTTTCTTGATGTGAGAGCATGTTTACAACTAGGCCTAACTGTTTTTAAAAATATGAAGTTGCATTCTTACAAATTCATTTTGTGGGTTCCTGATGTATAGCTTAACCTACACTATTGACTGTTCACGAAATTACTACTTGAAAGAAAGGAACATTGCATTAATTACTTGCGTACCATTTTCCAGAACTTTACATTCAAAGCATGGTCAAATTAAATTAATTTACTATACCTTCTTTCACATTTTCTACAGGTTGCACTCTATTGTTTCTCCAATACAGAACTTTTTAGTCTTTGGTGGTAGGAATGGTATTGAGAAGGAATCAAACTAGCCGATGTTCAAAGACTAATTTGGTTTTCTTTCCTCTAAGTCACGAAACGGTGTGACTATGTTGCCTTTCTTAATAATATTTATTTTCTTGGCGTTGGTTAAGTTATGGATTTAATTGATAACATGGTAATAGCATTGGGAATATTGGATCACCCACAATACTGTCATAATCTGCATCGACAATATTCACAGCCTTTGTCCCTATAAATGATCAAATCAGACATTAACTTACTAATTTCTAACAGTTATGACATCCATATTTCCTGACTTTGAAGCCATATCATTATTATCACTGTGTTAGAAGCTATTATCTTGAGGATCAATAGGCTTAGATGGTTAGGACGTGTAGAAATAATGCCTGAAGAGAGAAAGTAAACAATTACTTGGCAGAGTCGGGAATCGAACCCGGCAGAGAGGCATGAGATACCTTATCTTAAATTCAGAAATAGCGTAGAGAAGAATTCTGAGATGCTAATGTTGATCATCCTTTTTAAATTTGGAGGGATTCACTCTGTGGCTAGAGAAAACAGATCAAGGCGTACCTTTCACGAAGCATGAGTAGCCGTAGCCTTATCTAACATCATCTTCTTCTTAATACGTGTCAGAAGTAACAATATGAATATTGAATACTAAATAAGCATCATTAGACATGCTTGGTTGTGTGAAAGTCTATCTAAAATCTTCCATTTCTTCATTAATAACCACATTTTGACTTGTGGCACTATTTCTCATGTAACAATAGCACATGTGACTTACTAACAATGCAACTGCTCATCTAAATACTGCCACAACACAAATTGTGGCAGTTTGGAAACTTAGAGCTGCATTTTAAGGGCAGTGTGTAAAATGTATACTGCCTTACAATGCCAAATAATAGTCAAATAATAAATTTAGACTTGTGGCAGTTTTAGAACCGGAAAAGGACACAGTAAACTATTACAAGTCATATATAACTCAAAATCGACAGTTTTTGACTTCTGTCAGTCTTCTTGCATGGGTGCGATTTATGTCGACTTACCAGCTAATAACATGATCAAAATATATTTTTAGAGAACGAGGAAACTGATCCACATAATTTTTACATAATTTCTTAATATAAAATTGTAGAAAATAAATCTATATCAAATAGATTCCATAATCTGGTTGTCATCCATAATGGTGGTATTGGACAATGAGCAGTATCAAGTGTAGCCTAAAAGCTACCCGAAGCTCGAAACTTTTCAGATGAGAAGTTTCTTACATGTTCACTCCTTGAAGGTCAGAAACAGAATTCCATTGTTCCTCCAACAAAGATCTGTATCAGTAGTCATTGGACACCAACCTAAGAGTATTCATGACCCAGTAATTACTAGCACGCCATCAGCTGTCCGGTGACCTAATTGCGCAGCCCAGTAGTTCTCAGCGACCCACAAGAATGCGCTGCGGTAACCATACGTGAGTCGAAGATTTTAATCCTTGGCCAACAGGTTGCGTTAGCTTACTGAAGGACAAACCCAGTCGAAACATATTTCCTTTTAAACCATTTTCCAAGGGAAGAAGTTAGAATAAGAGAAATATATGGTCTCAATTATTATTATTAACTTTATTGGCCACATTGGACCACTTAAGTCTTCTGAACTAGGCCTAGTAGTCATTGACGGTGGCGTTTGGCGGCAAAAGTAGTAACTATTTGAAAAATTCAAAGTTCCAGTCCTTACTTGAATTTAAAAAACAGATACACACACTAATACAGTCATCACAATTAACACTGGTTATCAGACAGATTCTACACACACCCAAAGTACACGAGGCTACATGACCGCATTGTCGCAGCCCCTAAACTAAGGAACCAACCAACCAGTCTTCCATGTACACTTTTTCTTTGAAGGTTATATTGTTTGATTCTTCTTATCTGCCCAGTACTTCTTCATTCGTTCTGATCGCAGTGTTCTTAATTCGTCTGAAATCTCTGCAGGCCGTCTGTGCATCATTTCTGCTGAAAATTTGTGATTCTTAAGAAGGGTGGTAATTTTATTCTTGTTCTCTGCATCTGTAATTTCGAGTCCAACTGTTTTGAGATCCTCTTGAATTTCTTTGATCCAATGCCCTCCAGTCTTCTTTCCCAGATTTCTCATCACTAGTTGTCGTAAAATCCTGTTTTCTGGTAATCGTAGATGTGAAAGAAATAACAGTTTCTTTTCTTCTTCATCGTGCTGGTAATTGGGTCAATCTCTCGATAGACTGTTTTCATTGGAGAGGATTCTCCAGACTCCTTCAACCTGGTACTTTTTATTTATGCAGGTTCTGATAATTCTTCTTTCAGTTTTGAGGAGCTGATCAGTTCTTCTTTCATTTTTAATTTGGAACAAGGTTTCGCAAACTTAAGTGGCTTCGGGCAAAGTTACAGTTTTGTAGTGTTGGATCTTAGTGCCTATTGACAAGCATTTTTTGTTATAAGTTGACCAGGTTTGGAATTGTGCTATTTTCATTTTGTTGGTTCTATTTATGCATGTTGTAGGGTATTTAAATTGTAGAACTGTGTTAATTTTTTAAACATTTATGATGACTTCCTTTATATCAAGAGGTTTCATGGGCATGATCTCAGTTTTCTCAGAAGATATTTGCAATCCTATTTTTAATGCAATTTTTTGGAGACTGGTAATCTGAGCACTACTTCCATGTCAAGAGCTAAGAGAGCTAAAGCATCTGCAAACCCTAGGCAGTTTGTTCTTATTGAGGGTTTTGCTCCAATTTTTATTTTAGGTGGGTTTTCTTTTTGCCAAATTTTCACGATGTAATCGAGAGCCACATTGAAAAGAAGTGGGGATAATTCGTCACCTTGTCTAAGGCCTGTTTTTATTGGAAAAGCTCTTGACATTTCTCCCCTAAACTTGACCTTTGAAATTGTGTTGGTTAAAGTTAGTTCAATCATTTTTGTTAATTTAGGATGAAGGCCATATGATCTGAGAATTTTTAAACGAGTAGGTCTGTGTATTCTATCATAAGCCTTTTTGAAATCTATGAATGAAATATACAGTTGTTTATTTCTGTATTTGTAATATTCCATTATCAGTTTCAGGCTGAGAATTTGGTCTGGGCAACTTCTGTATGGGCGAAATCCTGCTTGGTATTCCCCAGTTGTGGTTCCAGAATGTTTTTTATCCTATTGTAAATATTATGTGGGAGAAAATGTTGTAAGTGCAGTCCAGAAGGGAATTTCTGTGTAATTGTCTGGATTAGTTTTATCTCCTTTTTTGAATAATGGATGGATTACACCAGAGGTCCAATATTCTGGGATTTTCTCCATGATCCACATTTTGATTAGATGCTGATTTAGATTTATGATTGCTGGTTTCCCTGCGTTTTTTCCAGATTTCTGCAAAGACTAAGTCTTCACCACATGCCTTATAATTTTTTAGTTCCTTAATTGCTAGTTCTACCTCATTGATATTAGGCGGATCTATTAGATCTGGGCTGGTTAAAATGGGTGTGTCAGTATTTACTTCCAACGTCTCCAGTGGGTCATGACAATTTAAAAGTTTGTTGAATGTCTCTGCGAGGATCTCTGCATTTTCTTGATTACTATGAGCCAACCTTCCAGATTTATCCCTCAGCATCAATGCAGGGGGCTCATATTTTTAAAGGTATTTGCAAAGGTTTTATGATAATCTCGTGATTGTTTTTTGTTGAAACACTCTTCTATCTTTTGTAAGGTATTTTTAAGATGTTTTCGTTTGGTTTGTCGGATGATTTTATGGGTTGACTTCCTTTGTTTTATTAGTTCTAAATTTGATTTGTCGGACTTATCCAAGCTTGGTGTCTTTTCTCAATTGCCTGGTCGCATTCTTCATTCCACCATTCATGTCTTTTCCTAGGATTTGTTGGAGCTAACTTTTCTGCCATCGGTTTTAGTTTGGAGGTCAGTTCTTCTAATGTATTAGTGTTGACAGATTCTTCTCCTGTTTTCCTATAGTACTCCCTATTATTTATTAAGGTGGTAAGGTCGAATTTTTTTCTATTCTTATTTGGAGTACTTTTCTTAACCCTAGCATGGTGTCCACAGGCAGGAAAAGTCAGGAAAAAGTGTAAAAAAATAGCGTGAGTCAGGAAAAAATGGCGAACAGTATTAGAAAGTCGGAATTTTATATTAATCATACAGTATTTTGTGTTTTACAGTCATACTTTGATGTTACTAGTTCAACTAATCTCTGAAGATAAAAAGCAACAACTCACTGGACATTATGGTAAGTTTCCATTTTTACACAACGTCATAGTAAAAACCTCTTTTACCTATTTTTTGTACGCTTTTTTTTGGCGTTGGCGTAGGGATGTGGCGACCCCATCGCTATAGTTTAGGTTATTTAGTACTTGGATTTATGTATTATTGCATTGTATTTGAAATGAATCAAGAGGCGAGCGTCGGGCAGCTATGGCGATGGTGGAGGTTGCATATAAAATTTAAAAAATTTGCTCAATAAACCTTTTTTCCGATGTTACGATGACTTCGCGAGTCAGGAATTTTGTTGAAAAATGGTCAGGAAAAGTCAGTAAAAGTCAGGAAAATTGACATTGAAAATTCTGTGGACACCATGCCTAGGAGTTAATTTTATTTTGATCTTAACAACATAGTGATCTGACCCTGAGTCTCCCCCTCTTAGGACTTTGACATTGTAGATTTCACGATAGTGAAATTTATCCATGCAAACGAGGTCCAGTTGCCATTCACCTTTTCGGAAATCAGGATGTTTCCAAGTTTTTAATTTGTGAGGTACGTGAGATTGTGATTTCTGCATAATTCAACAAATCTTGAACCGTTTTTCTTCGTCCTCTTATGGGTCGGCCATTTTCCAATGATATCTCGGTACCTTCTTTCTTGTCCCAGTTGTGCGTTGAAATCGCCAAGGAGAATTTTAACGTGTGATGGAGGTATGTTGATTAAGGATTGATCCACGAGATCCAAGAATTGTTGCGTTGGCTCTTTATCCTTTAGGGTGTTATTTTTCTGATTAGTGGAAGCATGAAATTGATTTATTTGCAGATTTCAAAGTTAGTGTTGCAAGTCTGGGGGATTGAGATTAAAATTCCATGACTGAATCGATGATTTTGAGATTTATTAGAAATCCATTACCAAACTGCGGACAATTTTTCCTCACTCGTTTTCCAGGGATTCCTTTATACAGTCGGTACCCTTGTGATTCTTTTGGGTCCTGATCACTATTCCTTATTTCTTAAAGGGCCATTATTATAATTTTATGTTTGTCCATGATGTCAGTGACAATCTGTAATTTTCCAATTTGGCACAAAGTGTTAACATTGTGTGTCGAGAAAAATGGGATTTTTTTAGCTTTAAATCTTTGAAGTTTTTGTAAAGTTTTTAATGGTAAAGCAGTGGCAGCACAGCGTAGGACGGTAGTCATGGACTGGAAAATGAGGATCAGGAAGAAAGGCAGACCTGTGTGAGTCTTAACAAAAATTAAGTGGTGGAGATTAAATGAAGAGGCGTTGAAGGACCAGTTTAAAGAGAAAGTACTCAATGGAGTGGTTCTTTGCAATGATGTGCAGGAGAGGTGGGCGCACAACAGTAGTTTGATAAGGAGGGTAGGAACTGAAGTGCTACGGAGAACTTCTGGCAAGAAACCACTAGCTGACAAAGGAACATGGTGGTGGAATGAGGAGGTACAGAAGATCGTGAAAGCCAAAAGTGATGCAAAGAAGTTATGGGATAAGTCAAGTTGACAAGAGGATAAAGAGAACAACACGAGATGTAATAAGGAAGCAAAGAAGGTAGTAGCACAGTCAAAGGCACAAATGATGGATCGGCTGTACGAAGAGTTGGAAACTACAGAAGGTGAAAGAAAATTTTTCAGAATAGTGCAGGCGAGAGATAAAGACAAGAAGGACTACACCCAAATAAAGCAGATCAAAGATAAAATGGTCTAGTATTAACGGACCATTCCGACTTCAAGTGCAGATGGAGAAACTACTATGGAAAACTTCACAATGAAGAGAACCCAAGGGTATATTTAGGAGAAGGAGAACAACACCAGGGTCAGAATATAGATATTAGAAGAGAAGAAGTAACATTAGCACTTAGGAAAATGAAAAACATAAAGGCAACAGGACCCGATGAAATTCCAGTTGAAGTGTGGAAGTATCTGGAGAAAGATGGGATCGACATGTTGCTGGATTTAATGCAAAAAATGTACTCTCAGGAAATAATACCTGATGAATGGAGAGAAAGTATTTTAGTGCCTATATATAAAGAGAAGGGGGATATTCAGGATTGTGCTAACTACAGGGGCATTAAGTTAATGTCCCATACCATGAAAATCTGGGAAAGAGTGATAGACAAGAGGATCCGGGATGAGACTAGCATTGGCGAGGAACAATTTGGCTTCATGCCAGGAAAAGGTACCACAGACGCAGTGTTTGCCCTGAGACAAGTAATGGAAAAGTATCGTGAAAGACAGACGGGATTACACTTCGCATTCATGGACCTAGAGAAAGCATATGACCGGGTGCCCCGGGGAGAAGTCTGAAGATGTTTACGAGCGAAGGGAGTCCCAGAGAAGTACGTGCAGTTGGCTCATGAAATGTACAAAGAAGCAAGAACACAGGTTAGAAGCAGCGTTGGACATACAGATTGGATTCCGGTTCGAGTAGGTTTACACCAAGGTTCGGCTTTAAGTCCATATCTGTTTGACCTAATTCTGGATGAAATGTCTTGTGGATTAAGAGACCAAGCCCCCTGGTGCATGATGTTTGCGGACGACATTGTGTTGTGTAGTACCACCAAAGATGTCATAGAGGAAAAACTGGAACAGTGGAGGGCAGCCTTGGAAGACAGAGGACTCAGGATTAGCAGGAAGAAGACGGAGTATATGAGGTTCAATACAGATCAAGACTGTGAGATCAGAATGCAAGGGGAAACGTTAAATAGAGTGGATGAGTTCAAATACCTGGGTTCGGTGGTGACTGGAGATGGAAATCTGGATGTGGAAGTGTCACACAGGATTCAGGTAGGATGGATGAACTGGAGGAAAATGTCAAGAGTGTTCTGTGACCGCAGGATCAAGCCTAAGGTTAAGGGGAAAATATATAAAACTGTCGTAAGACCAGCATTGCTGTATGGCTCTGCAGGAAAAACGCACACAAACAGGCTTGACTTCAAGGAAATGAAAATGCTCAGGTGGATGAGTGGAGTGACTAAGCGTGATAGAGTGGAAAATATCAAAATAAGAGGAACATTGAAGGTTGTGGAAATATCTAAGAAGATACAAGATAAGCGACTTCAATGGTACGGGCATTTGAGAAGAAGGGAGGAATCCTACATGGGGAGGAAGATGATAGACTTGCAAATACAGGGAGTGAGAATTTGAGGCTGACCTAAACGAAGATGGATGGATTGTGTACGGGAGGACCTCAGAGAAAAACAGTTGTCAGAAGAGGATGTGCATGACCGGGTTAAATGGAGGAGAGCTGTCAGAAACATCGACCCCACATAGGAGTGGGAATGATGTAAAGAGAAAGAAGAAGAAATCTTTGAAGATTTTGTGTAGATGCTGGCTGTTGCATTAGTTGTAGTCTCGTTGTACTGGGATGTTTCCGTGCCTCCGTCATCACAGCATCTCGTAGAATTTATATTTAAGAGCACAGATCTGATTTCCTGTTTATTAATTTTATAAACTTTTCCAAGGACATCGCCCAATAACCATATTTAGGATAGAATCGTACTATGTTTAAGTTTAGTGCACCGTACTTTTCACATGAATTCCACTCATACATATGCGGGCAATTTCAAAACTTCTGCACAGAGTGCATGCACGTCTGTAATCAGTGGAACGCTTCTCGCGAGCAAAGCGTCAGTTGTGAGCCAAACCTTCAGCTATCACCATTGTTTTCATTGTTACGCTAGTTTGTGTTTCGAGTGTGAAATACTGATTTGAAATGGAGGGAGAAAATGACTCGAGTCAAATCTTTACTTAGTGACCAGCGGTTGTTCATCAAAATTGAAAGTTTGTGGGGGAAAACACCTACTTAAATTCACAACGCTCTAATTGAAATTTGTGGTGTTAGTGCACTGGATCGAAGCACAGTGTCACGGTGGGCTTCCCGTTTCCGTGAAAGCCGGAAAAGTACTGAAGATGACGCAAGGAGTGGGCGGCCGAAAACTGTAACTTCACTTCCGCTGTCATTATTGACAACATTTTGCAAGAAGATCGATGCAGAACATGCAAAGAAATTGCGAATAGCGTCCCTCAGGGAACCACTGTCTTCTTCTTCTTCGTCTTTTCCCGTTCATGCGGGGTCGACGTTTCTGACAAGTCGTTTCCATTTTCCTTGGTCCCAAATGGTGTTTTCTGTTAACTGCTTCTCCCGGAGATCATCCTGCACGCAGTCCATCCATCTTCTTCTAGGCCTGCCTCTTTCCCTTTTGCACCTCCAGATCAAGCACTCACCTTCCTACATAACTCTCATCCCTGCGCTTAACGTGGCCATACCAGAGCAAGCGTCTGTAGCGGGGCGATACTACAGAGACTTTCTGCAAAATGTTTTGCAGCCTTAGCACCTGGAGTGCTCATTCTGCATGATAACGCACGACCGCATATTGCCGAGCCAGTACGCACAGTTTTAGAGAAATATGGATGGGAAATCCTTCCCCACCCCTCTGACATGAGTCCACCAGGCTTTGATTGTTTTCATAACTGAAAGAAACACTCCAAGGGAAGCATTTTCAAACCATTGAGGAGGCTTCTGTTGCAGTGACCCAAGCAACCAGACAGTTCAACAAAGATGGCATCCCTACAGGAAAACAAGACTGGCTGAAATGCTGGCACGCTGTTATTGAGGAGAAAGGAGATTATATTGAAGACCTATAAAGTTATTTAGTGAAACAAAAATGTTTTTGAACCATAATTTTACGGTGTGCAGAACTTGTGAAATGACATCCGTAACTTATTGTAAACAGCCATTAATACCGTAATACTTTTCGCAAGATCACTTGCAAATATTTGCTGAGGAAAAGCTCAATGTGGTCGAAGCGGGTGCAATAAATAAATAACCATTAGTCATTTATTTTGATGGGGGAGTCCGGTGCCTTGGGATAACCATGAGACTTGTTCTCAAACTAAACTGTCGCTTCGGTGACATCACAACTCATACCAGCGAAAGCTAAACAATCTTAACAAATCGAACAAATCAATGAATATAACTACTTATGAATTTATTTTATTGATCTCTTGCATTAATATTTCACACCATTTGGTATTTGATTGTAGAAAGACATATTAATCATTGGAACTTGGAAAATCAGAATATTTCTTGATTCAGAAGATGGCAGATCTAAAGAAGACCTGTACTCATTACCCATGAACTTGCTAGACTGAATTTTGGTGTGGTGTCCTTTTGTAAAACCAGATTTTCTGAGTAAGGAATAGTTATCGAGCTTGGTTCTGACTATAGGCTACCATCTGTTGGAGAGGAGAGCATCGCATGCACCATGAACGACTGACTTATTTACTATATTATTCTTATATACTTATTATAACAAGCCAAAACATGAATTTATAACAAGAGTTTAATGCTTTTCAGTCGGTCAACACGAATGTACCCAAAAGAACTGGGTTATGCCCTAATTCTGAAATAAATTACATTACTAGGATTTATTACGGTTTCAACTCTACTGTGCAGTGGATGCAGAAACTGCTCTCACAACGTAGGGCGAAACACAGAATAGGCTAACCATCATTCACCACACCTCGCTCTAGCCTGGTCCAACCAGGGTGGTGACTATTTTGCATTTATAATTGAGATAGAAACAGCTAAAAACAAAAACTAGCCAATCTCTAATTTGTTTTTAACTTTACAATGAATACATGGCGAAGCTGCCCTGAACAGATAATCACCTTAAAATTAGTAATAGACTACTACAAACGTAGACAAAAACAGCCAGTCATAACCTTCGTAGACTTCAAAAAAGCTTATGATTGTATACATAGATCTTCATTGCTGAAAATGCTAAGGAATTTTGGACTTCATCCCAAATTAATAAAAATTATAAAACTAACTGTAACAAACACCAAATCTAAAGTAAAATTCAGAGGAGAAATATCTGAACCGTTTACGATTAAAACAGGATTAAGACAAGGAGATGGTTTATCGCCTCTACTTTTCAATTGTGCTTTGGAATATGTAATGAGGGAATGGTACAGGGAAAATCCTAGGAGCATAAGAATTGGAACCAAGTACGATCAAATAGACTTAAATTGCTTGGGATTCGCAGATGACTTAGCGTTACTGGCTAATAATATTCAAGACGCCAGAAATCAAATAATAAGCCTACAAAATATAGCACAAAGAATTGGACTTCAGATATCATTTGAAAAGACAGAGATAATGGTAGCAAATCCACTTGTAATCAATCACATAACATTAAATAACAAGAAAGTTAAAATAGTGAAGCAATTTAAATACTTAGGAGAAATTATAACTTACAACTAGGATGAGAAACCTGCATGGCAAGAAAGAACTAATAAAATGATAAAAGCCCAAAAATTAACATGGTCTACATATAAAAGAAAATGTCTATCAATCGCAACAAAATTAAAACATTACAAGACGGTGGTTCAACCAGAGGTGACATATGGAAGTGAAACTCTTTTTAAAGTTACTCAGAAAAACAGAACGACAAAATTTTAAAAGTAGAAAGAAGAATAGCTAGAACATGCATAAATAAAAAATATCAGAAAGATGGACAGTGGCGGATAGTACCAAATGAAATGGTATACAGAGAACTGGAGCCCATCACTGTTACTATTCGGAAGAAACGGCTTTCTTTCTTTCTTTGGTCACATCATGAGGACACCAGAAACCAGGTTATCTAGAAAAAGTGTAGTGAAACTTTGGAATATGAAACAACAAGTAGGATGGATTAAGGAAATTAGAGAAGTTATGAAAGAATTGGAAATAACCTTGGATGACTTGCAAAACAAAACAACATAATTAAAAAAACTGAGAGATATAAAAATAAGATTTCAGGCTAAAATAGACAAACGTAACACAGTAAAAAGGGTATTTACAGATGAGGAACGCCTGAGAAGATCAGAGCGAATGAAGAGATACTGGGCGACTCGGAAAGGAAACTTACTGAAGAAGAGGACCAAGAAATGATTGACTGAAGTGGTCCAATGAGGCCGTAAATGCAGAAGAAGAAGAAGAAGAAGAAGAAGAAGAAGAATACATTTTTTTCCTCCTCATTTACTAAGTTGTATGTAAAATGTTAAAGAAAACTGTTTCAGTCATCATCATCATCATCGTTGACCAACTCCAGTTTCGTGGTTGTGGTATACGAGCCCCACTCCATCTCTGTCGATCCATGAACCATTCTTTGTACACAATCCTCTCCTTATCTTGGCCACTCTCCTGTACATCCTTCTTCACCAGATCTGTCCATTGTTTTCTAGGTCTGCTAACTGGTCTTCCCCCTCCTAGGTCTCTTTAATACTCCCTTCTTGCAGTTTTATTGGCACTCACACTCATTCTCTTCACGTGGCCGAACCACTTCATTCTAGCCTTCTGGATCTTTTGTAGTAGGGTTCTCTGATTTTTTTTTTCATTCCTGATTTTGTCTTTCCTGGTCTTCTGGATCATAGTATGCAGGAACCTCATTTCTGCTTTTAGTTTCGAGTTGTTCTTCCAGGTTAGTGTGGTGATTTCTATGCTGTATGTGAGGATTGGTGTGTAGTATGATTTGTTCTGACCACCTAAGACAGTGTCAACCACCGTGCATTGTCACAGAAGATCTATGGGATCACAAAAGATTATAGCTTCGCCAAACCTATTCAAAGTTTACTTCAAAACAGGAGATATTATGTGGAATTCCAGGGGCAATGCAGTCGATGGACATGTCAAAGAAATGGGTCATCTATAGGATCTATAAGATTGTCTGCTGTGCCCTGCAACTGATACAATAGAAGATCTGCTCCTTGCGATACCAATGCTGTTTAACATCTACACTAACTACCAACCACTTCCAGTGAATGCAAGAAGTTTTCAGTATGCAGACGATCTAGCATTAGCAAGCCAATGTAAATCTTGTAAAGATGTTGAAGTCCACCTAATAGTAGCATTGAGAGCATTACTCTGACAATCAAGTTCGTCCAAACCCAGTTGTGTGCATTTCATCTCAAGCACAATCGGGCACATCACGGCAAGGATTATTTAGTAAGATCTCAATCATGTTTATGGTGATGACTTCAGTATAGCTAATACATTCAACGATTATTTTACTAACAAATCCACTGACATGTTTAAAACTATTATGGAAAACCATGATTTCTCCTTGAAAATAAACAGTAACATATATTCCTGGTTTTTCTTTTTTTGCTCCGATTACCAAAACTGATATACACAAGTACCTACACGAAATAAGCAACACTAAAGCAGTGGGAATTGATAACAGCTTTCCTCAAATTATAAGCAGAATTTTAATTCCATAAAGAGTCGTCTGCCAGTAATTATAAATGAGTTGCTTTCACTTGGATATTTCCCAAAGCAATTATAAATTACAATTGTAAAACCTCTTCATAAAGCAGGCAATCCTTCAGAACTATCAACCTATATCATTAACAACAATCATATAAAAATTATTTGAAAAAATCATACATATCAGTTTTTGAAGAAACCCAATTTACTATCAACTAGGCGATTTGGCTGTATAAAAAATGTCAGCACCACTGTTCATATTTTCATATATTTGCCTAGTTAATTCTCCAGTATGAAACCAACCTTGGGCACTTTTCTCAATTTGGAGAAGGCTTTTGATACCATACCTCACCATATTCTTCTTCAGAGGCATAGCACCAAAATTGATAGAAAGCTATACGTTAGAATAATGGAACTAGTCTAGCTCTAAGAGTGAAAAGAGGAATATCACAAGTAGTGATGTAAAATGTCTGGGCATTTATAAGTCGGGACAAATGCCCGGACAAATGCCCAAAACCCATAAATACCCAGTCATTTTGGGCATTTACCTCTTTAAAAAAAAACATAATGCAATGCTTATATAAACATTGTTTTAGCCACATATGTATCTACATATATGTATTCTATATGTATATTTAATACACAAAATTATTTAATTTATATTGATGGAAAAGTAGTTAAGTAGACCTAATATTTTTCTATAGCCTCTCAACACAAGTGGATTTTTGTACATAATAATTATGCATATGCCTATGAATGTTGATTGTGTAATTGGGGAAAAAATTCACTTAACACATCAACACATCTGTATAATTCTTAAATGAGTTGGATATTTTGCTGACAAACGACTAATACTGAATAATGTATGCTATTACATTAACTGTATAAGTTAAATATGAAACAAATGAGGACATGAGGTACAGTACATATATTTAAATATGAAATTCATAATAAATGAATGTTTTGTGTTCTTGGGTGTCTTAATCACTTTCTTCTGTTTCTGTATCTTCTTCGTCACTTTTTCCTATCGAACTTTCAAGTAGTTCTGGCTCAGATTCTTCTGACAGTTCTGATTCTGAATCTTACTCTAGGCCTATAATTTGTTCTTGACTGGGTGTTGGGGTTCCTTCTCCTTGTTCTGGATTACTCTGACGAGTCTCTTCAGTTATTTTGTCGGGCTTACACTTAGATGTTCCATTCTCCCCATTCATCAGCTTCCAATTGTAGGCTAGATAAGTCAACTTGGCAGCCCTCTCAGATGTAAGTCTGTTTCTTTTTTTACTTTGAATCCAACCAAAAGTGCTAAAGGTCCTACATTTAGATGAGTAGGCCTACAGGCCTAACTCAGGAATATAATGTTTCATTCCAACCATTCCCATTTAGATATTATTGACAACATTGACACAGGATAATTAAATTATTATTAACAATATTTGGGCATTACTAGTTTATCCATGAAATGTACCTTTGATTAATGGTTTTTCTTATGTTTTAGAAGCTCTAGCAACAATCACAAGTAGTAAAAAGTAAAAAAAAAAAACCACCTTTTTAATGCCCAGATTTTGGGCGCTTAAAACTGCTTTGGGCAAATGCCCATTTATAGATGTCCTGCCCACTGGGCATTTGCCCGGCCCACATCACTAATCACAAGGCACTGTACTGGGTCCATAATTATTTTAAATTTTTATCAAGGATACTGAATCATCTATATGCTACTTGGACTTGCAAATGTGAATGTCATATCCTACGCAGATGATATGGTAGTTTGTGTTGAGGGTAGAACATGGGGATATATGAATATATATTTTAAATATAAATAAATCAAAGTTCGTGAGATTCAGTTTAAGAGCAGTGGAAGTTGGTTTTAATGAACTGAAAATACACAGTTCCAACTGTGCATGAATGCCCTCACAATTTTAATTATGAAAGATATTTTTCAGGTGTTAAATTCCAGAAAGCAATTTGCATGAAAATATTATTCTATATATACATTTTTAGTATCTTGATTTTCCAAGTACTGCACTGTCAAATGGATTGGTTCGTGAGGTGGTCCTAGAAACTGATATTAGTTAAGTTGCTGATTTATGTAATTTATTAGTCTTTATTGTTCTTGACTCATGATGTATCTTGTCTTGTTGTGAACTCCTTATTGTATTGGTTGTGTTCTGTAAACGTTGTTCTTAAATTAATCGATGAAAGAATTTGAATTTGTCTTTTGGTGTTGAATTGTGTTGATAATGTCACTTGTTCCCAATGTTAACTACGAATCATTATTCATTATTAACCAATACTGAGAGTTTTATGTTCTAGTATGTAGGTTTTTTATTTTATTCATTAAAGTGGTGGTGGTTGTGATAGTTTTAAGGGATGAAAAACTGATGTCATCAGCCCCAGTTTTCAAATGTATGTATCATAATTATAGATTATACACTAAATCATATCTCAAAGAGAACATACTGTATTTTACTGGTGTTCTATTGAACTGGTCTCTTGGTAAACCAGTACTGGGAACTGGTATTCATGTTGCAGATATGCCTCATCATGTAACTTTGGACACTCATTTTCCAGTGATGACTGTATGTGTTATCTTAAGTAATGATAAGAGCTTTGATGTAAGACAGTGCAAGACCATTTTGCTCTTTGAAAATATTATTTTTTATGTTTATTGTCTGAAATGACAACGTTTGGACACTGAGTTTTGAGTTTGAAATTGTTATCTCAAGTAGGTCATATACCAAGAGCTACTTAGTCCATCACATGGAAAATCCATTTCATAGGTGAGAGAGTTTCAAAATAGAAAAGAACAACGGAATATATGGAAATAGGCGATATTCATTTCTTCATGCAACTATTTGTTGTTAGGTCAGTTTTGCCCCTTCAAAATGTATTTCATGACACTTCTTACACTTATAAACCCCCTACAAATGGTATCACTTTTACAATAAATACCCAAAAAAGTCAAAAATATAGGGTTTGCAAAAAATCGTTCATAAAACCTATTATGTCAAATAGGGCCCCTACCATTGGTAGCCACATATTAGGGATTATTTATTTATTTAGCGTATGGCAATAACAAAACTGAATTACAACCTAATAATTATACAAAATAAATTTAACTAAGTCATTAGATTTATAATTTAATATCTAAATGCTCTATCCATTGAAGGGCTGCCTCTGTCACTTCATAGAAATCGTTAAGATTTCCAGGGTACGCTCGACGACTGCAACTTGATATGTGTTGGATGGTCTGATGTTCACTGCCACAATCACATTGGGGAGATGGGACTTTTCCCCAGCGGTGAAGACTCTCTGCGCAGATCCCATGGCCTGTTCTAATCCTGTTAATTGTCTTCCATGCATGTCGCGGGAGTTCCATGCCCGGTGGCTTTGTGGTGGTTCTTATTAGAGTCTGATGTTCGACGTTATTAGTTCTACTCCACATTTCCGACCACTTCTTGTTCATGTTAAAGCCCATTTCTTGTAACGATTCTGCCAGTATTATGGATGGCCGCCTAGATTTTAATCTACTCCTTTTAAGCATATTAACATCAGAGTGAATTGGAAGCTGTGGATTTTTAATCAATTTTTCATATTCCTTGAGAAGGGCATTCTGTCTTCGCAAATCTGGTGGAGCAATATGACTTAAAGGTGGTAGCCATTGTAGAGGAGTAGATCTAATGCATCCAGTTATTGTCCTCATTGCTGTATGTAGTTGAACATCAATTTTCCTCACACGAGGGCTATTAAGCCATACTGGGGCGCAATATTCAGCAACAGAGTAGACAAGACCTAAGGAAGAGCATCTTAAAGTTGTAGCTGTTGCACCCCATGAACTTCCACTCAACTTCTGTATGATGTTATTACGTGAGCTCAACTTTGCAGCGGTGTTTTCTATGTGTTTCTTGTAGGACAAAGTTCTATCAAGAGTAACACCTAAATATTTTGGGTAGACTTGATGGTGAAGGACTTGACCGTTGAAGGTTACGTTGAGCTTTGCATTAGCCAGTCTATTGCTAAGATGAAAACAGCTAACTTCGGTCTTCGTTGGATTTGGTGTCAATCTCCATTTCTTGAAGTAGTCATGCATAATATTTAGATCTGCAGTAAGTATCTCTTCACCAGCTTCAAGGCTTCTATGTTGTGTTAATAAAGCCAGATCGTCTGCATATATGAATTTCCTTGACTCTGTTGCATGTAGGTCAGATGTATATAAGTTGAATAGAACTGGGGCCAAAACTGAACCCTGAGGAAGACCATTGTTAAGTTCTTTCTGTCTGCTTATTTGATTGCCAAGAACCACTTGAAAATATCTCTCAGATAACATGTTGTTTAGAAGCCTTAAAATGGTTTGAGAAGGAATAATACTTGCGAATTTGTACAACAGCCCTTCTTTCCATACCGTATCGTAGGCAGCTGTAAGGTCAACGAAAGCCGCAGATGTTTTAAGACGTTGTTGGAACCCAGCTTCTATATATGTAGCATATTAGGGATAATAAGGAGTAACCAGTGCTCGTCAATCATGTTGTAACGTGTTTTTCGAGGGGTTTTATGCAACTGGCATAAGTCAGTAGGAAGCCATTCTATATTTATTTACGCGGCAAATTGTTCAGCCAAGAGAATTTTTCATGTTAATTTATTATTATTATTATTAATTTATTATAATTATTATTTAGGTATTTTCGGAGCATTTTATAAAAATTATTAGCATTCAGATAGGTTTTCTATGTCTTAGAAAACGCTATCAAGCAAATTATTACGAACGACGATATCATAGAAAATTATCTGATTACGGAATTTTACGGAGTTTTGTCAGTTAGGGTATTTAAGAGAGATGACTCACTGGGAATTCATGTACACGCTTAATCTTGTCGAGAAGCATGACGCAATCCTGGGTCGCATCGTCCAGGAAAGGCGAATTGTTGGAACGGAACCCTCCCGCCGAGTGTATTGACCCGGAGGAGGAGAAGATCGCGTGGTGGGTCAGCCAATCAGGGGAGACAACGTAAGCTAGGAGTCGGCTGAAGTGTGGGGAGCCGGCGTGTGCATATATCGTTCGACGCGCCGTGGAACGTGGACTATCTGTGAAATACTTGCGGAGTATGGTTATACGCGGGGGACGCTCCGATGTTCGGTGGAACGGACTATCTGTGAAATACTTGAGGAGTATGGATGCGCGTGCGAGTCGCTCCGATGTTCGGTGGAGTTAAGGACTATCGGTGAAATACTTGAGGTGTACGGTCGCAAGTGCGTGTCGCTCCGATGTTCAGTGGAGTTAGCGACGAACTTTTGTAAAACTTGGTTGTACGAGTGTTTGGGTCCGAGGTACGGACCATAGAATTATCTAATCTACCAGAATATCATCAAATTCCTACGGAGATGACGACGTCCAGGAGACTGTGGGAAGCTCACAACATCATCAAGAACGAGGGAAATGCTTTGGCAATTTCCAGTGGTAAGCGCCAATGACGCAGAAATACGCAATCTCTCATTTTCTTTGTTTTACATTTCATATTTCAGTAACTTCATAGCTTGGAAATAAGAGTAAAATCAATTTATCAGACTCCGTTTTCACGTAATTTTCTATCGGTAATATTCAAATCACAACGCTCCAATTTAAATTTTATACTTATTATTATTAATTTTGCTATTCTTGTTTTATATAATAAATTCATTTCTTTTACAATGCAATCTTTGCTTTCAGTAGGTAGCATTAGATATAGACCAATTCCTTCTCCTGATACAATTGTTTGTTGGGTTAATGATCAAATCATACCACGATCTGAGTGAATAGAGTCTTGAAGGTGTTCTGCCAGAGCTAGACGTTGTTAAATACAAATTTAGATTTCAACATTGCGTTGAGGTCTTGGCGCCCATTAAAACAACATAGCTTAGGCAAAGGTAAACAGTTACATTTCTCACCCAACAGTTAGGAGCTAGCTAAACGTTTCAATGTGACTGAAAAACATTCAAAAGCCGATTTACAAGCTCTGCTTTCAAATGTAGGCATTCACTTACTAGCTGTCAGTGCATGGTGGAGGAAGTTAACCCCGCAAACCACTCATAAATACAAAAACATCATATCTCAGAAGTCACCCTGACACAGAAAATTAACTTTAATATTTTATATCTGTCTCATTTCGACAGTAAATTATTTTTGAATATGCGTTTTTCTATTTAGGTAAAAGAAAAATAGATTTGACGTTTGTACAGTTGGACATGTAAAGAGGATGGAGAAAAATAGAATACCAAGACAGCTGCTGGAGGTAAAGTGCAAGGGTAAGAGAGCAAGGAGAAGACCTAGAACAAGGTAGATTGGTTCAGTGAAGAACAGCATAAGAAAAAGAAATTTGGACTGGGACAAGATCGTGGAAGAGGAATGGTGGAAAGAAAGAGGAAGGTGGAGAAGTGCCATAAATACCCCGACCCGGCACGAGCTGGATAAGGGGAAATGATGATGATGATGATGATGATGATGATGATGATGATGATGATGATGACAGTTGAAAAAACAGGTGAAAACAGATTTAAGCGTATACTTGAGTAAAACATGGTGATTTTTGAGGTATGAAATTGTTGTATTTAATGAGCGAAATGATGAGAACAAGAGTTGATGTAGGGAGGACAAGAGGAAAGATGAAGCAGTACTGGAGGGAAAACATAAGCACAGGCAAGTAATTATACCACCCTCATCTTGTGTTAAAGGTGTCGTGTGGGAAATGTGGTAACGGGCTGGGCCACGAGTTTCAGGAAGACCGAGACGACGGTGGCTCCCGTTTCTGAATATTCAGCCATTCCTTGAAGTTCATCTCATTAGCTAATGGTAAGTACATCTGATCTGACAGTTTTTTGTTTGTGATGTATGCAACCTTAACATCTGAAATAAGATTATTTGTTGATGACATTGTCATTTATAGAAAAGTTGATATTAATGATTGTTCGACACATTTCAAAGAGATTTGGTTATGATCTAAACTGGACCGTTAGAAATGGTATGGAGATAAATGCCAAGCAGTTTTTATGTTTGTAAATAAGAGGAATTAAATGCTTCTGATTATTCGGTAGGAGAAGCTAGTGTTCTGTTTGCTGGAGATTGTAGATATTTAAGGAGGAGGAAAGCGCATACAAAGGCAAACAACCACTGCACATTATTATACGGGTGTTTAAAGGTGCTGGGATAGGGCTTGTCTGGCTCAGCTGGAATATGCTGCACATATGTGGGAGGCATATCAATCATCTTCATCATCATCTTCATTTCCCCTTTTCCAGCTGACACTGGTTGGGGGCAAATATGGTTCCTCTCCACTTTGCTCTGTCGTTTTACCATTCCTCTTCCGACACAGTGTTCCAATCCAGGTTCTGTTTTCTAATACTATTCTCCACCGAGTCCATCCAACGCATTCTTGGTCTTCCTCGTCCTCTCTTCCCTGTCACCCGTCGTTCCAGTGCTCGTCTTGGTAGCCTTACTTCATTCATCCGTTTGACATGTCCAAACCATCTCAATCTGTTTTGCTCCAGTTTGTCATTTAGTTTCTGTACTCCTAGTTCTTTCCGTATATCTTCATTTCTCACTCTGTCTCTCCTCGTTTTCTGGACCATACTTCTCAGGAATCTCATCTCAGCTGCCTGTACTCTGCTCTCATCCCACTTAGTCATTGTCCAAGTTTCTGCTGCATATGTCATTATAGGAACATAATATGCTTTGTACATAACTTCTTTAGCCTTAATTGGTATATCCTTGTTCCATACTAGTCCCCGTACCTGTTGGTAGAAAGCACTCCCGAATTTTATTCTTCTACTAATCGTACTTGATAAATTGATTGGAAGGTTGAAAATTGTAGCTATGGAAGCCATTTTTCAGTGTTGCCTAGTTCTATTAAAGAAAGCTTTCCAGTCGGTCAACATAAATTGTTCACAGTTACATTAGGTGGGAAAACAAGTATTTATACTCCCTAACCTGAAATAAATATTACATAAGATATTTATCACAAAATAGCACGCCTTGATGTACAAAAGTAATTGGATGACATGTTTCGATTGTCAACTGTGCACATCGTACATTACAGAGGTGTGCAAATTATTAAACTCGAGGCTAGTTTCCCAAAATGACATTTATACGTTTCATGGCTCAATGCACTAAATATGTTTACAAGGCCCTGAAATTACTTCAAATAATTAACCAAGTGTCTGAATTATATTTTCTTTAAAGAAACTAAAAGTAAAATTATGTTTTAGAATTTTCACTAACAGAGGAGATTTTCCTTGTTTTTTCTCCAATCTTGAACATACCATTCACATACATCATATTATTTCTTACCTTCTTCTTCTTCTGCTTACTTGATTATTTTAAGCTTTTCCCACACAGTAAACAATCTTATCTGTTTTGCACTCAACTCCAGCCACACTGTTGCTTCCGCTAACAACACAAGACAAAACAGCAATGATTTTCTACCAGAAGTGTGTAATGTAATCATGTGATATTGTTTGAATTGTTCATTATTTATATATATAATTTGTGCATCAATTTTATCGGGGGGATAAATAGACTAACAATCGATGAGAAATTAATTTTATTATTTACATAATATGTTGTTTTGACTCCGTTTCCACGTCGTTTAAACAATGTTAGTCATGTACAGTTTCCTGATGTACGACATTCATCCCACATTGCAGACTTGATTTTTTAGAAAAAATAGTGTACGACATACAGGCGTTAATACGATAACTGGGGTAGTATTCCTTTATGAGGAGAGCAATAATACCATTTGCCAGAAGACATTTTCAGGCTTCCTCCTAATGCTCTGAGGTTTATGAAGGTAGTGTGATTAGATTAATGGGTAGCAGTGAGTTTGTGTGTGTTGGAGGGATTAGTATATTCTCATTTAAACATTTAGAGTGGGAGTGAAGATTCAAGGAGAAATAATTTCAACTCTGAGATCTTGGCCGACACGCCTGAGGATTTGAATGAGTTTTTGAATGGTATGGACTCCGTCTTGAGAAAAGAATTCATGATGAAAATTAATAAAAGTAAAACAAAAATACTGGAATGCAGCCGAAATAAATCAGAAACCTCTATGGACATCAAATTGGCAGGTGAAAAGCTGAAGGAAGTAGGAGACTTCTGTTACTTAGGAAGCAAAATAACCAGTGATGGACGAAGCAAAGAGGATATAAAAAAGTAGGTTGGCTCGGGCAAGGAAAGCATTTCTACAAGAAAGGAATCTCTTGACATCGAATATAGATTTAGGTATTAGGAAGTCATTTTTGAAAGCCTTTGTCTGGAGTGTGGTGCTCTATGGAAGTGAAACTTAAGACTATTGGTGCAGCAGAAAAGAGGAGAATTTGAAATGTGGTGTTACAGGAGAATGATGAAGATCAGATGGGTAGATAGGGTTACAGACGAGGAGGTATTAAGACGAGTGGGAGAGGAGAGATGTTTCTGGCGACTGCTAATGAAGAGAAGAGATAGGTTGGTAGGACACATACTAAGACACCCAGGAATAGCAAGCTTAGTTATGGAAGGAAGGGTCGAGGACAAGAACTGTAGGGGTAGACCAAGGTTAGAATATGTTAAACAGATTGCCTCGGATGTAGGGTGTGGTAGCTATGTAGAGATGAAGCGATTAGCTCAGGACAGGGGCATGGAGGGCTGCATCAAACCAGTCAAAAGACTGAAGACTCAAACAACATCATTTAAACATTTTTGTTATTATTTCTTTCTGCAGAAAATTCATGTTTCTCATTATCTCTACATAGCTACCACACCTTAAATCCGAGGCAATCTGTTTAACATATTCTAACCTTGGTCTACCCCTACAGTTCTTGTCCTCGACCCTCCTTCCATAACTAAGCTTGCTATTCCTGGGTGTCTTAGTATGTGTCCTACCAACCTATCTCTTCTCTTCATTAGCAGTCGCCAGAAACATCTCTCCTCTCCCACTCATCTTAATACCTCTTCGTTTGTAACCCTATCTACCCATCTGATCTTCATCAGTCTCCTGTAACACCACATTTCAAATGCTTCAATTCTCCTCTTTTCTGCTGCACCAATAGTCCAAGTTTCACTTCCATAGAGCGCCACGCTCCAGACAAAGGCTTTCAAAAATGACTTCCTAATACCTAAATTATATTCGAAGTCAACAGATTCTTTTTTTTTTTTTTTGTAGAAATGCTTTCCTTGCCTGAGCCAACCTACATTTTATGTCCTCTTTGCTTCGACCATCACTGGTTATTTTGCTTCGTAAGTAACAGAAGTCTCCTACTTCCTTCAGCTTTTCACCTGCCAATTTGATGTCCATAGAGGTTTCTGATTTATTTCGGCTGCATTCCATATCTTCCTTATTTTCTTCAAAAATAGTTGGACACCCTACTATTCTATCTCTATATTGATCCTGGTCCTTTGTGTTCCAGTGCCAGAGACGACGAGCAAGGAGACCTTGGAAGACACGAAGCAGTAGCACAGATGTTGTCCATCAGGAGGCGGCAGTACAAGACAAACAGTGGGGACGGAAGTGTTATGATGTTAGCCAAATAAAATTCTCATGGGTGGTTGGTTGACTGATGATGTGTCTTTCCTTCGTCCTGCTGCTGTTTGTCTTGTGTTGCTAGTTGCCCTGACATAATGTATTTAGAGGTTATTAAACAGCGTGTTATGATAGAAACGACCAAATGTGGTTTTATCACAATTTTCAGAGACTGAACTTCCCTCACTTTGGATCCAGAGAGCATGAATAACTGGTGTATGAGAAGGTAAATCTTATAAAGATGAAGTATTAATTAGTTACGGTAGTTATTGTTGTTTAAGGGGCGGAACTACGAGATCATCTGCCCCAAGATGAAGTATTCAGTCTCTGTTAATTAAGTATTATTCTTATGATTGATTTTAATTAGCTCTTTACAATGATGTATTTCAAACATTTGCTCAATACTGTGTAGAAGTAGGTAGTTATGTGTAGGGCTCGAATTTTTAGGTCAATAAATATTTTTTATGTAAATACATATTTTAAGCTTTTTTTCTATAATTACATAAACTTCTGCTTTTCACTTATTAGCACATAAAAATATAATATTTACATATTTTATATCAGTATGCTAGATATTTCAGTTCATTGATTTCGATTCTGTGTTACTTTAACTGGGAAGAACCTGTGAGCTATCTAATCTTCATGAGGGGTGTAGACCAATGGACTCAAATGCATCCTACGGACGGAGCCTTTTGAGATGCGAATTTTATAAGTTACTTGCCGAGAGCCGCTCGATTATACCTTCATTTCAGTATTGAAAAAATTTGGTAATTCATCCGTAAACTGTGTTAAAACTCCCATGACAAGAGCTTTCCCATCACATATGTCAGCTTGCAGCTGTGATTTTCTTATCTTGTCGCCCAGTGCCACTCACTGTGGAAGACAGAGATTTCCTTGTCCATAGCCATATTGCACCACGTGCTAGACCTTCCCCTCCCCCAGCTACCTGGAACCAGTTCATTTCTGGCACTGTGAAGTGTAAGGCAGTTCTACGATGCCTAAAGTAAAAACAACTACAAGTTGCAGCAGTATGTTGCAGAATTTAAAGACAATTTTACTTCTGATGGGGGCATTCTGTTCTGCCAACCATGTGGGAAAGCAATCAAGGCTGAACTGCGATCTCAAGTTACACCACACCTCAAGGGCAAGAAACATATTGCCACAGATTCACGCCTTAAGAATAAGTGTTTCGCGATAATCGTCGGCCTGTTGAGATGGGACAACCTGAAGATGTATCTCGTTGTGTATTGTAATGCTTCAGCAGTCAGTGAGACAGCATGAATTGCATTCGTGAGTACTGCATATTATTATTATTATTATTAATCTTGATTGGTCACATTGGACCACTTGAGTCGTTCCACAATCACTTCTTCTTTGAAGGTAGTACTGCTTGGTTCTTGCGCTCTTTCCAGTACTTTTTCATTTTTTCAGATCGGGATTTTCTCAACTCGTCTGAAATCTCCATAGGCTTTCTATGTGTCATTTCTGCAGAAAATTTGTGAGTTTTAAGAATGGTATTAATTTTATTTTATTAATATACAAAATTATAATTAAATATTTTTACTTTTTTTTGTCACATATTTCAGGTATTTTCATATATAATTAGAAATGCGCACAAACCGTGCAATGATTACAGCAAAGATTACCGTACATATACAGTTTAGTTGTCCTTGCTATAAGCAGCGATAGACCTATAACGTTTCTTGCACTTTAGAATGTGGTATTGATCACATTTTTCTGAGCACAGGACACAGATGCAGGTATCGTTCGCGTCGTGGAACGTCTTATTGGAGCATAGCTTGTGGTGGAAGCCATGGACCGCTAGTCTTGTAGTGACATGTCGCATTTCATAGTTCGCTTGCATCCAGGCTTTGTCTTGCATCGCGCAGGCACTATAGAAGTCTGGTCGTATGTCTCTTTTCTTCTCTCTTAGATCTTGGAGAAGTTTGTTGTAGGCATGACTTGATGGCAGCTGCAGCGTTGATCGCAGATCTTCTATTAGAAACGTCTCCCTGGTGAGTTCATACACCAGTCTCGATCTCGTACTCTTTGAAACTCCAACAGCCCTCTTGAGGTACCTGGCTTTTACTCTTTCAAACTCCTCTAACTGTTTGTATGTGAGATGTTCCCATACCAGTTCGATTCCATTCACAAGGACGGGCAATATCTTCAGTCTGAATAGCTCCATAGCTGCGCTGATTGATAGCAGTCTGATGCTCCTGATTTCGTTCATGGCTCTGACTGCAGCCACCGTCCTTGTTCTGATGTGGAGTCTAAAGCTCTTCCCTGTTGTCTGGATTGTGAAACCGAGATATTTGAAGTAGCTTGATCTTTTGAGGGGTTTCCCGTTGCATTTCACATTTTCTGCCTCGGTGAGCCTGCCCCCTTTCCTAAATACTACCATTTCAGTCTTCTCTTCGTTTATTTTTATATCGTTTCTTTCTGCCCATTTGCTTAATGTGTCAACTGCTGTCTGTAGAGCTCCTATATTCGTCGTTGAGATGGCCATATCATCGGCATAGATATATGTGTTGGCTCGTATTATTTCCTTCGCGTCGTTGTATGTGAGAACATTGAACAATATAGGGCTTAGTGGATCGCCTTGAAGTACGCCATTCGTTTGGGATATCCACTCCGATCTTCCTATTCCGTCGTCTATTTGAAGATAGTTCTTAGCTAATATATTTGATATAAGTACAGTCGTACTTGTTCTGCCTATTAGTTCTTCTAGCTTGTCCATAAGCAACTTTCGGTTGACCAAGTCGAAGGCTTTTGAATAATCGACAAAAACTACGTATAGCTTTCCCCTGGGCTTTTCTAGTGTGTATATTATTTGGGCTAGTAGGTTTTTTGCCGCTATAGTCATGGATCTCCCTCTTCTGAACCCAAATTGTTCCTCCGGGAGTAGTGGTTCGAGCCTTTCTGACAGGCGCCTTGTTAGAATTCTCGTTAGGAGTTTCAGCGCAGCGGGCTCTAATGCTATCCCTCTGTATGCATTCGGGCTGGTCGTGTCCCCTTTACCCTTATACAGTAATTTGATGATCGACCTTCTCCATTCGTCCGGTATGTCCCCTAATTCCATACATTTGTTCAAGAGGGAGAACCATATTGGGAGGAATTCCTGGGCTGTCTGCTTTAGATGTTCGTTTCTTATCCCATCTGGGCCCGGGGTTCTGTTATTCTTGGTTTCTTGTATGGCTTTGGCTATTTCTTCTGGTGTAAAAACTTCATCTGTTTCTGGTATCAGTGGTGGCTTGAGCAGGGGTCTCGTTTCTTTAGCACATATAACTTCTCTCATGTGATCTTCCCATGTATTTCAGGTATTTTTAATACATAAAAAATAAATATTTTCCAGATTTTTAGCACCTAAAAATCCGAGCTGTAGTTATGTGACAGAATGAGAGGAACCAACCATCAATCACATTTAGTCTATTCTACAATACATCCTGTATAACCTTTGTATTGTGAGCATGTTGATGGTGTAGGAAACATTTCTGTAATCAATGACTGTATTCATCAATACGCCAGATCGAGCTGTCTACTACCCTTTTACTCGTTTTATTACAGTTTCAATTCTCTGTGTTAGCTTCCTCTAATTGTCCCCGACAATAACGTCATGATGGGATCTGAAGACTAGAGGGCAATGTACTTGGCATTTTCAGAAATTAAGTTCCGTTTTATACGTTGCCCCAGCATCGCTGCAATGTCAGTTAAGTGCATGCATGGTAGTTGCTCTAAGTAAAGGAGAAGGAGCTGGAACCATTTTGAGATCGCTGTCTGCGCTTGGTTAGAATGGCGAAGTTGATTGGAAATTCCGCCGCTTGTGATTTAGATCTGAATGCAAAGAACACTAAACCAGTCGACATCCATCGACCGATCAATGAAGGGCGTGTCCAAGTGCACGCTGACGAACGAAGTGGGCGTCCATGGTTGGTTAATGAAAACTTGGTCAATGCAGTTGAAGAATGTGTCAAGGAAAAACATTCTATGAACTTTCTCCAAATTTTTCTTCACGAATTTGTTCACAACTGAACACAGGCGGCAACGTTTTATGGTGAAGACATACAACACTTGTGCCACGCGATGACAAGTGGGAGCTGCGTGTTTGTCTGCATCTGTACGTGGTTTCTTTTTATTATCAAACTGAACTTACTTTCTGAGCGTACAATGTACTTGCAAATTCGAATGTGCCAAATAATTACATTGTTGTTGGTTTCTTCTTTTTTATGGATCATGATTTTTCATGTAGACATTATACCGTATTTACTCTTCTCTTTCCCCCAGGGGCTCGCAACTTGTGGGACGTGGATTGGTGGCCACAGGACCCCAGCTGAGTCCGGAATTGCTTCCACTTACTTGTGCCGGGCTCCTCTCTGTTATCTTTCCTCTCGACCTCCCTTGGTCAACTCTTGTTCTTTTCCGACGCCGACAGTATTAGGATAAATTAACACATAAAGTGATAAAAATGTCCAGCATAACTCAACAAATTGCTAGCGTTTCGCCCCAGCGTGCCAATTGGGCTCTTCAGTTGGTAAAGGCACACCTACCAAGACGCGTAGCAGGCACACACTGAGAAGGCCATGCAAGACGCTTTGCTATGTATGCAGCCACGTCACGAGCATGCCAGTGTACCACGGGAGTCAAAAACTCCACTCCAAAACAATAAACCTTGCTTTGGCATTGACTATAATCAAATGTTCTCGAAAGAGAATCAAAATGAATGTTGTCCGTTGGCTCAACATTCTGGACAATATTAATTTTGATTCTCTTTCAAGAACATTTGACTATAGTATTAGGGTATCCGAGGCCTAGAGAGTCTTTCACTTTCCCGTCTTAATTGGCCCTTGTCTCATCTTTGGTGATCCCTCATTTTTCGAGGGGTCAGACCTCTTGTTTTCTTCTGGCTCACACCTGCCTGTGTACTGGATGTTTCCTACTTCCACACTACAAGTGGAACTTGGAAGCTGGGAGGGCATTGAGCGGCCAAGGCTAACTCACAGGTAGCATAGAAGCGGGGTCTGTGGGTGTTCTAGGCACATGCAAATGAATAAAATATTTTTTTGTGAGCATTAATATCAATTTATTGAAAATTTACATTATTCATAACTTCATGTATGTTTATAAGGCATACATACATTTTCATTTGAGACAGTTTTGCCTTTCAGCATCTAGTCTCCGTCACTCCCATAGGTCCAAAGCTTGCTCAAAACATTGTTGGCATGTTTAGAAAATAGAAGTGAAGCGAGTTATGGCCTTACTTACACAGTTTCACCTCAGGGATCAAACAAGAGAGTTGATCAGTCCAAGGAGGGCTCACTCCTATTCCAATAGTAACTATCAGACCACTTACTCGCCCGTAGTTCACACACTAGGACTTCAATAGAATGTAAATATTGTGATTATAATTCCTGCGTATTGTGTGCGAAACTGATGAGACATTAAGGGACGTGATAGTGCAGTGGTGAGCTCACCAAGGCTGACCAGGTTGTGTAACTTTCTGAGTGAAATAGCACGTCCTGTGGTTTAGATTTCACGTAAAAATGGAGGTCCCTTGGCTGATAAACATGTGATTAATAGTTCCTTCCTTCAAGTGAGACATTATCGAGTACAAACAACATGTGGTATAAATAAGATAAATTGTTAAAAATTTATATATACATCAGATGAAATGGGAAATGGCTGCTTAAATAGCTCAATAAAAGACCTGATGCATACCTCCTGAGGCAACTAGGACCTGCCATGCTAACCAATTACACCTTGGCCATGAAATGGTGCCTAATCTTTAACACAGTGTGGACGGGACCTGAGTTGACTCGTGTTTGGCTAGCCATCATTGGTGGCGGGACCCGAGTGAACTCTTGTTCACAGAATACGTACATTCTATGACCTCTAACGGAACGTTCTGGAACTAATTATTGGTCAAGGTTGTTTGAACTTCCGTGCTGGATGGTTTGGGTATTCTTTGCTGCCATTTCACGCTATTTTGCGGTTCATTTGTTTCGTTTCCCAACCTCTTGTTCACATGGTATAATGAACCATGTGGTGGGCAAGATGGCGCTTCCCAGACTTGCCGTGGGTTTAGATGCAGACTAGATTATTAACGAATTGTATACAGGTAAGTATTCAGATTGCCCCAGTGACATTGAAGATCGCGAGTTCGATTTTGAAAGCTCTTCAGACGAAAGTGTCTCGGGTGACAATGATGATATACGCCCTTCAAAACAACTTGAAATAGTAGTGGCCGAGAGCGAGGCTGAAAGTGATATAGTGAGTGTAAATGGAAGTGATATTTCTATTTCTACTAATGAATGGGTTGAAAATAATAGTGCACCGACTTTAGAAGATTTCCCTGGAGTTCCTGGCATAACGGTAAGACCAGATAATCCTCAAAACATTGACGAAGTAGTAGGCCTAATGTTGGGAGATGATTTTTTTGAATTTGTTGCTGAGCAGACGAACTTGTATCACCAGCAAACAGCTTCATCACACAAATTGTCCCCTAAAAGCTTGAAGTAAACTGATGTAACCAGTAGTGAAATGCGCAAATTTTTTGCTTTGTTTATATTGATGGCACAGGTAAGAAAGTCATGTTGGAAAGACTACTGGTGAACTGATCCCCTAATTGAAACCCCCATATACTCCAAAACAATGAACAGAAATAGATTTGAGCAGATCCTCACATTCCTTCATTTCAGTGACAACAGTCAGGCCACACATGATACAAATAGGCTTCACAAAGTTCAGCCCCTTTTAGATTATTTCCTACCAAAATTTCAGACATTATACAAACCCAAGCAACAACTGTCATTGGATGAAGGAATGATCCCATGGAGGGGGCACCTCAAATTTAGGACATATAACCCAGGAAAGTTGACCAAGTATGGTATTTTGGTGAGAATGGTTTGTGAGAGTGACACAGGTTATATCTGCAATATGGAGATATATACAGGAGAGGGAAAGAAACTGGAAGAGACAATTTTATCAGTCATGAGGCCTTTCCTTGGTATGTGGTATCACACATACCAAGATATTTATTATAACAGTGTGTCCACATCTCAAACCCTTCTTGAACATAAAACACGAGTTTGTGGCACAATTAGGGAGAATCGTGGTTTGCCAGGTGAAGTGAAATTTAGATCTTAGGAACTGAAATACGGGGAGATGACTTTTGTACGGAAAGGGGAGGTCCTGCTCGTAGTTTGGAAGGACAAAAGAATTGTTAGAATGGTATCTACTATCCATGATGCCACTATGGAATGTACTGGTAAACGGGACAGAAAGACTGGGCAGGTTATTATGAAACCAAAGTGCATAATTGAGTACAATATGTATATGAAGGGGGTTGATCGAGCAGACCAGTTCTTGGCTTATTTTACTCTCTTGCGTAAGACAATCAAGTGGATCAAGAAAGTAGGGTTCTATTTAGTGAACTGTGCATTATTTAATGCATTTAGGCTGTATTGTGCCTTGAACAGTCAGAAAAAGTTGAGGTACAAGCAATTTCTGATGGGAGTGGCCAGGGCCTGGATGACAGAAAATTGAGGTGTTTCTGATCCTCAACCATACTCTTCGTCGAACCTGTCCAAGAGGGCACCAAGTAAGGACCCTCCTGGTAGGCTTTCAGGGCAGATAAAGGACCACATTCTAGTTGAAATTCCAGCTACAGGAGTGAAAAAAAATCCAACGAGAGTGTGCAGAGTGTGTTCCAGTAAGGGCAAACGAAGTGAAACAAGGTACACTTGCAAAAGTTGCTGTGTGCCCGTTCACAGAGGTAATTGCTACACAGCCTACCACACAAGGAAACATTATTAGGACTATTGCAGGAGACTTCCAGCAAATTTCAGCACAATCGGTACTGGTACAAGGTTAGTAAAGATATGTGCATGCCCTGTAGCACTGAGTTACTCAAAAAATGGCCGGCCACGGGTTGAGCAGTTTGATGAGCACCCGGTCAGCAATGTGTTAAATGTATTACTTGTAAATTTATAATAAAAAATTCAAAGTCCTTAAGATTGTTGTTATATATAACTACATGATTCAGAAAAAAAAAATGTTATTCTATGTCAACTCAAAATCATTTAAACAATGCAACTACCATCCCCACCGATCACAATGTGAATTTCAATAAATAAATTGTTTAAAAAGGCAAAATAATAAAGATGGATAGAAGGAACTGTGGCCTACCTTGGTAAGTAAACGATGGATACACATATTATAAGACAGGATCACAAAACTTTTAATTAACAGTGATGGAGGCGAGGATTTACCTGGGATAAACACCACTTGATGGAACACTACCTCAGCTAGTGATAGAGAAGACCACCTGATGGAATGCTACCTCATCTAGTGATAGAAAAGACCACCTGATGGAACGCTACCTCAGCTAGTGATAGAGAAGACTACCTGGGATAAAGACCAACTGATGGAACACTACCTCAGCTAGTGATAGAGAAGACTACCTGGGATAAGGACCACTTGATGGAATGCTACCTCAGCTAGTGATAGAGAAGACCACCTGGGATAAAGACCACTTGATGGAACGGTACCTCATCTAGTGATAGAGAAGACCACCTGGGATAAAGACCACTTGATGGAATGCTACCTCAGCTAGTGATAGAGAAAACCACCTGGGATAAAGACCACCTGATGGAATGCTACCTCAGCTAGTGATAGAGAAGACCACCTGATGGAATGCTACCTCAGCTAGTGATAGAGCAGACTACCTGGGATAGAGACCACCTGATGGAACGCTACCTCAGCTAGTGATAGAGAAGACTACCTGGGATAGAGACCACCTTATCGAATGCTACCTCAGCTAGTGATACAGAAGACTACCTGGGATAAAGACCACCTGATGGAAAGCTACTTCAGATAGTGATAGAAAAGACTACCTGGGATAAAGACCACCTGATGGAATGCTACCTCGGCTAGTGATACAGAAGACTACCTGGGAAAAAGACACTTGATGGAACCCTACCTCAGCTAGTGATAGAGAAGACTACCTGGGATAAAGACCACTTGATGGAACGCTACCTCAGCTAGTGATAGAGAAGACTACCTGGGATAAAGACCACTTGATGGAACGCTACCTCAGCTAGTGATAGAGAAGACTACCTGGGATAAAGACCACTTGATGGAACGCTACCTCAGCTAGTGATAGAGAAGACTATCTGGGATAGAGACCACTTGATGGAACGCCACCTCAACTAGTGATAGAGAAGACTACCTGGGATAGAGACCACTTGATGGAACACTACCTCAGCTAGTGATAGAGAAGACTACCTGGGATAAAGACCACTTGATGGAACGCTACCTCAGCTAGTGATAGAGAAGACTATCTGGGATAGAGACCACTTGATGGAACGCTACCTCAACTAGTGATAGAGAAGACTACCTGGGATAAAGACCACCTGATGGAAAGCTACTTCAGATAGTGATAGAAAAGACTACCTGGGGTAAAGACCACCTGATGGAATGCTACCTCGGTTAGTGATACAGAAGACTACCTGGGATAAAGACCACTTGATGGAATGCTACCTCAGCTAGTGATAGAGAAGACTACCTGGGATAAAGACCACTTGATGGAACGCTACCTTAGCTAGTGATAGAGAAGACTACCTGGGATAAAGACCACTTGATGGAACCCTACCTCAGCTAGTGATAGAGAAGACTACCTGGGATAAAGACCACTTGATGGAACGCTACCTCAGCTAGTGATAAAGAAGACTATCTGGGATAGAGACCACTTGATGGAACGCTACCTCAACTAGTGATAGAGAAGACTACCTGGGATAAAGACCATTTGATGGAACGCTACCTCAGTTAGTGATAGAGAAGACTACCTGGGATAGAGACCACCTGATGGAACGCTACCTCAGCTAGTGAAAGAGAAGACTACCTGGGATAGAGACATCCTCATGGAACGCTACATCAGCTAGTGATACAGAAGACTCTACCTGGGATAAAGACCACTTGATGGAACGCTACCTCAGCTAGTGATAGAGAAGAATCTACCTGGGATAAAGACCACCTGATGGAATGCTACCTCGGCTAGTGATACAGAAGACTACCTGGGAAAAAGACCACTTGATGGAACGCTACCTCAGCTAGTGATATAGAAGACTATCTGGGATAAAGACCACTTGATGGAACGCTACCTCAGCTAGTGATAGAGAAGACTACCTGGGGTAGAGACCACCTTATAGAACGCTACCTCAGCTAGTGATACAGAAGGCTACCTGGAATAAAGACCACTTGATGGAACGCTACCTCAGCTAGTGATAGAGAAGACTATCTGGGATAGAGACCACTTGATGGATCGCCACCTCAACTAGTGATAGAGAAGACTACCTGGGATAAAGACCACTTGATGGAACGCTACCTCAACTAGTGATAGAGAAGACTACCTGGGATAAAGACCACCTGATAAAATCCTACTTCAGATAGTGATAGAAAAGACTACCTGGGATAAAGACCACCTGATGGAATGCTACCTCGGCTAGTGATACAGAAGACTACCTGGGAAAAAGACCACTTGATGGAACGCTACCTCAGCTAGTGATAGAGAAGACTACCTGGGATAAAGACCACTTGATGGAACGCTACCTCAGCTAGTGATAGAGAAGACTATCTGGGATAGAGACCACTTGATGGAACGCTACCTCAACTAGTGATAGAGAAGACTACCTGGGATAAAGACCACTTGATGGAACGCTACCTCAGCTAGTGATAGAGAAGAATCTACCTGGGATAAAGACCACCTGATGGAATGCTACCTAGGCTAGTGATACAGAAGACTACCTGGGAAAAAGACCACTTGATGGGACGCTACCTCAGCTAGTGATAGAGAAGACTACCTGGGATAAAGACCACTTGATGGAACGCTACCTCAACTCGTGATAGAGAAGACTACCTGGGATAAAGACCACTTGATGGAACGCTACCTCAGTTAGTGATAGAGAAGACTACCTGGGATAGAGACCACCTGATGGAACGCTACCTCAGCTAGTGAAAGAGAAGACTACCTGGGATAGAGACATCCTGATGGAACGCTACATCAGCTAGTGATACAGAAGGCTCTACCTGGGATAAAGACCACTTGATGGAACGCTACCTCAGCTAGTGATAGAGAAGAATCTACCTGGGATAAAGACCACCTGATGGAATGCTACCTCGGCTAGTGATAGAGAAGACTACCTGGGATAAAGACCACTTGATGGAACCCTACCTCAGCTAGTGATAGAGAAGACTACCTGGGATAAAGACCACTTGATGGAACGCTACCTCAGCTAGTGATAAAGAAGACTATCTGGGATAGAGACCACTTGATGGAACGCTACCTCAACTAGTGATAGAGAAGACTACCTGGGATAAAGACCATTTGATGGAACGCTACCTCAGTTAGTGATAGAGAAGACTACCTGGGATAGAGACCACCTGATGGAACGCTACCTCAGCTAGTGAAAGAGAAGACTACCTGGGATAGAGACATCCTCATGGAACGCTACATCAGCTAGTGATACAGAAGACTCTACCTGGGATAAAGACCACTTGATGGAACGCTACCTCAGCTAGTGATAGAGAAGAATCTACCTGGGATAAAGACCACCTGATGGAATGCTACCTCGGCTAGTGATACAGAAGACTACCTGGGAAAAAGACCACTTGATGGAACGCTACCTCAGCTAGTGATATAGAAGACTATCTGGGATAAAGACCACTTGATGGAACGCTACCTCAGCTAGTGATAGAGAAGACTACCTGGGGTAGAGACCACCTTATAGAACGCTACCTCAGCTAGTGATACAGAAGGCTACCTGGAATAAAGGCCACTTGATGGAACGCTACCTCAGCTAGTGATAGAGAAGACTATCTGGGATAGAGACCACTTGATGGAACGCCACCTCAACTAGTGATAGAGAAGACTACCTGGGATAAAGACCACTTGATGGAACGCTACCTCAACTAGTGATAGAGAAGACTACCTGGGATAAAGACCACCTGATAAAATCCTACTTCAGATAGTGATAGAAAAGACTACCTGGGATAAAGACCACCTGATGGAATGCTACCTCGGCTAGTGATACAGAAGACTACCTGGGAAAAAGACCACTTGATGGAACGCTACCTCAGCTAGTGATAGAGAAGACTACCTGGGATAAAGACCACTTGATGGAACGCTACCTCAGCTAGTGATAGAGAAGACTATCTGGGATAGAGACCACTTGATGGAACGCTACCTCAACTAGTGATAGAGAAGACTACCTGGGATAAAGACCACTTGATGGAACGCTACCTCAGCTAGTGATAGAGAAGAATTTACCTGGGATAAAGACCACCTGATGGAATGCTACCTCGGCTAGTGATACAGAAGACTACCTGGGAAAAAGACCACTTGATGGGACGCTACCTCAGCTAGTGATAGAGAAGACTACCTGGGATAAAGACCACTTGATGGAACGCTACCTCAACTCGTGATAGAGAAGACTACCTGGGATAAAGACCACTTGATGGAACGCTACCTCAGTTAGTGATAGAGAAGACTACCTGGGATAGAGACCACCTGATGGAACGCTACCTCAGCTAGTGAAAGAGAAGACTACCTGGGATAGAGACATCCTGATGGAACGCTACATCAGCTAGTGATACAGAAGGCTCTACCTGGGATAAAGACCACTTGATGGAACGCTACCTCAGCTAGTGATAGAGAAGAATCTACCTGGGATAAAGACCACCTGATGGAATGCTACCTCGGCTAGTGATACAGAAGACTACCTGGGAAAAAGACCACTTGATGGAACGCTACCTCAGCTAGTGATAGAGAAGACTACCTGGGATAAAGACCACTTGATGGAACGCTACCTCAGCTAGTGATAGAGAAGACTACCTGGGATAGAGACCACTTGATGGAACGCTACCTCAACTAGTGATAGAGAAGACTACCTGGGATAAAGACCACTTGATGGAACGCTACCTCAGCTAGTGATGGAGAAGAATCTACTTGGGATAAAGACCACTTGATGGAATGCTACCTCAGCTAGTGATAGAGAAGACTACCTGGGATAGAGACCACCTGATGGAACGCTACCTCAGCTAGTGATAGAGAAGACTGCTTGGGATAAAGACCACTTGATGGAACACTACCTCAGCTAGTGATACAGAAGACTGCCTGGTATAAAGACCACTTGATGGAATGCTACCTCGACTAGTGATAGAGAAGACTCTATCTGGGTTGAAGACCACTTGATGGAACGCTACCTCAGCTAGTGATAGAGAAGACTACCTGGAATAAAGACCGCCTGATGGAATGCTACTTCAGGTAGTGATAGAAAAGACTACCTGGGATAAAGACCACTTGATGGAACGCTACCTCAGCTAGTGATACAGAAGACTACCTGGGATAAAGACCACTTGATGGAACGCTACCTCAGCTAGTGATAGAGAAGGCTACCTGGGGTAGAGACCACCTTATAGAACGCTACCTCGGCTAGTGATACAGAAGACTACCTGGAATAAAGACCGCCTGATGGAACGCTACTGCAGGTAGTGATAGAAAAGACTACCTGAGATAAAGACCACTTGATGGAACGCTAACTCAGCTAGTGATAGAGAAGACTATCTGGGATAGAGACCACCTGATGGAACGCTACCTCAGCTAGTGATAGAGAAGACTACCTGGTATAGAGACCACCTTATGGAATGCTACCTTAGCTAGTGATAGAGAAGACTACCTGGGATAGAGACCACCTGATGGAACGCTACCTCAACTAGTGATAGAGAAGACTACCTGGGATAAAGACCACTTGATGGAACCATACCTCAGCTAGTGATACAGAAGACTACCTGGGATAAAGACCACCTGATGGAACGCTACCTCAGCTAGTGATACAGATGACTACCTGGGATAAAGACCACTCAATGAAACGCCACCTCAGCTTGTGATAGAGAAGACTACCTGGGATAACGACCACCTGATGAAACGCTACCTCAGCTAGTGATAGTGAAACGGTTTTACTTGCCCTCACTGTTGGGTGACAAGTGAAACGTTTCTACTAACCGTGCCTTGCACTTTGAAATATTTACTCTGACTAAGATATGTTGTTTTAATGGGCGCCATGACCTCAACGCTATGTTGAAATCTAAATTTATATTTAACAACACCTGGCTCTGGTAGAACACCTTGAAGAATCTTTTCACTCAGATCGTGGTATGATTTAATCATTAACCCAACAAACAATTGTATCAGGAGAAGGAATTGGTCTATATCTAATGCTACCTACTGAGATTGCATGGTTAAAAGAAATGAATTTATTATATAAAACAAGTATTGCAAAATTAATAATAATAAGTTTGAATTTAAATTGGAGCGTTGCGATTTGAATATTACCGCTAGAAAATTACGTGAAAACGGAGTCGGATAAATTACATATTTTACTCTTATTCCCAAGCTATGAAGTTATTGAAATACTGAATATTAAACAAAGAGTCGAGAGATTACGTAGTTCTGAGTCATTCGCGCTTACCACTGGAAATTGCCGTAGCATTTCCCTCGTACTGGATGTTGTAGAGAGCTTCCCACAGCCTCCTGGTCGTCGTCATCTTCTTCGTTAGTTGGTGAGATACTTGTAGATATGATAACTTATTGTCCGAATATCGGAACCAACCACACTGGTTACGTTTTACAAAGATAATCCTCTTGCCTCCACGGCGCGCAAACCATATATGCACCTGCCGCCTCCCCTCTCTGGAGCCGTCTTCTCCTCGCCCGCTCTCACTGATTGGCTGAGCCACCACGCGCTACTTCCCCACCTCCGGGTCATTACACTCGGCGCGGCGATGATGTCGATTACCGGTCCAGGCCATTTCGCCTTTTCTTGAAGCTGCAACCCAGCTTGCGTCATGCTTCTCGACAAGATTAAGCCTGTAGCCGAATTCCCCGTGACTCATCTCTCTCAAAATACCCTAACTGACAAAACTCCGTAAAATTCCGTAATCATATAATTTTCTTACGATAATGTTGTTCGTAATAATTTGCTTGATAGTGTTTTCTATAACTTAGAAAACCTATCTGATTACTTATAATTTTATAAAAAATGCTCCTAAGAAATACCTTAATAATAATAATAATAAGTTACCGGTAGATGAAAACTTCTCTTGGCTGAACAATTTGCCGCGTAAATAAATATAGAATGGCTTCCTACTGACTTATGTCCGTGGCGTAAAATACCCTCGAAAAACACGTTACAATAGAGAAGACTACCTGGGATAAAGACCACTTGATGGAACGCTACCTCAGCTAGTGATAGAGAAGACTACCTGGGATAAAGACCACTTGATGGAACGCTACATCAGCTAGTGAAAGAGAAGACTACCTGGGATAAAGACCACTTGTTGGAACGCTACCTCAGCTAGTGATACAGAAGACTACCTGGGATAAAGACCACTCGATGAAACGCTACTCAGCTAGTGATGGAGAAGACTCCCTGGGATAAAGAACTCTTGTTGGAACGCTACCTCACCTAGTGAAAGAGAAGACTACCTGGGATAAAGACCACTTGATGGAACTCTACCTCAGCTAGTGATAGAGAAGACTATCTGGGATAGAGACCACTTGATGGAACGCTACCTCAACTTGTGATAGAGAAGACTACCTGGGATAAAGACCACCTGATGGAAAGCTACTTCAGATAGTGATAGAAAAGACTACCTGGGGTAAAGACCACCTGATGGAATGCTACCTCGGTTAGTGATACAGAAGACTACCTGGGAAAAAGACCACTTGATGGAACGCTACCTCAGCTAGTGATAGAGAAGGCTACCTGGGATAAAGACCACTTGATGGAACGCTACCTCAGCTAGTGACAGAGAAGACTACCTGGGATAAAGACCACTTGATGGAACGCTACCTCAGCTAGTGATAGAGAAGACTACCTGGGATAAAGACCACTTGATGGAACGCTACCTCAGCTAGTGATAGAGAAGACTATCTGGGATAGAGACCACTTGATGGAACGCTACCTCAACTAGTGATAGAGAAGATTACCTGGGATAAAGACCACTTGATGGAACGCTACCTCAGTTAGTGATAGAGAAGACTACCTGGGATAGAGACCACCTGTTGGAACGCTACCTCAGCTAGTGAAAGAGAAGACTACCTGGGATAGAGACATCCTCATGGAACGCTACATCAGCTAGTGATACAGAAGACTCTACCTGGGATAAAGACCACTTGATGGAACGCTACCTTAGCTAGTGATAGAGAAGAATCTACCTGGGATAAAGACCACTTGATGGAACGCTACCTCAGCTAGTGATAGAGAAGAATCTACCTGGGATAAAGACCACCTGATGGAATGCTACCTCGGCTAGTGATACAGAAGACTACCTGGGAAAAAGACCACTTGATGGAACGCTACCTCAGCTAGTGATATAGAAGACTATCTGGGATAAAGACCACTTGATGGAACGCTACCTCAGCTAGTGATAGAGAAGACTACCTGGGGTAGAGACCACCTTATAGAACGCTACCTCAGCTAGTGATACAGAAGGCTACCTGGAATAAAGACCACTTGATGGAACGCTACCTCAGCTAGTGATAGAGAAGACTATCTGGGATAGAGACCACTTGATGGAACGCCACCTCAACTAGTGATAGAGAAGACTACCTGGGATAAAGACCACCTGATAAAATCCTACTTCAGATAGTGATAGAAAAGACTACCTGGGATAAAGACCACCTGATGGAATGCTACCTCGGCTAGTGATACAGAAGACTACCTGGGATAAAGACCACCTGATGGAATGCTACCTCGGCTAGTGATACAGAAGACTACCTGGGAAAAAGACCACTTGATGGAACGCTACCTCAGCTAGTGATAGAGAAGACTACCTGGGATAAAGACCACTTGATGGAACGCTACCTCAGCTAGTGATAGAGAAGAATCTACCTGGGATAAAGACCACCTGATGGAATGCTACCTCGGCTAGTGATACAGAAGACTACCTGGGAAAAAGACCACTTGATGGGACGCTACCTCAGCTAGTGATAGAGAAGACTACCTGGGATAAAGACCACTTGATGGAACGCTACCTCAACTCGTGATAGAGAAGACTACCTGGGATAAAGACCACTTGATGGAACGCTACCTCAGTTAGTGATAGAGAAGACTACCTGGGATTGAGACCACCTGATGGAACGCTACCTCAGCTAGTGAAAGAGAAGACTACCTGGGATAGAGACATCCTGATGGAACGCTACATTAGCTAGTGATACAGAAGGCTCTACCTGGGATAAAGACCACTTGATGGAACGCTACCTCAGCTAGTGATAGAGAAGAATCTACCTGGGATAAAGACCACCTGATGGAATGCTACCTCGGCTAGTGATACAGAAGACTACCTGGGAAAAAGACCACTTGATGGAACGCTACCTCAGCTAGTGATAGAGAAGACTACCTGGGATAAAGACCACTTGATGGAACGCTACCTCAGGTAGTGATAGAGAAGACTACCTGGGATAGAGACCACTTGATGGAACGCTACCTCAACTAGTGATAGAGAAGACTACCTGGGATAAAGACCACTTGATGGAACGCTACCTCAGCTAGTGATGGAGAAGAATCTACTTGGGATAAAGACCACTTGATGGAATGCTACCTCAGCTAGTGATAGAGAAGACTACCTGGGATAGAGACCACCTGATGGAACGCTACCTCAGCTAGTGATAGAGAAGACTGCTTGGGATAAAGACCACTTGATGGAACACTACCTCAGCTAGTGATACAGAAGACTACCTGGGATAAAGACCACTTGATGGAATGCTACCTCGACTAGTGATAGAGAAGACTCTATCTGGGTTGAAGACCACTTGATGGAACGCTACCTCAGCTAGTGATAGAGAAGACTACCTGGAATAAAGACCGCCTGATGGAACGCTACTTCAGGTAGTGATAGAAAAGACTACCTGAGATAAAGACCACTTGATGGAACGCTACCTCAGCTAGTGATACAGAAGACTACCTGGGATAAAGACCACTTGATGGAACGCTACCTCAGCTAGTGATAGAGAAGGCTACCTGGGGTAGAGACCACCTTATAGAACGCTACCTCGGCTAGTGATACAGAAGACTACCTGGAATAAAGACCGCCTGATGGAACGCTACTGCAGGTAGTGATAGAAAAGACTACCTGGGATAAAGACCACTTGATGGAACGCTAACTCAGCTAGTGATAGAGAAGACTATCTGGGATAGAGACCACCTGATGGAACGCTACCTCAGCTAGTGATAGAGAAGACTACCTGGTATAGAGACCACCTTATGGAATGCTACCTTAGCTAGTGATAGAGAAGACTACCTGGGATAGAGACCACCTGATGGAACGCTACCTCAACTAGTGATAGAGAAGACTACCTGGGATAAAGACCACTTGATGGAACCATACCTCAGCTAGTGATACAGAAGACTACCTGGGATAAAGACCACCTGATGGAACGCTACCTCAGCTAGTGATACAGATGACTACCTGGGATAAAGACCACTCAATGAAACGCCACCTCAGCTTGTGATAGAGAAGACTACCTGGGATAACGACCACCTGATGAAACGCTACCTCAGCTAGTGATAGTGAAACGGTTTTACTTGCCCTCACTGTTGGGTGACAAGTGAAACGTTTCTACTAACCGTGCCTTGCACTTTGAAATATTTACTCTGACTAAGATATGTTGTTTTAATGGGCGCCATGACCTCAACGCTATGTTGAAATCTAAATTTATATTTAACAACACCTGGCTCTGGTAGAACACCTTGAAGAATCTTTTCACTCAGATCGTGGTATGATTTAATCATTAACCCAACAAACAATTGTATCAGGAGAAGGAATTGGTCTATATCTAATGCTACCTACTGAGATTGCATGGTTAAAAGAAATGAATTTATTATATAAAACAAGTATTGCAAAATTAATAATAATAAGTTTGAATTTAAATTGGAGCGTTGCGATTTGAATATTACCGCTAGAAAATTACGTGAAAACGGAGTCGGATAAATTACATATTTTACTCTTATTCCCAAGCTATGAAGTTATTGAAATACTGAATATTAAACAAAGAGTCGAGAGATTACGTAGTTCTGAGTCATTCGCGCTTACCACTGGAAATTGCCGTAGCATTTCCCTCGTACTGGATGTTGTAGAGAGCTTCCCACAGCCTCCTGGTCGTCGTCATCTTCTTCGTTAGTTGGTGAGATACTTGTAGATATGATAACTTATTGTCCGAATATCGGAACCAACCACACTGGTTACGTTTTACAAAGATAATCCTCTTGCCTCCACGGCGCGCAAACCATATATGCACCTGCCGCCTCCCCTCTCTGGAGCCGTCTTCTCCTCGCCCGCTCTCACTGATTGGCTGAGCCACCACGCGCTACTTCCCCACCTCCGGGTCATTACACTCGGCGCGGCGATGATGTCGATTACCGGTCCAGGCCATTTCGCCTTTTCTTGAAGCTGCAACCCAGCTTGCGTCATGCTTCTCGACAAGATTAAGCCTGTAGCCGAATTCCCCGTGACTCATCTCTCTCAAAACACCCTAACTGACAAAACTCCGTAAAATTCCGTAATCATATAATTTTCTTACGATAATGTTGTTCGTAATAATTTGCTTGATAGTGTTTTCTATAACTTAGAAAACCTATCTGATTACTTATAATTTTATAAAAAATGCTCCTAAGAAATACCTTAATAATAATAATAATAAGTTACCGGTAGATGAAAACTTCTCTTGGCTGAACAATTTGCCGCGTAAATAAATATAGAATGGCTTCCTACTGACTTATGTCCGTGGCGTAAAATACCCTCGAAAAACACGTTACAATAGAGAAGACTACCTGGGATAAAGACCACTTGATGGAACGCTACCTCAGCTAGTGATAGAGAAGACTACCTGGGATAAAGACCACTTGATGGAACGCTACATCAGCTAGTGAAAGAGAAGACTACCTGGGATAAAGACCACTTGTTGGAACGCTACCTCAGCTAGTGATACAGAAGACTACCTGGGATAAAGACCACTCGATGAAACGCTACTCAGCTAGTGATGGAGAAGACTCCCTGGGATAAAGAACTCTTGTTGGAACGCTACCTCACCTAGTGAAAGAGAAGACTACCTGGGATAAAGACCACTTGATGGAACTCTACCTCAGCTAGTGATAGAGAAGACTATCTGGGATAGAGACCACTTGATGGAACGCTACCTCAACTTGTGATAGAGAAGACTACCTGGGATAAAGACCACCTGATGGAAAGCTACTTCAGATAGTGATAGAAAAGACTACCTGGGGTAAAGACCACCTGATGGAATGCTACCTCGGTTAGTGATACAGAAGACTACCTGGGAAAAAGACCACTTGATGGAACGCTACCTCAGCTAGTGATAGAGAAGGCTACCTGGGATAAAGACCACTTGATGGAACGCTACCTCAGCTAGTGACAGAGAAGACTACCTGGGATAAAGACCACTTGATGGAACGCTACCTCAGCTAGTGATAGAGAAGACTACCTGGGATAAAGACCACTTGATGGAACGCTACCTCAGCTAGTGATAGAGAAGACTATCTGGGATAGAGACCACTTGATGGAACGCTACCTCAACTAGTGATAGAGAAGATTACCTGGGATAAAGACCACTTGATGGAACGCTACCTCAGTTAGTGATAGAGAAGACTACCTGGGATAGAGACCACCTGTTGGAACGCTACCTCAGCTAGTGAAAGAGAAGACTACCTGGGATAGAGACATCCTCATGGAACGCTACATCAGCTAGTGATACAGAAGACTCTACCTGGGATAAAGACCACTTGATGGAACGCTACCTCAGCTAGTGATAGAGAAGAATCTACCTGGGATAAAGACAACCTGATGGAATGCTACCTCGGCTAGTGAAACAGAAGACTACCTGGGAAAAAGACAACTTGATGGAACGCTACCTCAGCTAGTGATAGAGAAGACTACCTGGGATAAAGACCACTTGATGGAACGCTACCTCAGCTAGTGATAGAGAAGACTATCTGGGATAGAGACCACTTGATGGAACGCTACCTCAACTAGTGATAGAGAAGACTACCTGGGATAAAGACCACTTGATGGAACGCTACCTCAGCTAGTGATAGAGAAGAATCTACCTGGGATAAAGACCACCTGATGGAATGCTACCTCGGCTAGTGATACAGAAGACTACCTGGGAAAAAGACCACTTGATGGGACGCTACCTCAGCTAGTGATAGAGAAGACTACCTGGGATAAAGACCACTTGATGGAACGCTACCTCAACTCGTGATAGAGAAGACTACCTGGGATAAAGACCACTTGATGGAACGCTACCTCAGTTAGTGATAGAGAAGACTACCTGGGATAGAGACCACCTGATGGAACGGTACCTCAGCTAGTGAAAGAGAAGACTACCTGGGATAGAGACATCCTGATGGAACGCTACATCAGCTAGTGATACAGAAGGCTCTACCTGGGATAAAGACCACTTGATGGAACGCTACCTCAGCTAGTGATAGAGAAGAATCTACCTGGGATAAAGACCACCTGATGGAATGCTACCTCGGCTAGTGATACAGAAGGCTACCTGGGAAAAAGACCACTTGATGGAACGCTACCTCAGCTAGTGATAGAGAAGACTACCTGGGATAAAGACCACTTGATGGAACGCTACCTCAGCTAGTGATAGAGAAGACTACCTGGGATAGAGACCACTTGATGGAACGCTACCTCAACTAGTGATAGAGAAGACTACCTGGGATAAAGACCACTTGATGGAACGCTACCTCAGCTAGTGATGGAGAAGAATCTACTTGGGATAAAGACCACTTGATGGAATGCTACCTCAGCTAGTGATAGAGAAGACTACCTGGGATAGAGACCACCTGATGGAACGCTACCTCAGCTAGTGATAGAGAAGACTGCTTGGGATAAAGACCACTTGATGGAACACTACCTCAGCTAGTGATACAGAAGACTACCTGGTATAAAGACCACTTGATGGAATGCTACCTCGACTAGTGATAGAGAAGACTCTATCTGGGTTGAAGACCACTTGATGGAACGCTACCTCAGCTAGTGATAGAGAAGACTACCTGGAATAAAGACCGCCTGATGGAATGCTACTTCAGGTAGTGATAGAAAAGACTACCTGGGATAAAGACCACTTGATGGAACGCTACCTCAGCTAGTGATACAGAAGACTACCTGGGATAAAGACCACTTGATGGAACGCTACCTCAGCTAGTGATAGAGAAGGCTACCTGGGGTAGAGACCACCTTATAGAACGCTACCTCGGCTAGTGATACAGAAGACTACCTGGAATAAAGACCGCCTGATGGAACGCTACTGCAGGTAGTGATAGAAAAGACTACCTGGGATAAAGACCACTTGATGGAACGCTAACTCAGCTAGTGATAGAGAAGACTATCTGGGATAGAGACCACCTGATGGAACGCTACCTCAGCTAGTGATAGAGAAGACTACCTGGTATAGAGACCACCTTATGGAATGCTACCTTAGCTAGTGATAGAGAAGACTACCTGGGATAGAGACCACCTGATGGAACGCTACCTCAACTAGTGATAGAGAAGACTACCTGGGATAAAGACCACTTGATGGAACCATACCTCAGCTAGTGATACAGAAGACTACCTGGGATAAAGACCACCTGATGGAACGCTACCTCAGCTAGTGATACAGATGACTACCTGGGATAAAGACCACTCAATGAAACGCCACCTCAGCTTGTGATAGAGAAGACTACCTGGGATAACGACCACCTGATGAAACGCTACCTCAGCTAGTGATAGTGAAACGGTTTTACTTGCCCTCACTGTTGGGTGACAAGTGAAACGTTTCTACTAACCGTGCCTTGCACTTTGAAATATTTACTCTGACTAAGATATGTTGTTTTAATGGGCGCCATGACCTCAACGCTATGTTGAAATCTAAATTTATATTTAACAACACCTGGCTCTGGTAGAACACCTTGAAGAATCTTTTCACTCAGATCGTGGTATGATTTAATCATTAACCCAACAAACAATTGTATCAGGAGAAGGAATTGGTCTATATCTAATGCTACCTACTGAGATTGCATGGTTAAAAGAAATGAATTTATTATATAAAACAAGTATTGCAAAATTAATAATAATAAGTTTGAATTTAAATTGGAGCGTTGCGATTTGAATATTACCGCTAGAAAATTACGTGAAAACGGAGTCGGATAAATTACATATTTTACTCTTATTCCCAAGCTATGAAGTTATTGAAATACTGAATATTAAACAAAGAGTCGAGAGATTACGTAGTTCTGAGTCATTCGCGCTTACCACTGGAAATTGCCGTAGCATTTCCCTCGTACTGGATGTTGTAGAGAGCTTCCCACAGCCTCCTGGTCGTCGTCATCTTCTTCGTTAGTTGGTGAGATACTTGTAGATATGATAACTTATTGTCCGAATATCGGAACCAACCACACTGGTTACGTTTTACAAAGATAATCCTCTTGCCTCCACGGCGCGCAAACCATATATGCACCTGCCGCCTCCCCTCTCTGGAGCCGTCTTCTCCTCGCCCGCTCTCACTGATTGGCTGAGCCACCACGCGCTACTTCCCCACCTCCGGGTCATTACACTCGGCGCGGCGATGATGTCGATTACCGGTCCAGGCCATTTCGCCTTTTCTTGAAGCTGCAACCCAGCTTGCGTCATGCTTCTCGACAAGATTAAGCCTGTAGCCGAATTCCCCGTGACTCATCTCTCTCAAAATACCCTAACTGACAAAACTCCGTAAAATTCCGTAATCATATAATTTTCTTACGATAATGTTGTTCGTAATAATTTGCTTGATAGTGTTTTCTATAACTTAGAAAACCTATCTGATTACTTATAATTTTATAAAAAATGCTCCTAAGAAATACCTTAATAATAATAATAATAAGTTACCGGTAGATGAAAACTTCTCTTGGCTGAACAATTTGCCGCGTAAATAAATATAGAATGGCTTCCTACTGACTTATGTCCGTGGCGTAAAATACCCTCGAAAAACACGTTACAATAGAGAAGACTACCTGGGATAAAGACCACTTGATGGAACGCTACCTCAGCTAGTGATAGAGAAGACTACCTGGGATAAAGACCACTTGATGGAACGCTACATCAGCTAGTGAAAGAGAAGACTACCTGGGATAAAGACCACTTGTTGGAACGCTACCTCAGCTAGTGATACAGAAGACTACCTGGGATAAAGACCACTCGATGAAACGCTACTCAGCTAGTGATGGAGAAGACTCCCTGGGATAAAGAACTCTTGTTGGAACGCTACCTCACCTAGTGAAAGAGAAGACTACCTGGGATAAAGACCACTTGATGGAACTCTACCTCAGCTAGTGATAGAGAAGACTATCTGGGATAGAGACCACTTGATGGAACGCTACCTCAACTTGTGATAGAGAAGACTACCTGGGATAAAGACCACCTGATGGAAAGCTACTTCAGATAGTGATAGAAAAGACTACCTGGGGTAAAGACCACCTGATGGAATGCTACCTCGGTTAGTGATACAGAAGACTACCTGGGAAAAAGACCACTTGATGGAACGCTACCTCAGCTAGTGATAGAGAAGGCTACCTGGGATAAAGACCACTTGATGGAACGCTACCTCAGCTAGTGACAGAGAAGACTACCTGGGATAAAGACCACTTGATGGAACGCTACCTCAGCTAGTGATAGAGAAGACTACCTGGGATAAAGACCACTTGATGGAACGCTACCTCAGCTAGTGATAGAGAAGACTATCTGGGATAGAGACCACTTGATGGAACGCTACCTCAACTAGTGATAGAGAAGATTACCTGGGATAAAGACCACTTGATGGAACGCTACCTCAGTTAGTGATAGAGAAGACTACCTGGGATAGAGACCACCTGTTGGAACGCTACCTCAGCTAGTGAAAGAGAAGACTACCTGGGATAGAGACATCCTCATGGAACGCTACATCAGCTAGTGATACAGAAGACTCTACCTGGGATAAAGACCACTTGATGGAACGCTACCTTAGCTAGTGATAGAGAAGAATCTACCTGGGATAAAGACCACTTGATGGAACGCTACCTCAGCTAGTGATAGAGAAGAATCTACCTGGGATAAAGACCACCTGATGGAATGCTACCTCGGCTAGTGATACAGAAGACTACCTGGGAAAAAGACCACTTGATGGAACGCTACCTCAGCTAGTGATATAGAAGACTATCTGGGATAAAGACCACTTGATGGAACGCTACCTCAGCTAGTGATAGAGAAGACTACCTGGGGTAGAGACCACCTTATAGAACGCTACCTCAGCTAGTGATACAGAAGGCTACCTGGAATAAAGACCACTTGATGGAACGCTACCTCAGCTAGTGATAGAGAAGACTATCTGGGATAGAGACCACTTGATGGAACGCCACCTCAACTAGTGATAGAGAAGACTACCTGGGATAAAGACCACTTGATGGAACGCTACCTCAACTAGTGATAGAGAAGACTACCTGGGATAAAGACCACCTGATAAAATCCTACTTCAGATAGTGATAGAAAAGACTACCTGGGATAAAGACCACCTGATGGAATGCTACCTCGGCTAGTGATACAGAAGACTACCTGGGAAAAAGACCACTTGATGGAACGCTACCTCAGCTAGTGATAGAGAAGACTACCTGGGATAAAGACCACTTGATGGAACGCTACCTCAGCTAGTGATAGAGAAGAATCTACCTGGGATAAAGACCACCTGATGGAATGCTACCTCGGCTAGTGATACAGAAGACTACCTGGGAAAAAGACCACTTGATGGGACGCTACCTCAGCTAGTGATAGAGAAGACTACCTGGGATAAAGACCACTTGATGGAACGCTACCTCAACTCGTGATAGAGAAGACTACCTGGGATAAAGACCACTTGATGGAACGCTACCTCAGTTAGTGATAGAGAAGACTACCTGGGATAGAGACCACCTGATGGAACGCTACCTCAGCTAGTGAAAGAGAAGACTACCTGGGATAGAGACATCCTGATGGAACGCTACATTAGCTAGTGATACAGAAGGCTCTACCTGGGATAAAGACCACTTGATGGAACGCTACCTCAGCTAGTGATAGAGAAGAATCTACCTGGGATAAAGACCACGTGATGGAATGCTACCTCGGCTAGTGATACAGAAGACTACCTGGGAAAAAGACCACTTGATGGAACGCTACCTCAGCTAGTGATAGAGAAGACTACCTGGGATAAAGACCACTTGATGGAACGCTACCTCAGGTAGTGATAGAGAAGACTACCTGGGATAGAGACCACTTGATGGAACGCTACCTCAACTAGTGATAGAGAAGACTACCTGGGATAAAGACCACTTGATGGAACGCTACCTCAGCTAGTGATGGAGAAGAATCTACTTGGGATAAAGACCACTTGATGGAATGCTACCTCAGCTAGTGATAGAGAAGACTACCTGGGATAGAGACCACCTGATGGAACGCTACCTCAGCTAGTGATAGAGAAGACTGCTTGGGATAAAGACCACTTGATGGAACACTACCTCAGCTAGTGATACAGAAGACTACCTGGGATAAAGACCACTTGATGGAATGCTACCTCGACTAGTGATAGAGAAGACTCTATATGGGTTGAAGACCACTTGATGGAACGCTACCTCAGCTAGTGATAGAGAAGACTACCTGGAATAAAGACCGCCTGATGGAACGCTACTTCAGGTAGTGATAGAAAAGACTACCTGGGATAAAGACCACTTGATGGAACGCTACCTCAGCTAGTGATACAGAAGACTACCTGGGATAAAGACCACTTGATGGAACGCTACCTCAGCTAGTGATAGAGAAGGCTACCTGGGGTAGAGACCACCTTATAGAACGCTACCTCGGCTAGTGATACAGAAGACTACCTGGAATAAAGACCGCCTGATGGAACGCTACTGCAGGTAGTGATAGAAAAGACTACCTGGGATAAAGACCACTTGATGGAACGCTAACTCAGCTAGTGATAGAGAAGACTATCTGGGATAGAGACCACCTGATGGAACGCTACCTCAGCTAGTGATAGAGAAGACTACCTGGTATAGAGACCACCTTATGGAATGCTACCTTAGCTAGTGATAGAGAAGACTACCTGGGATAGAGACCACCTGATGGAACGCTACCTCAACTAGTGATAGAGAAGACTACCTGGGATAAAGACCACTTGATGGAACCATACCTCAGCTAGTGATACAGAAGACTACCTGGGATAAAGACCACCTGATGGAACGCTACCTCAGCTAGTGATACAGATGACTACCTGGGATAAAGACCACTCAATGAAACGCCACCTCAGCTTGTGATAGAGAAGACTACCTGGGATAACGACCACCTGATGAAACGCTACCTCAGCTAGTGATAGTGAAACGGTTTTACTTGCCCTCACTGTTGGGTGACAAGTGAAACGTTTCTACTAACCGTGCCTTGCACTTTGAAATATTTACTCTGACTAAGATATGTTGTTTTAATGGGCGCCATGACCTCAACGCTATGTTGAAATCTAAATTTATATTTAACAACACCTGGCTCTGGTAGAACACCTTGAAGAATCTTTTCACTCAGATCGTGGTATGATTTAATCATTAACCCAACAAACAATTGTATCAGGAGAAGGAATTGGTCTATATCTAATGCTACCTACTGAGATTGCATGGTTAAAAGAAATGAATTTATTATATAAAACAAGTATTGCAAAATTAATAATAATAAGTTTGAATTTAAATTGGAGCGTTGCGATTTGAATATTACCGCTAGAAAATTACGTGAAAACGGAGTCGGATAAATTACATATTTTACTCTTATTCCCAAGCTATGAAGTTATTGAAATACTGAATATTAAACAAAGAGTCGAGAGATTACGTAGTTCTGAGTCATTCGCGCTTACCACTGGAAATTGCCGTAGCATTTCCCTCGTACTGGATGTTGTAGAGAGCTTCCCACAGCCTCCTGGTCGTCGTCATCTTCTTCGTTAGTTGGTGAGATACTTGTAGATATGATAACTTATTGTCCGAATATCGGAACCAACCACACTGGTTACGTTTTACAAAGATAATCCTCTTGCCTCCACGGCGCGCAAACCATATATGCACCTGCCGCCTCCCCTCTCTGGAGCCGTCTTCTCCTCGCCCGCTCTCACTGATTGGCTGAGCCACCACGCGCTACTTCCCCACCTCCGGGTCATTACACTCGGCGCGGCGATGATGTCGATTACCGGTCCAGGCCATTTCGCCTTTTCTTGAAGCTGCAACCCAGCTTGCGTCATGCTTCTCGACAAGATTAAGCCTGTAGCCGAATTCCCCGTGACTCATCTCTCTCAAAACACCCTAACTGACAAAACTCCGTAAAATTCCGTAATCATATAATTTTCTTACGATAATGTTGTTCGTAATAATTTGCTTGATAGTGTTTTCTATAACTTAGAAAACCTATCTGATTACTTATAATTTTATAAAAAATGCTCCTAAGAAATACCTTAATAATAATAATAATAAGTTACCGGTAGATGAAAACTTCTCTTGGCTGAACAATTTGCCGCGTAAATAAATATAGAATGGCTTCCTACTGACTTATGTCCGTGGCGTAAAATACCCTCGAAAAACACGTTACAATAGAGAAGACTACCTGGGATAAAGACCACTTGATGGAACGCTACCTCAGCTAGTGATAGAGAAGACTACCTGGGATAAAGACCACTTGATGGAACGCTACATCAGCTAGTGAAAGAGAAGACTACCTGGGATAAAGACCACTTGTTGGAACGCTACCTCAGCTAGTGATACAGAAGACTACCTGGGATAAAGACCACTCGATGAAACGCTACTCAGCTAGTGATGGAGAAGACTCCCTGGGATAAAGAACTCTTGTTGGAACGCTACCTCACCTAGTGAAAGAGAAGACTACCTGGGATAAAGACCACTTGATGGAACTCTACCTCAGCTAGTGATAGAGAAGACTATCTGGGATAGAGACCACTTGATGGAACGCTACCTCAACTTGTGATAGAGAAGACTACCTGGGATAAAGACCTCCTGATGGAAAGCTACTTCAGATAGTGATAGAAAAGACTACCTGGGGTAAAGACCACCTGATGGAATGCTACCTCGGTTAGTGATACAGAAGACTACCTGGGAAAAAGACCACTTGATGGAACGCTACCTCAGCTAGTGATAGAGAAGGCTACCTGGGATAAAGACCACTTGATGGAACGCTACCTCAGCTAGTGACAGAGAAGACTACCTGGGATAAAGACCACTTGATGGAACGCTACCTCAGCTAGTGATAGAGAAGACTACCTGGGATAAAGACCACTTGATGGAACGCTACCTCAGCTAGTGATAGAGAAGACTATCTGGGATAGAGACCACTTGATGGAACGCTACCTCAACTAGTGATAGAGAAGATTACCTGGGATAAAGACCACTTGATGGAACGCTACCTCAGTTAGTGATAGAGAAGACTACCTGGGATAGAGACCACCTGTTGGAACGCTACCTCAGCTAGTGAAAGAGAAGACTACCTGGGATAGAGACATCCTCATGGAACGCTACATCAGCTAGTGATACAGAAGACTCTACCTGGGATAAAGACCACTTGATGGAACGCTACCTCAGCTAGTGATAGAGAAGAATCTACCTGGGATAAAGACAACCTGATGGAATGCTACCTCGGCTAGTGAAACAGAAGACTACCTGGGAAAAAGACAACTTGATGGAACGCTACCTCAGCTAGTGATATAGAAGACTACCTGGGATAAAGACCACTTGATGGAACGCTACCTCAGCTAGTGATAGAGAAGACTACCTGGGATAAAGACCACTTGATGGAACGCTACCTCAGCTAGTGATAGAGAAGACTACCTGGGATAAAGAGCACTTGATGGAACGCTACCTCAGCTAGTGATAGAGACCACTTGATGGAACGCCACCTCAACTAGTGATAGAGAAGACTACCTGGGATAAAGACCACCTGATAAAAACCTACTTCAGATAGTGATAGAAAAGACTACCTGGGATAAAGACCACCTGATGGAATGCTACCTCGGCTAGTGATACAGAAGACTACCTGGGAAAAAGACCACTTGATGGAACGCTACCTCAGCTAGTGATAGAGAAGACTATCTGGGATAGAGACCACTTGATGGAACGCTACCTCAACTAGTGATAGAGAAGACTACCTGGGATAAAGACCACTTGATGGAACGCTACCTCAACTAGTGATAGAGAAGACTACCTGGGATAAAGACCACTTGATGGAACGCTACCTCTGTTAGTGATAGAGAAGACTACCTGGGATAGAGACCACCTGATGGAACGCTACCTCAGCTAGTGAAAGAGAAGACTACCTGGGATAGAGACATCCTGATGGAACGCTACATCAGCTAGTGATACAGAAGACTCTACCTGGGATAAAGACCACTTGATGGAACGCTACCTCAGCTAGTGATAGAGAAGAATCTACCTGGGATAAAGACCACCTGATGGAATGCTACCTCGGCTAGTGATACAGAAGACTACCTGGGAAAAAGACCACTTGATGGAACGCTACCTCAGCTAATGATAGAGAAGACTACCTGGGATAAAGACCACTTGATGGAACGCTACCTCAGCTTGTGATGGAGAAGAATCTACTTGGGATAAAGACCACTTGATGGAATGCTACCTCAGCTAGTGATAGAGAAGACTACCTGGGATAGAGACCACCTGATGGAACGCTACCTCAGCTAGTGATAGAGAAGACTTCTTGGGATAAAGACCACTTGATGGAACACTACCTCAGCTAGTGATACAGAAGACTACCTGGGATAATGACCACTTGATGGAATGCTACCTCGGCTAGTGATAGAGAAGACTCTATCTGGGATGAAGACCACTTGATGGAACGCTACCTCAGCTAGTGATAGAGATGACTACCTGGGATAAAGACCACTTGATGGAACGCTACCTCAGCTAGTGGTACAGATGACTACCTGGGATAAAGACCACTTGATGGAACGCTACCTCAGCTAGTGATAGAGAAGACTACCTGGGGTAGAGACCACCTTATAGAACGCTTCCTCAGCTAGTGATACAGCTGACTACCTGGAATAAAGACCACCTGATGGAACGCTACTTCAGGTAGTGATAGAAAAGACTACCTGGGATAAAGACCACTTGATGGAACGCTAACTCAGCTAGTGATAGAGAAGACTACCTGGGATAAAGACCACTTGATGGAACGCTACCTCAACTAGTGATAGAGAAGACTACCTGGGATATAGACCACTTGATGGAACGCTACCTCAACTTGTGATAGATAAGACTACCTGGGATAAATACCACTTGATGGAACGCTACCTCAGCTAGTGATAGAGAAGACTACCTGGGATAGAGACCACCTGATGGAACGCTACCTCAACTAGTGATAGAGAAGACTATCTGGGATAGAGACCACCTGATGGAACGCTACCTCAGCTAGTGATAGAGAAGACTACCTGGGATAGAGACCACCTTATGGAACGCTACCTCAGCTAGTGATAGAGAAGACTACCTGGGATAGAGACCACCTGATGGAACGCTACCTCAACTAGTGATAGAGAAGACTACCTGGGATAAAGACCACTTGATGGAACCATACCTCAGCTAGTGATACAGAAGACTACCTGGGATAAAGACCACCTGATGGAACGCTACCTCAGCTAGTGATACAGAAGAACCTGCGATAAGGACCACCTGAAGGAACGCTACCTCAGCTAGTGATACAGAAGACTACCTGGGATAAAGACCACTTGATGGAACGCTACTTCAGCTAGTGTTAGAGAAGACTCTACCTGGGATAAAGACCACTTGATGGAACGCTACCTCAGCTAGTGATAAGTAAGACTACCTGGGATAGAGACCACCTGATGGAACGCTACCTCAGCTAGTGATAGAGAAGGCTACCTGGGATAAAGCCCACTAGATGGAACGCTACCTCAGCTAGTGCTAGAGAAGACTCTACCTGGGATAGAGACCACTTGATGGAACGCTACCTCAGCTGGTCATAGAGAAGAATCAACCTGGGATCAAGACCACTTGATGGAATGCTACCTCAGCTAGTGATAGAGAAGGCTATCTGGGATAGAGACCACCTGATGGAACGCTACCTCAGCTAGTGATAGAGAAGACTATTTGGGATAAAAACCACTTGATGGAACACTACCTCGGCTAGTGATACAGAGGACTACCTGGGATAAATACCACTTGATGGAATTAGTGTTGTAAAATGTCTAGGCATTTATAAGTCGGGGCAAATGCCCAGGATAAATGCTCGGGCAAATGCCCAAAACCCATAAATGCCCAGGCAATTTGGGCATTTACCCCTTTTAAAAACATATTCAAAATGCAACGCTTATATAAATATTGTTTTGGCCATATATGTAATCATATATTTATCCATAAAAACCGGAGTTGAGGCCAAAATAGGCTGCGGAAGTTGTTATAGGAATTCACTGAAAGAACTTGATTTTGGTTCTGAGGCTGAGCTTGTGCTTGGTACTGCAGATTTGTTATTGAAATCATCCACTTCAATTAGTAAAGGTTCAAGCGGCTTCGGTGGCGTAGTTGGTAGCATGCTGAACTGCTGTGCCCAAGATAGCGGGTTCAAACCCTGCCGAAGTCGTCGGATTTTTAAGAGCGTTAAAAATCCTTCAGTATGCCTTCCTTAAGAGGGGAAGTAAATCCGGCGGTCCCATATCATAGATTTATGGCATGTAAAAGATCCTTCCACAGGCTGAACTTGTGTGAAGCTAAATTGTTAGGTTAAATTTCGTCGAAACGCTCTATCAAAGTTCCAACATTCATCACTAGGTATCATTGATATCTGGTGGCGAGAGTTGGAACTACTTAAAATTAAACGGAACTTGTAGCTCACCCTAAGGGTGTCCGCTGGAAGCAGCTACAGACTCAGGCGAGCCGAACGTGTCCTCGGACACTCCCGGCACTAACAGCCATACGATAAATAAATAAGTAAAGGTTCATAAGGGGTATTCTTTTGAAAAGTATTTTTCAACTGAAGCACTTTTTTTTAGATGCTGAGGGAACCAAAAGCACATTTTTATGTGCCTTTCCATTTTGTTACAATGTGACTGTTAATAGTCTTTATTACAATATTTACAAGATACTACTTTCCCTTTCAAATTAAGACAGTTCCAAATAGGTTCTTTTTTCCTAAGCATATTGTAAAGATTTAATCGAATACTTAAAAAATGTAAATAGCCCAAGAAAGAAGTGAGGTTATCTTAGACTCAACCACTCAACAGACAGCTCGACTTCACAACTCCCTTGGGCTGCTGGTGGTAGAATGCCTCGCCAATCTCAAGGCCACAACCACCCTACCCCCACTCCAATATCATAGCACAATGGCTGACCAGGGCCTAGCCCATCCACCCCCCTCCCAAAGCCACTATTCACACCATAATCAAACTCGTACGTAATTTTCCTAAATGTAAATGAGTAGGCCTGCAGGCCTAACTCAGTAAGTTAATACAATGTTTTATTCAAACCAGATATACGTAATTCCCATTTACACACATCAAAAAAAGTTTTGCATCACCTCGGTTCCAAGAGTTCCGAAACCGTTAAATACAAAGGGAATAGAGATCAACACAAACAACATTTCAGCTCGTTTTATTGCTCATGAGACCCACACATTGCATGTTGTACCATCATACAGCTAGACTTTTAGCATTTGTGGTCCAGATTGCAGTACACACCACTACCTCTAATACCCAGTAGCACGTCCTCTTGCATTGATGCATGCCTGTATTCGCCGTGGCATACTATCCACAAGTTCATCAAGACACTGTTGGTCCAAATTGTCCCACTCCTCAACGACAATTCGGCGTAAATCTCTCAGAGTGGTTGGTGGGTCAAGACGTCCATAAACAGCCCTTTTCAACATATCGCAGGCATGTTCGATAGGGTTCATGTCTGGCGAACATGCTGGCCACTGTAGTCGAGCGATGTCGTTATCTTGAAGGAACGCATTCACAAGATGTGCACGATGAGGTCGAGAATTGTCGTCCATGAAGACAAATGCCTCTCCAATATTCTGCCGATATGGTTGCACTATGGGTCGGAGGATGTCATTCAGGTATCGTAAAGCCGTTTCGGAGCCTTCCATGACCACCAGTGGCGTACGTCGGCCCCACATAATGCCACCCCAAAACATCAGGGAACCACCACCTTGCTGCACTCGCTGGACAGTGTGTCTAAGACGTTCAGCCTGACCAGGGTGCCTCCAAACACGTCTCCGACGATTGTCTGGTTGAAGGCATATGCGACACTCATCGGTGAAGAGAACGTGATGCCAATTCCGTGGGGTCCATTCAGCATGTTGTTGGGCCCATCTGTACCGCGCTGCATGGTGTCGGGGTTGCAAAGCTGGACCTCGCCATGGACGTCGGGAGTGAAGTTGCGCATAATGCAGCCTATTGCGCACAGTTTGAGTTGAAACACGACGTCCTGTGGCTGAACGAAACGCATTATTCAACATGGTGGCATTGCTGTCAGGGTTCCTCCGAGCGGCAATCCGTAAGTAGCGGTCATCCACTACAGTAGTAGCCCTTGGGCGGCCTGAGCGAGGCCTGTCATCGACAGTTCCTGTATCTCTGTACCTCCTCCATGTCCGAACAACATCGCTTTGGTTCACTCTGAGACGCCTGGAAACTTCCCTTGTTGAGAGCCCTTCTTGACACAAAGTAACAATGCGGACGCGATCGAACTGCGGTATTGACCTTCTAGGCATGGTAGAACTACAGACAACATGAGCAGCGTACCTTCGTCCTGGTGGAATGACTGGAACTGATCGGCTGTCGTACCCCCTCCGTCTAATAGGCCCTGCTCATGCATGGTTGTTTACATCTTTGAGCAGTTTTAGTGACATCTATGAACAGTCAAAGGGACTGTATCTTGGATACAATATACACAGTCAACGTCTATATGCCGGAGATCTGGGAACCGAGGTGATGCAAAACTTTTTTTGATGTGTGTAGATGTTATTGACAACATTGACACAGGATAATTAAATTATTATCAGCAATATTCGGGTATTACTAGTTTATCCATGAAATGTACCTTTGATTAATGGTCTTTATTATGTCTTTAAGCGGCTTCGGTGGCCTAGTCGGTAGCATGCTGAACTGCTATGCTCAGGATAGCGGGTTCAAACCCGGCCGAAGTCGTCGGATTTTTAAGAGCGTTAAAAGTCCTTCAGTATGCCTTCCTTCGGAGGGGAAGTAAAGCCGGCGGTCCCATGTCATAGATTTATGGCATGTAAAAGATCCTTTCACAGACTAAACTTGTGCAAAGCAAAATTTGTTAGGTTAGTATTCGTCAGAACGCTCTATCAAAGTTCCAACGTTCGCCACTAGGTATCATTGATATCTGGTGGCGAAAGTTGGAACTACTTGAAATTGAACGGAACTTGTAGCTCACCCTTTAGGGTGTCCGCTGGAAGCAGCTACAGACTCAGGCGAACCGAAAATGTCCTCGGACACTCCCGGAACTAAAAGCCATACGATAAATAAGAAATAATATTATGTTTTAGAAGCCCTAGAACAATCACAAGTAGTAAAAAGTAAAAAAAGCACGTTTTTTAAAATGCCCAGATTTTGGGCGCTTAAAACTGCTTTGGGAAAATGCCCAGGCAAATGTCCATTTATAGATGTCCTGCCCACTGGGCATTTGCCCGGCCCACATCACTAGATGGAATGCTGCCTCGGCTAGTGATAGAGAAGACTCTACCTGGGATGAAGACCACTTGATGGAACGCTACCTCAGCTAGTGATAGAGAAGACTACCTGGGATAAAGACCACTTGATGGAACGCTACCTCAGCTAGTGATACAGAAGACTACCTGGGATAAAGACCACTTGATGGAACGCTACCTCAGCTAGTGATAGAGAAGGCTACCTGGGATAGAGACCACCTTATGGAACGCTACCTCAGCTAGTGATAGAGAAGACTACCTGGGATAGAGACCACCTGATGGAACGCTACCTCAACTAGTGATAGAGAAGACTACCTGGGATAAAGACCACTTGATGGAACCATACCTCAGCTAGTGATACAGAAGACTACCTGGGATAGAGACCACCTGATGGAACGCTACCTCAGCTAGTGATACAGATGACTACCTGGGATAAAGACCACTCGATGAAACGCCACCTCAGCTTGTGATAGAGAAGACTACCTGGGATAAAGACCACCTGATGAAACGCTACCTCAGCTAGTGATAGTGAAACGGTTTTACTAGCCCTCACTGTTGGGTGACAAGTGAATCGTTTCTACTAACCGTGCCTTGCACTTTGAAATATTTACTCTGACTAAGATATGTTGTTTTAATGGGCGCCAAGACCTCAACGCTATGTTGAAATCTAAATTTATATTTAACATCAGCTGGCTCTGGTAGAACACCTTCAAGAATCTTTTCACTCAGATCGTGGTATGATTTAATCATTAACCCAACAAACAATTGTATCAGGAGAAGGAATTGGTCTATATCTAATGCTACCTACTGAGATTGCATGGTTAAAAGAAATGAATTTATTATATAAAACAAGTATTGCAAAATTAATAATAATAAGTTTGAATTTAAATTGGAGCGTTGCGATTTGAATATTACCGCTAGAAAATTACGTGAAAACGGAGTCGGATAAATTACTGATTTTACTCTTATTCCCAAGCTATGAAGTTACTGAAATACTGAATATTAAACAAAGAGTCAAGAGATTACGTAGTTCTGAGTCTTTCGCGCTTACCACTGGAAATTGCCGTAGCATTTCCCTCGTACTGGATGTTGTAGAGAGCTCCCCACAGTCTCCTGGTCGTCATCTTCTTCGTTAGTTGATGAGATACTTGTAGATATGATAACTTATGGTCCGAATATCGGAACCAACCACACGTACAACCACACTGGTTAAGTATTACAAAGAGAATCCTCTTGCATCCACGGCGCGCAAACCATATATGCACCTGCCGCCTCCCCTCTCTGGAGCCGTCTTCTCCTCGCCCGCACTCACTGATTGGCTGAGCCACCACGCGCTACTTCCCCACCTCCGGGTCATTACACACGGCGCGGCGATGATGTCGATTACCAGTCCAGGCCATTTCGCCTTTTCTTGAAGCTGCAACCCAGCTTGCGTCATGCTTCTCGACAAGATTAAGCCTGTAGCCGAATTCCCCGTGACTCATCTCTCTCAAAATACCCTAACTGACAAAACTCCGTAATCTTATAATTTTCTTAAGATAATGTTGTTCGTAATAATTTTCTTGATAGTGTTTTCTATAAAATAGAAAACCTATCTGATTACTTATAATTTTATAAAAAATGCTCCAAAGAAATACCTTAATAATAATAATAATAAGTTAATAATAATAATAACTTACATGAAAACTTCTCTTGGCTGAACAATTTGCCGCGTAAATAAATATAGAATGGCTTCCTACTGACTTATGTCAGTGGCGTAAAATACCCTCAAAAACACGTTACAATAGAGAAGACTACCTGGGATAAAGACCACTCGATGAAACGCTACCTCAGCTAGTGATGGAGAAGACTACCTAGGATAAAGAGCACTTGATGGAACGCTACCTCAGCTAGTGATAGAGAAGACTACCTGGGATAGAGACCACCTTATGGAACGCTACCTCAGCTAGTGATACAGAAGACTACCTGGGATTAAGACCTCCTGATGGAAAGCTACATCAGATAGTGATAGAAAAGACTACCTGGGATAAAGGCCACCTGATGGAATGCTACCTCGGCTAGTGATACAGAAGACTACCTGGGAAAAAGACCACTTGATGGAACGCTACCTCAGCTAGTGATAGAGAAGACTACCTGGGATAGAGACCACCTGATGGAACGCTACCTCAGCTAGTGATAGAGAAGACTACCTGGGATAGAGACCAACTTATGGAACGCTACCTCAGCTAGTGATACAGAAGACTACCTGGGATTAAGACCTCCTGATGGAAAGCTACTTCAGATAGTGATAGAAAAGACTGCCTGGGATAAAGACCAACTGATGGAATGCTACCTCGGCTAGTGATACAGAAGACTACCTGGGAAAAAGACCGCTTGATGGAACGCTACCTCAGCTAGTGATAGAGAAGACTACCTGGGATAAAGACCACTTGATGGAACGCTACCTCAGCTAGTGATAGAGAAGACTACCTGGGATAGAGACCACTTGATGGATCGCTACCTCAACTAGTGATAGTGAAGACTACCTGGGATAAAGTCCACTTGATGGAACGCTACCTCAGCTAGTGATAGAGAAGACTACCTGGGATAGAGACCACCTGATGGAACGCTACCTCAGCTAGTGATAGAAAAGGCTACCTGGGATAAAGACCACCTGATGGAACGCTACCTCAGCTAGTGATACAGAAGACTCTACCTGGGATAAGACCACTTGATGGAATGCTACCTCAGCTAGTGATAGAGAAGACTACCTGGGATAAAGACCACCTGATGGAACGCTACCTCAGCTAGTGATAGAGAAGACTACCTGGGATAAAGACCACTTGATGGAACGCTACCTCAGCTAGTGATAGAGAAGACTACCTGGGATAAAGACCACCTGATGGAACGCTACCTCAGCTAGTGATACAGAAGACTCTGCCTGGGATATGACCATCTGATGGAATGCTACTTCAGCTAGTGATAGAGAAGACTCTACCTGGGATAAAGACCACCTGATGGAACACTACCTCAGGTAGTGAGGAAGGAAGACTACCTGGGATAAAGACCACTTGATGGAACCATACCTAAAGTACCGGTAAAGATGGAGAGAAGACTACCTGAGATATGTAGGTACTGTGATATTATATTGGAGGCCTTCTCAGTTAAATTATCCCGAGGGCCACAAAGATTAATTTTGCGATTATTTAAGGTACTCGCGGGAGATGCAAAGTGAAAAGAAAATGCAGAATTAAGGTCAAACATCTAACAGAAGTCGCAATAGCGAAGTATTTCGGCTTTAGGAATCAGCTAATTTGTTAACAAGAAGGGATCTAGCTTGTGAGAGTATTGTTGAGAATAATTTTCTTTCAATTATGTTTTCAAACTTAATTTTCCTCACTTTTCATGGCGGACCGTGTTTGGCCCGCGGGCCGCCTACTGGGAGGGCCTGGGACAGTGTAGTAGACATTTGGAATGTTATCACTTGCTATGTCAGCAGTGGCTAGTTGTTGATGCGTTAGCTGTGTTTGAAATGGTTCACTAAATTCAACTCGTGCCTACCGTCGCTTCTTTGCCCAGTTTCAGTGATATTTATTAGTTTCATAGTGATGAAGGCATCTGCTATCGGAGAAAGACAAAGGATGGCATCCTTCACACCGAGATATCATCGTAACGTTAGCGTTGTTGGTCTCGGGTCAAAGGATGATCTAAATAGATTGGCCTGAGATTGTTTGGGTAATGAAACTATAAATCTGCATGAGGAAAATGTTGTCCTCGTTGTGTAATGACTTCCCTGATGTGCTCTGCAGATTATGCTTGTGGTAAGACTCTCACGACCCTCAGATACCATACATGGTGATTAACACACATCCTTAACCCAGATTGGCCGAAATACGGTACCGTACTGTCAAGTTTAAAAGGATTCTTGGAGATAACAATCCAGCCGGACTACGAATTAGAATTAGAAAAGGAATCATTACTAAGCAATTTTTCTAGGTTTGTGCCGTGTCTTGTGTGTGGTTTCACCTAGGACACCAAGCTGGCTCATCAGTGAGCTCTTGGTGTTCCCGCCCGAACCCCACAGGAGTAGCGAACTGCGCGCTATCTCCCTTTTTATGAAGTGCACCTGCGCCTCTCTAGTGCGAGAACTAATAGCTCAAGCAACCATAACCTCCCTATGAGATAATGCAACTCGTGAACATTTGTTATATAAGTGTATATATTGTAAATATTTTCAGACATAGATTGTATAGCCTAAGTGTAATGTATCTGATGATTTATTTTTCGTATGGCTTTTAGTGCCGGGAGTGTCCGAGGACATGTTCTGCTCGCCAAAGGCTGTAGCTGCTTCATGTGGACACCCATAGGGTGAGCTACAAGTTCCGTTCAATTTCAAGTAGTTCCAACTTTCACTACCAGATGTCAATGATACCTAGTTGTGAACGTCGGAACATTGATAGAGCGTTCCAACTAAATCTAACATAGAAATTTAGCTTCACACAAGTTTAGTCTGTGCAAGGATCTTTTACATGGCATAAATCTATGACATGGGTCCGCCGGCTTTACTTCTCCTCCGAAGGAAGGCATACTAAAGGATTTTAACGCTCTTAAACAATCCGACGACTTCGGCCGGGTTTGAACCCACTATCTCGGGCACAGCAGTTCAACATGCCACCGATGATGATCGCTTGACGATCGAAACTGATCATCCAAGTGCATTTATTAATCTCATGTATTTTTTTCAGGATTAGGGAATAACCCATCTCATTTGGGTACAATCGTGTGGACTGACTGAACAGTATCAAACTTTTGTTTACTTACTATAGGCTATTGTTATTTTGAACGACTTGAAGAGAAGAGAAGCATAACAGACCCTTCCATTCCCTGCATTTAGGCTCTTTGGCACAAATCTACACCGTTTCACCGATCTGAACCAAATTTTACATACTTACCCTTTGGAACCCGACGAGTAACACTGTCTGCTTGAAATTTCGGACCGACCACTACATTCACTGCATTTAGGTCCTTTGGCACAAATCTACACCGACCTCGACCACATTTTGTATACTTACCCTTTGGAACCCTGCAGATAACACTGTCCACTTACATTTTGGGCAGACCACTCCATTCCCTGCATTTAGGCACTTAATCACAAATCTACACCGTTTCTCCTATTTGCACCAAATTTTACATACACTTTGAAACCCTGCTGGTAACACTGTCCACTTGATATTTTGGATAACGCTCTCCATTCCCTACATTTAGAATAACAGACAAAATGAACTTTAAAACCACGTATTAAGGCCCTAGAACCATTCATGTCCGTAGTAGAGTAACTGTAAGAGTATTTTAATAAGTGTATTGTTGACGGGCAGTTCGGGCTGCATCACGTCTCCCCTACCAGTGTTCTGGTGCAGAATTGCGAAAAGAGTTGCATCTTGCGCTGTTTATAAATTGCAGTCACGGGGAGTAATTAGTGCAAAAAGATTTCTTAGGCCCCTTAAAACAGTTATCTTCATGAAAATATTATGCCTCTGTATAAGTGCAATGGTGTTGGTGCAGTACATTGAGATTACCAGCTGCATTAAGCGTTGGTGCTTTCAAATTTACCTTAATTTATTCCGAACCTTATCGTTGAGCGCTATGTGGCGATAAATTATACTATTGCTACCTCAGTAGCTCGGGACAGCCGAAGTTTTCCAAAGTGTTCTGATTATTTCCTACGGCGCTATGCGACAAAAGACGACAGACACTATTGGTCTCTACATTTCTAACAGCCAATGAGATATAGGCCCTAGGCAGTGTCTTTTATTTCACTTACTCCTCTTTCTAATCATTTTTTAAAATTTGTTTGTCAATTACATGTGTCAGTGCTGTAGTTAGTAAATAGCCGTTTCCCTATTCATAATTATCATTATTATCAATTCGGGAAAACGAACTGAATGTTACGTCCATTATACTGTACTACTTATCACTCCCACTACAACCACCACCACCACCACCACAAAAAGTTATGTTTTTAAAATATTTTTTTCTGTTAGTTAAGTATCGTGTGCCAGTTCTGTAGTACTAGGCTATTCATTATCATCCATAAAACAAATAAATCCACCGGGCGAAACCGGGCAGTACTGCTAGTTTTGAATATAAAGAAAATATGAACAGACTGACATAATTATAACTACACCTTTTTTAAAATATCTCAACTAAGAAACAGTTCTAAATAATAGGAATTGTTTTTTATTGAACTTCAAGCGGTGTCGACCATCAATAATAATTTTATTCTGTTAATTTTTAAGTACCGGTATAACTAATATAAAATTTTAACGCTATTGAATTTTTAAAAACGAAAATATTTTTACAATTTTTACATAATGAATGGTGAATTTAAAAAAAGATATAAACTTGCAAGAAGGACTGAAACATACTAGGTATTAAAATAATTTCAGTATTCTTCTGTGACAGCCGAATTTAAATATACGACTTTAAGATCATGAAGTAACAAAGAGCGCTTCAAAACAATAGGAAATTAGAATACACACCCTTCTCAAGCAGAGATGTGCACTAACAAAGGAGAAACATATGATGCATTTTGCATGAACTTCCGGGCCTTAGTAATAAGTTATACAAGTTCAATGGTTCCCCAAAGGGGTAAAACACGGGGATGCAGGGAGTCATTTCCCCCCTCAAGCTTTAGGTGCAATACAATATTTTAATTAACCTTAAAAAATAATTAAAACAACCCGAAACTATTCTATAAATCATTTAATACTACGTTAGGCGGAAAATCGGAAGAGTCATCTTGCCTTGGAATGTAGTTTTCCTTGCCTAAAATGCTGCTCAAGTTGAAGATCAGCTCTTTCTGAACCTAGTTCAACAATAATATGGCGTAGAATGCAACGGTTAAATATAGAGAGATATATGTGATTAAGTTAGTCGTAAGTGTAATGCACAAATAGTACAAGCTCACAGCCGTCATCGGTCTTGGAAGTTTATATTTTTCTTATATTTAACTCTGGAGAAGGGAAAATAGGTTTACGTACAGGTGAGCCACATTTTCCTTTAATTTACTGCTCATAATAATAATAATATACCGTAAGAATAATACAATATCAGTGCTTTGAAAATTGAGATGTACAGTTGCAAAGAGTACAACATCATATGGGGGACTCTCAAATGCCAGCGGACTGCACCAGGATCCACTAGGATATACTAGTTAAGGATATATTTAGGAGTCATCTAGTGTTTACAGATGAAGTAAATGAGATTCTGGGGGTTAGGGTTGGTTCTAAAGATATGGTAGACATTTTGGGTGTATATAGAACAGGGAGGGGTGAACGGGATGTAAATCTAGGAACAACGTTAGTAAATTATGCTATGGAGGCTGACCGGGCAGGAAGAAATTTAATTGTAGGGGGTGATTTTAATATGCCAAGAGTGGACTGGGAAGGTAGGGCAGATTCTCAGGAACATTATCAATTGCTGGCTAACAAAATAATATGGGAGGGGGGCTTTGTTCAAGTTATCGAGGGAAGCACTAGGGGGAACAGCTTATTAGACGTGTTTTTGATCAAGCCTGAGGATATTTGGGTCAAATCAGAGATCATTGAAGGGATATGTGACCACAAGGCTGTTGTAGTAGAGGTTAAGTTGGGTATTGCGAGGCAGGTTAAGAGGGAGACAAGATTGGTAAAGCAGTATTACAAAGCTTATGAAGAAAAGATTGGGAGTTACCTAGCTGAAAATTTCAATCAGTGGATAGAGGGGGGACAAAATGTAGATAAACTGTGGGCTGGTTTGAAAACCATAATTCTAGATTGTGAAATATTACATGTGCCATTTAAAAATGTAGGGGCGACTACTGATCCACCTTATTACAATAATGAGGTAAGAAGATTAAAGAAGAAATGTAGATTAGTAAGCAATAGGCTCAGGAAGGGGATAGGCCACCGAATAGAATTAAATAGGTTAAGGAGGGAACTGGACAGGGCTAAGATAGTAGCTAAGAAACATTTTATGGGTAGGCTGGTTGGCGGGGGGATGCCTTTCAAGGAACGGTGGAGAAATATGTATGTCTATTTAAGGGGAGTGAGAGGAGTTCAAGGCCGAATACCTGATATCGAGGGGGAAGATGGAACGTTGCTGGTGGAAGATGGGGAGAAGGCTGAAGCATTTAATAAGGTGTATGGTAAGGTGGTGGGGATTGTTGGGGAGGGAAATGTAGATCAGAAAGTAGAGCAGGGTATTGAGGACGGGAAGAAATTTAGATATGTAAATAAGGATATCTATAATGCAATACGGGGACTGGGGTCAAGAAAAGCAGCTGGGGTAGATGAGATAAATGGGGAATTGTTAAAGATTATGGGATGGAACATTGTACCTTATTTAAGGTTTCTGTTTGATTTTTGTATAAATAATGGGGTAGTGCCTGATGACTGGAAACAAGCTCTGGTAGTTCCGGTATATAAAGGGAGAGGGGAAAGGGGGGATAGTGATAGCTACAGACCTGTCAGCCTAACATGTATTATATGCAAAATTTTTGAAGGAATTATAAATGTTTACATAAGGGAATGCTTAGGGAATAGTAGGTGGTTGGCAAATGAACAGCATGGTTTCAGAGAGGGATTTTCTTGTGAATCACAACTATCAGGCTTTCAACAAGATATCAGTGAGGCCTTGGATAATAGAGGTCAAGTTGACTGTATTGCAATTGATCTTTCAAAGGCTTTCGATAGGGTCAATCATGATATCCTATTAAGGAAAATGGAGGTTGTGGGATTGGACAGGAGAGTAGTACGATGGGTGAGATCCTTTTTAAAGGGGAGAAGTCAAAGGGTAAGGGTTGGAGGGTCAGTGTCAGAACAGTTAAGGGTGGGAAGGGGGGTACCTCTGGGAAGTAAATTGGGACCTTTGCTATTTCTCATGTATGTAAATGACATAGGAGTTGAAATATCATCCCAGATAAGATTATTTGCTGATGATATAGTAGTATACAGGAGGATAAATCATCTGGACGACTGCGGAATTTTGCAGAGGGACCTGACTGTCATACAAAGCTGGGCAGATGAAAGTGATATGTTGATAAATTCAAAGAAATGTCAGGCAGTGCGATTTGTTAATAAAAGGAATCATATTGTTTTTGAATATTCAGTAGAGGAAAATAAAGTTGTATTTGGGGACGAATGTAGGTATTTAGGCGTAACTGTGGAGGGTGGGAATTTTCACTGGGGTAAGCACATAGGGGAAATAGTAAAGAAAGCATACAAGTCACTGCATATGGTTATGCGAGTATTTAAAGGGGCTGGCAGAGAGATTAGGGAAAGGGCATACATGTCCCTAGTCCGTCCTCTGCTGGAATATGCTGGGGGAGTGTGGGATCCATACCAATTGTATTTAATAAAGGAATTGGAAGGAGTACAAAGGAAGGCCGCCAGGTATGTAATGGAGGACCACAGATCGACGAGTAGTGTAAGTAGGATGATTCAGAATTTGGGATGGGAAAGTCTGGCTAGTAGACGTTCAAAAGCAAGACTAGGGGGTATTTTCTTAGCTTACAAGGGGGAAATTGCTTGGGAAGACATTAATGTGGGATTGGGAAAGGGAGGTACTTATATGGGCAGATACAGTCATTCGTGTAAATTAAAATTAAGTCAGTGGAATAGTAACTGGGGCAAATATTCTTTCATTGGGAGGGGGGAAGTAGAATGGAACAGTTTGCCAGAGGACATTTTCAGCCCTTTGCCTTCTAATGTTGGAAAATTTAAGGAGTTGGTGAGAAAGCACCAGATCAGGAGCCAGTGACATGACATGAATGAAGAATAGTGTAAATTATCCTTATTCGTAATTTATATTTGTTTCTATTATTATTATTTTCTTATACCAATTATTCCTTGTATCTAAAATGTAATCTTTTAGTTGTATGAATAATTTATTTTGCTTAGTGTTTTTGTTGTAATTTGCCACCATGGACAGCGTCCACATCTGCAAATAAATATATGTATGTATGTATGTAATCCTGCAACGTTCGGCAGAGCGGGCGAGAATAGACTGTAGCGTGCGATACGCCTCATCGCGGAGTCAATGAGTGATTTTCAGCCGTCTCGAGTGCATTCCACGAAATCATGAGTGAGCCTACAGCTGCATGTCAAGAGGATGCCTTGCTGAGATTCCTATTGTTCTTATCGTGTTTTTGGCGGCTTCGGTGGCGTGCTGAGCTTATATGCCCAAGATCGCGGGTTTAAACCCGGCCAAAGTCGTCGGATTGTTTAAGAGCGTTAAAAATCCCTCAGTATGGCTTCCTTCGGAGGGGAAGTAAAGCAAGCGGTCCCATGTCATAGATTTATGGCATGAAAAATAACCTTTCACTAACTACACTTGTGGAAGCTAAAATGTGTAGGTTAGTTTGATAACGCTATATTAGTTCCAACGTTCACCGCCAGGTGCTGACTGCGATGGCATTTAGTAGCCAAGTCCGCAGCTAGGTGTCGTGGACGGTAGCATTTGGTAGCAAAAGTAGGAACTACTTGAGAAATCCATCGTCTGCCGTCCTTCTACCTGAATCATAGATAACACACACTAATACAGCCATCACAATTATAACCGGTTATCAGACAAATTCTACACACACCCAAAGTACACGGGGCTACATGACCGTGTTGTCACCGCCCCTAAACAAAGGAACCAACCAACCATCTGATCGTGTTGTAGATACTAAATGGAGTGGCATTGCCTCTTACAGAGATAAATGGACACTTCTTGAGGTACTGTTGCCATGGTAACGGGCTCGTCTTCCTTTCTTCAGCTTATCATAGCGAAGGTAGTTTTCTAGGAATACCCCCCCCCCCCCATGAGGCACTTATGCTAAACATGTGTAACCTAGTGATATTTCGGGGTTGTCTTCTACTTAAGAATTTGTATGTGATTTGCTCTGGTAGTTTTGACGCCAATCCATTACAAGATAGGGTAGAGATAGAAGGAGTCCAGTTGCAGTTTTCTACAAGAAATAAATGAGTGTTGCGAAGAAACTTTGTCTACTTCGCTCAGTATAAGCGTCCTTGCTATATGGGAGTGAGAGTAGATGTAACTGATGACGTGATGAGGGTAGCACTAATGCTTTCTGGGTCACATAGGTGGGAGCAATGGCAGGAGAAGAGATAAAGGCTAAGTTAGAAATGAACACGCTAGATGAAGCTGTTCGTATGGGCCGGCCGATTCAGAGGGTGGGGTCTTGTGAAGAGAATGGTGGAGGAGAGGTTATGATGTCGAAATGTTAACATTATGTGTCAGAAAACTGTATCATAATGAGGCTCATTATAACTCTATTTTTCATTGTGAAACAGTTTCTCCCGCCAATCAGAGCTCAAGAAACAGTTGTGTGACCAATTAGGAAAGGATATCTTCGCGCATGCGCTCAAAATCCAGCATGTCTATATAAATTACCGAAAGTGCACCGTCCATATGTTTGCGTAAATAAACTGCCAAGCACACAGAGCGCACGCGTCGGTCAGTCAGAGAGCTTGGAAAACAGAGATATCGTACCCAGCGCTCTCACTCCGTTCACAGCATTCTAGTGACTGAATCTCAACAGATATTTATGAATATTTGTGTTAAAACATATAATAAAGTTATAATTACCGTCGAACATAAACAGTCGTATGCAACTCGCCTATAATGGTAATTAAGGCACTCGTATGGGCTCGTTGCATAATGTACTATTAAGGGGCCTAATATCTTGGTTATCGGCCCCTAATGGTTTTGGTGATGTGAAAATGTAAATGAAATGAAACCTAACCTAAATACAAACTAGAGGAGGAAATGGGAAAACAAAAACAAGTAGTTTCGTGAAGAACTATACAGCCTATTTTCATATATCCTACTTATGTTAATTGCCACTATCAACATACACAACTTCTGTTTGATTACTGTAATAGATTCGTAGATATTAAGAACCGACTAAATATTTCGGATGGTCGCCATGTTGGATTTTATATATGTAGGTCCTAGAGTTATGTACTGTTACATGCAGATTATTGTGAACGTGTAGTATTCAAACTTCAATCGCATAATTAGGACACAAGAAAAAACAAGGAGATTTTAAAATTTTTCACAGCTGCCATCTTGAGGTTATGGAAACAATTGAAATAAATTAGATGCCAGCGGATTAACATTCGTATAAGAATTTACTGTACCAAGTTTCACTGCACTCGGATGGTTAAATTGCGAGAAACGTCCATGTGAATATTTATAATTCGCGTCACCGCCATGTTGGATTTGTGATCACCAGGTTATTTAAAGTCCTATAGGTGAACTTAAGTTCATAGCCCCTATGAACATTAAAAAATGCAGTTTGATTGCTAAAATAGATTCGTAGATATTCAATATCGTCTAAATATTTCGGATGGTCGCCATGTTGGATTGTTAAATGTATAGGCCATAGAGTCATGTACCATTAAAGGAAAATTATTGCGTAGGTTCATTATTCAAACTTGCACTTCGATCGCATGACTACATCACAAGAAATAAAAACTTAATTTTAAAATTCGCACTGCCGCCATCTTGAGGTTATGTAAACAATTGAACTAAATTAGATACCAGTGGATTACAATGTGTATAAATATTTTCTGTACCAGGTTTCAGTGAGCTTGGAACATTAAATCGCGAGAAAGGTCTATTTAAAATTTTCTAATTCGCTTGGCCGCCATGTTCGTTTTGTAGTTAACCGGTTTTTGAAAGTCTTATAGATGGACTTCCAGTAGTGCCCTTTATCTCCGTACAAAATTTTAGGGAGATACCGCTAATAGTTTCAGAGATATAGAATGCCAGTGAAATATTTCGCTCATCCGCCATCTTGTGATTATGTAAACAATTGAACGAAGTTAGATGTCGGTGCATTACAACGAATATAAGCATATACTGTACCAAGTTTCATTGCGTTTGGTTGGTCAAATCGCGAGAAACGTCTATTTAAAAGTCGCAAATTCGCTTGGCCTCCATGTTGGTTTTGTAGTTACCAGGTTTTCAAAGGTCACATACGTGAACTTATAGTAGTTCTCTCTATCACCAAAGAAAATGTCAGGGTATTATCGGCAATAGTTTCGGAGATATTGAATGCTGGTGAAATATTTCGCACAGCCGCCATGTTGGATTGGTGAGTCGTAACAAAATTTGAAGGGCACGGTCGAGGTCGCCGGGAATAGTGCTATGAACTTTCCGAGTTTTATTGAAATCGCTCCTGCCGTTTAGATTTTATTAGGGGGGGGGGGGCACACACACGAATCACACACACACACGGACAAAAGGTGATCACATAAGACTATTTTTTCAAAATTGAAAATAGGCTAATAAGAATAAGGGAAACAAAACACAGGAGGAAAGGAAATGTCCTCAACCCTCGAAGAATGAGAATTAAGGGACTTGGAAGAAAGGAGATCCAGGAAAGATAAAGAGAAGAGGGACCGCCCCAAAGGCAATAAAAACCGGACCCAGCTCAGGAAGCCCTCGGGGTTGCCAACGCCCGAACTCACCAGACGTGAGGATATAGCACCATCCAGGGTGCACCATAAGTGGTGGGGCTACACACACCCTGCCTCCTTGAGGGCCTTGAGCAGAAGGCAGGAGATACTGTGAGCCCCTGAGGGTGTAGCACCATCCAGGGTGCACCATCAGTGGTGGGGCTACACACACCCTGCCTCCTTGAGGGCCTTGAGCAGAAGGCAGGAGATACTGTGAGCCCCTGAGAGTGTAGCACCATCCAGGGTGCACCATCAGTGGTGGGGCTACACACACCCTGCCTCCTTGAGGGCCTTGAGCAGAAGGCAGGAGATACTGTGAGCCCCTGAGGGTGTAGCACCATCCAGGGTGCACCATCAGTGGTGGGGCTACACACACCCTGCCTCCTTGAGGGCCTTGAGCAGAAGGCAGGAGATACTGTGAACCCCTGAGAGTGTAGCACCATCCAGGGTGCACCATAAGTGGTGGGGCTACACACACCCTGCCTCCTTGAGGGCCTTGAGCAGAAGGCAGGAGATACTGTGAGCCCCTGAGGGTGTAGCACCATCCAGGGTGCACCATCAGTGGTGGGGCTACACACACCCTGCCTCCTTGAGGGCCTTGAGCAGAAGGCAGGAGATACTGTGAGCCCCTGAGGGTGTAGCACCATCCAGGGTGCACCATCAGTGGTGGGGCTACACACACCCTGCCTCCTTGAGGGCCTTGAGCAGAAGGCAGGAGATACTGTGAGCCCCTGAGGGTGTAGCACCATCCAGGGTGCACCATCAGTGGTGGGGCTACACACACCCTGCCTCCTTGAGGGCCTTGAGCAGAAGGCAGGAGATACTGTGAGCCCCTGAGAGTGTAGCACCATCCAGGGTGCACCATAAGTGGTGGGGCTACACACACCCTGCCTCCTTGAGGGCCTTGAGCAGAAGGCAGGAGATACTGTGAGCCCCTGAGGGTGTAGCACCATCCAGGGTGCACCATCAGTGGTGGGGCTACACACACCCTGCCTCCTTGAGGGCCTTGAGCAGAAGGCAGGAGATACTGTGAGCCCCTGAGAGTGTAGCACCATCCAGGGTGCACCATAAGTGGTGGGGCTACACACACCCTGCCTCCTTGAGGGCCTTGAGCAGAAGGCAGGAGATACTGTGAGCCCCTGAGGGTGTAGCACCATCCAGGGTGCACCATCAGTGGTGGGGCTACACACACCCTGCCTCCTTGAGGGCCTTGAGCAGAAGGCAGGAGATACTGTGAGCCCCTGAGGGTGTAGCACCATCCAGGGTGCGCCATCAGTGGTGGGGCTACACACACCCTGCCTCCTTGAGGGCCTTGAGCAGAAGGCAGGAGATACTGTGAGCCCCTGAGAGTGTAGCACCATCCAGGGTGCACCATCAGTGGTGGGGCTACACACACCCTGCCTCCTTGAGGGCCTTGAGCAGAAGGCAGGAGATACTGTGAGCCCCTGAGGGTGTAGCACCATCCAGGGTGCACCATCAGTGGTGGGGCTACACACACCCTGCCTCCTTGAGGGCCTTGAGCAGAAGGCAGGAGATACTGTGAGCCCCTGAGAGTGTAGCACCATCCAGGGTGCACCATAAGTGGTGGGGCTACACACACCCTGCCTCCTTGAGGGCCTTGAGCAGAAGGCAGGAGATACTGTGAGCCCCTGAGGGTGTAGCACCATCCAGGGTGCACCATCAGTGGTGGGGCTACACACACCCTGCCTCCTTGAGGGCCTTGAGCAGAAGGCAGGAGATACTGTGAGCCCCTGAGGGTGTAGCACCATCCAGGGTGCACCATCAGTGGTGGGGCTACACACACCCTGCCTCCTTGAGGGCCTTGAGCAGAAGGCAGGAGATACTGTGAGCCCCTGAGGGTGTAGCACCATCCAGGGTGCGCCATCAGTGGTGGGGCTACACACACCCTGCCTCCTTGAGGGCCTTGAGCAGAAGGCAGGAGATACTGTGAGCCCCTGAGAGTGTAGCACCATCCAGGGTGCACCATCAGTGGTGGGGCTACACACACCCTGCCTCCTTGAGGGCCTTGAGCAGAAGGCAGGAGATACTGTGAGCCCCTGAGAGTTTAGCACCATCCAGGGTGCACCATCAGTGGTGGGGCTACACACACCCTGCCTCCTTGAGGGCCTTGAGCAGAAGGCAGGAGATACTGTGAGCCCCTGAGGGTGTAGCACCATCCAGGGTGCACCATCAGTGGTGGGGCTACACACACCCTGCCTCCTTGAGGGCCTTGAGCAGAAGGCAGGAGATACTGTGAGCCCCTGAGGGTGTAGCACCATCCAGGGTGCACCATCAGTGGTGGGGCTACACACACCCTGCCTCCTTGAGGGCCATGAGCAGAAGGCAGGAGATACTGTGAGCCCCTGAGAGTGTAGCACCATCCAGGGTGCACCATCAATGGTGGGGCTACACACACCCTGCCTCCTTGAGGGCCTTGAGCAGAAGGCAGGAGATACTGTGAGCCCCTGAGAGTGTAGCACCATCCAGGGTGCACCATCAGTGGTGGGGCTACACACACCCTGCCTCCTTGAGGGCCTTGAGCAGAAGGCAGGAGATACTGTGAGCCCCTGAGGGTGTAGCACCATCCAGGGTGCACCATCAGTGGTGGGGCTACACACACCCTGCCTCCTTGAGGGCCTTGAGCAGAAGGCAGGAGATACTGTGAGCCCCTGAGGGTGTAGCACCATCCAGGGTACGCCATCAGTGGTGGGGCTACACACACCCTGCCTCCTTGAGGGCCTTGAGCAGAAGGCAGGAGATACTGTGAGCCCCTGAGAGTGTAGCACCATCCAGGGTGCACCATCAGTGGTGGGGCTACACACACCCTGCCTCCTTGAGGGCCTTGAGCAGAAGGCAGGAGATACTGTGAGCCCCTGAGAGTTTAGCACCATCCAGGGTGCACCATCAGTGGTGGGGCTACACACACCCTGCCTCCTTGAGGGCCTTGAGCAGAAGGCAGGAGATACTGTGAGCCCCTGAGGGTGTAGCACCATCCAGGGTGCACCATCAGTGGTGGGGCTACACACACCCTGCCTCCTTGAGGGCCTTGAGCAGAAGGCAGGAGATACTGTGAGCCCCTGAGGGTGTAGCACCATCCAGGGTGCACCATCAGTGGTGGGGCTACACACACCCTGCCTCCTTGAGGGCCTTGAGCAGAAGGCAGGAGATACTGTGAGCCCCTGAGAGTGTAGCACCATCCAGGGTGCACCATCAGTGGTGGGGCTACACACACCCTGCCTCCTTGAGGGCCTTGAGCAGAAGGCAGGAGATACTGTGAGCCCCTGAGAGTGTAGCACCATCCAGGGTGCACCATCAGTGGTGGGGCTACACACACCCTGCCTCCTTGAGGGCCTTGAGCAGAAGGCAGGAGATACTGTGAGCCCCTGAGAGTGTAGCACCATCCAGGGTGCACCATCAGTGGTGGGGCTACACACACCCTGCCTCCTTGAGGGCCTTGAGCAGAAGGCAGGAGATACTGTGGGCCCCTGAGAGTGTAGCACCATCCAGGGTGCACCATCAGTGGTGGGGCTACACACACCCTGCCTCCTTGAGGGCCTTGAGCAGAAGGCAGGAGATACAATCAAAAGAAAACAAGAGGTCTGACCCCACGAAGAATGAGGGAACGGGAAAGATGAGACAAGGGCCAATTAAGGCGGGAAAGTGAAAGACTCCCTAGGCCTCGGATACCCAAATACTGTCTGGGTCGGTAATGGACAAGAGTTGACCAAGTGAGGTCGAGAGGAAAGATAACAGAGAGGAGCCCGGCACAAGTAAGTGGAAGCAAAACCGGACTCAGCTGGGGTCCCGGAAAAGAGATTACTTAAGAGGTTAATGAGTTCGACTCTGGAGGGTAAGAGAGGTGGAGGCGGTGTTTAGATACAGTGTTTAACGATCGCAAGGTAATTGGTGTAGACACAGTGCTAACTGATGATAGGGGATCAGAGGCTTGCAGACTGGACTGGACGCTGAAAGGCAAAACAGTCTCAAATCAAAATAAATGAATCGGGTTTTGCATGAAAGAGTAACAGGAGGGAGCGTGATGGCGCAGTGGTCAAGCTGCTTGCCTCGCGGACCGGGTTCGATTCGAGAAGTTCAAGTGAAATGTCACGTCCTGTGTTTCAGAATTCACGATAAAAGGAGGACCCTTGGCGCATGATCGCGGTATTAACGGTCACGCGTCCTTCATCCTTCAAAGAGTAACAGAAGGACATGCACCACTGTGTTAGTAGGGGCTCGAGAAATGTTAGCTAGGAGTGGCTAAACTGGCTGACTCGAAAATGTTGTCGGAAATATAGCCGTAAATCTACATATAGCCGAAAAGTTGTAAATACTTCCACGCAAACAAATTAAGGCAACCTCCATCCACAAAGTATTTTAGGCGGGATTGGCAGGGGTTGAAAAAAATTGGAAGGCACATTATGTGTTCAAAAATACCAACATGACTGCAAATTATTGATGTTGATGATGATAATTGTTGTTTAAAGGGGCCTAACATCAATGTTATCGGCCCTGCAAATTATTGAATTATGTCCTTGCTTAAGTAGGCGTAGAGGGTGATGCTTCCTACACATCTCATCTGATACTGTACCTTTATCTAGCTTAGTTCCTTCGGCTTTGTTATCGACCAATAATACTTAAACCTTTGATATGTCAAGTCAAAGAAGAAAAATATGAGTATATTGATATCACACCTTGAAATGCTATGCTAAGATTGTTTCTAGCCGTCAATACTTAGACAGAAGAGCAATAAATTGAATCAGTCATTTGTAAACACATTTTGTCCACGTTTTGAAGAAAATAAGTGTTTTATCAAGGACCGCATGAAAAGCACACCAATCCATATTCTGCATGCACTACACCACCATTACCCTTGAAAACAACACGAGTGGTTTGCTAGTTTAAATTAGATTTTTATTTATCCATTTGATCAATTACATGTATACAATACAATTTTGATATAGGACACGTCAGAAATTACATCTATAAAATAAAAGAACTTACAGGTGAATGCACTAACACTCAAGATGGCTGACAATGATAGTAAGCAGTGTTATGGAAAGCTGTGCATGAGTTTAAAACAGGGAAAGCTGTTTCATTGTACTTCTTGTCCTTCTTTCGGTCACAACAGGAGCCACCCAGTTATACGACCATTTTTGACCGCAGTAAAATACAGTACTTCCTATCTGCCGTGTGGAGAAGAGATGAATGTGGCGTACCGACAAGATCCATACACCTCACAAGCAAACCGAATGGTGAGTTATTAAATCTAGTATTTTGAGAAACTTTAAAATAAAATAAGTCAGTTTCATCACACACTTTTCATGGAGGAAATTGGAAAAAAAATCAAAGTAGGAGTAAGGATTCAAGGAGAAATAATTCCAACTCTGAGATTTGCTGATGACATCGTCATCATAGCCGACACACCAGAGGATTTGAATGAGTTCCTAAAAGGTATGGACTCCGTCTTGAGGAAAGAATTCATGATGAAATTTATGAATGTAAAACAAAAATATTCGAATGCAGTCGAAATAAATCAGAAACCTCTATGGATGTCGAATTGGCAGGTGCAAAGCTAAAGGAAGTAGGAGACTTCTGTTACTTAGGAAGCAAAGAGGATATCAAAAGTAGGTTAGCACAGGCAAGGAAGGCATTTCTACAGAAAATGAAACTGTTGACATCGAATATAGATTTAGGTATTAGGAAGTCACTTTTGAAAGCCTTTGTCTGGAGCGTGGCGCTTTCTGGAAGTGAAACTTGGACTGTTGAAGCAGCAGAAAAGAGGAGAATTGAAGCGTTTGAAATGTGGTGTTACAGGAGAATGATGAAGATCAGATGGGTAGATAGGGTTACGAATGGAGAGGTATTAAGACGAGTGGGAGAGGAGAGATGTTTATGGTGACTGCTAATGAAGAGAAGAGATAGGTTGGTAGGACACATACTAAGACACCCAGGAATAGCAAGCTTATTTATGGAAGGAAGGGTCGAGGACAAGAACTGTAGGGGTAGACCAAGAGTATGTTAAACAGTTTGCCTCGGATGTAGGGTGTGGTAGCTATGTAGAGATGAAACGATTAGCTCAGGACAGGGACGCATGGAGAGCCGCATCAAATCAGTAGAAAGACTCAAGACTCAAATAACAACAACAACAATCAGATTAAACTTCGACAAGTGGTGGTACAAGTCCAAGATGCCTGAAGATCAGAAGATGGCATTTGCTATATTGGTCGTTACTCAGTGTTAACACACCAGACAATCCTAGCCTACCTTTGTGACGTAGATAGAGATCACCATAAACCAACCCCCTCCCATAGAAAAGCTAACAGATCACTTCGAAATGCAAAACATGACATGAAACTATGTGAGACAATGGTATTTTCATCAACATCATTTGTAAAAAGAACACAAGTCCAACATTGACATTCAGGAATTTAACTGTAGTTGCAAATACAATCATATCGTAGCTGAGCCTACAAAGTCCGCTATGTGACAATATAATTCTGTCCCATAACGCTAGTGACGCCAACCGAACAATTCACTTGAGGTTGTGGAGCTTTAATACCACATATGGCTGGAGAGTGGTGGAGAAGAACACCATCACATACGGGAGGCGCAACGAGACATGTCAAATATTGCTTTATCTAGTTTTCTCGAAAGCAATATTTCGTGACATTTTGCTTTGTAAATTCTGTTGGTCAGTTAATATTAATACAATCTATTCGGAATAAATACCCATTATTATTATTATTATTTCGTCTCATATGTTCACCATATTATTATTATTATTATTATTATTATTATTATTATTATAAATTTATTTATTTATTTAATCGATTGTTCCCCTTTAGGAGAGCGATTGAACTTGAATGCATGATTCATTCATCTTCTGGCGTTTTCCCACTTCTCTTCCCAAAATCTCTTCATCCTCTCAGAATGCTCCTTCTTCCGCTCAGCTGTCCATTTTCTTCCAGGCTGTCGTGATGGTCTCTGCTCAAACTTAACATTTCTGATTTTATTCCGGCACTCGGTGTGGTCCTAGATATTTTGTATGTTGACCTGTTGTAGGTCCCTCTGTCAGCCACTGCGTGCCACACTTACTCTGTGTTATAACCTTGAGCAATTTCTTCACCGTTCTCAAGTTTCCCATCCTGTAAATCAACCCCTGGCACTATACAGCCCATGAAGGGCCTAGGCCGACCAAGCGACCGGTGCCCAGCCATTTGACCTGCAGATATTGGGGTGATGCGTGATCAGCGCATCGGGTCCCCTCGGCCGTTAATCTTGGTTTTCGTGATCTGGGCGCTGCCTCACTGTCAGACAGATACTCAATTGTCCTCACGAGGCTCAGTGCACCCCGTTCCAAAACTCACGTCAGTTTCAAAATCCCTGACGGAGCCGGGAATCGAACCCGGGGCCTCCGGCTGAGAGGCAGGCGCGCTACCCGAATACCACGGGGCCGGCTCCATCCTGTAAATGTGTGTATAAAACTCTGCTCGGCGTTTTCTGATTACATCCGTTATCGTGTGGATCTTTTGGTCGAGTTCGTGTTGAGGTCTCTTCATCCAAATACCTTTATTATTAACTGCCCCGTAAATATTTCTGAGAAATTTTCTTTCCTGTTTTTCTATATCCAAAATTTTGGAATGTCCGTCGATCACCATTGTTTCAAGCGGCTTCGGTGACATAGTTGGTAGCATGCTGAACTGCTGTGCCCAAGATAGTGGGTTCAAACCCGGCCGAAGTCATCGGATTTTTTAAGAGCGTTAAAAATCCTTCAGTATGCCTTCTTTCGGAGGGGAAGTTAAGCCGGCGGTCCCATGTCATAGATTTATGGCATGTAAAGGATCCTTCCACATACTAAACTTGTGTGAAGCTAAATTGTTAGGTTAGATTTCGTCGGAACGCTTCATCAAAGTTCCAACGTTCACCACTAGGTATCATTGATATCTGGAAGCGAAAGTTGGAACTATTTGAAATTGAACGGATCTCGTAACTCACCCTAAGGGTGTCCGCTGGAAACAGCTACAGACTCAGGCGAGCCGAACATGTCCTCAGACACTCCCGGCACTAAAAGCCATACGATAAATAAATAAATAAATAAATAAATAAATAAAACCATTCTTTCGGCTGCATAAGTTGCTTCCGGAAGAATCACCGTTGTATAGTGCCATTATTCTTCATTATTTGTTTCACCCAACTTTGGGGTGCATGAAATCAATCAGTTTTTATTGTTTTGAGCGTTTCTTTTGGCCCAGTATTGCCTCATCCTTTGAGATCTTGCTTCCCTTTCTCCGGCAGAGACGTGGATCGTGCGCTTTTGTTTGAGTTTCATTTGGAACCGTGACGGTTTTGGCTGTTTTGTCCATGAGCATGGAGTCTGTAATTTGGAGTTCCACGAGGTCTTTCTCGGTTTCCTTAAATCAAAGAGGTTTTGTTCTTTTTTATTACGGAAGTGGTCGAAGAACTTTTTGGTTAGTCTATTTGAATTCATCCGGAGGATGTGCCCACAAAATCAATTCTCCGTTTCCTTATTGTGTCGGAGAGTTTTTCAGTGTTTTTGGTAAAGAGTTTCGTTCCTGACATGGATTAATTTGTTGTTATGAAATTTGGGGCCTAAGATTTTGCGTATTATCTTTCTTTCCTTGACCTCCAGTCTTTCAAGCGGTCCCTGGGTGGTGAGAGACAATGTTTCGGCTGCATATACTGTAAGGCTTCTGGTTTAATTACCGTGTTATAATGTTTTATCTTGGTATTCCAGGAGAGACTTCTTCTTATAAGTGTCCTTCGTAAATTGGAAGGCCAATTCAACTTTATTTATCCTAGATTCCATTGCCTTTTTCTCTAGCGCATTCCAGCCGATCCATTCCCCAAGATATTTAAATTCGTTCACGATGTCTATGTATTGTTTGCCCACTTGAAGCTTTTTTGGTGGTTTTTTTATGTTCGACATTATTTTGGTCTTTTCAACTGAGATTTTGAGACCCATTTTTAACGCTTGCCTCTGGAGTTCGAGGATCTGTTCCTTGGCTTCTTCCCATGTCTCAGCTAATAAGGCCATGTCATCAGCAAAAGCTAAACAATTGACCTTAATGCCTTTCTTTTTAGTTCCTATTCTTATTCCACTGTGGGTCTTCACATTCCACTCTCTGACTACTTTTTCGGGGGCACAGTTAAATAGCAGTGGAGAAAGTCATCTCCTTGCTGTACACCTGTTTTAATCTCAAAAGGGGTGGAGAGTTCCCCCATGAATTTAACTTTGGAGAATGTATTAGTTAGTGTTTCTCTGATTAGGTTTGTAGTTTTGTTATCGTGGTCTAGTTCTTTCAGGACCGAGAATAACAATTCCCTATCTATAGAGTCGTATGCCTTTTGGAAGTCAATGAAAGTGATAACATACGATTTAGCCCGTGATTTTTGGTAGTTCATGAATGTTTGAGGTTGATAATTTGTTCCGGACAGGGTCTCCCTTTCCTGAAACCCGCCTGGTATTCCCCAATGTGATGGTCTAGTTGAGGTTCTGCCCAGTGTAGTAGGACTGTGGAGAATATCTTGTAAGTTACATCAAGGAGAGATATCCCTCTGTAGTTGTTAGGGTCTGTTTTGGATCCTTTCTTATGAAGTGGATGTATAAGGGCTGTTTTCCAGTCATCTGGGATTCTTTCATGTATCCAAATTTCTTCAAAGATATTTCTGAGAGACTGTATAGCATTTTCATTAACATTCTTCCAAAGTTCAGCTGTGATTTGATTTTCTCCCGAAGCCTTATAATTCTTAAGATTCGATATTATTGAATGGAGTTCTTCAATGGTTGGAGGTTCTGAGTCAGGATTGGTTTATGGGGATATATGAAAGTCCATCTTTTCTATGGAGATAAGGAGATTTTCGAAATATTCTGCTAATACTTTGCAGTTGTCTTTGTTGTTATGAGCAACATTTCCTTCTTTATCCTGGAGTTGTAGAGTTGGGGGACTGTACTTAGTCAATTTCTTCTTAAAATTCCCATAAAAGTTTCGTACATTGTTTCTGCGAAAGTCTTCATTAATTTGCATAAGTATATGATCATCTCGAGTTTTTTTTTATTATCTTAAGATTTTAGTCACTAATTTTTTAACATTTGAGAAATTGTGTCTGTTATGGTCGTTTTTCTGTAATTGCCACTGGTGCCATGCTTTCCTTCTTAGTTCAATGAGACTATCACACTCTTCCGTCCACCACGCATGTTTTTATTTTATTTTAGTTAGTGGAGCAAGTTGTTCTGCTTTAATTATTTGACTTTCTTTTATTTGATCCCAGCCTTGATTTTGTAAATCTGCAGTGGCGATTGAAAACTGTTTTGAGTTATTATTATTATTATTATTATTATTATTATTAATGTCGTGTTTGTTGACTTTCAGAAAGCGTATGACTCCATCGACCGGGAGTCACTAATGAATATTTTGGAAGAGTTTGGAGTGGATGATACATCAAGAAATTTGATCAAACAAACTCTAAGCAACACCGTGTCGAAAGTCAAATTTATGGGAGAGATAGCAGAACGGGCGTCAGACAGGGTCACGGACTATCCCCGCTCCTCTTCAACTGTGTTTTGGAAAAAGTCATTCGAAAATGGAGGAAGTTGTTAGACCAAGAAGAAACAAAAAGAAGATTGGTTCAGTCTTGGTCCTAAGCACAAAGGGATATAGCCTACGTTGACACTCTGGCCTTTGAGGATGACCTGGCCATTTTTAGCCTACTTTACACATTTTGCAAAAATGAGGAAAAATAGACTTACGACGATCCGGGTAAATGTGTGTCTGTCTTATCAACCCCTAAACAGCTGCAGCAATCGAAACCAAATTTGGTATGAGTAAAGATCTATACCTGAATATCTCAAGGCCATATTTGAAAATGATGTCATTGCTACCAACTGATGAAAAACCGCAATTGAAATTTGATCTCCATGTTCGATATCTTGGAAGGTATGCTTGGGAGATATTCCAAAATTAGCACACATATAGATAATAATATTTCAGTTTAATTTCCCGGAGGCCATACATGACAGTGTTGCCAAAAAGATTATAAGCCTGCTGATAGCTCCAATTTTTAAATGCATATAATGTCTGCACTATCAATTGTATTTCAACCAAATTTCGTATGTACTATGTGTACATAAACAGATATGACTGAGCGTATTCTTAAGAGCCACCAGGGCTGCCAACTGTTAATAAATGCTCTCTCTATTTTATTTATTTATCCAAATACCAATATATCAGAAAGTATGCAAGCCAACAGCTTTGAACTATGCACACGTATAGTACCTGGCATTCTAGATTAATTTGGAGTTAACTAATATACGTCAGTGCTATCAACATGATTCTAAGCCTGATGATAGGACCAATTTTTTAATACATGTAACTCCTATACTATCAACCAACTGTTAATAAATGCTGTCTCTATTTTTTAGCCTGTTTTCATTTTATGAAAAAATAGGCTTATAAGATCACCTTTTGTCCGTGTGTCTGTCTGTGTGTGCGTGTGTGTGTGATGGTGTGTGTGTGTGTGTGTGTGTGTGTGTGTCCTAATAAATTCTAAACGGCTGGAGCGATTTCAATGAAACTCGGCTAGATCATAGCACCATTCTGGCCGACCCCGACCGTGCCCTTCAAATTTTATTGTGTCTCACCAATCCAACATGGCAGTTGTGCGAAATATTGGTAACTACAAAACCAACATGGCGGCCAAGCGAAGCTGAGACTTTTAAATAGACTTTTCTCGCGATTTAACCATCCAAACGTAATGAAACATGGTACAGCAAATGTCCATACACATTGTAATGCTCTGGCGTTTTATTTAGTTCAATTGTTTACATAACCTCAAAATGGCGGCTGTGCGAAGTAATTCACTGGCATTCAATATCTCTGAAACTATTTATGATAACACACTGAAATTTTGTACGGTGATAAAGGTCACTGCTATAAGTTTATCTATGTATCCTTCAAAAACTTGTAAAGTACAAAACCGACATAGCGGCCAAGCGAATTTGAAATATTTTAATAGACTTTTCCCGAGATTTAACTCTCTAGCGCAGTGAAATGTGGTACAGTAATGCACTGGCATCTAATTTAGTTCAATTGTTTACATAACGTCAAGATGGCGGCTGTGCGAAATTTTAAAATTAAGTTTTTATATCTTGTGTCGTAATCATGCGATCGAAGTGAAAGTTTGAATAATGAAGCTACGCAATAATTTTCCTTTAATGGTACATATCTCTATGGCCTATACATATAACAATCCAAAATGTCGAGCATCCGAAATATTTTGACGGTTCTCAATATCTACGAATCTTTTACAGCAATCAAACTGAAATTTTTATGTTCATAGAGGCTATGAACATAAGTTCACCTATATGACTTTCAGTAACCTGGTGAGCACAAATCCAACATGGCGGCGACGCGAAGTATAAATATTTAAATGGACGTTTCTCGCGATTTAACCATCCGAGTGCAGTGAAACTTTGCACGTTAAATGCTTATATAAATGTTAATCCACTGGCATCTAATTTATTTCAATTGTTTTCATAACCACAAGATGGCAGCTGTGCGAAATTTTAAAATCTTGTTTTTACTTCTTGTGTCCTAATCATGCGATTGAAGTCTGAATACCATACGTACACAATAATCTTCAGGTAATAGTACATAAATAAAAATCCAACCTGGCGACCATCTGAAATATTTAGACGGTTCTCAATATCTACGATTCTATCACAACAATCAAACTGAAATTTTGTATGTTGATAGAGGCAATTAACATGGGTAGGATATATGAAAATAGGCTGTATAGTTCTTCACGGAACTACTTGTTTACCCTAATATCAATATATCAGAAAGTATGCAAGTCAACAGGTCTAAACGTAGCACAGGTATAGTACCTGACATTCTAGATTAATTTGGAGTAACTATGTATACGTCAGTGCTGCCAACATGATTCTAAGCTTGCTGATAGGTCCAATTATAAAATACATGTAACTTCTATATTAACAAATGGGTTTCATCCAAAATTGGCATAACAAGAGATCATAATATTTCAGATTATTTCTGACCAACACATGCATGACATTGTTGCCAACATGATTTTACGCGTGCTGATAGATCCAATGTTTAACTGCATGTAACGTCCATGCTATCCATTGGACTTCAACCAAATTTAGTATTCCGTATCTTAAGAGATGGAACTAAGAATATATTCAGTCACCAGGGCTGCCAACTGTAGTGCTCTCTTAGGCTACATTATGCCAGGTATATTACGAACAAATTAGAAATTTCGATATTACGAACTTATGTTCGTCATTATTCTAGATAGGCCCATTTAGATTAATTATTGGCATGAATCTTAATTGTTAAGAAAAGTAGGTGCTAACGACATAGTTTCAGCAGTCAACAAGATCAATAGGTTGTAAGAAATTGCTGATAAGGTAGAACTCCAGATTTCTATTCAGAAGACAAAATATATGACAAACATCTGAAATAGACCTGAACGGATGATCACTAATCTTGGAAAAATCGGTCGAGTCACAAATGTCTGATATCTCGGTGAAGTCACCCAACAGAATGGATTAGAAGAGGAAGCAATTAATGTCAGGAATAGGAAGTTAGACCAGGCATACCAAATGACAAAGAATATCTATAACTAAAAGTCTATTATAGGGACCAAGTTCCGACACTATACAACAGTTGTAAAACTTGAGGGATTATATGCGTCCCAAACTTTGACCATGAATAGTAAACGTCAAGGTGACCAATTTGAAGAAAGAGAGCGCAGGATATTAAGAAAAATCCTAGGTAATAGATGGGTTGATGGACAGAGGCGAATGAGAGCAAATGAGGACTTGTACAACAACATAGACCCTATCACAGCATCAATTAAGAAGAGGCGGCTGCTATTTTACAGTCACCTCTTGAGGGTGACTCATGATCGATTAACGAAAAGAATATGGAAATTAATTAATTCTAATGTAACAAGGCCGAGATGGTTCGAGGAATGCGAAAAAGAACTCAGTCAAATTGGTATTCCAGACCGAGAAATTTCTGACAGGAACACATTTAGAAGATAGGTGAAGAACTACCAAGGTTTAAAAATGGTATCAACTTCCGGAAGATGGCAAGGATCTTTGTCCGAAGAACATAAACAGGCACTCGTCACTGGGGTCAGAAGATACTGGCAGGAAGTCATAGCCGGAACAAGAACAAGACCTAGACACTAAAGTGAAGTTGGTTGTTATCACGCAGTCCATAGAGGCTCAACTCGATTAAATATTAATGTTTCATGCGGTCCAGTGTATAATCCAACAAGGAAACAGTGAAGAAACGGCCTCAAGTTCACTCTGTCCTGAAATTCGCTAACGTGTTCAGCAAATGCATCGATCCGACAACGGTTCGGCCTATCTCTAAACCTAGACGTAGTAATTACATTAAAATCTCCCAAGCTTGCAAGCCCTTCCATCTGTTTCCTTTTTGCACTAGTTGTTAAAGATTTTGCCGCCCTGTCGGTGAACTTTCACTGGTATCCTGTACATAATGTGCGGGGCTAGGCGAGGCCAGGTCACCAGAATCCTGTCTGAAGCCGCCAGTTCCACTGACCCACAAGCCTGGAACGAGGTCATCCCCCAGTGAAACTTAGAAAGTGCTGTGTGTGTAGAGTATGCAAGCAAGCACTTGACACAACCTGGTGTGCACCTGTCCTCAACACACATCTAGCTACCCGGTCCTCGAGTTTATATGTGTTCAAATGAGGTTTCACCAAGACACCCTCGATGTTCAGGAAGAGAAGTCCTCCTCAAAGAGTAAGGAGCGTCACACCTTTGTTCACCCTAACAATACCACCAGACGGTTCTTCAACACATCAGTGATAAATAAAACTAACAATAAAAGGCCAGTCTTCAAACAATATGCTGCCACTTTCACCAACTATGGGACGGCTTCGTGGCACTAGATTTAGCACCCCAGCATCTGAAAAACAAAAGCATTATTATTATTATTATTATTATTATTATTATTATTATTATTATTATTATTATTATTATTATTATTATTTATTCATTCATTTATTTATTTATTTATTTATTTATTTATTTATTTATTTATTTATTTATTTATTTGAAGCGAATTCTCCCAATACATACAAGACGTTAAGCAATTGACTCAATCAACTTTTCTTTTGGTTCCTCTTGTTGTTCCAATAGACTTTCAATCTTTCCGAGAAGGTTTGTTTGCGTTGTTCCGACCACTTTGGTCTGTACTGTTTTTGTTGTGGTTGCTCTGATATAACTTCCCATTTTTTAACTTTGTGCCTGAAGGTATCCCTTTCCAAAATGTCAGGTGAACTTATGTTTGCGTTTTTGAGGTCCTTTCGAAGTTCCTCTAACCAAGGTGTTGAGTTCCTGAGTGTGGTCAAATAATCTATTATCCTTTTCGTCAATCGATTTTCTGGTAGTCTAGTGAGATGTCCAAAGAATTTCATTCGTCTTTTCTTAATGACAGTTTCGATGTTTGAATACTTTTGTGTTGTTTTTATTGATTGTAGTCTGTAACCATCTTGCGTATATCTTGCTCCTAAAATTTTCCTAGCGACCCTCCTCTCTTCCTTTTTGATATCTTCTATTGTTGTTGTTTGAGTCTTCAGTCTTTTGACTGGTTTGATGCAGCTCTCCATGCCTCCCTGTCCTGAGCTAATCGTTTCATCTCTACATAACTACCACACCCTACATCTGAGGCAATCTGTTTAACATATTCTAACCTTGGTCTACCCCTACAGTTCTTGTCCTCGACCCTTCCTTCCATAACTAAGCTTGCTATTCCTGGTTGTCTTAGTATGTGTCCTACTAACCTATCTCTTCTCTTCATTAGCAGTCGCCAGAAACATCTGTCCTCTCCCACTCGTCTTAATACCTCTATGTTTGTAACCCTATCTACCCATATGATCTTCATCATTCTCCTGTAACACCACAATTCAAATGCTTCTATTCTCCTCTTTTCTGCTGCACCAATAGTCCAAGTTTCACTTCCATAGAGTGCGACGCTCCAGAAAAAGGCTTTCAAAAATGACTTCCTAATACCTAAATCTATATTCGATGTCAGCAGATTCCTTTTTTGTAGAAAAGCTTTCTTTGCCTGAGCCAACCTACTTTTTATATCCTCTTTGCTTCGTCCATCACTGGTTATTCTACTTCCTAAGTAACAGAAGTCTTCTACTTCCTTCAGCTTTTCACCAGTCAATTTGAACTCCATAGAGGTTTCTGATTTATTTCGGCTGCATTCCAGTATTTTTGTTTTACATTTATTAATTTTCGTCATGAATTCTTTCTGTAAGACGGAGTCCATACCATTCAAAAACTCATTCAAATCCTCAGGCTTGTCGGCCAAGATGACGATGTCATCAGCAAATCTCAGAGTTGAAATTATTTCTCCTTGAATCTTCACTCCCACTTTATATTTTTCTCTAATTTCCTTCATTGCTTGTTCAATGTAAAGATTGAAAAGTATGGGTGATAAGTTGCAGCCTTGCCTTACACCTTTCTGAATACCAGCTTCTCTCTCATGTCCTTCAACTCGAATGACTGCTGTCTAGTTTCTGTATAGATTGTATATCACCCTCCTATCCCTGTACTTTAGTCCAATCGATTTCAAAATGTCAAACAATTTAGTCCAATCAACGTTATCAAAAGCCCTTTCTAACTCTACAAAAGCCATGAACGTTCTCTTATCTTTCCTTATTCTACCTTCCAAAATCAGCCTAAGACTTAGTACAGCTTCCCTTGTTCCTACATTTCTCCTGAAACCAAACTGGTCTTCACCCAACTCCGTTTCTATCTGGCTTTCAATCCTCTTGTAAATTATCCTAGACAGGATCTTTGAAGCATGAGTAATCAAGCTGATTGTACGGTAATCTTCACATCTGTCAGCTCCCACTTTCTTTGGTATAGGGATGATTACATTCTTCTTGAAATCAGGGGGTACCTCACCTGTCTCATAAATCCTACACACCAAGTGAAATATTATTATTATTATTATTATTATTATTATTATTATTATTATTATTATTATTATTATTATTATCTAATACGCTAAGGTGTATGTTTCACAAAACTCAAGCGCCTAAACCAGAGGGAGTTAGAAGGTGTGGTTTGTACCACAATCTTCCAAATCGTCTCAATAATAGTCTACAGGAAAAATCTTGCATTTCTTGAAAAGTCAACGGAAATATATTTAATTGTTTATAAAGTGCTTTTAAACATTTTTTTTCTCGCGTAGCCTCCTGAGAGGCCGAGTGCAGGTCTTTCTAGTCGACGCCCGTGGGCGACCTGCGCGTCGGGATGAGAGATGGAATGGATGAAGATGAATGAAACTGGGCAAGGATGTGGAAGGAAGCGGCCGTGGCCTGTCAGAAGGTACTGTCCCAGCATTTGCCTGGTGTTGAAAATGGGAAACCACGGAAAACCATTTCAAGGACAGCCGACGGTGGGGCTCGAACCCACGCGTCTACCGAGTCAGCAGAGAGCTTGGCCCCTTGACCTAACGCAGCGCTTTAGCCCGCGTAGCCACTACTGTCGGTTTTAAACAAATAAACAAGACGATAGCCCCTGTGAGAACTCTATCGCTTATGGTGCGCATAACACTAGGGCGAGGCGGGTAGTCTGTACACATGGGGCGCGCACAATGCGAGAGTTCTCGTACGGGTCCGCTAGTTATTATTATTATTATTATTACCCTGGGATTTGCTGATGACATCGTCATCTTGGCCGACACACCTGAGGATTTAATGATTTTTAAATGGTATGGACTCCGTCATGAGGAAAGGGAAGGAAGTTTTACGTAGTTTTACGTGACTGTTAATCATGCGATCATGAGCCTCGGGACCTCCTTTTTAAGTGGAATCCGAACCACAGGACATAGCATTTCACTTCGAAAATCTCACATGCATTGACCGGGAATTGAACCCGGTCCACGTTGGTGAGAGGCCAACAGTATGACTGCTGCGCCACCACGCTTCCCCGTCTCGAGGAAAGAATTAATGATGAAAGTCAATAAATGTAAAACAAAAATATTGGAATGCAGCGGGAAAAAATCAGAAACCTCTATAGACATCAAATTGGCAGGTGAAACGCTAAAGGAAGTAGGAGACTTCTGTTACTTAGGAAGCAAAATAACCAGTGATGGACGAAGCAAAGAGGATATAAAAAGTAGGTTTGCACGGGCAAGGAAAGCATTTCTACTGAAAATGGATCTGTTGATATCAAATAGATTAGGTAGTAGGAAGTCATTTTTGAAAGCCTTTGTCTGGAGCGTGGCGCTCTATGGAAGTGAAACTTGGACTATTGGAGCAGCAGAAAAGAGGAGAATTGAAGCGTTTGAAATGTGGAGTTACAGGAGAATGATGAAGATCAGATGGGTAGATGGGGTTACAAACGAAGAGGTATTAAGTCGATTGGGATAGGAGAGATGTTCCTGGCGACTGCCAATGAAGAGAAGTGATAGGTTGGTAGGACACATACTAAGACACCCAAGAAGAGCAAACTTAGTTCTGGAAGGAAGGGTCGAGGATAAGAACTGTAGGGGTAGACCAAGGTTAGAGTATGTTAAACGGATTGCCTCGGATGGTAGCTATGGAGAGATGAAACGATTAGCTCAGGACAGAGAGGAATGGAGAGTTGCATAAAACCAATCGAAAGACTGAAGACTCAAACAACAACAACATTATTATTATTAGCAAGGTGAGTTGCTAGGCCAACCTCTATACCAAATTGTATGCAATTCTGGTGTCCGTGGTCTCCTATTTTCATCCCCAGGTAAATGCGGAACGGTACATTCAAATAGACCACGGACGCCTCCTTCCAAGTCCTTGCTCAGTTTCATTCATTTCATTTCTCATTCTCCTCTCAAACTGTTGGCGTCAAAAGGGCATCCAACCGTAAAAACCTTCCGCCACATTCAAATTAATCTCATATCGTCCCCGACTTTGTATAAATGGGTGGACAATTCACAAGGGTTGCCGCCTGAAAGAAGGCAACCCCTCCTGGCACGTCCGCTGGGATCCGCGCATGGAACAAACACAAATGACTAGAATTAACGCATTTCATACAAATCCAATAGTAGCAGTCACAGGTTCCATACTCGCGGGTTCGATTCACCGCCAAGAAAGTCGGGGTGGGGAGAATCGTATGTTGTTGGTTCGTAAAGGACCTATTCCTATTGTGTCACATTTGGTAACTGCTAGATATGAGACACATGATGTTTGGCTGGTTCCTCAGTTTAGGGGCTGCGACAACGTGGCCATGTAGTCCCGTGTGCTTTGGGTGTGTGTAGAATCTGCCTGATAACCGGTGTTAATTGTGATGACTGTATTAGCGTGTGTATCTGTTTTAATTCAAGTAAGGACTGCTGACGATCAATTTTCAAGTAGTTCCTACTTTTGCCGCCAAACGCCACCGTCAACGACCAACTAGTTCAGAAATTAGTTACCAGATTCAACCGCTGTCGGCTCTTGACGACGAACGTAGGAACCTAACAACGTTAGTCAAATGTTCAACCTATATTAATTTACCTTCACACAGGTGTAATTAGTGGAAGGCTCTTTAACATGCTATAAATCTATGATATGGGACCGCCGGCTTTACTTCCCCTCCGAAAGAAAACATACTGAGGGATTTTTAACGTTCTTAAAAAATCCGACGACTTCGGCCGGGTTTCCATTATTCCCTCAGTATGCCTTACTTCGGAGGGGAAGTAAAGCCGTCGGTCCCATGTCATAGATTTATGGCATGATAAAGAACCTTCCACTAACTACAATTGTGTGAAGCTAAATTATAGCTTAACTTTGAATAACGCTCTTAGGTTCCAACGTTCGTCGCCAGGAGCCGACTGCGGTGGCATCTATTAACAACGTGCAGAACTAGTTGGTCGTTGACAGTGACGTTTGGTAGCAAAAGTTGCAGCTACTTGGAAAAAATTAATCGTCTGCAGTCCTTCTACCTGAATCACAGCTAACACACACTAATACAGCCATCACAATTAACACCGGTTATCAGACAGATTCTACACACACCCAAAGTACACGGGGCTACATGACCGCGTTGTCGCAGCCCCTAAACTGAAGAACCAAACAACACAACCCCTCCACTACCTTCCTTCTCCTAAGTTCCTCTCGCGTAGTCTTTATCTCGAAAGCCCAATCAAAGGGACGGAAAAACAGTGTTACGGCTCGCTAACGCCTTAGTTACTCGAGCCCGAATCTTCCGAGATTCTAAACGGATGATCTAACACCTACAATAACACTGGCTTTATCAGAAGCAATTCACAAAAATAGTCAGAAAACAGAGCGGATGACAAGACATGTTAATAAACCACTGGCTCGTATTGCACCTTCCCGGAGGGGCGGCTTCGGTGGCGTAGTCGGTAGCATGCTGAGCTTCTATGCCTAAGATCACCGGTTCAAACCCGGCCGAAGTCGTCGGATTTTTTAAGACCGTTAAAATCCCTCAGTATGCCTTCCTTCGGAGGCGAATTAAAACCGGCGGGTCCATGTCATAGATTTATGGCATGTAAAAGAACCTTCCACTAATTACAATATTGTGTGAAGCTAAATTTGAAGGTTAGTTTTGATTAACGCTCTATTAAGTTCCAACGTTCGCCGCCAGGTGCCGGTTACATCTAGTAGCCAATTTCACAGCTGGGTTTCGTTGACGGTAGCATTTGGTAGCAAAAGATGGAACTACTTGAAATTATCGTCTGCAGTCCTTACCTGTATTTTAATATTGGGTGTGTGCAACTACGATACGTCACGATATTTGAGCCTGACAACGTCTTCTCGGACTGATTTCTTTAAACTGTCGCTCTTGCAAAATTTCAGCTTCGTATATTTTTAGCCTACTTTTCTCATTTTGCAAAAATGAGGAAAAAGTAGACTTATGAGATCGATCCGGGAAAATATCTGTCTGTGTGTGTGTGTGTCCCTCCTATTAATTCCTAAACGGCTGCAGCTATCGAAATCAAATTTGGTAAGAGTAAAGATCTATACCTGAATATCTCACGGCAATATTTGAAATTGACGTCAGTGCTAACAACTGCTTAAAAATCGCAACTGTAAATTTGAGCTCTATGTTGGATATCTCAGAAGTTATGCATACAAACTATTCCAAATCTTTCACCCATATAGATAATAACATTCCAGATTAATTTTCAGAAGTCCATATATGCCAGTGTTGTCAACATAATTATAAGCTTGCCGATAGGTCCAATTTATAAATGCATGTAACTTCTATACTATCGATTGGATTTCAACCAAATTTCGTATGTATTATGTGTACTACAACAGTTATGACTATGCGTATTCTTGAGAACCAGCAGGATTGCCAACTGTTAATAAATGTTCTCTCTATTTGTTTAGTCCTAATATCAATATATCAGAAAGTATGCAAGCCATCAGCTCTAAACTTCGCACACGTATAGTACCTGACATTCTAGATTAATCTGGAGTAGAAAATATACCTCAGTGCTGCCAACATGATTTCTAAGCTTCCTAATAGTTTCAATTTTTAATTACATGTAACTTCTATACTAACAAATGGACTTTATCCAAAATTGGCACTATAATAGATCGTAATATTTCAGATTAATTCTGAGCATCACATACATGGCATTGTTCCCAACATGATTTCACGTGCACTGATAAATCCAATATCAAACAGCATGTAACATCCATACTATCCACTAGACTTCAACCAAATGTTGTATGTGCATTCTATACCTTAAGACATGGAACTAAGAATATATTCAGAGACACCAGGGCTGCCAACCGTAGTAAGTTACTCTATTAGGCTACACTACTTAGAAATGTTAGTAATGCCAACTTGATCTTGTCATTATTCTAGATAGGTCAATATAGATTGGCATGAATCTTTAATTTTAAGAAAAGTAGGCCCTTTTGTTCGTCACGGAACTACTTGCTATAATTATGTATTTTGCGTAACGGAAAGTTTACAGGCGAAATGAAGAAAAGCCGAGTTGCACTTCCAGGGAAACAACCCAGTAATTATGGCTGCAAATGTGGCGTGAATACAGTTCTGGATTTTCTTTGTTTTATTTAGGGGTTTGGATATCGTGGTCATCAACCCGTGTATTTGGGCGTGTGTGGAATTTGAATATGCGTGTTTGTATTGAGCTAGGATTGTACAGCAGGCACCTCGCAGCTGCTGGGAGTAGAAGTGGAAAGCCACTTCCACGATGACTGAGATGGGAATCGAACCCATCTCTTCTCAGTGTTCCCTCGTGAAGCTGACTGGACCCTGTTCAAATCCTCTGACCAGGATTGAATTACTTGGCAGAGTTTAGAATGGAACTTTAACAACTCCAGGAGTCACAGAGAAGATTGCTAGCCACTACACCACGAGGTGGTCTATACCTCAGGGTGACAGTCTTCATTGCTAATAATAATAATAATGTTATTTGTTTTACGCCCCTTTTAACTACTGCGGCTTTTAGAGACGCCTTCATTACTAGCCCTAATTTTCCCTTATTAGCATATTTCTAATTACTTCAAATTTTTTGCATCTAATCCCCCGCTGGGCGGAGGGGGGTTATTTTTTTCCTATTCTCCAACGGACTCCATACTGTTGTGGGGTTTGAAGCCATTTTTTCAGTGTTGCCTTAGTAAACAAGAGTTTAGTGCTTTTCAGTCGGTCAACTTGAATGTACCCAAAAGAGCTGGGTTGTGCCCTAATTCTGGAATAAATTACATGAGATTAATAAATACACTAGGATGACCAGTTTCGATCGTCAAGCGATCATCATCAGATCCATTACACTTAGGCTATAAAATCTATGTTTGGGGATACAGTTTTTTTTTTAGCGTATGGCTTTTAGTGCCGGGAGTGTCCGAGGACATGTTCGGCTCGCCAGTTTTGTAGCTGCTTCGAGACGGACACCCAATGGGTGAGATACAAGTACCGTTGGGGAGGGAAGGAGGGAAGGAGGGAAGTTGCAATGTAAGGACGAGGAGTTGGAAGGTAGCGGCTGTGGCCTATAGTTACGGACCAACCCCGGCATTTGCCTGGAAGGAAGATGGGAAACCACAGAAGACCATCTTCAAGGTTGCCGGCGGGGGGATTCGAACCTCCTCGCCTCCCGGATGTGAGCGACTGCCATCAGTCATGCCGTAACCACCACGGCTAACTCACCCGGTGAGAATACAGGTGAAAAATATATACAATATGTACAATTATTTAGTTGCAGTACTGGTACTGCAACTGTCGGTGTATGCTAAATGTAGTATGTCTAATACTAGGTGAAAAGCTAAATACTGCAACTAAATAATTGTACATATTGTAAATATTTTCACCTGTATTTTCAAACATAGATTTTATAGCCTAAGTGTAATGGATCTGATGATGATCGCTTGACGATCGAAACTGGTTATCCTAGTGTTTTATTAATCTCATGTAATTTATTCCAGGATTAGGGCACAACCCAGCTCTTTTGGGTACGTTCGTGTTGACCAACTGAAAAGCACTAAACTCTTGGACTCCATACTTTTAAATATTTTGGTGGACTGAACCAAATAAGCACATGAGTTTTTTCAAATTGTTGTATTAAGTGTTTACTAATTTATTTAAAACAAGATGTTCAGTGAAGAACATGTAGCCTACTTTCTCTTAAATGTATATTATAAGATAACTATTTGTCCTTTTAAGCAGTTCTTGTGATGAACCTGTATTCCTACAGCACCAAGAAAGGATCATTATCAGCAAGATAGACGATCGACAGAGCAGGGCAACTGCATGAAACTAGCTGAAATACCCGTTCTTAGAATGGCCTTTGGTACTTGTCAGGCAAAAACATTCATATAATGTTAGTACCATGCAATCAATTAAACCCATAACTTAACCAGCGGCACCGGAATAAATATAATAATAATAATTTTATTTATCGTATGGCTTTTAGTGCCGGGAGTGTCCGAGGACATGTTCGGCTCGCCTGAGTCTGTAGCTGCTTCCAGCGGACACCCAAAAGGGTGAGCTACAAGTTCCGTTCAATTTCAAGTAGTTCCAACTTTCGCCACCAGATATCAATGATACCTAGTGGCGAACGTTGGAACTTTGATAGAGCGTTCTGACGAAATCTAACCTAACAAATTTTGCTTTACACAAGTTTAGTCTGTGAAAGGATCTTTTACATGCCATAAATCTATGACATGGGACCGCCGGCTTTACTTCCCCTCCGAAGGAAGGCATTCTGAAGGATTTTTAACGCTCTTAAAAAATCCGACGACTTCGGCCGAGTTTGAACCCACTATCTTGGGCATAGCAGTTCAGCATGCTACCGACTACGCCACCGAAGCCGCTATAATAATAATAATAGGCTATCACTCGTTCTCGAGTAAGATTGCCTTCTAAAGGTGAGTTCTTAGATGACTATGTAGCCCAATCCTGGAAACACCAACTCGCCCACAGTAGCGACACACGTTGTTCGGAGCAGCCACTGACTCTTGTGGGTTGATCCTCCTGTAAACCTCACGCTCTTTCCTCGCATTGTACTTCTCAGTCTCACGGCTTCGTCGATGTTGTTCGAAACATAGTGGACCTTGGTGGACGATGCGACGCCATACCTGACGATTTGATGCCGTAGTCTCCCATTTATCCGTGTCGATTTGACATTTGGTTAGATTGTATTTTAGAACGTCTTTGAAGCGTTTCTGTTGCCCTCCTTGCTTTCTCTGTCCAATCCGCAACTGGCAGTACATGATTTGTTTTGGAAGACGTCGTTCAGGCATGCGAACAACATGTCCTGCCCTCAATGCTGGTAGTATTCGCTTCCTCCAGGACACTGATGTTGTTGTGTCGGTCCTGCCACTTAACTCCGAGAATTCTCCTGATATAAAAATATACAGCTCAACTGTAGTGATTTGATAGCGTTCTGTGACATTGGTGAATCGGAGAGAGAACCAAGTTAGTCTTCAAAACTAAATAATAAATACAACACTCTAACTGAAGAAAGCCAACAGCAGTATAAACAATGCCGAAATACCGAGCCAGATAAATAAAGCACATGGAATGTACATGTATATACACTATTGGCGCATAACCAGCACCCAGGATTATCTTATAAACAATAGCTGAATGTAGCTACTCCCTAGTATTGTATAGAATACCTGTAGATCGATTAGACAGAATTACACTTTCGACTTCTACGAACTTGATCGAAGTAGAAAGCTTCGCTTCCTCTTAATTATAATCAAAGTACAGATATGTAGGTTTCGCCGTGTAAAAGTACTATTTAATTTTGCGTCACTAACGATTAGCTTCAACGACCAACTATAGCTTACTCCTGAGTGAAAGCGTGAACATTTGCGTGAACGTTAATCTCACGTTTTTAACCTGCGGGACAGTTGTTCAGACCGGATGTGTCATCTAACCGCAGCGTCTTTACGCCATTAGCACTGAGTGGCTTCTGCTTCTTAATTCACAATGCCTCTGTCTAATCCTCAACTGAGTAAGGAACACGAAAAGCCACTGCACCGTGGTAATTGCATCAATGTGATAGAATTGCAAGAATTGTGATAAAACATGGTGAGTGACAGTGTCTCAAAAATATGCGACTGATAACTAACAATTAAAATATATCACGAATTTCAGGACCAACTATATTCACAGAACATCGACGTCACAATAGCCGTAATAAAACCCCATTAAAAACACCTCAAGCAAGCATTACATACACCATATTAAGTATGGTACCGTATTATTAGTCCTAATATTCGCTCGAGTGTCAGAATAAAAATAGAACCCAAATGACGGGATGGTTTCCATCCCCATAAGATTTTTTTAAACATGCCTAAAAGCACGAAAAATAAAGTTATTAATTCAAATTGTGTAATAGTTTCTCACAGTAGGGGTATGATGAGATGTTGTGGTCCTTGTACGACATATTTTAGCCCTCCCGAAAGCCTTACAATAGCCAACATCCGAAGAATATGCAACATTTCGAAACACCAATAGTCCTATGTTTGAACCAGGTATAAAACCTATGTTCAAGAAAAAATATCAGCTTAATCGGTTGAGTATTTTTTGGGTGAAAGAATAACAGGCAAACACCACTACAATTTTATATATTAGTATACATGGATGAAACTGGTCGCACCCGATTTGGTCATAGTGAGACCTGACAGTGCTCATTTTACCCCCCTCAATGCGAGAAGCAATACTAGGGAGAGAGGGTCCAAGACGGTGAGAGCCCCGAAAAACACGTCTTAAGCCCCTTAAACCAATGGTTTTGGCGATATTCCCAGAAAACTATTCCCGGTCAGCGAAATTCATGAAGGAATACCCAAACGCATCCATGACAACGACAGCTCACGAGATCCCATTCAGTTTTCCATCTGTCTCTGCGGGTTCAAACCCGGCCGAAGCCATCGGATTTTTAAGAGCGTTAAAAATCCCTCAATATGCCTTCCTTCGGAGGGGAAGTAAAGCCGGCATCCCATGTCATATATTTATGGCATGTTAAAGAACCTTCCACTAATTACACCTGTTTGAAGCTAAATTGTATAGGTTAGGAATGTAAACAACGCTCTTAGGTTTCTACGTTCTTTGCCAAGAGCCGACTACGGTGGCGTCTAGTAGCTAAGTTCTGAACTAGGCCTAGTAGTCGTCGACGGTGGCGTTTGGCGGCAAAAGTAGGAACTATTTGAATAATTCAAAGTTGCAGTCCTTACTTGAATTAAAAACAGACACACACACTAATACAGGCATCACAATTAACACCGGTTATCAGACAGATTCTACACACACCCAAAGTACACGGGGCTACATGACCGCGTTGTCGCAGCCCCTGAACTGAGGAACCAACCAACCAACCAACCAACCTATTAATCTCATGTAATGTTTTTCAGGATTGGGGAATAACCCATCTCATTTGGGTACAATCGTGTTGACCGACTGAAAAGCACCAAACTTTTGTTTAATGTTTCATATTTCTATAGTAGTCGCAGTATTGCATTTGAAACTGCCCACAGCATTGACATGTCCGAATGGTGGCCTCGCCCTTCTCCAATTCACGAGCACGAACCTTGCACATGTGGCGGGCTCGCCCTTATCCAATTCACGAGCACGAACCTTACACATGTGGCGGGCCTGCCCTTATCCAATTCACGAGCATGAACCTGGCACATGTGGCGGGCTCGCCCTTATCCAATTCGCGAGCACGATCCTTGCACATGTGGCGGGCTCGCCCTTATCCAATTCGCGAGCACGATCCTTACACATGTGGCGGGCCTGCCCTTATCCAATTCACGAGCACGAACCTTGCACATGTGGCGGGCCTGCCCTTATCCAATTCACGAGCACGAACCTTACACATGTGGCGGGCTCGCCCTTATCCAATTCGCGAGCACGATCCTTGCACATGTGGCGGGCTCGCCCTTATCCAATTCACGAGCACGAATCTTGCACATGTGGCGGGCTCGCCCTTCTCTTACGGAACGCCTCATACGTTCCTCTTGTCTTAACTATTGCGGCTATTAGAGACACCGGGGTGCGGAATTTTGGCCCGAAATGAATCTTTAACATGCCTGAAAATCTATTGATTCGGCTCTCTTGCATTTGCAAACCCTCAGATGTGCAAGGATTCGATCCTGCATCCTCGGGAACAGCAGTTGAGAACGTTACCGCTACGCTAAGCAGCCAGTCTGCGCATTGTGAATGTAATTATTCGTATCCGGGAAGTTGGTTAACAATTTGTTCGCATAAGAGACCGTATCATATCCTTTAGATAGTGACTCATACTGAGCTATGTTAAGTAAGCTCACCTCACCGAAGCAGAGAATCCTTTTCTGGATCATTGAGAACACCGTAACACTATAATGACTTGTATTTCATCGCCCTAAGAATGATTTTCCTTGGTTTCCCACGTCTTGCATGTTTTGCATATTGCAAGATGTTGTACAGTGCCTTTGTTTCAAGTGGTGGCCGGCTGACTTACAGCGCGCTGCTTGCTGGCTGGGTGGAATATTCACTGACCTTAAATTCAGGTAAACTCACTGTTCGGCATTATAACTAACTAAAGCCCTACGCGGATAGACAAAACATTATCCGCATCCGCTTCGCATTCGCACGACTGTTATCCACGTCTGCACGTTTGTTATCTGAATCTACTGCCATGACAATAATACTTTAATTAGATAAAATAGCTTCCCACGGTGGGTGAGTGGTTAACGTGTCGGTCTACTAACCCCAAGATTGTAGGTTCACTCCTGGCCGTGGTAAGTGATTTTTGAAAGGCGGAAAAAATACGACACGCATGTCATACGATGTTGGCATGTCAAAGAACCCATTTGAATTCAGTAGGCCGTGTTCAAAATGGCAAAATTAATCTCGGGAGTTTCCGCCAACACAAATTTCCTCATTTCTCTACTAGAAAGAGCTATAGTGTTCCAGGAGCTTAGATATCTAACCTCCTTGACTTCCATAGTGATTCAAGGAACAACGAAATTCGACATGCAAGCTACCCTCTGGGTGTCAAATTATAAAGCTTGCACCCGGCTCCCGAGGCCATACGATATTATTATTATTATTATTATTATTATTATTATTATTATTATTATTATTATTATTACATAAAATATTAAAGCAGCACATTTAGACAGTTGAAGAGAAAGTCGGCTTTGTATGTCATGTGCTATGTTTAAAATGAATGTTACACAGCCAGAATTGCAACCCTTTTCAGTTCGGAGAGTTAATTATGCTTAATGACATAATTTGAATGAGATTAGCTCATTATCTTACATTGTCATGAAAAAGACATAACGGAGAAATGTATCATAAACATCCGAGTCTTAGTAATGATATTCAACAAGTTCGGATTGTATTCTAAAATCTATCCGCAAATGTACTCCAACATTATCCGCAGCTTATCCGCTATCCCGCACAGCGATACAAACTATATCCGTATGGCGAAAAATGTTGTGGATATCCGCATCCGCGCGGGGGTATAATTATAACGGTCATATAACACGAAGACGAATATAAACACGTTGCCTGACAAGTCCCTTCAACTGTCTAATAAGCACACGGAGTACGCGCAGTATTGCCCCGCTGTGAGAAGGTTGCTGGCCGGCCACCACTTGAAACTGTATTTACATTGCTGTATGACGACATATTTGTGTATACTCATTGGTTGCGGCTTCGGTGCCGTAGTTGGTAGCACGCTGCGCTTCTATGCCCAAGGTCGCGGGTTCAAACCCGGCCGAAGTCGTCGTATTTTTTTAGGAGCGTTAAAAATCCCTCAGTATGCCTTCCTTCGGAGGGGAAGTAAAGCCGTGGGTCCCATGTCATAGGTTTATGGCATGAAAAAGAACCTCCCACTAACTAGACTTGTGTGAAGCCCAGATTTGTAGGTTAGAATTAATAACGCTCTATTAGTTCCAACGTTCGCGACCGGTGCTGACTGTGGTGCCATCTAGTAGCCAAGTCCGCAAGCTAGGTGTCGTGGACGGTAGCACTTCGAAGCAAAAGTAGGAACTACTTGAAATTATTGTCTGCAGTCCTCACTTGAATTAAAACAGATAACACACACTAATACAGCCATCACAATTAACACCGGTTATCAAACAGATGCTACACACACCCAAAGTACTGTACACGGGGCTACGTGACCACGTTGTCGCAGCCCCTAAACTGAGGAACCAACCAACCATACTCATTGGCTCATGTGTTAACGTGTTTGCTTGTTTGTAATGCACACTGTTATCGGATAAAGCACGTTGTATTATATTTGGTCCAGAAATACAAAATCTTGCAATATGCAACACTATTTTTGACCAGTGTATTTTTTAGCCTACTTTTCGCATTTTGCAAAAATGAGGAAAAAGTACACTTATGAGATTATGAGATCGGGCAAATGTGTGTCTGTCCTTCTGGCTGTCTGTCTGGTTGTGTGTGTCCCCGCCCTATCAACTCCTAAACGGCTGCAGCAATCGAAACAAAAATTGGTAGGAGTAAAGATCTATAACTGAATATCTCACGGCCATATTTGAAAATGATGTCAGTGCTACCAACTGCTGAAAAATCGCAATTGAAATTTGAGCTCCATGTTGGATATCTTGGAAAGTATGAACGGGAGCTATTTCAAAATTGGCAAACATATAGATAGTAATATTGCAGTTTAATTTCCAGGAGGCCATACATGGCAGTTTTGCCAAAATAATTATAAGCCTGCTGATAGGTCCAAGTTTTAAATGCATATAACTTCTACACTATCAATTGGATTTCATGTGTACATAAACAGATATGACTGAGCGTATTCTTAAGAGCCACCAGGGCTACCAACTGTTAATAAATGCTCTTAATATTTTTATCAAAATACTCATGTATCAGAAAGTATGCAAGCAGACAGCTTTAAACTGTGCACACGTAAAGTACCTGACATTCTATATTAATTTGGATTAAATTATATACGTCAGTGCTACCAACATGATTCTAAGCCTGCTGAGAGGTCCTACTTTAAATACATGTAACTTCTATACTATCATTTGGATTTTAACCAAATTCCGTGTGTGCTATGTGTACCATAACAGATATGACTATGCTGAGTCTTAAGAGTAACCAGGGCTGCCAACTGTTAATAAATACTGTCTCTATTTTTGTTACCCTAATATCAATATATCAGAAAGTATGCAAGCAATAGCTCTAAACTTTGCACACGTATAGTACCTGGCATTCTAGATTAATTTGGAGTAACTAATGAAATATAGGCCTACACCAGTGCTGCCAACATGATTCTAAGCCTGCTGATAGGTCCAATTTTAAAATGCTTGTAACTTCTATACTAACTAATGGATTTCATTCAAAATTGACACAACAATAGATCATATTATTTCAGATTATTTCTGACCAATACAGGTATGTCATTGTTGCCAACATGATTTTACGCGCGCTGTTATATCCCAAGTTTAACTGCATGTAACGTCCATGCTATCAATTGGACTTCAACCAAATTTTGTAGTCTGTATTTTAAGAGATGGAACTAAGAATATATTCAGTCACCAGGGCTGCCAACGTAGTTCTCTATTAGGCTACATTATGCCAGGTATACAGTATTTGGAATTAATTAGAAATTTCGATACTACCAACTTAATTTTGTCATTATTCTAGATAGATCCGTATAGATTAATCATTGGCATGAATCTTAAATTTTAAGAAAAGTAGGCTCTTTAGTTCGTCACGGAACTTCTTGTTTCACTTCAGATTCATACAAGACCGAACTACTTTCCAAAAACGTACTTTAAACAGATTTTGGTTGCAATTTTATTAGGGCAACGAATATTTTTTTAAAGAACTCTTATGCTTCTCGTCTCCTAAAACGATTGACGAAGGGCTGTGAAGGTAACTGGGTCGTGGGATGCTAGCATTGTGAAGTACTAATGCCACATGAAATGTTGCGCTATGACAAATTGTCTTTTGCTGCTATTCAGTCGGTCAACACGATTGTGCCCAATGAATTGGGCGGGGTACAAGTTATAAATATGTAAACACATTCCTGGAAAAAGTACATGTATGAGACTGGGGCCCGGATGTTGACGCCGTAAAGAAGTTTAAAAATGCACTTAACATTTTCAAAACTGACTGTAATAAATGAACTAAAATTCGAAAAATGCGCTATAAAATGGAGAAAATGATCTTATAATAATAAACTCACCAATATTTCAAAAATGACATCTGAAGCTCAAACTGAAAAGTCAATCAAAATAGATTTCTAGCACTTAACAAAAGGTTTATGTTCATAGCTAGTAGCTTCTTCTGAACTCTGAGAGACGTAACTCCCTCATATAAAGCTGTGACATGACTAAATTGGAAAAAAAAATGACCTTAAAAGGCTGATTTCTCAAAAATATGACCAAAAAAAATCTACCAAACTTAATAAAGTGCTCTTAAAATGGAAAAATAGCACAAAAAAAATGCAAAATAAAAATGACATGCTTGAAGACGGGATGGCCCGTCCGGAGTTTCTATGTACTTCAGCATTGTTTTAGACAGCTCAGTAAAAAGATGACATGTCATCAACATCCAGGCCCTAGATCACACTCAAATGGGTAATTTAGGATTCCGCGTTTCGACCCTCAAGTGGCCATTATCAGATCACACTGTGTTAAGCTTAATTTTCACTATTGTACGTTCACTACTGTGGTTCAATAGCATGACGTTAGATGATTGTTGTATGATGTTTGTTTTGTGTTGCAAGGTTTATGAAAAACGTGAGTAACGGTGTATACAATAAAGAATATCACACTGTAATAATAATAAATCAAATAACAAATTTTAGCATGCACTAGAAACCACTAATTAGGCTATAATGTACACGAAACTTGGTATTGTTCTCCTCACAGCGCTGCTCACTTTCCGATGAAACCTGCGCCAATTTCAATTCTTCACTCTTTGTTGTTTTCCCTCTTCATTCTTAGACTGTGCTACTTCTTTCTGAGCTCAGACCACTCTTCCCTGGAATCATTCCATACTTAACACCTCTCCGTCTCTTATAAACCAGACCAAACCCAGTGGTGCTACAGCCCATGAAGGGTCTAGGCCTACCAAGCCATTTGGGGTGACGTGTCGGGTCTCCTCGGCCGTTAATCTTGATTTCTGTGACCGGGGCACTCTTTCACTGCCAGACAGCTATTCAATTGTTCTCATGAGGCCCGTTCCAGCCCTCACGTCAGTTTCTAAGATTCCTGACGGAGCCGGGAATCGAACCCGCGGCCTCTGGGTTAGAGCCAGCCACGCCAAAATCTTTCTTTACCTCTTGAATCCAGCTAGCCGTTGAACTTATAGGCTATCCTTTTTGTTAATCTGGAACCAGCAAGCGGGGTACGGGTATAAATGAGCCTCTTCCAGTTTGTCCGGTCCTCCCACACATTGTGCTCCAATTTCTTCTGCAATCTGCATCCCTCTTGGCCAAGTCTCTCCAGATTTGCTCCTCCCAAATGGATCGAGGCCTTCCCCTTGGTCTCTTACCTAGGATGACCTGGACAAAATATAATCTTGGTGTTCTGTCAGGGGCCATTCTCTTTACATGCCTGTACCAATTTAATCTAGATAGTTGTAGTGTGTCAAGCAGACTTCTATCCAAATTGAGCTGTTGCCTAATTTCCTCATTTCGTATTTTATCTCTCCTGATCTTCTGGAGACAAGATCGGAGGAACTGCTTGAAGTCCATACATCAATATTGGCATGAGGTAGGTTTTGTCAAGTGTGATTTTGGATGTTAAAGGAAAGGATTCATCCCACAGTAAATTGCACACAGAGTGATAGGAATGCAATGCCGTATGTACTCTATTCCTGATTTCATATGTAAGGTTGTTATCCGCAGAGACATAGCTGCCCAAATGATCAATAATATTTATACTGTAAAAATCTTCGGGCTTCCTACTCATTACCAAGCCAACTGTCATCAGTCGGCTGATGTCTAGTACCTTCTTATCAAACTCTGACTTTGTTTGTACTTCCGTTTATGTCTCGACCCTTAACATGAAGTCATCGGCAAAGACTAATGCATTTCCATTCTGTAAATATGTCCAACAAATATCAATCTCCATTCTCTTATCGATTCGGTTAAGCTTTCAATAGTCCTGTATATTTCATCTTTTCACTGGGCTTAAGATCTCATAACCGTGCTAATCAAATGTTGAGAGCGCTTTAGAGTTGCCTAATTATTGTTGTTGCTTATTACAGGGCCTATGACATAGTCCCGTGTGTGGAATTTGTGTGATAAACTGTGTTATTATGGTGGCTGAACTAGTGTGTCTATTTGTAAATATGGGATAGGATTTGGAAGGAGGCGGCTATGGCCGAAAGTAAGGAGCCATCTCAGCATTTGCCTGGAACAGAAGTGGGGGAGAAACCATGGAAAACCACACCAAAAATGGCTGAGGTGGGAATCGAACTCACCTCTTCTTAGTTTTGCCTCAAGAGGTTCAGAGTCCCCCGTTCCAGAACTAAAATGCCTTGGCAGAGTCAGGAATCGAACCCGGCCCTCCGAGGTGACAGCGAAGAACACTAACCGCTACAACACGAGGCGGTCTGCGTGCTAATTGCAAAGCCATCGAGCCAAGCTAACTGAAAAATATGAAGAACACAGAAATAAAACCCACCTTCAGATGGTGTCCTGTGGTAGTCCATTTTCCAATCCAGGAGGGTGTTTTCCAACAGGCCAAAGCTGCTTCCCGCCGTCTCCTTTCCCTACCTCACTCATCTTCATGGCATGATGAGGCTGGCATCAGGGCAGCATGTGACAGAATTGTATCCTCAACCATGTGGAATAGTGGATAACAAGGTGTAGCCTAGACATCCCCTGTGGACTCATGGATAACAAGGAGTAGCCTAGACATCCCCTGTGGACTCGTGAGTAACAGGGAGTAGCCTAGACATCCCCTGTGGACTCGTGGGTAACAAGGAATATTCTAGACATCCCCTGTGGACTCGTGGATAACAAGTAGTAGCCTAGACATCCCCTGTGTACTCGTGGGTAACAAGGAATAGCCTAGACATCCCCTGTGGACTCGTGGGTAACAAGGAGTAGCCTAGACATCCCCTGTCGACTCGTGGGTAACAAGGAGTAGCCTAGACATCCCCTGTGGACTCGTGGGTAACAAGGAGTAGCCTAGACATCCCCTGTGGACTCGTGGGTAACAAGGAGTAGCCTAGACATACCCTGTGGACTCGTGGATAGCAAGGAGTAGCCTAGACACCCCTGTGGACTCGTGGGTAACAAGGAGTAGCCTAGACATCCCCTGTGGACTCGTGGGTAACAAGGAGTAGCCTAGACATCCCCTGTGGACACGTGGGTAACAAGGAGTAGCCTAGACAACCCCTGTGGACTCGTGGATAACAAGGAGTAGCCTAGACATCCCCTGTGGACTCGTGGGTAACAAGGAGTAGCCTAGACATTCCCTGTGGACTCGTGGGTAACAAGGAGCAGCCTAGATATCCCCTGAGGACTCGTGGGTAACAAGGAGTAGCCTTGACATCCCCTGTGGAATCGTGGGTAAAAAGGAGTAGCCTAGACATCCGCTGTGGACTCGTGGGTAACAAGGAGTAGCCTAGGCATCCCCTGTGGACTCGTGGGTAACAAGGAGTAGCCTAGACATCCCCTGTGGACTCGTGGGTAACAAGGAGAAGCCTAGACATCCCCTGTGGACTCGTGGGTAACAAGGAAAAGCCTAGACATCCCCTGTGGACTCGTGGGTAACAAGGAGTAGCCTAGACATCCCCTGTGGACTCGTGGGTAACAAGGAGTAGCCTAGACATCCCCTGTGGATTCGTGGGTAAGAAGGATTAGCCTAGACATCCCCTGTCGACTTGTGGATAACAATGAGTAGCCTAGACATCCCCTGTGGCCTAGTGAGTAACAAGGAGTAGCCTAGACATCCCCTGTGGACTCGTGGGTAACAAGGAGTAGCCTAGACATCCCCTGTGGACTCGTGGGTAACAAGGAGTAGCCTAGACATCCCCTGTGGACTCGTGGATAGCAAGGAGTAGCCTAGACATCCCCTGTGGACTCGTGGGTAACAAGGAGTAGCCTAGACATCCTCTGTGAACTCGTGGATAACAAGGAGTAGCTTAGACATCCCCTGTGGACTCGTGGGTAACAAGGAGTAGCCTACCCATCCCCTGTGGACTCGTGGATAACAAGGAGTAGCCTAGACATCCCCTGTGGACTCGTGAGTAACAAGGAGTAGCCTATACATCCCCTGTGGACTCGTGGGTAACAAGGAGTATCCTAGACATCCCTGTGGACTCGCGGATAACAAGGAGTAGCCTAGGCATCCCCTGTGGACTCGTGGGTAACAAGGAGTAACCTAGACATCCGCTGTGGACTCGTGGGTAACAAGGAGTAGCCTAGATATCCCCTGTGGACTCGTGGGTAAAGGGAGAAGCCAAGACATCCCCTGTGGACTCGTGGGTAACAAGGAGTAGCCTAGATATCCCCTATGGACTCGTGGGTAACAAGGAGAAGCCGAGACATCCCCTGTGGACTCGTGGGTAACAAGGAGTAGCCTAGACATCCCCAGTGGACTCGTGGGTAACAAGGAGTAGGCTAGACAACCACTGTGGACTCGTGGGTAACAAGAAGTAGCCTAGACATCCCCTGTGGACTCGTGAGTTACAAGGAGTAGCCTAAACATCTTCTATGGACTCGTGGGTAACAAGGAGTAGCCTAGAGATCCCCTGAGATTCGTGAGTAACAAGGAGTAGCATAGACATCCCCTGTGGACTCGTGGGTAACAAGGAGAAGCCTAGACATCCCCTGTGGACTCGTGGGTAACAAGGAGTAGCCTACCCATCCCCTGTGGACTCGTGGATAACAAGGAGTAGCCTAGACATCCCCTGTGGACTCGTGAGTAACAAGGAGTAGCCTAGACATCCCCTGTGGACTCGTGGGTAACAAGGAGAAGCCTAGACATCCCCTGTGGACTTGTGGGTAACAAGAAGTAGCCTAGACATCCCCTGTGGACTCATGGGTAACAAGGAGTAGCCTAGAGATCCCCTGTGGACTCGTGGATAACAAGTAGTAGCCTAACATCCCCTGTGGACTCGTGGGTAACAAGGAGTAGGCTAGACATCCCCTGTGGACTCGTAGGTAACAAGGAGTAGCCTAGACATCCCCTGAGACTCGTGAGTAACAAGGAGTTGCCTAGACATCCCCTGTGGACTCGTGAGTAACAAGGAGTAGCCTAGACATCCCCTGAGACTCGTGAGTAACAAGGAGTAGCATAGACATCCCCTGTGGACTCGTGAGTAACAAGGAGTAGCCTAGACATCCCTTGTGGGCTCGTGGGTAACAAGGGGTAGCCTAGACATCCCCTGTGGGATCGTAAGTAACAAGGAGTAGCCTAAACATCCCCAGTGGACTCGTGGGCAACAAGGAGTAGCCTAGATATCCCCTGTGGACTCGTGGGTAACAACGAGTAGCCTAGACATCCCCTGTGGACTCGTGGGTAAGAAGGATTAGCCTAGACATCCCCTGTGGACTCGTGGGTAACAGGGAGTAGCATAGACATCCCCTGTGGACTCGTAGGTAACAAGGAGTAGCCTAGACATCCCCTGTGGACTCGTGGGTAACAAGGAGAAGCCTAGACATCCCCTGTGGACTCGTGGGTAACCAGGATTAGCCTAGACATCCCCTGCGGACTCGTGAGTAACAAGGATTAGCCTAGACATCCCCTGTGGACTCGTGGGTAACAAGGAGTAGCATAGACATCCCCTGTGGTCTCGTGGCTAACAAGAAGTAGCCTAGATATCCCCTGTGGACTCGTGTGTAACAAGGAGAAGCCTAGACATCCCCTGTGTGCTCGTGGGTAACAAGGAGTAGCATAGACACCCCCTGTGGATTCGTGGATAACAAGGAGTAGCCTAGACATCCCCTGTGGACTCGTGGGTAACAAGGAGTAGCCTAGATATCCCCTATGGACTCGTGGAAAACAAGGAGTAGCCTAGACATCCCCTGTGGACTCGTGGGTAACAAGGACTAGCATAGACATCCCCTGTGGACTCGTGAGTAACAAGGAGTAGTCTAGACATCCCTGTGTACTCGTGGGTAACAAGGAGTAGCCTAGACATCCCCTGTGGACTCGTGGATAACAAGGAGTAGCCTAGACATCCCCTGTGGACTCGTGAGTAACAAGGAGTAGCCTAGACATCCCCTGTGTACTCGAGGGTAACAAGGAGTAGCCTAGATATCCCCTATGGACTCGTGGGTAACAAGGAGTAGCATTGACATCCCCAGTGGACTCGTGGGTAACACGGAGCAGCATAGACATCCCCTGTGGACTCGTGAGTAACAAGGAGTAGTCTAGACATCCCCTGTGTACTCGTGGGTAACAAGGAGTAGCCTAGACATCCTCTGTGGACTCGTGGATAACACGAGGTAGCCTAGACATCCCCTGTGGACTCGTGAGTAACAAGGAGTAGCCTAGACATCCCCTGTGTACTCGAGGGTAACAAGGAGTAGCCTAGACATCCCCTGTGGACTCGTGGGTAACAAGGAGTAGCCTAGACATCCCCTGTGGACTCGTGGGTAACAAGGAGTAGCCTAGACATCCCCTGTGGGCTCGTGGGTAACAAGGAGTAGCCTAGACATCCCCAATGGACACGTGGGTAACAAGGAGTAGCCTAGACATCCCCTGTGGACTCGTGGATAACAAGGAGTAGCCTAGACATCCCCTGTGGACTCGTGGGTAACAAGGAGTAGCCTAGACATCCCCTGTGGACTCGTGGGTAACAAGGAGTAGCCTAGATATCCCCTGTGGACTCGTGGGTAACAAGGAGTAGCCTTGACATCCCCTGTGGAATCGTGGGTAACAAGGAGTAGCCTAGACATCCGCTGTGGACTCGTGGGTAACAAGGAGTAGCCTAGGCATCCCCTGTGGACTCGTGGGTAACAAGGAGTAGCCTAGACATCCCCTGTGGACTCGTGGGTAACAAGGAGTAGCCTAGACATCCCCTGTGGACTCGTGGGTAACAAGGAAAAGCCTAGACATCCCCTGTGGACTCGTGGGTAACAAGGAGTAGCCTAGACATCCCCTGTGGACTCGTGGGTAACAAGGAGTAGCCTAGACATCCCCTGAGGACTCGTGGGTAACAAGGAGTAGCCTAGACATCCCCTGAGGACTCGTGGGTAACAAGGAGTAGCCTAGACATCCCCTGTGGACTCGTAGGTAACAAGGAGTAGCCTAGACATCCCCTGTGGACTCGTGGGTAACAAGGAAAAGCCTAGACATCCCCTGTGGACTCGTGGGTAACAAGGAGTAGCCTAGACATCCCTTGTGGACTCGTGGGTAACAAGGAGTAGCCTAGACATCCCCTGTGGACACGTGGGTAACAAGGAGTAGCCTAGACATCCCCTGTGGACTCGTGGATAACAAGGAGTAGCCTAGACATCCCCCTGTGGACTCGTGGGTAACAAGGAGTAGCCTAGACATTCCCTGTGGACTCGTGGGTAACAAGGAGCAGCCTAGATATCCCCTGAGGACTCGTGGGTAACAAGGAGTAGCCTTGACATCCCCTGTGGAATCGTGGGTAACAAGGAGTAGCCTAGACATCCGCTGTGGACTCGTGGGTAACAAGGAGTAGCCTAGGCATCCCCTGTGGACTCGTGGGTAACAAGGAGTAGCCTAGACATCCCCTGTGGACTCGTGGGTAACAAGGAGTAGCCTAGACATCCCCTGTGGACTCGTGGGTAACAAGGAAAAGCCTAGACATCCCCTGTGGACTCGTGGGTAACAAGGAGTAGCCTAGACATCCCCTGTGGACTCGTGGGTAACAAGGAGTAGCCTAGACATCCCCTGTGGACTCGTGAGTAACAAGGATTAGCCTAGACATCCCCTGTCGACTCGTGGGTAAGAAGGAGTAGCCTAGACATCCCCTGTGGACTCGTGGGTAACAAGGATTAGCCTAGACATCCGCTGTGGACTCGTGGGTAACAAGGATTAGCCTAGACATCCCCTGTCGACTCGTGGGTAACAAGGATTATCCTAGACATCCCCTGTGGACTCGTGGGTAACAAGGAGTAGCCTAGACTTCCCCTGTGGATTCGTGGGTAAGAAGGATTAGCCTAGACATCCCCTGTCGACTCGTGGGTAAGAAGAAGTAGCCTAGACATCCCCTGTGGACTCGTGGGTAACAAGGATTAGCCTAGACATCCCCTGTGGACTCGTGGGTAACAAGGATTAGCCTAGACATCCCCTGTGGACTCGTGAGTAACAAGGATTAGCCTAGATATCCCCTGTGGACTCGTGGGTAACAAGGATTAGCCTAGACATCCGCTGTAGAATTGTTAACAACAAATTGTCTTAGCATAGACATGCACAGGGATAGATAAAGTTCAGTATACCGTACATTAATTTCTTAAAAATGAACATGAATAGAGAAAATTTGACGATGGTCAATACAGAGGGATAGGATTTAATGAAATATTATGACACTAGCAACCTACAGCATTTAGTCAGATAATATTGGAATACCATCGCCTGCCTGATGAAAGTGTAATATGTTTTAGTTGTAAATTCAGAGATTATTTGTGTGAAAATATATCATCGAGCCCAAATGAACCTGCTCCTAGTCTCCTACTACAATAAGAACACATACGTAATCATCATGGCTACCTTGCGTTTGGTGGTAATAGACTAATGCTGGGGCTGGGGGAAACAAAGGGAAATGGTGGTACCCGGATTGCCCACATGTTAGATACTGATAAAATATTACTTCATGGAGATGCGTAGGCATATTAAAACTTTAAATTCCAACCCTTACGAAGTAACATTAATATGTGGGGGGAAGATGACCTCGCTGTTCCGGCCATTAAAGCAAAGTAACTAACTAACTAAAGTGTAGCTTACTCTTGGCCGTGGGATTCGCATCCTGCAGCTTAAGCTCTAGTTTTTGGGATTTCGAATCCAGCGTTATAGCCTAAGTAGGCACTAACGCACAGGTGGTCACGTTAACCACTGAGACAGATGGTCAGACATGATTTAAATTACTGTTGGCTGAAGCCAAATAGTTGCCGTTATCCCCCTCCCCCACTCCAGCTGTACCTTTACTTCAGTGCATGAGATGTGAGGGGCTGGGCTAACCCTCCTGGTGCTATTACTGCCTTGACGGCTCAGTGTATTCTCGCTCCCAGTAGTTCTATTTCTGTCTAACTCATTAATTGTTGGTTATTTAAAGTTGTTTGTTTTATATTTTACTATGTTTGATTACTTACTTATTTCCTCGGCGCTACATCCCTGGGTAAGCCTTGGCCTCCTTCACAATACACGTCCAGACTTCTCTCTTCTTTATCTTCTCCCACCATCCTTTATCCTCGTCTTCTTAAGGTCCTCTTCTATGTTTTTGATCCATCCTTTTCTGGATCTTCCTCTCTTCCTTGTTCCGTACTATCTTCCGTGCATTACTTTCTTTGGCATTCTCCCCTCCCCCATTCGTTGCACATGACCCAACCATGACAAGCTCCTAGATTTCACAAATCATACTGCAGTATATCTCCACCATTGATAATATCGTCCAACTCTTACTAAGTTTGATTAAGGGAAGTTTATTTTACAACTTAATTACGTGTGTGCATTAAATAAATTTATGTGCAATTTTAATATTGCATCATAAGTATAACAAATGCCTATCAATAGCTACTAAGATCCAACATTATAAAACTGTAACTCTCACTGAAGTCACTTATGCTTGTGAAACACTGTTCCAAACAAAGAACTGATCAGCTCCTCAAAACGAAAAGAAGAATCATTAGAACGTGCATAAATAAAAAGTATCAGGTTGAGGGAGTCTGGAGGATTCTCCCAAATGAAACTGTCTATCGTGAGATTGATCCAATCTCCAGCACAATGAAGAAGAAAAGAATTTCATTTTTTTTTTCACATCTTACGGCTTCCAGAAAACAGAATTGTACGCCAACTAGTGATGAGAAATCTAGGAAAGAAAACTGGAGGAAAATGGATTCAAGAAATCCAACAAGATCTCAAAGCAGTTGGACTCAAGATAACAGATGCCGAGAAGAAAAATAAAATTAACACCATTCTTAAAACTCGCAAATTTTCTGCAGAAATGACACATAGAAAGCCTATGGAGATTTCAGATGAGTTGAGAAAATCCCGATCTGAAAGAATGAAAAAGTACTGGAAAGAGCGCAAGAACCAAGCAGTACTACCTTCAATGAAGAAGTGATTGTGGAACGACTCAAGTGGTTCAATGTGACCAATCAAGATTAATAATAATAATAACAAATGTATGTTCTCGATTTCATGTGGAGCTTCTAGAAATCGGCCTCAACTTTAATTGACTATGATAACGTGCTTCATGCGTTTTGGAACAAGAATTGCATACTGCCAAGTTAGGTAGTTGCTGTCTGTAAAAATAGGCTGCAAAAGGAAAGACAACACTGGCTGAACTAATTTGATAAATTATGTCTGAATTGGAAGCTGCTTGTATCCTCAATATCACATTTGCTGCGAACAGGTGTTATTGTGTGCCAGTTTATCCTGAGCCTTCATCGGTCCTAAACCCGTAGAATATGTTGGTATTATTTGTTGTATACCAAGTCTTCTATCGATTTGCAACAACCAATAAAGTATAAGGTGCGTTCAAAAAGTAACGAGCCGGAGGCATAATTACAGAAACCAGTACCTGTATGTTAGAAGTATTTGCCCTGGCTGTTGATGCACTTGTCCCACTGTGACACGAGGCGGTGAATGGCTGTCTCATAAAATTCCCTGGGCTGCGATGTGAACCAGTTCCGCACGTACAGCTGGACGTCGGCGTCCGAGGTGAATCGTTGGCCCCGCAGAGCCCTTTTCACGGGACCAAACATGGAGTGATCACAGGGAGAGAGGTCTGGACTGTATGGAGGGTGGCCTAGAACCTCCCATTTGAATTTCTGCAGGAGTGCCGCGACTGTGTTGGCCGTATGAGGTCGTGCATTGTCGTGGAGCGACCACGGCGGCTATGGCGTTCACTGTCACTCGGTGGTCCTGGGTAATGAGTGCATCAACCAGCTGGACGTTGTCATCGGTAATGCAGGGGGGTGCCCCAGACCGGGCATCATCGGCTAACGACACCCGTCCTTCCCTGAAGCGCTTGTGCCACGCCTTGACCCTTGCAAGGGACATGCGGTGTTCGCCGTACACTTGTGACATTCGGCGATGAATGTACGTTCCCCCTACTCCTTTCGCTGTCATAAACCGAACAACACCTCTTTGCTCTTCGTTTTACGCCTCCATGTCACTGTTTGCAATGCGACTGGCAGCGTTGGACGATTGATGCATGCTGCTGCTCGCTATGTATCGTCACGTGACGTGCATACGTGCCCTCCAGCGACGGGCAGTGACCTTCCACGCTCTGGTCGGAACCACACCTCGTTACACACGCCACGATTAGCTGATGTAGTTACCGGTTTGCGCATTCCAGCCCACGGCTCGTTACTTTTTGAACGCACCTTGTAACTACGGTATGTCAGCTTGTTGCACTGTAGCCCTCTCTGTAGTGCGTGTGCTGCTACTACATCATAATACATCTTTAAACATGCGAGGGCTGGTTTTTAAGTAAGGGCCGTTTTTTTAATTAACAGAACATTTTATTTTGAAACAACATTTATTTTTAGGTTTTACATACCTTCCTCTATTTTTCTACATAGTTGCCTTGTTTATTTAGGCACTTATCATACCTTAAAACTAAGTTCTGAAATCCCTCGGCATAAAAGTATGCCACCTGCTCTGACAACCAAGAATTCACACTTGAGGAAAATCTATTGATAGAGTGGTGAATCTTCGGTCCTCGTGATTTTTCGTGTCAATTGCTGTCACCACGTCATCTGTGATCACAGACCAGAGCGTTCATCGTCATGAACATTTTCACGGCCACTTTTGAACTCGCGTACCCATTTTCGAACTTTACCTTCCGTCATTGCATTATCACCATACACCTCACAAAGCTGACGATGAATGTCAGCAGCCGACATGTTTCTTGCACTCAAATAACTTATCACAGATCGTACCTCACACGCGGTGGGCGAATCAATAATCTTGAACATTGTAAAGATGCACAGTTCAGCGTACAGGTTAGCTGCACAGCTGCAACTGATGCCTGCTTGTTCGCAAAGGATGCCGGGAGGTAGCGAGCACGCTTGTTGCGGCGTGAGCACTAACTACAGGCTTAAAAAAAACGGCCCTTACTTAAAAAACAGCCCTCGTAATAGTGTGTGCCCCGTTATACTATCACGGTATTAACCCTTATGTTAGCGGTCTCTATGTTAACCACCTGCTATATTGTTAAAGATGTTCATGGTTGTATCTTTCAGTCATATGTTAGGGAATTTTATTTTGGAAGTGTTAATATTTCAGATAACCAAACAATATGGTTCTATCTTCTTGACCTAAGGTGATGATGAAATGGAATTCTTTTAACAAGAACAATTAACATGAAAACGTAAAAAATAAAATATGATTAAAAAAATAAAATTGAAAATAAATATGCTTGTAAAATTAGAATTTTAAGAAAATTAATATCATAAACATTATACAAATATAAAATTATAAAATATATTAACATAAAAGTTAAAAATATAACACAAAAATTAATAAATTAAAATTAGGATTGGCGGCTTCGGTGGCGTAGTCGGTAGCATGCTGAGCTTCTGTGCCCAAGATCGCGGGTTCAAACCCGGCTGAAGTCGTCGGATTTTAAGAGCGTTAAAATCCCTCAGTATGCCTTCCTTCGGAGGGGAAGTAAAGCTGGCGGTCTCATGTCATAGATTTATGGCATGTTAAAGAACCTTCCACTAATTACACCTGTGTGAAGCTAAATTGTATAGGTTAAGAATGTAAACAACGCTCTTAGGTTCCTACGTTCGTTGCCAAGAGCCGACTGCGGTGACGTCTGGTAACTAAGTTCTGAACTAGTAGTCGTTGATGGTGGGGTTTGGTGGCAAAAGTAGGAACTACTTGAAAATTGATTGTCTGCAGTCCTTACTTGAATTGAAACACATACACACACTAATAACCTACAGTCATCACAATTAACACCGGTTATCAGATAGATTCTACACACACCCAAAGTACACGGGGCTACATGACCGCGTTGTCACAGCCCCTAAACTTAAGAACCAACCAACCAAAATTAGGATTAAATAAATACAAATAAAATATATTAATAATAGTTCTGCCCTAGAAAGGGTTAATCCCGAGGTTACTTTATATAGAAGACTCGTGCAAAAATATTTTTGTCATTTGGGATACCATACTCACTATTTTATTGATAGCTGTAAATGGTTGAGGACAGTCACACAGAACAATGGTAAGAACTGAACAGATTCACTTGTTCCCCAGTTTCCCTTTATTGCTCCTATGTCCAACACAATGTTGAGTGGCTTTCTTCTCTTCCCGCCTGCTGTGTTCAAGGTTGTAGGATCGAATCCTGGTGTAAATACGAGGGAGCTGTGTCAGTAGATTTGCGTTAAAGATCCCCTTCGGGACAAACTTCCGGCACCCCGGCGTCTCTAAAAGCTGCAGTTGTTAAAAGGGACGTAAAACCAATGACATTATTATTATTATTATTATTATTATTATTATTATTATTATTATTATTATTATTATTATTATTATTATTATTTAATCGTATCGGCCAACTAAGGACCACGTTATTTCAACTGGCTTCTCTGGGCTTTGATCTTTGCCCAGTGTTCCTTCATACGTTGCCGGTGTTGCTCTTTTCTTTCTTCCGTCCACATCTTTCCCGTCTTCAACTTCGGTTTCTCTTGAAAACCCTGGTGGTCGTGTAGTTTCTTCCTGAGGGGATTGCGTTCTTGAATATCCTCACAGGTAATTTCCATCTCTTGCAGGTCACTTTCCACCTCTTCGAACCAGGCTGGCTTGGTCTTCTTATTTTTAAAATAGTTGAAGATCCGGTTCGTCAATCGCGTGGGTTTCATTCTAAGCAAGTGGCCATAAAATGCAATCCTCCTTTTCCTCATTACATCAGAGATCTTCTGGACATGAATATACAGCTCATAGTTATGCCGTCGTCTATATTCACCGTTGTCTTTAATCGGGCCAAGAATTTTCCTCAAGATCTTTCTTTCCTTGATCTCCAATTTTTCTACCAGGCCTTTCTTGATCATGGTGAGGCATTCCGCTGCGTACAGAGCCTCTGGTCGTATGACAGTGCAATAATGCCTAAGTTTTGAGTTCAGGGATATTGACTTATTGTTGTAAACGTCCTTGGTGAGTTGGTACGCCATTTCCATTTTGTTCATGCGCGAAGTGAAGGTTTCTTTCTGACATACGTTGGGTTCTACCCACTCGCCAAGATATTTAAACTTATCTGTCCGTTTGATTTTCCCCTGGTTTACTTTTAGCTCCCTTGGTGCTGGCTTGATGTTAGTTATGAAGTGTGTTTTCTCCAAAGAGATCTGAAGACCAACTTTTGTTGTCTGTACCTGCAGCTGGTTAATTTGTTTCGTGGCCATGTCTAAATAGTCAGAGAAAATTGCAAGATCATCTGCAAAAGCTAGGCAATCAATAGAAAGGTTCATGTTCTTGTAACCCAGTCGTACTCCATTTTGGACCCCATCGTTCATTTCTTTGCGCCACTCGCGGATGACTTTTTCAAGTGCACAGTTGAAGAGCAGGGGTGAAAGCCCATCTCCCTGCCTAACTCCTGACTTAATTTAGAAAGAGTCTGAAATTTCTCCTCTGAACTTGACTCTGGAGGTTGTGTATGCTAAGGTCTGTTGAATGATTGCCCTGGTTTTATTATCCAATCCAAATTCCTTTAGAATTTGAATAAGAGCAATTCTATCAATCGAATCATAGGCCTTCTTGAAGTCGACGAAGGTTACCACAAAGTTCTTGTTACTTTGCTTCAGATAGAAAAGGATGGATTTCAGATTCATAATTTGTTCGGCACATGAGCGCTCTTTCCTGGACCCTCCTTGGTACTCTCCTAATTGTGGATCAAGTTGTTGTTCTACCCTAATCTGCAGAGCTTTTGAAATAATTTTGTAAGTTATCAGTAGGAGGGAAATGCCGCGGTAGTTGTTAACGTCCGTTTTGTCACCTTTCTTATGCAGGGGATGAATCAAGGCAGAAGTCCAGTCACGTGGAAGTTTCTCAGTTTCCCAAATCTCCTTGATAATGTCAGTCAATTTATCAATCATCTTTTCACCAGCATGCTTCCACAATTCGGCGATTATCGAGTCCTCACCTGGTGCCTTGTTGTTCTTAAGTGACTGGATAATCTGTTTGATTTCTTCTTTCGTTGGAGGGGATGAATCTGGGTGGACTTGTATGTTGTCTTCAAATGAGAAAGTGGAGTTTGGAGTCTCACAATTAAGGAGGGATTCAAAGTATTTCGCTAGAATCTGGCAACTTTCTCTCTCACTGTATGCTAGTCTCCCATTTGAGTCTTTGAACGGTAGACTCGGAGGATTGTATTTGCCTAGATTGCGTTTGAAGGTTCTGTAGAAGTCCCTTGTGTTGTTCCTCTGAAAGTCTAGCTCAATTTGAGTTAGTTGGCTCTTTTGTAGGCGCGTTTTACATTGCGGATGATTTTTGCAGTGCGTTGTCTCTCGTTCACGAGGTTTTCCCAATTATCTTGGTTCTTTCCCGAGTTCCATTTCTGCCAGGCAAGTTGTCTTTGCTTTACCACTGAATCACATGCATTATTCCACCACGCATGTTTCTTTGACTTCGTCAGTGGAACTGTCTCCTGTGCTGTTGTGACCAAGGCCTGTTGTAGTTCATCCCAGTTTTCGGGATTCCAAGATTCTAGTTTTTGAGTAAATTCAGGGCACAATCGTAGTTTTTCAGTATCAAATCGATTGATCTTTTTTAAGACGGCTTTTGTGGTGTTTCTCGGAATCAGTTTAACTTTGATTTTGGATAGATAGTGATCCGAATCTAGATTGGCATTTCTTAGAACCTTCACATTCTCTATTTCTCTCTGAGCTTTACGTGCAATTGCGACGTGATCAATTTGAAATTCGCCGAGATTTGGATTCGGAGATGTCCAAGTCTTCTGTTTTCTGGGAAAGTGTTTGAACGCTGTGGATTTTATAACTAGATTGAAAGCCTTACATAGTTCTACGAGCCTCTCACCATTGCGATTTGTTTTCTGGTGAGCTGGATAGTTTCCGATAATGTTTTGGAACTTTATTTCCTTATTATTATTATTATTATTATTATTATTATTATTATTAGTATTATTATTATTATTATTCATTCATTCAATTTCGCTAATCGGCCAACTAGGGACCACGATAAGCCTCATTTTACATTCTGGCATTTGCTCATTTTTTGCTTGATCCACATTGCCTTCATGAGCTCACTGTGTTTAGCACGACGTTCCTCTGTCCATTTCGCACCAGTTGTCCGTTTTTCGTCCCGGAAAGTCCCAAACGTCTTGATGGCTGCTCTATAAAGATTTCGGTCTTGTGCATCTTCTGCTCGTATCCCCATTTCTTTCAGATCTTTCTGGACGTTAACATACCATGGCATTGTCGTTTTTGGTTTTGAGTCGAATATACTGAAGATACGTTTCGTCCATCGGGAATCGATCATTCGTCGCATATGACCGTAGAAGCAAACTCTGCGTTTTCGCATTGTGTCTGTGATCTTCTCTATCCTCGAGTAAATTTCTTGCCTGGATTTTCTGATGTAGATGCCATTTTTGTAGTCTGGGCCAAGTATGATGTGTAGGATCTTTCTTTCTTTCTTTCTTTCTTTCTTTCTTTCTTTCTTTCTTTCTTTCTTTCTTTCTTTTCTCTCTAACTTCGCGAGCAAACATTTCTCGGATAGGATAAGGCATTCAGATGCATATAGCGGTACTGGTTTGATGACAGTGTTGTAGTGACGAATTTTTGTGTTCATAGAAAAGCACTTTTTGTTATATATGTTGCGGGTGGTTTGAAAAGCGACTTCCATTTTCTTGATTCTTGCCTCTATGGCTTCCTTGTCAAGGCCATTTTGCTGGATCCATTCCCCAAGATATTTAAATTTATTAACATGGTTTATCGTTCCATATTTGGTGTTTAGTTGTGCTGTATCATCCTTGATGTTCGACATTACTTCTATCTTTTGAAAGGAAATTTGTAATCCTGTTTGTTCTGCTACTTCCTTCAATATATTGACCTGTTCTGTTGCACTTTCGAAATCTTCTGTCATCAGGGCTATATCATCAGCGAATGCTAAGCAATCTATTTCCACTCCGTTTTTCTTCGTCCCGATCCTTAAAGGTTTGTAAAGGCCTCCTTATTTTAACTTCTGTCGCCAATTCTGTATTACCTTTTCAAGCACGCAGTTGAACAACAGAGGTGACAGGCTATCTCCCTGTCGAACACCTGTCTTGATTTCAAAGGGTTCAGAGATACATCCTTGGAATTTGACTTTGGATGTGGTATTAATTAGGGTTGCCCTTATTATCGCCAGCAGTTTCATATCGACTCCCATTTCTGCAAGTATGTTAATCAACACATCACGATCGATGCAGTCGTACGCTTTCTTAAAGTCTACAAATGTCGATACATACGTTCGACCTCTCAACACATAGTACCTAACTATGGTTTTTAGGTTAAAGATTTGTTCTGCAGTCGATCGGCCTTTCCTAAAACCCCCTTGGTATTCTCCGAGTTTGTGTTCAACTTGCTGTTCCAGTCTTTCAAGGATGGAAAGTGACAGGATCTTGTAAGCTACTGACAGAAGAGAAATACCACGGTAGTTGTTCACATCTCTTATATTTCCTTTCTTGTGTAAAGGATGGATCAAAGCTATCTTCCAGTCCTCTGGGAGTTGTTCTGTCTCCCATATATCTACAATAGTTTGGTGTAGGATGTCAATTGCTTCTTCTGGGGCATGTTTCCACAGTTTTGCAATCATGGAGTCTTCACCAGGAGCCTTGTTATTTCTCAACATCTTTATGTGGCGTTTGATTTCATCGCGATTTGGTGGAGAAGATGGCAAATTGTGGTTCATTTGTTTGTTTGTTCTGATGGGGTTGGATGGCTTTTCACAATTTATTATTATTATTATTATTATTATTATTATTATTATTATTATTATTATTATTATTATTATTATCCTGTCTCCCGCAGCAAGGGAGCAGCATGCCTACGTCACAGTTTCTGAGACTGCGTGAACAAGCCCTCGTTTCTATAGCTTCACTTCTGCAACTTTTCCACCTTACAGACAACTCGCACTCCTATGTAAGAAACTTAACGCGCCCCTCACAGGGGAACGTTCTGGTTAATTTAGTGTGGTTTTACCAAATCACTGTTTTAAATTATCTAGCCTATATCATAGTCAAATCCAGACAACATTTTATAGTAGCCTATCACTATCTCAGGAGCTGTTGTAGAAGGCTGTGGTTCAGTCTGTTTTATGGAGAATGTTCTGTATCATGCGTTGGATGCACTTTTGAATCATGTATTGCCAACCTTACCATAATTTAGGGTGTTGCACCATGTGAAATATTTTATATTTGTGGCGATAGTACATGGATTCAGCGTGATTGTCTGGGAAATACGCAAGATACCATACGTCAAACGCACAGGATTATATATCGTATAATGAATGCAAGAAAGTTTTGAAATATTTCGTTTTGAACTAATGGAAGTAGTTCTAAAACAGATATGGTATGGCTTTATCTGGCATGTAAAGTCATAGAATGTATACGACATACCATAATTTCGTACAAAAATACCACTGCTTCGACCAGCCTATACCATAACAAGTAGCCTATCTCCAAGTCTGGCAGCAGTTAATGAGGTGCGGTTTTGTGATTGGTTTAAATGCAGAAAGTAGGTACGGTAATATACATTTTTTATTTTCTTTGAATTCAAGTACACTAAAATATGATTTCTTCGTAATTCCCCGTTTTCTCATAAACTACTGGTTATATTTCCAAGAGCGGCTTCGGTGGCGTAGTTGATAGCATTCTGAGCATCTATGCCCAAGGTTTGGGGTTCAAACCCGGCCGAAGTCGCCGGATTTTTAAGAGCGTTAAAAATCCCTTAATATGCCTTCCTTCGGAGGGTAAGTAAAGCCGGCGGTCCCATGTCATAGATTTATGGCATGAAAAAGAACCTTCCACTAATTACACTTGTTGAAGCAAAACTTTGTTGGCTAGTTTGATAAAGCTCCATTAGTTCCAACGTTCGCCACAGGGTGCTGACTACGATGGCATTTAGTAGCCGCGGCCGCAGCTAGGTGTCGTGGATGGTAGCATTTGGTGGCAAAAGTAGGAGCTACTTGAAAAAATTAATCGTCTGCATCCTTCTACCTGAATCACAGATAACAAACACTAAAACAGCCATCTCAATTAGCACCGGCTATCAGACAAATTCTACACACACCCAAAGTACACGGGGCTACATGACCGCATTAATGCTGTGAGTTATCAGCAGATAATTTTCAAAATGAAATATCTGACTTTAAAAAAATATATTCGGAGCTCTATAAAAATACTGCCTTTTCTCTAATGAGAAATTTACTTATTTATAGGAACACTGTTTTGAGAATGAAATAGCCTACATTGTTACTAATAGTCAGTGCCTCTCAGTCTGTTACCTCAATGTTGAATCATTGATTGGTTTGAACGGTCACAGCACTGATACCTAGTAATGGGAACATTGAGGAGCTAGTAGTCCCATTAGGCGAGGAAGGTGGAAGCTCAATTATTCAGGCAAGTCAAGCTGCCGAGACATAACATCATTTTACTGTCATAAAAACTTGAAAATAAGGACAGAATGGGAAAACTAAATCACAGGGGAGAATATAAACTGCAATGTAGCATTTACACGTAGGACAAAAGGGACGCAGTTTCAAGAAGCGGAAGACTGGCGTCCAGTTTTGGCAAACACATGTCCACATGAGTCGCCGGCTGGATCTGGTTGGTTGGTTCTTCAGTTCAGGGGCTGCGACAAGGCGGTCATGTAGCCCCGTGTACTTTGGGTGTGTGCAGAATCTGTCTGATAACCGGTGTTAATTATGACGGCTGTATTAGTATGTGTTATCATATATATTATTTCAGTAGTATGCATCCCTCCTGCGGCGCTCACAAGCGACCGATCGTGACAAATAAGCATTCAATGAAAGAGAATAGACATTAGCAGTGACGAATTGCCCGCTAATTTCATAAATATCTATAATTTCTTTAAAAATTTACGAAGTGTGGGATTTGCAGATGCTGTTGCTGCAGGAAAATACGCTCCATAATTGCTGTCCACTTCACATTTTGGCCTCTGTGACGGCTGTTTCATGACATTTTAACATTCTGAGGTCTTTCCTTTATCATTTTGCATGGCTTTCAGAAACAGTAAATCAAAGGAATGAGTACACAAATCGTATAATTTCATAAATATCGAATAACCGGCGAGTGTTATGATGATCCAATTTTCAGTGATTGCCTTCTAAAATGTAAATAGTGTTCTATAATCATTTGGTTGAAATAAAAACATAACAACCTTTCTCCTTAAGTCTCTCATTATAAACCTATTGGGGAAAGTGTGGTTTATGAAAATGCGAGATTTCTCGCACGGGTCCTCTGGTCTGTTTTTAATTCAAGTAAGGACTGCAGACATTCAATTTTCAAGTAGTTCCTACTTTTGCTACCAAACGCCACCATCAACGACAACTAGTTCTGAACTTGGTTACTAGATGTCACCGCAGTCGGCTCCTAGCGACGAACGTTGGAATCTAAGAGCGTTAGTCAAATCTAACATATAATTCGGCTTATCACAAGTGTAATTAGTGGAAGGTTCTTTTACATGCCATAAATCTATGACATTGGACCGTCGGTCTTACTTCCCCTCCGAAGCAAGGCATACTGAGGGATTTTTAACGCTCTTATAAAGTCCGACGACTTCGGCCGGGTTTGAACCCACGACCTTGGGCATAGAAGCACAGCATGCTAACTACACCACCGAAGCCGCTGCCGGCTGGATCTGCTGGGTTATAAACAATTTGAGTTCCTCTCCGTTACTTTCTCCCATGGTACCGTAATTTGAATGCTCTCCTTTCCGTTACCCTTACTTACATTTTTATGCTACTGGATCTGTTTTTCGTACCGTCTGTGTTTTGTTTCGTGCTCAGCCAGAGCCCTCTATGACTGTGTTTGTAAACTTATTCCCCATGATGAGGCCACGAGAGGAAAACCGGTCGGGAATTAGAAGCACAAACAGTTATATAGTTTAAATAAATACAAGCACTCGGTAACGCAGTATTAACAAAACTACTTACCGGAGATCGAAAATGTAGCTGAAGGATCGTGAATCTCCAGCTCAGAGCTGGGTACGTGCCTAACGGTCACAATGTCCATTGATTGATGAGAATATGAAATAATTGGCGGAATGTGCAAGGCAAGGAGCTACGTAAGCGGTATGAATGGCATTTCTTTCAGAGTCGACTACTTCCTGGGTGCTAGCTAGACTTTTCCTAGGGGTTTAAGGTCCTCCCAATCGCCATGTCATGCTAGGTTGGCGACAGTATAGTACAGGCGCGGATTCAAGGGGAGGGGGTCACGGGGGTCATGCCCCCCCCCCAAAAGGAGACCAAATTTTCTTGCAAACTCAAAAAACGAAAACACAATAACCAGACAAATAAAACTTAAAGCATTTTGGTTGGTTGGTTCTTAAGTTTAGGGGCTGCGACAACGCGGTCATGTAGCACCGTGTACATTGGGTGTGTGTAGAATCTGTCTGATAACCGGTGTTAATTGTGATGACTGTATTAGTGTGTGTTATTTGTTTTTTTTAATTAAGTACTGAAACTTAGAATTTGTCAAATAGTTCCTACTTTTGCCACCAAGCGCCACCGTCAACGATTACTAGGCCAAGTTCATAACTTAGCTACTAGACGCCACCGCAGTCGGCTCTTGGCAACGAACATAGAAACCTAAGAGTGTTGTTTACATTCTTAACCTATCCAATTTAGCTTCACACAGGTGCAATTAGTGGAAGGTTCTTTAACATGCCATAAATCTATTACATGGGACCGCCGGCTTTACTTCCCCTCCGAAGGAAGGCATACTGAGGGATTTTAACACTCTTAAAACAATCCGACGGCTTCGGCCGGGTTTGAACCCGCTATCTTGGGCATAGAAGCTCAGCATGCTACCGACTACGCCACCGAAGCCGCCTTAAAGAATTTTAACTGAAAAACAGTTCTTTTCATTTTATTCAATGCTGAAAATATCTTTATTGCAATTATTATATTCTGTTACAACTGTGCATATTTACAACTTCATACCTGTTATATGAATGAAAATCCACAGCCTGCTTCCAGTCTCCGACCGGGTCAGGAATGGAATGAATGAAGCCACCATCTAGCGGCGAGGATATGAACTGTGCCGGCTGCCGAGGCCTGACGCACTCCTCTGGGGCAATGATTAAATGAATGACAGATGAAATGAAATGATAGTGGAGAGTGTTGCTGGAATGAAATTTTGACAGGGAAAACCGGAGTACCCGGAGAAAAACCTGTCTGCCTCCGTTTTGTCCAGCACAGATCTCACATGGAGTGACCGGGATTTGAACCACGGACCCAGCGGTGAGAGGCCAGCGTGCTGCCGCCTAAGCCACGGAGGCTTCCATACCTGTTATATAAAAACTATTATTTATATAACAAAATCAACTCATCTATTTTGTTTAGCAAACCTTGTGATTACCGAATCGATGTCTATAGTGATGTCACGATGAATGTGCAGCAATGCACGGATAGGAATTTGGGGCTTTTTTCGCACCAATAAATTTTGCCGACGTCCAAACTGCAAGCTTGGTTGGCAATTTAAGCTGTGACTTTATCCCTTTGTCGGTACCAACTCAACTTGCCGAAACTGTAACGTACCTTGATACTTTTCTCGAAGCTCGATGTAAAAGTCGCAAAACACGTCGTTGCAATTTGTACGAATATTTTTGGTGCGCTAAACGCATCAAATTTCTATCCATGTAGCTTGCAAAAAATTGGTCTGGTTTTGTACGTTTGGTTATTTTGTGATTGCGTTGTTAGTGATACCATGTTTCTTAACAATTTCGATTCTGTGACCCCCCCCAAGCCAAACTCTAGATCCGCGCCTGGTATAGTAAACATGTTTGAAGTACTGCTCAAGTCTCGGGAGAATCTGGAACGAAGCTACTGGCTGGTATTTGTGAGAGAGACACACACACACGTCCAAAGAATCTGTGTCGAGATGACGTGCAAGCCTATTCGTCATTCCGGGAACACTGGTATGCGGATCATCGACATTAACAGCCGAACACGACACTCCGTGGCCAAATTCCCTTGGGTTGGGAGACAGGTGGGTTCGAACCTCACTACAGATACCCCTCCTAATTACAGACGGGGAGTGGAACTGCTATATTTACAGCTAAACAATATTGTATGCATTTATGTTGACCCGAAGGGGCCTTTTGTACTCCAATGTTTTGTAAAAAATTATCACACTTTACGCTCCTTAATAAAACAATATTTTAATTCAGGAAATAAACATACTTGTCAACAAAAAGGCAAAACACTGCTATAATATGGCGGTTCCCAACTTATTTGTTTTTTCCGACGTTTTTGGTTCAAATGCATCCGAAATATTTCAAGTGGGCCTAATACATTTACAGTACTATATACTCTCATGAATACGACTGCTTCAGAATTAATTTCTCTATCTGTAAAACTAATATTGAACATTATTCTAATAACATGGCGTCGTCTGTAGTTACAAAGGGCAAACACATCAGCACAGGTTATCTGCCATGCCAGGCTAGTGGTGATTGTTGTTTTACGGGGGAAGAACATCAAGGTCATCTGCCTCTCTAATTACACTATTGAAGAAAGGTGAAGGCATCGGGGTAAAAAAAATACAACCTTAGTCGGAGTCCGATGAGAACAAGTTGACCAAGGGATGTCGGCAGGAAATTTCTTATTTATTGCCACAACAGGGAAGTGCCCCAATTACAGTTTGCACACAGATAATACATGAAACTATATTAAAATACAAACTAAAATTACATTAAAGTACAAAACGTTAAAAAAGAATTGTTGAAAAGAAATATACACAAGTTCTATTTGCAATAACAGTAGATGAAGCATAATTTTTAATATTTGGTCACATATGTCAAACGAGATTCATATTTTTAGGTACTAATTACAATAGCAATGAAATATGTAAGGTTGGCATTAATGATTAGTACTGGTGATTGGTAATAAAGTGAAACCTACAACTAATAAAATTAATATCTTTGTAAGTGAGTCATTCGACAGCTAAAAATGAATGTAATTTTCTTCTATAAATTGGCAGGGACATTCCAAAATCGGAATTGTTGTCTGCTGAGAGACTGTTGTAAGTACAGCACATATTCAATATAGGTGAGTTTTTATGGAAATCTGTGAATTGAATTTTATATGAGAGGAGTTAGGCACAAGAAAGTGAATGTGATGCCGGGCTCCGCGGGGGCCCCATTAAGTGTATGAGGCTGATAACCACCATGCCCGCAGTCTCTGAGCGCAAGCAATCAACAAATAAATCTGATTAACACAGAAGACACTACAAATGCTGGAGGTGGAATATATTATGTTCAAGTTCATACATTTATCAAGATGGATTGCACAGGATGTGGGGGACCAGAAGCACAGTGTTAATACGAGTTTTCACGTTCCCGTAAAAATAATGAAGATGATGATAATTGTTGTTTAAAGGGGCCTAACATCTAGGTTATCGGCCCCTAATGGTTTGGGTGACAGCGAAAATGACACTGAAATGGAAACCATAACGAAAATCAAGTGAGACTGAAAATACTAACAAAATGGAACTCAGATGGAAATGACTCACAAAATGTAGTTTAGGTTCAAAATACTTACAAAATGCAAGTGAAATTGAAAATACACAATGCAATCTAGATTGAAAAAGACCGGTTCAGATTAAAAATATTCACAAAGTGCAATTGAAATTCAAAATACTTATAAAATGCAATTGAATTTGAAAATGCTTACAAAATGTATGGTAGATTCAAACTTACTCATTTGGGTTGGCAATACTTACAAACTGCAATTTAGATTGAAAATACTTAGAAAATGTAATTTTGATTCAAAAATACTCACAAAATGCAATTAAGAATCAAAATACTTACAAAATGCCCACTATACAAAATGCAATTTAGATTGAAAATACTTGCAAAATACTGTTTAGGTTGAAAATACTTACAAAATGCAATTGAATTTCAAAATACTCACAAAAGTGCCTCCACCTACATTGAAAGACTTACTAAAAAGCAATTTACATTGTCAATCCTTACAAAATGCAATTGAGGTTGAAAATAGTCGCAAAATGCAATCTAGACGAAAAGACTAACAAAATGCAACTTAGATTGCAAATACCTACAAAATGTAGTGTAGATTCTAAAAATTCGCCAAATGTAATTTAGATAAACGGGGAACCAATTCACAAAAACTGCGGGAATATTAAAGAGAAAAGGAAATATAATGAAAAGAAAACAAGAGGTCTGACCCCTCAGGGATCAGAAAAGATGAGACAAGGGCCAATTAAGGCGGGAAAGTAAATACACCCTAGGCCTCGGATACCCTAATACCGTCGGGGTCGGAAAAGAACAAGAGTTGACCAAGGGAGGTCGACAGGAAAGAAGACGGAGAGGAGCCCGGCACAAGTAAGTGGAAGCAATGCCAGACTCAGCTGGGAACCCGTGGTCGCCAACCCACGTCCCACTAGATGTGAGCCCCGTGGGGGGGGGGGTATATTTAACGACACTACACTGCCGTATTTAATTATTTATCTCAATAGTCCTTACGACTGTTGGGGCATATCACCTTACTAAGAATAAATACACTGCTTAAGAAAATCTGCATCTGGCGTTGGATAGGAAGGTTGTCTGTTGTTGTCTTGTTTAGAGGCTTGGACATCGTGGTCACTTCATCCACCGTGCACTTCGGTGTGTGTGTGTGTGTGTTTGATAACCTGTATTATGTGTGTATTTGATATTGGGATGGAGGCGGCCGTGGCTTTAAGTTAGGAACCATCCCAGCATTTGTCAGGAGTAGATACGAGGAAACCACGGAAAACCACTTCCAGCTTGTAATCGAATCCACGTCTTCTCAGTCTTACCTTCCAGCTTGCCACGTGGGTCAGTGGTTATCGTGTCAGACTACCAACCCCAAGCTTGCAGGTTCGCTCCTGGCGTGGTAAATGATTTTTGAAAGGCAACAAAAATCACGGTACGCATGCCATACGTTGTTGGCATGTTAAAGAATCCATTTGAATTCAGTAGGCCGTGTTCATAATGGCAAAAAATTAATCTGGTGATTTTCCGCCAACACAAAAGTTCCTCCTTTCTCTATTAGAAAGCGCTATAGTGTCAAGGTGCTTAGATATCTAACCTATCTAACAACAAAATTCGACATGCAAGCTGCCCTATGGGCGTCAAATAACATAGCTTGCACCCGTCAACTGAGGCCATACGATATTATTATTATTATTATTAATATTATCATTGTATGTCTACCCCTTATTCCCATTTTCCAACGGGGTCAGGGATGAGATGCGATGGAAGTATTTGTGGTGATGGTTTTTACGGCCGGATGCCCTTCCTGATGCCAACCTCATGAGAGGAGTTAATGAGAGATGAAATGAATGATGGTGAATGAAACTGGGCAAGGATGTGGAAGGAAGCGGCCGTGGCCTGTCAGAAGGTACCGTCCCAGCATTTGCCTGGTGTTGAAAATGGGAAACCACGGAAAACCATTTCAAGGACGGCCGACGGTGGAGTTCGAACCCACGCGTCTACCGAGTCAGCAGAGAGCTTGGCCCCATGACCTAATGCTGCGCTTAAGCCAGCGTGGCCACTACTGTCGGTATTATTATTATTATTATTATTATTATTATTATTATTATTATTATTATTATTATTATTATTATTATTATTATATAGTCTTACCTTCCGAGCCCTCAGAACAGAACAGAATTAAATTTCTTGGCAGAGCCTGAAATCGACGTCCAGAGTGGCAGCCAAGAATGCTAACCACTACACTGGACTGGATGGGAAGGAGAGGGATCTCTGGTTCAGGATCCTGAGAGATTGGGTGGAAGCAGCGTCAGAGGAGCTTGGCAACACTGGAAAACCTGCGACACAGACCCTCGAAGACTCTACCTTAGAGACGAGTAACACATCGTGATCTGTAAAGAGCGAAAGTCGAGCGGCTTCGGTGGCGTAGTTGCTAGCATGCTGAGCCTTTATGCCCAAGATCGCGGGTTCAAACTCGGATTTTGAAAGAGCATTGAAAATCCCTCATTATCCCTTCCTTCGGAGGGGAAGTAAAACCGGTGGGTCCATGTCATAGATATATGGCATGTAAAAGAACCTTCCACTAACTTCAATTGTGTGAAGCAAACTTTGTAGGTTAGGTTTGATTAATGCTCTTAAGTTCCAACGTTCGTTACCAGGCGCTGGTTGCGATGGCATATAGTAGTAGCCAAGTTCACAACTAGGTGTCGTGGACGGTAGCATTTTGTAGCGAAAGTAAGAAATAATTGAAATTATCGTCTCGGGTCCTTATATGAATTATGAACAGATAACAAGGGGCAGATGACCTCGTAGTTCCGACCCTTAAAACAACAATAACTAACTAAAACAGATCACACACACAAATACAGTAAACTCCCGATTATCCGCGGAATTGACTGGCGCGGATACCGCGGATAATCGAATTTCGCGGATAAGCCACAAAATTGCTGGTAATGGTTAAACAAAGGTCGAAGGCACTAAAAAACAACACACAAGCGCTTTAAATAAGTTTATTATACAATAAAAGGACGTACAAGATAACAAAACTCAGTCGATGTTATGTGTGTTATTAAAATGCCTTGTTTACTGTTTAACAAAAAAAATCGGTCATTTCCTTTTGCTTTTTCGTAGTGAAACACTTTTTCTTTATTTTTGATCTGAGTTTTCTTGTCACAAAGTGATGCGTCGTCTTGCTCTTCAAGGTATTGAAGAATCCTGTCAATGTGTCCTAATGCTGCATCATGAGTAACCGATATACAGTAATACTGAACTACCGTACACGTTTTGTACTGTACATTATTAAGTGTACTGTACTGTATTTGCGATTTACGATTTTTATTACGTTTATTTAGTAAATTTATTTCAATTTATGAGAAATAACTTTCGGTTTCAAAACCTTCTTTTTTATATAAAAATGTTCTCCTACAGGCACCGCGGATAATCCGCAAAGCGGACAAACCGCCCGCGGATAATCGAGAGTTTACTGTACAGTCATCACAATTAACACCGGTTATCAGACAGATTCTACACACCCAAAGTACACGGGGCTACAAGACCGCGTTGTCGCAGCCCCTAAACTGAGGAACCAACCAACCAAAGAGCGAAAGTCATGAACCTGGGGTTTGCACTCCAATGTGGAGATGTATGCCATGAGCTCAGGTCAGGTTCGCATCCCACATTATTCCCTCTCATTGAGTATCGACCCGATTAGCAAACATTAATCTTAAGGTTTCCGACAGTAGTGGCTACGCTGGCTAAAGCGCAGTGTTAGGTCATGGGGCCAAGCTCTCTGCTGACTCGGTAGACGCGTGGGTTCGAGCCCCACCGTCGGCCGTCCTTGAAATGGTTTTCCGTGGTTTCCCATTTTCAACACCAGGCATATGCTGGGACGGTACCTTCTGAGAGGCCACGGCCGCTTCCTTCCAAATCCTTCTCCAATTTCATTCACCTTAATCAATTCCATCTCTCATCCCGACGCGCAGGTCGCCCACGGGCGTCGAATAGAAAGACCTGCACTAGGTCTCTGAGGAGACCACACGAAAAAAAACAACTTAAGGTTAACAAAGCAATGTTCCCAATTCAATATAGCTTTTGACCAATGAGTTTTTCAGCTATCTGGTCGTGTATTGTACAATGAGTACTTGCCAAATGGATCGAAGGTAGGTTTTAAAATGTCTTATATTTGCGGCATTTTGACCCGAAACTCCTGGATTTCAGGCATGCGCACTTTTCTTTTGCACCACAACGCTTAATACCTAAGGACAGTGCACTTACCATTATATCAAGGGGATGGTGATAATAATGACAATTGTTGTTTTAAGTATCGGAACATCGAGGTCATCTATCTCTCACTACAAACAATTGCTTAGAATTAGAGAAAAGGTAGAGTTGCCCCATCTCTAAACATGAGGTCATCGGAAAAAGACCAGGTAAATGAAAGACAAGTAAGTAAAAGTAATGTTGGACTCGGCTGGGGTCCCGTGGTCACCAACCCTTAGCTATGAGCTCCTTCGATGATATAGCACACTCTGCAGATAACAAAATAATGTTGAGGTGTAATCGTTTTAATATGGGGCCATTGTCGGGATTGGAACCCGGTTCCTCTGCATGACTAGGGACCGGACATTAATGCACTAAATTATGCAAGCAATTATGCACTCAACAATGAGCCAATCTTATTCACTCTTCTTTCACTCCTTTGCCGTAATATATGCGTTCGTTTTTGCATGTTGTTCAATTTGAAATTTCTTTTCACATCTCACTTCCTTCGAGCATACATGACAATTTATAGACGACAGCGCCATCAGTTGAATAATCACTATTACTTGGTACTCACTGATTTAGTAAATACTTTCTGTTGCTCTTCTCTTCAGGCATTTTGAGGCAGCATGCTTGCGTAAAATCTCGTTATACGTTTCTTAGAAAGTTTTTTGCAAGGGATACTACCCAGATGGTGAAAGGAATGTCCCACCCGATTTATTTCTTGAAATAATAATAATGTTATTGGTTTTACGTCCCTTTTAACTAAACTGGCTTTTAGAGACGCCGGGGTCCCAGAATTCTGCCGCGAAGGGGATCTTTAACGTGCCAGTAAATGTACTGACACGGCTCCCTCACATTTGCGCACCCTCAAATGCCAGCTGACTGCGCCAGGTTTCGAACCTGCAACCTTGGGCTAAGTAAGCGAGAACGTTTATTTCTTGAAAATCCAGGCGTAAAATACTATTATCTTGTTATCTGTTGCTCAGAATGTTGCTTACAAGGGATGTCCAACACGCGAGCGGACCCGATTTTGTTCAAGATCGTTTATATTAAACTTAATTTCAACTGTGTATGCTGTTATGTTCAGAATGTGCAATAAATCCAATAATCCCCGATCCCTAGTAATCACTCCTCGGCTTTAAGGTGTGTCCGTCATTAAGAGAGGTGAAAACTCCCGTTGGAAAGGAGTTCCCGGTTCTGTCAAGAAACGTAATTCTCATTTAGCCTCGAGAGAACAACTGAGAAGAGATGGGTTCAAATTCAACCTGAGCTATCTGAGGTAAATTATTTTGTTATGTGCAGAGTGAGGAGGGACCCCAGGCTCGGCCTCGGCCGTCTCCTCCCTTCCAAGTGCAGTACCGGTACTCACAGCTGAGCGCGCCGCGTGGTGGCATTGACCCTGGGCGCGCCACTACCTTGAGCAGGTCAAGTGACGTCATGTGACGTAGCCTATATAAAGGTGAGCGACCCACTGGCTGCCTTGAATGTCCGTAGCGAGGATCTCAGCGAGGCGGGAGTGTTGAATACTGCAGTGAACAGGTACAGTGAGTGTCGTGTGATACCATACCGTGTGTTGCTTCATGTGTGTACTTGTAAGTTAGGTTACGAACCATCCCGGCATTTGCCTGGACTAGAAGTGGGAAATCATGAAAAAACACTTCGAATCGAACCATCGTCTTCTCAGTTCTGCCTCGTGAGGCTTAGTGTACTCCGTTCCAGGCCTCAGACCAGAATTAAATTTGTTGCCAGAGCCGGGAATCGAACCCTCGTCTTCTCAGTTCTACCTCGTGAGGATTAGTGTACCCCGTTCCAGGCCTCAGACCAGAATTAAATTTGTTGGCAGAGCCGGGAATCGAACCCTCGTCTTCTCAGTTCTACCTCGTGAGGATTAGTGTACCCCGTTCCACGCCTCAGACCAGAATTAAATTTGTTGGCAGAGCCGGGAATCGAACCCTCGTCTTCTCAGTTCTACCTCGTGAGGATTAGTGTACCCCGTTCCACGCCTCAGACCAGAATTAAATTTTTTGGTAGAGCCGGGAATTGAACCCTCGTCTTCTCAGTTCTACCTCGTGAGGATTAGTGTACCCCGTTCCAGGCCTCAGACCAGAATTAAATTTGTTGACAGAGCCAGGAATCGAACCCTCGTCTTCTCAGTTCTACCTCGTGAGGATTAGTGTACCCCGTTCCACGCCTCAGACCAGAATTAAATTTGTTGGCAGAGCCGGGAATCGAACCCTCGTCTTCTCAGTTCTACCTCGTGAGGATTAGTGTACCCCGTTCCACGCCTCAGACCAGAATTAAATTTGTTGGCAGAGCCAGGAATCGAACCAGGACCTCTGAGGTGACAGCTAAGAATGCTGACCACTGCGCGTCTTGTTGTATGAACGTGTTCGAAAGGAGACCCCCGATATTCCAGTATCACCCACAATTAAAACACCCTTGTGCATTGCAATTCGGTCCCGCAATCTATGATACAGATGGGAGCGCCTGAGCAAACTGAACCACCTTTCCTATCAGCTGGGGAGGATTATTGCTGCTAGCAAGAATATCAATGTGTGAGCGATTATTTGTAAGCATTGTCTTGGTCTTCGCCGAGATAATCGTGCAGTAACATTTTAAAGTCAATTTGTAAACACTCGAATTAAAGGTTGGATTTCTTCTATGCCTCTAGTGCAGGATATCGAAATTAGAAACTGAAGTATTGTGAGACTTGTCGTGTTACCTGCGCCGGAGTACAGTACGAAGTGTACCACTGGGCTTTGATCCCAGAGAAAGATCTAAAAGAAAAAAAAACGGTAACGATTTGTACGCACGCTGGTGACCTTAAGGAAAACTTCATTCTGAAATAACGTATTAGTGAACATGCGGCACGAAGAGGCTGTTTGCATAGTTGCGTTTGTTAAAAAAATACTTTCCAGATATAAGGATAGTCATTAAAGTTTAATTTTGGCTCGATCTTAAGTTGTGACGGAACTCAAATCAGTTTCTGCACTACTCAAGCTATTTGCACAATACAGGCCTCCGTCGTAGAGAACGAAAATTCAAATACAATCGCTGTTCCGCCCCTCAAAACAACAATAACTAACGAACTAAACGGTGAAATCCCATCGCTTATCCTCACAGCTTGGCTTCACTCTGCGAGGGATCATTCCTCTACCGTCACAAGGACGGTGTCTGTCAGCTGCACACAACTTGTCAGCAGATACAACTGGGGATGGTGACAGGTGACCGCTAACTTGGATCTAATTAAGGACGGTCCAGGAAGGGATTTTGTACGGAAGTCGGTCTTGCACCTGTTGAAAGGAACCGTCCCAGCATTTGCCTGGTGGTAAACATGGGAAACGAAAACCATTTTCAGGACGACCAAGATGGAACTCGAACCCACGCTCTCCCGATGCCAGTGAGACACGAACTAGCTCGTTAACGCTCTCAGCCACCGTGGCCGGTCTCTTCTACTTACCAAATACTTCAGTATACAGTGCTCCTGATAGCCCCAGTCCTAATTGACGATGTAATTATAATAATATCTATACAACCATAAGTCAAAATATTCTTTCTTGAACCAATACATTTCTTGCCCATTCAAAACATTACCTCGTAACACTCACTCCAACGTTTTCATTCCATTGCTTCTCCATTACTTCGCAAACACAGTGCATACCCAACTATCACTTCTAACCTAGCTATTTCCACTTATAAGTTATAGTTTCACATCCACATCTCTTCTATTTCACGCTGTTTTTATCAAGACTTACATTTTTCATATTTTTGTTACTTAACACATTTTATGTTCGACCCTGACTATTATATGTCAGAAAACAGTACTATAAGGAGGCTCATTATAACACTATTTTTCATTATGAAACAGTTTCTCCCACCAATCAGAGCTCAAGAAACAGTTGTTTGACCAATTACGTAAGGATAGCATCGGACCTGCGCTGAGTTCCACGGCCTTCTAATTTAAATTTCACTGCATGGCCTAGTCTCATAGTAGGGTAATCGAGGAGGCCATGGTCAAATACAAGGCATTCTCTGCGCTCTGTTCAGTACATGAAACTGGCAAAATCTCGAGAGATATTTATGAATATTTATGTTCGAACATAAAATAGTTATAATAATTATCGTCGAACATAAACAGTCGTACGCAACTCGCCTATAATGGTAATTAAGACACTCGTATGGAAATTATAAAACTCGCATACGCTCGTTTTATAAACATACTCGTGTCTTAATTATTGCCATTATAGGCTCGTTGCATAATGTACTATATTAATAGATTTTTTTAAATTTAAAATTTAATGTGTGTGCTTTTGGACGAAGAATATTTTTAGAATATTTGATAACATCCTCTGTTATGGCACATTTATATTAAGTATATGTCCTTGCACCTTTTCATGTCCTAAATGACGCTGAGGAAGGTCACAAGGTGACTGAAACCCGTACGATATTAAAGTACAATATATATTGACTCATGGTTATAGAAATATTATTATAATCAATACAGTATGCGAAAAGAAAAGTGATCATATGAAACCGAGAGTTCCGGATTAGATCCAAAACTGATTGAGAATGAACGCTGCTGCGCGGCGCGGTGTACCGGAAAGAAAGCGCTGCCTAGTTGTGTGCCAAGAAATTTGAGTGCATTCCAAGACCATATGATATGGGCCACTGACCTTCACTGGCCTGAATGGACTGGACTCGGAAGTCCGGGTCATGGCACCCATCCTGGCAATGGCCATGTGGGGCAAACGGTTTAGCCTACAAACAGGTAATATGTGACAGCCAAGTGGGTCGCGTCGCTCATAACACACTTGGAGTTCTTGTGATGAGTAAGGACCGGACTTGCAAATGCCTATTTTGGGGGTTTATTGGATTTTTTGCATATTCTGAACATAACATCATATTTTAGCAAATATAGTTCATATTAAGTATAATTTAAAACATCTGGAGCAAAAAAGATTTCGCCTGCGTGTTGGACATCCCTTGTAGCAACTTTCTGAGAAACAGACTACTCGCACTTTGGACATCCCTTGTAGCAACTTTCTGAGCAACAGACTACTCGCACTTTGGACATCCCTTGTAGCAACTTTCTGAGAAACAGACTACTCGCACTTTACGCAATGCTGCCTGGTTATTTGAAGAAGGGAATGGGGTGGGACATTCTTTTCACCATCTCGATAGCCACGCGCTCCCGCCTAACATATGAATTAGCACGGGAACCCTTCCTCGTCGAAGAAATAAGAACAAAATTACAGCTTCCATCAACAAAGAATGCTGAAGCGCACCTAGCAGAGAGAAGAGAGAAGAGAAAAGGCATTCCGCTAGAATTTTACAGCACGGATGCCATGATCAACCGGAACTGGACCAGTGCCAATCAGAAACTAAGACATGTGGTGATAAAGTTAGCAGTGCATGGGTACCACCATAAAATATATAAAAACATGTCCTACCACGCCCCAAATGAACTCTGCGTGTGCTCGTTATGTGACCAGTTCTGTGACACATATCACATCACACGATGTAAAAATAACCAGAAATCACTCTGTGATTATAGCAAGGACTAACATTTAAAATGAACAAAGCATCATACAGTGTTGCTCTATTTCACAAATAACATTCAATTCACAATATAATGACTGGTCATGAATGAATGCTTTAATGCACACATTCCTGATTGATTACTGGATCATGATGTTTTTCACATCAATTAACTCTTTATAGCATGTTTGTTTCACTAGTGTAAATCTATGTTATGCACATTCGTGCGCTTTTCTGTTAATAATAAATAGCCAAGGGTTAGTTTTGTGAGTAGTTTCTTCAGTTAATGTGTTCCTTTATTCTAGATGTTAGGCTCCTTAAAACAACAATTATCGTCATCACAACCTTAACTCAAAATGCCTAAAAAGAAGAGCAGCAGAAAGTATTTATTAAAACAGTGGGTGTCAGGTAATAGTGATTATTCCGTGTCGTCTCAAAACTCACGAGTCTTAAAACTCACGAGTCTCAAAATTCACGAATATCAAGATGAGGGTTAGTAAAAGTATGTTCTAACCGGTTCCAGTACCTGGGCCAGTCTCAAAACTCACGAACCAAGACATAGCCACCTATAAGGTTATAGGTAGCCCCATGGCCAAGCCAGTTCATTGGGAAAAGGTCCATTGTTAGAGCCAGCCACAACTGCTTGCTTGCAACTCTCTCATCAAGATGTTGTTGATGATTCTTTTAGGGGCTTTGCGACATCGTGGTCGTGTACTTGGGTGGGCATAGAATTTGTCTGATAACCTGAATCACTGTGACGTCTGTACAATACAAAGCCATTCTAAAACTGGGTGAACAAACATGGGTTGAAGGGCAGTGTGCTCTCCGGAATCGTGAGTTTTGAGACTATTTGTTACTATTTTTAGCTCGTGAGTTTTGAGACTCGTGAGTTTTGAGACGTAACCGATTGTTCAACTGGTGGCTTGGGACCGGACATTTATGCACTGAAAACGATTAAAATATACGTCATTTGTCTCCTGAAAACATTGGAAAAACTTGCAAATATCTATTGTGATGCTTTTCTCTGCAGTGAATGATACATATATAAGATTGGCTTATTGTTAAGTGCATATTTTCTACATTTGAGTGCATAATGGCATTCATATGTTAATCGATTTCAGTGCATAATGTGCGGTGCGAAGCTGATGCGCATTCCACTCTGCCAATTGGGATAGGCACGCGTTAACAAGTCATCTCTGAAATCGGGACACGAGTGGGTTCGAACCTACACATGAAGTTGACGTCAAAAAGGGCATCCATAATCAAAATCAGATCACCACATATGAATCATCTCCGACCACGGAAGGGGTAAATGTAGTGTCAGTCTTTGCTACCTGTCCTAATAGGGGAGTAAAAGTCCAGCCTTAACCATCAGGACTATACAACCACAATTGTAACTGCTGGTAATTTTAAGGGGACTTCCAATGGCCTATCTTCTTAATGTTAATATTTAATAAATTCATGTTCCTATTTCGCAGAAACTACTGGGTAGATTTAGATGAAATTTTATTGCCGGAATTAGTGATCAATTCTTATTACTTTAACACGGGCGTTTGGTATTGCTACTATTGTGACCATAATAATATTGTTTTTCTTTAATCTCAAATTTTTCGTTTAAAAAATCTAGATATATCCATTTTTTTCATAATGTATTTGAGCTAGAACAAAATCCCTGTGTTAAAATCTCATGTACAAGCTACGCTACAGGTGGTAAAAAAATTGAGATTTCTGTGATAAGTAACAACTGAAAAATATGGAACATTTATGTGCAAAAAGTAAGTTCTGAGAAAATGCCTTTTTATGTTCTAATTATCTAACGCGCACTGCATTATTTGAATAAATATTATACATGTTTTGCTAATAACAAATATCAAGTGTTGTACATCCCTGTCAAAATTTCATTCCAGCAACACTCTCCACTATCATTTCATTTCATCCGTCATTCATTTAATCATTGCCCCAGAGGAGTGCGTCAGGCCTCGGCAGCCGGCACAGTCCATCTCCTCGCCGCTAGATGGGGCTTCATTCATTCCATTCCTGACCCAGTCGGAGACTGGAAGCAGGCTGTGGATTTTCATTTCAAGTGTTGTACATCATTTTAAACGTCAAAGTGCCAGCTTTCACATCGTATACAAATCTGAAAATTGATATTTTTTCATATTTTATCCATTGGAACTCTCCTAGAAAATAATTTCATATTTGAAGGAAGGAAATTGATAGGTGTGGTTTGTTGTTGTTGTTGCAGCCAATGAAGTGGGTGCTGGTGCTCTTGTGCGTGGCGGCCGCAGCCTTTGCCGCCCCCACCACCTCCAATGAACAGACAGCGGTCGTCTCGCCCCGACAAGCCACCGACGGAGCCCCCGTGGTGGCCGGTGGGGGCAGCGCTGATGACGATGATGATGATGACGATGACGATGACCTTGGTGTAGGAGAAATCGTCGACGATGACGACGACGATGATGATGACGACGACGACGATGATGACGATGATGACGACGATGATTTTGAGAGATTCTTTGAGGATATATTGGGAGGTAAGTGCATAGGTGTATTTCTCCATGGCGCACTTCTCCGAGAACTCCAGTGAGTTGTTGCTTATTTTAGGTGCTGCAACATCGTGGGCATGTAGTTCCGTGTATTTGGGTGTGGAATTTGTGTTATAAGCTGTGATATTGTGATGGCTATACTAGTGTGTGAATTGAGGATAGGATTGGGAAGGAGGCGGCCGTGGCCTTAGGTTAGGAACAATCCTGGAACTCAGGGGGGACTCACGAGGTGGTCTGATGCAGTGAGGGAAGACATCCACAGTTCTACGAACAATAGCATCTTTCACAGGGGCACAGAAGATTGCTTTAAATGACGGCAGAAAACAATTGTTTTAAACTTTTGTGGAATGTGGACATAAGCATAGCATTGTTATCAGATATTTACGATAAAATGACATAAACATGATCATGATACCCGATTCTTTATTGACGAAGTAATTATAATAAAACTAGATAAGTTGAAATAGTTAGGTTATAACTGGTAGTTTGGTTTGTATTTGCAAGGTAGAGAAATAATGGAATGAAATCGTTGGAAATAAGTATTACGAGGTAATGTTTTGAATGGGCAATATTGGTCAATACATTTCTTGCCCATTCAAAACATTACCTCGTAAAATACATGTTTTCAATACTATGCCATTTACGACTATCATCGGTCACCGTGGCCGAGAGTGCAAACGCGCATCGAGAGAGCGTGGGTCCGAATCTCACCTCAGCCGTACTGAAAATAGTTTTCATGGTTTCCCCATTTTGACTACCAGGCGAATGCCGGGATGATTCCTTTCTATAGGTCCACGGTCGAGTTCCTACCAAATTTCCTTCCCTGACCCGTCCTGAAAATAAAATTAGCTGGCATCGGCTGCGCCTCTTTACTGCGAGAGCTAAAAGCTCAAGCAGCCATAACCTCCCTATGAAGGCTTCCTAAAGGCTGATATATTGGCTTTCACGGCCGGTGAATTAAAACTCAGCAATTTTTCTATGTTTATGCCGTGTCTTGTGTGGGGTTTCGCCTAGGAAGCCTTCATAGGGAGGTTAAGGCTGCTTGAGCTTTTAGTTCTCGCCATAAAGAGGCGCAGGTGCGCATCATGAAAAGGGAGGTAGCACGCAGTTCGCTACTCCTGTGAGGGTCCGGGCACGGACACCAGGAGCCCGCTGATGAGCCAGCTTGGTGTTCCTAGGCGCAACCCCACACAAGACATGGCACAAACCCAGAAAAATTGAGTTTTAATTCACTGGCCGTGAAAGCCAATATACCATCGTATTTATGTTTGTTTGGTGCTAGTGTGGGGGAGGGGTTCAATAATGTTCTCTTGAAGCAGTGTGATTGTTGCTCACGAGAAGCCACGTACTGATAAAGCCATCAAGGCAGAATCATTGCTAGAGACTGTTGAAGTAATAAAAGTAAGAACATAGGCGATCGTTTGTAGGCGTGTCGATACAATTTATCATCTCAGTGTTAGTATTCATAATTTCCTCAATTTTACACACTAGCGTTAAGAATCCCTCCCTATATTATTGTGCTAAGGTCCCATTCCAGTTTTGTGCCGAAAATAAGGTCCTATTAACACCAACCTACACATATGGGGTAACTACAGGTTCCGCATAACCCAATGCGTGCGCGAAACACACTCACTTCCTCTTTAAATGCCTCACAATTAAATAAATATCTTAAAAATGTACATTTACAATGAAAGCACCGTAACCAGCCATCTAGCGGGAGCGCGGCGTACTGCTAGCTGAGGAGTCTCTCAACAAATGACTCAACCTACATTCACGTTGCGGAAGCTCGCACAGGCCCACTAGTACTGTTGATTGTGCGACAAAAATACCTATTATGTTTGAGTTTTGGTAACCATTTAATTAATTGTAGCCCAGCCAAATAAAATAGCTGAAGATTGCTGTGTAGTTAAAGACTTATAATAATAATAATAATAATAATAATAATAATAATTTTGGCTGAGGAACAGAAAGGATGCAAGAAGCTGTCGCAAGGATGCAAAGAACAGATAGTTATTGATTCTGTGATAACACAACAGGCGATACATAATCAAAGGAATCTATATACGGCATACATAGATTACCAGAAAGCATTTGATTCAGTCCCGCATTCATGGCTGAAAGAAATCCTCCATATGTATAAGATTAACCCTGCTGTAATTCACTTCCTGGAGGTCACGATGGATAATTGGAAAACAGTACTGTATACTAAGACAGACAATGAATGTGTCACATCTGACACTATAAAAATTGAGCGTGGTATCTATCAAGGAGACTCGCTAAGCCCATTATGGTTTTGCTTAGCCATCAATCCTCTCTCTAAAATTCTAAAATCCACCGGTTTCGGATTTGACATCAAATACTACAATAGGAAATACAGAATATCCCATCTCCTTTATATGGATGACCTCAAAGTATATGCACACAGTGAGACTCAAATGAATGCCATGCTAAATATAATAGATTCATATTCATCCGATGTCCGAATGACGCTGGGAGTGAAGAAATGCAAGCGTCTGACAATTGAAAGAGGTAAATATGCAACTTCTGAACCACATGAGCTACGCAAAGGATCTCTAATTGAAGGAATGACTGAAATAGAAACCTACAAATATCTGGGATTTGCTCAAAACACAACTTTGGATCATAAAAGTATCAAAGATGAACTCATTGGAAAATACACCACAAGACTACATCAAGTGCTGCGAACCAGTCTATGTGCAAAGAACAAAATTAAAGCTATCAACACATACGCTATACCAACCCTAGTATATTCATTTGGTATTCTGAAATGGTCAGCAACAGAAATGGAAAGCCTGCAGAGAAAAACAAGGACCCTTCTCACTACTTACCGTTTACACCATCCAAACGCCTGTAAAGAAAGGGTCACTCTTCCACGAAAGATGAGAGGTCGAGGAGTACTGGATCTACAAATGTTGCTCCAGAACCAAATTAAAACCCTTAGAATATATTTCTATCAAAGAAAGGAAAACAGCATTCTCCATAAAGCCATTGTACTTGCTGATAAACACACAGTATTGAACCTTCGTACATCCTCTGATGATCATATCAGCCAGCCACTACACTTACATGAAAAAGAAAAGGCATGGGGAGAAAAGACCCTCCATGGAAAATACTACAGCAACCTATCCCAACAGAGTATTGATAAAAACGCATCGTGTATGTGGTTACAAAGTGGTCGACTGTTTGGAGAAACAGAGGGATTTGCAATTGCCATCCAAGATCAAGTCATTGCTACAAAAAATTACAAGAAATACATCATCAAAGATACCAGTGTAATTTCAGACAAATGCAGGCGATGCGCCATTCATCTCGAGACCATTGACCATGTCACTGCAGGTTGCCCAATACTAGCATCAGTTGAATATACAAAGCGGCACAATCAGGTTGCAGGCATCATTCATCAAGCACTCGCACAGAAATATAAATTAACTGAGGAGTATATCCCTTACTACAAGTATCATCCACCATCCCTCCTCGAAAATGAACTGTGTAAAATATACTGGGACACTGGTATTGTGACAGATAAAACAATAGATCACAATCGACCAGACATCATAGTAGTAAATAAGGCTGATGGCACTACATTTATAATAGACATAGCAGTCCCCAACGACATCAACATCGAACGTAAACACAATGAAAAAATCTCCAAGTATAGACAGCTTGCAGAGGAAATCAAGAGGATATGGAAGATGAACTGCGTCCGGATAGTGCCTGTAATCTTGTCAGTCAACGGCCTCATACCTCACACACTCCACAAGAGTCTGAAAGAATTGGATCTTCCGCCGACCATCTACAAGAGTATGCAGCATTCGGTCCTATTGTCCACATGCAATATTGTGCGATCCTTCCTTGCTAATGAATGAGTGATTATGAACTCTTATATTTTGTATATACATGATATGTATTATAGTTTGTATTATAGTTTTTATGTATTGTTGTAAAGCACTTGGTTTAACCCGTGCTTTAGAGTAACCCATGTTTGTAATGGTGAATTGAGTAAATAATAATAAAAACAATAATCATAATTAGTATTCTTATTATTATTAATTTTCCCATTCAAAGATTGCGTTGAACTTGCCAATTGGCTTGATGGCCTTCATCTTCCAATTCCTCCAAAATTATCTTCATGAATTCGCTGTTGTTTCTGGCGTTCTTTTGACCATTTCTTACGAATTCTCTGTGTGCTTATTTACTGATGCTCTAAAAGCTTTGCGATTTCATATGATGTCTATGTTTATTTCATGTAAGTCTTCCGTTATTTTATTTTATTTTAACCAGCTTATCTGGAAAGTCTTTCGCATTTTATTATGTTATTGCCGCAACGACTCTCACAGCATACGATGAAATGAGTGTGAGAGTTACAGAACTTACTGTAATATTGATGACGATGGTGACAATTGTTGTTTTAAGGGTCCTAACTTCTAGGATATCGGCCCCTGATGGTTTGGGTGATCGTGAAGATGGAAATGAAATGCAAACTTAAAAACTAAAACTAACTACTAACCTACATACTAGAAGAAGAAATGGAAAACTAAAGGAGAATAAGGCAAATAAAGGACAGGAGGAAAAGAAATGCCCTCAACCCTCGAAGAATGCGGATTGAGGGACTTGGAAGGAAGGAGAGCCATAAAAGGCAGATAGGAACTTGAAAGAGGAGAGGGTCATCCCCACAGGTAAGGGACAAAAGGGGGAAACCAGACCCAGCTCAGGAATCCCTCGGGGTCGCCAACTCCCGAACTTACCAGCCGTGAGCCCTGAGGGTGTAGCAATATCCAGGGTGCACCAGAAGCAGTGGGGCTACATACACCCGGCCTCCTTGAGGGCCTTGAGCAGAAGGCAGGAGATAACATGAAACGAAAAAGAAGGCTGACCCCTCGCAGAAGGAGGGAATCAGAAAAGATGAGACAAGGGCCAATTAAGGCGGGAAATGAAGAGACTCCCTAGGCCTCGGATACACTAATACCGCCGGGGTCGGAAGAGAACAAGAGTTGACAAAGTGAGGTCGACAGGAAAGAAGACGGAGAGGAGCCCAGCACAAGTAAGAGGAAGCAATGCCGGACTCGGCTGGGGTCCCGTGGTCGCCAATCGACGTCCCACTAGATGTGAGCCCCTGGGGGGTGTAATATTGAATTCGATAGGTTTGTTGCCAGTACCACTTCCTGCTAGCTTCATCTTTAGTTATAGTTAGTTATTTATTGTTGTTTTGAGGGCGGAACAGTGAGGTCATATACCTCAACTTTAATCTTCCAGTCTTCGAAATTATGCACTTTGAAGATTCCATTTTTAACCTACGTTTCACACTTTGCAAAAATGATGATAAAGTAGACTAATAAGGTGTGTGTGTGTGCGCGCGCACCCACTCGCCCCCCCCCCCTCCCCCTCTCATCAACTCCTAAACGGCTGCAGCTATCAAAACTAAATTTGGTATAAGTAAAGATCTATACGAGGCCATATTTGAAAATGTTGTCATTCCTACCAATTTCTGATAAATCACAATTGAAATTTGAGCTCTATGTTGGATATCTCGGAAGGAGTGCATGGAAACATATATAATTATATTAGAGATTAATTATCAGGAGCCCATAGGCCTATGTGACAGTGTTACCAACATGATTCAACACCTGCTGAAAAGTCCAATTTGTAAATGCGTGTAACTTTCATACTTCGATTTCAACCAAATTTCGTATGTGATTTGTGTACCGTAGCAGGTATGACTATACGTATTATTAAGAGCCACCAGGGCTGCCAACTGTTGATAAATACTCGCTATAATTATTATCCTAATCTCAATATATCAGAAAGTAGGCAAGCCATAAGTTCTAAACATTAAATACTGATTTTGAGTATCCGATATACGACTATGTTGCCAACATGATTCTAGGCGTGCTGATAGGCCTAATGTTGAACCGCATGCAACTTCCATACTAACAAATGGAGTTCTTTCAACATTGGCACATACTGTATATATATCATGATATTTCATAATTATCTTGAGCAACCCATACATGACAGTGTCGCCAACATGATTTTACGCGTGCTGATAGATTCAATGTTTAACTGCATATAACGTCCATACTATCTATTGAACTTCGACTAAATTTTGTATGTGCATTGTTTGCCTTAAGAGATGGAACTATGAATATATTCAGAGTCGCCAGGGCTGCCAAATGTTGAAAAATAATCTCTATAATATTCAACCGTAATCTTAGTAGATTCACGGGGACGTGTCGGCACAGTGGCCAAGCTGCTTGCCTCTCACCAAGGCGTACCGGGTTTGATTCCCGGTCAATGCATGTGATATTTTGGAAGTAAAATATCACGTCCTGTGGTTCGGATTCCACGTAAAATGGAGGTCCCATGGCTCACGATCGCGAGATTAACGGTCACGTAAAACCACAAGCTACGTTTAGCTTTAAGCGGCTTCGTGGCGTAGTTGGTAGCATGCTGAGCATCTATGCCCAAGGTCGCGGGTTCAAACCCGGCCGAAGTCGTCAGATTTTTAAGAGCGTTAAAAATCCCTCAGTATGCCTTCCTTCTTAGAGGAAGTCAAGCTAGCGGACCCATCATAGATTTATGGCATGAAAAAGAACCTTCCACTAACTACACTTGTGGAAGATAAAATTTATAGGTTAGTTTGATAACGCTGTACTGGTTCCAACTTTCGCCACCAGGTGCTGGCTGCGATGGCATTTAGTAGGCACGTCCTCAGCTAGGTGTCATGGATGATAGCATTTGGTAGCAAAAGTATGAACTACTTGAAAAAAATTAATCGTCTGCAGTCCTTACTTGAATCACAGATAACACACACTAATACAGCCATCACAATTAACACCGGTTATCAGACAGACTCTACACACACCCAAAGTACACGGGGCTACATGACCACGTTGTCGCAGCCCCTAAACTAAGGAACCAACCAACCTTTAGCTTTTCATAGTAGATTAGAAGGTATGCAGGCCAACAGATCTAAATTTTGCAAACGTATAGAACATAATATTCCAGATGTTGAGTAACCCAGACATGGCAATGTTGCCAGCATGATTATACGTGGGCTGATAGGTCCAATGTATAGCTGCATGTAACTTCTATAACATTTAATGGATAACTAACATATTCAGAGGCAGCAGGAAGTGTCTCTGAGCTCTTGAGCCGTAGACTCTCATGGAAGGAATCTATTTCAAACAAACTGTAGTGCTCTATTAGGCTACAATATGTCAAGTATATTTGAAGAAAATCATAAATGCCACTATCAGCCAACCTATTATTCTAGATAGGTCTATTCAGATCAATCATTGGTATGAATCCAAGGAACATGAGAAGCAAATAGCCTGTGGTAGATTAGGTTAGTGGTACGGTATCTGTATTGTCAAGGATGGTGATGGTTGAATCTCTCAGCGAGATTTTCTTGTGGAAGTCTTAATATTTCTGAAAACCAAGTACTATCTCTTCGCCTCCTTGATATAAGGTGATTGAAAAATAAAATTGTATTTTAAATAAAAAAAACACTTGATTTCTTTAAAATATGATAGTAAAAGTTAGAATTAAAATAAAATGGTTGTAAAAATTAAAAATAAATAACCTTATAAAATTTGAAATTATAATAATTTTATAATATTACTTTCAAGATTATAAAAATAATATGAAAATTCAAATTTTAAAAATAAATATAAACAGTAAAATGTTAATGAAAACAAAAATTAAATTAAAACGAATAATAATTAATATTAGGCTAATATAATTAATTTTTTTTAAAATAACAATAAAATATCTTCAATATTCTGCCCTATAAAGGGTTAAGGGTTGTAATATGCTTGTGTCAGGGATTTTGAGATATTTTATAACATACACCGTTTGCTCAAAAGCTTTCAATAAAAATCTGTAAAATTCTGTTACACTTATGTATCCATATTAGTTTACTCATTGTATCAGTCTTTATAAGAAAGAGGTGTATTAGTGGAATAAAGATCGGATTACGAGAAAACACTACCAACAGATTCCACAATCAGAGATATGTATTATACATTTTGATAGTTCTAAGAACACACATTTTGGAGCGTCTTTATCCTCTCTTCCTGTTCAGCGTTGACAGTGAAGGAAGATCAAAACGTAGTATGCGTGCCAAGATATCTAAGTTATTAAATAGATTGAGATATTACAGTAAATTTATAAACTCGGGATTGACTTGGGATTAACGATGAAGTAAAATAAGTGTCATGTAAATATGGGTTAAGTTCACTATTTTAAACCAATTTATTTAAAATTTTAATCGTTCAGATATTCCATAATGTGAAGTCACTGTATATAAAGTATGCTATCATTGACACATAACCTTTTCTTAGACTAAAGTTTAATATATTTTTGTTTTAAGTTTAATCGATTAATGTGTGCGTTTAAAACGTTGATATGTTCGCTCATTAACTTTAAGAAGTTGGTATGTTTGCTCATTAACTTTAAGAAGCTGATATGTTCGCTCATTAACTTTAAGAAAGAAGTTAATTATTCAGCCATTAACTTTAAGAAGTTGATATGTTCGCTCATTAACTTTAAAAAAGAAGTTAATTATTCGGCCATTAACTTTAAGAAGTTGATATGTTCGGTCATTAACTTTAAGACGTTGATATGTTCGCTCATTAACTTTAAAAAAGAAGTTAATTATTCAGCCATTAACTTTAAGAAGTTGATCTGTTTGGTCATTAACTTTAAGAAGTTGAACTGTTCGCTCATTAACTTTAAGAAAGAACTAATCAAACTATTAATAATGTCCGTCTTTTCAATACAATGTTAATAATCTATTTATACAACTGGGTACATGTTTCGTACAGTCGTCTGTACTTCCTCAGCCCAAATATACATTAAGACATAAACAAATATGATGCACACTATCAAATACATACAATGAAACATACGTACATATGTACAGACGACTGTACGAAACATGTACCCAGTTGTATAAATAGATTATTAACATTGTATTGAAAAGACGGACATTATTAATAGTTTTATTAGTGAACATATTCAATACGGACCTAAAATGGAGAATATTGCTTTAATTTAAGAAAGAAGTTAATTATTCGGCCATTAACTTTAAGACGTTGATATGTTCGCTCATTAACTTTAAAAAAGAAGTTGATATGTTCGTTCATTAACGTTAAGAAGTTGATATGATCAAGTTGTAATATGGGAATTGTGCTTGCAGATGACGACGACGATGACGATGATGAGGACGACGCTCCTGTCGCCGCAGCGCCGCAGCCTGTGGTGGCCCCTCCTGCAGTGCCCGCCGCGGCGGTGGACTACACCGCCCCTGGTGAGCAGCCCGCGGAAGCGTCCCCCTTGTACGACGAGGAGGCGGTACCTGAAGAACAGGCGGCCAGCCCCGCAGAGACTGTAGACCCGACTGTGGACAATCAGAAAGACAAACCCCAGACTGCCACCACTAATGACGATGACGACGATGATGACGATGACGATGTAGACGTGTCAGATATTGATGACGATGACGATGATGATGACGATGATGACGAGGAGGACGACGTTGATATCGGCGAGTTAGATGTAACGGAAGACATCGAGGCTCGGAGATCACGTGAGTCTTCCAGTAACATTGTATGAATGAGCACACCTTAAATTATTAGTATTTATTTATTTAACAACGACCGAGTGTTGTGAAGAAAAAAGACTGCAATGTGTTGAGGTGGAGGAGCTCTGAAACATGGTACCGATACCAGTAGTTGTGTTTCTTTAGAGGACTCGCTGTCAGCCTAAAATTCTCCACTGGTAAAGGGGAACAAATTGAGCCTAACGCTATACCAACACAAGGCTCATAAAACGAATGTTCCTCCCCACGCAACACGGGAGAAGAATTAGCAACCAACAGGTGAGAACGGCCCCACGCTGAACTGCTCCCGGGAACGAGCGCAGAAAGCTTGGCCACTGATTCCCGAAGCTATTACCATTGTACAGAGAGTTTATTTTGTATCTGACGGACAACCTCGCTTGTCCACTCGCCCGCGCCGCGAGCCTGTCTCCCGCCACGCATTTTGCCGTTATGCGGCCATGCGCGGCACTGAGTCATTGAGTATAGGGATTTGTACTTACCTAGTTCACAGCTGGTGCTGAAAATGTTCGCCATTCACTGCTACACATCGCTGGCACCTTTTATGAAACTGGCATTTACTTTCTGAAGTTCCTCAGCACCGATTGACTGTATTTCAGCTGTAATATAGTCTTTAAGCTGTCTGTTTGAACCTTTTTTGCTAGATCTTTTGATGTATTGATGCTAGGCAGGGGTCTGTTTGGATATTTCTGACGGAATTTCCGTCGTGTTTTCGCACAAGATTTCCTGTACTTTATGAAGGTATTATATGTACACACTGAGCACTAAACGCGTGAACAATTGACTAAACTGAACCTCACACTGTTAAAGCTCTCAGCAGACTGCAAACGAGGGAAACTTGTGGCGCCAAGAAGCGGATTACGGCCAAGTGCTTGGCGGGAGAGCAGCTCGCGCCGCGGGCGAGCGGGCAAGCGAGGGTCTCCGTCAGATACAAAATAATCTCTCTATGTGCTGTTTGTATTTAGATTACCTTATACTGTTAGAGATCTAAAATCAAAAAATCTAATCTTCTAGTCTGAAAAGGAATGTGGCAAAATATTTCCACACCGATAAAAGAAATAACTTGCTTAGTAATTTCAGCTAAGTTCAAGAACCGTTCTTGCTGCGGATAGTCGTAAACCAGGCTGCATCGTCTCGTGACACTGCAGTACGATTCAAGTGTAAAATGCCGTTCCTCGTGGAGACTTCTCTGCGGATTGTGGATGGTAGGTGTAGAAGTAGGTGTGGACCATCAGAGCTCTTCCACCGTAAGCACAACCGCTTTAAAAGATGCTCAAATAAAATCATTCTAAAATGATGTGAATATAAAAGAAAATAATTATTTATATAAACTTAATTTAAAATAAAGTGAGTACAAATCAAAATGTTGGTGTGAAAACTGTATTAAATAAGTTATGTGTTAAATATTGACCAAAGCAATAATATACATTCTTCTCATACTGTGCTTTATAAACCAAGCTCTTCTAATAATAATAGCTTCAGTAAATGTCACGTTGGAACTTGTGACAGAGCCAACTCAGGGAGAAACTTCTTTGTGAAACATACTGTAAAACTATTAAATTGGAATTAATATATTACTTTTCTAAAAAAAGAAACAGTGTCTCTTTATTTCTCCACCACATAAACGTTCTCGGCGTGACATCTACTCAACTGCATGATTCTAGCTTTGGGATGCGGTCGACGGGTTCACTTTGCTTCTTGCAGCAACAAGATGTCATAATTCTTGGACCACAGACTTTAAACTTCAAGAAATCTTCAGTTCATGGACTACAGAAATAGCATGAAGCGAATTACAGAAGGCTACATACTGTAAAGATAATGATCTATTCCAAAGAAACTACAGTCTATAAGTTCGGTTTTCACGGCTCAAAATATTTGACATCTTGTAATCTTATGTCATGTGAAATCTAGTTTTCATGCAGTTCCGTCAGAAGAACAGCACGAATACTCAAGATTCACACGACATAAACCCACAACATTTACAAGATGTCTTTATTTAGATAGCAATTATTCCAGTCTTAAGGCCGATCATACTGTGGCTTAGTTTTCACGTCTGGCCGACTGAAGGAAATTAAATGATCTAAAGTTAAAGACTAAACGCCATTACCATATCCCCATTTCAAAATTTCTTTAATACAAATAATGTTTCTATTAATTAAATACAATTTGGTTAATTTTCTTGGCTAATTTGCAGCTCGTAAACGGAATATTGTAAACAGCTTAAAACGCTCGCTATTCTAAATAACTGTCTGCCTCTGCATGTAAAGAAACCCTAAACATAACAGAGCTAGTGATCTCCCAGCTGACTAAGCATGGCTTTACGACTGACGCTTCACTGCTGACGTGGGGTAAGTAGACAATCCATGCATGCGACTGCGCAAGGGTATCCTCTTTGCCGCGATACCCTTGTGCACACTCCAGATATGTTCATAGAATAAGTACCTACTACATAAGTTTCTCAATTTGATGTGACTGTTGGAGGCACTGATCTACAAAGGGTTGAAGAGCACTTGAATCATAAAATTTCTTGAAATCATAACTCTGAAATACAAGTTGGCTTTTCCTTGTCCTCTGGCACTGGGGATGTTTGGTTGACCTTAGGGCGACTCATTGTGTTACCACCCAATCCTCAGTCTTGCTGTTCGTGGCTTCCTGGTCACATCCTTGCACTAGCAGCGGTACCGTAACATATGCCGCTAGATTGCGCAACGATAACACGCACAGCTTGTTATGACACATACTATTCTTTATTAATTTCGTTAATGCCCATTTATTTTCAGGACGGGACAGGGAAGGGATATTGGAAGGAAATCGGCCGTGGACCTGCTGAAAGGAACCGTCCCGGCATTTGCCTGGTGGTGAAAATGGGAACCCACTAAAACCATTTTCAGGACGGCCCAGGTGGGACTTGAACCCACGCTTTCAAGATGCCAACGAGGCACGAGTTAGCGCGTTAGCGCCCTCGGACACTTTAAGTATGTTTGCTCCGCGCCATTCAAATTCAAGTTTCACATTTCTTAATGATTTGGAGTAAGCTAGAAATGCTACACGCATGTCATCGGTTGGAAGTTACAATGACACCCAAGTACACCACGGGAACCGTTAACCATCTACATCCAAATTTCATACAAAAATGAAATTTTGATTTTCAAATTGTAAGGGAAAGTTCTAAATAACATAAATATGATATAAGCGAATTGTTAACTATTTTGGCAATAAGTAAATAGTTGATAAGAGTTTAATTTTTAGGTCAAGTTTTGTATGAAAAATCGAAAGACTGCATTAAACAAGACCTTCAAGGTTTGGAATACTCTTCAGTGGAGTTCAGACCTCTTGTCGTTTCAGTTTCCAATACAGTATACAGTTTTATAGTCACATTTCCATTTAGTGTTGCAATATCTTGCGAGTTCCAAAACAGTGTGTATAGATTTTCATATTAAACTATCTTTTCTAAGCCTAGGCCTGTGTAGAAACTAAGCCCGTACAAACTTTTGGCATAAGGAATTTATATCAGGTCTTCATTCTCAGGTCCTCAATATTATGGTACAGTGGTCAGTTGTGCAGTTGGTATGGCAGCGCAATGTGAGGGGAGAGTGTGAGCCCTGTTAAATTGAGGATAAAACTGATGACAAATGACGCCATTCTGATTTTCTATAGATTGCAAGTCCATGTCTAGGTACAGTAGATGCCGAGTGTCTGGCTTCTGCCAGTTGGAACCCCTGTTCCACGAACAAGTAGCCTATTTTCTTCCGTCTCTAGGTGAACGCAAGCAAATTATTTCAGCTACACTCGGGGGGAAAAAAACACACACACACACAAAAAAAGGGCGATCTTGTTGAAAACATGTTATTGGGAATTTGTATGCTGGATTCATAAACGATTGAAGATAAGACCAGAGCTATTGCAGGATTGTACAGAAGGAAAGACTAAGCTGTAACTTAATTGTGGTACGGTATACAAAATAGCAAATGGACACGAATCATGCCATTCCTGTCGGTCATCTTGTATCCAAAGATTTAATCTTCTGGATTCTCCATTTGAGACTTAGTTTTGGTTCTCTTATAAATGTATTTGTAAAAAAAGGCAAGCTGAACGCTTAATTTGTAAATAAATAAAGTTGTATACAAAATATTGTACCTAGACATCGCCTCCGTTTGAGGAGAAGTATGAGTAACGAACTAAAGGGTTGGTCGTGACGGATATGGTAGGAGTAGCTCCGTATGAGTAACTGAAGGGTTGGTCGTGACGGATATGGTAGGAGCAGCTCCGTATGAGTAACTGAAGGGTTGGTCGTTACGGATATGGTAGGAACAGCTCCGTATGAGTAACTGAAGGGTTGGGGAGCGCTAGGAACGGGCACAGGTGCAGGTGATAACGGAACTCATCACACCACATCCGGTGCGGCGAGTATTATCGGGGTCGCGCGATGTCCCCGAGACCTACTTCTCAGACCGGGTCACGCGGTCGTCCCCGACTCATAAGATTTCTCCAAACAACAGTTACATACAGCCCTGCCCAAGAGTGGCCGAGTTCGCCATACACAACATTCTGCTGAGCCACATATCAACACTTAGGGGATAGGACGCTAACCTTTAGACCGAAAAGTCCTAGGTTCCATTCCCGGTGGGGTCACTTCCATCCAACACAACGTAAATACTATCACCGTCGGGTGCAACTAATCTGTCAGAATAGCCATGTCAAATTTTTAAAGGAAGGAAAATATCCAATATAAATTATAAAATGATCAATCTTTACTAAATCAGAAAATTAAAAATTACTAAATCAGGAAATTATAAAATACAATCTTAATACACTTAATCTGCTCTATTGGAGATATAGAGAAGCCACAGACTGACAGAAGGATCTCTCTATATGAGCAATAATGCACATCCCAAACTAGTTTTGTGAAAGACATTTAATATAGTTATTAACAAGAAATGAACATCCGCCTGAATCAATACTATACAGATAAAATTCATTATTTAACTTGTTTTCAGTTTCAGTACATGTTTCGAGGATTAATTATATTTTATCCCCTTCATCAGCTATTGAAAAAACAAATACAAAGCGTAGCACAGTAATAAGATACGTATTTTAAACCTAATATGGCGCACCATAAAATTTAGGATATAAGAACAGAATAAAAGGAAATGAAACAGATGGTGACGGTGATCAGCTGCTCATGACAAATAGTAGTTCCTTGAAATGGTAGATATGTAACTCCAATACTTCACCAATCCGGGTAGCTCTATAACCGACGTGATGGAAAGTGATCATAGGTTAGTTTAAAGCATATGATGTATGAGGTTAGGACAACGTGATCACGCTTTGTTTTTGTTTTTTCAATAGCTGATGAAGGGGATAAAATATAATTAATCCTCGAAACATGTACTGAAACTGAAAACAAGTTAAATAATTAATTTTATCTGTATAGTATTGATTCAGGGGGATGTTCATTTCTTGTTAATAACTATTCTAACATATCAATACGGAACCACCATGAGTCATTTAAATAATGTAATGAAAGACCTTTGAAAACAAAAAGAATACTTGATCGAGCGCAATTAATATCGTAGTAGAATGGGTTGAGCACACTCACCTTCACACAAATGGCGGGGAGCGCGGAAGCTATTGAGACGCACGTAATGTTTATGCAAAATCATAAGCCTGAGAGGGAATAAGTATCCCCACTTAATATATGTGCGCCCGACGGAAGGCTAATTGTTTGTGATCCAGACACGTCATTTCTAAATTCTCCGAGATGCGCATTGCTTGTTCAACTGAGCGGTGATGGGGCCCACAGCAATTAGAAACTGCGAGAAGAATCAGGTCAGGTTTTTCCTTTTTAGTCGGTAGCATGCTGAACTTCTATGCCCAAGGTCACGCATGGGTTCAAACCCGGCTGAAGTCGTCAGATTTTTTAAGAGCGTTAAAAATCCCTCAGAATGCCTTCCTTCGGAAGGGAAGTAAAGCCGGCGGTCCCATGTCATAGACTTATGACATGAAAAAGAACCTTCCACTAACTACACTTGTGTGAAGCCAACATTTGTAGGTTAGAATCGATAACGTTGTATTAGTTCCAACGTTCGCCGCCAGGTGATGACTGCGACCATCTAGTAGCCAAGTCCGCAAGCTAGGCGTCGTGGACGTTAGCATTTGATAGCTAAATTAGGAACTACGGTACTTGAAATTATTGGCCGCAGTCCTTACTTGAATTAAAACAGATAACACACACTAATACAGCCATCACAATTAATACCGGTTATCAGACAGATTCTACACACACCCAAAGTACACGGGGCTACATGACCGCATTGTCGCAGCCCCTAAACTAAGGAACGAACCAACCAGTTTCTCTGCGCGGCGCCGTACACACAGCATCTTATCCATATTTTCCGCTGTTGTCGAAATCGGGCGAAGCTGTGGGTATACGGCCTTGTAGATATCCGTACATAAATCCCCGATCTTTCGAGGCCTTGCGACTTGCCGTTTCACTTGGAATGTTCCAATTTAGAGTGTTTGAAATCGATTACATATTAGGGCCCGGATATTGATGACATGTGATATTTTTATTGAGTTGTCTAAAACAATGCTGAAGTACATAGAAACTCCGGACGGGTCACCTAGGCTTCAAATATCTCATTTTTGTTTTGCATCTTTTTGCATGATTTGCTATTTTTCCATTTTAAGAGAATTTTTTAAAGTTTGGTAGATTTTTTGGTCATATTTTAGAGAAATCGGCCTTTTAAGGTCTCTCTTTTTTTTTTCTTCTTCAATTTAGTCATGTCACAGCTTTATATGAGGGATGGTTGGTTCTTAAGTTTAGGGGCTGGGACAACGCGGTCATGTAGTCCCGTGTACTTTGGGTGTGTGTAGAATCTGTCTGATAACCGGTGTTAATTGTGATGACTGTATTAGTGTGTGTTATCTGTTTTTTTTAATTTAAGTACTGCAACTTAGAATTTTTCAAATAGTTCCTACTTTTGCCGCCAAGCGCCACCGTCAACGACTACTAGGCCAAGTTCAGAACTTAGCTACTAGACGGCACCGCAGTCGGCTCTTGGCAACGAACGTAGACACCTAAGAGCGTTGTTTACATTCTTAACCTATCCAATTTAGCTTCACACAGGTGCAATTAGTGGAAGGTTCTTTAACATGCCATAAATCTATGACATGGGACCGTCGGCTTTACTTCCCCTCTGAAGGAAGGCATACTGAGGGATTTTTAACGCTCTCAAAAATCCGACGGCTTCGGCCGGGTTTGAACCCGCTATCTTGGGCATAGAAGCTCAGCATGCTACCGACTACGCCACCGAAGCCGCCCTTTATACGAGGGAGTTACGTCTCTCAGAGTTAAGAAGAAGCTAGCTGCTGATACAAGATAATTTACAATATTGAGATAAAATATTTCGGTGTTGCTATTAGTAGAAATATATATATATATCTTGGATGCAGAAGAACGGTGCCGTAGGTATACAGTTGCTCTTGTTTTCGACGCAAACAAGTTATTAGCGGAATAGAATATTACCTGTTCTGTTGATCAAGGTCAGCTCTGGCGGGGTAGAAAGGGGAAGAGGTGTATATTCTTGTCTCAGTTCATTTTCTCCATTTTATAGTGCAATTTTCGAATTTTTGAAATAATGGTGGGTTTATTATTCTAAGATCATTTTCTCCATTTTTAGTGCAATTTTCGAATTTTAGCTAATTTATTACAGTCATTTTTGAAAATTTTAAGTGCATTTTTTGAACTTTTTTTTACGGCATCAACATCCTGGCCCTATACATAATAGTTCGAAGTTTTAGCGCTGCTGGACAGTCTGTAGATAGCCTCTCCAGTTCCTTCAAACATGACTCCAGAGCGACATCTGCGTATAGCGACATACATAAGGTGATGATGGATGCTTGCAGTTTAACGTGACCGTTAATCTAGAGATTATGAGCCACGGGACCTCCTTTTTACGTGGAATCCGAACCACAGGACATGGCATTTCACTTCGAAAATCTCACATGCATTGACCGGGAATCGAACCCGGACCGCCTTGGTGAGAGGCATACAGCTAGACCGCTGAGCCACCACGCCCCCCTTACATAAGGTGACATACAGAAGATAATGAAGGGAACAATGAAGTAACTTGAAGAGCCTGTGATCGAGCCCCTCCATTCAGCACACACTGGGTTCGATCCTCCAAGAATGACCTCACTCAGGCCAAATTGCTATAATGAAAATTAAGCTCAATTGAAGGTACATTACAACAAATAAGTATACAAGTTTTGAACAATGTTCAGTATTTTCATAAATTCTTCTTAGGTTTAGGGGCTGCGAACAACGTGGTCATGTAGCCCCGTGTACTTTGGGTGTGTGTAGAATTTGTCTGATAACTGGTGCTAATTGTGATAATAATAATACCGTATGGCATCGGCTGCCGGGTGCAAGCTTTGTAATTTGACACCCAGAGGGTAGCTTGCATGTCGAATTTCGTTGTTCCTTGAATCACTATGAAAGTCAAGGAGGTTAGATATCTAAGCTCCTTGAACACTATAGCGCTTTCTAGTAGAGAAATGAGGAACTTTGTGTTGGCGGAAACTCCCGAGATTAATTTTGCCATTATGAACACGACCTACTGAATTCAAATGGGTTATTTTACATGCCAACATCGTATGACACGCGTGTCGTATTTTTGCCGCCTTTCAAAAAAATCACCCACCACGGCCAGGAGCGAACCTGCAATCTTGGGGATAGTAGACCGACACGCTATCCACTCACCCACCGTGGCAATAGCTAATTGTGATGGCTGTATTAGTGTGTGTTATCTGTAATTCAGGTAAGGACTGCAGACGATCAATTTCAAGTAGTTCCAACTTTTGCTACCAAATGCTACAGTCAACGGCACCTAGCCGCCACCGCAACCGACACCTGGCGACGAACGTTGGAACTTAAAGAGAGTTAATCAAATCTAACCTGCCAAATTTAGCTTCAAATGTCTGTAGTTAATGGAAGGTTGTTTTAAATGCCATAAATCTATGACACGGACCGCTGGCTTTACATCCTCTCCGAAGGAAGGCATACTGAGGGATTTAAACGCTCTTAAAAATCCGAAGACTTCGGCCAGGTTTGAACCCGCGATCTTGGGTATAGAAGCTCAGCATGCTACCAACTACTCCATCGAAGCCGCTAAAATATTCGTCTTACAGAGATGCATTAAATTTTCTTTCCACCGTAGTCAAGTCAAGCGTGGAGCATATTCACCTCATCTCTGTTCAGCTGCTTAGGAACTTTATTTAGCTAGTTCACTCATTGACACGTGGCTCAGTCTTGACTACTCTGCCCTTCATAACCTGTCCGTCTCGCTGCGTAGTGGTTAGCATTCTTGGCTGTCACCGCGGAGGCCCGAATTCGATTCCTGGTTCTGCTAAGAAATGTAATTCTGGTATGAGAGCTGGAACGGGGTACACTCAGACACATGAGGCAAAACTGAGAAAAGGCGGGTTCTATTCCTACCTCAGCCATTCGAGAAGTGACTTTCCGTGGTTTCCAGGCCGGTTCCTACCTTGATTACAAATACACACATTGCTACAGACATCACAGTAACACAGGTTATACACGGGGATGCATGACCACGATGTCGAAAAGACCCTAAAAGAATCAACACCATCAACCAGACCATTGTAACCAAATTCGGATTCGAGAAAAATAATGTGTACCTAAATAAATCCGGAGGAACAGTATATCATTAGAAGGGAGCTATGTCCTGTTGGAAGAAAGGGCACGAAACTTAGGATTAGAAGTGAATACAAGTAAAACTAAGTATATGAAGATGGGAGACTCCAGAGAGGCAAAAAGAGAACCGTATATTAAATTAAATGAAAAAAAAAATATCAAAGAGAATTCAAATATTAGGGCTCAATAATAAGGGAGGATAATAGAACATCAGTGGAAGTACAACAGAGAATAAAAAGTGTAAACAGATGCCATTACGCTCTCCGAAGCATGTTTAAATCCAGAAATGTTAGTAGGAATATTAAAGCAAAAATGTACATTACAATACTAAGACCTTTGGTTAAGTATGGATCGGAACGTTGGGTTTTGAATAGAAGATGGGAAAGGAAGATCTTGAGGAAAATATACGGAAGAGTGAGAGGAGGAAGGTTGGAGGATAAGAACAAATGTGGAACTACAGGAACTCTTCGGACAGGCAGATATTGTGGTGAAAATTAAGCAGGGGAGGATAAGATGGGCAGGACACGTTCAGAGAATGCCAGAATCGCGTGTTTACACAAAGACCGGATGGAAGAAGGAGAATAGGAAGACGCAGGAGACGGTGGATAGATGACGTGGAAGACGACGTTAGGAGTCTGGGAATCAGGAACTGGAGAAGGTGATGATGATGATGATGATGATGATAATTGTTGTTTTAAGGGGCCGAACATCTAAGTTATCGCCCCCTAATGATCTGGGTGATAGCGAAAATGTTAATGAAATGGAGACCAGAACGAAAATTGAGTGAGACGGAAAATACTTACAAAAAGGAACTCGGATTGAAACAACTCACAAAATGTTCTTACAAAAGGGAATTTAGAACGAAAAGATTCACAAAAAGAATAGATTGAAAAATACCTACAAAATGTAGGCTAGGTTCAAAATACGTACAAAATGCAATGTAGAGTTGAAATACTTTCAAAATGCAATAGAAATTCAAAATACTTACAAAATGCAAATGAGATCGAAAATACGTACAAAATGCAATTGAGGTTCAAAATACTTACAAAATGCAATTTAAATTGAAAATACACAATGCAATTCAGATTGAAATATCCCAGTTCCAATCCAAATTATTCACAAAGTGCAACTGAAATTCAAAATACTTACAAAATGCAATTGAAATTGAAAATGATTACAAAATGTACGGTAGATTCAAACGACTCATGTGGATTGACAGTAGAGTACTTAGATTGAAAATACTCGACAAAATGTAATTTAGATTCAAAATACCCACAACATGCAATTGAGAATCAAAATATTTGCAAAATGCCCACCAAACAAAATGCAATTTAGATTTAAAATTCTCGCGAAATGCGGTTTTGGTTGAAAATACTTACAAAATGCAATTGAAATTCAAAATACTCACTAAAATGACCGGAACCTACATTGAAAGACTTACTAAAAAGCAATTGAGGTTGAAAACAATCGCGAGAGGTAATTTAGATCGAAAAAAAAACTTACAAAATGCAACGTAGATTAAAAATACCTACAAAAAAATCGTTAAAGGGAATTTGGATACACCGAGAACCAAGTAGCAAAAACAGTGTGGGAATCTTATAAGAGAAAAGGAAATATAATGAAAAGAAAACAAGAGGTCTGACCCTTGAAGAAGAAGGAGGGATCAGGAATGAACTGGAGAAGGAAAGCGAAAGATAGAGATGAATGGAGGCAGGTGATAAAGGAGGCCAAGGTTCTGTAGCGCCGACCAGTAAGTAAGTAAAATAAATCCGGCACACAAAAGAAAACTTTTTTTTTGACAGACCTTAGTTAAATAACGAACTGTTGTAAGACCTGAGAATGCGAATGGACAACGTTATTTTAGAAGAGATTGAATGACCTATGAAAGTACAAACTTCGGGACTGCTGATAATGCTTTATCAGAAGTTAAATGAACTTTAATAGAACGCGGTAACATTATATAATAATAATAATAATAATAATAATAATAATAATATCGTATGGCCTCGGGTGCAAGCTTTGTTATTTAACACCCAGAGTGCAGTTTGCATGTCGAATTTCGTCATTCCTTGGAACGCTATGAAAGTCAAGGAGGTTAGATATCTCAGCTCCTTGACACTATACCGCTTTCTAGTAGAGAATGGAGGAACTTTGTGTTGGTGGAAAATCCCGAGATTAATTTTGCCATTATGAACACGGCCTGCTGAATTGAAATGGGTTCTTTAACATGCCAACATCGTATGACATGCGTGTTGCGATCTTTGCCGCCTTTCAAAAATCACTTCCCAGGGCCCGGAGCGAACCTGCAATCTTGTGGTTGGTAGTCCGACACGTTAACCACTCACCCACCGTGGCAAGCTGTTATTTAGTTAAATGTTAACTCCATTCAAGTGGGAGTGATTAATATCGAAACTATGTTAACACTGCAATAAAACCTCTTAATTACCCCAGTACTGGAACTCATTACATAGGCTGTGTAGGTAATAAAATAGCTACCGGTGGTATGGACTCCGTCACGAGGAAAACATTCATGATGGAAATGAATAAAGAATGGAATGCAGCCGAAATAAATTGGCGTCAAATTGGCAGGAAGTACGAGACTTCTGAGGAAGCAAAATAACCAGTAAAGAGGAAGGAAAGCATTTCTACAGAAAAGGAATCTGTTGACATCGAAGATAGATTTAGGTATTAGGAAGTCATTTTGAAAGCCTTTGTCTGGAGCGTGGCGCTCTATGGAAGTGAAACTTGGTCTGTTGGCGCAGCAGAAAAGAGGAGAATTGAAGCGTTTGAAATGTGGTGTTACAGGAGAATGATGAAGATCAGAGTAACAAATGAAGAGGTATTCTGGTGACTGCTAATGAAGAGAAGAGATAGGTTGGTAGGACATTACTAAGTCACCCGGGAATAGTATACTTAGTTGTGGAAGGAAGGGTCGAGGACAAGAACTGTAGGGGTACACTAAGGTTGTCTCGGATGTAAGGTGTGGTAGCTATGTAGAGATGAAACGACTAGCTCAGGACAGGGAGACATGGACAGCTGCATCAAACCTGTCAAAAGACTTAAGACTCAAACACACACAATAAAATATATTGGAAAATAATGAGTTGTGGTGGTTGTTGTTGATTCTTTAGGGGCTTTGCGACATCGTGGTCATGTAGCCCCATGTACTTGGGTGGGTGTAGAAGTTGTCTGATAACCTGTGTTACCGTGATGTCTGTATTAGTGAGTGCATTTGCAATTCAGATGAGGATTGGGAAGGAGGCGGCCGTGGCGTTACGTTAGGAATCATCCCGGCATTTGCCTGGAGTAGAAGTGGGAAACCACGGATAGCCACTTCCAGGGTGGCTGAGGTAGGGATGGAACCCGCCCCTTCTCAGTTTTGCCTCACGATGCTGAGCCCTCAGGGCTACCATCCACTCACTCGCCCAAAAATAGTGTAATAGTGAGTGTTATTTTTCAAAAAAAGTGAAAAAAGGTGAGTTTTGTATGAAAAAGTGAGTAAATTCATAGCATTATTCGCATTTATGGCCGTATATCTGGTTCATAATTTTAACTTTTGTTGAGATCTGTAGGCGCAATTGGGGGGGGGGGGGGGCTTGGGTGGCTATGTTCCCCAAAACCAACCATAGCCCCCCCCCCATAAATGTCACAAAACTGTATTGAAATAGACAAAATTTTAAGAATGTGTATCTGAAACACAAATTAGCCCCCAAAAAATGTCAACCAAATTGCGCCTATGTTAATATATCTGAGTACTGTTTGTGATTTTTCATGTATATTTTGGGTCGTTTCTAGCAATCTGATTGTGCACGAGACCATTTTAACACAGAATGTGACCAGTTTTGTTAAAAGAAAGTGAGAATAGTGAGTAATTTTATCAAATATTGAGAAAAGTGAGTCGCTGGAAGCCCTGTGAGCCCTTTGACCAGTTGAAATTTGTTGTGGCTTCCTCGGTGACGTAACGGGGCGGACTCGTCCTTTGCGCAGAGAAGAGTGTGTCACTGCTGCTACGGGAATGAGTTCGTCTGCAGTAAAGTAACTGTCTCATGCTCTAGTTCCAGCTGCGCTGCGCTGGTATTACTGTCATTCTCTCAACCTAAACATTAGATATCAGTCTTATAATATGAGCAGCCGTTTACTAGACAATAGGTACTTAAGCCGATGGTAACTACTTGCATAAGTGAATTTACTTCTAATATACCCACAACCAATCAATTTGAGCTTAAAGGACGACAGACCACTGACGATAAATAATAATAACTAGTATTACCCGTCGCGGCTTCGCCCGCGAATATTCTAGTTGTAAAGAGTACACTTAGCAAAATCTCAATCATGAATGCTATGACTGATTTATCCTTGGTATGAATAATCAGACTTTATCAATTCAGCTACTGGTGCAGTGGTTAGGGGTTTGTCATTCCTTCATAGGTATATCAGAGAGAAGTTAGTTTTCTGGGAATATCACAGACACTGTTAATTTAAGAGCCTTTAAATGTTGTTTTCGGAGACCCTTTATAGTCGGGTGAAAAAGACCTTTCGTACCACACTCACACGTGAAAATTGCGTGAAAAAATTCTAGAATGCCCCTTGACCCCCTTAAGCGCATTATACTGTATGTATTGATGAATTTTACAGCTTAATTTGGTTCAGTGATAACCTTATAACCGTCTGGAAACTTTCACAGTTTGTAATTGCATTGCGTCTTACAGAAATAGATGGATATGTGAGATTCTGTTACCATGGTTACCGTGTTGCATTCTTTCATTATTTCATTGTAAATATACATGTTTTATGGTATTTATTTAATTGTGAGGCATTTAAAGAGAAGTTGAGTGCGTTTCGCTTACGCATTGGGTTATGCTGAACCTGTAGGTACCCCATATGTGTAGGTTGGTGTTAATGGGACCTTATTTTCGGTACAAAACTGGATTGGGACCTTAGCAGAATAATATAGGGAGGGATATTCATTCCAGATGAGAAATGTAGGAGATGCCATGGCGAATCAGAGACCATCCAGCATATCACAGAGGGCTGTACAACAATTTCATCTACGTACTATGTATTAGAAGAGACCAAGTAGTCAACATAATCCACCTGAACCTGGCAAAGAAGCACTGCTTAAGTAATATGTTCTGCCTTATTATCAACATATTCCTGATGCTGTTCTGGAGAACGAAACATACAAACTACTCTGGGACAGGTCAGTGATCACAAACAGCGAACAGGCCTGACATTATCCTTATTGATAAAGTGCAGAAGGAAACTCTTCTAATAGACATCGCAGTCCCTAACTCGCATATTATCCAACACATTTATGCTGAGAAAGTGACGAAATACATGCCTCTGGCCGAAGAGATCTGACAAATGTGGCGACAGGTATTAGTCACTTTATTGCCTATCGTAATGTTTGCCATGGTGGGTGAGTGGATAGCGTGTTGGTCTACTAACCCCAAGATTGCAGGTCCGCTCCTGGCCGTGGTAAGTGATTTTTGAAAGGCGGCAAAAATACGACACGCATGTCATACGATGTTGGCATGTCAAAGAACCCATTTGAATTCAGTAGGTCGTGTTCATAATGGCAAAATTAATCTCGGGAGTTTCCGCCAACACAAAGTTCCTCATTTCTCTACTAGAAAGCGCTATAGTGTTCAAGGAGCTTAGATATCTAACCTCCTTGACTTTCATAGTGATTCAAGGAACAACGAAATTCGACATGCAAGCTATCCTCTGGGTGTCAAATTACAAAGCTTGCACCTGGCACCCGAGGCCATACGATATTATTATTATTATTATTATTATTATTATTATTATTATTTGTATTATTGTTATTATTATTATTATTATTATTATATTATATCATAATGTCTTCCACTGGGATCAATCCGAAGTCGTTGAAGGCCAACCTCCATAAACTGGGCTCCACCATAATCTGCACACCAGTATGCAGAAAGTAGTTATTTTGGAGACCTGCTCCATAGTTCGTTCCTCAGCCTACCAATATAGAGAACTCCACCTCATCTTGCAACAAATACCGATGAAATGGTGAACATAATAATAATAATAATAATAATAATAATGCATCGGGGGTCATGTGGCCCCGTGTACTTGAGTGTGTGTATGGAATCTTTCCGGTAACCTGTGATGGCTGTATTAGTGTATTTGTCATTGGGGAGTAGGACTTTGGGTAGGAGGCGGCCGTGGCCTAAATTCAGGCACCATCCCGCTAATTGCCTGGAATACACGTGGGAAACCACGGAAAACCTCTTCCAGGATGACTTGAGGTGGGAAACGAACCAGCCTCTTCTCAGTTTTGTTTCACGAGGTTGAGTGTACTCCGTTCCTGCCCTCAGACCAGAATTAAATCACTTGGTAGAACTAGGAATCGAACCCGGACCTCCATGGTGACAGCCAAGAATGCTAGCCACTGCGTCACGAGGTGTAGAACGGGGTGGGGAGATTAGGGAGACAATGCTGCTTTCCAAACTGGCGTATAACTCCTCACAGCATAACACTTGGTAGAGCCGTGGTTTCCCACTTGTACTCCAGGTGAATGCCGGGATGGTTCCTAACTTACGGCCACGGCCGCCTCCTCCCCTATCCTCAACTGAATTACAAATACAATTTTGTATGTCGTAAAGCCCCAACAATAACTGACTAACGGTGTGAGCATCACAGTAGGCGATCCCAATATCAGTGGCGGATGTTGCACTAAGGAGAGGTTGGTGCTAGGTAAAACTGATGTAGCTCATTCATTGCGAATGTCCAACATCTCATTAACCCTTTATGTTCGACCCTGACTATTGTATGTCAGAAAACTGTACTATAATGAGGCTCATTATAACACTATTTTTCATTATGAAACAGTTTCTCCCACCAATCAGAGCCCAAGAAACAGTAGTTTGACCAATTAGGTGAGTATAGCATCGCGCCTGCGCTGAGTTCACGACCTTCTAATTTAAATTTCACTGTGTGGCCTAGTGTCATAGTAGGGTAATCGAGGAGGCCATGGTCAAATACAAGGCATTCTCTGCGTCCCATGCCCTCTGTTCAGTACATAGCCTAAAACCGGTGAAATGTCGACAGATATTTTTTAATATTTATGTTCGAATTTAAAATAGTTATAATAATTATCGTCGAACATAAACAGTCGTATGCAACTCGCCTATAATGGTAATTAAGACACGAGTATGTATTTTCACACTTTAATTTTAATTTTTACTATAAATAATGTTATCAAGCGCCTTAGGTCTAATATTTGGTTTCCAGAAATATTCATAGTCTACTTCCATAAACAATCGTTGACATATGGTTGAATGATTCCACCATCAGTATTGGTGGCAGTGCTTGATTTGTAACGAAAGAGGTTCCGGTACTGTGGGCGGTCGGACGGGGTGAGGGGTTAGGGGGCTTTATGGAATATTGAAGTATAGATTTATAAAAACGATAGTTTTACGCTTTTCTGAACAACTTTAAAAATTAATCAGTGGATAAAATAACAATCTAATTATGATTGCAATTTTAAACATAATTGAGACTGCTGTAGCATCATTTTTCTTACCACAGCCGTTGGCTTATATTAAATTTTATTGTAGACCAACTAGCCTACCATTCAAACAATGGACATTATTTCAATTTTTTTTACGTAATTTAAAATAAATTAAATTCATTCGGTTTGAAAATACACACATGTTCACTAAATATCATTTATTCCCTTTTTATAATTTTGTCTTTACAGTTTTCTGAAATAATTATTCAGTCAAAGACCAAGTTGACCTTGACTTACAACTAACGTTCCACAGCTCTAAAAATTATGTTATATATTCGACTTTTCCCCCGACCAGAGGTTTCGGTACGGCGTACCGTCACAAATCTAGCCCTGGTTGGTGGTAAATATAAAGACCACTGGCCTATAAAGAGTTAGGTTGAATCTGAAAAACTTGACGAGAACAAAACCGCGTAAGCTACACGAGGGCGGCAATGGTATCGGCAGTAGACAGCCCTCTCCCCATTGTTGCAATCAGCGAGCGACGACCAGCCGAGTGAACTGTTGCCATACCCTCCACTATTGAGATCTGGTCGGTGCTCGTGTTGGGGCGCTTCGCTTTCTCTAACAGTTCACAGTACGTCACGTTTTCCTGAATATTATTAAATAACGAGGAGCAGCTGACTCGCCCGCTGGTCTGTCTGTCTCGAGGGGGATGGATGATCGGTTGCGGTCGTGAGTATTCGGGTCGCTTCGTTAGCCCCACTGGTCTGTCTCTAAGCGCTAGTTGTATCTGGGGTAATAGGCTCGCCCCTAGCTAGCTCGTAAACTGTCGCCTCAGTAATTGAATGGAGATTGTTTGAAGAAATGAAAACGTAAAAACACTTATAGTGGGCGATGTATTGAAAATAGAGATATGCTCTCCGGGACGTTTTTCTAGAACTTTTCATGCTGAATAATTCTTACACTCATAGTATATTGATATTTTTAACGGTTTTCCCAGCGTAAGCTTAAAAAACGCACCGGACGCCAGGTTTTCTTTTGACTTTTTCACTTAAATCGTTACTGCTTGGCTTCCTTTAGTCATAAATAAATTATTTTCTACAGAAACCTTCCTCGAGATATCCTTTACAGAATGGTGAAAACCGTATCAAAGACCATCCAGTGGTTCTCGAGATTATCCGTAACATCCAAGAATCGGGGACTTTGTTCTATAGCCTACTAAGTAGAGACAAATCTATGATTCCTGTGCATGTAAGAGGCTAAAAGATTATTATTACGGTATTATTATTTATTTATTTATTTATTTATTTATTTTAAAATCGGATCGTTGTGCAACCTTATTACCGGGCGCGACTGCTTATCATGTGTGTAATGTTGGGGACAACCTGACTCGTGGACGGGAAGCAACATGATACATTGCGTGAAGAAAACACAGGTACTTGAGTTGTTTTAGGACGTCTAAAGTGCCTTAGAGAAAGATTTCATGCTTTAACAGTCGAAATGAAGAAATTCTCTCTCGTCTACGCACATCGTTTATTCGCAGAATGACTGCAAGAAGAAAGCTCACACAACTGGTAATCTAGGAACAGGCTGTACCCGTCGTTGGCGGATTCATAGGGAACACGGTACAGCTGCATATCTGGCCTCAACGCTCCTTCGAGGACGTGTTCGTTGCTGCCTGTGGACAGGCTCCAAGAGCCATTCCACAGCTTCACCAACAGGAAGACAAGTTTCATTTAATTAATGGCGTATATTCTTGCAGAAAATGGTTGTGTATTGAATCACAGCCTTTGAATTTGTTGGTTGGTTGGTTCCTCAGTTTAGGGGCTACGGCAACGTGGTCATGTAGCCCCGTGTACTTTGGGTGTGTATAGAATCTGTCTGATAACCGGTGTTAATTGTGGTGGCTGTATTAGTGTGTGTTATCTGTTTTAAAATCAAGTAAGGACTGCAGACAATCAATTTTCAAGTAGTCCCTACTTCTGCTACCGAAAGCCACGGTCAACTAGTTCTGAACTTGGTTACTAGATGCCACCGCAGTCGGCTCGTGGCGACCAACGTTGGAACTTAAGAGCGTTAGTCAAATCTAACTTATAATTTAGCTTCACACAAGTGTAATTAGTGGAAGGTTCTTTTACATGACATAAATCTATGACATGGGTCCACCGGCTTTACTTCTTCGAAGGAAGGCATAGTGAGGGATTTATAATGCTCTTAAAAAATCCGACGACTTCGGCCTGGTTTGAACCCGTGACCTTGCGCATAGAAGGTCACCATGCTACCAACTACGCCACCGAAGCCGCCATTTGAATTTGTAAGTTAGCATTGTGAATAATCTAAGCTTTTCAGATGTAGCAACAATAATTTATTTACAACATAACCTGAATTTTTTTGAATCGCATAATTTACTAAATACAGGCAAAACTATAAGTTAGAAAGTGACAAAGAACTTGAAAATACGAACATTGGATTTACTAAGTTAGTGTTGTAGTCTTCATCTGCTCCATTCGGCCAATACAATACATCTTTTGACCAGGTGAGTTAGCCGTGGTCGTTACGGCATGACTGCTGGCAGTCGCTCACATCCGGGTGGCGAGGAGGTTCGAATCCCCCCGCCGGCAACCTTGAAGATGGTCTTCTGTGGTTTCCCATCTTCCTTCCAGGCAAATGCCGGGGTTGGTCCCTAACTATAGGCCACAGCCGCTACCTTCCAACTCCTCGTCCTTACATTCAAACTTCCCTCCCCAACGGTACTTGTAGCTCACCCATTGGGTGTCCGTCTCGAAGCAGCTACAAAACTGGTGAGTCGAACATGTCCTCAGACACTCCCGGCACTAAAAAAAAAATATTAAGAAACATATTTTGACGAAATGCACATGAAAAATTTGGTTGAGGTTCGATAGACAGTATGCACGTTACATTTAGAGAAGAAGAATAATTAATATAGTTTTTATTTGGCCGATACTTTACTATTTCGAGCCAATTTTGCATTTTAGTGCAAGTCTAGCCTACGGGTTTTAAAACATAAAGATAGGCTACATGAAGTTATAAATTTTGGACTTATCTTGCATCTTTCGTTAATGCATGTGTGCAAGACTCGCAGTGTTAATGTTACTGTGTGACTGAATAGGGGGACACACACACACACACACACAGAGAGAGAGACAGACATACACACAATTTTGGCCGGATCGATCTCATAAGTCTCCTTTTCCGTAATTTCTACAAAATGCGAAAAGTAGGCTAAAATCACACGATTCCCCAGGTCAGTAAGCTCCTGTACAGAATGGGAGGAGTATGTCTAGGCAACCAGGCAGCACACGATTCCCCAGGTCAGTAAGCTCCTGTACAGAGTGGGAGGGGTATATCTAGGCAACCAGCAGCACACGATTCCCCAGGTCAGTAAGCTCCTGTACAGAGTGGGAGGAGTATGTCTAGGCAACCAGCAGCACACGATTCCCCAGGTCAGTAAGCTCCTGTAAAGAGTGGGAGGGGTGTGTCTAGGCAACCAGCAACACACGATTCCTCAGGTCAGTAAGCTCCTATACAGGGTGGGAGGGGTATGTCTAGGCAACCAGCAGCACACGATTCCTCAGGTCAGTAAGCTCCTATACAGGGTGGGAGGGGTATGTCTAGGCAACCAGCAACACACGATTCCCCAGGTCAGTAAGCTCCTATACAGAGTGGGAGGGGTATGTCTAGGCAACCAGCAACACACGATTCCTCAGGTCAGTAAGCTCCTATACAGGGTGGGAGGGTGACTAGGCAACCAGCAACACACCATTCCCCAGGTCAGTAAGCTCCTATACAGAGTGGGAGGGGTATGACTAGGCAACCAGCAGCACACGATTCTCCAGGTCAGTAAGCTCCTATACAGAGTGGGAGGGGTATGTCTAGGCAACCAGCAACACACGATTCCCCAGGTCAGTAAGCTCCTATACAGAGTGGGAGGGGTGTGTCTAGGCAACCAGCAACACACGATTCCCCAGGTCAGTAAGCTCTTATACAGAGTGGGAGGGATATGACTAGGCAACCAGCAACACACCATTCCCCAGGTCAGTAAGCTCCTATACAGAGTGGGAGGGGTATGACTAGGCAACCAGCAACACACCATTCCCCAGGTCAGTAAGCTCCTATACAGAGTGGGAGGGGTGTGTCCAGGCAACCAGGAGCACACCATTCCCCAGGTCAGTAAGCTCGTATACAGAGTGGGAGGGGTGTGTCTAGGCAACCAGGAGCACACCATTCCCCAGGTCAGTAAGCTCGTATACAGAGTGGGAGGGGTATGACTAGGCAACCAACAGCACACGATTCCCCAGGTCAGTAAGCTCCTATACAGAGTGGGAGGGGTATGACTAGGCAACCAACAGCACACCATTCCCCAGGTCAGTAAGCTCCTATACAGAGTGGGAGGGGTATGACTAGGCAACCAGCAACACACGATTCCCCAGGCCAGTAAGCTCGTATACAGAGTGGGAGGGGTGTGTCTAGGCAACCAGGAGCACACCATTCCCCAGGTCAGTAAGCTCCTATACAGAGTGGGAGGGGTATGACTAGGCAACCAGCAACACACCATTCCCCAGGTCAGTAAGCTCCTATACAGAGTGGGGGGGGGGTTATGACTAGGCAACCAGCAACCCCCAGGTCAGTAAGCTCCTATACAGAGTGGGAGGGGTATGTCTAGGCAACCAACAGCACACGATTCCCCAGGTCAGTAAGCTCCTATACACAGTGGGAGGGGTATGACTAGGCAACCAGCAACACACCATTCCCCAGGTCAGTAAGCTCCTATACAGAGTGGGAGGGGTATGTCTAGGCAACCAGCAACACACGGTTCCCCAGGTCAGTAAGCTCCTATACAGATTGGGAGGGGTATGACTAGGCAACCAGCAACACACGATTCCCCAGGTCAGTAAGCTCCTGTACAGAGTGGGAGGGGTATGACTAGGCAACCAGCAACACACCATTCCCCAGGTCAGTAAGCTCCTATACAGAGTGGGAGGGGTATGACTAGGCAACCAGCAACACACCATTCCCCAGGTCAGTAAGCTCCTATAAAGAGTGGGAGGGGTATGTCTAGGCAACCAGGAGCACACCATTCCCCAGGTCAGTAAGCTCCTGTACAGAGTGGGAGGGGTATGACTAGGCAACCAGCAACACACGATTCCCCAGGTCAGTAAGCTCCTGTACAGAGTGGGAGGGGTATGACTAGGCAACCAGCAACACACGATTCCCCAGGTCAGTAAGCTCCTATACAGAGTGGGAGGGGTATGTCTAGGCAACCAGCAACACACGATTCCCCAGGTCAGTAAGCTCCTATACACAGTGGGAGGGGTATGACTAGGCAACCAGCAACACAAGATTCCCCAGGTCAGTAAGCTCCTATACAGAGTGGGAGGGGTATGACTAGGCAACCAACAGCACACGATTCCCCAGGTCAGTAAGCTCCTATACAGAGTGGGAGGGGTATGTCTAGGCAACCAGGAGCACACCATTCCCCAGGTCAGTAAGCTCCTGTACAGAGTGGGAGGGGTATGACTAGGCAACCAGCAACACACGATTCCCCAGGTCAGTAAGCTCCTGTACAGAGTGGGAGGGGTATGACTAGGCAACCAGCAACACACGATTCCCCAGGTCAGTAAGCTCGTATACAGAGTGGGAGGGGTATGTCTAGGCAACCAGCAACACACTATTCCCCAGGTCAGTAAGCTCCTATACACAGTGGGAAGGGTATGTCTAGGCAACCAGAATCACACGATTCTCCAGGTCATAATTTGAATGAGATTAGCCTATATATGGTACGTAAATTAAATATCCTCGGAATTTTGTTTAGTTTAAACGTCAATAAGGAAGCACTAATGATATGTTATAAATAAGGCCCGAATATTTTCTATTTTTTACATATTTTGCCGTTTTTATAAATACATATTCTGGAGTATTTATGCATAAGTTCATGTGGTGTGTTGTATTCCATAGATGACTGCTGCCCACATTTTTGACCCTTGGCAATGTCAGTAATTTTTCTCTATTTCGTGAGTGCCCCCTTGTCTCTGTACTTCAAGACAGGGATTCCCCGGTCATTAAGTATAGTATGGCGGAAACAGTCTCGTTAGAGCCTCCAATAGTCTTTACCTTGACAGGAAATTTAATTGAAATTACAGTGGTCTGTGAAACTTGTGGGCATCGACAGTGTGCTATGAAAGTTTTTGAAGTGACCTTTTCTTCTGCTGTTTAGAATGAAATTCTAAAACAGCACATACAGTACATGATTTCGTATCGCACATCTGCAATGCAGATGTGCGGTTCTAGGCGTAGTGCCACCGTGCCATGGCACTGCCCTCTAAGAGAAAATAAATTACGTTATTCATAGTCCTTAAAGAATAATTTCGAACGCCTACGTTTAATACCGGTATCTAATTAGTTTCAAATTACTTAGTAGTTTAATTATTCTGTACGTAGAGTATGATCATTGATTCCATTTTCGCCCCAGTGATATCTTGAGCCGCGGTCTATACGGCACGGTTGACGCATGCGCAGTCCAATTTACGATATTTCCCGTAGCCTCTCTCGTCAGTCGCTATGAGGAAATATGCTGGGCTCCGTGCTGGATAGAGTTTGGCTCAAGGCGGTACTGAAAGTGAAGTGCAATGCTATCTATCGGTCAGTATTAGGTACTGGGCCAACGACATGTCTGACACATGCTGTCACAAAGGTAGGAAGGGAAGAGGGTGTGGGCCAATGGCCTGATTGGCTGGAAGTAATTTGACTCGTTGGTTATTGGTGGGGTGGCGTTGGTTGACACAAACTGACATTCAATCGCTCTCACACAAAGAGCATTAATTCTCGATTTCTCTAAAAGGGGGCTCTGCGTCGAACAGTGAAATTTAAACTTGCCTTAATAAATAGCGAAAATCATATGTATTTATTAATTCCTTATTTGGTAAAGTGAATAACTAAGCGAATGAATGAAAGAGAAAAAAAGTACGATCATGACTACCGTAGGCCTACATGTTAGGGCTTCACGGATTACCTCCGTAGCTAAATATTTTTCGTTGATAAACCATCTGCAACTGTCAGGCCTGGATGAAATCGCGCGAATTCCTGTATGTAGTCGATCTTCAGTACTTTTTAACGGTTCGTGGTTATTTTTAGTGAGTGTCAAGCTGTTAAAGAGTCAAACATTGAGTTTGTGTTGTAGGCTATTCGTGAGTGAATGGTTGAGTGCTGAGAAAGTTTCTTTTACATATGTTTATATATTTCCTTATCGTATATATTATTATCTGTAAGTCCCGATGTGAAAGGTTGACTATCATGATTAGTGTAGGCACTATATACAGCCTACATGGGAAATCGAACCCTGCTCTGATATAATGTTATGAAAATGCCAATAGTTTCATATTTTTACTTGGGACTACCCCTTGTGTGGCACTGGAGCCGCCCCTGATCTGAAGTAAGTATTGTAGGCTTCGGAAACTGAGCCAAGCCCCGGCATGTTGAGCGGCAACATCTGTACTGTAGACAAAATTATGGATTATTCAAGCAGCTGGACGTTTCAACTACGTATATTTCGAGTAACTAGGAGGCATGAATATGATACACATTTAGGGAACTTAATCACATATTTTCCACTTTTAAGCAAATAAATACATATTTCTGAAACGTTAAGCACATAATTATCCGGGTCCTAGTAATGATATTCAAAAGGTTCGGATTGCATTCTGAAAAATATCCGCAAATTTGCTCCGCAGTTTATCCGCTCTCCGCACAGCCCTACTGTATATCCACATGGTGCGCATGCGCGCAGGGCTTTACCTATTTGTCCATAAGCACTTCGACTGCCCCCAATACGTGTTTGTGCCTAGACATTTATCATTTTAAATGATCTTGTCTACTTCGTCGTTACGCTGAGGTCTGGCGTTACGTTACGGTGACGGGACGAAATGTACCAAAAATGCACTGAAGAGTGTGACGTCATAGAAACGCTTGAGCTTCCTCCTTTCCCCGCGCGCTCCGGTGAGCGTGACGTCATCCAGCCAGCTACCTCCTTTGACCTCGGTTTGCACTTGCTAATGGATTTTGAGTTCACGCAGTTCGCTGCATGATCATGAGGCTTTCACCCAGCATTTTTCAGCATTTGTAGCATTTAAAATGATATAAAATCTGGTCTTTCAGACTGACTATCACTCTCTTTTTAATATTAGTAAACTCATGTGACCCACTGCAAGTGACTTGCATGTCAACGGCACCGTTCCGCTACCTCAACCAGATTTAAGTTTCTTGGCAGAGCCAGGAATCGAATCCGAGCCCCTGAGGTGATAGCCAGCAATGCTATTCACTACACCACGAGACGTAAAGCTCAGCATTGAGACCATTGGACAGGGGCAAGTAAACCTTGCCGATCGTGACAGAGAACAAGTAGACCTAGAGGTATTTTGTTCCGTTCAGAAATAACGCTCTTATTCATTTCCGCCATTTAAAACAACAATCCCCACCATCACCAGACTCCTTCATATCAAAACCTTCTTTTATAAGAATAAAAACAGAACATACGTAATCATACTCAAAAGAAAAAGTCAAAAACGTTTCCCCTGGTCGTAACTTTTGGCTGTTCACCATTTTAACATTCAAGTACTATTAGGCTACTTATTACAGCCGGTAACGCTCTTGAAATAGTTAGTACAACTTCGAAAATGTTGTCGAGGACTAAAGGAAACAAGTGATAAAGAAATAAAGACAATCCAAATTTCTGCTAGATCTAGGTTTTAAAATATTTCAAAACTAAATTGATAGACCTGGGTTATTTTTTATTCATTATTTTCATTTAATTTCTCTCTTTTCTTTTCATTTCATTTTATAGAATGTCGTGGCTTTATTGGGACAGAGTTCTGGTTATATACAGTAAAGACAGGATTATGGGGGAAATCACAGGGGAGATTAATTTACCGTAGTATTGGGATGCGGGAAATGGGGAGTCAGTTATCGTAAGCGAGGACAAACCCCGGTTGTTAGATTCTCCAACAAGGTGAAAACATTACATTTGATATACAGGGTCATTATCTATGTGCGCCCTGATAAACACGGCAAGCCAAGCCGGCTGTGACGGGCGCAGATCGCGGTTCAGCCAGTGGTAGGCGCGCTCCGTTGCTCATATCGTTAGTTCATACGTGTTTTGTCATTCATATGGACGTGTATCTGCAAAGCTCAGACGTTAGTGTTGCACGTTTAGTGAGTATTGTGATTACTGTGATTGTTGGTCATGCCTAGACACCAATTCACATAGCGCGAGCGTGTGTATATCCGTAATTCGTATATGAAAAGCAGAAAATCTTGTTCTGAAACGAGACGAAAATTTCGAATCAAGTTTCCAGGATGACCTGTGCCTAATGCGAGTACAATTAGGAGGCTCGCTAATCTATTCAAGGAAACAGGCTCCGTAAATAATAAAAGAGTTGACAGACATTCTTTCCGTGTTTATCGGGGTGCATGTATATATTGACCCTGTACTAAATAGACGGCGGGTTTTCGGGACATACTGTTTATTATTAGTATTATCTGAATATATTTTAATATTTGATGCCGCATATGGATCCGCACCCCCACCCCCTCTCTTTTGAAAAGATTAAATTCATGGTAGACCGGTATGCAATATTCAACGGATTGAACATTAAACCACACAGGAGAATCGTTCGCTCGCCAGCTCGGAGCTAAAGAAGGGGAAGAGAACCGGTGCCTACGTCACTGCCTAGTCAGACGAAGTAGAGACGCTCGCAGACGAAGGTAAGGGAGGAGGAACTGACCTCCCAAAGCTCGGAGTTGGGTAACCATTTACTCATCATCCCGTACGTGAGATAGGCCTACACCTCTGGCTTCCTCAGTGTTAAAACTCAGCAATATTTCTAGGTTTGTACCGTGTCTTGTGTGGGGTTTCGCCTAGGACACCAAGCTGGCTCATCAGGGGGCTCGTGGTGTCCCCACCCGACCCCCACAGGAGTAGCGAACTGCGCCTTGCCTCATTTTTATGAAGCGCACCTGCGGCTCTTTACTGCGTGAGTTAAAAGCTTCAGCAGTCTCCACCTCCCTATAAAGACTTCCAAAAAGATGGTATATTGGCTTTCACGGCCAGTGAATTAAAACTCAGCAATTTTTCTAGTCCGGGCAAGGACACCAAGAGCCCACTGATGAGCCAGCCTGGTGTTCCTAGGCGAAACCCCACACACGACACGGCATAAACCTAGTTTTAATTCACTGGACGTGAAAGCCAATATACCATCTTCTTCTGCAGTGGTATTTTTACAAGAATGGCGAAGCCAGTCATGGGAGATAGTAGAGTACAGCTGGAATGGTTTTGTTCCAAAAACCGTGCTATGGTTGGCTTTTTGTAAATCGTTTGAAAAGCACAAAAAAAAGCAAGCTTAACTCTAAATTTCGGAATAATTTGTAGTATCATGTTGTCGAAAATCTCAAAAATAATAATTTAAAGGCGTTTTTCTCTGAATCGACGTATTTTATAGAAAAGTCTTTTAAACAAAAGATGTAGAGGACATTGTCACCTACAATGTGTCTCATTGAGGTCATGTCATACGTCTTGAAATGCAGAAGCTAGGTGGCGCCAAAAGACAAGTTTCGCACTTCGGCAGACTATAACTTTGGAACGGTAAGTCGGAGGGAAAAAAATGTTTCAATAAATGTTGTAGACAATTTTGAGAGGAACAAATTTATGATTCGCTCTTTTGTGAACAAAACATTTTTTCTAGGACAAAAAGTGAAAAAACACGTTTTCGAAAACTTTGGCGCCACCTAGCTTTTGCATTTCAAAACGTATGACATGACCTCAATGAGATAAATTGTAGGTGACAATGCCCTCTATATTTTTTGTTTAAAAACTTTTCTGAAAATACGTCGATTCAGAGAAAAACGATTTTTAAATTTTGTTTGAGTTTTCCGACAAAATGATCGTGCAAATTATTCTGAAATTTAGAGTTAAGCTTTTCTTGTGCTTTTCTAACGATTTACTAAAATCCAACCATAGCACGGTTTTGCAACAAAAGGGGTTTGTAAAAGGTAATTTGCCTCTTTGATACAGCCGAATATTACAAATTAGGTTTTAACTTAGCTAAGTTTCTGTCTGTAAATGTTCCAGTTAGTAGGCTAATGTTGTTGTTTGAGTCTTCAGTCCTTTGACTGGTTTGATGCAGCCCTCCATGCCTCCCTGTCCTGAGCTAATCGTTTCATCTCTACATAGCCGAGGCAATCTGTTTAACATAACCTTGGTCTACCCCTACAGTTCTTATCCTCGACCCTTCCTTCCATAACTAAACTTGCTATTCTCGGGTGTCTTAATGTGTCTTACCAACCTATATCTTCATTAACAGTCGCCTGAAACATCTCTCCTCTCCCACTCGTCTTAATACCTCTTCGTTTGTAACCCTATCTACCCAACTGATCTCCATCATTCTCCTGTAACATCACATTTCAAACGCTTCAATTCTCCTCTTTTCTGCTGCTCAAATAGTCCAAGTTTCACTTCCATAGAGCGCCATGCTCCATGCAAAGGCTTTCAAAAATGACTTCCTAATACCTAAATCTATATTCGATGTCAACAGATTCTTTTCTGTAGAAATGCTTCCCTTGCCTGAGCCAACCTACTTTTTATATCCTCTTTACTTCGTCCATCACTGGTTATTTTGCTTCCTAAGTAACCGAAGTCTCCTACTTCCTTTAGCTTTTCACCTGCCAATTTGATGTCCATAGAGGTTTCGTTGCTTTACATTTATTGATTTTCATCATGAATTCTTTCCTCAAGATGGAGTCCATACCATTCAAAAACTCATTCAATCCTCAGGCGTGTCGACCAAAATGACGATGTCATCATTATGTGAGGCGGTAACCAAGCGTAGATCGGTCGTTTAAGAGGCAGTTACCAGTCAATAAGTTGGCAAGTGGTAGCAAAGGTTAAGAAAGAGGAATTTTATGAAACTACAGTAGCTTAAAAACAAGATGTTCAGTAAAGAACATATAGCCTACTTTCTCCTAAACGCATGGGTATTGTTATAACTCTTTGTCCTTTTCAAGGAGTATAATTGAATGTTGGTTGTAGTATCTTAGTTGAAACACAACGTGTTATACGGATATTTAACATGAATATGAGGTGCCCTTTGCTAGTGCTACCTCTGTACAAAATTTCATTCAATTCGGTTTCACCGTGTTTGAATTGATATGGTGAATCGATTTGCACACATACATGGCCGCTATCTGCAAACTATAGGGCTGATGACCTTGTAGTTTAGTCAAAAGATGCTTCCCACAAAAAGGTATGTCGTTGCAAAATTTGGTAGAGATCAAATAATTAGGTTGATCGTAATTTGATTTAAACTTTTAACATTTGGGTGGCCACCATTCCGTTTCAGTTAAGATGGCAGCGATATAAAACATGACCCTGAGGTGCCCTTAGCTAGTGCTACCTCTGTACCAAATTTCATTCAATTCTCTTTCACCGTGTTAGAATAGATAGGGGGAATCGATTTGCGCACATAAATGTCCGCCATCCACAAATTATTGGTCTGATGACCTTGTAGTTTGGTCAAAAGATTCTTCATACATGAAGGTATAATGTTGCAAAAATTGGTAGAGATCAGATGAATAGGTTGGTCGTAATTTGATTTAAGCTTTTAACATTTGGGTGGCCGCCATTACGTTTCCGTCAAGATGGCGGCGATATAAAACATGACACTGAGGTGCCCTTTGCTAGTGCTACCACAGTACCAAATTTCGTCCAATTCGGTTTCACCGTGTTTGAATTGATAGGGGGCGACAGACATTCAGAGTACACACACACACACACACATACACACACACATACACACACACACACACAGGCAAACAATTTTTCGCCCTGTGTTGATCTCATAAGTCTACTTTCATTTTTTGCAAATGAGCAAAATGTATGGAAGTAATAAAAGGGTAGTCTACTAGTTCCTTAGTAAGGTGGTAATTAAAATATATTGGCCATTAAGGCGGCAGTAAAGAGGCAATAAGGTGGCAGCCAAGTATAATGAAATGAAATAGCAGCCCATAATGAAATTATAGTACATTATGCAACAAGCCTATAATGGCAATAATTAAGATACGAGTTTAGTAATTTCTATACCAGTTTCTTACTTACCATTATAGGCGAGTTGCATACGACTGTTTATGTTCGACGATAATTATAACTTTATTTTAAATTCGAACAGAAATATTCATAAATATCTTAGTTTAGTGAACAGAGCGCATGCGCTGGGTTCCCAGTAATGATCAAAGAGCTTCACAATGTCATGTTTCCAAGGCTTTGAAACATTGTTTATTGTACAATATGGATAGTCTGAACTAGCGCCAACAGATAGCGCACAGGTACTATGTGGGATCATTTTGTTATTTAGTTCAAATAGACTGTTACAAACGCTTTAAAATTAAAATGTATCGTATTATCAACTTGTTATTTTTCAAATACCGACAGCTGTGGCTACGCTCGATAAAGCACAGCATTAGGTCATGGGGCCAAGCTCTCTGCTGACTCGGTAGACGCGAGGGTTCGAGCCCCACCGTCAGCCGTCGTTGAAATGGTTTTCCGTGGTTTCCACACTTTCAACACCAGACAAATGCTGGGAAGGTACGTTCTGACAGGCCACGGCCGCTTCCTTCCACATCCTTGTCCAGTTTCATTCATCTTCATCAATTCCATCTCTCATCCTGGCGCGCACGGGCGTCGACTAAAAAGACCTGCACTCGGCCTCTCAGGAGGCCACACGACAAAAGGAAGTTTTAAAACTAACTTTTCTGCCTGAAAGTACTATATCAGTTTAGTGATATTCAAAAAATGGCCTATACACTCAGAACATGCACTAGTATAATGCAGCAACACGTAATTATGATTTAAAAAAATTAATACCGGTAGTGGAAAAATAATAAAAACAGATACGAGCCTTACAGTAGTCGCATATGATGTGTAACATCTGACATGTTATCCTGCTCGTATACTACACAGCTTGTACATTCTTAAAATGCTAATTTACACTCCATTTTCATACTGGTACTATGATGAATGTATAGATTGAATTGGAGATATGCTACTGTCACATTTGTGGCGCAGCGGTCAAGCTGTTAGTCTCTCACCAAGGTAGACCGGGTTTGATTCCCGGTCAATACATGTGAGATTTTCGAATTGAAATGCCATGTCCTGTGGTTCGCATTCCACCTAAAAGGGAGGTACCGTGGATCATGATCGTGACATTAACGGACACGTAAAACTACAAGCTTCCTTCCTTCCTTTTACATTAATCTTATATATAAAAGTGAAAGTCTGTATGTATGTGGGTATGTATGTGGGTGGGTCTGTTCCGTATACAAATCTACACCGTTACACCAATCTCAACCAAATTTTGCATACATATAGTTTAGGATCCAGAAGGAACCGCTGGCTACATGGATTTTCGATAGTCTTTCTCATTCTTCTGATTTCGGCCCTTTTGCACTCAAGCACAGGCTAATCAAATCATAAAATATACTCATGAAGGAATGGCAAGCCAGACAGTTTCCATGGCAACATAGCTAAAGTCGAGACACGGCCGACTGGATGCCAGTTCTGCTCTGCACTACCGGTATAGAAAAAGAGGATCTTTACTTGAAATCCCGTTAGTTACTCAACTACTCACACAGCACTGTCAACCGAGTTTAGCATTACAAAGACTTGACACTATCATCTACTATATATATTTGTCAAATACCACTCACTCACTCATTCATTCATCACGAAATCTCAGAAACCACCGACGGATTGGAATGAAATTTGGTATGCAGCTTCCCAAAGGGCCGCAAATGCCCACTAAGAGAGGATTTTTGGATATTCAGGTTCTAAAGGGGTGTTAAGGGGGTAGACCTGCATTTCATTGAATTGCAATATCTCCCGATTGGTTTCATTGGGGGATGTGATACTCGGCACGTAAACTCATCATTAAAAATAAGAAGACACGAGTCTGAGGGTATAAGGATGTGGTGTATATTATGAGGTGAAAGGGGTGAAAAGTGGGGGCTGAAGGATTCCTAACGGAGCGTGTAGGCCTATCTCTTAAACGACATAGGCGAGAAATTTGAAACTTAGCGAAAAAAAATCAGCTAAAAAATTAAGTAAATCGGTGTTCGACCGTTTTTTCATAAATTAATTTAAGGGGCCAATGGGGTGGGGTGAAATTCTGCGGGGATAAGGGAGAGAAAGTGTCCTAACTGACTGACTAACTCACTCACTCATCAAACTCAGGGGAAAAAGACAGCTAAAAAAATAAGTTAATAGGTGTTCAAGCGTTTTTTCATCAATCCAATTTAAGGGGCCCATGGGGAGGGGTGATATTCTGGTAAAAATAATTGAAAGAAAATGTCCTGTCTGACTCATTCACTCATCACGCCCAGCGAAAACTATTAATGTTGGAAAAATGAAATTTTGGGAATATGTTCGCTGTATGTCAAAACGTCAACTAAGGAATGACTTTTTTTTATTCGGGTTTTAAAGAGATGTTAAGGGGGTAAACGTGCATTTCATTGAATAACGATATCTAATGAGTTGTTTCTTTGGGGATGTGATATTCGGTATATAAACTAATCATTAAAAATAATCAGACATATATCTAAAGGTTTATCGATGTGGTGTATATTATGAGGTGAAAGGGGTGAAAATTGGGGGTTGAGGGATTCTTAACGGAGCGTGTATCTCTTAAACGACATAGGCGGGAAGTTTGAAATTCGGCAGGAAAAAACAGCTTAAAATACAAGTAAATATGTGTTCGACCGTTTTTTTTTCATAAATCCAATTTAAAGGGCCCTTGGAGAGGGGTGAAATTCTGGGGGAAAAAAGACAGGAAAGAAAGTGTCCTAACTGATTGACTCACTTACTCATCAAACTCAGGGGGAAAACAGCTTTAAATAAGTAAATAGGTGTTCGGCCGTTTGTTTCATAAATCCAATTTAAGGGGTTCATAGGGAGGGGTGAAATTATCAAATATAAATGAAAGAAAATGTCCTGACTGACTCACTCACTCATCATCGCCCAGCCAAAATTATTGAAGTTGGAAACATGAGATTTTGGGGATATGTTCGTTTTATGTCGAAAACGTCCACTAAGGAAAGAGTTTTGAATATTCAGGTTCTAAATAGGTGTTAAGGGGGTAAACGTGCATTTCATTGAATAACAATATCTCACGAGTGGTTTCATTTGGGGATGTGATACTTGGCATATATACTAATCATTAAAAATAAGCTGACACATGTCTAATGGTTTTTCGATGTAGTGTATATTATGAGGTGAAAGGGATGAAAAGTGGGGGTTGAAAGATTCTTAACGGAGCGTGTATCTCTTAAACGACATAGGCGAGGAGTTTGAAACTCGGAGGAAATCAATCAGCTTAAAATAAATAAATAAATAAATAAAATAAATAGGTGTTCGACCGTTTTTTTTTCCATAAATCCAATTTAAGGGGCCTATGGGGAGGGGTGAAATTCTGGAAGAAAAACGTCCACTAAGGAAGGATTTTTGGATGTTCACTCTCATCGAGCAACCAAAACTATTAATGTTAGAAGAATGATATTTTGGGGATATGTTTGTTGTGTGTCGAAAACATCTACTAAGGAGGGATTTTTGGATATTCAGGTTCTAAAGGGGTGTTAACGGGGTTAAACCTGCATTTCATTGAATAACAATATGACACGACTATGATGTGAGCGAAGCGAGACTAAAAATTGAGATGGTGTGTGTCTGTGTATTACTCAATCACGCAAGTACCACTGGTCCGATTTACATGAATTTTACATGGAAGTAGCAGATTTACCTGGTTAACATACAGGTTACTTTTGATTTCAATACTTTGCACTATTCAAAGATGGCGACCATTTTAGTGACGTCACTCTACCCTTTGGTTTTAAACTTTCATATTTCCATTTCAAATAAAAAGAGAACGCTAAGAAATAGCAAACTTTTGATGGCATATACGAGGTTAAAAATTGCATTTTCCATCCGAAATGTATCTCCAACCGTTAGCGAGTAAAACCTAAATGTGTGCTATAAAACTCGGTCAAGGCAGAGCGGTGTAGTTGGACAAAATGTTCCATCCTTAATCTCCCTCTGCGCAGCACCTCGCCTATCCCCTGTTTTAACTGTCACCTCCACATTTTAATTTATTTACGACCCGTAGCGAAGCACGGGTACTTCAGCTAGTAATTCATAATAACAAAGTGACACACAACGTCGACAGTACTCTCAAATACTGTGAGCACATTCCTCAGTAACTGTAACATTCATTATTCTCAAGGCTCTCATACAGTTCGTCGTAAACAAACAAAACATGGCTTCCTACAATCATAAAATGACCTAGTCTCACATATGATGAAAATACAGCTTTTATTCCACTCATATAACAACATTCTGTTATGCATTTAATATTTGACTACTCACCCACAGCTTAACAATAATGCCGCTTACTTAAATGTCATTTGTCGTCTTTGTCGTACCCCATGTGATATTCAACCTTGAACGTGAAGCTTCATAAACTCCTCAATGACAAAGGAAAGTCGGTGAAACATTTGCCAATGTGCTCGTCATACCAGTGCCTGCTAAATGCACTGCCTACTGTATTGCCATAACATTCTCGCGCTACAGAGCACACTGCCTTGTTTCCAAAACACACATTTTCAATTGTACATCCAGCTGGCAGTGCGTCTTCATTTCCGTCCGATCCACTTCCGCCCGATTCACTTCCGTCCCATTTTTCTGGCAGTGCGTCTTCACTTCCGTCCGATCCACTTCCGCCCGATTCACTTCCGTCCCCAATTTTCAAAATCAGTCCCACAAAACTATCCAGCAACCGAGCGGAAAGATGTTACACATCAAAAAATAGGTGTGTCCCAAATTCAGGGTTTAGGGTTTCCGTACCGTACTGAAATGTGTACCATTACTTAATAACAACATAGGCCTACCGTGGTACCATATTACAGCAGAATTCCTGGGAATTATCATATGGAAACATTCTACGCTTTCATCTTTGCAATATCCACAGCAGATGAATGTCTATATTAGGCTACATGCACCAGAGACCACCAATGTGTTTGAATTTTCCCGCTAATTCGGGTCAGTGATTTCCCGCTAAACGGCGCGAGAGCATAACAAAACATTTTCGTGAACTACTCCCTATTCCAAATAACTAGACACCCGATCAAAACATTGAAATAGAAAACATCTGCGAGAAGACGCTTCCTTATTGGTTATGGAAATCACAGGTTTACCACGTGAAACGGACCAATCTGCACGCGCGCCCTAGCGCATTTATTTCGATCGAACGTCAGAATACAAGGAACAGGGAGCTATGGCAGTGATATTTCCGCAAAACGGGCTGAATAGTGCGGAACGTCCTCAGGAACTAGACTGTTTTCCGTTTCTCTGAATCATATTCAGGTAAAATTCTGGTTTTCTTTATGCGTGGCTTAAAATATTCAACAATTTGTCAAAAGATTGTCTTGACATTAACAATACCTTAACTTACTGTAAAATATGTCTTCATGTTGACGTGGCTGATTAAATAATGTTTAAAATAAAACTCTTCAACGTTCAGTTTTCCACGATTAGACAAAACCACATCCTGCCATTTTACCTACTTTTCTACCGGGGGAAAATAAATGGCAGACGCATAAATCATTCCTTATATAGATCCACTAGCAACCCGCCCCGGCTTCGCCCGGAAACTGAAGCATCATTTATATAATTTATGGAGGAATCATAATTCAGAGCAGAATTCTCTCTAACGGACCACAAACCATGAACATTTCTTCCTGTATCATAGGAACTTTGGGGATGACACCCTTTGTCTTTGTGAATTATTTCTTTCTCTCTCTTGTGACAATCGAGAAATTATTTGTTGCTCAGTTTCATTGTTACGTGATAAGCGTACTTTTTCGATTTCAATGAACTACGACCTACAGAATATCCTTTTCCCATCTGGGCACGATGGGTGAAAATCACTGACTGGACTATTAATTACCGTATATTATCATGGAGATGCATCTGCAATGAATTCTTGTCAGACGTACCGTAATTTAAGAATGGCGAGGTGCATGAATCACAAATCCCCGTTCCGTCCAATCTAAACTTGACTGTGTATCCTGCGGAACGAAAAGTTCACAGGCGAAGTAAAGAAAAGCCGAGTTGCACTTACAGGGAAACTCCAAACACATCCACTCTTCTCTGAAGTCTTAACTCGACACGACTGGACAGTGTCTGGGGTGATAGGCCCGCTCGCTCGCCAGCCAGCTATAGAGCATCCAGTGTTAAGAAAAGACTGTGGGTCTTATGGGCTTTTACTTTTAACGGAAACCTCCCCTACACTGGTTTTGTTACCTCACCTTTTATCATGAAGGAAATCTGAACATGTATATTTTTCGTCATAATTGCTTCCTAGAATTATCTGCCAATTGATTACCTTTGTTATTGCATACAAGTATTGTTTATATTACGTCTTAGTAATTTAAAAATGTTCAAGGGTAGCACGCTGGAAAGAACAGCCTCGTCCTGTGCTGCATGCTCGCTCGGAGTGGAGCACGTGCTCAGTTCCGCCGGCAACATAAGTTCTGAAGCACTATCCGTCATTGGTGTTATTGTTGCGTGTTTGTTTTATTTTCTGTTCGATCCAATCAGGGCTGCCGACAGTTGGGTTCGAACCCACTATCTCCCGAATGCAAGCTCACAGCTGCTCGCCCCCAACCCCACGGCTAACCCACTACAATATTACAAATATTAATCTAAACAAAACAACAAGAATAAAATTGAAAGAAACTAAATTATAGCCTAACTAATAACAGAAAAGGTGATGATCAACAGTATTGCTGACGTAAAAATTGTTAACATCGTCGGCATACAGTACATCCGAGAAGGAAGGAAAGGTTGTGCTCTCGACATCTGTCAATCAGTAATGGGTCATATCACAACGAAATGAATGTCGTTATTGGTTCTCTTCGCGTACGGTATCCTTAATACTGGTCCAATCCGTTAACACCTGCAAAACTACTCCTTCCTGGGCGTATTCTATTTCAGATAGCTGCTGGGGTTGCGTTGTCTCGCTAACTTATGAAAGCGCAGTACTCGAAGCTGGTGAACACAACGTATGACGTCAGCGCTACCTCTGCCTAGAGTTAGCAACACTGTCGCCATAAGGCTCCACAGTCTTTTCTAAACGCTGGATGCCCTATAGTAAACTGTCTCAAAGCTAGTAATTGAATGGAGATTGTTGGAAGAAATGAAAGCGTAAAAACACTTATACTGTAGTGGGCGATGTATTGAAGATAGAGATATGCTGTCGCGGACTTTTTTGTAGAACTTTTCATGCTGAATATTTTTTACTATCATAGTATATTGATATTTTTAACGGTTTGCCCAGCGTAAGCTTAAAAAGCGCACGGACGTCAGTTTTTTTTCGACCTTTTCACTGAAATCGTTACTGCTTGGCTTCCTTTGGTCACAAATACATTATTTCTACAGAGACCTTCCTAGAGATATCCTTTACAGAATGGTGAAAACCGCATTAAAATCCCTCCAGTGGTTCTCAAATTATTCGTAACATCCAAGAATCGGGGATATTGTTTTATACCAAGTAGAGATTTAATTGAAAAACTACTTTGTCTGCTGTAGCATGTCTTTTATACAGCTGATTCTGCACTCCAAGTGTCTTCAGCCTAATATTTTCACTAAGCAGCACTGAACATGCCTTGAACTGTTCATTTTTATTTTACCTCACTTTCCCCTCAGTGTCTCTTAAAATCACCTTAAAACTTTACCCCTTAATTGCCACCTTATTTCCCTCATACTGCCACCTAAATCCTTATGTACTGTCTAACTTCCCCTTTCTTAATTTGCCAATTTTTTCTCATTAGTGTCACTTAAATACTACTTCAGACGTTGTTCTTAAATTGTCACTTAGTGCCACATATACAGTAGAGTCCCGCTCAACCGACCTTCGCTTAGCCGACATTGTTCCCTTACTGAATTGCATTCCTGGTTGTGAGGATGCTACGACTCTAGATGGTGTGCAAAAGATCAGCTGTCTGAACTAACTGACCCTCATATTATTGATTTCGTGAATGCTAACGAAAATGTGGATGGTGAAGAAAAGGAATGAGGTATTGCAAAACAAAAGGATAAAACGATGTCTCACAGTGGAGGATTATGATGATGATGATAATTGTTGTTTTAAGGGGCCTAACATCCAGGTTATCGGCCCCTAATGGTCTGGGTGATAGCAACAATTTCAATGAAGTGGAAACCAGAACGAAAATTAAGAGAGAAGGAAAATACTTACAAAATGGAACTCAGGTTGAAACTACTCACAAAATGGAGAGCAGTAATACTTACAAAAGGGAATTTAGAACGAAAATACTCACAAAAGGAATAGATTGAAAAATACGCACACAATGTAGGTTAAGGTCAAAATACGTACAAAATGCAACGTATAGTCGAAATACTTACAAAATGCAAATGAGATTGAAAATACATACAAAATGTAATTTAGATTCAAAATACCCACAAAATGCAATTGAGAATTACTTACTTGCAAAAAAAGTGGTGTAGGTTGAAAATACAAAATGCAATTGAAATTCAAAATACTCACAAAAGGGCCCCCCCGCCATATTGAAAGACTTACTAAAAAGCAATTTAGATTGTCAATCCTTACAAAATGCAATCGAGGTTGAAAAACACTTACAAAATGCAACGTAGATCGAAAAGACTCACAAAATGCAACGGAGATTGAACATATTAGAAGAAGAAATGGAAAACTAAACGAGAGTAAGGCAAATAAAGGACAGGAGGAAAAGAAATGCCCTCAACCCTCGAAGAATGCGGATTGAGGGACTTGGAAAGAAGGAGAGCCATGAAAGGCAGATAGGAAAGTGAAAGAGGAGAGGTAAGTGACAAAAGGGGAAAACGGGCCCAGCTCAGGAATCCCTCGGGGTCGCCAACTCCCGAACTCACCAGCTGTGAGCCCCTGAGGGTGTAGCAATATCCAGGGTGCACCAAACGTGGTGGGGCTACATACACCCTGCCTCCTTGAGGGCCTTAAGCAGAAGGCAGGAGATAACAGGAAAAGAAAAAGAAGGCTGACCCCTTGCAGAAGGAGGGTATCAGAAAAGATGAGACAAGGGCCAATTAAGGCGGGAAAGGAAGATACTCCCTAGGACTCGGATACCCTAATACCGTCGGGGTCGGAAGAGAACAAGAGTTGACCAAGTGAGGTCGACAGGAAAGAAGACGGAGAGGAGCCCGGCACAAGTAAGTGGAAGTAATGCCGGACCCAGCTGGGGCCCCATGGACGCCAACCCACATCCCACTAGATGTGAGCCCCTGGGGGGAGTGGAGGATTAGGCGCTTTGGATATGGCATTAACATACGTAGAGCAACAGGCAAGCGCAACGGAGGTGTTGAATTTTCGTCGATGACGAGATCTTGCAAAAAGAAAACGTGTATCAGCAGGCAAGCAGATATTGTTGACAATGCCTTAGCATTTGGAACGTTTTTGTTCAATACTGCATGTACAATTGAACTGATAATTCAGTAAATAGATTACTGTAAAACTTGTTATTGTTTCAGTAATTCACTATAGCCTACCTATTTGTTTTTGTTCATTTTCGAAGTTATTCTGTATTATCCGACATTTTCGGTGATCCGGCATACTCCAGGTCGGATAATCAAGACTGTACTGTACCATCTAAGAAGAACTTACTAATTTTCCACCTTATCGTATGGCATGCGTGTTGTATTTTTGCCGCCTTTCAAAAAAATCACTTAACACGGCCAGGAGCGAACCTGCAGTCTTGGGGTTAGTAGACCGACACGCTATCCACTCACCCACCATGGCAAGCTATATAAACACTAATATGCAGTAATGGTCTACAAGTGTGACTGTTACAGGGAAATATTTCAGTGACAGGTCTCCAATAGGAAAAGAAACTAGAACTGTGAACACAAATAAGTACGGTACAGTACATACATATCCCACGTCGTTCCATCTATTAGACGGGTCGGCAAATGAGGCCCCTCCACCAATTGTTGGATGTCATTTCTCACCATGTCTGCATATCTCTTTCTTGGCCGTCCTCTTGGTCTTCGGTCATGAAGCTGCAGTTCATACGTTTGTCTTGGAATTCTGTTAACATCCATCCTTCGCATATGGCCAAACCACATGAGCCTTTTCAAGGTTATTTATCCTTTAGTTTGTCGACCTGAACCAATTCTCTGATATGCTCATTGCGAATTCTGTCTTTTCTTGTCTTACCAAGCATGGCTCTGGCAAATCTCATCTCTGCTGCCTGAATCCTTCTCTCATCTTTCTTGTTCATGGTCCAAGTTTCACAGCCATAGGTCAAAATTGCCACATAATAAGTCTGATAGATCGCACGTTTACATTGCAGAGGCACTTTCTGGTTCCATATGAGGTCTTGAACAGCTCTATAAAATGTACCTCCAGCCAAAATCCTGTTGGTGATTTCCTCATCAATTGTATCTGTTGCTGATATCACACTTCCCAGATATTTAAATTTTTGAGAAAACCTAAGCTGATTGCCATTAATTTCAATGGAACCTTCCGGTTGGCCGTTTCTCTGCATAACTAGCACCTCACTTTTTTCTACACTAAACATAAGACCATATTCCTTTGCTCTTTCTGTCCACTGTCCTTGCAATTCTCCTTTGGAGTCATCCCACACACATATGTCATCTGCAAAGAGCATAACTTTCATTTTTCCATCGCTGATGGTTTGACATACATTTTGTTGGATGTCATTCATCACAGCAATGAAGAGAAGAGGAGACAGAACTCCCCCGTGCCTTAGACCTGAAATAATATGGTACAGTACTTCATTAAATAATATGAAACAAAATCATACCTGAATGTGTAATGCCTCTAGCAACTGATTGAAATATGTATTCTTCTGTACCTCAGTACAACCTCTAGCAAATCAACAATTAATTGAAGAAAATAATGGAAATCAGATCTGCCTTTAGGAAGGCCAACTTGTTGATGAGATTAAATGTGATTATGTTTTGAGTATTTAGATACATACTGTACATAGAAAGCATTAATTACATGCACACTCACTTCTTGCTATTGGAATACAATTTGAGTACTTCTCCCAGTAGCTGTGAGGCACATCACGTATTGCTGGTGTCAATCGATTGTCATATGGTGGAAGCAAGCAAGATGATTGTGGTTCATGAACAGATTAGTGTATGTGATATGGTTCTGAACTTTCTCATATGGCATGGTTTTCTGGTAGAGTTTTATGTTTCGCACCTAATACATGTTGTCTGCCCATACAGGTACGCTGGACACCAACAGTGCTGTACCACCGATCTACATCACCAAGTACAATCGCTTTGTGGACAACATCCTGGAGAGAATGAACCGCATGTTGCGGAAGAGCTACGACCCTGTCAATGTGCGGCTACAGAGCAACAACAACAACAACAATAACAAAAACAACAGCAACAACAATAAGAACAAGAAGAAGAATGGCCCAGTGCGCCGGAAGGGCGGCAAGGTGGGAAACAAGAGGCGGCCGCGACCACGAGCCATCATCGTCAGGTAAACTTTACTTCCTTACTTTTAAATGAAAAGTTCTGTAAACTTCTCTTATAATACAAGCATTTATCAATTAGTATGAAACGTTGATTTCTTTAGACCAACCAGGGTAGCTATGGAAGGCCAGGGGGGCCAGGGGGGCCAGGGTGTCTCCAAACTTGGGTTCTTTAGACCAACCAGGGTAGCTATGGAAGGCCAGGGGGTCTCCAAACTTGGGTTCTTTAGACCAACCAGGGTAGCTATGGAAGGCCAGGGTGTCTCCAAACTTGGGTTCTTTAGACCAACCAGGGTAGCTATGGAAGGCCAGGGGGTCTCCAAACTTGGGTTCTTTAGACCAACCAGGGTAGCTATGGAAGGCCAGGGTGTCTCCAAACTTGGGTTCTTTAGACCAACCAGGGTAGCTATGGAAGGCCAGGGGGTCTCCAAACTTGGGTTCTTTAGACCAACCAGGGTAGCTATGGAAGGCCAGGGTGTCTCCAAACTTGGGTTCTTTAGACCAACCAGGGTAGCTATGGAAGGCCAGGGTGTCTCCAAACTTGGGTTCTTTAGACCAACCAGGGTAGCTATGGAAGGCCAGGGTGTCTCCAAACTTGGGTTCTTTAGACCAACCAGGGTAGCTATGGAAGGCCAGGGTGTCTCCAAACTTGGGTTCTTTAGACCAACCAGGGTAGCTATGGAAGGCCAGGGTGTCTCCAAACTTGGGTTCTTTAGACCAACCAGGGTAGCTATGGAAGGCCAGGGGATGCAGAGGGGCCAGGGTGTCTCCAAACTTGGGTTCAAGCAGTTCTCAAAATGGTTTTCTGCGGTTTCCCCGTTTTCAACTTTATGCAAATGCTGGGATAGTGCAATCTAACAGACCACAGCCACTTCCCCCCAAGTCCAATATCATTCTTCTTCATGCTCTATCAAAGTTCCAATATTCACCACTAGGTATAAGTGACATCTGGTAGCGAAAGTTGGAACTACTTGAAATTGAATGGAACTTGTAGCTCACCCTCTGGGTGTCCACTTGAAGCAGCTACAGCCTTTGGCGAGCCGATAATGTCCTCGGACACTCCCGGCACTAAAAGCCATACGATAAATGAATATCCACAGCCTGCTTCCAATCTCCGACCGGGTCAGGAATGGAATGAATGAAGCCCCCATCAAGCGGCGAGGATATGAACTGTGCCGGCTGCCAAGGCCTGATGCACTCCTCTGGGGCAATGATTAAATGAATGACAGATGAAATGAAATGATAGTGTTGCTGGAGTGAAATTTTGACAGGGAAAACCGGAGTACCCGGAGAAAAACCTGTCTGCCTCCGTTTTGTCCAGCACAGATCTCACATGGAGTGACCGGTATTTGAACCACGGACCCAGCGGTGAGAGGCCGGCGTGCTGCCGCCTAAGCCACGGAGGCTTCCATACGATAAATAATAAATAAAATAACTACTCACTAAGTCCTCTTGGAAACAAAGAGGTTACCTTGTCACATAGAAACTCATCTCCCCAACCCTGTAGAATAATAAGTCCCATACCCAGACGACTTCTCTACAGTAATACTGTATATGCCACTGAAAGGATCATAAAATATAGCATAAAGATAAGTCAAAACTTAATTTTGTGAAGGTATGGAATATGTATTGAGAAATACAGTACTCCCTCTGTAATCCGTTTTGTATTCGAGTACGAGCTCAACACTTGATTTGATAATGCGTCCCCAATACTGTACAATGTTTCCCACGCAGCGACAAGACTAGTGTCTGAGTAAACTATGCATTGGCGCCAAGAGCGATGACTCACGCACCCCCCTCAGGTGCTTAGTGTAGGACAGTTGTACTGTAGTAGTGTTGTGTTGAAGATGGCATCCGTGCAGAAAAAACGTAACCATGAAACTCTCTCTTTGTTAGATAAACATGAAATCATAAAGAGACTTGAAAAGGGCGAAACGTTAACTAGTGTTGCTAACGAATACGGTGTTGGACGAGCTACAGTTCATGACATAAGAAAAAAACAGTGATAAAATAAAGTAGTTTTTTAAGACGAATGAAAATTTAAAAAGTAAACGACAGACATTGAAAACTGGTGAAAATCCTGAAGTTGACAATAGCCTCTATGCTTGGTTTTTACAAGGACGTGGTAAGCAAAAGACAATCGCTGCATATTTCCAGCAGTCTACTTCCAAGAAATAACGTGAGTTATATGATGCATTTTCATACTTTTTTACTTTGTATAGTATAATGTAATTAAAACTGATTTTCAAATGATATCTGCGTTTTTCTCGATATTTTCCAGTAATCCGGCAGTGCCCTGGTCCGATATCTGCCGGATTACCGAGAGAGCACTGTATACCTTGAAATACTTTCTAGTTATGTTCACAGATCTTTCAGAAGCATCTATGCAAAGGTGAAGATAAAACAATGTTATATTGTTACAGAAATCAACTTCATCAGCAACTTCAAGCAAAACTTGGAATATAATATATTAAAACTGAGCAATTTTTCTTGGTTTGTGCCGTGTCTTGTGTGGGGTTTCACTTAGGACACCAAGCTGACTCATCAGCAGGCTCTTGGTGACCTCGCCCAGACCCCCACAGGAGTAGCGAACTGTGAGCTACCTCCCATTTTATGAAGCACATCTGCGCCTCTTTACTGCGAGAATACAAGACACGGCATAAACCTAGAAAATTTGCTGAGTTTTAATTCACTGGCCGTGAAAGCCAATATACCGTAAAACGAGATGAATAGATCAGTGGGATGAAAGGGATCAAAACTTTGTTATAAACCGCACTCGTTCCAGGTTCCGTATTGACCAAGTTTACAAGAAGTGTAACACAATTTTCATTCGCCAAATCAATACTTTACTTTACTAAAAATACTATAGGTACATGTTTCGGAAACTTAATATGTTTCCTTCTTCAGCCCATATGTTGGTGTGAAACATCATATGACATCGAAATCCTAACCAAAATAAAAAATAAAGTTCGTACTTTTTCTCTTCACACCAACATATGGGCTGAAGAAGGAAACATATCAAGTTTCCGAAACATGTACCTCAAGTATTTTTAGTAAAGTAAAGTATTGATTTGGCGAATGAAATTTGTGTTATACTTGTTGCAAAACTTTGTTGGTAAACATAAAGATATATTACATGTACCACATAAACCGGAAGGCGGTTGTTAGCAGTTGGTGTTACTTGTGTTGGTACAATGCTATGCTAAAACATGTTTTCCAATTTTTAAGTTTGCAGCACTTAACAGTATACACATTCAACCAGAAGCTACAAGTTTTTCAAAATTAGCTTGTTGAAATAACTTTGTGTGGAACATGTGCTTTCACTAGCATTTGCAAAATTTGTGTTTTATATTTGGATAAGGTATGTTTAGCAAATTCATTTCAAGTATCATCTTCAGTTTGCATATTATCAGTTGTGATAAAATCTTATTTGTTTTGTGTCCTGCCTTATTTTTCTGACTGGCAGGTGAATAGGATCAGATACTTTGAGTATGCCATGGCACTACAAACCAGATCCACACAGCAAGATACACCGCAAAGCTGACCTTAACTCTATAGAAAGAGCTAGGATATATAAGGATTAAGGACCAAGTATAGAAAGGCGGCAAATAAATTCTCAATTCCATGAAGTGCTGAAGGAGACTGGGTCCTAGTAAGTTTTCCTCCAGATACCAAGTAACAAGGCACAAGCAAGCTGCTTTATTTTGTAGGCCAAATTTTGCGGTCTGTAAACAGTAAAGATGAGAAGAAATTCGAAGGGACGTTTGTTAGATGTAAATCTATGTGTTTCCAGCTGTGGAGGACATTACTTGCTTCTCTTGTGAGCAAATAGTTGGGGGACTGAAGGGCCCAGAAGTTATCCGTAGGGGGCAACTTAGGTTTGCATTCAATTATAACACCCTATAGTGTCATTATCACCAATTTTATAATTTACGTAGTGAATACGTTGTCATTCAACTAAATATGTATATTTTTTAAGTAATGAATTGTTTTACAGGTTTTTTCACCATCGGCAGTTTAATTTAAATATGATCTGATATTTCTAGGAGCACTGGTAGTCCAGAGTCCTAAATAATGATCCCTTTCATCCTACAGTTCATCTGAATAGGATTAGTCATAGAAATGATAGAGTGATCACGCACTTAATTACATACATATATTTATTTGCAGATGTGGACGCTGTCCATGGTGGCAAATTACAAAAAAACTAATCAAAATAAATCATTCATACAACTGCAAAATACATTTTAGATACAAGGATTAATTGGTATAATAAAATAGAAACAATTATAAAATAAGAATAAGGATTATTTACACTATTCTTCATCCTTGTGATGTCACTGGCTCCTGATCTGGAGCTTTCTCACCAACTCCTTAAATTTTCCAACATTAGAAGGCACAGGGCTGAAAATGTCCCTTGGCAAACTGTTCCATTCTACTTCCCCCCTCCCAATGAAAGGATATTTGCCCCAGTTACTGTTCCACTGACTTAATTTTAATTTACAACAATGACTGTATCTGCCCATATATGAACCTTCCTTTCCCAATCTCTCATGAATGTCTTACCAAGCAATTTCCCCCTTGTAAGCTAAGAAAATACCCCCTTGTCTTGCTCTTGAACGTCTACCAGCCAGACTTTCCCATCCCAAATCCTGAATCATCCTACTCACACTACTCGTCGATCTGTGGTCCTCCATTACATACCTGGCGGCCTTCCTTTGTACTCCTTCCAATTCCTTTATTAAATACATTTGGTATGGATCCCACACTCCCCCAGCATATTCCATCAGAGGACGGACTAGGGGCATGTATGCCCTTTCCCTAATCGTTCTGCCAGCCCCTTTAAATACTCGCATAACCATATGCAGTGACTTGTATGCTTTCTTTACTATTTCCCTTATGTGCTTACCCCAGTGAAAATTCCCACCCTCCACAGTTACGCCTAAATACCTACATTCGTCCCCAAATACAACTTTATTTTCCTCTACTGAACATTCAAAAACAATATGATTCCTTTTGTTAAAAATTCTCACTGCCTGACATTTCTTTGAATTTATCATCATATCACTTCCATCTGCCCAGCTTTGTATGACAGTCAGGTCCCTCTGCAAAATGCCGCAGTCGTCCAGATGATTTATCCTCCTGTATACTACTATATCATCAGCAAATAATCTTATTTGGGATGATATTTCAACTCCTATGTCATTTACATACATGAGAAATAGCAAAGGTCCCAATTTAGTTCCCTAAGGCACCCACCTTCCCACCCTTAACTGTTCTGACACTGACCCTCCAACCCTTACCCTTTGACTTCTCCCCTCTAAAAAAGATCTCACCCATTGTAGTACTCTCCTGTCCAATCCCACAGCCTCCATTTTCCTTAATAGGATATCATGATTGACCCTATCGAAAGCCTTTGAAAGATCAATTGCAATACAGTCGACTTGACCTCTATTATCCAAGGCCTCACTGATATCTTGCCAATAGCCTGATAGTTGTGATTCACAGGAAAATCCCTCTCTGAAACCATGCTGTTCATTTTCCAACCACTTACTATTCCCTAAGCATTCCGTTATGTAAACATTCAAATTCCTTCAAAAATTTTGCATATACAGTAATACATGTTAGGCTGACAGGTCTGTACCCTCTAACTCTTTCAGTGTTGGTGATAATGTGAGGAACCTGACACTAGTGGATGAGCCGGTAGTGGCGTCGGTAGTGGCCTTGTCTCAACAGCTGCAGCAAACACCCCCCACGACCCTCATACCAACATCCACCACTACGGCTGCCACCACCACCAAGAATGGGCTGGTCAGCCGAGCGAGACCACAGGCCGGCAACAACAACAAAAACAAGAAGAAGAACAAGAACAACAACAGACGTAAAGTCAAGGTGAGTGACTGTAGTATCATCCCAGCATGTGGCATATCACATCAGTTGTTTTTCTTTTTGACTCAGTCACCCATTTTTCCGTATTGACTTACTATAATAATCAAAAGTTTTCCTAGTTCCGCCTCGTCAATACATTATATTCAAAATTTTGTGATGTAATCACATGTCACAATCTACATAGGTACACGTTTCGATGCCTATATGCATTGGTATCATCATCAGCCTTACAGTGTATTGGCAGCACTTAAAACTCACTTTGTAATTACAGTAATAAAATGTAATGAACTCGGCTTGACAATGTCCCAAATTGCTCACAAAGATGAGAAGAATATCTTGAAAAACAAGAACATCCGACTTCCCTTAAAAATCTTTAGCCGCAAAACTTACACCATAAGCGATGCAGAGAGAGAGGCAAGGTCGACTAGAATGAAAATGTTTTGGAAAAAGAAGAAAAATAAGAAGCTGAATCTTTAATATTGTTTTTGAAACAAGTATATACTTGTTTTGGTTAAGTGCTCCAATGAGGGCATAACATATGTAAATAAATAAATAAATAAATAAAATGTTGACATAAAAACACACTTATATACTGAAACACTTTAAAACACTTTAAAAGTTTTCTTAAAAAGTTAAAAAAAAAAAAAATATGGTAGGTACACATTGCAAGACTCTTGATGGTTTAATTGTCTCTCTTGAGGATTTTCAGAGTTCAGTTCATGATGTTGTCTCCGAAATTGGTCAAAGGTTTCCATTCCCAACTGGAAATAAATGACGCTAGGCGTAAGAAAATATTAAATAATACAATGAAATTTGGAAAATTATCCTTAAATATTTGTAAAACTTACGTAATTTGCGGCAAGGGTCAAACAGAGCCGTGCTGTGCTGGATGAAGACTGTGCTACACTGAGTTGGCATACTGCCATGAAAGTGGCCAGTGAGACCGTACGAGGTAGGGGAAGAGAGGGGTAAACTACAGGAGTGGGGTGAGCCAACTATGGCCTACTGTGCGGCGAGAACTGATGTAAAGGGGGTGGGGGAGGGGTATAGTACATTGGAAAACAATTCAACTATTATGGACAATTTCTATGGTGGTTTGTATTTCGTTCTATAATTATTTAATGTTTCATAAAGTACGTTATTGTTTTCAAAATGTATCTCATTAAGATTAGTTAAGGGAGCTGTTCTTTGGATTGAATCTATTTCAGTTACTTCCAAAATGTTCATTTTAGTTCCCTTACATGCATAATGTAGGATTTTCATGTCATTGTTGATGTCTGTGAAAGCATGTCTGAAATCTTTCATGTGATTTGCTCACCCCACTCCTGTAGTTTACCCCTCTCTTCCCCTACCTCGTACGGTCTCGCTGGCCACTTTCATGGCAGTATGCCAACTCAGTGTAGCACAGTCTTCATCCAGCACAGCACGGCTCTGTTTGACCCTTGCCGCAAATTACGTAAGTTTCACAAATATTTAAGGATAATTTTCCAAATTTCTTTGTATTATTTCATATTTTCTTACGCCTAGCGTCATTTATTTCCAGTTGGGAATGGAAACCTTTGACCAATTTCGGAGACAACATCATGAACTGAACTCTGAAAATCCTCAAGAGAGACAATTAAACCATCAAGAGTTTTGCAATGTGTACCTACCGTAATTTTTTTTTTTACTTTTTAAGAAAACTTTTAAAGTGTTTCAGTATGTAAGTGATTTGAGTGTGTTTTTATGTCAACATTTTACTACTGTAATTACAAATGATTTTTAAGTGCTGCCAATAAATAAACTGTAAGGCTGATGATGATACCAATGCACATAGGCATCGAAACATGTACTTATGTAGATTGTGGCATGAGATTACATCACAAAATTTTGAATATAATGTATTGACGAGGCGGAACTAGGAAATCTTTTGATTATTACACCAGTTGTTAAGATAAATGCAAAATTTGCATAAAACTCATCACGTTATGAATTTTCGTGATCTATGACAACTCCTTGTAGTTTTTAGTATTCTTCTTCAGCGTTTGTCCTTCATTTTAGCTGCAAAGTCCATTGCTTCTGTCTCAGGCTGCAACTGAATGAAGATTTTTGCTTTTCAAGTGTCATGTATCGTATCAGTCCACCTTTGCTTTGGTCATCCCTTAGGTCTCTTGCCATCGACTAGCAGATTATAACCAGTTTTTGTAATTGAAACTTATCCCGCTAGCAGCACATGTCCAAACCAACGTACACGGCACTCGTTCATCTCGTCATAGGCGCGACACCAAACTGTCCCCTGCCGTTATCATTGGGAACGTGATCCATTTTGGCGACTCCTGCTATCCACTTCAACATCTTGGTGTCCATAATGCCTAAGAGACGCTGTTTCGGTCGTGGTCGGCCAACTCTCACAATTATACAATGCTAGATGAAAGTGCGACAGATTTTTGACTTAAGGTGATCTTTCATCCTACGATCGGAGGTGACAGCAGAAGTTGTACACCACAATTTTTAATAAACCCTGATACACATGGTACAGTTAAAAAAATTTACTTCATCATTTAATAAGCGAGAAAATGAGAATATTTCTTTACTTTCTTTTTGGAAATAAATGCAATATACTTGATTTTATAAATACAGTATGTATTTAATTAATTCCAAATAAGATACTAGTGTTTGCCTCGGTGAGAACAGTACAAATCTTCTTCTCCCTAGCGTTTTCCTGCTGTTCTGATCTTGGCTTGCCATTTTGCACGATCTTGAGCATCTTGTGGTTTTAAGTGGAGATTTTTCAGATCAGCATTTACCGTGTCATGCCAGTGCTGCTTTGGTCATCCACGTGGATGTTGTGCATTAATTTCAAAGAAGGAAGTGAAATAGGTAACTGTTCCAGGTGCGGCACGTTGGACGTGACCATACCATTGGAGCCGCTTTTCCCGCGTCTTCTCAGTGATCGGTGCAACACCCATTTGCTGGCGAACAATTTCATTTCTAACATGATGCATGCGCGTGGTGCCCATTAACCAATGGAGCATACGCATTTCCATACTGTGTAATTGGCGTTTCGTAGCTAAGTCAGACGGTCGACATTCAACACTGTATAAAGCAACAGGGCGTAGTACAGTACTGTAAATGTTGAACTTCAGACTGGCATCCTTCTGTCGCAAAGCACACTGTGACTTCCCTCCATCTCAACCCTGCTACCTTTATTCTACAGCGCACTTCATCAAACTGCAGGCGAGATCCTTAATACCTAAAGCTTCTGGTCTTTATTATTGTCTCTCCATCAACTTGGATAGAGCCAATGCTGGGGATGGTTTCCAGGTATTCCGTTTTATTTTTATTTAGCCTAAGACCATTTTCTGAGTTGACTGTTCCAATTTTCAACCTGACGCTGCAAGCCTCTTCTGGTGGTATCAGCAAGTGCGACATCATATGCATATAAGAGAGTCCAAGGCAGGTCTCGTGTAATTGTGTCCATGATCATGATAAAGAGCAAGGGCACACCGACATGGGCAATGTACACGACTTGTAAAACATCTTGATCCAAGAACAGTACAAATGATAGTGATATTTATTCATTACCTAAAGTTGGCTTCTTTTGGAAAGCACTGTACTCACAATTTTTCATGGCCAACGACAAAAATACAAAGTTTTCATGTTTGTTTGTACTGCTATGGTGTAAATTTTCATATTTTCGGTGTGTATAATTGTATGTTTGGTTCTTCTGATGCAGTTTTCTGTTATATTTATATGACCATTGAACTACAACGCAGGCCCAATATATCAGGTGCTTTCAAAAAGTAACGAGCCGGAGGCTGTAATGCGCAAACCGGTGACGAGATCGCCTAATCGTGGCGTGTGAAACGAGGTGTGGTTCCGACCAGAGCGTGGAAGGTCACACCCGTCGCTAGAGGGCACGCATGCACGTCACGTGACGATACAAAGCGAGCAGCAGCATGCATCAATCGTCCAACCAAGACCAAGACAGTAGGCCATTCGACATACTTCCCGGTGTGGTTGAAGACTGGGAGCACCCATTGGGCACACACTTTCCGTAAGTGCAGTCGTTCCTTCATGATGGTGTGCACACTTCCGACGCTCAATCCGACCAGGGCGGCTATGGCGTTCACTGTCACTCGACGGTCCTGGGTAATGAGTGCATCAACTAGCTGGACATTGTCATCGGTAATGCAGGGGGGTGCCCCAGACCGGGCATCATTGGCTAACGACACCCGTCCTTCCCTGAAGCGCTTGTGCCACGCCTTGACCCTTGCAAGGTACATGCAGTGTACCCCGTACACTTGTGACATTCGGCGATGAATGTCCATTCCCCCTACTCCTTTCGCTGTCAGAAACCGAACAACACCTCTTTGCTCTTTGTTTGACGCCTCCATGTCACCGTTTGCAATGCGACTGGCAGCGTTGGACGATTGATGCATATTGCTGCTCGCTTTGTATCGTCACGTGACGTGCACGCGTGCCCTCTAGCGTCGGGCTGTGACCTTCCACGCTCTGGTCGGAACCACACGCCACGATTAGCCGATGTCGTCACCGGTTTGCGCATTACAGCCTCCGGCTCGTTACTTTTTGAATGCACCTTATAATATAGCACTAAATCCTTTATTCTAACCAATTTGATACACAAAATAATAAATCTGAAAATCATAGAACACTGAATTCAGAATTTAAAATTTGTGATTTTAAATGCTAACACCACAAGGCATATCTGAATAACTGCTGCTTTCTTTCTTAGGACATCTATCATCACAAATTACAATCATTCAATATAATACATATTACGAAATTGTAATAAAACAGCTAAATTCAGGCACAATTAATTTACAATTTAAGAAATAATAATAATGTTTTTGGTTTTACGGTCCTTTTAACTACTCTGGCTTTTAGAGACGCCGGGGTGCCGCGATTGTTCCCGAATTGGGATCTTAAACGTGCCAGTAGATCTCCTGACATGGCTCCATCGCATTTGCACAATTTAAGAAAGGAAAGTACATTGAGAAAGAGCAACTTTTGAAATTCGTCCTGCTGAACCATGTATCGATCGTCTAATTTTCATATTATGAAAATATCTACATGTATGTTGGGTCTCTGCAATTTATAAGGAATCACTAGTACAGTATGGACTCTGTTTAGTTTGCTATTTATTCATGTACGGGTTTATTTTGACATTTTAAAATCACGACAAGTATATTGCTAATGTTATGTTTTGTCAATTAGCCAACACACACATTACTGGTATAAGATAGAAATCATCACATGGTGTTTGAAACTCTCACGTTATGCATTACACATAAGGTCCAAATTTCAGGACATGCCGTATAACAGGCAAACTGATCTCGCAAAGAAAACTTGGAAGCCAATCTTTTAGTGTTGCATTGTGAAATGTTGTTCTTAACATGTAGAGGGGAGCACAATTATCCAACATAATCCACAGTTACACTTCACTAATTTGTGTAGATTATATTCTATTGCATAATTGGGCTCTGGTTTACATGTTAAGAATGATACTGCACACACAATCTCCCAAAAACTAGTGATGGAGGTAACTATTACACCTTACATCTGCACCTACATTTATCATAACGCCCCTAAGAGTTTAGTTGCCAACTAGGACAAAGTACGAGTATATCGTTCAAGTAAACACAAAAGTTACAGAAAATATGAGGAAAGTTGTTTACTGGTAGCTGATTACAAAATTGCACTTTAACACCCCCCCCTTCCATTTTCCCATATCTGTCCGTCTGTTGGTAATCAGCCTAGAGGCTGGTCGGATCCTCAAAAAGTACCACCGTAGTCTTTGTGGGTAGAAACCCACTAAAACCCAAGGAAGCACTAGATTGAGGCGTACTACTCAAGGTGAGGAGTAAGGTACTTTGCCACTGCTTTCCTCACTGTGCCAGCACAGCAGTACTGACCCTATGAGTGGAACCTTTCACAACATCCACAGCAAAAATCATATTCATGGGTTAACGGCAGATGTTCTCGTTGAAGAATGCCCCTACACTCTTTTGAACAACAGAAGAACTGGTTGTTGCCCACTCTCCTGATGAGAGTGAGAGATTGTCCTTGTCCCCTTTGTCTCTCCCTCAATTCGCACCTACTGTACCTGTCATGGCGTTTGTCCTTGCTTGGTTGCTGTGTTTTAGAACACATATTGATGTTGAATAAGAATTTCTCAAGTTCTTCTGAATTTGCACCTATTAAAGATTTACCAATTTACTCATGAACAGGAACCTCACATTAATTGTATGGATATGTTTACAGCCAAAGAACACTCCGCAGGCAAGAGCGACACTGTACGGGTTGTCGTCTCTGAAGCGCGACGGTGATGTGTCGGTCAACATGATGAGCACGCACACGACTGTGCGGGCCCGCTTTCTGCTGGGCCCTCTCGTGCTTAAGGTGGAAAAAGAGGTGAGACAGTGTGTTGTACTTTCATTATTACCGTATCTGTTAGTTCCAAGTCAGAAGAATGCAAGGTTTGGCACTTTCCAGTTTAAACTGAAATATATCTTCAACCAGAAGCAGGAAACTGGTACCTTTTCAGACACATATATCACACGGTCTGTATCTGTATATTCTGTGTCAGTCTTCTTGATATATGTTTGATAATAATATTGTCATGTCCACAGTTCGGTCGTGGGGCTAAGAAGGATATCCGCAGTGCTGTGGCGACCACAACTGGCATGTCGGGGAAAATCAACCTGCGTGTGATGCACGGAGGAGCCGCCACGCTGCACTCGATCCGCGTACTGCAGCCTAAGCAGGTCCGCATCGAAAGTTCGGACGACCACGACAAGACCCGCGAATTCATGTGGCGCCGCTCTGGACATATCGCACATGTAGTGTCGCAGAAACTTGCATCTGCCACCAGGACCATGCTACGACCAGTCGCGACAGCGTAGTCTCGGTTGTAACTCTGTGAGCTACATGGTAGCATATAACAGCTTGAAGTGACCACATTACATGTGTAGAGGTTGTTCCTGCTTACAAATGCTTAATATTAAGCAGGGAGTGGCCAACTTGAAATCAGTTTGGTGACATTGGATTGGATACAGATTTGATTTATGGAATAGAACAATATGATTTAAAACTAGGCTCTTTTCTTTTAAACAAAATACTGTAGTATTTATCGAATAGAAAGTACCGGTAATAACATAGTCAGTGATGTGCCCTTCACAAGCTGAAGATACCTCATCCCACATTGTCTGTCCCTTCATTTTCATTCTTTACTTACTACCATGAAAGCAAGTCATTGTGGCAATGCCATTTCACTATTGATGCCCACTAATATAAGGAGACATTTTTTAAAGTTTGCATTATGTACATTAAATAAGATTTATTAACTTAACACATCTGATATGATGGTGGCTTGTCTAGTCCACTGGCCACTCCCTGGCTGCTGTCAGCACAGATCTTGCACACTGGGCGAGTGTAATTCAGTGTAATTATACTGCAATTATTATTCGGAATAGCTGAGTACCTGCCGCCTTGTGTGAGTAAACCTGCAATATGCAATACCGCACTGCTGAGGGGCGGCCTTAGTAAGCGGTGGATACATCAAGACTGGCAGGAAGCGCATGGACTAGATCAGGTGAAACAAAAGCAAGGCTGCAACCTTTACACATGTAATTACAATAGGACATCACCTGTACATGGGAGTGTGAGTGTACTGTTTAACATAGCCACAGCAATGTCTGGTTCCGATTCAGAGATGAGATTGAATTACTTTGAATTTTAAAAGTAAGCATTTAATTTTAAATTGGGCAGAAAAGCAAAAACCTTACAAAATTATTCAGATTTAAAAATATCATGTGAATTTTGTGTAAAGTTGAAGAATTAACTGTGTCACAGTGTCAGTGGGCATTACTCCATGACTGGTGCAAGTGAAGTGAAAAAGGTGAATTCTGAAATTCACCAAAGTTTTATAGCTTTTTATTATTTATGTGCTTTATTTATTAACTATTTATTGTATGTTTAATTGAAATATTTTTATAAAAATATACACAATTGCATTTGTTGTTTTATTTATGAATAGTGTGCCCAAGAGGTTGTTGGCCTGCATTCTTTCCCTTCAGGGTAACCATAAGCAAAATAATCCTATTTTAATGTAGCATAGTTCTGTATTTAAGAGAGACTCTGTAAATGGGTAAATTAAATAGAATCTAAGTGTCTAAGTGGTGTGCCTGAAACTTGAAGGTGCATATTCTGCAACAGAAGGGCGATCTTGCAACATCTGTATATCACTAAATCTGAGAAGGGACAAACCTGCCAAGAACTAGCTTCACATAGCATTGAACATATGGAACATGTTAGTGATTACATTAAAAAGCAAAACATACGCATATTTGTGAATGTAAATGATTAAGTTTTAACAATAAACATATAACGATAGTGGTGACATCACAACATTTGTATAGGGTCTGGAGACATCAACTGACTGTCCTCAGTGGTTGTGCTTCTAGTGACACTATTACTATGTTCTTTGGAGGTGCTCACAATTAGAGCCACGTTTTGTTGGGTGATGCATATACATGAGTAGACCATCTCACATGTGAGCTTTCGTTTCAACACACTTTCCACAAATAACCTGGTGTCCTTAAAATAGGTCTCCTATGGTTTCTGTTTCAAAATGCACCTGCAGGACATCATAATCGAACATATTCCTTATATTTTCACTACCTTGGATGGCTTGCTACACTCTCATTCTACAAATAGAGTTTTCACATTACATATGAAAAAAATATAGGTTCCAAAGTTTGCTACTGCACATTTGTTTGAAATAAGTATGATTTAGTGACACACACAAAAAAAATTAATGTGGTTGATCACATGACATAGAAATGTCCCTCTATCAGGGTGAATATTTTCCTGGAGAATGGCTGATTGCAAGCCAGGACCGCTGACACGGCAGTAAGCAAGGCAGAAGCCATGCCCCAAACTGACTTGGCTAGCAACAGCCACACTCCAGCAAGAACTCTCCCTGTATTTTCCAAAGGCCATGTTGATATTCTTATTCTGATTGCCTCAATCATCAGAAAACAAGATGCCATTTATGTCAGCATAAATATGGTCATTGATGCAACCACGGTTTGCTACACTCTCATTCCACAAATAGAGTTTTCACATTATGTATGGAAATACTGTAGGTCCAAAGTCTGCTACTAAACATTTGTTACCTTTGGTGTAAATAATATCTGCCGTTAACCAAAACAAATCACGGCAGTAGATGGGGTGTGATAGTCCCTGAAAGAATATGCCCCTTTAGCTCGATTGTCTCTTGTTTACATTTTTTAAATTTGGTTGGCATCTGCTAACAGACTAATAAGTAAAATGCATGTTCATCATCATCATAATTTCCCCTTTTCCAGTTGACACTGGGTGGGGGGCAAATATGGTTCCTCTCCACTTTGTTCTGTCGTTCCGCCATTCCTCTTCCGACACAGTGTTCCAATCCAGGTTCCATTTTCTAATACTATTCTCCACTGAGTCCATCCAACGCATTCTTGGTCTTCCTCGTCCTCTCTTCCCTGTCATCCGTCGTTCCAGTGCTCGTCTTGGTAGCCTTACTTCATTCATCCGTTTGACTTGTCCAAACCATCTCAATCTGTTTTGCTCCCGTTTGTCATTTAGTTTCTGTACTCCCAGTTCGTTCCGTATATCTTCATTTCTCACTCTGTCTCTCCTCGTTTTCTGGACCATATTTCTCAGGAATCTCATCTCAGCTGCCTGTACTCTGCCCTCACCCCTCTTAGTCATTGTCCAAGTTTCTGCTGCATATGTCATAGGAACATAATATGCTTTGTACATAACTTCTTTAGCCTTAATTGGTATATCCATGTTCCATACTAGTCCCCGTACCTGTTGATAGAATGCATGTTAACCATGTCAAATTGGTAACAGTTTATCCATATAGACTAATGGTAAAATATATATATTATGTAATCCACCTTGTCAATACTTTTTTTGTATTCAGGCCGAAGGCAGGTCTGTGCCTCCGAAGAGGCTATCCTGAGCCGGAGTTTACATGCGGTAGGGTGGCCAGGTCCTTTCAGCACCTCCTTTCCCTGCCAACAGCGTTTGGTCCCCCAGAACCGGCATTCCATCCAAGTTCTGACCAAGCCCGATGCTGCTTAACTGCAGAGTTCTCTTGGGATCCAATGTTTCAACATGGCCAGGCCTTTGTCACTACTATGAAATGGTTATTAATATTTTAAACGTACATGTTTCAATATAACAATATCTTCTTCAGTGTTATTAATTTAACATTGTCCAGCTCTGAGGCTAAATGGTTAGCATGCTAGGCTTTGGCCTGAAGAGCCCTGGGTTCGATTCCTGGCCGGGCCATCAGGGATTTTGATCTCCTGGGATTAATTCCCGTGGCCCGGGGACTGGGTGCATGTGAAATCTTCATCATCATTTCATGCTCATTACAACGCGCAGGTCGCCCACGGGCATCAACTAGAAAGACCTGCATTCGGCCTCTGAGGAGGCCACACTATCATCGTCACTTTAACATTAATAATATAAAATAAAATCGATATCCTTACAAATTTGAATTAAAATAAAATGAATAAATTCACATAAAAATTAAATTTTTAAACACTAGAAAGATGTCGTTACTAAAATGGAGACGCGAATGATTCTGGTGAAATGTAAAAACAATGATATGGGAACATTTAGAATTGTACCTTATGGAACTGCCCAAGTCACGGCTGGCTTATTCTCGTAGAAGCTGTTCGAATAATCTCAACAGACAACAGAAAATGCCACTTCCAAATGGACCCACGATGGAATGAGGTGAAAAACATAAATCTGATATGTCTTCCAACCTAGACATGTTGATATCAACAAACCCCCCTTGCCAGCTCACTCTCGCTGCATCAAGTGAATCAGATGTTCCAGGGGGTACCACTATGTTTAAAAATAATACTTATACGAAGTGTCTGCATTTAATGCTTCCACTTTCTGCCCTCTGAGAACATTGGAATGTTTCACAATTTATTCTAATATTGCAGTGCTTGCACATTTAAACAGTAGGCCTACTGTAGTTTTATACAAAGTGGGGGATTTATGTACAAGCAACAGCTTAAAGACCCCCCCCCCCCAAAAAAAAAAAAAAAAAACCTATTTGTGTAAGCAAGTGTCATATCATCATCATATTCATTTCCCCTTATCCAGCTCCTGCCGGGTCGGGGTATTTATGGCACTTCTCCACTTTCCTTCCACAATTCTTGTCCCAGTCCAGATTTCTTTTTCTCACGCTGTTCTTCACTGAATCGATCCACCTTGTTCTAGGTCTTCCCCTTGCTCTCTTGCCCTTGCACTTGGCCTCCAGCATCTGTCTTGGTATTCTATTTTCCTCCATCCTCTTTACATGTCCAACCCACCTTAGTTTATTCTTCTCAATTCTCTCATTTAGTTTTCCCATCCCAACTTCCTTCCTAACTCTGTCTTTCCTTGTCTTACCTATCATACTTCTTAGGAATTTCATTTCACTGGCTTGGATTCTACTCTCTTGCCTGCTTGTCAGGGTCCAAGTCTCAGCTGCATACGTTAATATGGGAACATAGTACACTTTATACATTACCTCCTTGCTTTTCCTTGGTACTTCCTTATCCCAAACAAGTTTTCTTAAACTTTAATAGAATGCATTGCTCTGCTGTACCCTCCATGTCCAACCTACCAGTTTGCAGCAATTCACTTCCTAGGTATTTGAACGTGTCCACAATTTCCAAACTCTGACTTCCACTTTTCACAGTGCCCTTTCCTTGTCCTTCACCTCTTGTAATCACCATGGTCTTGCTTTTTATGCTGATTTTCAGGACGTACTTCTGAATATTTTCGTTCAGTGCATCTAGTGTTATAAATATACATAAATGTACTTACAGCATTATTTGTCCCACTGGCAGTGGGCTGTGAATATTCTTCTTCGAAGCACACAGGTGACCTTCCTTGTATTTTAGTTTAACCTTCTAGATATCCGGAAATCATATTTGTCACAGACAAGAATTTCTGGACTTATATATATATATATAAAAAAAGGACCACATATCTCATGAACTCTAAATCCAGCCCTATTTACTAATTTACACTGTTTACGCCCACATTGGAGCACCAAAAATCAAACCTTATATACAGTGGCGGATCCAGGCCTTGCGGGGCCCAGGGCGATATGATAAGGTGGGGCCCACAACAATAGGAAATAAAAAAATACCAAATCAAATGGAGAGTAGTTTTGTAGTAATAAAATAGAGAATAGTCACAATATTCTGAATACACTACAGTACAATTTTTTTTAATAAAATGAAGGAATCCTTTAAGTCCCCTTGAAGAAGATTGTGTAAACTATTAAAATACTACTTTGCGACTTTTTTTCCAGCTGACGTCTTCCATTATTTCACTGAAATCTAAACTTGCTAAATGGCCAAGGGTGGTTATAGCTTCACTGAAAGAAAAAAAGAATTCTAAATTAGTTTGAAAAGTATAATTAATTAATTTTAAAAGAATCCATGGCGCGGGGCCCCCCAGACCGCGAGGCCCTGGGCGGTCGCCCCCTGGCCCTCCCCTAGATCCGCCCCTGCTTATATGCAAAGTCTTCAAATATTAAGTTCAGTTCTTAATTCTTGATAATTTTTTTCTTTCCCAATTCTTCTTCATTCTGGAAGATCTTGCAGCCGTATTTATACAGCATATAAAACCCTCCTTCTACAAACACTCAGTAAACCACTTCATGAGGATAACAGGACACCAAACTAGTACACTTTACTGAAAAGGAACTCTCAAGAATATGCGTGAACACATTGAAATCTACGTACTGTATCCCAAAAACCTCAACTCGTCAATAATAGAAATGAATTGAATTATGAAGACACCACATTAAATTAAGTTAAATAATCGTAACAGCCACATAGTGCCTCCCTTACCTGACGCATCATGGCTCCCTCACCTGCTTCCTGTCTGACCTCACCTTGCATAAGGCACGATCTCCTCTACACCAACTCTGGTTTTTTTTTTGATAAGGAATACAATTGTTCAACAACACACACTAATATTAAAGATTAGATTAAGAAATTCGGATGCAACGTGAACAATCAACGCTATCACCACAAGCACAAAGAATGCACCACATATGTAAAAGAAAGAAGAAAAAACACAAAAAAAATGTGGACCTACTAGTACAACACATTAACCTCGATCAAAGTAAGAAAAAAACAAATAAGTTTTGTGTTTATCACACCAGCATGGTGCATCCACTAAGAACTCAGTATTCTGAAAAATTGTCATAATATTCCCCTTCTGTATTTACTGTAATCCTGTTTTGTGTTCATTGTTGTTTTCATTTTCTTCAATGAGGATAAACTTTATTCAACAGTAGCACCTGCACAACAATCTAGTCAGCTCAGGATCTGTCAATTCCAGCAGAGTCATGGACACCATGGGGTGCTGTGCTGGACAAGTGCTAAACCTATGTTTCTTTTCTCCTACCAGATGTGATCATTTCATACATTTGTATCGATAGCACTAAATATTTCATAGCTTGTTTTATATAATGTTATGGGTTTTACATCACTTTTAACTACTGCCATGATATCTAATGACACTGCACCTCTATGCCACACAGGCAGTTTATCGAAAAGTTCTGCAATGACTGCTAAAATTAATCAGCCAGGGTACACATGCCTATATCTCGTATCCTACACAGCTCGGATGTTCACATAATTTTAACCATCTGTTTATGATCCCTTGTTTTCTTATCAAGTTCTGTGTATTTCATAAGGTAACAAGTAGTTCTGTGAAGAAATAGCCTATTTTGATATAGGCTACTGTATTCTACTGGTCTTTTTCATTTAGAGACTCTTCTGCCTACTAAATGGACTATGTGTGATATACTTACTCAAAAGTTCTATATCATCATCAAAGCAATAGTTTGACAGCAAAGTTTCAAAAACATGTTTATTTTTCATGTATCGAGGTTTGGCATATTGCAAGAGTTTGTATGGAGTGTGCTTCTGTATGGATGTGAATCTTGGATGATCCGAGGTCAGGATTGGAAGCGACTTGAGCATTTTAGATGTGGGTCCGGCAGAGAATGTTACGGGTTAAATGGATTGTAAAGAGGACTAACATCAGCATCCTGCAAGAAATCCAAGGGAAGAGAGAACTGAGACCAACGATCCATAAAAGAAAAGCTACATTCACAGGTCACATCTTGCGACATAACGCTTTCCTAACTAATCTCCTAGAAGGAAAAATCACAGGTAAGAAAGGCCGAGGTTGACCAAGAAAATGTTTTCCTGCAACACATCACACTAACTCTTCATTATGGTTCCTACTGTGAGATGAAGGAGGTGCTGAAGACAGAGAACACTGTTGCGGAGACAAAGCAGTGCCTTTAGAAGTTGATGATGATGGATCAAACATAATAATGTGCTTTATCCGATAAGTGTACAGTACAAACTAACGCGTTAACACACAAGCCAATGTCGTCATACAGCAATGTAATCCTTAACCCTTTATAGGACAAAACTAGTTATTACTTTTAATTTATTTTAATACAGTACAATCTTGCTTCAAAAAACACAACAACTGGATGCAGATGGTTAAAAGAAATCAGAGAGGACTTATGACTTTCTTTTTCCACTCACAAAAAAGAAAATTCCAACAAGAATATTTTCCATCCAATAAAGGGCAAGACGATCAATATGCATGAAGAAGTACTGGGAGGACGCAAGGCTCGTATAGTTCCTACAAGTCGACGAACTAATGGTTGGTTAAAGTGATCCTTTGTGGTCTCAAAAGACAAAGAAGAAGAATTATTAATGATGTTAATTTTGTTTCTCTAATTTCAATAATTATATTTTTTTATTAACTGTTGGTGAGATTCGGTGCCCGCCGGTATCGACCTCCATCCTGATCGATAGGCGCAACTAGCGCCCTCAACTAACTTTTAAACAGTTTTGTTTTATGATCTGTTCACGGCACAACACATTTAAACAGTTCATGTATTTTGTGTTAAATAAATCAGTTGAGTTACATTTAAACGAGCGTTACATTTCATTGCCGCTTTAAAACCTCTAATAGGTTATGGGCCCAGAACGATTGGCTCAGATTTAAATTAACTGAAAACTGAAAACAGCGAGATCAAGGGGAGACACAAAGAGAAGAACGTGTCGAATCGGCAGACATCTTGCTCCTTCGAGAAACTTCTGGACATCGACAAAGCGAGAAGGAACAAACGCCGTCTTCTCGAATATTGTGTGCTTGATCGTGAGTGAACAGTCAAAAAGCCAATCGCGACTGTTTGGACAATAACACGCGACGAGAATTTTGGCTTATTGCGAGTGTTTTGGACTATAACACGTGACGCAAGAAAACGTGCGCGACACGAAATTCCGTAGGCCTATTTGCGAGTGTTCCGGACAATAGCACGCGACGCAAAGTGTATGGCCGGTTTTGAGTGTTTCAAACAATAACACGCGGCACAGCAAATTTATTGTGAACAATCGTGAGTGTTCCAGACATTGACACGCGGCACGATTGAAGTGAGACAATGAATTTGAACGCTGTAGTGCGCATCGAGGCCTTAGGGCGCGATAATTACGACACCTGGAAAATGCAAATGCGCGCCATTCTGATAAAGAATGACGCGTGGGGTTATGTCAACCGCAAGATCGTCAAACCCGAGCCGGGTGAGGACAATGCAGCCCAAGTGACCGAGTGGACGACTAGGGATGAAAAGGCCATGTCAGACCTAATCCTATACATCGGACCAAGCCAGCTCAAGTTGGTGAAGTACTGCAGGTCATCAAGCGAGATATGGCAGAAACTTGAGGATACGTTTCAGTCGAAGGGGCCGGCTCGCAAGGCCACATTGTTGAAGAGTCTAGCCTCGCAAAAGATGACTGAAGGTGGCGACATCCGTGAGCACCTCAACAACTACTTTGACTGTGTCGACAAGTTGGCTGACATGGACGTAGTTATTAACCCAGACCAACTTACCATCATGATGCTGTACAGTTTGCCGGCAAGTTTTGAAAATTTCAGAATTGCCATCGAGAGCCGGGACGATCTACCGAAGCCTGAGAAGCTACGAACGAAGATAATCGAAGAACACGATGCCAGAGTTGCCTCATCAACACCGATGGAAAATCAAGGCGCCATGTACGTGAAGAAGAAAGGTCCTTCAAGGAAACCACAGTCGAAGCCTCAAAACAAAAACCACGGCTACTCCGGTGGTAAGAGTGACAAGGAGAAATCGTTTCCGTTCAAATGCTCGAAGTGCGGAATCAAGGGACATAAGGCAGTGGACTGCAATGTTAAGGTCAACAAAAATCAGCTGTCGGACGCGTCACTCTTATCAGTTGAGGAACCTGATACGTGCCAGATCACGACGAGCAGCGTCGAAAACCTGTGGTGTCTCGACAGTGGGTGCACGTCTCATCTGTGAGGTGATGCGACTGTGTTTACAGAGATGGACAATGGCGAGACTGGCAAGCTGAAGTTAGCGAGCAGCGCAACCGCAGAGATAAAGGCCCGAGGAACTGCAAAAATTGCAACAAGTGTAGACGGTAAGACTTGCAACGTTACTCTCAATGAGATTTTGCACGTTCCTGAGATCCGCACTAATCTCTTATCAGTCTCGAAGATGACAGACCGTGGTTTCTCGGTTGTTTTTGGCAAAGAGAAGGCGGAAGTTTTTGACCAGAATGGACTGACAAGGTTAGTTGCACAGCGCAAGGACAATCTGTACTATGTACAGGGCACCCCACTGGAAAAATGTCGAAACGCAGTGTCAGAAGACAAGTGCGACGAGAATGTGGCGCAGCTGTGGCATCGAAGGATGGGTCACGTCAACTTTCGTGATCTAGATACGGCAGTGAAGAGCAGATCCATTCGAGGTGTGCAACTAAAAGGGAGATGTGGAGATCTAACATGTGACATTTGCACGAAATGCAAAATGACTCGAATACCTTTCCCGAAAGAGTCAAATCGTGCGACCGGTAAGCTCGATATTATTCACACAGACGTTTGTGGCCCTGTGGGTGTTGTGTCGAACGGTGGATCCAAGTACATGATCACATTTACGGACGACTATTCGAGATGGACAGAGGTACGGTTTATGAAGACGAAGTGCGAGGCGTTGCAAATGTTCCGAGAGTACAAGGCTTTCGTCGAGAAGCAACACGGTCTGAAAATAAAGTGCGTACAGTCCGACAATGGACGTGAATATGTCAACAGGGAATTTGACGAGTTCTTGAAATCTGAGGGGATCGAGCGCCGTCTCACAACACCATATACGCCTGAACAAAATGGTGTGGCCGAGAGGAAAAATCGGACTCTTGAAGAGGCAGCACGATGTTTACTCCTGCAATCTGGCCTACCGATGACATTCTGGGCGGAGGCGATCAACACCGCAAATTATCTGAGGAACCGATGTCCAACCAAAAAGCTAAACGGGAAGACTCCATTTGAGCGCTGGTTCGACAGAACTCCGACTGCACACTATTTCAAGGACTTTGGGAGCAAGATGTTCTGCCTGGACAAGACCCCAAACAAGGGGAAGTTTGGCCCTCGTTCAAAAGAGAAAATTTTTGTTGGATATTCGGAGCAGTCGAAGGCTTACCGTATCTGGATTCCTGAAACGAAGAAGATCGAGATCACGAGAGACAATTTTTTTCGTGAGGAGATGACCGCGCCTATGAAATCAGTCGATGATCTGTTCCCGCGTGACTCTCCGGACAAAGTACGCATTGAACCAGAGGATCCGAACCATGAACTGGAGTTCGAGCTGGTGTCGAGAGACGAAGTTCTGGCAGAAAACCAACCTGATGTTGCTGAATGGGAATTCCCCGATGGCTTCATAGGCTTTCCTGCCGACGATTACTTTGTTGAACCGGAGATCCAATCCGATGAGCAACAAGTGGAATCATCTAGGAGAAGAGGCGGACGGCCTCGTTTGATTAGAACTGGAAAATCTGGGCGACCCCGTAAGGACTACTGTGATCGACCAGGGGAAGCGGCCAACGTCGCTGAAATCCCAGTGACCCAGGCTATCTCACGGAGATGACTCACCTGCGTGGATCGAAGCAATGTCAGAAGAAGCAGTTTCACTGATTCGGAACAATACGTGGAAGCTGGTCGACCGTCCCAAGGGGCAACGTGTGATAGGAAGCAGATTCGTTCTCCGGAATAAGTTTAACCCTGACGGCACTATCAGCAAGCGGAAGGCGCGCGTGGTAGCGAGGGGTTTCACGCAGAGACCAGGAATAGAGATTCACGACACGTTCGCTCCAGTCGCAAGGCTGAGCTCAATAAGGACTGCGGTGGCGTTAGGTGTACAAGATAATCTAAAGATCCGACAGCTAGACATCAAGACGGCATACTTGAACGGAGAAGTCGAGGAGCAAATCTTCATGGAGGCCCCGGAACACTTCGAGGACGTTCTTGCCCATACCGTTCAAGACGAGTCGGTTGACGAGACTGTGCGAAAGACCGCAGATGAGATGCTGGAGAAGTTGACCAATCGTAACATGGTGTGCTCACTAAACAAAGTGTTGTACAGACTGCGACAGGCAGGACGCGCTTGGTATCACCGTCTCGAGGAAGAGATGAAAAATCTCAAGGCGACTCGCTCGGACGCAGATCCATGCATGTACCACATCGGACCGGTCAAAGATAGGATTTATATAATCATCTATGTCGACGACATGATGATCATGGCTCGAGACGACAGGAAGATCGACGTGGTGAGAGACTTTCTGAATACCAAGTTCGAGATCAAGGACTTGGGGGACGTGCGGTATTGTCTGGGGCTGGAGTTCGAGAGGAGCGCCAACCAGATGAAACTCAGCCAGAAAGGATACATAGACGAGGTCCTGGAGAGATTCGGAATGGCAGAGTGCAGGCCTGTCAGCACTCCCATTGATCCAAGTACGAAGCTGCAGAAGGAAGACGTGAACCCTGGCGTACAAGCGGAGAACGTCCCCTACCGACAGTTGATAGGAGCTCTAATGTACCTGTCAGTGGTAACGAGGCCGGACATATCCCATGCAGTCAGTTCTCTCTCTGTTCAACGACTGTCATGGACAGCAGCACTGGAAGGCTGAAAGACGTGTCTTGCGATACCTCGCTAACACACGTGATCTCAGCCTCATGTACTCCAAATCCAGCGGTCCAGCGGTGATGTACGTGGACGCTGACTGGGGAAACTGCCTGGTTGATCGAAAATCGTACACCGGATACGAGTTCACACTAGGCGGCGCTGCAGTGAGTTGGGAGTCCAGGAAGCAGCCTACTGTGGCCCTGTCGTCGACGGAGGCCGAATACATGGCCTTGACAGAAGCAACCAAGGAAGCTCTACACATGCGGAAGCTCCTGAAAGACTTCGGAAAACCGATAGATGTTATCCCAGTGAAGAACGACAATGTGGGTGCGCAGAAGCTGACGTCGAATCCTATGTTTCATTCACGGACGAAGCACATCGACATCAGGCACCATTTCGTTCGAGATGCCGTGGCCAAAAAGGTGGTTTCGGTGGAGTACACTCCAACGGATGAGATGCCTGCCGACATATTGACAAAAGGATTGTCAAGGCACAAGCACGAGAAATGTGCTCAAAGCCTTGGCTTGAGACCACATGCACCAGGATGACTCCGGCTGTTGGTCGAGGGGAAGTGTTGGTGAGATTCGGTGCCCGCCGGTATCGACCTCCATCCTGATCGATGGGCGCAACTAGCGCCCTCAACTAACTTTTAAACAGTTTTGTTTTATGATCTGTTCACGGCACAACGCATTTAAACAGTTCATGTATTTTGTGTTAAATAAATCAGTTGAGTTACACTTAAACGAGCGTTACATTTCATTGCCGCTTTAAAACCTCTAATATTAACTACTCTTGAATTGAATTTTACAATTATTTTCATAATTTTTTATAGTTATGTTTATTATTTTGATTTTTATATTTCTTTTCTTCTTCTTCTTTCCGATGAGGCCTGCTAGGGACCACGTGCCAATTTCAATTCTTCACACTTTGTTGTTTTCTCTTCCGTTCACTCCAGTACTCCTTATATTTCTTTTATTATTGTAATTTTATTTTTATACTTTATTTTTACACTTTAATTGTTATTGTTTTTAGTTTCAATTTTTTTAAATTTTATCCAACACATTGTGTCATGTAGACACATAGGCCTATATAATATTTGACTTTTAGAAATACTAGCACTTCAATATGAAATTCTCTGAAATTTGGCTGAAATATTCAACCATCAGCACCTTTGAAAGCATAAACTGTCCTTATGACAGGTGGTTAATATAGAGACCACTATCCCATAAAGCGTTAAACCACAAATCAGTGGTGTGTGTGGCCTCCATGAGCCCTGCTCAATAACAAGGCCATCCAGTACATTGTCCTATTCCTGTATGGCAGCAGGGAAAGATCTTGTAGGGCTCATGGTGGTTGGAAATTGCTGTTTTCAGTAACCTCCATACATGCTCCACGCAATTCAAATCAGGAGATGGTGGTGGCCAGACCATCCTTTGAATACCATGTCTTTCCAAGAACCTATTCACAGACTGTGAGCGGTGGGCACGAGCACTTTAGTACATGAAAGTGAAATCTGCTCCAATTTCAGCTCTAAATCCACGAACAATGGATCGAAGGACGTTCTCGTATTTTTGTGACGTCAAATTGCCCTGGATGTGGATGAGTGGTGTGTGGCGGCTCATTATTATTCCTCCCCAGAAGAGTGCTGAACCACCACCTTGTTGGTCGAGTTCAACAATGGAAGCTTCATTGAAAAGTTGACCATTTGCCCTCCAGACATGAATACTTATGTCATCATGAAGCAATGGAATGCATACCACATCTCTAAATAACGTTTGAGACCAATTTTCATATCTTCTTACCAATTCTACACGTTGATGTCTGTGGCGATATTCGAGGCATAGTCCCCTGAATAGCCTTCGTGAACGTAGTCGTGCATTGTGGAGTAGATTTCGCACAGTTTGTGTAGATGCATCGACTCCTGTATCCGCTTGAAGCCCCCTCCATAAGGTGGTTGCTGCGCTCCTAGATTGTCTCCTAGCGGAAATACAGATGTATCGGTCTTGCACAGAGGTCATTTTGCATGGTCGACCTATCCTAGGCTTATCAGCTATGGTTTGTGTCTGTCGGAATTTCCGCCACAGTCTGGAAACGACACTTTGATTCCATCGCACCACTTGAGCTACTTTGGCCTTTGTCATTTGACCATGTTGCATTCAAGTCACTATTCAAATTATCTGCTGCTGAAATCGTGTGCCATGGCATTGCTGTTACTGTGGTGCAGTAAATTACATGGTAAAACAGTATATAATCACGTCCTATTCAACTGCACTCTATCAGCTTAACGTCGCAACGGATCAGAATCACTGTGACTGTATGAGCACAGTGCCAGGAAAACAAATGTAACGAGTTTCAACAATGATACAAAACCAAGAAATGCCACATCATTTACCGGACATGTTGAGAAATACAACATCTTGCAATATGCAAAACCTTTTTTGACCAGTGTAATTCCAAAACTATTACAGCAAACTAAAATTTGGTATGGTGATAAAGGTTGTCTTGAGTTTCAATAACTTTATGAGCACAAAACCAACATGGTCACAGAAATGGCAATGTTCCAATGGGAATCTAGTTCTGTTGCCATTCGTAGATACTTCCGACGGGACGGATAATAGCCTGCAGAGTAACTTTGCATTGGATCAAGTTATGAATTCCGAAGGAATAAAAGTTGGGGGCCAAGTAACTCCAGGAGTAATTGTCGATCACTTTTACTCAGAGATTGAGGAACAGATCCTTTACCATATCAAATAATACATAATATTAAATCTTCTGAAGCATATTTGCTTTCATGGTTCAGAAGATTTAATATTATGCTCCCACCCAGTGTCAACTGGAAAAGGGGAAATGAAGATGATGATGATTAAATCTTCTGCAATAGATTGATGTAAAATTAAAAACCTTTTCCCATTTTTTTAGTCTACCATGTGAGTTTCGAATTTTTGCTTGTAGAAAATAAAACCCTTCTGTAAGAGCACATATTTAATACTTAACACAATTCATTGTTTTTTTTTACAGAAGATTTGGAGAAGTTCAAATTGCTTTTCACTTTTGTAAGTCTTTTTTCTTTTGTTTTCAAGAGGAAGTAACTTTGATTCTGTGTGGAAGTTTGCTAATCAAGGCATTTCATGCTAAAACCATCGACGATCAAAAATCGTAAATAGTGTTTTGCAATAAACCATTAATGTTATCCAGGAGTGCCAAGTTGAAACATTTCCCCGTTATCAGGATAGTAGGCTGTCAGATATCCGCCCCCTCAATCGGATTGCCAATAATCAATCGCACCGGCACAGCTACATCAATGAAAATGGCACTGACAGATACTATCGAGATTAGAGCACAATAGTTAACAAGAAATTATTGTGGAACACACCAAAATATACGGGGGTTCATACTTACCTTTTACTTACCTCTTAAATTTATCTCGGGGACTGGGTTGTCAACTGGATCACTTAAAGCGTGCCCACACAATAACCTCCACCATGATATTTAAAATGAACCATAACGAAGACGAGAAACTTTAAACTGCACAATAATTTATTTCACAAAAAGAATGAATTTAACAAAAATAAAACAACAAAATCCACGTGGCAATCAGAAGTCATTGTCCACATAACTATGTCCTCCTGTAGAACTTGTATACTCTACATACAATGTTTCAGCTTTCTCAAGCTCAAAATAACGTAATTATAATAATGCACTTGGAATGGAAACGGGATTTGGGACGAGACACATATATCAATTGTTTTGCGTGTTTATATACTTCACATTTTATTTATAGCCACAAGGCTATTATGGAGACGTCCTTGGCCTCTATCATACAGTTGTCCGGCCAGCTGCAATGCACCTGCATCGTCAAGTGGACTCACCTGTCCGTTCAACCCTAGCATAAGCGAGTTACATCAGAGCTTAGCTCTCCTTCAAAACACGTTAAATGTCCACATCTCAACTGAAATATTATCAGGCAAATGTTTTAAATGCTCCATTCAAACACCAGTGGAATACTCCAATAATCCCAAATCATATTTAATTGTTCAATCCACTTGCTTAATTAGCGTTGTTTAGAGTATAAAAACAAAACTCCAAATGTTAATAACAAAAGTTCATTAATTATTTATAACAATAATAAATTGTTTATAACAATGTCAAACGACAATTTAAAATCTTATACACGCCTCTATTAATCCCTTTCATTTCATATTGTTTAACAAAGATATTTATAAAATTATTTACAATATTATATTGTTTATATTATTTATATAAGAAATACATTAAACCACACGTTTATCCGGTTGATAATTACTCAAATCATGGTGATATAATCGACCAATGAAGGTTAGTTATATTTAACTGTCAAATTCAGGTTTAATAAGGTTTAATAATTATTATTAATATTTGTGACGGTAACCTCCATTCAAAATCTTCATCTCAAATTATTTAACACTCTTGTTAACTTTAACAGTATCTTCACATGAATAACTTTCAAAGAACCAGGACAATACATTCAGCGGAAAAATACTTCGCTCAAAACGCACAAAATTGCTCAACAATAGGCCCAGAATTCATCATATATCTTAATATATATGGCATCAAAATCTCCCAAATTACATACAAAAACCTCCACTCATAAATTCAACAACTTCATTTATTACTGTGGGAACCTCCTTCATTATTCAAGGGCATTACTCATCAGCGACTTTTACAGGTCCACTGAACTAACGATTATACATCCATTGTTCCTCTTCAAAAATTCGTATATTCATCAATTGTATTAATGTCTGTTATTATTTAACCTTCGTGGGTTTCATTCATGAATCGATATGAAGTAAAAATTTGCCAATCACAAATAAATTTAATAGCAAATACGATTAGACACTCCTCCCTGGTCTATCAAAATTGAGATTAATATCATCAAAGTAACGCAGTATAAAAATACTATCTTCAAACAAAGTTCATCTAAACTGCACAAATAGTCGAATAGAATACAATTAGACTGTGGAATGCAAACATTATTGTTCCAATCTAAAATTGAGAAAAACTCCTATCAAATGTTCATTACTATAGTGTATTCAATAAATCGTATTCAAAGTTCATATTTCATAAAATTGTCTATAATGCAATGATAAATGTCTTTGTTGCAATCATGTTCATAAGACGACTAGTATTTCAAAGATCGTCGATAACGTATTAGATTTTAACGCTCTAAAATCTTTTAATCATTCTTCTTTCTTGAGGATGACAGAAAATTGGTCAAAGTAATTTACTGAATAGAATTACTTTAATAAAGTGACACGCTGTCTGAATTCAAATCTGCCATAGCAAATCGTTAACTTTACAGTCAAATCGTGACTACAAAAATATGCAAATTATTGAAAGAATCTAAATTATCAGTCTCAACTGATCCAAAATTATTTAAGTATGCCAATGACATAACAATGTCTCAAAAACGTAGAAAAAGGCATAAATCATCGAAGTGTACCGAGTACAGAAATGTCAAGCAAGAAAATGGGGCAAAAGATAGGACAAAAATATGGGAAAATGGTTGCTCAGATATCGCTACATGACTCAAATAATACAAGAAACGTTCACGACTACCTTATCTGTTGATTGAAGTTCCAGAGGAAAGTTTCCCAAGAAAACTGCTGTTGGTTCCATTTCACCAGCGTAAAGATGTGCTCCGTCCTCGAACCTGGAATCAGCGCCCTCGGAGAATCGAACTGCTTCCTTCTCCGGAAATTGCACTGCTCCATGTATCCGAAAGACATCCTACTGGCAAAATTCTTCTTTGTGAGCCGGGTCCTCCCTGGCCTCTCTTGAAAGTTCCCTGAAGTTCCAGTCGTAATTCGCCATGAAGTTTATTGCAGTTATTTCTGCAGAAATATTCATAATCGTGGAGTATGATGATATTTCCACTGTCATTTGATATAATTCAGCGATGGATTCACGATGCATGAGTGTAGTTGGATGTTCACTACATGCTCGCTTTTGTAGAATGACGATTAACGAAGTTCCATGCTGTTACTTTACTCCATCGATATATGTCCCAATTGCATTAAAGCCTTAGCCTTCCATCTCAACTTCTGTTATAATCATTGAAAGCACTGCAAGATTATAATGTTCCATAGTAGAATGTATCGTTGTATTACCGAACGTATTCTCCAAGATCACGGTTGCGATGCAAGTGTCAGCCGTAGTGTATAATGTAGAATTTTAAAAGTGCTTCTCAGGTGGCGAGAAAATCACTTTTGTCTGCAGTCTTCAAGTGTCAATATCTTTCACAATATAACTGTGAAATTGTTCAAATCTTCTACACACCTCAATGTTGTACTGCCCAATTGAATTATAATAAAGGCAGAAGTTAACTCTTTATATCTTATCTGTTAGAAACGTTAATGTGAGCGTTTTAACTTCACCTAGTTTCGAACAGCGTAAAATGGAACTGCTCCGTGTTCGTTCGATGCGCCGGGCTTTAACCACACGCTAAAGATGACTTGCTTCACTTATTCACTCGACAATGACTATCTGACATCAGAAATATATATGCGGTATCAGCGGTATGAGAGATATGAGAGAATATGAGAGCTCCTCTCTCCTGTGCACGACCTTTTATCAACTTCTTAAGGGGCGTATCCATCCCTTCCATAGCTCGTTGCTCCGTCATTGCTAGAAGTTTTAACTTTGGCTATACTTGACGGATTCTCAAATTTCAAAAACTCAAAATTAATTTCTTCAAAATTCCAAATCAATGCCATAACTGAAAATAGTTTTCCACAAATCTGCATGCCAAAAGTAATTAAATATCGTAGTTTCAGCAATCTCCGTCTTCCTTCCAAACTATCGTTCATTGGTTCGAGTCTCTCCTCCAATAGCGTAACTTCTTCCTTAGCAAAATACCTTGTTTCCTGCGACTGCGTCGTAAATCTCAGATCTTTCTCGAACAAAATCATGACGTCACCAAGAATCTCAGCTCAACCAGCCTACTTGCATGAATTCTGCGTCATCCGTGCCTACGTCATGAATATACACGTCACAACTATGACAGCCATAACTTTATTCATATATGCCAATACAGCCATCGTGGTCTCAATATAATTCAATTTACGGAGGCAGTACTTTTGCAGAAATATCAAGAAAATTGTCCATAGTTGTTTAAGTGGAACTACACGGGATGTGATCGGGGGTGGGGAAGAGAGGCTGGTAGAAAAGATTTTCACTGGCTTTCCAGAAACAAATTTGCAAGAACGGTTGCATATTTTTCTAAAACTAAAACATGATATTCGGTCGGCACAAACTTGAGAGCGGGTAGTTATGATTTCCACTAGTTCTACGATCACGAGTCGACTAGTACGACGTTCGTTCCGAGTAGATTATATTATACTGCAACACCAACTACAATGCAAGGCATTTCATGGTCAAGCCATCAACAACATGCTTTTAAAATAAAATCTGCAAATTTGTGAAAAAGAAAGAAAAACGAACTGAAAATGCCTGAAGTTTGCAAATCCTCCCGAGTATCAAATGTCATGAAATACCTTATACACTTCACATCTGTTAATATTTTACTAGTGTGTGAGGGAAGAACATTCACAAAAGTAGGGTCTCGCCTACAATAAGTATTTGCTATTCTGTCAGCTTTCACACTGTTCTATATCCTTACAGGCAGGATTTTTCGCACTAATTTTTGAACGATTTTGCGAGAAGGATAATAATTTTCGCATTATTTTTTGAAATACATATTCCTGTATCGCTCCAATTTTGCTGTAATGAAATTCTAAAATTAATCATTTAAGGTTTCATTATTGTGGTTCTGAATTATTTATATGAATGGTAGGTGTATACATTACTAGTATCATACCTGCCAACCTTCGGAAGTCAAAAATAGGAAGATTTTTTAAATTATAGATTTCATCATGCGCAGTATACCGTGGCGAGGACAAATGAGGGTACACAAAAGACCTGCGTGTCTTTATTGGCAAAGTATGAATTCAGCATAAAATTCACAAAAATGTAAACAATCATCGAGTAGTATGTTTGGCCAATATTTAAACGTAAGAGAACAAAATTGTGTGTTTAAAGAAAATGCATACAATCATTCGTATGGATTACACGTCGAATTCGCTACCACATATTCATTCTACTTTAGATTCCGCCATGGTCCGTATTGACAAGAGATTAGAAACCAATATAAGACAATATATTTCCGTCAATCAATACCAAACAGAAATATATTGTACTATATTGGTTTATTACCACATATTCACATAGGCTTGACGACTGTTTGTCCGTAATATACCACCAATCAGTATGCGGTACGGCGATCAGCTGACTCAGCATTCCGAAATCGCAGCTATGGAGCTCACAGCCAAGCGAGGAACTTACACAAACTTGCACAAAAAACCAAGGTTACGCAAATCACAAAAGAAATTACCACTTACGAGAGAATCTGAGCAGGGTGTCTACTGTAAGGATGAAGTAAAAATTAGTTACTTTTTAGCTACCTTTGAATTCAAGATACGTCTGCGGTCTGCAAGTAAAGGGGCTTATCACGAGGTGAAGAAAAACAACAATGAACTGTGTTTAAAGCGGTAAATACAATTCACTTAGGGAGTTATAAAAAAATTAAAAATAATAAATAAATACTAGATATTTATTATCAAATGAGTTGTTTCAGATAATATGTCGTCTTGTGCACGAGGCGTTTTTATAATTGCCAAGAGGTTGCTCTGCTCTTGACTATTTGGCGAGATTTCCTTTGTCACCGCGGTAGATCACGAAGAAATTTATGGGACGTTACGTGATTGTAACCGAATACTGTCTTCGTCGTCAGGTACGGAGAAATTTCGAGATGTTACACGATCGGCGCTGGTCTCACCTGTTTGTCGAGATTCCCGTAGTTTTCGCGATAGAACACGGATAAATATCGCGATTTAGATAATCGGTGTCACTTTTAGTCGTTCGACGAGATTTCCATTGTCCTTGAGGTCGGGCACGAGAAAATATAGCATTATTACGCAATCGGCGCCACTTGCTGTCCGTTTGACAATAATCCAGTTGTCCTCGTCATTTAATGCGGATAAATATCGCGATGTACCGCAAACGCTCTCAGCCGTTTTACGAGATTCACGTTGTCCTCGCGATATTGTGCATACCGCGCCGCACCCGGCCGTTGAACGATTGTCTATTTGTCCTGACAGAATGGTGGAGGCAAGCTCAAGGTTGGACAGGGTTAAAATTCACGAGTAGTTATGGACAAGTTGTATGGGCGGCGCCGTGATTCCCGCCGTCCCTATGCTGTGGTTGGGAGTTCATCAGTTCAGGGTGGATCACGAGGAGAAATTATTATTGCGACACTACGTAGGCTGTCATATCTAAGTGGGTTAATGCACTTCTCGCTCCCCGTACGCTTTTGAGTATACGGTCATGGGAAAAGTAGCGAGTAGGTTTCGGAATGTTCCGTGATTGGTGCCCGATCACCTTTGACGGGATTCCCGCAGTCCTCGTGGTCACAAGTTCACGCTAGGGTACGGGTTTTATGATTTTACGTAACTGACGTCGATTTCGGTCCATTTGACGAGATTCCCGCAGACAAGTCGTGCGGTCAGCCGGCCGTCTTGAGTATGAGTGTTCGAAGTAGATATCAAATATTAAGAATTATTCTGAGAGGATTGCACGAATAATACGACTAGAGGACACTTTCTTTCGAATGCGAATCACGAATTATACAAGTTTTCGAAATAACCGGTTAGATTATAATATATCCGATGGAACCAAAGTTCGAAGGAAAAATTAACATATAACGGAATTTTGAATTAACCATACTGGATGTCGCAAATTTACGAGACAGATTTTTAAAATAAGTTATAGCCCGGGTATTTCGAAGCTTTTTCATAATTCTTTTTCGAAACGGTAACATTTCGCAAGATTGCGACATTAAATTATTTTTTGTTATTTCTGGACTTCAATTTGACATAGTCTCCAAATAAATGCGAGGTTTATGATTAGTTTCAGAAGTTTTCGCAAATAAACGTCTCGCGAAAAGTCAGGTTTCCTAATAACACAGATAAATATTTCACACAAAACTAAAACGTCTTCTTGATGCCAAAAATATACGCTGAACGATGTATACCACTCAAGGTATCCTCAGTATGCATTTCCTTGAGCTCAGGCACGGGGAAATATAGCTTATGCAAACGGCGCCGCTTGCGTGAAACTCGCAATCTCTGAGCCTAGAGGCGCGAGTTTAAACGATTCAATCCGCCTTCAAAAAATTTTCGTTACCCAAATGTAAAATTCGTTACCCATTTGTAAAAGTCATTACTTTTTCGTTACCAGTCGACACCCTGTTGAGAATGGAAATTATTTGCAGTTCCTTTTTCTTTTACAATATATCACTGGGGCCCGAAATTCGGAAGAAATAATAGTAATTAAGAAGATCGGAAGACGAGGTGAAAATTCGGAAAGTTTCCGAATAAATCGGAAGGGTTGGCAGGTATGTAGTATGCATCCAATATTATTTTATTATATTCCTGATTTTGCATTAATTTTAATGCTCGCAGTGACTGAATTATTTCAACTTGTTAAATCTTTGTTCGCTTTTCTCTTTCCTTTCATACATTACATAATCCTGAAACAACATTTCAAGCTTGTTATTCACCAGAGATTTCGCTGCAATATCGCGCTTATCGCAAAATAATTGAATTTCACTTTCAAATGGCCTTATCATTTAATTCCCGAACATAAAATCCTTATTTTCTTAACCAGAAACATAGGATTCGTAAAGATATCGCAAAATCGCTTCAAAATATTGTTTGTCGAGTTTATCGATAATTCGAAAAAATCATGCCTTTATATATCCTCTTCTGGCATTGACGTCCCACATCAGTACTTGACTTCAAATCAACAGTGGTTATCTTCCATTAGTCCAACCCCTCGTCCACGTCGTGGGAGACGGGCAACCGCACAAAGTAGGGGATTGCCTGTAAGGGCGAAGTACAGTTTGGACTTCGTGTAGCTGTGAAGGTCCTACAGGAACCCTGAAAAGTGACGGCTAACGGGGCTCTGGTGAAGCTACGATAGGCCCAGCAAGCCAGTAGTGGACAAGGCTTCTGCTTTCAAGAAGGGAACAGGCCTCAGACAGGACGGATACAATGGACGACGACCTAGCTGTGTTCATGGACTAAGATTTGGAACTTTAAACCTAAGAACACTGACGGGGAAGGTGGAAGAGATAGTGGATATGATGGAAAGAAGGAAGTTGGATTTATTGGGATTGGCAGAAACAAAGTGGAAAGGGGAAGGAAGGAGAGAACTGAGAAAAGGCTATAGACTGTACTGGAGTGGGAATGAAGAGGGAAAGAGGAATGGAGTGGGAGTAGTAGTACGAGATGGTTTAAGAGAAGAAGTGAGGAGAATAAGTGATAGGATGATGAAAGTGAAAGTAGCACTGAGGGGAGAGACCGTAGAAATAGTGCAAGTGTATGCTCCACAAGTAAGCTGCGCCTCTGAAGAGGAGGAGGAGTTTGAAGAGGAATTGCAGAAGCAGCTGGGAGGAAGGAATATGATTGTTATGGGGGATCTGAATGCTCATGCAGGAAGAGAAAGACAAGGGTATGAGAGTGTGCTTGGACCAGAGGGTTGGGGCAGAAGAAATGAGGAAGGAAAGGGACTGTTGGACTTCTGCCAAAGGAACAGCCTGCTAGTTGGGAACTCCTGGTTCAAGAAAAGAAGAGAACCACACAATCACATGGTACAGTGATAACTTGACCAGGAAGTCGGTGGTCGACTATATACTGTATGAGAAAGAATTAAATAAGAACATCACGGACATCAAGGTTATACCATCGGAGAACCTGGATAGCGACCATCGATTGCTGGTAATGAACCTGAGAGGGACTAAGGAGAAGAAAGGGACTGAGAACAAGGAAAGACGTATAAGGATATGGAAACTGAAAGGAGATAGAAGGGTCGAGTACCTCAAAGTGGTAAAGGAAGGAATTCCAACAGATGAAGAAAGAGGGGTGGAAGAGGAATGGGCTAGATTTAAGAAGACACTAGTAGGTGCAGCAGAAGCAGTATGTGGGAGGACAAGTAGTAAGAAGAGGTGGAAGGAAACACCATGGTGGAATGAGAAGACAAAAGATATAGTAAGGGAAAAGAATAGAGCCTTTAGGAGGAGGTATCAAAATAGGACGGTAGAGACAAGGGAAGAGTACCAGGAAAGAAAGAAGGAGGCAAAGAGAGTAGTGGCTGAGGAGAGAAGAAAGTGGATGGAAGAGTGGACAAAGATGATGAAGGAGGATAGTGAAGATACAAAAAAGGTCCTTTATGGGATGGTAAAAAATAAGAGGCGGAAGGATCCTACGGATTATATTAGAATGGTGAACAAAAGGGGACAAGAGATAGAAAATAGGGAAGAACTGAAGAAAATGTGGAAATAATATTTTGAAGAACTTCTGAACCCAAATGGAAACCACGGCAAAGAGGAAGAAATCAGGAAGAGGACGATGGACTGCAAACAGAAAAGGACTTAACATGGAAAGAAGTGGAAGATGCAGTGAGGAAGATGAAAGGAGGGAAGGCACCGGGTGTGGATGAGTTGAGTGTGGAAATGGTGAGAGCAGCAGGAGAGGTGGGGATACAATGTTTGTACCGAGTGATGAAGACAGCATGGAAGGAAAGGAAGACCCCAGAGGCCCGGAAAAAGGGAATAATTGTCCCGATCTTCAAGAAAGGTAGTAGAACAGAATGCAGAAACTATCGGGGAATAACACTGATGAGTCATTGTGCAAAGATGTTTGAGAAAATTTTTGAAAGGAGAATTAGGACAAGGATAGAAGGAGGGATGAGGGAAGAACAACATGGCTTTAGAGCAGGAAGGTCCACAGTGGATTTGATTTTTGCTGTAAGGCAGTTACAAGAACAGCACAATGAGTATGGAACAGATCTACTGATGGCCTTCCTGGACATTGAGAAAGCATATGACAGTGTATGCAGAAACAAAATATGGAAGTCCCTGGAGGATAGAGGAGTAGAAAAATGGACTATAAGGAGGATAAAGGAGATGTACAAGGGAAGCGTGAGCTGTGTGAAAGTGGGAGGAGAGAGATCGGACTGGTTGGAACAGAGAAACGGCCTGAAACAAGGAAGTACACTGTCACCGTTCCTTTTCATTGTGGTGATGGATGACATAATGACCCGAGTGGCACAAGTAATTGGGGAAGGAAAGATGAAAGCAATGGTGTTTGCAGATGATTCGGGGAAACAAAGAGGAGGTACAGGAACATTTGGACATGTGGGAAGGAATAATACAAGGATGTATGTCTACCCCTTATTATTCCAGTTTTTCCAACGGGGTCGGGGACGAGATGCGATGAAAGTCTTTGTGGTAATGGTTTTTACGGCCGGATGTCCTTCCTGACGCCAACCTCATGAGAGGAGTTAATGAGAGATGAAATGAATGATGGTGAATGAAACTGGGCAAGGATGTGGAAGGAAGCGGCCGTGGCCTGTCAGAAGGTACCGTCCCAGCATTTGCCTGGTGTTGAAAATGGGAAACCACGGAAAACCATTTCAAGGACGGCCGACGGTGGGGCTCGAACCCACGCGTCTACCGAGTCAGCAGAGAGCTTGGCCCCATGACCTAATGCTGCGCTTTAGCCAGCATAGCCACTACTGTCGGTAAGGAATAATACAAGGATATGGGATGAAATTTAGCATAAATAACAGTGAGATGGTGATAACAACAAGGAAGAAGGAAAGAACCATAACGGGAATAACAATTGGTGGGGAACAGCTGAAGAAAGTGGAGAGTTTCAAGTATCTGGGAAGCCTGATACAAGGTAATGGAAGAAATGAGCGGGGGAGACAGGCAGAAGCATTCCAGAGGAGTGTGAGAAGCATGTTATGGAACAAGGATGTCCCTCAGAACAGCAAAAAGATCATATCGGACGTACTATGTCCCTATCCTGACGTATGCCTCGGAGACCTGGGGTATGAAAGGAAGGGAGAAGAGCAAAATACAGGCCAGTGAGATGAGGTTCTTGAGAAGCAGTATTGGAGCTACAAAGATGGACAGAATAAGAAATGAAAGGACCAGAGAATTAATGAAGGAGGAACCGTTACAGGATGGTATAGAGAAATCTAGACTTAGATGGTATGGACATGTAAAACGAATGGAGGAGGATACACGAGACGAAGTGGAAAGGAAAGAGACCGAGAGACAGGTGGCTGAAGGGGGTGGAAGAAAGCGTGAAGAAGAGGGGAGAAGACAGGACAAGGGTGGAGGCTGAGAGATGGTGGGAACACAGAAGACATTGGAGAGGCTTGTGTTCCAAACAGACCTGGCCAGTGGCTGGAAACTGTGCAAGATGATGATGATGATGACCTTCTTACTTCTCTGCAATGCAGTCATTTCATTCTGAACTGAAGCAGCGCGTCAATGACAGGATCAGAGAGGAAGGTGCTGACCAGGTTGAAGAAACATGAAGACAGTTTAATGTTTTATTTTCATTATTAAACAGACCAAATAACAACAAGTATAGTATAATATAATATAACATGTACAGCAAGGTTGAGCAAACATAAGGAATCACTACATACAGTGGGATTGAACCAGCAACCCCTTGACTCCACATACAGCAGTCGAGTGAGCTACTACAAACATGGCTGAGCATGACTAGTGTACTCTACACTCCTAGCTACGGAAAGTGACTTATGGCAATTGGACATTTTCAAGAGTTATGATTATTACAATTGTCAAGGACATACATGTTGACAGGAACTGCAATCACCGCAAAGAGTTCTGGGAAACAGCAACGCCAACTGTCATCAAAAGCTATGGAACATCGTCAATTGTCGTAAAGAGCTACGGAAAACACAAATGCTAGCTGTCATTACAAGATATTGAAAACACCTTTGTTGACTGCCATGAAGAGCTATGAGCTGCCGTCAAGTGATATGGAAAATACCAACATCAACTGTCTTCCATGGAATGGAAAACACTGTCAGCTGTCATAAAGAGCTATGGAAAACACCATTGTTGGCTGCCATGAAGAGCTATGAACTGCCGTCAAGTGATATGGAAAATACCAACATCAACTGCCGTCCATGGAATGGAAAACAGTCAGCTGTCATGAAGAGCTTGACTGCAGTCAAGAGTTATGGAAAACACTATTGTCAACTGTCGTCAAGAGCTATGCAAAACACCGTTGTAAACTGCCATTAAGAGTTATGAATAACACCATTGTCAACTGCCGTGAATGTATATGGAAAAGACCAGCATTCAAAGCTATGGAAAAGCTCGACATCAAGATCCATAGAAGAGACAAACTATTGTCAGGAGGTATGGAAAGAGATGCTTGAATTACGTATGGTATCTATGATACAAAACTACCGTACTATTAATATTATTGATGGAAGAACATCTTGAATCTGTCCAAGAAATATCATGTCACTCAGAGGCGAGAGCAGCAGCGAGTTTCCAACTGCTGTATGTGGAGCTGACTGTCGGAATCATTAAAAATAAAAACAACTAAAATCGGTGCCGGTACATCAAACTGGGGTTGATGCAGATCTCTAGTCACACCGAACAAACAAAAGACCTGTACAAGGTCATAACACTACTCATGGCACAGTAGCTTGACAGTAGCAGAGGAAACAGGGTCTTGTACTATACAAACAGCTGAGTTTAAAGCAGCATTATGGCATACAACTTGCAAGATTCTTGATTACACAGGAGATGGGAATTTTTATTGTGAATATTGTTTTTTCAATCTCTGTAATCAGTCAACACAAAGATGGTGGCTAAATTATCTTGGGTGGAACATTTCTTAATTATTTATCTCAGGTATTGTAGCCGAGATTTGAGCTCCCATAGCATTACATAGAATTTAGAATTCAACACGGTAATACTGAAACTCTGGTTTCCAAGTTTCCTAGGAAACACATGCCTTCCATGCCCAGGGTTGCCAACATCCAGGATTGTAAGGGACTGTCCCAGATTTCAGAAAAATGTCTTGTGACATTTATACCCGGCAAATATCTGGAAAGTATTCAAGTTTATGAACGTTACACTTAGTTGAGCATACCAAGTCTCAATACCAGGGTACATTAAATACTTTAGCTGAAATTCGAATATGTAAAGGAGTTCTATCTAGAAGGTAAGAAAATAAAAATACAAATAAGATTAAAGTAAAGCTGAGCCCTAGTGAATTGGAATTCCTTTGTTACTTTCTTCCATGTTCACCCTGATGTGTTTTGCCGCTGTCCTTTATAGGATTGTGAACTCATTTCCCATGATGAAGAGATGTGAAATCAGTTAGGAATTTAATTAAAACAATAATGTGTCAATACAAATACTTATACCAATTAATATGCATACCTGCCAACATTCCAAATGAAATATGAGTAAAAACCCAGTGCGATACAATACGTGGGAAACCTAATGCACAAAATGTATTATTTTCTTCGTATTGGCAAAAATAATTTTCTTCCTTTAGCACAATTTACAAGTGCACATCATAAACGAGACTTTTAAAAACTAGGTTTCCCTAAACATTTGTATACTTACTCATGATTGTCGCTAACAAGGGGAGGATACGATACATGGGTCACCGATTCGAACCATCTTTAGTACACGTGTAGGGCATGACCAAGCGTATACCAGGTGCGTTTCTCAGTCGTTTCCGAGAAATTAATTTATTGCAAATACAGTGCGGTGTCTATGTGCGTTGTACGTTATCAGGAACCCAACGAGTGCGTGGTACAGCGGTAAGAGCCCTGCTTTGTAAGTGTGGGAACACTGGATCGAATCCCACCGGTGAGCCTTTGCAGTGTGTTTTATTTTTCTTTTTTTCTTGTAACCATTGGCAATTTCCAATCAATACCCATAGCATGAGTCACTGCTTGCGGGGTACGGGGTGGTCTAATGGTTCACAGACGTGCAATGAACGGAACAGACTGGGCTTTCAATGTATAAATGTATACATACAGTATAATAGAATACACCTGCCCGTCTATAATGCCAATGTATTTGTAATGCCGATAGTGTGCATTATGTAATGTCACAAACGTTAACCCCCCATATGATGATTTCAGAATCTCTTTTCCCGCTCACATAAGATGTTATTACAATTGACTGCAAAATAAACATATTCACGACACCTTCAGTTGTACGATTTGCCAATGTTTAAAGAAAAAAAAAAAAAACACAGTGCAAAGGCTCACCGATGGGATTCGATCCCGCGCTTACAAAGCAGGGCTCTTACCACTGCACCACGCGCTCGTTGGCTGAATGCTAGCGTACAACGTACATAGACGCCGCACTGCAATTGCAATTAATTTCTCGGAAAAGGCTGTGAAGCGCACCTTACTACTTGCACCTGGTATACGCCTGGTCATGCCCTACACATGTACTAAATATGGTTCGAATCGGTGACCCATGCAACGTATCCTCCCCTTGTAAACCACACAACTATAATACAAAAGCCAAGGACATACCTCATGCTATTTTATCATCTCATTTCCTTAACTGGCAACTCATGGCAGAGAAAAAACGAATGTAAGCGATGATGATTGGTGGTGTGGAACAATAAGATCATCTGCCCCATCAGTGTGTTGAACTTTTCTGATAATCTGTATTGATGTGATGGCTGTAGTAGTGTTTGGAAAATACAAATCGGAGTGATTCGCTAGTCACACACTATCTATGGGTCGTGGCATGAATTTGAATGTAAAATATTCCAGTCCAACATGAAACAGGCATCAATACAAACAAGCTATGGTGTTGCACTACCAAAACATAGAATCGTGGGTAGGCTTTTAGAAGTATCCCTCCAAGCAATCTGCGAAGTGCCGGTGTGAAAACACGTAGTCTGCGCACAGGAGAGACTCGGCTGAGTGGCCAATGAGGCGCGATGCCACTGAATAATAAGCGCAGGAGGGATGTGCTACCTTAGCTTCAACCAACTTTCGTAACGGCTGGGCTGCCAAGCTCCACCCATAGCATTCTCTTTTCACTTCCTCTGTGTGCCGCCATGCGCAAACCTACTTCACAGATTCCGTGGATGAGGTATAAGTGCGCTTGCACTTTTTGCCATGGTAACTAGGTATCCACACTAATTCCAGATAGCCCCCAGCATACCCATGTTCAAACACCAAGTGATAGAATATCCGGGAAACTGCATCCACCAAAATGCAGTAAAACACAACAAGGCTTACCAACCGTCCAACCTGTCCTATTTTCATTAATTTTGGTTATGTCTGGCCGGCATTTCTAATTTATGGAAAATGTGTGGCATTATTCTTTACAAGATGGCTCATTTCGGTTTTAGGCTGAAGACGCCATGTTATTGCATTGCTTACCAACTCCATGGAACCAGGGTTAATACTAACATTCCATATATCAAACTTGAAGTCCAGGAATCAACCAATGCGCTAGCCTCATTTGAAGAATCGCTGTGAACATTTCCACCTCCATGTTGCGAGAAACCACTCCAAATATTGTCCATATGATGGAAGCTACAATGACTCATTTCATACAAACCAATGAACTGTGCAGCTAAATTGAAGAGTACGTTCATAGGTTCTCAATTAGCACAGAAACTGATCTGTGCAAGCACTAAAACAGAAGCCATCACTGGATAGAGGGGACGATGACCTTGCTGTTGCACCCTTTAAAACAACAATAACTTAGTAACTAACTCACCTGACAGATAATAACAAAGTTCCCTGTTTTTCCAACTGCCATCCAATACTTTGATTACAAAAGTAAGGTAAATGAGCATGATTTACAAGCATGTCCAAATGAAAGTTCAGAAAGTATTGCCTCCTATATTTCAGACTTCTAGATGCATTGCATGCAGGGTAGCGAAGACTGCGTTCCCTGCTTTCAGAAAAGACTTGAATGAAAACGAGGAGCATAATATTTAGTCTGTGGTGATCAAAGTTTTCAACTTCTTTCAAATTTATTCAGTGCACGCTCAGGAACTGAGAGACTTTTAGTGAATTTGTGGATATAAATTACCTGCAGCTTTTAAATCATTCCAAAACTACAAGGTTAACATTGTATCCAGTAGTAGAAAGGATTCTACAATTGTTCTCAGGTTAGCAAGCTGGTGACTTCATCAATTAGGAACTTCCTTGAAAAAGACCTTTCAGACCTCTCTTTTGCTTCTTTCCTCAATCATGCACATTTTTTCACTATAAAATGTTTTGTCATTTGAGAAAGAAATTAATACAGTTATGGAAGTACTTGAACTATTAGGATCCATCCAATCTTCACTGAAAGATAAGGTCAATTCATTCCCCTCAAGGTCGGACACTTTGAATACATTTTCAGTTTGGAAATACAATGCAAGGTGTTTATGTATGTTGCTTGTATGAAACCTATACTGAGCTTGGATAAATGGATGCATAATATGGAAGAATTCAATCGCTTCAGCTCAGCTTTTAGGATATTGTACCACGTTTTCAATATTTACAGTCGAGGATGTAAAATTAGATGATTCCAAATTATTTGACCAGTTCTGCAACATCACGACTTCTAAAAGTTTAACTATGGATAAGGACAATACTAGACCAGGAATGGTCTATTTTCTTTAGCAAGTGCCACAACATTCAGCTATTTTCTGAACTTTTGCCAATTTGTCTGCCATACCAGGCACCAATAACTCAACAGAGCGTGTTTTCATTCACCAATTCCTCAGGAATTGTTTGTTGGTGGAAGCAGTGAAAGGAATGTTACTTGTGAAGAATTTTCTGAGTAAATGCTTCAATAAAATAACTTCTTTCACAAGTAGTTTCTGTTGAAAAACAGATTCAACTGCAGCACGGAATTTCCCTTTATAAAAAAGTTCTGTGTAATGTATAATTTTGTTATCAATTGAAGTGGTCAGGCATTTTGTTGAGCAATGTCCTGCATTTGGAAATTTTCAGTCGGTAACCGCAAACACGACAAAATGTCTGTTCTTCAGAATTAATATATGCTACATGTACACTGATGACATTTTAAGGGTCAAATGATTTCACGTAACTTACCGCACACGACCTAAATGTCGCAACAGTCGCAATGTGTGGTGAAGGGCAAACAAAAATGATTATCGAATGTCTTTCATATAAAAAGAAATTTAAAACAATATGAAATAACTAGGATCAGGAAGAGTTGTATTTACAACTGGCGTTCGGCAATCGGCAAATACAAATTGGAGTGATATATAGAATATTTACCGTTCACTCACCTGTGTAAGCTCATCCTGACGTGAATTTCAAAGAGGAGATCTCGGTACGGATCATTGTAAAATCTTATGTTCATCCAGGAAACACGTTCCTATTCCATAAATTTAAAAAAAAAAAATCTTTAAAAAAGTTGGCAGGTATGAATATGTAATTGCTATTTTGCCCCATACAGGTGGCAACCCTGCCACAACTACCAGAGTTTCATCAACATACCACAAGCAAATGGAAATGTAATGAGATTGATACCAGAATACTGCCTTAAAACCAGTTGCACAAATTTGGACCATACAACACTGACACAATGTAAAACATCCAAAAAGGTTGTCGAGTTGTCTACAAATAACATCTTAAAATAGAACCTCTAGCCTATGACACAAGAAAGAGAGAGAAAGAGAGTACTTTGGTATACAACTGTTCTAAAAATAATGGTACTTCAGTATAAATACTATTCTAGGGCTGTGGTCTGTGTGGGGCACACATTGAGCTGGAAGAGGAAGAGCGACTCACCGGGACAAACACTCGCCTCCACCATGTAGTCCTTTTCCAGCTCAATAACGTTGCCTGCATTCTGCCTTTTTATGACGACGTTTTGACAGACAAGAACATTAGCCATAATAGAAAAGAAATGGCCAGTTCTCTAACTTGTTTTGTTACATGACACAACATTCGACACTGAATGCAATAAACATGTTTCATGTTTTGTATGGAATATCAGCTTAGATGATCTAGGTATGTGTACCAGGCTTCCTTGTCCGATTCTTTATGGTGAAATTTGCTCTGGCACACACTATGAAGACCAGCTTAAACAAACTATGGAGATGAATAATATTAACACTTTGGGGGTGAACCAGTGTTGCTGTTAAATTTTCTGAATAAGAATGCTGCACACAGGTGTGGATGCATATTTTTAATGTCAGAATTGGTTTGTTTAGCCACCAGAAGGTTGTCCACAAAATCACGTGTGTATGAAATTGTTTGCTCTAAAACGAGTAACAGTGGGAAGCATGAAGATTATTGGCAATGTCCCAACAGACCTCAGCTGAACACAAAGATACAAGGGTGGAAGGATGTACTTAATTGTCCTACATGGGATACAAGTAGTTTAAGATGGCATAGTAATGGATGCCCGCAGCCATGACGACAAACAGGTGCCAGATAGCATGGGCACAAGGGATCTTGCCGTCCGCTTTAAAAAATACCACTCCCAGAACATAGATAGCACCTCCAATCTTCAGTTCGGTTAAACCACTGAAATCGTTCTGAAACAGAAACCACAAGTGTCTTTTTAATCCCCAGCGTAACTAGCAGATATACCAGTTCAAGTAAATGCATAATTACGTAATCATGATAGCACAATGGTAGTGTTTGTGACAACTCTGGGAACTAAATAACAAACAATAACGTTTAATATAGAAATAACAGAAAAACAAAGCGATTTCAAATAACAATGTAACAATTATATGAGCAATATCTTGCTATTAGTAACTTAGCGCCAGACTGCCTGCGGTGTGGTGCCGTTGGGTCACTCCACTCTGTGTACCATCTTACTAGCCTTCCCCTTAACAAGGCACCAGGCTCAGGGCAAATGGACTCTCGCCGAATAAAATAATTAACCCCTCCCCGCTTTTACCAGAGTCTTACCAAACTCCCTGTGAATGATAACAGGCAGGAAAGGGTGTACTCATCTACCCAAATGATATAGTGCATGTATCACTAACTTTATACATAATATACACACACAAGACAAAAGAAAATAAACCCTTCAATTGCCTTGTTTCACTGACAAATACTCTCCATCATGGAGCAACACATGTTATTTGCTTGCTTGAGGCTTAGCCACATCCTACCCACACCTTTGAAAACCATACACTTTGTACACAAATGAACCTTCACGAGCAGGATTTTTTTTACCACACAATGCACAGGTACTCCACGAATCTGCCCTGATAATGGAGAGTTTACTGTGTAATGATTTGGCATGTGAATATCATAGTATTACAGCCTTTGTTGTTAATTGGGACATCTTGGTCGTCAGCCAGGTGTGCTCATACTCATAACCTCTGTTTCTGTGGATACTGACTTCCAGCTCCCACAAGTAGTCATCGTGCATGACTTAACAAGCAAGGTTATGTTGAGGGTTACACTTGAACATGCTTTCTCCCCTTTAACACCATTGTTAATTTGGCACAACAGCACAGCAGTCTTCAAATGGTCTGGATCTCAAAGCATTTCATCCTGAACCTCCATGGTTTGATGTTGTAGCATTCAGAGAGGACTGTTGTAGGGAGTGACTTGTGTGCCAGAGTAGAAATAATGAATAAGATGATATAAGCACCGAATCCCTGAGCTAAAGGAATTAACAGCAGTAGCCAAGAGTGTTGACCAAACAAGTGCATTAATCCCCTTAGCGTGTACGGCGTAACGGTGCGCCCACTAGCCTGCTACGTTCACAGCGTGCGCCGACGAATTTGAATCGCCCGCTACGTGGACTTCGTAATAGTTATTTATTTGGTCGTAAGATGGCAGGAAGAGCCAACTCTTGGCTACACTTCGAGCTACTTAATATTGCCAGGAAGTGTCACATATCTTCACAGTCATTTTTTTCCAGATCCCTGCACACGTGTTCCCGCTTTTGTGGACCGTGAGTATGCTTGTAAACATGGCAGGTCCTGGCACAGTTATTGATGACAAAGAAATAGCTAATTTGCTCGATAATAGTGCAAACGAAATTGATTCAGTGTGACAGCGATATAGAGGATGAGTTCGCTATAACTTCCAGTGAAGATAGTGACGCTGACGATGTAATTCGTGATTGGACGACTGTGATATTGTCCCAGTATTGACGTGCCGCTGACCAGGGATAATCAGGTTATTGAAAGTTAATAATATTATGTTATATGTTGTTGTTATTGTGTGTTTTTTTGAAAACTTTTGCCAGTGCGTTTGGAAATTATAGCGAAATGCATATGATACCGCACTTACCATTGGGAGTAGGCTAGAAATAATGCACGTTGTGGGTGCAGCCCAGAGTTTCACAATATCACGCTTGAGGGGTTAACACACTTACCATACTGACTATGGCCAGTGACGGCATGATGCCCATCACCAGATAGAAGCATGTCTCCAGACACTTGTACTGCTCATGAAAGAGCTGCTGATACATGATCCCCAGCGATGCTAGGACCCACACGATCCAACGCAGTTCTGCAGCCCAGCCGTTGGGTGGAAGAGGGTTTAACGTGAGCCAGGGGAAGTAGGAGGCAGCGATGAACACGTAGATCATGGCCCGGTCACTGCGATGTAACATGTCCTTCAGCTGACTGCAAGCACACACCATGCCAGTATTCTAACAGTTCTCAAGGGAGATTAAGTAAACTGCTGAAGAAGAACTCGGCAATTTATCTAGGTTTGTGCCGTGCGCTTCATAAAAAGGGAGGTAGCGCGCAGTTCGCTACTCCTGTGGGGGTCCGGGCGGGGACACCAAGAGCTTGCTGATGAGCCAGCTTGGTGTCCGAGGCGAAACCCCACACAAGACACGGCACAAACATAGAAAAATTGCTGCGTTTTAATTCACTGGCCGTGAAAGCCAATATACCATCTTGTTGAAGAAGATTTGAAAATGAGGCAACAGTCGACTCCTGCTTTCTTGGCAGGAGTATTAGCCACTGCTAAGACCCCAATTTTGAGACAATTCATAGCAAGTGGCATGCGTCATGGTCAGGACCTGAATCAGAGAAATGACTTTAGGGAATAACTCCCTTTGGCTCTGCTATACTGCATACACACACTGTATGAGTCAAGGTTGGTACTGACCTCTTCCCATCCCAATTTCAATTATGTCATATACAATGAAAAGCCTCAGAGCATCTCCAAGTACAAGCTCATAACAATTATAATAATAATATTATTGCAACACCGACTCCTGCGGAAACTGAAACTGTGTCCTAATGATGGCCGGCAGAACACATGCGCAGTATTACTAAGAACTCTTTAAGTTCAGCAATGGTGTGAATCACAACTGGCTCATGAGTGACACTAACCTTATTTCCAGGTGGGCTTGCACCTTAATACTGCAATACCTACTCCCATGGCTGCCACAAACTGATGACGACCATTAGAACAGATGTCTAATTGTGAACACAGAACACAACAGGGGAGGGGTTGAGGAGATTAAGAATCTGAATTGTCTGAGCAGCGCATTCACAACCTTGTGAACCACAAAACAATTCCCTCTCTGTTTGAAAATTCCATTTCTAAAATTATGGTTTGGAATTATTTGCATAAACATGGTAACTGTTGGTGATATAGTCTGCTAATGCCCAGAAAGCAAGAGGCTTGAGTTTGAAACTTGACTAAGTTCTCATTTTCAAGACTCACAGAGTTATGAGGAGCAACTCCTTATGATAAGTATTACTTGGGAAAAACACCACTTCACTCGTTTCCCTCAGCTTCCAAGCTCCTCATCTATGGTGACAAACCTACCTCTGAGGAACACATTTGAGCTGATGTTAGTCAGCTAGTCGCTGCTTCACTATACAGAGTGTCTCCTCATCAGAGCATGTCCTGTGAGATCACATCTGTCCAGCCTCTGTAGGCACTTTGTTTCAAAACTTATTGCACATCAGAACTGCTCCTAGGAGGGAAAAAGCTTGGGCAGCAAGAGAGATGTGCAGCCTGAGTTCCATGGAGGACAACTGAAGGTTACCCAGTCTAAAGATTCTGCTATGAGGCACCATAGAATATTGACCCTGTGTGCCAAACTAGAAGTTTTAAACAGAGTTGCGAAAGGAAAAAGGAAACTTGTAGTTTAACGTGAACGTTAATCTCTCAATCATGAGCCGCGGGACCTCCTTTTTACGTGGAATCCGAACCACAGGACATGGCATTTCACTTCAAAAATCTCACATGCATTGACCGGGAATCGAACCCGGTCCGCCTTGGTGAGAGGCATACAGCTTGACCGCTGCGCCACCACGCCCCCAGTTGCGAAAGGATCCAGCTTCTTCCACCAAGTAAGAAACCTCATCTGGGACAAGGGAGTACCTCTAAGAGCTAAGTGGACTGTGTATAAAAACTAAATCATGACGTATAGTCTGGAGACCTGTGTCATAAGAGAGAAGAGAGTCAATTTCAAGCATGTGAAATGAAGTACCTTAGATCAACCCTACAAAAAAAAAACAGAAGTGACAGGGTCAGGAATGAATATGTAAGGAGAGACATACAGGTGAACTTGACCACGGGGGGAAGGATGAGTGTCGCGAGATTGAAGTGGTTAGGTCATGTGAAGCGGATGCATCAGACCCGAACTCCAAGCCAGTATTTGGAGATGGAGCTGCCAGGAAGAAGACCAATTGGAGATCCTAGGAAGAGATGGACAGACCAGGTTAAGGAAGACCTCATGAGGAGAGGAGTAACATGGGATGCTGTTAGAGCTGGTAATAATCGATTTTCAATTAATCGATTAATTTGAAATTAATCGGAAACGATTAATCAAAGCTTCTTAAAACCGATTAATCGAATAATCGATTAACCGAAAAATCGATTAACTGATAGTAAACACGAGATAAGAAAATAAGTTTTGAAAATTGTTTAAATGAGAAGTCATCGCTTAAGTTGAGTTAGGCTTATTTTCGGAAAGATGTATAGACATATATAAAAGTTAAATTTTGCGTAAAGAGACGTGTCCTTCCTTGTTTATGTTAACAATAAACAAATAACAGTCAGTGGCAGAGGAAGGACAAACATCAATCACATTGGGAAGGGTTTCAGGAAAAGAAAACGAGGAGTTTTCAGCAATGCTTTTGAATCTTGTTCAATTTTTGTTGGAAAGGCTGTTTACAATTTAGGACAGGAACATTTTTGTTTTATTCTGGTTTAGCCTAATTTCCACGAAAACCTGTAGGTTGTAACTCTTCAGGCGGTCAACTTGAATTTACCCAAAGACTGGGCGGAGTCCAATGTATAAACTATATGAATCATAAGTAAACAACACTCCTAGGAACATTACATGTGTTAGTTATGATCGCTATTACAATCACTATCACCATTACGTCGCCACACTCGAATGTTCCGAGTGGGTAAGAGATTTCACGAGCCCTCCATCCGGGAAAGCCACCAACAGCAATGAGGTTCAGTAATGTTTTGGGGTGGAATCATGTTCGGTCGACGTACGCCTCTAATTCCTATCCACGGTAACATGACTGGTCTGGTGTATACTGACAACATCGTTACAGGATTTGCTACCACAATGGGTGAGGGCTTTACACTAGTGGACTATAATGCTCGTGCCCATCGAGCTAGGGTGGTCAATCAGTTCCTTCAGATGCATGTCATACAGAGAATGGAGTGGCCTACCTATTCTGCGGATATGAACTGTAATGAACATGCCTGGAAAGAGCCCAAGAGGGCAATTTCGCACCGTCCCAATCCTCCAACAAACAAAGAGCAACTGATTGAAGCTGCTTTCCAAGAGTGAGGGAATCTGCCCCAAACCACGTTGTATTCGTTGGTGCTCAGTATGTCTCGTCATCTGCAAGCATGGATTAGAGCTCGTGGTGGTCATACATGGTATTGATATGCCCCAACATGAAAAGGACGGTTGTGTGCTCAGTCCCACATAATCACTTTTGTTATTCGTCGTGTGTTTCTGTCTCTTTTGCAAAGCAGATTGTGTGTGGTTTTTCTTTGTATGTACCCTATATTGTGTATAATATGATAACATACACATAGCAAAATAAACAAGTTACTGAATCACAATATGCGAGACCATTTTTGAGCATTGTAAAAGTTTACTTTGTTTAATAAGGGTTTGTGAATTATTTATGAGTATTATGATCGTGTATACAAATAAGAATAACACAATATAATAAATAAAATAAAATTAGAGCATGCACTTGAATTCTATTATGCATAAGTTTACATATCTCAGCGGAGCCTTGGTCATACAGTTGTTACGCTTTCGCCTGCCTACTCCCGCCGGGCTCATTGTGATCATAACTAATACGTGTAATTTTTCAAGGAGTTCATTTACTTATTACTCATATTTTATATACATTGCATCCCGCACAGTCAATGGAAAAATTCATGTTGACCGACTGAAGAGTTACAACTGACAGTTTTTGTATAGGCAACACTGAAACAATGGCTTCAACAGTTCACAAACAAGATGCATTATTTAAAAATAAATGTGACAATATATTTCAATAGACGGTCTGTTTTGGTGCAAAAATACTAGCAAGTACTCATATTCTGGGACGAGGCAGCTCCGCTTTGCGGTCACAATGTTTCCAGCGGGGAATATCAAGTATTTTGTCGCTAGTTTAGCGGGCCTTTGATATATTGTTTATTCATTTTCCACCTGTGAAAAAGGGTGAGTATGCAAGTCAGGCGGTGAATTCCCAAGATAGACGTCCAGCTCGTCTTTTGCATTGAATGCAATATTTACGCTACATCTACAAGATTTCCTATTTTTACCGCGCTTTTTTATAACTGCCCTACCATGAGATCATTGAGTTTTTATCGAACTTGCGTAAGTGTTGACTTTAGACATACCTTCGTTCGTAAGACGTCACATTTGTATCTTTGGAGTCGAAATTTAATGTTTTTCGGGCGGTCAAAGACTTTTTACATGAGATTAATAAATACAATTAGATGACCAGTTTCGATCGTCAAGCGATCATCAGATCTTTACACTTCGGTTATGATATTTACAATACATACACTTTTTTAGTTGCAGTAGTAATTAATCTAGCACAAATAGTAAAGATATGTTATTTTTTGTTGAGATACTGACACGTAGTTGTGATTGATCTTCAAGTTTTCTCGCTTAGTGCCTTTATGGGATTGTTATTAAATGGTCAGGTTATTGTGTCAGCATAATCGTCCTCACGCTGTGCACAAAAAAGGACCACACATCGCTCAAACTGCGAAGTGCACCATTTAATAACTATCAGTATCTCAACAAAAAGCACATATCTTTAGTTTGGTAGTTCAATTGCTACTGCAAATAAATAAGTGTATATATTGTAATTATCATTCCATACTTCTCCACATACAGTAGATTTAATAGCCTACGGGTAAATGATCTGATGATGATCACTTGACGATCGAAACTAGTTATCCAAGTGTATTTATTAACATCATGTAGTATTTTTTCAGGATTAGCGAACAAATTTTGATTTCTAAGGCAAGCCTGAAAAAGGGCTTCCAATACGGTAATCCTTGGAGTGAAGTTAAATGAAACCTCAAAGCAGGCGTTGAGCAGTGGCTAGCATTCTTAGCTGTCTCCACAGAGGTTTGGGTTCGATTCCCGGCTCTGCCAAGAAATTTAATTCTGGTGTGGGGGCTGGAACGTGTACACTCAGCCTCATGAGGCAAAACTGATAAGAGGAGGGTTTGATTCTTACCTCAGTCATCCTGGAAATGATTTTTCATGGTTTCTCATTTCTACTCCAGGCAAATGCCGGGATGGTACCTAATTCAAGGCCACGGACGGTTCCTACCCATATTCTACCGGAATTACAAATACACACACTGGTACAGACATCGCAGTGACACATGTTATCAGACAAGTCTTAATCACACCCCAGTACGCGGGGATGCGTGACCACGATGTTGCAAAGCCCCTAAAAGAATCAAAAATATCATCCATCATGGGACTGACCCGGCTAACCATGTCGAGTGATTGCATTAAGAAACCAAGTTGTGTCATAGTTGGTTGATTCTGTGAGAGCGTAGTTAAAAATGCGAAATACATTGATTAATCGGCAAAAAAAACAAAAAAAAACAGATTAATCGATTATTCGAATAATCGATTTTTCTAAAAACCGATTAATCGACTAATAGATTAATCGTTATTTACGATAATTAATCGATTATTCGGTTTCGATTAATCGAAATCTGAAATTAATCGATTAAAAGTAACAGCCCTAGATGCTGTGGAGAGGGGAAAGCTATACCAGGACAGGACTAATTGGAGGCTTGCTGGCAGAATATCCTGATGATGATGATTATGATGATGATGTATGGTATCATTCAACCACATCTGATAAGGGAACTAAATAGCATATGTAAGTCACCAAGCTATGTAACATGTGATCTCCAATGCTCCTGTCTATTGTTGAGTTCAGAGCTTGCATACACTGCCTCCAGTTAAGAGACCCCATAAGAACCAATTAGTAACTGACATTGAAACCCATAACATCAATGCAATTTGTACCTCTATTAAAAACCACCCTCTCCCCAACGCCTGAACAGCTTTTTGGCGACCAAAGTTTTAAGGGCTGAACTCGTGCAGTAGGTAGCGGCTACAGTGAGGAGTAGGCTACTGTATGTCAACATTGCAAGTGAATTATGGGCAGACAGATGGGGTAGTGAGGAAGCTTAGGCAATGGGTTATTCTCGGGAACATCTCTGGCTTTTATCACATGAAAGTGAAGTTCCCGAAGTTCCCTCGTCCAACACTCAACAGCGCTCTCTCTTTCCCTCCCTCGATCTACAGGACCCCTTGCCGGGCAGAAGCAGGTAAGGTTGAAAGTCCGTGGTATACACAGTTTAAACTTGTTCACTTAACAAGCATGACCAATTGTAACACAAATGGTAATTTAAAAAAATGATTTGTTTCATGAAGTTTTGTACAGTTTCATAAAGTTATATAGTTTCAATAGAGATTCTCAGGTATTTCCCCTTTTAAGCGACCTCCGCTCATGAAGGCCAATTTACTACAGAACCATTGATGGTCATCTAATAGAGGTTTACTACATATTGAGGGCATTCTCAATCTTGAAGTGGATGGTGTAGGATAACAGAACAAACATGGAAGGAGAAAAGAGACATGTTGAAGTTCTCTTGAATCACAAGGACTGGTTCAGTGCTGCACATTTGTAAGACTATGACAATTACCAGAGCATTGCAATGATTTCTGAAACGAAGCAGCACCAAGATTTAGCCAGGACATGGCCTGAAACAAGCTCACTATTTGGGGCGGGGAGCTTGATGGCAAAGCGCACTGAGTTCGACTCCCAGTTAATGCATGTTGAAATGGTTCATATTCCACATAAAAAGAAGGTCCCATGGCTTATGATTGTGAGAATAATGGTCATGCAAAACTATAAGCTTTAATCATATGTACTGATGCAAGAAGTAAAACCAAAAGGAAATTGTTCACACAAGAATGACTTGAGTGTAGTGTTGCAGTAATTCTTTGCATCAAGGTGCAATCAAATAGCCAGGCATCAAGGCTGGTGTAATGCATCATACCCACAAGGCGCTGTTCATAGTCAGTGAGGAAAGCAATGACAAACTACCTCACTCATATCCTTGTCTCTTTGTGGTGCTGCCATTGGTTTCTGCTCAAACACCCTACAGCAGTGCTTTCTGGGAGAAGAAGAAAAAAAAAAACCACACACACACACACACACACACACACCCCCTATCACTACTGATTGATGGCATGTGCAGCATTCATTGACAGCTCCTAGTAATGGTAGCTTGCATGTCGAATTTCTTTGTTCCTTGAAACACTATGAAAGTCAAGGAGGTTAGATATCTAAGCTCCATGAACACTATAGCGCTTTCTAGTAGAGAAATGAGGAACTTTGTGTTGGTGGAAAATCCCAAGATTAATTTTGACATTATGAACACGGCTTACTGAATTCAAATGGGTTCTTTAACATGCCAACATCGTATGACATGCGTGTCGTATTTTTGCCGCCTTTAAAAGTCACTTGCCACGGCCAGGAGCGAACCTGTAGACCGACACGTTAACCTCTCACCCACCGTAGCAAGCTACAGCTCCTGGTAAGTTTAGTAGGAGATTCAAACCAACAAGCTAGAATATAATAGAGGCTCTATCCTTGAAAGGGCACAAAGATCTGGCAGGACTGCAAGGATTGAACAGTTCTTTGAAGCGACTGATTAAATAATGGATTGACTGATCCTATGCTAACACTGCTCCGCCAGTGCTCTGAGCAGACACCATGATGCAAGGGTTCAAGTGACCTCAGATGCCACAAATCAATATTTCGAGTTTATCATTGAAAGAAGTATTTGTTTATTACTTGCTTGCTTTTGATTCGTTAAAGCGTTCATAAGTCTACACTCTCTTCTGCGACCACAGTTGAAATATAAGCAGCATATCAGATGTGTGTGCCACTTCAGCCCGGGTCTTAATACTTACACAGTTATGCTGATATAGGATCAGGGTGTCTACTGTAAGTATTAAGTAAAAATTAGCTACTCTTTAGTTCAAGATGCCTCCGAGGACTACAACACAGAAGCTAATTGTGCGGTGAAAAAAAAAAACAAAAAAAAACAACAACAACAACAACAAATGCACTGTGTTTAAAGTGGTAAATAAAATTCACAACGCATAAAAATTGTGATAATCTATTATATAATACGCTAAGTTCATCCGAAAAAAAAAACTCAAGCTCCTGAACCAGAGGGAGTTAGAAGGTGCGTTTTGAACCAAAATTTTCCAAATCGTATAAATAGTACAGGAAATATCTTGCATTTCCTGAAAGGTCGACAGAAATATATTTATTTGTTTAAAAGGCGTGTTTAAACAAATAAACTAGACGATAGCCCCTGGCAGAACTGTGTCGCGTCCAGCCCACATAGCACTAGAGCCAGGCGGGTAATCTGACACATGGGGCGCACACAACCCATTGTGCATTGAAAATAATATTCAAACACAATTTTCCGCAGCAGTGACGAATTGCGCTCTGATTTCATAAATTTCGACAATTTGTTTAAAAAGTGCATTTAAACAAAAAAAGTTATTTATACGAGTGTTGGGCCAAAAGCTATGGCAACTATTTTTTTATGAAGATACCAGTCCTGTTGGAAAATTTGACATATCCAGACTAAAGGACAAGGTGTTAACTACATGTCTGGACAATGAATAGGACTGAAATATCGTAACACACTAATTTAATTCATTACGGTAGTAAACAGGGCAATATGGCTTTCACAGTGCAAAAGAATGACAACACAGTACACATACAGTTGACATGACAAACCTGGGCCTAAAGACCCTCAAAGTAGTCCCCTGCTACCGTCACCACATGCTGCCAACGATGTGGGAGGCGCTGAATACCATCAGCCTCAGCATTTGCCGCACCATGTGTGAATCGGGTCACCTGTTGGCGCACAGCATTAGCAATGTCCTTTCGTGATGCAAACCGCCTACCACGTAGTGGTTCCTTAATCTTTCGAATGAGATCCAAGTCACAGGGCGAAATGTCGGGAGAGTACGGTGGGTGCTCTAATTCTTCCCATCCCCATCGTCGCAGTAGCTGCCCTACACACCCTGCTTTATGTGGTCTTGCATGTTGTGCAGGATTATTGCACTGTCCACAAGATCCGGACGTTTCTCCCGAACGCCACTTGGTACCTGTCGCACCAGGAAGTCCCTGTAGTAGAGCCGGGCAAAAAGCTCTTGAGTTCCCATCGGTCTCGTTGGACGAGAATAAAAAACGGAAATGCTGGTTCCGGAACTGGTATTACCGATAATGTGGGCTCGATAACGATAATTCTCGACATTATCGCTCGTTCTCGCTTGGGCAATATGGCGCTGCCTGAAGGCATTGAGGCTTGTTGTGTAAGGATTCAATGGAAATTGTTCATTCCGTTGACTGGAGTCTGTGAATTGGAAGAATCCACTCAACTTCAACGATATCATATTAACAGACTACCTAAGGTATATTGAGCATATCATCCTAATAACATATGGAAGTTGATTTTGATCGTCAGTCGGTATTTTTTGTTCATTAAATTTCAGCAAAACAAAATTCTATTTGACGTGTAGGCTACATATTACGATTTTGCATGTGGTGCCACACTCAAGCACTACTGTATGTAACTTTCTCGTAATAAAACCTGAAAATTCATGCACTCGCTATATTACTAAATACCCTGTGATGCAACTGTGTTCTGTCGTATCATTTATGTAGTAAGATACTGGTCAAGTGGTCGACATAAACAATAAAACGTAACGAAACAAAAATTAAAATCAATTCCCCTACCGAGGATCGAGCCCCGGCCCTTTAATTCATGAGTCCAGCGCGTAACCAATTCACCCACTGAGACTCTTATACAAAGAGGGAAAATGTTACAAACATACACAGTGAAAACTTTTGCGTTGGATACCTGACACTCTTTATCTCAAATGCTCCTACCAGTTTGAATAATATTCTCTAGTCGTCGGGCATACGAAAAAATAATGTTTACCTTCAAGAATAAGATTGATTTTATCTTTCGTCATAATGGCTTTGTCATATGCTTAAGCCACCACCATTTCAATCGCGTCCCTACGCACGTGCTCACACTTTGCATCATGGGTAGAGAGAGCAACGATATTACCTTGTGATCGAACGAGACTTTGGAGTATCGGACGAAGTGACATTCCCGCGGTAATGAGTTGTTCTCAGTGCAACTCCCGTCGCACTATTCTCACTCAAACTGTCATATCATTTGCATTTATGGACAAATCAGTGAGGTGTTTGCACTGACATGATTAATATACCGCATGCCACAAACTGGTATTGTTTTCAAGCACAATATATGAGTTTTTAGTAGATGAAATTAGTTGAAACTTTTCAGCGTAAAATTTTCCAAGTGGATTTTCACCATCGCAGCCAATTTTTTCACTATAGTTGCCTCTAATTACAACCAGTTACAAGGTGGAGAAGAAGGTTGAAAGTATTCTTTAAAGCAAATTCCTAGTCAGTAGGGCTAAAAATTCATGAGTCATACACGTGAGATTTTCTTGTAGCTCGTCTCTGCTATGCCAATTATTTGAGTTTTATTTTACTTTAGGGGCTACAACATCGTGATCATTTTTGTGTTCTTGTGTGTGTGTGTCAACTTTGTCTAATAACCTGTGTTATTATGGTGTCTGTAGTAGTGTGTGTATACAGTATTTGTAACTGAGGGTAGGAGTGGTAAGGAGGTGGCAGATGCGAACTCCATTCAATGTGATCTTCCTGGGGTGGATCACTTCATACTGCTTTAAATTTGTCAAATGTAAGAACGAGGAATGGTTTACATTCCGGAGTTATTACAGAAGGCTTTGACTTTATACGTGCAGCGGCTTGAGTGACACGTGCAGCGGCTTGAGTGACACGTGCAGCGGCGTGAGCGAGTCTGCTTTTTCCTTTAAATAGATACTGTCGATAACGCCGAGAAAAAAGGAGTTCCGGTATTATCGAGACTCCCACTCAGTACCGGTATTATCGAGACTTAAGATTCTCGTTCAGCGGAGAGACCTGGCCTTGAGTGCGCTTGGTGGGGGGGTGATACTAGCCATGCGGAAACTTACGATCCCGATCGGAACTAGAGCAAATTTGCCCGGCTCTACCCTGTAGTACTGTGCGGTCACTGTTCTGCCATGTGGAACAAAGTGGCAAACACTGACACCCCTGACGTCATACGCGGAAGGATTCTGACGGAACTTCTGCCTCCTTGGTGATCCAGCATGTCGCCACTCCACGGACTGACGTTTCAGTTCTGGTTCGTATGCCTTGGCCCAAAATTCATCGATGGCGAATATTCCTGACAAGAATTGATCGCCATCCTGTTGGCAGGGTGGAAGGTGGTCGGAGCATATTGCATAGCTCACCCACCTTTGAACTTCCGTCAGTGCATGCGGTACACACCGCGATGCAATTTTGCGTAGTTGCAGCTCATTACGCAATATTCTGTGGACGGTGCGTTTCTCGATGCCACTTGCCCTCTCTAACTCCAGTAGCGTCCATCGTCTGTCTTCATCCAGGAGCTCCTCGATGACGGCAAGTGCCACGTCGATCCGCACACTGACAGGTCGTCCGGAATGCGCTCATCACTGGTTGACACACTTTCCTACCCACCATGCTACTGTACGGTATGGTAGGGCATTATTCCCAAGAGCTCCCACTAATTCACTGCGACATTCCACCGCATTTCTCCCTCAGAGGAAGGCTATTTTGATGTAAGTGCACTGCTCAACAAGGGTTACTTCCATCTCGCACCACACTCACCTACTGACTGATTTCTCAGCCCTCGATGCGCTACTACCAGCTATCACAGAGCCATCTGCTGTTCTGCATACACACTATGCCTGCAGAACTTCCACACAACACATATACGTTTGTGATCCGTTCACATATCGACAAGACAAAAAATAGTTGCCATGACTTTCACCCCAACCCTCGTAGAAGCCCGCATAACACTAAGAGCCGGGTGGGTGGTTAATGAACATGGATCCTCAAGTATTTAATTATTTGGCTTAATTAAAACGCACTTCATTCTGTAAATTAAAAAACAGAACATTTTATGGACAATTTCAGAAAGAAAATACTTATTGAAATATTAGAAGCAATTTGATGTGTGTTGCCCAACTTCCTGATGCCTGTGCACTATGTCCCTATGGCACTAGGAGATCCAATTTGTGCACACTCCTGGAAACCTCATAACAATACAACATAATGTGACATGTTAGCCCTGCTCCTTATTGATGGAGTCCTGAAGATTCAACACCTTAAGTCAGTACAATTTGTTGTACCAGTCCTTCCTCAGTGCAAATAATGTGAATACAGAAGCAAGAGTATTCCACAGCCAAACAAACAACAGTAACATCAAAATAATGGTGTATCACATTAACTTAATAAAATAAAAAAATAAATTAAATTAGAAAATATTTCCACTCAAATAGCATAGTGAAATCCTCACTTGATTCTAGTCTAGGTCCTGGAACTAATTATTTTGCTTCATAAAATAGATTAAGTTCTGTTCTTACTGCTTAGAAACTTAAAATCACACCACATACTTCGTACTAACCTTATCTCTAAATAGAGATATAATCTCTGAGAGTCTTTTAATCCCGCGTTTATTATTTGTTGTGAAAATTTGTGTTGTAGAGGATTATTGGTTCGATATATTGCATTACTGGTAATTAGGGGGATGAACGTTGCTCACGTCCGCAGGATTTACCTTCTCATTGCCCTGCACGTGTCCCCCGGGTGGTGCTAAGCGAGCAACGGCAATAGGCGGCCAGTCTATCCTAGGATCTCCTGGCTATCAAATTATGTCAAATACACCATTTGGAAACAGCTCTTCTCAGAGCTCTTTAACAAGAAACATTGGTCCCACTATTCGCATTTTCCAACTCAATATAGAAAGCATCAGTAGAGCAAAGTGTGATTATCTCTCAAAAATGCTCAGAGAGAACAACATAGATGTTGTTGTCCTTCAAGAGACGCATGCTGCTAATGAAGAACAACTCCGTACTAGAGGTCGTATTGCTGGGTACACGGCACTAGGAGCAACTTACCATGAATCATATGGAGTGGCCACATATGTCCGTAATAACATCAAAGAAGCTGAGCTACTATCTCAAAGCACAGAAGAAAACTTTCATCAGGTTGTCATCCGACTGAATAATGTCTCAATCGCCAACATCTACAAGCCACCGTGCATTTTATGGCCTCAATATGTTGTACCAACTGCAGAACATCCTGCAATTTATGTGGGGGATTTCAATAGTCATCATGAACTCTGGAAGTATTCTAAAACAGATGATTGTGGACTTAAATTAATGGACTGGTGCGAAAGTAACAACCTCCATCTAGTATTTGACGCTAAAGATCAAGGAACTTTTCGGTCAGCTGCATGGGGTAGAGATTCGAATCCAGATTTATGCTTTGTCAGCTCCAATATAAATGGAAATCCATTGCACACTACACGCAAAGTGATGGGAGATTTCCCTCATAGCCAGCATAGACCAGTAATACTCGAATTTGGAATCACAGTTCCCATTATACGATCAACGCCACGTCCCCGGTGGAATTTCCAGAAAGCCGATTGGTCTGCATTCTCTGTGGAGCTTGATAAATGCATTCGTTGGATTCCCCCAAATCACCAAAGCTATCAACGTCTTGTTGGCGCAGTTATATCTACTGCTAAGAAATGTATGCCCAAGGGCTATCGGAAAGAATATATTCCTGGCTGGAATACCGAGAGTGAGGAATTGTTGAAGAGTTTCGAACAAAACAGAGATGCAGAAACGGCTGACAAACTTCTGACCAGCTTGGATGACTGCAGAAGACAAAGATGGGTTGAAACAGTCGAAAGCTTAGATTTCACTCATTCTAGCAGAAAAGCCTGGGGTCTTCTTAGAAGGCTAGGAGGAGGTACACCAGTAGTAAAGAGTCAACCTCAGGTGACACCAGACCAAATAGCTTCCCATATTGTAACAACTTCCCGAGCTCCATCTGACAAGAAGCATACGAAGTATGTTAGATACCAGCTTCGTGCTCTGAAATCAACACCTCGCATGTCTAGCTATTCACGTCCCTTGACAGCCTTTGATGTTCAAGAGGCCCTCAAAGAACTAAAACCTGGCAAGGCACCTGGTTTCGATGGAATTCATCCAGAATTCCTCATACATATGGGAAACAATGCAAAGAGATGGATGGCACAGTTCTTCACAGATATTCTCCAGACTGGACAAATCCCACCCGACTTCAAGAAAGCTAAAATCATTTCCATATTGAAGCCTGGAAAACTTGCAAATATATCTGAAAGTTACAGACCCATAGCCCTCCTTAGCTGTTGCTACAAACTCTTTGAAAGGCTTATCTACAACAGAATTGGGTCAACCATTTTAGAACTCATTCCTGTGGATCAGGCAGGCTTCAGACCTAACAGAAACTGCTGTGATCAAGTACTTTCATTAACATCTTACATTGAGGCCGGATTCCAGCAAAAGCGCCTTTGATACCATATGGAAGGAAGGATTGATTTATAAATTACTCAGAGCTATACCCTGCAGAACAATTGCACAGCTTATCAACAACATGCTCAGTGACAGAAAATTTCAGGTCTGTTTAGGTGAAAAGAAAAGCTCAGTGAGAAAACTGCATAAGGGTTTGTCCCAGGGATCAGTTTTGTCGCCACTACTGTTTAATCTATACATCTCTGATCTTCCAGAAACAATATCCAGAAAGTTCAGCTATGCTGATGACTTGACCCTGGCCACACAACACAAGATCATTGAGAAAACTGAAGACATTTTGATTAAGGACTTATCCACCCTGACATAATATTTCAGGAACTGGAGACTCAGACCCAGTGCAGCCAAGACTGAGGTCTCTTGCTTCCATTTGAGTAACCGGCTTGCTAACTCCAAACTAAATATTACCTTATCCAATAGAGTACTTAATCACAATAGGTTTCCGAAATATCTTGGTGTTACCTTGGATCGGACTTTATCCTTCAAACAACATCTTTTGAACTTGTCGAAGAAACTGAAAACCCGAAACAATATTATTCAGAAGCTAACTGGTACTACCTGGGGATCTGTTGCGAACATCCTGCGCTCTTCAGCCTTAGCACTGGTTTTCTCTACTGCCGACTATTGATCTCCAGTGTGGCTTAATAGCCCGTATACGAAGTATATTGACCCACAATTGAATACCAGCATGCGTCTTATATCTGGCACCATCAGACCAACTCCAGTCCACTGGCTCCCACTATTGTATGGTATAATGCCACCTGACTTAAGAAGATCCAGTGCTCTTGTTCGAGAGTACAACAAGATCTGCAAGAATCCTCTGCTACCTGTTCTAGGCGACATACCAGCTCTTAGTCTCCAAAGATTGAAATCACGACATCCACCTCTTTGTGATGCAGCTCTGAAGACATCCACCAACTTCGATGCTTTGGAGGAATGGAAAGGCCGCTGGAATAAACTCCACTGACTTGCCCCTACATAACATCTTCAGAGGTGAAAAAATTGCTAACGGATTCCAACTACCGCGTGCAACTTGGTCCAGACTGAACAGGATCAGGACAGGTCATGGAAGGTGCAGGGATTCCCTCTATAAGTGGAACTTTGTACCTTCTCCAGAATGTGATAGTGGAGCCCCTCGCCAGACCATTCCCCACATTTTAAGCGAGTGTCAACTACGGGCTTATCCAGGTAGATTGGAAGACTTTGTATCACCAACAGTGGAGGCACTGCAGTGGGTTCAAAAGTTGGACATTCAGCTTTAATGGATAACTCTAATGCCTGACGTGAATCAATGTTTTTTTTGTTATTGTGTATATATTGTATATATTATGTATATAATTTCCTTGCCATACGCTAATAATAATAATAATACTGGTAATTATAACTTGTTTTACTACTCATTGGCTCTCTTATGTGTAAATTTGAAGCGCGTGCGAAATTTCTAAATAGTGAAATCAACAGTTTTTTTTTTGAACCGGCACCTGCTGGGGTAACTTTATGACACACCGGAAAAATGTTTCAAAGTGATCCCAATGAGTTCATAGCACAAAATAAAATGTCACAAAGTTACCCCATGGGTCAGGGTAACTTTGTGACACTTCAATTTTTCAAGGAAAACAATGAGATACAGCCTCAATGTCATAAAGTAAGATCTTAGTGGACGAATAGATATTGCAGGTACAGTAGAACGTCATTTATCCGGACTAATTGGGACCGAAAGTGCTCCGGATAACGATTTTTCCGGATAATCAAACATGAGTTTATTTCATAGGAAAAAAACATGCACAGTACATTGTGGTGATAACCACCAAGCTCCTCATTTAGCTGCAGCGTTTTCTCACATAACAAAGGTCCAGAGATGGGATCTCCCTTACTTCTAGTCTGAATAAACCATAAGTACACTGCTTCTTCCAATTTTATCCCCAGCTCATCTCATGGTTCTACTCTTTTAGACCCTTCTTCCCTATCCAACTTCGATGCATAATTCAGAATTTCAACTTTCCTTTCTTCAAATCATAAATTGTGGATTTTCTAACACTAAGTTTTCATTACACACTGCACACTCTCACCTTTATTCAGTTTATTAATGATCTCCACCTTCTTCTCAATGCATAAAACATTGTGATTTCGTTTTTCATTTTTGTCACTCGTAGAAGCCATTTTCACAACGTAATACAGTACAGTACGCACACGTTGAGAGTAAAGAAACGGAAGGAGACAACAGAGACAACAATTGAAAACGAGAACCGACTCACTACCGTACGCAGCACGCGCTGCTCCGTCTTTTTGCTCGTCCGGATAAACGACCTACTACTGTACTGAGATAATGTTTAAAAAAAGTTATGATAAGATTATTATTATTATTACCGAATTATATCAAAGATTTTATCCAGTCCGGACCAGGCAAATTATTCTTAAAACAATCGATCCTTTGTCCTCTGCGGTCTAAATATGATTTCACCACACATTGCAAGTTTTTTTTTTTTTTTGTCGTGTGGCCTCCTCAGAGGCCGAGTGCAGGTCTTTCTATTCGACGCCCGTGGGCGACCTGCGCGTCGGGATGAGAGATGGAATGGAATTCAAAGAGTATTATACATAAAACAAAGCAGTAAATATGCATAGTGTCGAATCCAAAGATATTTCACAGATAACTTTGTAATATCAATGGTAAATGATGATGATGATGATAATTGTTGTTTTAAGGGGCCTAACATCTAGGCTATCGGCCCCTGGTAAATGATTCACCTTCAGGGCTGAAGATGCCGCGGAAGTAAGACCGCCGAGTATGTGCCCGCAATTATAGGAACTACACTGATGAAGCATTGGAGGAAGTTTTAGATCAGATAAGGGAAAATAATATTTGACTGCGTAGTGCTGCAGAAAAATACCAATATTCACAGGAACTCTCTGTGGATGAAATTAAGAGAAAAACATCCAATGTCGCACGGGGGGACCAAAAATCTTTAGTGATGATTTAAAATAATGCATTTGCACTCGCTATGGCCACATTGGTATTCCCAGTCATAACATATGACTTGCAATGTTTTTTTTTTTGTCGTGTGGCCTCCTCAGAGGCCGAGTGCAGGTCTTTCTATTCGACGCCCGTGGGCGACCTGCGCGTCGGGATGAGAGATGGAATGGATGAAGATGAATGAAACTGGGCAAGGATGTGGAAGGAATGGATGAAGATGGGGCTCGAACCCACGCGTCTACCGAGTCAACAGAGAGCTTGGTCCCATGACCTAACGCTGCGCTTTAACCAGCTGAGCCACTGCTGTCGGTAAGGAATAATACAAGGATATGGGATGAAATTTAGCATAAATAACAGTGAGATGGTGATAACAACAAGGAAGAAGGAAAGAACCATAACGGGAATAACAATTGGTGGGGAACAGCTGAAGAAAGTGGAGAGTTTCAAGTATCTGGGAAGCCTGATACAAGATAATGGAAGAAACGATAGTGAAATAAATGAGCGGGGTAGGCAGGCTACGCTGGCTAAAGCGCAGTATTAGGTCATGGGGCCAAGCTCTCTGCTGACTCGGTAGACGCGTGGGTTCGAGCCCCACCGTCGGCCGTCCTTGAAATGGTTTTCCGTGGTTTCCCATTTTCAACACCAGGCAAATGCTGGGACGGTACCTTCTGATAGGCCACGGCCGATTTGTTCACTGCAAGAGCGAAAACACACGGACTTGTCTACTTTTCGTTACCAGTAGACACCCTGGGTGGATCTCCCTGGTAGGTGTGGCCAAAGAGAGGATCTGATGCCCAAGGGGCTACAGGAAGAGGATATTCAGGGTAGAGCTGTTAAGTCAAAGAAGATAAGGTTTCTGTTATTATAACAAGGATTTAAGAAACTGTTGGTGATAGAAATAAAACTTTCGCAATTCATAATATACGACCAAGAACTTAGATAATTGGAATTGACCAATGTGATGCTATACTCAAACTACAAAACAGTCGTATAGCCTCGTTTCCCTTCTTGCCAAGATAGAAGAAAACGGCTTTTAGATAAGGCATGTTAGGCGTATTATCTTGGTTTATGTCACAAGGGTTAATGGCTGGGAGGCTGTGGCTCAACAGATGAGATCACCAACCGGCATGGATGGGTTCATGTTGATTCAATGAACAGTCTTTTAATCTTTACGTAACAAAGTACCCAGAGAGACTCTTTCAGGAATGGTTTAGATGGCTTATGGATAATCCTGCTTACCACTCACATAGTGGTGAAAATTTCAGTGCATTGTTCATGTGCTGAAGTAAACACGTAATTAGCATTCATGGGTATCATTGTGTGTAATGAGTTTGGGTAATGTATTAGCAGAACTGTCATGCACACGCCGGTGATAGAAGCAAGAACGCCAAGTGCTGTGAATATAACACATGTTCCACCGTACCGTGCGGTTGTCTGTCGAGTTGGACTGGTGGTATGTAGTGAATGCGGGTACAGGATACACCTGGAAATATATACAACCTATACGCAGTCATGATTATAACAAGATTGAATGCACAAGTAGTCACTTTCTAAGTCAGTCCTGTGACCAATCATATCACTTCTATTCACAAATTTGTCAATATCCACGAAATTTGTTGTTCAATGGAGGACATCCAAGAATTTCAGGACAATGCACAAATTGGGATACACTGCATATATACAATTTCTCTCCTTTCCATGCTCTAATTACATTCGAGAATTGAACTCCAAGAGTTGTTTGGATGCCAATACCCAGGTCTTCACTCTCTTCAAACAGTTGATTTGAAAGAAAACTAAAAGAAGCATAAGCCTATTGGTCACCAATCTAAACTTTTGTAGACTGCAAACATGGGGGGGGAACAGATAGAAAGCAGCCACTTATCAGGCAAAACACCATAGAAACACAAAAAAAGCCATCACAAGTTGTCCAATGGTTTTAGAAATCTTTCGGGGATGGAGTGGAGTACAACTCGTACTGCTTTCCAGCTGTTTTCTACCATGCCTGCATTACACTGCGCCTTGTTAGCTCTCCTATGAAATGCTTAAACTCAATGCTAAGTAAGACTGACTTCAGTACACAGAATGGGGACAGTTTATTTGTTAGGTCCAATTGTTGATTGATTATTGACGAAGTGCTGAACATGGTCTTTTAAGTTGTGTTTATGGACAATATAACAAAACCTATCTATTGTTCCCCAAGTATCACTTCAACGGAGTAATTGTAAACATTTTATAGTCTTGAGAATTTTTCTATTTAACCTGGGTTAATTCAACCTGCTTGTATCGTTCCTCAAAATATTGCTTATTTCTTTTTAATGTCACCTATAAATCTTGGTCTGTAATGGTTCCTCCTTCATTAATTCTCTGGTCCTCTCATTTTTTATTCTGTCCATCTTTGTAGCTCCAATACTGCTTCTCAAGAACTCACTGGCCTGTATTTTGCTCTTCTCCCTTCCTTTCATAACCCAGGTCTACGAGGTATACGTCAGGATAGGGACATAGTACGTCCAGTATATGATCTTTTTGCTGTCAAGTGTAATTAATAAACATTGTAATTAATTAAGCCTAAGTGAGCATGATCTGAGGATGAACGCTTGACGTTCGAAACATGCCATCCATTTTAAGTACCCCCATTTTTGTACATAAAAGCGTGTTAATTTGTGATAAATTCCCCCCCCCCCCAATGTAATTGGTCACAAAATTTGTGTTGACCAACTGAAAACTTTACAATATTGTAACGGAATTTATTCAGTTACAGTAGCTCACCCTCAGGTTTTTTGCTTCGTGCAGTTAGTTTGGGGTATTTCATTCGTATCATATTATATTGGGTTAACGTGGGGTTGCAGAGGTGATTTTTATTGTGCCTGTGTGTGTTTTTGTGGACGGATTCACCTTTGGATGGTCCGGACCAACTAGGATCACTGTTTATTAATTATCGGTTTTTGGATATTTGATATTATAAAATACGGGGTTTTGCGATTTATTACGTTTTGGGAATAAGGATATATAAGACTGTATTAAGTAGAAGCATTATTTCATTTTGGTTTGGGGTTAATGGCGTTATTTTGACCTAGTAATGTTAAATGTTAGATTCGTGGCTGTACTATAAAGGTACAATGAATTGGTATTTTCGAGTGCTGGATGTGTTACATACCCGGAAAAGACAGGCAGTAATTCGGCTTGTGTGGGAATACCTAGGCTATTTATAGCATGAACTCCCATGAACTTCGCGTGGAAAACTACTGTGTGACGTCAGTGTGGATTTCGACTGTCTGATGTTCATGTGTTGACACGGATGTTCCGCTAGGAGCAGGCCACGCACGACTTAGTTCCAGCAGAAACATTGGGGTTATGTATACCTACGCCAGTGCATATAATGGCATGTCTGGCGTTCAGAAAATCGTCTTCTTGCTTTTACAGCAAAAGTCCATTGTCTACTTGCAAATTAGTGTCGTTATTACTTCATCATGGTATCGTAATACGAACGAGCAGTGACTAATTTTTAGCTATCCACTGAGCTCTTATGGGCTATTGGAGGCTACGTGCATTTCATGGGTCCATCCATACCATGGGCTGTCGGTAATAACTTACCACGCCTAAAAGGATAATCAGTCGTAAACATTTCATCGAAAAGTCATGCGAAAATGGAGACGTGAACGAGCAGTTCGAGAAGAAAGAAAGTGGAGTGAACCAGTCTAACGTGTGTAGATATTTTGTGTACGGACGGTACAGTGTGTATATACGTAGGTGGCTGTTATGCCTGGGTCTGATATGGCCGTAAGTGTTTTCCTGCTCTCAGAGCCTAAATTCAGTGGCAAGGTACTGTATAAATCACGAGTGAATGAAGGGTATTTTGTGTTGTATATTATGTATATATGTGTATAGTACAGCCAATAGATTATCTCTTTAAAATTCATGTGTGTTTATATTCCTGGCTTGCATGAACCTGGAAGCATCAGCGAACGCATGCCAAATGCCCTACGCCTGGGATAAGGTGTTTCATAGTCGGGGGAACAGTTATGTATTTTATTCTATTTTATTCAGGAAGACCCATATGGTCAACCTTGGCGCCCATTCAAAGTCGGGAAAACTTTAAAATCACTTGTGGCCTGTATTTAAAGGCAGTAAATTCTGTAGGTTTGTGTTAATGAGGGTAGTTAAAGTTAAATCAACTCCAGCGAGGGGGTGAGAGTGTTTCAATATCAATTGTCCATTGAATGAGTTAGTGACATATTTTATGTGGCTGCCTTAATATATCACACATACTTCTGGGTAAATATTTTAATACAGTATACTGAAAATAATATTTATTAAAGTTTCCTTTGTCAAGTTACTACCTCCCCCACCCACCCATAGATGCCAACATAACAGTACGAGAAAGCCAAAACTGATATCTGTTTAACCACCTCCATGTACTAATGTTAACAATAATGTTGTGGTTTTAGCAGAGCAGAGCAGAGCTTGTGTCTACCTGTTTCTGCTGCAGTAGAAGACACAATGGAAGAAGGTGGAGATGGTGAAGAGCAGGATCAGGGCTGCTCCGTAGACGACAGCTGACCAATACTGGGGCCAGCTATGAGCTCGCTCGATCAGCATCACTCCCGCCATGATGCTGGGTACCACCCACACCTGACGAGAAATCATCATCAGACAGGGAAAGGAGAAGAACGGTTTCTAACATGAATCATATAAATGTTGGCAACGGGAGCGTGGGCTTGCAAAGCAGATACAAGGTCCATACAGCGGGTTGCTTCCCTCGCTATCTGTGTTGGTACACTGAGATAAGTAATTGAATCGGACAGACCTGAAAAGCATCAAGTCAAAAATGGTCATTTTTTAAACAGTTAGTATTCTGAAGTATTGACACAAGGGCCTTGGAACGGCATAGGAAAGAATTAAGTCAGCCTTCTGTTTAAGCCAGAAACCACTGCTACATGTAGTGAGATCAGAGGAGGAAAGCATTAAATCAATGACTTGCTGCCTTTCAGCGCTGTATTCCGTAGACTACTTAATGTTGGCCGCACGGCAAGATTCCCACGAGTTGTAAATTACATTTGTACAACAGTTTGTGGTTTTTATGTTACAAATCTATTTTAAAATAAAATTTCATGTGTAATATTCATTCTGGATGGCTTTATGCCACACTTAACTGATCACGGAGCTGAAGGGCATTAAGTCACATTTCCAAAATTGATTTGAAATATACGGTATGTTTAATAAATTAAAATTGATATTCCGCTAACTGTTAATGAAGTTTTATCTGTCTCCTGAAAAGGAGTGAAAACTGACTTAAGACTTTTCAGCTCCGGCCGATTCAATTACTTCTACTTTTCTCATCTATGGCGCTATCCTCTTTAATGAGTAGCGGGACTCACCCCATGTGTAACCACATTAGCAATGTGCTCGATGGAGGTGGGGATGTAAGCACAGTTGGGGCTGGCCGCCTCGTTCATCCACCGTATCCTGCAACATGACAGTCTGGTAACACAACCACCATGTGACACTTACTGTACTTGAGGAACTGTTGTTAGCCCAGCACTTACTTGTGGAACCATTGCAGGTGGAAGCCCATCCACACATGCTGGAGCTTCGAGTTGGACATGCCTTTAGCCCGAGCGACCACCACGAGCACAACTAAGCGAGCCCATGCCCCCAACATGGCAGCACATCGTGTCTTGAATCTACACACAACATGTACAGTACAACGTCAACGTGTTATTTCACAGAAATTGAACATTAATTTGCAGTCTACATACATAAAAACAATTTTGCCTGAATATTTTTAACAAGAAATTATATTTGGTTATGCATTTAATGGCAAAAGAATGTCAAGGATTGTGTTCATTTAACCGTTTCCTTCTCAAAGCGCCCGAATATGAAAGTCACGGCTCCCTGCTTAAGAGCCTGAAAGTGTCTGTGTACGTTCTGGCAATGGGAGTAGACATTGGGAACCAAGGACTCTATGGAGCAGGCTACCGAGATGTATATACAGTATTAGCATACTAGCTGTTACACGCGGCTTCGCCTGCAATAACATTTGGAATCCCGTTATAACATTAGTTATATAGATAGTAGATAAGCATGGGTCCTAGCGGAAAATAATTCTATCACCTGAAACCAAAAATGCATGGGACGAAAAAAAACCAACATCAAAATATAATAAAAGTATTAAATTTTTTTTTTTTTAAATTTCATTCGAATCAATTTTTATGTCATTCCTGGGACTTAGAAAATTCCAGCCAAAAAGTACAAAATCATTAATAACTCCCTAAGTATTCATCGTATGATGAAATAGCAAAAGACAAAAAAGATGTAATGTGTTATTGTCTACAACATAGGCCAAGTAAAATTTTCCACTCAGAAATATTACCTGTTCCCCCCCCCCCCAGAATTTCACCCCTCCCCATGGGCCCCTTAAATTGGATTTATGAAAAGAAAAAAAAAAGGTCAAACACCTATTTACTTATTTTTTTCCCCGCTGAGTTTCAAACTCCTCGCCTATGTTGTTTAAGAGATACACGCTCCGTTAGGAATCCTTCAACCCCCACTTTTCACCCCTTTCACCTCATAATATACACCACATCGAAAAACCCTCAGACACGTGTCTTCTTATTCTTAATGATGAGTTTATATGCCGAGTATCACATCCCCCAATGAAACCAATCGGGAAATGCAGGTCTACCCCCTTAACACCCCTTTAGAACCTGAATATCCAAAAATCCTTCCTTAGTGGGCTTTTGCGGCCCTTGAGGAAGCTGCATACCAAATTTCATTCCAATCCGTTCAGTGGTTTCTGAGATTTCGTGATTAATGAATGGGTGGTATTTTAGCTTTATATAATAGATTTAAATTAGGATTAGGCAATTTCTGTAGTATGGGCCAATGTGACTAATGTGCTCAAGTGGTTCTGACCAGGGACCTCAGGAAATAAAACAACGGCAAATATGTGTATAGTTTGAAAAAACTGTACAAATTCTATTACTGAAATATTTTTTAAACATATATTATAATATATAATATAATAACCCCTGGCACTACAGCCCATCAAGGGCCTAGGCCTACCAAGCGACCGCTCCTCAGCCATTTGGCCTGCAGATATTGGGGTGACGCGTGGTCAGCGCGTCGGATCCCCTCAGCCGTTAATCTTTTTTTTTAGGGGCAGATGACCTCGTAGTTCTGCCCCTTAAAACAACAATAACTAATCTTGGTTTTCGTGACCGGGGCGCTGCCTCACCACCAGACAGCTACTCATTTTTCCTCACGAGGCTGAGTGCACCCCGTTCCAGTCCACATGTCAGTTTCTAAAATCCCTAAAGGTATTGATTGGGCGGAGAACAAACAAACTCCATTTGATAGTTTTCAAGTCAATACGGAACTCAAAATGGAAAATTCTCCAAATAATTCTAAAATCCCTGACGGAGCCAAGAATCAAACCCAGGGCCTCCGGGTGACAGGCAAGCGCTACTCCAACACCAAGGGGCCAGCTTCTTTTAAAACAAAGTTTCATAATTGTTTATGTGGCCAGATTATATGAGGGCAGACTTCAAACCAAGGACCCCAGGTGAGTGAGATTTACTGTCGATGATTGGAAGACAATTGGTAAGTCACGTGTAACATTTTATTTTATTTAAATGAACCGTAGTATATAGTTCCCATATTATGTGCAGCAGTTAACACCCATATTCTAAAATAATAGGGTGATTTCTGGGGATAAGATGCCTGGAAATGCAACAAGGAAAGGGAAGATTAGTATTAACGCCACAAGGGCAGCAACCTACCATAGAAATCAAAGGTGAGGGAAGTTAATTAATATTGGTTTTTCGACTACTATATCTTTGTAACAATTGTTTCTTTGAAGAAATTACATATGACAAATAAAAATGGTTAGAAATAAAATTGAGCAATATTTGCTCTATTTGTTTTTATAACAGAGCAATCCGTTTAAGAGTTAAGATGTTGAAGGTTGGGAAGATGGTGATGCCCCAGGAAATTGGCTTTGTACAAACTCATTTCTGTAGTCTCCTAGTTTCCCAATTAACAATAAGCAGTGGAGGGATACACTAGCTAGCTCGGGTATTGGTGGAGTACAAGTATTAAGGCTATAAATAGAACTTTAAAGGGTCATCAGGTAAAACACTCCGACAATGGGAGAATTGACAGTTGGAAGGAAGGGGCAGATGACCTCGTAGTTCCGTCCCTTAAAACGAAAATAACTACCTAACAGTTTGAAGGACGTGTTCACTTTGTCTGGCCTGGTGCCACCAGCCGTCAAAGGTAGAGTTGCCTCAAATCTTTTGAACAGAAGCCACAAATACCTCCGAGATCGATACAAAATATAAGAAGACATTGCTACTGTCCGTCCACCAGCTTAAGGTCCGTGGCAGGAATCCAACGAGTCAGCTGGCCTCTGAGCGAACGACAATAGTGCCAACCTACTACTGACCCGTACGATTTCACAATTGAAACTAAACGAATAACCATAGCGTGAATAACATCGGTGCTGAGTTGGCAATACCTGCAGCTGGAATGTCTCTCCTCTCCCCTTCAGCCCCCTAAGACCATGAGCTGGTGGACAGACAGTACTTCCTTGGTTGTGCAATAATAGACAGCAAAGCCCTTGTCTTCTAATTGCCATATGTGGAGATTGCCTCCACTCAGCTAGTGAGATGCAAGTTTACATGGTATAGTGTAGGGTGAGACCATCTACCATTCTAGGCCGCCTTGTTAAAACTGATTCTCCTCATTGAATATCTTTTATTAATGATATTGTTAAAAATTCTCATGGTTACTTGTATCTCGAGAGTAATTTGGCTCCTGGTTGGCAACCTTTGCTCATATGCCCTTACATAACAATGTTTTTGTATACCGGTACAGAGTTGTACGATTCATATCCACCATGCATGTATCTTAGGTTTTTCTGAATTGAAGTGGCTGTATTGGGTTTGTTGGGATGACCGTATTGTTCCAGCCCTCAAAACAACGATAACAAAATACATGTCCTCTGTACGATTGTACAACTTGGGAAGCCAAATCTCGCAAGCACCGCCCAGGGACCGTTACATTGTTCACTGACAGTCCCCTTGAGGTTTTTGCACTGTGTTAAGTGCTATGTGTTGACATAATCCCCGTTTACTGCAAATGCTCAAGGTAGGGTTTAACGTATTCTAGCAATACATAAGACAACTGCTGTTGTGTTTCTGACCATAGTTTCTGAGTAACAAATAATTTGAGGTGTTATAAAATAATTGTTTTTTCAGACTGACACTCTTCTTTAATAACTTTTAATTGAGGTCACGTTGACGTTATTCTTTTCCCTTAATTTTGATATTACTGATGTTATTTAATATAAATTAATTTTCAATTTCCCCACCCCAAGATTTAAAATGGCTTCTCAGTCTTCTACTGTTGTAGGGATTATTAGTTTGTTTGGCAGCTGAGTGTTATGTTGGTCATGATATGAAATGTTAATTGATTTGGTTTGAATTTTGTTTCATAGTGTAATGAATTATGAGTAGGGACCCTGATTTATGGTAATATAGGCTTCTTAGCGGTGAAATAAAAATAAGTGAGGGGGAGTGTGCTTAATATCTATGTATACAGTACTCGGATTTGGTTAAATAATGAACAATATACACACATTTTCTGTGTTTAATACCTAATCTAACATTCACTTCAACAAATACTCATTATGACTACCATAGTCTTTTTCTCACTAACTCTTAAAACTTATGTTGTCCCCAAAGTATAAGCAAGAGCATCGTTTCCACCAGGATGGAGATTTGTGTGCCTACCTGAGTAGGTAGAAAGCAGCCAGCCTCTTTCGCTGTCTTATCTTATAAAACATTGATACTTAAGATTTATTCTTTTCTATCAAACGACGGATAGTGGAACTATTTAAATTAATTTTAAAGCAAATATTTAAACCAAAAACATTACATTACCAGCATTTCATTGATATTTCTCACGTAACTGTGAAAGTAAAACATGATGATGATGATTGTTGTTTTAAGGGGCCTAACATCTAGGTTATCGGCCCCTAATGGGTTGAGTGATCTTGAAGATGATAATCAAATGTAAACTATAACTAAAACTAACTACTAACTTATATACTACAAGAAGAAATGGAAAACAAAAGGAGAATAAGGCAAATAAAGGATAGGAGGAAAAGAAATGCCCTCAACCCTAGAAGAATGCAGATAGAGGGACTTGGAAGGAAGGAGAGCCATAAAAGGCAGACAGGAAAGTGAAAGAGGAGAGGGTCTGCCCCACAGGTAAGGGATACAAGGGGAAAAACTGGACCCAGCTCAGGAATCCCTCGGGATCGCCAACTCCCGAACTCACCAGCCGTGAGCCCCTGAGGGTGTAGCAATATCTAGGGTACACCAGAAGTGGTGGGGCTACATACACCCTGCCTCCTTGAGGGCCTTGAGCAGAAGGCAGGAGATAACAGGAAAAGAAGGCTGACCCCTCGCAGAAGGAGGGTATCAGAAAAGATGACACAAGGGACAATTAAGGCGGGAAAGGAAGAGACTCCCTAGGCCTCGGATACCCTAATACCGTCGGGGTCAGAAGAGAACAAGAGTTGACCAAGTAAGGTCGACAGGAAAGAAGACGGAGAGGAGCCCGGCACAAGTAAGTGGAAGCAATGCCGGACTCAGCTGGGACCCCGTGGTCGCCAACCCACGTCCCACTAGATATGTGAGCCCCTGGGGGAGAAAGTAAGACATTTTGCACAATAATTTTCTTTCACAATATTTCGAGACTTCAATATCGAAGAAAAAAAAAGCATGATTGGAGGGGGGGGGTAGGGTAAATATATCGTTGTGATAAAATATAGATGTTTGCTGAAAATTTGCTGATATCGTTGAAACAAAAGTCCTGAACTCTAATTATGAGCCTATGTTAAGTGGAAAGGTTGAATTCAGTTCCCAGGATTTGGCAGAGTCTGTCCCTTGCCGAATCATTACGTAAACGTATCCTTTCCTCGCCTCGCCCTCCCTCATTTTGTTCAATACATATTATGTTTTCTTTTTCTACCCTAGAAAAAAATATTGTTAATTCTCTTCCTGTTACTTTGCCTCCTCATACATACTATCCCATGCAATATGTATCACAAATGAATGTGCTAATCTTTGCCTTGTAAGAGTAATTTATTTACATGCTTTTAGTGAGATTATTATGGGCTTTTAGGGAATTTGTTGTGCGATGCTTTTTGTGCTATAGTTTAACAATTTTGATATTTTTAAAGACATGTTTATGTTGATATTTACTGTAAAATAATTGAGCAATTTTACTTTCATTAATTTGTTCAATTTTAGCCTATTTTCATCATATGAAATATAGGCATATGAGATCACCTTTTGTCCTTGTGTGTGTGTCACATCATCATCATTTCCCCTTACCCAGCTCCTGCCGGGTCGGGGTATTTATGGCACTTCTCCACTTTCCTTCCATGATCTTGTCCCAGCCCAGATTTCTTTTTCTCACGCTGTTCTTCACTGAATCGATCCACCTTGTTCTAGGTCTTCCCCTTGCTCTCTTACCCTTGCACTTGTCTTCAAGCATCTTTCTTGGAATTCTATTTTCCTCCATCCTCTTTACATGTCCAAACCACCTTAGTTTATTCTTCTCAATTCTCTCATTTAGTTTTCCCATCCCAACTTCCTTCCTAACATCTTCATTCCTCACTCTGTCTTTCCTTGTCTTTACTATCATACTTCTTAGGAATTTCATTTCACTGGCTTGGATTCTACTCTCTTGCCTGCTTGTCAGGGTCCAAGTCTCAGCTGCATAAGTTAATATGGGAACATAGTACACTTTATACATTACCTCCTTCCTTTTCCTTGGTACTTCCTTATCCCAAACAAGTTTTCTTACACTTTGATAGAATGCATTGCTCTGCTGTACCCTCCTGCCAATCTCCATGTCCAACCTACCAGTTTGCATCAATTCACTTCTTAGGTATTTGAACGTGTCCACAATTTCCAAACTCTGACTTCCAATTTTCACAGTGCCCTTTCCTTGTCTTTCCCCTCTTGTCATCACCATGGTCTTGCTTTTCTCTATACTGATTTTCAGGCCGTACTTCTGAATATTTTCGTTCAATGCATTTAGTTGTTTTTGCACTTCTTCGGTGTTCCTTCCCCAGACCACAATATCGTCTGCAAATAATAGTAACTTCATTTCTTTATGTCCATATGCTTCCTTTGTTTCCTTTACAATTTCATCCATTACCATTATGAACAAAAGAGGTGACAGCACACTACCCTGTCTTAGTCCAGTCTTGTTCCTAAACCAATCTGTCTTTCTAACTGGGGTCAGTACCCTGCTAACACAGTTGTTGTACATTGCTTGCACCATTTCCAACATTTCTCTTCCCAGTCTCTTCTTAACCATGGTTTCCCATACCTTCTCTCTGGGGACACTATCATATGCCTTTTCTAGATCTATGAAAGTCATGACCAAATCCTCTCCATATTCCCAGTTCTTTTCCATCACTTGCCTCAAGCTAAAGATTGGGTCCACTGTGGATCTTCCACTCCTGAAGCCATACTGTTCCTCTTGCAACTCTCCTTCCACCTTTCTTCTCATTCGTCTTTCTAATATCCTTTCCAGTATTTTTACTATCTGTGATATGAGGGTGACCCCTCTATAGTTATCACACTTTCTTGTCCCCTTTCTTAAACACTGGTATTTTTAGCCCTTTCTCCCAGTCTTCTGGTACACATTTCCGTTTCCACACACACTTTAGCAGTCGATACAGCCATTGCATACCAACAGGTCCAGCAGCCTTTATCATTTCTACACTGATTTCATCTACCCCTGTTGCTTTTCCCATCTTCATTTTCTGTACTGCTAATTCCACCTCCAGCATTGTTATATCATCTTCTGTTATAGAGTCATCAGGCTGTGTCACTTCCATCTCACCAGTACAATTGCTCACATTCAATAGCTTATCGAAATACTCCTTCCATCGTCCCTTGATCTCTTCTGGGTGTGTTAACTACTCTCCATTTTCCTTTTTCACCAGCTTTGTAGTAACTCTTTCTTTCCTCTTACTTCTTAGAAGCCCATACAGCATCCTTTTACTGCCACTTACATCTGTTTCCATTCTTCGTGTAAATTCTTCCCAACTTTTCTTCTTTTCTTCTCCTATCACTATCTTACACCTCCGTTTGCTGTTGTGATACTTCCTTTTGCTTTCTTCTGTTTGATCTCGGTTCCATTCTTTCCATGCAGACTTCTTTTCTTTCACTGCTTTCCTCACTTCCTCATTCCACCACGGAGTCTCCTTCTCTTTCACTCTTGTTGATGTCCTACCTCAAGCCTCTCTGCTGCACCTAATAAAATCAAAATGGCTCGAGCAATTTCAATGAAACTCAATAAGGACTTACTACTAATTCGTCTAACCTCAACAGTACCTTTGAAATTTTAATAAGTTCCACCAATCCAACGTGGTGGCTGCATGAAATATTTCACTGGCATACTGAAATTTTGAATGGTGATAGAGGATACTATAGCAAGTTCACCTATGTCACTTCAAAAACTTGGTAAGCACAGAACCATCATGGTGGCCAAGCAAAGTTCAAATATTTAGATTGACTTTTCTCTTGATTTATTCATTGTAGCACAGTGATACTTGGCATGGCAATCTTCATCTAATTTAATGAAATTGTTTTGACAAACTCAAGATGGCTCCCTTACAAAATTTGAAATTATGTTTTTATTCTTGTTTGCTAATGAAGCGATCGAAATGAAAGTTGGGTATAAAGAAAATAACATACATTTAAAATGATCCTACAATGCAATGTACTTCACCAGTTCTCAATATCTACAAACCTATTACATCAACCAAACTGTATGTTGTATGTTCATAGAAGCCATTAAAATATGTTTACCTACAGTATGTGACATTCAATAACCTGATAAGCACAGAACCAACTTGGTGGAATGCAAACTTTAAACAAGATTTCTCCAGTGAAACTCGGCATGGTAAATCATTATACTATAGTTGTTTTTTTTATTTTTATGAAATATTCAAAATGGTGAGTGTGCAAAATTTTAAAATCATGTTATTATTTCTTGTGTCCAAATCAGACTATCAAAATGTGGTCTCCTGCAATTGCGGTCAGACATCTGTTTGTGAGAAATGCTGCTTCGGTGGCATAGTTGGTAGCATGCTGAATTGCTGTGCCCAAGATAGCGGGTTCAAACCCGGCCAAAGTTGTCAGATTTTTTAAGAGCGTTAAAATCCTTCAGTATGCCTTCCTTTGGAGGGGAAGTAAAGCCGGGGGTCCCATGTTATAGATTTATGGCATGTAAATGATCCTTCCACAGACTAAACTTGTGTGTAGCTAATTTGTTAGGTTGGATTTCGTCGGAACGCTCTATCAAAGTTCCAACGATCACCACTAGGTATCATTGATATCTGGTAGCGAAAGTCGGAACTACTTGAAATTGAACGGAACTTGTAGCTCACCCTAAGGGTGTCCGCTGGAAGCAGCTACAGACTCAGGCGAGCCGAACATGTCCTCGGACACTCCCGGCACTAAAAGCCATACGATAAATAAATAATGTGAGAAATATATGGTTAGAAGTTACTGCCTTCTTCTAACTGCAAGTTACGTATTGCAGAACACAGCATGTTAAGTTCATACTAATCCCTGTTTGGGGTTTCCTTAGATAAAGCTAAATATGATGGGCATGGCAACATATTTCCATGGGGGTAAAGCCGGGTACCTCTGCTAATAATAATATATAATAACCCCTGGCACTACAGCCCTTGAAGGGTCCAGGCCTACCAAGCGACCGCTGCCCAGCCATTTGGCCTGCAAATATTGGGGTGGCGTGGTCAGCGCATCGGGTCCCCTCGGCCGTTAATCTTGGCTTTCGCTGCCTCACTGTCAGACAGCTACTCAATTGTCCCCACGAGGCTACCCCAGCGGGTACCTCTGCTAGTAATACATACAATGCACTTACTCCATAACTGCAATAATTCCTTCATTTTTCTTCCTTTACAAGCTCATCACAGAGCTCTGAACAACTGCTCCCCCTAAATGGAGACGACCAGACTGCATTCTACAATGGCCTCATTGTCCACTTGTATAAACAACTGCCCAGTCCATGGCACAAAGTCCATGAATAGCCTTGGCCTGAGACAGATTGCGTGTCGAGCCTCCTCGGCCATTAATCATGGTTTTCCCGATCGGGTTGCTGGCTCACTGTCAGCTACTCACTTGTCCCCTAACAAGGCTGAGTTCACCCTGTTGCAGCCCTCGTGTCAGCTTCTAAATTCCCTGACGGAGAAGGGAATTGAACCTGGGGCCTCAGGGTTTGAGGCAGGCGTGCTACCACATTTCATAACACTCCAGTTTAATCTAAATTCTAGAACTCGCCCTTAGCTTCTAAACTCCCCACCGCTAATGCTAGTTTTTCTCCGACCATCACACAATGTTCACTCTCCATCGCTACAATGACTGAAGTCAATTACAACATGTGTATCTATAGATCTTGATCTTGCTCTCTACACTTTTTGTTTTGTAGCTTGATAATGATTCTTAACCTTGAGATAATGAATTCTTGAACCCGTTATTGATGTAGAATCCAAACCATTCATTTTGGAAATCCCACATATACTGGCAAGCAATCAAACCCTAGTCATTCCGGTGAGATACAAGCAGTTAGACCACTCAGCTATAAAGTCCCATCACAAACAACAAGCAATGCAGAGAGTCAACATCTCTACACTGTAGCCATGACCAAGTTCTCTATGGAACAATCTGGTCATACTAAAGATAATACTAACCTGCAACCCAGTTCCTGTGGAGAAGCCACTATCACAAAGTTATCTCCCGAATGTTCCAGATATCACATTGTAATATGCAAAAGGCTTCCCAATTATTAAATTGAGATTGAGTTGTGCGTAGAGCACTTTTGAAAGAAAATTAAGATCTGCCCATAGTACGTTGACATTGACCATGCAAAGAAGAAATTTAGATCAATATAATCAACAGTGAACAATGAATGAATAAAAAGTTTGTTATGTGTACCAAAAGTTCATGAACATGTAAACAGTGGCCTCACACGAAACAGGTGGAATGTGTGAGGTCACGGCCTGATAGGAGTAAAGGTTGTGTTGAACTGATAAGGAGCAAGGTAGGACAGAGAATGACAATTAATACATGGTAGCAAGAGCAGACCCATCCCATTACGTTTTGGTTTGCATGGTGTCCACAGAATTTTCAATGTCAATTTTCCTGACCATTTTTCAACAAAATTCCTGACTCGCGAAGTCATCGTAACATCGGAAAAAAAGTTTATTGAGCAAAAATATATATATCTTTTTTATTTGCTGCCTCCACCATCGCCATATCTGCCCATTATTCATTTAAAATACAAAATAAATTATAATGCAATAATAGATAAATCCAAGTACTTAATAACCTAAACTATAGTGATAGGGTCGCCACATCCCTACGCCAACGCCAAAAAAGCATACAAAAATAGGTAAAAGAGGTTTTTACTATGACGTTGTGTAAAAATGGAAACTTACCATAATGTCCAGTGAGATATTGCTTTTTATCTTCAGAGATTAGTTGAACTAGTAACATCAAAATATGGCTGTAAAACACAAAATACTGTATGATTAATATAAAATTCCTGACTTTCTAATACTTTTTGACATTTTTTCCTGACTCACGCTACTTTTTCACACTTTTCCCTGACTTTTCCTGACCAAAACAAAATTCCTGACTATTCCTGCCTGTGGACACCATGGTTTGGTTCCTCAGGTTAGGGGCTGCGACAACACGGTCATGTAGCCCCGTGTACTTTGGGTGTGTGTAGAATCTGTCTGATAACCGGTGTTAATTGTGATGGCTGTATTAGTGTGTGTATCTGTTTTTAATTAAAGTAAGGACTACGGACATTGAATTTTTCAACTAGTTCCTACTTTTGCCGCCAAACGCCACCGTCAACGACCAACTAGTTCAGAACTTAGTTACCAGATGCCACCGCAGTCAGCTCTTGACGATGAATGTAGGAACCTAAGAACGTTAGTGAAATGTTTAACCTATATATAATTTAGCTTCACACAGGTGTAATTAGTGGAAGGTTCCTTAACATGCCATAAATCTATGACATGGGACCGCCGGCTTTACTTCCCCTCCGTAGGAAGGCATACTGAGGGATTCTTAACGTTCCTTAAAAGTCCGACGACTTCGGCCGGGTTTGAACCCGCGATTTTGGGCATAGAAGCTCAGCATGCTACCAACTACGCCATCTCATTAAGTCAGATTGATTCTACGGATCAATTTCTTTGAAATTTAACACAGTGCCATTAAGGTTATTCAGAGTATAAAACATCGTGGATCCTTCGGGAAACAGTTTAAATCACTATGAAGTCTCTCAGAGTACATTGCAACCTAGCATGTGATAGCCTGCGTCTTGGTGAGGTGTACCATACCAACTGATGAGCCCAATGCTTGCCAGTGTCATTCAGCTCATTAGTACAACTTCGTGAAACATTTTCAAAACAGTTTACTTTCAGGATGTGTTGTTAGTAAGCCCTTTATTCTTTACTGCACTATTAGTAACTTAGAGGCCGAGGCCACCTGTCCTACGACTTTCCTTTCTTCTCTGTGGCAACAGGGAAATGACCCAAAAGTTGCCTTCCTTTATAAACCCTCAATGATGGTTGATCAAATCTCACTTGCAACCAGAGTAGGTAGGGCTTTCTCTACACCCAATATGGAATGAACACATGAGTCTTTTGATTTTTCTAAATTTATATCAAATAACTGATAAACATAAAATATAATGCGCTCGACTGGAATAAATGTTCAGTGTTCACGCCACACTCCCTTCACTGGTCAGTATTAACGAATTATTTTAGTGAATTTGATAGCAGACCTAGCAGCATAGTTAAGTCTTCAACCTCAATTTTATGCTTGGAGGGGGGCCTATTTTTTTTTACCTAATGTGTTTTCTTTAATATAAATGTTTGTTTTCAATCTTTTTGAATTTTCTTTGTACTAAATGTACACGATGTATTGATTTGACGGGAAATTTGCCACAATTACAGTGTATTTTACTGTATATGTCATTACAGACCAGAAATGGAGCCAAGTGTTTCCAAAACATTACAATAAAAACAGACGATGAAGCAAGGCGGACATGTAAAAGGAAGAGAAAGGATCATATGAACAGATGTGAGTCAATAGGAAGCTAATGGTGTTGGCTTCTTGACGTGATAGCTTCGAAGCCATTTTCAGTGCTGACTTAAAATAGACATATTGTAATGGTTCAGTCTGTCACCAAAATGTAATTCCAATATGCAAACAGATAACCTGATAAAAGTTACATGTGGTTATGACAGGGGCGTATATAAGGGGGGTGCTGAGGGGGCTCCAGCCTTCCCCCCCCCCGAAAAATGCCAATAAAAATTAAGAAAGTGCTGCTTTTGTAAGAGCATAAAATAATTGTACATTTGGTTGTACCCTAATCTTAACTTATCGGCTAAGTTATACACAATATTAAAATTGAAATTAGACTACCTCGTGGTGTAGTGGCTAGCATTCTTCGCTGCTGCCCCGGAGATCCAAATTAGATTCCCGGCTCTGCCAAGAAATTTTAATTCTAGTCTGAGGGCTGGAATTAGGTGCACTCAGCCTTGTGAAGTAAAGCTGTGAATTCCACAGTAGCCTATGTTTTTTTGAGAAATACATGTAAAAAAATCTGTTTACCTTTCTGCTTAGTAAATTGACAAATATTTAGATATTTGCCATTCATACTCCATAGATCATAATAGAAAGTTCATTAAGTATAAAATTTTATTTGTGTGTTGTGTTGTTTTTTGTATTGCCAGTAATAATTGTAGGCTATATAAACTTTGAATCTTATCTTAAATAATTACACAAAGTTATATGCTCTAAGATATTGGTTGATATTTCTGGGTATTTTGCGGTGAGAATCCCCTGAGAATACTCACAATTTTCCAGGATAGTCAGCCCGCCCCCCCGAATTTTTTTTCTATATACGTCCCTGGGTTATGATGATGATGATGATAATTGTTGTTTTAAGGGGCCTAACATCTAGGTTATCGGCCCCTAATGGTCTGGGTGATAGCAAAAATGACAATGAAATGGAAACCAGAACAAAAATTAAGTGAGACGGAAAATACTTATAAAAAGGAACTCAGATTGAAACAACTCACAAAATGTTCTTACAAAAGGGAATCTAGAACGAAAATATTCACAAAAGGAATAGATTGAAAAATACGCACAAAAAGTAGGCTAGGTTCAAAATACGTACAAAATGCAACTGAAATTTAAAATACTTACAAAATGCAAATAAGATCAAAAATACGTACAAAATTCAATTGAGGTTCAAAATACTTACAAAATGTAATTGAAATTGAAAATACACAATGCAATTCAGATTGCAAGATCCCATTTCCAATCCAAAATATTCTCAAAGTGCAATTGAAATTCAAAATACAAATTGAAATTGAAAATACTTACAAAATGTACGGTAGATTCAACCTACTCATTTGGATTGACTAGATGTGGTTAAGATATGTGTTTGTTATGGATTATAAACAGGGAGAAAAGTAAGGAATGACATGCTTCTGTCGTCAAACAGACTTCTTAAGAACCAAATATACAAGACAAAATCGCTCCACAAAACACTACCAAACCTACAGTGCGTCTGGGAGTGTTTTCCGCAGTGCCTACAAGCTGCTGCGAGAGATTAAGTCTCCAGTTATGTTGGCAGTACGGCTGTCGCTAGTATCGTAACAAACAAACAGTACACTTTATACTCACCACAGCCATTCATAACTGATGCTAGAAGTGCTGATGACACACTTGCTGGCTTATTGCATTACACACTGACGAATTCGACATGTGGCCTTCACCCTATCAAGGACACTGTGCTGCCAACTAAACCACTCGCAGATGCACGTAGTTACTGCGGAGAACTGTGCAATGACACCCACAGACAGTCTCTGCCCTCCAAAAACAAAAATCCCGTAAGAAAAGTGTGGAAAGTGTGGCACTAAGCACTATGATACAAACAGTCTCCCTCCAGCTACTATTGCTAGAGCAATACCTGCTCAGTGGTTTTTATCAACAGGAAAGGATTTCTATGTAAATACAGTAAAATCTGTGTAAGCCGGAACACCCTGTATTTCCGGGACGTAAGATGCCACCTTTGGAAAATATAGTTTGAGTAACTTAGTAAGTTCCTATAATATGACTTATTAATAAAAATAAGTAAATTTTTGATGCAATAATTCGGGCATTCATGGGTTAAAGGGACTGTGGGAAATAGAAGGGCACCCTAGGCCTCAGATATCCTAATACCGTCGGAAGAAAACAAGTGTTGACCAAAGGAGGTCAACAAGAAAGATGACAGAGAGCAAGTGGAAGCAATGCAAGACCCAGCTGGGGTCCCATGGTCACCACTAGTTGTGAGTCCCTGGTAGGCCAACTTCCAAATCTCTTCATTTTTTTTAAGGGGTGGAACTACGAAGTTATCTGCCCCTCTTAACACAGATTAAAGTATACAAATTTACAATGAAATTAATAATTTACAAGTGGACACCTAAATTTGAAAAGATCAAAATTAATAAAACAAAAAATTAAATAAAACTAATAATTATAACACGAACAAAAATACAGAGAAACAAAAATCAGAATTTCAAAAAGAGCAAGTCTTTGAGTCAATATTTACTTGTAAATTTAGATTGCTGGCCCTAACCCACTCTCACTTATAAAGCGGATAACGCAATCAGCAGCCACTGCATCATCGGCTAATATAAGTTTGAGTGTCATCTGCAAACCAAGGTTTCTTCGTAAGTCAGCAAGATCCACACACTCGGTTAAAATGTGGGCCACGGTTATAACGGCTCCACAGGTACAAAGTGGGGGGTTTTCCCTTCTCATTAGGTACGAGTGGGTGGATCTTGTATGACCTATCCTTAGCCCACACAAAATGACGGACTCTCTCCGTGACCGAAAAGAACACTGGCACACACGAGTAGTTCCCTTGATCGCTCTCAGTTTACTGGGCATTGGGTCAGCTAGCCACTGACTCTCCCAAAATCCCAGTACTTGTCGGCATAACTGAAAGCGAATATCTCCAGAGGGTACCTCCATTGGTCAAGGTGGTAGTCATACCGCCTCTTTTGCAGCTTGATCTGCCAACTCATTTCCCGCAATTCCCATGTGGCTCGGAAGCCACAAAAAGGCAAATCTCTTCAAAGGTGTACCTTAATAGTAAGAAGAGGCTAAACGTGGACAGCAGTTCTGCCCAGTCATATTACCTTATAACTCCCGACTGATCAGAGGTCTCTGGTAATGCTCCATAATCACTCATTTCTGATCGCCACGGAGGAGAGCAGCAGCATCACTCCCTGTAATCAGGTTAAGTAGATTTAGAGCTGATCCCCTCCCCATGCCACAAGCAAACCTACACTTAACGTAGTGCACCACGCAAGGGCAAGTCAGCTTTGAATCCCAGTGCTGACAATGGCTATTCTGAGTGTGGTTTTCCATATCCTTCCAGGCAAACCTTATTTAAAGTCCTGGGGCACCTACCTCATCCCTGTTACACACTGCTATTCAACACAGAAATACAGGTTATCAGACAAGTTCACGGGGCAGATCACCAAGATGTCCCATGCCCCTAAAATTAATTAACCACAACTCTAACCCGAGTAAATACACATTGAACCACAGTGAGAAGCGGGAATATATGCTACCTGCAATGGATACAGTACCTATGTATTTCCCTGGTATATAAACTAGATAAATACCAGTATAAATATACCCTATACAGTGTTATGTATTAATTATATGTAATTCTTTTCAGGTATACCGCATGGTGTCCACAGAATTTTCAATGTCAATTTTCCTGACTTTGCCTGACCATTTTTCAACAAAATTCCTGACTCGTGAAGTCATCGTAACATCGGAAAAAAGGTTTATTGTGCAAATATGTATATATCTTTTTTCATTTGCAGAATTTGTCCAACGCTCGCCTCTTTATTCATTAAAAATAGAAAATAAAGTAAATTACAAGGCAATAATACATAAAGATTAACTGGAGGGTTATCCATTTTTAAGTCCGTATTGACGCTTACAAATCGAAATAGTGAGTAAAAAAAAAAAATTTCCGCCCAATCAATACCTTTCACACTATAAATTTAATGTTTCTTTCTCATACTAGGGACATGTTTCGAACAATATTTGTTCTTCTTCAGCCTTATACATTTATCAACATTGTAACTTATCTTAGACATTTGCATAATTAAAACACATGCACATTAGACAATTCATTAAGAGCATACAACTAAAAACGTAATGTTAAAAAACTTGGATAACACATTAAAACATTTGGAACTTCTTATTCCCATTTGTACTATATTCAGTTCTGAATGGCCTTGCTATGAAGGCTTAATTTAACGGTGATAAGCAGTAGGTCAGTAAGAAGCTCAGAGTCATCTCCCTCTGGCTTATGCTTGCAGGTGATGTATTGATGGGCTACACATGGCCTTTGGTTAAGTTGCTTTAATAGCTGCGTCATACGGATTGTTGGTGTTAGCTTGGTAAGGCGATCCTGCCGTGGGGTGTTTATTGTGGAGTAAACTGTAAAGATACGAAATTTGATTAAATTTCTAAGATAAGTTACAATGTTGATAAATGTATAAGGCTGAAGAAGAACAAATATTGCTCGAAACATGTCCTTAGTATGAGAAAGAAACATTAAATTTATAGTGTGAAAGGTATTGATTGGGCTGAATTTTTTTTTTTTACTCACTATTTCGAATAATACATAAATCAAAGTATTTAAAGACAGAAGGGCGTGAATAGGTCAAAAATTTCAACATTTTGTTTATTAGTCTTATTTTGAAGAGCGCTCCTTCCTGAACAAGAATATGTATAATTTATACGTATTTCTATTTGAATTCGCAGAGATATTACGAATAATGAATAACCTTGTTTTTGCCACACACCCTTTTTAAATGTAACTACTGTCACACATAGTCAATCAATTATAATTTATTTACTAATTGTACGAGAATTGTATGCGTTAGCGCGTTTCAAAGTTTGGTACCATGGAAACGTCTCGCCTGTCTGAACAATAGACTGCACATGAGCCTATCCATGGAAATCACGTGCGTTTGTTATGGTTTGATGTAAAATAGGCTACTTGATTTGTATTGTCTTGAAGGTGTTTCATAGATTGTGGTGTTTGGAAAGTGTAAACATGCCCAGAATTAAGGAGTTTAATAGGAAACAATATCATCGATGTAATAGATACTGAATAAAGTTGTGCATTAGGGTCCCCAGAAAAACAGGAGAGCACCAATAAGTGGACTGTAAATAAGATTAAGACATGTCTTGTACTAGAACATTTACTGCCATTACGGACTGTACACACACATACAACAACAACAACTCGGCGCCAAACACGCCAAAGTTCTCTCGTCTCCCGTCGAGCGCTGCAGAGCGAGCAATCGAAATGGCTGTCGAGTGATCGAGACGGCTGTACTCAACATACCGGCCGCCAAGAAATACTTACTTTCTTAACACTACAAATAACATAACAAACGAATTGCATCGAATCAATCACTGCACTATAGTCCAACATGTCTGTTTGAACAAGAAGTCTATATACAATACAATGTTACACTGAAACAAAAGAAACAAAACTGAAGTGCTATGGTACATTAATTACACTGCACTTGCTTCAGGCAGAGGACACAATTTCACAATAGGTCGTTTGAACAATCCCTTGGTAGTGCGTATGGTTGCCACACGAACCAGTCCGTCATCTCCAGGATGAACTTGATCGATCACTGCAATCTTCCAGTGCAGAGGAGGTAAGTTGTCTTCCTTCACAATGACAAGCGTCCCAGGCTTCACACTTGGGGAAGAACTGGACCATTTAGCCCTCTGCTGCAGGTGGTGTAGATACTCATTGGACCACCTGGACCAGAATATCTGAAGTTGTTGCTGCAGAATCTCCCATCTGGACAACAAGCTAAGCTTCACATTACTTAGATCTGGCTGAGGTAAACTTGATAAGGCAGTGCCGATAAGGAAATGGCCAGGAGTGAGAACTTCAATATCATTAGGATCGGAGGAGAGAGGAAGGAGTGGTCTGGAGTTCAGACAAGCTTCTATTTGACAGGTTAAAGTAGTTAATTCCTCAAAGGTAGGACATAACGTACCCATAACACGTCTGAGGTGATGCTTGAAAGATTTAACACCTGCTTCCCACAGGCCTCCAAAGTGAGGTGCTCTTGGAGGTATGAAGCTCCACTCGATGCCTTCTCTGCTGGTGAAATTCTGTACCTCAGTTCTCGTTTCTTCTGAGTCGAGAAGTCCTTGAAGTTCCTTCTTGGCTCCCACGAAGTTAGTGCCATGATCACTGTAGATAGTTTGGCAACGTCCACGACGTGATACAAATCTACTCAATGCTGCCATGAAAGCTCGTGTCGTAAGGCTGCTAACAACTTCGAGATGTACAGCTTTGGTAGCTAGGCATACAAATAGTGCTACGTAACATTTATCTCTTGTCTTTGACCTGAGAGAACCAGTTTTTACAAAAAATGGCCCTGCATAGTCTATCCCACAGTTTAAAAAGGGTCGAACTAATTCAACGCGAACACGTGGTAGTTGGCCCATTAATTGAGTTGAAGATTTTGCTCTTAGTCGGAAACATGTCAAGCAATTATGAATTATCCGTCTGACTGTCGTTCTACCATTCACAATCCAGTATTTCTGCCTAAGGGAGGCCAGAAGAAGTTGACAGCCAGCATGCAAGAGATGACTGTGTTCATGTTCAATTATCAATCTGGTGATGTGATGATGAGGTGGCAAGATCACAGGATGTTTTTGCTCATATGGCAGATTAGACCGTTCTAACCGTCCACCAACTCGTAGCAGCCCGTTGAGGTCTAAACCAGGATGTAGACTTCTCAAGTGACTCTTACAATGAACTTCTTGGTCTGATTCCAGCTGTTTGATTTCCATGTGGTATGCTAACTCCTGAGCCTGCCTAATGCATGTTGTCAGAGCATTCTGCAATTCCTTTAAAGAAAGAGGTCCAGTAGCTCGCTCTGTCTTCAATTTTGAACAATTATGTACAAATCTAAAGATGTATGCTACAACTCGTTGCAATCTCGATAAGCTAGAGAATCTTGTGACGAGTCCATCCTCGGGAGTAGTCATTAAGTAACATACAGGCTTAATCTTCTGCTCTGTTGGTTCCTGCTGCTCTGGGAGATTGTTTAATGTAGGCCAGTGTTTAGAATCTTCACCCAACCAAGCTGGTCCATTCCACCATAACTTATTATCCTTAAGATCCTTAGGATGTACACCTCGTGATATCAGATCAGCGGGGTTAAACTGTGAAGAAACGTGTCGCCAAGTAGCACCTTCTGTAATTTCCTGTATTTCAGCTACTCGGTTGGCTACAAAGGTCTTCCATCTTGATGATGGTGCCGAAAGCCATGCCAATACAATAGTAGAGTCTGTCCACAAGAATATGTTCGCAAATGTAAGATTCAAGGACTTGACTACCCTTTGCAATAATTGAGATAATAGCAATGCTCCACATAATTCCAGTCGTGGAAGAGATAATTTCTTCAATGGTGCTACCCTGGACTTGGAGCAAAGAAGTCTTACAGAAGTGGTTCCATCCTTGTTTGTGGAATGTACATACAAGCACCCTCCAAACGCAGCTTCCGATGAATCACAGAACCCATGAAGCTGTACAGTTACTGAGCGGTCACCTAGAATTCTGCGATCAATGTAAATTTCATCAATCCATGGGAGCTGATTATAGAGTGATGTCCAAGTTGCAGCCAATTCTTCTGATAAAGGCTGGTCCCAAGATAGCCGTTCTTGCCATAACTTCTGAAGAAATATCTTGCATAAAATTACTATAGGACTGATGAGGCAGAGAGGGTCAAAAATGCTGGAAACAATGGATAGAACTAGGCGTTTTGTGAAACCATGTGGATAGGGTTTTGGCTTGAAACTGCTAATAACTTGAAACTGGTCAGCAGCTGGGTGCCATACCAATCCTAACGTTTTAACTTCACCCTTGTCCAGCTGTAGTGGTAACTGAGCCTCCCTTAGCTCCGGTGAGACATTCTCTAGAATACCTGGGTGATTGCTGCACCACTTACGTAGTGAGAATCCACCCTTCTGTAGTATGTTTATCAACTCTTGTTGCACTTGAAGAGCCTCTTCGACGGTCGCACATCCCGAGATACAATCGTCAACATAGAAATCTTCCATCAATGATTTCTGAGCTTTCGGAAAGGCATGAGCTTCCTCACTGGCCAGTTGTTGAATGCATCTAATAGCTAAGAATGGTGCACATGACATGCCATACGTAACAGTCTTCAATTGATACTCCTTGGCAGGATCTGTCAATTTCTCTCTCCATATTATCCTTTGATATCTACAGTCTTGGGGATGTACCAGAATCTGACGGTACATTTTTGCTATGTCCGCAGTGAAAGCAATGGCATGACTCCTGAATCTTAAGATAATAGAGTAGAGATCTTGCTGGATGGTTGGGCCGACGAGTAGAAGGTCATTCAATGATACTCCGTTGCTGGATGCTGCAGAACTATCAAATACTACTCTAGTCTTAGTGGTCGAGCTGCTTGCCTTAACCACTGCATGATGTGGCATATAGTAGCAACGTGCTGTGGTATCTTCAGCAATATCCATATGACCCAAATCTTCGTACTCTTGAAGAAATCGACTATATTCTTCCTTCAGTCCTTGATGTTTGGTCAACTTCCTTTCCAACTGATGAAACCTCTTTGTTGCCATCTGCTTGGAGTCTCCTAGATTTTCTGGGGTTTCTTTGAAGGGAAGACGCACTACAAATCTGCCAGAAGAGTTGCGCGAGACGTGCCGTTTGAAGTGAGCTTCACAGTCCCTTTCTTCCTTAGTTCTTGGAGTATGGTGTAGCTCTTCGATTTCCCAGAACCTCTGTAGCTGCTGTTGGATGCAGCCTGCAGATTGTACAAAGTAAGATACTACCGGCCGCCATGGTCCATGTAGGGGCTTACTGGAATCTGTATATTTACCTGCAAGTACCCAACCTAACTCTGTTTCTTGCAGAATAGGATAATCTTTAGTCCTAGCTAGATTTCCTGCGAGCTGAATGTATGGGCATACCTCTGACCCAATTAACAAGTCTATGTGACCCGGTTCGTTGAACTTCGGATCAGCAAATGGCAGATTTTTGGGTAAGTTCCACTCCTTGCTATCAATGTATTCGCCAGGAAGATCTTCAGTAAGCTTAGGTAGAACTAAGCACTCGACTGAGGTCACGAAATCATTTATACGCGAGCCTATTTGCACCAAAACACTATGCTTGGTTTCTGACGTCGTATTCCCAATACCCTGGATCGGTTTACGATCATGAGATCTGCGCAGCCTTAATCGCTGAACACAGGATTCTGAAATAAAGCAAGATTGCGAGCCACTGTCTAAAAGGGCTCTACAAGTCTGCCAGATCCCTTGAGCATCCTTGACCTTCACCAAGGCTGTGGACAACAATATGGACTGACGTGGTTCTATCTTGAGAGTACAGTAACTACTCGCACCATGCTGCACCTGAGTCACGTTCTGATTAGGGACGTTTTCCGACTTATCTACGTTTGACAAATGCTGGGACACATCAATATGCAGTAACGTGTGATGCTTCTTCCTGCATGTTTGGCAGTTACCAGCCTTGCACTGGGCGACTCTGTGTTGAGCATGTAGACAGTTGAAACAGAGATTATTACGCTTGACAAAATCTCTACGTTCTAGAGTAGGAACTTGCTTAAAATCTCTACATCTAGCCAAAGCATGTGGAGCGTTGCAGTACACACAGTTTACAGTTGTAGTAACATACGTCTGATGAGCATGTGGTGTTGTCTTACGATTGGAGGGTTCTTTACCTTTAGTGTCTGAGCTGCTTGAAGGCTTGAGGAGGTTGCTTGAGTTCACTATGTCTAAAGCCTTACATTTACCTTCTAAGAACTTGATAAGATCTTCAAGAGTAGGAAGAATTTCAGAGTCTACAGTATCTTCAAATTCTTTCCTAATGGACACGTGAACTTTCTCCAAAATCAACTGCGAAACCAGTAGGTCTTCCAATGGCACTGCTAGATTTAGGGCCTTCGTCCACGTCGTGGGAGACGGGCAACGGCACAAAGTAGGGGATTGCCTGTAGGGGCGAAGTACAGTGGGGACTTCGTGTGCCCCGGGACCGTTACGGTAGCTGTGAAGGTCCTACAGGAACCCTGAAAAGTGACGGCTAACGGGGCTCTGGTGAAGCTACGATAGGCCCAGCAAGCCAGTAGTGGATTAAACCAAATGCTTTCAAAAATGGAACGAGCCTCGGACAGGATGGATTTAATAGACGACGACACGGCTGTACACACGGACTAAGATTTGGAACTTTAAACCTAAGAACGCTGACGGGGAAGGTGGAGGAGATAGTGGATATGATGGAAAGAAGGAAGTTGGATTTATTGGGATTGGCAGAAACAAAGTGGAAAGGGGAAGGAAGGAGAGTACTGAGAAAAGGCTATAGACTGTACTGGAGTGGGAACGAAGAGGGAAAGAGGAATGGAGTGGGAGTAGTAGTACGAGATGGTTTGAAAGAAGAAGTGAGGAGAATAAGTGATAGGATGATGAAAGTGAAAGTAGCACTGAGGGGAGAGACCATAGAAATAGTGCAAGTATATGCTCCACAAGTAGGCTGCGCTTCTGAAGAGAAGGAGGAGTTTGAAGAGGAATTGCAGAAGCAGCTGGTAGGAAGAAATATGATTGTTATGGGGGACCTCAATGCCCATGTAGGAAGAGAAAGACAAGGTTATGAGAGTGTTCTAGGACCAGAGGGTTGGGGTGGAAGAAATGAGGAAGGAAAGAGACTGTTGGACTTCTGCCAGAGGAACAGCCTGCTAGTTGGGAACTCCTGGTTTAAGAAAAGAGAGAGCCACACAATCACATGGTACAGTGATGACTTGACCAGGAAGTCGGTGGTCGACTATATACTGTATGAGAAAGAACTAAATAAGAACATCACGGACATCAAGGTTATACCATCGGAGAACCTGGATAGCGACCATCGATTACTGGTAATGAACCTGAGAGGGAGTAAGGAGAAGAAAGGGACTGAGAACCAGGAAAGACGTATAAGGATATGGAAACTGAAAGAAGGGGATAGAAGGGTCGAGTACCTCAAAATGGTAAAGGAAGGAATTCCAACAGATGAAGAAAGAGGGGTGGAAGAGGAATGGGCTAGATTTAAGAAGACACTAGTGGGTGCAGCAGAAGCAGTATGTGGGAGGACAAGTAGTAAGAAGAGGTGGAAGGAAACACCATGGTGGAATGAGAAGACAAAAGATATAGTAAGGGAAAAGAATAGAGCCTTTAGGAGGTGGTATCAAAATAGGACGGTAGAGACAAGGGAAGAGTACCAGGAAAGAAAGAAGGAGGCGAAGAGAGTGGTGGCTGAGGAGAGAAGGAAGTGGATGGAAGAGTGGACAAAGATGATGGAGGAGGATAGTGAAGGTACAAAAAAGGTCCTGTACGGGATGGTGAAAGATAAGAGGCGGAAGGATCCTACGGATTATGTTAGAATGGTGAACAAAAGGGGACAAGAGATAGAAAATAGGGAAGAACTGAAGAAAATGTGGAAAGAATATTTTGAAGAACTTCTGAACCCAAATGGAAAAGATGGTGAGGAGGAAGAAATCGGGGAAGAGGAAGATGAACTGCAAACAGAAAAGGACTTAACATGGAAAGAAGTGGAAGATGCAGTGAACAAGATGAAAGGAGGGAAGGCACCGGGTGTGGATGAGTTGAGTGTGGAGATGGTGAGAGCAGCAGGAGAGGTGGGGATACAGTGGCTGTACCGAGTGATGAGGACAGCATGGAAGGAAAGGAAGACCCCAGAGGACTGGAAAAAAGGAATCATTGTCCCGATCTTCAAGAAAGGTAGTAGAACAGATTGCAGAAACTATCGGGGAATAACACTGATGAGTCACTGTGCAAAGATCTTCGAGAAAGTTTTGGAAAAGAGAATTAGGACAAGGATAGAAGGAGGGATGAGGGAAGAACAACATGGCTTCAGAGCAGGAAGGTCCACAGTGGATTTGATTTTTGCTGTAAGGCAGTTACAAGAACAGCACTATGAATATGGAACAGATCTACTGATGGCCTTCCTGGACATTGAGAAAGCATATGACAGTGTATGCAGAAACAAAGTATGGAAGTCCCTGGAGGATAGAGGAGTAGAGAAATGGACTATAAAGAGGATAAAGGAGATGTACAAGGGAAGCGTGAGCTGTGTGAAAGTGGGAGGAGAGAGATCTGACTGGTTGGAACAAAGAAACGGCCTGAAACAAGGAAGTGCACTGTCACCGTTGCTTTTCATTGTGGTGATGGATGACATAATGACCCGAGTGGCACAAGTAATTGGGGACGGAAAGATGAAAGCAATGGTGTTTGCAGATGATTTGATGATTTGGGGAAACAAGGAGGAGGAGGTACAGGAACAGTTGGACGTGTGGGAAGGAGTAATACAAGGATATGGGATGAAATTTAGCATAAATAAGAGTGAGATGGTGATCACAACAAGGAAGAAGGAAAGAACCACAACGGGAATAACAATTGGTGGGGAACAGCTGAAGAAAGTGGAGAGTTTTAAGTATCTGGGAAGCCTGATACAAGATAATGGAAGAAACGATAGAGAAATAAATGAGCGGGGGAGGCAGGCAGAAGCATTTCGGAGGAGTGTGAGAAGCATGTTATGGAGCAAGGATGTCCCTCAGAACAGCAAAAAGATCATATATCGGACGTACTATGTCCCTATCCTGACGTATGCCTCGGAGACCTGGGTTATGAAAGGAAGGGAGAGGAGCAAAATACAGGCCAGTGAGATGAGGTTCTTGAGAAGCAGTATTGGAGCTACAAAGATGGACAGAATAAGAAATGAGAGGACCAGAGAATTAATGAAGGAGGAACCATTACAGGATGGTATAGAGAAATCTAGACTTAGATGGTATGGACATGTAAAACGAATGGAGGAGAAGAGGATACCCAGGAGAGTACATGAGACGAAGTGGGAAGGAAAGAGACCGAGGGGAAGACCGAGAGACAGGTGGCTGAAGGGGGTGGAAGAAAGCGTGAAGAAGAGAGGAGAAGACTGGACAAGGGTGGAGGCTGAGAGATGGTGGGAAGACAGAAGACGTTGGAGAGGCTTGTGTTCCAAACAGACCCGGCCAGTGGCTGGAAACTGTGCAAGATGATGATGATGAATAGCATTTAGGTTACTCAGAGTTTGGTTAACTAGTGCCCGAAGCTCATTAACAGAATCTTTGTGAGCAACCGGCAAGTTTAATAAGTAACCTAAGTGTGCCGTAGTAATCAGTCTTATGTTATCATAACGACTGCGAATAGTTTGCAGAGCAACTTCAAAATTACTGCTAGAAACTGGGATATTAGCTATTAACTTATGAGCTTCACCTTTGAGTGTAGACAGCAAGTAGTGAAATTTTTGAATATTTTCCAACTGGTCATTATTGACAACTAGGCTATCAAAGGTGTCCATATAATGCTTGAAACCGGTCACATTACCATCATAGCTGGGAAGTTGTAGTGTCGGTAATCTAATAGCATTCCGTGTACTAGAATGTGAGTGAGGTGGAGTAATACTACCATCAGCCTTGTGATCATTATCACGATTGATCTCGATATTCATTGCAGCTTCGAGATCAAAGTATGCTGATTCAAAGGTTTCTCTTTCAGCTGCATGCTTTTCAATACCCTCAAATAGTTCTAACTGCGTTTGAGCACCTTCAAATTTATCTCTAATGTTAGGCAATTCTTTCAGTCTAACAATTACTAATTGAATTTCTGACTCACGCTGGAATTCAGTAATATACTTTGACATTCGTGTTAAACTTGATTTGGCAACGGCTCGTTGCTGTACGAGTTGCTTCCTGGTTTGTTCTTCCATTGCTGCAGACGCGTTACGAGTACAAAAGGTTCGAAAAGGGTGAAAACAAGGAAGGCTAGCTTATAGAATAATTAACTAAGAATGTGATCCTTAGTACTTGAGCATAACGGGCGCAAGGAGACAGAATAAACCAATAGGATCAAGGTTGGGAGCATAATCTAAGGTGCCAGTCTAAGAATGTTTCAACTTACTTGTTATGCAGAGATAAATCTTGGATCCGCCACTGTCATCCATGATGAGCTGAATAATACACTGTCTATGTTCTGCATGACCACACAAACTGGAGCTATAAGACCGGCAGCTGAACACGTGCCGTGGTATGTGTTGTAGGTTATGTTACGTATGTAACATGTAAAACACACGAGTTGCATTTCTAGACGTTCGTTAAGAGTTGTGTTCCAACGATTAGTGTTTTACACGTCCGAAGTATGCACGATGTCGTCTCATACTTGGAAGAATCCATTTCGCCACGAGGTGACCATGTGCTTTGTCCGCGTTCTGTTATATCGTACAGAGAACATGTCTTTCCAACGCGAATATCCGGTACGCGAGGACCATGAATAAAGTTGTGCATTAGGGTCCCCAGAAAAACAGGAGAGCACCAATAAGTGGACTGTAAATAAGATTAAGACATGTCTTGTACTAGAACATTTACTGCCATTACGGACTGTACACACACATACAACAACAACAACTCGGCGCCAAACACGCCAAAGTTCTCTCGTCTCCCGTCGAGCGCTGCAGAGCGAGCAATCGAAATGGCTGTCGAGTGATCGAGACGGCTGTACTCAACAATACCGATCCGGGCCAGAGATCACGAATTCAATTATTCCACTTGGTACTTGGGAGGGGAATCGAACTCCGACATCCAAGGGCGCTACGGATGACTCTTCGCATATCCGAAGTAAGAAACGGTTTCATACAATTTATATCGACGCAATGCCGTGCAGATCCGGGTTATACGTAGCAAATTCGAATTTATGACGTAGTAGGCTACCTGGGAGGGGAATCGAATTCTCGACCCTCAAGTGCGCTACGGATGACTTTTGCATATCCGAAGTAAGAAACGTTTTCATACAATTTATATCGACGCAATACCGTGCAGATCCGGGTTATACGTAGCAAATTCAAATTTATGACTTAGTACCTGGGAGGGGAATCGAACTATCGACCCTCAAGGGGGATACGGGTGACTTTTCGCATATCCGATTTAACATTGTGGTGTTTGAAGCCATATTTTCAGTGTTGCCTTAGTAAACAAGAGTTTAGTGCTTTTCAGTCGGTCAACACGAATGTACCCAAAAGAGATGGGTTATGCCCTAATCCTGAAATAAATTACATGAGATTATCTCATGTAATATCTCATGTAATTTATTTCAGGATTAGGGCATAACCCATCTCTTCGTGTTGACCGACTGAAAAGCACTAAACTCTTGTTATCCGATTTAAGAAACATTGTCATACAATTTATATCAACGCAATACCGTACCATTCCGGGTCATGCATCGCAAATTAGAATTTATGACTTGGTACCTGTGAGGGGAATCGAACCCTCGACCCTCACGGGCGTTAGGTGTGGATGCAAAAATAATAGTATATATCGAGACAGGCACCCTCGATTTACCCATAATTGATGTAAAAAAAAAACACATTTCGAGAAAAAATATCCATACCACCTAAACTCCATAAGTGCCTGGAATGTTCTAAGACATGGGTGAGTGCAACACAAACTTTAACTGAAGTTTTCTCAAAACACATTTTTTTCACATTTAGGTACACATAGCTCCTAAACTATTTTAGCTAGAGATATGAAATTTTGCACACTCATTTGTGACTATACTGTGGCACTGAAACTCTAGAATTTTTAATGTAGCTTTTTAATTGTGCTATTTATAAAACATATGTTGCTAAAAATCATATATTTTGTGATCAAAATTTCAATTTAGCAGTGAATGGTTAGATATTCATCAAATGTAAAAATTCTAGAGTTTCATATAGCTATGAATGTATTTAATGTGTGGAAAAAAATTGGATGCAGTGGTATGAATGAATACTTTAGCAGGAACATGTACCAACATAATTACATGTTTTAATAAGATCTTGAAAAATTACACAATTTTAAAAAATTCCTTAGAGAAAATGAGTACGGTAGTCTAATTCCAATAGAATTAAATTCATTGGACTCAACATGAAAAACGTTTTGCATTTCTGCCTGTAATAATATGGCAGACACAGCGAGAAATGTATTGGTACGTTTTTGTATATTTCATGGTGGCTCAGAACCTTCTGTCCTCAATGAGGGGCAGATGACCTCGTAGTTCCACCCCTTAAAACAACAATAACTAACATATAACTAAAGTACTTCTTAAACTATAGTGATGGGGTCGCCACATCCCTACGCCAATGCCAAAAAAGTGTACAAATAATAGGTAAAAGGTTTTTTTTACTATGATGTACTGTAAAATTGGAAACGTACCATAATGTCCAATGAGATATTGCTTTTTATCTTCAGAGATTAGTTGAACTAGTAACATCAAAATATGGCTGTAAAACACAAAATACTGTATGATTAATATAAAATTCCTGACTTTCCAATACTTTTCGACATTTTTTCCAGACTCACGCCATTTTTTCACACTTTTTCCTGACTTTCCCTGACCAAAAACAAAATTCCTGACTTTTCCTGCCTGTGGACACCATGTATAGGGAATAACACCCATTAGATTACAATAGTTTTGCCCGACTGAAAAGCACTTCAAATTTCATATATACAGGGTCTTTATATTTGCTTGGCAAAACGATTCCGCTCGACCTTTACCACCGGTGCCCAGCCAATAGCCGGCCGGCTCTTACAGGTTGGCATGCACGCGGTCTCCGGCCATATTCCCACGCTCTTACTGTGGCAGACATGTGAGCTGTGAGCTAATTGGGTGTTTTATAAAGTGACTGTGTACTGTATATCGTATTGTATAGTGTTTTATTGTGATTGTGTGTAGTGCTGTAATGCCTTATGTGAAATATTCGTTACGTGAATGTGTATATCTGCACAATACATACATCAAGTGCAGGAAATCGTGCGCTAGAAAAAGACAAAAGTTTCGAGTGAAATTTCCAGGGAGACCCATTCCTATAAATCGGACAATAAAACAACTGGCTAAGAGATTCAAATGTACAGGTTCAGCAAACAATAAAAATAGACGTATAGGTCTTTATTTCCTTACTGACGATTAATTAACCGGAGTAACCGGAAGCTTCATAAGGAGATGCCGATTATGTTTGGCAGCAGATGGGGAATATTTTCAGCATCTACTGTAAACATGGTGAATAAAAATGCATGATACTGATTTTAAGCCGTACATATGCGCGCGTGGTAGCCGGCAACCAAGCCGTTACTGGCAGAGCACGTGAGCGAGAATGTCATTGCCAAGCAAATATAAAGACCCTGTATATTAGTAGAGATAGACAATGCTTCAGTCACACTCAACTTTGATGGGAAGTTATTAAACACTGTCATGCAGAGCAACACTTCGCAAAAAGCAAAAAGATGTTCAGGAAAGAAAATATAGCCTACTTTCTCTTAAATGTATGGGTATAGTTATAACTCTTTGTCCTCACCACCTCCTATTTACTTCCTATTCGAAGTGCAAATTGGCACACTGGATTTGAGCAGCGGCGTTCAAACCATAGTTTATAATTTACCCCAGCATTTTGCAATTTCATCAGCAAACACTACAAACAATGTAGGAATTCAGTATAGTAACACTGAATACTTACAATAATTGAAACTTCGTTGGTCTAAACGTATCACTGGGAGAAACACATTTAATATACCTTCTGCACACCTAATTTTTAATCGCGCCTAGTCTTGGGAATGCGCTCTATCGGCACCAAGAGGCATTCAATTACACCATAGGCAATGGGTTCACTAACTGGCCGGTATAGAGCGCAGCTCGCATCTAGTATGCTGGGGTTAGCCCACGAATAGTTCAACTAGTGACTAGTAGATGTCACTCGTGCTGATGCGGTAGCAACTTTGTTTTAGTTAAATATATATTTTCCATTGCAAAATGTACAACAGAACCCTTATAATTGTATAACGTCTCAGTACTCAAAACACAATAAATATAAAAAAATCAAGCAAAAAAGTACAACTCCGCTAGGACTAGAACCCTAGCCGGCTGGGTGAAAGACCAAAGCTATAACCATGGAGCCAAATACGACCTACCAATTTGAACATTATCAACGTTATTTAGATACAACGCCTTAGCAAATAATGACTGACTATACTATTTCTTCACTGGAGTATATTTCAAACAAAGTTCATATTATTTCTATCAGTAAGGCTATTGCATGCAACATACTCGAATTAGTGAAATATATGTCAGAACGAGAGATCAGCTGCCATCTTGTCCAGTAAAGGAGACGGCTCAGCTTTTTTATGTCACTTCTGCACGATAATATTACAGTATAAACTTTCAATTTCGAACGGACCACGTCCTTTAGAACAGTTTAAACGATTCTCGGTTCGATAATCTGAACTGGTTGGTCCCAGGTTATGGATTATAAAGTTTGCATAATTCACACGGCCGCCATCATGAAATGGTATGGTTGATGACCATGAAGTTTGGGCACAAGACGTATCCCATATGAAGGTATGTTTTTACCAAATTTGGTAAAGATCCGATGATTAGTTTGGTCGTAATTTAATTTTAAGTTTTGACCATTTGAGTGGCCGCCATTACATTTTGGTAAATATGGCGTCAATATAAAACATAAAAATTTATTTCAATTCGGTTTCGTCGTGTTTGAATTGATAGTGGGGGACATACATACCAAATCCCACACACACACACATACTCACACACAGACACACAATTTTTCGCCCTGTGTAGATCTCATAAGTCTACTTTCATTTTTTGCAAAAAACGAAAGTAGGCTAATACACCAATACCAACACCCACCAATAGAATAAATAATATGACATAAGTCAAACCAATCCTTAAACTCCTAATGTGGAGCAACAAAAGCTTTGCTGATCATATGTTCCAGTGGGAATATTATTACTAATATCCATAGTGGTCCGTATTAACAATATAATTTTGTTTTCATATGTTTCAGTTTGCCCCACGATCTTCTGAGGAATCATTGCTGATGGTCCTCTGCACTGGTATATTTGGATTTCTTTGCTCTTGGTTGTAGGCTTCTCTTGAGGTCTTGCGGTCTCCAAACACTGCCTACAATCCGAAATACTTGATCTTTAAATTTTCCTCATATGTCTCTTCTTCTGCAAATATGTACACATCTATCGATACCTCAATGACAGTACACCTCACTGTCTGCCTTGTCATTTTAGTTTTATTTCTTCCTTTCAGGATTGTCACATGCTATCTCGATCTATTATTGTAATTCCTCTACATCATTCATCTGCCTTCAGTAATTCTTTCCTCATGTCGGGAACTAGAATTTGAGATAATTATCGTCGTGACATTAGAAACTGAACATCCAAAGAGGAAGAAGAAGGTATTGCAGAACAAAAGGATAAAACGATGTCTCACAGTGAACGACTACGTGCATTACAATAAGTGTACATATTGTAAATACTTTCACCCATACTTTCAGACATAGATTTTATAGCCTAAGTGTAATGGATCTGATGATCGCTCGACGATCGAAACTGGTCATCCAAGTGACCATTGATCTCGTGTAATTTTTTTTCAGGATTAGGGAATAACCCATGTTATTTGGGTATAATAGTGTTCACCGACTGAAAAAACACCAAACTTCGTTTATTAACACTTGTTTTTAGAAACCATGTAAATATATTAGGTCATATTGTACCCTTTTTGGATCATATTTCAGTATTTCTTCGTGCATATTTCCAGGCGCGTGTATTCCCTGCATGTAAGGTAAGCATTACATACCCAAGCAAAAGAATCATCAAGTTCCCACTCCAGTTTCCCGGGTGTGGTTTACGAGCGCTCTCCATTTTAGTCTATTCATGTACCTACCACTGCTCCTTCAAGACTTCATCCCAGTTGATTCCCTTGGATGTGATATCTCCCTTCACTTGGTCCAGCCATCTCCTCCTAGGTCTTCCAACAGGTCTCTTTCCTGTAATCTCAGTATGCAACCATTGTTTTGCTATTCGTCTTTCTGTCATACGTTTGACGTGACCAAACCATCGCAAACGTGCCCTAGTTATGGTCTCCTTCAGGGACTGATTTATTCCAGCTTGTTCTCTAATCTTCTCATTTCTTACTTTGTCTTTCCTAGATTTTTGAAGCATGCTCCTAAGAAACTTCATTTCTGAAGCCTGAAGTCTGCTGTCATCTCTTTTGGTAGTTGTGCATGTTTCCAACCCGTAAGTCAATATAGGGACAAAGTATGTTCGAAACAGAGTTTGTTTTGATCTTAGTGGCACTTGCTTATTCCAGAGTAGATATCGAACTTGCTGATAGAATTGACTTGATTTCTGAATACGGTTATTTAATTCAAGCTGTATTCTGTTGTCACTTGATATTGTGCATCCAAGGTACTGATACTGGTTTACTGTTTCCAATTGTACGCCCTCCAGCATTATATTATCTTTACTTCTCTGTCTGTTAACAGACATTGCAGCAGTTTTTGTAGCACTTACTTTCAATCCATATTTTTTCAAATGATCATTCTAGACGTTCAGCCTTTCCTGCAATTCCATCTTACTATTTCCCCAGATAACTATATCATCTGCAAAAGCAAATGCTTTAAGATCCAAGCGAAAGAATGAACGTAGAATATTATTTACTTTCGCTGAAGTGATTTTCCAGTCTGTGTAACCTGAAATGTTGAAATGACCCCTTTCGGTACTTTGAGGTATTCGATGCCTGCTGCGAGTACCTTACGAAGCCGCTTGTAGCAGCACAATAGCACGGCATGCCCTCTTTTGGTATTTCTTGGTACTGCAAGGCGAGTTTGGGAGCGTAGGATGCAATTCCTTACATTACATACCTGCGGCTGGAAAGAAGAAGCGGTCAGTTTCAAAGATAGTGGATTCATTTCCTCACTTCAACTGAAAAAACTGTGCCAGTGTTTGTGAAAAAACAGTCTTTTATGTACTGTGTGTACGGTATACATGTGTCTATTTTACTCTGGTAGGCCTTCTTTTTTATAGTTCAGCGATATAATGTTATTTAGTGCAATACAAGGGAGTAAGGTATGCAGTCGACTTTTCTGTTTATTAGACTCTCTATAAATAAATGAAGTCAACACTTGGGTCTAGAGATGGCAGTGACTGCATATTTTGTGATTTGCTAGCTTTTCTTCTAGATCCTTTGAGGACAAAAAATAATAATTTTGTTAGGAGGTTGTCCAACTCATCAATTGAGCATTACCACGAAAGGTAAAGCTTATATTCGGCATTTTAATGTAAATATATATGTTAGTAACACATGGCTGTGAGGTTGCCCTTCCGTCAGCAAATTGTCCGACGTATTATTGGCCGAGAGTTACTTTTTCTCGACACAATAAAAACATTCTGAATTATGAGAGATACAGTGTCATTAAATAATATACACAAATATTAAATTAAAAAAACAGTCTTGCTCAAATTCATCTGCAAGTAGTAATTATGAAAAAGAACATTTGGAAAATCCAGAATGAACCTTCTGATAAAAGAGCGAAAGAAAATTAGTGATCAGCGACATAACGAACGTGTTCGTAAAAAGAGGGACATTATGAAACATTTCATTGATGTTGCTAGTTTCCTCAGCAAACAAGACCAGGTTTTCAGAGGGCACAATGAAAGTGCAGATTCTTCCAACAGAGGAAATCTAGTGAGCAAATATTATTGCATAAAGACTGGCTATGTGGCCCAGCGGTAAAGTTCTCACCTGATGATCCCAAGATAGCAGGATCGAATCCTGGCGCTGTCAGTTGACATTTAAGGGTGCTTAAATGTGAGGGATCCATACATTCCAGCACCCCCGCATCTCTAAAAGCCGCAGTAGTTAAAAGGGCCGTAAAACCAACAACATTATTATTATTCAATTAGAGAATACTTCACTTTTGGTTGGAACTGTCTACGAATATTGTGAACATCATACACACATCAAAAAAAGTTTTGCATCACCTCGGTTCCAAGAGTTCCGGAACCTTTAAATACAAAGGCAATAGAGATCAACACAAACAACATTTCAGCTCATTTTATTGCTCATGAGACCCACACATTGCATGTTGTACCATCATACAGCTAGACTTTCAGCATTTGTGGTCCAGATTGCAGTACACACCACTACCTCTAATACCCAGTAGCACGTCCTCTTGCATTGATGCATGCCTGTATTCGTCGTGGCATACTATCCACAAGTTCATCAAGACACTGTTGGTCCAAATTGTCCCACTCCTCAACGACAATTCGGCGTAAATCTCTCAGAGTGGTTGGTGGGTCAAGACGTCCATAAACAGCCCTTTTCAACATATCCCAGGCATGTTCGATAGGGTTCATGTCTGGCGAACATGCTGGCCACTGTAGTCGAGCGATGTCGTTATCTTGAAGGAACGCATTCACAAGATGTGCACGATGAGGTCGAGAATTGTCGTCCATGAAGACAAATGCCTCTCCAATATTCTGCCGATATGGGTGCACTATGGGTCGGAGGATGTAATTCAGGTATCGTAAAGCCGTTTCGGACCCTTCCATGACCACCAGTGGCGTACGTCGGCCCCACATAATGCCACCCCAAAACATCAGGGAACCACCACCTTGCTGCACTCGCTGGACAGTGTGTCTAAGACGTTCAGCCTGACCAGGGTGCCTCCAAACACGTCTCCGACGATTGTCTGGTTGAAGGCATATGCGACACTCATCGGTGAAGAGAACGTGATGCCAATTCTGTGGGGTCCATTCAGCATGTTGTTGGGCCCATCTGTACCGCGCTGCATGGTGTCGGGGTTGCAAAGCTGGACCTCGCCATGGACGTCGGGAGTGAAGTTGCGCATCATGCAGCCTATTGCGCACAGTTTGAGTTGAAACACGACGTCCTGTGGCTGAACGAAACGCATTATTCAACATGGTGGCATTGCTGTCAGGGTTCCTCCGAGCGGCAATCCGTAAGTAGCGGTCATCCACTACAGTAGTAGCCCTTGGGCGGCCTGAGCGAGGCCTGTCATCGACAGTTCCTGTATCTCTGTACCTCCTCCATGTCCGAACAACATCGCTTTGGTTCACTCTGAGACGCCTGGAAACTTCCCTTGTTGAGAGCCCTTCTTGACACAAAGTAACAATGCGGACGCGATCGAACTGCGGTATTGACCTTCTAGGCATGGTAGAACTACAGACAACATGAGCAGCGTACCTTCGTCCTGGTGGAATGACTGGAACTGATCGGCTGTCGTACCCCCTCCGTCTAATAGGCCCTGCTCATGCATGGTTGTTTACATCTTTGAGCAGTTTTAGTGACATCTATGAACAGTCAAAGGGACTGTATCTTTGATACAATATACACAGTCAACGTCTATATGCCGGAGATCTGGGAACCGAGGTGATGCAAAACTTTTTTTGATGTGTGTAATTGTTGCCCGTGGATTTTCAGTTTCGTTGAAGGATTTCCTCTTTAATTTTATATCTACAGTATTTTCAAGCATATTGCCTCTGACTGGCATATTGTTTTCCATATTGCAAAAGAAGTCCCATTAAGCAGGAGAACTCAAAGTTGAATTTGCAGGAAAAAGGGGTCAATTCAAAGAATATTGGGAGAAGACAGAACAAGAGGTAAAGGGCATCTGTGGTAACGTGTTTTTCGAGGGGATTTTATGCCACTGACATAAGTCAGTAGGAAGCCATTCTATATTTATTTACGTGGCAAATTGTTCAGCCAAGAGAAGTTTTCATGTTAATTTATTATTATTATTAACTTATTATTATTATTAAGGTATTTTTTGGAGCATTTTTATAAAATTATAAGCATACAGATAGGTTTTCTATGTCATAGAATACACTATCAAGCAAATTATAACGAACAACATCATAGAAAATTATATGATTACGGAATTTTACGGAGTTTTGTCAGTTAGGGTATTATGAGAGAGATGAGTCACTGGGAATTCGGCTACAGGCTTATTCTTGTCAAGAAGCATGACGCAAGCCTGGGTTGCTGCTTCAAGAAAAGGCGAAATAGTCTGGAACCTCCTCTTTTCTGCTGCACCAATAGTCCAAGTTTCACTTCCATAGAGCGCCACGCTCCAGGCAAAGGCTTTCAAAAATGACTTCCTAATACCTACATCTATATTCGATGTCAACAGATTCCTTTTCTGTAGAAATGCTTTCCTTGCCTTAGCCAACCTACTTTTTATATCCTCTTTGCTTCGTCTATCACTGGTTATTTTGCTTCCTAAGTAACAGAAGTCTCCTACTTCCTTTAGCTTTTCACCGGCCAATTTGATGTCCATAGAGGTTTCTGATTTATTTTGGCTGCATTCCAATATTTTTGTTTTACATTTATTAATTTTCAACATGAATTATTTCCTCAAGACGGTGTCCATACCATTAAAAAACTCATTCAAATCCTCAGGCGTGTCGGCCAAGATGACGATGTCATCAGCAAATCTCAGAGTTGAAATTATTTCTCCTTGAATCTTCATTCCTACTTTAAATTTTTCTCCAATTTCCTTCATTGCTTGTTCAATGTAAAGATTGAAAAGTATGGGTGATAAGTTGCAGCCTTGCCTCACACCTTTCTGAATACCAGCTTGTTCAATGTAAAGATTGAAAAGTATGGGTGATAAGTTGCAGCCTTGCCTCACACCTTTCTGAATACCAGCTTCTCTCTCATGTCCTTCAGCTCGAATGACTGCTGTCTGGTTTCTGTATAGATGACTGTAGTAGTATGATGAAATTATAGGCATGGTTGTACAACAGCTCAACAATAAGTTTGACAGTTTAGATTCTCTACAGTTCTTGAACTCGTCAATTCTATTAATTCAGACGAGAATAAAAGAGTGCTCCGTGCCTTAAAAAGAGTTAACCCAATGTATTTTATTTTCCTGCTCTTCGATCACAGTTAATGGTATACACTTCTGGCGACTTAAGAGAAAAAACATGTTAATGAACTGTTACTTTTCCTTAAATCTAATCATCTCCAAGGGGCATATAGAGAGGTAATGAGACTCTGCGAATTTATCTGAGCGATTCCTTCTACAAGTGCTTCTGAAGAAAGAAGTGAATAAGATAAACTAATGCTCGCAGTACGTAAGGCCAGGATGGACTGATATGAATTGAGAAAGATTTACATTCCGATATGAAAAATCCAAAACTTCCACAAACTCGGCATCAAAATTTTCTCCCAGGGAACAAATTGCTGCTTTATTATTATTGCTATTTTTATTATTATTTTTGTAGCCACTGTTTAGTTTTATACCACTGCTTATCCTAAATAAGATTCCACCACACGCCCCTTCATATTTCTAGTTTCTTTAGGTCCTAAACATCCAAACCTTAGAACCAAGCGTCTCTCAGATGATGGCAGCTCGATTTTGCAACAATGAAACAAAGCAAGAAAGAATTTCCATGTTTCCTCATACAAAAGCACACGCTCTCCGTGAGTCGTCCAGGGTTAACTTGCAAGGATGGTTCATGAGTCATTTAGACCCGAGGCTTAAATAATGCTGTATATTTTCGTTTTGGTCAGCCCTCAGTACCTTTCTTCCTAGCCTTGAACATCACCTCGCAAAATAAAATACCCATAGCTTTGTGAACACCCAAAATATTTCTATGTTAAGTTATATATGGTCAGGTCAGGTTTACTCATGGTGCCAGTCCTTGTGACAATTCTCGGTATAGGCTACATTAGTCGGGACGATATGTAAGAAAGTCCACCTACTGTATTTTGGTGTAACAAAAGAACATACCAGAGCGCTCACGTTCTTGTCGATCCATTTTTAGGGGCTGGGGACACCTTGGTCATCAGCCCCTTTGTTCAAATAAGTTTTAATTCTATTATAAACTAATTATTTTTACCTAAAGTCAATATTTGTTTCATTTTTCGGTGACATTGTGACCTCCTTGAGCTGGTATATGAGTAACTGAGTAGTACCATACCAAAAGTTCACATAGTAAATTTTCCACAATAAAAAACAGATCTGTTACAATAATTTTTTTAAATTAAGCATAAAAAAAGTCTTGAAAAACAGCGCAAAGTGTATATGAAAATATGTAGGCCTACTGTTTGTTGAATCAGTGAGGTTATAAAAATTCTTGATGTGTATTTGCTAGGTATAGTATAGAAAAACTTTGGAATATGTCTGGCAAAGTTATTAAGAAATGTTGAAAAATGTATCTGTTGTGTAGCTGCCAACTTGACCAACTGATTCAACACAGTAAATATTTGGTTCAATTACACATCTCTTCATTTCTACGCTGTTTTCCAAGACAATTTTTATTAAAACTTGAAAGTAGAGGAACCTCCCTTTTCGTAACTTTTAACAAGGCGAGTTCATTTGAATTTGAATTCCCACTGCCTGCACCAGAAATAAATGCTTTTTACGTAAATAAAGCATTTTTGATCGCGTTCGTTTGAACAAGGTCTTATCAATAAATGATAAAAATGGTCCGGTTAGCTCAAACAATGCCAGCGTTTCGCCCCAGTGTGCCGATGGGCTCGTCAGTTGGTACAGACACACCTACCAATACGCGTGGCTAGCACATACTGGGAAGGCCATGCAAGACACAAATACAAGCAGTATTGACGTCACGAGCATGCCAATGTGCTACAGGAGACAAACTCCCTTTAATAAAAACAAAAGCCTTACCTTGGCATTCCAAATAAGGTTTTGAATATTCCCGAAGGGAATATGATGTAGTTTCCATTTGAGCGGATGAATTATCAATAAATGATAAAAATGGTCCGGTTAGCTCAAACAATGCCAGCGTTTCGCCCCAGTGTGCCGATGGGCTCGTCAGTTGGTACAGACACACCTACCAATACGCGTGGCTAGCACATACTGGGAAGGCCATGCAAGACACAAAATACAAGCAGTATTGACGTCACGAGCATGCCAATGTGCTACAGGAGACAAACTCCCTTTAATAAAAACAAAAGCCTTACCTTGGCATTCCAAATAAGGTTTTGAATATTCCCGAAGGGAATATGATGTAGTTTCCATTTGAGCGGATGAATTATCAATAAATGATAAAAATGGTCCGGTTAGCTCAAACAATGCCAGCGTTTCGCCCCAGTGTGCCGATGGGCTCGTCAGTTGGTACAGACACACCTACCAATACGCGTGGCTAGCACATACTGGGAAGGCCATGCAAGACACAAAATACAAGCAGTATTGACGTCACGAGCATGCCAATGTGCTACAGGAGACAAACTCCCTTTAATAAAAACAAAAGCCTTACCTTGGCATTCCAAATAAGGTTTTGAATATTCCCGAAGGGAATATGATGTAGTTTCCATTTGAGCGGATGAATTATCAATAAATGATAAAAATGGTCCGGTTAGCTCAAACAATGCCAGCGTTTCGCCCCAGTGTGCCGATGGGCTCGTCAGTTGGTACAGACACACCTACCAATACGCGTGGCTAGCACATACTGGGAAGGCCATGCAAGACACAAAATACAAGCAGTATTGACGTCACGAGCATGCCAATGTGCTACAGGAGACAAACTCCCTTTAATAAAAACAAAAGCCTTACCTTGGCATTCCAAATAAGGTTTTGAATATTCCCGAAGGGAATATGATGTAGTTTCCATTTGAGCGGATGAATTATCAATAAATGATAAAAATGGTCCGGTTAGCTCAAACAATGCCAGCGTTTCGCCCCAGTGTGCCGATGGGCTCGTCAGTTGGTACAGACACACCTACCAATACGCGTGGCTAGCACATACTGGGAAGGCCATGCAAGACACAAAATACAAGCAGTATTGACGTCACGAGCATGCCAATGTGCTACAGGAGACAAACTCCCTTTAATAAAAACAAAAGCCTTACCTTGGCATTCCAAATAAGGTTTTGAATATTCCCGAAGGGAATATGATGTAGTTTCCATTTGAGCGGATGAATTATCAATAAATGATAAAAATGGTCCGGTTAGCTCAAACAATGCCAGCGTTTCGCCCCAGTGTGCCGATGGGCTCGTCAGTTGGTACAGACACACCTACCAATACGCGTGGCTAGCACATACTGGGAAGGCCATGCAAGACACAAAATACAAGCAGTATTGACGTCACGAGCATGCCAATGTGCTACAGGAGACAAACTCCCTTTAATAAAAACAAAAGCCTTACCTTGGCATTCCCAATAAGGTTTTGAATATTCCCGAAGGGAATATGATGTAGTTTCCATTTGAGCGGATGAATTATCAATAAATGATAAAAATGGTCCGGTTAGCTCAAACAATGCCAGCGTTTCGCCCCAGTGTGCCGATGGGCTCGTCAGTTGGTACAGACACACCTACCAATACGCGTGGCTAGCACATACTGGGAAGGCCATGCAAGACACACGTATTGGTAGGTGTGTCTGTACCAACTGACGAGCCCATCGGCACACTGGGGCGAAACGCTGGCATTGTTTGAGCTAACCGGACCATTTTTATCATTTATTGATAATTCATCCGCTCAAATGGAAACTACATCATATTCCCTTCGGGAATATTCAAAACCTTATTTGGAATGCCAAGGTAAGGCTTTTGTTTTTATTAAAGGGAGTTTGTCTCCTGTAGCACATTGGCATGCTCGTGACGTCAATACTGCTTGTATTTTGTGTCTTGCATGGCCTTCCCAGTATGTGCTAGCCACGCGTATTGGCAGGTGTGTCTGTACCAACTGACGAGCCCATCGGCACACTGGGGCGAAACGCTGGCATTGTTTGAGCTAACCGGACCATTTTTATCATTTATTGATAATTCATCCGCTCAAATGGAAACTACATCATATTCCCTTCGGGAATATTCAAAACCTTATTTGGAATGCCAAGGTAAGGCTTTTGTTTTTATTAAAGGGAGTTTGTCTCCTGTAGCACATTGGCATGCTCGTGACGTCAATACTGCTTGTATTTTGTGTCTTGCATGGCCTTCCCAGTATGTGCTAGCCACGCGTATTGGTAGGTGTGTCTGTACCAACTGACGAGCCCATCGGCACACTGGGGCGAAACGCTGGCATTGTTTGAGCTAACCGGACCATTTTTATCATTTATTGATAATTCATCCGCTCAAATGGAAACTACATCATATTCCCTTCGGGAATATTCAAAACCTTATTTGGAATGCCAAGGTAAGGCTTTTGTTTTTATTAAAGGGAGTTTGTCTCCTGTAGCACATTGGCATGCTCGTGACGTCAATACTGCTTGTATTTTGTGTCTTGCATGGCCTTCCCAGTATGTGCTAGCCACGCGTATTGGTAGGTGTGTCTGTACCAACTGACGAGCCCATCGGCACACTGGGGCGAAACGCTGGCATTGTTTGAGCTAACCGGACCATTTTTATCATTTATTGATAATTCATCCGCTCAAATGGAAACTACATCATATTCCCTTCGGGAATATTCAAAACCTTATTTGGAATGCCAAGGTAAGGCTTTTGTTTTTATTAAAGGGAGTTTGTCTCCTGTAGCACATTGGCATGCTCGTGACGTCAATACTGCTTGTATTTTGTGTCTTGCATGGCCTTCCCAGTATGTGCTAGCCACGCGTATTGGTAGGTGTGTCTGTACCAACTGACGAGCCCATCGGCACACTGGGGCGAAACGCTGGCATTGTTTGAGCTAACCGGACCATTTTTATCATTTATTGATAATTCATCCGCTCAAATGGAAACTACATCATATTCCCTTCGGGAATATTCAAAACCTTATGAACAAGGTCTGCCATTTTACATTCACGTCGGACAACCCCATGTGACACGTTGCCAACATGAATAATGAAATAAAAGGCAAAACCATTGGCCTGGATATAGATTATTGATGCATGACTACCCCCAATGTGCGCGACAAAAACCAGGGGTGTTATCTATTAACTTAGGCCCACAGGCGCTACCCAACCACCATTGATCTGGACGAAAATATTGGTCTGCCGGATGCAAAATAGTAACGAATGCGTGGGGTTGGCATTATTGACTTAATCACAAAGATGGCTGTCAGAGCTGCAATTTCAACTATTTAAGTCATGCTCCTATTTGGGCGGGTCAGCGGGTCTATGACAGCGGAGGAGTGAACATCTAATACTAAATCTTCTCCAGATATTCTCCTGACTATTAGTTCAGGTTATTTCAGTTTTTAAAAAAAGTGACAGTCAGTCTAAAAGACTAGACTTTGTATCATTTTATATGCTACAAATGCTTCGCTCGAAGCCAAAGACTCTTGACATGTTAGAAAATTATCTGCTTAATACTTATCTTGCTTTATAATACTTTACCTTGTTTCAAATTACTCGCGAACGGCAAGTGCAAACCAAGGGCAAAAATGTCAAGCGCGCGGAGGGAGATGGCTGGATGACATGCCCCTTCCATCCAGTCCAAAAACACTTATAGTGGGTGATGTATTGAAGATAGAGATATGCTCTTGCGGACTTTTTTGTAGAACTTTTCATGCTGACCAATTCTTACGCTCATAGTATATTGATATTTTTAACGGTTTACCCAACGTAAGCTTAAGAAGCGCACGGACGCCAAGTTTGTTTTCAACTTTTTCACTGAAATCGTTACTGCTTGGCTTCCTTTGATCATGAATAAATTATTTTCTACAGAATCTTTCCTCGAGATATCCTTTACAGAATGGTGAAAACCACATCAAAATCCATCCAGTGGTTCTCGAGATTACTCGTGACATCCAAGAATCGGGGATTTTTGTCTTATACTAACGAAGTAGAGATTGTCGGGGAACACATGCACCAAGCGGTACTATGACGTCACACACCCATACCTGCCAACTTTTGAAAAGGGCTATCAGTAAAACTCATGCGCGACAAAAAATCGAACGCTTTTCGATATACCCCCGTCTTGACGAAAATAATAATACTTCTGGGCTACAAAATACAATAATTCATGCTTTAAACAGGATACTTCAATGAAATCATATCTACTTACATAATTTGTAGATGAACATAACAATCCAGAAGAAATCCATGTTAATCAGCAGCAGGCGTGGTGAATATTGGTTTGGAGCACACATAACAGGACTTCCTTGATAGATTAAGCTGATATACGATAATTGAAAAAGGCTTTACACAATAAAACTTGTTTAACGTAACACAGGCAAGAAATAATATAATACACACTGCAAATCACATGCTAGTTCGACTTTAAAGTCATGGTTGTGGTCTTTTTAGCTTCCTGCAAAAAGTCATGAGAAAATGTTTTGTCATAACAGCGACCAGAACTCCTGGTCTTCAAAATAGAAATAGACTCCAGAGATTCATTGGACACGGATGACCTGAACTGTGTTCTATTTTTCTTCACAAGGCTAAAAACACGTTGACATTCTGCATTGCTATGGGGTATGGTGAGAACAGAGAGCATTACTCTAGAAATTCGGTTATACTTAAGAAGTCTATCGGCTCCAGGAATTCTTGATATTTGTGCCCAACTGGAATCACTTGCAGCATCTTGATGTGCAGCCGAAGTGTCATCTACCTGAAGAGCTGTGAACTGCCTCTGAAGCTCATTCACTACCTCATCTGTAGTTTCATTCTCTTCCTTGCATAACATGATAGGAAACTTTTCCAAGAAAAAACGAATGGAAGAAAACTCTGCATCTTCAATTTTGTCCAACCTAGCAACTTGAGCATTCTTTAACACGTCATCCTTAAGTGGAAACTTGTTGATGATGTAGTCACAGGCAGTACAAAAGTAGTTTCTCACTGATGGAAAGAAAAAGGGATTTATCTGTATCCGGTCCGTTCTGAAGGCACTTAACAACTTCAGATGATGCATTTTTTGCCATTTTATTTACAAAGCATGTCGTTTTCGTGCGACCACAACTATATTTCTTTGCAACTTCTGATGTGGGAAACATCTTAAATAAAGCACCAGCATGATCAGCCGCACTTAAGGGCACATTGTGTTCCACCAAAAAGGAAGTAAACAGACACTCGGCCCTAATTACGTCACTGTCAACGTGAAGAAAGAATATGCACATGGTAGAAATAAAAACCACACACACACGTGGAACGAATGTAATTAGTCCAAGGAATACAGGAAACTGCGAAGCACGAAGTTATAGCACAAAAACTCGAACGCTTCATTAAAATATACCATAACCTTAAAAGACGAAAACATTCAAGGAACGCCAACTTCGCGAACAATGAACAACTCACGTGGTCAAAGAATATGGTTTAAATCGCAACGAGCGAACGGAGCGGAACAAAGAATATGCGAAGCAGAGCCTGTCGACACCTAAGATTCACATGGAAGAACGGTTATCCTGGCTTCAAATTCAATTACAATGAAGACACAAACATCACACGGTTAAAAGTACGAATCATATCAAAGAACGAGTTATCGACTATCGTGGACTTGCCTTCGACCCACGCAAACAATCGATTGTACGGAAGTGGGCGGTATTATCGAATGTAAATTATCTTTTCAAATTTTTGTCCGCGAAATCGTAAAATGACACCGTTCATCCGTAAAACCGTAAAATGCTGCAATTTCCGTAAATTTTACGGATAAACCGTAAAAGTTGGCAGGTATGCACACCTCAGTGCATCGGGGTACATTTCGTCCCGTCACGGTAACGTAACGCCAGACCCCAGCGTAACGACGAAGTCGACATGATCATTTAAAATGATAAAAATTTATACAAAGGTTTCTGTACTTTCAAGTGCCACCCAATTTTTTATGCTTAATTTACAAAATGTATTGTAACAGATCGGTTTTTTTTTTGTGGAAAATTTACTATGTGAACTTTTGGTATGGTACTACTCAGTTACTCATCACATACCAGTTGAAGAAGGGCACAGTGAGTCCGAAACCCGTACAGTTTCAATGAAATAAATATTGGCTTTAGCTGAAAATAAATAGTTTGCACTGTAATTAACACGTCAATAAGGTATCGGGCTATCATAGGCATTTTTAATTCTATAACGAGATGACTTGTATTGCATGTCCCGAGGAAAGGGATTAAGAAAACTGTACTACTTCTATCAAAAATGTAACATGGCTCAGCCGTTAATTGAGAAACTATTGACCAAATGAAACCCGAACAAACATATTTTACAAAACATTTACAGTGTCGGGCGTGTGAGTATCCTCTAGCCACTCACAGTATTTTATGCTACGCTAAATGCTCTCACTGTCTGTTAGGCCAAGATGGCTATAAACAATCTAATAAGCTGTTCTCAAGCAGCTGTCAATAGAAATGGTCCATGGGCATTCCAAAAGTCAAGCAGTAGCGGACAATGCTTCTCGTTCGTTAAAATAAAAAGTCAGCGCATAGAAACACAGTTGACAGGATCTCCAGCTCAGAAGGACCAAAAAATATGTTATAGCCCTTCCAGTGCTAATAGAAAAATGAAAGCGGAGTGTCTCATCAGTGGAATAATGACTTGTGGCCAACATACACCTCCCACGTGCATTCAATGTGTGGACATCCCTATCAACCAGCGTGAATAAAAGTGAACATTTTGGACAGTTTTGCATTGTTGAATGAAAGTAGTGATTTCGCAATGACTGTAAACAGTAATTGATATTTTCTCTGTAGAACGATGTAGACATTTGTTTGAAATTTTGATATCCGGTAACTGAAATTGAAGATATTGCTTTGCCACACAATAAAAATCAATTATACTGTTGACAAAATTGCCAATTTTCTGCATGATAATTTCAAAAAAATTAACTAAACGTCATTTTATAACCGGGCTTAGTTTAACAGAAGACACCGGGTGTAAATTACTTCATTAAAATCCATACAACTTGAAAGAAACGGGTTGTCACACTATGGTACAAAATGACCCACCACCAGCCCTCGTGTTAGCCTTTTTTTTTTACACGCCAGTTCTCAAGGGTTAAAGAATATATATATTTTTCAATTCCACAACATATACACTACAGATATCAGTTTCAGTTCAATATTCTCCGTTTTGGGGCTGCTTTTTGAGTTTGAAATGGCATACATTTGGTGATGCTTAGCCTCCAATAATAAAAAGCCTGCCCAATAGCTTCTGGGAGCTGTCCGCCCTGCAGATGCTATGTTTGCCGCTAGAGGCGCTGCATACCCCCCTAAATGATCAGTTCATTTGGCGGTATTTACACACATTGTATATGCACGAATCAAGTTATATTACTGAAATAAGGCCATTGTATACTGTTGTGTGCCGTTTTGTAAACAAGGCTCTAGAAATAAAGTTCCTGTAACTAGTTTTCATGAATTTCCTAGCCCAGAGCCAACTAGGAAATTATGGATTAAAGCAATAAGACAAGGTATGTAGCCTACGCTGCCCATGCGATTGAAATTGGAAATTAGGTGATCTTGTATTATTGCTCCAGTTCTGATGATGATACCTGACCTTCTCTTTGTCGCCCCCAGAGATCCATGTTAGAATCCAGGCTCTGCCAAGAAATTTAGTTCTGTTCTGAGGGCTGGAACGGGGTATACTCAAGCTTAATAAGGTAAAACTGAAAAGAGGTTGGTTAGATTCCCATCTCATCCTTCCTGGACAGGTTTTCCGTAGTTTCCCACTTCTACTCCAGACAAATGCCGGGATGGTTCCTAACTTAAGGTCACCTTCCAAATCATCACCGGAATTACAAATGCACACGCCGCAATGACACAGGGTAGCAGACATGGGGCTAAAAGACCAAATTTCTATAACGAGAGCTGCAATGGCCTATATTGGAGGGTATTTGGTACGAGCTGTCGAGTCCGCCTTGTTGCGTAGTGGCTAACATTCTTGGCTGTCACTGTGGAGGCCCGAGTTCGATTCCTGGTTCTGAGGGCTGGAACGAGGTACACTCAGCCTCATTAGGCAAACCTAAGAACAGGCAGGTTCGATTCTGTCCTCAGCTATTCTGGAATTGTTTCCCACTTCTACGCCAGGCAAATGCCGGGATGGTACCGGTACCTAATTTAAGGTCACGGCCACTTCCTACCCAAATTTTATCTCAATTACAAATATACACACTATTACAGACATTACAGTGACACAGTTTATCAGACAAATTCTACACACACTCAAGAAGACGGAGCTACATGACCACGATGTTGCAACGTCCCTAAAGAAACAACAATAACAACGAGCTGAAGACCATAGCCTCCCTATATCATGTCAAGAGTGCTTGATAAAATTAGTAGTATCCCGAGTTATTTATTGTTTTAAGTGACGGAACAGCGAGGTCAACTGCCCCTTGGTGTCAAGAGTCCATCTCAAGTAATGTCACTAATTTAAAATTCAAAGACAGTGGGAGAGGTGGTCTCCGGTTTCATAAGCCAGGTTTTGTTCCCTGGAAGAAGTAACGGACGAAATTATATCGGTCACGCTGAGCAGTCCAGGAATAGCATGGACATTAACTAGAATACTGTTGCCACATGTTGCTAAAAATCATATTCTACAGTGTGGAGTAGGCCTAAGTGATCATCCTGAGGAAATTAGCAGGATAAAATTGCAAATATTTCTGCGCCTATCTGTCACTAACTACACCAATGAAACGAGACTACGTCTTGATAAGAAAAACAAATTATGAAAAGAAAGAAAGAATCACAAAAATTAAGAAAAGTCGTTCTTTTTCACTGAAACTCTATAGTACACTGGTAAAAATATTCAATGCAACCATCTACTGACAGAAACATACCTTACTCTTGTAGGCCTACATACCAGACAGTTGTGCGTGCTACCTAATAAGGGAAATTGGCGGTTGAAACGAACTCCTAGTAGTAAAAGATAAACATCTCTTATATTATACTTCAATCTACTCAACAATGTGTATTCATGTAGGCTACTGTAAATATAGTGTATATGTATATGGTTTTAGCTTGCGATAGTAATGCTATTACATGTAAATGTCAGGTGGGTAGGCTACTCAGCGCAGTAGTGGTCAATACGCGCACTGCTAGGAGGACGGTGTTGATGCAGAGAAAGCCACGATTGAGTAGGCTTGGAGGCTAAGGGTGATGGAAAGGAAATTTATCAGAGAATGTGGAACGCTGGGCAAGTCCCAAACTCATATTATATTTCATACAGTAGGCTATTTACAAACAGCCTGAAGGGCAGATTACCTCGCAGTTCCGCCCCTTACCAACAGCCTGCATCTTAAGCAGTAATAACAAAAGTGCAAAGAAGTGGCAGGTTTTGAAAACAATTTTAAATATAAACACTCAATTAAGTTGAGCCGCGGAGAAACTCTCGCAGTGTCGACGGCAACATTATAATTACCGGTAGGTCCTGCGTCGGCACTACGAAACTTGAGCGGCACGATTCTGTCATGCGAAAACAAATGATCCATTGTCTGGCACACTTACTTAACTCAACCTTCCAGATTTGATCATCTTCACTCCACTTTTAACAAAATTTTAGAATAAGCCTATTCATACAAAGCTTTTAAATACCTTAAATCGCAAACAGGCTTGGGAATGTTCAATTTTAAACGTTACTCGAGTACCGTATGCATGACTAATTTTAAGACAATCCAAAATTCCGGGTACACAATAAACAATAGCAGATAAAATAGTTTTGAAAAGGGTATAAAGTTCATGGCCAACTGATATCTATTACATAACCTCGTTAATTAGATACTAACGCAGGGAGTGTAATCAGTTCGAACTATCCATAACAGTTTAAAATGCGTGTCATTGTTATCGGGTAATCATACTTGCGTGCATCAATTACAAAAAGGCAATTAGGTTAAATACAATTACAATAATTAAGTGAATACTGGTTTCCTTTTTACAAACGCATTTTCATTAGAACCATAATCAATAACATGTCCTAGGGGCCAGGTAAAATTAAAAATGATGAACTATTTAGGTGTAAACGGCATGTTCGACTCTACAACAATTAGCTAATTGTCTCTCCTGAGGCCTTACAAATACAATATCGGCAATTATGACACTACACCATTAAGCCTAAAGACGCGAGTGAAACTATTGTGAATCATAGAAATAATGTTATATGCGGAAAATTAATACATCCGACAACTTACACATCAAACACTACGCCGAAATGCTTCGGACTGCCGTCGTTCTGGCCAGCAGACGACAGCCCGAGCTCAACAACTTGTCGAGCGGTCAGCTGTAATGCGCGGTGGCGTGTTCCAAAGGTCAGCTGATAACGGAACAATGGATTAACTCCATAGTCAAAAAAGACAATGAGAAAGAGCGTCAATATAACGTAACAGGTAAGGAGATGTTCTTCAGCATTCAACAAATATTACGTCCAGGTCGAGAGTACCAACATCACCACGTGATACCCTGTGTTAAAAAGCGGTGTTGCCGAAAACATTTCAAATAATATAATGAATGCAGCGAATGGCGAATACACAGTATAAGAAGAAATACACAATGTGCATACAATATTATCATAACACAACTATTTTGAATTTCAAGAGTGAGTCTATGCTCATTTCAAAGTATTTAACGTGAGATCTAATTTCGATATAATAATTTGTGGGGATGTAAATGTGGATTTCTTAAAATGTGATAGAAATTGTGAATTATTAACACAGTTACTAATTTCCTATGGACTGAAACCTACAGCAAATACCCCAACAAGAATCACAAAATTTAGTAAAACCACTCCTGATCAAATTTGTATAAATACAGATAAATATCACCATTCAATAGAAGTCTATTGTCCAAGTTTTAGTGACCACCATGGACAAATACTGAGTTTTGAAGTACCCGAAACAATCAATAATAGTGATAATGGAATAAAATCAAAGTGCAGGTAACAAATGTTACATATTTCAATGACTTATTAAATAAGGAAACATGGTCAGAAATTTATAAACTAGAAAATGTAAACGACAAATTTAATGCATTTAGCAGTACCCTAAAACACTATTTTGAAACAGCATTCGCCTTTAAACAAAGAAGTATTAAAAATTAATAAAACTAGCAATTGGATAACAACAGGGATTAGAAATTCATGTCAAAGAAAGAAATTTCTACACAAATGATATACGGTACCGTCAACTGGGGTTACTTTACACAGACCGGGTAACTTTACACACTTTTCGCTAAAATCTTTTGAGCACTGTACGTGGCTGGTTTTCGAAGTTTTGAGTAAAATTCCAGTTTATAGAAGACGCTGTGGGCTGTACGAGTAAGAAAAACATGTTTTTGTTATTTGTACTTCACTCCTTTGGATAATAATTGCAACTTAGTGCACTTGGGTATCTGTACATATGGTAAGTGGTATGGAAACTTTCATTTCTATGACAGTCATATTTTTTATAGATGTTCTAATTTGTGACAAATCAATTTCCCTAAAGACTAGAGAGGCGGAAATTGGATGTGGAACACGTTTACTTGTTGAGTCACATTACTAGGAAGCCTAAAATAACCGAAGGTGCACGACTCGCCCTTTGGAGGGGGTAACTTTACACAGACTATTTGACACAAAAGCCTGTGTTTACTATTTCATATTTGAATCCCAGAGTATTTGAGTGCTGCGGATTAGTAAGAGCCTAGTAATGTGACTCAACAAGGAAACATGTTCCACATCCAGTCTTTAGGGAAATGTATTTGTCACAAATTAGAACATCTAGTAAAATATGACCATGTCATAGAAATGAAAGTTTCTATATAACTTAACAATGTACAGTGCATTTATAGCTGCAGTTAATATCCAAAGGAGTGAAATAGAAAAAAAAAACAAATACGGGCTTTTACTCGTACAGCTCGCAGCGTCTTGTATCAACAGGCATTTTACTCAAAATTGCCAAAACCAGCTACCTGCAGTCACTGATGTAAATATAGAGTCTATTAACGTGACATTTCTGTTAATGATGCCTTAGGCTCCTGTAAAAACAAAGTTTGTCACCTTTCTACGACTAACACTTCAGCAGCATTGTTTTTCTTTTTCTTTTCTACAAACATAAAATTAAACGTTTGACACACGTTTAATTTATTTTATAACGTATTCAGACAATTCAATTAAGCTATGAAAGAATCCTCTTTACTTAAAATGAGTGTTATATTTCCAATGAAAAGTTCCAGGCATGTGTCAAGTAAACCCTTGTGAGGCTGTATAGCCAAACGCCATGATAAGTGCATGTCTGTGTAAAGTAACCCCAAGGGTGGGGTAACTTTACACACGTGTTCATTTATTTTTAAAAGTGTCTGAGAGATAGTTTGCACTCACGGTGATGTTATGTTATTTTGTAAGTACCCTTAAGGAATACATAAACATGTCTCAATAAATTTAACAACCTATCACGACAAATAAAATTTAAGAAACACATGAAAAGTGTGTAAAGTAACCCCAGCTGACGGTAGCCAAAACAATACCGTACAACACCTGAATTCAATTTATACTACAAAAAATACACTAGCATATTAAATAAGGTAATAAGACTAGCAAAGAAAATGCATAATGATAATTTTATTTTCCAATCATCTAAAAAAAAGCAGGGCTATGTGGTACCACAATAACACAGATTATCATACAAATCATACACTCCCCCAGGGGCTCACATCTAGTGGGACGTGGGTTGGTGACAATGGGGCCCCAGCTGAGTCCCGCATTGCTTCCACTTACTTGTGCCGGGCTCCTCTCTGTCTTCTTGCCTGTCGACCTCACTTGGTCAACTCTTGTTCTCTTCCGACCCCCGCGGTATTAGGGTATCCGAGGCCTAGGGAGTCTATTCCTTTCCCGCCTTAATTGGCCCTTGTCTCATCTTTTCTGATGCCCTCCTCCTGCGAGGGGTCAGCCTTCTTTTTCTTTTCTTGTTATCTCCTGCCTTCTGCTCAAGGCCCTCAAGGGGCAGGGTGTATGTAGCCCCACCACCTTTGGTGCACCCTGGATATTGCTACACCCTCAGGGGCTCACGGCTGGTGAGTTCGGGAGATGGCGACCCCGAGGGATTCCTGAGCTGGGTCGGTTTTTCCCCTTTCTTCCATTGCCTCTGGGGCCTTTCGTGGCTCTCCTTCCTTCCAAGTGTCTCGATCCTCATTCTTCGAGGGTTTGAGGGCATTTCTTTTCCTCCTGTCCTTTGTTTGCCTTATTCTCCTTTTGTTTTCCATTTCTTCTTCTAGTAGCCTATATAAGTTTGTAGTTACTTTCAGTTATAGTTTACATTTGATTTTCATCTTCACGATCACCCAAACCATTAGGGGCCGATAACCAAGATGTTAGGCCCGTTAAAACAACAAATATCAACAAATCATACACACTTCCAAATACATGGGGCTAAATCGCCAAATAATAGTACAGTAAGTATGTAGTTTAGTTTTAGTTGTAAGTAGGTAGTTAGTTTGTCTATTAGATATGTCATTGTTCTATTAGACTGTGGTGTGTGAGTGTGTCTGGTAGCAGTTGCATTGTTTATTAGTTATAGTTCATTGTTTCAGTAGACTGTGATGTGTGAGGGTGCATGTGAGTGTGCCTGGTGACAAACTGTTTTAGTGGTAGTATTTGTTGTTGGTGGAACTTTAGTATTTTTTTCGTTAGTAGAATTTTGGTATTTAATTGTTAGTACGGTAGAAGGTTAGTATTTTTGTTAGTATAATTGCTCTTTACTTATTCTGAAAGGGAGTAGCAGCCTTTCAGAATAAATCAATTCTTTACTAGTCTTATAGGCGGTTAAGATATTGATAATATAAGCCAAATAATGGCTACACTGCGTCCTGCTGCACGGCTGAAAGCAACGGGAAACTACAGCCGTATGCTATTCCCGAGGATATGCACCTCTCTATGCATAATTACATGTGATGATGGCCTCCTCCCTTGTAAAATTTCAATCCGGAGGTAAACTAGTCCTCCGTTCGGATCTCCGGGTGGGGACTACTCGAGAGGGGGTTAACATCACAGAAGTGACAAAGAGGAAATCTGACATTCTACGGATCGGAGCGTGGAATGTTAGAAGTCTGCTAGGAAGTGGAAGGTTAGAAAACTTAGAAAGGGAAATGGATAGGTTGAGGTTGGATTTGGTTGGGATTAGTGAAATGCGCTGGCAGGAAGAACAGGACTTTTGGTCAGGAGACTATAGGGTCATTAGCACTAAATCAAGCAATGGCCAAGCAGGGGTTGGCCTCATATTGAGTAGGAAACTTGGACAGCGGGTGGAATATTATGAGCAATATAGTGAACGGATTATTGTAGCAAAAATCAATACTAAACCTACCTGCACCACAGTGGTAAAAGTCTATATGCCTACCAGTCAAGCTGATGATGAGGATGTTGAAAAGGTCTACGAAGAAATAGACGAAATTCTGAGGTATATCAAGGGTGATGAAAATGTTATAGTAATGGGAGATTGGAATGCTGTGGTAGGAAAAGGGAGAGAAGGGAAGATAATAGGAGATTTCGGATTGGGTGAAAGGAATGATCGAGGAAGCAGGCTGGTAGAATTCTGCACCGAGCATGAGTTGGTCATAGCTAACACCTTATTCAATAACCACAATAGAAGAATATACACATGGATGAGACCAGGAGATACAGGGCGTTACCAAATCGACTTCATTATGGTCAAGCAGAGGTTTCGAAACCAGATTTTGGATTGTAAAACATATCCTGGTGCTGACATAAACTCTGACCACAATCTGGTTGTAATGAAATGCAGATTAAAGTTGAAGAAACTGAAGAAAAGTCAAAAGCCAAAAAGGTGGGCAATAGACAGACTGACAGAGAAGGATGTAAACGAAAGATTCAAGAAGAGTATAAAGGAAGGACTAATGAAAAACCCTAAACAAACTTCAATTGCAGACGAATGGGCACTTTTGAAGAATGAAATAACAAAATCCGCAGAAGAAAACATTGGTAGGAAAGAAAGAATAGGTAGAAAACCGTGGATCACTCAGGATGTACTAGAATTGATGGATGAAAGGCGGAAACACAAGAATCTAAGAGATGAAAAGGGGAAAGCAGAATACAGACGTCTGAGAAATGAGGTTAACAAGAAGTGCAAGGAAGCGAAAGAAGAATGGTTGAAAGAGAAATGTGCAGGTATAGAAAATTGTCTGAAATTAGGAAAAGTAGACACAGCTTATCGAAGGATTAAGAATACTTTTGGGGAAAAGAAGACTAAGTGCTGTAATATTAAGGACACAAATGGAAAGCCTCTAACAGATAGGGAAGAAAAGGTTGAGAGATGGAAAGCTTACCTAGAGAGTTTGTATAAGGGAAAGGAGATTGAGAATCATGTAATGGAAAGGGAGGAGGAAATTGATGAGGATGCGAAAGGAGATTTAATATTGAGATCAGAATTTGATAGAGCTTTGGAAGACTTAAGCAGGAACAAAGCACCAGGCATAGATGATATACCGATTGAGTTGCTACGCTGCATAGGAGATGAAGGTCTGATCAGGTTATTTCACTTGGTGTGTAGGATTTATGAGACAGGCGAGGTACCCCCTGATTTCAAGAAGAATGTAATCATCCCTATACCAAAGAAAGTGGGAGCTGACAGATGTGAAGATTACCGTACAATCAGCTTGATTACTCACGCTTCAAAGATCCTGTCTAGAATAATTTACAAGAGGATTGAAAGCCAGATAGAAACGGAGTTGGGTGAAGACCAGTTTGGTTTCAGGAGAAATGTAGGAACAAGGGAAGCTGTACTAAGTCTTAGGCTGATTTTGGAAGGTAGAATAAGAAAAGATAAGAGAACGTTCATGGCTTTTGTAGACTTAGAAAAGGCTTTTGATAACGTTGATTGGACTAAATTGTTTGACATTTTGAAATCGATTGGAATAAAGTACAGGGATAGGAGGGTGATATACAATCTATACAGAAACCAGACAGCAGTCATTCGAGTTGAAGGACATGAGAGAGAAGCTGGTATTCAGAAAGGTGTAAGGCAAGGCTGCAACTTATCACCCATACTTTTCAATCTTTACATTGAACAAGCAATGAAGGAAATTAGAGAAAAATGTAAAGTGGGGGTGAAGATTCAAGGAGAAATAATTTCAACTCTGAGATTTGCTGATGACATCGTCATCTTGGCCGACAAGCCTGAGGATTTGAATGAGTTTTTGAATGGTATGGACTCAGTCTTACGGAAAGAATTCATGATGAAAATTAATAAATGTAAAACAAAAATACTGGAATGCAGCCGAAATAAATCAGAAACCTCTATGGAGATCAAATTGGCAGGTGAAAAGCTGAAGGAAGTAGGAGACTTCTGTTACTTAGGAAGCAGAATAACCAGTGATGGACGAAGCAAAGAGGATATAAAAAGTAGGTTGGCTCAGGCAAAGAAAGCATTTCTACAAAAAAGGAGTCTGCTGACATCGAATATAGTTTTAGGTATTAGGAAGTCATTTTTGAAAGCCTTTGTCTGGAGCGTGGCGCTCTTTGGAAGTGAAACTTGGACTGTTGGTGTAGCAGAAAAGAGGAGAATTGAAGCATTTGAAATGTGGTGTTACAGGAGAATGATGAAGATCAGATGGGTAGATAGGGTTACAAACAAAGAGGTATTAAGCCGAGTGGGAGAGGAGAGATGTTTCTGGCGACTGCTAATGAAGAGAAGAGATAGGTTGGTAGGACACATACTAAGACACCCAGGAATAGCAAGCTTAGTTATGGAAGGAAGGGTCGAGGACAAGAACTGTAGGGGTAGACCAAGGTTAGAATATGTTAAACAGATTGCCTCGGATGTGGGGTGTGGAAGCTATGTAGAGATGAAACGATTAGCTCAGGACAGGGAGGCATGGAGAGCTGCATCAAACCAGTCAAAAGACTGAAGACTCAAACAACAACATGTGGTCCGTGATAAAGAAAGAAACTGGAAAATGTGCTAAAATACAAAGGAACATTACTCTGACCAGCAATAGTAAAGTGATTAATAATCCAGAGGAAATAGCAAACATTTTAATGACTATTTCCTGGAAATTCCACAAAAGATATTAAATAAATCACAGGTAAATACACTAAATTATAATAATAAAATAAATATATTGAACCCGCTGAGCTAAGGTTCATGTGATATTTTTCACGACAGCACATTTATGATGGGATGTAGTACCTTTGAACACACCCAGAAAGCTACGAGAAGCTGAGAGCTTATACTATTCTCTTTGAAGTAGCGAAGAATCGCACTTTTGACTTTGGTGAAGTCTGCTAATTATTTATCTGAGATCTTATTAATCAATTTTATCTTTCCACGAGACTCAGAATATTCCATTTCGTCATTCAGTATTATTGAAACATTTTGGAGAATGTTTTTTTTTTTTTCACTTTAAGGTCAGGTAATATCATTGCAGATACGCAAATAGGAATGTAAGTAGTCGCTCAACGACTTAGTTTGACGACTTGCTTCCACGAGGAACGCAGTTCCTTGCACTACGTCTGGAGAATCCGCCCTGTGTAGGCGTGTCATTATATCCGTCGCATAAGACGTGGCAAATAGTCCGCTTTTCAGCGTGGAAATCATTATCGAGTGCCATCGAGCACAATAGTACTACGAATTACTGTTGTTTATGTGCAGTGATCAGCACTACGTCTTGAGAATCCGCCCTGTGTAGACGTGTTATTATATCCGTCGCATAAGACGTGGCAAACAGTTCGCTTTTCAGCGAGGAAATCATTATCAGGTGCCATCGAGCACAAGTATATTACGAATCGCTGTTATTGATGTGCAGTGGTCAATACGTATTGTACAGTGAATTATTAGGCAAGTATTGTGAAATTTACGACATTACTGTAGCACCACATTTTTACACCCACGTGTTTGTGGAGGGCCGAGAGCCTGGTGCGGAAATATACAGGTAAACGTGATATTATTACTTTAAACAAGTGTGATTATAAAAGTACATTATATAGTAATTGCTACGGTGAATTTATCCGTAATAAAACGACGCCCATTTCACGGATGCCACGTGATAGAGAAAGTAGGGTCTGTACACGTGTGGAACCGCAGAACAGTGCATGGCCATTTATCATTTACATCTGCAAAGTGTAGAGGCTGTGTTGTCAGTTATATTTAAAGCCTGTGATATCTGCGACGAATACTATAATTTTCAAGTGATAATAATGAACTACTACAAGTCTTATTCTACCGCCCACGTGGTTATCTTTTTCAACACCATGTTCGAGACCGAGACCATGGGCTAATACCATTATGGTATGAGGGAGATGTCTCGGATGGGACCAGCTTGATTATGGAACTTCTAGAACATCAGACGAGGAGGAAGGAACCGAGGATGCCTTTCCTAGGCATGTCCAGTCCATTCACGAGGTCAACTACAGGGACAGACCGAACCCTGGTCTTTGGGAGAGCCCAGATGGAAGTTCTGATGAGGACGATGCCAACCCTGAAAGCCAGAGGCGCTTTTGTTCAACCCTTGTTGTTGGACAGAGAGCTAAGTGTGGACTCCTTCGTATCGTGAGTTTTGTACACCCTTCCTTGTTCTAGTTTCTGGTGGTATAGTTAGATTAGTGTAGTTTGTGAACCAACCGAACTTAGTGACAGCCATTTCATAGGTAGGGAATGTAACTTAGTCTAATTAAATGTCATTTATTTGCAGTGATTGTGAGTCACCCTTGGGTCTGACATTTTGGTCAACCCAGGTGCAGCTTGATGGACGTCGTAGGACGCCAATTTCAGACCTTTGCTAAACGTGACTGTAGTCATTTTGAGGCTACTTTGTTTAACCCTATCTGGGGTGATTTTTCAAGTCTTTGCAGACTCTAGTTATGGCAATCTGAAGCCATGGTCATATTTCTTTAACTGCATTTTTTGCAACCAGTCTATGTTACACCCCTGACTTCGTTAGAGTAGTCGTATCATTTGGGTAATCGACTGTAATTACCAGTTTTGTAACTGCATTATATTTCATTTGAGATGAGCTCAGAAGCCATCCAGGTCATGTGTAGACCTTATAAGTAATAGGGATGTTTCATCGTTGCCTAGCATCGAACCCAGTTCCCAACGTATTGTTACGTGCCACCCCCTAGTGGCACCTTTGTTAACTGGATTACGGTGGGTATAAAGCACAAGACCAATTACTGCTTAAAGAAATAATTAATTTTATTGCAGCCAGAAAAATACACTACTCAACAGCAATCATTACCTTACTCCAGTTTCCTCACGTCGAGAATACTTTCCCTTTCACTTGTCAACAGACAACAGTTAATCCTCTTCGCTAATGAGTCCGCTCCCGTACGCTCGCTGGAAATAGCTGCCCTAGGTCTGTCACTGTACTATACACTGTTTCACAAGCATTACAATCACTTCCTCGGTGTCAAGAGAATCAGCTTCACTAGGGGTTTCGCAAGTCACCACACTTCTGTCGCTCAGAATAATCGCTCACACTAGCTCGTAAAACACAACAACAACTGCTAGACAGGTCGCACTTATATAGCAAGCCGGTGACTCAATAAATGCTTCTAGATCCATCCAGGGTTCATGGCTTCTCGAGGTTTCCATCGCTGGTCCAGTCACGAATATTCTGGACTACCCCTTTGTCCAGTAGCCCTGTTGCATAAGGCACACGCAATACTGGAGGCAGGCCACAGCCCAGCCCTGGGGGCAGTTGTGACTCATGCGGCGAGCGATGACACAAACTCACAGCCGTAACAGTATCATTAAGCAGATCCAGCAGAGAGTGGAATTTGCGCCACAATTATTATTTTGTTAGTGTCAGGTGTGATGACACGTGTTTATTTGATGTTTGATACAAGCAACTACTGAAGAGTATTTTATCTTTGAGAGCAGAGAGCTCCAGCAATGTGTGACATTGCTACCTTTTAAACGTCTTTGATGTGAAAGACAGAGTTATATGATTGTATTCAGATTTATAGCGTGCTTTTTATGCACATATTCTTCGAGGTATATAACCTATGGTAAAGGTATTATTGTGAGGCCAGTTGTACAGTTATTATCTTGCTTAAATTGCCGGCCTAGTTAGTGTGTTGTGTCATACAGCGCAGGAATCTTGTAGCCTGCGGCGACACGAACAGGTTTTGTGAATACTACCCAGCGCCCGTGTGAGAGCGCATGCTTCTAAGTGAGACAGACTTATGTTAACATAGGACAGAATGCTTTTAGCATTCACTTTCCCTTTCATTGCAATTATAGCTTATGGAACCCAGTGTCCATTCTTGTATCTGATCATCTGTTTTGTAGAATGTCATTTGTTAGTTAAACGCTGTTGCGTACCGTTGTTTTGACGAGTACAGTTGAGTCGTCTAGTATCAAAACCGGCCAAGTCACTGAAGGCATATTTTTCAGTATAGACGAAAAACCTCTAGAGACAAAGCAATGGTGGTCACAAAAATTTTTATTGCATAGTTATATCCATAATGGTTTAATATTTAAGTTCTGCTATTTTGAGAAATCTGATTCATAATGAACCCTTCTTTTTTGCTAATATTAATTTTGACTTGGCCGTTTTTGTTGCAATTTGGTATAATTTTAGTTCTTTTTTGTAAAACTTTTCTTTTTAAATTCCAAATTCCAGTGAAAAAAGGCAATTAAATTAAAATAAATTGACATTTTAATTACCTGTTTTTATTGCAATAAAAACGAAAGCATTCTGCTTAAATTGGATAGTAGCCTAATATATGAAGATGAACATCAGAAAGCTGAGAATACAAAATAGGTATTATATCATTAAAAGTTAGTAGTTCACTAGATCTTGAACACAGTAAAAGAAAATGAGTCACTTATGTTAATAGAATCATTATTAAAATAGGAACAATATACACGTTACACTACACAATAATGACAAAATACGAGCACACAGGAAATACGATGACTTTCATAGATCTAGAAAAGGCATATGATAGTGTCCCCAGAGAGAAGGTATGGGAAACCATGGTTAAGAAGAGACTGGGAAGAGAAATGTTGGAAATGGTGCAAGCAATGTACAACAACTGTGTTAGCAGGGTACTGACCCCAGTTGGAAAGACAGATTGGTTTACGAACAAGACTGGACTAAGACAGGGGAGTGTGCTGTCACCTCTCTTGTTCATAATGGTGATGGATGAAATAGTAAAGGAAACAAAGGAAGCATATGAACATAAAGAAATGAAGTTACTGTTATTTGCAGATGATATTGTGGTCTGGGGAAGGAACACCGAAGAAGTGCAAAAACAACTAGATGCACTGAACGAAAATATTCAGAAGTATGGCCTGAAAATCAGTATAGAGAAAAGCAAGACCATGGTGATGACAAGAGGGGAAAGACAAGGAAAGGGCACTGTGAAAATTGGAAGTCAGAGTTTGGAAATTGTGGACACTTTCAAATACCTAGGAAGTGAATTGATGCAAACTGGTAGGTTGGACATGGAGATTGGCAGGAGGGTACAGCAGAGCAATGCATTCTATCAAAGTGTAAGAAAACTTGTTTGGGATAAGGAAGTACCAAGGAAAAGCAAGGAGGTAATGTATAAAGTGTATTATGTACCCATATTAACTTATGCAGCTGAGACTTGGACCCTGACAAGCAGGCAAGAGAGTAGAATCCAAGCCAGTGAAATGAAATTCCTAAGAAGTATGATAGGAAAGACAAGGAAAGACAGAGTGAGGAATGAAGATGTTAGGAAGGAAGTTGGGATGGGAAAACTAAATGAGAGAATTGAGAAGAATAAACTAAGGTGGTTTGGACATGTAAAGAGGATGGAGGAAAATAGAATACCGAGACAGATGCTGGAGGCGAAGTGCAAGGGTAAGAGACCAAGAGGAAGACCTAGAACAAGGTGGATGGATTCAGTGAAGAGCGGCGTAAGAAAAAGAAATCTGGACTGGGACAAGATCGTGGAAGAAGAATGGTGGAAGGAAAGAGGAAAGTGGAGAAGTGCCATAAATACCCCGACCCGGCAGGAGCTGGATAAGGGGAAATGATGATGATGATGATGATGATGATGATGATGATGAGGAAATACGATTGCTTTCGCGCCAATGCGGTAAGAAGCCCGCGAATACGGAAGTCAGTGTTGCAAACGAACAAAATACAAATTATTATGACTTCGAAGAGTAAACAAAATAAGGAACAATGTTGCCTACTGATATCACATTCATGCGTAATCTAACAACGCTAGATTCCAGACAATAATGCTGCGACATGAAGATTGCTACTCGTTCTTTGACATGGCCGGTTTTGAAAGCACTGCCTGCATGACTTGGCCCATTCTGTTGCACGACCAAGAATTCAGTGCTGTGTAACATGAACACATGGACGATTTTGAAGCATATTCTTGTTTCGCCTGATAGTGCTGTACTTCTACTTCAAATTGATAACCATAACTCATTTTCGTAAATTTTGTGACTTGGCCGGTTTTCATACTAGACGACTCAGTTATGTCAGGTTTCTATAGTACGTTGTAGGCTAGCCCCGTTAGGGAGGTTTTTCAATAATGATGGTATTGTGTGTACCATTTCCGGGATTGTTCCCGTGGACCAGATGATTAGGGAGGGTAACTGATTGTGTCCAGGCCCATCCCAGAGTTATTGAACGCGAGATGTGCGCCGCTGGTAACATGTGTTATTGTGTGTCCGAGTTGTTATTGCTCGTTGATTGTATTCCGACTTTTGAGTCGAGGCTTTTTGGCAGAGATGATCTCAAGGGAGACGCTCCGTGCCCAGGCTTGTCAGTATTATTCGCCATAAACCAACGATAACCTAAACCGACATCTTAATAATAAAACGCATAATTTTGATAAAACAAAAGCTAACTAACGAATTCTTTCTGCTTAACCTTGTTCATTTGCATTTGGAACCTGCTGACATAGCCGTGTTTATGAAGGTATTTCCTGGAGGAAATGACTTGAGGACAGCTGACACATTTTTTGTTGTGACTGAAGCTTGCTCGAGCCTAGAGTTCGTAGCTGGTGGAGCGCAGGCCATACGATGTTAGACGTAGTCTTTACTACGCAGTCGTCACCGTAACTACACACATTAGATGACTATGGCTTACAAAGAGTAAACCAAGGTGTAGGCAGGCATTTGAATAGAACTGTGGTCTTTTGTTATTTATTAATGATGTAAAAGTGTATGAATCCTCTATGTTACCCTATTGTGTGCTGATTAGCACTTAGTTCATAAGAATGACTTAGATGTTATGGCTGTTCACTTAGCTTTGAATGTAATTATTTGTTATTACGGACGTCACCGCCGTAAATTTTGTTATTAATTGATAGGACTTAGCTAGATGAATTAACGTTAAATGTAAATGTGGAGATGGTATCATCCTAACTTAGATTTGTTTTGCTACACTGTTAAATGTAAATTCTGATATTAGCTTGATCTTGTAACTTGACCTAGGGATTTGCGTCGTACCGTTTTCCTAGTGTTGCTGTTGTTGCTTTATTATTGTGAGAGATATCTTTCGCGAGGGCTTATTGTAACTTCTCAGGTAGGGACCTGCTCTTTATTTTTGATTATTTATTAGCTTGCGGATTAGCCGATAGAAACCCTCCAAACTAGGCTAGGGGTTTGTAAAGTTTACAATAAATTTTCACGGTGTTTTACATAAGTCCGGAAGTTTCTTTCCTCAGTCTAGCTTTTAAGGTGAATCTTTCCTTAGGCAGTCTATGACCTTCGTCACCATGTACCACGATCCCCGTGGACTACAGTTTCTCGTGCCGCTTTGGCCTATTTGGAAGTTCACCTGATCCTCACGGCAGTTAGGTCCGGCGGATGAGATGTTAGGGAAGTCATTGCGGTTGTTGGCTATCCTGGCAGCTCCTCTGACGGGCACATAACTTTCTTCTATATTTTTAATGGCGCCCAACTCATGTGCCGACGTTAACGCGGTGACCGTCAGTTCCATGTTATTTAAGAGGATCTTAATGTTGATTAATGGTAAATTGACCGGACTGGGACGAACTTAGAAAGTCGTACTGCAGATCAATTAACCGCATGGCATTCAAGTTTGATACAAGTCCATGGGGTGAGGCTTTTGTGTTAGATAAATGATGGATAGGATTTTCTTTGATGATGCCTCATCCTGAGTAAATGTAATACTTTGCTTTGCTCGCCGTTGTCTTTGTAAATGTAGAAGCACTTAGTTTGATAACTCCAGCTGTAGTCGTGATGCTTATTTAAATGAAACAAGCTTTATACCACCAAGTAACTAATCATAGCTGTATGTTCCATTAGAGATTGATCCCTCTCTTTCTCAAATAATTTTCTTGTCATGGATTAGGAAACAATTCGTCGTGTGTTTGGAGAGATGATGGCAGGTGTCAATGCCAATCTCCAGCAGATTACTGCTGACTTAGGTACTGTAAGGGGTGACTTAGGTGAGAATACCCAAGCTGTCAACACTCTAAGTGGTCATGTGGACCAAGTTAGACAGGAACTTAATAATGTGAGACAGGACTTAGAAGTTAACACCCAGTCAATTAACAATGTGAGTGGTCATGTGGACCAAGTTAGACTGGATCTTGAGATCAACACACAGTCAATCAATAATGTTAGGGCTGATCTAACGCAGGTCAGGGCCGACATGGATACTTATAGGATAGAAGCTAGGAATGATCTTACGGCAGGTTTAGCGGCTGTTAGAGGTGATGTTATACGACACCATCAGGAAGCTAACCAGCGTATCGATAGTTTAACTGATCAGATGAATAGAGCTAGGGAGGGCGTGCAGACCCGATTAGAGGAGTACACCGCTCAAATCCGGACAACGATTAACAGAGTCCAGATCGATATGAGGGCCGACTTGGAGCACACTCGAGAAGAATTCGGAACTCGATTGACTCACGTCGAGGGATTCATGGACACCGTCAAGAAGGACATGGCCACCATGAATATAGGTCTCATACTGATGAGAGGTATAGCGAACGCAGTCAACAACAACGTCAAAACGATCGTTGATGGTATGATCGAGGACGAGGACGAATTGAACACAAACAGAAAGAATATTACGGAATTGACTGAGACAGTAACAGGGCTACGTGAAATCATTGATGTTCATTGAGAGGAGAATAAGATCGATGTCATGATGTTGAGGGGTGACCTCAATGAACATAAGACCACTATGGAGGCAAAGGTAGCCGAGGTCAGAGATGACGTTGGTAGGATCCAGGACAACATGTCAAAAGTCGAGGAAGAAATCGATTCCCTACAGAAACGATTCGAGGAAGTCGCGATAACCGAGAGATTAGACCTCAGCTATAGCTTGAGGACGGCTATTCGCGAGGTCGACACCAACCTCAAAGGCAACGTTGAAAGGATAGAATTACAGCTCAACGATCTGGGAAATAAGGTCGCAGCTAAGACCATCCCAGGACTCGAAGTTATAGAGAGACGTCTCGACCGACTGGAGACGCATCCAAGAGAGACACGCTTACCCTCACAGATGGGAGACTCTCAGACGACGCCAGGATCGCAATCCGCAGGGATCATGCCTGCACATTTTCAGCCCAGCACACCCATAGAACCGCGACCATCTCAATTTACCGGTTCAGCGCAGAGTCAAGCGTTAAACTTTGACGCACATCCTTTCCAACCTGTACCTAATCGACAGAGTCAAGAGACGAGTACGCCAACGCATAATTATATGCCGAATTCGTTCAGACCCGCGCACACGCAGGGGAATGTGACTATCATCCGTTTGAGAGAGGAGCAACCAGCTCGATTCTCAGGTACTGGAAGTGGCATCACTCCAGTAGAGTTTTTGGCTAATGTGGAAAGCTACTTGAGAGACACAATGGTGACTCCGGAGAGAGAACTCCGAGTTATTGAGCGTTTGCTTGAGGGGCAAGCCAGCACTTGGTTTAGAGCCTTCCGTTACTCATTTGTAGGCTACCAAGATTTTAGAGAAGCCTTGTTGAGGACTTACTGGTCAAGCGACATCCAGCAGAGTATCAAAGCTGAGATGTACACTCGCCGATACAGCTCAAACACTCCGACGCGCTATGCGAATTACTTCGCAACCCAGCTTGCGAAACTCCGTTGTTTACAACCCCCACTGTCAGAGCAAGACCTGGTAAACACCATCGTTTGGCAATACGCTGCAGACGTGCAACGTGTATTGATCGCTGCTGGAGCATCCACTTTTCAGCAATGAGACCAAATCTTGCAACTTGGCCGCTAACACCGAACAGTTTCCGACACACCGTCAGTAGAAGGCTGACAGGCGTGAAGAGCGACATGTCAACTTGACAACTATGGACAAAGTGTGCCAGACGCCACAGCAGACACAGACTCAAGAGAGCTCAGGACAGCGCAATGACTATAATCGTGGTCGGAGAGAATGGAACAACACTCCATATGCTAGAGACCAGTGAGATGACCGTCGTAGTCACTGGAACCGGCGCTTCGATCGAGGGACGAACGACGACCGTCGTCACGAAAACGACCGCCGAGGGAATAATAGCCGGAACCCACAACACGGAAGTATCCGTAGGGATTACCGCTATAGCAGAGGTTACAATAGAGATCGAGACCCCAGATACCAAACCGATCGAGACTGGAGAGGAAGAGCACGGGAGAGTCGTGAATAACTTCAGCAACTCCGAGAACTTCAAGAAATACAAGAAGAGGGAGATCAGAACCCTACTTCGAGGGAAACACGTAATACGGCGGAAGAAACGGAGCGAAACCGGCCCGGTACTTCCCGCCAGGAAAAAAACGCCGAAAAACCAATAGATTCTTACCCGATTGAGCACAGAGTAACTGCCTCCATCTTACTCTGGGAGCCAATTCAGGAAGATCTATTAGACGAACGACGAACGACGAACCACAACTACGAATTGACGCGTCTACCGAAGATTGTAGCTACCCTGAATGGATGTAGCGTAGTCATTCTCATCGATACTGGGGCGATGATAAGTGTCATTTCCGCCGATTGACATGCCAGACTGAAAGCAAATTCTGAGGTGACAGAGCTACCAGTTTCTGCAGTAAGATTCAGAGGAGTCATACCTGACCGTGTTGTGACGTGCAAAATTCAGATTCTATGCACTTTGAAAATTTCGAGCCACGTGTACTTGCACGAATTTCTTGTGATGAAAGGCTTGCATCATGATGCCATATTGGGTGCAGACTTCATTCGGAAGTATGATGGAATCATTGATATAGGACGTAATACGGTCGAGTTTAAGCCGAACGAACCCATTCAAATGAACTTAGTAGAGGAAGAACCGGAATTTGAATCCGAAGTCAACGTTGTTGAGCATTTAAATGGCAAGGAAATTCAGGAGACACAAGATTCCGACGAAGAGGCAGAACCATTATCAGCACCCATACGAGAGAAACTAGATGCAATATTGAGCGAATACGAGGATATATTCGACACCACACCTGGTGAGATATTGGACTACGAGTATGATCTTGTACTACTGGATGATTCCCCATTCCAGAAGAAGATTTATCCTATCGCAGAGAAACACCGCGATGAAGCTGCTAAGAAGATCCATGAGATGGAAGCAGCAGGTACAATCTGGAAGTCACCGACTCCTTTCTTGAATCCTATAACACCTGTGGTTAAGGTGGATGGAAGCTTGAGACTTTGTCTCGATGCAAGGACCTTAAATGAACGCTTAGCTCCTGAGCATGACAGACCGCCCAAGATTAGGGACATCCTCAGGAAGTTTAAGGGAAAGAAGATATTTTCGTCATTGGAATTGGTACAATCCTACTACCATATAAGATTATCTGAGCATACTCAGAAGTATACAGGGTTTATGTTCGATCAGACCACCTATGTCTTTCGAAAACTACCCTTTGGAGTGAAAAATGCCGGAGCTGCATTAATTAGAGCACTTGATGCGAAGCTGACTCCTGAAGTGAAACAGGAGGTGATATGTTACGTGGATGACATCATCATAGCTTCGGAAACAGAGGAAGAACATTTAACAACTTTACGCCTTGTTTTTGAGAATCTTCGACAGGCCAATTTCAAAGTGAAATTCGACAAGTGTCGATTCTTCCAGAGAGAAGTCAAATTTGTGGGACACATAATTAATTGAGATGGATACAGGCCGAATCCGGCAAAGATCAGAACCGTTGCTGCATTTCCAACGCCAACCCGTGTGAAACACGTGAGACAATTCCTAGGAATTCTCCAATTCTTTGCTGCTCATTGTGAGAGATATTCTGAGACTGTCGCACCACTGCAAGGTTTACTAAAGAAGAATTGCAGATGGGCTTGGAATGACGAGTGCGAGACAGCTTTCAGAAAAGCTAAACAGATGCTGGTTGATTCGATTCAGTTAGAATATCCAGACTACTCCCGGAATTTTATTCTAGAGACTGATGCATCTGCGACTGGAATAGGTGCCATCCTATTGCAGGAGGATGATGAGAAGAAACGTCATTACATCGCTTTCTTAAGTCGACGTTTGAGAGCACATGAATCTCATTATTTCACCACTGAGATTGAAGCACTTGCGATTGTTTATGCGCTTGAGTACTGGCAGAAACTTTTGTTAGGCCAGAGGATTATTGTGAGGACCGATCACCATGCGCTGACCTTCATTTTACGAACAAGATTGGCAAGCGACAGGATCACACGTTGGACGCTGTTTCTCCAACAGTTTGACTTGGAAATTGTTTACCGACCAGGCAGAGAGAATGTGTTGGCCGACATTCTCAGCCGGAATCCTGAAGCCACTGTGAATGCCATTGACATCGAGGGAGAATGCGAGGAACACCTTCGCCGACTTCGTCATCTACCTGAAGGACAACAACGTGAGGAGGAACTCAGGCATATTATCCGTTTCCTGGAACGACGAATGGATCCACAGGATGCTCAATATGTGAGGATTGCTGCTGTTGCAGATGATTCTTTGATCTATCATCGTGTCTTGTATAAGTTTGTGGACGAGGACCACACTCAACTGCGTGCAGTTATTCCGAGGAGATATCAAGAATCTGTTATTCTTATGGTTCATCTATCCATTGGACATGGTGGGACTGACAAGGCCATTGCAACCATCAAAGAGTCTTTTTCTTGGAAAAGGCTAGGAACCACCGTTAGACAGTGTTTACGTGCTTGCGACGCATGCCAGCGGAACAAGTACACGTCACACTTGTTGAAGGAACCACCTAGACCAATACTCCCAACTCAACCTAGAGAGTTATATGCACAGGACCTTTATGGCCCAATACCTAAGGCCCGTCGTGGGAATCGCTTCATTGTTGTAACCATTGATGTGTTCACGAAATATACGATGCTTCATCCGATTCAGAAAGCCACCGCACATCAGATTATTCAGAGAATTAGACCACAAGTGATACCGGAGGCAGGAAAGCCACAATTCCTGTTGACTGATCATGGATCACAGTACACCTCCGCAGAATTTGCCAATGCTATGAACGAGTTGGAGATAGGTCATGTTTTATCATCTATTCGCCATCCAGAGAGCAACCCAGCAGAATGCGTAATGTCTACTATCGCAAAATTCTGTCGATTGTATTGTCAGGAAGAACACTGGCGATGGACCGAAGTCCTAGTTGTCATGGCGAAATGTATTAACTCAACAGTCCATGAAAGCACTGGTCAAATACCCATGGTTTTGCATTTGAACCTGATGCCAATGAGAATATGGAATCGTGTGATTGTAAATCCACCTTGTTTACAACCATCACACGCCAGCAGACTTTTGGCTGCAAGGAACACTTTGGACAGACAAGCTGCCAAACGCTTGAGAAGAACTAGACGTCAGAGATTCAGGGAACCACTAGTAGCGGGAGACCTTGTCCTTATAAGGAGACCCGGAATTTCAAGTCGTATTGACCGCATATATGGGAAATTTCTGTCTTTATATTATGGCCCCAGTCGTATTCGACAACCTCTGAACAATGGAAGTTACTTGATTGAAGACATTCGGACATGAGAGCGCATTGGAATCTTCAACGCAGCTAATCTAAAAAAAATATCACTTATGAATGAACCTTGAGTCAAATAAAAATGTCGTCCCAACATTTTATTTGAAACGACGGAGAGGCAGATGAACCCGCTGAGCTAAGGTTCATGTGATATTTTTCACGACAGCACATTTATGATGGGATGTAGTACCTTTGAACTCACACTGAAAGCTACGAGAAGCTGAGAGCTTATACTATTCTCTTTGAAGTAGCGAAGAATCGCACTTTTGACTTAGGTGAAGTCTGCTAATTATTTATCTGAGATCTTATTAATCAATTTTATCTTTCCACGAGACTCAGAATATTCCATTTCGTCATTCAGTATTATTGAAACATTCTGGAGAATGTTTTTTTCACTTTAAGGTCAGGTAATATCATTGCAAATACGCAAATAGGAATGTAAGTATTCACTCAACGACTTAGTTTGACGACTTGCTTCCACGAGGAACGCAGTTCCTTGCACTACGTCTGGAGAACACGCCCTGTGTAGGCGTGTCATTATATCCGTCGCATAAAACGTGGCAAATAGTCCGCTTTTCAGCGTGGAAATCATTATCGAGTGCCATCGAGCACAATAGTACTACGAATTACTGTTATTTATGTGAGTGATCAGCACTACGTCTGGAGAATCCACCCTGTGTAGACGTGTTATTATATCCGTCGCATAAGACGTGGCAAACAGTCCGCTTTTCAGCGAGGAAATCATTATCAGGTGCCATCGAGCACAAGTATATAACGAATCGCTGTTATTGATGTGCAGTGATCAATACGTATTGTACAGTGAATTATTTGGCAAGCATTGTGAAATTTACGACATTACTGTAGCACCACATTTTTACACCCACGTGTTTGTGGAGGGCCGAGAGCCTGGTGCGGAAATATACAGGTAAACGTGATATTATTACTTTAAACAAGTGTGATTATCAAAGTACATTATATAGTAATTGCTACGGTGAATTTATCCGTAATAAAACGACGCCCATTTCACGGATGCCACGTGATAGAGAAAGTAGCGTCTGTACACGTGTGGAACCGCAGAACAGTGCATGGCCATTTATCATTTACATCTGCAAAGTGTAGAGGCTGTGTTGTCAGTTATATTTAAAGCCTGTGATATCTGCGACGAATACTATAATTTTCAAGTGATAATAATGAACTACTACAAGTCTTATTCTACCGCCCACGTGGTTATCTTTTTCAACACCATGTTCGAGACCGAGACCATGGGCTAATACCATTATGGTATGAGGGAGATGTCTCGGATGGGACCAGCTTGATTATGGAACTTCTAGAACTTCAGACGAGGAGGAAGGAACCGAGGATGCCTTTCCTAGGCATGTCCAGTCCATTCACGAGGTCCACTACAGGGACAGACCGAACCCTGGTCTTTGGGAGAGCCCAGATGGAAGTTCTGATGAGGACGATGCCAACCCTGAAAGCCAGAGGCGCTTTTGTTCAACCCTTGTTGTTGGACAGAGAGCTAAGTGTGGACTCCTTCGTATCGTGAGTTTTGTACACCCTTCCTTGTTCTGGTTTCTGGTGGTATAGTTAGATTAGTGTAGTTTGTGAACCAACCGAACTTAGTGACAGCCATTTCATAGGTAGGGAATGTAACTTAGTCTAATTAAATGTCATTCATTTGCAATGATTGTGAGTCACCCTTGGGTCTGACATTTTGGTCAACCCTGGTGCAGCTTGATGGACGCCGTAGGACGCCAATTTCTGACCTTTGCTAAACGTGACTGTAGTCATTTTGAGGCTACTTTGTTTAACCCTATCTGGGGTGATTTTTCAAGTCTTTGCAGACTCTAGTTATGGCAATCTGATGCCATGGTCATATTTCTTTAACTGCATTTTTTGCTACCAGTCTATGTTACACCCCTGACTTCGTTAGAGTAGTCGTATCATTTGGGTAATCGACTGTAATTACCAGTTTTGTAACTGCATTATATTTCATTTGAGATGAGCTCAGAAGCCATCCAGGTCATGTGTAGACCTTATAAGTAATAGGGATGTTTCATCGTTGCCTAGCATCGAACCCAGTTCCCAACGTATCATTAAGCAGATCCAGCAGAGAGTGGAATTTGCGCCACAATTATTATTTTGTTAGTGTCAGGTGTGATGACACGTGTTTATTTGATGTTTGATACAAGCAACTACTGAAGAGTATTTTATCTTTGAGAGCAGAGAGCTCCAGCAATGTGTGACATTGCTACCTTTTAAACGTCTTTGATGTGAAAGATAGAGTTATATGATTGTATTCAGATTTATAGCGTGCTTTTTATGCACATATTCTTCGAGGTATATAACCTATGGTAAAGGTATTATTGTGAGGCCAGTTGTACAGTTATTATCTTGCTTAAATTGCCGGCCTAGTTAGTGTGTTGTGTCATACAGCGCAGGAATCTTGTAGCCTGCGGCGACACGAACAGGTTTTGTGAATACTACCCAGCGCCCGTGTGAGAGCGCATGCTTCTAAGTGAGACAGACTTATGTTAACATAGGACAGAATGCTTTTAGCATTCACTTTCCCTTTCATTGCAATTATAGCTTATGGAACCCAGTGTCCATTCTTGTATCTGATCATCTGTTTTGTAGAATGTCATTTGTTAGTTAAACGCTGTTGCGTAACGTTGTTTTGACGAGTACAGTTATGCCAGGTTTCTATAGTACGTTGTAGGCTAGCCCCGTTAGGGAGGTTTTTCATGAATGATGGTATTGTGTGTACCATGTCCGGGATTGTTCCCGTGGACCAGATGTTTAGGGAGGGTAACTGATTGTGTCCAGGTCGATCCCAGAGTTATTGAACGCGAGCTGTGCGCCACTGGTAACTTGTGTTATTGTGTGTCCGAGTTGTTATTGCTCGTTGATTGTATTCCGACTTTTGAGTCGAGGCTTTTTGGCAGAGATGATCTCAGGGGAGACGCTCCGTGCCCAGGCTTGTCAGTATTATTCGCCATAAACCAACGATAACCTAAACCGACATCTTAATAATAAGACGCATAATTTTGATAAAACAAAAGCTAACTAACGAATTCTTTCTGCTTAACGTTGTTCATTTGCATTTGGAACCTGCTGACATAGCCGTGTTTATGAAGGTATTTCCTGGAGGAAATGACTTGAGGACAGCTGACACATTTTTTGTTGTGACTGAAGCTTGCTCGAGCCTTGAGTTCGTAGCTGGTGGAGCGCAGGCCATACGATGTTCGACGTAGTCTTTACTACACAGTTGTCACCGTAACTACACACATTAGATGACTATGGCTTACAAAGAGTAAACCAAGGTGTAGGCAGGCATTTGAATAAAACTGTTGTCTTTTGTTATTTATTAATGATGTAAAAGTGTATGAATCCTCTATGTTACCCTATTGTGTGCTGATTAGCACTTAGTTCATAAGAATGACTTAGATGTTTTTTTATGGCTGTTCACTTAGCTTTGAATGTAATTGTTTGTTATTACGGACGTCACCGCCGTAAATTTTGTTATTAATTGATAGGACTTAGCTAGATGAATTAACGTCAAATGTAAATGTGGAGATGGTATCATCCTAACTTAGATTTGTTTTGCTACCCTGTTAAATGTAAATTCTGATATTAGCTTGATCTTGTAACTTGACCTAGGGATTTGCGTCGTACCGTTTTCCTAGTGTTGCTGTTGTTGCTTTATTATTGTGAGACAGATCTTTCGCGAGGGTTTATTGTAACTTCTCAGGTAGGGACCTGCTCTTTATTTTTGATTATTTATTAGCTTGCGGATTAGCCGATAGAAACCCTCCGAACTAGGCTAGGGGTTTGTAAAGTTAACAATAAATTTTCACGGTGTTTTACATAAGTCCGGAAGTTTCTTTCCTCAGTCTAGCTTTTAAGGTGAATCTTTCCTTAGGCAGTCTATGACCTTCGTCACCATGTACCACGATCCCCGTGGACTACAGTTTATCATGCCGCTTTGGCCTATTTGGAAATTCACCTGATCCTCACGGCAGTTAGGTCCGACGGATGAGATGTTAGGGAAGTCATTGCGGTTGTTGGCTATCCTGGCAGCTCCTCTGACGGGCACAATATGCAGTGATTCTTTATTTTTAAATCATGTCATAAGTGAAGAGGTAAGCATTGTTATAAAGGAGCTAAAAATAAATTCTGTGCTGGCATTGATGGCATCCCTGATGCAATTTTAGAGAAATGTGCAGACAATATAATAAATCCACTTACGCACTTAATAAATAGTTCAATTCTCTCAGGAACTTACCAGGATATTTTGAAGTTATCAAAAGTAATTCCAGTGCACAAAAACGGTTCAAAAGATGAATTAGATAACTATCGTTCTATTATCTTACCAACTGGTATTGCAAAAATGGTGGAAAAAATCATGTATAAGAGACTGATAAGTTTTATAAAAAAAATGGAATACTATCAAACTCACAACATGGATTCAGATCGGAAAGATCTACACAGACAGCAATTTATGAATGTAGTAATAGTATACTGAAATTAATTGACAATAAGGAACATGTAACTGGCCTATTCTTGGATTTATCGAAAGCATTTGATGTTGTTGACCATAAAATCCTCCTTACAAAACTAAATCAATATGGCATTAGAGGTCTAGCAAATAAATGGATAGAGTCTTACTTAACATGGCGTAAACAAATAGTAAGCTTGAGAAACAAGGATGATGGAACCAAATTACTTAATGAAACATTGTCCAATGAGGGAATTATTAAATTCGGAGTACCCCAGGGATCGGTTGTGGGCCCACTACTATTTCTTCTATATATCAATGATATAACACAGAACGTTTGTTCTCATAAGGAAATTTTGTTTGCGGATGATACAACAATCGTAATAAAAGGTGAAACTAAGCAGGTCTTACAGCAGTCTGCTCACTTCGTTACAGAAGAGTTAACCAAATGGTCACAAGATAATCGCCTCATAATAAACTATAAAAAAGCAATATCTCTAAATTTCCACACTATACAGAATAGGAATCCTGCGGAGCCCAATATAACATTAAATGGTCATCAAATTGAAAATACGAAATACGTCCAGAAAGTAAGTTCCGTTTGGTAATAACATTAAATTGTGTACAGATACAGAAAAATTATTTATTGCACAAAATTCTACAACCCTTAAACTACTTTTCCACATAACTGCCGAAATGTTGCAGGCATTTGTCGTAGCGTGGCACGAGTTTTGTATACCTTCTTCATAGACGTGTGCCGCCTGTGTCTTCAACTAGTTGTACGTTCCGCTGCAGCGCAGTTCCACATATGCGCGGTAGACGCTCTGTATCAAGGAGAAGAAACGTGCGCCATTTGGAGGGCACTGTCAGCCACGTACGCGTTGTTGTGCATGTTTACTCGTACAATGTCGGTGTTGATTGAAAATCCCGCCGCTTGTGAAATCAGATCTGTGATTCGTTTTCTGAATGCTAGGAAAGTGAAACCAATTGAAATGTATCGGCAAATTTGTGAAGTGTATGGACAAAATGCGATGAGTGATTCAATGATGAGATGATGGGTCCGACAGTTCAATGAAGGACGTAGTGAAGTGCACGATGAAGAACGAAGTGGGCGTCCATCTTTGGTTACAGAAGAACTGGTTCACGCGATTGATGACAAGATCCGGGAAAACCGCAGGTTTACAATTAGTGCTCTCGCTATGGAATTTCCCCAAATCTCACGATCACTAATTCATGAAATTGTTACCGAAAAACTGTACTTTCGTAAACTTTGCCGACGTTGGGTACCAAAGATTCTTAGGAGCAACACAAAACAAAACTTCAGTTTTTGACCCGTTACAATGAAGGCGGCGAAGAATTTCTGACACGGATAGATCACAGGAGATGAAACTTGGGTTCCTTACGACACCCCTGAAGATAAGTGGCAATCAATGGAATGGAGGCACACTTCATCCCCAGCAAAGGTTAAGCCGAAACAAATCTTTACACCTCGGAAAATGATGTGCACAGTGTTCTGGGAATGGAAAGGCGTCTTACTCATTGATTTCTTACCGCGTGGTACAATCAACGCAGATGCTTACTGCGAGACACTTAGGAAATTGCGCGGCGCAATACAGAATAAGCGCCGAGGGTTGCTGTCAAAAGGTATTGTTTTTCTTCACGACAACGCACGACCACACACTGCAAATGTGACGAAAAAACTCCTACAGGGATTTGGCTGGGACGTGTTTGACCACCCTCCGTACAGCCCTGACCTCGCTCCTAGCGACTTTCATGTGTTCACACATCGTCTTTCCTTGGCGGTCAACACTTCAACATTGACGACGAGCTGAAAGAAGACGTTTCCAACTGGTTGAAGACACAGGCGGCAAACTTCTATGAAGAAGGTATCCAAAAACTTGTGCCACGCTATGACAAATGCCTGCAAAAGTTCGGCAGTTATGTGGAAAAGTAGTTTAAGAGGTGTAGAATGTTGTGCAATAAATAATTTTTCTGTATCTGTAGACAATTTAATTGTATTACCAAACGGAACTTACTTTCTGGACGTGCCTTGTAAATCAGAAACAAAGTATTTAGGACTATGGATAGAACATGACTTGAAATGGAATAAACATATACAATATCTGAATACTAAACTGAACTCGATGTGCTTTGCGTTACGTATTTTGAAAACTTGCACAATCATGCACACGTTAAGGGGACTGATGAGTGAGATTTCATGAAATTCGGCCAAAATACCGAATTTTGGATTTTGCCCAAATGTGAGGCCCAAACCTTTTGTGAAATAAAGAATGATAAAATGTTTCCCATGGCGCCATTTTTAAAGCCCTGGCGATGATTCAAAGATTGTTGCGCGCCATTATTAAATTCCTCAGCGCGACACACCCACATGTCAAATGGACTGAAACACTTCGGATCATTTTTTTTTTCATGTCATTGCTAACACGTTACCACAAAATCCACTTGCGGAAATGGTCAGGCAAGTGTTAGACATCTAGGAACAGAAAATTATCATAGTTTACTATGGTAGTCAAGTTATAACTTTATACACAGGAATGAAATAAGTTATGTCCAAATATATTGAAATAATTTCCTTCTAATTTCGAGTTTTTTTACTTCATGCCGTGAAATTCATCTTTTTTATCAGTAATGAAGTAAAAAGAGGAAATAAGTAAATAAATGAGTTGCTCATTTGATTACCATAGTTAGTTCCTACCGCTGCACTATGATCTTTGTTGACATTAGCTCCATCAGTCTCAGTACATTATATTGCATAACAGTGTTTGGAAAGAGCTGATTCAATGTTTATTGTGTGGAGAATGTAAATCAAACTCTGTAATAATAGAAATAAGGGAAAAGAAGAGGTCTCAGGGTTGTACATATGGTGCAGGGTAGTTCTGATGTAAGTAACTAACCATCCAACTTTATTTGCTGTTTTCTCATGAAGTGTTTTTTCTTACATGTATTATGATACAAAATGCCTCTTGTATTGCAGTTTTCAAGATATTTGGTTCAAACTTGGTTTGCATATTTAAATATGTGTGCAAATTATAATTTGCTCTGGAATTTTATGACAGTAAAAACAAGTAGTTTCGTGAAGAAATATACAGTCTATTTTCATATATCCTACTTATGTTAATTGCCTCTATCAACATACAATATTTCAGTTTGATTGCTGTAATAGATTCGTAGATATTGAGAACCGACTAAATATTGCGGATGGTCGCCATGTTGGATTTTTATATATGTAGGTCTTAGAGTTATGTACTGTTACATGAAGATTATTGTGTTCGTGTTATATTCAAACTTCAATCGCATGATTAGGACACAAGAAGTAAAAACGAGATTTTTAAATTTCGCACAGCTGCCATCTTGTGGTTATGAAAACAATTTAAAAAATTAGATGCCAGTGGATTAACATTTGTATAAGGATTTACTGTACCAAGTGTCACTGCACTCGGATGGTTAAATTGCGAGGAACGACCATGTGAAGATTTATAGTTCGCGTCGCCGCCATGTTGGATTTGTGATCACCAGGTTATTGAAAGTCCTACAGAAGAACTTATGTTCATAACCTCTATGAACATAAAAGAATTTCAGTTTGATTGCTGTAAACGATTCGTAGATATTGAGAACCGTCTAAGTATTTCCTGTGGTCGCCATGTTGTATTCTTATATTTATAGGCTATAGAGTCATGTACCATTAAAGGAAAATTATTGCGTAGGTTCTTTATTCAAACTTTCACTTCGATCGCATGATTACGACACACGAAATAAAAACTTAATTTTAAAGTTCGCACAGCCGCCATTTTGAGGTTATGTATTGAACTAAATTGGATACCAGTGCATTACAATGTGTATAAACATTTTCTGTACCAGATTTCATTGCGTTTGGAACATTAAATCGCGAGAAAGTTCTATTAAAATGTTTAATTCATTTGGCCGCCATGTTCGTTTTGTAGTTAACTGATTTTTGAAAGTCTTATAGATGAACTTCCAGTAGTGCCCTTTATCTCCGTACAAAATTTCAGGGCGATACCGCTAATAGTTTCAGAGATATAGAATGCCGGTGAAATATTTCGGACATCCGCCATCTTGTGGTTATGTAAACAATTGAACGAAGTTTGATGTCGGTGCATTACTATGTGTATAAACATTTACTGTACCAAGTTTTATTGCGTTTGGTTGGTTAAATCGCGAGAAACGTCTATTTAAAGTCGCAAATTCGCGTGGCCGCCATGTTGGTTTTGTAGTTACCAGTTTTTCAATAGTCACATAGGTGAACTTCTAGTAGTTCCCTTTATCACCGTAAAAAATCCAGGGTGATATCGGGAATAGTTTCGGAGATATTGAATGCTGGTGAAATATTTCGCACAGCCGCCATATTGGATTGGTGAGAGATAACAAAATTTGAAGGGCACTGTCGGGGTCGCCCGGAGTAGTGCTATGAACTTACCGAGTTTCATTGAAATCGCTCCAGCCGTATAAAAGTTATTAGGGACACACACACACACACACACACACACGCACACACAGACACACGGACAAAAGGTGATCTCATAAGCCTATTTTTTCAAAATTGAAAATAGGCTAATAACTGCATTATTTGGGCTTTTAAATATATAAAATTTCTATTTTTTGGGTTTAACTGAAATTTTTGTCACTTTGATTATCTCTCCCGACTCTCATATAAAAGGCACATCAAATTCCAGAGCGCCTATTAGTCGTTGACGGTGGCGTTTGGCGGCAAAAGTAGGAACTACTGTATTTGAAATTACAAAGTTGCAGTCCCTACTTGAATTAAAAAAACAGATACACACACTAATACAGTCATCACAATTAACACCGGTTATCAGACAGATTCTACACACACCCAAAGTACACGGGGCTACATGACCGCGTTGTCGCAGCCCCTAAACTAAGGAACCAACCAACCAACCAACCAAAAATATTCCAGAGCAATTTCTAATTTTGTATGTATTTAGCAACTGTTTACCACGTATGGAGGAAAATAAGTAAAAGCTCCATCGCAAGGAACATTTTTAATGACCCTATGTTTTTGAAAATATTATTATTATTTTTTCAAAAACCATTTGAGCAATTAAGTCAAAATTTAGAATGTGCTATAACTATAGGCCTATCTATCTGTGGTTAAAATTTCAAAATGATCCGTACAGTAGTTTCAGATTTTTAAAACTCACTCATAAGTCCTCTCAAGAAATACTTATGTAGCTTATTTCCTTTCATACTAAAGATATGGGGTCATATTTTGGGGTATGTCACCAGATGTATTAAGCACGTTTAGGATACAAAAGAGGGCGATTAGAATTAAGGCAAATGTAAACACTAGAGAATCATGTAGACCTCTGTTTAAAGAGTTAAACATTCTCCCACTGCCCTGCATTCATATCTTTGAAAGTATTATGTTTTTTTTAAGAATTTAATGAATAAAGACGTTTTTCTTAAAACAAACAATGATGTTCATGGGCATAATACAAGACAAAATCATAACATTCATATTTCACACACACACACACACACACACACACACACACACACACACACACACACACACACACAAGCATATATCAAAAAGAAACTTTTCACACAGGAGGTAAATTATACAATAAACTATCCCAGTATATAAAATTTGCCCCAAAAATAAAAACCTTTGAAAGAATGTTGAAAGCTTATCTGCAGTGCCATTGTTTTACTCTGTAGTTGAATATCTTAGTGTATAGAAACGATGAAATCTATAATTATATTTTACTTTTGTATTTTAATTGTAATACCTAGATGTAAGTTGTTGTATTTATAGAATTAAGTTTTCATATTGTAATAATAGAGTAAGGTGTAAATAGTTGTCCAATAAGATTGTATCTCTTAAGATCTGTTACTATATTAAATTATAAATAGCTATTGTATCAGTAATATATACCTGTACGTTCTTTTATTTTATAGATGTAATTACTGACGTGTCCTATATTAAAAATGTATTGTATACATGTAATTGAGCAAATGGATTAATAAAAATCTTATCTTATAGTGTATTGGTTCACACTGATAGGGTCATATTTTCATATTTTGTGATAGAAAGGTTGGGCTCCAAATCTCAATATGTGTCAAAAACTTTAAAAGGCCATACTTTTAATAACTCGCAGTTTATTGAAATGTAATGAAGGTTTTTGTATAATAAAGGAGTATAGAGGTGGTATGTATTACCTGTATTAATGTAACAAGTTGTTACTAAAACGCTTTATTATTGTAAACCTTCGAGCATAAATACAATCGAGTGCGCATTTTCATACTGCGCCAATACTGTGACGTGAGAGCAACATGTCGAACAGCTGACTGTGGTATAAACAGAGTAACTCGTAATGGAAGGTGATAGGAGGAGTAGGTGGGGAAATGCTTTTTAATGAGGCTTTTATTTACAGAAACAAGGTCGACGATTCCACCCTAATGTGTTACATATTCAAAAATGGCTGTCGTCGTTGAACGTAGAGCAGGCTTATGAATTCAAAACACACATTTTCGTAATTTACATGACATTGGGATATGCATCGCATGTTTCTTTAGGTACCAGAAGGTAGCAAATATAAGGATGTAACATATTTGGTGTTAAAGGTGGCTGTCGTTGTTGTGTTTACTTGTTAAGTGCTGACAATTCTGCTGATAACAGCATTATTGTGACGTTCTCTAACTCTTAGTTATTCTTTTTCTTTTTTCTGTTATGATTTTTAGGCAAGGAGAAGATGAACTGTAAACAAAAGAAAGAAGGCTGTGAATGTTTTTGATCTGTTATAATATTGTATCATTACCTTGTCTCTGATGAATAAAGACAGTTTTGACGAATATTAGTAAGTCGGGTAGATTTCATGTTCGATTCAACATTAGTGACGACCGTGACAGGATTTTTTTGACGTGAACATACCCGTAAGTACGATTAAATATGGATAAACTCGTAAAAGTAAGAAAGCCGATACGGGCCATGTTCACGAAGACATACGATACACTGATGGCTGAAGCAGATTCTGACAAGGTAAGATTGCTATTCACGAAATGAGAACACCTTGGCACGGAAATGAAAGACGGGGATGAGAAAATATTGGAATTCCTTCTCGATAACAATGACGAGTCGGAATACGCAACTGAATACGAGAAGGTACAAGAATACCGCGATAAACTTGACGAGGCCCATTATAAGACTGATAATGTGAATGCTGCGTTTCTTGCGACTGAAGAAAATAGAGCTATGACCGTTATGAGTGATAGTGTTGGCAAGAAGAAATTGAAGTTACCGAAAATCGAACTACGGAAATTTTATGGAGAGGTTGAGGTCTGGTTAGGTTTTTGGAGTCAGTTTCAACGCATTCATAATGATCCAGATATAGAACGAGAAGATAAATTCCAGTATTTACTCCAGGCCACCACGGAGGGCAGTCGAGTTAGGGATGTAGTGAACAGTTTCCCCCCAACTGCGGAACATTATGAGAAAGCAGTGCAGTGTCTTGAAAGTAGATTTGGTAGGGAAGAATTACTTGTTGAATTTTATGTGCGTGAACTACTAGGATTGGTGATTCCGAATGTCACTTCATCGCAGAGACTTTCTCCATTGCAGTTATATGACCGCTTAGAATCTCACCTCCGGTCTCTTGAGTCGTTAGGGATGACTAGTGACAGGTATGCCGCTTTTTTGTTCCCGTTAGTAGAGCCATCTCTTCCAGAAGAACTACTGAGAGTCTGGCTGAGAACTTCAGTCCAACGGCCCTTAAGCGATTCAGTAGAAAACGTGTACTGTGAGAAACTTGAACAGTTGTCTCTATTCTTGAAGAATGAAGTAGAGGGAGAACAGAGAATCACTCTCGCTCAAGGGGGATTCCAGGCTCCACAACGGACGGTCAACAAACCAAGGAAGAGACTGGAAGATGCAACGAACACTCCAACAGCCACTAGCTTGCTGTCCGGGGATTCAAGAAGTCTAAGCCTTAATTGTGTGTTTCTGCATCAAACCTCATGACAGCAAGGAATGCTTTAAAGCACAAAAGATGACCTTAACTGAAAGGAAGAATATTCTGAAGAAAGCGGGATGTTGCTTTCAATGCCTGAAACGAGGTCACATAGCAAAATCCTGTAAATGTAGTGTCATGTGTCATGTCTGTGGGAAAAGGCATATTGTGCTAATGTGCCCTGAGCTCCAGCAGAAGACTCGAGAAGAGAAACAAAAGGAAGAGACAGATAAGGCAGACCCCAGCACTACATTGAGTAGCCAGACATGCAGCAAAGACGTACTTCTACAAACCCTTTTGGTTAGAATTACAGGAAACGAAGAGGAGCGCATCGTGAGAGCCCAAATCGACACTGGATCGCAACGATCATACTTGCTGAAGAAGACCGCAGATAGTTTAGGACTGAAACCCTCAGTTTCTGAGAAAATGGCACACGCTCTATTTGGAGGGTCTGGGACAACAAAGAAAATGCACTCCAGTTATCAACTAAGACTAGCAAGTGTGAATGGGAAATGCACGTGTGATGTACCAGTTCTAGATCAAACCATCATTTGTGGTACAATCCCTCGAGTTCAGAAGGGGCTTTGGATGAAAGAACTTAGAGAAAATAAAATATTTATCTCTGACTGAGGTGATGACAGGACAGAGATCGAACTGGAATTAGGTGCCGACGCCTGTGGACCTCTGCTAACAGGAAGAGTGCGAAACCTGACTTGTGGACCTGTGGCTGTCAAAACTAGGCTTGGTTGGATCATTTTGGGGAGACTTTCAACGGATAGGTTTTCGAGCTCTTCTAGTGCACTCGCGATCTCATTGTTGACGATGAACTCTTCAGTGACTGATCATTGGAAGTTGGACACACTAGGAATAACGGATCCAGCTGAGAAACAATCTAAAGAAGAATTAGAAGCGACCACACTTGAACACTTCAAGGAGACGGTGCATATAAATGAGGAGGGGCGGTATGAAGTTCATATGCCCTGGAATGATAGATTTGAAGACATTTCAGAGAATCGTGACATTGCTGAAAGGAGATGTACATCTACAACGATAAAACTGTGCCTTCTCAAGAAAAAGATAAGAAAGGTCACTACTTACCACATCGAGGTGTGTTCAAGAAAAACTCCACAACAGCTGTTAGACCAGTGTTTGATGCCTCATGTAAGGGGAAAGGAAATCTGTCCCTGAATGACTGTCTAAAGAAGGGACTAAATCTGCTTGAACAGATTCCCCCGATTTTGAATAGGTTTCGCATAGGGAAGATTGGTGTAATTGCCGACATAAGGAAGGCTTTTCTCCAGATATCCATTGCTCCCTGTGATAGGGATTATATGAGGTTCCTATCGTGGGAGGACTTTGAGAGGAGAGAACTCCAAGTACTCAGACATAATCGGGTAGTATTTGGCCTCAACTGCAGTCCTTTTCTGCTGGCAGCCGTACTTGATCTTTATCTAGAGAGGAGCCCATCTGAATTCCATAATACAGCAAAATTACTTCAGAGCTCCTTTTATGTGGACAATTGTGTCACATCACTTGGGTCAGAAGAAGAAATAGATAAATTCATCACTGAATCCACAGAACTGTTGTCGACTGCGAAATTTGAGCTTCGTGGATGGGAACATACCTCGCTGAGTGAAGAGAGTGGTAGCCAACAGGTTTCTTCTGTCCTCTGTTTGATGTGGGACAAAGACAATGATGTTATCTTTTGTGATATATCTGAGAGTGGATCTGGTGACATCACTCATAGAAGAATTTTGTCTGCAGCCCAGAGGGCTTTTGACCCTATAGGATTTACTTGTCCTTTTACCTTGCTGCCAAAACTCCTCATCGAGAGCAGCTGGAACCTGAAGATGGGCTGGGATGACCCATTACCGGAGAATGTGCAGCGGAAGTTCAAGAAGTGGGAATCGGAAGTTCCCCGACTTTCAGAGGTGAAGATACCAAGACATTTCGCTGACGGCGGGTCTGAAGAATTGTGGAATCTTCATACATTTTGTGATGCCAGTCGAAGTGCCTATGCACCTGTTGTTTATTTAAGGAGCGGAACTCCAGGATCTGTTTCGATACAACTTGTGATGGCCAAGGCAAGGGTTACGTCCTTGAAGGATATTTCGATGCCAAGACTGGAACTTCTGGCATGTTTAATTGACAGTCGTCTGACTGCCTTTGTGAGAGAAAGTCTAAATTTGCAAGTTCCTGAATTCTATTGGACTGACTCCTCTACTGCATTACAATGGATAAAGAAGGACGAGCCCTGGGGCGTGTTCGTCAACAATCGAGTCAAGTAAATAAGATCACTGACTAGCGTGGAAGATTGGAGACACGTACCTGGGGAGTATAACCCAGCTGACCTTCCTTCGCGAGGTTGCTCTGCAGAATCCCTCATAAATTCCAGATGGTGGGAGGGGCCAGCTTGGCTGAGAGCAGAAGAAAAGGACTGGCCTATGTCAGGTGAGGTTGCAGACGGGCAAGAAGTTGATCGAGAAAAAAGGAAGGTGACGTCAACACTATTCAGTTTAATCGAAGAGCAAGACCCCTGGTACCTGAGACGCTTTTCGAGGTTTTCACAGATTGTGAGGCTTGTGGCTTGGATATTGCGCTTCTTCAGGAAAGCATCAACACTTGAAGGTTGCGTGTCTCGTGAGCTTTCTGTTTTGTAAATCGAAGAGACCGAAAGAAGGTTACTTACTACGCCTTGCTCAACTGGGAGTGACGGAAGAGACTGACAAGAAAGGATTGAAATCATTCTGCACAGTTGTTGGTTCAGATGGTCTTCTGAGGTTGAAGACAAAGATTGTGCAGCGAGATGATGTTGAGAACTTCAGATATCCCATTCTGCAACCGTCAAATCATAAATTGGTGGAGATCCTAATTAGAGACTATCATCTTCAGTACTCTCATGCTGGTGTCCAAATGTTACTTGGAAAATTGAGGGAGGACTATTGGATTCCAAGAGGGAGGAGAACAGTGAGGAGAGTGGTTAATAAACGTGTCAGATGTCGAAGATTTGAAGCAAAAAAAGTTGGGACTGGTCCTGTACCTCTACCAGGAGATAGAGTGGGGGACGCATCGGTTTTTGAAGTGAGTGGGGTTGACCTAGCGGGACCTTTGCACCTCAGAGGTGGTGAAAAGGCCTAGATCCTGTTGTTCACCTGTGCAGTTTATTATGCTGTTCATTTGGAACTTGTGCAAAGTTTGTCTACAGAAGCCTTCCTCCAAGGAATGAGGAGATCCATCGCCAGGCGGGGTGGACCCCGAATATTGTACAGTGATAATGGGACGAATTTCACTGGGGCTAATAATTCCTTTGCCTCACTGGACTGGGCTGAGATTGAAAGAACGTCTTCCATCAAGAGTATTCAGTGGAAGTTCAGTGCCCCCACTGCTGCATGGTGGGCTGGATGGTGGGAGAGGATGGTGCAGATGGTCAAGAAGCTGTTGAGGAGAACATTAGGGAAAGCTTGTCTCAAGTATGAGGAGCTTACAACCATTCTTTGCGATGTTGAAGCCGTGATCAACTCCAGACCCTTGACCTATCTCTCGGAGGATCCAGATGACTTGATGCCATTGACACCGGCCATGTTCCTTCAAGACATTCGTTCTACCGGAGTTCCTGATCTTGACCACTTGGATGGAACAGACATCAGAAGGCGAGCCAAGTATCTCCACCGCTTGCGTGAAGATTTGCGGAAAAGATTCCGGGATGAATACCTGAGCCTCCTGGTGCAGTCGCATGTTGACATGAAACCCCATAGAACATTGAAGGTCGGTGATGTTGTGTTGATGGGGTCGGATGACAGGAAGAGGTTGGAGTGGCCAGTGGGAAAGGTCACAGAAATGATCCCTGGCAAGGACAACAATGTCAGGGTGGTCTGTGTTAAGGCAGCGGGGAGAAGTATGACCAGACAAATCCAGCGGATATACCCTCTGGAAATATCGTCGTCGCAGGATGCTCCCTTGGGTGAAGACGAACCAAGTGATGACGAGTGTGAAGCCCCCAGTGGTCAACAAGTGAAGGGGACGTGTAGTGAAACTGCCTGTTCGATACAGGTCGTAGCTTGTGTAGATTGTGATGGTGTAATTGTAAATAAGGTTTGTTTTGATTTTGTGTTTGAAATCACATTTGAAATGTGACGTTCTCTAACTCTTAGTTATTCCTTTCCTTTTTTTCTGTTATGATTTTTCAGGCAAGGAGAAGATGAACTGTAAACAAAAGAAAGAAGGCTGTGAATGTTTTTGATCTGTTATAATATTGTATCATTCATTACCTTGTCTGTGATGAATAAAGCCAGTTTTGACGAATATTAGTAAGTCGGTTAGATTTCATGTTCAATTCAACAATTATAATTGTAAGCTTACCATACAGGTATGATCTACATAATGAGTCTTATTTTAATACAGTGATCAGAAAAAATCAACTTGAATAAAAAATAATGTGTAGTCGCTATTGAAGTGGGCGCTTGATGGAGGACGTGCAAGTTGGCTATTAGAACTTTGGACTCGTGGTAGTGGTGACAGCATGAACTATGAGGGCTAGATCGTTAGAAGAGAAGAGGCCACTCTAATTGTAATTAATGTGTAGAAAACTGTATAAAATAGTATTTTGATTGAGTGTATTAATTTGTACTCCCGGTTGTGGTCTGTAACAAGTACTGAATTTATCTTATTTGACAAGACACTCATCACTATGCACCTTCTTGAACTGGCTCCAAAAGGGTATCCATGGATACTCTCCACGACCGCACACTGCCACGCCAGGCTGCAACGGGAAGCCATAGAAATATTCAAACACCCCGACAACTTCAATCGAAAGGAAGAAATTGAACGTGTGCGTAATGTATGTATCCCGGCCCTTAGGAGCACCAAGGCCAAGATATCACGCACACATCAACCTGAAGAACCTTCCCGCTACAGCCCGGCAGTCGCTCAGGGAACACCTGACCCTCAAAAGTTCGGTCGCCGAGGCCGGAGCACGCGCCGCACCCCGCAACATGTACGCGAGACCAGACGATCTAGCCGGACTGCGCAGAGAACACTCGGCTCACCATGCTAAATTGATGACCCAACTGCCTTCCAGCCGTTAATTCATCGTCACCACCAAGCTCCACCCAACCAACAGTCATATCCTCTCCCGCTCCCATATTCAAGCAACAATACCTCACTACAACCCGTTACCCATTGTTTCAAACCTCTTCCTCATTCCACTGCTGACCAAGGAAAAGAGCGGAACCCTTGAAAATGCCGGACGCAGTTGCCGATGAAATGTCGTGAAATATCCTGTCTGGACCACGGCCTACAAGTCGGAAAAACTTGTACTTAATTACGAACTGATAGCTAGATCGTTAGAAAAGGAGAGGCTACTCTAATTGGAATTGATATGTAGAAAACTGTATAAAATAATATTTTGATTGAGTGTATTCATTTGTACTCCCGGTTGTTACAATGGCTATTATTCCCATAGTTAACGATAGAAGTAGGCTACGTCGGCGACAGTCGTGTTCCGAAATACTCATGTATCCAGGAGCCCTTCTTGTAAATAATTAATAACAAATCCAACTCTGAATTAGGCCTACCTATGTTTGAACAGAATTATTTTTGTGTAGCTGGTCATTTTCGATTGAACGCCCGAGGGCTCCCAACAAGTTCAATCTATTACTACCGGTACATCATGTCCTAATTCATTTTTCATCATTAGAAAATGTATTGTTACGTGCCACCCCCTAGTGGCAATTCCGTTAACTGGATTACGGTGGGTAGAAAGCACAACACACATTACTGCTTTAAAGAGAAGTTAGCTTTATTGCTTGCAGGAAAGATACACCACTCAACAACAAATACAAGCAATTAAGATCCTTACTCCAGTTTCCTCAAGTCTCTTCCTTGAGCGCTCTTGTCCCTTTCACTTGTCAACAAACCACAGAAGTTAAACCTTCTTAATGAGTCCGGTGGCCTTGACAGAAGCTACCTGCACCTCTTCCTCATGTACACCAACTACAGTTACTTACGCTAATCTGCTACACGCTGTTCCGCTATCCACAAGCTGGGGAAACAATGTCACTGGATTTCGTACCTCGCACGGCACTTCGTCACCACACTTCTGTCGCTCAGGAAAAAAACGCTCGCACTAGCTTGTAAAACACACTACCCCACACTGCTTGACAGGTCGCTCTTATATAGCAGGCCGGTGACTCAATAAATGCTTCTAGACCCATCCAGGGTTCACAGCTTATCGACATTTCCTTCACTGGCTAGGTCTCGAATATTCTGGACCATCCCTTTCACTTCGCAGCCCGTTGCGTAACGCGCACGTAATACACTGAGGCAGAGCACACACAGCCCAACCCTGGGGCAGTTGTGACTCATGCGGCGAGCGATGACACAAACTCACAACCGTAACACCACCCCCTTCCTAAAATGCTGATCGTCCCGATCAATCATTGGTCCGTCTGTGTCCCTCCGTAGGCTGCCAGGCGATCTCGATGCACGATCTCCATCTTCGCCCTCGGGCTCCGCTGGATCCTGTAGACGACATCGTTGATCCGTTTCACGACTCGGTACGAGCCCTCCCAGGACTTCTGCAGTTTGGGTGACATGCCTTTCTTCCGTAATGGGTTGAAGAGCCAGACCAGGGCGTCCTCGTGGAATCCGCCGGCAACCGTCTGTTGGTCGTATCGGGTCTTCATTCGGTCGGTCTCGATCCGCAGTTTCCTCCTCGCGAACGCGTGCACGTCCTCCAGTTGGTCGACCAGTTCTTGACAATACTGGCTTACCGGGACCGGATCATTCCCAGGTCGGCCGAAGGCAAGATCGACAGGTAGACGGAGCTCCCTCCCAAACATGGCCCGGGCTGGTGTGCACCCGTTGGCTTCATGCACGGCGGCGCGGTAGGCCAGGAGAAATAGTGGAATATGTTTGTCCCAATCCCTCTGGTGCTCGCTGACGACTATTCGGAGATGGTTCTCGACGGTGCGATTGAATCGCTCTACCATCCCGACGGACTGAGGGTGTAGCGGCGTTGTCCTTGTCTTCCGGATTCCCAGCAGCTGGCATAGGTTCTGGAACACCTGCGACTCGAAGTTCCTCCCTTGGTCGGAGTGCAGCTCCAGGGGTACTCCGTACCGGCTGACGAATTCCTTCACCAGGGTCTCTGCAATCGTCGCGGCTTCCTGGTTAGGAAGCGCATACGCCTCCGGTCATTTGGTAAAGTAGTCGCTGACGACCAATATGTAGCGGTTCCCTGCCTCGCTTAACGGGAATGGCCCAGCAACATCGATGGCCACTCTCTCCATGGGGCCACCCACGTTGTAGGTCTTCAGTGTACCCCGTCGTCTTCGTCCTGGGCCCTTGCTGGCTGCGCAATCCTGGCACCTCGCGCAGTGGTTCTCCACGTCGGTTCGGCATCCGATCCAGTAGAACCGCTCTCTCAGCTTCTCCAGGGTCTTTTTTTATCCCCAGGTGTCCACCAGATGATCCTCCATGGACTTCCTTCAGGACTTCCTCCGTCATAGCCTTTGGAACGACGACTTGTTCCCGAGATGTCTTCCCGTCGGTGCTCCCCCAGGCGCGGCAGATGAGGTCATCTCTCACAACCAGCGAGTCCCACTGCGCCCAGTAGGACTTAAACTTTGGGCTGCAGTCACTCACAATGTTCGACCTGGGTCTGGGGACACAGGCCCTCTTCCATTCGGCTATCAGTCCTAGGTCATCATCTTCTGCTTGTGCCCGCGTGAAAGATTCGCGGCTCCAGCTCCCTTGAAGTTCCACGGTAGTCCTTCGGCACTGTAACCCGGTGTTCTCCTCCCTTCGGGCACAGAAGGTGCAGTCTTCGGGGCACGGTCTTCGTGACAGGGCGTCGGCGTTAGAATGCAGTTGGCCTTTCCTGTGCTGAATCTCAAAGTTGTACTGTTGAAGCCTCTCTAACCACCGCGCGAGTTGACCCTTGGGCTGCTTGAAGTTCAGGAGCCACCGCAGGGATGCATGGTCGGTCCTGATGAGAAATTCTTGCCCGTACAGGTACTTGTGGAAGTGTTCAATGGTCTTCACGATGGCGAGCAGCTCCTTCCTGGTGACGCAGTAGTTCCTTTCTGGCTTTGACAAGGCCTTGCTGAAGTAGGCCACTACTCTCTCCTCGCCGTCCACTACTTGCGACTGGATCCCCCCCTATGCCAAAGTCGCTGGCATCGGTATCGACGATGAACCTTGTTCCAGGTCTGGGGTAGGCCAGAATAGCCGCGGTGCACAGAGCCTGCTTGAGTTGTTCGAAGGCACTGTGGCATTCTGCTGTCCACGCGAAGAGTTGGTCCTTCTCAGTCAGTCGATGTAAAGGTTTGGCGATGTCGGCGAATCCTCTCACGAAGCGATGGTAATAAGTGCAGAGTCCCAGGAAGCTTCGTAGTTGGGACTTGTCCTTCGGAACTGGCCACTCCCTCACAGCTGCGGTTTTCTCTGGGTCGGTGCGCACCCCTTCCTTGGAGACGATATGCCCAAGGTACTGGACCTGCTTCTGGAAGAGCTGACACTTCTTGGGGATCAACTTCAGCTGGGCAGCCCGTAGCTTCATCAAGATCTCCTTCAGGTTGCTGTAGTGCTCCTCGAAGCTTCTTCCCAGAACGATGACGTCGTCTAGGTAGACCAGGCAGGTCTTCCAGTGTAGTCCCCTCAGAATGGAAACAATAGCCTTTCGAAGGTCGCAGGGGCGTTGCACAGACCGAATGGCATGACGGTGAACTGCCAGAACCCGCTGCCCACAGTGAACGCCGTTTTCTCGCGGTCCTTAGGGGGGACCTCCACCTGCCAGTAGCCACTCTTCAAATCCAAGGTGGAGAACCATCTTGATCCTGATATGGTGTCCAGCGTGTCGTCGATCCGGGGTAGAGGGTGGCTGTCCTTCTTCGTGACGTCGTTCACCCACCTGTAGTCCACGCAGAACCTGGTGGAACCGTCCTTCTTCTTCCCAAGCACGACCGGAGAACTCCGAGGACTATGTGATGGCTCGATCACCCCTTGCTCCTTCATCTCTTCGACCATCCGGTCGACTTCGGCTTGTTTGGCGAGCGGGACACGTCGGATGGAGCCCTAATCGGTGCGCTGTCCCCAACGTCGATTCTGTGCTGGACCAAGCTTGTCCAGCCGAAGTCTTTGCTCCCCACGGAGAAGACATCCTGGAATTCGTGTAGCAGGTCCAGAAGTTGGCGTGATTATTCCTCGTCTAAATGGTCCTGGGATCCTTGGTACAGCTTCTGTAGTTCTTCTGGCAGGGCGCGTCTTCTTCGGTTGTCCGTCTGCAGGTGGCCGTCCGTCGTGTCTGTGATGCGGGCAATCCAGGTAACGGGCTCGCAGACTCCTAGGTTGGTGTCCCGGTGTACCATAATGTCGTAGTCGTTCAGGTTGGACAGGCGGACGTACGGCCGAGACGTGTTGATGAGAGTCTTGGCAACTAGCAATCCTATTGTCTGGATGTCCTCATATTTTGGCTCGATGACAGCCGCCACTCCCTCAGCTGTTCCGTCGACAGTTACGGCAGCGCTGACTTCCGTCCTGGCGGGAACGATGACGTCCTCTCTCAGCCTTACTCGTCGTGCGGCTACGGCCTCTTGTGCTGGTTGCAAAGCAAGTTCCTCACCTCCGAAGTGCAGAGTGTTGGTACTCAGATCCAAGATGATGTTGTTCTGGTCCAGGAAGTCCAGTCCGATGATCACTTCACTTGATACGTCAGCCACAAGCACTGGATGCTTTATCGCCCGTCGACCAATGACGAACTCCAGTGATGCTTCGCCATGTACCGGTGCGGTCTCTCCGGTCGCGGTTATCAGCTGGAGGTTCCTTGTGTGGGTTGCACTCTCCACTTCGTGATCACGGTGGGACTGACGATGGTCCTCGATGCTCCCGTGTCGATTAGCATGGGCCAGCGCTCTCCGTTGACGACTCCGTCGACCATCAGGCTGCTATTATCCCTCCGTAACTGCGTCACACGCACTTGAACTGCCGGGGCTTGACGACTGTCACAAGCCAACCTTTGCCCCCCCAAGGCTGGCTGATACTTGCTTTCCTGGGCCGCGCGGTTTCCCTACGACTGACTGTCCCGACGGAAACCCTTGGCGGCGGCGATCACCGCAGTCCTTGCTCAGGTGGCCTCTCTTACGGCAGGTCCAGCAGGTCGGTAGTCCTCTTCCGGGCCGCCTCTCCGGATGTCCTTCGGCTACGTTTTTGTTGGTGGTACTGCGACTCTTGAAGAACCGGCCAGGGGCTTGGTCTTGCCGGCTTTGGCTGGTTCGTCGACGTCCATCTGACGCACCCGCGCGCGCATTCTAGATACCTGCTTTGCCGTCTCGAACTCAAGTGCGTGGCTCAGCGCATCTGCCAGGGTCTTATTGCGCGCGAGTCGCAGCGCCTGTTGGGTGTCCGGGTCCCGTAGCCCGTCGGTGAAGGTCTGCGTCGCTATCTGTTCCAGAAAGTCAGCCGGCGCTGTTGGGTAGGCGAGCCTTACGAGGTGTGCGATGTCCATCTCCAACTCCTACAGGGTTTCCGCTTTCTTCTATACCCGGGTCCGGAGCTGCATCTGGTAGGCCTGCTGAAGATGGCTATCTCCATATCGGGACTCCATATGGGCGATCAGTGAAGCGTAGTCCTGGGATCCAGTCGGGATGGCCTGAAGGACGTTAAGGGCGTCACCTCTCAGCGCTACAATGAGAGCTGTAGCCTTTTCTGTGTTGTTCCAGTTATTTATGGAACAGGCCGCCTCAAACTGATGTAAGTAGGTGCTCCACGGGACCTTTCCGTCAAAGGTTGGGGGCGTCACTCTGCTATGTCCCGTTCCTGATATTCCCGGTGTAACGGTGGGCGGGCGTTGGCGCAGCTCGGCAACTTCCTCTTGTAGAGCGTTGAATCTCGCTTCCATCCCCGTCGGCGGGCGTTGGCTCAGCTCAGCAATTTCCTTTTGTAAAGCGTTGAGTTTCTCTTCCACCCCCGTCAGTGGGCGTTGGCGCAGCTCGGCAACTTCCTTTTGTAAGGCGTTGAATTTCTTTTCCACTGCCGTGACTTCCTCGAGCAGACCCAGTTCTAATTTCTTCTGGTCCTGTGTCAACTTATTCTGTCCGTCTTCCATCTTCTTCTGGCCGTCCTCTATCCTCTTCAGGTCCTCCGCTAACTTATTTTGACCGTCTTCCATCTTCTTCTGGCCGTCTTCTAGTTTGGCAGTTAGGTCCTCGGCTAACTTCCTCTGGCCGTCCTCCATCTTCTTCTGGCCGTCCTCCATCTTCTTCAGGTCCTCCACTAAATTATTTTGACCGTCTTCCATCTTCTTCTGGCCGTCTTCTAATTTCTTCTGGCCGTCTTCCATCTTGGTTTCCATGCCACTTAACTTTTCTAGCAATGCTGCCAATTGCGCCTCCATTTTAGTTGTTTGTCTTGCAAAGGGCATGCACTCACAGGAAAATTAGAGAAAATGACCTGCTCGGGTTTTGAAACCAGGACCGTCAGGTGTTGTGCTTGTGCTTGAGTTCGTAATCCGGCTTCTGACACCAGTTGTTACGTGCCACCCCCTAGTGGCAATTCCGTTAACTGGATTACGGGGGGGTAGAAAGGACAACACCAATTACTGCTTTAAAGAGAAGTTAGCTTTATTGCTTGCAGGAAAGATACACCACTCAACAACAAATACAAGCAATTAAGAACCTTACTCCAGTTTCGTCAAGTCTCTTCCTTGAGCGCTCTTGTCCCTTTCACTTGTCAACAAACCACAGAAGTTAAACCTTCTTAATGAGTCCGGTGGCCTTGACAGCAGCTACCTGCACCTCTTCCTCATGTACACCAACTACAGTAACTTACGCTAATCTGATACACGCTGTTCCGCTCTCCACAAGCTGGGGGAAACAATGTCACTGGATTTCGTAACTCGCACTGCACTTCGTCACCACACTTCTGTCGCTCAGGAATAAAACGCTCGCACTAGCTCGTAAAACACACTACTCCACAATACTTGACAGGTCGCTCTTATATAGCAGGCCGGTGACTCAATAAATGCTTCTAGACCCATCCAGGGTTCACGGCTTCTCGACATTTCCTTCACTGGCTGGGTCACGAATATTCTGGACCATCCCTTTCACTTCGCAGCCCGTTGCGTAACGCGCACGTAATACACTGAGGCAGAGCACACACAGTCCAACCCTGGGGCAGTTGTGACTCATGCGGCGAGCGGTGACACAAACTCACAGCCGTAACACCACCCCCTTCCTAAAAGGCTGATCGTCCCGATCAATCATTGGTCCGTCTGTGTCCCTCCGCAGGCTGCCAGGCGATCTCGATGCACGATCTTCATCTTCGCCCTCGGGCTCCGCTGGATCCTGTAGACGTCATCGTTGATCCGTTTCACGACTCGGTACGGGCCCTCCCAGGACTTCTGCAGTTTGAGTGACAGGCCTTTCTTCCGTAATGGGTTGAAGAGCCAGACCAGGTCGTCCTCGTGGAATCCGCCGGCATCCGTCTGTTGGTCGTATCGGGTCTTCATTCGGTCGGTCTCGATCCGCAGTTTCCTCCTCGCGAACGCGTGCACGTCCTCCAGTTGGTCGACCAGTTCTTGACAATACTGGCTTACCGGGACCGGATCATTCCCAGGTCGGCCGAAGGCAAGATCGACAGGTAGACGGAGCTCCCTCCCAAACATGGTCCGGGCTGGTGTGCACCCGGTGGCTTCATGCACGGCGGCGCGGTAGGCCAGGAGAAATAATGGAATATGTTTGTCCCAATCCCTCTGTTGCTCGCTGACGACTATTCGGAGATGGTTCTCGATGGTGCGATTGAATCGCTCTACCATCCCGTCGGAATGAGGGTGTAGCGGCGTTGTCCTTGTCTTCCGGATTCCCAGCAGCTGGCATAGGTTCTGGAACACCTGCGACTCGAAGTTCCTCCCTTGGTCGGAGTGCAGCTCCAGGGGTACTCCGTACCGGCTGACGAATTCCTTCACCAGGGTCTCTGCAATCGTCGCGGCTTCCTGGTTAGGAAGCGCATACGCCTCTGGCCATTTGGTAAAGTAGTCGCTGACGACCAATATGTAGCGGTTCCCTGCCTCGCTTAACGGGAATAGCCCAGCAACATCGATGGCCACTCTCTCCATGGGGCCGCCCACGTTGTGGGTCTGCAGTGGACCCCGTCGTCTTCGTCCTGGGCCCTTGCTGGCTGCGCAATCGTGGCACCTCGCGCAGTGGTTCTCCACGTCGGTTCGGCATCCGATCCAGTAGAACCGCTCTCTCAGCTTCTCCAGGGTCTTCTTTATCCCTAGGTGTCCACCAGATGATCCTCCATGGACTTCCTTCAGGACTTCCTCCGTCATAGCCTTTGGAACGACGACTTGTTCCCGAGATGTCTTCCCGTCGGTGCTCTCCCAGGCGCGGAAGATGAGGCCATCCCTCACAACCAGCGAGTCCCACTGCTCCCAGTAGGACTTAAACTTTGGGCTGCAGTCACTCACAATGTTCCACCTGGGTCTGGGGACACAGGCCCTCTTCCATTCGGCTATCAGTCCTAGGTCATCATCTTCTGCTTGTGCCCGCGTGAAAGATTCGCTGCTCCAGCTCCCTTGAAGTTCCACGGTAGTCCTTCGGCACTGTAACCCGGTGTTCTCCTCCCTTCGGGCACAGAAGGTGCAGTCTTCGGGGCACGGTCTTCGTGACAGGACGTCGGCGTTAGAATGCAGTAGGCCTTTCCTGTGCTGAATCTCAAAGTTGTACTGTTGAAGCCTCTCTAACCACCGCGCGAGTTGACCCTCGGGCTGCTTGAAGTTCAGGAGCCACCGCAGGGATGCATGGTCGGTCCTGATGAGAAATTCTTGCCCGTACAGGTACTTGTGGAAGTGTTCAATGGTCTTCACGATGGCGAGCAGCTCCTTCCTGGTGACGCAGTAGTTCCTTTCTGGCTTTGACAAGGCCTTGCTGAAGTAGGCCACTACTCTCTCCTCGCCGTCCACTACTTGCGACTGGATCCCCCCTATGCCAAAGTAGCTGGCATCGGTATCGACGATGAACCTTGTTCCAGGTCTCGGGTATGCCAGAATAGGCGCGGTGCACAGAGCCTGCTTGAGTTGTTCGAAGGCACTGTGGCATTCTACATGTCCACGCGAAGAGTTGGTCCTTCTCAGTCAGTCGATGTAAAGGTTTGGCGATGTCGGCGAATCCTCTCACGAAGCGACGGTAATAAGTGCAGAGTCCCAGGAAGCTTCGTAGTTGGGACTTGTCCTTCGGAACTGGCCACTCCCTCACAGCTGCGGTTTTCTCTGGGTCGGTGCGCACCCCTTCCTCGGAGACGATATGCCCAAGGTGGGTAGATTATTGGCTGAGGAATAACCTAACCACCAAGGGAAGATGATAAAGAAAAGGAGGTGTGTTTCGGACTGGAGAGAAAGGATAGAGAAATAGGATGAGAGTCCCACAAAAGTTATAAATTTAACTTTAAATGCACTTAGAGGCGGTTGCCACTGCAAATCCGTTCTCTGATACCTAAAGTGGGTAAGGACCTGGTCGAAGCTAACGGGAACCGCAGCTAAGACTTGGGCGGTTTGCCAGAGAAAGGCTTTAGTGTATTCCCTCTCAAGCATGCATAAAACTACTATGGGGAAGGGTGATGTTCTGACAAGACAAATAGTAACAGATTTATTGCGTATTAACGAGGGCATAAACCTAGGAAGAGTTAGGAAAGCCAGGATCTTGCCTAACTGTAGTATTTGCGAAATGATAAATCCAAAAACAAATATTTAATTTATTTAACAAGGCAAAAGAGTCTAATAAATTTGACAAGTATATAGTTTCAATTTTTAGTAACAATTTGGGGTCGCAGACCTCCTAACATTTAAAGTTTGCTCCAGGCAATTAACAATTCTTTAGGTTTCAAACCTTATATATGTACTAAAATCTTTGTAAGATTAAAAAAGAAGACAAATGAAGTGATTTAAGTTTAAACATTAAATTGAGTACAAGGAGTGTACTTTAAGAAATTTCCAGGTAACTATTTTAGAAAAAGTTACAACTTCGAAAATAACAAAGAAGAAAGCGGGTATAATAAAGGAGAAGTTCCTATAACTTCTTATATTTATACAGAATTACTGTTGGTTATTATACAAATAAGGGCAGGTCACCTACTGTGAAACCTGATGAGAAAGTCAAAAGGAAGGTTCTCGACCTCCTATGTTTAAGTAGGAATCACGAGCCAAATGGGGCAGTTTCCCTTTCGTGAGACCTAGAAATAACTCACTCATGAGTTGAGAGAATTGTTTTCCCTGATTATAGGGTAGAAACAATGTAAGCTTGAACCGTGTATAAAACACGTAGTTATGCAGAAATTAATTAATGATAAACAAGCAAAATGGAAGGGCACTTCGTTAGAGTGACACCTTATAGAAAATGATCTAGAGTTACAATTTTATTAATATAGTTTGTTAGTAGAAGGTTTAGGAAAGATCAATTGGGATTTAGGATCAATGTTCATGGCCTTATTTAATGTAAACGGACGATCGCGACGCGGTAGAAAAGTTGAACAAGCACTAGTTATCACTATAGTCTTTTGAATAGATGAAAAATTCACTGTAGTAACACGAAAGTTTATGGCAAAGAAAGTTATTACAATGATGAAAAAGGACTGGTAGCTCTAGATAGGAGAAAGTCTATTGCTTGAGAAAGTTGTATATTACAATTAAATGTGCCATAGAACATTCCAACGGTGGAAGAAAATTAGCTATTGAGCTTTAATTCAGAAGGAAGATTCTTCAATTTTAAATAGTATGCTCACAAGTGAGTGAAAAATACATGACGGCAGGACTTGTAGATAAAGTACAGGATCTGGAAGGTTCCAGAACGATCTTAATAGAAGAATGGGGCCAAAGTTAATCCAGCGGAGGAACTAGCTTGGTAATTTATAGACAGCGGGTATTAGATAATATCCCACGTGGTGAGAAGATTTCTCATTTAAATAGCTTAAGAAAAGCAACTTTCTATTAAGGTTGGCTTAGACAAACAAAAGCTCAACATGGCAAATCCTGCGAAGAATGATTACCGCCACAAATAAGTAATTTCACGCTGTCTATAAAATGATCAATAAAAGCATGTAGATAATAAAACTGATGAATATGAGGTTAAAACCTTAAGTCTGTACTTATCTTGGTTGCATGTCGAAGGTGAAGTTCCCTTTGACGAATACTTAATGTGCCAACATGGCGTAGAACGTAGAGAGTGCCTCTTGGTTTGAGGAGACTGGCTCTAGTTAAGCCTTGACTGACCGAGTCAACTGCCGACTTACAAGTGAGACCCACTCAGCGAAGCGCGGAGGGTCCAAGGAAGGGAAAAGAGTGGGGGTAGGAGACAAAAGGAAAACATATAAGCATGACCAATATTGTAAACTTAAATTCTCTTGAGGAAATGGTCTTCAAAGAGTTGATAGCAGGTGATACTAGCACAGCCTGGTGGGTGAAAGAGTAGACGAAGTTCTCTTGATCACAGAGATAATAGCTGGCGATGGTAACGAGATCTGGTGGCCAGATGGAAAAGGAAGTCCTCTTGCACCAGGAAGAATTGAGGAGCTTCAGAGATTCGCTGCTAGATGACGCTAGGTGGGTCATGGAAGATATATATCTAGAACAGACTCACAATGACATAAGAGACATGACCACCAAAGAGAAACTAGGAGATCACTGTTGGTGTTTGAGAAAAAGGATGAAATGAACAAGCAAAGAGCATTAAAAAGAATACTCCATCTTACCGAGTATTCCAAGAATACACCACAAGGTACTGGACCTGCTTCTGGAAGAGCTGACACTTCTTGGGGCTCAACATCAGCTGGGCAGCCCGTAGCATCATCAAGATCTCCTTCAGGTTGCTGTAGTGCTCCTCGAAGCTTCTTCCCTGAACGATGACATCGTCTAGGTAGACCAGGCCGGTCTTCCAGTGTAGTCCCCTCAGAATGGACTCCATTAGCCTTTCGAAGATCGCAGGGGCGTTGCACAGACCGAATGGCATGACGGTGAACTGCCAGAGCCCGCTGCCCACAGAGAACGCCGTTTTCTCGCGGTCCTTAGGGGGGACCTCCACCTGCCAGTAGCCACTCTTCAAATCCAAGGTGGAGAACCATCTTGATCCTGATATGGTGTCCAGCGTGTCGTCGATCCGGGGTAGAGGGTAGCTGTCCTTCTTCGTGACGTCGTTCACCCACCTGTAGTCCACGCAGAACCTGGTGGAACCGTCCTTCTTCTTCCCAAGCACGACCGGAGAACTCCGAGGACTATGTGATGGCTCGATCACCCCTTGCTCCTTCATCTCTTCTACCATCCGGTCGACTTCGGCTTGCTTGGCGAGCGGGACACGTCGGAATGGGGCCCTAATTGGTGCACTGTCCCCAACGTCGATTCTGTGCTGGACCAAGCTTGTCCTGCCGAAGTCTTTGCTCCCCTCGGAGAAGACATCCTGGAATTCGTGTAGCAGGTCCAGAAGTTGGCGTGATTATTCCTCGTCTAAATGGTCCTGGGATCCTTGGCACAGCTTCTGTAGTTCTTCTGACAGGGCACGTCTTCTTCGGTTGTCCGTCTGCAGGTGGCCGTCCGTCGTGTCTGTGATGCGGGCAATCCAGGTAACGGGCTCACAGACTCCTAGGTTGGTGTCACGGTGTACCGTAATATCGTAGTCGTTCAGGTTGGACAGGCGGACGTACGGCCGAGACGTCGTGTTGATGAGAGTCTTGGCAACTAGCAATCCTATTGTCTGGATGTCCTCATATTTTGGCTCGATTACAGCTGCCACTCCCTCAGCTGTTCCGTCGACAGTTACGGCAGCGCTGACTTCCGTCCTGGCGGGAACGATGACGTCCTCTCTCAGCCTTACTCGTCGTGCGGCTACGGCCTCGTGTGCTGGATACAAAGCAAGTTCCTCACCTCCGAAGTGCAGAGTGTTGGTACTCAGATCCAAGATGATGTTGTTCTGGTCCAGGAAGTCCAGTCCGATGATCACTTCACTTGATACGTCAGCCACAAGCACTGGATGCTTTATCGCCCGTCGACCAATGACGAACTCCAGTGATGCTTCGCCATGTACCGGTGCGGTCTCTCCGGTCGCGGTTATTAGCTGGAGGTTCCTTTGTGTGGGTTGCACTCTCCACTTCGGGATCACGGTGGGACTGACGATGGTCCTCGATGCTCCCGTGTCGATTAGCATGGGCCAGCTATCTCCGTTGACGACTCCGTCGACCATCAGGCTGCTATTATCCCTCCGTAACTGCGTCACATGCACTTGGACTGCCGGGGCTTGACGACTGTCACAAGCCAACCTTTGCCCCCCAAGGCTGGCTGATACTTGCTTTCCTGGGCCGCGCGGTTTCCCTACGACTGACTGTCCCGACGGAAACCCTTGGCGGCGGCGATCACCGCAGTCCTTGCTCAGGTGGCCTCTCTTACGGCAGGTCCAGCAGGTCGGTAGTCCTCTTCCGGGCCGCCTCTCCGGATGTCCTTCGGCTACGTTTTTGTTGGTGGTACTGCGACTCTTGAAGAACCGGCCAGGGGCTTGGTCTTGCCGGCTTTGGCTGGTTCGTCGACGTCCACCTGGCGCACCCGCGCGCGCATTCTAGATACCTGCTTTGCCGTCTCGAACTCAAGTGCGTGGCTCAGCGCATCTGCCAGGGTCTTATTGCTCGCGAGTCGCAGCGTCTGTTGGGTGTCCGGGTCCCGTAGCCCGTCGGTGAAGGTCTGCGTCGCTATCTGTTCCAGAAAGTCGGCCGGCGCTGTTGGGTAGGCGAGCCTTACGAGGTGTGCGATGTCCATCTCCAACTCCTGCAGGGTTTCCGCGTTCTTCTATACCCGGGTCCGGAGCTGCATCTGGTAGGCCTGCTGAAGATGGCTATCTCCATATCGGGACTCCATATGGGCGATCAGTGAAGCGTAGTCCTGGGATCCAGTCGGGATGGCCTGAAGGACGTTAAGGGCGTCACCTCTCAGCACTACAATGAGAGCTGTAGCCTTTTCTGGGTTGTTCCAGTTATTTATGGAACAGGTCGCCTCAAACTGACGTAAGTAGGTGCTCCACGGGACCTTTCCGTCGAAGGTTGGGGGCGTCACTCTGCTATGTCCCGTTCCTGATATTCCCGGTGTAACGGTGGGCGGGCGTTGGCGCAGCTCGGCAACTTCCTCTTGTAGAGCGTTGAATCTCGCTTCCATCCCCGTCGGCGGGCGTTGGCTCAGCTCAGCAATTTTATTTTGTAAAGCGTTGAGTTTCTCTTCCACCCCCGTCAGTGAGCGTTGGCGCAGCTCGGCAACTTCCTTTTGTAAGGCGTTGATATTCTTTTCCACTGCCGTGACTTCCTCACGCAGACCCAGTTCTAATTTCTTCAGGTCCTGTGTCAACTTATTCTGACCGTCTTCCATCTTCTTCTGGCCGTCCTCTATCCTCTTCAGGTCCTCCGCTAACTTATTTTGACCGTCTTCCATCTTCTTCTGGCCGTCTTCTAGTTTGGCAGTTAGGTCCTCGGCTAACTTCCTCTGGCCGTCCTCCATCTTCTTCTGGCCGTCCTCCACTAACTTATTTTGACCGTCTTCCATCTTCTTCTGGCCGTCTTCTAATTTCTTCTGGCCGTCTTCCACCTTGGTTTCCATGCCACTTAACTTTTCTAGCAATGCTGCCAATTGTGCCTCCATTTTCGTTGTTTGTCTTGCAAAGGGCATGCACTCACAGGAAAATTAGAGAAAATGACCTGCTCGGGTTTTGAAACCAAGACCGTCAGGTGTTGTGCTTGTGCTTGAGTTCATAATCCGGCTTCTGACACCAGTTGTTACGTGCCACCCCCTAGTGGCAATTCCGTTAACTGGATTACGGTGGGTAGAAAGCACAACACCAATTACTGCTTTAAAGAGAAGTTAGCTTTATTGCTTGCAGGAAAGATACACCACTCAACAACAAATACAAGCAATTAAGAACCTTACTCCAGTTTCCTTGAGCGCTCTTGTCCCTTTCATTTGTCAACAAACCACAGAAGTTAAACCTTCTTAATGAGTCCGGTGGCCTTGACAGAAGCTACCTGCATCTCTTCCTCATGTACACCAACTACAGTAACTTACGCTAATCTGCTACACGCTGTTCCGCTGTCCACAAGCTGGGAAACAATGTCACTGGATTTCGTAACTCGCACGGCACTTCGTCACCACACTTCTGTCGCTCAGGAAAAAAACGCTCGCACTAGCTCGTAAAACACACTACCCCACACTACTTGACAGGTCGCTCTTATATAGCAGGCCGGTGACTCAATAAATGCTTCTAGACCCATCCAGGGTTCACGGCTTCTCGACATTTCCTTCACTGGCTGGGTCACGAATATTCTGGACCATCCCTTTCACTTCGCAGCCCGTTGCGTAACGCGCACGTAATACACTGAGGCAGAGCACACACTGCCCAACCCTGGGGCAGTTGTGACTCATGCGGCGAGCGATGACACAAACTCACAGCCGTAACAGTATTTTGGCTAATTTCAGTACCGTACTTCAGAAAATTTTATCGTACGATAAGCTTTCATTCAGCGTTACTTTCCTCTTTAGTATTTTATGAAAGTGAACAACACAACATGGAAAATTGGAAATAAGGAAGTTTATTGATTTAGTAAGCGTTGCTCTTTAACAACTATGCACTACATTTGCTACAAAGGAAAATATTATAATCAATTAACTGTTTCCTTTTAAATTCCATTTTCCATGAATCATAGAAACCTTCGCAAAAATAACACAGAACTTTGAAATTCTACGAAGAATTAAATAGACTTATTTAGAGATACAATTATTCTAGAAAAATCTCGAAATTTTCTGAACCAAACGAACTGTCCATGCGTTTAATAAGATGACAAATATTACCTAAGCGTATTTATTATCCAAGACTACACCGTCACATCTGTAGCATAACCGGCAATTTGTCATGATTGACGACTGCATTGCGTAGTACACACTACATTTAATCCAGCATAGGAACATAAAGCATTTTTATGTTCAGAGATGCATTTACTAGCAGTCTCAACAAAACACCAAGAAAAAAGTCTATGGACATTTAAATACTTGATACCTTCGAGCATCAACACAGGCTTGTTCAGTGGAATAAGGGATGGGGTAAATTATAATAATGTATAATAAATATTTACATGTTTTAATTGTTTTTCTTTCATTTTTCGGAGTTAAGAGGAAACGCAAAGAGATGCAAGAAGTTATGTCAAGACTTTTAGGGTTATCTTACAATGAATTAACTTACCTATGGAAATAAATGCATGTTCCTTTTTTAAAATGCCTCCTTACTACCATACGCGACACACTAATACACCATTCTGGCTTAGTAATGAATAAAACTCACTTTAAAAAGCCCAATTCCATCATCACGAGTGGTATTTCAGTGTTCCAAACTACCGCAGTTCACCACAGTTAGTTGAACGAGCTGTTGCTCTCAACAATGTGATTTCGTCAGCCATCTATAGGATTGATGATCGAAATTGTAAACACATGCTAATGCTTTCGAAGAAAAACAAAACATTGTTGAATATCCCAAAGAGGTGCTTCCAAAGTAATAGTTCAATTTCCAAAGAGATATGACATCCCTTCTCTTTCGGGGGGAAAGAGAATGGTAAAGTCGTATAGCGTCAATTTCTCCACCTTCTGAGCGTTAACGCGCTGTCTCGTGTTTCGCTGGCATCGGGAGAGCGTGGGTTCGAATCCCACCTCGGCCGCCCTACGAATGGTTTTCGTTGTTTCCCATTTTCACCACCAAGCAAATACCAGGACGCTTATCTTCAATAGGTACCTACACGACCGATTTCCTTCCAAAATCTCTTCCCTAGCCCGTCTGGAAAATAAATGGCCATTGGCTGCATTCATAAAATTATTATTATTTCTCCACCTTCTTCCTACCCATAAACGAGCGCCGCAACAATGGTCTCCTCGCGGGCGTCTGTGAATTCGACTAGATCAGGCTGTTCCGGTGCTGGACCTCTGCAGCACAGTATAGATATCAAATACAAATACACTAGTACAGCCACCACAGTAACACAGGTTATCACACAATAAGCCCACCCAATTTCTCAAGTCTCGAGTGATATACAGTAAGTGTAAGGCTTCTTGACCCCAGAGTCTGGTGTTACATCTCCTCGCTTATTCAAGGCCCCACTCTTGTATGATTATTGAAAATCCACAGCCTGCTTCCAGTCTCCGACCGGGTCAGGAATGGAATGAATGAAGCCCCCATCTAGCGGCGAGGATATGAACTGTGCCGGCTGCCGAAGCCTGTCGCACTCCTCTGGGGCAATGATGAAATGAATGACAGATGAAATGAAATGATAGTGGAGAGTGTTGCTGGAATGAAATATTGACAGGGAAAACCGGAGTACCCGGAGAAAAACCTGTCTGCCTCCGTTTTGTCCAGCACAGATCTCACTTGGAGTGACCGGGATTTGAACCACTGACCCAGTGGTGAGAGGCCGGCGTGTTACCGCCTAAGCCACGGAGGCTCTGTATGATTATTATGTAGCCTATTTATTTTTTCAAATAAGATAGACCTATACGGTATTGGTTTAGTGGCACCATGTTCTGCATGTGTCGTAGTGAAGAAATATCATCCCTAGGATCGTTGCTGAAAGCATAGAAGTATCCAGGAATTTGATTAGTGTGTATCGAAGATACAGTTGTTGTTGCTTATTTTAAGGGCTGAGACATCGTTGTCATATATCCCCGTGTATTAGGGCATGTGTGGAATGAGAGGCAGGTATCACTTGAGACTTAAGAAATTGGTGGGCTTATCGTTTACATGGGTGGGCAAATTTTTAGTGGTCCCACAAAATGAAATAAAATTAAGGGCATTGTGATATGTCTATTAGGTAGGAATATCAAGGTTAACAGCCCTGCTTTTTAAGTCACACACCCTTACTGCCATGCCGAGGCCTAGTGAGGAGGTTGATAACCGCAATAGTTTGTCTATGAAAGCAACACTATTTACAATTCTAAGGGACTGGAGTACCTTCAGTCGTTTTCAACAATCATGAGATTGTAGCTTTGGGTGCACGGCAATCCAAATTTGTCCAGCACTCTTTAGGAATACCGTAGCACCAAGTCCCATAGGTGAGGGAGAAAATGTTAAATCTGATTTGCATTGAAGCTTGAAATTAAATAACTTAATTCACTTTAAAGGGATGCAGCTTAACAAATTACATTTAATAAAAATCATCAACTAACTTCAGTCAGGAAACAATTTGCCTCCTAGGCTAAGTGGGGTTCGAAAACGGACACCGTAAAAGAGACAATAGCTTCTCTAGGGTGAAGATTTAATATTTCTTGGGCATTATTGCGTAATCTCAGCCTAGGACTACCCTCCTTGTGGTATAAAAGATTTCCTTTGAGAAATAAAGGCTACATACCCTATATTGACGTGTAGATTTGCCACGTATGCCAGTAAATCCTACTGATTACAGGCATTTACCCTGTCATTACATCTGGATTAGGAATGAAGAATTTGTGATTTAATGGATAGGAGTTTGAGGGACTGATATTTCATGGGCATTAAAACCTGAATCACTCGGTGTAACAAACGTGTAAATTTTTACTCGGTGTAACGTTTGATATTTGCATTTACCGCTCCAATGCCCGAGGAAACCGGAATGCCGGTATGTCCGGTGTAATATGAACTACGCAGAACATTACCGCACAGATGTTGGATTCCCACATTTCTGTTATTGGTTAAATTGCAAAATTACAGTATATTTCTGAGTTGTTTTTAATAATTACAAGCAATGTTTTCTTCAGACAAAATCGACAGGCCGCACTCAATAATGAAAGAAGCGTCTAGCGAGCGGAAGGTCTTGCTCGAGTGCGCATGCGCGTGTTCTTACTTCTTCGCTACTTTGCTATTTACCATGGATGATAAATCTCGCAGGATAGCCCGTTTTATATTCTTTGGTCCGTTGAATGATGCAGAACCTTCGAGCATAAATACAATAGAGTGCGCATTGCCACACTGCGCCTGTACTGTGACGTGAAACCAACATCTGGATCAGCTGACTAAAGGGAAAACAGAGGAACTCGTAATGGAAGGTGATAGGAGTTGGTGGGGAAATGATTTTTAATGAGGGTTTAAACACACATTTTCGTAATTTATACGACATTGGGAAAAGCATCGCATGTTTCTTTACGTACCGGAAGGTAGAAAAGGTTAAGAATGTAACATATTTGGTGTTAAAAGTGGCTGTCGTGTTCCGTAATGCTCATACATCCAGAATCCCCTCTTGTAAATAATTAATAACAAATCCAATTATGAATTAGGCCTACTTATTTTTGCACAGAATTGTGTTAGTGTAAAAAGTGGCTGTCGTGTTCCGTAATATTCATACATCCAGGATCCCCTCTTATAAATACTTAATAACAAATACAACTCTGAATTAGGCCTACTAATTTTTGAACAGATTTGTGTTTGTGTAAAAATTGGCTGCCGTGTTCTGTAATATTCATACATCCAGGATCCCCTCTTGTAAATCATTAATAACAAATCCAACTCTGAATTAGGCCTACAGATTTTTGAACAGAATTGTGTTTGTGTAAAAAGTGGCTGCCGTGTTCCGTAATACTCATACATGTTTGTTGTTTGAGTCTTCAGACTTTTGACTGGTTTGATGCAGCTCTCCATGCCTCCCTGTCCTGAGCTAATCGTTTCATCTCTACATAGCTACCACACCCCACATCCGAGGCAATCTGTTTAACATATTCTAACCTTGGTCTACCCCTACAGTTCTTGTCCTCGACCCTTCCTTCCATAACTAAGCTTGCTATTCCTGGATGTCTTAGTATGTGTCCTACCAACCTATCTCTTCTCTTCAATAGCAGTCGCCAGAAACATCTCTCCTCTCCCTCTCGGCTTAATACCTCTTTGTTTGTAACCCTATCTACCCATCTGATCTTCATCATTCTCCTGTAACACCACATTTCAAATGCTTCAATTCTCCTCTTTTCTGCAACACCAATAGTCCAAGATTCACTTCCATAGAGCGCCACGCTCCAGACAAAGGCTTTCAAAAATGACTTCCTAATACCTAAATCTATATTCGATGTCAGCAGATTCCTTTTTTGTAGAAATGCTTTCTTTGCCTGAGCCAACCTACTTTTTATATCCTCTTTGCTTCGTCCATCACTGGTTATTCTGCTTCCTAAGTAACAGAAGTCTCCTGCTTCCTTCAGCTTTTCACCTGCCAATTTGATCTCCACAGAGGTTTCTGATTTATTTCGGCTGCATTCCAGTATTTTTGTTTTACATTTATTAATTTTCATCATGAATTCTTTCCGTAAGACGGAGTCCATACCATTCAAAAACTCATTCAAATCCTCAGGCTTGTCGGCCAAGATGACGATGTCATCAGCAAATCTCAGAGTTGAAATTATTTCTCCTTGAATCTTCACTCCCACTTTACATTTTTCTCTAATTTCCTTCATTGCTTGTTCAATGTAAAGATTGAAAAGTATGGGTGATAAGTTGCAGCCTTGCCTTACACCTTTCTGAATACCAGCTTCTCTCTCATGTCCTTCAACTCGAATGACTGCTGTCTGGTTTCTGTATAGATTGTATATCACCCTCCTATCCCTGTAATTTATTCAAATCGATTTCAAAATGTCAAACAATTTAGTCCAATCAACGTTATCAAAAGCCTTTTCTAAGTCTACAAGGATCCCCTCTTGTAAATAATTAATAACAAATCCAATTCTCAATTAGGCATACTGATTTTTGAAGAGAATTGTGTTTGTGTAGCTGGTCATTTAAAATTGTACGCCCGAGAGCTCCAAACAAGTTCAATCTATTACTACATCATTTCCTAATTTATTTGTCATCATTAGAAAATGTATTTTGGCTAATTTCAGTACCGGTGCATTATTTTACAAAATTTTATCGTACGATTAGCTCTTATTCAGCGTTACTTTCCACTTCAGTATTTTATGAAGGTGAACAAAACATAGGCAAATGGAAATAAGGAAGTCTATTGATTTAGTAAGCGTTGCTTTTTAACAACTATGCATTACATTTGCTACAACGGAAATCATTACAAGCAATGAACTGTTTCCTTTTAAATTCCATTTTCCACGAATCATAGAAACCTTCGCAGTAATAATCCAAAACTTTGAAATCCTACGAATTGACTAATTTAGGGCTGCAATGTGTCCTAGAATGATCTGAAAATTTCCTCAACCAAACGCACTGTCCATACGTTTAATAAGATGACAAATATTACCTCAGCGTATTTATTATCGAAGACTACATCGTCACATCAGTAGCATAACCCGCAATTTGACACTGAACATGATTGAAAAGGAAGGCTATTTGATGTTGTGGTGGTCCTAATTTTGCTTCATAGGCCTGTTCAGTGGAGTAAGGGATAGAGTAAATTTTAATAATTTGTAATAAATTTACAGATTAAATTATTTTTCTTTCATGTCTCGGAGTTAAGAGGAAACGTAAAGAAATGCAAGTAGTGAAGTCAAGAATTTTAGGGTTATTTTACAATGAATTAATTTAGGACTACCTATGGAAAGAAATGCCCGATCTTTTCCTAAATGTCTCCTTACATCCATACGCTGCACAGCAATACACCATTCTGGCTTAGTACGGTAATGAATAGAACAGAATAGCCCAATTCTATCGTCACGTGTAGTATTTCAGTGCTCCAAACTATCCGCAGTTCCCGGCAGTTCCCTTTAGTCAGCTGATTGAGATGTTGGTTTCACAAATGTGACGTCATCAGCCATCTATTGTATTTCTGATCTAAGTGCAGAACAAACCAAAACAATGGCGAACTGCGTTCTTAAGTTTGTGAAGTGTGATATCTTGTAGTTGTGAGGAAAGAAATATGTCCTTGATTGAATTATTATGTCTTGTATTTTAGTAATGTGTGTATTAAACGGAAATACAACAGGGCGGAAAAATGTATTCAATGTTTTATTTCTCGGTATGATTTTTTAAATCTGATTAGTGATGAAATGTAGCCTATGTTACGCTTGACGGAATCCGTTAAACCAGACCAACAAACATATACGGTAGCTCTAAGATTCGCTACCAATGGATTCTATCACAAGATCTGTGTAAATAAACGATTTCACGATCCATTACAGAACTGTGTGTGTGAAAGATGCGTGACAGATATCACGCTATGTAGGCCTACTGCGTGGCATGCGTGCTGTAGTCGACATGGTCGTTCAACTGCAACGCCATCAACAACAGCAGTTCACCTACGCAATTTTTTATACCCACCACATCGCTGTGCGCCTGGGTGCTGCACCCCGAGGCGGTAGTTTCGAACTATTTGAATAACCCGCCGTGTACATCTCCATGGCAAGCTAAACGAGCAAAGAGAATGCATGAGACCACGCGCATGCGCACTAGAGCAAGACCTTCCACTCGCTATAGAGTGTGTTTCTATCTCCCAAAATTTTAATAATGGCACCCCGTGGCGTTAACGAACAGCTGATTCCTCACCTCAAGTTAAAACGCAATGAGAGTGAAACGCGAATAGGGATGTAGCCTGAGGAAGTTCGCGCCAGATAACGCTCGTGTAGTACTGGGTAAGCGCAAGGCGATCGTCCTATGTTTCCCACAGTCAGCTACGAGGAATGTATAGATTGTGACCGAGTTTTCTAAGCTAAAGTAAATTATATCTTCTCTAATTTTACTCCAAGACTATATTAATTGATTCTAAAGGTATATCCTCTAATATATTATGAACGATTTTCAGCGTTTAAGCGTTAAACAGCTGTAAAATGAGCTGCGGGCTAGAGGCGCTAAAACTAGTGGGAGGAGGGAAGAATTAGTAGGCTACAGCGGTAGTAACAAAATTCTAACACGCTTTATTATTCAAATTATGAATAGGATTCAGCATGCTTGAGTATTGTAGGCCTATATTGATAAATAGCCTATATCTCCATAAGACTTAAATCATAAATAGAGATTTCCCGGTCAATGCATGTGAGATTTTCAAAGTGAAATGCCTTGTCCTGTTTGGATTCCACGTAAAGAGGAAGTCCTCTGTGCCTTATGATCTCTAGATTAACGGTCACGTAAAACTATAATCTTCCTTTTATAAATAGAGATTTAAATATTCACTGGCTCCCCTTGCTTATAGACTTCGATTCGTGTATTTTTTTGGTTGATAGCTTACATGAAACGGTCTTGTTTTAAGGTAAACATAATCAATGAAAGTTGATACCGGTATTGTTTACCTCAAAATGCATCGCAACGTTTGGTTCTTTTGTAATTTGTCAATTTCTTAATACAAATCGTTTCCGTAATCCTTGGAAACGACTTAGGGGTACAGTATTTAAAAAGTTTGAGAATCCCTGTTTTAAGGCCATGAACTGTTTCCATTCGTCAGGCTAACTTAGGCCTATGACTCAAGAATGTAGAAGTCAGTCACTACCGGTACCACATTCTCCGTCGGGCAGATGTAAGTTGACGATTAATTCTGATTTCAAGAAACCAACCATAATACGTTTTTGACTGTTAATGTTGTGACATTTATTCTTGAAGTATTTGTCCGAGTATTGATGCCTTTGAAAATGGGAGTCACAAATGTTACATTCACTTCTTCCTGTATATTGACGATTTCTTCCCGTACCGTACTTCAATGGAGATAATTTATGCAGATTACGATATTGTAGGCTTATCGTGGTAAACTGGCAATTTTCTTGTGTATGGCCTCTTCCTTATTTTTGTTGTGTTCGTGGTCCACGGAAAAAGCGATGGAACAGTGCCCGGTTGTAATCTTGCTCTCTCACCTTCAAATACAAACGCATAAATTCAGTGGTTGTTATCGATATGTCTATTCAGTTTATAGGTAGGAATTATTTCCCTTTGTAAATCACACTTGCCCAAACACAGTTTTCGTGAAGTCATCGGGTTGAAAACGATGGGAACACACTTTAATATTTTCGGTCCGATTTTCTTCACCGAAATGTTTCCTTCTAATAGCATGTAACCATTTCTTCCTCATTTCTTTATTTTGTGAAAATTGGAGACACGAAATCGGATTTCCCTGCTTTTTGCAAAGAGGAACACTGCAATAGCTCGGCATAGTCACGAAAATAGCAATTTAAACAACTTAAATTCGTGGATTTAGCGGCATGAGAACACAGGAGACAAATGAAGAGCGCCTTGCGCTTACCCAGTACAACAGCAGTGCGCTCTATCGGTGCTAGTTCTATACATCCCTATTATGATCCGCATCATCCTGGCTTGTTATTGGCTGGCAATTATTACCAGCCATTGGCTGCCCGCGGGTTTGTTTACAATTATCACCAACATGGTGGCGAGAGGAATAGATTTCTACATCAATTAAATTGCTAGAAATCTATTCCAGTTCATGACAGTATGAAGTGAAAATCACTTATTGATGAGGAATTGTATGTGCCTTTATATTTAAATTGAAGCGTGACACTGTTCATCAAAATTTGTGAAAATAAAAGTACAAATCAACACTCTTGCCAATCAACTGAAAGTATCTACTACTTTGGATGTAATGGATGTAAATCAATTGGCTGTCGTTTCCACCAGTTTTATTCATCAGTTCGAAATACATTCAGTACAATAACCTTTTGTGCACTATAAAACTACATTATAGACCATTGCATATTGATGTTGCTGTCTGCTTATATTTACCAATTTCATGACATGTAATTTGTAGGTTATGCCTAATAAGGCATATAATTTAAGTGGCCGTTTGAAATGTGAAGTCCTTACTGTATTTATGTACAAATATTATGGTTTAACTAATGAAGCAAGGATTAAAAGTGCAGTTTGCACTGCCACCCTTTTTTGTTTAAATATTGATATGTAGTTTCTCAGTCTGGTAACTTCTTGGATTTGCTTGAGATAGATTTATAGTAATATACTACCTTATTAACCTGCAGGCTGAGTTTTTTTAAACATGCCCAGGTGCATACGGTAGCACAAGACCTATGTCGATCCTAAATGTAGGCCTATTATAGTGCTCATGTCAAATGTCGTCCTAAAGTTTTAACTATTGAGACTCGATTTGCATCGAAGATAATTTCAGCCGAGTCTGGCAAGGCTTCATAAACTTGGGCGTGAAGGATGTAATCATCCCTATACCAAAGAAAGTGGGAGCTGACAGATGTGAAGATTACCGTACAATCAGCTTGATTACTCATGCTTCAACGATCCTGTCTAGAATAATTTACAAGAGGATTGAAAGCCAGATAGAAACGGAGTTGGGTGAAGACCAGTTTGGTTTCAGGAGAAATGTAGGAACAAGGGAAGCTGTACTAAGTCTTAGGCTGATTTTGGAAGGTAGATTAAGGAAAGATAAGAGAACGTTCATGGCATTTGTAGACTTAGAAAAGGCTCTTGATAAGGTTGATTGGACTAAATTGTTTGACATTTTGAAATCTATTGGAATAAAGTACAGGGATAGGAGGGTGATATACAATCTATACAGAAACCAGACAGCAGTCATTCGAGCTGAAGGATATGAGAGAGAAGCTGGTATTATGAAAGGTGTAAGGCAAGGCTGCAACTTATCACCCATACTTTTCAATCTTTACATTGAACAAGCAATGAAGGAAATCGGAGAAAAATTTAAAGTGGGAGTGAAGATTCAAGGAGAAATAATTTCAACTCTGAGATTTGCTGATGACATCGTCATCTTGGCCGACAAGCCTGAGGATTTGAATGAGTTTTTGAATGGTATGGATTCCGTCTTACGGAAGGACTTCATGATGAAAATTAATAAATGTAAAACAAAAATACTGGAATGCAGCCGAAATAAATCAGAAACCTCTATGGAGATCAAATTGGCAGGTGAAAAGCTGAAGGAAGTAGGAGACTTCTGTTACTTAGGAAGCAGAATAACCAGTGATGGACGAAGCAAAGAGGATATAAAAAGTAGGTTGGCTCAGGCAAGGAAAGCCTTTCTACAAAAAAGGAATCTGTTGACATCGAATATAGATTTAGGTATTAGGAAGTCATTTTTGAAAGCCTTTGTCTGGAGCGTGGCGCTCTATGGAAGTGAAACTTGGACTATTGGTGCAGCAGAAAAGAGGAGAATTGAGGCATTTGAAATGTGGTGTTACAGGAGAATGATGAAGATCAGATGGGTAGATAGGGTTACAAACGAAGAGGTATTAAGGCGAGTGGGAGAGGAGAGATGTTTCTGGCGACTGCTAATGAAGAGAAGAGATAGGTTGGTAGGACACATACTAAGACACCCAGGAATAGCAAGCTTAGTTATGGAAGGAAGGGTCGAGGACAAGAACTGTAGGGGTAGACCAAGGTTAGAATATGTTAAACAGATTGCCTCGGATGTAGGGTGTGGTAGCTATGTAGAGATGAAACGATTAGCTCAGGACAGGGAGGCATGGAGTGCTGCATCAAACCAGTCAAAAGACTGAAGACTCAAACAACAACAAACATCACCAACATTTTTTTTTCCCCTGGTGGTGGGCTGTATTGGAGTCTACAGAAAATAAAGTTGGGAAATAAAAATACATCTTAGGTTTCCATGACACAGTTGCATTTTATCCTACTATATATCCTAATTCCTCATGCTGCATAAATAAACATGACATATTACAGCATTAGCAATGATGACAGTAATTTATGAATTGTTAAAATGTTTTTAAAAGATGCAAAAAAAAGGCTTGATAAATCCTGTATCATCAAACCATTTAAACATTCCCACAGAGCTCTAATCAGAAGCTCATTTTATGTGCAACAGGTATGTAAAATAAACCTCCCTCCCAATAACTTGTAGGCCTAACCTGAACATAATCCATGTTAAGAGCTGTTTTTTGGTTCACAGGAAAACCTACCATTTAAAATCTTGCACATACCGGTAGGCTACTAATCATATTAAGGTGCAATTAACTGGGGTAGTTTTAAAAATCATGGCTGTCAACTACTGATTTAAATAATCCAGACATCTTTCTTAACTCCACTTTTACTGACAGCATGTAAGTCCTTACTACTGTCTTTCAAGCCATTGACCGTTTGTTTTTTTCATGAGGAACCATTTTAGTCATTCTTCTCTGTGTGAAATACAGTTGATGACAACTGCCTGGAAGACTCAGGTGTTTTTTCTTGTGTCGCTTCTCTGGTTGCCTATGACACTTCCTAATTATTAACAGAATGTTTCATTGAATTGTTGTATCCAATTAACCAACTGGTAATATATTATGGTTTGCTTTAATATTCCTATGATACACTTTTAGATCTCATATATTAATGAAATATACAACAATATAGGCTGAAATGTTGAACCAATCTCCCATTCCCTAACAGTCCCAACTAATGGGACATAAGCTACCTAGTGGTTGGTCTCACAATGCTTCCATCTACATGTACCATACTAGGTCTAGTAGTACCATAGGTATTGTGACTGTTTCTCCAACTCCGTCAAGGAAACTAATTCTGAACTAAGATCTGGAATGGGGTACACTGTCCCTCGAGGGCAATCAAGGACAACTTGAATCATTCAAGTGATTCTTCTATTTCATTTTACCAACTAACCAGATGCCTGGAAATGCTAGTGAAGGAGGCAGCTAAGTAGGCTAGCCTACTGGTATTCACCATTCAGAGAACATTCTCAGCGACTTGTCTATGCATAGGCCTATGACACAATTTTCAGAAATTGATACAGTAGTCACAGAACACTAATGGTGCCCAGTACTCGCAGCTTAGCATAGGACGGAGTGGATTCCAGCCACAGATTAACTTATGATCTGTCCCGAAGACCTTGCTGGAGTGATTTCTGATGGAATTTTTAGCCGGAGCCTTTTTAGAAATTAGCAATCCAGCATTGCTATGGATTTCCGACAGGCAACTTCCCGAATTTACGGGTACAGTAGCAAATACCCTCCAATATAGGCCATTGCAGCTCTCGTTATAGAAATTTGGTCATTTAGCCCCGTGTCTGGTACCCTGTGTAATTGCGGCGTGTGCATTTGTAATTCCGGTGATGATTTGGAAGGTGACCTTAAGTTAGGAACCATCCCGGCAGTTGCCTGGAGTAGAAGTGGGAAACTACGGAAAACCTGTCCAGGAAGGATGAGATGGGAATCTAACCAACCTCTTCTCAGTTTTACCTCATGTAGCTGAGTGTACCCCGTTCCAGCTCTCAGAACAGAATTAAATTTCTTGGCAGAGCCTGGATTCTAACATGGATCTCTGGGAGCGACAACGTGGAGGTCAGGTATCATCATCATCATCATCGGAACTGGAGCAATAATACAAGATCACCTAATTTTCAATTTCAATCGCATGGGCAGCGTAGGCTACATACCTTGTCTTATTGCTTTAATCCATAATTTCCCAGTTGGCTCTGAACTAGGAAATTCATGAAAACTAGTTCCAGGAACATTATTTCTAGAGCCTTGTTTACAAAACGGCACGCAACAGTATACCATCGTAATACAATGGCCTTATTTCAGTAACATAACTTGATTCGTGCATACACAATGTGTATAAATACCGCCAACTGAACTGGCCATGAAGGGGGATATGCAGCGGTTCTAGCGGCAAGCATAGCATCTGCAGGGCGGACAGCTCCCAGGCTATTGGGCAGGATTTTTTTAATTATTGGAGACTAAGGGCTAACTCAAACAAGTTGCTAGCGTTTCGCCCCAGCGTACCATTGGGCTCTTCAGTTGATACGGTACATATCACCAAGACGCGTAGCTAGTGCACACTGAGAAGGCCATTGCAAGACGCTCAATACGTATGTAGGCTATCTACGTCACGAGCAATGTCAGTGCATTACGGGAGTCAAGCTCCCTTTCTTTATAGTACATGAATTACCCAAAATACCTTATCAAACGACAAGAAATAAATCAGGGATTGATGTTTTAATAGATGCTTCCTCCTCCGCTGCCTGCGACCCACCCAGCCATCCGAGATAGCATCACGAATTATATAGGTGAATTTCCAGCTGTGGACGCCATTATTCACATCAGCCATCATCAAAACAGTACTGCCAACCTCACCATTACGGTACTATACCGCACCAACACAAACACCCGACCATTCTAACCTTCGATTTGTCCAATCCATTGGTTTTTGACAATGGTTACAGCCTAACGCGTCTAGAACAATGGTTTTTGAGATGGTTACAGCCTAACGTGTCCTGAAGACTGTCCTTTTTTAACAACAGTGATTTTGTATCCCACTTTTTCTCATCAACAGTGATTTTGTATCTCACATGTTGGCAATAGGGTGTGCGCCTCAGTGAGTGCCGCTAGAGTGTGCCTTGTTGACAGTTGAACGAGATGCAAGCACTGTCGAATCATGGCAGCCCTTCTTAAAAGAGCAATAAATAAAAACCCATATTTACGTACTTTAGCACATAGGCTTGTATGAGGTGCAGCAGTGACCAGGATTCCTAATTTCAATACGTAATATCGCCCAGAAGATGAAACAAGGACACAAGGTATGTAAAAGTCACATTCATGTCTGATGCAAGTGTATAAGCCGCGTTCTACTTTCATTCAGAATTAATAATAGAATTACTACACTGCAAACTTAGTGAACGTATCACTTTATATAGTGAAATTTCAGTTGTTCTTTATTTCAAATAGCATTTGCCAATAAGACACAATGGACTGTTACAAACTCTTTAAAATTAACATTTACTGTATTATCAACTTGTCATTATTCAAATTTGATGTGTATAGAATTCCAACAGAAGGCAAATCAATTGGGTCATGAAGGCTTTACATACAAAAACAAACCTAACCTGGAGCTTACGCCAGACCCCTTTGCTTGTGGTACAGTGCTAGCAGTTATTTTCGAACAGATAGTGGCAGACATAAATTCTATCTTATTAATGTTTTACATACAAAAACATACCTAACCTGGGGCTTACACCCCAGACCCCTTTGCATGTGGTACTAGCAGTAATTTTCGGCCAGGCAGTAGCGGACATCAATTCCATCTTATTAATGTTTTACATACAAAAACAAACCTGCTTCCATCAGACTGCAGTATCCAATCAAATTTCTCCACAGGCACACACACATTCTTATAGAATACATTTACACTTAAAGAACTTGACACTTTAAAACATACTGACACTGATCGTATGTCATTAAAACTAACATCATCTACTTTAACAAACAGAACACAATCATCTTTCATTATCACTGTGAAAGGAGCCACCTGCCTCTCATTAAGCTTACTTCGAAAGGTATCGAAAGTAGAAATTGTATTCTGTCGCACCACTCAGCGAAATGTTTCTCATCTCTTCGTGTAGCCTACACATTTTGCAAACGCTCCTTCGGATTTTTCTCGTCTTTGGTAAGTGCAGTTGTGTGTTAGGACGGTTGATTTGGGAAAATTGTCGGAGTGGCATCAGGGATTAGTTTGGGAATTTTCCGCGAAACACGAACGGGTTCACCATTTTCAACTGGGAATAGATCTTCCATAACCACAAATTTAGGTTCTAAATGTTTAACACATACAACTGTTTGCGCTTTAACTTCGAAATTATCCCGGTGAATATTTCTTATCCACTTCTCTTTCAAAGATTTGTCTTTCGGAAATTTAAAAGTTGAATACAATTAGATTTACAACCGGGTAAACAGCAAGAGCGACCAATATTTTGAAATATCACAATGAACAGACAATACTTCTCACATTACGTATTACCGGAATTTATAATTATTCACAGTACACTATACAACGTTAGGTACACTATAACAATAAATAACAGCATGAAATCACTTGAGATATGCGATATCTGAACCAAATTGTGGCGGCAGACACACTTAAACGTTGGTTCAACAAATATAAACAAACCATATCCCCTCTCCCTCTCCCACTCCCCCCTACGAATTCCGCCATTTTCTACGCTATCGATAGTGGCATTGCGGCCTGATATATTGTATTCGTTCTTGGACCAAGACCAACCAAGGACATACATACTCAGAATACTTAAGTAATTTTACTATCAAATCGATTAATACACATAGGGCCACCGAGAGGATTTAAGATGCAACTTTATTCACGGGACCCTCTTGAAATACTTTTAATTATTACTATCCATTACTTGCTATTCCGGAAACGCAATGTCATTTAGAGAAAAGTATCTGACGCACAGTCATAATTAAAAAAAGGTCATACAACTCTTATTTCATAGAAAACATTTTAGTATGTATTTTATGAAATATATTTTGCAAAGTGCACAAAACAATTTGGGATTTTAATACAGTTAACATGCATAAGGAAATATTTTGCAATTCTGTTAGTCTTCACTGTAATTACCAGTACGTAATGATAAGAGGAGCATTTTAGTTTGATAGCAGATTGAACTAAATTTCAGTAAATTATTCCTTAAACAGTTATAACTTCAAATTCAGTCAGCGGCTTCGGTGGCGTAGTCGGTAGCATGCTGAGCTTCTATGCCCAAGATACCGGGTTCAAACCAGGCCGAAGCCATCGGATTTTTTAAGAGCGTTAAAAATCCCTCAGTATGCCTTCCTTCGGAGGGGAAGTAAAGCCGGCGGTCCCATGTCATATATTTATGGCATGTTGAAGAACCTTCCACTAATTGCACCTGTGTGAAGCTAAATTGGATAGGTTAAGAATGTAAACAACGCTCTTAGGTTTCTACGTTCGTTGCCAAGAGCCGACTGCGGTGGCGTCTAGTAGCTAAGTTCTGAACATGGCCTAGTAGTCGTTGACGGTGGCGCTTGGTGGCAAAGGTATGAACTATTTGAAAAATTCTAAGTTGCAGTACTTAAATTAAAAAAACAGATAACACACACTAATACAGTCATCACAATTAACACCGGTTATCAGACAGATTCTACACAGCCCCTAAACTTAAGAACCAACCAACCAACTAATTCAGTCATATACTGTATAGAATTTAATACTCTTCTGGGGTAGAATACGGTACGTTAAACCATGTTTTTGTAAATTTTAAAATCAAGGAACTTCTTTTACCAAATGAATGGTTTCTGCCAATACTTTCGCACTGTCATACAAGAAGAATTTACATATATTTTATTAAAGAAGATACATGCATGACCGTATATTATTTGATACGTACGAGGAGTTATTGATGCCGAAATTCTGTTGCAAGGGTCCCGTTTCATTATTTAAAACACTTGGATGAATCCAAAATTGCCACCTATCTATACATATGCATATATTGGCATTCCCGTACGGTCTTGCGTGAATTATACTGATGTTTCCATCTACACAACACGGTTGATTCGAACGACGCACTAACTGGTTGGCACCTGATCAAAATTCACACTCAGTATTTTGGAAGAAGATTTGTTTTACTCATTCCAAGCACTGAGTTAAAATATTTGTTGATATTCGGCACTTGATTTTCTAAATTATTTAATTGTCTGTATTTCGAATTTTAATATAATGCCCAATATTTTATTTACACTCACTATTACGAAATTTGTTATTTTTCTAGCTATATTTTGAAAAAAAAAAGTAAAGCCCAATATTATAATTTATTTAAAATTAATATTACATTGTAAGGATATCCATTTTATTACTTTATTTCATTCTTTTAATTACAATTTTTATTATAATCATTTCACATGAAACAAATTTAGACTTAAGAACATCTATAGTATTTTATTTTTAATTCTTAATTGATTTCATTTTAATTGAGCTGAAGAAGACATCAATGTCAGGTCGAAACATGTACGATTTACTCGTATAATTTGTGTAAGTATTGATTGGCGTATAATTTAAACTTTTAATTACTCCTATGGTTCCATTGGTCCGTATCCTTATGTCGTACTTCGATAAAATTCAACTAACCCTTTGACTTTGTCTTCCACGAAATCCCTATATGTTGATCCGGTCTGTTTCGTCTCATGTAATTCAGTCACCAAGATGTAAAGATGTCTTTCCTCAGTAGGCTATGTGATTCCATGTGAGCCGTAATGAACCCTGTTTACAAACCACTGCCGGCTGGATCGCACCCCTCCTGGCTGCTTTAAACTGCCTGCCCATTCGACGATTACAGCATTGGTTTGAGCGTACAACCTCGTTTCCAAATAAAGGCGATAGGAAGCAGCACCAAGGCACTGTGGCAGACATAAGTTTTGTATTGATTTTAATGGAGCAGTTGTGTTTGGAATGTATTCTGAATGAGAAGGAAAAGATATCGCTTTCAGTGAGGTTAAAATGTTAAAGCAAGAGAATCTCGAGCTTCAACAGTACGTTCGTCGAAACAACCTAGAGCTTCATGGCGTGCCGCACACTTCAAACGAAAACACCGTTCAGATTGTCCAGACTATCGCTGACCAACTGGGTGTCACAGTTGTTGAGTCCGATATTGACGCCTGCCATCGGCTACCACAAAGCAGAGAAGGTCTTCCACCTCCTTTACTAGTCAAATTCTGCAGCCGGCTAAAAAGAGAGGCAATTTTAAAAGGCAAAAGGTCCAAACCCAACCTGAACTCAAGTGATGCTGGAATCAATGCAAGGGCTAGGCCTATCTACATTAACGAGCATTTGACGCCAGTAGTGGAGTAATGACAGTTCCAAGCCACTCTAGAACCCTCCTCTTACCACTACTAAGCCTCAGCCATGTTAAATATCTCTCGAACGCGTGGTCCGATTTTGACAAATGAGGTATTGTTGGACTCGGGCTGACGTCCTCTTTGCTATGGACTACTTGTTATATTTTTGAATTTTTTTTTGAAAATTTTTGTTTTCGAAAGTTGGTGATAGTTTGAAAACCAAACATGGTAGAACGTTGTTCCATGGCTCAAACGAATGGTCTTTATGACCTTTATTTTCTATAATAAAACTTTTTTATTTTTTATGTTTTTTTGAAAAAACTCGAATTTTGAAAATTCTATATTTTGGAAACTAGGAACTCTACAAAAAAAATTGTTTGACGTAAATCAATGGTCCCTACCCCCTCTACTCCCAAAATAAATTTCAAGTATCTAGAGTAGTAGTGGGATGGTGGGGGAGCTGCTTCCAAAAGCAAGTGGTGAGCCCCTGCGACCTTGGAATGGAAGGAGCCATGCTAGGAGGGCGTGCTTGGATTCGTTTTTTTCGTCTCGTTGTGCTCTTTACGGGAATGTAGGTGTCGAAAAGGTGAAAATCTGGAAACACGGTCTTTTTGGGGTAAAAACGTGATTTTAGACTTTTTGCTATATCTCGCGAACCAAGTATGCTAGAGACATGAACGAGGGGTCCAAGGACTCGGAGTGACGTCCTCTTTGCTATGGACCACTCGTTATATTTTTTAAAAAAAATTTGGAAACGCGATTTTGGGGTAAACACGTGTTTTTTGTGATTTTTGCCGATATCTCACGAACCAATAACGCTAGAGACGTGTAGGAGGTGTCCTAGGACTCGGGGTAACGCCCCCTTTCGAGTGTGGTAGATATTTTTTTCAAAAAATAATTCACAAAGGGCCTAACGCCATACATGTTGAAAAAACGTTTTCTTTTTCTTTACCTGTTTATAATGTCCATGAAGCGTGGTGGTTGAGAGAGACGATACGGCTGGGTGTGTGTGTGTTTCAACGAACCTGTCGCTGACCACGGTGGCTGTGCTCAATAGATCAATCGCTATTTCGGCGGGTCGGTGTATGACAGAGCGAGGGTGCGTTTTCTGATATTTTACCTTTAACGTGTAAACGGTGATGAGAACTAGGTTCTATGTTGGTCGAAGCGAGTAGAGAAAATAAACTTGCCGACGAGCAGGAGGTGAAGGTCATTTGAGATTATTGGAAGGCGTTGATCTGACTTGACAACAGGTGACGCTTGAAGGTGAAATAATCTGACCATCGTGGTTGCAGGGGAGTGTGAAAGGCATGCACACACACATTTGTGAAACCACATGTAGGCTAAACCAGTGACATCCTGTTTTGCTTCGTACGTGACAAAATGCAAGTTGACGTGAAATTTGATCTACCGCAGGTGTTCGCTTGGGACGTTATCTATTTACATGCGCGATAACTGTTAACAAGTTACATCCTGTCTTGCTTCGTACGTGACAAAATGCAAGTTGACGTGAAATTTGATCCGGCACAGGTGTTCGCTTGGGTGTTAGCTGTCCACGTGCACGATAAGAGAATCTTCAAAGCATGGGAAAAAAAAGATTATACATGCAACGTAGCATATATAAAGACATGTCGTTATCATTTCCACGCTCACTTAGGTGACTACCTTTGAACACACTGCGTTGCATGAAACCCCTGATCTTGTTTATCAGTTTTGGTGTTGGTGGAAAATACTTAACTTTGTTGTGGGGTAGGTATATATTTATATATTTATTGATTTTTATATAAATACATGCAATTATTTATTGATTAGGTAATTAATGATTTTATTTATTTATTTGTTTGCAGATAACGTGTATAGCCTACCTGTCGTGTGTCTGTGGGAAATATATTAAAGAAAGAGAAAGACAGACCGATAGAAGAGGAAACCATTTCCACACTAGCCCACGAGACGGGAATATAGCAAAGCATTACACGTCAAGGTGAGATTTGTTTTTTATATATATATATATAACCTGTTTGATTTTGTTTTGTTTATGAAAGGCATAAACTATATGGAATGGATATACTTATGGTGGTTTATTTTATTTCTTTTTAGATATTTGGAAAACAAAAGGTTCACTGCTATTGCAAATACAGTTGAAAACCAAGTGGCTTTAGAGTGGAACCCTTGTCAAGCAGTCTACAGCTGAAAACTCAGGTGAGAGTGTTCTTTCAAAATAATGTCTTTTGCCACTGCTACCGATAGCCTAACTTGGGAACGCCTAAATAGTTGTTTCAAATCGCGTGTGTGCTCTGGACGCGTGGTCAATGTTAGAAAAAGTTTGATTCCCAAAGAATTTTTAGAATCTTGTTTTGAAATTTTTAAAATTGAAATTTGTACAGCGCAAAGGTTGCATATGGCTTTAAAGGTGAATGCAGAACTGGTTTGCGATTTCATATATAAAAAGAAGGACGTAGAGCATAAAGAGACATTTTATATTTGCAGTAAAATGCAAGAGCTATTCATAGCCCATAATTTGGAACAGTGGTATGAAACCCACGTGGTGAATGCCTTGCTATCAAAATTTGATAAACTGCAACAAGGACCGAGTGGCCTTGCCTTAGACAAAATTCATCATTTACAAATCAACATTTGTCAATTCAACCCGCTGAATGCTGGGTCTAGCTACATTAAAACACCACCAGCCATAGCTTCGAAAAATGCTGTGGTCAATATAAAGAATCGTGACAATGATTGCTTTCTGTGGTCTGTGGCTGCGTATTTGCAGCCAGTACAACAGCATTGTTACAGACCGGGAAAGTACAAGGCCAAGTTTAATGAATTGAAACATACTTTAAATTTAACTCGAGTATCGTTCCCTATGGACTTAACCGAGATCCATAGGTTTGAACAAGATAACCAGGACTTTTCGTTCATGGTCTATGGCCTTGATGGTAATGAGATTGTGGGTCCTCTTTATGCTACAAAAGAACCGAAACGACACCACATTCATCTTTTATATTTATCTGTAGGAGAGGTGAATCACTATTGCCTCATTAAAAGCTTGAGTAGATTGCTAAGCAGTCAAATGTCCAAACATGATGGTAAAAAACATATTTGTGATCGTTGCTTGCAATATTTTACAACCCCCATGCTCTTAGAACGTCATAGGGTAGATTGTGTTTCTCAGGAAGCGGTGAGACTGATATTGCCACAAGGGGACAAGGCTGTGTTAAAGTATAAGGACATTCACAAGCATGACACTGTTCCCTATGTGGTATATGCAGATTTTGAAGCTCTCACTACACCCATGGCGGGATGTGAACCAGATCCCTCCATGAGCTCAACCACACCCATTCAAAAACATGAACCTTTTGCCATAGGATTTAATGTGGTGTGTGCCTATGACCCCACACAATTCGTGTACAAATACCGTGAGGGGCCAGATTGTGCCAAATGGTTCTTGGATGAACTTGTCAAGTTGGCCGACCATGTACAGGAATTACTGGACCACCCAGTACCCATGAACCTATCTCCAGAACAGCAGCAGCAGTATGAGCATGCCACGACATGCCATATTTGCGAAAAGCCTATTTTAAGTGGAGAGAAAAAACTCAGAGACCACTCACACTTTACAGGGGAGTTTCGTGGAGCTGCGCATAGTAAATGCAATTTGAACTTTCTGGCTCCTCGTTTCATCAGTGTCTTTTTCCACAATCTGGCAAATTATGACATTCAGTTTTTGATTCGTGAATTGGGTCATGTCAACAAGGGCTCGTTTACCATTATTCCCCAAAACCATGAGCGTTTTACAGCCCTGACATGGTGGTTGGGCGACTTTAGCATTCGATTTTTGGATTCCTTTAAGTTTATGGCATCCTCGCTAAACAGCCTTGTGAATGGCTTGAATGAGGAGGAATTAAAAAATACTAGAATGCATTTTAATGATCCTGAGCAATTTCAATTGTGCATTCGGAAAGGTATATTCCCGTATGATTTCTGCAATAGCTGGGACGTGTTAAAGCAAAGAAAACTCCCACCACAAGAGAAATTTTACTCGAAACTAACACGCAGTACCGTTTCCGATGAAGACTATGCACATGCATGTCAAGTTTGGCGAGTGTTTGGCATGAACACGCTAAGTGAATATGCTTTGCATTACCTAAAACTGGATGTATTGCTGCTCACTGATGTGTTTGAAAAATTCCGTGAGTTGTGTCAACACATTTACGGTCTTGACCCGGCTCACTATTATACGAGTCCTGGACTCTCGTTTGATGCCGCTTTGAAATACACTCAAGTGGAATTGGATTTACTCACTGACGTAGACATGGTTCTATTTTTTGAAAAGGGCATTCGTGGCGGCTTTGTGTCACTTAACCAACGCCATGCCGAAGCGAACAATGTCTACATGCCTGATTATTCACTAGACAAACCAGAATCGTACTTAATGTACTATGACGTGAATAATTTGTATGGTTACGCCATGAGTCAGCCTTTGCCCTATGGGAAGTTTGCTTGGCTGACAGAGAAACAAGTGTCAGAATTTGATGTAATGAAGGCTAGCCAAGAAACAGGCTGTGGATATGTGCTAGAAGTGGATATTGAATATCCCTCATCCTTGTATGATGAACATGCCGATTTCCCATTCTGTCTTGAGCAAATGGTTCCCCCTAACAGTAAAGTGAAGATTGAAAAACTCATGGGCACACTTTACAACAAAAATCGGTATGTGCTACATATCCAAATGTTGGTGCAATGCCTCGCCCAAGGCTTGGTGTTGAAGAAAATCCACAGGGGTATTTCTTTTGCTCAAAAAGCATGGCTTGAGCCATACATGCGACTCAACACAGAGCATCGACAAATGGCAAAACAGCAGTTTGAAATTAATTTTTTTAAATTAATGAACAACTGCATCTATGGCAAGTCCATGGAGAATGTCCGTAAATACCGTGACATTAAATTGGTGAATGTCTGGGAGGGGCGGTGGGGTGCCCGGCGGTACATTGCCAAGCCAAATTTCAAATCGATCAAAATTATCGATGAGGATTTGGCTACTATTGAAATGAGTAAGACCAGCGTGACCATGGATAAGCCCATTTACTTGGGTCAAGTCATTTTAGACTTTTCTAAATCGGTTATGTATCGATTCCACTATGAGTTTGCCAAACGCCATTTTGAGGACGTCTCTCTTTTGTATATGGACACGGACTCATTCATTTACCACATTCGCCACTGCAACCCCTATGACGTCATGAGGCAACATAGTGACTGGTTCGACACCTCTTGCTATAGCGCTGACAATGTGTTTCAGCTGCCCATAAAAAACAAGAAGGAAATGGGCGTTTTAAAAGATGAATGCGGTGATTCCATTATGACGGAATTCATAGGTTTGGCCTCAAAAATGTATGCTTACCGCACACTCGACTGTAAGGAAGCCAAAAGAGCAAAAGGTGTAGGTAGAGCAGTGGTAAAATCGCTACGTGTAGACGATTACCTAGCGGTTTTACGCACTGGCAAAGCTATGTCTCATACACAGTGCAGGATACAATCCAGCAACCATCATTTGTATCTTGTGGAACAGAGAAAACGCACCCTCGCCTCCATGGATAACAAGCGTGTGTGGGCTGATGACCTGCTCACTAGCCTGCCCTGGGGTTATGATCGCAACGAGGAGGAGGTGTGATTTCACTGTTTAATCGTTTATGGGACATGGCTTTTTGTAACTTGTAGATTTAGAATTTCGTAAATATTGGTTTCTGTCATTGTAAATAGTAGATTTTGTAAATAGTGACAACCCACTTGGACCTTTTGCTCTTTAAAAAGTTCTATGCAACCTTATTTTTTAAATTTTTTGATTGGTAAATAGTTTGATTCTTTTAACGCTGTACAAAATTGAGTTTTTTGTAAATATGAAATAAGTAAGATTTTTAGTAACTTTAATAACTAGTATTTAATTATTTTTCGTAATGTAAATGATAAACTAAAATGTTTTTTTTGGGATGAGTGAGCATGTCGAGAATGTGCTTTTGGGAATAAATAAGGTGGTTGTGTTTGTTCCCAAAGACAGGTGTGAATGTATGACTGGAGAGAGAAAACTGGTGTGTATGATTGACCAGAGCAAACACGGTGAGGTAGGGTGGGTGGGTGGGTGGGGAGGGGGGTAAATGGTCACTTTTATACTCATTTTGTTTTAAATAGTTTCGTTTTTTCATTGAAATGTGGCAGTCATAAGACATTATTTTTGTAAAAACAGTCTTACCTGCAGTAGTTGTAGACCTCGACGTTTCTCCAAACACGCATTAGCACATTGCAGTATTATCAAGGTCAAGCACTTGCATCAACATGATTGTCAAATCTCAACTTTCGACATACACCAAATGGAAAAATGTGAAAACAGCAAAATGGAAAATCCATGTTTCCATATCACCAAAAACGCAAAACTTAAAACGGACATTTAAAAAAAACTGGAAATGGCCATGTGTGAAATTTGAAAATTCAAAAACTTCAAACGGACATTGTTTAAAAAGTGTCATCAACAAACTGGAAAAAATCCATCTCATCAAAAACGTTAGACTTGAAACGAACGTTTTCAAAAACTGTAAATTGCAAATTGGCAAATGACAGTGTGTGGAATTCATTATGTGTGAAATGTGTAAAATGAAAAAATCAGCCATCAACATCACGATTTCTTAAAATTAAAAATAACAAATCATTGTGCTCTGGTAAACCTTTGTTTTTATTTCATAGTCATAGTGAATTGACAAAAGAAAAATAGAATACAAACAAATCCCAATTCCTCACTCCTCAATGTTTATGTCCATGCATCATCAACTTTCCTTTCATAGCACTCATGACAATTAGGGCTGCCATCCTTTCACCCACTGAGGCATCACTGGATGTGAAACGTTGTTTAGCTTTCTTCAATAACAATTTATCTGCCACATGTCTTAAACCAGGATGACTATGGCGATAAGAAAGGTCATGTTCCTTGCATGCTTGATCCAAAAGATTAATGGGTACATCACCACGTTGTAAACGTTTTTCGAGACGAGTTCCAGGGCCGCAAAAACGATAACCTGGAAGATGGATTTCGAAAGGTAGGTATTGAATCACTTTGTCAATGACGCCATTGCCAGTACAGGTCTGGCATATCCTTTTCCATCGATGGTAAAAAGGTTTGGTCTTCCTCCTCCTCTGTGGACGATGTTTGTGTTTGTTGTTGTTGTTGCTTTTTCTCGCCATGACACCCGTGGAATGATTCAACAAAGTCTTTACATGGACTCTTATGACCGTGATACAGTTTCACTAGCTGGCAAGTCGCACACTGACGCATAGACGGTATTTTTGCCATGGCCACTTGCTTATGGTGATCGTAATCCGTACAGGGTTGCAATTCACTCAACACAGGGTCTTGAGTCCATGATTTTGGTACATGTTGCCAGATTTCTTTCACTGCGTTGGCGGCCACATAATAAATGAACGACTTGGGCAGCGCCAAGAGTTCCTCTTTGGTAAAACTGTCTAGTTTCTTTTTGCACACAAAGAACTTGCCGATGGCTTTGTCCGTAGCATCGCCTTTCTCCATGGTATCACGTGCTGTAGATGTTTACACGTCGCTTGTAGAAATCTCACTGACGTCATTCACAGGTAAATCTTGAGTTATAATTTTGTTCAACAACTCCCAGCAGGCATGAGTGGTTAACCAATGAAAGAGATGCCACGCATGTGATAAGGCTGTATGGGTAATGTTGCCACAGGAACAAGTATCCATGAGCGTTTTCAGGGAGGGGCAGCCCAACTCCATGAGGTCGATACATTGACAGTAAGACGCCAAAAATGGTTGCAACCATTGACGTTTTTCATTACCTTTCACAAATACCACATTGGCCGAGGACAAGTGTGCTTTCATGACCACGTCCAAATATTTATAGGAAATGGTTCCCTGATTCCAGTCTAGTTGCCTATGATTTTCAATCCACTGGGTTTGTTTACGGTCTTTTTCACACAACAAATCAAAAGCATGGGGTGGTTTAAATAGCAAATGCGTAGCTTGCGATATCCAAAACGTGGTACAATCGATTATGGCCACTTGTTTAAATATAAATTTGTTGTCACCAATTTTAAACCCTTGGCAATCCACAATGAGTGTGCGCAACATGTTGACGCTTGCCTGGACCAAGTTCAACTGACGACTGACGGAGGATCAGGTGTGATCATGACATGGACTTACCTGCCATGCTAGTTTCAAAATTGAGGTTAGGGTAGGACAGGGGGACATGCAAAAAAATAAGAATTTAAGAATTACATCATTTTATTATCATAACACGTCTTACAGGCTTTTCTCATTTTAGGATAAGGACGATAGCAACTGATACAACAATATAGTCTCTTGTGTTTGTAACGTCCATAACACCGATGATGTTCCAATGTCTCTAAACTAGGCGTTTTTGATGGTGAGCTGCTCACCGAAGCACCATGGATACCATACGGTCCACACGTATCGTAACTTGTATTTTTTTCATCACCCAAAGACACAAGCGAGGGATAGCTTGAATGACAGGGTATATTTCCCACTTTCATTCTGCACAGGTAGGGGCAGGTGGGTGACCAGCGCTGATGTTCCTGCATGGGTTCATCGCCCTCCTGCCATTGGTCTATGATGATGGGACAAAAGGCACATTTCACTTCATCTCTTGTTTTTAAATAGTAGAATCCAGCAGCCGCCAAGGCTTGAGGGTTTATGAAAGGCACTGGCCATGTGGCAAACGTCTTAAAACGTTGTTCCTCAGAGTTTAAATTCATGGATGTAACGTCTCTTGAGGCTTTAAAGCAAGACATGACTGAGCGGCTTGACGTGGAATGACCTGTTATTTATACACTCGTCACTTGGTTGGACAGTGGATAATAGTTGACTTGTTTGTGATGAATAATCAGACAGTAGGCCGTCGTATTGGCTGGTACATTGTCATGCGTTTCAAAGTCTAGTCGAATGTCGATATTGGATGGCTTGACAGACTCTTCCAGGTAAGAACAGTCAAAGACAATCAGTGGCGCTCTTGCCTTAAACGCTTGGGGTAGTAGCATGGGGCCGTTCTCTTTTTGATAATACGACCATCGAAATTTAGAAAACAAGTCGTACAGGGGGCCAAATTTATTTTTTGAAAAATCCAAATCCAGTCCTTCATAGGGAAACACAGCTCCGTTGAGGAAAAGACGTGCATTTCTCAATTGCAGGTGATCAAATTGCGTGGCATCTTTGGTTTGTTGATACTTGCGATTCGTTTGAAAACCCACGATCAGGTAGAGAGGTCTCTCTGTATAGCGAGCTGTTTTTACAGACCAACTGTGTGTGTTGGTGGTGGGCAATAGCGGATACTCATGGAGTGCCCAGCTTCTAAATTCCATGGGTAGAGGCATATCTCTCTTTACCATTTTGAGTATGTCCAGTTTTTTGCTATCGTTAAGGGTCACATGAGGCACTTTCCATAGCAAGCGTTGTAGTTGAACTTTTGAATCGATGGGGGCATTGTCGGCTCCCTTGAGTGCATTATTATCACTCCTGTCTCTCACCAGATAAAGCACTTGCCTTGCGTTGACCACAATGCGTTGGTGATCTTCAGCAAAGCCTATAATCAGTTTAAGAGGTAAATATCCAGTAAAGGTTCCATCGGTGTGTACCATCCAGTCATTGGTCGAGTCAGGACACCAACCTGCCATGCAAAGTGTTTTACCTTCTTCCTCACTATAAGAGGGGTATAGTTTCATGACACTGGAAATGCCCACATTTCGAGTGCTATCCACCACGATATCGTTAATGACATAACGTACTTCAGAAAACAGAAAGGCTAAACCATGGTTGGCCAACTTGGATGTGGTAGGTGTAGAGCCATCGGCTTTGGTGAGCCGACCTTCAATCTGAATGACACTTTCATGCGGTAGGGTGTAAATATCTTGGTTGTTGATAACAAATTGAATTTCATCATTGTTATTGAGTCCAGGTGTTTGAGCTTGATAGGAATGGAGATCAATTCTTACCACTCCTGGTTGCTCCTCGATGCGGTTCGCTATCTCTAGGATAGAATTCATCATGAGGGTTGACGTGGTAACCCAAATGCTGTAAAATCTGCTTGTTCTGAGATGTTAACGTGTATTCACGTGGCAAACAACTAACACCATTCCTAGACGGTGTTGTTGCTTTATACACAAACTTCATAGTGGCTTTAGCACCAACTTGTAAGTCACTGGTGTGGTAGAATCTAGATCAATGAGTTGTTGATCTCTATTGATCAGTCTTAATGTTATATTACTAATACTATCAACAGCCACAGCATGAAAAAGCACCACTGGAGGGTTTTCACGAATAATATAGCCATTGGGCGATGTCACAATAAAGTCATAAAGTGAATGCGATGGTTCCTGATTGGTGTACACTTGGCTAATAATATTACACGTCACCGACACATGATGGTCCTCAATGAATTTCACTTCATGGTCTGATTCATGTTTTTTGTTGGGCTCCAACACACGTGGTTTAAATCCTAGTAATGGGCCAATGGAATCGGGGTGTGTTTTAAAGTCAATGTTGAATGAGGAGAAAATACTGCAGCGATGAGTGTTGGTATTGCCTACAAGTTCAAACTTGTGCGTTCCGTCGAGAAATGACTTTAAACCATATTGATTGATCAACACCACATAAATGTGTTCATAAATGTCATCGATCGTGTATCCACCAGAGTTCAAGGTGAGCACAGAATCATCATAGTAAAACTTGTTGTTCACATTTTCACGTATGTTGTATATTCGATTGTACGTTTCAAGAGAAACAAGTCCTAAACCATAGGGTTTTTCACTCAATTCGATAGGCGGGTAAAAGTCTAGGCTGACTTCAGGTCCACGTCCATGCAATGTAAACGTTTTACTTTCTGCCGACATACTGGTGGCGTTTTTGCTTATGCTGCGTCTTATATAAAAAAATTAAACACAAACGTCCACACTGTTGGCTGTTAAACGTTTGCTCTCGTTTCACATTATAATATATCTTGATCCTGTTTCCAAAATAGGTCACTAGTTCCATGGGCGGGGGCAAATTCCCAAAACTGTCAAAGTACCATACCGTGGATCCCTCTTTGACATAAGCTACATAATGCGTTCCTGGTCCTCGGTGATCATCCAAATTGACAACAGCACATTCCTGTTTCCAGGGTCGTGGGGGTAATTGGTTTCGCATAAACACACCTCGAAAATGAGAAAGCTTTAGTTGTTTAGCATAGCTCTCCACTTGTTGATGCGTCAGGGCATGTCTCGCTATGGCAGAGGTTATTTTTTTTTTTTTAATATTTCGAAATGGTGAAATCCAAAATCCTTGTTGATAAAAGGCTGGCTTTAAATTGGCATTTCTAGCCCCCATAGCAATCGCTTCCATCGTTTCATTGTGTCGCTGACTTTCTTTGAGTTGTTGCTTGCCCTGCTGCGCGGCTTTAATGGTTTTCGCCACTGCACTGGCACCGCCCAAACGTGAACCCAGAGCAGCCAAACCGGCAAATAATGCAGGTAAAAATTCAGCTCGTTTTGGGACGGGAATCACTCGCCCTTGGTTTGAAACCTGTCGCCGACGTTTTGGAATAACCTGTCTCTGTGCTGCTCGAAGGGCTTTCCTTATGGTCAATACATTATTTTTTCTTTTTTTCTTTCGCAAGGGCTTGTCCTCGAATGTTGTAAGCCCAGGCTTTGCCAAGGACAAAGTCCTTTTTTTAGTCTTTCTCACTGCATACCTTTGTTTCACCATGATGATAATGACCAACAACCTTTCACAAGAAAGTTTAAATCACAACTAACGTCAGATGGTTATTTCATGGCTGTATATTCCAATTCCACATAAAGTGGGAAATCGTTTATGGTTTTTCCCGCTTGCTTTTCATCCCATGTCAACATGAGATGAAAAGATAATTCATCCCCTGCATTGACCATTTCATGGTTATGGATCAACATCCTATGACCATTTATCTTTATTTGTAAATGGTTCTCATCAGGTATGGCATATTTGATGTGAATGGTTCCATTATAGTGTAATCGATAGTGGCTTAAACCCGAAGCAAGCACATAGGTCGAGTGCTGATCATGGACTAGCGGTAAATGGTTTCTCTCATTCAAAGGTTTTTCATTTGTCAGATACACTAAAAATACACATGGGATAAATTTATAAAGCCTTTTCATTTCATGGGTCACGTAACGCTTGGTACAAACATCGTCTTCGTCTTGTGGGTCTTCCACGTGAATAATCCGATGGTGATTAGCGCTATAGCCATTCACCATAAGCTGGGGCACTTTGTCATAAAACTCATACACTTTGTTATCCACATACTTTTTCGTAGTAACGTCTGTAGACACTTGAGGATGTTTTACATGGGTTAACCGCTTTCCCTTAAAGTCATAATCTCCCTGTTTTGTGCGTGGCACTACTGACCTATCCACATAGTGTTTATTAGCAGGATCTGTTTCCTGTTTAGGATCATGTATGAGGACAGGCCTAGCTTTGGCCATCAACGCACGTCCAAAGACATCCATCGTCAACCTGTAGTAGCAGTCTACTGTTTTTATGACAAGGCTCGGTGTTCTGTATATAGACAGCCGGCTAGCCTGTCTAAGCCTTAGTTGACATGAAGATTATTAAGCAGCAAGAGTCATTCCCCGTGGGGGACATGGTTTCCCATCTCTGTCCCACATCACGTGAACAACGCCATGGTTCACTGTTTCCATCTTCCATTCGCTGCATCATTGTGGGGCCTTCCGGCTGTGGAAAGACAAATCTTTTGCTAACGCTCATTACAGCGCCCAATGGTCTGCGTTTTCAAAATATTTATATTTTTGCAAAATCTCTCTACCAACCCCTCTACGTGTTTCTGGATCAAGTCATGTCTGGATTACAAAAAGAGAATATGGGTTATTTTACATTTTCCATGCAAGAAAATGTGATTTCACCGGATGAGGTAAAGCCTGATTCACTCATGATTTTCGATGATGTATCCACTGAACGTCAAGGCATCATTAAAAGCTATTTCAGCATGGGTCGTCACAAACATATCGATTGCTTCTATCTTGGACAAACGTATTCAAAAATGTCCAAACAGTTGATTCGTGACAATGCCAATGTCATTGTTTTATTTCGTCAGGACGAGAGGAACAGTCGTCACATTTATAATGAACATGTGAATCCGGATATGACCTTTCAAATGTTTACAGAATTGTGTGCCAAGTGCTGGAACAGTCAACGTCATGCCTGTTTAGTGATTGACAAACAAAGTGAACTCAACCAAGGACGGTATCGCTTAGGGTTTGATCATTTTATTGCTATTTAAGGCCTTGTCTCATTCCCCGGCAAGTCATTTGCCAAGACACCATGGCGTTAGCAGAGAGTCAATTGAAAAAGCATATTATTAGAGCAAAAAATACTATTCGCCAAAAGTTTCGTCAATTGAAACAATCACGTGCCAATCATGCTTTGTTTATTCAGCAACATTTAGCACCTCCACTAAAAGCCATGTTGAAACCCTCTTTCAAGCCATCTGAAACGCTACCCACCGTTTCACAAGCCACGCAGACGCTGCACGAGGACCCTGAGGAAGAGGAACAGGAAGATTTGACTAGTGTTAGTGAAGTTGAGGATGAGGAGGAACAAGTGTTTACGCCTCAAAAAAAGGCCGCACCCCTTGCAGAGTTTTTGAGAAAAAAGAAATCCTTGGCCATGGTCGAAACACCTTGCCCTTCCAGGGCGTCTCCGTTTTCACAACTCTTGGCCACCCCTCAACATAAAGCTCAACTGAAAACCATTTTAATAAAATATTATGGATCAACATTGGAACCCTATTTCACCGATCTATTTATTGGGAACACAGATACCACGTATGGTGTTCGCTATGAGGATGATAGTTTTAAAATTGGCGATTCATCCATTAAATTTGCTCGTACTAAAGCTGTCATTAAAAACATCAACTATAAATTAACGCCAGGACTGTTAAAGCTGCTCTTTTCTCGGACCCCCTCTTCCCATGATTATACGTCAGAGGATCTTGAAAAATATAAATCCATTTTATTGGATACCCATGCTCACAAAAGACAGTATGATCCCACGCAACAAGTGAATGCCAATATATCTCAAAAATATAAAACCATCATTGCAAAAATGTTTCCCACTAGTCAAAGTATTCGTCGTAAAGTGTCCGCTTCGGGAGTGACATTTAAACCATTAAAACCCCTTGTGGATGTTACCTACTGGCACAATCCCAATAAGCTCGTCCAGCGGCTACAATTGTTGCATGCCTCACGTCAAGCTGGCCACACCGGTCACGATTGGGAAATTCAAGAAATTGAACAAGAACTTCGAAATGCCAAAATTATTGTTTAAGCCCTCACCCATTAAAATGGGTATTGCTCACGAGTTGCATCGCCCAGCTAGGCGTCACTATCCGCGACTCAAGGTGATTTCACGAGGTGTGGATGAACTTTGGCAGGCTGACTTGGTTGAAATGATACCCTATGCTGGCGTTAACGACGGTGTACGCTATATGTTGACCGTCATTGATGTCTATTCCAAAATGGCCTTTGTTGAACCTGTGCGTCGCAAGTCTGGTCCACTAGTTACCAAGGCCTTTCAACATATTATTCAACACTCCAAACGTCAACCTCAGTTGCTACAAACCGACCAGGGGAAAGAATTTTTCAACAAGGATTTCTCCAGTTTTCTCAAATCTAAGGATATTCACCATTACACCACGTACAGCAATCTGAAAGCCAGTGTGGTCGAGCGGTTCAACCGAACATTGAAAACCCATATGTGGAAAGCGTTTACCGCTCAGGGCAGTTATCGCTGGTTGGACATGTTACCTGAGCTAGTGTCACGTTACAATGACACCAAACATAGAACGATTGGGACCAAGCCACGCCTCGTGACTAAAAATATTCAGCGATTGGATAAACTGTTTAACCCCATAAAAGCAGCCGATCCTAAACGTCACCGACTGAACATTGGGGATTTTGTTCGTGTGAGCAAATTTAAGTCTGCCTTCAATAAGGGCTACACGCCTCAGTGGGGGACTGAACTATTTCGAATTCGTCGAGTCTACTTGGACAGTCCAGTCACCTATTTACTCGAGGACCTCAACCATCAACCCATAAAAGGTAGATTTTATCTCCATGAACTTCAGAAAACAGCATTTCCTCAGCATTATCTTGTGGAAAAAGTGTTGAAACAAAAAGGAAATAAACTCTACGTCAAATGGTTAGGGTTTAACTCTACGTTTAATTCTTGGATCAATAAACTACATGTTGTGTGAACCTGTGTACTTTTTATTTATTCACACATGTTGTACACCACCTATAGCTCTATGTATACAGCGCTCCGCGCTTCATGCATGTTCATACATGTTTGTCTTTCCCTTTCCTCCTGTGTTCTCTCATACATCACCCCCTCCCCTCTCCCTCCCTTCACCTCCCACCACTGCTGTTTGCAGCTCTTGCCTATCTATTGGTTGTGACATGATTCCCACAAGTTGCATTATACTTTTTACTGATTCAGCGATTCCCACGCTTTGAACATTCTCTTATCGTGCACGTGGACAGATAACACCCAAGCGAACACCTGTGCCGGATCAAATTTCACCTGAACTTGCATTTTGTCACGTACGAAGCAAGACAGGATGTAACTTGTTAACAGTTATCGCGCACGTGGACAGCTAACACCCAAGCGAACACCTGTGCCGGATCAAATTTCACGTCAACTTGCATTTTGTCACGTACGAAGCAAGACAGGATGTAACTTGTTAACAGTTATCGCGCATGTAAATAGATAACGTCCCAAGCGAACACCTGCGGTAGATCAAATTTCACGTCAACTTGCATTTTGTCACGTACGAAGCAAAACAGGATGTCACTGGTTTAGCCTACATGTGGTTTCACAAATGTGTGTGTGCATGCCTTTCACACTCCCCTGCAACCACGATGGTCAGATTATTTCACCTTCAAGCGTCACCTGTTGTCAAGTCAGATCAACGCCTTCCAATAATCTCAAATGACCTTCACCTCCTGCTCGTCGGCAAGTTTATTTTCTCTACTCGCTTCGACCAACATAGAACCTAGTTCTCATCACCGTTTACACGTTAAAGGTAAAATATCAGAAAACGCACCCTCGCTCTGTCATACACCGACCCGCCGAAATAGCGATTGATCTATTGAGCACAGCCACCGTGGTCAGCGACAGGTTCGTTGAAACACACACACACCCAGCCGTATCGTCTCTCTCAACCACCACGCTTCATGGACATTATAAACAGGTAAAGAAAAAGAAAACGTTTTTTCAACATGTATGGCGTTAGGCCCTTTGTGAATTATTTTTTGAAAAAAATATCTACCACACTCGAAAGGGGGCGTTACCCCGAGTCCTAGGACACCTCCTACACGTCTCTAGCGTTATTGGTTCGTGAGATATCGGCAAAAATCACAAAAAACACGTGTTTACCCCAAAATCGCGTTTCCAAATTTTTTTTAAAAATATAACGAGTGGTCCATAGCAAAGAGGACGTCACTCCGAGTCCTTGGACCCCTCGTTCATGTCTCTAGCATACTTGGTTCGCGAGATATAGCAAAAAGTCTAAAATCACGTTTTTACCCCAAAAAGACCGTGTTTCCAGATTTTCACCTTTTCGACACCTACATTCCCGTAAAGAGCACAACGAGACGAAAAAAACGAATCCAAGCACGCCCTCCTAGCATGGCTCCTTCCATTCCAAGGTCGCAGGGGCTCACCACTTGCTTTTGGAAGCAGCTCCCCCACCATCCCACTACTACTCTAGAGACTTGAAATTTATTTTGGGAGTAGAGGGGGTAGGGACCATTGATTTACGTCAAACAATTTTTTTTGTAGAGTTCCTAGTTTCCAAAATATAGAATTTTCAAAATTCGAGTTTTTTCAAAAAAACATAAAAAATAAAAAAGTTTTATTATAGAAAATAAAGGTCATAAAGACCATTCGTTTGAGCCATGGAACAACGTTCTACCATGTTTGGTTTTCAAACTATCACCAACTTTCGAAAACAAAAATTTTCAAAAAAAAATTCAAAAATATAACAAGTAGTCCATAGCAAAGAGGACGTCAGCCCGAGTCCAACAATACCTCATTTGTCAAAATCGGACCACGCGTTCGAGAGATATTTAACATGGCTGAGGCTTAGTAGTGGTAAGAGGAGGGTTCTAGAGTGGCTTGGAACTGTCATTACTCCACTACTGACGCCAGCTAATAAAGTATTCCACAAACAGGCAAGAGACCTCCGTAAATTAGGTTTTAAATACGTCTGGACCCGGGACTGCAAAATATTCGTCCGTAAATCAGATAGTGACAAGGCTGTCAGGATCAGCTCACCGGAAGACATTAAAAGGCTAGTAAGAGACTCTTCCATCAACAAGGCTCAGCCATCCCATTCACAGAAATAATAATGAATCAAGACATGGACCTACTAGTTGATGTTGACTTACACTCATCAATTGATGAGCGTAAATATGACTGTATCCACGACTACGTAGCAGACACTAAAAATGAGGTTAGCCAAATCAAGTGTCTTTACCTAAATAGCAGAAGCATCAAAAATAAACTAGAAGATATCGAGATACTAACTCATATTGTTGAAAATCTAGATGTCATAGTGGTAACCGAGACTTGGGTAAAAAGTAATGAAGCTAAATACTTCAACCTAAACAACTATTCTGTTGCTTTTGTACACAGAGACAATCAGGACGGTGGAGGTGTGGGAGTTTATGTCCACAAAAAATAGAATATAAAAGTTCTTAACCTAGTTGAGAGTAACCATAGCGTGACCCAGTTAGAGCTTATAAGAAGTGATACTGTTCGTTTCAATAACCTGCATACTATTAATATAATTGCAGTATATAATCCTAACATAAATAACGCAACAAATTTCATGCAATCTCTAGAGCACATTCTTTCGAAAAATAATGTCAATCTTTGCTTATGCATTGGTGATACAAATATTAACTTACTAAACAAAAATAATGTAACCAAATCATACCTCAATCTACTATCAAGCTATGGTTTCACACAATGCAATACTCGGTATCCAATAAGAATATGTGAATCAACAAGTACACTCCTTGATCAGGTAGCCACTAATAACTGTAAATATACCTATAGGATAAGCAATATAAATAGTGATATTAGTGATCATAATATTGTTGTAATTGAGATTTTCTGGTCAAATTACTATCCAGGCAAAAGCCCAATCTCGAACATGGCATTTAAATACCCCCACAACAAGCAAAGGTCTAGTTCAAAAAACGTAAATAAAAATTACCGGTACGTGAACAAAAACATATTCTCCAATGATCTCAATCAAATAGACTGTTTAGATGATGTAAATGAAACTTACATCGCCATGAAACACAAAATCTTGACACAGACACCCAACAAAGAGAACACTGACACACCTTTGAAGGAAATACACCAGAACCACAATAACCCATGGATAACAACAGAATTAATTCAGCTAATAAAACGAAGGGACCTACTACATGCTAAACTTAAAACTAACATTCACAGAAACAACAACCTCTTAAAGGAAGAGCACATAATATGTAGGAACAAAGTGACAGCTTTAAAACGGAAACTGAAATCCTCATACTATGTACATAAATTAACATTGAACGCCAATAGCATAAAAGATACTTGGAAAGTAATCAATGAAATGATCTACAACTGCACAACTGAAAACAAAGATGGTCCCAGTGAGATAATAATTGACGGTAAATCTTTCACAGGAAAAGAAAATATTTGCAATGCTCTAAACACTCACTTTATAAACATAGCACACAAGTTAGCCAAAAACATCCTCCCAGGGAAGAAAGTTAATGAAATTAATGTCAACACAAGATTCCATATTTATGACCCCGACTAATGAGATGGAAATTCGCAATATTATATTAAGCCTTAAAATGAAAAGTAGCCAAGACAAAGATGGTATGTCAGTAAAATTGTTAAAAAACTCCATTGACATACTAAGTAGCCCACTAACTACTTTAATTAATTTATCGTTAGAGACTGGCCTGGTACCTGATGATCTAAAAATAGCACGAGTCATACCAGTCTATAAAGGAGGTGACAAAAGCAATCCAGACAATTACAGACCCATTTCCATCCTCCCACCCATATCCAAGGTACTCGAAACAGTAGTAGAAAACAGAATTGTTAATTTTTTAAATAAAAATGATTACTTCTACAAAGGGCAGTATGGATTCCGAGAAAACTCAAGCACAGAAATAGCCACAATTGATATAATCTCTAACTTGCAGGATGTCATAGACAATAAGATGACAGCGAGTGGTCTTTTCATAGACCTGGAAAAGGCGTTTGATACTGTTGACCATGACATTCTTTTAGGGAAACTTGATAAAGCAGGTATCCGAGGAGTAGCTTGGACATGGTTTAAAAATTACCTGTCTAATCGTAAGCAGTATGTTGAAATAAATGGCTACAGAAGTGAGGAGGTAAATATTACCCATGGTGTGCCCCAAGGATCAATACTGGGTCCTTCCCTCTTCTTAGTATATATTAATGACATAGCAACACTCAGTTTTCATGGTAATATAACGTTGTTTGCAGATGACTTAAGCATCTCTTACAATGCGTACACCACTAACACGCTGATTACACACATGCAGGAGGACATGAATACAATACTTGGCTGGACCCAGTCAAATAAATTAACAATAAATGAAGGTAAAACAAATTATTTAATAATATCTAAGCGTAGAACAAAGTTAGACATCACTCAGAATATAATGCTGAATGGAAAGGCAGTTAAAAGGGTCTCATCTGTCAAATACCTAGGCCTGATAATAGATGAAAATCTCTCCTGGCAAAAGCACATTGATGCATTAGTTAAAAAAATATCACCTGCTGCTGGGATGATAAAAAAAATTGAGCTACTATATCCCAAAATATCTACTCAGGAAAGTGTATTTTCCCTTAATCCATAGCCACTTACAATATTTGAATACAATTTGGATAAAATGCTCAAATTACCTAAAAAAGGAAATTGAGGTAATTCAGAATAGAGTCATAAGAAATATGTATAACTACCCTTTTTTAACACCTACCAAACACCTTTATATTACGAGTAAAATTCAACCAGTAGCCCTAAATGCAGAAATCAAATCAAATGTCCTGATGTAACAAATCCTACACAAAGGTATCCACACAAATTTAAACTTCACTAAACAATCTGATTTACACGCTTACAAAACTAGACATGCAGATGACATATCACTTTTCCATATCAATTCCAAACAATATGGCAGTAATAGCATTAAGTATAGTGCCTTTGTAAAGTTCAATAGACTACCAGAAAATATAAAAATTGCACCTAGCCTACCAATCTTTAAAAGGAGGCTAAAACAGTTTATGTGGAATGATTATAAAATGTCAGTTTAAGAAATTCCAAAATCTGAGAAGACAAAAGAAGACTACATTTTGTACAAAAACGTATGAAAGCTACAAAATGTTGTATATGTTTTCATACTGAAAACTTGTAAACTAAACATTGAATTGTAATTTGTCGCCAACAAGATAAAACTGTACGATTTCTTCGTATATGAGTCCTTGACTCGTTAAGGGATTAATAAAATGCATTATTATTATTGTAATGCTGTACTGCTGCGTACCCTTTTGTAAATCAGAACAGGGCAACTTAGAATACCGGGGAACCATCGGACAATTCACTGCGTGGGATGTGGTTACGTGCAATTTCCAGAGAAAGTGACGAAGAGGAAGCAAAAGAATAAATAAATACCGTACATAAACGAATGAATGATTGAGTAAATACGTGAGTCAATAAATATGTAAATAAATAAATAAATAAATAAATATGTAAGTAAGTAAACAAATAAGTAAATTTGTAAGTAAATAAAAAATGTAAATGAATAAATAAGTAAATAAATAATTAAATAAATATGTAAGTAAATAAGTAAATAAATAAGTGAATAAATAAGTAAATAAATAAGTACGGTAAACAAATAAATAAGAAAATAAATAATTAAATACATAAAATAATATGTAAGTAAATAAACATGTAAGAAAATAAACAAATAAGTAAATAAATAAATAAATACATAAATAAGGGAATAAATAAGCAAATAAATACGTAAATGAATAAGTAAACAGATAAATAAGAAAATTAATAAATAAATGTATACGTAAATAAACAAATACGTAAATAAAGATGTATATAGTGAATAAATAAGCAAATAAATAAGTAAACAAATAAATAAGAAAATTAATAAATACATGTAAGCCTCCGTGGCTTAGGCGGCAGCAAGCCGGCCTCTCACCGCTGGGTCCGTGGTTCAAATCCCGGTCACTCCATGCGAGATCTGTGCTGGACAAAACGGAGGCAGACAGGTTTTTCTCCGGGCACTCCGGTTTTCCCTGTCAAAATTTCATTCCAGCAACACTCTCCACTATCATTTCATTTCATCTGTCATTCATTTAATCATTGCCCCAGAGGAGTGCGTCAGGCCTCGGCAGCCGGCACAGTTCATATCCTCGCCGCTAGATGGGGGCTTCATTCATTCCATTCCTGACCCGGTCGGAGACTGGAAGCAGGCTGTGGATTTTCATTTTCATTCAATAAATACATGTATACGTAAATAAACAAATACGTAAATAAATAAGTAAATAAATAAGCAAATCTACTATATAAAGCTCAAATACCACTGACTGACTCATTCATTCATCACGAAATCTCAGAAACCACCGAACGGATTGGAATGAAATTTGGTATGCAGCCTCCTCAAGGGCCGCAAACGCCCACTAAGAAAGGATTTTTGGATATTCAGGTTCTAAAGGGGTGTTAAGGGGCAGACCTGCATTTCATTGAATAGCAATATCTTCAGATTGGTTTCATTGGGGGATGTGATACTCGGCATATAAACTCATCATTAAAAATAAGAAGACATGTGTCTGAGGGTTTTTCGATGTGGTGCATATTATGAGGTGAAAGGGGTGAAAAGTGGGGGGGGGGGGTTGAAGGATTCCTAACGGAGCGTGTATCTCTTAAACGACATAGGCGAGGAGTTTGGAACTCAGCCGAAAAAAATCAGCATAGAAAATAACTAAATAGGTGTTTCACCGTTTTTTCATAAATCCAATTTAAGGGGTCCATGGGAAGGGATGAAATTCTGAAGAAAAAAACAGGTAATATGTAAAATTATACATGGCCTATGTTGTAGACAATAACACATTACATCTTTTTTTCTCTTGCTATTTCATCATACGACGAATACTTAGGGAGTTATTAATGATTTTGTACTTTTTGGCCGGAATTTTCTAAGTCCCAGGAATGACATAAAAATTGATTCGAATTAAATTTCAAAAAATAGTTTTTTTAATACTTTATTATATTTTTCACGTCTTTTAGGGTCGGAAACCAACATGATATTTTGATGTTTTTTTTGTCCCATGCATTTTTGGTTTCAGGTCATTACAATTATTTTCCACTAGGACCCATGCTTATCTATCTATTTAACGAATGCTATAACGGGATTCCAAATGTTATTGCGAGCAAAGCCGCGGGTAACAGCTAGTAAGTATATAAATACGTAAATAAATAGGCCTAAGCAAATAAATAAGAAATTAAATAAATAACTAAATAAATAGATAACAAAATAATTAAGTAAATAAATAATTAAATAGACAAATAGGCCTACGTAAGTAAATAAAAGAATAAGTATATAAATATATAAGTGAATAAATAAGTAAATAAGTAAACAAATAAATAATTAAATACATAAATATGTAGGTAAATAAACATGTAAGTAAATAAACAAATAAGTAAATGGAAAAATAAGTAAATAAGCAAATAAGTAAATAAATAAGAAAATAAATAACTAAATAAATAAATACATTTGTAAATATGTCCAAAAATCTGTAAAAATGTATAATACAGCCATCACAAGTACATGGGGCTACTTAATCACGATGTCGCAAAGCCCCTAAATAAATCAACATCCCATTTTTTGGGAGCCGGAGGCATTTCTTTTCCCTGTCTTTTATTGTCCTTATTCTTTTCTTTTCATCTCGCGAAGTATGTAAATTAGATTTAAGTCAGTTAGAAGTAGTTGTATTTTTATTATCATCTGCATAATTACGGGAAAATGAGCTAGACATTTCGCCTCCACCACCATGTATTTTTGCTTTCCTTTAAACTGAAAATTTGCCCGTAAGTATGTGTCTGAATACTTTTAGATGATTGAATAACAAAAGAACTAACTTATTGTAATGTTTTCACGTCCGTCAATCTCGGTATTAAGCCTCCAAACATAACAATCCTTCGTTAGAGGTATCTTCCCCTTTAAAAAGCCGCGACAATCTCAGTGGGATGGTGCTGCACCTAGCGGTGAATTAATGCATATATTTTGTACGCCTGTGTGTGTCGAATGGGCAGGCAGTTTAAATAAAGCAACCAGGAGGGGTGCGATCCAGCCGGCAGTGTTACAAACATTCGACCTACAGGAAGTCCGGGTGCAAGGCTAGTAAACTACAGAGGTTGCCTCAATATGGAGCTCTTAGGCGAGGGGATCGCGGAGGGAAGGGAAAGGACGTGACGTCACACGTTTCCTAGTAGCGCGCGAGGCGCGAGATATGCAAGGAAAGTCAGCTTTCCCATACATTATATTCTATGGATTGCAGTGGTTTAAACACGTGTTTTAAGCCATTTTGTTTATAATCATGCCAGGTCAAAGATATGCTGTAGCAGTTTGTCACAGTTATTATAAAGTTGTAGTTTTTCACGATGCCTAAAGACGCATGCATTCGCAATCAGTGGATTGCTGCATGTAAGCGAAAATATCATTGCAACCCTCAAACAAGTAGGATAATTATGTTCCCTCCACTTTAAGAGTGAAGACTTCGAATTAGACTACAGGGCCGAATTGCTTAATATAAAGCTAAGATTCCCAAGGAATCTAAAACCAAATGGTAAGTGAGCCTAGCTGGCCTACTCTCAAAGTTTCGATGACCTGCTAGGATGATTTTAAAGCTGTTAATATTTTTGTCATATTTCGTACATGTTATCAGGGGCGTATATACAATTTTTTTCGAGGGGGGGGGCTGACTATCATGGAAAATTGTGAGTACTTAATGAATTTTCTATTATAGCCTATGTAGTATGAATGGAAAATAACTAAATGGGCTACTTGTCAATTTATAAAGCAGAAACGTAAACACTCATTTCTTTTACAAATTGATAATTATTTCTTAAAAGTAGACTACTATGAAATACATTGTATGTTGTACCAAGTTGGCTTTTCTGGGAGGGGGGATCTGGAGCGCCCTCAGCCCCCCCCCCACTCCCCCTTATATACGCCTAGACTAGATGGAAAATTTCATGAGTAATTCTCTTTGCATTGGTAAAAATTCTTTGCAAATATTCCAGAAAGCAGTCATCATTTCAATAAAATCCCTTCAACTTCTGTACCAAGATATGGCCCGTAGGCATAATAATACAAAGTACATTATCACACATAGGCTAAATCAAGATGTACTGGAAACCCTCTTTTCACAATTGCGAACCCGTGGTGGCTTACACGATCATCCTTCTTCCCTTAACTGCATTTACAGACTGAGGATAATTATTTTAGGAAAAAATCCAAAAGTTATTCAAAAGCAAGCAAACGCTGCTGATCCAGATTCAGATGAATATGCAGTTGCTAAAGCACTAAACAAAGCTGGCATAGTGTCTGAATCAAGTAACATGCTTCCAGAACGAACCTTAGGGAGCAATGTGCAACCCGAGTCCTTCATTGTCAATATCATGGAACAAAGTGAGGAAGATGGCAAGGCTTATGTTGCAGGTTATGTAGCCCACAAGTTCCAAGATAAATTTCCACAACTTGGGAACTTAATCTATGGAATGCAAACTCAACACGATTATGCATTACCAACCTGGATTGAACACTTGTCATACGGTGGTATGACCGATCCCTCATAAACTTGGCTAAACCAGTTCCGGCACATTTCAGCAAAATTCGTCACATTTCACGGAAAATACGGATTCGCAGTCTCGTCTCAACCGCGTTACGAAACACTTCATTCAGCAGTGGAAGTACTCGCCTGTGTGTTGGGGTCCGACATTTTGTGGTGTTGGGAGGTAGTAGTAGTAAGTGTGATTAGATTTCCCACAGACTACAGGTTAGTGTCCTTTTGTTTCTTCTTGTGTCTCCAACATGGGTGAGGCCAGTGGTGGCCCACCACCCTTGTTAAATGTGAGTATCCCTGAAAATGTCATTATAGATAACGAGGTCTCTATGGAGCACATGTTTGTCGTAGATAACCCTGAGATCATGACGTCGGTAGTCTCGCCGACTACGCCCGTAGTGAATACCACTGTGCCTAAAACTAATCTAGCAGCACAACATCGTTATAATGACCGTCATCGCGGTCCTTACATAGTTTTTGTACAGTCCGTGGATCAGAATTTGGGCAATCTGCACCCCATGGCCTTGGGACGTTTATTTTTTGAGAAACAAATTCCAGGCATCAAGGGAATACAAAAAAGGGTCGCAACCGCGTGCAGGTACAATTTGCAGCTTCGGCCATGGCCAACTCTTTTTTAACACACACCCTTCTCATTGAACGAAATTTATCTGCCTTTATTCCATCCGCAAATGTGCAACGTGTAGGTCTTATACGTGGAGTTGATCTGTCGCTTACCCACGAGGAAATCATACGTTACATGGACTCTCCCGCCCCTGTGGCACGGGTCCAACGCCTTAACAGAAAAAAATGATTGATGATAAGCTAGAAACGTTACCTACAGGTACGGTGAAAATCTTTTTTGATACACAAGATTTGCCCACCTATGTATGCATTTTTAATGTCAAGTTGGAAGTAACCTTATTTATATTCAATCCCATCCGTTGCCAAAAATGCCAACGGTACGGCCATGTTCAATTACATTGTCGCGCAAGGGAACCTCGATGTGGCAAATGCGCCCTGGGCCACCTCACATCTGACTGCAAGGCAGTTATATTCAAATGCGCCAACTGTCAAGACAACCACCCGGCAGGGGCAGCGAGATGTGAAACACACATTCAGCAAGTAGCTATTAAACGTCAAATGTGCATTGACAATAAATCGTATAGTGAAATCGTCAACCAACATCAGAACGAGTTTAACCAGTTAACGCTACCGCATCAATTCCCCCCACTAGCGCCCCCAACTGAATCACGACCAATTGATCCCCCACGAAAGAGAAAATTCACCGAAACGGTTCATAAATCACCCAGGTCTATCACTCCCCTTGGGTATGATCGACAAGGGTACCTTAATATTGTGGCCACGCCATCCACTTCCAGCATGAGTTTTCCCCCATCGGCCCCTATTGAAGAAGTGGCTGGTAGGGTCTCGCACCGTCCAGCGGCTCCGAACTCGAATGACACCACCCGCATCATCCTCGCCGAATTCCGGCAATTAATGGACCTTTTAGGTCACAATGTACAATGGAGCCATTGTGTAAAAAATTTATTCGAAAAAATAATCCCGTTGTTACCCCCTCTTGGCCCCGTTGATCGTCCGTCGTCTGATAATCGTTAACATGATGTATTTTTTTGTCCTGTATGAGGGTACTCCAGTGGAAATGCCGGAGTATTGTCAACAAACGTCATGAATTATTGCTTTTAATAGAAGAATTTCATCCGGATATAATTTTCCTCCAGGAAACGTGGCTATATTCTCATACGCGTTTCAATATTAATGACTATCATGCCATACGTCACGATGGCCCAGGTTATCGTGGCATATGTACTTTAATTAAACATCATCTCCCTTTCGCGCAGCTACTATGTGATTTTATTCTGCCTTCTATGGATATTCAAATGTTACAAATAAACAATCGTCTATTCACACACTTATATTGCCCACCGAATATTCAAGGTACTCAACGACAATGGTATCTATTTTTTCGCTATGCCGGCCAGTTAAAACACCACACTAGTCTAGGAGATTTTAATGCATATCACCCAGCATGGGGCAGTGGAAGAGTTAATCCAAAAGGCCGCCATGTACATCACGCAGTCACTTCACATCAACTCCTACTTTTAAATGATGGGTCTCCAAACCGCTTAACCCCGCCGAATAGTCCCTCTAGTGCGGTTGATTTAACTATCACCACGTTAGACCAGGCACACCACCTGACATGGCAAACGATTCCCGATTTGCATCAAAGTGACCACTATCCCATTCTGATATATTATGGCTCTAGTACTTCCATCCCACACGCACCCACAACGTGCTCACTCAAACGACCGACCCATGGTTTTGATTCTGTCTTATTTTCTAATTATTTACAAGATCATCTCACGCTGAAAAATCGTACCCCTTTGTCAGCTTATGCTATCTTGACCAATGTCATTGATGCATATATAACTATTTATCATTCTAGGGCGACACCCACCCCTCATACTAACAAACGCACCCGTCGCCCGCCTTGGTGGGATCAGGAATGTTTCCTGTGGATTAAGAAACGCAACGCAGCACTCAAACGGCTTCGAAAGAATTTTAATCCCTCTAATTACTTCAGTAATAAAAGAATATGTGCGTCCATTCAACAACATTTTAATCTCAAACGACGTGCTGCATGGCGTACGTTTATTTCTACTTTTAGCAGTCATACCACGCTCCGCACCCTATGGTCAACGATAAAAAAATGTCGAATGTAGTCACGGGGCCCCCATGCGATTCCTTAACAAGCAGGGTTATGAAACCTTTTATCGGAACCTCACCCCGGATTCCGTAGCTCCATGTTTTTCCCCCAACCCTTATTGCGAATCCCCGAAATTCTTGACTTTGTTACCACCCATCTCGTCCACAGAGATCTCGCAAGTTACACATGGTAAGAACTCTACACGGCCAGGTCTTGATGCGGTGACATATCGCATGATTGAGGCTTTTCCCCCTCGAGCCCTGACAATCGTTTTGAATCTATACAATTCCATTCTGCTATCAGGTATAATCCCCGAAGACTGGAATCAATTCGAAGTACTCCCAATACTCAAGCCTAAAGCCGATGCGAAGGACCCCCATAATTATCGCGGCATAATGTAGAGTTCTTGCCTTCGAAAAGTGCTTCAAAAACTTCTCCTTCGACGTTTACAATGGTGTTTAGAATATTACGATGCTCTCCCCAAAACTCAAAATGCCTTTGTTAAAAAACGTAGTACTAATGACGCACTGAATATTTTTCTCACGGACTTATTACTGGCGAAAGGACGAAAACAACATACTATAGCCATATTCTTGGACATTAAGGGAGCTTACGATTCGGTAGACCCCTACATTTTATTACAAATATTATATTCCCATCGTTACCCATTAATATTTCTCAGCATTATCCATAATTTCCTAGTACGTAGACGTATATATTTATGCACAGGTAATGCGGTACTTAACAATAGATATACTGTGCCCGTTTAGACCGGAGTCCGCACGACCACATATGCATTTTACCAAGAATCAGTCAGCACGAGAGTCAAAATATCCCGGGGCGCCAGATGGGTTAAAGCTAATCGCAAAAAAACGACATCAAAATAAAAAAAAATGCTTTACTGATTTTTGGCTCAATGCAACAATAAGGATAGAAGGAGATTCAACTGGGCATAACACAACATGTAAAATTATCTCATTTTATTCTAAATTTTAAAATTGACTGCAAAATGATGCTCAAGGTAACATCATTCCAGTGCGACGGCACACACTACTATTTACACAATGTACAGAAATTTTCCAACACATTGAACAATTGTCCTTGGAGACACAAGTCTGATTATCAGTCCTGTAGACTGTGTTCCAAAATTATATCAATTATTTACGAGGAAATCTAGTTCAAATTTAATTGTCTTTACTGGAAATATTGTAGTTCACTGGTTGAATTTCTAACATGATACTAACACTCGTAGAAATTCTCACTGTTTATAATTGTTTATACAATTTTTTAACTTCCACTTATTTTTCCAGTTTCAAAAATATTGTCAAAAATATTATCTTTGACCCAACACTAATTATGTACACATATTAATAACAACATCTGAAAAGTATTTGACCCTTGAGCATAGCATCGAAGAACTGTGCGAAGCACAACAAAATTTATTATTCTTCCAAAATTAAACATTTCGAGAAGTGACTCGATTATGAACTTCAAATTCCAAACAAATATGATTTCTGAATCATCAGCTTGATCATAAAAAATTGTTGAACCATTCAACTATTCGATTTTCCACTTGGAATTATTATTAAGAAAAATATTTATATTTGTTGCTATTTTAGTAACTTTCACAACTTGCAATTCTTGAACAGAATGCGGAAATAAGAATTGTAGATTTATAATAAATTCATTTAGTTCATGACAATAGGATTGAAAACATCCTTTAAGTAATTCGTGGATACAGAATTATTATTTTTTTAAATTGGCAGTGGCCCATTCAATTATTTGTGTAAGAACACAATATCCCAACAACAACGGCAAAGGTTTTCCTCTGAAGAAGAATAAAATTTTATCATGACAAAACCGGGTTCTAGCAAATCCAAAGTATTAATGGAATACGTAAACAAGTTTGAAATAATTACTGATGGTTTGGTCATTCATTCGACGAAATGTGTGGTTCCAATACTCCTCCTATAAACCTGAGCCATCGAACCTGCTATTTGATTGATGCTCAAAAAAAAAAAACCTCCTCATTCCTGCGACTTAAACATGCGCACCTGGGAATGGCATTTCAACTACTCCACACACATAAATTTTCTTCCCAAAATTTATACAATAAATCAAGCCTCTGCTTGTTATCAAAACTGGAAGATCTACAAACTTACAAGTTTATTTTATTTTACCATTCAGTTCAAACTGTGAAGTTACCACACTTGTGATATTCTCTATTTCACTTTCGAATGTGTGCCTACGTCATGATTTTATATAAACACAAAAAAAAAAAATCCTAATTGATACAAATATCATTGGCTTCCTGTTTCATGCCTTTCCGTGTTATCTGAAAAATATACTTTGCTCAATGCAAATATTAACTGTTCAACCAGAACTATAATGTTGGTGGAATACGGGCTTGCGCTATCCACTAGCTTTCGGAAAATCACCTGTTCCAAACTAAGAATGATTAAACTAATCCTTAAGCTCTCTCTCAACGAATGTGATTATTAGAAAATGTAAGATCCAATAATTATTTAGAAAAATTATGAAAATTATTATTATTATTATTATTATTGGATTATTATTGTTATTATTTCCTTAAATATGTTTAATTATTATTTCCTTATGTGAAAAAACCACATGTTCGACTCTTCGAATATGGACAAAATATCCATTCCTCAACAAAAATAAATATTAACTTCTACAGTTATATCGGCTGATTACCGTGATTCTCAAACAAAATGAACATTCAAATAAATGCTCGGTATGCTCGGTCATCGATCCTAAACTGTTCTGAGTGCTGAAAATACTCAGAATAACCCTAATGTGTCTTGCGTAAATCAATGCAAGATTTAAATACGAAGAAAAATAAATGTGTTGGTCATCTGCAGAAAATGAGTTTGTTCCAATTAGCTAGGCATAATATAAAAGTCAAATGTGGCTTACATTTCTCGTTGGTCTTGAAGCGTAGTGAACCTGGTCTGTACCAGATTTATCCAGATACATGCCCTATTGGACACGCACGTCTAATCCTCGTATCGGCCGCCATTATATACCCACAATCTGTCTAGCACGACAGAGTGGAAATATTTCTTGAAGTTTGAAGTAACTGCTGATCCATTTTAATATTGACTTCAATTAAATCCATAGCAGTTTGCTTAAATGGGGTCAGATCCAAATGATCTCTTCTCAAAAGCGTCAGTTGTAACATAACTCACGGTAATCTTTTCAGTACAGGAAAACACTGATAGTCTAAAACAATCAACGGCTGTTCTGAAGATCGTTCCCTGGGCATGGCTTCACACCATCTATCATGCGCGAAGCAACATATAGTTTCCCTTTGTCGGCTAATGAACAACACCGTGATAGACTGGCCTTCAATATACTGAAAGATCTGAGTGATTATTTAGTTACAATTTGTGAAACTGACAAGTTGGATTAAAATATCCAAGTATTGAATTATTGTTACTGGACTGTGACAGAATAATATCTAGACAAAGTCTAGCATATGTCCATATAGAAACAAAGTGTTTCACCAATGTCCGTAGAAAATAACAATCACCTTAGTGATTCCCTCTACCGGAAACTTACTACGTTCCCCACGTATCGTAGCACTTTTGTGACTATCACAATTCAAAGATATCTTCTGCGTAGATTCGTCAACCATGTGCCTTGGCTCGACGTAGCAGTAGCACCTTGTCCTACAAGAGCTTGGTTTGAAGTGAGCTGCTTATGCTTGGGCCGAGCGGCTTTTATACAAAACGGTCGGCTCCACGCTGGATCACGCTGAAATCTGTAAATCCTCATTTCTCCGGTGTCTCTGGTAGATAGATAGATAGATAGATAATGCCTTTATTGGTGGCGAAGTTAGGGCTCAAGGCCCTCTCTTACACTTAACCACTAGAAGAGTATACATCTACATGACTTATAATTACAAATACAAATAGCACAAATAATATTAATAGCAATAAGAATAGTGATAATATGAATAATGGTAGAATCATTGATTTCAAAAATACACAAAGTAAAGTACGGTACCCTTAAATGACGTAACTACAGTAATCCGATCATTCATCTCATTCATTCATTCGTTCATTCAACATTTATCCAGGAAGTCAGCGGGCTCCACCCAGCTGGTCTGATTCACTTGAGACTAAGTGCATCCTCTTCCATTTGGCCGTGCCAGTAATCTGATCCAAGTATCAAGTCTCTACTCCATGGCTAAGTATTTAATCACCAAATAGTCTCGACCTCTGCTACTATTTGCCACGTCACTTAACATCTTCTTGGCTGCATAAAGTTTCCATTTCAATCTAGAAGGAAAGGAGCGCGATATTCAAATATCTCAACTTTCAAAAGCGGCTGTAGCCTTTCCCTTGATACCTAGGTGTCTGAATCTTGGAATACCCATTCCTAGAATTGGACAGAATACGTCGCAGGGTCTTCCCCAGGGCGATATTTTAAGTGGTATGTTATACGCCCTTTATACTGGATCCCTGGAAACTGTCATACTTCCGCATGCCAGATTGATTCAATTTGCTGATGACATATTAATATATGCCACTAGATCCAATCTCAACACTTGCAGGGACGATTTACATTCGACACTATCGCATGCACATCAGTGGTTCACAGACCACGGCTTAGTAACGTCACAAACGAAAAACGCGGCTATGATTTTTACCCATAAACGCCTATATGACACGTCGCCGGTAGTATATCAACAAGGCCAAATTGAAGTTGTTCGGGTCGTCAAATATTTAGATCTGTACATTGATGATAAACTTAATGGGCAACATCATCTAAGTCACATTACGCAAAAATTAGAACCTAAATTCCCAGTGTGCAATGCTCTTACCCAACGCTCATGGGGCGCCGTGCCGGCGGTTTTATTGACGATATATTAAAATATTTTCCGCTCGGTATTAGACTATGGGAGCGCCTTTTTTGACATTATGACACCTACTCGCTTAATCCAGATGGACCGGTTACAATACCGAGCCTTGCGCATCATCATCGGAGCTCTCCCATCGACACCCACACAGGCTTTATTGGTGGAGACTGGCGAAATACCACTCGCTTTACGACGTCAGTACTCGTGTGCTAAATATATATTACAGAAAATGTCACTGTCCCACAATCCTCTATTAAACAAATTACGCTTATTAGATGAATATTACCAACGCCATCTCTGTCCGTATAGACAGATGATCGTACAAACACGTCTCAACCCAGTGTACACCATCTCATATCAGGTTCACAGCCATCACCCACACATCCTCCAGACTAGTCTCCCCCAACTCACGAAAACGTTTAAATCACACCCCCATATCATTTCCCGTACATTCCATGATAGTATTAGTCACTATCCTCAACATACCCTGTTTTATACAGATGGTTCAAAACTTGCCCACCCACCTCGCGTGGGTGCAGCTTTTTTCGCCCCGTCATTACAAGTTGAGCATAAATATGCATTACCCTCTCACACTACAAACTTTACGGCTGAAATCTTTGCCCTTCGTCAGGCTTGTATTTATATCAAAAACAGGGTCTGTCTCACGTACTCATATGTACTGATTCGCAAAGTGTTCTCCTCGCCATTCAAAACATTATCGAATCTGAAAATTGGTTTTTACTTAATTTAGCCCAACAATTGTATGAAATAGAAATGGCAGGAACTAACGTCATCTTAACTTGGATCCCAGGACATTCTCATATCTATGGCAATGTTCAGGTTGATATTTTAGCTAAAGAAGCTGCAATGGGCCAGGGGACACGTATGGATATGGCTCTCCCATATACTGAACTTCTGCCACATGTATATGAACTCATCATCCAAGAATGGCGCCAGCAGTGGAGGGAATATGTACGTAAACACTCAACACCTTATACATATATTCAATCCTCGATACCGGCTCAGCCGTGGTTCATGCAAGGGTCCTATACTCGACGTCACATCACTACTATCATTAGAATGCGATTCAATCATGCTGTCACCCCTGCTTATCTTCATAACATTAATGCTCGTGCTTCTCCTGTTTGTGATGCCTGCGGTCACTACCAAGGAGATCTTCCTCACATACTTTTTCAATGTCCACAGTATGATACACAACGCTTTAAAATGTACGTTTCTCTTTTCTCCCTGGGTTTTCAATTACCGCTCAATTTGACGACTTTGTTGCATACTCCGGCGGTTCCGCTGGTTAATATCCTCACTAAGTTTTTATGTGACATTCGAGTTATTTTATAAATTTCACCTTTTTTGTGATCCGGTCTTGTTTGTGTGCATGTAATTGTCAGTCACCAAGATGGATCACTTCGGTGTGAAGATTTGTACCTTTGTGTCCCCTGTGTTTCCTGGTATTTTTGTAGTTAGAAATTGTCAGATGATGTTACCCCGTGTTTTCTTCACTATCACAGATCCTCAATTTATCCTTGATGTTTTGTACTTGGCGTTTATTGGTCTTTTACTGCCCAACACACGGGCAGTACCCGTCTTGCCATTGGGCGAAGCTCATGTGTGCCCAGTAAAAGGAAGAAGAAAAAACGTATTTCAATGAGGCAAGAACGTTCTAAGGAGAACGAAAGATTTTGTGTAGAGATAAGTTCCTGACGTACCGTCTGGTGGGGTTGAGGCAGCTGTGATAACAATTTTCTTCATCAGAATGAAACATTCCAATTCTATCTTGCATAAGAAGTGGTTATTGGGAGTCACTAACACCCAGGATACTGCTACCGAGTCTAGGCGAATTTCCAAGAAATTCAAGAAGATCACAACAAAAAATGTACGTAGGCTGCATTCAGTTATTTTATCACCCATTTACCAATAATTTCATGAGAATAAACTGTTCTTTGCGTACTCAACAGCTGATGTTGACAGTTTCGTTACGTTCCCCACATGGCGCGTTTGGTATCTTGTGACGTCATCCGCCTTGTGAGCGCTGATTGGTGAGTGAAAATTGAGGCAACCTCTGTAGTTTATAAGCCTTGTTGGTCCGGGTGTGCTGTCTTTTGACTATCAAAATAATCAACAAATACAGAAGCTATTAGGCGAGGAGTGCTGCTGTGCCCAGTAACATCACATAAAGGAGAAAAAGAAAAGTAGAGGAAGAAGAACAAGTTCTTATATTCTCTGCTGCCGATTTCGGTGGGTTTACCCTAAATTCTGTGTACCGGTGTTTTGTGATTAACGAGAAAAACAACTCGATGAACTGTTAATTTGTCATTCTATTATTTACAGCTTGAATCGAAGATGCAGAGTATGAGGTTAAAAGTTTATCAATCCTTGAAGCAGTGCAGAAGATTTTCACAATCGTGAGTATTGTAGGCCTAGTTTTATTTTGTTTTAACATTTTATTTGAGAGTCTAATATTAAGATACCGTAGTTACTGTTGTTGATTCATTGAGGGGCTTGGACATCGGGGTCATTTAGCCCCATGTACTTAGGTGTGTGTATAATTTGTCTGATCTTAGCCTCCAATAATCTAAAGCCTAGCCTACTCAATCGCGTTAGGGGCAGATGACCTTGCTGTTCTGTCCCTTAAGACAACAACAACTCAATCGCGGCATTCTCTGTCAACATTGTCCTCCTAGCAGTGCACATATTGACAACTGCAACGCTGAAATACAGCCTAACATTAACACGTTATAGCATTGCTATCGCAAGCTAAAACCAGCAAATATTTATTAATTTAATAATGCAGCCAAATGGCCAGTTATATACATAATCTATAAAGGAACAATGAGTAGGGAGAGAACACTTTTCTTATTGGATTTTGGAGTAATCCAATAAGGAAATTGTTATCTTAGAACATTCACTAAATGGTAGCCTATCGGCCACACCGTTATACAAAATGAAGGTCGGGTGTAGGTGCGGCCTTCGGCTGCGGGAAGATAGCGTGGCACCGTTGACAAAAAACCATTGATCTAGATGCGTTAGGCTGTAACCATTGTCAAAAACCATGGTTAGCCTTGTTTGTTCAATTCAAATTTAAATATACTTAATTTAGAATACATGCGTGACGTACAAAATAGGCTATGTACATTTAGTCTTAATGTTTACATATACAGTAATGTTTCATTGCATACCGTAGTGTTCAAATTGACGCTTGTCATTCAATAGCCTACAAATCGACAATGTAAAAACACTGCAATAATATCGCCACAGAACAGCTTGTTTGTATGCTTGGTGCTAAATACTTTACCATAACATTGCGTATGTGGAGGCTATTATTAACCATACCGAGTCGCGATACAGTGAGTGAGTGTGCTTGGTATTGTCATGATGTTATTTCTGCGTTCTGTGTTAACTGCTGTAAACTGTGAACGACCTTCACCCAAACTCTTGTTTCATCTTGAAGGATATAATCATTGCATGGTGAGTGTTGATATATTCATCATCAGATTACTTTGTGTTTGTATTTTGTATTATATTTGTATAGCTGTCTAGTGTTTGGCCTCTTTCTCGTATTTATTGAATAACGGTGACAAAGGTAGCATAGCTTCGGTGTGTTATTTATTTATTTTATACCGTATTTCTCTATTTGAATGTCCTCTGCGTTGACTCAGGATCGACATTTGCATTATATTGCACATAATAGTACTGAAATAATATCCGAAGTGTAGCCCTGTGTATTATTTGAATCCGCTGTTCTACATCAACAATAAAAACTTGGCAACACAGCTCAGCTGTTCCAAGCTCCCGCCATTTGCTTCATGTTCTTTCGCCATTTGCTTCATGTTCTTTCTTTTGAAATAGAGTATACAAATACACACGCTATTACAGACATTACAGTGACACCGCTTATCAGACATAATCTACACACACCCAAGTACATGGGGCTAAATGACCATGATGTCGCAACGCCCCTACAGAAACAACAATAAGCTGTTGAAGACCATAGCCTACATGTCAAGAGTGCTTGATAAAATAAGTAGTATCCAGAGTTAGTTATTGTAGTTTTAAGGGTCGGAACAGCGAGGAATACTGCCCCACAGTATCCAGAGCCCATCACCAGTAATGTCACTATAGTGCGCGACAAACCATTGGAAGCCTGAAGGTCAAGGAGGCCCTCCGCTCCGCTCTCCTCCCCGCGCCTGACGGTGTTGCCATGCTATTGCACGGTACCTTCAGTGGAGTGCTGGATGCGAGAACGTACATAACAACACCGCACCGACTACGTGTGACCTTCAGGCTTCCAATGGTTTGTCCCGCACTATAATGAAATTCAAAGACAGACGTGGCTGCCTCAGTGGCTCGGACATTCTGCAGGATTGCTGCTGTTACCACCCGCCCGGAACATGGCAACTCTTTAAGGTTCACACGGCCCTCTTGGAAGAATGCACACCACCTGGAAACATTGCTACGGTCTATACAGTCATCCCCACACACACGTGCCACGCATGTCCCGGTGAATTTCACTCGGTTTATGCCCTTTGGCCCACAAATATCGAACTACACTTCGCTGCTCTTCACAAGTTGACGACAGTAACATGCGTGCCATGTTTGTTTCGTAGTTCGGGCTTCTCTCGCTAGAGCTGCACATAAAAACAAAATACCCTCTGTAGCGCAAACTTCAAACTATATCGTTGTGGAATTTCAAAATTCCATCTGCAATGCCAGGGGAGAAAAAAATGATTGTGCATTACTTTCCGATCTGCCCTCGTATAAATCACATCAAGGAAATCATCACACCGATTCATCCATAATTATCCTACATATGACAAGAGTCTGTTCGGCTGAGAAATATAAAAATGCATGGAACCTGTAGAGTATATTTCAATGAGGCACATCAGTAGAGCCCTGCGTGAATAAGCAAAATGTTATTGTTATCCGCATCCGTTCATTACAATAATATTTTAATTAGATACAGCATAAAGTAACACATTTAGATATCTGATAAGAAGGCTATGTTTAAAATGATACACAGCCAGAATTGCAACCTTTTTCAGTCCGGGAAGGGGGCGTGGTGGCTCAGCGGTCAAGCTGTCCGCCTCTCACCAAGGTGGACCGGGTTCGATTCCCGGTCAATGCATGTGAGATTTTCGAAGTGAAATACCATGGCCTGTGGTTCGGACTCTACGTAAAAAGGAGGTACCGTGGCTCGTGATCGCGCGATTAATGGTCACGTTAAACTACAAGCTTCCTTCCTTCAGTTCGAAGTGTTAATTATGCTTAATGACATAATTTGAACTATAGTTTTAGTGTAGTCGATGACATACGGACGTTGATGTTCGTTTGTTATTGTGCCTTGAATTCCGTCCATGTTACTCTGCTGTTTCAAACAGTGCAACTTGCAATCAGCCAACATAATATAGCCTAATCCCAATTACTGAGACAAGCGAAAAAATAACATGAAAAAATATTAATTCTGAATCAGATGTCACTGTGGCAATTACATAATATCTTGTTTCATCTTCTGGGGGACATGACCCATTGAAATTACTAACCCTGGTCACTACTGCACCGGAAATATGTGCTAAATTATTTAAATATGTGTTTTTATTTATTGCTCAATTAACGATGGCAGCCATGTTTGACAGCGCATTGGGTATCAACTGTTACCAAGGCGTGGACACATTGACGAGTTGCCAACATGTGAGATACAAAATACACGACACAGGTCTGGATAAAGATTATTGATGCATGACTACCCTACTGTGCGTGACAAAAACGAGGGGTGTATATATGGCTAACGTGGTCCTACCTAAAAATTATTGGTCTAGGCAAAAGCCATTGGTCAGGATTTAACAAATTTTACTATCGCCAAATCACTAATCCACTAATTACTGCAGTGAAAAAAATAAATACAAATATTCATTACAGAGGAGCGAAATATTGCACAGATTAATTACTGAGCAGATAAATAACAAATTTTACTATTACAAAAATCATTAATTTCAGTGGTGTATAAAAACAATAAATATCGGTGTGCAAAAGAAACCCAAAGATTGAAATATTGCACAGTAGTGGCGGAAACTTATAAACTTTCGTTAGCTCTGTAGTTCACAGTGACTATAGTCCAACCCATCTTCACAACCAATTAGGGAACATAAATGATACAATAGCAATGAACCAGTTCGGGAGTTTGTGTGGTTCCTAGAATAATTCCTGCCACTGTAAATGAAAGTGAACTTTATTCATTCTTTTGTCACCTTTCTTTCCTACTTCCTGTCGAGTTAGGAAATATTTGCCATCGCATTCTTTTTTAATATTCCTTTGCCCTTCATTTATGATTAAAAAATAACCTAGATGAATATCTCATATACACAATTGTTCAGGTTTTTAAAGATTTGGACGGTACAATGCTTTATCGTTCAATATTATCACTCCAATTTCATTGTGAGGTTTGAAGCCATTTTTCAGTGTTGCCTAAGTAAACAAAAGTTTGGTGCTTTTCAGTCGGTCAACACGAATTTCATGTTTTTGAAGAAATTTGCTTATATTACATTTTGTTGCTATAATTCGTGAAAATAAAATCCATATACTGTATGTTTATTTACAATCATGTAATACATTTCGTGTCATGTTTATCAATAATGCAAAAAAAGAGTGGATGTAGTAATGCCCCTTGATTTATTAATTGAGTGAGCAAAAGGACCTTACCTCCCGTAAGTCACCTATTCAAATTGTAATGTACAAAGAATAGAATGTAAACCCATTGGTTCCAACAGGCTTGCAGTGGGCCGAAGTACTCCTCTGACTGTGGTGATGTTATTCCTACACAAGGTTTGCTCCTAACAGAACATGTGGTATACTTATGTTTAGGGCCCAGATTTATATGCACTAAAAATCCTGAAAATATGCATGCAAATATGCGCTAAAAAGTTAGAATATATGCACGGAAAATAATGAAATATGCACTTAAAACATGCAATTTTATTCACTTACCTATTTACAGGTATCATTTGTTGCAAAAAGAAGCATCACAATAGGTAACTAGTAGTCTTTCAATGTTTTCTGGAGACAAACTATGTCTATTGTCCGTCAAAATGAGCAGTACAAGCACTTTACAACAATTATCCTCAGAAACGTGGACAATGAAGAAAAGAGACATAAGCAGAATACAGGCAGGTGAAATGAAGTTCCTGCGAAGTAGGATCGGAGTAACAAGAAGAGACAGGGTGAGGAATGAAAAGGTCAGGGAAATGGTGAAAGAGGAGCCCTTGCAAGGTAGGATTGAGACATCAAGACTGAGGTGGTATGGACACTTAAAGAGAATGGATGGGAAGAAGATTCCCAAGAGGATACATGAGATGCAGGTACAGAAGAAACGACCAAGGGGAAGACCAAGAGATAGATGGCTGAAAGGAGTGGAGGAATGTGTCAAGAAGAGAGGCGAGGACTGGACCAGAGTGACAGCGAAGAGGTGGTGGGAAGAAAGATCTAAGTGGCGAGGCTTATGTTCCAAACAGACCCAGCCTGGGGCTGGAAACTGTACAAGATGATGATGATGATCCTCAATTTCAGATGGCCACAATAGTCGCAGAGAATCATTTACAAATCTTGCTATTGTGCTATGGTTGGTTTTCTCTAGTACTTTACAAGCAAGAAGATGTGGCTTACCGGGTTCGTCTGGATGTAATTTACCAACCACGAAATTTGCTATGTAATGGCCACATGAATCCGTTGTCTCATCCACCGATATCCAGACATAGTTCCTTCCGATATCAGAACGGATCAATTCCAAGGTAGATTCATATAGCGGAGGTAGGTACTTTTTCCTAAGAGTTGATTCATCTGGTATTTTTTGATTTACACAATATTTCTCAAGAAATGATCGCAGAACTGGATTGTTTAATTTATTCCATGGAATGTTGCTGCATACGAAAGCCCTACAAAGATAATTTGAAAATGTATTAAGAATACCGGACTTAGGGTTTACTTGCGTAAGAAGTAGTTGTTGTGGTGTGCTGTTCTTCTCCTCCTTTGCTTTAATATGTGCAGTTGTTTTTGAATGCTGTTCAAGCTGAAATTTCTTTTCACATTTTACTTCCTTTGAGCGGAGCCTCCGTGGCTTAGGCGGCAGCACGCCGGCCTCTCACCGCTGGATCCGTGGTTCAAATCCCGGTCACTCCATGTGAGATCTGTGCTGGACAGAACGGAGGCAGGCAGGTTTTTCTCCGGGTACTCCGGTTTTCCCTGTCAAAAATTTCATTCCAGCAACACTCTCCACTATCATTTCATTTCATCTGTCATTCATTTCCTCATTGCCCCAGAGGAGTGCGTCAGGCCTCGGCAGCCGGCACAGTTCCTATCCTCGCCGCTAGATGGGGGCTTCATTCATTCCATTCCTGACCCGGTCGGAGACTGGAAGCAGGCTGTGGATTTTCATTTTCACTTCCTTTGAGCAAACTTGACAGTACACGATGACACCATCTGTTGAATAGTCCCTATTACCCGACACCCACTGATTTAGTAAATCTCTTCTCTTGCTCTTTTCCTTAGGCATTTTTAGAAACTAATACAGGGCATTAAACTGGAACGTAACTAGTGAACTGAAGATACTTCTGTCCTGACCAATTGCCCAACCCCCTGAGATTATTATCTACTGTGGTAGAGAAAGGAATTCCGGGAAGTCCAGCCAGCCTGCCTACCCATACCTAAGCTGTTGCCATTGTCAGTTGTGAAAGTAAAGTGCCGTTACACAGAGAGTCGAAAACACCAATTAGTGAGGGATGCACATAATATAGGCAACTAGCTAGGGATGCACAAAACAGATTTATTTTAGTAGTTCTTGTAATTGTCCTTAAATTCAGACATATATACCGGAATATGCTGTTACGTCTAGAATATGCACTAAACCTCAAAATATGTCAAAATATGCATATGCGCATATGCATTTTTTAAAAATCCGGGCCCTACTTATGTTATAGTAGACTTGTACTATGGACCGGAATGATCCTATAGTTGCAGGTCCTTACCCAAGGTGTTTGTTCCTAATAGAATGTGTGTCTGTTATAACAGGCTTGCAGTGGGCCAAAGTGCTCCTCAGGCTGCAGCAATGCAGATTCCTACACCAGAAGGGGAGCCCAAGGTATTTGCTCCCAAGATAGAGCAGCTTGTGCTGTCCATCTCTCAACTCAACCTGTTGGAAGTATCTGAGCTAAATCAAGCTCTCAAGAAGAGACTAAACCTACCAGATGCTCCAGTGATGGCAGTTGGTGCTTTCGACAGGTCCTCCTCTGCTGCCAAAGATGTTAGTATACTTTTCAGACATTTTGTATTACTCGGGTCAGATTTACAGCTATGGGTCCTCAACTCTTTGGAATGGGCCTTCTTCTCCGTCTCCAGTTGTTTAGGATGAACTTCTACCCTCTCTTGGTTCCACATTTCCTGACATGTTTCTGTTTGTGGGCTATGACATGAGTTTTTGAACTAAATAATGAAAAAGATATGCCTACTTTTAATATTGTTGAAATATGCACTAAAAATCATATGCATTTAAAAAAATGCAGTCTTCAGCTTATGTTATATGTAGCAATGACCAGAGACTTCCCTGGCAAGTAAAGAACCACAAACAGGAATCAATTAATTCCATACACCTGGGTGCACTCAAGAAAGCAATATTCTAGTTTCAACAGGGGTCTCAACGTTCCCACGTTCACCATAAGTTATAACAAAGAGCTAAACACAATATTGCCAATAGCCAAAGCTAGCAATTCTAGCCATGGATACATAAGTATAATGAGACAAAATCAAAAGCAAGCAAATGACAAGATCAATTATTAGGGGAATACAGGAGAAGAGAAGAAAAATCATACCTTTCACTTATATTAGTAATAAAATCTTTACTCTCGCTATTCTCTTTTAAAAAATCGAAGTTTTATGTGGCTTTCAAAACCGTGAACACAAATGAGAGAAGCTTTTCAATGCCCACACTTTGGTTGGTTCTTAAGTTTAGGGGCTGCGACAACGCGGTCATGTAGCCCCGTGTACTTTGGGTGTGTGTAGAATCTGTCTGATAACCGGTGTTAATTGTGATGACTGTATTAGTGTGTGTTATCTGTTTTTTAATTTAAGCACAGACTGCAACTTAGAATTTTTCAAATAGTTCCTACTTTTGCCGCCAAGCGCCACTGTCAACGACTACTAGGCCAAGTTCAGAACTTAGCTACTAGACGCCACCGCAGTCGGCTCTTGGCAACGAACGTAGAAACCTAAGAGTGTTGTTTATATTCTTAACCTATCCAATTTAGCTTCACACAGGTGTAATTAGTGGAAGGTTCTTTAACATGCCATAAATCTATGACATGAGACTGCCGGCTTTAATTCCCCTCCGAAGGAAGGCATACTGCCCACACTTTAATAAAAGTAATAGCTTGCCACGGTGGGTGAGTGGATATCGTGTCGGTTTACTAACCCCAAGATTGCAGGTTCGCTCCTGGCCGTGGTAAGTGATTTTTGAACGGTGGCAAAAATATGATACGCATGTCATACGACGTTGGCATGTCAAAGAACCCATTTGAATTCAGTAGGCCGAGTTCATAATGGCAAAATTAATCTCGGGAGTTTCCGCTAACACAAAGTTCCACATTTCTCTACTAGAAAGCGCTACAGTGTTCAAGGAGCTTAGATATCTAACCTCCTTGACTTTCATAGTCAAGGAACAACTAAATTCGACATGCAAGCTACCCTCTGGGTGTCAAATAGCAAAGCTTGCACCAGGCATCCGAGGCCATATGATATTATTATAATAAAAGTAATAAATTTGTAAACAAAATAACTTGCACCTCTTGGAGTGTAGCATACATTGGTGAGACAGGCAGAAATATTTTAACAAAGAACATTTCAACACCATAAATACATGATTGAAACTTTTACACAGAGCAAATTAAAGGCCCTTTCATGAATGCTATGAAGTAATTACAGATGTATGTTAGACAGAAACTTTTCCTGTTCAGAATCTTTATGAAATCGACTGTGACGACATTATTTTATTTAACGAGGTGGTGAAGTATATAAAGGTTCAACGTAATCAACTAAATCCTGATGGACGTCGACCACGTGGTAGACCGCTAAAGAGGTGGATGGACAACATCTGAGACGACATGAGATATGTGAATCTCAATCCTGAAGATGTCCACAACAGAGCCTTGTGGAAGAGACGTAGCAGAAAAGCAGACCCCATGTGAATGGGATAAATGCTAGGAAAGAAGAAGAGTTATGTATAAGCAAAGGGAAAGAATATGTATTTACATAAGAATCCTAGCTCCACTGATAACATCAGAAGTGCCTAAGTCATAAAGGAAGTTCAACTTGTCCTAAAATGTTACAAATATTTGTTCAGCGAGAAGGCAAAGAAAAGAACCCAGCCGACTATAGAACACCTTTTTTTTTTTTTCCCTTAAAAAAAAAACCTGACATTTCAAACGACTGCCCAGCGTTCCCCGAGAGCTCCAATTTAAATGCAGCTGCAGCTGTAAATTTTCAAAATTCCACGAGTCTTGTGGGAGTAGTCAAAGTGACTTCAAACGTCGTCCAGTTCATATGATGCAGATGAACCAGAAGTAGTGTAAATCAGTGCTACTGTATGGTCAAACTTATTTCATACAGTATTCAGTATTTACAATACAGTAATCTACTATATTTCCAGTTCCAGAATTAAGCCTAATTAAAGTTACAGTATAATTGCAGTAAAATGTGATGCTGTGGTTTCATTGCTGATCCAAACCTATCGTATCCAAATAAATTAATATACTGTAGATGTTGATCTGAACATTAAGTATTCAAGAACCCAAATTAACATTTGCATGTCAAAATAGTCCCATTTTATTTGAATTCGGTATAGTCAGCGCTTTTGCAGAATGTATCTCGTGTATACGGAGATCGACCTGTATTAAAAATAAAGAAGAGAATTTTGTGAAGGTAAGATTATTAATAAAATGACAAAAAGTTCAATGTGTAAATTTGGAAACATGTCTTTGTGGCAAAAATTGTCATAAATATGTTAGATAAATGTGGCTTATTTGCATCTTTAAGGGTATTCTGAATGAACCAATTTCATAGGACCCATTGGTTCTTGAACATGATTTGTATTGGAAAGGAAGTACAGATAACACTATTATAATCGTAAATCATTATGCTGTATTTCAAACAATACATTATGCCATTGTAGGTAACATTACTGTTATTGTTTGGAATTCCATATGAGACTAGCTAAAGTAGCTTACATAAATTCATAGAATCCTATGAGAGTAACAGATACATTTCCTTCCTTGGCATCCACTATGATACGAAATGAATTCTCAGTCGCTCGATTACCATTGTGATGGACTAACATCAACTTCTTATCATAAGAGCGATGACATTTAGAAGAGATGTGCAAAATTGTGAATATCGTATTTACTCGGCTATAGTACCCCCCTTAATTTCCGAGAGCCAAAATTCTTGGAAATCGCTTATAGTACCCCTGTCCGTCATTATCTAGCAAAGAGCACGGCGCAAGCAGCTCAGTGCGGATGGGATACGGCTAGTGGTTTGACAGGCTAAACAATCGCAGGGAAAGTGTGATATCTTTTCGGAGGTGGTTGGCAATTATCATGGAAGGGTGTCAAGCGATATGGGAAATGCGGGAAATATACAGGAATTTCAGTGAGCTAGGAAATATGCGGGAAATATATGGGAATTACGCATTTGATACGGGAAATCTTAAAGTCTCAATAATGCCCGACTTCTTAGCCTCCGAACGCTGGGTAGATTCCTCTCGCTTGGACTTCTATTTCGCCTGCAGACCGCGCTGCCATCCGCAATTTGTGCCACTGGAGTGCTAAGCGGGATGAGAACACAGCCAACGTCAAATTCATGCTTTGCCTGGCCAACTGTCGGCCGTACTCTCTACGCGCGCAGCGCTCGTTGCTGACAATGACAGACAGGAATCAGTCCGCATTGTTATTCACAGAGGAGACCAGTTGTTTTTTTCGACCTGAGGTTTCTCGACAAGAGCAGCCCTTAAAGAAGCTAACAGCTCAAGATCTCAAGAAATTCCAGACACAGATGTGCTGCAATTTTGCACCAACTGCCGAAAATTGTACATTCGTATCCTTTGGCTGAAAAAATCAGAGAGAGGTCACCTCTTGCTTACAAGATGACGCGTGCTATTTCCTGCTTAGACCCTATAGTGGTCGCTGAGACTCCTAACAGAAGATAGGATCGTCATTGCCGTGGAAATTCTCTGTAATCAGAAGAATTTGCTTTCTGGCGCAATGGCTGACCGCATCAAGAGCAACTACTCCGTCACTGCATGTTTAAAGCAGTTCGACGGAAAAGAGCCACGACTCGACGTGCTGTGGTCTGAATTAGTGGCTTCAGCACCTTCCTGCCAAAAACGAGCTTCGTTAAATTGATACCGATTTTGTATCACAGCAATGCAGTTCTAGAGAGAAGTTTCCCCTGAACAAGGAGTACATGATCGTCAATCACAAAGAAGCAAGTCTGATTGACATTCCTACTGTTCAGGATGCTGTGGTGGCAACCGGTGGAGTAGAAAAGATAACCATGAACAAGAGCATGGTCCATGCTGCACGAAACTCCTACGCCGTGTTCAAAGAAGAATACAGGTGTGAAGCCAGGAGGAAAAGGAAGCGATGGCTAAGGTGGCAGTCTAAAGAAAAGCCATGAAAGATCTCCAGGAATTAGCCAAAAAAAGAAGAAGAAGATATTGAACGATGCCCGTTCTGAAGCAGAGAAAATTGAAGAGTAGATGAGTTACCTAGAGAAGCTTTAAATTAATAAATCCTTGATTATTGTTTGTTTTATCGTATGTTGTGTGACTCAAGTTCCTAACCACAATCTAGTGCTGACAAAGTGACTTATTTTATTTTGTGTATTACTAACCTACAGTTCCTATTCAGAAATTAGTACTGCCAAAAGAACTTCATTTTGTGTTGTGTATAACTGAAATTCCTAGTGACAATCTTGTATTTGTCAAAGTGACTTATTTAATTTCGTTTTGCATTATTTTATTTTCTATTACCTACGGTACTTTTGAAGAAATAAATCTAAATTAAAAGGTAATCGCGGCGTGTGGAATTTTACTGTTTTTAGCCTTTCCATGGTCTTTGGGGAAAACATACGCCTCTTCTTTCAGGAGATGCACATACCAAATTGTTTAAAGTCCGTGTAAACACTCGCTGCAAATGCGTCACACATGCATAATTTTCAAAAACTACAAACAATATCTCATAGATCCAGGCAGTGGACATAGAATGTCCCTTCTTACTATTACATGATACAGTGAATCTGCTCAAAGTGCAGACCAGAAGATTCGGTGGAACTTGAAGAAGGCAGACCGGGAAAATTTCAGAAATAAACTTGAAACTAAAATGTCGGAAATTGATCTTGATGCACCTCCTAACATCATCCTGAATAAATTTACTACAGCCATAAAAGACATAGCCAAACTGTGCATACCCAGAGATGCTCAAACAAAATATAAACATTTCTGGTCAGATGAATTGAACAATATTAAGTCCGCCAGGGACAAAGCAAGAAGAACAGCTGAACTTACTCAGGATCAAAATGATGTTCGGAAATGGCGACAAGCAACGGCAAAATTAAAACAAGCAATAACAATATCAAAAAGAGAATCTTGGAACACATTTCTAATAACAGTTCTAAACAACAAACACGTAGTCACTCCTTTGAATCCTATTATGATAAATGATAAGGAAATTACAGATTGTCATAAAATAGAAAACCACTTCTGTAAACATTTCACTTCAATTAGACTATCAAAACAGAAAAAGAAAGAAGACAAAAGACAAGACTCGCAAAAAAATAGTAAAAAATTCATGAATAATAATGCAGGTGATATCTTTAACAATGAATTTTCAATGGAAGTGTTAATGTTAGTAATAAAGAACACACAAGTCAGAAAACAACCAGGACCTGATGAGATATTCCCAGAATTCATAAAAAATCTAGGACCATCTGCTCTAAACATACTGCTACACATATTCAACAAATTTTGGACATCAAATGATAACCTACCTAAAGACTGGACAAAAGCAACCAAAATTCCAATCTTAAAACCAAGTCCCCTCGTACCGGCCTATAGCACTTACCTCCATTCTGGTAAAAATTCTAGAAAGGATAATAGACTCAGTTGGTACTTGGGAAACAAAACAGATACACACACTAATACAGCCATCACAATTAACACCGGTTATCAGACAGATTCTACACACACCCAAAGTACACGGGGCTACATGACCGCGTTGTCGCAGCCCCTAAACTGAGGAACCAACCAACCACAAAGTCTCTTCTATCAGAAGAACAAGCAGGTTTTAGACAAAACAGGTCCTCCTCCCACCAAATAATGAGATTTACACAAGCTGTTAAAGAAGCCTTTAACAAAAGGGAAAGTGTTCTTGCAGTTTTCATCGGTTTTAAAGGAGCCTATGATACTGTATGGTGAAACATGCTGCTAAAGAAGCTTATCAACTTTAAAGTAAATGGATGTATGTTGAACTGGTTTTCAAGATTCCTTTCCCAAAGAATGATCAATGTTCTTTACAACAACAAAACTTCAGGTTGCAGGCAATCAAAACTAGGCCTCCCACAAGGAGCTATATCAAGCACAAGTTTATTCAATGTGTACATCAATGATCTTCCAAAAACAATAAATGAAGTAGGTAATATGAATATCAGCATGTTTGCAGACGGTATTATCATTTGGACCCCAGAACGTAACAGCCCAAATCAGCAAATGCTTCTTGAACACAGAATGAATCGGGCACTTATGAAACTCAAATACTGGACTGAAAACAATAATATGGACAATACTACCAAAACAGTATACCAGTTTTTCTCCCTGAGACACCACAATCCAACTTTCAGTCTCAAATTCAGTAATCAAGAACTTCCAAAAAGTGAAAGTACCTAAGTATCATCATGGACAAGAAGCTGAACTGGACCAAACACATACAACATGTGGAGGATAAAGTAAGCAAATGGATGAAATTACTGAAGAGACTAGCAGGAGCTACTTGGGGGAGCACTCAAGACACACTCAACAAAACCTACAATACTTACATCAAACCTATCATAAAATATGGCAGTGAAGTACTCTCTACAGCACCCCAGTCAAACATTGATCGCCTCGAGAGGTGTCAGAATAATGCACTACGAATCATAACAGGCGCAATAAAAACCACACCTGTAACCGCCTTGCAGTTATATACCCACAACTTACCAATAGAAGAAGAGATGAAACATCAAACAGCCAATGCATATCTCAGTATAGGCTACAAATACTACCTCAAATGACATGGATCAAAAAACCAGTTTCTGGCCCCAATCTTAAAACACAAAAAGATCCCTTAAGTCTCGCCTAGTGATGTAAAATGTCTAGGCATTTATAAGTCGGGGAAAATGCCCAGGATAGATGCCCAAAACCCATAAATGCCCAGGCATTTTGGGCATTTACCTCTTTTAAAAACATTTTCATAATGCAACGCTTAAATAAATATTGTTTTAGCCGTATAAGTATCTGCATATATGCATTCTACATATCTATACTAATATAATAAAGCTGAAGAGTTTGTGTGTTTGTTTGAGTGTTAATGTGTTTAAACGAGCTAATCTCTGGATCTACCAGTCGGATGCGAAAAATTCCTTTTGTATATGATAGCCTGATTCAAGAGGAATTGTTTAGGCTATGTATCATTAGGCTACACCTCTCAGGTAACCTAAAAGATTGATTGCTTGATTTTTGTTCAGTAAGTCGGAAGAACAAGTGCTCCAGAATGGCTTCGATAATACCGAAGTCTATTGTTGCCATGTAGTGCGGGCCGCATCACGTCGCCCCTACCAATGTTCTGGTGCAGAATTGAGAGCTGCTTATAAATTGCAGTCACGGGGAGTAATTAGAGCAAAAAGATTTCTTAGGCCCCTTAAAACAGTTATCATCATGACAATAGTATGCCTCTATATAAGGGCGATGGTGTTGGTGCAGTATACTGAGGTTATCAGCTGCAATAAGCGTTGGTGCTTTCAAATTTACTTTCCTTATCCTTGAGCGCTCCAGTTCTGTAAAACAAACAAATCCACTGGGCAAAGCCGGGCACTACTGCTAGTTTATCCATAAAACAGTAGTTGAGGCCAAAATTGGTTGCGGAAGTTGTTGTAGGAATTCACTGAAAGAACTTGATTTTGGTTCTGAGGCTGAGCTTGTGCTTGGTACTGCAGAATTATTGTTGAAATCATCCACTTCAATTAGTAAAGGTTCATAAGGGGTGTTATTTATTTCTTTCGAAAAGGGTTTTCAACCACTGTAACTGTACCTAACTGAAGCACTTTTTTTTTAGATCCTGAGGGCACTTAAAACACTTTTTATGTGCTTTTCTATTTTGTTACAATATTACAATATTTACAAGATACTCCTTTCCCTTTCTAATTAAAAAGTTCCAAATAGGTCCTTTTTTCCTAAGCATTTTGTAATGATTTAATCTAACACTTAAAAATATAAATAGCCTAAGAAAGTAGTGAGGTTATCTCAGACTCAATCACTCAACAGACAACTCTACTTCAAAACTAACTGGGTTGGGCTGCTGGTGGTAGAATGCCTCGCCAATCTCAATGCCACAACCTCCCTATCCCCACTCCAAGATCATAGCGCAATGGCTGCCCAGGGCCTAGCCCATCCACCCCTCCCTCCCAAAGCCACTATTTACACCATAATCATGGCTGCCCAGGGCCTAGCCCATCCACCCCTCCCTCCCAAAGCCACTATTTACACCATAATCAAACTCCTACCTAATTTTCCTAAATATAAATGAGTAGGCCTGCAGGCCTAACTCAGTAATACAATGTTTTATCCAAACCAGATATACATAATTCCCATTTGGATGTTATTAACAACATTGACACAGGATAATTAAATTATTATTAGCAATATTCGGGCATTACTAGTTTATCCATGAAATGTACCTTCGATTAATGGTCTTTATTATGTTTGAGAAGCTCTAGTAACAATCACAGTAGTAAAAAGTAAAAAAGAATGTTTTTTAAAATGCCCAGATTTTAGGCACTTTAAACTGCTTTGGGCAAATGCCCATAGATGTCCTGCCCATTGGGCATTTGCCCGGCCCACATCACTAGTCTCGCCAAAGAATATACCAATAAGAGCAATCTGCAAATAAAACTTGAACCACTCTGTATGCTAATCAACCACATTGAATATATACAAGTGACTACAGACCTTACTTTGCTAGAAGAGGTCTGCACGAAAGACTCTTCACCACATGATCTAAAACAACTGACCCTCTGTACAATAGAAGAAAGATATCCATCTAATCAATGACTAAGAATAGTTACAGATGCCTCACAAGTTAAAGAAAATAGAACTGGAGCAGAAATACATTCATCTCTCTTCTCACTCTACTTCCCAGTAGGCCAAAACAAACTTTGATGCTGAGATAAAAGCAATTTCACATGCACTACAACAGTTTATTAGGCAGAAACAATGATTATCAAAAATGTGTTATCATTACAGATTCAAAAGCAGCCATCCAAGCGTCTCGTCAAATTATAAGCCTCAACATAAAGAACTGAAAGAAACGTTTTGTATGATAAAAACCCTTTAAAGACTCAACAAACAGATCTCATTTCAGTGGATCCCTTCTCATGTTGGAATAGCAGGTAACGAAGAGGCAGACAGATTAGCAAAAAAAAAAGGTACCACACTACAACAACCTGTCAGTCAGATTGATTTTGTCAGCGAAAAGGATTTTGAAAAATACTATCAAAAACAGGTATGAAGAAATGGCAAAGAAAACAGCAGAAACCAAATTATGGTAGGATATTGATGCTAAATGGGATCGATATAAATTAACACCAAGATGAGAAACTGTAGCCTTCTTCAGACTTAACACTGGCCATGACTGCCTTGCAGCTCATCTGAAACGAATCAACATCCTGAGATCCGAAAAATGCACACTTTGTCACGAACCTGGAAGTAAAATGGATAAGGGGCACCTGCTACATTGCAACAAACTTGATGTGACTGCTAGAACTTCAGGAAACCTCACACAACTGGATTGGAACGCAAGAAAGCTGATGGATTGGAATCCGTGCTAGCCATAAGAAACAACAACATATCTCACAGCTCTCGACATTTTACAAACACCCGTCACCAACATGTGGCTTCAAAATACGCCATACAAGTGACAGAATTCTTGTCGTGTGGACAGGCATTGTTTCAGTCGCTTGTTAACCACTCTCTGTGTCGGATTTCCTGTCATTGTCATTGTTTCGTTACTTTTACTTCGCCAAAGTTCGAGCCGAGGACTGGACACATGCTGTACAGCATGTACAGAAAGAAATACCGAAGGCGTTCTGGATATCGCAGTGGATGAAATGATTATTAACCTTGGCAGTTCATCAAGCTCTGACGAAGACAGTGAAGGGATGGAGGGTGTCAAAGAAACCCTTGCCAAGTGACAGGATAATTTATTTATTGGTGTCAGTTCACTTGCGGCAGTCGATGATAGAACAAAAGCTATTGTTTCCAGTCATAGTGTTCAAAATACCACCTGTCATTCAATAGCCTAAAACTCGACAATAATATCGCCATCGAGCGGCTTGTTTGAGTGCTCAGTGCTAAATATTTCTTTACCTTAACTTTACTTTTGTATTATCACAGAAACTAATATTAACCGTAGAGAGTCGCGATTCAGTGAGTGTGCATGTTATCTGTCAACTACTGTACTGTGAACGACCTCCACTCAGCCTCTTGTTTCATGTTAAAGGATAATTATTGCATAGTGAGTGTTTTTATATTCATTAGCTGTATAGTGTTTTCCTTCTTTGTCGTATTTATTGAATTGAATACCGATGATAAAGGTTGGATAGAAGGTTTCATAGCTTCGGTGTGAAATTTATTTATTCATATAAGTACCAGTACCGTATTTCTCTGTTTGAATGTCCTCGGCTTTGATTCAGGATCAGCTTTTGGAATATATTACGTATAATTGTACAGAAATAATGTCTGAAGTGTAACGCTGTGTATTATTCGAATCAGTCGATTTACAACAACACTAAAAAAACTTGGCAACACAGCTCAGCTGTTCCAAGCTCCCGACATATCCCTCACGTTCTTTCCTTCGAAATACAGGGTGTAGGTGAGAACCATGCTCGGAATTCTTGCCGTGTGGCGGTTAGACGTAGGGCCTTGTTATGTGGCGACCGTGGGTCGCATAGGGGAAAAGCGGGGCAAGGCTAGTGACAGGAAGGCTGTCAGTACCGAATGAGCGGGTTTACCAATACTGTATTTGTCCCATAATTTATGCGTGTAATGGCGGACACACCTCCAATTTTACTATACAAGTCGTGATCTAAAAAGGGATAGTGGGTAACATCTATTACTACATGACCCCAAAATTATTATTCATTGTTAGAGCAGACGCAAGAAAAGCTTGCCAAAACTCAACGATGCGCAGAGACCAATATCAATCGGCATATTTTAATGCTCATTGCGGGGCTCCTGTGTGTCCCCCGAATGCTGATTACCGGGGTCACTGCACACTCCATTCTTCAACAACGCGGCTCGCTCCGAGACGTGGTCTACAGCTATAAACCAAGCGTAAACCCAGTCACAGTTCAGCCTGCCAAGCCTGGGCAGACAATCCGTTCAGAACTGCTGCTAGCGAGCTCCTGCCGCGAAGTGGGAGGGGCTTTGTATGCCATTACCGAGCCCCCCTGAACAGATCTGCGCAGCATTCTTCGGCAAGCTTTTCTTGAGTCTCCTCTACAAAGGGTATTTTGACTACTTTCAGTAGTGTAGAAAATTGTATCGCCTTGTTCCGGGCTTCTATACTATTACGGTACCATACAATTCAGTCACTTCCTATTGACGTCCGAAACGGGGGAGGAGCTTACGGTCAGCTGTTTGCAATATGGCGGCGAGATAGTGACATGAAGTAATTGGGTGTGCGTTTGTTATGGCTTCTAATTTATGATGGCAAAGTACTACATATTTTCTTTCATTGATAGAAATATTTTTATAATCAATTTAAATGCGGTGCCTAATTACTAACAGTTAAAAATATTACCCACATGGAGATGGTTAATTTACTGTCTGCTGTTACATAATTATATGAAGCCTGTACTTGGGAGCCTAGCGGTATCGATGTTTTTATTAATTTCACAATCATCATCGGCTTTAACTCGAATCCGAGTATAAATCTTCTTCCTTCAGTCCAGTTTGTGGATGTGTTTACGGTGACTAAAGAGTCCAATCCTGGCTTGGAACAAGCGACCACACAAGTCACATAGTATTGCTGGAGGAGGACGTGGTTGGGCTGCTCGAAGTTTCCTAGCTTGACGCTTGGCCTCTTCATGTATGCGTCGATCCCTTTCAAACGTCTTCAGCCAGCATGTCCCAGGTTTGTGAATCAAGACCTGTCAATTTCAGGGTCTGCTTAAATTGGTCCTTGTAGCGCCTCTTAGGACCACCATGAGGTCTGGTGCCATAGCATAACTCACCATATAGCATTTGACGAGGTAATCTCACATCATCCATCCGATGGACATGACCAATCCATCTAAATTGGTGACCTATTATGGATGATTCTATGCTGTTGATTTGAGCCTTTTCCAGAACAGCAATATTGGTAATGCGGTCTTCCCATTTAATCCTCAGGATTGATCGAAGTTTTTGTAGGTGGAAACGCTCAAGCTTCCTAAGATCACGTCGGTAAAGGGTCCACGTTTCACAGCCATACAACAATGTAGAAATGACTACTGCTTTGTACACCATGGATAGATCTTTATTCATGAAGACCCGGTGCGCTAATCGTCCATATGCTGCATGGGCTGCGCCAATTCTCTTATCCACATCCTGCTCACAGGTACAGCTCACAGAAATGGTACTGCCCAGGTTCGAGAAGTGGTCAACCTGTTCTAATGGCAGTTAACTGACTCTTGCAGCTCTTCTGGTGTGAGAGTTGGTGATGCAGCATCATCTGCATACAACATGTTAGTAACCTTAGTAACCTGAGTTTTCCTCAAGGAGCGGAGACGAGTTAGGTTGAAAAGCCCTCCATCAAAACGATACTTGATCTCCACACCTGGGATGTTTGTGGGTGAATCATAAAGCATTGCAGCCAAGTACAGCGCAAAAAGCGTTGGAGCCAGTACACATCCTTGTTTCAGTCCATGGGTAATGGGAAATTCATCGGACATCTTATTCTGATGGCAAACCTGACCTGTCATGCCATCATGGAGAGCTTTGATTAGATCTACAAAACGCTGAGGGCAACCAAACCGCTTCAGCACTGCCCACATGGCTGGTCTTGGAACCGAATCAAATGCCTTTTCCAAGTCATAAAAGACTAAGAAGAGTGGATTCTGTTGTTCTCTACATTTTTCTTGTAGCTGTCTCACACAGAAAATCAAGTCAATTGTGCTTCTGGAAGTTCTAAATCCGCATTGTGACTCTGGGAGGATCCTCTCAGAGATAACCTTGAGGCGGTTAAGTAGAATTCTTGCAAGAACTTCCCCACAATTGATAGCAGTGATATACCACGGTAGTTGCCACAAACACTGCGATCACCCTTTTTAAAGATAGTGACGATAGTGGCATTCTTTAGGTCAATATATATCTCTCACATAACACAAAGGACGACTCCCTGATAATTGAATCAAGCAATCCTGAATTTGCATGAATGTTTTGGGTTCAAAGAAGCGTTACTTGGGATGCTCAAATCATATTTCAATATTGCAAATATTGACCTACATACTTGCTGTTCAAAGGCAAGAATATTAATTTATTCATCTCTTGCCACGGGCAAGCTAAAATGGAGGCATCCTCTTTATCAATATATTTAATTAAATATTTAAAATACAGATATTTAACAAGGCTGGAGTCTCCATTTGAACTTGTCATAAGCAAACGGAACAGATCAAAAACTATACTTTAAGTCAAACCAAAATTCACTCCTCAGCTCGACATAAACCATAATACCAATTAAAACCTATACAAAACATACTCTCCTTACTGTTGTACAACTTTCAAACCAACTATTCACACTCAAAACTAAAAAACCCTGAAATGGGAACTAATTAAAGTTAGAATAGCCTAGGCCGATCCGGTCTCCTGCTACATTACCTCATATGAAGAGGTGTTAGTTTTTGTTAATTCGCGATAAAACGAAAAGTCATATTTAGAGGTTAGGATGTTTTATTTTCACGTATTTACATGTTTCGTGCCGCCCAGGAGTGAAATTAAATCTCGAAATAACGCAAATTTTGTGAATAACACCACAAATACCGCAATCTGCGAAATAAAAACAAATTTTCATATTTTTTCCCCACACCAATCCGAACATTTTTGTCCACAAGCCGATAATCGAATTTGGTTGGTGTTCAATTCGAGAGAATGATTGATTGTATAGTTTCGCGAGGGGTAATACTACGATATACGTCATATTACGATATACTGTCGATATTCTCGTTACTCGTTGGATTTTAGCGCTGTGGTAAACAGCTGTTATATCGCGGCGTGAATAGTTTGGCCGACTACCTCCAAAAGGTTATGTGACAGTTGTTCATAATGTAAACTACGTTTGCCTCCTGTTACATCGGTAGCGAGTGTAAATTATAGTAGAGAATTCTATATAATTTAATAAAAAGTGCGCAAATTGTGCGTTATCATCGAAGCTAGTGTGTTATTTGCGTGAATCAGTTGGCGACCACGTGTTTGTCGTATCAGTTCCGAACTTAGCAGTACAGGAAGATGAGACGCGACGTAATTTAAATATTATGACACGAATTCAGAAATAAATTTTGCGTGTGGTTACGAATTTATACTGGCGTGTGACTACAGTCAACCGTGTGATAACAGTGTTTGTTACTGGGCATCGCTCAGTTGAGTTTAAAAATGCCGAAGGTAGCTGTTTCTGCCACAGACAGACTTAAAGAATATAAGAATGAAGGATTTATAATTTCTTGTGGCATTCTTATGTGCAAATATTGTGATTGTCGGTTAGATTATCGCAGGAAAGATGCATTAGACAAACATTGCAAATCGGAGAAGCATTCAAAACGCCGAGAAAATTCGCGTCTTGAGGTTAGTGTTCCTAGAGTGGCCACCTTGAAAGAAACATTATCAAATGCTAGTCGTGTGAAGGATATGAAAGAAGAGTTTATTTTGGACACTACTACTGCGTTTGTGAAAGCTAATATACCAGTAGAGAAACTAGACAATCCTGCTATCCGTACTTGGTTTAATAAGTACGTTCACGGAAGTGGAGATTTACCATCAGCAAATCAGATTCGTCAGAAATACATCCCCATGATTGGCGAAAGAAGGAGGGAAGAAATTAGGGAAGATATAAAAAACAAAGACGTGTTTCTGCTATGTGACGAAACAACTGACAAGAATGGTAGGTGTGTTTTCAACATTCTTTTTTGTCCATCAGTACCATCAACTGAAATGAACACCCATCTGGCTGCCTCTGTTGTTCTAGATTCTGCCAATAGCGTAAATTGCTCCAATGCGATATTAGACACCTTGAATTCCTATGAAATTGAACGGGAGCGTGTAGTGGCAGTAGTTACGGACTCAGCACGCTACATGACAAAATGTGTAACTACTCTTCAAGGATTGATTGAAGAATTAAGTCATGTCCAGTGCTGGGCTCATAAAGTCAATCTTATCGGCTGCGTATTTGAAAACGAGCTGGACGAATTGAACATGTCTATAGTAAAGACAAAGAATGCCTTTTTAAATACGCGAAAAAGAAGGAAGGAAGGAAGCTTGTAGTTTAACGTGACCGTCAATCTTGAGATCATGAGCCACGGGACCTCCTTTTTACGTGGAATCCGAACCACAGGACATGGCATTTCACTTCGAAAATCTCTCGTGCATTGACCGGGAATCGAACCCGGACCGCCTACGCGAAAAAAAGAAAGAAAAAAAAAGCAATTACGTTGCATTTCTAAGGGAGAAATATGAAAACACAGAAAAAGAGAATGAAATTCTAGCTTTCCCAATGCCTGTATGTACAAGATGGAATTCATGGTTTAAGGCTGCAATGTATATGGCCACGCATGTGGAAGATCTGGTAGAATTTTTCAAAACATTGGAAGATTCAAATTCTGGGGTCAAATTTTTCCAACAAGCATCGACTTCAACAATACAATTTATACAATTACAAGCATTGTATGTTTCTGTTGTTGGTGCCTCTCTTATGGACTTGCTTAATTTCTTGGAGGGATCTAAGTACCCAACAATTCACTTACTGGCTGGGAAGCTAGATGACCTTGAGGTAAAGCTCAAGCTATTAGGCGATGGTGGAATGTTCAATCATACGATCCTCCAGAACTTGGAACAGCTTCCTCAAAAGATGCAGATAAAGGTTAAGTCCAAGCTTACGTGTGTTGCCCAGTCAGCTCTAGTGAAAGTCAGGACTTTAAGGCCCACGGATCCAGCCAGGAAGACTGTAGAAGCCATCGGGTCATTGTTTGATCCTCGGCATGCACCTAAGAACGTATCTCCCACAGAACTGCTCCAATTTAAGAAGAATGCCCCATTTCTTACGAAGATGGAGTCTCAACAGTTTTTAGAGGCTCACAGCATTTACCTGACTGCAATCAAGAACCAACTGCGTCATGAAGATAATGTGAATGTTCCAGAGATCCTCATGGGATTAAGGCCTGCTCACCGAGACTATGCAACAGCTGCATTAAAGTGTGTGTGGTATCCTTGTTCAAATGTGGATTCTGAAAGGTCATTTTCGAAATACAGTCTCATAGTAAGTGATAGGAGGCGAAAATTGACAGCTGCAAATGCTGAGACTTTAACCATGATCTACTTCCAGTGATTTCACCGCAGTATTTGGATAAAACTGAAAAAGGTATTCACTGAAATGTGTTTCGAGATGGTGAATGTAAAATAAAAATGTGACTTCCATATAAGTATTATCTCATTCTTCCATAGCCATGTTTAACGTTTTACCCTGCTGTTATGTTTTTTACTTTGTTTTATTAATTGTTTATATTTTTAAATGCACTTATTGTACAAACCTTATCGCTTTCCAAATTTTAACATGTCATCCCCCGAAAAAATAATAAAAACACAAAATACCACCTTTTGAATTTTAAATCAACAAATCTTCAAAAAAATAACACTTTCTAACACCTCTACTCATATGTATACTTAACATCACTATAACTTCAAAATTACAGCTAAGTGACCTATCTGCCTGAGTAGTATAGGTGTTACCGGCCTGCCTGGGATGATGGGTCACCAAACCGGTACTTAAAACTAAGATTTTACATTTTAATTAACTAAATTCAACAGTAGGGAGATCATAGCCAAAAACACAATTTAAGCCAAATCATACTTCAATGACCTACATACTTGCTGTTCAAAGGCAAGAATATAAATTCTCTGGCAAATTAAGGCTAGGAACAGCATGTTTCTTAAGTTTTCTAACCATTCGGCTATTGTCAATCGGAAGAACCCCTAAAATAAGTTTACGAAGAGCGGATTACATTCTATGTATGGTACAGAAGTAATAGGCTACAAGTTTATCAGTATTTTTGATGTAGCTAAATCCATGTGAATACAAATTAGAGACAATAACTATCAATAATCAACAGCACCGGTTGAAAGAAGTCGTCTTCACAAAAATGCAGACTGCACACTGTCATGTAACATGTAACACGTTTTCCAATTGACAGCGCCGAAGCCCATCTTTCTCTCTGAACTTTTTGTACAGGTAGGTAGTGAAGATATTTCGTACCCGTTTTATACGATTTGCAACCGTATACAGAGCAGTACCTCCTCGAATTTGACAAATTTCTTTCTGTTTCCATCACGACGTCAATGCTTCACCATCTAAATAAACCTCACTAGTCACAATGTTACAGCTTCAACATTCTACCGCGTGGCTGTGCCATCCAACTTTTCTGACATCAATAAACATTTATTATGTGACACTCCTATTCTGTACTCTCTCAACCCTCCTCAGTAAAACAGTCATTTATATCAGCTCTCCTTAGGTAAACAGCATTTTATTGGTGTTCGTAGCATGTCATCCCATCTGCGAGAGAGTTCACGCACGCGCATTGCTCACGCTACGGATTAGGCCTAAATCTTGCCATCACCCTGGGCTGCGGAAGTATCTCTAAAAATGAGGTTACACTTATGCTTGAATATCTTGATTCGCGCTTTAAGATTCACTTTTCAGCCATTCTGCATGCGAACTCTAGTCTTAGAGAGTTCTAAAATATACGGGATTTGGTGGATTTTCGTACGGGAAATTTAAAAACAGGTCATCGCTCGACACCCTGTCATGGAATATACTTGTCTTTGTATACCAGTTGTTGGATCATTGTTGGCTGCTTGGGCCATATCATTCAATCATGTGCGAGTTCTGTTGGTAAGAAGGCATGACCTTGTTTGAAGAAAGAAGTCTGTCTTTCCTTCGGTGCTTGCGGGCTATGACTCATGCTATCCGACAGGTGGCCGACATACGCACGCTATACGAGAGGTGGCCGGCCACACGTGCTTGCTGCCGCATTCACGTAAGGATGTGACGCTAGTGGCTGGCCGGCATAAGCACGCCAGTCTACACTATGTGGTGTATTTCGAAATAAAGAACGTGTTTATAGGTAGCGATTTTGTATTCAGCCTGCATGTTCTACTGGCCACGCCCATCCACCACTTTATGGTAGTATCTTCGGTCTTTGCGGAACTCGCTGCGCAGATGTTGTGGTGTATCATTGCTGATAAACTTTGTTTTATTTTGTTTAAATATATCTTACTATGGAGCATAAAAAATAGCTCATTTTTACTTTCCCCCTTTCCTAAAACAATTTTTTTTTTTGGCAAAGTTCGTGTCTATAGTACAACCCCCCCCTAATTTTGCAACTAAAAATTTAGGAAAAAGGGGGTCGTATAGTCGAGTTAATACTGTGTATGAATGTCTACAAGGTTTGTCAGCTCACAGAAATGTCTGTATTTTTACAGGAAGATGAGGAGGAAGTAGCACCCCAGAGAGTTCAGACAAGCTTCACTTTGAAACTCCTCAAATTTGATGACAAACAGAAAGTGCCCCTCATCAAAGAGGTGAAGAATCTGATGGAAGGAATGAACCTTGTACAGGTGAGAAAGAGCAAAAACAATGATGTTACCATTACTAATTGAACTAAACGTACACTTGCTACTTAAAATAATTACCATTGCTGAATAGTTTTTCCACACAAATGATATAAACATGGATTGTATCTAGGATGGCATTGTTTGTTTCAGTACATAGGTGCTTGTTCATTCTCTTTTTATCTTTGTCTCTGCCACTAGTATTCCTATGACTATGCATGGTCAGCATTGTTTATCATCTTTATGCACTTAAATGTCTATTGGCTAGAACCTATTCAACCCATTTCTGAGCATACTGCCATTTATGTACATGATTTTATAGGATTTGGATTTTTAGGTGCTAATAATAGCCAAAATATTTATAATTCATGTGCTAAAAATCAAATGAACACTCGCAGATCGGACATTCACTATGCATAAGCTTCGGTGCCATTTTGAATTGTGGAAGCTCTATAGTCTTGTCACATTAAATTACTTTGCAGGCAATGAAGCTGGTTAGCTTGAAAGTTGGCAGGATTTGTTTAATGTGAAGTCATCACAATATATAACATAATCAATACCTTTTCACTTCATGTTTTTGGTACATGGTTTTGTAATTTGGAAGCAACCTACGTTTTTATAACTTGAATTTTTTTAATGGTCAGAGTAAGACTAAAAAGCTGATTGGAGGATTTATATCGTACATATACTTAAGTGTTAACATGTTTTGGGGATATATTTCCTCTTCATGAGACAAAATGAAGAGTACAAGCATTTAAAAAAATCTTCACTGAACTGAATAAATGTATTCACTAAATTCCACCAATAAGCAGCAGCTAGAAGTAACTGAGAAGAGCATACAGAGAGGCTTTTGGAAATTTGTAATTCTTTTTCTGGGATGGAATGGAGCGAACTACTCTTCAGTGGGTTCCAATAAACAAAAGACTTAAAGTTTGGATGCTTTCTGAAGATATGATTGAAAAGAGCTTAACAGGCCCTCTTGGTGGCTGGGAGGATATGAACCAAATGGCATCCACATGGCATTCATGTTGCAGAAGAGTGGTTCTCTAACTGTTTCATTGCTAAGATACACAACAAACAGCAGAACCATTCCCTTTCCTTCAACAACTAGAAGATTTTTGGGTTTAACTAAACATTTTGTATATTTTAGCAGTTATTTTAAAATAAACCTTCCAATTCAATATATGAAACTGGATGCCAGCTTCGTCAATACTAATATGAAAAATATATACTTACTGTAAGTGTGTAATGATGGGAGAATAAGGACTGAAATTCAACACCGGTAAATGCGAGTTCCTGTTAACGACAAGGAAAAATGATAAGACCAGTGAGTGAGATAACATTTGGAGGTGAAAAGCTGAAGCAGGTGGAAAGCCTCAAGTATTTGGGAAAATGGGAGAAATGACAAAGAGATAACCGAACCTGGCGGTCAGGCAGAAGTATTTTTGAGTAGCATCAGGGACTTAGTGTGGAATAGAGATGTCCCACGGAAGAAAAAAAAAAGTGCTATACAGAAGCTACTATATCCCGATACTATCCTATGCATCAGAAATGTAGACGATGAAGAAAAGAGACATAAGCAGAGTACAGACAAGTGAAATGAAATTCCTACAAAGTAGGATAGGAGTAACAAGAAGAGACAGGGTGAGAAATGACAAGATCAGGGAAATAGTAAAAGAGGGTAGGATTGAGACATCAAGACTGAGATGGTATGGACACTTGAAGAGGATTCCCAAGAGGACGCACGAAATGCGGATGCATAAGAAATGACAAAGGGAAAGACCAAGGGATAGATGGTTGATGGGAGTGGACCAGAGTGACGACGGAGAGGCGGTGGGAGGAGAGAACTATGTTCCAAACAGACTGTGTTACATGTTTCTGGGAACTATTTTCTCTTCATCAGGCAAAATGAAGAATACAAGCATTAAAATCATCATGATTAATAAATTGCAGAAACACAGATAGTGTCTTTCTTTTAACTGTGTGGCTCAGCGGTAACTCGCTTGCTGTGTCCAAGGATGCAAGATCAAATCCTGGCGCAGCCAATTGACATTTGAGGGTCTGCAAATACAAGGGAGCCGTGTCACTAGATTTACTGGCATAAAGATCCCCTTCGGGGGCAAAATTCGACAACCCCAGCCTCTCTAAAAAGCCCCAGTTGTTAAAGGGACGTAAAACCAATAACATTATTATTTCTTCTAGCTGATTTTGACCGATGGAGAGGAAATAGAACCCCAAGACATGTAACACTTAGGTATATGCAGTAAGAACCCTTCCTATCGAACAGAGACTCGCGGTGGCTGCATGTTGAGCAAGGCGCTAGCAGCAGTATAGCGCCCAACTAGTTTAACACATTTCTTCTTCTTCTTCTTCTACCTTATCCGATACGGACGTTGGCTACCACCATGGCTAACACCTTCTTATCCTGTGCAATCCTGAAGAGTTCTGTGGAAGACAGCCCAAACCACATTCTTAAATTATCCATCCAAGTTATTCGTCTCCTTTCCGGTCCACGCCGACCTTCAATTTTACCCTGAAATATAACTTGGAGCAGACGGTATTTTGGATTCCTCATCATGTGTCCCAAGTATTCCAATTTCCTCTTCTTAATTGTGTTTAACAGCTCAGGTAGGCTGCTCACACGCTGAAGAACCTCGGCATTACTCACATGTTCTGTCCACGAAATTTTAAGAATCCGCCGGTATATCCACATTTCAAAAGCTCGAACCTTCTTTTCTGTAGATACGGACAAGGTCCAAGCTTCAACACCATAAAGAACGGTGGAGACAACATAACACTTCACAATTCTTTTCTTAAGCGTCATACTGAGATCTCGACAGCATAGTAGTTGTTTCATTGTCATAAAGATGGATCTAGCCTTCTCTATACGGCATCTTATTTCAACCGAAGGATCCCAATTCTCATTAATATTCTGTCCTAAATAAACCAAACTCTTGACTCGCTCAATCTGATGTCCATCGACTAAAAGGACTTGTGACAATGCTGGTTTTCGCAATATTATCATATATATTGTTGACTCTTTTGATACACCATAGTAACAATCTCTTTAAGTCCTTCGAAACTATTTTCAATCAATACAGTATCATCTGCGTACCGTATATTATTAATATAATTACCATTGACCTTAATACCTTCTTGAATGCCATCAAGTGCCTCAGAGAAAATCTGTTCTGCATAGATATTATAAAGAAGCGGTGAAAGAATGCATCCTTGTCTCACACCACGCATTATTTCCACTGATCTCGATATATGTCCATCAATTCTGATTCTAGCCTTTTGACCCCAGTATAAATTAATGATGATCCGAATGTCTTTCTCATCTATTCCTGAGTTCTTGAGTGCATTATACAACTTATCATGCTGACAACGGTCAAAGGCTTTTGCATAGTCCAGAAAACATGCATATACATCCTGATTTACCTCACGGCATCTCTGGAAAAGAACTTGAAGCGCAAATAATGCCTCACGAGTTCCTAGACCGTTCCGGAACCCAAACTGCGTATCACTAATATTCATCTCGCATTTCCTGTATATGCGATATGGATAACTTTGAGAAATATCTTGAGCACATGACTCATAAGACTGATTGTCCTGAAGTCACTACATGACTTAGCCATCGGTTTCTTCGGAAGAGCAATAAATGTAGACAAGAGCCAGTCTTCTGGTAATATGCCCGTGTCGTATATCTTGTTATATAAATTAGTGAGCGTCACAATGCTATCATCATCCAAGATCTTCAATAATTCCACTGGAATGTCATCTTGACCAGGAGCCTTACCATTTTTCGCTATCCTAATCGCATATTTCACTTCATCCATGGTGATCATGGGTCCAACAACTGAAGGAATTTCGGGTCGGGAAGGACGATAATCATCATTAAAAAGCTCTTGTATATAGTTTTCCCAAACCTGTAATTTTTCTTCAACTTCAAATACCGTGTTACCTTGACTATCAACTAAGTTGACTGTGTTTCTTTTCCTGTGTCTACCTGAAACTTTTGATTTTCTTATGGACCTGGAAAGTTTCATATTTACTATTAAGTTCTTCAATTTCTTTGCACCTATCTGACATCCAAGCTTCCTTGGCTTGTCTGATCTTATTCTTTATCAATCTATGAATAAACCAATATTCTTCATTATCTCTTCCTTTGACTTCTCTTCGTTTATCCATTAGATTCAATATTTCATCCGTCATCCATGCCTTCCTTTTTTTATGTTGTCTCTTGTTCTTAAGAAAATGATCTCCAACCCTCTTCAATGAGGTTTTAAAAGTGTCCCAAAGTTCCAAGGACTGCATGTCATTTGAATTCAATGTCAGTGGCAAGAGCAGCAGCCACCTGTGACCTTGTATTTATTTCCCGAAGGGCATCAGTATCATATTTCTTTTGTGTTGCTTTTATCGGAATAATCATATTTACTTACATGAATTTCAGAGTAGTTACTGGAAATGCTCTCCTTCAATTTCTAAACACACGTTGCACCGACGTGGGAAGTTTATGTACACTAATTCATACTCACTGATAAATCGTAACTGTTACTTCGTTCTCGAGAGCCTCCAGAGTACGCGGATTGTTTCTGTATACCTTTTGTTTGAGATTCCCCCACAAGTAAAAATCACACGGCACTGAAACTTCGGAACAAATCACTGCAAACTTCTTCTTGAGAAGCTAAGGAAGATAAGTTTCCACTAGGAAAATTCAATGTTTTGTTCTATACCTAACCCTGTCCACTGGACACGAGGCAGGCTACAGTGCTTCACAGCAAGTCTTAATTATCACAACTAAGGTGTTTTCTGCAGAAAATGGAGGAACGACAGAATCAGAAATGACTGTATTAGGAAAGATGTGCAAATAACCTTGACAATGGAAGAGAGACTGCGTATTGCAAGGTTGAAGTGGTTTGGCCATGTACAAAGGATGCCGGAGACACGATGGGCATTGAAAATGTATTGCATGGAAGTGAGGATGATGCACACAAGAGTAGTTCAGAGATTGGCAGCGCCAGTAGTTTTGTTTCAATAATGCAATTTTACAACTTTTTGGGAGTATGGTGTTATCCACACAAATCTTTGCATATTTTCACACTTATTTTCGGTCAAAAATAATGCCAGTAAATATGGTAACTTGATAGTTGGCAGCAATTGTTGATAGTCGCTCGTTTGTAATGATCAACTTTCACATCCTTGAGGATAATAATAAATTGGATGGAATTTTCTATTGAATGTCTGAGATAAATTAGAATGGAAAGATGATTGATGACAAATTAAGGGGCTTTCAGTTATTCGGTCAGTACATCTCTTTTCAAAGTGAAATGCCATGTCCTGTGGCTCATAGTTGCAAAATTAATGGTCACGTAAAACTACAAACTTCTGGGAAACCCTGTACGGTACAAGCGATTTAGATGGAAGTGGGAGAATTAAAACACCTGATCCATGCAACTTGTGGCTCTGTATGCCTGTTAGAATCTTCAATAAGGAAGACTTCTCTTAACATACAAAAACTTTTCAGCTTGGCAGTCTTAAGTGTGTACTTCTTAGCATGATAAGCTGCAGTTTGATATATAATCTGTGTACTTGTGTGCTCCTCAGGCCAAGAAGTTTGTTGAGAGTGCCCCCACGGTGGTGAAGGCAGACATCGGCAAGGACGAGGCAGAGAGTTTACGAGATGCCCTTACTAAAGTCGGGGCTGTTTGCGAGATAGTGTAATATACTGTAGTTCGTATTAATAAAGTTAAATTACTTTCTTTATCGCATTCACTGGCCCTTCCCAATTTCCTCTTCTCTCACCGATATCCTCAATATTTCTCGCTGAACTCCTGAAACAAAGTGGAAGGGTCCCTGGATAATATTTCAAGTGTTGCATACAAACATAATTTATGTGTGAAATAAGTCTTAATGGACTGGTGGTTGTTGACATTTTATAATGCTAATCTTAGCATTGACGAGGGAAGAAGAGAGGACAAAATCTTACACATTTAACATAGGCCTATAAGCCTAAAAAAGTTTTCATTTATACACAATCATTGGACAAGAAAAGATGGATGTAAAAAGGCCAAATACAATGACAGGTAAGTGCATGCAGAGGGAGAGAGGTAGTAAAACCTCATTGTTCCTGGAAATGTTTTCCTGTGTCATCCGGAAATCTTGGTTTCAACAAACCTTCATCCCCTACAATAGTTTTCAAGAACAAGTCTTTGCTTCCCCATGCATTTGGAAGCGTCAATACGGACCTAACATGGAAAATATTTCAATCAATCTTTACTTCCCCTCCGAAGGAAGGCATACTGAAGGATTTTTGACGCTCTTAAAAAATCCGATGACTCCGGCCGGGTTTGAACTCACTATCTTGGGCACAGCAGTTTAGCATGCTACGAACTACGCCACCGAAGCCTCTTAGTTTTAGAGAAATATGTGCATTAATTTTTTTGTTTACTTCTATCAAATTCCATAATACTACCTGTTGGGAGATACCACATTGGATAGTAAACATTTTTGCCAAAGGTGTAATTTCTGTGAATATACAGTAGTTATTCCTTGCAGAATTGGTACATAGTATGGCAGCATTTACTTCCATCGCAACGACTCTCATAAGCTAGGATAATTATTTCCCGAACCGCCACTTGCTTTCTAGAATAACTATCATTTTATAAGGTACGTTCAAAAAGTAACGAGCCAGAGGCTGAAATGCGCACACTGGTGATACATCGGCTAATCGCGGCATGTGTAACGAGGTGTTGTTCCGACCAGACTGTGGAAGGTCACAGCCCGTCGCTAGAGGGCACGCGTGCACGTCACGTGACGATACAAAGCGAGCAGCAGCATGCATCAATCGTCCATCGCTGCCAGTCGCATTGCAAGCAGTGACATGGAGACGTCTACCGAAGAGCAAAGAGGTGTTCGGTTTCTGACAGCGGAAGGAATAGGGGGAACGGACATTCATCGCCGAATGTCACAAGTGTACGGCAAACGCTGCATGTCCCTTGCAAGAGTCAAGGCGTGGCACAAGCGTTTCAGGGAAGGACGGGTGTCGTTAACTGATGATGCCCGGACTGGGGCACCCCCCTGCATTACCGATGACAACGTCCAGCTGGTTGATGCACTCATTACCCAGGACCACCGAGTGACAGTGAACACCATAGTCGCTGTGGTCGCTCCATGACCTCATACGGCCAACAAAGTCGCGGCACTCCTACAGAAATTCAAATGGGAGGTTCTCGGCCACCAGACCTCTCTCCCTGTGATTACGCCATGTTTGGTCCCCTGAAAAGGACTCTGCGGAGCCAACGATTCACCTCGGACGCCGACGTCCGGCTGTACGTGCGGAACTGGTTCACATCGCAGCCCAAGGAATTTTATGAGACAGCCATTCACCGCCTCGTGGGACAAGTGCCTCAACAGCCAGGGCCAATACTTCTAACATACAGGTACTGGTTTCTGTAATTATGCCTCTGGCTCGTTACTTTTATAACGCACCTTATATATCCTCCCATAATCGTCGTACCCTACTTTCCAGATACCAATTAATTGGCTCATAAAATTTCGTGGCATAATTGTCGCATAGCACATTTGTATTTGTGCGTCGGTTGCACATGCTGCCGCAAGCTTATAACCTTGTCGGAAGAAAGGAGTCTCGTATTTGTGCGCCAGTTAGTTGCACATGCTACCGCAAGCTTATAACCTGGTGTGACTATGTGAAAAGAAAGGAGTCTCGTCTCTGTGTTAAGAGGCAGATGCCCTTGCTGTACCATCCCTAAAAACAACAATAACTAACGTCTCTGTTCTACCAAAGCGGCTAGACAGCGGTTGCGCTCAGCTCCAGTCTAGAGAAGTGAAACTTGTATGAACTTGTCGCTTCTGCGAGTTGGCCTCTGAAATGACGAGCTTCAGTAACCCACAGTACGAAGCGCTGCTAATCCCAGTTTGCCTACATGAAAACAGACCTGATGCTACTGGCGGAAACTTACGCAAAAGTCAACCTGATTAAATTTTAAAAAATTGACATGCTGCGCCAATCTAGCATCACTCACCTCCGTGATAACATCGCGAAAAAATCCTGTGTGATGTTAGCACAATGGGAGAAAATAAGAATTATACTGTGATCATGATGAAAGTGAAATACACAGGAAAAGTAGATTCAGCTTATCAAAGGATTGAGTACTTTTGGGGAAATGAAGACTACAGGCTATAACACAAAGGACTCTGATGGAAAACCTCTAATAGAGAAGTAAAGGTTGAGAGATGGAAAACTTACATAGAGCGTTTGTATGGGGGTAAGGAGGTTGAGAATCATGTAATGGAAAGGGAAGAGGAAATTCATGAGGATGAGAAAGTACATTTTATCAGCAACAAAATACCAGGAATAGATGATATACCGGCTGAGTTGCTATGTTGCATAGGTGATTATAGTCTGACCAGGTTATGTCGCTTGGTATGTAGAATTTATGAGGCAGGCGAGGTACACTCTGATTTGAAGAATAATGTTATCATCCCTATACCAAAGAAAGCAGGAGCTGATAGGTGTGAAGATTACCCAATAATCAGCTTGATCACCCTTGCTTCAAAGATCCTGACTAGAATAATTTACAAGAGGATAGAAACCAAGTTGGGTGAAGACCAATTTGGTTTCAGGATGAACAAGGGAACCTATACTAAGACTGATCTTGAAAGGCAAAAAAAAAAAAAAGAGAACGTTCATGGCATTTGTAGACTTAAAAAAGGCTATTGATAATGTTGATTGGAGTAAATTGTTTGACATTTTGAAAAGGATTGGAATGAAGTACAGGGATAGAAGGGTGATATTCAATCAGTACAGAAACCAGGCGGCAGTTATTCCAGCCGAAGGACATGGGAGAGAAGCTGGTATTCAGAAAGGTGTAAGGCAAGGCTCCAATTTATCACCTATACTTTTCAATCTATACATTGAACAAGCAGCAAAGAAAATTAGAGAAAACTTTAAAGTAGGAGTAAAGATTCAAGTAGAAATAATGTCAACTCTGTAAAACAAAATAATGCAATGCAGCCGAAAGAAATCGGAAACCCCTATTGACATCAAATTGGCAGGTGAAAAGCTAAAGTAGGAAACTTGTACTACTAAGGAAGCAAAATATCCAGTGAAGCAAAGAGGATATAAAAATTAGGTTGGCTCAGGGAAGGAAAACATTTCTACAAAATAGAAACTGTTGACATCAAACATAGATTTAGGTATTAGAAAGACATTGCCTGGAGCATGGTACTCTATTGAAGTGAAACTTGGACTGTTGGCGCAGCAGAAAAAGAGGAGAATAGAAGCTTTTGAAATGTGGTGTTACAGGAGAATGATGATTAGATGGGTAGATACAGTAACAAGTAAAGAGGTATTAAGATGAGTAGGTGATTGCTGTAGAAGAGAAGTGAGAGGTTGATAGGATACATACTAAGACACCCAGGAATAACAAACTTAGTTAATGAAGGAAGGGTCAAGGATAAGAACTGTAGGGGTAGACCAAGGTTAGAATATTTAGTTAATGAAGAAAGGGTCAAGGATAAGAACTGTAGGGGTAGACCAAGGTTAGAATATTGCCTCGGGTGTAAGACGTGATAGCTATGTAGAGATGAGGAGATAGCTCAGGACAGGGAGGTAAGGAGCGGTGCATCAAAGCAGCCAAAATACTTCTTTGAAATTTAATATCCTTTGCATAATCATCACACTCTGTTCTTCTTCCACGATTTTTAGGCTAAAATATGCGAGGAAATATGAAAGTGTCAATTTTCTGACTATGTCTTTTCCGCAAATGTATCAAGCTTACAACATTCCCTGGCAATGTTTGTCTACATGCAAACCCCATGTTCAGTTGTTCACCTTTAGCACCACCCTCTCCTTCAGATGTGTTGTTCATGATACAATTGGCTCCAGTGCAAATGCATAATACACCATTGTGTATGTTGGTAATGCAGTGAACTCTTTTAGCGTAAACAATACTTTTTAGTTCCAATTTTTCCTCTTAGGTCTTTGTTACGCCAAATTCCGAACCATGGTACAAGTTAGTTATTTAGAATCTAGCTAATTGTTTCAAACGATGTGCTGTCATATGCCAAGGTCTGGTTGAAATCTGAGCAGTTGACAATCGATTCCAATCACTTTCATGCTTGGATTCACTTTATATGCTCCTCATTCTTACTTGGTACAATCATGATTCTCCTCAACTCATGTGGATTAAGTAGCCTACACGATGCATAAGCATGCACTATGTACTGTGCAAGTAGTTAGTTAGTTATTGTTGTTTTAAGGGGTGGAACTACGTGGTCATCTGCCCCACTGTGCAAGTGGATAAATGTCTTTGGTGCTACTGTTGTTGCTTCCACAATGCAATTCGCCTGTGCCATTTTACAAAAATCTGTAAATGAAGCCAATGTGCAAACAAACATCTTTTTAAAATTTCCTACATATTGAAATAAACGGCAATTAAGGTGACTGTTGTCCGTGGGACAGAGCTGCGTGGTATGATGTAACATATGATCCATAAACTAACACACTACAGTGCTCACTCACTTACTCACACAATGGAGAATAGAATAGAGTTATTTTAAGTTATATTTTATTGTTTGAACCTACTTCAGTTTGTGAAAATAATGTTTCTTTAAATGTAAAACTTGAATGAACTTGTTTCTTTGCTGTGAACAAGGTCATCATCATCATCTTGAGCAGTTTCCAACCGCTGGTCGGGTCTGCTTGGAACATAAGCCTCTCCATCGTTTCCTGTCCATCCACCATATCTCGTCATTTACTGTGTCCCAGCACACTCCTCTTTCCTCCACACTCTTCTTAACTCCTTTTGTCCATCTGTCCCTTGGTCTTCCCCTTGGCCTCCTTCCCCACAATGTGACGATATAACAATGTTAGAGATAGAAAGTGCCATGTAGAATGGGAAAGCAACAGGAGTGGATGAGGTAGGTATAGAGATGATTAAGGCAGCTGGACCCATAGCGATGCAATGGTTGTACTATTTCGGGTGATATGGAAAAGTAAGGAAGTACCAGTAAGAGTGGGGTGAAGTCTAATAATTCCAGTCTTCAAGAAAGGATACAAAAAAGACTGTAACGACTACAGAGGAATCATCCTCATCTCACATGTGCCAAAGGTATTTTGAAAGGATACTCGAGGGTCGACTGAGGATGGTAGTGGAAAAGGAACTGGAGGAAGAACAATATGGATTTCGAAGAGACAGATCAACTTTTGATCTTATTTTTTACGATGAGGAATGTGATGGAGAAAAGGTAGGAAAACGGGAAGGATTTGGTGATGATGACCATTATAGACATTGTGAAGGCATATGATAGTGTGCCAAGACAACTGGTTTGGGTTGCATTGATAAGAAAGAAAGCACGTAGAGCTGAATTGGAAATGATAAAAGCCATGTATCGTCAGTGTGTCAGTAGCGTGAAAACCAAGATTGGACAAACGAACTGGTTCAATGTAGAAACAGGTCTCCAACAAGGGAGTGCATTGTCCCCTATACTTTTCCTCACTGTCATGGATGGAATCCATAAACAATTGAAACAGAGAATGGGAAGTGAAGGGACTAAGGCCTTGGTTGGTTCCTTAGTTTAGGGGCTGTGACAACGTGGTCATGTAGCCCCGTGTACTTTGGGTGTGTGTAGAATCCGTCTGATTTATTATTTATTTTCCGTGTCCGAATCAAATTATATTTTACCAGTAAGTAGCATTAGCATTTGCAGCCAAAAGATCGTCTTTTGAACATATGTCCTCCATCAAGGAGTAGATCAGCAGGTGTTCTGGATCTTGTAACGTGCTGCAGTCACAGAACTCATCATTGTTGACGAGCATGTTCCATTTCTATCCGTCTGATAACCGGTGTTAATTGTGATGGCTGTATTATTGTGTTTTATCGGTTTTAATTCAAGTAAGGACTGTAGACAGAAATTTCAAGTAGTTCCTAATTTTGCTACCAAATGCTACCGTCCATGATAGTTAGCTTGCGGAATTGGCTACTAGATGGCATCGCAGTCAGCACCTAGTGGCTTCACACAAGTGTAGTTAGTGGAAGGTTCTTTTACATTCTATAAGGCTATGACATGGGACCGCTGGCTTAGTAAACTTTTGATTATTAGGAGTATGATGGAGAAAAGATGGGAATACGGGAAGGATTTGGTGATGACCTTTATAGATATTGTGCAGGCATTTATGATAGTGAGCCAAGACAACTGGTTTGGGATGCATTGATAAGGAAGGCCTTACTCTTTGCTGATGACATAGTGATATGGAGGGACGATGAATTGGAAGTCCAAGAACAAGCTAATGTTTGGAACCAGGAGATAGAAGAGCATGGAATGAAAATCAGTGTGGAGAAGAGTTAGACGGTAGTGATGACAAGAAATGTGCGAGATGGTAGGGGGAATATTGCCGTAGATGGAAAACCATTAGAAGTTGTGAAAACCTTCTAATACTTGGGGAGTGTCCTCACAGATGATGAAGGGATAAGTGAGGAAATTGGTAAGAGGAAGGAAGATTGTAGTTTTACGTGACCGTGAATCGTGTGATTGTGAGACACGGGACCACCTTTTAGTGTGGAATCCAAACCACAGGACACGGCATTTCACTTTAAAAATCTTACATACATTGATTGGGAATCGAACCGAGTCCACTTTGGTGAAGCGAATGGGTTTTACCAGAGCGTGAGAGGTCTGGTGTGGAACCAGGAAGTTGCCAAGAAATGTAAAAATATCTTGTATTCAACACATTAGACACCAATATTGATATATGTAGCAGGCACACGGACATCAACTAAACGAGATGAAAGTAGAATCCAGGCAGCAGAGATGAAGTTCCTTAGAGGTATAATTGGAAAGATTCGCAAAGACAATATCAGAAACAAGGAAATTAGGGAAAAAAACAGGATTCCCGAAGTTACAAGAAAAGGTCGAGATCAGTAAACTAAAATGGTATGGGCATATGATGCGAATGGGAGAAGGCAGAGTCCCGAAGTGATTATTTACTGAGAAAGTCACGGAAGGCGTCAAAGGGTAAAGATGAGGTGAATGGATACAGCGAGGAAGAGCATTGAGAAAAGAGGAGTGAAAGTGGAAGAAGGACGAGAGTGGTGGAGAGACAGGAAAGTATGGAGGTCCTTGATTCACACCCCGACCCAGATCACTGGAACCGGGAAAGGAAGAAGAAGAATTTGCATATTACATCATCTGGTCACATGAGACTACCTCGCTGTTCCGCCCCATAAAGCAAAATTTGAAAATGCACAAAAATTAAGGTAATTTTGAATAGGCTACAGAAGATCAAACCCTTGTACAGTAGTCTTCAACCTTGTGAAATACTGGTAAAGCATAAGATTTGTAAACAAAAGTTTGGTGCTTTTCAGTCGGTCAAAAGAGTTGGGTTATACCCTAATCCTGAAAAATAAAATACAGGAGATTAATAAATACACTAGGATGACCAGTTTCGATCGTCAAGCGATCATCATCAAATCCATAACATAAGATTTGTATTGATATGAGGGACCTAATGTGATAGGTCACGGAGTTCACTTCTCATCCAATCCAGAGATCATCCACATCAGATTATGGTACTAGTTCCACTGTTGATCTTCCTTCTTTTAAACATTCCTTTCTCTGTTCCCACTCCACCCACCCTACAGCAGTGTCGTCTAGGCTTCCTTTCCAGGGACCATTATTTTACTCTTCTTCACAGATGTAGGAACTAGGGGTCGACGGTGCACCGATTTTTCGGTTTCGGTACGGTACAAAGGAAATTACCGACCTCGGTTCGAGACGATAAAAAACTCGGTAAAAAGTTCGGTTCGGTACAAGAGACACAAATACCATAATTTAAGGAAACCTTTTTTTAGACATCCAAAGTATTGTCCTTTATCAACAATGTTTTACTTCAATAGTTAGTTAAATACAGTAAAACTTCTTGTATACGGTTCATATTTATACGTTTTCTATACGAATTTTCCCGGTCCCGGCAAAATGCCTATACTTTCCATGTTAATTTATCTCCGATATACGTTTTACATTTATTCGTTTTTCACGCTTATACGATCATATTTTAAGTCCCTTGTAATATAAAGCGTCATTTATACGTTGCGTGTTCTGAGAAAGTACGTATGTTCGAATGCAAACTTTTGTTACCGCCTGTACTTCCCTTCGGAAGGATGCACCGCGTGCTATATTATGTTACGATGGCCTTGAGCGACACCGGTGGTCACGGCGACACTCGCTTGCCAGAGTGTCGTAACAAGGAAGAACAGCTTGCGTAATAAGCAAGCGCTATTATTGTGTTAGCCTTTCAAAATAACAGGAAGCAGCCATAAAACACAGATAGACAGCATCTGAAGCTTATGTTAAGATGAGCGGAAATGTTTTACGATCGCCGATATATTTAAAAAAATATTATTTCCACTTTTATAATTTTCATTCGTGGTTTTTTAGGACTTCTCGTCAAACCATTAAAAATACGCGATTGATTCTGTGTTATAATAATCTTGCGTCTTCAGACAAATGAAAATCCATTAATTTAGGCCTACACTACGGTATTTTATTAATGACGATGAAGAGCCGCAGAATAATACAGTGGATTTTAATGATGCTGTCAATGCTCTATGGACTATCAAACATTTTGTGACGCACCATAACGTTTCTGAGGAAATAATGGCCGAATTATATCGGTTTGAAAATACTGTTCACGCCCTGGCCGCGGCCAACAATAAACAAGCCAAGATAACAAACTACTTCGTAAAGTGACTCAATTTTCTTTGTTTTGTTATATCTGGGTGCATTTCTCTTGTAGTTGTTTTGTTAAATATTGCCGATTATAGTTAAACAATCGTATTATTATTTCTTGTTTTTCACTTCTTAACGGGAACCCTCGTTCGCCCGCCGCCCGTGTTGCTAGCCTGTCTCCCGCCAGGCACTTTGCCGTAATGCGTAGCTCGCGCGGCACAGTCACTGAGTAGACTATAGCTGGTGCTGAAAATGTTCGCCATTCATTGCTACACATCGCTGGCATCTCTTCATGAAGTTGTCATTTACGTTCTGAAGTTCCTCAGCACCGATTGACTCTATTTCAGCTGTAATATACCTTAGTCCAAAGAATATGGACTGTTAAAGCCGTGGCGTCAAGAAGCGCATTACGGCAAAGTGCTTGGCGAGAACCGGCTCGCGGCGCGAGCGAGGGTCCCCGTCGCTTTTAAAACAAAGTCCCTGTATAACCCATATTGTCACATACATTTTGCAGTTTTTATTTACCGACTTTCATTTACGCGTTTTTCACATTTATGCGTGTTTTTTTTTTTCCTTTGGTCCCCTGGATATCGTATAAGTGAAGTTTTACTACTAGAGCAAAATAACTCTTCTGATTAATAAAATTAAATTATGGACTTAAGTGTTCCAGTGTGAGCCTAATGTCTATTTAATGTATGCATCAATTGGCTTACTCCACACTAAAAGGGCAAGTTTGAAAGTTAATGGAACATTGTATGAGATTATTAGCTGGACATTTTTTCTGTATTTTAAATAAAAATTGTGCTATTTGGCAAGTATTTGGTTTACTGTATAATCATTAGGACTCGTGTGTTACTTTTTCTTAATGGTTTACTCTAATTTAGCATGTTAAAATCAGCCGAGCTGTACCGAACCGATTTTGTACCGAGAACCGAAGTACAATTTTTTTTTACCAAACCGAACCGTACCGAACCCAAATTTTCAGTACCGAAGACCCCTAGTAGGAACATCCAAAAATTTGGACATGTCACATCTTTCTTTTGTTTTTGTACAATGATAAGTTGCTGCTTTCCATCTGTCTTCTCCTATTTTGTATTAGTTGTAATAGATCTAATAAAGAACAAACAATTAGTCGCAGTTATTTCATATCATCACTCGGCTTTTTAGAGTAAAATGTTCAGACTATTTTGCTCTAACATAATTTGAAAGGATCAACTAGTAGGTGACCACTCACACTCAGTCAGAAGGCTTCTATGGGACATGAAGATCCCGCGCCGATCTCACAAAATGCCTCTACTGAACTCTGTTTTGGGCGAGTGCTTGTCAGTTGTCCACATTCAGATGTCTACAAAGTTTGGAAATTTCATTTTTCCAATAACTTTGTGGTCTTCTTACTGGCCTTTTTCTTCTTAGTTCTTCTTTAACAATTTGTAAGAGCATCCTATCATCTCCCATCCTTAGTAAATCCTTAGTAGGCGACCACAGTTAGAATAATTCCTGCATTGCCTGTTCAGTAAGAATAGAATATGTGACAACAGTCAGGATTCTAATCCAATCTCCTGCTGTCTGGGCAGGGTGCATTTAGCCACTTACACCAAGCTCTAATCACAGCAAACTTTCAAGTTTTTGATGGAGAGGCACAGCTTTCAGAATGATGTGGAAATATCTGGATCTCCTAGACAAATCAAACAGAGACACTGTGCACCAAAGTCTTAACTTAACATAATTTTTGAACAAAGGAATTACTTTAGGACAGAGCTCTTCTTGGAACGGTCATATCTGCTGTATCATCATCATCAATTTCCGTTCTCCAGCTTGGGCCGGGTCAGAGCAAATATGACACCCCTCCAATTTACTCTGTCAGTCCACCTTCCTTCCTCAACCACTTAACCCCACTCCAGGTTTCGTTCTCTCGCACTGTCCTTCACCAAATCCATCCACCGTACTCTAGGTCTTCCTCGTCCTCTCTTTCCAGTCATCCGTCTCACCATCACTTGTTTCTACATTCATTCATCCTTTACACATATCCATACCATCTCAATCTGTTCTGCTCCAGCTTAACATTCAGTTTCTATACATTCACTTCCTTTCGAATATCTACATTCCTCACTCTATTATCTCCTAGTCTCCTGTACCTTACTCCTCAGGAATTTCATTTCGGCTGCCTGTATTCTACTTTCATCTCTCCATGCCATCGGCCAAGTTTCTGTTCCATATGTCATTATTGGTAAGTAATAGGTCTTGTACACTTCTTTAGCCTTCAGTGGTATGCCTTTATCAAAATAAACACCGAAGCTGATGATAGAAAAAACTCTCACCTTGTATTCCCTTGTTGATCTCTATACCCAATCTTGCATTTTTCATCAATTCACTCCATAAATATTTTAAGTGCTCTGCTACATCTCCAATTTTAACAATCCCCTTCCCTTCTTTCCACTTGTCATTACCATTGTCTTACTTTTCTCTACACTGATTTTCATTTTCCATTTCTGAATATTTTCCTTCAGTACATCCAGCTGTTCTTGGACCACATTCTCATTCTCTACCCTAATCAGAACATCATCAGCAAATAGGATTATGTTCAGTCTTGTACCTGTGTATGCTTCCTTTGTTGCCTTTAGTATAACATCCATCACCAGTATAAATAGCAATGGTGAGAGTACACTCCCTTGTTTTAATCAAAGTTCAATATCGAACCATCCTTTTTTACCTAATTGAGTCTTGACACAGCTGCACGAATTACTGTACATCGCTTTTATCATTTATATTATTTTTTCTCCAATACCATTATGTTTTACCTTGGAGGCTGGATTTAGACAGCTCCTTAACCCGGTCCATGAGTCAATCCTAATTGGCTACATGGATAATTCTTGCCAGGCGCGTCCACGTCGCGGGGGTGGGCAACAGTACTGTAATATACCATGGAACTACAGTACCGGCTAAGTTCTGGTGAGGACCCAGTCCTATGGGGTATAACATAGGCCCCGTGCACAGGGTTACGTGCGAAGACCTCAACGGAATCTACAGCGGAGAAGATGGACTTCAGAACGGTGGAGATTGAGGAAGAGGCAACCCAGTACTCAGGGAATAGTATGAGTACAGCATCAATCGGCATCGTCTGTTTCCCATGTTAGGGGCGGCTGCAAGGGCGTCTGTTCTCCATGTTAGGGGCGGCCTGAATAATAGCTGGCAGTAGCTTCATAAAATGCCTTTGGGAGTGGCGACCCCATCGTAATAATAGCCTAAAATGGAAATGGCACTTCCAATGATTCGGAAAAGGTTAGGGCGTACCCTGCAGGCGACGCGCAGTTCCTTTTGTACTGGGGGAACTGTGAGAAATGGGCGACCAGTAACCGAAATGAAAGTGGGAATCATGAATGTCATGACCCTGACAAGCAAGGTGGAGGAGGTGGTAGACTTCATGGAGAGGGAGAAGGTTGGAATGATGGGGCTGAGTGAAGTGAAATGGAAAGGTAAAGGAAGGAAGAAATTGAGGAAAGGATATACATTATACTGGAGTGGTGGCCAAGAGGCAAAAAATGGCGTGGGACTGATAACCTCGAAACAACTGGAGGAGTATGTTGAAGTGGTCGAGTGTGTGAGTGACAGAATAATGAAAATTAGAATGAAGATGAAGAATGACGTGATGGACTTCATACAAGTGTATGCACCACAGACTGGAAACAGAGAAGAAGATATTGAAGTATTCCTGGAGGATGTAGAAAGAGTAATCTCAGATGTAGAAGTGGTGATCATGGGAGACATGAATGCACAAGTCGGAATTGAGAGACAAGGAAAGGAAGAAGTCGTTGGACCATATGGATATGGGAAAAAGAACCGGGAAGGAGAGGAACTTGTAAACTTTTGTGAAAGGAATGGACTGATAGTGGGTAATTCATGGTTTCGGAAGAAAAACAGCAGGAAAATTACGAGATATGGGTGGGGTGATAGAAGAACAAAATCAGTAATTGACTACTTCCTGGTGGAAAGGACAAATCGCAGAAAGCTGATGGATGTGACAGCTTTACCAGGAGAAGCATTTGATGGGGACCATAGAGCTGTGGTGGCAAAATTTAGATGGGGAAAATTGGAAAACCTAAAGGAGATCAGAGAAAGTAAAATAAAAGTATGGAAATTGAAAGACAAAGCTGTACAGGAAGATTTTCAGGAGAGATTGAAGCAACAAATCCCAGTTACTGAAGTGGGAAATGTAGAAGAGGAATGGTCCCACTTTAAAAAGGCATTTGCTGGTGCAGCAGAGAGTGCTTGTGGTAGGACGTCAACAAGAGTGAAAGAGAAGGAGACACCGTGGTGGAATGAGGAAGTGAGGAAAGCAGTGAAAGAAAAGAAGTCTGCATGGAAAGAATGGAACCGAGATCAAACAGAAGAAAGCAAAAGGAAGTATCACGAGCAAACGGAGGTGTAAGAAAGTGGTAGGAGAAGAAAAGAAGAAAAGTTGGGAAGAATTTACACGAAGAATGGAAACAGATGTAAGTGGCAGTAAAAGGATGCTGTATGGGCTTCTAAGAAGTAAGAGGAAAGAAAGAGTTACTACAAAGCTGGTGAAAAAGGAAGATGGAGAGTTGTTAACACACCCAGAAGAGATAAAGGGACGATGGAAGGAGTATTTCGATAAGCTATTGAATGTGAGCAATTGTACTGGTGAGATGGAAGTGACACAGCCTGATGACTCTATAACAGAAGATGATACAACAATGCTGGAGGTGGAATTAGCAGTACAGAAAATGAAGATGGGAAAAGCAACAGGGGTGGATGAAGTCAGTGTAGAAATGATAAAGGCTGCTGGACCTGTTGGTATGAAATGGCTGTATCGACTGCTAAAGTGTGTGTGGAAACGGAAATGTGTACCAGAAGACTGGGAGAAAGGGCTAATAATACCAGTGTTTAAGAAAGGGGACAAGAAAGTGTGTGATAACTATAGAGGGATCACCGTCATATTACAGATAGTAAAAATACTGGAAAGGATATTAGAAAGAAGAATGAGAAGAAAGGTGGAAGGAGAGTTGCAAGAGGAACAGTATGGCTTCAGGAGTGGAAGATCCACAGTGGACCCAATCTTTAGCTTGAGGCAGGTGATGGAAAAGAACTGGGAATATGGAGAGGATTTGTTCATGACTTTCATAGATCTAGAAAAGGCATATGATAGTGTCCCCAGAGAGAAGGTATGGGAAACCATGGTTAAGAAGAGACTGGGAAGAGAAATGTTGGAAATGGTGCAAGCAATGTACAACAACTGTGTTAGCAGGGTACTGATCCCAGTTGGAAAGACAGATTGGTTTAGGAACAAGACTGGACTAAGACAGGGGAGTGTGCTGTCACCTCTTTTATTCATAATGGTAATGGATGAAATTGTAAAGGAAACAAAGGAAGCATATGGACATAAATAAATGAAGTTACTATTATTTGCAGACGATATTGTGGTCTGGGGAAGGAACACCGAAGAAGTGCAAAAACAACTAGATGCACTGAACGAAAATATTCAGAAGTATGGCCTGAAAATCAGTATAGAGAAAAGCAAGACCATGGTGATGACAAGAGGGGAAAGACAAGGAAAGGGCACTGTGAAAATTGGAAGTCAGAGTTTGGAAATTGTGGACACGTTCAAATACCTAGGAAGTGAATTGATGCAAACTGGTAGGTTGAACATGGAGATTGGCAGGAGAGTACAGCAGAGCAATGCATTCTATCAAAGTGTAAGAAAACTTGTTTGGGATAAGTACCAAGGAAAAGCAAGGAGGTAATGTATAAAGTGTATTATGTTCCCATATTAACTTATGCAGCTGAGACTTGGACCCTGACAAGCAGGCAAGAGAGTAGAATCCAAGCCAGTGAAATGAAATTCCTAAGAAGTATGATAGGTAAGACAAGGAAAGACAGAGTGAGGAAGGAAGTTGGGATGGGAAAACTAAATGAGAGAATTGAGAAGAATAAACTAAGGTGGTTTGGACATGTAAAGAGGATGGAGGAAAATAGAATACCAAGACAGATGCTGGAGGCCAAGTGCAAGAGTAAGAGAGCAAGGGGAAGACCTAGAACAAGGTGGATCGATTCAGTGAAGAACAGCGTGAGAAAAAGGAATCTGGACTGGGACAAGATCGTGGAAGAAGAATTGTGGAAGGAAAAAGGAAAGTGGAGAAGTGCCATAAATACCCCGACCCGGCAGGTGCTGGATAAGGGGAAATGATGATGATGATGATGATGATGATGACCATTATGTTTTAGGCTTTCCCAAACTCTGTCTCTAGGGACACTGTTATATGCCTTTTCTAAGTAAATGAAGTTCATTATCATGTATTTCCCATATTCCCAGTGTTTTTCCATAGTTTACAACAAAAATAGGTTCCACTGTTGATCTTCCCCTTCTGAACCCAAACTGTTCCTCTTGAATTTGGTTTTCAACCTTTCTTTGGATTCTTTCCTCTAGTACTCTTTCCATGATCTTGGCAGCATGAGAGGTTATAGTTATTCCTCGGTAGTTTCTACACACCTTTTTGTCTCCTTTCTTGAATAGTAGTCTAAGAATTCCTTTCTGCCAATCCTCTGGAACATGTTTTGCTCTCCACACACTCTTGAGTGCCGTACTCTGAAAGTCCAGTGTATTCCAATGGGACCTGCAGCCTTTATCATTTCCACGGCTACTTTGTCTACTTCCACAGCCTTTCTCATTTTCATATTCTTAATGGCCAATTCCACCTCTACCATTGTAATGTCTGCCTCCAATTCTTCTTCTTGCACTTCAATATCTTCCGTGCACATTAAATTCCTCACATTAACAGTTCATGAAAATATTCTCCATCAGGTTCTTTCATTATCATTCCCTGTTTTTTTCACAAATCCAGGGTTCATATGTTCCTTCCTTTTATTCTTGACTATACTACAGTAAACAATAGTTTATTTCCAAACTGACACCATCGTTTATTTCCTGTATGAATACGTCCCTACATATCTCATTCTATTTTCCTCTGGCCTTTTTATTTTCTACTCTTTCCAACGCTTCTTATTTTCCTTCACTTTTTCCTTTACTCTTTCATTCCACCATAATGTTTCTTTATCTTTCCTGATGTTCTTCCACATGTCTTCTCTGCACAACTAACAAATGCATCCTTAAAGTTTTTCCATTCTTCTTCCACATGGCCAACATCTGTCTTTGGTATTAGTTGTTGCAATTCCCTCTTAAACTCTTCTTTCTGCGTACGACCACAGTCCTGATTGAAACCTGTCTGGGCAGATGTGTTGAGCCACCCACACCAATGCGACTGTACTCAACAGATATGACTGCTCCAAGGAGAGCTATGTCCTAAAGCCATTCTTATGTTTCAAAAATCTAAGTCAGGTTCAGACTTTTGTGCACAAGTGGTTTTGTTTGCGTGTGTGTTGACGATGTCATTCAGGAAACTGCCACAACAGCACCTCTTTGCTGTGTTTGGAGCTTGGCTAAATGCACCTGTCCGGCCAGACAGCCAGAGATTTGGGTTCAAATTCTGACTGTCTCACATATTCAAGTGTTACTGAACAGGCAATGAGGGGATGATTGTTGAATTATGGACAGAAAGTAGCACTATTCCCCTTATACTAGAACAAGGAAGGAAGCTTGTAGTTTAACGTGACCGTTAATCTCGCGATCATAAGCCACGGGACATCCGTTTTACGTGGAATCCGAACCACAGGACATGGCATTTCACATCGAAAATCACACATGCAGTGACCGGGAATCGAACCCGGTCCGCCTTGGTGAGAGGCACACAGCTTGACCGCTGCGCCACCACGCCCCATATATATACTAGAACACTAGGGGTTGATGACCTCACCACCACAGTGTACTAACCTTGACAACATCTCCAACACACTTGACTGATGAGGTCGCCTTCAGTAAGCAGAGCCTGTTCGAACTGCCTCAGTCCTCCCCCAACACCAAAGTAGTATGTCTTAGCTGCCAGATATCTGTTGTAAGTTAAGGACATGAGAGACAGTGGAGAAAGGGATTAGTTAGTTATTGTTGATTTAAGGGTTGGAACTACAAGGTCATCTGCCCCTAAGAGAGAGAGAGAGAGAGAGAGAAAGAAAAAAAAAGGGTTTAACAAAGCTGGTTTGTGCCTTGCCCAGTCTCACAAACATTGGCTATCACCATGGACCTTCCTTTTTAGTTTTTACAAAAATGAAATTTTTGAACAGTTGTGAAATTCCAACATTTGTTACATACTTTTGATTGTGCACTATATACAACCAGAATTTTGACAGTGTCTACTATCACAAATTTCAAAATGCGGCGTGAAAATGTAATACAACATATTCAATATTTTTCCGTAAATTGAGCACTTTTTGCATTTATCGCACTTATGAGAATAATTCGCAAGAACCCTTAGTTATCGCACATTGTCGCACATTCAGTTTCACAAATTCTGGGTATCATCATCAACATCATCATTATCTTGCACAGTTTCCAGCCACTGGCCGGGTCTGTTTGGAACACAAGCCTCTCCAACGTCTTCTGTCTTCCCACCATCTCTCGGCCTCCACCCTTGTCCAGTCTTCTCCTCTCTTCTTCACGCTTTCTTCCATCCCCTTCAGCCACCTGTCTCTCGGTCTTCCTCTCGGTCTCTTTCCTTCCCACTTCGTCTTGTGTACTCTCCTGGGAATCCTCTTCTCCTCCATTCGTTTTACATGTCCATACCATCTAAGTCTAGATTTCTCTATACCATCCTGTAATGGTTCCTCCTTCATTAATTCTCTGGTCCTCTCATTTCTTTTTCTGTCCATCTTTGTAGCTCCAATACTGCTTCTCAAGAACCTCATCTCACTGGCCTGTATTTTGCTCTTCTCCCTTCCTTTCATAACCCAGGTCTCCGAGGCATACGTCAGGATAGGGACATAGTACGTCCGATATATGATCTTTTTGCTGTTCTGAGGGACATCCTTGCTCCATAACATGCTTCTCACACTCCTCCGAAATGCTTCTGCCTGCCTACCCCGCTCATTTATTTCACTATCGTTTCTTCCATTATCTTGTATCAGGCTTCCCAGATACTTGAAACTCTCCACTTTCTTCAGCTGTTCCCCACCAATTGTTATTCCCATTGTGGTTCTTTCCTTCTTCCTTGTTGTGATCACCATTTCACTCTTATTTATGCTAAATTTCATCCCATATCCTTGTATTATTCCTTCCCACACGTCCAATAGTCATAATAGTTTCCAAATAGGTGGAAAAAAAACAAGAAAAAAGTCAAATCACATTTATCGCAATTGTGATTTTTCCGTATCTCTAATGATTATGTAAGAGGTTTTTTATACCAATAACTACAAAAAGTCGTTTGAAGGACGGATACTTCTGCTAGTTTATATTAAGGTTGGAAAGTATGCTATCTTCATGATTCAAATCATTAACATTATAATCGAGATGCAGTTTTTGTGAAATATGAATTTCTATCTTTTCTAAAATGTTCATGAGATGTAAACTATGTAAGATTTTGGTGATCCTCTCTATTACCGTAAAGTGATGATTACGTTCTCCTATATGTATTGCCATTGTGGCATTTATGGCATTAGTGTGTTCTTTATACCTTATTGAAAATTTACGCCCTGATTGTCCTACATCTTCTGCATTATAATCAATGCATTTTAGTTAATATATTCTAGATTTAAGATATGGATCCGTTTTATTAATACTGTGTTTGTTGAATATAATCTTATTGTTAGAGTTCGAAGTTCTGAATACTACGGTATTTTAAAATTATGTTTTTCGAAAAGATTAGTGACTGAATAGCTAATGTGATTAGTGTATGCAGAAGTTAAAAATTTTGAATATTCTATTGAAACTTTAGATAACGCAGTGTTTGTTTTTAATCTTATTAAAATATAGTAACATAGTCACTTTTGTAACCATTAGACGCTGCTAGTTAATATAATAAATTATGATATTGATTTTATTGTTTGTTTTAGATTACAAGTGCATGGAATGCTCTGTTCATTACACTGTAGAATGTGGCTTTTTTATGTGGCTACCAGGGGGTGTAGAATATGTTTTTATTATTATGTCTGTTTGTGTGGCAGTACTTACAACACAAATAGATGAATAAGGGTGCATATCCATAATTCTATGTTTTGGTTCTGCAACACTATCATTTTTCTCAGTTTATGACATGGAACCTAGAGATATTCATCATTCCTAGAGCCTCCAATCATTGAACTGAGGCCTTCTTTAGAGTCCATGACCTCCAAAATGCTTTAAATTTGCCATATAACTGAAAACCTTTGAAAATATTCCAACAAAATCCTTTAAAAATTATTCAAAGCCCAAAAAGATAAAATGCAACATTCTATAAAAATAACATAGTTATCAATGTTTCTCCCCTCCCAAACAACGATCACCACCTAACACCAATTTTCACCTAAAACTAAAGGACAAGGGCCCTCAGCTTAAGGATATGAGAAAGGTGCCAACATCACAGGAAGCTAATACAGGTGATCTTGTTGTAAGGGTAAAGGATACACTGTCCCAGTCTTCTTCAGCCGGGTCTTGAAAACCAAACATAGCTTGTGATAATTGGAGCTATTGTAGATAGTCTCTGATGTCAAGATGTAGTCATACTGTAGACCTTCTGGTGCTGTCAGTTGGACAAAGGACTCCCAGTCGCCAGCAAAGAATCTACACGACGCCAGCTTATCCGGGGCATTCAGCACAACATTTGGTATGGTGAATGAGTGGATCACAGACACATCCTGCAGAGTCACACACTTATAAACACACTGAGGAGAAGAGCACATACAGATGAACTATTCCAGAGTATTTAAAAAATATTAATTATGAAAACCGAGACATTCTTACATGTGTATTACATGTCCTCGGACTCTCCCGGCACTAAAAGCCATACGATAAATAAATACTACAAAGAATCTGCTATAGTCCAAAAATTGTATTTTCACGACCACACTAAGACCAGGAAGGTTTTTAGTAATAACAATGTTTTATATCCCTTTTAACTACTGCGCTTTTAGAGTCGCCAGGATGTCAGAATTTTGCCCTAAAGAGGATCTTTAACATGCCAGTAAATCCACTGACATGGCTCCCTCACATTTGCACACTCTCCAATGCCAACTGACTGCGCTAGGATTCGATCCTGCAACCTTGGGAAAAGCAGGCGAGAACGTTACCACTGTGGCATGCAGCCAGTCATCTCAGTATTGTGGTAAGCATTGTTAGCTCTCACTTGGAGGCCCAGGTTCGTTTCTTGGCCGAGCCAAGAAATTGAATTCTGATTTGAGGTACTGGAATAGAATCTGTGACATACACTTGGTGTCCAAAAGTCATATGTTAATGACGAGTTGCTCCTCTGTGAGCCCAAATTTGAAAAGACCGAAAATTAATAAAACAAATAATTAAATAAAACTAATAATTATAAAAATAATCAAAAATTACAGAAAAACAAAAATTCATCATTCTAAAACAAACAAGTCGTTGAGTCATTGCACACTGGAAAATTCACATTGCTGGCCCTAACCCACTCTCATTTATGAAGCGGATGAAGAGATCAGCAGCCACTACGTCATTGGCTAATATAAGTTTGCGTGTCATCTGCAAACCAAGGTTTCTTCGTAAGTCAGTAAGATCCACACACTCGGTTAAAATGTGGGCCATGGTGAATATGGCTCCACAGGTACAAAGTGGGGGGTCTTCCCTTCTCAACAGGTACGAGTGGGTGGATCTTGTATGACATAGCCTTAGCCTACACAAAATGACGGACTCTCTCCGTGACCGGAAAGAGCTCCGCCACACGCGAGTAGTTCCCTTGATCGCTCTCAGTTTACTGGGCATTGGGTCAGCTAGCCACTGACTCTCCCAAAATGCCAGTACTTGTCGGCGTAACTGAAAGCGAATATCTCTAGCGGGTACCTCCATTGGTCGAGGTGGTATTCCGCCTCTCTTGCAGCTTGATCCGCTAACTCATTTCTTGCAATTGCCATGTGGCTTCGAAGCCGCAGAAAGGTAATTCGAGTGTCAGCGCAGCATAACCTCTTAATTTTAAATTCAATTCCAAATTTTTATTCTTTAATCTGTGTGAAGAGGAGCAGATGACCTCGTAGTTACTCCCCTTAAAACAACAATAACTAACTCCATGAGCCCTGATAACGGCAGCAATACGGCGAGGCATCGACTCGACAAGCAATGGGTTCCTGACTCCCAACATTCATCGTGATGTCCGTTCGTTAAACACCTGTGGTCGTTCCGTGCGGCGGTTAACGCAGATGGTAACATTATCTCTGTGATATTAAAGATCCACCCTCGACACTGTTGACCTTGTAATATCCGAAATGCTATGACCCATGCGTCGTGCGCCGATGATTATCCCATGTTCAAAGTAGGTTAACTTGGGATGTGTAGCGTTCTTCACTACACTTACACTAGTGTGTGTGACAGACTGCTCTGCTCCGCCGCAATGCTCAGGAGTCACATTTATTTTTATTTTATTTTTTTATTGGTTTTACGTCCCTTTTAACAACTGCGGCTTTTAGAGACGCCGGGGTGCCGGAATTTTGCCCCGAAGAGGATCTTTAACGTGCCAGTAAATCTACGGACACGGCTCCCTCGCATTTGCACACCCTCAAATGCCTGCTGACTGCGCCAGGATACGAACCTGCAACCTCGGGCCCAGCAAGCGAGAACGTTACTCAGGAGTCACACACAGCACATTTTCTCATCGGACTATCCTTCCCATGTCTTTTGGACACTCAGTGTATAAGTCACCAAAGTAGTGACAGTTTCGAAGATATGCACCACATCGGTCGACTTGAGCTGTTAGATTGTGTATTGTACAATGAGTACAAGGCATTATGGAAGGTACCGTAGGGAATTACAATGTGGATCAATCATAATACACATGTATTATTTACTTGGTATTGATAATATCTATCAATTATATTAACTTGTACCTATTCTTTGCTTGGTTATCAGAAGACTGAAAAGGTTTGGATATGTGCAAAGGATGCCAGAGACACAAATTCCCAGACTTATTGAGAAAAAACCACGACATCTGGAAAAACAAAACAAATGTTTAATTTATGCTCCGAGTGCCACAAGTTACTTACGAGTTTTACAGTGGGAGAGGTGGGAAGATACTCACATAGTCCTGGAAGTGGACGACTGCTCCTAGTTTGAGGGCCAGTATTCCCAGCAGTCCCGCTCCACAGCCGAGGTCCAGTACCCGGGACCCAGCCAGCTGAACTTCGGAAGTGGAGAGCAGGAACTTGGCAAGATCGTGAGTGCACTCCCAGATCTTGAAACCTCCTGACAAAGACATTGCTCTTAGTGACAGTTGAAACCAAAGTTACCCTTGGGACGTAAACCCAAGAGTGCTGACAACAAACTATCCAAAGCAATGGCACAATTGATTTGAATTTTACACCTCTAGAGATATTTAAACACAAATTGTGCTAAATGTTCCGGCATAACTCAACAAAATGACAGTGTTTCGCCCCGGTGTGCGATTGGGCTCTTCAGTTGGTTAAAGCACACCTCACCAAGACACTGTCTAGTACACACTGGGAAGGCCATTGCAAGACGTATTTGATACATGTGTATCCACGTCACGAGCAAAGCCAGTGCACTATGGGAGTCGAAAACTTCTTTTGAAAATTATATATTCAATGCCAAGGTAAGGTTATAATTGCTTTGGAGTGGAGTTTCGACTCCCATAGTGCACTGGCTTTGCTTGTGACGTGGATACACATGTATCAAATACGTCTTGCAATGGCCTTCCCAGTGTGTACTAGACAGTGTCTTGGTGAGGTGTGCTTTAACCAACTGAAGAGCCCAATTGCACACCGGGGCGAAACACTGTCATTTTGTTGAGTTATGCCGGAACATTTAGCACAATTTGTGTTTAAATATATAATGGCTCAACGGACAATACATATTTTTCTTTTGAAAAAAATTATATAACCTCAAGAGATGACACACTCTAAAGCAGGACTCACTGCACCCACTAGTCTTAGCTGTCAACTGTGTTATTGTAGTTGAAAGAACAATCTAGGCATATATTAAGAACAAAGTTCCAAATGGTTCCGTCTCGTCAATACTGTTTATTAAAATTTCGAGATACAATCACTTGTCTTTTAACACATGGTACATGTTTCGACGTCCTCTTCCACCCCTATTGTCTTGCTTGTTGCTTCCATGTTGACACACCGTTTCAGTACAGCACAGTCTCCGTCCGACTCAGCATGGCTCTGTTAACTCATTGCCGCATTACATCGTAAGTCTTTACATAACATTTAGGGTTTTTAAAGTTTTATTTTATCTACCACTTCATTCTCTCAAACATAGTTTCATTTCTTTCCATTTGGGAATGGTCACCCCTTGCTTGGGCTTTTGAAGCTAACATTAGAAATAAACCAAGAAAGACTGCCAAGCCCGGCTGAGGATTTTATTGTGCCTTTAACATAAGAAAATGTTATAACAACTTTTTAATATGTTACAGTGTATACTTTTAGTGATCTATGTGTGTTTTCAAGTACAATTTTTAACTATATCCAGTATATAAAGGGAATGTTTTAAGTACTGCCCAAATAAAATAGGCTGATGAAGACGTCAATAAGTGTTAGACGTCGAAACATGTACCAAGGGTTAAAAGACAAGTGATTGTAATTACAAAATTTTAATAAACAGTATTGACGAGGCGGAACCATTTGGAACTTTGTTCTTAATATAATTCAGTCAATACGGAAAAAATGTGCCACTCTCAGAGTCAAAAGGAAACAATCTAGGCATAGAAGAGTTTACCCTCGTACGTAGCAGGCAGCAGATCTGAGTGCAGCAGCTCCGCCTGGACGACACTGTCCTCTTTTGGCAGCTCTTTGATGGCATCTTCAGCAACTACGTGGAGTAGAGTGAGACCTTCACAGGTGAAACTACTTGTGCTCTTAGGAGCTGCACAGAGTGTGGGGACCTCTTCTGTAGCCTTTCTCCACTCAAGTCCGTCACTCTCATCTGAAATAAACAATAACACATGTGGTGGAAGAGGCTACTCTAGCGACTTTACTTTAGTCATGAAAATGAGTCTTCCAATCACCTCGCAAACCGCCCAAAAGAATATCTATTCTGGTTCCTGAATGATATCTCACAAAACTCTATGAACAGAGCCACCTGTGTATACCGTATAATACTGTATGCAAAGACCATACGCATATTTTATAAAAACTTTGAAATGAAAAATTGGGGTGCAGGCATTATTTGAGTCAAGGTTTGTACCAAATGCTTCCACTCAGAATTTCGATGACGTCATCCAGTCCACCACAGTGGAAAGACATTGGCTGCATTTCCAAACATGCATGCACAGTAATATCGCAATTTCCAAACTCCCATGGATGCTAACACTGTGTTGTAATGGCAGTGGGCAAAATGCTTGTCTTGCTCCAAATTTTCGGAGAGATTCGCTTAATTCTGATGTGAGGGCTGGAACAGGGTACACTCAGCCTCTTGGGGCAAAACTGAGAAGAGGAGGGTTCTATTCTGACCTGAGCTGTCCAGGAAGTGGTTTTCCATGGTTTCCCACTTCTACTCCGATAGGCAAATATAGGGATAGTTGCTAACTTAAGGCCACGTCCGCCTCCTTCCCAATTCACAAACACACACACTATCACAATAACACAGGTTATCACACATCCAAATACACGGGGCTATATGACCACGCCGTCGCAGCCTCTAAAATAGGCAACAACAACAAGCTGTACGCTAGTTAGTGACGCCAAGCTTATTTCCCAGCGTGTGTGCACAGTAATATTGCGATACCGACTCTAGAGCCCGCCTAAACTGTGCCCTAATGATGGTCAGTGGAATGCATATATTATCGCGAACCCACTAGGTTTTGCAGGAGACCAACTCATGGCATAGCATTCTTTGCCGTCGCCCCGGAAGTCTGGGTTCGACTTGGCTCTACCAAGAAATTTAATTTTGCTCTGAGGGCTGGAACAGGGTACACTCAGCCTCGTGACGGAAAACTGAGAAAAGGTAGGTTGGATTCCCACCACGGCCATCCTTGAAATGGTTTTCCATGGTTTCCCATTTGTACAACGGGCAAATGCCGCAATAGTTCCTAACTTAAGCTATGGTCGCTCCCATCCCACCCTTGCCTCAATTACAAATACACACTAATACAGACACCACAACAACAAAGGTCATCAGACATTTTCTTGATATGAACACACCGAAATACACAGGGCTGATATGACCACGGCCCAAATGAACAACAACAGTTTTACAACAATGAAATTCATCTTTGGCTCTTGAGTGACGCTGATCCTATTTCTAACGGCACGTGGTGTTCCCAAGCACCAAGTGATCACTAAGGTTCGGATGTCAAGGAAAAGTCATATTTTTTCCCTGAGCTCATTTTACCCGAGATCTGAAAAATAAGTTTGAATGATGGGTCCCTGACCAATTTAAACCAATTTGATGTTGCCTATAAATGCATATTTCGGCCATTTTTATTGTTTTGTTCATATTTGGTCATATTTTAGTGATATAAGGTCATATTTGGTTATAATTTCAGCAATTTTGTTTAAATTGAGGCGTCATTAACAAGATAAGTGTTATCTGCTTCGAGTTTCAAACACAGGATTTCCGAATAGTGTAGTAGATACATTTTTCTTTCTTTTCCCGGGACAGGCAGATAGCAGGTTTAGAAGGCCTGATTCCAAGAAGGCGCTCCTCTATGGACGTCTTTTAGCACATCTTTCTGGAAAAGTTAGATTACGACACTGTACACATGAGGTCAAGGAACATGATGATAGTGTGCTTCCGCCTTTCAACAGGGTGTCACTCCAGTAGATATATTTAGCTCAGAAGCAATTAGCTAGCAAACAAGGAAATGCCATGTTATATCTCAACCAGTTTTTCCTTGCAGGGCCGAGTGAAAGCTCCCTTGCTCTTTCACTACCAACGGATTTCAACAGATTGGTCACACTTGTAGTACTGCAGTGAACCCCATTATGCCGAAAGTGAAGTGTAATGAAGCTGTCAAGTTCAGAAAGTATGTGAAAGAGTTCGGTGAAGAGACGTAGTTTTTAGGTCATATTTTATAGTTTTTAGGTCATATTTGATTGCACATTTTGTACTTCTTTAGGTCTTAAACCTCCGAACCCTAGTGATCACCTATCCAAGTACTGACCATGCCCAATATTGGGGGGCGTGCGCACACGGTAATATCGCGGTACCTTCTCCTGCGACAGGAAAAACTGTGCCCTAATGATGGTCAGTGGAACACACTTTACCGCGAACTCACTAGGTTTAGCAGTGTCGAGATTCCTTGACATGCTTCAATCTATGGTCAACCTTGACATTTTCAAGAGAATGTGTGCTAAAGCCTGATGTCTGATTAGGAGAGTAAGAAAGGAATGCGAGAAAAGTATGTGATTTGTTCATCTGAAGAGTCGACTAAGCTTCGTCAAATTTCTGGATTCCTACACTTCTCAGGATACTTAGAGTGTTCATAAAAGGTGATATCATCACGGACCTTAGGCACTGGCCAGGGATATTGCCTGTCCCTAGGGATTTCTTGCTCTTTTCCACCAAAACATGGTTGAATGTGACCAGGAAGGCATCAGTATCACCACTTGTTAATTATGATGGGGATGCAGCAAATTAATTTCTGGTGAAGGACTCAGAAGGATCACTGGTGGGTACTTTTCAACTAGCACAGGGGCCAAGGACATTCTTCTAGCTAACGGAGGGTTTGGCTGCTGGTGATTATGGGATCGATTTTGCCTGCAACAGTGGTCGCAGACCCAACAGCAGGACAGCCAGAAAGGGTGATGTCACTGACCTTCAAAGGTCATTAGAAGAAATTATTTATAAAGCCAAAAAAGGCCTCCAAGGGAGACAGTAAAAGTATGCAAATGCGACCACCGGCTACGCTTATAATGGGAATTATGTTGTACTGACAATTTTTATGATGAACTAATGGTAGCTATGAGCTTCACTGAATGTACAAATGCTGCATTCAGCAACCTGCGACATATTTGTTATTATTTGGGTCTTCAGTCTTTTGACTGGTTTGATGCAGCTATCCATGCCTTCCTGTCCTGAGCTAATCGTTTCATCTCTACATAGCTACCACACCCTACATCCGAGGCAATCTGTTAACCATATTCTAACCTTGGTCTACCCCTACAGTTCTTGTCCTCGACCCTTCCTTCCATAACTAAGTTTGCTATTCCTGGGTGTCTTAGTATGTGTCCTACCAACCTATCTCTTCTCTTCATTAGCAGCCGCCAGAAACATCTCTCCTCTCCTGCTCGTCTGAATACCTCTTTATTTGTAACCCTATCTACCCATCTGAGTAACACCACATTTCAAACACTTCAATTCTCCTCTTTTCTGCTGCACCAACAGTTCAACTTTCACTACCACAGAGCGCCACGCTCCAGATAAAGGCTTTCAAAAATGACTTCCTATTACCTAAATCTATATTCGATGTCAACAGATTCCTGTAGAAATGCTTTCCTTGCCTGAGCCAACCTACTTTTTATATTCTCTTTGCTTCGTCCATCACTACTTCCTTTAGCCTAATCTACCAATAGGGCTTTCTGATTTCTTTCGGCTGCATTCCAATAGTTTTGTTTTACATTTATTCATTTTCACCAGGAATTATTTCCTCAATATAGAGTCCAAACCATTTAAAAACTCATTCAAATCCTCTGGTGTGTCGGGTTGGCTACGATGGCGATGTCATCAGCAAATCTCAGCGTTGAAATTATTTCACCTTAAATCTTTACTCCTACTTTGAATTTTACTCCAATTTCCTTCATTGCTTGTTCAATGTGTAGACTGGAAAGTGGGGTGTAAGGGGGTAGAATCTACCCAAATGTCATCCTCACCTGCACGTGGTGCACCCTGCTTTAGACTAACGAGGCTCTGACGACCGAGTGACTCTCGGGATAAGGAGTCCCCCTCCACCCGGTCAACGGCTCTCTTGGTTGGCGGATGAACTGGTGGAGGTTGGGGCACTCTCTTGCCCTAGGGGTGGGACACTTCCCCTAAAGGCGAATGAACCACTTGTGGTCAACGGCGTAGAAAATGCAGCGTCTATTCTCCAGGTTAGGGGCGGCTGTACTCCAGAGGAGCGGCCTTATTACCACCTCTCTGGATCGCATCCAGAGTTGTACCTCTCGGGACCTAGTCCCTCATCAGTGTAACCGTGACAGTCAACCATGGAAGGTCTTTTAACGAACACTCCACCGGCTGAACCTAGAGTTCAGAGATGGCAGCATTCGGATCCGGTGGGCTGCAACCTACGAGATACCGTGATGTCGGAGGCACGGAAACATCCCAGTACAACACACACGAATAAGACGAGATCAAGAGACAAACCAATGCAGACAACTAGTACAGTACAATCTTGCTTCAAAAAACACAACAACTGGATGTCGATGGTTAAAAGAAATCAGAGAGGACTTAAAAGAAAATGGCCTAACAACAGAAGCCGCTACAAATAAGAAAAGTTTAACTACAGCACTTAAAAATATGACTTTTCATTTTCCACTCATAAAAAAGAAAATTCCAACAAGAATATTTTCCAACCAGGAAAGGGCAAAAGATCAATACGAATGAAGAAGTACTGGGAAGACCACAAGGTTCGTACAGTTCCTACAAGTCGACGAACAAATGGTTCAAGTGATCCTTTGTAGTCTAAAAAGGTGAAGAAGAAGAAGAGTGAAAAGTATGGGTGATAAGTTGTAGCCTTGCCTTACACCTTTCTGAATGCCAGGTTCTCTCTCATGATCTTCAGCTCGAATAACTGCTGTCTGGTTTCTGTGTATTTGTAGATCCCTGTACTTTATTCCAATCATTTTCAAAATGTCAAACATAGTTGTTAGACATCAGATATTGCTGTACACATTGTATATAATGATCTATTTGTACTAAATTTTATATAGTTTATTTTGATGATGATTTATTTATTTATCATATGGCTTTTAGTGCCGGGAGTGTCCGAGGACATGTTCGGCTCGCCAGAGGTTGTAGCTGCTTCCAGCGGATACTCTTAGGGTGAGCCACAAGTTCCATTCAATTTCAAGTAGTTCCAACTTTCGCCACCAGATATCAATGATACCTAATGGTGAACGTTGGAACGTTGATAGAGAGTTCCGACGAAATCTAACCTAACAATTTAGCTTCACACAAGTTTAGTCTGTGGAAGGATCTTTTACATGCTATAAATCTATGACATGGGACCGCCGGCTTTACTTCCCCTCCGAAGGAAGGCATGATGACGATAATAATACTCCAACATCGAGGCAGATTTCCGCAAATGACGACTGAGATTTTACGTCCACATCATGAGACTGCATGACCGATTAACAAAGAGAATTCTGACATAGCCTACTTAAGAAAACTTAAAATGAAAACAGTCTGGGTTACACAGGTTTGATTGATTTCAGAAGTGCCAATATTACACCAACATACATCAAAGATAGAATGGCATTCAGACATAAGATACACAGTTGGGAAGTTACACCTGAAGATCGACCAAGGCAATCGGGGGGAAAGGATGGACAGAGGAACGTCGAGTTCGTCATAGCGAAACGATGAAGGAGTTTTGGAAGACCAAGAAAAGCAACAGCAGATCATAATTTGTTTTATGTGATCCCATGGGTTCAAACAGCTTTAAAAAAATAATAAAAAATAATAATAATAATGATACATAATAATATTGACAAACATGTGATCCAGGTCCTTGGTGTTCTTTTATTAGTTCTTCAGTACGACTTGAAGTTAAGACACCTGTTGGGATTCTAACCCAACCTCCTGCATTCTGGGTAGATGGAATAGCGACTTGAACTACCACGTGACTCACTGGATGAGTAGATACCAAAAGTCACTCTCCAAAGCAAACTTTATTATGGTATTTATTGCCGAGCGCACATTGTTGGCGTTCCTCGTCCCATTACCACTGTATGTAAACAGATGGAGCTGGTTTCTTTACAGCGACCTGTGCTGGCGATTATCCCCCTGGTTGATCTCATATCAATTCAGCAGCAATGATCAGACTATCTGCACTAACAACAGTGTTTTGTGCTGGCGATGATCCCCCTGGTTGATCTCATATCAATTCAGCAGCAATGATCAGACTATTTTGTGAACAAAAGAATAACAATATAAGAGCAACATTAGTGCAAACCAACATGTGGGATTTAATGAGGTTTTAATAAATGGAATAGCTTATTACCGGTACGCTGTTTCTTCGACATGGGTGGGAAAGAGTAGATAGATGATCTTAGAAACATCGGGAGTAGTACAGATTCCTACACCAAAAAAATTCCCTAGATATAAAATGGCACAATGGCCATAACACTAAAGTTTTAAACGATGCATACACATTAAATTATGTGTTAATAAGGCTTCACAAAAAAACAGACCTCATTCCTTGTAGTACAAGAAGTAATTTGCATCCAGACAGTAGTCTAACCTAGCAGTGACCAATGGTTTCGCCTAGACAGTCGTCTAACCTAGCAGTGACAAATGGTTTCGCCCAGACAGTCGTCTAACCTAGAAGTGACCAATGGTTTCGCCCAGACAGTCGTCTAACCTAGCAGTGACCAATGGTTTTGCCCAGACAGTCGTCTAACCTAGCAGTGACCAATGGTTTCGCCCAGACAGTCGTCTAACCTAGAAGTGACCAATGGTTTCGCCCAGATAGTCGCCTAACCTAGCAGTGACCAATGGTTTCGCCCAGACAGTCGTCTAACCTAGTAGTGGCCAATGGTTTCGCCCAGACAGTCGTCTAACCCAGTAGTGGCCAATGGTTTCGCCCAGACAGTCGTCTAACCTAGACGTGACCAATGGTTTCGCCCAGGCAGTCGCCTAACCTATCAGTGACCAATGGTTTCGCCCAGACAGTCGTCTAACCTAGCAGTAACCAATGGTTTCGCCCAGACGGTCGTCTAACCTAGCAGTGACCAATGGTTTCTCCCAGGCAGTCGTCTAACCTAGCAGTGACCAATGGTTTCGCCCAGACAGTCATCTAACCTAGTAGTGGCCAATGGTTTCGCCCAGACAGTCGTCTAACCTAGATGTGACCAATGGTTTCGCCCAGGCAGTCGCCTAACCTAGCAGTGACCAATGGTATCGCCCAGGCAGTTGTCTAACCTAGCAGTGACCAATGGTTTCGCCCAGATAGTCGTCTAACCTAGCAGTGACCAATGGTTTCGCCCAGACAGTCGTCTAACCTAGCAGTGACCAATGGTTTCGCCCAGACAGTCGTCTAACCTAGAAGTGACCAATGGTTTCGCCCAGGCAGTCGCCTAACCTAGCAGTGACCAATGGTTTCACCCAGGCAGTTGTCTAACCTAGCAGTGACCAATGGTTTCGCCCAGATAGTCGCCTAACCTAGCAGTGACCAATGGTTTCGCCCAGACAGTCGTCTAACCTAGTAGTGGCCAATGGTTTCGCCCAGCCAGTCGTCTAACCCAGTAGTGGCCAATGGTTTCGCCCAGACAGTCGTCTAACCTAGACGTGACCAATGGTTTCGCCCAGGCAGTCGCCTAATCTAGCAGTGACCAATGGTTTCGCCCAGACAGTCGTCTAACCTAGCAGTGACCAATGGTTTCGCCCAGACGGTCGTCTAACCTAGCAGTGACCAATGGTTTCTCCCAGGCAGTCGTCTAACCTAGCAGTGACCAATGGTTTCGCCCAGACAGTCATCTAACCTAGTAGTGGCCAATGGTTTCGCCCAGACAGTCGTCTAACCTAGATGTGACCAATGGTTTCGCCCAGGCAGTCGCCTAACCTAGCAGTGACCAATGGTTTCGCCCAGGCAGTTGTCTAACCTAGCAGTGACCAATGGTTTCGCCCAGATAGTCGTCTAACCTAGCAGTGACCAATGGTTTCGCCCAGACAGTCGTCTAACCTAGCAGTGACCAATGGTTTCGCCCAGACAGTCGTCTAACCTAGAAGTGACCAATGGTTTCGCCCAGGCAGTCGCCTAACCTAGCAGTGACCAATGGTTTCGCCCAGGCAGTTGTCTAACCAAGCAGTGACCAATGGTTTCGCCCAGACAGTCGCCTAACCTAGCAGTGACCAATGGTTTCGCCCAGGCAGTTGTCTAACCTAGTAGAGGCCAATGGTTTCGCCCAGTCAGTCGTCTAACCTAGTAGTGGCCAATGGTTTCGCCCAGACAGTCGTCTAACCCAGCAGTGACCAATGGTTTCGCCCAGTCAGTCATCTAACCTAGCAGTGACCAATGGTTTCGCCCAGGCAGTCGCCTAACCTAGCAGTGACCAATGGTTTCGCCCAGACAGTCGCCTAACCTAGCAGTGACCAATGGTTTCACCCAGACGGTCGTCTAACCTAGCAGTGACCAATGGTTTTGCCCAGGCAGTCATCTAACCTAGCAGTGACCAATGGTTTCTCCCAGACAGTCGTCTAACCTAGCAGTGACCAATGATTTCGCCCAGACAGTCGTCTAACCTAGTAGTGACCAATGGTTTTGCCCAGACAGTCGTCTAACCTAGTAGTGGCCAATGGTTTCGCCCAGACGGTCTTCTAACCTAGCAGTGACCAATGGTTTCGCCCAGGCAGTCGCCTAACCTAGCAGTGACCAATTGTTTCTCCCAGACAGTCATCTAACCTAGCAGTGACCAATGATTTCGCCCAGACAGTCGTCTAACCTAGCAGTGACCAATGATTTCGCCCAGACGGTCGTCTAACCTAGTAGTGGCCAATGGTTTCACCCAGACGGTCGTCTAACCTAGCAGTGACCAATGGTTTCGCCCAGACAGTCGTCTAACCTAGCAGTGACGAATGGTTTTCCCCAGACAGTCGTCTAACCTAGGAGTGACCAATGGTTTCGCCCAGACAGTCGTCTAACCTAGCAGTGACCAATGGTTTTGTCTCACTATGGCTTTAGAAGAGTACAGTGCAATCTTTCAATTAAATTGAATTAAAGTAATTTATGAACATTTGTAGGCCCAGTTCACTACCAAACTCAGCACTTGAACACAGGTGAATGCATCCGCATTTGATGACGCACTGCTTGAACCTCATACAACAGAAGCAGCATTTGAATGCACGATATCAAACAAACATCAACGTCCATACAACATCTGTTACACTAAAACGTTCCCGTAGAGACATAGGAATCGCGGTATCCACTCGAACCAAAACATCTTCCTTATGCATGTCGACTATCATATGTAGGCCTATACATTATTGCTTGAATTGACCATCTTACTGACGGCACAGTGGTCGAGCTGCTTGCCTCTCACCGAGGTAGACCGGGTTCAATTCCCGGTTATCCATGTGAGATTTTCGCAGTGAAATGTCACCTGTTCGTTGGAGTTCCATGGCTCATGATCAAATGATTAACAGCCATGCAAAACTACAAGCTTCTTTCCTTTCCCTTATACTGACCTAAACACTAATAATCAGCAATTACTAACTCTAATAGGCAATTCTGGCAATATTTGTTTGTGATTAGCTGATTGATGGTTATATCAGATGTTATTGGGAGGAAATAAGCTGGGGGAGCTATTGGTTCCTGCAGCAAAGTAGCACAACACTATGCTACAGGCTTGGGACATAGTGCAAGATGCGCTACCCCAGGCGTGGTCTGGGCAGGGTATACAGAGAGCCCACTGATGAGTCTGACTTAACGTACCTAGGCGAAACCCTGCAGCATGGCAAACACCTAAAATGATTTGCTGAAATTTTTGATCTGATGATGTTTGTCTGTGAACGAAAAATGTACCGTAATTCAATTAATGCCCTTTTTTGAAAAGTGTAAATTAATAACCCCTGGCACTACAGCCCATGAAGGGCTTAGGCCTACAAAGCGACCGCTGCCCAGTCATTTGGCCTGCAGATTAAGGGGTGATGCGTGGTCAGCGCATCGGGTCCCCTAGGCCGTTAATCTTGGTTTTCGTGACCGGGGCGCTGCCTCACTGTCAGAGATCTACTCAATTATCCTCACGAGGCTGAGTGCACCCCGTTCCAGCCCTCATGTCAGTTTCTAAAATCCCTGACGGAGCAGGGGCCTGACAGGCAGGTGTGCTAGCCAACACCACGGGGCCGGATTGAGAATTGTATAAAAGTATATAATTAATCATTCATGTAAAAATGTTTGCAGGTCAGTAGATGTGATTGGACAAATGTTATTTACCCAATTTAATTGAGCGCATCATCCTGCCAACTGACTGAGAAGCCATTGTTTTATTGAACTGAACAATCCCTCAATTGGTCTGGACTGCACAAAAGAATTTTCTCATTAACTAGAAAAAATATGTAGCATCATAACTTGAACAACTTATTCGGCCAGCTGAAGATTTTTCTCAATAATGTAACTAGAAAATAAATATTGCATCATAACGCGAGCAACCGATTCGGTCTGCTAACCTCCAGCAAAAAATAAAATATTATGGGACCTCTACACACAATACAGAAAGAAAACCAATATTAAAGGGGTAATTTCGGGATGAACGTTCTGCTCATATACCTCGTAACAAATCCCATAGCTCTACAACCCATTCAGAACCTTGACCGGCCGCTGTTCAGCCATATGGTCTGCGGATTGCGGGGTGACGAATGGTCAGCTCGACTTAAATCACCTCAGTATTGCCATTCATGGCCGGGGTAGCTGCCTCTCGAATCATATAATTAGGCTATTCAATTGTCCTCATGACGCTAGTTGAACCCACGCATCAGTTCAAAGGAAACAACCCTAGGTAAGAGGCAATCGTGCTACAACTTAATCCTACTCATATTCTTTGCCTCAATCACGAGGTAGGCTATAAGAAAAAGACAATCCTAAACTGAAATACAGATTGGTCGTGCAATGATGCTTGCTTACTTACTTGACTTCTCATTATCACTATCATTCTCATCTGAAAAACCAAATTTGAACATTTCCCTTAGAAGATAACGTAATTCTTATTGTATCCTATATTATTAGAATGAACACTTGCAGATCCAAAATCCTGCATGGAATTACATGTGCAGCATTCAGCGATTTATGTCTTGGCATTATTCTTGCAGTAAATAATGAAAGCTTTTCTTTCAAGTATTTTTATCGCCAATAATCTGTTTATTAACCTTAACATTCCTTACAGAAAATTATAAATTTCAATGAAATGGGGATTTTTTTTCTTTATAGGATTAATTTATCAAGCTACTAGTCAACGACGAAAATATTGATTTCAACGTCAAAGAACGTGCAGCCAACTTTTCAATAACTGCCCTTTCCTTTCTTCTTGTTGCTTTGTGGGCGCAGTAATACTTAACCCTTTAGCGAGTTCCATGAATAAAATAATGAAAACTATATCAATAATAACTTTATTAAACACAAATTGTGCCCTTTACCAAATGAATATTCACATTGTGCTATCAATAATGGAGCATTATCGTTGTGTGCATTTTTTAACATGGTACCGTTCACATTGCTGCTGATCAAACAGCAAACACCCCGATGCTGTAACTTCACTCCATAACAACCCACCAACATGGTTGCGACGAAATCGTAACCAGAGACATAACAACCCATGGCAGCCAGATCCAAAGTGGTATTCTGTAAGCTACCTTGTTAAGAGTTCAGGATCAGGATTTCATAGCCATCTTCATAGTCCGAAAGCCTTCCACTAGACTAGATGACGGGTAAATCGATTGGCGCGTTATTTCAACTTATTTCACACACTTAATTAGTGTGTATCATTTTATTTTATAACTATTTCCTATGGCTGTTTGCCAAATAGCCAAAGTGTACACTCTTGCACACTCTCACTCGGAAGTGACGTCAGCGAGTGGTATTCCAAATACGATCGAGTGCAAGTGTACGAGCCGAGTGCGAGTGTACATAGCGACAATTTTGAAGGTGCAGACTCGGTTCGTTCACTCGGTGCAGGCTCTGTGATGTCGCCATTTTGACAGAACATCTGTATTCTCACTTGACATGATCAATTGTGAATTTCAGACTATACAAGGAGGGATACTTATATTTAATTGTAAGTAATTATCTTTTACAATAGCGGTGATTGTTTTTTAACATACTTGCAATGTTGAATGATATTTGTATGTTAGTAGTGTTCCATAACCTGCGAGGTTAACCAAACTTTCCATGGCCTTTCAAACATTTACTCATAATGTTTTCCTTTTTATTTTCTAGTGTCGATGACGGAGTATTACGTGAAAAGAAAAACTGAAACTTCTTTTTCAAAACGGATTTTGTTTCTCATGGGTGTGATGTGATTTGGCAAATTTGAACAGTCATATAAAATTGCAAGATAGGTAAGAATATGTGATTTCTGAATAATAATAATAATAATAATAATAATAATATTAAATAAACTGGGTTAGGCGATAAGTTTGTTTTTATAGCACGGACCAATTAATTACTGTATTTATGCTAGCTGCAATTAACGTCTGGCAATTGGATGCAACATGTGGAGGTTTATCCAGATTGCCACTACTGCAGATAACTTAGTTAAGTTATTGTAGTTTTAGGGGGCGGAACTACGAGGTCATCTGCCCCTACTCTTGCAGATAAGTTCGATATTCCTCCCCACAAAATAAGAGTTGGTTACTCCTGCGAGTGAGTGAGTCTTGTTATAAGTGTTTGTATCTAGTTGAATGAGGAATTCCATGTAGGCCTAGGCCTACCGGTACTTCAATCTCTATAAACTGCCTCCACATTTTACTTGTGATGGAGAAACATATTTGTCACCTCCATCTGTTTTCCTTGCTGTAAGATCTATTCAGTAGCTTAATATTATGGTAGCGCTAAATGAAGATAGAACGAGCGATAACATTCTCTATAATACATGAATTAGCCAAAATAACTTATTGAAGCAATGAAAAATAAATCAGGGAACGATGTTTTAATGGATGTTTCCTCCTCGGCCGTCTGTGACCCACCCAACCATCCCAAATAGGATCACGACTTATATAACCAAAATTACAGCTGTGGCCGCCATTAGTCCAAATCAATCATCAGTTGCGGTCATGAGTATTCGAGTCCCTTCGATAGCCCCACTGATCCGCTGGTCTGTCATCAAAACAATACTGCCAACCTCGCCCTTACGGTACTATGTAACACAAAGAAACGCCCAGTTCAGTCTCTAGTGCGCATCATTCGTGCCCAGCACCCAGTTCACCGCTCTAATTAGGTTAGTGTGTGCAATATTTCGCTTCTATAATGATTATTTTTTTCCACGGTTGAAATGAGAGTTTTTATCTGCTCTGTAATTACTATGCAGTAGGCCTATATCGCTCCGCTGTAATAAATATGTGTATTTTTTTCGCACAACTGTGGTTTTGACAATGGTTACAGCCTAACGCGCCCAGTTCAATGGGTTTGTGTCAACCGTGCCCCGCTAGCTAGGCGCGGCCAAGGCCACACCTACACCTGACCTTCTAACCATCGTTTTGTCCAATCCAATGGTTAGGCTACAGCCTAACCCTCACAGACCAATGGTTTTGTGTCGACCGTGCCCCGCTAGCGGCGTGCGGCCAAGGCTACACCTGACCTTCTAACCTTTTGTTTTGTCCAATCCAATGGTTTTTGACAATGGTTACAGCCTAACGCGCACAGACCAATGGTTTTGTGTCAATCATGCCCCGCTAGCTGCGCGTGGCCAAGGCCACATCTACACCTGGCCTTCGTTTTGTCCAACCCATTGGTTTATGACAATGGTGACAGCCTAACGCGCACAGACCAATGGTTTTGTGTCAGCCGTGCCCAGCTAGCTGCGCACGGCCAGGCCACACCTGTACGTAACCATTCTAACCTTCGTTTTGTCCAATCCAATGGTTCTTGAAAATGGTTACGGCCTAAAGCGGCCAGATCAATGAGTTTTGACAATGCTTTCAGCCTAACGCCTCCCGATGTTGTGTTTTTAAATTTTTTATCAACAGTGATTGTAATCACATGTGGGCAACAATGTGCCCGTCTCGGTGCGTGCCGCTAGAGTGAGTCTTGATGACAGTTGAACGAGATGCAAGCGCTGTCCAAACATGGCAGCCGTCTTTAAAATAGCAATAAATAACATCACATATTTACGAACTTTAGCACATATATGAGGTTCAGTAGTGACCAGGGTTGCTAATTTAAATACGTAATATCACCCTGATGATGAAACGAGGACACAAGGTATGAAAAAGTCACATTCACATTACGAGGATGAACATGTCACCAGAGCATAAAGTGCCGGAAGCAGAGTTGCTTATCAAAGTTATCTCATTCACTTCAAGAATAACAGCATTAAGCAGTCTTCCAAATCACACTGCGTTTGAACATCAAAAATATGTTCTGGCGGTGTTTTAAACCTCTCTGGTCTGAAGTCATCATATTGAGCTACAGTCCAGAGGCTGCCTTCAGTAACTCTTTCCTCGTGTCGGGAAAAAGAATTTGGAATAATTGCCCTCGTGACGTTAGAAATTGTACATACGGTAGATTTGGTCACCACAATTATTGTATTGTAGTTGTGTTCCAAATTTATTGTTTATACTCGTAATTTTTGCCCATAGCTGCCAACAACCCATTTTTTAGCCTACTTTCGATTTTTGCAAAAAATGAAAGTAGACTTATGAGATCAACACAGGGCGAAAAAAGTGTGTCTGTCTGTGTGTGTGTATGTGTGTGTGTGAGTCTGTGTGTGTATGTGTGTGTGTGAGTCTGTGTGTGTGTGTGTGTGTGTCTGTGTGTGTGTGTGAGTGTGTGTACTCTGAATGTCTGTCCCCCCCTATCAATTCGAACACGGTGAATGCGAATTGAACGAAATTTGGTACAAAGGTAGCACTAGCAAAGAACACCTCAGTGTCATGTTTTATATCGCCGCCATCTTGACGGAAACGTAATGGCGGCCACACAAATGTTCAAAGCTTAAATCAAATTACGACTAACCTAATCATCCGATCTCTACCAAATTTTGCAACAGCATACCTTTATGGGGGGAGCATCCTTTGACCAAACTAATAGGTCATCAGCGTAATAGTTTGCGGATGGCGGCCATCTTTGTGTTAAAATTGATTCCCCCTATTAATTCGAACACGGTGCAACCGAATGGAACGAAATTTGGTACAGAGGTAGTACTAACAAAAGGCACCTCAGTGTCATGTTTTATATCGCCGCCATCTTAACGGAAACTTAATGGCGGCCACACAAATGTTCAAAGCTTAAATCAAATTACGATTAACCTAATCATCCGATCTCTACCAGATTTTGCAACATCATACACTTATAGAGGAAGCATCCTTTGACCAAATGAATAGGTCATTAGCCTAATAGTTTGCGGATGGCGGCCATCTTTGTGTGAAAATCAATTCCCCCTATTAATTCAAACACGGTGAAACCGAATGGAACTAAATTTGGTACAGAGGTAGCACTAGCAAAGGGCATCTCAGTGTCATGTTTTATATCGCCGCCATATTGACAGAAACGTAATGGCGGCCACACAAATGTTCAAAGCTTAAGTTAAATTACGAATAACATAACCATCCGATCTCTACCAAACATTGCAACAACATACCTTTATGGAGGGAGCATCCTTTGACCAATCTAATAGGTTATTAGCCTAATAGTTTGCGGATGGCGGCCATCTTTATGTCAAAATGGATTCCCCCTATTAATTCGAACACGGTGGAACCGAATGGAACGAAATTTGGTACAGAGGTAGCACTAGCAAAGGGCACCTCAGTGTCATGTTTTATATCGCCGCCATCTTGACTGAAACGTAATGGCGGCCACACGAATGTTCAAAGCTTAAATCAAATTACGATTAACCTAATCATCCGATCTCTACCAAATTTTGCAACTACATACCTTTATGGAGGGGAGCATCCTTTGACCCATCTAATAGGTCATTCGCCTAATAGTTTGCGGATGGCGGCCATCTTTATGCCAAAATGGATTCCCCCTATTAATTCGAACACGGTGGAACCGAATGGAAGGAAATTTGGTACAGAGGTAGCACTAGCAAAGGGCACCTCAGTGTCATGTTTTATATCGCCGCCATCTTGACTGAAACGTAATGGCGGCCACACGAATGTTCAAAGCTTAAATCAAATTACGATTAACCTAATCATCCGATCTCTACCAAACATTGCAACAACATACCTTTATGGAGGGAGCATCCTTTGACCAATCTAATAGGTTATTAGCCTAATAGTTTGCGGATGGCGGCCATCTTTATGTCAAAATGGATTCCCCCTATTAATTCGAACACGGTGGAACCGAATGGAACGAAATTTGGTACAGAGGTAGCACTAGCAAAGGGCACCTCAGTGTCATGTTTTATATCGCCGCCATCTTGACTGAAACGTAATGGCGGCCACACGAATGTTCAAAGCTTAAATCAAATTACGATTAACCTATTCATCCGATCTCTACCAAATTTTGCAACTACATACCTTTATGGAGGGAGCATCCTTTGACCAATCTAATAGGTCATCAGCGTAATAGTTTGCGGATGGTGGCCATCTTTGTGTGAAAATCGATTCCCCCTATTAATTCGAACACGTTGCAACCGAATGGAACGAAATTTGGTACAGAGGTAGTACGAACAAAAGACACCTCAGTGTCATGTTTTATATCGCCGCCATCTTGACTGAAACGTAATGGCGGCCACACAAATGTTCAAAGCTTAAATCAAATTACGACTAACCTAATCATCCGATCTCTACCAAATTTTTCAACAACATACCCTTATAGAGGAAGCATCCTTTGACCAAACGAATAGGTCATTAGCGTAATAGTTTGCGGATGGCGGCCATCTTTGTGTGAAAATCAATTCCCCCTATTAATTCAAACACGGTGAAACCGAATGGAACTAAATTTGGTACAGAGGTAGCAATAGCAAAGGGCATCTCAGTGTCATGTTTTATGTCGCCGCCATATTGACAGAAACGTAATGGCGGCCACACAAATGTTCAAAGCTTAAGTTAAATTACGACTAACATAACCATCCGATCTCTACCAAAATTTGCAACAACATACCTTTACGGAGGGAGCATCCTTTGACCAATCTAATAGGTTATTAGCCTATTAGTTTGCGGATGGCGGCCATCTTTATGTCAAAATGGATTCCCCCTATTAATTCGAACACGGTGGAACCGAATGGAACGAAATTTGGTACAGAGGTAGCACTAGCAAAGGCCACCTCAGTGTCATGTTTTATATCGCCGCCATCTTGACTGAAACGTAATGGCGGCCACACGAATGTTCAAAGCTTAAATCAAATTACGATTAACCTAATCATCCGATCTCTACCAAATTTTGCAACTACATACCTTTATGGAGGGGAGCATCCTTTGACCAATCTAATAGGTCATTCGCCTAATAGTTTGCGGATGGCGGCCATCTTTATGTCAAAATTGATTCCCCCTATTAATTCGAACACGGTGGAACCGAATGGAACGAAATTTGGTACAGAGGTAGCAATAGCAAAGGGCACCTCAGTGTCATGTTTTATATCGCCGCCATCTTCACTGAAACGTAATGGCGGCCACACGAATGTTCGAAGCTTAAATCAAATTACGATTAACCTAATCATCCGATCTCTACCAAATTTTGCAACTACATACCTTTATGGAGGGAGCATCCTTTGACCAATCTAATAGGTCATTCTGCTAATAGTTTGCGGATGGCGGCCATCTTTGTGTCCGAATCGATTCCCCCTATTAATTCAAACACGGTGAAACCGAATGGAAAGAAATTTGGTACAGAGATAGCACTAGCAATGGGCAACTCAGTGTCATGATTAATATCGAAGCCATATTGACAGAAACGTAATGGCGGCCACACGAATGTTTAAAGCTTAAATCAAATTACGACTAACATAACCATCCGATCTCTACCAAACATTGCAACAACATACCTTTATGGAGGAGGCATCCTTTGACCAATCTAATAGGTCATTAGCCTAATAGTTTGCGGATGGAGGCCATCTTTATGTCAAAATTGATTCCCCCTATTAATTCGAACACGGTGGAACCGAATGAACGAAATTTGGTACAGAGGTAGCACTAGCAAAGGGCACCTCAGGGTCATGTTTTATATCACCGCTATCTTGACGGAAACGTAATCGCGGCCACCCAAATGTTAAAAGCTAAAATGTAATTACGACCACCCTAATAATCTAGTCTCGACCAAATTTTGCAACACCATATCTTTATGTGGGAAACATATTCTGACCAAACTGCAAGAACATCAGCCCAATAGTTTGCAGATGGTGGCCAAGTATGTGTGCAAATCGATTCCCCCTATCAATTCAAACACGGTGAAACCGAATTGAACGAAATTTGGTACAGAGGTAGCACTAGCAAAGGGCACCTCATATTCATGTTTAATATCCCTATAGCACGTTGTATTTCAACAAGCTACTACAACCAACATTCAATCATACTCCTTGAAAAGGACAAAGAGTTATAACATTACCCATGCATTTAGGAGAAAGTAGGCTATATGTTCTTTACTGAACATCTTGTTGAACTCTGTGACTGAACATGCGCATGGTTGTAAGGTGCAGTGTAATTGTCCATGGCAAATATTGTGCGCTTATTTGCAATGTAGATGTAAAACTCTTACATGCAAACCACAACTATTTTGCAATTGCGATCGCAACTTGTGCTAACTCCCTTGTTAGAAGAGGTGGGTTCGATTCCCTCCTCATACATCCTGGAAGTGGTTTTCTGTGGTTTCCCAATTCGACTCCATGCAAATGCTGGGATGGTTCCTAACTTAAACCATGGCCGACTCCTTCCCAATCCTCACCTGAATTACAAATACACACACTACTAAAGCCTTCAGACTTTTCTTGTACATAGGCCTACACACAAAAGTACACGGGGCTAAATGACCACAATGTCCAAGCTCCTCCAATGAAGCAACAATATGGTATGACTACTCTGTATGCCAGTGTTCCAAACTTTTGTTGAAGTGCATGTATAACAATTTTTCCTTATGTTATGACTGCATAATTTTGAAATGTTTTTAAGCACCTAATTTGGCTAATCTCTGTCTTTACATTGGCAGGTGAGGAATTTGTCAAGGAAGCTTATAATAAACCCCATTATATTGACAACATTTACATTCTCTCCCCTCCATCCAGCAACCCTGTCGATGTCATCTGCATCCAGGACAGGATTTATACCAAGACTGAAGAAATGGGAGACCTCCCTTGTGGAATTGCTGCAATATACATATGAAGAAAACAAAAATGTATAATATGAAGTCGATAAAATAGAGAAATGAAATGTAATTTCAAAATCATATCTGTACATTTTACATTAATTTAAATGTGTTCCAACCTTTTATTCCTGAAAGTATTTATAAACAGTAAAAATTGCAACATTGGTACAACATGTGGTACATCACAATTTTGCATAATAGGCCTGTTTTCAATCAACAGGATGTGCTGCCTGATTTAGGCGCATGGCGCAGAGGTAATGTTTTCGCCTGCTGTTCCTAAGGTTGCAGGATTGAATCCTGGCTCAGTCAGTTGGTGCATAAATGAGAGGGAGTCGTATCACAGATTTTTTGGCATGTTAAAGATACCCTTTTGGGTGGAAATTCTGGCACCCTGGCATCTCTAAAAACTGCAGTAGTTAAAGGAACGTAAAACCAATAACATTATTATTATTTGATTAAGGATGTTCCAAGAATGAAGCATGACTGTCCCGCTATACTACTGTAGAACTCGTTTTTTTTTTACAAAACGCTAATAATAGTTTTCAGTGCTGAGGAGTGGAAGTATTATATTGTTAGAAGCTACCTAATGATTGATGTAAGTTACTCTATGCCTTTTGAAAAAATACTTTTTCTGAACCTGTTTGGATTACATTGTTCTTCTATGACAATGGCAATAACAGAAAGGCACTCCTGTGTGTATGCGAGTCAGTGTCTCAATGCATCTCTCATATGCATGTCACATGCACTGATTTGTCAACTAGTCAGAATGCAGTTAATCTGAAATGAGCAAAAAAAGCAATATACCATGCTAGAATTTGAATGCATGCTGCTCGATTTGAAGGGACTCTGAAACCTGCTTTTTCTAGGATGAATTGAAAGCTAGCATGGCACTTGGACAACACACCAGAGTGACTTAGCTGCCTTTGTTTGTGTATGTTTGTAATAACTAATAATTAAGTTATTCACTAGCTGTGAAAATACTCCCTATATAAAGCAGGCTTAACGTGGGCACAGTGTTCACTGGTTCAGGAAACTCTTAGAAAAATAGCAGAAAGAAGGCAAAAATACAATAAAAGTACTAATTTTAAAATTTTATTTATGACAAGTTAGTCTTTCCATTTCTTGCCATTACTTGTGTGCACAACGGAATCCATGGCTTCCGTAGTATAGTACCACACTTAAAGCAGTCAACACGATGCAGGAGTTATACCACACGTCCTATTCATCTTCTTTTGACGAGCTGGGAAACATTTACCGCAGGTAAGAATACAGACTCTTGGTTTTGGAACCTGTACCATAACAGGGTGATTGCTAATTATTCTCAAGCTAGTAGTTTTAACGTGGCCTGAAAAGTTATGATTGTTCAGGTATGTGGTGCAGCCTATAAGGCCCCATGTCTAGCCTACTATATGCAAGAGGCCTGTGTCTGTTTATATACTGACATTTTGAAGAACCCTACCAGGGGATAATTCTAGCATCCTGGGATTTCAAACCGTTGCAATTATAGAAAACGTTAAACCAATACTATCAAATTTCACAATTTTGAGCCACAGCATCTCTTTTTTTTATGTCGACCATGCATTAATCGGGAATTGAACCTGGTTCTCCAAGATTATGTACCAGGATCGTTATTGTGTCCTTACCAATACCTTCTGATAGGGATTACAGTACACCTCTACTACACAAGGAAATGGGAGTGGGGTGAGATTCAGAATTCATGGAATGCTCTCCAATGAAAGAGATTGAAAGCTTAACTCCCAGTTTATTCAGTAGGTAGCCTAGGCCTAAGTAAGTAATAAATTTTCCGCCACTAACAAGTGATTGAGCACTATCTCATTGGACTAAATGGAAGTAAAATGCTAAAGAAATAAATGTAGGATTTATTCTTAAGCAATACACTGCAGTAGCAGGTAGGCCTATCAGGGAAGAAATGCTGCAAATTATATTATCCATCATCAGACATGGACGCCTTTACATCCCACGGCTACTCATTAGCTTACTTTTCTCACATACTTAAGTTGCCAGAGCCAAATACACGATGCACCCCTTCTTATTCGCGATTATCAGATCGCAACGAATGTAAACATGAGACGGTCAGCTGTTCGTGCCGCCAGCGATCATACTTCGCGCGCCGCGCCCAGGGAGAGCGAGTGCACATACGTTCCAAATTACCGAGTGTTTACACTTCGAGTGTGGACAGAGTGATCGAGTGCAAGTGTACATGAGAGTGTGGAGTGCGAGTGTAGAGTGTTCATCATTTGGCAAACAGCCTATGTTCCATACTGCCTTAACCCATTCTTTCACGTATTATGGTGTTTTATTTATAGTGTGCATTGACCATTGATACGGATTACTTCAACCTGATACACCTAACCCCATTCGCGAAAACATTTAGGCAGTCTGTTCACATGAAGATTAATTTCAGTTAGGGTTTTCTTTAGCTATTTCCTTTATTAATACCTTATGTTATTTCGTAGTATCTTATTTATAGTATTCAACGGATTTCTAGCGGATCACATCGACTTTATACACATAACACCCTTTCGAAAAAAATTCATTGCCTGTCCACATGAATATTCATTTTAGTTTAGTAGAAATCAAATAGTGTGTTGTCCTGTTTATTACCACGACATGAACTGTATCAGAAATTTAAGTTAAGATAAATGTTTTATGTGGCCAGTAAGCTATTGGGCAACTTACCTGTTGGCCTAACTGACTATCGGGAGCAGTTTAACACATGAACGACGATACCGTTAAGAATAGGTGTATAAATTTAGAATATTGCTCAAAAACCTCCAAGGATGAGGAATCAACACTTTGGACAGTAAAACAACAGAAGATAATGGGGGGGATGGTCCAATCTAGTTCGCCAGTTTTTCTTCACGGTAGGCCTAGGCCTACTGTAGTGTTGTTAAAATGAAATTGTCCGTTGTAGTCAGAACACCACATTGCTCCTTTGGCTGCAGCCAAGAAAGTCAAATAGTGATTTAATGATCCATCGTAATACCAGCCTTCGATAATAAACCAGAATAAGTGCCCTGCAGGTAATATCAATAGATTTTATTAATTCCATTTGATCAAATACATGTATACAATACATTTGTGATATAGGACACGTCAGAATTTACATCTATAAAATAAAAGTACTAATAGGTATATATTACTAATACTATAACTATTTATAACTTATTATTATAACAGATCTTAAGAGATTCAATCTTATTGGACAATTATTTACACCTTACTCTATTATCATGATATGAATACTTAATTCTATAAATACAACAACTTACAGCCAGCTAGGTATTACAATTAAAAGAGAAAAGTAAAATATAATTGTAGATTTCATCGCTCCTATATGCGAAGATATTCAACTACAGAGTAAAAACGATGGCACTGCAGATAAGCTTTCAACATTCTATCAAAGGTTTTTATTTTTGGGGCAAGTTTTATATATTGGGGTAGTTTATTGTATAATTTAACTCCTGTGTGAAAAGTTCCTATTTGATATACGCTTGTGTGTGTGAAATATTAATGTTTTGATTTTGTCTTGTGTTATGCCTATGAACATCATTGCTTGTTTTAAGAAAAACATCCTTATTCATTAAATTCTTTTTACAAAACATAATACTTTCAAAGTTATATATGCAGGGCAGAGGGAGAATGTTTAAATCTTTAAACAGAGGTCTGCATGATTCTCTAGTGTTTACATTTGCCATAATTCTAATCGCACTCTTTTGTATCCTAAACGTGCTTAGTACGTCTGGCGACATACCCCAAAATACGACCCCATATTTTATGTATGAATGGAAATAAGCAAAATAAGTATTTCTTAATGTGTGCATGCTAGTGCAGTCTTTCAAAATACGTAACGCAAAGCACATCGAGTTCAGTTTAGTATTCAGATATTGTATTTGTTCAGGGGCGCACCCAGGGGGGGGCTTTGGGGGCTTAAGCCCCCCCCAAAACCTGGGATCACTTTAAAAACATTTATGATATCTTTCAAGAAAATTGATTGCATAACGGGTTCCAGAATGTTTAGTGTTGGAACATTTTGCGATTTTCTACTGTTTAAAATAGAATTATGTTAGGCCTATATTTAAGCAACACTTGAGTGATAATCATATATAGGCCTATATTATTTCAGTAGGCCTAGTATATATCCCTCCTGCAGCGCTCACAGGCGACCGATTGTGAAAATGAGCATTCAAATGAAAGAGAATAGACATTAGCAATGACGAATTGCACTCTAATTCCATAAATATCAATAATTTCTTTAAAAAATGTACGAAGTGTGCGATTTGCAGCTACTGTTGATGTATGAAAATACGCTCCATAATTGCTGTTTACTTCACATTATGGTCGCTGTGACACCCGTTTCATGTCATTTTAACATTGAGGTCTTTGCTTTATAATTTTACATGGATTTCAGAAACAGTTGCCTAAATCAAAGGAATAAGTACACAAATAGTATGGTTTCATAAATATCGAATAACCAATGAGTGTTACAGCACACTCAATCAGTGACAAATTGCATTCTAAATTTCTTAAATATCATTTTTTGTAAGAAGTGTTCGATTTGCAAAACCTATTGGGAAAAGTGTGGTTTATGAACATGCGAGATTTCTCGCACGGGTCCGCTAGTAATATATATTGTAAACACAACACGATCGGATATTTCCGTCAGTTGTCGTAACTATGCTCGGAGCAAGATGCGCGTGGGACAGCGGTGAAAATTTCTCTCCCCAAGGTATTGTGCTGTGCTCTGTGTCAGGCGTCAAGTCAGTAGTGGTGTTTGTAAAAGTTGATTCGATGATTGTTATTGTGTTTGTATTTTCTATTGGCTATTGGTGTTCGTAATGTGTCCAATTGGACTAGTCGTAATGGGAGACAAAAGAAAGTCAAACATCCAAAACTATTTTAAACCGTTAAAAATCAATAAATATGATGCGGTTAGTGTTAGTGAATGTGGCGATCCTTCAACGAGTAAGGAACTGTTAACGAGGACTGCAAGCATAGAAAAACAGCCAAGTTGTTCGTCAGAGGAGAGCTCAGAGGCAAATGTGAGCAGGCCTAAGGCCGTTGTAAGTAAACATAACATGGATTTGGACATTGGTTTATTTAAAAACAAAGTGTTGACGGACAATGAAAAGTTCAAAGTTTTGAATGACAGATGGGTTCCTCTTAGCAACTTTAACTTTCCTTTTAGATCGCATGGGAACCAATAACGAAAATTTTCGTTTCCATGGCTAAAGAAATATACCTGGCTTTCGTATTCTGGAATTGAAGACTCTGCATACTGTGTCCATTGTATGTTTTTTTCAAAAAAAGAAGTAGGTAGGAGTAACGCTCAACATACTGGACAACTTGTTGAAGAAGGTTTTTGTAACTGGAAAAAAGCACTAGAAAAGTTTGAAACACATGCAAACTCGCAGTATCATAAAGACTCATGTGTAAGCGCAGCTGACTTTAAAAGAGTTATGGACTGCCGAATGAAACCGATTGACAAATCTCTTGATAAAGGAAAAGACGTCCAAGCCCAAAATAATGTGAAAAGAATAATTCCAATAATAGAAACTGTTATTTTGTGTGGCAGGCAAAATATCGCCCTTAGGGGCCATAGAGATTATGGTCAGTTTCAAATCGACAGCAAACCATTTGAAAATGAGGGGAACTTAAGAGCTTTGCTCAGAGCTAGAATTGAAGCAGGTGACAACAATTTGAAAGATCACTTTGGGTCATGTGGCAAAAATGCGACCTATATAAGTTGGAATTTTCAAAATCAAGTCATCGATGCTTGTAACCAAATAATAACTGAAAAAATAGCAAGTAAAGTAAAAGAAGCTAAGTTTTTTAGTGTTCTCGCAGATAAAACATCTGATATTTCAACTGTTGAACAGTTTTCTTTGTGTTTACGTTATGTAACGCCAAATACTTTAAATGGTTATGAAATATGTGAGCAATTTTTGAAGTTCATGCCTCTAACCTCTACTACGGGTAGCGTATTGGCAAAAACATTGATTAAAGGTCTTGAAGACAGTAATATAGACATAAATAACCTACGTGGCCAGGGGTACGATGGGGCGACTGCCATGAGTGCAAAGTTTAAAGGGGCTCAAGCGTGCATCCAAGAAGCTCACCCCACAGCAATATACGTGCATTGCGCTTCTCATAGCCTTAACCTGGCATTGTCGACCGCGTCTGAGGTTGTATCAATCAGGAACTGCTTTGGAATAGTGGAGAAGTTGTGGGATTTTTTTAACACTCCTAAAAGACAAGCAGTTTTAAAGCAGTGCATTGAATCTGAGGTAAATCTTGAAACCAACAAGAAAAAACTCCTGCAGCTTTGTCCAACGAGATGTGTTGTGTTGGCAGTAAGCACAAGAGTGTAGTGCTGTATCTTTGACATAGTCTTTGATATCAGTGAAGTTCAGTGTCAAAAACAATATGGTGTGTACCGTGTGAATTGTGAACCTTTCCACAACAAATAATAAAATATGCATTCTAGAGGAGTCTATGTGATTTATTAAGAAGTGAACCTAACATTTTATGGCGACCGTGACAGGACTCATTCATAGTAAAAGGCTCCCGTGAAGAAAGAAGATGGAAAGACTCGCTAAAGAAAGAACCGTAAAGCGGCGGTTATTTACGCGCTCACACGATCAACTAATGGCGTTGTTAGAAGATGATCAAACTGAAACGGAAAAAGTGCAAGTGCAACTTGAAATCCTTCAAGAAAAGTATGATGATATCTCTAATTTAGATGGATTAATATTTCAACAGATGATAGATGACGAGTGTGAGGATGACGAAATAGAAGCGGAATGTGAATCAGCTGATGATTACAAACACAAATTCCTTAGCTGTAGAACAAAAGCAACACGTTTTATGAATCCCGTTGTTTCCATGACCCCTCCACAAAGTGTAGTGAATGACAATGTTTGTGATAAAAAGAAATATAGACTTCCAAGAATAGAATTTAAGAAATTTTCTGGTGAAATAATTGATTGGTTATATTTTTGGAGCCAGTTCCGTAAAATTCACGAGGATGAGGACATTGGGAAGGAAGATAAATTCCAATATTTAATTCAGGCTATGACAGAAGGTTCCAGAGCATATGAATTAGTTACTAGTTTTCCACCCACTGCCGAGAATTATGACAAAGCTATAGAGAGTCTTCAAGCTCGATTTGGTAGAGAGGACTTGCAGGTGGAAGTTTATGTTCGTGAATTGCTCAAACTAGTATTGACGAATGCAGTCAATTCCAAAGAAAGGCCAACACTGAGTAGCTTGTATGATAAATTAGAGTCACATCTCAGATCGCTGGAAAGTTTAGGCGTTACTACAGAAAAATGTACTGCAATGCTGTATCCCCTAATTGAATCATCTTTGCCAGAAGACCTATTAAGAGCATGGCAGAGGAATACTTCCTTCAGGTGTGATTCCGTATCCAAAGATCGTTTGCAGCAGCTTATGGCTTTTCTTCAAAATGAAGTAGTAAGTGAAGAAAGAATTTCATTGGCTATGAAAGGGTTTAGTATTAGCACATCCCAAGGATCTAAGATTAAGGGAGACAAGAAACCAAGGGATGTCATTGAACCAAATATACCTACTGCTTCTGCTTTGTTTGCTGATAAATAATATCGTATGGCCTCGGGTACCTGGTGCAAGCTTTGTTAATTGACACCCAGAGGGTAGCTTGCATGTCGAATTTCGTCGTTACTTTGAACGCTATGAAAGTCAAGGAGGTTAGATATCTAAACTCCTTGACACTACAGCGCTTTCAAGTAGTGAATGGAGGAACTTTGTGTTGGCGGAAACTCCCGAGATTAATTTTGCCATTGAACACGGCCTACTGAATTCAAATGGGTTCTTTGACATGCCAACAACGTATGACATGAGTGTCGTGATTTTTGTCGCCTTCAAAAATCACTTACCATGGCCAGGGGCGAACCTGCAATCTTGGGGTTGGTAGTCCGACACTATAACCACTCACCCACCGTGGCAAGCTTGGCATCCCTTGTGGGATGTTTCTAAGAGACAGGAGTGTGTTTTTTGTCTTAAACCTCATTCGAGCCCAGAGTGCATTAAAGCTCAAAAAATGACTGTAGGGGAGAAAAGGAAAATCTTAACTGATAAACACTGTTGCTTCAATTGTTTAAAGAAGGGCCATGCATGTAGAGCTTGTAAATCGATTGTCAGGTGCATTGTTTGTGGTGGTAAACATGTGGTATTAATGTGTTATAAGCTCCGTGACAAAGAAAATGAAAGTGTGTCCAAACAGAATTACGAGGGAGACAGGAATTTGGTTCACCAGGATGGCAATAATGTGGATAAGGCTTTAGCTAATGTGTCTTGTTCTCCTGAGGTGTACTTGCAAACCCTGGCAGTTGTCGTTAAAGGAAAGGGTAAACAAAAAACTGTACGAGCTGTCATTGATACTGGGTCTACTAAATCCTACATTGCACGTGACCTAGCCGAAGAAATGGGGTATCAGTCAATCAGGAAGGAAACGTTAATACATTCCTTGTTTGGTGGAGTACGTTCTCGAGAAGCAAAACACTACTGTTACAGAATAAGTTTAAAGCGATTGGAGGGAAACTATTCCAAGGAGCTGGAAGTTTTAAGCCAAGAGATAATTTGTGAAGATGTCCCATATATTAAGAATGGTTCTTGGAGTGAGGAGATAAGGGATCTGAAAATATGTTTAACTGATGTACGAGAGAGAGGGCCTGTGCAGATTCTGATTGGGGCCGATAAGGCGGGTGAACTGCTCACTGGGAGGAAACATCAACTAAAATGTGGCCAAGTTTTGGTGGAGACTTCCCTAGGGTGGACACTAATGGGAAAAGTCATAGGTAACAAGGCCCAAAGGGATTCGGCATCATTATTAGTGTCATCATTGTTTTCCCAACATACAAGAATTTCTGATCTCTGGGACTTAGAAATTCTTGGAATTACTGACCCTGTTGTGAAAGAATCTATCGTCGAGAGGAATGAGCGTGTTAGAAATAACTTCCTTGAGACTGCACGACTGAATGAAGATAACAGATATGAAGTGTGTCTGCCTTGGAGTGAACAACATCCACCTCTCCCTGACAACAAAGAAATTGCTCAGCACAGATTAGAAATCACTACAAAGAAACTACAAGCTGAACAACATTATCAGGAGTACGATAATGTCTTACGAAGTTGGTTGGAGCAAGGAATCATCGAGAGGGTACCTGAAGAAGAACTGAAGAATAGTGGACACTATCTACCTCACCGACCTGTCTTCAAAGAAAACAGCACCACCAAGATCAGGCCTGTTTTTGATGCCTCGGCGAAGCAGAGAAACGCTCCATCTCTGAACGAATGTATTGAGAAAGGGCCTAACTTCATAGAGTTGATCCCTAGTTCGCTACTGAAGTTCAGAGAAAATGAGATCGGTGTGACGGCCGATGTAGAAAAAGCATTTCTTCAAATAAGTGTCAATCCTAGAGACCGTGATTTTCTGAGATTCCTTTGGTGGCAGGAGGAATGTACAGGGAAGGTAGAAGTGTTCCGTCACAATAGAGTTGTCTTTGGACTTGCATGTTCTCCGTTCCTATTGTCGGCAACCATCAAACTCCACTTGAACGAGTTGAAGAGACAAACAGTCGATAATAGTTCCTACTCAACTTCAACAATAGAAAGATTGGAAGAATGTTTTTATGTAGATAACTGTGCTATTAGTGTTAACAACAGAAATGACCTTCATTCATTCATGCGAGAGGCAAGCATAATAATGGATAAGGCATCTTTCAATCTCTGAGGGTGGGAGTATTCTCAGGATGGTACAGCTGAAAATCTTACTCATGTGCTAGGGCTCATTTGGAATAAAGGAGAAGATACCATTGAACTGAATCTAACTCATGTTAACGATTTCAAATATGATGTAATCACTAAAAGATCTATACTAGGAGCTGCACATAAGGTGTTTGACCCTATTGGCTTCGCATGTCCGGTATTTCTCTGTCCAAAATTAATCTTGCAAGAACTATGGGCCACTGACTTGGGTTGGGACACCAGAGTAGACGAAACAACAAAGAGAAGATTCATGAAGTGGTTGGCAGAACTACCTCAGCTGTCTGAGATTAAGATTCCTAGATACTTGATCGGTAGTGTACAGTCGGTTGAAGATATATCTCTTCACGTGTTCTGCGACGCCAGTCAAACTGCGTATGCTGCAGTTATATTCTTGCGAATACAGAGGGTTGACAATATAGAGCTACGATTTGTACAAGCCAAGACAAGAGTGGCACCCAAGAAGAGTATCACCATACCACGCCTGGAATTATTAGCAGCTACAATAGGGGTTCGACTAGTGACGTCAGTACTGCCAACATTAACTGAAAAAGAAATCGTTACTTATGATTGGAGTGACTCGTCGACTGTGTTGTCCTGGATCAAGTTAGACGAACCTTGGGGGACCTTCGTGTGGAACAGAGTGCAAGAAATTCGAAGACTGTCCAGAATAGAACAGTGGCGGCATGTTCCAGGAACCATGAATCCGACTGACCTGGCATCAAGGGGATGTAGCACAAAACAGTTACTTCAACAGAGATGGTGGGAAGGGCCAAAATGGCTAAAACAATCCACTACACAATGGCCTAGCCCCGAAATTTCAACAAACGATGATGAAGTCTTCCAAGAAAGAAATAAGAAAGTCAACACTATGACGGTGTTAGAAGACAAGTCCAATACCCAAGAATGGCACCTTGACTATTTCTCAAGTTTCCGTAGAACAGTTCGTATGATAGGATGGATCTTGAGGTTTCTGTATAATTGTCGACAGAAAAATAATAGAAGAACTACCGAACTATCCATTGAAGAAACCACAGAAGCAGAAAAAGTCGTGATGAAGTTCATACAAAAGGAGTGTTTTGTTGGTGAAAAGGATGAAAGATTCAACTCACTATGTGTTTTCATGGATGATGAGGGAGTGATGAGACTGAAAACAAAAATTATATCACGCAAAGATGATTATGCTTTCCGTTGTCCTGCTATCCTTCCTGCGAAGCATACAGCAGTTCACGCTCTCATTAGGGAGAAGCACAAAGACTTATGTCATGCTGGAACCCAGATTCTGCTCAGTGGGCTCAGACAGAAATATTGGATCCTTGGAGGAAGGAGAACGGTGAAGGGTGCAATTAAAACATGTGTTGTCTGCAGGAGGTACCATGGAAAACATCTTGAAGCAGAACAAACTCATCTCCCCATAGACAGAGTAAGAGAAGCCTCAATTTTTGAAATAACAGGGGTCGACTTTGCCGGGCCTCTGATTTTGAAAGGTGGAGAGAAAGCCTGGGTCTGTCTGTTCACGTGTGCGGTTTTTCGTGCAGTACACCTGGAGTTAGTAACATCTTTGGCTACTGCAACATTCCTCGAAGCTTTTCGGCGCTTCGTGTCCAGACGTGGAAGGCCAATGATTGTCTATAGTGACAATGGGACAAACTTTCAAGGCACCTGCAATATGTTGGAGACAATTCAGTGGGATAAAATTGCTGAATATAGTTCTGTACACCAAATAAAATGGAAATTCAATCCTCCCACTGCAGCATGGTGGGGAGGATGGTGGGAGAGGCTGATTGGTATCCTCAAACAAATGCTCAGGAAAGTTCTGGGAAGGTCATGTCTGTCGTACCAAGAAATGATGACTGTTCTGTGTGACATTGAAGCTGTCATGAATTCACGACCACTTACTTACCTGTCCAATGATGGAGAAGACTTGATGGCTATCACCCCTGCAATGTTCCTACAGGAAGTCAAGGAGATTGGAATGCCCGATATCGACATGATCGAGGACATAAAACTTGACAGAAGATTCAGGTACAGACAGAAAGTAAAGGAAACATTAAGGGCAAGATTCAGGAATGAATATCTTGGACAGCTAATACAGAAGAACCACATTAGGAAAAGTCATCACAAACCCTGTGTAGGTGAAGTAGTACTGGTAGCCAGTGACAACACGAAGAGACTAGACTGGCCGCTGGCAAGAGTGACGGAGGTCATCCCTGGCAAAGGTGGTGTCGTGAGAGTTGTTCGCTTGGCGACTACAAAAGGAGAGCTACTGAGGGCAGTACAGAGGGTGTATCCACTTGAAGTGACATCTGGAGAAGATCATGCTTTAAGACTGCAAGTTGAGCGGAATGAAAATGAGAAGAAGGAGAAAAATCCAAAGACGGTTAAACCATCTACTAATACTTCTGATCTCATCAGAACCAGTAATGGGAGAGTGGTGGTTAAACCAAGGAGATATTTTGAGTGACTTATTTATTTCTGTGTTCATTTATTTTGTGAAAATATGTGTGTTATGTTATTTTATTGTTTTGTTGAGTTGTTTCCACAACTCAAGGTGGGAGAATGTTGTGTTGGCAGTAAGCACAAGAGTGTAGTGCTGTATCTTTGACATAGTCTTTGATATCAGTGAAGTTCAGTGTCAAAAACAATATGGTGTGTACCGTGTGAATTGTGAACCTTTCCACAACAAATAATAAAATATGCATTCTAGAGGAGTCTATGTGATTTATTAAGAAGTGAACCTAACAAGATGGGTACAAAGGCACGATGCTATTTTTGTTATGAAAGAACTGCTGCAACCTCTTGAAGTAGCGTTAGAGGAGATTAAAAACTGGAATGATAGGGAATCTTCTTCAGGAGCTCTAATACTACTAAACTCCTTAAGTCAGGGTGAATTTATAATTTCTCTCATGGCATCAGAACAACTGCTTGGTTACACAGTAAACCTAAGCAAAAAGCTTCAGGGAACTGATTTAGATTTATCATCTGCAATTACTCACGCTGAAACTGTGATTGAAAGCTTAAAATCTCTAAGAAAAAATGCAGATCAAGAATTTCACTCGTTGTTTGAAGAAGCTACCAAAATTGCTAATAACTGCGGTTCAATAATTTCGATGCCTCGTGGAAGACAACTGAACAGAAGCAACATACCGGCAGAAACTCCAGAATTATACTATAAAAGATCTGTTTTCATCCCTTGGATTGACTCTTTCATTATTTCATTGGAATCTCGATTCATCAAGCATAAAGACTTATTAAAGAGTTCTGAGTGCTTACTGCCATCAGCCAATGCATCACATACACATAAAGAAACCTTCCAAGAAAAAATGCAACCTGATTTCTTACAGCTGTGTAATTTTTATAAGAATGACATAATTGAAAGTGGAGGAAACAACAAAGGCCTGCTTATGGCTGAGTTTGAACTGTGGCACAAGAGCTTCAAGACCTACGCTAATATCCCTAAAAACGCAATCGATGTGTTGAATCTATGTGACAATGACTTGTTTCCTAATATCCGCACATTGTTGAGAATTTTGTGTACCATCCCTGTGACTACAAGCACTGCTGAGAGGTCATTTTCTACACTACGTCGGCTGAAAACATATCTTAGGAATACCATGGGTGCAGACAGGCTGACTGGACTAGCAGCACTGAATATTCACCGAGAAATTGAAGTCACCAGTACAGAGGTAGTTTCCGTTTTGAAAAAATCTGCTAGGCGGCTGGATTTTGTTCTGTGAAATTTGAGTTTCCACTTTATTCAAACAATGTTAATGTTAATTCATTAATACATGATTTGTATTCAACTATCTGTTTAAACTTGCATTCAGTCTGTGTAATTAAATTCAACTTGAAATTCTAGAAATGTTCAAGTTTTTTATTATAATGTTAGTTATTAAGGAAAATTTAAATAACTTATATATTTTCTCGTTCAGTACATAAAATATTTGTTACAATCCATAACACTATGGTATACAATTACATCTCGTAACTTTTAAAATGTAATTTTTAGTTCCAATTAAATTTACGTATTCAAAATCAAAATGTTATTGATAATTTCCTAAAACCTATACCGTACTAGTTCTTGGTATAAACAACTCAAAACTTAGTAAATGATTGCAGATAATTGATGTTACACATCAATCTGACGATCCTGGTAGCTGGATATATAGTTATAATAGTGAGCAGAGCAATCCAGTCGTTATCACTCTGATCGTGATCAAAAGTTAATTCTTGATAAAAATCATGCTGTTCCTTTTTATTACTTGCATAACCTTAGCTCAATGGTACTGTAACTAAAATTTGTGTAAAACCAATGCACATTTTGTTTAAATAATCTCCAGTCTAATAGCATCTTTTGTATTGGTTTTAACAGAGCATTCTACAGTATGTTTGATCTTATAGAATATCTTTTTATGCATATGGTCTCATATATACATATTTACATACAAGACTAATAATGGACACATTCACTTTCCATAGCTGAAATCATGTTATTGAGGAAAGCCCCCTCCAAACCAAAAGTCTGGGTGCGCCCCTGTATTTGTTTATTCCATTTCAAGTCATGTTGTATCCATAATCCTAAAAACTATGTTTCTGATTTATTTTCTATTTGATGACCATTTAATGTTATATTGGGCTTCGCAGGATTCCTATTCTGTATAGTGTGGAAATTTTGACATACTGTTTTTTTTATAGTTTATTATGAGGCGATTATCTTGTGACCATTTGGTTAACTCTCCTGTAACGGAGTCAGCAGACTGCTGTATGACCTGTTTAGTTTCACCTTTTATTACGAGTGTTGTATTGTCCGCAAACAAAATTTCCTTTTATGAATGAACGTTCTGTGTTATATCATTGATATATAGAAGAAATAGTAGTGGGCCCAAAACCGATCCCTGAGGTACTCCGAATTTAATAATTCCCTCATTGGACAATGTTTCATTAAGTAATTTGGTTCCATCATCCTTGTGTCTCAAGCTTACTATTTGTTTACGCCTTGTTAAGAAAGACTCTATCCATTTATTAGCTAGACCTCTAATGTCATATTGATTTAGTTTTGTAAGGAGGATTTTATTGTCAACAACATCAAATGCTTTCGATAAATCCAAGAATAAGCCAGTTACATGTTCCTTATTGTCAATTAATTTCAGTATACTATTACTACATTCATAAATGAATCCATGTTGTGAGTTTGATAGTATTCCATTTTTTCTATAAAACTTATCAGTCTCTTTCTTATACATGATTTTTTTCCACAATTTGTGCAATACCAGTTGGTAAGGTAATAGAACGATAGGTATCTAATTAATCTTTTGAACAGTTTTTGTGCACTGGAATTACTGTTGATAACTTCAAAATATCCTGATAAGTTCCTGAGAGAATTGAACTGTTTATTAAGTGCGTAAGTGGATTTATTATATTATCTGCACATTTCTTTAAAATTGCATCAGGGATGCCATCAATGCCAGCACAGAATTTATTTTTAGCTCCTTTATAACTATGCTTACCTCTTCACTTGTGACATGATTTATAAATAAAGAATCACTGCTTATATTTATTTTATTATTATAATTTAGTGTATTTACCTGTGATTTATTTAATATTTTTTGTGGAATTTCCAGAAAATAGTCATTGATAGTGTTTGCTATTTCCTCTGGATTATTAATCACTTTATTATTTCCGGTCAGTGGAATGTTCCTTTGTATTTTAGCAGATTTTCCAGTTTCTTTCTTTATCATGGACACCGTAGCCCTGTTTTTATTAGATGATTGGGAAATAAAATTAACATTATGCATTTTCTTTGCTAGTCTTATTACCTTATTTAATACTCTAGTGTATTTTTGCAGTATAAATTGAATTCAGGTGTTGTGTGGTATTGTTTATATTGTTTATATAATTTGTGTAGAGATGTCTTTCTTTGACATGAATTTATAATCCCTGTTGTTATCCAATTGCTAGTTTTGTTATTTTGAACAGTTCTTTGTCTAAAGGGGAATGAAATGAAAATCCACGGCCTGCTTCCAGTCTCCGACCCGGTCAGGGAATGGAATGAATGAAGCCCCCATCTAGTGGCGAGTAATGAACTGTGCCGGCTGTCGAGGCCTGACGCACTCCTCTGGGGCAATGAATAAATGAATGACAGATGAAATGAAATGATAGTGGAGAGTGTTGCTGGAATGAAATTTTGACAGGGAAAACCGGAGTACCCGGAGAAAAACCTGTCTGCCTCCGTTTTGTCCAGCACAGATCTCACATGGAGTGACCGGGATTTGAACCACGGACCCAGCAGTGAGAGGCCGGCGTGCTGCCGCCTAAGCCACGGAGGCTGTGTCTAAAGGGGAATGCTGTTAAAAATAGTGTTTTAGGGTACTGTTAAATGCATTAAACTTATCATTTACATTTTCAACTTTATACATTTCTGACCATGTTTTAATTAGTCATTGAAATATGTAACATTTGTTTCAGTGAATGACCTGCACTTTGATTTTACTCCATTATCATTATTATTGATTTTTTCGGGTACTTCAAAACTCAGAATTTGTCCATGGTGGTCACTAAAACCCGGATAATAGACTTCTATTGAATGGTGATATATATCTGTATTTTAAAAAAATGATCAGGAGTGGTTTTACTAAATTTTGATATTCTTGTTGGTGTATTTACTGTAGGTTTCAGTCCATAGGAAATTAGTAACTGTGTTAATAATTCACAATTTCTATCAAATTTTAAGAAATCCACATTTACATCCCCACAAATTATTATATCGAAATTTACTTTGCTCATGTTATTGAGTAACAATTCTAATTTATCTATAAATAAAGGAAACTTTCCTGACGGAGAACGGTATACGCATACAATTATTAACTTAAACTGCTGTATTTTTACAGCAGAGTATTCGAAATCCTGTTACATAATTAGATAATCATAAGCTGTTAACTGTTCATGATCTAAATTATTCCTTAAGAAGATACAAGTACCACCATGGCTAATATTAGTTCTAGAGTGTACTAGCTTGTATAAACTCTGGGAATTGAATTAATTCGAGTTGTTCCTCTTTCAGCCAATGTTCTGAAATACATAGTGCTGAGTTGTCTTTAAGTTCATTTTTAAGCATTAGATTTATGTAATCATTTTTATTATAGAGAGACTGAACATTCTGGTGGTAAATTTTAAATTTGTTACTTTTGCTAGCTTGTATTGGTGATTTATTTACATTATTATTAATATTATCATAATTGTTATTATTATTGTTGCCAGACAAATCCGAAATACCATTGTTGGACTCAGTTAAATTTGACATCGAAAGATCTGAATGCCAAACCTCACGTTTGGCTTCTTTTACAAGTTTCCCTGCTTCCACTCTAAAGATATTACTGTTGAACTATTCCTACCATTTGAATTTACAATTTTGCAGATTTCATCACTAAGATACTCTTTTCCTAACCTATTTAAGTGTAGGCCATTTCGAGTGTGGAACTTCCTGTCTAATTTACTTACATCTATAATTTGGACATTTGGAAAACTCTTACAAATGTTACGAATTTTTCCATTTGTAGCCTCCATTTCTGCATTTACACATGATTTGGGAATTAAATCGTATCTCTGCGGAATGTTTACAATAATGACATTTGTGTTAAGCATGGATGGCAATGTACCCTTTAAATCTTTGATTACCTTTTTACTCTCGTTTCTATAGATGTCGTTTGCTCCAGCGATGATTACTGCATACTCCTTTGAAGTGAGGGTTGCACACTCTCAATCATCCCGTTCGTGACCGCTGCAATGGGTGCTCCTGGCTTTACTGTCGAAGTGACCTCCATTTCTCCGCTTCTCTCCAATACGCTTGCTGCTACATCTCGCCCGTGACTATCCGCAAATATCCGCATCTTCCTGGATTTTCTCTTTATCACTTTCTTCTTTTCTTCTTGAAGAAATTCATCATTTTCTTCGACGAGCGCTCCAAATGAATTTGAGACGGGAATTTCAGTTACATGTACCGGTACTCCATTTATAGGCCTAGGCATATTCAATCTTACCTTACCAGCAACTACTGTCGACCAAGTTTCCTTGCTTTCCTCTCTGTTTCGTTTTAATATATTCAACTCTTCCATTAACTTAGTAATATCTTCCTTTAGCAGCTTTATAATTTCATCTTTTGAGGACAGTTAGTTTCTCAGGTTATGACATTCGCATGACGGTACCGGTAGGCCTACATTACGACAATCGGTTTCACTTTTCTCCTCACTCAATTTTACCTGAGATCTTGTGATGATTTTATTTGCATTTTTTAACTTTTATTTTGCACGACGAGTATAAATCTGTAACGGTTACACTACCTGACGAGACACTGACACTGTTTACTATCGACATACTAGATATCTAAGTTATCCTTGATGTTTACACCAAATTACACTAAATTTATTTTAATTATTACTACCTAAATGAATTAATCTAATTACCTACCAATAAAGAAGAATGTGAAATACGTATATCTTCCAATCGGGTGAAAACTCGTAAAAGCACCACTGCTCTACTTGGTTCAAACAGTGATTGAAGAAGTCACCGAATCTTTGGATACACGTTCCCACAACTTAGTTTAAGTTTATTAAATTATCAATAAGAATTTCTAAATTCTATCAATATTCCGTATTCCACTCGACTTAAGGAAAGTAACTTTATAGATTTTAAACCTCTGTTATAATATGTTACCACTTTTATCAAATATGTACACTAGCTGCTATTTCACTACACTTTCACTGTGACGCCATCTTGCCGCAGGCCTGAGGTGGCTCTGAAGCATCCCGAATGCGAAGTGGAGCTTTGCTCTTTTCAGAGACTTCCTTCAGTGTACTGTAAATATAGTGTAAGGCACAGATAAATAAATATGCAATGAAATGAAATTTGGAAATTGTAGGAACCTAAGATCACAATCATTTAGACTGCGGTTTAGTATTGTTCTCCTTAAGGTACTTCTCACATTAAGAACTGTGAGCAGAAAGGAGTGGGGTATTGCTGTGTATTTACTTGAGTTAACATGAACATTCTGGGAAGTGTTGTGTATTTACTTGAGTTAACATGAACATTCTAGTTGCTATGCCCAGAACATTCCAATCTGGAACCGTCCATATCGACCGGGTGAAACTTTATAGGGTGTTTTGGTACCAACGCTAGCTTGCCTTGTAGTAGTACCTGCTGACAACGTTAAAAACGCTAGCTGTCATCGCGTACGACGATGTAGTTGAGTTGTACTTCTATAGATGGCAGCAAAATCGAAAAATTGGTGAGTATTCATGTTAATGTTGTATATTTAATTAATATTTGAATATATATATCAATAGTAAATACATATTGCAGTGCTTAGAAAGGAATGCAATCGGTTTCGAACAATATTATACGAAGAAATTGAATTATATTGAATCACACATCGATTTAAGTCGGTACACTGCGCTCGAAAACGATATCAGATACTATCGATATAATTCAAAGTAAGAGCTGTTGGCTGGTTGTTCCAACGCTTCCCGTAATTCAAACGTGTTATTTCTTAATTCGATTGATAGGAAGTACAGCACGGACAATTAAATAATACTGGTGTGTGATAAGTGCAGCTGTAATTTTGTCTTACAATTCATTTTTAATATTGTAGTATAGTAGCCTACTCTTTCTATTTGCGTTCTCGCTTGCTGAGCCCAAGGTTGCAGGTTCGAAACCTGGCGCAGTCAGCTGGCATTTGAGAGTGCGCAAATGCGAGGGAGCCGTGTCAGTACATTTACTGGCACGTTAAAGATCCCCTTCGGGGCAAAATTCCGGCACCCCGGCGCCTCTAAAAGCCAGGGTAGTTAAAAGGGACGTAAAACCAATAACATTATTATTATCTTTCTATTTGTACATATCTGTGGGGTAGGCCTATGTCATGCTATGTGCTTTGTGGAAACATCCACAACTATTCTGATAGAGCCTATGTTTTCTTCTCTATCAGTAGGAAATATAAGGCGGTTCTGGGACAGGGGCTAATGCGCAAGATGGCCGCCGCGCGCAACCACTCTATGTTATTCTTATGGAGGGGACAGTCATAGCTGGGTCAGGGGCTAATGCGCAAAATGGACGCCACGCCCTGAGACCGTGAATAATGTCACAGGGGGAGTTCGACCGTGTAGTCGCTAAATGGAATATTTATTATTATTATTATTATCATTATTATTATTATGTAATTATTGATTACTCATGTACAATCAAGACCAGCCTTATATAATCCACTTTATGATTAAGTGGCAGAATTCTTGGATGTCACTGTGGAGTCCCCGGTCTGAGTCCTGGCTTTGCCAAGAAATTTAATTTCTGGTCTGATAGTTGGAATGGGGTACACTCAGCCTTGTGAGGCCAAACTAAGAAGAGTGGGGTTAATTCATACCTCAGCCATTTTGCCTAACCCAACTTCACCTAACCTAACCTAATCTAACCTTACCTAACCTAGCATAACCTTAGTTCACCGAACCAAGCATTTCCTCACTTAACTTTACCTAACTTAACCTAACCTAACCTTTAAAGCTAAGCCAAAGGCTAATCAACACATTCAAAGTATATAAGGGCACATGCAACTATATTTTTGCTAGTCTTATAGAGAGTAAGGTAAAGCTAACAATTGCACTGTGGCTACTGTGCAAAATGTTCGCTACACACAACCAGCTTAGGATTACAAAGTCAGTTAAGTTTAAAAAAGTAAAAGCTGTTATTCATTTTTTTTTCTTTTCATTTTCATATTTCACACATTGCAATTTGTCAAATTCCAATTTACATTTTTTTAAATTTTAATTTTAAGTTTTTTGAATTTTGTCAGTATGGAAACATGGATTTTTCATTTTTTGTTGTTTACATGTTTTTGATTTAGTCCATGTCTAAAGTTCATATTTGCCAAATACGTTTTTTCATTACATATAACAAGGCTGTATACCTTATCCCAAAGCATATAGGTAATACATGGGATATACTATACTTTTGAGTACCTAGTTTAGCTAACTAAAGCAATTTCTCAAAATTACTAGAGGTTAACAGTTTGGATTAGGAGTGGGAGGTGGTTAGTAATTAAACATTTCCAAGCAGTGTTCATACAATATTTTTTATTCATTTTGAATATATTTACACTATTTACACATAATACATTTGTTATAATTACAGTTGTTTTTATTTTTGTTTTCTATTTTTATTTATGTTTGCGTATGAATACAATTTTTTTTTTCTTTTTGTGTTTTCTATGTTTAGTGCTATTGTTTTATTTCCTAAATTGTTTTATGTATTTGGTATATGCAGGCAGAGGATTTTGATATTCTTAACTTAACTCTTTAAGCATGGTCAATGATTGAGTAATGACCATAGGCATGAGTACCTATACCATTAGTATCAATTACTCTTTTATCATCACTAGGACACAAAGCAATTTTGTTTAGTCTTATAGATGATATGTCATGTTGTTTAGAAGCGATAATGTTCATTGATATTCTTTTTACATTGTTTTTCATGACACAATCCTTATAATCTTGAAAGCTTATACAATTTTTGACAACACCTCTACTAATACCTTTAATCTTTTTGATTTCTTTACCATTTATGTCTAAAGCATACATTTTAGCTCTAAGTCCAACAAATGCTTTAATAATTTGTCCACAAGCCTCGTCTTTAAATTTTCCCAACGTTTTCTTGTTTGATATAAAGTAACATATATGATTAGTAGGATAATCAGATGTGTCCAGGTGTTCTAGAAAATCCAACTTGTCTTGATATACATCTTGGGTGTTAACCAAATAAATGAACGAGTCAGTATCCATATATATGAGTTTAAGATTGTCCATGCCATAATAGGGTAGCAGGACATCATAGTGGTGGGAATACATGAGAGTTTTTGAAATATCCAGTATACACATTCCAATATATATAGGCTTATTGAATACAATGTTACGTTTAGCCATGTGGAAAGCAGCTAGGTTAGGACCATAAATTGTTCTGTCAATAAATGTAGGCTTTGCTATTAGCTTTTCAGCCTTTTTGCTGTCAGTCACAAGACGTATGTCTATTCTTTTACGAATATTTTCCATTGTTTTTCCAAAAATGGCATTGTTGAATAATTTGTATAGATTTTTCTCAAAATCATTTTTGGCTTGTTTTCGAAGGTTGTTATTAAAATCAACGTATGCCTTTAGCCAAGGTCTTTGTTTAAACTTTAACACACGATGAATTTTTACCAATTTTAGTCCATGATCTAAAGCCTGTTTAAGTGCCATGTAATGAACAACGTACCGCCTTCGATTTCCAAGATGAGGAATTAGTTTCTTGAGAGACGAATCCTTAGGTTGTGTACACTCTGGTAGGAAAGGTAAATCGTTGTGTAGATCATGAAGGTCGCATGGGTAATCAACATCAACGTCTAGAATGTACCCCACAGGATCGTCTTCCTTTAGTGTTTCTAGATCAACCGTATCTGGAGAAACCCACTGAAATCCACCATAAGGATGAGAGTGACACATAGCCCACCCATATTGGTTGTTGGCATCATCATAGGTAATAAACTGCGATGGTTTCTCAGAATCATAGGTTTCCATGTATTTATTGTTAGCTTCAGCATACCGATGAGACACCTGACATATGCCTCCACGTATTCCAGACTCTATTAAAAGAATCTGATCGTAATCCTGTAGCAATTCCAGTTCAATTCCAGTGTAAAGGAGTATTGCCTCGAAACTTAAACCAGGCGAAGTAAAGAAGTGTGCAGCATCCACTCGGTGTGTTTCTAATGTTTTGTTTCTGAACGTTTCAAAGCTGTCTGCAAGTAGGAGTACATCTGAAGTTAGGTAGAGATCACTATACCCCCCTAGAGTTTTAATGTTGAACTGATTACATACATTTTTGGCATGTTCATAGTCTTCTTTACTAACATCTTCTTGACTTAATTTGTTAAAGAATGCCTCTTTTGGAGGTAAACACGTTTCACTTAACTTTTCCCATGAATCGATGTAATCATAACAAAATACACCTTTACGAGTCATGAGCATTGCATTTTCTTTTCCAAAGTACTTGTTTGTTTCAGGGTATGATGATAAATTGGAAACTAAGTTTTCCAAACTACTTGGCATTAACCGAAACGTGTCCACAAATCGAAGCTTAACATTTCCAACATATTTGGTGAAGGAAATGTACTTTTCTTTGGAGTTAGCGATAACATCTACTCTCTCAGTAGTACATCCCAATTGTTTTACAATGAAATTTGCATCGTAGCCACTCATATTATGTAGAAATACAGGAACGGGGTTACGTGTTTTACACCTCAAATTACAGTTATTGTGAGCACTTCCACGGTATTCCCCTGTAATATGGCAATGGTCTCGAACTTTCCAGTCCTCTTTGGTAAATGGTTTATGACACAAATAACAGGTTTCAGAACATTGGAACTCTGCTTCTTGATCCTGAGTTAAGGCCTTTGGAACATTTAAGCTGTAAAGGCGATCAATTTCATTAGCTATTGAGATCAAACAGTCCATAAACTTTTCTGCAGCGTCAGGTCCACGATAAATAACTGGTTGGCTTGGAAGGTTTGTCTTTATGTGTTCCACAGCAGGTGAGGGTTTAACATATATACCAAAGCTCATAGGAACATGACTCTGGTATGGCACTGTATAACTTGCCTCAGGATTGGGTAGACATGTTTGATATGGTAGAAGTATACTTTCAAAATCTGCATAGATAACGTAAGGTATTCTCAACATTTTTTCCACATTTAAGAATTTCACAATTGGGTTTTTAATAGGCATTTCAACCCTAGCAATGTCATGTTGGACACACAAATCTCTATGTTCTTTTAATTTTTCCATTCCTTGTTGACCATATTGATTATCAAAGTGAGTAAAACACCGTTTACACGTATATATCTTATGTTCATGGTGGGTAATCTGATGTCTTACTAGTTTATCAAAATCTTTGATAAAGACGTAGTGGTTCTGACCAGATGAAGAACTTAGCAGGAGGAGGTCACGATGGTCTTGTAGCTCTTGATCCACAATCTTTAGAGGAAACACTTTGTTGTCTTTTTCCAGTCCAAATACATTTATGGATATGTCGTTGGCTTTCTCAAATTTGGGAATGTCAGCTAGTAATGTAGGAAACGATATTACTGAAAAATCATACTTGTTTTCCAGATCCTTGTATTTACTAATGCGTTCAGCTTTCGTTTTAACCAGTTTTGCTAAAATGGCGTACATAAAACACTTCTCGTCCTTAAAGTTTTGAGGATTAATGCAGGTTTTTCTTGCTTGTATAGCTGCTGGTAATGAAATATATGTGCTGCCACGCAAGGGATTATACTTATTTATTTTCAATCGAACTCCTTCCACTGCTAACAAAGCCCAATTACTGCCTTTTAGCTCAGATTCTTCCATTTCAGTAGTTAACTTTGTAAATTGTGTTTCCAAGAAACTACTTAAGTCTGTTTCCAAAAATAGGGCCTGATTTCGTGTTTTAAAAGCACGATCTGTAATTTCATTCGTAGACGTATGAATGAATCTACATTCAGCCACAAGATTAACTTTTATTGACTTGTGCATTGCTAGTTCTTTCTGCATAGCTTGTATTATTTGCTGTTTGGGCTCTTTAAGGTATGAATTTAAATCCTTACAAGTATCACAACGTATAAAATAGGATTTAAGACGACCTTGAAAAGACGTTTCATATTCAGTAAGTCCATTATTATTAGGAACCAATGAGAGCAGGTAATGTTTTGTAGGCTCATTTTTTTGTCTTTTAGCTGCTGACACAACATTACAACATTCCTCATGGCGACGTCCATTGTAGGCATTGTTAAATTTACTGCCACAAGTTTTGCACTCATAAAATTTACCACACGATACTTCGTGACGCTTTCTATCATAGTCCCGAAGAAAAGTCTTTCCACACTCTTTACACATATAGCTAGGCATGGTTTCTTCCATTATGGATAATGATTTTCTGCAAACAGCTGCTTACTGCGTATCACAAGGCTGTAGGCTGGTCAGTGAGACGGTCTTTCACGATGTGAACACTGCAAAAGGTAGTAATCAACTGATTCCATACTAAAGGTTATCAGGCACTTACTGCATATCAAAAGGCTGTACACTCATATGTTAGACACTCTCTCTTGCTAAGGACCCCTATATTCCCTATACAAGGCTATACATGTTAGTTCTAAACACTTAATGATTATTTGTATATTAAATTTATATACACAGCTTATACGAGCACGTTTTTCACTCAATAAAACTTTGTTAAGTTAAGCTACGGCCGCCATCTTGGCGGTGGAGCGGTGGCGGTGGCATCTGAACCGGCCAAAACACACTACTGCACAGTTTTTGTCCTAGGGACCTGAACTTTATTTTTTGGGTAGAGGGGTAAAGACCTTTCATTTACGTTAAACAAACTTTTTTGTAAAATTCTTAGTTCCCAAAATATAGACAATTTTGAAAATTGACCCTTTTTTGGAAAAATTGAAAATATGTTAAGTTTTGTTATAACGTTAAAGGACTTAAAGAACATTTGTTTGAGTCTATATATGACTTTTTAGAATGATAAGTTTTCAAAATATCGCCTACTTTCAAAATTGAAACTTTGTGGATTTTGCCCCCAGAGACCTGGGACTTGGTTTTATGGTAGAGGGAGTAAATACCTGTCATTTATGCCAAACACATTTTTTTGTAAATTTCATAGTTTACAAAATATAGCCCATTATTTAGAATGAACATTTTTTGGAAAAATGTCAAAAATGCCATGTTATGTTCTAACGATTAAGGACATAAAAGCCATTGGTTTGACTCTATATATGACTTTTTATGATGATTAGTTTTCAAAATATAGCCTACCTTCCAAAAAATTTTAGGAAAAATTTAAAGAATATAATTTTTGACTGAGAGTGGGATAGACGTAGGTGTTGGAGTTAGCATATGATTTTATATGATTTTTAGTTTAAACATATAGCATACTGTCCCAATTTACCTTTTTTTGAAAAAATTGAAATGTATAATATTTTTGACTAGGCGTGGAATGGAGTTGAGAGACAATCATGAACCTTAGAGTAGTTTGGATTCTTGGAACTTTAGTGTGTTGTTGTTGCTTACAAACATAGCGGTAAGCATTATGCTATCATAAAAAGGGCTGAGATACTTTCCAAGAACAAGAGAGATATCCTCTAAATACATTTGACAAAAATAACTTGTCAAATAAGCCATTACAAATAGGGTACCACAAAATAACTTGTCAAATAAGCCGTTACAAATAGGGTACCACTTTTACACCCCCACTTTTGCACCCACTTTTGCACCCACTTTTGCACCCACTTTGCACCCATTTTGCACCCACTTTTGCACCCACTTTGCACTCACTTTTCACTCACTTTTACACCTACTTTGCACACACTTTGCACTCACTTTTACACGCACTTTGCACCACTTTGCACCCGAACATTACATTATCTGACATAATAAAAATAGGCATGGTTGTTGTCGAGACCGACTTAAGAGCGGGGGTAATGAATTTATAGTAATGGGATTGGAAAACCCATTATCACTTTAGTAGTGACCTCGAGCAAAAAAATAAAAAAATAAATAAAAAATATATCGTGTTTTTTGACAGAGTGGGATGGACATAGTTATAAGAGTTGAGAGTCGATAATTAATCTAAAAGTTCTCTGGAATTCATGGAATCTTATTGTGTTGTTGTTGCTTACAAACAAGTATGGTAACGTCAGGTGAGGTTAGCTAGGATTAGATTAGGATAGGTTCAGTAGACAAGTCAGGCGTGGTCAGGTTAGGTTAGGTGAGTTGAGTGAGTGTTGATATCGGCCGCTAGAAAGAATGCTGATAGTTGAGTAATTTTTATATCGACCGCTAGATAGCATGCTGATCGTTCAGTAATGATATGGAGCGCTAGGTGCCATGCTGTCGTTCAGGTAGTTCTCACAGTCACCGCTAGATAGCGGAAACATACTTTGCGTGTCACATGTGGCTATTTGACAAAGTTTTATTGAGTGAAAAACGTGCTCGTATAAGCTGTGTATATAAATTTAATATACAAATAATCATTAAGTGTTTAGAACTAACATGTATAGCCTTGTATAGGGAATATAGGGGTCCTTAGCAAGAGAGAGTGTCTAACATATGAGTGTACAGCCTTTTGATATGCAGTAAGTGCCTGATAACCTTTAGTATGGAATCAGTTGATTACTACCTTTTGCAGTGTTCACATCGTGAAAGACCGTCTCACTGACCAGCCTACAGCCTTGTGATACGCAGTAAGCAGCTGTTTGCAGAAAATCATTATCCATAATGGAAGAAACCATGCCTAGCTATATGTGTAAAGAGTGTGGAAAGACTTTTCTTCGGGACTATGATAGAAAGCGTTACGAAGTATCGTGTGGTAAATTTTATGAGTGCAAAACTTGTGGCAGTAAATTTAACAATGCCTACAATGGACGTTGCCATGAGGAATGTTGTAATGTTGTGTCAGCAGCTAAAAGACAAAAACTGAGCCTACAAAACATTACCTGCTCTCATTGGTTCCTAATAATAATGGACTTACTGAATATGAAACGTCTTTTCAAGGTCGTCTTAAATCCTATTTTATACGTTGTGATACTTGTAAGGATTTAAATTCATACCTTAAAGAGCCCAAACAGCAAATAATACAAGCTATGCAGAAAGAACTAGCAATGCACAAGTCAATAAAAGTTAATCTTGTGGCTGAATGTAGATTCATTCATACGTCTACGAATGAAATTACAGATCGTGCTTTTAAAACACGAAATCAGGCCCTATTTTTGGAAACAGACTTAAGTAGTTTCTTGGAAACACAATTTACAAAGTTAACTACTGAAATGGAAGAATCTGAGCTAAAAGGCAGTAATTGGGCTTTGTTAGCAGTGGAAGGAGTTCGATTGAAAATAAATAAGTATAATCCCTTGCGTGGCAGCACATATATTTCATTTCCAGCAGCTATACAAGCAAGAAAAACCTGCATTAATCCTCAAAACTTTAAGGACGAGAAGTGTTTTATGTACGCCATTTTAGCAAAACTGGTTAAAACGAAAGCTGAACGCATTAGTAAATACAAGGATCTGGAAAACAAGTATGATTTTTCAGTAATATCGTTTCCTACATTACTAGCTGACATTCCCAAATTTGAGAAAGCCAACGACATATCCATAAATGTATTTGGACTGGAAAAAGACAACAAAGTGTTTCCTCTAAAGATTGTGGATCAAGAGCTACAAGACCATCGTGACCTCCTCCTGCTAAGTTCTTCATCTGGTCAGAACCACTACGTCTTTATCAAAGATTTTGATAAACTAGTAAGACATCAGATTACCCACCATGAACATAAGATATATACGTGTAAACGGTGTTTTACTCACTTTGATAATCAATATGGTCAACAAGGAATGGAAAAATTAAAAGAACATAGAGATTTGTGTGTCCAACATGACATTGCTAGGGTTGAAATGCCTATTAAAAACCCAATTGTGAAATTCTTAAATGTGGAAAAAATGTTGAGAATACCTTACGTTATCTATGCAGATTTTGAAAGTATACTTCTACCATATCAAACATGTCTACCCAATCCTGAGGCAAGTTATACAGTGCCATACCAGAGTCATGTTCCTATGAGCTTTGGTATATATGTTAAACCCTCACCTGCTGTGGAACACATAAAGACAAACCTTCCAAGCCAACCAGTTATTTATCGTGGACCTGACGCTGCAGAAAAGTTTATGGACTGTTTGATCTCAATAGCTAATGAAATTGATCGCCTTTACAGCTTAAATGTTCCAAAGGCCTTAACTCAGGATCAAGAAGCAGAGTTCCAATGTTCTGAAACCTGTTATTTGTGTCATAAACCATTTACCAAAGAGGACTGGAAAGTTCGAGACCATTGCCATATTACAGGGGAATACCGTGGAAGTGCTCACAATAACTGTAATTTGAGGTGTAAAACACGTAACCCCGTTCCTGTATTTCTACATAATATGAGTGGCTACGATGCAAATTTCATTGTAAAACAATTGGGATGTACTACTGAGAGAGTAGATGTTATCGCTAACTCCAAAGAAAAGTACATTTCCTTCACCAAATATGTTGGAAATGTTAAGTTTCGATTTGTGGACACGTTTCGGTTAATGCCAAGTAGTTTGGAAAACTTAGTTTCCAATTTATCATCATACCCTGAAACAAACAAGTACTTTGGAAAAGAAAATGCAATGCTCATGACTCGTAAAGGTGTATTTTGTTATGATTACATCGATTCATGGGAAAAGTTAAGTGAAACGTGTTTACCTCCAAAAGAGGCATTCTTTAACAAATTAAGTCAAGAAGATGTTAGTAAAGAAGACTATGAACATGCCAAAAATGTATGGAATCAGTTCAACATTAAAACTCTAGGGGGTATAGTGATCTCTACCTAACTTCAGATGTACTCCTACTTGCAGACAGCTTTGAAACGTTCAGAAACAAAACATTAGAAACACACCGAGTGGATGCTGCACACTTCTTTACTTCGCCTGGTTTAAGTTTCGAGGCAATGCTCCTTTACACTGGAATTGAACTGGAATTGCTACAGGATTACGATCAGATTCTTTTAATAGAGTCTGGAATACGTGGAGGCATATGTCAGGTGTCTCATCGGTATGCTGAAGCTAACAATAAATACATGGAAACCTATGATTCTGAGAAACCATCGCAGTTTATTACCTATGACGATGCCAACAACCAATATGGTGGATTTCAGTGGGTTTCTCCAGATACGGTTGATCTAGAAACACTAAAGGAAGACGATCCTGTGGGGTACATTCTAGACGTTGATGTTGATTACCCATGCGACCTTCATGATCTACACAACGATTTACCTTTCCTACCAGAGTGTACACAACCTAAGGATTCGTCTCTCAAGAAACTAATTCCTCATCTTGGAAATCGAAGGCGGTACGTTGTTCATTACATGGCACTTAAACAGGCTTTAGATCATGGACTAAAATTGGTAAAAATTCATCGTGTGTTAAAGTTTAAACAAAGACCTTGGCTAAAGGCATACGTTGATTTTAATAACAACCTTCGAAAACAAGCCAAAAATGATTTTGAGAAAAATCTATACAAATTATTCAACAATGCCATTTTTGGAAAAACAATGGAAAATATTCGTAAAAGAATAGACATACGTCTTGTGACTGACAGCAAAAAGGCTGAAAAGCTAATAGCAAAGCCTACATTTATTGACAGAACAATTTATGGTCCTAACCTAGCTGCTTTCCACATGGCTAAACGTAACATTGTATTCAATAAGCCTATATATATTGGAATGTGTATACTGGATATTTCAAAAACTCTCATGTATTCCCACCACTATGATGTCCTGCTACCCTATTATGGCATGGACAATCTTAAACTCATATATATGGATACTGACTCGTTCATTTATTTGGTTAACACCCAAGATGTATATCAAGACAAGTTGGATTTTCTAGAACACCTGGACACATCTGATTATCCTACTAATCATATATGTTACTTTATATCAAACAAGAAAACGTTGGGAAAATTTAAAGACGAGGCTTGTGGACAAATTATTAAAGCATTTGTTGGACTTAGAGCTAAAATGTATGCTTTAGACATAAATGGTAAAGAAATCAAAAAGATTAAAGGTATTAGTAGAGGTGTTGTCAAAAATTGTATAAGCTTTCAAGATTATAAGGATTGTGTCATGAAAAACAATGTAAAAAGAATATCAATGAACATTATCGCTTCTAAACAACATGACATATCATCTATAAGACTAAACAAAATTGCTTTGTGTCCTAGTGATGATAAAAGAGTAATTGATACTAATGGTATAGGTACTCATGCCTATGGTCATTACTCAATCATTGACCATGCTTAAAGAGTTAAGTTAAGAATATCAAAATCCTCTGCCTGCATATACCAAATACATAAAACAATTTAGGAAATAAAACAATAGCACTAAACATAGAAAACACAAAAAGAAAAAAAATTGTATTCATACGCAAACATAAATAAAAATAGAAAACAAAAATAAAAACAACTGTAATTATAACAATTGTATTATGTGTAAATAGTGTAAATATATTCAAAATGAATAAAAAAAATATTGTATGAACACTGCTTGGAAATGTTTAATTACTAACCACCTCCCACTCCTAATCCCACTGTTAACCTCTAGTAATTTTGAGAAATTGCTTTAGTTAGCTAAACTAGGTACTCAAAAGTATAGTATATCCCATGTATTACCTATATGCTTTGGGATAAGGTATACAGCCTTGTTATATGTAATGAAAAAATCGTATTTGGCAAATATGAACTTTAGACATGGACTAAATCAAAAACATGTAAACAACAAAAAATGAAAAATCCATGTTTCCATACTGACAAAATTCAAAAAACTTAAAATTAAAATTTTAAAAACTGTAAATTGGAATTTGACAAATTGCAATGTGTGAAATATGAAAATGAAAAGAAAAAAAATGAATAACAGCTTTTACTTTTTTAAACTTAACTGACTTTGTAATCCTAAGCTGGTTGTGTGTAGCGAACATTTTGCACAGTAGCCACAGTGCAAAATTGTTAGCTTTACCTTACTCTCTATAAGACTAGCAAAAATATAGTTGCATGTGCCCTTATATACTTTGAATGTGTTGATTAGCCTTTGGCTTAGCTTTAAAGGTTAGGTTAGGTAAAGTTAGGTTAGGTTAAGTTAGGTAAAGTTAAGTGAGGAAATGCTTGGTTCGGTGAACTAAGGTTATGCTAGGTTAGGTAAGGTTAGATTAGGTTAGGTTAGGTGAAGTTGGGTTAGGCAAAATGGCTGAGGTATGAATTAACCCCACTCTTCTTAGTTTGGCCTCACAAGGCTGAGTGTACCCCATTCCAACTATCAGACCAGAAATTAAATTTCTTGGCAAAGCCAGGACTCAGACCGGGGACTCCACAGTGACATCCAAGAATTCTGCCACTTAATCATAAAGTGGATTATATAAGGCTGGTCTTGATTGTACATGAGTAATCAATAATTACATAATAATAATAATGATAATAATAATAATAATAATAATAATAATAATAAATATTTCATTTAGCGACTACACGGTCGAACTCCCCCTGTGACATTATTCACGGTCTCAGGGCGTGGCGTCCATTTTGCGCATTAGCCACTGACCCAGCTATGACTGTCCCCTCCATAAGAATAACATAGAGTGGTTGCGCGCGGCGGCCATCTTGCGCATTAGCCCCTGTCCCAGAACCGCCTTATATTTCCTACTTCTATCTGATATCACAGGGGGAAGAAATCGCCTATTATTAGACCAATTACTAAAATACGAAAGGAAGAAAGGAATATAAAGTAGAGGTGGGGGGATAGAGTAGGGGAAAGGGAGGGGTAGGCATGGGCCGGGAGGGGAGAGGAGCGAGTAGGCCAGGTCGGGGACGGATCGCGCTCGAGAGTGCATCGTCACGCCATCTCATATTGTCAGTTGGAACTATTTGCGTCGAACCACGGCCGACTGAATACGAGCTGCGCTCTATACCGGCCTTGACATTCCCAGTCAGAACCCATGTATAACATGTAATTGGAAAGTTTCTACTCGTTGCCGGTAGAGCGCACTCCCCTCCCATTATAGGCGCGATAAGGAATCAGCTGTACAGTACGTATATTAAATGTGTAATCTCAAGAACCACTGGATGGATTTTGATGCTGCTTTCACCATTCTGTAAAGGTGATCTCGAGGAAGATTTTTGTAGAAAATAATTTATTTATGACCAAAGGGAGCCAAGCAGTAACGATTTCAGTGAAAAGGTCGAAAAAATAGCCTGGCGTCCGTGCGCTTTTTAAGCTTACGCTGGGCAAACCGTTAAAAATATCATTATATTATGAGTGTAAGAATTGTTCAGCGTGAGAAATTCTACAAAAAAGTCAGCGAGAGCATATCTCTATCTTCGATACATCGCCCACTATAAGTGTTTTTAGTTTGGACGGGAGGGGGATTTGGCTTGCACCTCGCCATTCTTAAATTACGTCTGACAGGAATTCCTTGCACATTCATAACTGTTCCCGGGCGAAGCCGGGGCGGGTTGCTAGTGACACTATATAATTATTATCATTATAATTTCCGCATTATCAAAATTAAAATTATATCACAATATAAAATAGCATGCTAATAAATCTAAGAGAAATTAGACATACCTTGCACCTTCTTCGGGTACAAGGACACAACTCCAGCACCGTCTCATCAAAAGGAAAGAGAGGATGAAAATTACAGCCGGGAACAAGTAGCAGCCAATCGTGTGTTGCGTTTTGTGCTAAGAGATCTTTCGACAAATTATCAGATACCGTGTGCCTTCTTTTTCACGAAGCAGCTGTCAGGAAGGGACTTACATAAACTCCTGCTGGACGTTATTCTCGAGGTTGAACAATGCGGTTTCATAATTATAATAACTGTCTCTGATAATCACAAAACTAACACTACATTGATGAGGCATTTAGGGGGAGGGAATTTGCAACCAATGGTCAATCACCCATACGACGAGTCTAGGAATGTATTCCCTATTTTTGATCATTGTCACATTCTAAAAAAAACATTCGAACGCTGTTTCTGTAACGAGAGATGACTGATGGTACTGGAATAATTTCAGGGAAATACTTGTCATTACTATACACAATGCAAAAGGGTGAGATCGTCAAACCGGTCAGACACCTCACTAAAAAACACATCGAACCCACTAAATTTGAAAAAATGAATGTTCGGCGTGCCAAGGAAGTGTTCTCGTCAGAAGTTATTGGTGCCATTAGTACACTGAAAGAAAATATAGGCATGCACCCGGAAGCGTACACATTCATGGACGCAGAAGCAACCATTTTTTTTTTTTTGAAAAACGTTAAAGGTTCGCTATGCATGACGTAAGCATCACATATCATCATATTCAGTCTAGAAATCCAGATAAAGGGCATTTTTTCTCATTAAATGTCAGTCGCCTAAACTGGCTAGAGGAATATTTTCTTTCTTAGCTTGAAACTTTGAAAGCTGCTAGTAACGCTGCTAGAAAGGACTTCCTGAGTTCTGAGACTTTCGAAGCTACCTATACAATTAATTAATCACGGATTCAACTGTCCAGTGCATAAGGTATCTTCTAAAATGGGTAGAGGAAAGTCGCCAAATATGGGGAGGTTTTTTTATAGGGTTCACATTAGACATAAGAAGGAACGGAATAATTTTGGTTTTCTCACCAATGTAAACCTCAGGCGATATACTATGTATATTACAAATATGGGCACGTTTGATGTTGTAATACCCTCTGATATTATTGTTAACTTTAAAAGTGCACTTTCCCCGTATTAGGCAACCGGGTTTCGTAATATGGGGAGGTGAGAAACCTCACGGTTTTTATTTATAATAGGTACACTGAATAGTATACCCTATTAATTAAAGCATTAATTCTCACAATTTTTTTTCGTGTGGCCTCCTGAGAGGCCGAGTGCAGGTCTTTCTAGTCGACGCCCGTGGGCGACCTGCGCGTCAGGATGAGAGATGGAATGGATGAAGATGAATAAAACTGGGCAAGGATGTGGAAGGAAGCGGCCGTGGCCTGTTAGAAGGTACCGTCCCAGCATTTGCCTGGTGTTGAAAAATGGGAAACCACGGAAAATAATTTCAAGGACGGCCGACGGTGGGGCTCGAACCCACGCGTCTACCGAGTCAGCAGAGAGTTTGGCCCTATGGCCTAACGCTGCGCTTTAGCCAGCGTAGCCACTACTGTCGGTAATTCTGACAATGTAATGAAATCATGAACACAAATAGTACAAAAATACAAAAATGAATATTTTAAGTAAATAACAGTCCTAGTTTCCTGTTGCCGAACTTCCAAACCGTTCAGCAGAAACATGCATAAACTTTAATGAAAACCGAGGGATTCTGATCGAATTCAACTGTAACAAGGTGCAAGGTATGTCTAATTTCTCTTAGATTTATTAGCACGCTATTTTATTTTGTGATATAATTTGCATTTTGATATTGTGGGAATTATAATGATAATATAATAGTGTCACTAGCAACCCGCCCCGGCTTCGCCCGGGAACAGTTATGAATGTGCAAGGAATTCCTGTCAGACGTAATTTAAGAATGGCGAGGTGCAAGCCAAATCCCCCTCCCGTCCAAACTAAAAACACTTATATCGAAGATAGAGATATGCTCCCGCGGACTTTTTTGTACAATTTTTCATGCTGAACAATTCCTACACTCATAGTATATTGATATTTTTAACGGCTTGTCCAGCGTAAGCTTAAAAAGCGCACGGACGTCAAGTTCTTTCTTCGACCTATTCACTGAAATCTAAAATCGTTACTGCTTGGCTCCCTTTGATTATAAATAAATTATTTTCTACTGAAATCTTCCTCGATATTACCTGTACAGAATGGTGAAAGCCGCATCAAAATCCATCCAGTGGTTCTCGAGATTACCCGTGATATCCAAGAATCGGGGACTTTGTTTTACACTAAGTAGAGATAATACAAGTCGTGCAATGCTTGGTGAACAGCGCTGTGTGAGCAGTTGAGTAACTAACAAGATTTCATGTAAAAGGTCTCATTGTCTAGGCCGGTATGAGCGCATTCAGTCGGCCGTGGTCGAACAATAGTTTGGGGTCAAAATTTTGCATTAAGTTGCAGCTCTACCCATATATCCTCCTTGGTCCATATACTATGTATATATGCACCCGCAGACTGTAGACTTCAGTTCCGCGCTAGTTCTGCTCTGGACCGCTCAAGTTAGTCCACCTTGTGTAACCTTGTGTATCAACTAGTGTTAAATAAACCGTTGATTTATATTAACAAGTATGTGTTATTCATCTATCTCCCACGATTAGGATTACCAACCGTCCGGCTTTTGCCGGACATGTCCTGCTTTTCAATCATTCTGGTTATGTCCGGCCGGCATTTCTAATTCATCGCCATTGTCCGGCATTTTTCGTTACAAGATTGCTCACTTTGAAGACAGCATGTTATTGTATCGTACATCAACTCCATGTGCTCAGGGCGCTACTTCCGAGGGTGGAAATAAGTAATACTAATATTCGATATATTGAACTCGAAGTCCAGGCATCGATCAACCAATCAACGCCCTTCATTTCCATGTTTATGTTGAGTGAAACCGGAAGTGTCGAGAGCTACAATTTACATGTGCTTGCCATATGATTTGCAGCTATCGTGGTTTTTTTTATCTGGTTGTCGCCGTAAATTAATTATAGTGCGAGTATGCAGCGAGTGGAATGAAATATTAATCTCATTGCATCCTATTACGTACCGGTATGTCATCTTTGCAACCTGAAAGGAGTGAATCTAAAAAAAGACAGTGTACATTTTCGGATAAACTAAAACATAAGTATCCTTGCTTTACTCACGGACGCAGTGAAAGATAAGCGAAATGTGCAGTGTGTGATAGTTATGTTAATGTCGGATACAAAGGTGTTGGTGACTTGGAAAGACACGTTAACAGTGAAAAACACAAAAAGATGCTGAGAACTAGGTCAATATCATGTCCAATGTTATCATTTGCCACTCCCAAATATTCACCAGACGATAAAAAAAAAGTTCAAGCTGCAGAAGCTACAATGTCATTTCATACAGTTTTCCATCACCAGTCCTACAAATCAATCGACTGCACAGCTAAATTGAATAAGAGTATGTTCTTAGGTTCTGCAGTAGCACAGAAACTGACCTGTGCAAGAACTAAAACAGAAGCCATAATAAATAATGTTATTGCTCCTCACTCAACAGATATTATAATTGAAACTCTTACAATAAAGTTCCATTTTTTTAGGCCTAGGAACAGATGCAAGCAATCATGGTGCACTAAAGTTGTTTCCAATTATCATCCAATTCTTTGATTACAAAAATAATGGCATTCAGATAAAAGTTCTTGATTTACAAGCATGTCCAAATGAAAGTTCTGAATGTATTTCCTCCTATATTTTAGATACTCTCAAAAAACATAAAATTAGGGTCAGATGACCTCGTAGTTCCACCCCTTAAAATACTAACTAACTAACTAACTAAATAAATAAATAACTAAAGCATAAAGTTACTTCTAGATGCATTGCTTTTTCTGGAGACAATGCCAATGTTAATTTTGGAGGCCTTGCACGCAGGGAAGGGAAGAATGTATTCTCTGCTCTCAAAAAAGAATTGAATGGAAACATAGTAGGTGTTGGATGTCCTGCTCACATTCTACATAACTGTTTGCAACATGGAGCTGATGCTCATCCTGTTGATATTGAGTCTGTGGTGATGAAAATTTTCAACTTCTTTCATATATTATATGCAATGCGCACTCAGGAACTGAAAGACTTTTGTGAATTTGTTGATGTAAATTATCTGTAGCTTGTATATCATTCTAAGACTAGGTGGTTAACATTGTATCCAGCAGTTGAAAGAATCCTGCAATTGTTCCCAGCTCTGAAATCCTACTTTCTTTCTCAGGGTAGGAAGTCAGTGCCTTCATCAATTAGTAACTTCCTTGAAAATGACTTTTCAGAGCTCTATATTTTGCTTCTTTCCTCAACCATGCACATTTTTAACTATAAAATTTTGTCACTTGAGAAAGAAAATAATTCAGTTGTAGAAGTGCTTGAACTATTAGAATCTGTCCAATCTTCATTGAAAGGGAGACTTGAAGGTCAATTCATTCCCCTTAACCCTTTGGGGTCCAATTGATTTCCCGCCTGCATCCTGCACAAGTCCAATTTAACATTAGGCAAGTATGGGAAGGAAATACATAAGTAAAAAGCTGAATTTTTACATTAAAAATATGAACAGCAAATGTATTTATTATCAGTCAAGTTAACTACATTATCAGCGATATTTTTTCAAAGTATGGTACTTCCGGAAGTATTTGTTTGGGTGTAGTCCTGGGTTCCCTGGACAGGTCTCACAATAAAATTATGTCTCCTTTCTGCCACCTTTCACCTTCCTGTCGGAACACACGGCACAGTCTTGGTTATCTTGTCCTCACGAGCATCTATGATGTGTAGCTTCCCGTTCAGTCGAAATTCTTCGTCACAGCTGCTCCGTCGGCCGCGTTTACGGGCATTTTTGTTCCTAACGTCCCCAACAAGCCCCATGATAACTTGGTCCCTGAAAGTCTTATGTTACACTTTGGGCTTATTTTCTGCCTTTCGTTGCAAATTATATAGGTGAAAACTGTTCAACAAAGCAACCTCCAACACCTAGAAATACAATTTCCTCCAGCACTTCAGGCTTTTCACTACTAAACCGGTCACCTTCTTCATAAACTTTCCATTCGTCACATCCTACATCACCGCTTTCATCACTAGCTTCCGCCTCAATTTCCTCTTCCTCTCTCAATATATCATTCTCACATTCGCGAATACCAATGTCACTATCAGAATCCGTAAACAAATCATCATCATCATCATCAATATCGCCACTGTCACATAACTGTTCGTAAATATCATCGGGCTCCATGCAGCTTGTGGACGCCATGTTGTTAACAAAAGTAAACACAGCTGTGACAGTGAGTAACAATCTCCAAAGAAAATACAATTCAGCTTCAAGAAATTAAGCAGCAGATGGCAGTAGGTACCAGAGAAAGGCCTAGGCTGTATACTGTGTAAAGCTCGGCGCCATTTTTGCTCCAGTATACGAAATATATAACCTTAAAGTTGTATCGAACTAGGTCCGACATAGGACCGGAACTGAAAATTAACGATGTCGGACTGAGTCCGACATTGGACCCCAAAGGGTTAAAGTCAGACAGATATTAAATACATTTTCAGAAGATGGTTTGGATAAAGAATGCAAAGTGTTTATGGAGAATGTATCTTGTTTCTATGAAACCTGCACTGAGTACTTGGATATGTGGATGCATCCTATAGAGGAATTCAAGTGTTTCAAATGGCTGAAACTTCAAAACATTAAAGACCTCAGCTTTGACGATATAGTACCATGTATTCAGTACTTACAGTCAAAAGGTGTAGAAATAGATGATTCAAAATTATTCGACCAGTTCTGCAACGTAAGGGCTTATTCTAAAACTTCAACTTTGGATAAAGATACAACACTAGACCAATAATGGTCTGTTTTTTTAATAAGTGCCAGAACATTGAGATATTTTCTGAACTTTTGAACATTTACCATACCAGGCAGCAATGCCTCCACTGAATGTGTGTTTTCATTCATAAATGCTCAATTGACAAAGGAAAAGAACCGTTTGTTGGTAGAATCAGTGAAAGGAATGTTACTTGTGATGTTCAATTTCAAAGATGTGTCGTGTGAAGAATTTTATAAATATGCACTTCAAGAAAATAACTCGCGTCTTATTTCAAAAGTAGGTTCTGTTGAAAAATACAGCTTCAAGGAAATGAACTGCAGCAAGGACTGATCATTAAGTAAGGTATTTCATTTTGTATAAAGTCGTGTGTAATATATGTATAATTGTCATCGATTGAAATTGTCAGGCATTTTTCTTAAATGTCCTGCTTTTTGCTAAGCAATGTTCTGCATTTGGAAATTTTCAGTTGGTAACCCTACCCACGATAAAACAGTGGTGTTGAAAGTGAGATAAGATAAATAGTCTAACATTGTGAAACCGAGTGAACATTCTAACCTCAACGCAAGTGTTTACACCGAACTAAATTCATCGCAGTGCGTGTTGGAAATACTAAACCGAGTGAACTTTCTAACCTCAACGCAAGTGTGTGCACCGAACTAAGTTCATCGCAAGTGCGTTTTAGAAATACTGTTCTCCACTCATCTTCACCATGCCGGACTCATTTCATTTCATTTCTTTATTGCCACATAACATGTATATTATGTTTTGAATAAAGCACATTATAGCTATAGTGTTTTGAATAAAGGATATTATAGCACTTTAATAAGCACACACATCTGAATCTACATCTTAACACAATGAACAAATTACAACTGACATTGTCACAGAGTAAAAGCATATTTACACTCCGACCAAGTTCCATAGAGAACATAAACTAGATACATAATAGTCTCCCCCACTTATATAAAAACAAATAAAAGGAACTATTCATATTCATTTGGGCACATAGTCTTGCAGATACTGAGGAGGTCGCCTGTCTCTGGCTGATCTTCTTAAATAATTATCAGCAGGTGGTGGAAGGCTGTTTCGATCAGGGCGTTCATCTGGTTGCAGGATGGTCTGCCTTGTATCATCTGAAGTGTGGGTTGCAGGAGGAATATCCTCATTTTCTAGTCTTGACTGGGTTGGTGTTGGTATGTTTGGAACACCACGCACTGGAGGATTTGTTGGAGCAAAAGTGACATGCTTATCTTTCTTTGGCACGAGAGTCGATAATAACTGGTCAACATGCCGCTTTAAAATTCGTCCCGAATCCAATTTCACATCATAGTGACGCTGGCCGAGTTTAGTTTGTATAACACCAAACTGCCAAATATCACGGTTTTTCTGGTGAATCCGGACTTGCACTCTCTCTCCCACGTTGAAAGAGCGAACAGGGGGTGAGAAACTGGATGTAGTCAAGCTCTTTTGGTTTGGAAGTAGAGCATCCAACCGGATACGTAGCCGACGTTTCAAATATAGTTCAGCTGGAGACTGTCCACATGCCAATGGCGTTGCTCTGTATTGAAACAAGATGTTCTGTAACTTAGTCGATAATGGTGCCGGGTCATTTACAGCAGCACGAAGTCGCCTCTTCAAAGTTTGGATGTTTCTCTCGGCTAGCCCATTGGTTGCTGGGTGCCCTGGTGCAATATGTTTCTGAAAAATCCCTCTCTCCTTGCAATATGATCTGAATACATCACTCGTGAAGATAGTGGCATTATCTGACACAAGGACATTCGGGTACCCATGTACGGTAAAGATTTTGTCAAGCAGACTGATAGTAGTTGCAGTGGATGGAGCGTCTTTCACCATTCGTACTTCGACCCACTTGGATTTCGCGTCAACACACATCAAGAAATGGTGGTTATCAAATGGCCCCGCATAGTCAATGTGTATGCGTTCCCAATTTTCTTCTGGTTCATCCCAGGGGTGTATTGGAGCTTTTGGTGGATTTGAACGAGTCTGCGCGCACTCTTCACAAGATTTGATAAGCTTCTCAATGTCTTTGTCTAATTGCGGCCAGTAGACATATCGTCTTGCTAACTGTTTTGTTTTCACAATGCCGAGGTGTGTTAAATGTAACTCTTCCAAAATTTTTCTTTGTAGTTTCTTTGGGATAACAATTCGGTCTTGACGGAATAGAATACCATTTTCAACTGTATATGGTTCATCCAAGGATTGAGTTTGAAGACGTTGCAGGGTGGCACTAAGTTCTGGGTCTAACATAGTCTCGTCACGGATAGTTTCGTACGTAATGGCTTCACTTGACACTTGAAGAATCGTTTCAGCACAGAGTTGTGAAACTTCTGCATTTATTGATGTTTCAATGTTTGGCGAGGTAGATGCAACAGGAGCTCGGGATAGGCAATCAACATTTTCGTTATCTTTCCCTTTTTTCACTCTTACCGTGTAGTCAAACCCGGAGAGAAACGATGCATATCTTAGGAGCCTTGCGGATGTCATTTGTGGCAGGCCCTTGTTCTGATGAAAAATACGAGACAGAGGTTCATTGTCTGTCACAAGAATGAAATTTCTTGCAAAAATATAGTTGTAGAAGTGTGTTGTGGCGAAAATTATGGCCAGCGCTTCCCGGTCAAGCTGACTGTAATTACATTCTGCTGGTGTTAGGGCACGAGAGGCATAGGCGATGGGTCTTTCTTGGCCATCCATCTCATGACTTAATACTGCTCCAACACCAGTAGGACTGGCATCGGTTGACAAGATGATAGGCAGTGATGGGTTGAATGGGGTAAGGACACGTTCACTACATAACTCGGACTTGAGATTCAAGAAAGCTGCTTCACAGGCTGCAGACCAGAAAAACCGTACACCTTTCCGCAATAACTGCCGTAATGGGTGGGACTTCGTTGAAAAATTAGGAATGAACTTTGCATAATAAGTCACCATACCAAGGAAGCGTCTCACTTCTTCATTGTTTTTAGGGCGTGGCATTTGTGACACAGCTTGAACTTTCTCTGGTGACTTGCGGATCTCATTATATGATACAATATGCCCTAGGTAGTCTATGTTTTCCTTGAAAAATGAGCATTTGCTTTTGTTCAAATGCAGATTATTTTTTGAAAGCCGTTCTAGACAGGCTATTAAGTTCTTGGTGCACTCCTCCTTCGTTGTACCATGTATTATGATGTCGTCAAAATAAGCTTCAGCTTTTGGAAGACCATGAAGGATCTGTGATAATATCCTATTAAATTCTGAGGGGGCAGTTTTGATGCCAAAACTCAGTCGGTGCATCCTGAAGGTTCCTTTGTGAGTGGATATAGTTTGAATCATACTACCTTCTTCATCAACCTTCAGATGTAGATATGCCTTGTATAAGTCTAACTTGCAGAAAAATTTTGAGTTTCTAAGACTATGTAGAACATCATTAACTGGTCTTATGGGATGGTTTGCAGAAATCAACCTTGAATTTACTCCACATTTGTAGTCAACACATAACCTAACTCCCCCATCCGGTTTTGGGATAACAACAAGAGGCGATCCCCAATCACTTAAAGCTGTGGGAGAAATAACTCCTTCTGATTCCAATGAAGCGAGTTCCTTTTCAACGCGTTCCCGAAGAGCAAAAGGGACATCACGTTCACGATTGAAGACAGGTTTCACCCCCTCTCTGAGTTGCAGTTTTACTTCAATATTGGGAACGCATCCAATTTTTTCTTCAAAGATTGTACTATACTGATGTAAAATATCCTGAATTGACTGCACTGAGTTGACAGATTCAGTGTGAAGTGAATGATTTGTGTCCTTGTCAATTTCCTTCAGATTAAGGCCGAGGCCCCTGATCCAAACACGACCAAGCAATGCGGCATGACCTTGCGGAACTACAAAAAGATCTGCAACAATTTCTGTTCCTTTGTATGATACTGTGACAACAATTTTTCCTCTGGGTTTGATAACATGATCGGAATATGATCGAAAACAGACATTTGTTGGCTGCAATGGCAAACCAAGACCCAAGGTTGAACATTCGTTCTCTGGGATGAGTGAATATTTTGCTCCCGTGTCGACTTCAAACCTTTGTGATTTATTGTTGAGTTTAACAGTGATAAAATATTTATCTGATTCTTGTCCTACTTCAAAGAGATCTTCGATGCATTCCAGTTGTCCTATCCCGAAATTGGTTTCAGGGTGGTCATGCAAGTTGTCATCTATGTTCTCAGTTGCAATGTTGTGTGTATTTGACTGTTGAAGAAGTGTAGTGATACAAACTTTTGCAACATGTCCCACTTTCCTACATGACCTACATTTAAGAGAGTTTCTGTTTGTGCGACAATCTCTTGACCTGTGGTTTGAATTTCCACAATTCAGGCATAATCCATCAATACCTAGTGCTCTATAATTGACAGAACTACGGCGGCCCCTGGACTGTGAACGTGAGTGAGAGCCTGGGTTAGGCTGTTGAACAAAACGTGACTGAGTATCACTGCTATATTGATTCATACTTCGGTCATTATATGAACTTGTGGCTTTTGTTACTTTGTTTGTGTCCTCTATAGAGTCTGGCGGTGCAGTGAGCTGTTTTGACAGCTGATTACTCTCATACCGCGATGCTTCCAAGGCTATAGCCTTCTTCAGGAGATCATCAAATTTCGTGTCATTAGACTGGAGAAGTTTCTCTCTGATCCAATTGTCTCGCAAGCCACGTATAAATTGTGCACGAAGAAAAACATCCGCAATTGAAATTCTGGCGTCACATGTACACTGAATATAAAAGTCACAGTCTAGTAAGTGGCTTCTAAGAGTGGCAACAAATCCTGCAATATTTTGACTTTCTTTTTGATTGACGTTCAAGAAATAGTGTTGGGAAACTACGGTTGAGACTTGAGGTGACAATATTTGCTTTAAATGCTTTACTAGGTCATTATAACCGAGAGACTTGATTGGTTTATCAGGGCCTAAAAATGCAGAGAGATTGTTATAATGAATTGCCCCTATTGATGTACACAAGAGTTGAGCTTTCTTTGTTGGATCGGTGGCATTGTTGAAGTTTGCGTAATTTTCAAATCGTTCTAAATACGACACAAATTTTTCCTTTTCAGAATCAAAATTTTCAAAAGGTGTGATGTTAGTGGCTTGTGGGGTTGTGACGGGCTGGTGAGCTTGATACCTTTCAAGTAACTTCTCTTGAGAATTAGTAAAAATGTTCAGTAATTGTTGGAACTGATTTGCGTCCATCTTGACGGAACTTCGAAATAATTTTAAAAATCACAGTTCAAATATAATAAAATGTTTCAAGATAACAGAGTTAAAACACACTGGGTAGTGATCGATGACCGAATATTGTCCTGGGCTCGAGAAAAAAAAAACATTGCATAACCTCAAAGTTCGAACTGCGATACATATTATTTTGAATATGTGGCATGCAGGCACACGTAGCTGAATATACGATGAGTTGCTTAGGATCGTTTACAAGTACTCTGTGTACATTTCATGTCGATTTGCGTGATTCTTGATTTTACTCACGTGGCCGTTGAAACAGACGACGTAAATACCGTACTTCATTGATGTAGGCTATATCTGAACCGGAGGATCAAGTCCCAATTCCTCGTCGCCAACTATTATGTTTTGAATAAAGCACATTATAGCTATAGTGTTTTGAATAAAGGATATTATAGCACTTTAATAAGCACACACATCTGAATCTACATCTTAACACAATGAACAAATTACAACTGACATTGTCACAGAGTAAAAGCATATTTACACTCCGACCAAGTTCCATAGAGAACATAAACTAGATACATAATAATGTATATACAAAGAAAACTGATATGTTTCATTACATTGATGGCTCGTCAGCTGAATAATAGTATTAAAAAGGAATAATACATAAATAAAAATTTAAGGAAAGAAAACAATATTTACAATAATCACATAAAACATAATGACATCCTCATCTGGACATTTTACAATCAACATAAAACAAAAAAATCATCTTCATATGTCAGAATCATTAACAAATTCCTCTACGCTGTAATAGCATTTCATCATCATCATCATCATCATCATTTCCCCTTATCCAGCTCCTGCCGGGTCGGGGTATTTATGGCACTTCTCCACTTTCCTCTTTCCTTCCACCATTCTTCTTCCACGATCTTGTCCCAGTCCAGATTTCTTTTTCTTACGCTGTTCTTCACTGAATCAATCCACCTTGTTCTAGGTCTTCCTCTTGCTCTCTTACCCTTGCACTTCGCCTCCAGCATCTGTCTTGGTATTCTATTTTCCTCCATCCTCTTTACATGTCCAAACCACCTTAGTTTTCTTCTCAATTCTCTCATTTAGTTTTTCCATCCCAACTTCCTTCCTAACATTTTCATTCCTCACTCTGTCTTTCCTTGTCTTTCCTATCATACTTCTTAGGAATTTCATTTCACTGGCTTGGATTCTACTCTCTTGCCTGCTTGTCAGGGTCCAAGTCTCGGCTGCATAAGTTAATATGGAAACATAGTACACTTTATACATTACCTCCTTGCTTTTCCTTGGTACTTCCTTATCCCAAACAAGTTTTCTTACACTTTGATAGAATGCATTGCTCTGCTGTACCCTCCTGCCAATCTCCATGTCCAACCTACCAGTTTGCATCAATTCATTTCCTAGGTATTTGAACGTGTCCACAATTTCCAAACTCTGACTTCCGATTTTCACAGTGCCCTTTCCTTGTCTTTCCCCTCTTGTAATCACCATGGTCTTGCTTTTCTCTATACTGATTTTCAGGGCGTACTTCTGAAATCAGAAATTTTTGAAGGGATTTCTTCACCTGCATAATGGACGTGTTACTGAATTTCCTCCCGATTTTGTTGAAGACCTTCATTCCTACATAATGTGGAGTTTTCTCAAACAGTTTTAGTCTATGACAGGGCAGTTTGAAGTTTGATTTATGTCTTGAATCATAATTATGGGAAAAGTGATTGTTTTGAAACAACAAGGAGTTTTTGAAAACAAATAAAGTAATTGCAACTCAAACAATTCTCGGCAATGATCGCTGACGCTATCCGACAGACAACACGGTCAATAACGTCATCAGAGCCTCGACCGCCAAAGTTCACAGTGCAACCGTATCGTGCTGCTGACGGGACGACTGTAGCCGACTATTTCACCCGCTTTACCTGGGCGCTCAACCTCAGCAAGGTTGGTTGGGTCTTAAGTTTAGGCGCTGCGACAACGCGGTCATGTAGCCCCGTGTACTTTGGGTGTGTGTAGAATCTGTCTGATAACCGGTGTTAATTGAGATGACTGTATTAGTGTGTGTTATCTGTTTTTTAATTTAAATACTCCAACTGAGAATTTTTCAAATAGTTCCTACTTTTGCCGCCAAGCACCACTGTCAACGACTACTAGGCCCAGTTCAGAACTTAGCTACTAGACGCCACCGCAGTCGGCTCTTGGCAACGAACGTTGAAACCTAAGAGCGTTGTTTACATTCTTAACCTATCCAATTTAGCTTCACACAGGTGCAATTAGTGGAAGGTTCTTTAACATGCCATAAATCAATGACATGGAACCGCTGGCCTTACTTCTCCTCCAAAGGACGGCATACTGAGGGATTTTTAACGCTCTTAAAAAATCCGACGGCTTCGGCCGGGTTTGAACCCGCTATCTTGGGCATAGAAGCTCAGCATGCTGCCGACTACGCCACCGAAGCCGCCTAAACCTCAGCAAGGTACCCGCAGATCAGCATGCACACTTTACACGTCTTTACATGCGATCTGAACTCAATGATGCCCTCAAGATCCTGGTGAGTCCTAATGATCCGGAAACTCTGTCATACAACGAGATTCAATCTAAGCTGAAAGGCCACTTCGACGCCACACGCAACAAGTTTGCTGAGAGCATCAAATTTCGGAGTGTAATTCAGAAGTAAGGAGAAACCATCGCTAGCTTCACCTTAAGACTGCGGCAGGCTGCAACATTTTGTGAGTATGGCACATTCCTTGATCGCATATTAATTGAACAAATGCTCGCAGGGTTGGAATCACGAGAAATGTGCGACGAGATTATTGCAAAAAAAAGAGAACTTCACCGCAGCATATGAAATCGCGAACGCACTTGAAGCTACTCGTACCACCGCCGACGAGGTCAAAACAGCTGCCGCTAAGCCTTAATCAACCAATCGGAATGGATACGAGAAGCCTCTCTCCAGGAAGAACAGCAACCAACAGCCGCCATGCAGAAAGTCAGCTGATCGAAGTCAAGGGTCTTACAACCTAACCAGACAGCACCTGAAGGCTGGAGCCACACCTGTTTTCGCCCGAGCTCAAGGCGTACCAGTTGCCCTCCGCGATGCCTACGCCAAGTAAATCGACAAGAAAATTGCATCTGGCTTCTACAAAAGAGTGGACTACTCTGAGTGGGCATCGACAACGCACGTAGTCGCCAAGAAGAACGGCAAACTGAGAATCATAGGCAACTGCAAGCCTACACTCAACCCGCGGATCATCATCGATGAACATCCGATTCCCAAGGTGGAACATCTGTTAACCGAATGCGCGGCGCCACTCTCTTCTGCTACCTGGATTTCACTGACGCGTACACTCATCTCGAGGTCGACGATGAGTTCAGTCATGCTCTCACGCTTAACACGCCAACTCACGGTCTGGTCCGCCCAACGCGAGAAGTATATGGAGCAGCTAACATCCTCGCTATCTGGCAGCGGCGAATGGACACAGTCCTGCAAGGTCTCCTAAACGTCGTAAGTTTTTTCAATAACTGTATAGTTTTTGCTGATAGCTTTGAAAATCTGATGCAGGCCCTCAGCACCACTCTGGAATGGTTTCGGCAACACAACCTCAAGCTCAACCGAGCCAAATGCGTTTTCGCTCAAACATACCTGGAAGCCCTTAGCCACAAAATCGATGCGTCAGGCATCCACAAGTCTGATGCACACATCCGAGCTGTACGTGATGCACCAAAACCGACTACACCAGAAGAACTCCAACTGTTCCTTGGTAAAGCAAGCTACTACAGTTCGTTCATCCCCGATTTGTCCACCAGAGACAGACCACTCAGAAACATGCTGATCAAGGACCCTCTCATCTGGACACAAGAAGGCGACAGGTTATACAAAGACATCAAGAACGCCCTAACTTCACCCCAGGTACTCGTGCAGTATGACCCAGCGTTACCACTCCTGTTGGCCATGGACGCCAGCAAGACCGGCCTGGGCGCAGTACTGTCACACCGGCTCAGCAACGGGCAAGAACGTCCAATCGCTTACGCCAGTCGAACGATGTCAGCAACGGAGCAAAGGTACCCTCATCTCCGCACGAGGCTCAACTTGACCAGGCCACGTCGAGGTCACCGCGCAACCGACCAAGTCACCGTGCAACCGACTAAGTCACCCTGCAACCGACCAAGTCACCCTGCAACCAACCAAGCCACCACGCAACCAACCAGGCCACCGCGCAACCGACGAGGCCACCGCACAACCGACGAGGTCACCCCGCAACCGATCAAGCCACCACGCAACCGACCAAGCCACCGCACAACCGAGCAAGCCACCGAGCCTGAGACGAGTTCGCTTCACCGAGACACCAGCAACAGTCCAAACACCACCAGCCACACCAGTTACACCTTTAAACAGTACATCGCCTATTTCCCAGACTTCTTTTATTCCCCGCAGGAGTACTCGCCAGCACCGACCACCATTGAGATTCTCTTCTGATTAAGTTTCCTAAATTATCCATTTAAAAGAGGGAGGAAATGTTGTGTATTTACTTGAGTTAACATGGACATTCTAGAAAGTGTTGTGTATTTACTTGAGATAACATGAACATTCTATTTGCTATGCCCAGAACATTCCAATATGGAACCTTCCATATACTATGTATATATGCACCCGCAGCCGCAGACTGTAGAAGTCAGTTCCGCGCTAGTCTGCTCTGGACCGCTCAAGTTAGTCCACTTTGTGTAACCTTGTGTATCAACTAGTGTTAAATAAACCGTTGATTTATATTAACAAGTGTGTGTTATTTATCTTGTATCTCCCACGATATACCAGGTATGGGTGCATTATGTGGATGTTGCACCTGGAATGATGAAGAGCAGCTCATGCCCACAGAATCCCTTACACCCGTCAATGTATAAGTCTGGGACTGTTGCATACATAGGCCTACATGTTAAGTTATAAGTTAGCAAATTAATAGAAAGAATCAGTAGGCCATTGATGTGCTTCCAACTCCTTATCCCAGAACAAAACTACATTCTACAGTTTAGCAATATTTACCACTTAATGGAATTTATTCCATTTTTCTTCAGATTAAGTTATTCATTAGCCTTTTTCTTAAATTAATATATTCTTCCTAGCCTAATCCCTTCTCCCTTCGGCTCTATACGGCCCTAGGCCTAGGGCATAGCAATCATAATAACTCAAAGCTCCCCCTAGATTCCACACAGGAGGGAGGAGGCACACAACTATTGAGTATGACCTTTGATGGGAAGGGTATCCCATCCTCTTAATACATAAATCACACTCGATGTATTATTACATGAAGGAAGGGAGAGAGAGAGAAAGAAAACAGAGGTTTGTATCAGCACCAGGCAGATTAAAAAATCTCTCCGGCGAGTAGGGGGCAGGGGTTGATCCCTAGCATATCCCCACACGCAACACCTTGACCCTAAATACTAATACTGGGAATGAGATAAGACTAACTACATTGAAATATTATGTGGATAACATTACTCTCACCTCACAGTAGTATGAAAAATTCGATTTTCTAATTGCACAACCTTCATAAGGACATAAAGGAGGAAAACACAAACCTCGTGAAGTAGGAGGAATGCCTACCGTACTGGCTCTGGTGGGAACAGTTGGCGTTAGGACTAGCAGCAGTTTAGGAAGCAAGACTCAAATCTTACACAATGCTTTCTTTAATGAATAATTATTCAAATAGAACACTTAATCTATATATATAAAAATCAATGTAACGTGATAGTTTGTCTGTGGGTGGGTATGTATGTCTCCTATGCGTTCATATACCATTCGTCCGATTGCGATGAAACTTGGGTGAGATGTTGAGTACACTCCAAGGAAGGTTTCTGACTTAGTAAATCCATTTTACAATAGGTAGTGCACGCGTAGATTCAACAAATGAGTGACGATGCGCGAAGCGTTTCAAACAAGTCCCGTATGTGTTCATATACCATTCGTCCGATAGCGATGAAACTTGGGTGAGATGTTGTATACACTTACGTGAAGGTTTCAAAATTAGTGAATACATTTCACAGTAGATAGCGCACGAGTAGATTCAACAAATGAGCGACGACACGCAAAGTGTTTCAAAAAAGTCCCGTATGCATTCATATACCATTCGTCCGATAGCTATGAAACTTGCGTAAAATGTTGTGTACACTTCAGGGAAATTTTCTGGCTTAGTAAGTCCACTTTACAATAGGCAGCGCACGAGTAGATTCAACAAATGAGCTACGACGCGCGAAGCATTTCAACAAAGTCACGTATGCGTTCATATACCATTCGTCCGATAGCGCTGAAACTTGGGTGAGATGTTGTGTACATTCCAGGGAAGGTTTCTGGATTAGTACGTACATTTTACAATAGGTATCGCACCAGTAGATTCAACAAATGAGCGATGACACGCGACGCGTTTCAACAAAGTCCCGTATAAAGTCATATACCAGTCGTCTGATAGTGATAAATGTTTGGGGAATTGTTGTGTACACTCCAGGAAAGGTTTCTGGCTAAGTAAATCCATTTTACAATACGAAGCGCACGTTTATATTCAACAAATGAGTGACTACGCGCGAAGCGTTTCGACAACGTCCTGTATACGTTCACATACCATTCATCCGATTGCGATGAAACTTGGGTGAGATGTAGTGTACACTCCAGGGAAGGTTTCTGGCTGAGTACATCCATATTACAATATGTAGCGCAAGAGTAGAATCAACAAATGAGCGACGACACGCGAAGCGTTTCAACCAAGTCCCGTATGCATTCATGTACCATTCGTCCGTAGCTATGAAACTTGGGTGAGATGTTGTGTACACGTCATGGAGAATTTCTGGCTTAGTAAATCCACTATACAATATGCAGCGCACAAGTTGATTCAACAAATGAGGGACGACGCGCGAAGCGTTTCAACAAAGTCCCGTATAAGGTCATATACCATTCTGCCGTTAGCGGTGAAACTTGGGTGAAATATGGTGGACACTCCAAGGAAGGTTTCTGGCTTAGTAAATACATTTCACAGTAGGTAGCACACGAGTAGATTCGACAAATGAACGACGACATGCAGAGCGTTTCAATACAGTCCCCTATGTCTTCATATCCCATTAGTCCGATAGCGATGAAACTTGGGTGAGATGTTGTGGACACTTACGTGACGGTTTCTAACTTAGTAAATACATTGTACAGTAGGTAGCGCACGAGTAGATTCAACAAATGAGTGACGGAGCGCGAATCGTTTAAACAAAATCAGGTATGCGGTCATATACTATTCATCCGATTGCGATGAAACATTGATCAGTTATTGTGTACCCGCCAGGGAAGGGGACTTAGTAAATCCATTTCACAATAAGTAGCGCAAGAGTAGATGCAACAAATGGGTACGACGCGCGAAGCGTTTCAACAAAATCCCCTATTGCGTTCATATAACATTCTTCGATTGCGATGAAACCTTGATGAGTTATTGTGTACACGCCAGGGAAGGGCTTCGACTTAGTAATACATTTCTCAATAGGTAGCGCACGAGTAGATTCAACACATGAGTGACAGCGCACGAATCGTTTAAACAAAATCCCGTATAATAATAATAATGCATTTTATTAATCCCTTAACGAGTCAAGGACTCATATACAAAGGAATTGTACAGTTTTATCTTGTTGGCGACAAATTACAATACAATGTTTAGTTTACAAAGTTTTCAGTATGAAAATATATACGACATTTTGTAGCTTTCATAAGTTTTTGTACACAATATGTTCTTCTTTTGTCTTCTCAGATTATGAAATTTCTTCAAACTGACATTTTATAATCATTCCACATAAACTGTTTTACCCTCCTTTTAAAGATTGGTAGGCTAGGTGCAATTTTTATATTTTCTGGTAGTCCATTGAATTTTACAAAGGCACTATACTTTATGCTATTACTGCCATATTGTTTGGAATTGATATGGAAAAGTGTTATGCCATCTGCATGTCTAGTTTTGTAAGCGTGTAAATCAGATTGTTTAGTGAAGTTTAAATTTGTGTGTATTCTATTGTGTAGGATTTGGTATATTAGGACATTTGATTTGATTTCTGCATTTAGGGCTACTGGTTGAATTTTACTCGTAATATAAAGGTGTTTGGTTGGTGTTAAAAAAGGGTAGTTATAAATATTTCTTATGGCTCTATTCTGAATTACCTCAATTTCCTTTTTTAAGTAATTTGAGCATTTTATCCAAATTGTATTCAAATATTGTAAGTGGCTATGGATTAAGGAAAAATACACTTTCCTGAGTAGATATTTTGGGATATAGTAGCTCAATTTTTTTATCATCCCAGCGGCAGGTGATATTTTTTTTACTAATGCATCAATGTGCTTTTGCCAGGAGAGATTTTCATCTATTATTAAGCCTAGGTATTTGACAGATGAGACCCTTTTAACTGCTTTTCCATTCAGCATTATATTCTGAGTGATGTCTAACTTTGTTCTACGCTTTGATATTATTAAATAATTTGTTTTATCTTCATTTATTGTTAATTTATTTGACTGGGTCCAGCCAAGTATGGTATTCATGTCCTCCTGCATGTGTGTAATCAGCGTGTTGGTGGTGTACGCATTGTAAAATATGCTTAAGTCATCTGCAAACAACGTTATATTACCATGAAAACGGAGTGTTGCTATGTCATTAATATATACTAAGAAGAGGGAAGGACCCAGTATTGATCCTTGGGGCACACCGTGGGTAATATTAACTTCCTCACTTCTGTAGCCATTTATTTCAATATACTGCTTACGATTAGATAGGTAATTTTTAAACCATGTCCAAGCTACTCCTCGGATACCTGCTTTATCAAGTTTCCCTAAGAGAATTTCATGGTCAACAGTATCAAACGCCTTTCTCAGGTCTATGAAAAGGCCACTCGCTGTCATCTTATTGTCTAAGACATCCTGCAAGTTAGAGATAATATCAATTGTGGCTATTTCTGTGCTTGAGTTTTCTCGGAATCCATATTGCCCTTTGTAGAAGTAATCATTTTTATTTAAGAAATTAACAATTCTGTTTTTTACTACTGTTTCGAGTACCTTGGATATGGGTGGGAGGATGGAAATGGGCCTGTAATTGTCCGGATTGCTTTTGTCACCTCCTTTATAGACTGGTATGACTCGTGCTATTTTTAGATCATCAGGCACCAGACCAGTCTCTAACGATACATTTATTAAAGTAGTTAGTGGGCTACTTAGCATGTCAATGGAGTTTTTTAACAATTTCACTGACATACCATCTTTGTCTTGGCTACTTTTCATTTTAAGGCTTAATATAATATTGCGAATTTCCATCTCATTAGTCGGGGTCATAAATATGGAATCTATGTTGACATTAATTTCATTAACGTTCTTCCCTGGGGGGATGTTTATGGCTAATTTGTGTGCTATGTTTATAAAGTGAGTGTTTAGAGCATTGCAAATATTTTCTTTTCCTGTGAAAGATTTACCGTCAATTATTATCTCACTGGGACCATCTTTGTTTTCAGTTGTGCGGTTGTAGATCATTTCATTGATTACTTTCCAAGTATCTTTTATGCTATTGGCATTCAATGTTAATTTGTGTTCATAGTATGAGGATTTCAGTTTCCGTTTTAAAGCTGTCACTTTGTTCCTACATATTATGTGCTCTTCCTTTAAGAGGTTATTGTTTCTGTGAATGCTAGTTTTAAGTTTAGCATGTAGTAGGTCCCTTTGTTTTATTAGTTGAATTAATTCTGTTGTTATCCATGGGTTTTTGTGGTTCTGGTGTATTTCCCTCAAAGGTGAGTCAGTGTTTTCTTTGTTGGGTGTCTGTGTCAAGATTTTGTGTTTCATGGCGATGTAAGTTTCGTTTAGATCATCTAAGCAGTCTATTTGATTGAGATCATTAGAGAATTTGTTTTTGTTCATGTACCGGTAATTTTTATTCACGTTTTTTGAACTAGACCTTTGCTTGTTGGGGGCGTATTTAAATGTCATGTTCGAGATTGGGCTTTTGCCTGGATAGTAGTTTGACCAGAAAATCTCAGTTACAAGAATATTATGATCACTAATATCACTATTTATATTGCTTATTCTATAGGCATATTTACAGTTATTAGTGGCCACCTGATCAAGGAGTGTACTTGTTGATTCACTTATTCTTGTTGGATAGCGAGTATTGCCTTGTGTGAAACCATAGCTTGATAGTAGATTGAGGTATGATTTGGTTACATTATTTTTGTTTAATAAGTTAATATTTGTATCACCAATGCATAAGGAAAGATTGGCATTGTTTTTCGAGAGAATGTGCTCTAAAGATTGCATGAATTTTGTTGCGTTATTTATGTTTGGATTATATACTGCAATTATATTAATAGTATGCAGGTTATTGAAACGAACAGTATCATTTCTTATGAGCTCTAACTGGATCAAGCTATGGTTACTCTCAACTAGGTTAAGAACTTTTGTATTCCATTTTTTGTGGACATAAACTCCCACACCTCCACCATCCTGATTGTCTCTGTGTACAAATGCAACAGAATAGTTGTTTAGGTTGAAGTATTTAGCTTCATTACTTTTTACCCAAGTCTCGGTTACCACTATGACATCTAGATTTTCCACAATATGTATTAGTATCTCGATATCTTCTAGTTTATTTTTTAGGCTTCTGCTATTCACGTAAAGACACTTGATTTGGCTAACCTCATTTTTAGTGTCTGCTATGTAGTCGTGGATACAGTCATATTTACGCTCATCAATTGATGAGTGTAAGTCAACATCAACTAGTAGGTCCATGTCTTGATTCATTCTTATTACTGTGAATGGGATGGCTGAGCCTTGTTGTTGGAAGAGTCTCTTACTAGCCTTTCAATGTCTTCTGGTGAGCTGATCCTGACAGCCTTGTCACTAAAAATCTATCTATCTATCTGATTTACGGACGAATATTTTGCAGTCCCGGGTCCAGACGTATTTAAAACCTAAATTACGGAGGTCTCTTGCCTGTTTGTGAAGTACTTTATTTGCTGGCGTCAAATGCTCGTTAATGTAGATAGGCCTAGCCCTTCCATTGATTCCTGCATCACTTGAGTTCAGGTTGGGTTTGGATCTTTTGCCTTTTAGAATTGCGTCTTTTTTTTAGCCGGCTGCAGAATTTTACTAGTAAAGGAGGTGGAAGACCTTCTCTGCTGTGTGGTAGCCGATGGCAGGCGTCAATATCGGACTCAACAACTGTGACACCCAATTGATCAGCGATAGTCTTGACAATTTGAACGGGGTTTTCGTTTGAAGTGTGCGGCACGCCATGAAGCTCTAAGTTGTTTCGCCGAACGTACTGTTGAAGCTCGAGATTCTCTTGCTTTAACAATTTGACCTCACTGCAGACGATATTCTTATCCTTCTCTAACTCACAAACTCTTTGGCTGAGCTTTGTTATATCTGACAAGGCTTGCTTCAGAGTTTGTGCGGCAGTTGAAATGTCACTTTTCATACCATCAAAACAATCAGAAAAGTATGTCACGGACTTAAGCATGTCATTCTGAGTCTTTTCAATGTTTTCGAGTTTTGTCAGTCGGAGGTTGATTTCACAAACAAGATCGTGTAAATCTGATTTACTTACATTCTCGTCTGGCGAGGCGATTTTAGAAACCTCATCCGTAGTTGACTTATTACTCATTGCACTGCAAACGACACAACATGAGAGGTTGTGTAACAGTAACGGATTTATGCTCGTCGTGCAAAATAAAAGTAAAAAATGCAAATAAAATCGTCACAAGATCTCAGGTAAAATTGAATGAGGAGAAAAGTGAAACCGATTGTCGTAATGTAGGCCTACCGCTACCGTCATGCGAATGTCATAACCTGAGAAATGAACTGTCCTCAAAAGACGAAATTATAAAGCTGCTAAAGGAAGATATTGCTAAGTTAATGGAAGAGTTGAATACATTAAAAGGAAACAGAGAGGAAAGCAAGGAAACTTGGTCGACAGTGATTGCTGGTAAGGTAAGATTGAATAAGCCTAGGCCTATAAATGGAGTACATGTAACTGAAATTCCCGTCTCAAATTCATTTGGAGTGCTTGTCGAAGAAAATGATGACTTTCCTCAAGAAGAAAAGAAGAGAGTGATAAAGAGAAAATCCAGGAAGATGCGGATATTTGCGGATAGCCACGGGCGAGATGTAGCAGCAAGCGTTTTGGAGAGAAACCGAGAAATGGAGGTCACTTCGACAGTGAAGCCGGGAGCTCAGATTGCAGAAGTCACGAACGGGATGATAGGAGAGTGTGCGTCCCTTACTGCAAAGGACTACGCAGTGATCATCGCTGGAGCAAACGATGTCTATAGAAATGAGAGTAAAAAGGTAATCAAAGATTTAAAGGGTACATTGCCATCCATGCAAAAAACAAATGTCATTATTGTAAACATTCCGCAGAGACACGATTTAATTCCCAAGTCATGTGTAAATGTAGAAATAGAGGCTACAAATGGAAAAATTCATAAAATTTGTAAGAGTTTTCCAAATGTCCAAATTGTAGATGTAAGTAAATTAGACAGGAAGTTCCACACTCGGCATGGCCTACACTTAAATAGATTAGGAAAAGAGTATCTTAGTGATGAAATCTGCAAAATTGTAAATTCAAATGGTAAGAATAATTCAACAGTAATATCATTAGAGTGGAAGCAGGGAAACTGGTAGAAGAAGCCAAACGTGAGGTTTGGCATTCACATCTTTTAAAGTCAAATTTAACGGAGTGCAACAATGGTATTTCGGATTTGTCTAGCAACAATAATAATAACAATTATGATAATAATAATGTAAATAAATCACCAACACAAGCTTGCAAAAGTAACAAATTTAAAATTTACCACCAGAATGTCCAGTCTCTTTATAATAAAATTGATTACATAAATCTAATGCTTAAAAATGAACTTAAAGACATCTCAGCACTATGTATTTCAGAACATTGGCTGAAAGAGGAACAACTCGAATTAATTCAATTCCCAGGGTTTATACAAGCTAGTAAATACTCTAGATCTAATATTAGCCATGGTGGTACTTGCATCTTCTTAAGAAATAATTTAGATCATGAACAGATAACAGCTTATGATTATCTAATTATGGAACAGGATTTTGAATTCTCTGCCGTAAAAATTCAGCAGTTTAAGTTAATAATTGTATGCGTATACCGTTCTCCGTCAGGAAAGTTTCCTCTATTTATAGATAAACTAGAATTGTTACTCAATAACATGAGCAAAGTAAATTTCGATATAATAATTTGTGGGGATGTAAATGTGGATTTCTTAAAACTTGATAGAAATTGTGAATTATTAAACCAGTTACTAATTTCCTATGGACTGAAACCTACAGTAAATACACCAACAAGAATAACAAAATTTAGTAAAACCACTCCTGATCAAATTTTTATAAATACAGATAAATATCACCATTCAATAGAAGTCTATTGTCCGGGTTTTAGTGACCACCATGGACAAATACTGAGTTTTGAAGTATCCGAAGTAATCAATAATAATGATAATGGAGTAAAATCAAAGTGCAGGTCATTCACTGAATCAAATGTTACATATTTCAATGACTTATTAAATAAGGAAACATGGTCAGAAATTTATGAACTAGAAAATGTAAATGATAAATTTAATGCATTTAACAGTACCCTAAAACACTATTTTGAAATAGCATTCCCCTTTAAACGAAGAACTGTTCAAAATAACAAAACTAGCAATTGGATAACAACAGGGATTATAAATTCATGTCAAAGAAAGAAATTTCTACACAAATTAGATAAACAATACCACACAACACCTGAATTCAATTTATACTACAAAAAATACACTAGCATATTAAATAAGGTAATAAGACTAGCAAAGAAAATGCATAATGATAATTTTATTTCCCAATCATCTAATAAAAACAGGGCGATGTGGTCCGTAATAAAGAAAGAAACTGGAAAATCTGCTAAAATACAAAGGAACATTACACTGACCAGAAATAATAAAGTGATTAATAATCCAGAGGAAATAGCAAACACTTTTAATGACTATTTTCTGGAAATTCCGCAAAAATTATTAAATAAATCACAGGTAAATACACTAAATTCTAATAATAAAATAAATATATGCAGTGATTCTTTATTTATAAATCATGTCACAAGTGAAGAGGTAAGAATAGTTATAAAAGAGCTAAAAAATAAATTCTGTGCTGGCATTGATGGAATCCCTGATGCAATTTTAAAGAAATGTGCAGAAAATATAATAAATCCACTTACGCACTTAATAAACAGTTCAATTCTCTCAGGAACTTACCCGGATATTTTGAAGTTATCAAAAGTAATTCCAGTGCACAAAAACGGTTCAAAAGATGAATTAGATAACTATCGTCCTATTACCTTACCAACTGGTATTGCAAAAATTGTGGAAAAAATTATGTATAAGAGACTGATAAGTTTCATAGAAAAAAATAAAATATTATCAAACTCACAACATGGATTTAGAACGGAAAAATCTACACAGACAGCAATTTACGAATGTAGTAATAGTATACTGAAATTAATTGACAATAAGGAACATGTAACTGGCCTATTCTTGGATTTATCGAAAGCATTTGATGTAGTTGACCATAAAATCCTCCTTACCAAACTAAATCAATACGGTGTTAGAGGTCTAGCTAATAAATGGATAGAGTCTTACTTAACAAGGCGTAAACAAATAGTAAGCTTGAGACACAAGGATGATGGAACCAAATTACTTAATGAAACATTGTCCAATGAGGGAATTATTGAATTTGGAGTACCCCAGGGATCGGTTTTGGGCCCACTACTCTTTCTTCTATATATAAATGATATAACACAGAACGTTCATTCACATAAGGAAATTTTGTTTGCGGACGATACAACACTCGTAATAAAAGGTGAAACTAAACAGGTCATACAGCAGTCTGCTGACTCCGTTACAGGAGAGTTAACCAAATGGTCACAAGATAATCGCCTCATAATAAACTATAAAAAGACAGTATGTCTAAATTTCCACACTATACAGAATAGGAATCCTGCGATGCCCAATATAACATTAAATGGTCATCAAATAGAAAATAAATCAGAAATAAAGTTTTTAGGACTATGGATACAACAAGACTTGAAATGGAATAAACATATACAATATCTGAATACTAAACTGAACTCGATGTGCTTTGCGTTACGTATTTTGAAAACCTGCACTAGCATGCACACATTAAGAAATACTTATTTTGCTTATTTCCATTCATACTTAAGATATGGGATCATATTTTGGGGTATGTCGCCAGATGTACTAAGCACGTTTCGGATACAAAAGAGAGCGATTAGAATTATGGCAAATGTAAACTCTAGAGAATCATGTAGACCTCTGTTTAAAGATTTAAACATTCTCCCACTGCCCTGCATATATATCTTTGAAAGTATTATGTTTTTTAAAAAGAATTTAATGAATAAAGATGTTTTTCTTAAAACAAACAATGATGTTCATAGGCATAACACAAGACAAAATCAAAACATTCATATTTCACACACACACACAAGCATATATCAAAAAGGAACTTTTCACACTGGAGTTAAATTATACAATAAACTACCCCAGTATATAAAACTGGCCCCAAAAATAAAAACCTTTGATAGAATGTTGAAAGCTTATCTGCAGTGCCATTGTTTTTACTCAGTAGTTGAATATTTTAGCGTATAGGAGTGATGGAATCTATAACTATATTTTACTTTTTTAATTTAATTTTAATACCTAGCTGTATGTTGTTGTATTTATAGAATTAAGTTTTCATATTATGATAATAGAGTGAGGTGTAAATAGTTGTGCAATAAGATTGTATCTATTAAGATTTGCTATTATAATAAGTTATAAATAGTTATAATCTTAGTAATATATACCTGTTAGTTCTTTTATTTTATGCATGTAAATTCTGACGTGTCCTATATCAAAAATGTATTGAATGCATGTATTTGATCAAATGGAATTAATAAAAATCTATCTATCTATCTATCTATCAATACCATTGCTTGGCCTTGTCGGACAAAAGTCGGTTAAAAACTTTCTTCTTTATGTTAACACAGGTTCTGTGGTATGATTTACCACATTCCCCATCACAATTTATGTAATCTTCATTATCAGTTATACATTTTTCACACTGACCGCACTTGGTTGATTTGTTACTTGTCGCCATATACAATTCATCCGATTGCGATGAATCATTGATGAGTTATTGTGTACACGCCAGGGAAGGGTTTTGACTTAGTAAATCCTTTTCACAACAGGTAGCGTACGAGTAGATTCAACAAATGAGTGACAGCGATGAAACTTTTGAAAGTTGTTGTGCAAGCTTCCACGAATGGTTCTAAATTAGAAAATCCATTTTACGATAGCTTAGAGGCAGTTAACATATTGTGTATCCAAAAGCACTTCAAGAAACAGAGTTTCAACGCCAACACTTTCTTTGATTGGCATTGCAACGCATGCCGGGTACAGCTTGTTTATAACATAAAATTAAACATTTGAAAATACAAAAGTTTGCAGAGCATTGGTAATGCACCTCTGGAATGTATCCCATTGTAGGGATAGTATAATTCAGTTTCTTTCTTCATGTTCTCACTCAGACCAGGGCACTGGAAGGTGTTTCAAAGATGTTTTGGCAGAGAACCCTGGAAAACTGAAAAACACACACTAAGGAAAACCTCATGTTTTGCAAAGTATGAACCGTCTTCAATTTACAGATTAATAATCTCATTTATTACCCGGTTAGGCGTGGTGCACACTGGAGAAACCTGTTTCATGCAACTGGTTTCATGAAGCTAGTCGCAGTGGAATATGTACACAGAAGCAATGGTTTTCCATCAGTTTTAGAAGGGTGGGGCCATGATTTTGTCTTGTTGGATTTCATCGCCCCACCTTCCTAACGAGGACCATGCCCCCAAAGAACAATGAACCCGAACGATAACTAAATACAATTAAAATACGGTAACTATGCCTGTAGCCGTCAGGGCCAGATGACGCCATTGTTCCACCGTTTAAAACAACAACAACCTGTAACCTTTGTATTATGCTCACGTGATAAACCGCTATCGCATCCAAGCAGCATCCCCTACTTACCAGCCCGGTTGAGTTGACGAAAACCAATAGAAAGGACAAGGACACCCACATAATAAATAGTAACCCCTGGCACTGCAGCCCACGAAGGGCATAGGCCTACCAAGCGACCACTGCCAATCCATTTGGCCTGCAGATATTGGGGTGATGCGTGGTCAGTGCGCCGGATCCCCTCGGCCGGTAATCTTAGTTTTCGTGGCCAGGCTGCTGTCTCACAGCTACTCAATTTTCCTCACGAGGCTTAGTGCACCTCGTTCCAACCCTCATGTCAGATTTAAATATCTCTTATGGAGCCGGGAATCTAGCCCGGGGCCTCCGGGTGAGAGGCAGGCGCGCTACCCCAACACCACATAATAATAACATAATACTAACTTAAATAAGTGACCTTGCGGATCACGTGAGCAAAGAGGTTGCCTGATTCCCCACTCTCCTGTTATTACAAGGTACAATTTACATGTTTTGTAAACAACTAGGTTCGTAATGTCCAACCAACAGCAGGCCACGTTTCTGATTCCAAAGTCCGCACTTCATCCTTCAATAGCCAGTTCATATATTTATGTAGAAGAGGGGAGGCATTGACCGAAGACTTTAAATTAAAATTCAAGAAACGTGCAACTGACGCGACAGGAAATAGTTTTTCCGAGTTTCTCGAAACCCTGTTTTACGAAATCAATGCAACTACAGTTTCATGAAACGCAGTTTACACAGCCCTGTATTAATCTTATCTATCTGTTGCAAGCAACTTCAGTTTCACGAAACCAGTTACATGAAACAGGTTTCTCCAGTGGTATCGTGAGTGTCGATACGTTATCAGTCGGAGTTGAAAATAGTTCTTCACCACCTCACTCTGGAGTATCACGTTTGTAGAGAAAATAAAAGCAAAAGAGAGCAAGAAATACAAATATATTACCCGTGAGAGCAGATGATCATGAAGTTAATCGAAGATGTGAAAATAAAGTTACGTTGTCACAGAGACCACGGAAGGACAAATACGGATGTTTTAGATTCCTAGGATGTAAGTACAAATGTATATGTACTGACAATAGAAATAGATAATAATGAGTAGGGTTATACGGACTTGGTGTGCTTACTGTATGATTTTCATACCTTGTTTCATCTTCTGCGGGGCATTACCAACTGAAATTACTAACCCTGGACACTACTGCACCGCAAATGTGTGTTAAATTACTTAAGTACCGGTATGTGTTTTATTGCTCATTCAACGATGGCAGCCATGTTCGACAGTGCATGAGGTCTCTTCAGTTGTTACTAAGACGCACACATTGACATCACCACAGTTGCCAACATGTGGGATACAAAATACACCACACAGGTCTGGTCTGGATAAAGATTATTGATGCCTCACTGTGCATGACAGAAACCAGGTGTGTATGTGCAAACTTTGTATCAAACCGTGTGAGACGTATCACTTCAATAAATGCGCCAAACGGACAAAGTCGCTCAGCGAATATGGCAAAAAAATAGAGAAATAATAATAATAAAAATACCACTAGGAGTAATCTGTGGATACTCTGATGCATTCATGAGGTTTCCTATTATTATTACTGTAATCTGAACATTATGTAGGACAGAGCAAAAATATATTTAAAAATGTTATAAAAATTAAGTTAATGAACATTGTAAGCCTTTTTCCTGGCCATTCGGCTGCAATACAAGTTTATTTATTTATATATATATATGGCTAACGGCTATCTAGTAATACTGGTCTGGGCAAAGCCCATTGGATTGGATTAAAGAAATTTCACTCTCACAAATAACATTAATTATAGCAGTGCACAACAAACATCACTGTGCGTGACAAAAACCAGGGGTGTTTACGAGTGCATAGCTAACGCATCCCTCTACCTAATAATTATTGGCCTAGGCAAAAGCCATTGGTCTGTATTTAACAAATTTTACTATTACAAAATGCACCATAAAGGAACCGGCGTTTAGCTGTGAATTTGACCTTGGGAACTCAGCGGTAGGAGAGGGGTTTAGAAAAGGTATTTTAGCTAATTTCAGACACAAGAATCGCTAATCGTGGCAAATGTTTTACGCTGTAGTAGTATACCGGGGGAGTAGGATGGGGAAGTGAAGAGCTAACTGCCGGTAACAGTAAATTGAACTTGTCACTACTTTCTTTACAGTACGACCTGTATGCACAGTAGTACTGTATTCGTGGGGTTGGCAATACAGTTCTTGACAATAATTCACGGGTATAATGGTGCACACAGCTGGAATGTTACTATGTAAGTCATGATCAAAAAGGGCAAGGCAGGAGGGTTATGGGGAGCGGAGGAGTCAACATCTATTACATCATTTCCCGATTTATTTTTCATCATTAGAAAAGGTATTTTAGATAATTTTAGTAATTTAGAAAATTTTATCGTATGGTGAGCTCTCATTCAGCGTTACCGCTCCCCCGTGTGGGTGCGGGATAGAATACACCCACAGTATTCCCTGCCTGTCATAGGAGGCGACTAATAGAGCCGACATGGCCGAATAACTTGCCAGTTTTTTGATTTGTTAAGACCCCCTGTGGATGGGGAGGGCAGAATTCATTCCACGGTATCCCCTGCCTGTCGTAAAAGGCGACTTATAAAGGTCGATTTTGGATTTCGGGTCCCAGTTCTGGTTTGACCCATTGAAATAAACATGCATGCTCTTAGGGGAAGGTCCACCAACTTGGCTATCTGGCCAGAAAGCCTAGACGGTATGCCCCATCGCATTAGGTGGGTGCGCCATGTACCCTTTCAGTAGTATCCGTCTATTACAGCGAAGGTCCCTGCGTGGCCGAATACTGAAGAGCAGTGTAAATCACTCGGCATGCCAAGGGGTATGTGCCTGTTTGCGGCACTGGGACCCCGTTCGAATCTCGACTGAGGCATCTTCATAGTCTCAAATACATTCGGGTGCAGTACGTCTTTGATGTTTTCTAACTGCGGAATTTTACATGATAATTACGTTATTAAAAGCATGCAGTAGGTCGCTAGAGGTAGCACATTTCTTAATACTCAATGCTATTATGAACTAGGCCTATATATTTTAATATGCAATAGCACAAGTTAACTACTTCTTCTGTAATTGAAGGTACAGTAACTTCCGCGTATTACATATTATATACAACTGAAAAAGTTAAAAATGTCGAGTAAAAATCTACCCATGTAATATCATAACCTCATCAAAACATTTTCAAACCTCCTAGATGTAATGTTCTGGCAATAGGCAATCACTTTATCGATCAATATAAAATCACATGTACGCATATAACTACAGCCACAACTCAAAATATGTCTTTCTCGGATTTTACACGGCACGCAGCTTTAAAGCAAGCGAACGCGACGCCATTTTGATCCAATAATCCTAACCATCTTTCTTGCTGGTTACTAGTTCTAGCTGCATAAAGCGCTGTCGAGCGCTGCACCGCTTCGGCACAAAAAGCAAAGAGCAGCTTATAAACCAAGGAATATAGATATGTTCCACCAACAACCAATAAGAACCTAGCAGCCTCTAGCCAATCAAACAGTGGATCAGTTCTGTACCAAGCCACTCGTCTTGATTTCAATCAGCTGGCAATTTTATATGCTATACATCAAAGCTACACATGTTAGAAGTGTGACTTTTGGGTACAAAGTACAAAGTGATCCCAAGTTATTTTACAGATTTCCTAAAAACAAACAGATGTGAGTATACCTACTAATGTTTATGTATCTGAATTTTTTTCTATTAATCTGAGCATACCATACTTACTCAGGGGCGACCCTGTTGGAATATGTGACCATGGTTTGTGTTGGTCACACTGTTAATCAGTAAACCTGTTCCATAGAGATATGTTTCTCTTTTGTTTTTGTTTTGGTGTGCATAAAAGAATGTTGTATCACCTTGTTCGTTCAGTTCTGTTCTGTTCTAGTAAATGCCAAGTACATTAAACGAGTGTTCCATTTCAATTGCCTGTGTGCCTCGTAATCCTACAGGTTATGGGCCCAGCCAAGAATCCACCGTGCGAATATAAAGTGCGTATGATAGACTGCTCGTTATATGAACTGTGAATTTTGCTACGTATCGAAATCGACATGTCTGCAACCAGCGCCTCGTTACCGGCTATAGATAAGCTGCGAGGTAGTCTAAATTACGTGGATTGGCGATTCGAGATGGAAAACGTCCTAAGACTCGAAGATCTGTGGAGCTGTATAGTTGGCTACCCGGATAGAGATACTACAACATCTTCGAAGAAAGCGAAATACGAAAGTCGGGCTTGGGCCAGACTTAACCTCATGGTGGATAAATCAATTTTCCCAATCGTCATGCCTTGTAAGACCGCGAAGGAAGTCGGGGAAGCTCTTGAAAAGGCCTACTCAGATAAAGGAGTGAATCGGCGGAAGAAATTGTGCAAAGTTAAATTAAAGCATTACAAGACGATGGAAGAGTATGTTAGTGAGGTAATGGGACATGCTGATCAACTTGCGTCTATGAATAAGGCACTGGACGACGAGTTTGTGGCAGCTATTATGCTGAAAGGTCTACCAGATGAGTTTCAGCCTATGATTATGGCTCTGGAAAGTTCCGGAACAGACCTTACTGCAGACACAGTCCGAACCAAGTTGCTACAAGATACTACTTGGAATGGGAAAAGTACTTCCAAGCCATCCAAGGATTCTGTTCTGTTTTCAAGGTAAGACAAGACGAAGAAGAAGCCTTTCTGCTGGAAATGCAAGAAGCCAGGACACTGGAAGCGGGATTGCAGGAAAGAGGAGATGCATAGCTCAACTCAACAGAAGTCGAAGAAAGACAAGATGATGCTGGCAACCGATGGACAGGCATTAAGTGCAAGGGCCTATACAGGGGGCTGGTTCGTTGACTCTGGTGCTACTAAGCATATGAGTTCAAGCAAGACGGCGATGGTGAACTTCGCTGCTGGTCCTAATCTGGAGATCAGTACAGCAAACAATCAAAAATTGTATGGCCAAGGATCTGGTAATGTAACTGTTCAATTAGAAAATTGTATTTCACAAACCTTGTCCATTGTAGAATATGTTCCTGGTCTCACTGCTAATCTTTTATCTGTGTCTGCTGCTACTCAAAAGGGTTTTTGTTGTGGTATTCACCGGCAATACTTGTGAAGTTTATGATAGTGAGAACTTTGTTGCTACAGGTAATGTAGCACTGACTGCGAGTAATGTGGGGGGTGTTTACCAAGTCAATGCTATCAGTGCTCAAGCTAATATTTGTACAGAGGACTCAAAATATTTATGGCATAAACGACTAGGCCATCTTAACAACCATAGCATGAAGTTGTTAAGAGATGGTCTCACTCATGGAATTAATTTCTCAGATAATGGTTTTAAAAACGGTTTTTCATATGCTGTAGGTAAACAAGCTTGACAACTATTTAAGTCAAGTAAGAGTAAAACGGTATGTAAAAATAAGATAGATCTTATTCATTCAGACTTATGTGGGCCTATGCCATTTCCATCTTGGAGCAATGCTCGTTATTTCTTGACCTTCATTGATGATCATTCTAGAAAGGTTTTTGTGAATTTCCTTGCTAAGAAAAGTGATGTTTTGGATTGCATTATTGATTTCAAGGCACAGGTCGAGAATCAGTGTGAAAGATCTATTAAGGTCCTACGCACTGATAATGGGGGTGAATTTTGTAGCAAAGCTTTTGAGAGGCTACTTAAATCAGAAGGTATTCAGCATCAAACTACAACTAGCTATTCTCCACAGCAGAATGGTGTAGCTGAACGCATGAATAGATCATTACTTGATAAATGTAGAGCAATGATGAGCAAGTCTAAAGTAGATAAACGCATGTGGGTTGAAACAATAAATACAGCAGCCTATCTTGTAAACAGGTTCCCAACCAGAAAAATTCCAGGTAAAGTTGCAGAGGAGATCTGGACTGGTAACAAGGTCAATATGGAGCATCTAAGAATTTTTGGTTGTGTAGTAGGTTACAAGTTCATGTCCCTGATCAATGGAGAAACAAGTTTGATCCTAAAAGTGAAAATCACATTTTTTGTGGTTATTGTGAGGACAGTAAAGCGTATAGATTCATGCATCCTGTTACTCATAAACTTGTTAAGTCCAGGGATGCACAGTTCTTTGAAGATGTGTTGCAGGAGGTGTCTGATGTGTCTCCAGGTAATGTTGGCCCATCCTTGCAGATTAATGAACCTGCAATGGTGCAGATCTCAGTTTCCACTGACAGCGAGGCAGAACCCGACAACTCAGAGGATGGGGCAGAATGCATTTCGGAACTTGAAAGCGTATCGCCCATTAGCAGTGCTGGTGTGGCTGAGACTGTTGACTCAGCTGATTTAAGCTATGTCCCTAGTGGAACAGATTCAGACTGCAGTGATTCTGTGGGCTCTGACACCACCGTCAATGAGCCAAAAGAGGGGGATGCCGAAGGCAATCAAAGGTATCCTAGGCGCCAACAAAAGCCTGTAGACATGTCAGACTATGTGATATACTTGACTCTCACTGATGACTCTGAACCTAGTACAGTTAAGGAGGCACTCTCCATGCCTGATAGGGTTAAGTGGGAGCAGGCTATGAAAAGAGAATTGGAGATACTTCAGTTAAATGTCACCTGAGATCTAGTTGATAAACCCCAGGGCAAGAATGTTGTCAGTAGCAAGTGGGTTTTCAAAGTAAAAAGAGACTCTAATGGTAACATTCAAAGGTATAAAGCCAGACTTGTGGCCAGGGGCTTCACCCAAAGGTACGGAGTAAATTTTACAGAAACTTTCTCTCCTGTTGCTCGACACAGCACGTTAAGGATGCTGCTTGCCTTGGCTGTCCAAACAAATCTGAAGGTGGTACATTGGGATGCTGAATCTGCTTTCCTCAATGGAAAGTTAGCTGAATAGATCTACATGTATCAGCCAGAAAGTTTTGTGAAGAATGGTTCAGAGCATAAAGTGTGCAAGTTAAAAATCTATTTATGGCTTAAAACAATCTTCTCGTTTGTGGAATGAGAGAGCTCACTCTGTTCTTGTCAAATTGGGTTACAAAGCTATGCGATATCATATCTCAGTCAATTTAATCATTGTTACAATGAATCTCACTGGTCTGCTGCAAAGCAAGTGCTGCGTTATTTAAATTGCACACGAGTTGTCACTTAAGTATGTCAGGAATGGAGGTTCATGGGATTCATGGGATTTGTTGATGCTGACTGGGCTAATGATAGCACTGACCGAAAACCATACAGTGGTTTTGTGTTCAAAATGGCAGGTGGTGCTATATCATGGGGGGCTCAAAAGCAAAAATGCATTTCCTTATCATCTACTGAAGCTGAATATGTTGCACTGATTGAAGGTGTAAGAGAAGATGTTTGGTTGAAACGTGTTTTGTCTAACTTTATAGGTCTCAAGTCACCCATCATATTATTGATAATAAGACCTGTCTCCATCTAAACGAGGCTTCGACCACTAACGCGCAGCACACAGAGACGGAAACAGAAGACCCACTATTTCTCAATCTTATAACATCCAGGGCCGGTCTTAGGGGTTTCAACGCCCTGTGCGAAATTCGATTTTGCGCCCTTCATTGCGAGGCGGGTTGCCTAACTCTGGCAAAAATTATGCGGTATCATGAAGAGGAATCATGACAATATGCTTCTTGCGTCGTAGTAAGTCGATGGTCAAGGTAACATACAAAATATCGGCTGTACGCTCGCATGATGCAAAAATACTGGACTTTATTATCTAATATGTGAGGCGTAACATATTACAATAACTATTTTTTCAGTTGTGATGCAAAGCGTCAACATAACAAAATCACTGGAAAAATACACTTACAGGAATCAAGCTTTACTAATTCAAACGACTACGACACACAGGAAAAAACACACTAAAACCCAAAACCATATGAGAAGGGAGCTTTCCGTGCTTTGAATGAAGCAAACTGTTTGACTAACTGGGGTAAATCGAGTGAACATACAACATCGTTCTCTATTGAAATTAAAGCAAGTTTTGCCAGCCTCTCTTGGCCCATTGTAGTACGCAGGTAGGTTTTAATCAACTTCAATTTTGAAAAGCTACGTTTACCCGAAGCGATAACAATCGTTCGAGTACGGACCTCCAATGTTCTACCTCAGCACACATAATTCGTTGATTAGTATCATCAACACACTTTTTCGAGGATAAACGCAACTCTGTTTCGGCCCATAATTGAGAACATTTAAAATGAGAAGGGGATCTTTCATGAGACTCTAAGGCTTGCGAAAAATGTGTCCAGTCTCAGAATCTCGAAGTGACGAGAGCTGCTGTGGTCTTTCTGTCAAAGAGCTTACTCAAAAGCAAAATATTTCTTTAGAGAGTCAGAATATTGGAGCCAACTTCTTGGTACTTTTTCGCCATTCCGCAACTCGCGATAACAATGAAACATAGTAAAATGACGGCCACCTCCAACATCGTTTTAGAAGTTCTGATCTTTTATTTTAACTGGCCCTTAAACGATAATTTTATCAGTACATTCCGTGCTTCGGACCGGAGGCCTATAGGCAGGGTCCTGAAGTTGGCTGCAATCACTAAAGAAGGGCACAATGCATAATCCATTCCCAGCACCTGTACCGACACCAGAACCTTCACCGACTTCATCGTCACAAGTTAAATCAGCACCGCAACTACCACGTTCACCACTTTCGACTGTATGTCCATCACCAGCAAAATCACCAGAGTCGAAAGGTTTGCACAAATCCTTCCCGCCTTCACCCCTGTCACAAGATCCAACACCGTCCCACCACCAGCAGGGCTACAGTCAGAGTCAATTCCTATTAAGGTGCTCGCACCCGTCACCGCACCTGAAAAGAGATAAAAAAAAATCAGGCCGGCACCAAGTCAAAACGCATTTCTGCCTACACGGATTACTAAGCCCATTCTACATTGGAGGTTTTAGTGATAATAAGGGAACTGTTTCCGATTTTAAGGACCTGTCTATAAACGTAATTTTACTTTGTTTTTATGATTGCTTAAACAAGAATTACCGAATAAATCTAAAATAGCACACTTTAGTAGTTAAATATCATAGCGGTCTGCGTTTACTTAGCGTTATTCGCACAAGCAGTGCTTAAAACAATCTTTGCGACCTTACGACTATGACCTAGACTACGTCCAATGTATAACATGCTTTAAGCAAAATATACAGTTTAACACGCTTTTATGAGAGTAAGAAAATGTTCTTGTTGAGATTAAAATATATACCTTCATCTTGTTCTGCAACTTTGACGGGTACATTATTGGACTGATCAGTAGGATTTGTTTGAGAAGAACACCAGTCTATTGATGTTGAAGGTCAGATGACATTTTTAAAAGCTTCTACTGCCTTCTTGTCTTCTTCTGTATATTGCAACCTTCGTTTTTTGTTTGCAGCTCCACTAGTTTTACCGGAGGAGGCCATTGTTGTAGGGTTTCTCGTTCTTCGTCCCGACTTTACACCATTCGCACCACGCACTCGAATGAACGTCAATTAGCAAGGGCCATAACACTCCCGTGTATTGTGCTAATATTGTGTAGTGTTTGTAAATTATGTACCTCATTTGCCACCGAGGTTGACACCTCATTGCAAATAAAGTGATTTTGATTTGATTTGCCATCTACGAGCGGATCGACGCCGACTTCGCCCAGCCAAACGTGCCGTTTGTTATGATTTCTTTTTCTTTGCCTCTGTATCCAGCTCGTGCCACACCCACCCCCTTTCTCCAACCTCACTGCCCTCTCTCCCTGCCTTCCAAGCTTACTTTCTTTCTCTCTACTTCGCCTATCTACAGCTCTGCTAAAACAGCTAACCGAACCGAAATATCACGGAAATGCCCAAGCGCTGCCGAAGGTCGATTTGGTTGGTCCCGGGCCCAGGAGTCGAGCCGGGTTGCTTTTCCGCGATAGTGAAAAGGCAAGGGAGAGAAAGATATAGTGTTTGCTAATCACTATTCCACTGCGTTTAACTTCAGTCCGTCACAGCCTAAGGTGCGCGTAGGGTTTCCAGAAGTGAGAGATAGCACCAGTTGAACTTCTTTTAAAAAAATATTCCCTTATTTGTTTGACGAACTCGCATTTACCTATCTTGCCATTTGTTCAATAGGAAATAATTCGAAAATTGCCCATTTTTGGGGGACACCTTCGCACATCCCTAAGACCGGCCCTGAATATGTCACATGGGTGATATTGGATTGTCTCTAAAGGGCGCTCATTACTCTTGTAGATGGATGAGCATATTCAGATTTCAAATTTTTATTTTTCAAATAAAATATATATTTATTTTATTTAAACATATAGTCAAAATTTGCCGCCCCCTAAAATCTGCCGCCTATACAGCCTATACGTAAATCCGCCCCTGTGTGTGTGGGAAAGTTGTGTGCCATAATGTCATGGACATGAAGATAGTTTTTGCCATTTTTTGCCTGAAAGCACCCATGGGATTAGAAGCAGATTAACTGGTTGTTTTCTATCAATGAATGACTCTAATGACGGTATCTGTAACAGCTGTACGAAATTACTGACTGACAAGTATTTCAAAGTCCTTATTAAGCATACGGTACCGTATGTGTTTAATTTTAATGTTTATTGGTTTTACGTCCCTGTTAAGTACTGCGGCTTTTAGTGACACCGGGGTACCGGAATTTTGCCCAGAAGGGAATCTTTAACGTGCCAGTAAATCTACTGAAACGGCTCCCTTGCATTTGACACCCTCAACTGCCAACTGGCTGCGCCAGGATTCGATCCTGCAACCTTGGACACAGCTGGCGAGAATGTTACCGCTGAGCCACGTGAATAGAACGAATGCTTCATCAGTGAAAAATCTTCCCACTAACAATTTCAAGCTCAATAAGATGTTACACGTGTAATTTGCTTTCGGAAATATCTGTAGGCTAGTCAAACTGCTGTCATATAATGACGATTAAATGTTTTAATGAATATACATGTATTTAATTCTTATTACTTCCCCTTTCGGATCAAAATCCGTCTCCATTCCTTGTATTTTGCTACAATATGTCCGCAAAAAATCTGCATTTCTTTGCGTTTTCGAAGTCGTGTTATACCTTCAATAGTTCGTTCCAGTAGTTGTCTATTCGAGCCGTATGACGGTAGCACTATGTGCTGTCGCCGCTGCTCTGCGTGGTAAGTGGCTAGAGTTTCCACCATGGAAGAGGGAATTGTTTCCACTTGCATTCTCCTTGATTTGTAGGTGCGAGATTCTTTGGGTGCTAGGTAAATCATCACTGGGATAGAATTCCTGGATTTTATTTTGTGCCACTGTAAATATAACAGATAATAGTATCGGGGTAGTGAATATTAATGTTAAACTATTATTGATATTGCATTGTATATTGCTAATCTTTCCTTCTGCATCTATAGTGCTTCACTTACTCTGCGAGAAATATTCGCTCTTCTAAGCCGCAAGTTGTTTACAAAATAACGACACCGGTTTCATCTCTCGTATAAGGTACAGTATTAATACGATGGTATTATTAAAATACGTTTTTTTTCACTTTTGGAAGTTATGATATAAGTTATTTTGCTTTATTGGTATCCAATATTAGTTTTATTGGCTTCTTGGATTTAGTGGGCCATTCCTTAGCTGAAGACGATACAAGGATGTTCTTCCTCGTACTGTAGATGGATGCGGACGAACAAACAAATGAAAAAATGAGAAAAACTAAAAACACTTTCTGCTCGCTCTGTTTCGGGGCCCGCCCTCCCCCGACTGGCTGCGTGGCTCAGCGATAACGTTCTCGCCTGCTGTGTTCAAGATTGCACGATCGATTCCTGGCGCAGTCAGTTGGCATTTGAGGATGCGCGAAGTGGGGGAGCGGTCTCAATAGATTTAAGGTCGATTCACACTATACGTTACGTAACCTTTCCGTTTCCTTTCCATACCCGTTGCGTTAAAAGTTGTTGTATTCACACCATACTGTACCGTTCCTTGTCACGACGATATGTTTACGGAAGGTATGCGGACACTTATTGACAGAGTGCACTAGCAACCATTTCCATTCCGTGTCTAGAAGGCGTGTTTTTGCGTTCCCTTTGATTTTAACCTGGGTTAGGTTTGGTTACAGTTTGTGGTAACCGAAAAATCGCCAAAACGAAACAGGTTATAAGAAAAGTTAGCAATTTCAGGACTTAGTGACAGAATGTGGTCCAGAAAAAAATTAGTTCTATGTGCTACTATTTTAGACGAGGAGGAGCTTAGTACAAAAAGAGGAAACGAAGAAAATGGGTTCATGATATGTTAAAAGAGCGAAATACAGAAAATCATACAGCGTTGGATGCTTTCTTACATGCTCAATCAATTTTTCGTCCATGATGCTGGAATATAAGACGCGGTTTGGCGTTTTGTATACTTTCGTTAATACAAAAGCTAACCAGACCGTTTTGGCGAGCTTTGATTTTAACCCGGGTATAGTCTTGTGGTGAAATTACTAACCAAGCTACTACTGTGGTTACTGAAATTTTAACCACATTAGAAGCGCCAATTCAAACATAATCTGAAACTACTATTGAAAGTACGGATATCAAATCATATTTGAACCTGAACCACTCAGCACTCAACAAATGAAATCATATAGGCTCATATCAAATTCTTTGTGGTTTTTATAATTTTATATTTCATGATTGCAATTGATGTTGAAAACACTCGCAAAATGTAACTTAGATCGAAAAGACTTACAAAATGCAACGTAGATTGAAAATACCCACAACATGGTGTGTATATGCGAGAAAAAAACGCTAAATGGAATTTAGATACACGGGGAGCCAATTAACAAAAACAGTGCGGGATCAGGAAAATATGAGACAAGGGCCAATTAAGGCGGGAAAGTGAAATACTCCCTAGGCTTCGAATACCCTAATACCGTTGGGGTCGGTAAAGAACAAGAGTTGACCAAGGGTGGTCGACAGGAAAGAAGACGGAAAGGAGCCCGGCACAAGTAAGTGGAAGCAATGCCGGACTCAGCTGGGGTCCCGTGGTCGCCAACCCACGTCCCACTAGATGTGAGCCCCTGGGGGAAATACTGTTCTCTGGAAGCATTCAGAGCCATTGCGATATTTTTTAAAATAGTTTCGCCCTCTATATATTGTAGGAAACACATATGGTCGACATCATCATCATTATTTATTCACCATATCAATTCCAATACCATTATTTATTCACCATATCAATTCCAATACCATTATTTATTCATCATATCAATTCCAATACATCTTTCGTCGCCATATTGCTAACTTTTCTTATAACCTATTTCGTTTTGGCGAATGTAACCGCAAACTGTAACCAAACCTAACCCAGGTTAATGCCAGTGAATAAACACAGACCGCCAAAACACGCCTTCTAGACACGGAATGGAAATGGTTGCTAGTGCACACTGTCAATAAGTGACCGCATACGTTCCGTAAACATTGCTGCCAAACAATCCTGTCGGGAAACTGAAGGGTCACGGAAGGTGTATGTAACGTTCAGTGTGCATGTACTAATTTAAAATACAGTAAACTTTCATGCACGGTGATGTGCTGGAAAGGAAACGGAAAGGTTACGTAACGTATAGTGTGAATCGACCTTTAGCCTACTGGCACGTTAAAGATTTCCTTCGAGGCAAAATTCCGGCACCCCGGCGTCTCTAAAAGCCGCTGTAGTTAAAAGGGACTCAAAAAACATTTTATTAGTTAAGTCATTTATTGAGGTTTTCAAGGGTGGAACTACGAGGTCATATGCCCCAAAACATTATTATCTCTGTCCCTCCCAGAAAAGTTCTCGACTAATATTACGCTTGAACTTAAGGGTAGCCTAGGTAAGTTCTTTTCATTTGAGAAATTTTGAGGAACTTTCCAAAATATGAGTCATGAATTTGATCACTGTAGAATACAGTTATGTTATTCAGTTTGACAACTAGATGTTGATCTTGAATGGTTACTGTATGCACATCACAATGACAAACCTCTTTGCTGTGCAGCCTTAAAATTGCAAATTCCTGCATTCCTTGTTTTCCAAAATTTTGTAATTGGTATCCTATCATTCCACTCATAACACTCACACATACTCAAATGTAAAGTTTTGAAGCCATTTCATTAAAACTGCATGGTATGAGAACCTGCCTTTGACATTCACAACTTTGTTAATATGGATAATTCAACTTTTTTTTTTACATAATCTAGGGGACACTACCAATTGAAATTGCTGTCCATTTTCACTAGTGCACTGGAAATATGTGCTAAATTATGTAAATATGTGTTTTTCTTTTTTGCTCATTGTACGATGGCAGCCATGTTCCTCAAGCGCATGAGGTCTTGTCATCTGGTACCTAGGCACAGACATTGGTGACACGTTGATGTCACGTTAGTGTTTCCAACATGTAAGATACGAACTACACTACCACATGAGGTCGGTCATATACCGTACGTGACTAACTTATTTCCACTGTGCGTGAAAAAACCAGGGGTGCATATAATGGCTAATGTGGGCAGTAGCACTGAATGAAAGTAGAACGAGCGATAACATTCTCTATAGTACATGAATTAGCCAAAATCCCTTATCAAACGATGAGGAATAAATCAGTGTATGATGTTTTAATAGATGTTTCCTCCTCTACCATCTGTGACCCACCCAGCCTTCCCAAATAGGATCAAGACTTATATAGTCAAAATTACAGCTGAGGCCACCATTGTCCAAATCAATCATCATCAAAACAGTACTGTCAACCTTGCCCATATGGTGAGACTGAAACAAAGAAGAATTATCTAGTGGGCATCATTCATGCGCAGGACTCAGTTCATTTGATAGTGCGCCAAATTGAATCATTTATTCACTATTGATTGTCGAAGTTGCCTGATAACAATCAGTAACCAATCGGTGGTTCTACGATCAACCTAAGAATTTGCTGAAGCTATTGCAACAACACATTTTAGTACCAAAAACACTACCGTGTGCAAAATGCCATCGTGAGGTGGAAGTTAGGTGGATAAAACATAACCTATCTGTAACCTGCAACAAGAGGATACCCGGAATCAAGGCTGCACCCACACCTGACCGATCTAACCTTCGTTTTGTCTAATCCAATGGTTTTTGACAATGGTTACAGCTTAACGCGCCCAGATCAATGGTTTTGTGTCAACCATGCCCCTCTTTACTCTGCTGGTTATACCTTCCAACTTGACAGTTCTCCGATACACTGAGCAGTGTTGTCAGCACGCTGGCGGAGTGTGGTCAGCTGATTCGAACGCCATTCACTTTCTTATACTTAAACCCCAGGTCCTTCACAACTACGGTTACCGAAGACTTACTACCATAGAAAAGATCACACTGAAAACGACTAAGGAAAAGTATAGAATCACAGCTACAGGAGGAGCAGTACGATTTCCGAGAACACTAAGCAACTACAGATCTCATATTTGCACTTAGAATGCTGTTAGAAAAGCACTGGGAGAGACTTAACACTTACGTTTTTGGATCTCGAAAAAGCATTTTACAGGAACACTATATGGGAATGCTTAGAAAAGAAAAATGTACCCACAGGACTCATCCAGAGCATTAAAATGCTCTACGAAAACTGCTGCAGTTACGTACAGATTGGAAACGGTTACTCTGATTGGTTCCAAACAACCAAAGGAGTACTACAAGGCAGTGCCCTTTCATCTTTTCTTTCTTATCACTGTTATGGATGAAGTTAAGAAAGAAATGAAGCAAAATAACTATGGATCTCAATGCATTTGTGGATGATATAATAATTTGGGGAAATACAGAGGAAGAAGTTCAAAAGAGGCTGAACACCTGGAACGACCTTTTAAAAGCACACGGATTAACAAAAATGTAAATAAAAAACTGTTGCTATTGTAATACTCTTTAAGGAATATAATAATATTTAACCGGGAGGGTGCCAGTTCATAAATAGGATACTATGAACGATATTTTGATAGTGAACACTTTCATCTCTCAAGGGGTGGTGTGTTTTGAACACCAACCAGGACACTTCAGTGAACAAGGTAGGTTTATATATGCTATAACACAACTATAATTCATTGGAATGCCACTTACTATTTTCTAGAATAAAGGGATGATATTTAAGCCGTAACAGTAACGCTGTCATAATAAGAAATAATTTCCAATTCATAGCACTTCAATCGATTTCTCATTCATTCAAGTTTTACTTCTTTGGAAGAGCTATATAAGAAGCTGTAGTAATACAACCAATACGACAATAAAGAAAACAGAATAACTCAAATTATATCTTTCTTCACGATTATGTCTCATACAATATCTTTTTATATGACCAAATAATCTATAACCACTCCTTTCTTTACATCCATTTGTTGCCTCATCTATTGTCTCATTCATCTCTCTGGAATCCCCAGATTTGACACTCCCACTCGACCAGCTCCTCCTCTATGGAACACCAAGACTAGCACTCCCACATACCAAGTTCAAGACTCCACCACACAAGCGCTCCAAAGCACCCACACAGCTTCATGAAATATTACATTATGTCTTATCAATAGGCAGAAGAAAAACGGTAAAATTATGCTGGATGGTTCGCAGCTGGAAATAATAGACCAGTGCAAATATCTTGGGTGCATAATTTCAAGTGATAACAATACAAACGAGATTAATAGCCGAACTCAAAATATCAGCTCAGTTCTATCATCAAGTTCGGAATCTTCTCTGGAACGAACAAGTTCTCTTAGGATCAAAGCAGATCCTCTTTCAATCATACTTCACCCTCATAATAACATATGGTTTAGAAATCTGTGCAACAACTAAACAAGTGGTCAGCAATCTGCAAGCCACAGAAATGAAGTTCCTGCGAACTATGGTCCAGAAAACAAGGAAGGACAGAATAAGGGAAGATGCAGGTGTGTACCCATCCTTGAATGAAAGAGTGACACGGGTTCGTTTGAAATAGTTTGGCCATGTGAAATGAAAGCACGATGGTAGGACGGCAAAACATAGGCTCAGACAGTCGTGGTTGGAAAGAGACCGGTAGGAAGACCTAGGAAGGGATGGCTGGACCAAGTGAAAGAGGATATAGGAACAAGGGAAGTCAACTGGGATACAGTCCTGGGAGAAGAGGGGTAGGCCTACATGGACAGACAGGAGTGGAGAGTGCTCGTATACCACACCCGGGCAACTGGAGTGGATAACCGATGATGATGATTAACTATCAAAACCTTAGTTTCCCTCGACCAAGAGTTGTTGGAAAACTGTTTAGTAATAAATACGGACTTGATTTTTTGAAAATGCATATTTTATTTATTATCGGATTTTTTGCCTATTCTGAACATAACAGCATATTTTAGCATGTACATTTGAAATTAAGTATAATTTAAAATATCTTGAATGAAATAGGTTTCGCCTCCGTGTTGGGCATCCCTTATAAGCAACAGATAACGAGATAACATTTTGCGCCTGGCATTTGAAGAAATGGATGGGGTAGGACATTCCTTTCACCATCTGGGCAGTATCTCTTGTAAGGAACTTTTTGGGAAACAGATAATGAGATAACAGTATTTTACGCAAGCATGCTGCCTGGCTATTTCAAGAAGGGAATGGGGTAGGACATTCCTTTCACCATCTGGGCAGTATCTCTTGTAAGGAACTTTTTGGGAAACAGATAATGAGATAACAGTATTTTACGCAAGCATGCTGCCTGGCTATTTCAAGAAGGGAATGGGGTGGGTCATTCCTTTCACCAATGGCTTCGGTGGCATAGTTGGTAGCACTGCTGTGCCCAAGATTGAGGTTCAAACCCGGCTGAAGGCGTTGGATTTATTATGTGCGTTAAAATCCTTCAGTATGCCCTCCTTCGGAGGGGAAGTAAGGCCGGCAGTCCCATGTCATAGATTTATGGCATGTAAAAGATCCTTCCACTAACTAAACTTGTGTGAAGCTCAATTTCTAGGTTAGATTTCGTTGAAACACTCTATCAATGTTCCAACGTTCATCACTAGGTGTCGGTGACATCTGGTAGCGAAAGTTGGAACTACTTGAAATTGGACGGAACTTGTAGCTCACCCCATAAGTGTCCGCTTAACCCTTTATAGGGCAGAATATTATTGAAGATATTTGTATTTATTTTAATGTCATTTTAATTATTTTAGCCTGATTGTAATTATTATTAAATTTAATTTTCTTTAACATTTTAATGTTCATACTTATTTTGATAATTTTAATCTATATGATGTTTATAATCTCAAAATTAAAATTATAAAATTATTATAATATTAATTTTTAGAAGCATATTTATTTTTAATTCTAATTTGTTTTCTCATATTTTTTCACTCTCTAATTTTAATTGTTATTATTAATATTATTTAAAAAAAATAACCAGAGCACAATTTTAGTGTAAATGTTCATTCTTTATTTTCGATAGCTATTTGGCTGAATGAAAGGATTAATTAATATCCTGAACTAGCACGAACAGATCGAGTACAGGTACTATGTGGAATCATATTGTTCTTTAGTTCAAATAACATTCAAAGGCTTTAAAATAAAATAATGTATCGTATTATCAACTTGTCATTCTTCAAATTTGATGCGTATTGAATGCCAACGTTAGGCAAACCAATGGAGTCCCACATAGACCAGTCATGACATCTGGCGGAAAAGTTTCGCATTAGATAATCCTAATAGGGCGAGTGCATTCTAGCAGCCATAAAAGGAAACTTTTCAATTAAAGCTGTTCCAACGTGCAGCTCGCAACCAGTTCGTCATGATTGTCACCCTCATAGTTCATATGGTTGCTGTTAGATGTCTCGTGCAGGTCCGGTAGCAAATAATGTTTTAATTAGATATATATTTTCCATTTTAATATGCACAATATAACATTTTCCATTGTAATATGCACAATATAACGCTTAATTTTATAATGTCTGATTAACTACATAACGATAAATTAAAAAAAATTCAGGCAAAAAAAAACCCAACTTGGATAGGTTTTGAACCACAGTCAAACGGGTAAAAGACTAGTGTTTTACCTCACAGCCAAACATGTCTACCAAAATTCATCGTTATCAATTCACTTACATACGTCTTAGCAAATAATGATTTGGCTAAACGATTTCCTCAGTGGAGTATATTTTTTATATATAAAACATATCATACAAAGTTTATATTATTTCTATCAGCAGGCTATATTGCATGCAATACTCAACCTAGTGAAATATAGGTAAGGCACAAGATATCAGCTGCCATCTTGTCTTGTAACCGATACGGCTCGGCTTTTTAAAGACACAGCTACCAAGTAATATTATAATATGAACTTAAAATATCGAACGGGCCACGTCCTTTAGGACAGTTTAAACCATTGTCTGTTCGATAATTGGAACTAATGTGTTATTAATTATAATGCTTCCATAATTCACACGACCACCATCCTGAAATTGTCCGGCTGATGACCTTGCAGTTTGACAGCAAAATGCGTCCCATATGATGGTAAGATTTTACCAAATATGTAGTGATTGGATGATTAGTTTAGTCGTAATTTGATTTTACGTTTTGAAAGTTTGAGTGGCCGCCATTCAGTTTTGGTAAAGATGGCGGCAATATAAAACATGACACTGAGGTGCCCTTTGCTAGTGCTACCTCTGTACCAAATTTCGTTCAATTCGGTTTCACCGTGTTTGAATTTATAGTCGGAGGGGAGGGACGGGCAGACATACCAAATCACACACACACACTCACGGACACAGAATTTTTTGACCCTGTGTGGATCTCATAAGTCTTACTTTCATTTTTTGCAAAATTCGAAAGTAGGCTAAAAAAAGAAGTTATGGTCCCTAACATCAAGATATAATGGGGTAAGTGTTCACAATAGTTAAAAATACATCTATCAGACTGTACCGAATATAATATTTCTAATGGGGTAATTTATATTTTTATAGACAAGACAAATGCGCTCAAGTATTCAGAAGAAGTCAACTGTTCTCCCGAGTTTTATTGAAACAAAAATGACAAAGGATTGTTGTCCAAGTTTTATCCATTACTTTTATTTCTATGTAGAGTCACTTGACACAGTGGTTTAATACTTTGTTTTTAAGAGAAAAAAAAAATGGTTGTTTTAATTGGAAAAAAGTATTTAAAAAATATTTTATAAATTAAGATATTTCAAGACTGAAGAAGGCAAACGTATACCGAAACATGTATCGATTATGTAATGTAGTAGAAGTGATGTATCGTATTGAAAAGTGGACAAATAGAATTAATGATCCAATCGACCGGGGATCTACTGTATTTCACTTCTCACACTGTAGGCCATCTCTTTCAAGTCAATTGGCATGATTGAGTTCTGGGCTGGAGACACCTCATTCTGATGGTTATGGGGGAATATTCCATTGCTCTATTCATGTTCTTTAGAGTATGCATCCTTATAATTTCCTTACTTGTAGTTTTAAGCTATACTCTGATTTACAAAAGATGCTCGGTGGAAACTGTCATCCGCTTGATGGGTGAGGTGAGGAGTGGAGACGAGAGGGGTAACGGTCTCCATGGCAACAGTGAGCAATGTTGCAATGTATGCCGACACAGCAGTGATCACATGGTTTGACTCAGTGTGTCTTCACTCGTCACAGTCATTAGAGCGCCAGTCAGGGGGGCTAACTTCCCCAGTATTTGTGTCTTCCTGCTAGCCTCTTGAAATGTTATGAGTCATGATCTGCCTCAGTGGCAACGCAGCATTTCCCCACGTGCTAGCTTTGACAGCTGTCAGCGAGCTTTATTGGTAATTCAGAGTATAGGAACGCACTTTAAAGATGTGGCATTCAAATCGGAATTTTGTAGATGCAGGGATCAGCAAATACAGGGTCTTTCTCAGTCAGTGCTTTGCAATACACGTAATTGAGCTAGAACTTTAGGGTGGCGAGACATTAGCCTTTGTCAAGCATTCCTGCTAACTGCGTTTGAATATTTATAGCCAATGCTGTACAGCAACAGTATGCATACCTGCCAACTTTTACGGTTTATCCGTAAAATTTACGGAAATTGCAGCATTTTACGGTTTTACGGATGAACGGTGTCATTTTACGATTTCGCGGACAAAAATTTGAAAAGATAATTTACATTCGATAATACCGCCCACTTCCGTACAATCGATTGTTTGCGTGGGTCGAAGGCAAGTCCACGATAGTCGATAACTCGTTCTTTGATATAAACATTTAATGCAGCCAATGGCCAAAGAACATAAATACTAACTTAATACCTAAATACATGAATTATAACGTTAAAAAAACTCGCAATGTGCATTGGTATAACTAGTAATCATCCAAGCAGAACCGTGTTAGAGTCTCTCTCCTGTCTGGACACTTCAGCACATGATATCGTTCACAGAAATTGTTGCAACGCTTACACACGCATTCTGAGCACGGTGTGTGATACGATTTAGTCAAGCATAGGCGGTGATGGAAACCGTGTACTGCTAATCGGGTCACCAGGTGACGCAGCTCGTAGTTTGCTTGTGTCCAATCCTGTGTCATCATAGCATCTGTAGCGTAGAACTCGCTCCATATATCTTCCTTCTTCCGCTGCAGCACAGCAAGCCCTTGCGTGTAGCTGGCACTAGATGGCAAGAGCATTTTCATTCGAAGTTCTTCAATAAGGAACGGCTCTCTAGACAGTTCGTATACTGTGCGAGATCTGGTTGTTTTAGATACCCCCAAAGACTGTGTGGATATGTGAAGAAGTTCGATGGTTATGTTCGGAACTCTACACGTGGTATCACTCGTTCTTTGATATGATTCGTTCTTTTAACCGTGTGATGTTTGTGTCTTCATTGTAATTGAATTTGAAGCCGGGATAACCGTTCTTCCATGTGAATCTTAGGTGTCGACAGGCTCTGCTTCGCATATTCTTTGTTCCGCTCCGTTCGCTCGTTGCGATTTAAACCATATTCTTTGACCACGTGAGTTGTTCATTGTTCGCGAAGTTGGCGTTCCTTGAATGTTTTCGTCTTTTAAGGTTATGGCATATTTTAATGAAGCGTTCGAGTTTTTGTGCTATAACTTCGTGCTTCGCAGTTTCCTGTATTCCTTGGACTAATTACATTCGTTCCACGTGTGTGTGTGTTTTTTATTTCTACCATGTGCATATTCTTTCTTCACGTTGACAGTGACGTAATTAGGGCCGAGTGTCTGTTTACTTCCTTTTTGGTGGAACACAATGTGCCCTTAAGTGCGGCTGATCATGCGGGTGCTTTATTTAAGATGTTTCCCACATCAGAAGTTGCAAAGAAATATAGTTGTGGTCGCACGAAAACGACATGCTTTGTAAATAAAATGGCAAAAAATGCATCATCTGAAGTTGTTAAGTGCCTTCAGAACGGACCGGATACAGATAAATCCCTTTTCTTTCCATCAGTGAGAAACTACTGTTGTACTGCCTGTGACTACATCATCAACAAGTTTCCACTCAAGGATGACGTGTTAAAGAATGCTCAAGTTGCTAGGTTAGACAAAATTGAAGATGCACAGTTTTCTTCCATTCGTTTTTTCTTGGAAAAGTTTCCTATAATGTTATGCAAGGAAGAGGATGAAACTACAGATGAGGTGGTGAATGAGCTTCAGAGGCAGTTCACAGCTCTTCAGGTAGATGACACTTCGGCTGCACATCAAGATGCTGCAAGTGATTCCAGTTGGGCACAAATATCAAGAATTCGTGGAGCCGATAGACTTCTTAAGTATAACCGAATTTCTAGAGTAATGCTCTCTGTTCTCACCATACCCCATAGCAATGCAGAATGTCAACGTGTTTTTAGCCTTGTGAAGAAAAATAGAACACAGTTCAGGTCATCCATGTCCAATGAATCTCTGGAGTCTATTTCTATTTTGAAGACCAGGAGTTCTGGTCGCTGTTATGACAAAACATTTTCTCATGACTTTTTGCAGGAAGCTAAAAAGACCACAACCATGACTTTAAAGTCGAACTAGCATGTGATTTGCAGTGTGTATTATATTATTTCTTGCCTGTGTTACGTTAAACAAGTTTTATTGTGTAAAGCCTTTTTCAATTATCGCATATCAGCTTAATCTATCAAGGAAGTCCTATTATGTGTGCTCCAAACCAATATTCACCACGCCTGCTGCTGATTAACATGGATTTCTTCTGGATTGTTATGTTCATCTACAAATTATGTAAGTAGATATGATTTCATTGAAGTATCCTGGGTTCAACTATACATTGCGCTACAGCGGCGTCTGGGGAGTTTTCAGGGAGATCGGTGACGTCACCGTGATCTGACGGGGGCATATCGAAAAGCGTTCGATTTTTTGTCGCGCGTGAGTTTTACTGATAGCCCTTTTCAAAAGTTGGCAGGTATGAGTATGTTACGGCTGGTATGCTTATTTTTTTCCCAGTTGGAGGCTGTCCATCGCATGAGTGACCCAATGGCAAATGCTTAGGCGCTTAGTGCTGGTCGAGAAAAACCCTGTGGACACGTATAAGTGCAAAAAACGTATAAATGAACTGTGCAATGCTTCGTAAATAAGAATGCGACTTTTAGCAAAAATGGAGCATGAGGAAGTTGGTATGATACGTGCGGACAGGGAGGGTGCGTGTAAACATGGCTATAACTTTGGTTCATATTTGATACAGTTGGCAGCTCTAGGCAACACTGTGTAGTACAGAAAGTTGTCTTTCCTACCACACTACAGTGGGACTGCTTTTGTATTTCATGTGAGTGATGCAATCCCCACAAAATGTTTGTACGGTAAGTAAGGTATGTTGTAATATCCCAGTTATAATAATAAAAGAGGAAGATTGAAAGTTTACATTACTGAATGTTGATTACAATTACTTCAGTACGGCAATTTTACATTGTGGGGAGTATTACAACCTCCAATTTCGTGTATTTTTCATTTCTGTAGTAGGTTTTAATTTTCCCCTGGTTTCACCCTGTCAACTGGTGATTTCATTTAAAAATTATTTATCTTGTTTGTTTATATGATTGTTCTCTTGGTTTGACAGATATCTACAGAAGTCCCAACATTTCACTTGTATGGCTGGAAATGTTTAAATCTATAGGCTAAAGTATATGTGGAACTTCAAAAGGTTGTATACTAGTTTTCCTACTTCAATAGATGAAGAAAGACTTATTTCTAATGTGTTATGTTTGCAGGATCCCACGAGAAAATTAAAATAAGATGGATCGCTGGAGGTCAAATTCCTTTGATAATTATGGAAGTCGTTTCAAGAGATCAGGCTCATTCAACAATAATGATGGTGGCATGGGTCCAGACAATAAGCGAGGCAGATTTGGGTAACTTATGTTTTCATTTGTTTAAGTAAATTAGTAATTGAAGGGTTTCTGGCTAAAACAACCAATATAAATAAAAGAAACTGAATTTTCCAATGATTAGCAAAGTTGGAATACAGTACATTGCCTAATTTCACAAGTTTTCAATGAATTGTACCTCGTAATCACACGTCTTTATCTTTAATAGGTTGTAAGCCTTCCTATAGAGAGGAAAGGTTTTCTTTCTTTTCTTTATCAACAGCGTTTCGTAGGCTCTAGTACGTATGGTAGCTGACAGGTGGATTACAGGGTGGGCCAGACACGATTAGGCAGTTTTTTAATTATCATTAATAACTAATCATTCCAACAATACACAGAAAATGGGAAAGTACCTGTCGTTTGGAGAATCATGCGGTATGCTTTGATCGAAGACTTTTATTGAAGACTATCTAAGAAGAGAAGAAAAGAGAATAAGTCAGCAAGACTTCTGTGCCACGGACGCCATGACCGACAGGTTGGTCGGGATTGAACCAGGTACTACAGATTGCCCTCGTTCGACTGGCAGTCCACGGTTTTCACCACAAGCTCTGCGAGATGGTATACGTCCATCGAGTGACTGAAGAGTGCGTGTGTAAACTCTGTAAGAAAACGTGCAACACATACCACTTTAACAAATGTGACATACGAACATAATCTCTCAGATAATACAGCAGAGAATAGAGAACTCATAGGCACATTCGTGCTTTTTTATTATTATTACAGGATGTCGAGCGATAGGGGAAATGTGGGAAATATACGGGAATTTTAGTGACGAGGGAAATATATGGGTAATTTGCATTTGATACGGGAGATCTTGAAAAGTCTCATAATGCCCAACTTCTTAGCCTCCGAATGCTCAGCCTTCTATTTCGCCTACAGACCGCGCTGCCACCCGCAATTTGCGCCACCGATAGAGAGCTAAGCGGGATGAGAACCCAGCCAACGTCGAATGCATGCTTTGCATGGCCGACTGCTGGCCGTACCCTCTCCGTGCAGGGCTGCTGACAATGACTGACAGGAATCAGTCCGCATTGTTATTCACAGAGGAGACCAGCTTTTTTCCGACCTGGGTTTCTCGACAAGAGCAGCCCTTAAAGAAGCTAACAGTTCAAGATCTCAGAAAATTCCAGACGTGGATGTGCTGTAATTTCGCACCAACTACCAAAAATTGCACATTCGTATCCTATGCCTGAAAAATTCACAGAGGTTTACTTCTTGCTTACAAGATGACCCGTGCTATTTACTGCCTAGACCCTATAGTGGTCGCTGAGACTCCTAAGTTGGCAGAAGATAGTATCGTCATTGCCCTGGAAATTATTTGTAATCAGAAGAATTTGCTTTCTGGCCCAATGGCTAACCGCATCAAGAGCAGCTACTCCGCACTTCTGAGACTTCCCTCCGTCACTGCGCGTTTGAAGCAGTTCGACGGAAAAGAGCCAAGGCTCGACGTGCTGTGGTCTGAATTAGTGGCTTCAGCAACTTCCTTAGTTCCTGCCAAAAATGACCTCACAAGCTTCGTTAAAATGATACTGATTTTATCATTTCAAATGATCTTGTCGACTTCGGCGTTATGCTTGGGTCCAACGTTATGCGTTACGGAGACGGTAGTGACGTCATGCAGCCGCGCGGGAAGCAGAAGTTAATGGTTATTGGAGTCTGTTGAAAGAGTCGTGGGGCGTCGAGCGACCTGGGGCTTTGAGCGAAGCGAACACAAGAATACAGGGTGACTTCTAAAGAGATGTACAAGATGGCAGAGAAGAATACAGGGTGACCCCTAAAGAGGTGCACAAGATGTCAAACAAGAATACAGGGTGACTCCTAAAGAGGTGTACAAGATGTCACACATGAATACAGGGTGACTTCTAAAGAGATATACAAGATGCCAGATAAGAATACAGGGTGCCTCCTAAAGAGGTATGCTGGATGTCAGAGCAAATTACAGCGTGACACTTAACGAGGTGTACTGTATGTTAGATTTAATTCAAATACAGGGTGACCCTTAAAGAGGTTTGCGAGATATCAGATTCAAATAATGGGTGACTCTTAAAGAGTTGTAAAAGATGTTAGTCTCAAATACAGGGTGACCCTTCAATAGGTGCCTGTGCGGGAAGCCTAAGTTAATGGGTAATGGAGCCTTTCTAACATGTGTATCATTTGTAGCATGCGTCATTTGAAATGATATAACGTCTAGTCTTTCAGACTGACTGTAATTTTTTTGTATCAGCAATGCAGCTCTAGAGAGAAGTTTCCCCCTGAACAAGGAGTGCATGATCGTCAATCACAAAGAAGCAAGTCTGATTGGCATGAATACTGTTCAGGACGCTGTGATGGCAGCTGGTGGAGTAGAAAAGATAACCGTGAGCAAGAGTCCATACTGCACGAACTCCTACTCCGTGTTAAAGGAAGTAAAACAGGTGTGAAGCCAGGAGGAAAATGAAGCGATGGATAAGGTGGCAGTCAAAGAAAATCCATGAAAGATTTCCAGGAATTGGCAAAAAGAAAAAGAGAAGAAGATATTGAACGACGCCCGTTCCGAAGCAGAGAAAATTGAAAAGCAAATGAGTTCCCTAGAGAAGCTTTAAATTAATAAATCCTTGATTATTGTTTGTTTTATCTTATTTTGTGTGACTAAAGTTCCTAACCACAATCTAGTTTGACAAAGTGACTTATTTTATTTTGTGTATTACTAGCCTACAGCTCCTATTCAGAAAGTAGTACTGCCAAAAGAACTTAATTTTGTGTTGTGTATAACTGAAATTCCTAGTAACAATCTTGTATTTGTCAAAGTGACTTATTTAATCGAGTTTTGCATTATTTTATTTTCTTTACCTACTTTGATAAAATAAATCTAAATAAAGGCAGATCTTGCGCAGAGCAGTTGTTCAACCTGAAGTCCATAATCCGTCACAGGGTAATAAACTCCAACACCATAGTAGTGACATTTATAGATTTTAAAAAAGCTTTCGATTCCGTTGACAGGGAAACTCTAGATAAAGTAATTTGAGATTTTGGAGTTAAATCTAAACTGGCTAATCTAATCCGTAAAACCCTCACAGACACCATATCAAAAGTAAAATTTCGGGGGAGAATATCTAAACCATTCAAAATAAAGACAGGTGTAAGGCAAGGTGATGGTTTATCTCCACTGCTATTCAACTGTGTCCTGGAGAAATTATAAGAATTTGGAATCAAAAACTGAGGGAACACAAGATATCACCCATAACACTAGGGAACTGTCTAGCCTTTGCAGATGATTTTGCCATACTTTCTGAAAATCTGACTGACGTAACAGTGCAAATTAATCTCTTAGAAGAGATAGCCAACAGAACAGGTTTAAGAATTTCTGTAGAAAAAAACAAATTTATGACAAATATAAAATATGCTCCAGAAATCCTAGTCACAGAAATTGGTAAAATTAAGAGGGTAAAGAAATACAAATATTTGGGAGAAATCATTCAGGAAAATGGTTTAGAAAAATCTGCTGTAGAAGAAAGAGTACACAAGATGGAAAGAGCATATGGTATAACTAGGAACACCTACAACAAAAAATGTTTATCTAGAAACTTGAAAATACAGCACTACAGAACAGTAATCAAACCAGAATGCCTATACGCAAGCGAATGTCTAGCACTGAATTATAAGTTAGATAAATTGGAAGTATTAGAAAGACGAATTGTACGGAAAATATTAGGTCCATTAAGAATTACAGAATTCTGGAAATTGAGAAGTAATGATGAAATATACCGCAACATTGAAAACATAACAGACACAATAAAAAATAGGCGATTGCTATTTTTTGGACATTTATATAGAATGAATGACAACAGGTTAACCAAACAGATATTCAAATAACTTTGGAACAAGAAATTAACAACAACTTGGATTCAAGAAGTTAAAAAGGATTTGGAAAGAAACAATATAAGAGAAGAAGATGCAATAGAGAGAGAAATGTTTAGGAAAAAAGTGTTGGGAATGGAAGGGTTCCAAGGAAGGAAAAGAAAAGAGGCTCAAAATGGTCCGAAGAGAGAAAGAAGATGCATAGTGTGAAGATGAAGGAGTCCTGGAGGAAGAAGAAGGAGACCTGGAGGAAGAAGAAAGAACACCAAAGGACTAAACATTCAAATTGGCTCGTGGTCCTTAGAAGACCGTAACGGAGAAAGAAAAAATCTAAATTAAAGGGTATTTGCGGCGTGTAGAATTTTACTGTTTTTAGCCTTTCCATGGTCTTTGGGGAAAACATACGGCTCTTCTCTTGCAGGGCAGATGCACATACCAAATTGTTTTTAAAGACCGTGTAAACACTCATATTCATGTATAATTTTCAATAACTACAAACAATATCTCCGAGCTCTCGATATTTTACTATCAAACACCCGTCACCAACACGTGGCTACGAAATACACCACAAGCGACAGAATTCTTGTCGTGTGGGAAGGCATTGTTTCAGTCACTTGTTAACCACTCTCTGTGTCGGATTTCCTTTCATTGTCATTGTTTCGTTACTTTTACTTCGCCGAAGTTCGACCCGAGGACTCTTTGTGGTATTTATTGAATTGAATACCGATGGTAAAGGTATCATAGCTTCGGTGTGTAATTTATTTATTCATCTAAGCACCGTATTTCTCTGTTTGCATGTCCTCGGTGTTGACTCGGGATCGATTACGTAAAATTGTACAGAAATAATGTCTGAAGTGTAGCACTGTGTATTATTCGAAACAGTTGATTTACAACAACACTAAAAACTTGGCAACTTCCAAGTTCCTGACAGATTCTTCACGTTCTTTCCTTTGAAATACAGGGCGTAGGTGAGAAGGTCAGATTTCTTGTCGTGTGGCGGTTAGACGTAGGGCCTTGTTATGTGGCGACCGTGGGTTGCGTAGAGGAGAAGCTGGGCAAAGTGGCAGGAACCCTGTCGGTACCGAATGTGTGGGGTTAGCAATACTGTATTTGTCCCATAATGTACGCGTGTAATGGCGGACACACCTCCAATTAGGTAGATTTCATTAGAAAGCTAACTATTGCAATGGGTACTGTACCCGAATTCCGCATAGTCACCACCTATTATCCGCTGAGATGGTAAGGATTGCAAGGACGTTGATACCCAGCCAGATAAACCAACACATCGCTACTAGGTGATAACTAGGAAACTCTCGGTGCATAATGTTCATACAATAGTACTACTAACTAGTTACATACGATATCCTAAATATGAAAATTGGTGGGACAAAACTCACATATCTCGAGGGTGAACAGTTAAAATAGTCGACGTGGGCGCCAGTATCTAACTAGTAGTACCATTGCATGTCACTTATTAAATGACAAGATATCAGTTTCTATAAAAATGGGCAACCATACTAACAAGTGCTCGCAAATTTATTAATAAGTGGACAACACAGATATGTCCCTGACATAAATATCAAAGCTTCATCTTCTTCTTCATCTTGTACAGTTTCCAGCCCCAGGCTGGGTCTGTTTGGAACATAAGCCTCACCACTTAGTTCTTTCTTCCCACCACCTCTCCGCTGTCACTCTGGTCCAGTCCTCGCCTCTCTTCTTGACACATTCCTCCACCCCTTTCAGCCATCTATCTCTTGGTCTTCCTCTTGGTCGTTTCTTCTGCATCTGCATCTCATGTATCCTCTTGGGAATCTTCTTCTCATCCATACCACCTCAGTCTTGATGCCTCAATCCTACCTTGCAAGGGCTCTTCTTTCACCATTTCCCTGACCTTTTCATTCCTCACCCTGTCTCTTCTTGTTACTCCGATCCTACTTCGCAGGAACTTCATTTCACCTGCCTGTATTCTGCTTATGTCTCTTTTCTTCATTGTCCAAGTTTCTGAAGCATAGGTCAGTATCGGGATATAGTAGCTTCTGTATAACACTTAGTTGCTTTTTTGTGGGACATCTTTATTCCACACTAAGCTCCTAATGCTTCCCAGAAATGCTTCTGCCTGTCTGCCATGTTCCGTAATCTCTTTGTCATTTCTCTCATTTTCCTCCACTATACTTCCCAAATACTTGAGACTTTCCACCTTCTTCAGCTGTCCACCTCCAAGTGTTATCCCACTCATTGGTCTGTCCTTTTTCCTGGTCGTTAACAGGATCTCACATTTACTGATGTTGAACTTCCATCCGTACTCTGCCACTGTTTCTTCCCAAGCCTTCAGTTGCTCCTGAATTTCCTCCTCGTTTCCCCAGACCATGAGATCATCTGCAAACACCATTGCTTTCATCTTATCTTCTCCTATCTTTCCTGCTATCCGTGTCATTACCTCGTCCATAACCACAATAAAGAGAAGGGGTGACAGCGCACTACCCTGTTTCAGGCCACTCATTTGTCTGAACCAGTCTGTTCTTTCCCCTCCAACTTTCACACAACTCACACTTCCACAATACATCTCCTTCACTCTGCTTACAGTCTCTTTTTCCACTCCCATGTTTTCCATTGCTTTCCAAACCTTCTCCCTACACACACTATCATAGGCCTTTTCGATGTCCATGAAGGCCATCAGCAGATCCTCTCCAAATTCGTAGTGGTGTTCTGGAGCTGTCTCACTGAAAATATGAGATCCACTGTTGATCTCCCAGGTCTGAATCCATACTGCTCCTCTCTCAATTTTCTCTCCACTTTGGCTCGTATTCTACTTTCTAATATCTTTTTATATATCTTGGCACAGTGAGGTATGAGTGTGACTCCCCTGTAATTTCTGCACTCCTTTCTGCTTCCTTTCTTAAATATTGGGACAATTAATCCTTTCATCCAATCTTCTGGGGTCTTTTTCTCCTTCCATATCACCCTCATCACACGGTACAGCCACTGTTTCCCAACCTCCCCTGCTGCCTTCACCATTTCAACACTCACTTCATCCACACCTGGTGCCCTTCCTCCTTTCATCTTGTCTATAGCCATTTCCAGTTCTCTCCAAGTCACGTCCTTTTCCATTCCTGTCTTGTCTTCTCCATCTTCCAATACATTGTCTTCCTCCCTATGACCATTTGGATTCAGCAAATCCTCCAAGTACTATTTCCACACTGCTTTGAGTGTCTCTTTGTTGTGTACCTCATTTCCGTTTTTGTCCATCATTACCACATCCTCTCGCAGACCTCTTCTCTTACTTTTGACCATCCCATAAAGTACTTTCTTATTTCCTCTGCTGTCTTCCTCCATCATCTCTGTCCACTTTACCATCCACTTCTTCTTCTCCTCTGCAACAATCTTGTTTGCTTCTTTCTTCTTTATCTTATAATCTTCTCTTGCCAGATCAGTTCTTTCCTGGAACCACACTCTGAAAGCCTTGTTCTTCCTTCCCACAGCTTCTCTTACTCTCTCATTCCACCATGGTGTCTCTTTACACTGCTTTCTGTTGCTTGTTCTTCCAGATACTGCCACTGCAGCTTCCACCATTGTGTTTTTGAATTGCTTCCATTCCTCTTCCCCTGTTTTAGGATTGTCTGTTGGCATCCTTTCCCTTATTATCTTCTGGAATTCTTCCTTGACTTCCTTTTCCTTGAGTTTCCATATTTTGATTCTCCTTTCCTGGTACTCTGTCCTCTTGCTATCCTTAACAACTCCCAGGTTCATTACAAGTATTCTGTGGTCGCTATCTAAGACCTCTGATGGTATTACCTTTATATCTCTGACACCTCTCTTCATTTCCCAGTCGTTCAGCATGTAATCTACCAAAGATATCTTTGTTAAATCACTGCTGTACCACGTTACCTTGTGGCTTTCTTTCTTCCGGAACCAGGAGTTGCCTACCACTAAACCGTTTCTCTTGCAAAAATCCAGCAACTTTCTCCCTTCTTCATTCCTGCTACCCCATCCATCTGCTCCCAATTCATTTTCATATCCTTGCCTTTCACTTCCTACATGTGCATTCAAATCTCCCATGACAATGATGCTCTGACCATTCAACTGCTGTTGTAGCTCCTCCTCAAAGTCTTCCTTCTCTTGAGCTGTACATCCAACTTGAGGGGCATATACCTGGGCTATCTCCAGGCTTCTTCCCTTTATAGTTACTCTGATCTTCATGATCCTGTCACTTATTCCCTTTACCTCTTCCTTCATTCCATCTCTCACAACTACTCCTACTCCGCTGCTCCTTCCTTCACTGTTCCCACTCCAGTACAACCGGTACCCTTTCTTCAGTTCTCTGCGACCTTCTCCTTTCCATCTTGTTTCTGCCAAGTCCAGTACATCCAGTTTTCTTCTCTCCATCACATCTACAATCTCCTCCACTTTTCCTGTCACTGTCTGTTTGTTTAATGTCCCAACTCGTAGTCCATTAGCATATCCGGGTCGTCGTCGTTTGCATCCGTCCTTTCCGAGGCCTGTTCCTGGTTTGAAAGCAAATATGATATCCACTACTGGCTTGCTAGGCCTATCGTAGCTTCACCAGAGCCCCGTCAGCCGTCACTTTTCAGGGTTCCCATAAAGCCTTCACAGCTACCGTAGCGGTCCCGGGGCACGCACACAAAGTCCCCACTGTACTTCACCCCTACAGGCAATCCCCTACTTCATGCCGTTGCCCGTCTCCCACCACGTGGAGGAGGGGTTGGACTTGTGAGAGACATCAAAGCTTCAAAACAAAATAAATGTTTAAATTAAAAATTAGATAGATCCTCTATCTTTCTATGATCCTATGCACAAGGAATTCGGTACTCATTTGAGTCCTCCTCAAACATAAATTTTACACTGCATAAAAAAAAAACTAACGTGTATTTTAAAACTTAAATCCGTTAAATGACTTGTTGTACATACTGTGACAATCAGCTGTAACTTCATAAAATTGCTTGACTATCGTTAAATACATCGTAATTACGTACATAATACACTCATCTTTGCTTCTCAACAAATCTTAATTGGGTAACTAAAATTATTAAATTATTATTATTTTACATTATATACAACTTCGAATTATCGCGTCCAGCACGATATTCTACTTAAACTATCTCCAAGATCTCCGTTGATCCTCCTGTCACCTACATTATTTCACTATGAAGTCTTTCAAATAACTTTCGTCTCACAACAGTCTATACCATTTTTTAGTGTCGTTGTCAAATCCAATTGAATCTTTATAACGAACAATAAAGTTAATTATGACTCATAATTTCCATTAATATTTCCGATAAATATTGAAGTACAATGCTAGACTATCTCAAAAATACATTGATAATAATTCGTGGATTGTAGAATAATTCTCACTAATATACTTCAAAATACAAATACTTGCTTCATGTACTTCATAAACATGCTGTACAGAACGTTGCTTCGTTGCGATAACTTAATATTTTCTCAAACTAGTGAACAAGTCTTCGGTATAGCGTTTACAATACGCTTACATTCCCAAATTACATTTCCTTTCATTTCAATCGACGATAATGCACGGTATAGCAATAATATAAATGCTCCCATCTCTATCCCTTCTCTGGAATACAAGAGATTCAGTGATCCTACTGAATTTAAACACAATAAATGCAGAACTCCTCTATCGATAATACATGTTCTTCGTGCTTTTTACAACTGAATACTTGTTCTGTTCACACTCTTATATTTTCTGTACTACTTCTTATACAACCTGTAGTTACCTCTTTACGTTCATTACTCTTATACATCAAATTCAACCACGTTATAATAAAATATAAACCTCCTTTGACTATAGTCTGCATGTCTTCGTATTAAAATAAAAATTCAAACATTTCCTCCCTTCCTGGTACTATTTAAATTGAATTAATTTCATATTCACTCATATTTCAACTTAACATTGACAAACTGTTGATATGAAATCACACCTTGTTTTTCTTTTGTATTTCCATGTTTCATAAACTCCGTTATACTCTGATAACTGTAACAATCTTTTTTTTTTTGAGTCGTTTCGGCCATCAATGGACCACGATGTTCTTCACTCATATGATCACTGTAAAGCTTGTTTTCTTGTCTGCCAGTAGATCTTCATTCTTGACGAATGTTCAGCTCTCCTTTCTTCCGTCCACTTGCAGTGAGGGCGAGGCATCACAGATGTTAAAGGGTGCAGATTACTGGTTGATTTAACCGCCTTTCTGAACAGGTTCCTATCCCAAACCAGATCTTGATTGATTCGAGCTTCTGTTAGGTCCTTTTTAACTTGCATCGACCATTTACAATAGGAATTTTTTTTAGAGATTGATGAGTGTATTCGATATGAAAGTCGATGATGCTCCATCCGTTCCAAATGTCCAAAGAAAGACATTCTCCTTTTTCTCATCACACTCACCAAATCTTCTATATGTTCAAATAATTCATTGTTATGTCTTCTTCTGTAAGTACCATTATCATTAACAGGTCCTAATATTTTCCTTAGAATTTTCCGATCCTTAAGTTCTAATTTTCTCAATGGGCCTTTGTTTGTCATCTGTAAGCATTCTGCAGCATACAGTGCTGACGGCCTAATTTCTGTGCTATAATGACAAAGTTTGACATTCCGGGACAAGCTTTTACTTTTGTAAATGTTTTTGCAGGTTTGAAAGGCACCTTCCAATTTGTTACATTTGCTCTCAATGGCAGCTATTTCTGAATTATTAGGGGTAATCCATTCGCCTAGGTATTTAAATTTTCGGACTTTTTTGATTTTTTGCAGACCCATCGTGATGAATTTTGAGGCATCTTTGACATTTGTGATAAAATTAGTTTTATGGAAGGCCACTTTAAGTCCAGTTTTAGCAGCTATGATTTGTAGTTTATTAAGTTGGTCAGTGGCCTCTTCCATTGAATTAGCGAACAAAGCAATGTCATCTGCAAAAGCGAGACAGTTTATATTCAGGTCTTCTTTTTTATAACCAATTCGAATACCATAATTATTTGGTAAGATTGTTAACCATTCTCTTATAATTTTTTCCAAGACACAGTTGAACAGCATCGGTGATCCCAGATCACCTTGTCTACAGCCAGTCTTGATTGCAAAGGCTTCGGACAATTCACCACGAAATTTGATCTTAGAAATTGTGTTTTCTAAGCTTGCTTTGAACAAATTAATTGATTTATTGTCTAGGCCAAACTCACGTAAGGTGTTAATTATTGTGTCTCTATGAATGCAATCATAAGCCTTTTGAAAGTCCACAAAAATCGCAACATAAGGTTTTGATCGTACCGTACAGTAGGAAATTATGGTCTTAAAGTTATGAATTTGTTCAGGACAGGATCTTGATTTCCTGAACCCAGATTGATATTCCCCTAACTGACGGTCTAATATCGGTTCTGCTCTGTTCAGAAGAGCCCTTGCAAATATTTTGTACGTTACCGATACCAGTGAAATACCTCTATAATTATTTGGGTCGGATTTATCCCCTTTCTTATGTATAGGATGAATGATGGCAGAAGTCCAATCCTCCGGCAACTTTTCACTATGCCATATTTCTTCAATGGTTTTCTGGAGACAAATGATGGAGTCATTATCTGCATATTTCCATAATTCAGCCACAATACTATCCTCCCCAGAGGCTTTATTATTTTTTAGCGCCTTGATGATTTGTGTTATTTCTTCGACGGAGGGTGGTGAGCTGTCGTGGTATGCAACGCTAGGATAGAAAGCAAGTTGTTCAGTAGGTATGACCGTGTTCAAAAGGGTTTCAAAATATTCTCCAAAAGCTTTAGCACAGTCTTTATTATTGAGGTTAAGTTTACCATCAGATCCTCGGATGTGAAGAGTAGGGGCGACGTATTTGGACAGTTGGTGTTTAAAAGTTTGATAGAAATCCCTTGTTTTGTGCCTTTGAAAATCATCTTCAATTTGAATAATTTGTGATTTGTGGAAATTTCTTTTTGCCAATTTTAAAATTTTACAAGTTTCTTTCCTGATGCAGAGAAAGTTCTCAAGGTTCACATCGTCTTTCTTGTTATTCCACTTGATCCAAGCTTTTCTTCTTTCCTCTATTGCGTGATCACATTGACCGTTCCACCAAGGATGCTTGCGCGTTCTATCAAGAGGAATGGATTCCGAAGCCGCAGTAACAATGGCGTTCCTTAAAGTAAACCATGTTCCATCTTTTGGTTTGTTGTGGAGTGTTTCCGCAAAAGTGTTGTTATTTGACTTCAGACCACCGATGTTGTACTTTTGCGTTTTCATATCCTTTTCAACATTCGCTCTCTTGTTCCTAAATGGAATACCTTTCATTTTAATAAGGGACAGATAATGATCTGAGTCTATATTCGCATTACACAGGACCTTCACATTTTGGATTTCACGATCTGATTTTTTTGATATTGCCACATGATCCAGTTGAAATTCACCCATAAGTGGATTTGGATGTCTCCATGTCTTTGCTTTCCGAGGAAGATGTTTAAACGCAGTAGATTTCAAAACTAGGTTTTTATTTTTGCAGGTGTCGATCAGCCGTTCGCCATTTTTGTTTGTTCGTTTATGTGCAGGATAGTTTCCAACTATATTCCTAAACTTTTTCTCTCTTCCTACTTGGGCGTTAAAATCACCGAGTAGGATGGTGGTGTGATGCGCTGGAATATTGTCAATCACGTCTTCTAATTGTTCCCATATTATATTAGTTTGCTCTCGGTCTTTCTTGTTTGACACGTTCGTCGGTGCATGAAAATTGACCACGGTGTAGGCTTTATTAAGTGATCTAAATGACAATGTGGATAGTCTTCCATTGAATGATGTAAAATCCAGCACTGAATCAACTGCTTTCTTGTGGACTATAAAACCTGTACCAAGATGAGGGATGTTCGGTGTAACTCTTGTGCCAGGTATTCCTTTATAAATTCTGAATCCTTGAGACTCAAAAGCTTCTTCATCACAAAATCGTGTTTCTTGCAATGCAGCGATGACAATGATATGTTTCTCAAGAACATCCAATGTTTGCTTTAGTTTTCCTATCTGAAGGAGTGAGTTTATGTTAATTGTTGCTAAGTACATAATATATTTCTTCTTACATGACGTTGCAGGCTCCCCAGACTCCGCAGGCCTACTAACTCCACAATACGTGGAGGTGGATTTATTACCACCTGGGGTAGATAATCCAATACTTTATGTTTCCATCATGAGTGAAGAAAAGAATTGAGAAAGGCTATCCCGAAGGATAGCGGGGTTATAACTGATGAGGTAGTAAGCCTCCCAGTATTAAAATCAGCCGCCCAATCTGGAACAGACGCTGTTTGTAGCCGCTCAATCTGAGACAGACGCTACCCTGATATGTGTGGACCACATACCTTTTACTCCTAATCTCCCGAGCACAAGGAGGCCCCTTCCGCCATTATTACTGTACCGCAGTTCAACCGCTCCACCAACAATGCCGTTGAGCATATCTTGTAGCATTTTTCAAATATTATACAAGTTCTCTTTACATATCAAAATATGATAATAATTCTATACATTGGTCAATGCCTTCAATATACGCATTCTATCTATGTTCGACACTTCCTATACAAACAATCGACTCTATCAACGCATTCCACTCATTAAAACGAAATCTTTTAAAATGGTAGTATAACAAAAAATGTATTTGTAAAAATCCAATTGTTTAAGTATCAAATTCCAAAATCTCAATTACGAACGTCAAAAACGACACACGTTGACATGTAAAATAATTACATTTAAATTTACAAAACTTTCAAAAATTGATAATATAATAACATGAGTTATTACGAATGTTGGTCACAACTGAAATACCCCCAAAATATGGTTAACTACTGAATATGTGACAAATTAGCATCTACCTTTCTCTGCGTTGGTCTGGCGATAAACTGAGTTGGTTTACGTGAATGGAAACGGTTGCATTCCAATTGACGCGTGGCTGACATTCTTGCTGGCACAGGTGGTCTTGACTCGTGCAGGGAGCAAGCGAACAGCTGAGTGGCTCGCTCCGGTGTGCGGGAACTCGGTCGCTGTCATCGGAAGGGCTCGCTTCATCTTGATTTTTCACGGCTAACAGCCTAGTATCCCGTATGTTTCTAAGCCAGATAGCTTTGTCGGAATATCTTTTCGGACGTCTGCTCTCTTGTAGAAATGCACTATTATCGAAGCTAATGTGTTCATACATTGAGATTTCAGAGTTGGTAGTAACGGAAACTCAAGTAGTTGCATTGTTGGTGCATTCAGATGTCTGCTGTTGTTATAGCAATGGATATCCGTCGAATTCATTGTAGTTAAATAATGGTCTCTTCTGGACTCCACACAAACGATGTAGACTAACTTCCCTCCATAGTAGTTTAGTACGTCATTACAACTGCAAATGTAGCTTCAATGTGGCAATGTCCCCCTTGACTCGAAATCTTTAACATCTTGTAATATTTCTTTAAGTAATGTAGAAATATGGTATATTGGCTTTCACGGCCGGTGAATTAAAACTCAGCAATTCTTCTAGGTTTGTGCCGTGTCTTGTGTGGGGTTTCGCCTAGGACACCAAGCTGGCTCATCGGCGGGCTCTTGGTGTCCCCGCCCGGACCCCCACAGGAGTGACGAACTGTGCGCCACCTCCCTTTATATTAGGTGCAACTGCACCACTTGACTGCGAGAACTAAAAGCTCAAGCAGCCTTAACCTCCCTATGAAGGCTTCCAAAAAGACGGTATATTGGCTTTCACGGCCGGCGAATTAAAACTCAGCAATTCTTCTAGGTTTATGCCGTGTCTTGTGTGGGGTTTCGCCTAGGACACCAAGCTGCCTCATCGGCGGGCTCTTGGTGTCCCCGCCCGGACCCCCACAGGAGTGACGAACTGTGCGCCACCTCCCTTTATATTAGGTGCAACTGCACCACTTGACTGCGAGAACTAAAAGCTCAAGCAGCCTTAACCTCCCTATGAAGGCTTCCAAAAAGACGGTATATTGGCTTTCACGGCCGGCGAATTAAAACTCAGCAATTCTTCTAGGTTTGTGCCGTGTCTTGTGTGGGGTTTCGCCTAGGACACCAAGCTGCCTCATCGGCGGGCTCTTGGTGTCCCCGCTCTTCAATTATAAGAAAATGCCAATAGCCATCAGTGGTTGCCATGACAATGCTACTAAATTGATGAGGGATGAGCTATCAGAGGTTGCCATGACAACACCATTGCACGAGATCACATTCAGTTTTCCATCTGATGCTGCGGGAAGCGGCTTTGGTGACGTAACTAGTAGCATGCTGAACTTCTATGCTCAAGGTCGCGGGTTCTAAGCCGGGCGCCATTGTGGGATTTTCTAAGAGTGCTAAAATTCCGTCAGTATGCTTTCCTTCGGAGGTGAAATTCCAACGTTCGTTGCGAGGTGCTGGTTGCGGTGGCATCTAGTTGCCAAGTTCACAGCTAGGTGTCGATGGTAGTATTTGGTACCAAAATTAGGAACTACTACTTGAAATTGACAGTGTGCCATCCTTACCTGACTTACAGACTAATACGGCCATCACAATTAACACCGTTTATCAGACAGATTCTACACACACCCAAAATACATGGGGCTACATGACCGCATTGTCGCAGCCCCTAAACTGAGGAACCAACCTACATCTCTGTGGGAGATAAACTTTTGCGTGAAGAAGTAACAGACTGTTAGATAGTTACACATCAGTGTCGAAACCTTGCATAAGGACGGTGTGACCACAGTTAATTAGTTATTGTTGTTCAAAGGGGTGGAACTAAGAGGTCATCTGCCCTTACAGTGTGACCACAAGTATAAAAAAGGACCCCAAATGACAAGAAATTTCCGTCCCCATAAGACAATAAAATGTTAAGAATATGCATAGAAAGACTAAAAACGAAGTTAATTAAACTCAAATTGTAAAATACTTTCTCGCAGTAGATGAGGTCTGATCCTTCTACGAAAACCTGCATATTTTGCCCATTACAGCCCATTCCCTAGCTTGCCTGGTGAAATCGACCTCCGCCTTCCGGCGTGCCGAGAGGATTTTTTTTTTACTATATAAGTCATGATCTAAAAAAGGATAGTGGGGTAACATATATTACTACATGACCCCCAAAATTATTATTCATTATTACAAAGGCTATTTAGACTATTTTCTGAAGTGTAGAAAATTGTATAACCTTGTTCCGGGCTCCTATAGAGCTTACACTTTCTTTCGTTCTTTCACTTGCCAAAGGACGCGCCACCGGAGTATGGTTATGCATTACCAGCTTCCGATTTAGTAGTCAGGTAATGGAAGCAATAGGATCTGTGTACTACAATTTTCCTTGCATGTAACTAAGCAAATTATTGTTGTTAGGAGAAATAAAAGTTGTAAAATGCACCAAGAATTATGATATTCAGCTGTGTACAATGAGAAAGCTTTGCATGTGTTCATTCCTTATGTATTAATGAAGTGAAATGTCAGCTAACGTTGTGCCGCATACAACACTCGTAGTCTCTAAATGTTGAACATTTTCCCGTAAATTTAACACAGATTATGTTTGAATTGCTTTTATGATCGTGACAGAGAAAGTGTTTCTCCAATTGGATGTTTGTATTTAACTGTATGCATGCCGTATAATCTTGGCGAGGTGGTGTTTCTTTTTTTTCCACAGAGCAACTTTATGCCGCAGTAGGCACACAGCCTTTTGTATTTAGTTTTCTGGCAACTTGTTTTAAATTATTTTGACTAAAATATTGCTAAATGCAGACAATCCATACCTCCATTAGGATTCGGGTTCCAAAATTCATGAAAAATGAGGTTTGCTCGTGAAATTGAGGTCATAAACCCCCCCCCCCCTACCCTTTCAGTGATTATCGTATGGTACTTTACGTAGACTAGGCTGAAGATGTAAATGAGCACTTAAAAAAAATTGTCACCAGTTGTTTGGTCTATTAACTTACGGTAATATTTTCCATAGGTACTGAAAACTAGGCACGGTTGGATTCAAGCTGGAACTGCATGTGCTATCAAATATCGCTTTCTTGCAATACCTGGAATATGTATATAATTATAAAATTATTATTGGTTAAATAAGTATAAATATATATATATTAAAGAAGAAACTATGCGTTATTGGTAAATACATGGGTTGGTTTTTTAGTTTTAGCACCAATGCTTCAGTGCCAAGTTACAACAATGTTGGGCGCTGCCATTTTTACCGACGGTTGCTGCCCTGCATCCCCTCCCTCAAAGCACATGACCTCGCCCGTCCTCACCACCGCTCGTGCGTAGTCGCGCCTGTCAGATGAGTAGTGTGAGACCAGCGTTCGCGAAAGACAGTCGCAATGTTTTCCAAGCAGGAGCGGAGAACGTGGATAAAAATTCAGTGTGCTAGGGGTCGCAGTGCTAAACAGAGTCATTGAGGATTGCAGGAAGCGTGCGGCGCAGCTGCGTTACCGTTCAGAACGGTGGCAAGATGGGTTGCAGCCTTTCGAGATGGGCGCGAACGTGTGGAGCACATGCCTCGATCTGGTCACCCACCAGTAAGTGATGACAATGTGCTGATGGTGTCCGCCTTAGTAGAGGTGGATCGCAAGATGGGCGCGAACGTGTGGAGCACATGCCTCGATCTGGTCACCCACCAGTAAGTGATGACAATGTACAGATGGTGTCCGCATTAGTAGAGGTGGATCGGAACGTAACGATTCGTCAATTAGAGCAAGATACCGGACTGGCGCATTCAACTGTCCTCCACATCCTGAAGGACTTACTGAAAATGAGGAAGATTGCGTCCAAATGGGTTCCGCATGACTTAACCGACATGCACAAATGGCTGCGATATGACGCTTGTCGTATGCACTTGCAGCGTTATGAGCGAGAAGGAGAGGCCTTCTTACGGCGTATCATAACCATTGACGAGACGTGGGCCAGATGTTATGAGCCACAGTTAAAACTCCAATCGAACGAGTGGCGGCACCACGGAAACAAACAGTTCGACCAACGCCGACCAATGTGAAGGTAATGTTGATTCTTGCCTATGATTGGGATGGTGTGATCATTCACCATACTGTTCCCCGAGGGCAAACCGTTAATGGTGCGTACTATTGTTTGTTTCTGCAAGACCATCTCCGAGGAGCTCTGAGAAGGAAACGGCGCCACCACATGGTTACACCGCCCATCGTTCTGCATGACAATGCTAGGGCACACACAGCAGGCGTTGTGTCGGCATTGTTGGATCGCTGGGGCTGGGAGGTCCTCTATCACCCCCCATATTCTCATGACATCAGTCCCTGCGACTATGATCTCATCCCGAAGATGAAGATGACAATGCGCGGGGAGCGCTTCCGTGCCATTGAAAACGATAAGCACGCTGCCGAGCGCTCTCTTCGTACCATCAATAGATTGGGCAGTGCCAACAGGATCCAACGACTGCCGCATCGCAGGGAACACGTTGTACGCAACGGTGGGGACTACATCGAGGGCCTGTGAAGCTTGGAATCATCTAAGTGAGTTATTAATCCAGTTATAACTAAGGTGCCAAAACTAAAAAACCAACCCATGTATTAGGCCTACTGGTACGGCGAATACATGGTGTCAACAGGCAGGAAAAGTCAGGAATTTTGTTTTTAGTCAGGAAAAAGTATGAAAAAATGGCGAAAAGTATTAGAAAGTCAGGAATTTTATATTAACCATACTGTATTTTGTGTTATACAGCCATATTTTGATGTTACTAGTTCAACTAATCTCTGAAGATAAAAAGCATTATCTCACTGGACATTATGGTAAGTTTCTATTTTTACAGTACATCATAGTAAAAGCCTCTTTTACCTATTTTTTATACGCTTTTTTGGCGTTGGCGTAGGGATGTGGCGACCCCATCACTATAGTTTAGGTTATTAAGTACTTTAGTTATATGTTAGTTATTGTTGTTTTAAGGGGCAGAACTATGAGGTAATCTGCCCCTCATTAAGTAATTTGATTTATGTATTATTGCATTATAATTAATTTATTTTCTATTTTAAATGAATAAAGAGGCGAGCGTTGGGCAAATTCTGCAAATGAAAAAAGATATATACATATTTGCTCAATAAACCTTTTTTCCGATGTTACGATGACTTCGCTAGTCAGGAATTTTGTTGAAAAATGGTCAGGAAAATTGACATTGAAAATTCTGTGGACACCATGGCAATAGCCTATAACTTGTAGCTTCCATCAGAATTTAGCGTTTAAACGGGTCACGTTAATGCATAATATACCAATATAACAACCGGATAGCGAATTATAATAATATTCTCACATATAACCTATTATTTAATTGGCACCAACTTAATACAATTATAGTCTAAGATATGTTAGACCATTGCTGTTTGAAATATGCAAATCACACACTTTGTTGGCAAGCTGTTTGTTATAGTCTCTGATGCGAAGTTTTACTAATTACTCTTTTAGGAGACACGTCTTGTCTTTGGAATATTCATGAAATGCCAACCCTCTAGTTCTTATTTCATAAGTTGAATGCCTAAAAGCAATACCACAATCCGAAATAATAAAGAAAATAATCACGAACGATTCACTGCCAATGAAAATAAAATGGAGATTCGCTGACCGAAAGTTCGCTATGCATAAGCTTCGGTGCCATTTTATCTCGTGGAAGCTCTATACTGTTACGATACCATCAGTACTATTAGTGGTCAGATGAACAATTATTAAATCAACTTCTGAATTTATTTAGGCAGAAATGCCTTTGATTGCGACAGTCACAGCAGTGTATATCACAGATTCCTGTGTGCCCAAGAGAAAACTAAAAAGAATATTGTGGCTTGTATTATTTTCGTCTGTGAGTAGGCTTCTCGGTTCCTGTATTTGCACTGAATACATTTAAAAGATTGAACTGGGAGTATTGATCATACAGGGAAGTGATGTAGAATTATCATGTGACTAGTGTTGAGGTTAAGTCCTTTCATGAAGGACATGTTCTAATTAAGACCGTGATTCGACTCAAGATTTGCTGTTTATGTACCGCAAACTAAAGCTGCACAACTTACAAAAATATTAAATATGAGAACCTCCACCAATAGAAGTCCCTGTTTTAACAAAATCCAAGACAACATTATCTGTAGCCTAATCTCACGCATGTATAATAGGCAAACTCTGCGGAATGTTCTGGAATGTTTATAATAATGCCCTATCTAGACATGTTTTACGATTGACATACATAGTAACATGAAATAATCATGAAATCAATTATGCATTCGTATAATTTATATACCTAGTAGTCATCTTATCTCTGACAATCAAGATATATTAGATGTGTAATGTGTACACGTTTAACATTCAAAGCCCACTGTTCGCGATCGGAGCCCAATCCAAATTGTGATTGGAGTGTGTATTACTCTTCTAACTTAAAAAAATATCAATTGATTGATATGAAAATTTGGGTATTGATAGTCTACTTAAAAGTACAGCAAGTGATTTGAAGCTGCACTCTCATTTTTGGCTATTTTGTTAGAATCTTGTTGAACCAAATCAGCAGTTGATTGTATTTGCCAGAAACCTTTTGATTGTAGGGTTTTACCTCTGCATTCAAAGCTAAGTTTTACTGTACACCCTTTGGTATAGTGAACTGATTTCTAAACATGCAGTATGCTTCAAATTGATATTTGTAATGTTTGGTTTTTGTAGGGAGCCGGATTATGGCATGGAGCCACAACCATCTGAACCCATCATGTGTATCAAAAATATCCCCATTGGTATACCTGGGGTAAGTGGCTGCTTTCTGTTGATACCTTTAGACACAGCAAGTGTTTGCATGCATTGTTGGAAGGAGAGTGCAATCTTAACCAGTGTGGGTTTAGACCACAAAGCTGCGTCAAATAATTGACTGTTAAAGCCACTTGAAAATCAGATTGCAGTGGCAATTGATGAAAGGATATTTCACTTCTAGTACTGTAATATTTATTATGTTAGGTAGGCTGTGATACATATATTATGTGGTAAGCTTTGTGCTCTTTGATGGTGGCATAAGCCGGAACTTGAGTTGCTGTTGGAGCGCATGAGTGGAAGTTAAGTGAACTAGTGGAACAGGAGTTTCTACTCTGTGAATTCCAGAGATTACATTAACTAGTGGATGGGAAGTTTCTACTCTGTGAATTCCAGAGATGAATTGAGACAATGTGAGGGTTAACAAAAGGAGGTATAAAAATAAAAAGATGGTTATAAGTTATCGCTGATATAAATGAATTGTATGATCTATATTTCAGAAGGAAGATATAACTTGAATTATGCTATATTATTTAATCCATCATATTGGTTATATTACAACTATGTCTTATACAGCTCTCTCCAAAGAATTAAAAAGAATAATAGAGAAATCGATTCGTGTAATAAATTGGAAACTATTACTGGCACGATTTATATTTTTATCCCTTGATTCAACCATATCGTAAGTAGCATACAAGTGATACAGTATGATATTAACCTGCCTAGTATACTGTAGCGTCCTGGTTAGTGTTCTCAACACACCACGCCTTGAGATAAAAGTGTTCTTGTGCTTTTTACCAAAATATTGTTCATAGTTCTCTATTTCTGAATTGGCACCCTCCCGGTTATTTATATCTCATTCAAAGAAACAATTACATTTGACACCTCAACTTGGGGCACGAGAACCAGGATGCATCGGTGTAGGGGTAGGAATCTGTATATATTGTGCAAGTGGTTTTTGGGGGTTGTTTAATTTTTTAACGGAATGGATGAGGAGAAAATGATGAAGCTTAGAAGTGGTGTTGAAGTTAATGTAGAGAGAATGGAGGTGAGAAAGGAAGGTGAGAGTGATGTGAATGTGGAGAATGGTGAAGTAGACCTAACTGCAAATTTTATTTCTCGTGTCTGAAACCTACAAATGTACAGTTGCTAAACAGAATACAGGTACATAAAAGGGTAAAACTGTCCTAATTATATAACAAGTGCCCAATACTGAGCAACATCCAAGGCGCTCGGATTGGCTAACAGGAGATCTTCCAAGATGAAGGGCACAGAGGGCAATGAAGCATGAGTCTTGTGGTTTGTTCTTGTCCACATTCGCAAGACGTGTCACATGTACTGAGGCCCCATCTCCATCCTAGTGATAAAGCGTGAGGGGTAATACCTGAGATCTCAGTACAAAATGGTATCCTTAATATTCTCATGCAAATGAGACAGGAATTAAAGCAGGATAATCAGGAGTTAAGGCATAATAATCAGGAAACTAATAATAAATTACAGGAATTTAGCAGTAAATTTGATAATATAAATCAGAAACTAGATAGCTTGGTCAAAGTGAGTGAGTTGCTAAGTGAGAAGTATGAGAAGCTTAATGAAAGCTTAGAGCAAACGAAAGGTGAAATTAGAAGTGAAAACCAAACTCAGTTGAAGGAGAGATCTAAGAAAATTATAATAGAAGTAGAGCAGATTTTAAATGAAAGCAGAATAGAGAAGACTGTAGATGGAAGTGAATTAGAGGTGAAAGAGATGATAGACAATAGCTTAGAGTTAGAGGAAATTGTACGTGTGAATAGAGTAGATGAGAGGAAGTATCTGTTAGAGGAGACGTTAGATGAAAGTGATTTTGTCCAGAATGATTTGAAGGAAATGGTAGAAGATTTTAGCCAGCTGAATTTAGACTGTATTCAAAAGAGTCAGGAGAAGCATGGAGTGTTGAGAGATAGATTAGAGGAGAGAGAAGAGAATATTAAGGAAAGAGTGGCGAGTATGGTGAGAAAGGCAGAGAGGAAGATAGTCGAGCTCGAAGTAAGATTATGATATAAGATGAGGCGGTGTTGTAAAGGCTTACATTGGAGGGGACGTGGTAGGCAACGAGGAGGGATCAGATGTGGAGGTCGAAATCGCCTAGGTCGTAGAGGCAGATGTGGGATAGGCTGTAACAGGCGAAGAAGAAAGAGATGTTGTGGAGGTAGACTCAGAGGTCGCCACCGACTTAGTAGGAAAGGATGCTTTGATTAGAATGGAGGAAGTGGATATCGTAGGCGTGATAATGATGAAAATGGTTCTAGGAATACTTCCTGTTTTAGAAGAAATGATAGAGATAGGTCTAGAGCAGTAGTAGCTCGCTATATTAAAGCACGGACAAGACATACAGCCCAATGCTACAATGAATCTAATGATACAGATGATGATGATAATGAGCCTAAAAGTATTGACATTTCTGATGAAGTTGATGTCAAGAAAAGTGTTACAGTTGTATTATCCAGAGTTGGAATCTGACAGTTCAGCGCCACTAGGCAAAAACAGTTGACGACTAGATCGCACGTAAGGCTTGTTGCCATGGAATCCATACAGCGCTGCCAATTTGAATGACGCTATTTGGTTACGTGCTTGTCGCTTGACCAGTCGCTGTTTGGTTGCTTCCAGAGTGCACACTGACCTTGCTGCATTATAATTGTTTTGAATTAATTAGTTAATTACTTTTTCGTGTAGGATTTATACTTATTTAAACTTTATACTTATATTTATAATTCATTAGTGTCCGTTATTTATTTATATAGTGTTAGTGTCAGTTTAAGCTTAGGTTCGTGTGAATTAGATTAAGGTTAACTTTTTTTGTTTGCGAGTGGTGACGTTTTTAAGGATGACTTCTCGTAGAGGATACATCCAGTTCAGGAATCGTCAAGGTGTACCTATTCGAAGCCATGGGAGGAAGATGATTATCGCCGCGTTGATTTTTTTTGAAAGGGAGGGTGAAAATATCTGAGCATCAGGCGAACCATTGATTCCATTCAGTCGCGCGCAGGAGCGTACTGCCTCTGCTCTTGGAATTAGTAAGACTACTGTCTGGAGGGTAACTATGCTGAACTTCTCTTCGCCCGAGCTTCTGTCTTCTATTTTGTAATACATTTATGTGTTTCTTGTGCCTTGAAACTTATTCTATAGGAGATATAAATTGCTAAATAACACGGAAACAATCACGTGTTGTTGTTTCGCTTTGAACATTTTTGCTTTATGATAGGCTATTCGTAATCTTGCTATTGCTGTTCATTACAATATCTTAGGCCTCTCCTCACTTTGATGTGCTATTATTTTATTTTGCAGTGTGAACCGAACAGTTGGCATTGCTTTGTTTAAGATTTTTGAAAACAATCTGGGTAAAAATGTAATAAATGTAATAACAGTGCTAATGATATTATGAGCATGATGAAAAGAACGAGAGGGTGGAAGTACGCACGTGGTGTCTAGTAGCATACTTGGCAACGCTGCCTTCAGTTCAACGGTTCTCCGCCGAACTGTCAGATTCCAGCTTTGGAAAATACACCTATAAGTTGGAAGCTAAAGCTGAGAAGAAGGTCCATAGAGACACCGAATTACGAGAACGAGAAGAAAAGGAAGAATATAACTTAGATTTGTATATATGGATTTGACAAGATGATATTTTTATTTGGACGTAAAATTCATGTGTTGGGGGCGCGTGTCGCTATTTTGTTGTACTTGTTATGAATTGGGTGTTTGAGGCATTTAGATGTCTATTTTCTTACTTTGTGATACATTTGCACAATGTATATATATTTGTAGTTATGCTGTGATGTACATATTTTTCATTGTGTGTGTTACTAAATATTTTTCCTATTTTTGAATCTGTCTGTCTGGATATCTTTAGTTTTTCATTTCTCTGACCTTTTGACCATACGCAATATCCTGGCTTTTGTATTTTTTTTAATTTTTTTTTTTCAACTTAATTTTGTGTAGTAATTCTGAACAATTGATATATAATTTCCAAGTTTTTAAATTCAGCGATTCAAAGATGTTACAAAGGCAGGGGTATTTCCTTGTCTGACCTATATTGCATACTAAAGTGGAGAGAATTGGCAAGCTTTTGATGGAGGAGCAATAATTACGGTTAACTACTAGCAATTGGGGGCATGAAGAGTGCAAGCTGAGGTTTCTGCAAGAAGAATGTGAAAGCTTGGATGGAAAGAGGTCATGGATCTATGGGAAGCCATTAGACATTGGAGGAACGTATTCAGAATGTATGATCCCAAAGAAACAGGTTCCTTAAATACCTTTACTTTGTGTGACGCCTTGATAGCCCAGGCAACGAAGCGAAAATAAAAATAATAAATCCGAAAGTTTTTAATTTTGGTGAAAATGTTTATTAGGGCTTACTCTTGAACCTGTCAAAAGTCCTGACCAATTAAAGGTCCGCAATCGCCGCCATCTTGGAAAAAGGGTGCACTTTTATGTTTTTTGGACTGTAACTCTTGATTTATTAACTTTATCGAAACAATTGTAGGGATCAAAATTTGAGAACATCCAATTCTCTACAAAAAAAGTTTTTTCTTTTCTTTCATAAAACTAATAATTTCCGTGTGAATGGACTACAAACGTGATGCAGATCGGGGAATCGCTCTCACTGTTGGCTTCAGCAGCAAAATATGAATTCAATGGCGCATAACGGTCCATATAAATCTCTGTGGGAATTCTGCAAACAGAAATTTATATTCGTTACGTAAAATACAATCATTGTTATTATTTTTTCATTTACCACTTTTTTATTATTACGTTTGAGTGTGTCTTTTTTTGCAGTCACTGGTACTGGGGTTATTATCATCGACTACATCAGCATAATCTCGCATAGGAAGATCGTCTCGAGCTTTTGGTTGACACTGCCCTTTCTTCATTAGACTATTTTCGATCCATTGAAGCAGTCTCCATGACAATTATTGCAAACCGTTGTACAATCAATACCTGCTTTTCTACCCCCACACAACCCTGCTCAGCCAGTTGTACGTTTGCAAAAAATCAGATTTAATAAAGCCTCGGGTGCAATGGAGTCCATTGTTGTAATCTGATTGAAGTATCCTTGGACTCCAACCCCATAATTCATTTCCCAGCCATTTTTGCACTAGATTGTACACTCGAAAAGAATGTTGCCTGGATGCTCCTTCTGTTGGTGGTAGTGAGGCAATGTTGGGCTTTATTTTCGTCACAGATTTCGTGAAACAATGATATCAATGTTTATTCAAAGAATTGTCTGTAGAACGTGCATCGTAGATTGCAAGGAAAAAACGTTCTCCAGCTTCAGCGATAACGTCGGGTGAAGAATCATGGTGGTTGAAACTTTCAGCGATATCATGTAACTCTTTACTTTTGTTAAATAACTTTACGCACCTAACTTTTCCTTTATTGAAAATCGCTGAAGTAGTGTCGCAGCCACTAAAGGCATGCAAGAAAAGAATGTTGTTCGCAAGTCCTGATGATTGTGACTGCTGTGATGAATACACTCTTCTTGTGATTTTTCCCTTTCCCGGTTTGACAAAAAAGATTTTTTTTTTTGCGATTTTTCCCTTTCCCGGTTTGACAAAAAAGATATTTTTTTCCGATGGAGCCAATGCAACCAGCAAAACTAAAAGATCTACATCTTCGCCAATAATAGCCACGTTACTTTTTGATGAAGATAATTGAATTGTAGTGTTCACGATCAAAAAATCTGCATCATCTGTGCTCTGTCGACATCCTATTCCCTGATCGTTTCGCTTGGTTGATAGCATGTCAATTAACCTGCTTTTGTTTGGAGCAATTCTCCGATCTGCTTCAAGTTCGTCGTCCATTTACTCGATAAATGTCCGTTTTATGAAACAACTGAAAAACCTTTTTTGTAGAGAATTAAATATTCTCAAAATTTGATCACTACAACTTTTTCGATAAAGTTAATAAATAAAGAGTTATAGACTAAAAACCATAAAAGTGCACCCTTTTTCCAAGTTGGCGGCGATTGCAGACCTTTAATTGGTCAGGACTTTTGACAGGTTCAATAGTAAGCTCTAATAAACATTTTCACCAAATTTCAAAACTTTCGTATTTATTATTTTTATTTGCTGAAATTCGACCTTCGTTGCCTGGGCTATGAGATCTGCACCTGTCCGGACATCATGGAAGAAAGTATTGAAGGAGTTGGGAAAAAGAAATTGTTTGATGAAGAGTGGGTTGAGGGATCGTCAGCAGGTGGTTGTAGGAATTATTTGAGTACATTTGCGTGTAACCCGCTGTGTTGCATCCTGGACGAGCCTGACAAAGAAAGTGAAGAGCAGAAATGTGTAGTAGTCATTGGAGTTATGCAGAAGAACAGGTGATTAAGGATGGAAATGGGAGCAGAGAATCTTGAGATAGGATTTATTATATATTATTTGCTAAAGCCAGAGAAGTTGCCTGCACCTTGACCGATGGAATTCTTCGAACAGAACACTTTTATTGCTAAATCAAAAAGTTTTTATAATAGACGAGAAGTGTGTGGTCGGTTTCTACTCTTCCCTGGAACTGTATTGTTCCTTCAACATTTGAGCCAAATAAAGAAGGTGAATTTATTCTCTGAGTATTCTCCGAGATAAAGAACAACCTGGAGGAACATGATGAGGTGGCCTTGGTACCTGCGAACTTCATGATTATAGAGAAAGTTGGACTACAAGATAAGAAGAAAGAAGAGGCAGCTCAAAATTACCTAAGGTGGCTCTTTAAAGAGGACATGGATGTTACTTGGAAGAAATTGAGGGAATTATTGAATTATTCCATAGAACTGGAAGGAAATGGATTCTCCAGAGAAAGCTGCAAAAGTATGATAGCCATGATGGATGGGGATACGTCAGGAAAGCTTGGATGGGAAGTCCAGGTCTCCGTCTTTCAAGCTTTTATATATTTTGTGTTGAATGTGTTCCAGAAATCCCTCTAATGTGATATTATTATCAGGATTCCTGGGGGAGATGTAATATTTATTATGTCAGGTAGGCTGTGATATATATTCGTGGTAAGCTTTGTGCTCTTTGATGGTGGCGTAAGCCGGAACTTGAGTTGCTGTTGTAGGTCATGGGTGGAAGTTACGTGGACTAGTGGAACGGGAGTTTCTCCTCTGTGAAATCCAGAGATTACGTGAACTAGTGGATCGGAAGTTTTTACTCTGTGAATTCCTGAGATGAGTTGAGACAATGTGAGGGTTAACAAAAGGAGGTATAAAAATAAAAACATGGTTATAGGTTATCGATGATATAAATGAATTGTATGATCTATATTTCAAAAGGAAGATATAACTTGAATTATACTATATTAATTAATCCATCATATTGGTTATTGATCTGAGTTGAATTAGGTGAGGAGATATACACAAGGTTTAGCTAAGGATAGTTCCAGGATAGAAATGGACTGTATATATAGTGTTACGGCTGTGAGTTTGTGTCATCACTCGCCGCATGAGTCACAACTGCCCCAGGGCTGGGCTGTGCCCTGCCTCCTGTATTGCGCGCGCCTTATGCAACAGGGCTACTAGGACAAAGAGATAGTCCAGAATGTTCATGACTGGACCAGCGATGGAAACCTCGAGAAGCCGTGGACCCTGGATGGATCTAGAAGCATTTATTGAGTCATCGGCCTGCTATATAAGAGTGACCCGTGAAGCAGTGGTTGTTGTTGTGTCTTACGAGCTAGTGCGAGCGATTATCTTGTGCGACAGAAGTGTGGTGACGAAGTGCTGTGCGAGTTACGAAATCCTTGACATTGTTTCTCCCAGCTTGTGGACAGCGTACATCAAGTGCTCGTAAGTAACTGTATTTGTTGTACCTGAGGAAGAGGGGCAGGTAGCTTCTGTCAAGGCCACCGGACTCATTAGGACGGAATAACTTCTGTGGTCTGTTGACAAGTGGAAGGGCCAAGAGCGCTCAAGGAAAAGTCTTGAGGAAACTGGAGTAAGGCTCCTAATTGCTTGTATTTGCTGATTAGTGTAATTTTCTGGCCACAATAAAGTTAATTATTTCTTTAAGCAGAAATTGGTGTTGTGCTTTGTACCCCCACCGTAATCCAGTTAACAAAAGTGCCACTAGGGGGTGGCACGTAACAACTGGTGTCAGAAGCCGGATTACAAACTCAAGCACAACACCTGACTGTCCTGGTTTCAAAACCCGAGCAGGTCATTTTCTCTAATTTTCCTGTGAGTGCATGCCCTTTACAAGACAAACAACTAAAATGGAGGAGAAATTGGCAGCATTGCTAGAAAAGTTAACTGGCATGGAAGACGGCCAGAAGAAATTAGCCAAGGACCTCAAGGATGACCTGAAGAAGATGGAAGACGGCCAGAAGAAGATGGAAGACGGCCAGAAGAAATTAGCCAAGGACCTGAAGGATGACCTGAAGAAGATGGAAGACGGCCAGAAGAAGTTAGCCGAGGACCTAACTGCCAAACTAGAAGACGGCCAGAAGAAGTTAGCCGAGGACCTGAAGAAATTAGAACTGGATCTGCGTGAGGAAGTCATGGCAGTGGAAAAGAATTTCGACGCCTTACAAGTGGAAGTTGCCGAGCTGCGCCAACGCCCGCTGATGGGGGTGGAGGAGAAATTCAACGTCTTACAAAAGGAAGTTGCCGAGCTGCGCCAGCGCCCACTGACGGGGGTGGAGGAGAAATTCAACGCCTTGCAAGTGGAAGTTGCCGAGCTGTGCCAACGACCGCTGATGGGGGTGGAGGAGAAATTCAATGCCTTACAAGTGGAAGTTGCCGAGCTGTGCCAACGCCCGCTGATGGGGGTGGAGGAGAAATTCAACGCCTTACAAAAGGAAGTTGCCGAGCTGCGCCAACGACCACTGACGGGGGTGGAGGAGAAATTCAACGCTCTACGAGAGGAATTTGCCGAGCTGCGCCAACGCCCGCCCACCGTTACACCGGGAATATCAGGAACGGGACATAGCAGAGTGACGTCCCCAACCTTCGACGGAAAGGTCCCGTGGAGCTCCTACTTACGTCAGTTCGAGGCGGCCTGTTCCATAAATAACTGGAACAACACAGAAAAGGCTACAGCTCTCATTGTAGCGCTGAGAGGTGACGCCCTTAACGTCCTTCAGGCCATCCCGACTGGATCCCAGGACTACGCTTCCCTGATCGCCCATATGGAGTCCCGATATGGAGATAGCCATCTTCAGCAGGCCTATCAGATGCAGCTCCGGACCCGGGTACAAAAGAACGCGGAAACCCTGCAGGAGTTCGAGATGGACATCGCGCGCCTCGTAAGGCTCGCCTACCCAACAGCGCCGGCTGACTTTCTGGAGCAGATAGCGACGCAGACTTTCACCGACGGGCTACGGGACTCGGACACTCAACAGGCGCTGCGACTCGCGCGCAATAAGACCCTGACAGATGCGCTGAGCCACGCACTTGAGTTCGAGACGGCAAAACAGGCATCCAGAATGCACGCGCGGGTGCGTCAAGTGGACGTCGACGAACCAGTAAAAACCAACGAGACCAAGCCCCTGGCCGACGAATTAATGGAGGCGCTAAGCCGTTTCTTCGATAGTCGCGGTACCACCAGCAAAAACGTAGCCGAAGGACATCCGGAGAGGCGGCCCGGAAGAGGACTACCGACCTGCTGGACCTGCCGTAAGAGAGGCCACCTGAGCAAGGACTGCGGTGATCGCCGCCGCCAAGGGTTTCCGTCGGAACAGTCAGTCGTAGGGAAACCGCGCGGCCCAGGAAAGCAAGTATCAGCCAGCCTAGGGGGGCAAAGGTTAGCTTGTGGCAGTCGTCAAGTCCCGGCAGTCCAAGTTCGTGTGACGCAGTTACGGAGGGATAATAGCAGCCTGATGGTCGACGGAGTCGTCAACGGAGAGAGCTGGCCCATGCTAATCGACACGGGAGCATCGAGGACCATCGTCAGCCCCACCGTGATCCCGAAGTGGAGAGTTCAACCCACACAAAGGAACCTCCAGCTAATAACCGCGACCGGAGAGACCGCACCGGTACATGGCGAAGCATCACTGGAGTTCGTCATTGGTCGACGGGCGATAAAGCATCCAGTGCTTGTGGCCGACGTATCAAATGAAGTGATCATTGGACTGGACTTCCTGGACCAGAACAACATCATCTTGGATCTGAGTACCAACACTCTGCACTTCGGAGGTGAGGAACTTGCTTTGCAACCTGCGCACGAGTCCATCACCGCACGACGAGTAAGGCTGAGAGAAGACGTCATCGTTCCCGCCAGGACGGAGGTCAGCGCTGCCGTAATTGTCGACGGAACTGCTGAGGGAGTGGCGGCTGTCATCGAGCCAAAATATGAGGACATCCAGACAAAAGGATTGCTAGTTGCCAAGACTCTCATCAACACGATGTCTCGGCCGTATGTCCGCCTGTCCAACCTGAACGACTACGATATTACGGTTCACCGGGACACCAACCTAGGAGTCTGCGAGCCCGTTACCTGGATTGCCCGCATCACAGACACGACGGACGGACAACCGAAGAAGACGCGCCCTGCCAGAAGAACTACAGAAGCTGTACCAAGGATCCCAGGACCATTTAGACGAAGAGCAATCGCGCCATCTTCAGCCCTGCTACGCGAATTCCAGGATGTCTTCTCCGTGGGGAGCAAAGACTTCGGCAGGACAAGCTTGGTCCAGCACAGAATCGACGTTGGGGACAGCGCACCGATTAGGGCCCCATTCCGACGTGTCCCGCTCGCCAAGCAAGCCGAAGTCGACCGGATGGTAGAAGAGATGAAGGAGCAAGGGGTGATCGAGCCATCACATAGTCCTTGGAGTTCTCCGGTCGTGCTTGTGAAGAAGAAGGACGGTTCCACCAGGTTCTGCGTGGACTACAGGCGGGTGAACGACGTCACGAAGAAGGACAGCTACCCTCTACCCCGGATCGACGACACGCTGGACACCATATCAGGGTCAAGATGGTTCTCCACCTTGGGTTTGAAGAGTGGCTACTGGCAGGTGGAGGTCCACCCTAAGGACCGCGAGAAAACTGCGTTCTCTGTGGGCAGCGGGCTCTGGCAGTTCACCGTCATGCCATTCGGTCTGTGCAACGCCCCTGCGACCTTCGAAAGGCTAATGGAGTCCATTCTGAGGGGACTACACTGGAAGACCTGCCTGGTCTACCTAGACGACGTCATCGTTCTGGGGAGGAGCTTCGAGGAGCACTACAGCAACCTGAAGGAGATCTTGCTGAAGCTACGGGCTGCCCAGCTGAAGTTGAGCCCCAAGAAGTGTCAGCTCTTCCAGAAGCGGGTCCAGTACCTTGGGCATATCGTCTCCGAGGAAGGGGTGCGCACCGACCCAGAGAAGACCGCAGCTGTGAGGGAGTGGCCAGTTCCGAAGGACAAGTCCCAACTACGAAGCTTCCTGGGACTCTGCACTTATTACCGTCGCTTCGTGAGAGGATTCGCCGACATCGCCAAACCTTTACATCGACTGACTGAGAAGGACCAACTCTTCACGTGGACAGCAGAATGCCACAGTGCCTTCGAACAACTCAAGCAGGCTCTGTGCACCGAGCCTATTCTGGCCTACCCCAGACCTGGAACAAGGTTCATCGTCGATACCGATGCCAGCGACTTTGGCATAGGGGGAATCCTGTCGCAAGTAGTGGACGGTGAGGAGAGAGTAGTGGCCTACTTCAGCAAGGCCTTGTCAAAGCCAGAAAGGAACTACTGCGTCACCAGGAAGGAGCTGCTCGCCATCGTGAAGACCATTGAACACTTCCACAAGTACCTGTACGGGCAAGAATTTCTCATCAGGACCGACCATGCATCCCTGCGGTGGCTCCTGAACTTCAAGCAGCCCGAGGGTCAACTCGCGCGGTGGTTAGAGAGGCTTCAACAGTACAACTTTGAGATTCAGCACAGGAAAGGCCAACTGCATTCTAACGCCGACGCTCTGTCACGAAGACCGTGCCCCGAAGACTGCACCTTCTGTACTAGGAGGGAGGAGAACACCGGGATACAGTGCCGAAGGACTACCGTGGAACTTCAAGGGAGCTGGTGCCGCGAATCTTTCACGCAGGCACAGGCAGAAGATGATGACCTGGGACTGATAGCCGAATGGAAGAGGGCCTGTGTCCCCAGACCCGGATGGAACATTGTGAGTGACTGCAGCCCAAAGTTTAAGTCCTACTGGGCGCAGTGGGACTCGCTGATTGTAAGGGATGGCCTCATCTGCCGTACCTGGGAGAGCACCGACGGGAAGACATCTCGGGAACAAGTCGTCGTTCCAAAGGCTATGACGGAGGAAGTCCTGAAGGAAGTTCATGGAGGATCATCTGGTGGACACCTAGGGATAAAGAAGACCCTGGAGAAGCTGAGAGAGAGGTTCTACTGGATCGGATGCCGAGCAGACGTGGAGAACCACTGCGCGAGGTGCCACGATTGCGCAGCCAGCAAGGGCCCAGGACGAAGACGACGGGGTCCACTGAAGACCTACAACGTGGGCGGCCCCATGGAGAGAGTGGCCATCGATGTTGCTGGGCCATTCCCATTAAGCGAGGCAGGGAACCGCTACATATTGGTTGTCAGCGACTACTTCACCAAATGGCCGGAGGCGTATGCGCTCCCTAACCAGGAAGCCGCGACGATTGCAGAGACCCTGGTGAAGGAATTCGTCAGCCGGTACGGAGTTCCCCTGGAGCTGCACTCCGACCAAGGGAGGCACTTCGAGTCGCAGGTGTTCCAGAACCTATGCCAGCTGCTGGGAATCCGGAAGACAAGGACAACGCCGCTACACCCTCAGTCCGACGGGATGGTAGAGCGATACAATCGCACCATCGAGAACCATCTCCGAATAGTTGTCAGCGAGCACCAGAGGGATTGGGACAAGCATCTTCCACTATTTCTCCTGGCCTACCGCGCCGCCGTGCATGAAGCCACCGGGTGCACACCAGCCCGGGCCATGTTTGGGAGGGAGCTCCGTCTACCCGTCGATCTTGCCTTCGGCCGACCTGGGAATGATCCGATCCCGGTAAGCCAGTATTGTCAAGAACTTGTCGACCAACTGGAGGACGTGCACGCGTTCGCGAGGAGGAAACTGCGGATCGAGACCGACCGAATGAAGACCCGATACGACCAGCAGACGGATGCCGGAGGATTCCACGAGGACGACCTGGTCTGGCTCTTCAACCCATTACGGAAGAAAGGCCTGTCACCCAAACTGCAGAAGTCCTGGGAGGGCCCGTACTGAGTCGTGAAACGGATCAACGATGTCGTCTGCAGGATCCAGCGGAGCCCGAGGGCGAAAATGAAGATCGTGCATCGAGATCGCCTGGCAGCCTACGGAGGGACACAGACGGACCAATGATTGATCGGGACGATCAGCCTTTTTAGGAAGGGGGTGGTGTTACGGCTGTGAGTTTGTGTCATCACTCGCCGCATGAGTCACAACTGCCCCAGGGCTGGGCTGTGCCCTGCCTCCTGTATTGCGCGCGCCTTATGCAACAGGGCTACTAGGACAAAGAGATAGTCCAGAATGTTCTTGACTGGACCAGCGATGGAAACCTCGAGAAGCCGTGGACCCTGGATGGATCTAGAAGCATTTATTGAGTCATCGGCCTGCTATATAAGAGTGACCCGTGAAGCAGTGGTTGTTGTTGTGTCTTACGAGCTAGTGCGAGCGATTATCTTGTGCGACAGAAGTGTGGTGACGAAGTGCTGTGCGAGTTACGAAATCCTTGACATTGTTTCTCCCAGCTTGTGGACAGTGTACATCAAGTGCTCGTAAGTAACTGTATTTGTTGTACCTGAGGAAGAGGGGCAGGTAGCTTCTGTCAAGGCCACCGGACTCATTAGGACGGATTAACTTCTGTGGTCTGTTGACAAGTGGAAGGGCCAAGAGCGCTCAAGGAAAAGTCTTGAGGAAACTGGAGTAAGGCTCCTAATTGCGTGTATTTGCTGATTAGTGTAATTTTCTGGCCACAATAAAGTTAATTATTTCTTTAAGCAGAAATTGGTGTTGTGCTTTGTACCCCCACCGTAATCCAGTTAACAAAAGTGCCACTAGGGGGTGGCACGTAACAATAGAATACGAGTTAGGTAGCTGATTCATATCACTGGATCCCTGTGGAATTATTAATATATATATTTACACAACTTAAATAAACATGCCATACGCGCTAAGAAAGCACTCCCTACACATATTTACACACACAAGAAACACCAACTACGCCATTGTCTTACATCACGCGACCAACCGTTACCGCTCTTAATCGGAGACACACTGTCCATATCCCTCCCCGCAGGGAAGTCGCTAGCAGGTATACTGCCCCCTACATAGGGCAGTGGAGCAATGATGTGCACCGTCCTAATCTGACTTCTGGTGAGGGCTTGCTAAACTTGAAGTAAGCAAGGTACAATGTTCAAACAGTGATATTACAACTATGTCTTATACAGCTCTCTCCAAGGAATTAAAAAGAATAATAGAGAAATCGATTCATGTAATAAATTGGAAACTATTGGGTTGGTGCATAAGTCTGTAGCGTTTTCCATAAGTTTATCCACATGAAGTTTATAAGTTTACTAAACACATCAGATACACATAAGAGAGAAGGTAATCCTCCTTCACTACCTACAACAGTCTGCCAACGTTGTGGTAATTTTTCGATTCCGCGCCTGTAGAAATCACGTGGTTTTGAGTTGAAGAATTCTTCAGGCCATGTTCCGAGCGCATCTTCATCCGGAAAGGAAGTTCCTTGAAGGTTGTTCGATAGAGAGCGGAAGAGACGCCATTTTTTTTCACCAGTAACAATACAGGATAGGAATGGTCGAGGTTGTTCACGAGCCAATCGATAACGGGCAAGCAGAGATGCACATATGGCCACCCACTGGTTTTTGTGATTTTGGCTTAGAGCATGTGGTACCCATACACCGGATTTTTGAACCTTAACCATTGAATGCAAATGTCGTACAGTGGGGGAATGATCACAGTTCATCACATTTGCCAGTTCCCGTGTACACTGACGTGGATCATTGTGAATTAGTGCGTTTAAACGATCTTCATCAAATTCCGACGGTCTGGCGGCCTTCCTGTACTTGGGGAGTCACTAAGGTCAAAACGACCCGCCTTAAAACGAGAAAATTACTTTCTTGCCGTGCTCTCTCCAATAGTATTGTCACCATACACGGCGCAAATGTTTCTGGACGCCACCGCTGCTTTCATCCCTCTATTGAATTCAAAGAGAAGAATATGTCGGAAATGTTTCAATTTCTCCACTTGGCACTCCATTTTCTAGCGTCCACGGCTCCACTCACAATCTTCAATTGACAAAACGTCAATATGTAAACTCAAGAACAAACATTGGACTACCAAGCAACAATGACAGTCGATAAATAAAACCATAGCAACCGGAATACCAGCAAGTAAAAACAAAAAAACGCTACGGACTTATGCACCAACCTAATATATATATATATACAGCATTACTGGCACGATTTATATTTTTATGCCTTCATTCAACCATATCGTAAGTAGCATACAAGTGATATAGTACGATATTAACCTGCCTAGTATACTGTAGCGTCCTGGTTGGTGTTCTAAGAACACCACGCCTTGAGATAAAAGTGTTCTTGTGCCTTTTACCAAAATATTGTTCATAGTTTTCTATTTATGAATTGGTGCCCTCCCGTTAATTTATATCTCATTCAAAGAAACAATTACAGTACTACAGTAAAACCTCTCGTAGAACTTAAGAATTTTACAGTTTAAAGATGCCCTGTGTTCCTTTAGATGGAGATCTAAGGGGGTGATGTTTATCAGTATTTAAGGGTCAATATTTGTGCCATAGTTTCCTCAATTGTGGTTTTGAAGTGTGGATACTTCTCGGTTATGTGTACACTATGGAATGGAATGTTGTTAATTGCCTTGATGAGCTTCCCCCAAGGCTGACAAACTGGCTCTCTTCTTTATCTATTGCATTCCTCTACTTTCTCTGCAGTTCATTTGACAAGCCCATAGGAGGTTTCAGACGTGTATTGCCCTAGCATTTGTCTGTGATTTAGGGCACTCTTAATGCCATGGTGAAATTTGGTGTAAGCTATATGTTTTACAAATTAACTCAGCTTGCATCAATCACAGAAAGCGTGGCAATTCGTTAGCCAGATTAGCCAGGCGGTTGGTCGACTCTGTATCAGAATTGAATTTCTTTGGATAATTCCATCTTATAAGTAAAGTCAACTCCGTACAGGCCATGGAGGCCCTGGGAGTAGGGGAAGGCAGAGGCTTCCACTTTTTGTGACATCAGCACTAGATGGGATGGAGTTCTCAGCTCCATGCCCGGCTGTCTTTGCTCCCAGGAATTACCCTGGTACTCATTTCTGGTGTAGGCTGAGTGAACCCCAGGGCTATTTGCTTTTCCGAAAGTGGTAGTTTTGTTTCTAAAATCCACTACCTGGGTGGGGATCGAACCCACTCCCTTTCAGTTAGCTCAGCACCTCTATCGACCGCCACGCAGCCCCCAATTCCATCTTACTGTTGCTATATAACAATACCGGGAACCCTTAATAAACACGATGACATATTATTAAAAGTTGGACAGACTTATTCATATTCATGCATGGGAGGTCAGATTTTTTCTTTTTGCTGCTCCCGCCACATGGAATTTGTTGACTGATGTCTCTGCTGGGTGTGTGCCGAGGTTGGGTCTTGGATATATTAAAAAGGAAAGAAGGAAGCTTGTAGTTTAATGTGGCCATTAACCATGCGATCATGAGCCATGTTAACTCCTTTTTATGTGGAATTCGAACCACTGGACATGGCATTTCACTTCTCACATGCATTGACTGGGAATGGAAGTCGGTCCACCTTGGTGAGAGGCAAACAGCTTGACTGCTGTGCCACCATGTGGGCTAACTCATGATGGTACCTAAACATGATTTTCTGTACTTAAATACATATTATTAAAGAAAATGTTGTAAATTGAATGCTGTTGTATTTCAGGACTATGTGATGGGGTTCTTGAACCACATGATGCACTACACAGGGATAGCCCAAGCTCCAGGTGATCCTGTCCTGGCCTTCAAGATGAACATGGACATGGGGATGGGGCTATTTAAGGTTGGTAACATTTCCCATGAAAGCCATTCTGAGCCTCAGGGAGATAGTAGTTCTAGTTTACTGGTTTATAATGTACCTTTTTTTGTTTCGGGGGGAAAAATTAGAGAAGGCATGCATGCTTTATTTGCATACATATTCAAACAAACAGTAAATAGCTTTTCTGGTTCATTCATCATCTTCTTGGTGTTGTAACTAGCATTATATAGGAGTGGTTCAGAGCAAGTTAAAGCTCGAGAAAACATGAGGAAAAGTTAAAGCTATTATATGTAATTAAGCTTTAAGAAACTGCTGTACTCCAGGGGATTGGTATTGAAATTGGGACTTGTTCACTATTACACCGAATAACTACTAACATTTACTATCCTAAAAGAGGGGGAAGTTACTTTCGCACTTGGTCCACTTTTGCACTGAAATGGTACCGGTACTGTCAAAGTGCAAAGAGCTATCATATACATTTATAGTGAGGCCAAAGCCTGATATATTGAATGTATATGTTTTGAGCTTTACCTGCTTGATTTGTCCAAGTCCTACATCAGATGTATTCTTCAGGAGATCTCAAAATCAAAAAGGTAGCGATTTTAAGTTGCACTAGAATATATAAACTAATTTCAAGTGTCCACACGACTATTGACGCAATTTCTTGGCATGCCTTTACGCATTAAGAATACATGCACACGAGCCTAGGAGTTGGGTTTGCATCATTTCAGCAACTGAAGACATAGTCCTTGGCCAATCACAAGAAGGTTGATAAATGTCAGGATTTACTGATGTGAGATGACAAAATACATTTTAATTTAATTAAAGGAATACATTAAGTTATACTGTATAACTATTTTAGTTTCATCTTTTTATTGTTGTTTTGGAATCTATTTAACACTGCAGTGGTAGCGCGCAAATCTCTCGCATTGAAGGTCGCATGGCGTCTGAGACACTCCATTACCATTCTGAAAGGGTTATTTAATTCCAAGTTTCAAGTGCGAATTTAAATGAATTCCTGGACATTTCTGAAGTTTTAGCATCTATTATGTAATATAGAGAATTGATATAAAGGAAATTTATAATGTAATTACTTCTTATATATAATGTACAACAATCAGCGGCTTCGTGGCGTAGTTGGTAGCATGCTGAACTGCTGAGCCCAAGATAGTGGGTTCAAACCGGCCGAAGTCGTCAGACTTTTTAAGAGCATAAAAATCCTTCAGTATGCCTTCCTTTGGAGGGGAAGTAAAGCCGGCGGTCCCATGTCATAGATTTATTTATGGCATGTAAAAGTTCCTTCCACAGACTAAACGTGTGTGAAGCTAACTTTCCTAGGTTAGATTTCGTTGGAACGCTCTATCGAAGTTCCAACGTTCACCACTAGGTATCATTGACAACTGGTAGTGAAAAGTTGGAACTACTTGAAATTGAACTGAACTTGTAGCTCACCCTAAGGGTGTCCGCCTGATGCAGCTACAGACTCAGGCGAACCGAACATGTCCTTGGACACTCCCGGCACTAAAAGCCATACGATAAATAAATAAATAAATAAATAAATATACAACAATTGATTTACAAGTACGCCGATTTTAGTCCGCTAATCACTACAAAGTCTGTCATTACTGAAAAGGAACACTGTATATAAACAAATGTAAAGAGCAGTGGCGGATTGCTCCACGTCCGCGTGGGTAGCTGCAGCAAGTCCGGAGATCTGAGGTTATAATCCCGGCGTTGACAGCGGCTATCCTGAGAGTGTTTTTTCTCCGGGTTTTCCCACACTCTTTCCAAGCAAATGGCGGGATAGTACCTTACTTCAAATCCCGGGGCACCTACCCCATCCTCGTCCCTACTACTGTTATACACAGTACTAGTCATCACAGAAATACAGGTTATCAGACAAGCTCCACACACACCCAACTACATGGGGTTGATAACCATGATGTCCCAATCCCTTAAACGAATTAACAACAAATAAATAATATCTTTGAATTATTATAAAGAAAATAAGTTCAAAGAGAAACTTTCTTTGTAATGTTGAAGGTCGCGTGGTGTCTCTCAGAATCTGTCAACACTTATGTTACAATGACTTGTGCTGTGCTGATACTCAGTTATACTGATTATGAATAGTTACTTGAAAGGTAGATGACAGTTCAGTTCAATGACCTTGCAAGATTTCCTGCAATAACGAAATAAAGTGACTTGGCGTCTATGAGACGCTGCGAGACCACTGCAGGGTTAAAAACAATAATACTATTGCTAAGCAATGATAGAAATAATTTGTGTTGATTTTTTTCAAATTTAGTTTATAATAAACATATTTAAAACATTGAAATGTTTTCAATGTTGCCTGTAGTCGGTGAACACAAGTGTGCGGGCAGTAACCGTTGTGCTACCTGAAGAAATATTACACTTGTGGGTTTAATTGAATGACATGTTTCTTTCTTTTGTCCACTAATACTGTCACAAACACTGCTTATTTGTATTTACAGTTCTAGCTTTTTACTATAATTTCAACACAGTAGCCTACTTGTAGACATTTCCTGCATATTTGTTTACAATTCTAGTTTGGGGCTTAGTACATCACAGCAATAGGAGCTACACCTTCATGGCTTAATTTGGTGGAGGGAGACTTTATGGATGTGATTGTGATTTTTCATTCTAGCAACCTTGTAGGTAATAAAATAAATAGTTCTTTTTTCTTGATGTTTCTGTCGAATACATGAGCAATATTTTGTTCTTGCAGTTTCGGGCGATTGTGGAAGCAAGGCAAGCTCTGAATACTTTGAATGGTGTGCCCTTGAAGGGAAGTAATTTGGAAATGAGACCATATGTCGAAGGTATGTACTCTATAAACACATGGCTTGTGTTCCTCTTGAATTTTTGTAAGGAATATACCGTATTTACTCGCATATAATTCAACATCGCGTATTTCTTGCACCCCATTTTTTGCCTATTTTCATTTTTGAAAAGAAAAAAAATAGGTTTATGAGATATCCTTTTGTCCGTGTGCCTGTCTGTGTGTGTGAGGATTTTTGTGTGTCCCCCCTAATAACTTCTAAACGGCTGGAGCGATTTCAATGAAACTCCCTAAGTTCATAGCACTATTCCGGGCGACACCGACTGTGCCCTTCAAATTTTGTTACGTCTCACCAATCCAACATGGCAGCAGTGCGAAATATTTCGCCAGCATTCAGTATCTCCGAAACTATTATCGATATCATCCTGGAATTTTGTACGGTGATAAAGGGAACTACTAGAAGTTCACCCATGTGACGTTTGAAAACCTGGTAATTACAAAACCTACATGGCGGCCAAGCAAAGTTGCGACTTATAAATAGAAGTTTCTCGTGATTTAACCAACTAAACGCAATGAAACTTGGTACAGTATATGTTTATACACATTGTAATGCACCGGCATCTAACTTCGTTCAATTGTTTACATAACCTCAAGATGGCGGCTGTGCGAAATATTTCACCAGCATTCTATATCTCTGAAACTATTACCGGTATTACCATGAAATTTTGTATGGAGATAAAGGGCACTACTGGAAGTTCATCTATGAGACTTTCAAAAACCGGTTAACCACAAAACGAACATGGCGGCCAAGCGAAGTTGAAAGGTTTAAAAGACATTTCTCGCGATTTAATGATCCAAACACAATGAAATTTCGTACAGAAAATGTTTATACACATTGTAATGCACTGGTATCGAATTTAGTTCAATTGTTTACGTAACCTCAAGATGGCGGCTGTGCGAATTTCGAAAATTAAGTTTTTATTTCTTGTGTTCTAATCATGCGATCGAAATCAATATTTGCATAATGAACGTACACATTAATCATCATCTAATATTACATAACTCTATGGCCTACATATATTAAAATCCAACATGGCGACCATCCGAAGTATTTAGACGGTTCTCAATATCTATTAATCTACTACAGCAATCAAACTGAAATTTTGTAAGTGTATAGAGTCTATAAGCGTAAGTTCACCTATGGGACTCTCAATAACCTGGCGAGCACAAATCCAACATGGCGGCGACGCGAAATTTAAATATTCAAGTGGACGTTTCTTGCGTTTTAACCATCCGAGCGCAGTGAAACCTGATACGGTATATGCTTATACAAATTTTAATTGACTGGCATCTAATTAATTTATATTATTTTCATAACAAGATGGCGGCTGAGCGAAATTTTAAAATCCCGCTTTTATATCTTGTGTCCTAATCGTGCGATTGAAGTTTGAATAAAACACCTACACAATAATCTTCACGTAATAGTACATAAATCTAAGGCCTATAATATAAAAATCCAACATGGTGACCATCCAAAATATTTAGACGGTTCTCAATATCTACGAATCTATTACAGCAATCAAACTGACAATTTGTATGTTGATAGAGGCAATTAATATTAGTAGGATATATGAAAATAGGCTATTTAGTTCTTCACGGAACTACTTGTTTAAATTGGAAGTTGCAGTAAAATATCCTCACACATATCACGTATTAATGTCCGGCGATGTAGTAAAGATGGTTGTATTAATTTTAAATTGAACTAGAGATCGGCAGCAGTTGACTGAAAACAGTTGATAGTTAAAAAATCGACTTATTCGACTGTTTTTAAAAAGCAGTCGAATTAATTCAGCGGCTACTCACCGTATCATAAACAAGACGTTTGCCAACGACTGATCCTAAAGCAATCGTTAGAATCATTCGAATTTAACAAGTCGTTTGCAAGCGACTAATTCCAAGCAAATGGAATCATTTGAATTCAAGTAGTCGTTCCAATCAAACGACTTCTTCAGGCTAACTTCATGCTACAATTGTTTTGTATATTTATTGTAGAGGTTTAATTACCGTATATACCCGAATGTAAGACGACCCTGAATATAAGACGAGGCCTAGTTATCAACTGCCTCTTACAGATTTTTTCAAAAAATACTCGCTAACTCATAACTTGCCCAATATATGCCCTCAAGGTCGTGCTTTCATTTTTATAACGTCTCGTGTTATCAGAAATCTCTCTGCCCGCTTTTCCAAGACATACTCTATAATTTCTTTGTTCAAGAATGGGAGACATTATTAAATTAAGATACGTTGATCACTCAATTACTGCTCGTAAAACTGACTGGTTGTTCTTGTAAAGATTGTTTTAAAACATATTTCCGGATGCTTTCGAACATATAATTTATCTCCTTAAAATGACGTGTATGCGTAAATCCTAACTTCAAAATGTACGCTATTTGTATATGCATGGTAATTAAACATAACAAACCATATTTTAATCTTCATTAACACATTGATTTGTTGTGAGTTACAAGATGCCAACACCACATACTACTTTGCAAATAATCATTTTTTTTAATACCCTGAATATAAGACGACCCCAAATTTTTATAACACAAAAAGTGGGAAAAAACCTCGTCTTACATTCGGGTATATACGGTAATAAGTTGAGTATTCTGTAGGTGCCTATAATTTTATACAGTTTCTTTTTCGTAGATTCTTTGAATGAAATAGCCTACATCCAATTGTCCAAATATAGCTGTATGTTATTGTAAATGTTAAGCATTCAATATTTAGGTTATGTTTGAACAGACAGTAGTGGCTATGCTGGCTAAAGCGCAGCATTAGGTCATGGGGCCAAGCTCTCTGCTGACTCGGTAGACGCGTGGGTTCGAGCCCCACCGTCGGCCGTCCTTGAAATGGTTTTCCGTGGTTTCCCATTTTCAACACCAGGCAAATGCTGGGACGGTGCCTTCTGACAGGCCACGGCCGCTTCCTTCCACATCCTTGCCCAGTTTCATTCACCATCATTCATTTCATCTCTCATTAACTCCTCTCATGAGGTTGGCGTCAGGAAGGGCATCCGGCCGTAAAAACCATCACCACAAAGACTTTCATGGCATCTCATCCCCGACCCCGTTGGAAAACGGGAATAATCAGGGGTAGACATACATACATTTAGGTTATGTTTGAAGTCCTTAATACAGTATATCAACTTGTACCTATGAGAATTAGGTGCATTCATGAATCATTACATGGCTTGAGCAAGGGCTACCAAATATGGCTTGAGTTCTTTAAAGTAGATTTTCCAGCGAAATTAATTCAGAAAATATTTTATATTGGGATCAAAAATAAATAGCATGGTAGCAAGTCGGAGGGCATGTACACTCAAATTGATTCTGGTCGTCAATTGTTTTAACTAGAGTCGAATGAATGTTATAACCATCGACTTATTTGACTGCTTTTAAAAACAGTCGAATAAATTCAACGACTACTCATCATATCGTACCGTAACATAAACAAGTCGTTTGCAAACGACTGATCCCAATTGTTTTTAACATGTAGAAAGCTTTCGGATAGTTTTACGTTCTGGTCATCAGTTGTTTCAACAAGTGGATAGCGCGTGCATTAAAGAAACTTTGTATTTACATGGTTGCCAACATCTCCACTGAAGGTTCGCTCTCGCTGCTGTTCTAAAGTGCTCTATTTTCGTGTGTATTTACTGTAGGCCGTCGTTTTCTTGTTCCAAGTCGTATTTCAACTCTACGTTCTTAGTACTTCAGAGAGGATTGAATTAGTGAACACATACCGTATATACTCGAATACCACCCGCACATTTTTAAACAAATTCGGATGTGAAAAATTGGGGTGCGGGTCTTATTTGAGTCATCCAAGTTTGAAAGATCAAAATTGCCTGCCGCGCGCGATTTCGGGTGTTGGGAGTATCCGCTAGATGGTGCTAGCCTTCTTCCGGCTATCACTTTGTTTTACCGTAAGCACGCGGTGTCATACAGTCACACGCACGTTCTCCGAGTGTAAACATGAATGCTACGAAACGTTTGCGGTCATTTACTGTGAGTGAGAAATTGAAAGTTGCGAGGGAAGCTGAAGTTATTGGAAATCGTGCCCGGTAGGAAATATGATATTGACGAGTCATGTATTCGTGATTGAGTGGGATAACGTCTATGCTGCGTGAACCGCCCGTTCAAAGCAGCCTTCAAATGGCTGTATACGGAGCGGATGGCGGCCGATAAGCACACACCGACTCCAACTGGTCGTATTCAGCGCCCGAAAGTTCAGCTGCTGTGTTCGTGGATTTTGACGGCATGGAATCGTATCTCTGGAGATCTCATACGGAAGAGCTTCAAGAAATGTAGTATTTCGAATGCTATGGATGGCAGTGATGACGACATTTAGTGGGACCGTGATGGTGATAAAAGTTCCGAAGTTGGTACTTCTGATGACGAATGAAGTGTTTGAGTACTTTTATTTGTATTTTTAATTGTTTGATGTGTGTTATTTTAGGACGACTTCAAAACTGTTGGAAACTATTTTGGATAAATGCTATTCTGTTTATTTAGTTAAGATAGTAAATAATTTTGAGTAATTTCTTTTTTATTTTAATTTTGTTCTTCAAAATCAGGGTGCGGGTCTTATTCGGGGGCGGGTCGTATTCGAGTAAATACGGTAACTTGTTTGTGACTCTGTGGAAATATTTTGCATTTATTTTGTGGCATTAAAAAGAAGAAGTGTGATAATTTCAATTTTGGCTATGGAATTGTTACCGGTACTTGGAACTCCCTTTCAGTTATTGTGATTTAATTTACTCTTAGGTTAATTAAGTATTGCTCTATTACTTCACTTATCCACAGTACATAGGCTACAGATAATGTGCCCTGTAGGACTACAAATAGCGGGGAACATTTTCTCTGACACATTTTGCATTAAATGAAATGTGCAACATTGCAAATAATGGCTGCACTCTACACGACGTAAACCACCTCTTTAAACCACCATTTCGAAGTACAGTAAAAATAAATAACTTTGACCAATTGCATGTTGCCGAGTGTCGCATAGTCCAAACTAATGTCGGCAAAAATAGGTCGGTTAAGGAGAAGTTTGTTTTTCAACCGTTGGTAAGACTCCAATCCGCCGGTAACGGCTTATAGTGCTTTGTACACTACCTAGAAGTGACTGCTTTCAGTCGAATACATGAAACAGCACACTTAGGAGCTATGCGAATTCAGGTAACCTTTCGACTGAAAGTAGTCGACTATCTAATCGATAGTTTCTTCCTATGAATGACTAGTCAGTTGATGGATAAAAGTAGTCGATAGTCCCATCTCTAAATTGAACCTTCATCCACTGGACGACACAAGTCTTACCCGTGATGTTATTGTTAGTATTGGTGCCGGTTGCTTTCCCTTCTCTCACAGTATTTGTTGTCCATCTATTGCCTTGTTGACAAGCACCAGTATCGTCTCATTGTTTCTCAGTTAAGAGTGATAGTTTTCTTGTGTAGGTTGATCTTTAAGTTGTGGAGACACCTGAAAGTTATACGGACGGGGTAAAAACTAAAAGTTATGAAATATGCAGAAGAACATGTTAATAGTGCTGCTGGTCAAGAATTCAGTGCGACTGAATTTAATGTCACTACTGGTGTAAAAGTTAAGATGCTCAAAAACCACTAAGCAAACATGTAAGGCATTCAGCAAGGTGAATACTGGTAAGTTTCCTGATGGAAGAAAAGAGTAGCAATATGGCTTTGGTATGTCGCTTGAGATTCTACATTTCAAAGTGCGTAAATTAGTGATTAAATGTGGTACCAGCTTTTCGGATCTGAAAGTGAGCCGGGGTTGGATCTGTAGATTCATGAAACAAAAGGGGTCGTGTCTGCGAAGGTGAACATCTCTATTTCAATGGTAAAATTATAGATTTTCATCGCCTTGGATAGTGCGGAAGAAAAACAATTGCCTCTTATCTCGAATTGGCAATCAGACAAACCCTAATAAGTTTCGACATGCCATGCAACACTATCATCAACAAGAAGGGAGAATTTAGCGTGATTGAATGTTCAACTGGGTGAGAAAAAGTGTTGCACTGCCATGTTAGCAATAACCTCAGACGGAAGAAAATTAACCACTGTGCGTTATTCTCAAAAAGAAAGTATTGCCTAAAGAAAAGCAAATTTTCCAAAGGCATTCATGTACTGGGTCAAGGATCCACCCCTGATAATGCTCGTGTGTAGTAGTTTCCGTGGACACTTGGTGGAAGACACAAGAAAACGTCTTCTAGAAATGAAAACCAATCTCGTAATTCCCGGCCTACTTACACATTGTCTACAGCTCTTATATGTTTCTGCCAACAAGCCCTTCAAGGACAACATTTATCAATTGTACACTGAATGGATGACAAGAGGGGGGGGGGGGATGAGCTGACTCCAGTAGGCAAAATAAAGAAGCCGTCAGTTGAACTCTTGTGTGATTGGGTTATACTGGCATTGGTTATGGTGTCAACGGACGTTGTGAAGAGCTTCTTGAAGACAGGCATTGCAGACGCATCGAGAAAATGACCAGACCAATACACGCGAGAGTAGCTCGGAGATTAGCAGCAGTGCTGGTACTAACAATGAATAGAGTAAGGAGGCCAGTTGTCTTGTTTCAACAATGCAAATTTTGCGTCTTTTTGGGAATATATACTTTGTCCGACCTTGTCCGTGCCTTTCAAATTTTTGATATGTTTCCCCAATTCAACATGGCGGTCACACAAAATATATCACTGGCATTCTATATCTCCGCAACGGTGACAGATATCACCCTGAAATTTAGTACAGTGATAAAAGGTACTACTACAAGTTCACCTATGTGACTTTCAAAACCTGGACCTCGTAGTTCCGCCCCTTAAAACCTCAATAACTAACTTTCAAAATTCTGTTGTGTACAAAACGAACATGGCGGCTGAGCCAAGTTCAATATTTTAATGTATTTTCCACGCGATATAACCATCCGAGTGCAGTGAAACTTGGTGCAGTAAATGTATACACACATTTTAATGCACTGGTATCTAATTTAATTCAATTGTTCTCTTAACCTCAAGATGGTGGCTGTGTAAAATTTTATTCTTTATTTTTTGTGTCCTAATCATAGGATCGAAGTGTAAGTTTGAATATTGAACCTATGCAATAATCTTCATTTAATGGTACATAGCTTTATGGCCTACATATATAACAATCCAACATGGCCACCTTCCGAGATATTTAGACGGTTCGCAGTATCTACGAATCTATTACAGCAATCAAACTGAAATTTTGTATGTTGATAGAGGCAATTAATATAAGTTCCCCTATTGGACCTTCAATAACCTGATGAGCACAATACGAACATTTAAATGGAATTTACTCGCGATTTAATCATCGAAGTGCAGTGAAACTTGGTGCGGTAAATGTTCATACAAAATTTAATCTACTGGCATCTAATTAAATACAATATTGTTTTCATAACTCCAAGATGGTGGCTGTGAAAAAATTTTAAATTGAATTTTTATTAAAAGTCAGCAATTTTTCTAGTTTTTATTAATTCTTGTGTCCTAATCATGCGATTGAAGTGTAAGTTTGAATATTGAACCTATGCAATAATCTTCATCTAATGGTACATAGCTCTATGACCTACGATATAGAACAATGCCACATGACGGTCCTTTTCTTAGTTGGTAGAATTTTGACCAATAGGATATATGAAAATAGGCTTTATACAGTAGTTCTTCACCAAACTACTTGGATATATACACAAGACAAATCTACAATGACACCCACAAACGGTCTGTGCTGTCCAGAAGCAAGAAACATGGCAAAAACGTATAAAGTGTGGCAACTGTTACTGATGAGTACTAAAGCATTAAGCACCACAAAAACAAACAAAAACCTATTTATTTTAATATCTACAATGATGCAAGACAGAAATGACGATCCCATCAACAAACAGTCTTCCTCCCCCAACTAATCTATGATTATTGTGACACATGTAAGCGGTATGCCCTAATCTAGAATTAACTGATGCAGAAATGACCTTCAAGTACTCGGCTGAGATGATGCTAAAAAGCAGGAAGTGCAACATACTACAGAGCGATCCATATAAACCTAAACCACTTGAATGAGTCATAAAATTTGAACAATTAATGGGACACATGTGCAACTATGGGTGATTGCATACATACCGTACTTAAGAAAAAGTCAGGCGAGGTTAGATCAGGTGATCTTATTTTTTGAGATTATTCGGTCACCAAAGAAACTGGTTACAAGTTGCATGGAAGCGTTAGACGAATGACACGTTGCTCCATCTTGTTGAAAATAACCTTCTGTCAGTTTGATGTCATCAAGCTGCTCCATGTATGCTGGACAGAGCAGCACATGTCAACAAACTTGCCAATGGGCAGTGGTACTGATTCTCCCAGAGCCACTGAGATCATTAAAATAAATTTCCTGTTTCTACGAGCTTTCAGAGGGAAATTATGACCCATTAAGGTGGTTCAGGTTTATATGGATTGCTCTGTTTTTGCATGTTGTGGTACTAGTTTTCTACCATCATCACAGCAGAGTACTTGAAGGTCATTTCTGCATATTAGTTTACAATTCTACCATAGTTTAGGGCTTGTTACTTAGGTGTATCACAGTAATAGTAGCTACACTTTCATTTGGATCTGATGGTTGACGAGTAAACCATGTCATCCTATAGTTTTCTCCCTCTTCTCTAGTCCATAACATATACATATATTTTTTCCCTAGTGGCATGGGAAGCTTTCTATTAAAAAAATACAGAATTGTGAAGGTATTTTATGAGAAAGTTCAGTCAATTTTATGATTCTTTGCGAAATTTTATCATAAATATTAGTATATTGGCTTTTACGGCCGGTGAAATAAAACTCAGCAATTCTTCTAGGTTTGTGCCGTGTCATGTGTGGGGTTTCGTCTAGGACACCAAGCTGGTTCATCGGCGGGCTCTTGGTGTCCCCGCCCAGACCCCCAAAGGAGTAACGAACTGCGCGCTACCTCCCTTTGTATAGAGTGCAACTGCTCTATTTTACTGCGAGAAGTAAAAGCTTAAACAGCCTTAACCTCCCTATGAAGGGTTCCAAAAAGATGGTATATTGGCTTTCACGGCCGGTGAAATAAAGCTCAGAAGTTCTTCTAGATTTATGCCGTGTCTTTTGTGTGGGACACCAAGAGCCCGCCGATGAGCCAGCTTGGTGTCCTAGGCGAAATCTCACACAAGACACGGCACAAACCTAGAAGAATTGCAGAGTTTTATTTCACTGGCCGTGAAAGCCAATATACCATCATTTTGGAAGCCTTCATAGGGAGGTTGAGGCTGCTTGAGCTTTTAGTTCTCGCAGTCAAGTAGTGCAGTTGCACTCTATACAAAGGGAGGTAGTGCGCAGTTCGTTACTCCTTTGGGGGTCCGGGCGGGGACACCAAGAGCCCGCCGATGAGCCAGCTTGGTGTCCTAGACGAAACCCCACACAAGACACGGCACAAACCTAGAGGAATTGCTGAGTTTTATAAATATTAGTGCTTATAACTGCAATAAGCACATAGGTATGACTTGATATAATCATCAAAACTATTTATCAAATTTGTGAAAAATGGAATTTCGATGGTCCTACGTTATTGTAGTTTGGAGAGACATGGAGTCTGCTCTGGTAGTAATGCTAGCTGTAAATCTAGGCATAACTCAGAAGAACGTTGCAGACATGGATAGGCCAAGCGACAAGCAAGAATGTTCCCGTCAATTATAAACCCGCCCTCTCCCAACCATTCAGTGCAATTTATGTGGGTGCATGTTTTATGCCAGGATTGGTCTGTTCAGTCTTTGGAAATACATTCACAAGCTGGGTTGAAACACTCTTTTTATGCAGGAAGAAGTTACGTGTACTCGAAATCGAGTTACAGCCGCCGTCGATGAGATCCAGGCTGTATATACTTCTGATAACAGGAAGTGTGTAGGCTATAATTCCCTTTTTGACAACAAAGAGTGAAATGTTACATATGTTTCAGATAATGGTGGGACTCCCCCTTACCAAGACTACCAAGATGGAAACTTCCGGCAACAGGGAGGGCGTAACCAACAATCTCAGTTTTATGGCAATGACAGGCGGAAAAAATTTGGGTAATTTATTTATAGGTGTAGTTTGAGACTTGTAACCCGCATTTACTGTATTGTCGTCTGATAATGTGTGTTGTTCCTTTTCAGAACTGGGAGGCCAGAGAAATCTACTCGGCGGGATAGAGGCTCGCAGCAGTCGGGCCTGTCGAGAGGAGGCGATTCTCCAGGTACAGTAGGGCTTGTGTCTGCAGCTAACTTGGTTCACACTAGAAGCCAATAGCATCAGTGAACTTGTCAATAAAGTAAACAATGTTTACTATGATAACTAAATGCCTCCAATAGAAGAAATAAGGCCTCCTCGTGATGTAGTGGCTAGCATTCTTAGTTGTCTGAGGGCTGTCTGCATGGCTCAGCGGTGACGTTCTCACTTGCTAGTCCCAAGGTTGTAGGATCGAATCTTGGCGCAGCCAGTTGGCATTTGAGGGTGTGCAAATGCAAGGGAGCCTTGTCAGTAGATTCACTGGCATATTATAGATCCCCTTCGGGGCAAAATTCCGGCACCCCGAGGTCTTTTAAAGCCGCAATTGCTAAAAGGGACGTAAACCAATAACATTATTATTATTAGTAAAGGTCCGAGTTTGATTCCTGGCTCTGCCAAGAAATTTAATTCTGGTCTGAGGGCTGGAACGGGGTGCGCTCAGCTTCTTGAGGCAAAACTGAGAAGACGTGGGTTTGATTTCCACCTCAGCCGTCCTGAAAGTGGTTTTCCGTGGTTTCCCATTTCTACATTTTGGATCTCTATTGACATACAGTAGAATTTATAATCTATCAATTGATTAATACAGTTACAACCTTCCACTCTCCCTCCGGTCGTCTCTCCACCATGACAATAAAATCAGCAAACAAAATTTACACTCTCATTAATGGACATGCCCCAACTAATATCACCAACAGAAAGGCTGTAGGAAAAGTCGAAGAATTTTGGAACCAATTAGATGATATACTTCAAAGAATCCCGAGGAATCATGTTAAAATACTTATGGGTGATTTTAATGCCCAAATTGGCAAAGAAAAAAAATATAGATATTGGGTAGGTAAATGGTCAGGACATAATCAGACCAATCGGAATGGTATGAGTCTCCTTGAAATCTGCAAGAACCATGACTTATTCTTCAAATCAACATTTTTCAAAAAGAAAACCTCTCAGTCCAAGACGTGGGTGTCACCTAACCCACTGTTTGGAGAATATCAACTGGACCCTGTGCTGATCTCCAGAGTAAATACTCTCGAAATAATGAAACTTAAAGTCCTTAAGGGGTTAGCTCTGGATTCTGACCATTACCATACAAAATTTTCATTAAATATTATTCCAGAGAAAAGGCGATTCTCTCAGAAAATCCCACCCCGTAAATATGATGTTCAAAATATTCAAAGTAAAGATAAATTTAAAAACGAGACTCAACAATTGAATCCACAAAACTGGCAACAGCTCCAAGCAGGATTAATAAAAACAGCCGAGAAAATAGCACCACACATGAGAACACGCAAACATCCGTGGTGGACAGCCGAATGTGATGACCTTGTAAGGCTCAGGCAACAGGCATGGCACAATTGGTCTTGCAACAAAACTCCTAAGACTCTGCAAGATCTGAAGTATGTCAGAAGAACAGTCACGAAATCAATACGAAGAATTCGCAAGCAGAATGACAACAAAATATTACAAGAAATAGAAGCTGACTTCAAACAACATAATTCTAGAAACTACTATAGAACTTTTCGCCAGAAGCTCACTAAATATTCCCCTCCATCACTTCAATTCAAAAATGAACATGGGGATATTGCTCATAGTAACACAGAAAACTGTGAAATCCTTGCAAACTACTTTTCGGTATTGCTCAATTGTGAGAAACCTCAAGAAACATTCACATTTATCCACACGCAACAAAACCAAGATTCTCATCCACCCAACGTTCAGGAAATAAGAGAGATTATTAAATCATTGAAAAACAACAAAGCGTCGGGGGGGAAGACCAAATTGTTGCAGAGTTGTGGAAAAATGCAGGAGAAAATCTCATTGTAAAACTCCAAGAAATTTTAGAAGAAGTTTGGCGAACTGAAAAAATCCCCGCTGACTGGAAGATGGCACTCATACATCCCTTGCACAAAAAAGGAAATCGGACGGATCCCAACAATTATCGTGGAATTTCATTACTATCCATAACATACAAAGTTTTGTCTAAAGCTCTCCTGAATCGTGCAGAAATTCAATTGGATCCAGTAATCGGTGAATACCAAGGTGGCTTCAGGAAAGGCCACAAAGGCATTGTGTGTGGAACAAATTATCAATTTAAAAAACTCAATGAAATATTTCCGCAATACATCGAACAAACACTATGTCATTACATTTGTTGACTTCCAAAAGGCGTATGATAGCATCGACCGTGAATCCCTTTCCGAAATACTCAAAGAATTTGGATTAGATCAAAAGACAACAAATATTATTAAGGAAACACTCATGGAAACCAAATCTAAGGTTAAATTTATGGGAGAACTGAGCAGAGAATTCCCCATTGACACAGGAGTCCGACAAGGAGATGGATTGTCCCCGTTGCTTTTTAATTGTGCACTAGAGAAGGTTGTACGAGAATGGCGAAAAGCAGGTGCACCGACGCATAGGATAGGACCAAAACTTAAAGGCATAGAATTAGACTGTTTGGCATTTGCTGATGACATGGCATTAATTGCCCAAAACATCTCTGATGCGCAATACCAACTTGAACTTCTACAAGAACAAGCAAAGAAAATTGGATTGCAAATCTCATTTGATAAAACAAAATTTATGACAGATATAAAGAATGCCCCATCTGAAATTGAAATTGGTACTGACCATATATCTCGTGTGAAGGAATTTAAATATTTGGGTGAATGGATTACCGACAATTGTAATGAGAAGAGTTCCATTACAACAAGAATTCAAAAAATGGAAACTGCTTTTCAGTTAACGAAAAATACTTGCAACAAAAAGAGTCTTTCCTGGAAATGCAAAATTCAACATTATACAACAGTGATCGGGCCCGAAGCTCTCTACGCTTCAGAAACTCTCACTCTTCAACATAGAACACTTCGAGATCAGTTGGAAGTGAAGGAACGTAAAATAATGAGGAAAATCTTAGGGCCGAGAATCAAAGATGGTGTTCATCTTCCAAAGCCAAATGCTGAAATATATAAAACCATCTCCAAAATCACAGACAAAATGCGTATGCGACGAATCCAATTCTTGGGGCACCTGGAAAGAATGGACCCAAATAGACTAACTCACAAAATTCACACATACTTGAAAAACAAAACAACTAGATCAAATTGGTACAAACAGACTGAAAAAGACTTGCAAGAATTAGGATCGCCAAATCTCCTAGACCGAAATGTCATCAGAACACTTGCACTCACACGGGGTTTCAAGGAGGAAGAAAGACGGCCATACCACCATATCTGGTCTGCACAACGGAAGCAAACCCATTCGTTGCGTATGAAGGAGTACTGGGCTGCAAGAAAGGCTAACCATTGTTGATTCCGCGTGGTCCTAAGAGACCAATTCGCGACGAAGAAGAAGAATACAATTGTTGGCCTACATTTTTTATTTATTGTCTAAGAGTACATGTTTCGGAAAGTGTATTTCTTTCTTCGGCTACATTTTTGGAAAACAAGCATATTCCTTATAAAATCTAAAAGTTTGTCCATATTAATAAATGTGTGTGATTTGTTTTCTATCAGGTTCTATACCAAGTGGCTTATTTTACTGTACCTTGAACCCATGAATGCCCGAATTAATACTTTTGAAAATTTTGTTTTTTTAATAAGTCATACCATACAGAGTTATTAAGCTGCCCAAACCATATTTCACGAAGGTGGCATCTTAAGTTCCGGAAATACAGGGCGTTATATACTGTATATGTAACGCTATGCACTTGTGTTGTCAAAACCCTTGCTGCTTATTTTGAATGGTGATTTATAAATACAATAATGCACCAATTTCATGTTTGTTGCTAAATACTTATCTTGATAATATTACACTTTAAAAAGCACTGAGCAAGTATTTTGACACCTTTGAATTTTCGATCATATAGTAAAGTGACTAAGCCTCCGTGGCTTAGGCGGCAGCACGCCGGCCTCTCACCGCTGGGTCCGTGGTTCAAATCCCGGTCACTCCATGTGAGATCTGTGCTGGACAAAACGGAGGCAGACAGGTTTTTCTCCGGGTACTCCGGTTTTCCCTGTCAACATTTCATTCCAGCAACACTCTCCACTAGCATTCCATTTCATCTGTCATTCATTTAATCATTGCCCCAGAGGAGTGAGTCAGGCCTCGGCAGCCGGCACAGTTCATATCCTCGCCGCTAGATGGGGGCTTCATTCATTCCATTCCTGACCTGGTCGGAGACTGGAAGCAGGCTGTGGATTTTCATTTTCATATGGGCATCCTGATATAGTTTCAGAAGTAAAGAGCAATAGGCTAAGATGGCTGGGACATGTGGAGAGAATGCCAGGTGATAGAGTGGTTAAAAAGACCTATAGAGGAAATCCAGGTGGAAGAAGATGCAAAGGAAGACCTAGGAAACGATGGTTGGATGACGTGGAGGACGACTTACGCAAGATGGGAGTAAGAAGATGGAGGAAACGTGCAGAAGATCGTCAGGATTGGGCAACGATTGTTGGAGAGGCCAAGGTCCTACATGGACTGTAGCGCCGAGGAGGAGGAGTAGTAGTAGTAGTATTGGTTATAATGCAAAGTAATAATAATGATTCTATTGTTTGAAATGTGGTATTTATGATTTTTTTTCGAATAGTCTGCATGACCATTGAAAATGGCTTGGCACTAAGAGGGTTAAGAAGCTTGTTCAAATACGTTAGTTGTATACTAGCTTCTGCGAAGCATACTTAAAGGTACAGTTGGTATAGAACCTGATAGAAAACAAATCACACACATTTATTAAATGAACAAACTTTTAAAGATTTTATATGGAATATGCTTGTCTACAAAGAATGTAGCTGAAGAAGGAAATAGATTTTCCAAAATCTTGTATAACTTAATAATTAGAAAGTACTGTGTTTTTCGCAAGTGTTACGTATCTGCCGAACCTCGATGACCGTCTGATTGCAGATGGGCGAAAGGCCCCACAGACATGTTTGCCTGGAACAACAAAGGATGCTTGAAGGGAAGTACCCCTGGAGGACTGCCTCATTATCGCCGGTTGCAGAAAGGAGGATCATGCAGTCCAGGGCAGTCATGGTTTTGGGGAAAAGAACTACGATGGCTAACGAATCCTCGATTATGCTGGTCATCACGAACACATGGTTCAAAAAGCGTGATTCGCATTTAAAAACTTATTACTGCGGTACACAGGCAATGCAGATCAATTACATCTTCGTCAGGCGTCGGGACCTTAAAGACGTATTGGACACAAAGGCTGTACCGTACAAAACTGTCGCGACGCAACACCGACCAGTTATCTGCAAGTTGGGTATCAAATCGCCGAATTACGAACACACCTTTCATACGGGACCTGCAAGAATCAAATGGTGGCGCCTCAAGGAACAGGAGGCCGAGGTTGTCACAGGAATATCACTGCCACCAATTACTACAGTCGAAGAGAACTGGATTAAACTAAAGGAGGCTGCCCATGATACTGCAAGTACTGTTCTTGGAACAACCAAACCAAGACGGTGGAAAATTGACAAAGAAACATGGCTTTGGAGTGATGTGGTTCGAAATGCTGAGAAAGAAGAAGCGGCTTTACCATGAGTTTCTTGCTGACAAGACACCGTTTCGCTGGGCTGCCTACAAGATATCCCGTAGTGTTGCAAAGAAGATCATTGCCACAACAAAAAATGTGCATTATGCAGATCTTTACGCAAAACGTGACACGCGCGGGGGTAAGCGGGAATTATATAGGCTCACCAAAGTGAGGCATCGCGAAACACAGGGCATTCAGCGCTTCTATGGTATTAGTGATGAAATGGGAAACTTATTGGACGAATGCAAGAGAGCACTGGCGGAGCTACTACGAGAAGATCTCCACTGAGGAATTTCCCCATCCACCAATCCTAGTCCGTGCTGTTGTGGAAGGACCTGTCGGAGACATTGATGTCGAAGAAGTCAATGCTGCTTTGAAAGAAATGAAGGCGGGGAAGGCTACTGGCCCAGACGACCTCCCAGCAGAACTCTGGAATTCTCAACAGTGGGATGCGGCAGGATGGTTAACATGCCTATTTCAGCAGATCATTAAGGAGGATCGAACACCGGGGGATTGGCAGCGGAGTATCACCGTATCTATTTTCAAGAAGAAGGGGAGTCCAGCTGAATGTGCTGATTACCGGCCGATCCGACTTTTGTGTCATGTGACGAAGATATTCGAACGTGTTCTTGATAACAGGATACATAAGATTGTCTAGCTTTCCAAAAACCAAGCTTCATTTGTGAAGAATTGCGGCACAACCGATGCAATCCACACTGCACGGTTCTTGATTGAAAAGCATCGTGAGAAGAACAAGCCGATTCATCCAGCTTTCATGGACCTTGAGAAGGCCTTTGATCGAGTACCTCAAGACCTCATATGGCTAGCACTGCGAGAGCATGGCATACCGGAATATCTAGTCAACTGGGTTCAGCTGCTTTACGTGGATCCACGGAGCTATGTTCAGGCCACCGCAGGAACCTCCCGTGACTTTTCCATCACCGTCGGCGTTCACCAGGGTTCAGCGCTGTAACCGCTTTTGTTCATTCTAGTAATGGACACTGTAACAGCAGACCTCCACCGTCCTTTGCCATGGACGCTCCTATATGCAGACGATGTCATGTTGGCCTCTGAGGCCCTGGTTGATCTGCAATGGAACAATCGGCTGGCGCAATACGGCCTGCGCCTCAATAAGAAGAAACCCGAATATATTGACATCTGACACACAAGCAATCGGAACCATTCAGGTAGACGGCGAGGATCTACTGCGAGTAACGAGATTCAAGTATCTTGGCTCCACGATTGCTGCTGATGGCCGACTTGTCGAAGAGGTCAATGTAAGGATATCCGCAGCTTGGATGAAATGGCGAACAACAACTGGCGTCACTTGCGAAGGGAGGATAAAATCACCTCAAATCTAAAATCTGTCGTACTGTCATCCGACCTGTTGCACTGTATGGTTGCGAATGTTGGCCTACTACGACAGACGGAGCGTCGACTGGGAGTCATGGAGACCAGAATGCTGCGGCGGACAGCTGGTGTTACTAAACTGGATCGCATCCCCCATGAATGCATCAGGGAGAGATTTGGCATTGCTCCCATTCCTGAAAAAATGCACGAGAGTCGTTTAAGATGGTTTGGTCAGGGGCTGACACTATAGCAAAGACGGGTTACATTTTGGAAGTCGCCAGTAATAAACCAAGAGGACGACCAAAAAAGCGATGGGCCGATAACCCTTCACAAAGATCTGAAGAGCGTGAATCTCCACCCTGACATGGCCCAGGACAGAACTAAATGGAGGCATCGAATCCATGTAGCTGACCCTGCCATCAGGCGGGACAAATGCTGAAGAAAAACAAGAAGAAGAAACAACATTACCCAAAACGAGAAGAAATCAGAGAACGCAAAATAAACATTGTCTTTTCATATCACGAAACGTACTATTTAGTTTTATTTATCATGGTCAAATAGGATAGTCCAATATAAACATAACCTTCTTACTCTAATTGTAAAAAAGATGAATGGATACAAACGATTGGAGCATTCCTTTTATTAGCACAATCAAATAAAACTATGAAATAATTTCTGCTGTAAGCAGTGGATACCATGCGGCGGAACCAACAGCCATTGTTTAATTGATTTTAACTACCGTACCGTAATCGATTGTTTTCCGACAATAGATATTCGTAAATTTTGATTAGTATGTTGATACCCTTAATACTAGGAACTAGGAAATTTCAAAGTGTGGTGCAAAAATTTTGTAAGAAGGAAACATATTTAATACTTTTTGTAAATTAGTCTTTTTTCGCATATATTGCATTTATGAGGTAAATTTGCAATAACCCATAGTTATCGCTGTTGTGATTGTCCAGTATCTCTAATTATTACTGACCTTTCCTTGAATAATATGCAAAGTTATGTATTTCTATTTTAGAACCTGGGTGTCATACAATTGTACTCTAGAACTTTCAGCTCCAATGGAACCTCCCTCTTTTCCTGGTTTATTGTACAAAAAAGACTATGTGTTTTCTAGATTTCCAGTAGGAGCTATTTCTGGCAAGCTCTCTTCAATCTCCGATTCAGACAAAAATTTGATGAGACTTGAGGCAAATAATGGTCATCTGATGTACTATTCCTCCCCTATCATCTCCAGATTCATCTTCACTTAGTTACTGGATAGAAACTGTATATTTCGGTCACAAATGTCCTTGTGTTCCATGTTTTGAGGAATTATACATGAACCATGAACAAAAAGTGGCAACACACTGCAAGCTTCACAAGTTCCTTACAGGGAATGGTGGGTTTACTCTAACCTTGACTCACAATGTAGAAGAAGGGAGGGGAGTAAATAGGTGGAGATCGCAGATAGAGTGAAGTGATGAGGAAGCCCCATGCATAGAGACTCGAGCAAAGTTATGAGAATGTGAAGCAAGTTCTTGTAAAATCTAATAGAGCTAGGTTAATTGAACAATATTGGACTACCAGCTAGGGCTGAGGAACCCTAATTTCTATGTTGGTAAATGCAGCCTAATGATGAAAAGTCACACTATTTTAACCAAATCCAGAAAACAATTCGACAACAGCCCAGCGATAAATTCATAAAAGGGTCAAACATAACCCCTCTGTCTTTCTAGTGTTAAGAGAAGTATGGTGAGAGAGTAAATATTTAATATCTGCAAAGATTTATCATTCTGTTTTGAGAGGCACAGAGTTTCATTGTAGTTCGATTCCCTATTTCAGAAAGTCAGATGGATGCTGCACGGACCCTGTATGTTGGAAATGTCTTGAGAAAGGCATCAGAGGTAAGTCCAATCCTTCGTCTCAGTTTCCCATTAGCATGGTGTGTGCGTAGCCTCAGTAAGTTCACGACATATGTATAATGCAATGTTCACCATTATACTAGGCCAGTTCCAGAATTGTACCTGTTTCTGAGAATGTTTCTTTATGCTTATATATGCGTATTGCACCTTTGCTATCCTTTTAGTAGAAATAGAATATGCTTGCTTCTTATTTCTGATGGGTGTGTGAATTGTCAAAATGAACAGTGTTGCTTTAAATATGCCTTATATACAGAATAGATACTGATACTACACCAAAGTTGAATTAGAATTTTGTCAAATGACCCTTTTTTAAGTTTTTAAAGTGTTTTTTTGTTTTTGTTTTTTTTGTGGGCCAGTGTATTTTTAAAAGTGTTGGCATGGCAGAAACTGCTATTTTATTCTTGAAAGAATGAACATTATAACCTGCTTTTATTAGTACGCACATCAGCTTCACGCTCCTTCTTGTAGGGGCAGATGGTCTCGTAGTTCCGCCTCTTAAAACAACAATAACTAACTCTATCTTGTGCAGTGAAAAGCAATTGTTTTTAATTGAAATTTGTTCTTTTGTGTAGGGTGTCTCTGTGATGCCAAACCTCATAGGTTGAAGTACAAGTCCAGAACGTTGGTTAAAATCTGAACTCGAGGTGATCCTCCAAATTTATTTTCATGCTTAGTTTCTCGTTATAACTCGCTCCATATTGTACCTCTTAGAATAAGTAGCCCTCACTGTGTTTGAGTCTTCAGCCTGTTGACTGGTTTAATGCAGCTCTCTCTATGCCTCCCTGTCCTGAGCTAATAGTTTCATCGCTACATAGCTACCACACCTTACATCCGAGGCAACCTTGGTCTCCCCACACAGTTCGTGTCCTCGACCCTTCCTTCCATTACTAAGTTTGCTATTTATGGGTGTGTTAATGTGTGTCTTACCAAACTATCTCTTCTCTTCATTAGTAGTCGCCAGAAAGATCTCTCCTCTCCCACTCGTCTTAATACCTTTTCATGTTTTACTCTATCTTCCCAACTGATCTTCACCAATCTCCTGTAACACCGCATTTCAAATGAATCTATTCTCCTCTTTTCTGCTGCTCCAACAGTTCAAGTTTCACTTCCATAGAGCGCCATGCTCCAGACCAAGGCTTTCAAAATGTACTTGAGCCACTCTTTCCCTAACCTTGGACATTCGCCAAGAGGTTCAGAGGTGAGCGGTGCCCTAATGGGACTTCAGGCTTAAACCAGTGGAGTGGATGGCTGGTGCGTAACCAGAGGTCCGGTTAGGAGTTGACTGCATGCATGGAAATAAAAGAATGAAGGGTAACCTTGACAAAATATAATTAAACTAAGAGCCATATACAAAGGGTACACAAGAAACAAGGGCATATTAAATAATTTCACATACAGGCATACTAAAAATAAACCAATCCTAGCCTGACTCGAAGTAAAAGAAATATATAGTGAAAAACCCCAAAGGCAAGGTAAGTCAGAACCCAACGCAAATACGAGAGGTGAAAACAACTTGCGGAACGTAATCCGTTTCTGAAGTACAAGCATGGACTAGAATCCCCATGACAACATGCGATCAGGAATGCGTAAAGAAAATCAAAATTCACAAGAAATGTTAAGTAATTACACAAATAAAGTTCAGTAAATACACAAGAAATGTTCCCCGGGACTAGCAAGATAACTATTAAAAGATGCTGCAACAAAATCAAAACCGAAGTGTTACATGTTAGAGGTTAAGAGCCACTTAGTGCGACTGAACTGTCCGGCTCGCCAGCCTAGAATCGAATCATCTAAGAGGACGCTGACTTGCCTATCAAAGGTTATGACCACGAGAACCCCCCCCACCCCCCCATCCCCCATCCCTACTTCAAGAACCAAAAATCTTAACTGTTTTCCCAGCCCAAAAATACATCGAAAAATTACATAACAACACACAAAATAGAAAGCTGTAATATTGTCTGCAGACAAAATATAAGTTAGTCTCTTAGCTTTAAAAAAAATATCACACGCGGTGAGTGACGCTATGTTCGAAAATAGTTTTTTCTCGAAAGATTTCTTGAGGAAACGCGAGAATCGCACACGCTGTTCTTTCATGATTTGTGCCCTTTCCAAAATGTTATCTTCAAAGCTTTACCTTATTTTCTTGGGACTCCGGGAAGAACACGAGGTGTCTCCCTGGAGCCCAACACAACATGACTTCGTTCCAGTCCTTTCAGTAATGAGGCCGATCGAGCTCCCTTCTTCTTCAGTCTGGCAATTACGCATCAAACATGTTACTCGCGCACAGTTCAGCCAACCTAACGGGGGGACGAAACGACTCGGGCTGCCGAGCACAAAATGGAGTGCAATTTGTTCCAAGTTGGCATCATTGGTTACTGACCAACTGAGCGTTGCCAAGCGTAGTGGTTTACTGCGCATTGGCCCAATACGATGTTGCCGGTTGGTTGACGACTCTTGCAAGTTTTAGCGTGAGAATTGAAACTTTTCACATTTCCCACAGGGCTGTCCACTGTTAGTAGGGGTACACAAAGTTCAGTAGATAGTCCAATTCCAGATTTGGAAATAAATGTAATGGGGAACAAGGGTTTTCTAATTCCCTTAGGGTTACACAATCTGCAGGGATGCACAAACACCAGTCCAGGGTTTTGCAAGGTTCAGGTCCAAGGTTAGAAGAATAAATTCTTCCAGGTTTGAATGTCGATTTGTTCCTTGTGACAATGCAATTGGCACACTAATACCTAAATCTATATTTGATGTCAACAGATTCCTTTTCTGTAGAAATGCTTTCCTTGCCTGAGCCAACCTACTTTTTATATCCTCGTTGCTTCGTCTATCACTGGTTGTTTTGCTTCCTCAGTAACAGAAGTTGCCTACTTCCTTTAGCTTTTCACCCGCCAATTTGCTTTCAATGGGGGTACTGATTTATTTCAGCTGGATTCCATTATTTTTGTTTTTTATTTATTGATTTTCTCTATGAATGAGTCCATACCATTTAAGAACTCATTCAAATCATCTGGTGTGTCGGCTAAGATGACAATGTCATCAGCAAATCTCAGAGTTGAGATTATTCCTCATTGAATCTTGACTTCTACTTCAAATTTTTCTCCAATTTCCTTCATTGCTTGTTCAGTGTAAAGATTGATAAGTATGGGTGATAAGTTGCAGCCTTGTCTTACAACATTTTGAATCTCTCAGGTCCTTCTAATCAAATAACTAAGTTTGGTTTCTGTATGGATTGTAGATCAACCTCCTATCCCTGTTCTTCATTCCATTCCTTTTCAAAATGTCAAACAGCTTACTCCAATCAACATTATCAAAAGCCCTTTCTGAGTCTACAAATACCATGAATGTTTTCTTATCTTTCCTTATTCTACCTTCCAAGATCAGCCTAAGACTTAGTACAGCTTCCCTTCTTCCTACATTTCTCCTGAAACCAATTTGGTCTTCGCCCAACTCGGGTTTCTATCTGTCTTGAAAATAATTCCAGTCAAGATCTTTGAAGCACAAGTGATCAAGCTGATTGTACAGTATCTTCACATATGTCAGCTTCTGCTTTCTGTGGATTAAGAAAGATAACATTCTGCTTAAAATCAGAGGGTACCTCACCTGTCTCATTTTATTTTATTTATCGTATGGCTTTTAGTGCCGGGAGTGTCCGAGGACATGTTCGGCTCGCCCGAGTCTGTAGCTGCTTCCAGCGGACACCGAAAAGGGTGAGCTACAAGTTCCGTTCAATTTCAAGTAGTTCCAACTTTCGCCACCAGATATCAATGATACCTAGTGGCGAACGTTGGAACTTTGATAGAGCGTTCTGACGAAATCTAACCTAACAAATTTTGCTTTACACAAGTTTAGTCTGTGAAAGGATCTTTTACATGCCATAAATCTATGACATGGGACCGCCGGCTTTACTCCCCCTCCGAAGGAAGGCGTACTGAAGGATTTTTAACGCTCTTAAAAAATCCGACGACTTCGGCCGGGTTTGAACCCGCTATCTTGGGCATAGAAGCTCAGCATGCTACCGACTACGCCACCTGTCTCATAAATCATGCATACCAAGTGAAATAACCTGGTTAGGCTTATGCAACGTAATAACTCAGTTGGTATATCATCTATCCCTTGTGTTTTATTGCTGCTTAAGCCTTCGAGTGCTCTATCAAATTCTGATCTCATATTAAATCTCCTTTCTCATCCCCATCAATTTCCTCTTCTCTTCCTCTTCAATTGAAGTTTGTTCAAGGTTTTTCATTAGTTCTCAATATACTCCTCTTTAATCCTTTTTTTTTTTTTTTTTCCAAGGTCAATTCCCGGTCAATGCATGTGAGATTTTCGAAGTGAAATGCCATGTCCTGTGGTTCGGATTCCACGTAAAAAGGAGGTCCCGTGGCTCATGATCTCAAGATTAACGGTCACGTTAAACTACAAGCTTCCTTTCTTTAATCTTTTGTTCACGTCCTCCTCTTTCAGCTTGTCCATTGCCCACCTTTTTGACTTTTGAGTTATCTTTGTTTCTTAATCTGCATTTCATAACAACCAGTTTGTGGTCAGAGTTTATGTCAGCTCTAGGATATGTTTTGCAATCCAAATCTGGTTCCAGAATATCTGATTGCAATGAAGTCGATTTGGAAATGTCCTGTATCTCCGGGTCTCATCCATGTGTATATTCTTCTATTATGGTTATTGAATAAGGTGTTAGCTATGATCAACTCGTGCCCGGTGCAGAATTCCATCGGCCTACTTCCTTGATCATTCCTTTCACCTAATCCGAATTCCCTTACCATCTTCCCTTCTCTTCCTTTTCCTACCACAGCAATCCAATCTCCCATTATTATAGCATTTTCATCACCCTTGACTCAGAATTTCATTTATTTCTTCGTAGACTTTTTCATCATCTTCATCATCGGCTTGACTGTACTACTGTGGTGCCCGTAGGTTTAGTATTGATTTTAGCTGCGATTATCCGTTCACTATATTGCTCCTAATATTCCACCCGCTGTCCAAGTTTCCGCGTAAGACTGTGTGCGAAAGTATGCAGTATGCAATGTGCATGTAGATGCTTTTGGCAATTATTTTCACAACGCAACGATCGGTGGTAATTTACAGAAATCCATAAATTAATATGAATGCAACAGCAAAAGGTCGAAATATACTAACATTGGTTGAAAGAATGTAGTCTTAATGCCGTATTTTGTGCTTACTAAGAATTTTGAACGGTTCATACACAATTTACTGGCCTTGCATTTCCCATTGGTGCTAAGGTTGAGATTTGGACGGGTTCTTGCTAACTATTGAATAACAGGTTGACGTCAGTCGATTAAAAATACCCTATGCCTAGAGGTGTTAGAAAGTGTTGTTATTTTTTTGAAGATTTGTTGATTTAAAATTCAAAAGGTGGTGTTTTGTGTTTTTATAATTTTTTCGGGGGATGACATGTTAAAATTTGGAAAGCGATAAGGTTTGTACAATAAGTGCATTTAAAAATATAAACAATTAATAAAACAAAGTAAAAAACAAAACAGCAGGGTAAAACGTTAAACATGGCTATGGAAGAATGAGATAATACTTATATGGAAGTCACATTTTTATTTTACATTCACCATCTCGAAACACATTTCAGTGAATACCTTTTTCAGTTTTATCCAAATACTGCGGTGAAATCACTGGAAGTAGATCATGGTTAAAGTCTCAGCATTCGCAGCTGTCAATTTTCGCCTCCTATCACTTACTATGAGACTGTATTTCGAAAATGACCTTTCAGAATCCACATTTGAACAAGGATACCACACACACTTTAATGCAGCTGTTGCATAGTCTCGGTGAGCAGGCCTTAATCCCATGAGGATCTCTGGAACATTCACATTATCTTCATGACGCAGTTGGTTCTTGATTGCAGTCAGGTAAATGCTGTGAGCCTCTAAAAACTGTTGAGACTCCATCTTCGTAAGAAATGGGGCATTCTTCTTAAATTGGAGCAGTTCTGTGGGAGATACGTTCTTAGGTGCATGCCGAGGATCAAACAATGACCCGATGGCTTCTACAGTCTTCCTGGCTGGATCCGTGGTCCTTAAAGTCCTGACTTTCACTAGAGCTGACTGGGCAACACACGTAAGCTTGGACTTAACCTTTATCTGCATCTTTTGAGGAAGCTGTTCCAAGTTCTGGAGGATCGTATGATTGAACATTCCACCATCGCCTAATAGCTTGAGCTTTACCTCAAGGTCATCTAGCTTCCCAGCCAGTAAGTGAATTGTTGGGTACTTAGATCCCTCCAAGAAATTAAGCAAGTCCATAAGAGAGGCACCAACAACAGAAACATACAATGCTTGTAATTGTATAAATTGTATTGTTGAAGTCGATGCTTGTTGGAAAAATTTGACCCCAGAATTTGAATCTTCCAATGTTTTGAAAAATTCTACCAGATCTTCCACATGCGTGGCCATATACATTGCAGCCTTAAACCATGAATTCCATCTTGTACATACAGGCATTGTGAAAGCTAGAATTTCATTCTCTTTTTCTGTGTTTTCATATTTCTCCCTTAGAAATGCAACGTAATTGCTTTTTCTTTTTCGCGTATTTAAAAAGGCATTCTTTGTCTTTACTATAGACATGTTCAATTCGTCCAGCTCGTTTTCAAATATGCAGCCGATAAGATTGACTTTATGAGCCCAGCACTGGACATGACTTAATTCTTCAATCAATCCTTGAAGAGTAGTTACACATTTTGTCATGTAGCGTGCTGAATCCGTAACTACTGCCACTACACGCTCCCGTTCAATTTCATAGGAATTCAAGGTGTCTAATATCGCATTGGAGCAATTTACGCTATTGGCAGAATCTAGAACAACAGAGGCAGCCAGATGGGTGTTCATTTCAGTTGATGGTACTGATGGACGAAAAAGAATGTTGAAAACACACCTACCATTCTTGTCAGTTGTTTCGTCACATAGCAGAAACACGTCTTTGTTTTTTATATCTTCCCTAATTTCTTCCCTTCTTCTTTCGCCAATCATGGGGATGTATTTCTGACGAATCTGATTTGCTGATGGTAAATCTCCACTTCCGCGAACGTAGCCTACTTATTAAACCAAGTACGGATAGCAGGATTGTCTAGTTTCTCTACTGGTATATTAGCTTTCACAAACGCAGTAGTAGTGTCCAAAATAAACTCTTCTTTCATATCCTTCACACGACTAGCATTTGATAATGTTTCTTTCAAGGTGGCCACTCTAGGAACAGTAACTTCAAAACGCGAATTTTCTCGGCGTTTTGAATGCTTCTCCGATTTGCAATGTTTGTCTAATGCATCTTTCCTGCGATAATCTAACCGACAATCACAATATTTGCACATAAGAATGCCACAAGAAATTATAAATCCTTCATTCTTATATTCTTTAAGTCTGTCTGTGGCAGAAACAGCTACCTTCGGCATTTTTAAACTCAACTGAGCGATGCCCAGTAACAAACACTGTTATCACACGGTTGACTGTAGTCACACGCCAGTATATATTCGTAACCACACGCAAAATTTATTTCTGAATTCGTGTCATAATATTTAAATTACGTCGCGTCTCATCTTCCTGTACTGCTAAGTTCGGAACTAATACGACGAACACGTGGTCGCCAACTGATTCACGCAAATAATACACTAGCTTCGATGATAACGCACAATTTGCGCACTTTTTATTAAATTATATAGAATTCTCTACTATAATTTACACTCGCTACCGATGTAACAGGAGGCAAACGTAGTTTACATTATGAACAACTATCACATAACCTTTTGGAGGTAGTCGGCCAAACTATTCACGCCGCGATAATAACAGCTGTTTACCACAGCGCTAAAATCCAACGAGTAACGAGAATATCGACATTATATCGTAATATGACGTATATCGTAGTATTACCACTCGCGAAACTATACAATCGATCATTCTCTCGAATTGAACACCAACCAAATTCGATTATCGGCTTGTGGACAAAAATGTTCGGATTGGTGTGGGGAAAAATATGAAAATTTGTTTTTATTTCGCAGATTGCGGTATTTGTGGTGTTATTCACAAAATTCGCGTTATTTCGCGATTTAATTTCACTCCTGGGCGGCACGAAACATGTAAATACGTGAAAATAAAACATCCTAACCTCTAAATATGACTTTTCGTTTTATCGCGAATTAACAAAAACTAACACCTCTACCTATGCCATTTGAGATTAAAGTGGTATGGTGAAATTTCCGTAAATGATTGAATGTTCATTTCTTAGAGACAAATGTTGGAAAGTGGTGTGGAACACTTAAACCCGGCATATTTTGTTTGTAGCCTTATATATTTTCCTCTAAATACTAAAATTTATTAGAAGCAGGATTATGAAGCCTTTTGAACATAATCCCTCATCTATAATTTTCCCTGGATTCGTCATTCAATCTTGGGGCCCTGCAGTATGATGAATCAAGGATTCACCATCTTGACGATTTTACTTGTTTTATTATTAATAGAAAAGCTCGCGGATGTGTATAACATAGATTTTGATTGCCTTAGACTTCGCAGTAATCAGACATACATTTATGATTGTACCTGTTGTGATGTGGTATAGTTCGCAGAACTGTCCATATAACGAGCACACACTGTTTTCAGTGGGGTTGTGGTAAAACAAATTTTTGCAAATTTGGTGGTGGTACCTGTGCACTGCTAGTTATATTACCATACGTCTTTGGTCGGCATTAGTCATGTCCAATCCAATAGGGCATCCGTGCTGAAGCACTCCTGGCGGATTCCTTCTTTCTTTTTCCTTCTCTCCGCTAGGTCCGCTTCTACACTCTTTGTGGATGGCAGCGGTAGTTTTATCCTCAGCTCTTAAGGTTTTACATGAGCACAAAATACAGGAAAGCATTCCTGCACCTTAAAGCTTTTCACAAACAAGTAAAATGTTTGCTGTGATCCTGACACATCACGACCTTAATACAGTATAATGTGAACTTATTCCATTGCATCCCAATTATGTGTTTTTTCCAGATTGAGGTGAGGAAGTTCCTCAATGAGCAAATGCACAGCAAGGGACTGGCTCGTCGGGAAGGGGACCCCATCTCCTTGGGGTCTGACCTGCCCAATTTCTACTCTTTCCAGGTTTGTAACTATATTTACCTGTAGAATAAATCATGAAACAAAGATGAACTAACAACAATCAGGTGCAAGTGGAGGGAGAGAAATGGCAAAATAAATGAAATGGCCACCATCAGTCCAATCTATAGCTCTTCAGTTATTAGATTTGAATTGCAGCCAAATGTGATAGCAGGGTATTTTATTTAAACGCCCGTAGGCTTCCCATCAAGTTCAATTTCAAGTAGTTCCAACTTTGGCTACCAGAGATGCCACTGTCTCTGACACCTAGTGTCAAACGTTGGAACTTGATACAGTGTTTCTAACCAAATTACCTACAAATTTAGCTACACACTACCCATTTTAGTGGAAGGTTCTTTAACATGCCATAAATCTATGACATTGGCCCGCCGGCTTTACTTCCCCACCGAAGGAAGGCATAATGAGGGATTTTAACTATAGCTTTTCAATGCTATAGAGCTGAGCCATCCATACAGCGCTCCCTGGGCGCTAGCGCTCCGGCCGCGCTCTAACCCAGTGCTCCGAGCTCTTTGGTGGATGGAAGGTATTTTCGGAAGTGGTGGGAGGAGCTTGGCTGGCAGAGTGCCCGCCGTGCCGCGCTGAAGAGAGCAGCCGATCCATCAGTCGCTAGTCTAGTCCAATGCGCTTTGTTGACAGAGTGTAAGTAAATCAGTTTCACAGTGGTCATGACTGAACATCACACAAAAATAAATTGAGTGGTGAAGCAGCAGCCTTTAAAGCAGAAGGGGAAATTTCATTTTTCTGTACAGCTTATAACGGAGCAAAAGTCACTCAAGGTTTGTACTATCTATTCATATTGGTTAAATGTTGTTGACTTTTCCTCTGTAATATGTTTACATTTCAGTTAGGAATACAACACAATATTCTTTAATTAACACTTGCGTTCGTTTCCTGCACATTCCACACATCAGCGTACCATTCGTTTTGTATATACGGTATATTTTTTATAGCAAAATAGCCCTATCAATATGATGTCAACAATCCCACAAAAGCCATCGGCTGCACGACTGTACGTACGTATCTACGTCAGCGTGGTCTGGACATCGTCCGTCTCCTCGCTGCCACAATGTAGTGGTGGTAGGGGTAGGAGCGCTAGTCTGACTGCCTAGTGCTTCCCGAGCGCAACCGCGCTCTCTGAGCTCAATGACTGGATGGCCCTGCTATAGAGCATCCAGGGTTAAGAAATCACCACAGGCCTTATGAGCTAGCCGTACTCCGTATTTGCCATATCTCCTCGCACAATGCCGCCGGACACGTGAAGTACAGTGACGACATAAAATTATACTTCGCCTATTTCAGCTGTTTTAGTGACTGAAATACCGTATTTCCTCGCATAATCGTCGCACTTTTTTTTGCCAAAATTTCGCGAAAAAAAGCAGGGTGCGACGATTATGCGAAGAATATTTAATTTCAAAGAATATACTGTATCATTATTTGCTGCATGGGCCAGTCATTCGCGTGAGTCATAGCCCGCAGTCAGAGACAGGGTTCTTTCTTCTAACAAGGTCACGACAGGTTAATGCTAGCGGAATGTGCTGACAAAGCTGGCCATTCGCTTCGTGGTTCATATCCCGCGGGCATAAAGACGAGATTACTTTCTCCTGACAAGATCACGCCAGATTAGGCCTATAAACTCGCGGAATGTGCGCTGGCCGAGCGCGTCACAGTTTATAGCCCGCAGGCATAAAGACGAATTACTTTCTGCTGTCAAGATCATGCCAGATTAGGCCTATAAACTCGCGGAATATGCGCTGGCCGTTCGCGTCGCGGTTCATAGCTGGCAGGCATAAAGACGATATTACTTTCTCCTGGCAGGATCACCCCAAATTAGGCCTATAAGCTCTCGGAATGTGCGCTGGTCGTTCGCGTCACAGTTCATAGCCCGCAGGCATAAAGACGAGAGTACTTTCTGCTGACAAGATCACGCCAGATTAAGCCTATAAGCTCGCGGAATGTGCGCTGACCATTTGCGTCGTGGTTCATAGCCCGCAGGCATAAATAGGATATTACTTTCTCCTGACAAGATCACGCCAGATTAGGCCTATACGCTCGCGGAATGCGCGCTGGCCGCTCGCGTCACAGTTCATAGGCCGCAGGTTTAAAGATGAGATTACTTTTTGCTGACATGATCACGCCAGATTAAGCCTATAAGCTCGCGGAATGTGCGCTGACCATTTGCGTCGTGGTTCATAGCCCGCAGGCATAAATAGGATATTACTTTCTCCTGACAAGACCACGCCAGATTAGGCCTATACGCTCGCGGAATGTGCGCTGGCCGTTTGCGTCGCGGTTCATAGCCGGCAGGCATAAAGACAAGATTACTTTTTCCTGACAAGATCACGCCAGATTATACGCTCGCGGAATGTGCTAAGTGACGAAGCTTGCCGCTCGCGTCACAGTTCATTGCCCGCAAGCATAAAGACGAGATATTTTTCGTCTGACAAAGTCGCGCCAGTTTATAAAGTCTCGGCAGCGTGTGCAGCTGACTGGCGCTCAAATACGAACTTGCTATGCGACGATTATGCGATGAAATTTTATAACCTATTTTAGTGTTTGAAAAGTGGGGTGCGACGATTACGCGGTGGCGACGATTATGCGAGGAAATACGGTAAGTTACATAATAATACTAATAATAAATTAATATGACCAACTCGTGGTGTAGCGGCTATCATTCTTAGCTGCCACTCCGGAGGTCCGAGTTCGATTCCCAACACACCCAAGAACTTTAATTTTAGTCTGAGTACTGGAACGGAGTACACAGCCTCGTGAGGCAAAACCGAGAAGAGGTGGGTTTGATTCCCACTTCAGCCATCCTGGACGTGGTTTCCCCACTTCTACTCCAGGCGAATGCCGGGATGGTTCCGAAGTTAAGGCTATAGCCCCCCCATTCCCAGTACTCATCTGTATTACAGATTCACACCACAATAACATAGGTTATCAGGCAAATTGAGCCCATACCGAAGTACACTGGGTTTAATGAGCCCCTCAAATGAGACAACAAATAATAATACAAGAACAAATAATCACCTGCGTGTCCAGGACCCGAAACGAATCCCCTGCTTGCATTGTTCCTTATCAGCAGGGGTCAGAGCGCTGAGGTTTCCGTAAATATTTCACAATGAAGACAATTACTGTATGGGTATAACAGAGAAGTACCGTTAACAGATTGATGCGTGAGTGACCACTGGACCTGCTTTTACCAGCTGGCTATAAATATCGTAATGTAATATTAATTTACTCATAACTGATGACAGATGTGAAATTTTCATCGCAACGGTCATTAGATATTCTTTCTACGTAACGTAAAGAAAGCCGAATGTCCTATTTGTATGATAAGCACATTACCGACAAATAAGAGTATAAATTAAATACCTTTTAAAGTAGGATATGTAAAAAAAGAAACAAACAATGCAAACTACACAACGAAAAGCAAAACTTACACTATGGGGCACAATACAAGGTATTTACAACACTATGCACTCTTCAAAGTACTTGGACCTGACAAATAATTTCCACATTATTTTATGCCCACTCCTGTACCCTCACTCGTCTCTCCTCTGTGAGTTGTGGCGTGAACTGACATTCCTGCTCGGCTGTTCCTTTAAGCCCACTATTGTAACACTTTAAATGATAAACTGAAAGATATCAAAATGATTTTACGTCTTCTTCAGTGTCGTAATGCACAACCAATACATGTTTCATAAGGAGACGATCACATTTTCATAGGACTTCATTATAATACCAACTTACAGTTTGGAGCAATAGGGGTGGCACCAATAGAAGTAAAAGCTCATAAGGCCTGTAGTTTTTTCTTAATCCTGGACGCTCTGTAGGAGATTATGGCCTTAAGCAACTGTTTATTGTCCTTTTGAGGACAGTAGTGCGTCTGGCTGTGGAAATTGTCCTTCGGCCCTACCTCTACCTGTACCTGGCATTAATTGGGTTTGTCCTTTTCCAGCCCACTGATGGTTTGTATGTCTACTTTGTTGTGTTAAATGACATACATGGGCTAAATGAAATAGTAGTTTAACCCATTCTTTCCATGTATCACCACTTTTCCAGGCCCTTAAAAATATGATCAGTTTAAATGTGCACCTGAAGTTAAGGAAGTTCCAAGGAAGAGATATATAACTTTATCCATGCATTTGCATTAGGCTTTTGATTCCTACCAATAATGAAAGATCTGTCTTTTGTACTTATGATCCCAATAAGAAAAATGATCGTGTCGTCTGAGATGTAGTGATACAACATGACAGTGAATATGAGGTAGGTAGTGCTACGTAACAATGAATATGTGGATAATTAGTAAGAACAACAAATGCTATTTATAGGAAGTGTATAAGTAGTGTGAAGACCAGGGTTGGGCAAACAAACTGGTTTAATGTAGAAACAGAACTCCGACAAGGGAGTGTATTGTCCCCTATACTTTTCATCACTGTCATGGATGAAATCCATAAGCGAGTGAAACAGAAAATGGGAAGTAAAGGCCTTACTCTTTGCTGATGACATAGTAATATGGGGAGAAGATGAAACAGAAGTACAGGAACAAGTCGATGTATGTTACCAGGAGATAGAAGAGTATGGAATGAAAATAAGTGTGGAGAAGAGTAAGACAGTAGTGATGATGAGAAATAAGAGAGATGGTAGGGGGAATATTGAAGTAAATGGGAAAACATTAGAAGTTGTGAAAAGTTTTAAATATTTAGGGAGTATAATCACAGAAGATGGAAAGATAAGTGAGGAAATTGGTAAGAGAATCCAGCAAGCAAATGGGTTTTACCAGTGTGTGAGAGGTATGGTGTGGAACCAGGATGTTCCAGAGAAATGTAAGAAAGTCATGTACTCAACATATTACACACCTTTATTGACATATGCAGCAGGCACATGGACAACAACAAAACAGGATGAAAGCAGAGTCCAGGCAGCCGAGATGACGTTTCTTAGAGAAATAATTGGAAAGACACAAAGAGACAAAATCAGAAACACAGAAATTAGGGAAAGAACTGGATTCCCAAAGCTACAAGACAAGATAGAGATCAGTAAGCTGAAATGGTATGGACACATGATGCGAATGGGTGAAGACAGATGGCAGATGACCTCGTAGTTCCGCCCCTTAAAACAACAATATCTACTAACTAGAGTCCCAAAGTGAGTATTTACAGAGAAAGTAACAGGAAAGAGGCAACGGGGAAGGCCTAGGAAGAGGTGGATGGATACACTGAGGGAGAGCATGGAGAAGAGAGGGGGTAAAAGTAGAAGATATACTGGAAGAAGGAAGAGAGTGGTGGAGAGACAGAAAATTATGGAGGTCCTTGATTCACACCCCGACTCAGAAACACTGGAAACTGGAAATGAAGAAGAAGAACAAATGCAGCATGAAACAACCTTCATTGGAGAAGAGCAAAATAGGAAAGAGAGAAAGGATGTGATAATAATTTCCCTGAATGGTAGCTAGCTTGTAGACAATACATAACATGGTGATTCTCTTGAAATAGCTTTCTTTCTGTGTTTGCTCAGTCCTGCATTGGTTCAGCTAAGAGCATACATATACACATCAAACATTGTATCAGAGGGGTTGGGCATTGTACTTCAATACTCAATAAGGGTGTTATAATGCAACGACCTCATACAGGGTCTTTCATATAAAGTAAGAACGCCAAGCGGCGGGTTTGTTATCCGCTAGTGTGGTGGCCTTGACCGAGCTTGTGGCGAGCCGTGGCCCCCTGCTCTAAGCGTGTGTTCAATCCTCTATGAAATATTACCTTATAAAAGTTGCTGGAAGTGTCGTCCTTCCTGGGTTATACAGGCATTGTATCTGGAAACCACATTTTGGCTGACGCGAGTGAGTCATGCCACTGTAGCCTATTTTTTCTGATTTTTTATTTTGTGTTTTTTATTGAGCACTGAACCAGTAGTGTCAAAGTTATTTACAATTACGTGAATCTGTGCTAGTGAAGGTGGCACTTCATCAGGAAATTGCTGAACAAATGCATCACGTACCCGCCGAGCCGAATCGTAATTAAAATAAATTTTACATACAAAAATACGATGTTGCAATGATAACTGTCTCAACATGTTAGCAGCTGTGGTTCAGACTGGCGACTGACAACACCTGCACGCTTATTGCAAGGTCAAGTTTGTACTATGTGCGCGCTTTCAATACTACAGCAGGGAGCCGTGGAGCTTCACAAGCTCGGCCAGGCCGGCTTCAGCAGCGAATGACAAAACCGCCGCTCGCCGTTCTTACTTTATATGAAAGACCCTGTATTTACATGTTAAAGATTCCTTCTAGGAAAAGTTCAGACACCCTTCTTCTTCTTTATGTGCCATCTCCTCTCAGGAGGTTGGCAACCATCAAAGAGACTCTTGCTTTAGATGATGCAGCACGAAACAGCTCAATAGTGGAACAATTGAACAAAGTTTTCAGATTATCGATCCAAGAAATTCGTCTTCTTCCTGGTCTTCTTTTGCCTTGTGGCTTCCCTTGAATGACCAGCTGCAGCAGATGATATTTCTCTTCTCTCATCACATGACCCAAATACTGCAGTTTTCTAATTTTGACAGTATTTAATATTTCCTTTCTCTATCCCATTTGCCTCATCACCTCATCGTTGGTGAGCTTATCTTTCCAACTCAGCCTCAGTATCCTTCTGTACGTCCATAGCTCAAATGCCTCCAATCTGTCCATTTCTCTTTTCTTTATAGTCCAGGTCTCAACTCCATAGAACAAGGTGGAGAAGGCATAACATCTCAGAAGTCTAATTTTTAGATGTAAATTAAGGTCTCGGCTACAGAACACAATCCTCATTTTATTGAATGCATTTCTGGCTTGACCGATCCTGGACTTTATCTCCTCAGTACACTCAATGTAACAGCTCACATTTGTTCCTAAATGGTTGTACTTTGTCACTTGCTGTACTGTCTCTCCATTGATTATCAAGCTCTCTTGATGTTGTGTTCGCGATACTACCATAAAACGTGTCTTACTGACATTAAGTGTTAATCCCTCAGACGCCCTAAGAGTCTCTAAATTTATCACAGTTAAGAGGGATGTTGAACTCGTAGAAATAGTTGGGTTTCTGATCAAGATTCGAGAGCACCTGCTCCTCCCTTCATTACTGTCTTTTCTCTAAAGTCATGGGGCTGCATACTGACATTGCCACAGTCTGTTCTTCACAAGTAGCTCTGGTATCGCCATTCCTCAGTGCTCTCTTCATTCAAGACTTGGGGATATGTCCTGGGTGAAGGGAGGTATGTAAATGGCTCTGGATCGCCTGTGAATTCATGTCCAGGAAGCCATCCCCCAGCTTTCTCGTCATCTAGGACGTGGAAACGTGTTTCTTGTTCTGCTCGGACAACAGGAGATTCATGTTCAACACCCGACTTTGGTCATATTTTCCATCTTTTCTCAACATTCAGTTTTGTATGATCTAAATTTTACTGTATCTACTTGTATCTCTTGTCTATTTTCTTCTTAGATGTCCTGTAAATTGGGTTCCCCAAGATTTTTGGCTAAGAATAGAAAAATAAATATTTTTATGAGGTTTGCTAAAAAAAGAATTGTGATGCACACTTTGTGTCGTGTCTAAACCACTGTACTTGTTGTAGGTTCGATCGGCAGACGAAGCCACTAAAGCCCTCACACTCCATGGTGTCGAGTTCAAAGAGCGCAAACTGGTGTTGAGGCGACCACGAGAGTTCTACACCTTGCAGGGGAAGACTGATGCTGCTGCTGCTGGTATGTGCTACTCTGGAGTAGTTACTTCATTTTTAGGAGTTAGAGGCATGATCATCAGCATGGTGAATTTATCTGATAACTTGTGTTTTAATAGTGGCTGCAATAGTGTGTAGGTTCCTCAGGACTTGAAATAAACTTCTCTGGAGGGAAAGTGAAACATTCCGGGAATGAGCCACACTTGAAGTAACTTCCAGTTCCTCCTGGTAGTTGTGGTGCAGTGGCAGCATTATTGGATGCCATCCCAGTGACACCAGGTCTGAGGGTGAGCCTCGTGGGGATGACCGAGTCATCTTAGAAGCGGTTTTCCCCCCATTTCTCTTCCTGGCAAATGCAGGGATGGTATCTAACTTTAGGCCATCGCGGCCTTCTTTCAAATCCTGCCTCCAACTCAATTTTTTGGCACTAAAATAGGATTTCAAAAATGGGTCATCCATGTGAGTAAATGCGGTATATATCATATCATAGTGGTACTATCAAGAAAACAAGAGGGGAGAAATGGTGTGTGTGGGTCAGGAGACCTGTTAATGTTCATGCGCATTCTGGAGATGACTCCCCGTGGATTCCCATTATCAACTCCAGGCAAATGCTAGCAACTCCTCAACAATTTCATTCATTCATCCATTTATCTTGAGTATAAGATGTCCTTGATGTTTTTCCTCTTAAAGCTTAGCTTCATACTATGAGCAATATAGTGAACGGATTATTATTGCAGCAAAAACAATACAAAACCTACTCGCACCACAATAGTACAAGTCTATATGCCCACCAGTCAAGTCGATGATGAAGATGTTGAAAAAGTCTACATAGTTGGTTAGTTAGTTATTGTTGTTTCAAGGGATGGAACTTCGAGGTCATCTGCCCCTAAAAAGAAATAAATGAAATTCTGAGGTATGTCAAGGGTGATGAAAATGTTATAGTAATGTGAGATTGGGTTGCTGTGGTAGGAAAAGGAAGAGAATGGAAGATAGTAGGGGAATTAGGATTAGGTGAAAGAATGATCAAGGAAGTAGGCCGATGGAATTCTGCATTGGGTACGAGTTGGTCATAGCTAACACCGTATTCAATAACCACAAGAATATACACATGGATGAGACCCGGAGATACAGGACATTTCCAAATCGATTTCGTTATAGTCAATCAGATATTCCGGAACCTGATTTTGGATTGCAAAACATATCCCGGAGCTGACATAAACTCTAACCACAATCTGGTTGTTATGAAATGCTGATTAAAGTTGAAGAAACTGAAGAAAACTCAAAAGCCAAGGTGGGCAATAGACAAGCCGAAAGAGGAGGACATGAACGAAAGATTAACGAGGAGTATAAGATAAGGACTAATGAAGAACCTTTGCAGAGAAATTGAAGAATGAAATAGAATCTGCAAAAGAAATCATTGATAGAAAGGAAAGAATAGGTAGAAAACCATGGATCACTCAGGATATACTAGAATTACTGGATGAAATTGGGGAAAGGATGACTACGTGCTCGTGCTGTAATAGTGACTCAGATGGGAAAACTTCTCAACTGATGGAGAATAAAAGGTTGAGAGATGGAAAGCTTACATAGATCATTTGTATAGGGGTAAGGAAATTGAAAATCATAAGGAAAGAGAAGAGGAAATTACATTAATTGCGTTGTTAGAATCGTTGAAATGAATCGATTAAACAGCAGCACTAGTAGAGAGTGATGAAGATCAGTGGCGTACGCGGGATTTCCTTTTGGGGGGTTTCATTCATACCGCAAAGTAATTGTACATTATTAAAATGATATTTCGATTATTATTGAAAGCAATAATTAAATAAACATTTCTTTGCATGAAAACTATTTCAATTATATTTTCCAGCACAACAAAAATATTGAAAAAATTCATTTTTTAATCATCATCTGGAAAAGTCAAGCCGTAAGACTTGTCCAAGAAATTTAGTTTTTCTCTTGTCTAATGAACAAAGTAAGGTCTGTTTCTCCAACTTCATTCAAGATTTGTTCATTAGTCTTTTTTCCCCTCCAACTCGTCCTCGTCAGTCTTCTCCAGAACTACATTTCAGCAGCTTCTAGTCTTGATTTTGCTTGTTTTCCCAAAATCCATGTCTTGCATCAGTAAGCTAGCACACTTCAAACAAAGGTTTTAACAAATTTCTTCCTGGTTTCAATTCCTATGTGCTATTTAACTATAGATTTTTCCTACTCTGAAATGCTTGCTTTGCCATAGCGATTCTTCTTTTGACTTCTATTAGGCACTTCTTCTATGACACTACCCAGGTAACAATATTCTGTAACCTGATCTATTTTTGTACAGCCTAACTTAATATTTGTTTTCAATTCAGTCTTCTTCTTTTGAACAACCATGATTTTCGTTTTCTTTGTGTGTATTTTTAACCTCAACTTCTCTAACGTGATGTTTAGCATACCGAGCATCGTAGTCCTGTTGTGCTCTGAATCAGCTACCAAAGCAATAACATCTGCAAAGCGAATACTATGAATTTGTTTACCATTAAATTTGACTCCTTTGTTTTTTCTTTTACTGTTCGAATTGCATATTCCATGAATATATTAAGCAGATACGGTGATAAGGGACAGCCTTGTCGCATTCCTCTTCTTATTCTTTCTTCTCTTTTCGTTCCATTGATGTTTATATCTGTGCTTTGAACTTAATACAGGTTAAAAAGCTAACATCTGTCCTTCCAATCAAGACCCAACGTTCTCAGAGTTTGAAATAATAACTTCCAGTCAACCTTTATCGAATGTTTTTTTCTAAATCAACGAAAGCTACATAAGTTTTCCTGTTAACTTCTAGTCTTCTTTCCAGTATTTGACGCAGAGCTAGAATTGGTTCTCTAGTACCCTTACCTACTCTGATACCTTGTTTACCCATCACATTTTGCCATAGCCGGTTATCTTTCCCAACTCTTGCAACACTGTTTGCATTGTATTTGGCTGCAATGCTCTATAAATCACCCACAAACATCCCAGGTGTAGAGGTCAGGTACCATTTTGATGGAGGGCTCTTCAACCTAGCTCAATTTCGCTCCAAGAAGCTAACTCAGGTTACGAAGATAACCAATATGTTGGATGCAGATGATGCGGCATCGCCTACACTCAAGCCAGTGGAGTTGCAACAGACTGTTAATTGCTACAAAAATGCATGTGATCATTTTGGTCTCGCCATTAATGTTCAGAAGACCAAGGTTCTGGCACAACCTTCACCAGGCACTTCTCTTCCGCACTTCAACATTTCCATCTCAGATACTCCATTGGAGCAGGTAGACCACTTCTCGTATCTGGGCAGTCTGCTATCTGTACACGGCAATTGTGGGCAGGATGTTGCTGCCCATGCGGCATTTGGGCAACTATCGCACCGGGTCTTCTTGAATAAAGACCTGACCGTGAAGATGAAGCTCATGGTGTACGAAGCTGTTGTCGTCTCAACATTGTTGTAGGCTGTGAAACCTGGACCCTTTATCGACATGACTTCCAAAAGCTTGAGTGCTTCCATCAACAGAAACTTCGATCCATCCTTAAGATTAAGTGGGAAGACCACATCACCAATCTTGATGTTCTTGAGAAAGCGCATGCTAATAGCACAGGATCATCCATCATTGGTCATCAACTTAGATGGATTGGACATGTCCATCGGATGGATGATACGAGACTACCACGCCTGGTTCTGTATGGTGAACTCACCTCCGGCACCAGACCTCATGGAGGCCCTAAGAGACGTTTCATCATCATCATCTTGTACAGTTTCCAGCCCCAGGCTGGGTCTGTTTGGAACATAAGCCTCGCCACTTAGTTCTTTCTTCCCACCACCTCTCCGCTGTCACTCTGGTCCAGTCCTCGCCTCTCTTCTTGACACATTCCTCCACTCCTTTCAGCCATCTATCTCTTGGTCTTCCCCTTGGTCGTTTCTTCTGCATCTGCATCTCGTGTATCCTCTTGGGAATCTTCTTCTCATCCATTCTCTTTAAGTGTCCATACCACCTCAGTCTTGATGTCTCAATCCTACCTTGCAGGGGCTCCTCTTTCACCATTTCCCTGACCTTTTCATTCCTCACCCTGTCTCTTCTTGTTACTCCGATCCTACTTCGCAGGAACTTTATTTCACCTGCCTGTATTCTGCTTATGTCTCTTTTCTTCATTGTCCACGTTTCTGAAGCATAGGTCAGTATCGGGATATAGTAGCTTCTGTATAACACTTCCTTGCTTTTTTGTGGGACATCTTTATTCCACACTAAGCTCCTAATGCTTCTCAGAAATGCTTCTGCCTGTCTGCCACGTTCCGTAATCTCTTTGTCATTTCTCCCATTTTCCTCCACTATACTTCCCAAGTACTTGAGTCTTTCCACCTTCTTCAGCTGTCCACCTCCAAGTGTTATCCCACTCATTGGTCTGTCCTTTTTCCTGGTCGTTAACAGGATCTCACATTTACTGATGTTGAACTTCCATCCGTACTCTGCCACTGTTTCTTCCCAAGCCTTCAGTTGCTCCTGAATTTCCTCCTCGTTTCCCCAGACCATGAGATCATCTGCAAACACCATTGCATTCATCTTATCTTCTCCTATCTTTCCTGCTATCCGTGTCATTACCTCGTCCATAACCACAATAAAGAGAAGGGGTGACAGCGCACTACCCTGTTTCAGGCCACTCATTTGTCTGAACCAGTCTGTTCTTTCTCCTCCAACTTTCACACAACTCACACTTCCACAATACATCTCCTTCACTCTGCCTACAGTCTCTTTTTCCACTCCCATGTTTTCCATTGCTTTCCAAACCTTCTCCCTACACACACTATCATAGGCCTTTTCGATGTCCAGGAAGGCCATCAGCAGATCCTCTCCAAATTCGTAGTGGTGTTCCTGGAGCTGTCTCACTGAAATTATGAGATCCACTGTTGATCTCCCAGGTCTGAATCCATACTGCTCCTCTCTCAATTTTCTCTCCACTTTGGCTCGTATTCTACTTTCTAATATCTTTTCATATATCTTGGCACAGTGTGGTATGAGTGTGACTCCCCTATAATTTCTGCACTCCTTTCTGCTTCCCTTCTTAAATATTGGGACAATTAATCCTTTCTTCCAATCTTCTGGGGTCTTTTTCTCCTTCCATATCACCCTCATCACACGGTACAGCCACTGTTTCCCAACCTCCCCTGCTGCCTTCACCATTTCAACACTCACTTCATCCACACCTGGTGCCCTTCCTCCTTTCATCTTGTCTATAGCCATTTCCAGTTCTCTCCAAGTCACGTCCTTTTCCATTCCTGTCTTGTCTTCTCCATCTTCCAATACATTGTCTTCCTCCCTATGACCATTTGGATTCAGCAAATCCTCCAAGTACTATTTCCACACTGCTTTGAGTGTCTCTTTGTTGTGTACCTCATTTCCGTTTTTGTCCATCATTACCACATCCTCTCGCAGACCTCTTCTCTTACTTTTGACCATCCCATAAAGTACTTTCTTATTTCCTCTGCTGTCTTCCTCCATCATCTCTGTCCACTTTACCATCCACTTCTTCCTCTCCTCTGCGACAATCTTGTTTGCTTCTTTCTTCTTTATCTTATAATCTTCCCTTGTCAGATCAGTTCTTTCCTGGAACCACACTCTGAAAGCCTTGTTCTTCCTTCCCACAGCTTCTTTTACTCTCTCATTCCACCATGGTGTCTCTTTACACCGCTTTCTGTTGCTTGTTCTTCCACATACTGCCACTGCAGCTTCCACCATTGTGTTTTTGAATTGCTTCCATTCCTCTTCCCCTGTTTTAGGATTGTCTGTTGGCATCCTTTCCCTTACTATCTTCTGGAATTCTTCCTCGACTTCCTTTTCCTTGAGTTGCCATACTTTGATTCTCCTTTCCTGGTACTCTGTCCTCTTGCTATCCTTAACAACTCCCAGGTTCATTACAAGTATTCTGTGGTCGCTATCTAAGGCCTCTGATGGTATTACCTTTATATCTCTGACACTTCTCTTCATTTCCCAGTCGTACAGCATGTAATCTACCAAAGATTTCTTTGTTAAATCACCGCTGTACCACGTTACCTTGTGGCTTTCATTCTTCTGGAACCAGGAGTTGCCTACCACTAAACCGTTTCTCTTGCAAAAAATCCAGCAACTTTCTCCCTTCTTCATTCCTGCTACCCCATCCTTCTGCTCCCAATACATTTTCATATCCTTGCCTTTCACTTCCTACATGTGCATTCAAATCTCCCATGACAATGATGCTCTGCCCATTCAACTGCTGTTGTAGCTCCTCCTCAAAGTCTTCCTTCTCTTGAGCTGTACATCCAACTTGAGGGGCATATACCTGGGCTATCTCCAGGCTTCTTCCCTTTACAGTTACTCTGATCTTCATGATCCTGTCACTTATTCCCTTTACCTCTTCCTTCATTCCATCTCTCACAACTACTCCTACTCCGCTGCTCCTTCCTTCACTGTTCCCACTCCAGTACAACCGGTACCCTTTCCTCAGTTCTCTGCGACCTTCTCCTTTCCATCTTGTTTCTGCCAAGCCCAGTACATCCAGTTTTCTTCTCTCCATCACATCTACAATCTCCTCCACTTTTCCTGTCACTGTCTGTATGTTTTATGTCCCAACTCGTAGTCCATTAGCATATCCGGGTCGTCGTCGTTTGCATCCGTCCTTTCCGAGGCCTGTTCCTGGTTTGAAAGCAAATATGATATCCACTACTGGCTTGCTAGGCCTATCGTAGCTTCACCAGAGCCCCGTCAGCCGTCACTTTTCAGGGTTCCCATAGAGCCTTCACAGCTACCGTAGCGGTCCCGGGGCACACAAAGTCCCCACTGTACTTCATCCCTACAGGCAATTCCCTACTTCATGCCGTTGCCCGTCTCCCACCATGTGGCCTCTTAAGTATTGTCAGTAGGATCTTAGAAGCATGGGATAGAATGGCGATTGTTCTGTAATCTGTAAGAGACGTTACAAGGACCAATTTAAACAGAATAAGAAGTTGACAGGTTTCAATCCACAAACCTGTGACCAGCTTGCTAAAGACCATCCAACTTGGCGCCAGACCATCCTGGCTGCTGTCAAAATGTTTGAAGAAGGTCGTAGAATTGTTAAGGCCAAGCGACAAGCACGAAAGCTCCGTGCAGCACAGCCACGCCCTCCACCAACAGTTCTGTGTGATCTGTGTGGACGTTTGTTTTATGCACACATTGGGCTGTTCAGTCACCACAAACATGCCCACAGACCTCAACCTTAGATTATTTTAGACTGTTTTGGAAGAAGATCTATACTCCGAAACGAGTTAAAGCAGCCGACTCTGATGCCATATTGGTCGTCTTCTAAATTCTGTTCTATTTTGCTTCTGATTCGGCCTCTTAAGTATTGTCAGTAGGATCTTAGAAGCATGGGATAGAATGGCGATTGTTCTGTAATCTGAGCAGGTCATGACATTTCCTTTCTTTGGCAGTGTTATTGTCCGACTCTTGGTAGAATTCCCTCTTCATAGCAATTAGTAATAATATGAAACAATCGCTCTTTCATGATGTCTCCACAATTTTTTTGAGGTTCAGCTGAAATGTTATCAACACCTACTGCTTTCTTATCTTTTAATAAATGTAGTGCTCTGTTGAATTCACTTTTTGTAATTGGTGGGCCTTTGTCTTCTACCTCAATCTGGCTCTCATCTTCCACATAATCCCGAATGTTTTCTATTTCCTGGCCCTATAAAAAACTGACTAAATATTAAAACTGAAATGATGCAGAAATGAAGCTGTAATGTTCATACACGACTGTTTATAATATTTATATTACAGTGCCGGAAAAATAAATTATGTCACCTGAAAAGATGACGTCTCTTTTGATCCGATGACTGCAGATGCCACCTGGGGGATAGTAGATGTAATGATAAGGGTTTCAACATCGTCTGCCAACAGATAGCGTGGTAGCATAGCTACCATAGCGCCATCTGTGTCTAGCATTTAATTGGGAAAGCTCACAGACATATGACTCATTGTGGTGCAAACGTGTGAAGCAAGCAGGTACAATGCCACAGATACGCACTGGTGCTTCCTACTGCCAACTGAGCGAGTTTGGAACGATGCTGGTATCAGTGGTCACGTGAACATTCTCACACCCGTTGACGAGGTTCTGGACTTCCACGCAGCACAGACGTCCGCCAGGATCGTCGTATTGTAAGGTCAGCAGTAACAGATCGTACAGCTACCACAGCACAGATACGAGGGTTTGTGAGCCCAGAAGTGTCAACACGAACTGTGGCGCACCGGTTATTAGCAGTGGGACTACGGAGACGCACACCTCTAGCCCGTCTTCCACTCACGCTACAGCATCGATGTGCACGGCTCGACTGGTGCCGTCTGAGGATGACTTGGAAGATGTAATGGAGTGCCGTGGTCTTCAGCAATAAAAGCAGATTCTGCCTTCACGCAAGTGATGGTTGTTGGCACGTTCGACGTAAACCTGGTGTGGGCTGTCTCGTAGAGTGCATTCGTCCAAGACCCCACCCAAGGCCTTATGTACTGGGTTGTGATAAGCTACAACTCTCGTTCACCTTTGGTGTTTGTGGAGGGAACACTAACCAGCGCTCAGTACGTGCAGGATGTTGTTAGACCCCTTCTCTTGCCGTTCTTGCAACAGGAAGGGGATGTGTTGTTCCAACAGGATAATGCTCGTCCACACACTGCCCTTGCAACTCAACGTGCATTGCAAGACGTGCAGCAACTTCCCTGGCCAGCACGATCGCCGGACTTGTCGCCAATCTAGCACGTGTGGGACATGATGGGCCGACAAGTGACTCGTGCGACTCGTCCACCCACAACTCTTACAGAACTGTGTGAACAGGTCGAGCAGGCATGGAATAACGTATCCCAAGACAGTATTCACCATCTGTATGATCGACTGGATACAAGAGTCAGTGCCTGCATTGCCGCCCATGGAGGCTACACCTCGTACTAATATGGGTCAATAGCTGGTATCTCTGAACCTCTTGACCTATTGATCTGTATATTTACACATTTCATGTACTCCATATGCACTGTTGCCACAATAAATCTTGAGTGAATTGGTAACTTCTTCTTATTATTATTATTCGCCTTTTGAGACCACATAGGATCACTTTAACCAACCATTAGTTCGTCGACTTCTGTACGAGCCTTGCGGTCCTCCCAGTACTTCTTCATTTGTATTGATCTTCTTGGGCGGAAAATATTCTTTTGGGAATTTTCTTTTTTGTGAGTGAAAACGAAAAGTCATATTTTTAAGTGTTGTAGTTAACTTTTCTTATTTGCAACATCTTCTGTTAGGCCAATTTCTTTTAAGTCCTCTCTGATTTCTTTTAACCATCGGCATCCAGTGAAGCAAGATTGTACTGTACTAGTTGTTTTAGAACTCGTGAATCTGACATTCTCATGATGTGCCCAAAGAATCCTAGTTTTTTCTTTCGCATGGTATCAGTAATGGGCTCTAGGTTGTTATAGACCTTTATTTGCCATTGCCCATATTTTTTATATCCTTTATTGATAAAAGTTCTTCCAATTCGCCTTTGAATCTTCAGTAATCTGTCGGTTTAAGAATGTTCATTTAGATGGAATAATGTTTCTGCTGCATACTTGGATTTCGGTTTTATGACTGTCATCATCATCATCATCATTTTCCGTTTTCCAGCCTAGGCCGGGTCGGAGCAAACATGAGTCCCCTCCACTTTACTCGGTCTGTCCACCACTCTTCCTCAAGCACTGAACTGTATTGTAATGTTTAATTTTTGCATTAATTGATAAGCATTTCTTTTTTAAGTTTCCCATGTTAATTTTTGTGCCCTAGATAACTCGTTGGTTCTTATTTGAACTGATGCTTTCTCATCTAAGTTGTTTGTTATTAACTCTCCTAGATATTTGAATCACGTTACAATTTTAATTTTTTTATTATTAATTTGTATTTTCTTTAATGGTGTTGGTTTTTGTGGCATGATTTCTGTTTTTTCAAATCATGTCTTAACGCCAATTTTATTTGCGATGGTCTGAAGCTCTGATATCTGTGTTTTGGCTTCCTCTAAATCATCGCCAATAATGCCATGTCGTCTGCAAAACCAAGAAGTTTGTTTGAATTTTTCTACCTATTTTTATATTTGGAGGTCATTCCTTAGACCATTCTTGCATTACCATTTGTAATGCACAATTAAATAGTAATGGTGATAGCCATCACCTTTTAGGTAGATTTCATTAGAAAGCTAACTATTGCAATGGGTCCCATGTTTCGACTTCCGGAAAATTTCGACATATCTTCGCGTTTCACATCCCCCAGACCCCAAAACCACCGTCAGTTCAAAAGTTTATATATAATTTATGTATATATATATATATATATATGTATATATATATATGTATATCAGTTTCTTGTGGACACGATAACTGCCGTAATTGTGCACCAATCACTTTGAATTTTTTACATAATATGTATCCCTATAAAATCTCGGTCGAGTTCGTTAATGGGCAAAATCGGTCGAAGGGGGTGAAAATGGGGGGCTTTTTTCGAAAAATTGAAATTTCGCTATAACTCTCTTAATACGTGAAATATCGAATCCATTCAAAGTTCATAATATGTGTCGGATAAGTGCCAACAATTTATGTCAAATAAGTTTTTTGATAGCACCAACCATTGACCAAAGGGGTGGAAAAAAGTGGGTTTTTCGGGAAACATTAATCATATCTCTCTTAATAGGCACAATATCAAAACCGTACAAAATGGACAATATTCCCCTAATAATTACCTAAAACTTTTGTCTGAAAGAATTTTTGATATGACCCACCATTACGCCAAGGGATGAGAAAAATGATTTCGGAATTATAAGAAAATGCCAAGGGCTACCAGTGGTTGCCATGGCAACACTACTAAATTGATGAGGGATGAGCCGTTGCCATGACAGCGCACTTGCACGAGATCAGATTCAGTATTTCCATGTGACTAAGCCGGCCCCGTGGTGTTGGGGTAGCGCGCCTGCCTCTCACCCGGAGTCCCCGGGTTCGATCCCCGGCTCCGTCAGGGATTTTAAAACTGACGTGAGGGTTGGAACGGGGTGCACTCAGCCTCGTGAGGACAATTGAATAGCTGTCTGAGAGTGAGACAGCACCCCGATCACGAATACCAATATTAACGGCCGAGGGGACCCGACGCGCTGATCACGCGTCACCCCAATATCTGCAGGCCAAATGGCTGGGCAGCGGTCGCTTGGTCGGCCTTAGCCCGTCATGGGCTGGATGGTGCCAGGGGTTGACTTTGACATCTGACTAAGTGGGAAGCGGCTTCGGTGACGTAACTGGTAGCATGCAGAATGTCTATGCCCAAGGTCGCGGTTTCAAAGCCGGCCGAAGTCGTCGGATTTTCTAAGAGCGCTAAAATCCCTCAGTATGCTTTCCTTTGGAGGGGAAGTTCCAACGTTCGTTACGAGTTGCTGGTTGGGGTGGCATCTAGTAGCCAAGTTCTCAGCTATGTGTCATTGACGGTAGTACCTGGTAGCAACATTAGGAACTACTGCTTGAAATTGACCGTCTGCAGTCCTTACCTGAATTACAGACTAATACATCCATTACAATTCACACCGTTTATCAGACAGATTCTACACTCGCCCAAAGTACACGGGGTTAGATGACCACGTTGTCGCAGCCCCTAAACTGAGGAACCAACCAGAGGTAGATTTCATTAGAAAGTTAACTATTGCAATGGGTAGGCTACCATGTTTCGACTTCCGGAAAATTTCGACATATCTTTGCGTTTCACATCCCCCAGACCCCAAAACCACCGTCAGTTCAAAAGTTTATATATAATTTATGTATGTATATGTGTATTTATATATATTCATATCAGTTTCTTGTGGACACGATAACTGCTGTAATTTTGCACCAATCACTTTGAATATTTTACCGAATATGTATACCTATAAAATCTTGGTCGAGTTCGTTAATGGGCTAAATCGGTCAAAGGGGGTGAAAATGGGGGGCTTTTTTTTTCGAAAAAGTGAAATATTGCTATAACTCTCTTAATATGTGAAATATCGAATCCGTTCAACGTTCATACTATGTGTCGGATAAAGCCCAAAAATTTATGTTTGAAGAGTATTTTTTATAGCACCAACCATTGACCAAAGGGGTGGGAAAAAGTGGGTTTTTCGGGAAACATTAATCATATCTCTCTTAATAGGCACAATCTCAAAACCGTACAAAATGGACAATATTCCCCTAATAATTACCTAAAATTTTGTCTTAAAGAATTTTTGATATGACCCACCATTATGCCAAGGGATGAGAAAAATGATTTCGGAATTATAAGAAAATGCCAAGAGCTATCAGTGCTTGCCATGGCAACACTACTAAATTGATGAGGGATGAGCCATCAGACGTTGCCAAGATAATGCACTTGCACGAGATCATATTCAGAATTCCATCTGACTAAGTGTGAAGCGGCTTCGGTGACGTAACTGGTAACAAGCATGCTGAATGTCTATGCCCAATGTCGCGAGTTCAAAGCCGGCCGAAGTCGTCGGATTTTCTAAGAGCGCTAAAAATCCCTCAGTATGCTTTCCTTTGGAGGGGAAATTCCAACGTTCGTTGCGAGTTGCTGGCTGCGGTGGCATCTAGTAGCCAAGTTCACAGGTAGGTGTCGTTAACGGTAGTACCTGGTAGCAACATTAGGAACTACTGCTTGAAATTGACCGTCTGCAGTCCTTACCTGAATTACAGACTAATACAGCCATCCCTAAGTACACGGGGTTACATGACCGCGTTGTCGCAGCCCCTAAACCGAGGAACCAACCAAAATCTCTGCGGGAGATATAATTTTGCGTGAAGAAGTAACAGACCGTTACATAGTTACACATCAGTGTCGAAACCTTGCATAAGGACAGTGTGACCACTAGTATAAAAATGGACCCCAAATGACAAGAAGGTTACCGTTCCCATAAGACAATAAAATGTTTAAAATAAGCATAAAATGACGAAAAACAAAGTTAATTAAGCTCCAATTATAAAATACCTTCTCGCAATAAATGAGGTCTGATTGTTCTACGAAAACCTGCATATTCTGCCTATTTTCGCCTATCCCCAAGTTTGTCCGGTGAAATCTACCTCCGCCTTCCGGCGTGCCGAGAGGACTTTTTGTAACCCGGTTGTGATTTCAAATGGATCAGAGAATTCACCTCTAAATTTAACTTTTGATTTGGTGCCTGTAAGAGTTAGTTTCATGAGATCGTCAATTTGGGATGTAATCCTCTAAAAGGATGGCCTATTTTTCTTTTCCGGCAATGTCATCATCATCATCATCATCATCATCATCTTGCACAGTTTCCAGCCACTGGCCGGGTCTGTTTGGAACACAAGCCTCTCCAACGCCTTCTGTCTTCCCAACATCTCTCAGCCTCCACCCTTGTCCAGTCTTCTCCTCTCTTCTTCACGCTTTCTTCCACCCCCTTCAGCCACCTGTCTCTCGGTCTCTTTCCTTTCCACTTCGTCTCGTGTATCCTCCTGGGTATCCTCTTCTCCTCCATTCATTTTATATGTCCATACCATCTAAGTCTAGATTCCTCTATACCATCCTGTAATGGTTCCTCCTTCATTAATTCTCTGGTCCTTTCATTTCTTATTCTGTCCATGTTTGTAGCTCCAATACTGCTTCTGAAGAACCTCATCTCACTGGCCTGTATTTTGCTCTTCTCCCTTCCTTTCATAACCTATGTCTCCGAGGCATACGACAGGATAGGGACATACATGACCTTTTTGCTGTTCTGAGGGACATCCTTGCTCCATATCATGCTTCTCACACTCCTCCGAATGCTTCTGCTCGTCTCCCCCACTCATTTATTTCTCTATAGTTTCTTCCATTATCTTGTATCAGGCTTCCCAGATACTTGAAACTTTCCAATTTCTTCAGCTGTTCCCCACCAATTGTTATTCCCGTTGTGGTTCTTTCCTTCTTCCTTGTTGTGATCACCATCTCACTCTTATTTATGCTAAATTTCATCCCATATCCTTGTATTATTCCTTCCCACACGTCCAACTGCTCCTGTACTTCCTCCTCCTTGTTTCCCCAAATCATCAAATCATCTGCAAACACCATTGCTTTCATCTTTCCTTCCCCAATTACTTGTGCCACTCGGGTCATTATGTCATCCATCACCACAATGAAAAGTAAGGGTGACAGTGCGCTTCCTTGTTACAGGCCGTTTCTCTGTTCCAACCAGTCCGATCTCTCTCTTCCCACTTTCACACAGCTCACGCTTCCCTTGTACATCTCCTTTATCCTCCTTATAGTCCATTTTTCTACTCCTCTATCCTCCAGGGACTTCCATACTTTGTTTCTGCATACATTGTCATATGCTTTCTCAATGTCCAGGAAGGCCATCAGTAGATCTGTTCCATACTCATAGTGCTGTTCTTGTAACTGCCTTACAGCAAAAATCAAATCCACCGTGGACCTTCCTGCTCTGAAGCCATGTTGTTCTTCCCTCATCCCTCCTTCTATCATCATCATCATCTTGAGCAGTTTCCAACCGCTGGTCGGGTCTGCTTAGGTCGGGTCTGCTTCCCTCCTTCTATCCTTGTCCTAATTCTCCTTTCCAAAACTTTCTCAAACATCTTTTCACAATGACTCATCAGAGTTATTCCCCTATAGTTTCTGCATTCTGTTCTACTACCTTTCTTGAAGATTGGGACAATTATTCCCTTTTTTCCAGTCCTCTGGGGTCTTCCTTTCCTTCCATGCTGTCTTCATCACTCGGTACAACCATTGTATCCCTACCTCTCCTGCTGCTCTCACCATCTCCACACTTAAATCATCCACACCCTGTGCCTTCCCTCCTTTCATCTTCTTCACTGCAACTTCCACTTCTTTCAATGTTAAGTCCTTTTCTGTTTGCAGTCCATCTTCCCCTTCCCCGATTTCTTTCTCCTCGCCGTGGTTTCCATTTGGGTTCAGAAGTTCTTCGAAATATTCTTTCCACATTTTCTTCAGTTCTTCCCTACTTTCTCTCTCTTGTCCTTTTTGTTCACCATTCTAACATAATCTGTCAGATCCTTCCACCTCTTATTTTTTTTTACCATCCCATACAGGACCTTTTTTGTACCTTCACTATCCTCCTTCATCATCTTTGTCCACTGTTCCATCCACTTTCTTCTCTCCTCAGCCACCACTCTCTTTGCCTCCTTCTTTCTTTCCTGGTACTCTTTCCTCGTCTCTACCGTCCTATTTTGATACCACCTCCACCTCCTCCTCATCATCATCATCATTTCCCCTTATCCAGCTCCTGCCGGGTCGGGGTATTTATGGCACTTCTCCACTTTCCTCTTTCCTTCCACCATTCTTCTTCCATGATCTTGTCCCAGTCCAGATTTCTTTTTCTTATGCTGTTCTTCACTGAATCAATCCACCTTGTTCTAGGTCTTCCTCTTGCTCTCTTACCCTTGCACTTTGCCTCCAGCATCTGTCTTGGTATTCTATTTTCCTCCATCCTCTTTACATGTCCAAACCACCTTAGTTTATTCTCCTGAATTCTCTCATTTAGTTTTCCCATCCCAACTTCCTTCCTAACATCTTCATTCCTCACTCTGTCTTTCCTTGTCTTACCTATCATACTTCTTAGGAATTTCATTTCACTGGCTTGGATTCTACTCTCTTGCCTGCTCGTCAGGGTCCAAGTCTCAGCTGCATAAGTTAATATGAGAACATAGTACACTTTATACATTACCTCCTTGCTTTTCCTTGGTACTTCCTTATCCCAAACAAGTTTTCTTACACTTTGATAGAATGCATTGCTCTGCTGTACCCTCCTGCCAATCTCCATGTCCTACCTACCAGTTTGCATCAATTCACTTCCTAGGTATTTGAATGTGTCCACAATTTCCAAACTCTGACTTCCAATTTTCACAGTGCCCTTTCCTTGTCTTTCTCCTCTTGTCATCACCATGGTCTTGCTTTTCTCTATACTGATTTTCAGGCTGTACTTCTGAATATTTTCGTTCAGTGCATCTAGTTGTTTTTGCACTTCTTCGGTGTTCCTTCCCCAGACCACAATATCATCTGCAAATAACAGTAACTTCATTTCTTTATGTCCATATGCTTCCTTTGTTTCCTTTACAATTTCATCCATCACCATTATGAACAAGAGAGGTGACAGCACACTCCCCTGTCTTAGTCCAGTCTTGTTCCTAAACCAATCTGTCTTTCCGACTGGGGTCAGTACCCTGCTAACACAGTTGTTGTACATTGCTTGCACCATTTCCAACATTTCTCTTCCCAGTCCCTTCTTAACCATGGTTTCCCATACCTTCTCTCTGGGGACACTATCATATGCCTTTTCTAGATCTATGAAAGTCATGATCAAATCCTCTCCATATTCCCAGTTCTTTTCCATCACCTGCCTCAAGCTAAAGATTGGGTCCACTGTGGATCTTCCACTCCTGAAGCCATACTGTTCCTCTTGCAACTCTCCTTCCACCTTTCTTCTCATTCTTCTTTCTAATATCCTTTCCAGTATTTTTACTATCTGTAATATGAGGGTGATCCCTCTATAGTTATCACACACCTACTTGTTCCCCTTCTTAAACACTGGTATTATTAGCCCTTTCTCCCAGTCTTCTGGTACACATTTCCGTTTCCACACACACTTTAGCAGTCGATACACCCATTGCATACCAACAGGTCCAGCAGCCTTTATCATTTCTACACTGATTTCATCACCCCTGTTGCTTTTCCCATCTTCATTTTCTGTACTGCTAATTCCACCTCCAGCATTGTTATATCATCTTCTGTTATAGAGTCATCAGGCTGTGTCACTTCCATCTCACCAGTACAATTGCTCACATTCAATAGCTTATCGAAATACTCCTTCCATCGTCCCTTTATCTCTTCTGGGTGTGTTAACAACTCTCCATATTCCTTTTTCACTAGCTTTGTAGTAACTCTTTCTTTCCTCTACTTCTTAGAAGTCCATACAGCATCCTTTTACTGCCACTTACATCTGTTTCCATTCTTCGTGTAAATTCTTCCCAACTTTTCTTCTTTTCTTCTCCTACCACTTTCTTACACCTCCGTTTGCTGTCGTGATACTTTCTTTTGCTTTCTTCTGTTTGATCTCGGTTCCATTCTTTCCATGCAAACTTCTTTTCTTTCACTGCTTTCCTCACTTCCTCATTCCACCACGGTGTCTCCTTCTCTTTCACTCTTGTTGACGTCCTACCATAAGCACTCTCTGCTGCACCAACAAATGCCTTTTTAAAGTGGGACCATTCCTCTTCTAGTTTTCCACTTCAGTAACTGGGATTTGTTGCTTCAATCTCTCCTGAAAATCTTCCTGTACAGTTTTGTCTTTCAATTTCCATACTTTTATTTTGCTTTCTCTGATCTCCTTTAGGTTTTCCAATTTTTCCCATCTAAATTTTGCCACCACAGCTCTATGGTCCCCATCAAATGCTTCTCCTGGTAAAGCTGTCACATCTATCAGCTTTCTGCGATTAGTCCTTTCCACCAGAAAGTAGTCAATTACCGATTTTGTTCTTCTATCGCCCCAACCATATCTCGTAATTTTCCTGATGTTTTTCTTCCGAAACCATGAATTACCCTCTATCAGTCCATTCCTTTCACAAAAGTTTACAAGTTCCTCTCCTTCCCGGTTCTTTTTCCCATATCCATATGGTCCAATGACTTCTTCCTTTCCTTATCTCTCGTTTCCGATTTGTGCATTCATATCTCCCATGATCACCACTTCTAAATCTGAAATTACTCTTTCTACATCCTCCAGGAATACTTCAATATCGTCTTCTCTGTTTCCAGTCTGTGGTGCATACACTTGTATGAAGTCCATCACGTCATTTTTCATCTTCATTCTAATTTTCATTATCCCCCAGGGGCTCACATCTTGTGGGCGTGGGTTGGCGACCACGGGGCCCCAGCTGAGTCCGGCATTGCTTCCACTTACTTGTGCCGGGCTCCTCTCTGTCTTCTTTCCTGTCGACCTCACTTGGTCAACTCTTGTTCTCTTCTGACCCCGACGGTATTAGGGTATCCGAGGCCTAGGGAGTCTTTTCCTTTCCCGCCTTAATTGGCCCTTGTCTCATCTTTTCGGATTCCCTCCTTCTGCGAGGGGTCCGCCTTCTTTTTCTCTTCCTTTTACCTCCTGCCTTGTGCTCTAGGCCCTTAAGGAGGCAGGGTGTATGTAGCCCCACCACTTCTGGTGCACCCTGGATAATGCTACACCCTCAGGGGCTCCCGGCTGGTGAGTTCGGGAGTTGGCGACCCCGAGGGATTCCTGAGCTGGGTCCGTTTTCCCCTTTTGTCCCTTACCTTTGGTGCGGTCCCTCTCCTCTTTCTGACCCCGACGGTATTAGGTTATCCGAGGCCTAGGGAGTCTTTCACTTTCCCGCCTTAATTGGCCCTTGTCTCATCTTTCCTGATACCCTCCTTCTGTGGGGGGTCAGCCTTCTTGTTCTTTTCCTCTTACCTCCTGCCTTGTGCTCAAGGCCCTTAAGGAGGCAGGGTGTATGTAGCCCCACCACTTCTGGTGCACCGTCGATAATGCTACACCCTCAGGGGCTCACGGCTGGTGAGTTCGGGACTTGGCGACCCCGAGGGATTCCTGAGCTGGGTCCGTTTTCCCTTTTTGTCCCTTACCTTTGGGGCGGACCCTCTCCTCTTTCACTTTCCTATCTGCCTTTCATGGCTCTCCTTCCTTCCAAGTCCCTCAATCTGCCTTCTTCGAGGGTTGAGGGCATTTCTTTTCCTCCTGTCCTTTATTTGCCTTCTTCTCCTTTAGTTTTCCATTTCTTCTTCTAGTATGTAAGTTAGTAGTTAGTTTTAGTTTTAAGTTCGCTTTTCATTTTCATCTTCACGATCACCCAAACCATCAGGGGCCGATAACCTAGATGTTAGGCCCCTTAAAACAACAATTATCATCATCATCATAATTTTCATTATTCTGTCACTCACACACTCGACCACTTCAACATTCTCCTTCAGTTGTTTCGAGGTTATCAGACCCACGCCATTTTTTGCCTCTTGGCCACCACTCCAGTATAATGTATATCCTTTCCTCAATTTCTTCCTTCCTTTACCTTTCCATTTCACTTCACTCAGCCCCATCAATCCAACCTTCTCCCTCTCCATGAAGTCTACCACCTCCTCCACCTTGCCTGTCAGGGTCATGACATTCATGATTCCCACTTTCATTTCGGTTACTGGTCGCCCATTTCTCACAGTTCCCCCAGTACCAAAGGAACTGCGCGTCGCCTGCAGGGTACGCCCTAACCTTCTCCGAATCATTTGAAGTGCCATTTCCATTTTAGACTATTATTACGATGGGGTCGCCACTCCCAAAGGCATTTTATGAAGCTACTGCCAGCTATTATACAGGCCGCCCCTAACATGGGAAACGGACGCCCTTGCAGCCACCCCTAACCTGGGAAACAGACGCTGCCGATTGATGCTGTACTCATACTATTCCCTGAGTACTGGGTTGCCTCTTCCGCAATCTCCACCGTTCTGAAGTCCATCTTCTCCGCTGCAGATTCCGTTGAGGTCTTCACACGTAACCCTGTGCACGGGGCCTATGTTATACCCCATAGGACTGGGTCCTCACCAGAACTTAGCCGGTACTGTAGTTCCATGGTCTATTACAGTACCGTTGCCCACCCCCGCGACGTGGACGGGCCTGGCAAGAATTATCCATGTAGCCAATTAGGATTGACTCATGGACCGGGTTAAGGAGCTGTCTAAATCCAGAGGCTCTATTCTTTTCCCTGTCTTCTCATTCCACCGTGGTGTTTCATTCCACCTCTTCTTACTACTTGTCCTCCCACGTACTGCTTTTGGCACACCTACTAGTTTCTTCTTAAATCTAGCCCAATCCTCTTCCACCCCTCTTTCTTCATCTGTTGGAATTCCTTCCTTTACCATTTTGAGGTACTCGACCCTTCTATCTCCTTCCGGCAGTGTATGTGAGAAAAATAATGTTTTGCTCTCCATGCGGGTTTTTGGCTCAGAGTGTGTATACAAAATGTAATCTAATGATTTCCCACAATTTAGGTGGCTTCGGTGGCGTAGTTGGTAGTATGCTGTGCTTCTATGCCCAAGATAGTGGGTTCAAACCCGGCCGAAGACTTAGGATTTTTTAAGAGCGTTAAAAATCCCTCAGTATGTCTTCCTTCGGAGGGGAAGTAAAGCCGGTGGTCCCATGTCATAGATTTATGGCATGTTAAAGAACTTTCCACTAATTACACCTGTGTGAAACTAAATTGTGTAGGTTAAGAATGTAAACAACACTCTTAGGTTGCTACGATCGTTGCCAAGAACCGACTGCGGTGGCGTCTAGTAGCTAAGTTCTGAACTAGGCCTAGTAGTCGTTGACGGTGGCGTTTGGCGGCAAAAGTAGGAATTATTTGAAAAATTCAAAGTTGCCGTTCTTACTTGAATTAAAAAAACAGATACACACAGTAATACATGTTGGAGTTGGTAGTTAACAATTTAAGTTGGCAGCATTGATTTTATATTTTAGTATTCCTTGGGTTGTTTGTGCCTTGTAGTAGTTGGTCTTGCTTGTAGCGTGATGGACGTGTAAATATACGATCTACTATTTCGTTAATAAACTCTCGTTATTTCCACTGAAACTTGAAGATTAGTTAAGATTAGTGAGTTGAATGAGGAAGTTTTCATGGAACAACCTAAATATTTTGAGGTGGATAAAAATAAAGTGTGTAAATTACTCAAAAGCTTGTATGGGCTTAAACAAAGTGCTATGGAATGGCATTCGACCTTGTATATGAATTTGTCAGAATAAGGTTTGAAACCTCTGGTGAAGGATCCATGTGTGTTTGTTAACAAAGATAAGGATCTGTTCATTGGTGTTTATGTTGATGACTTGGCATGCTGGGGAAAAAGAGAACGGGTTGAATGGTTCAAAGAAGAGTTGGACATTAGATTGGAGATTAAGAAGATAGGAAATATGACCAACTTTCTTTCTATGAATGTGGAGTACAGGGAAGGAGTAATGTCTGCTCATCAAACTGACTACATTAAAAGGGTATTGAAAGAACTCAAACTTGAAGATGGGAAGGGCAGGTCAGCTCCTTTAGAAATAAATAGAGATGACGGAAAATTGTCAGGTGATGAGAAACATGATGAGTACGAGTACAGAAAAGCAGTAGGTATGTTACTATATCTGGCTACAACGACTAGGCCAGACATAACTTTTGCAGTGTGTAAAGTGAGCAAGAAAAATTGTTCGCCTACAAAGAGAGATTGGCAAGATGTAAAGCACATTATGTTGTACTTGAAGAAAACATGTAATGTAAAATTGTTTTTTGAAAAATCTGATGTACATGTCCGAATGTATTGTGATGCAGATTTTGCTAATGCCAAAGACAGGAAATCTGTGAGTGGATATGTTGCAATCTTAGCAAATGCACCAATTAGCTGGAACACGAGGTTACCAAAGAAACGTGACACGGTTGCCACATCTACAACCGAGTCAGAGTATGATTCTATGTTCCATGCTGCTAAGGAGGCATTATGGCTAGGACAAATAATAAACGAGTTGGGTCAGGAATCGGTTTTGCCTAAACCAATTGTCATCAGAGGTGACAATCAAAGTGCCATTAAGCTCACCAGAAACAGTGGTGATTCTGAATTGACAAAGCACTTTGATATTAAGTATCAGTTTTGTAGGGACCATGTAAGTAAGAGGAACATTATTTTCGAATATGTTCCAAGTAACAATAATGTTGCAGACTTGTTTACGAAGTCATTGAATGGGCCAAAGACCCAGAGTTTCATAAAGATCCTCAATTTGGTTTAGTTTATAACAGGAACTGAATTTTTTGGTATTTTTGTTGAATTAAAGGATTGTCATTGTTTGAGGTTAACTACCAGGGGAAGTGTTGGAGTTGGTAGTTAACAATTTAAGTTGGCAGCATTGATTTTATATTTTAGTATTCCTTGGGTTGTTTGTGCCTTGTAGTAGTTGGTCTTGCTTGTAGCGTGATGGACGTGTAAATATACGATCTACTATTTCGTTAATAAACTCTCGTTATTTCCACTGAAACTTGAAGATTAGTTAACAACAATACAGTCATCACAATTAACACCGGTTATCAGACAGATTCTACACACACCCAAAGTACACGGGGCTACATGAACACGTTGTCGCAGCCCCTAAACTAAGGAACCAACCACCACAATTTACACTTTCCCTCGTTTTATACTTTTTCATTCCAGACCCTTGAAAAGTGTAAAAGAGGGGTTATACTGTATTTGAAATGGTTCATTAAAAATTTCTGGTGAACGGTCTTTTTTGCAATAACAAATCATTGTCTTAGAGCTATAAAGCAATTCGTGCTAAACAGATGCCCACACTTCTGTTCGTGAGCTCCATTGTCTTGACCATCTTTTAGAATCTGATCCCTTGCTGCCGAATGGTTCAATTGTCTCCTTCAAGGATCGCACCTTGCAGTATCCATCTTCAACTTGATTGCATAGCTTGTTGTTCCCAAGTCTCAAGGAGGACAACTGAAAATTTATGGGAGGGTAATGAATTGACTATGTGAAAACTCGGGTTGTCTTGAATTACAAAATGGCTGCCAATGCACATGTGAATGATAATGCCCTGCAACATTAAAAGATGTTTGCATTTACTTCACTATATTTTCATAATTCTCAATATCTCAATTATATTGTCATTGGGTCATTCCATCGTTACGGGTGTGACAAATATTTAGTTATATTGACTGTAACACTTAATACTATGTCAAATTCATATCCCATAGGCAGTTGAAAAAGTTATGGTAGATAACTCTACTTACATAGTTGTTGATTCATTATTATGAAATCCATATCTTTTGTCTAAGGAAAGATAGAGGGTAAAGTTCGAGCGTTACGGGCGTGACAAAATTTTCTACTGGCATTGCGCATTCATATAGTTAATTTAGTAACTCTGTTAATTACTACATTCTGCAATAATGGGAATTTTTTTTCTGTTCCTCTAGGCTTTTTAGGACAAGGTTACCTTCTTAAAAATTAGATTTGTTTTTATCTAAGGGCGTACAGAATTATTAATGCATGTTACGGGTGTGACAAAATATTTCTAGCATGATATTTTTTTATTTTGTTATTATTTTCTCCAAACTACTGAAAATGCAACTAAGTAAAGATTTAAAAGAAAACAGGTAAGATGACAAAGTTTTACTTTTGATTTTTCTGCAAAAATAAGTCACTTCGGATCAAAAACAAACAAAGTCGAGAACTTCAGCATAATACTGTTTTCTGGTATTCAAATTCCCACTAACATCCAGATTTACCAATACGAAACCTCTAACATCAATGTTCTTGCTTTGGGCTGAACTTTTTGCAGAGGTTTGCAGAGGTTCCACATCTTCTAAGGAAACTGTAGTAGACGTCTCTTCTCAGTATGTTAATGCTGCTCTTATAACACCCTGCCCGACTGAATGAAAATAGTGAAATTTGTGGAGTTGCGGTATTGGTTTCATACTGTCCCATCTTATGATCAGACAAGGTTTTTTCTGGCCTTGCTCACTGATTTCCCTAGAGAACGACTAGAACTGTCAGGGCCCTTTTCAGGTGTAAGCCCAGTTTCTATAGGTGTTGTGGGCTTGTGTTTCAGTTTTTCTCTGTGTTTTCTTTGTCTTTCTGTATCCCTTAATCTTTTAAGTTTTAAAGCGTTCTTGTTTACCTCCTCCTTGTTTCCCCAGACCATGAGATCATCTGCAAACACCATTGCTTTCATCTTATCTTCTCCTATCTTTCCTGCTATCGGTGTCATTACCTCGTCCATAACCACAATAAAGAGAAGGGGTGACAGCGCACTACCCTGTTTCAGGCCACTCATTTGTCTGAACCAGTCTGTTCTTTCCCCTCCAACTTTCACACAACTCACACTTCCACAATACATCTCCTTCACTCTGCCTACAGTCCCTTTTTCCACTCCCATGTTTTCCATTGCTTTCCAAACCTTCTCCCTACACACACTTATCGTAACATGTAGATTTCTATTTAAAAATCCTTTATGACCATGTCCCCTGGAATATTTTAAATAGATTAGGATAAAGAAATACACTTTTTTGGCAAAATATTTTTTTTACATACAAGGTCAGTTGACATGGAATGTCCCCATTGCTAGTAGATGGGATTGAATGCATATCCCTACTCATTAGATTTCTATTGTTAATAATAAATGTGTACATTTTCCAGGTTCTAACTATGATGTCATTCACCGGATATATGTTGGCAACATTCCTCCTCGCACTACTGAGGTGAGTATTATAGAGACCCTCTTTAATTCAAAATTGAAAACGCCTTAGGCCCTACGTAAAAGAGTCTCGCACAAGCAAAATTTACAAATTCATCTTTGAACTTTATGTTGAAGATTGGTGACCTATTGACTGAGCTATTTACACATTTGAGATCATTTAAATATACTACATTTAAAGAACTAGTTTATTATGACTACCAACTGTGCAGCAAGTTCTTCCGGCATATTACACTACAACCAACAAGATATGAAATGCAACAGCTCCTATCAACTGGGTTTAATGGATAGGATCAAGTTTCAAAAACATTAGCTAAACAGCAAGAGAAAGGAGATTTAATATCGAGATCAGAATTTGATAGAGCACTAGAAGACTTAAGCAGCAACTAGGGCTAGATGATATACCAACTGAGTTGTTACGTTGCATAATTCTGACCTGGCCATTTCATTTACCGTAATTTGCCTCTTCTCTCCCTCCACTTGCACCTGATTGTTGTTATGTTCATCTTTGTTTCATGATTTATTCTACAGGTAAATATAGTTACAAACCTGGAAAGAGTAGAAATTGGGCAGGTCAGACCCTAAGGAGATGGGGTCCCCTTCTCGACGAGCCAGTCCCTTGCTGTGCATTTGCTCATTGAGGAACTTCCTCACCTCGATCTGGAAAAAGCACATTGGGATGCAATGGAATAAGTTCACATTGTTAGTGCTATTAAGGTCGTGATGTGTCAGGATTACAGCAAATATTTTACTTGTTTGTGAAAAGCTTTAAGGTGCAGGAATACTTTCCTTTATTTTGTGCTCATGTAAAACCTTAAGATTGTGGGGTTTGAAGCCATTTTTCAGTGTTGCCTAAGTAAACAAAAGTTTGGTGCTTTTCAGTCGGTCAACACGAATGTACCCAAAAAGAGCTGGGTAATGCCCTAAACCTGGAATAAATTACATTAGATTAATAAATACACTAGGATGACCAGTTTCAATCGTCAAGCGATCATCATCAGATCCATTACACTTAGGCTATAAGATCTATGTTTGAGAATACAGGTGAAAAATATTTACAATATGTACAATTATTTACTTGCAGTATTGGTAATGCAACTGTCGATGTATGCTAAATGTAGTACGGTATATCTAATGTTAGGTGAAATATAAAAATGGTGATAGAAATCCAGAGTTTGTCTGTTTGGGGTGATTATATGGTTGTAATAAATCAACTATGGTTATACTGTAATAATATAGGCTGATACTTATCCGTTTGTCTTCCTGGCTGGAACTTCGAGCAGTTTCGTGTTCACTCTAGCAACAGTTGTGGTCGACTGAACCCGGATGTTAACTGGACGAAACAGGTTTTTCCTTTCTTCCCCCTTTGTTCTGTCTGAGGTCAGTGCAATGTTTGTTTGTGTGACGTTGCCAAATCTAGATAAGAATGTATGTTATTGAAGATCTACAACTATTAAAGACCGTAGAACTGTCTTTGCCACGTGTGGACTAAAAAGCCATTCGAACTAAGCGCTGCCCGGTCTATTGAAAACGTCCCGGCACCTTTAATACTGCCGCGCATACCGGTCTAGGTTTATTGCAGGAAAAAGTACGTAGTACACCTGATCCAGATAACATTTACCTATTAACCACCGCTATTCCCCCCCCTTTATCTAGCTTGGCTGTATCGCTAAGTTGTGTCTTGTTTCCGACAGGGTGTGTTTTTTCGTAGAGTAAAAAGGGACGGCTTCGGCCGGGTCTGAACCCGCTATCTTGGGCATAGAAGCTCAGTATGCTACCAACTACGCCACCAAAGCCGCTGGTTACTTATCTTAATGGAGATGTTGGCCATCGCTGCTGCTATACCTCCCGGCTGTCCACTCTCCACTGCCGATCTGTGATGACAGTGTGCCCTAATTTTAGTAGCGTAATGCGCAACATCCTTCGAGGGAAATTGTACCGTATTTCCTTGCGTAATCGTCGCACTTTTTTAGCCTAAAATTCGTGGAAAAAAGCAGAGTGCAACGATTATGCGAAGAATATTTAAGTTCAAGGAATATACTGTATCATTATTTGCTGCATGGGCGAGTCAGTCGCGTAGCATGAGTCTGGCGTGAGTCATAGCCTGCAGTCAGACAGGCTTCTTCTTCTAACAAGGTCACGACAGGTTAAAGCTCCCGGCATAACGAATAGAATATAAAGTGTGATCTCTTCTTCCTCAATAGCATGTAATGAATACGGATCGGGTTGGCACTCGCTGCTAAGCAGCGCTACAGTCGACTTGAGATTGTTGATTTCCACATGTTTATGTGTTTATGTGCGATATATTAAGTATTTAATCGGTCTTAGTGTTTTGGTGGTGTTCTGTGTAAAAGTTTATTGATATACAAGTGCTTACACTATTACTTCATAGTATTAATACCTGAAATGCTAGTGTAGGAAGCATTAACTGAAATGGAATTTAATTTCTTGTCGTATGTTAGTTTTATTGTTATTTTGTGTAAGTAAACAGCAGTTTAGCCCTTACATTTTCATGAGTGCTTAATGTGAGTAGTGAAGATGCCTTGCTCTTTTGTACCAGGATGCAGATCTAGCTATGGGGACTGTAAAGAGGTCAGATGGTTTTTCAAACCTCCTAAAGATAAGGAACGTTTTATGAAGTGCAAAGGGGCCATACCAGGGAAGGATATGGAACTTAAGTTACTAAAAGTCCTACATCTGTGATGCTCACTTTTCAGAAGATTTAATTGTTAAATTTGACAAATTTGTGCTAGAAGGGAAGGAAGTATTACTTATCCCAAGAACCAACTGGTGATTGAAAGACTATTCTGTTCCACATATATTTCCTAATTTGCCTAAGTATTTGTCCAGTATGGTGTAAATAAAAATGCTCTTGATGCCATTAAAGACTACTTCTGTGAAGAAAGGGAAGAGAATAAAAAGACAATGAGTTAAAAAACATATATGTATCGTAATGCTGAAGGAGGCGTGATCAGTTTTAGACAATAGCCTACTCTATGTAGGGGTTATGACTATGCCTTCTATGTCTGTTTAATGTTAAGTTCTTCTGAAATGATGGTAGTTTACTGATTTTGGTGTCTGTGGAGTGAAATTTATGGTTATTATTGAATTTTATAGTAATCTACGGTCAAGTTGAAAGTTGCGTTCGTACGGCTTTTTCTTTTCTTTTCTGTGTTGCAAGTCTGTTAAGGGAATGTAAAATGTGTAACAATGTGAAGAAATCCTTTCTGATATCGAGGTTAATTTTTCCGTTCTTTTTTCAAATTTACCGATAGCGGGCTAAACTAATTGCATTTTGAACTTGCTCTCTGTCTTCGCTTATTGTCGAAACTGGACTATTACAGGAGACGACTTCATCATCATCATCATCATCATTTCCCCTTATCCAGCTCCTGCCGGGTCGGGGTATTTATGGCACTTCTCCACTTTCCTCTTTCCTTCCACAATTCTTCTTCCACGATCTTGTCCCAGTCCAGATTCCTTTTTCTCACGCTGTTCTTCACTGAATCGATCCACCTTGTTCTAGGTCTTCCCCTTGCTCTCTTACCCTTGCACTTGGCCTCCAGCACCTGTCTTGGTATTCTATTTTCCTCCATCCTCTTTACATGTCCAAACCACCTTAGTTTATTCTTCTCAATTCTCTCATTTAGTTTTCCCATCCCAACTTCCTTCCTAACATCTTCATTCCTCACTCTTACAGGAGACGACTTATTAAATTATAATTGGGCACAGTAAAATAAGTGGAGATGTCGAACTTATTAGCGCTTATGAGGATATCTTGCAGTGTTTTAACATGTAAAACAGGTCGCAAGGTTTTAAAAGTCTCGTAAGCGCCAATGCTAACTTACATCACAGATCAGAGCCAGCGCTGGCGGCGAACCAGGCGTACTAGGCCAGTGATTTCACTTCTTATTCTATTCGTTATGCTCCCGGAATGTGCTGATGAAGCTGGCCGTTCGCGTCGCTGTTCTTAGCCCGCAGGCATAAAGACGAGATTACTTTCTCCTGACAAGATCACGCCAGATTAGGCCTATAAGCTTGTGGAATGTGCTAAGTGACGAAACGGGCCGCTCGCGTCACAATTCATAGCCCGCAGGCATAAAGACGAGGTTACTTTCTCCTGACAAGATCACGCCAGATTAGGCCTATAAACTCGCGGAATGTGCGCTGTCGTTCGCGTCGCGGTTCATAGCCCGCAGGCATAAAGACGAGATTACTTTCTACTGACAAGATCACGCCAGATTAGGCCTATAAGCTCGCGGAATGTGTGCTGGCCGCTCGCGTCACAGTTCATAGCGCACAGGCATAAAGACGAGATTACTTTCTTCTGACAAGATCACGCCAGATTAGGCCTATAAGCTTGCGGAATGTGCGCTGTCCGTTCGCATCACAGTTCATAGCCCGCAGGCATAAAGACGAGAATACTTTCTGCTGACAAGATCACTCCAGATTAGGCCTATAAGCTTGCGGAATGTGCGCTGTCCGTTCGCATCACAGTTCATAGCCCACAGGCATAAAGAAGAGATTATTTTCTCCTGACAAGATCACGCCAGATTAGGCCTATAAGCTCGCTGAATGTGCTAAGTGATGAGGCTGGCCGCTCGCGTCACGTTCATAGCCCGCTGGCATAAAGACGAGATTACTTTCTGCTGACAAGATCACGCAAGATTAGGCATATAAGCTCCCGAATTGTGCGCTGGCCCCTCGTGTCACAGTTCATAGCGCGCAGGCAAAAAGACGAGATTACTTTCTGCTGACAAGATCGCGCCAGATTAGGTCTATAAGGTTGCGGAATATGTGGTGGCTGTTCGCGTCACAGTTCATAGCCCACAGGCATAAAGATGAGATTCTTTCTGCTGACAAGATCACGCCAGATTAGGCCTATAAGCTCGCGGAATGTGCGTTGACCGCTCGCGTCACAGTTCATAGCCCGCAGGCATAATGACGAGATTACTTTCTCCTGACAATATCCCGCCAGATTATACACTCGCGGAATGTGCTAACTGATGAAGCTTGCCGCTCGCGTCACAGTTCATAGCCCGCAAGCTTAAAGACAAGATATTTTTCTTCTGACGAAGTCGCGCCAGGTTATAAAGTCGCGGCTGCATGTGCAACTGACTGGCGCACAAATATGAATATGCTGTGTGACGATTATGCGATGAAATTTTATAAACCTATTTTAGTGTTTGAAAAGTGGGGTGTGACGATTATGCGAGGAAATACGGTAACTAGCTGAAGCGAGAATGACTTACATTAGTGTATGTTACGGATTCTGGAATTTCTCATCGAATTGCAGGCCATTTAAGCAGTCTCCCACAGCGTAGAAAACCTTCCATTTATGCTGCCGCCCGGTCTATGGGACTCCTGCAATACTGCCTAAATACAGGCCTTGGTTTGTTGGTGTATCCTGCTCCTATAACATTTTTCCCAAGTTATCCTCCCGATACATGCATTGCCCCTTTTTTTCGCGTGTGGATTTATTTTGTTTAGTATCATGAAAATTGGTGACCTTTCTAAAAGCACGTATTGGTTCAGAATCGCTGGTTTATCTTTCTTGGCTAGATATACAGGGTGTTTCAGGAGGTATAGTAAATATTTTAGGAGGTGGTAGTATAGATGAATTGCAATTTAAAAAATCCACATAACATGTGTCCCATTTGTTTTGCGTGCAGAGATACAGCTGGTAGTATTCAACCCAAATAGCCTAATGTAAAGCCAAGGCAAATGAGGCCGCTCAAAGTTGATTTTCAAAAATTCCGCCACCAACTTCAATGCATTTTGCACTTCTCTTGATAGCCCGTGTAGCTCTTCGGAGGGCGTATTGGCGTTCTTTGACGAGGGTTGCATTATGCATAATCCGAATGACCAACTTCGCTCTTGTGTTAACTTTTTCCTTGTAGACTTCGCCTTTCAACCATCCCCACAGACAAAAATCCAAAGGGGTAAGGTTCGGGGACCTTGGTGGCCAAAAAACTTGCCCATAGCAACCTGTGTGCCAACACACAAAACTACAACTTTCCTGGTTACATTCCAATATCTGTATCTCGGTATGCAATACAAATGGGACACATGTTATATGGAATTTTTTATTGTAATTTATTGTAATTGACCTCTCTATGCATAAATACATGTGATGATGGCCTCCTCCCTTGTAAAATTTCAATCCGGAGGTAAACTAGTCCCCCGTTCGGATCTCCGGGTGGGGACTACTCGAGAGGGGGTTAACATCACAGAAGTGACAAAGAGGAAATCTGACATTCTACGGATCGGAGCGTGGAATGTTAGAAGTCTGCTAGGAAATGGAAGGTTAGAAAACTTAGAAAGGGAAATGGATAGGTTGAGGTTGGATTTGGTTGGGATTAGTGAAATGCGCTGGCAGGAAGAACAGGACTTTTGGTCAGGAGACTATAGGGTCATTAGCACTAAATCAAACAATGGCCAAGCAGGGGTTGGCCTCATATTGAGTAGGAAACTTGGACAGCGGGTGGAATATTATGAGCAATATAGTGAACGGATTATTGTAGCAAAAATAAATACTAAACCTACCTGCACCACAGTGGTACAAGTCTATATGCCTACCAGTCAAGCTGATGATGAGGATGTTGAAAAGGTCTACGAAGAAATAGACGAAATTCTGAGGTATATCAAGGGTGATGAAAATGTTATAGTAATGGGAGATTGGAATGCTGTGGTAGGAAAAGGGAGAGAAGGGAAGATAGTAGGAGATTTCGGATTAGGTGAAAGGAATGATCGAGGAAGCAGGCTGGTAGAATTCTGCACTGAGCATGAGTTGGTCATAGCTAACACCTTATTCAATAACCACAATAGAAGAATATTCACATGGATGAGACCAGGAGATACAGGGCGTTACCAAATCGACTTCATTATGGTCAAGCAGAGGTTTCGAAACCAGATTTTGGATTGTAAAACATATCCTGGTGCTGACATAAACTCTGACCACAATCTGGTTGTAATGAAATGCAGATTAAAGTTGAAGAAACTGAAGAAAAGTCAAAAGCCAAAAAGGTGGGCGATAGACAGACTGAAAGAGAAGAATGTAAACGAAAGATTCAAGAAGAGTATAAAGGAAGGACTAATGAAAAACCCTAAACAAACTTCAATTGCAGACGAATGGGCACTTTTGAAGAATGAAATAACAAAATCCGCAGAAGAAAACATTGGTAGGAAAGAGAGAATAGGTAGAAAACCGTGGATCACTCAGGATATACTAGAATTGATGGATGAAAGGCGGAAGCACAAGAATGTAAGAGATGAAAAGGGGAAAGCAGAATACAGACGTCTGAGAAATGAGGTTAACAAGAAGTGCAAGGAAGCGAAAGAAGAATGGTTGAAAGAGAAATGTGCAGGTATAGAAAATTGTCTGAAATTAGGAAAAGTAGACACAGCTTATCGAAGGATTAAGAATACTTTTGGGGAAAAGAAGACTAAGTGCTGTAATATTAAGGACACAAATGGAAAGCCTCTAACAGATAGGGAAGAAAAGGTTGAGAGATGGAAAGCTTACATAGAGAGTTTGTATAAGGGAAAGGAGATTGAGAATCATGTAATGGAAAGGGAGGAGGAAATTGATGAGGATGCGAAAGGAGATTTAATATTGAGATCAGAATTTGATAGAGCTTTGGAAGACTTAAGCAGGAACAAAGCACCAGGCATAGATGATATACCGATTGAGTTGCTACGCTGCATAGGAGATGAAGGTCTGATCAGGTTATTTCACTTGGTGTGTAGGATTTATGAGACAGGTGAGGTACCCCCTGATTTCAGAAGAATGTTATCATCCCTATACCAAAGAAAGTGGGAGCTGACAGATGTGAAGGTTACCGTACAATCAGCTTGATTACTCATGCTTCAAAGATCCTGTCTAGAATTATTTACAAGAGGATTTGAGAGCCAGATAGAAACGGAGTTGGGTGAAGACCAGTTTGGTTTCAGGAGAAATGTAGGAACAAGGGAAGCTGTACTAAGTCTTAGGCTGATTTTGGAAGGTAGAATAAGGAAAGATAAGAGAACGTTCATGGCTTTTGTAGACTTAGAAAAAGCTTTTGATAACGTTGATTGGACTAAATTGTTTGACATTTTGAAATCGATTGGAATAAAGTACAGGGATAGGAGGGTGATATACAATCTATACAGAAACCGGACAGCAGTCATTCGAGTTGAAGGACATGAGAGAGAAGCTGGTATTCAGAAAGGTGTAAGGCAAGGCTGCAACTTATCACCCATACTTTTCAATCTTTACATTGAACAAGCAATGAAGGAAATTAGAGAAAAATTTAAAGTGGGAGTGAAGGTTCAAGGAGAAATAATTTCAACTCTGAGATTTGCTGATGACATCGTCATCTTGGCTGACAAGCCTGAGGATTTGAATGAGTTTTTGAATGGTATGGACTCTGTCTTACGGAAAGATTTCATGATGAAAATTAATAAATGTAAAACAAAAATACTGGAATGCAGCCGAAATAAATCAGAAACCTCTATGGAGATCAAATTGGCAGGTGAAAAGCTGAAGGAAGTAGGAGACTTCTGTTACTTAGGAAGCAGAATAACCAGTGATGGACGAAGCAAAGAGGATATAAAAAGTAGGTTGGCTCAGGCAAGAAAAGCATTTCTACAAAAAAGGAATCTGCTGACATCGAATATAGATTTAGGTATTAGGAAGTCATTTTTGAAAGTCTTTGTCTGGAGTGTGGCGCTCTATGGAAGTGAAACTTGGACTATTGGTGGAGCAGAAAAGAGGAGAATTGAAGCATTTGAAATGTGGTGTTACAGGAGAATGATGAAGATCAGATGGGTAGATAGGGTTACAAACAAAGAGGTATTAAGACGAGTGGGAGAGGAGAGATGTTTCTGGCGACTGCTAATGAAGAGAAGAGATAGGTTGGTAGGACACATACTAAGACACCCAGGAATAGCAAGCTTAGTTATGGAAGGAAGGGTCGAGGACAAGAACTGTAGGTGTAGACCAAGGTTAGAATATGTTAAACAGATTGCCTCGGATGTAGGGTGTGGTTGCTATGTAGAGATGAAACGATTAGCTCAGGACAGGGAGGCATGGAGAGCTGCATCGATTAGCTCAGGACAGGGAGGCATGGAGAGCTGCATCAAACCAGTCAAGGGACTGAGGACTCAAACAACAACGATCTATACTACCACCTCCTAAAATATTTACTGTTCCTCCTGAAACACCCCGTATATCTATGGAGTCTTTTATATTGAGAGCTCTGTCCTTTGCTTCGTGGTGTAGAGTTTTCTAGTCTGTTGCCATGTTAGTGAAACAATGGTTGTTGTCGTAGATTTGTTCCTATATTGCGGAATGTTTGTTGTGTTTAATTGCATTTTTGTGCTCTTTTTAACGTGTGGTAATTTGTCTTCCACTTTGCCCAACATAGCATTACAACCATCATCTTGGCATGTAAACATATATAGGCTACACCTGATTTTGAGTGCAGGTTTTTCTTTGTTAAGTTGCAATTATGTAGGTGTTTATCGAGTGATTCGTTTATTCTGAAAGCTATATTAGGTCCTTGTTTCTTGATTATATTTGTTATTTTGTACGTGTTTTTGTTCACGAAATTGAATCGTACGTATTTGTTCTCATTTTGAGTTGGGAAATTGGTGAAATTGTCCTTTTTTTTCCCCCCGTTGTTTTGCTAATATCTGGTCGGCCATGTTGGGCGAGAAATTATTCTCTGTTGTTACATGTTTTATCATGTCAATTTCTTTACTGCAGAGATTCTACGGGACATTAGATGTATGATTAGGATGAGTCACAAGTACGGTTGTTATTGATGCATATAACTGTATATTTGCTCAAAAAGGAAATTAGTTTAGGCCAATTGGTAGGGACCTGAAAAAATCGCATTTGCAATACATGCGAATTTTTAAAGTTCGTACAGAATCCAAGCCTACATTAATTTTAATGTGGAAAAAAAATATTTTTAAGCGTAAATCAATGTGCGACAAAATGCGAATTGTGACCCAAAATGCGAATATACCGAATAAGTGCGATTTTATAGCGAAATTACTTTAAATCTGCCAATTTATTTGCGAATTTGTTTATTAAACAAAAGAAAATGTTCAGGAGGTGGGCTAATCGCTCGCTAGCGATACCTCATCTTGGACTCTCAGTGTGCTACGCATATTGGTCGTTATAACAATCAATTTCTGTATCGATACGAACTTTCGACTATCTATAACTTATTCAGACAGCTGACGAACGAAACTCGTTTTTGTACTTGGCGCATCGTGGTGACTGGTGGTTTGTCGAACACGTGGACTTCGCTAAACGGAAAAGTTTTTGGCTTGCCGCTTGAATAGTAACCTTTTTTTTTTGCAACCTTCAAGCACTTCAAGGTTCAAAGTTTTTTTTCTAGAAATGGGACGTACTGCTATAACTGCTCATGAAAGAGCACAGCAGTATGCTAATCATGGCTTTTATTGTTCCGACTCTGCAACAGTACTCTGTCCCCCCTAGTAACTCCCCTCACAGCTACACAGCCTACATGTAGCATCTTGGCCACAGTCAGCTATCGCAAAGTGCCGTACTTAGTTTAATGTAAGAAACAATGTAGACAGTGAGTGTTTTATTGCACTACCATACAGTCGTTGCAGACAGTAGATGTAACTTGAAAGAGTGCAAGTCAGACTTATTTACAGTACTTTCAATTTTCTGTAGGCTTAAAATGTAAGTCAAAACAAATGTGTCTCCAATAAAGTCATATAGTCGATAAGAATCCAGAAAAAAATAGATGCTAATTTTCAAAAAAATAGATGCTAAAAAGGGAAAAAATAAATGCTAATTTAAAGGAAAATAGATGCTAAATTTTCAGGTCCCTACCAATTGGTAGTTTGTAAGTTTCTCACTGACATACAGTATAACTTTCTACTTTGCCGGAATTTCTTTTATGGCATGTTAAATCTACAGTGTGTCCGCAAATTCTCTCCGTAGAGGCGAGCTACGCGGGATGTGTTGGGTTGGCAGTATGTTCATGTCGCAGTATACGCAGTCTCACCGGAGCGCTTGTTCCGTGTTAACCTTCAACTGTTGTGGGTGGGTGTGGAATCCCGGTTCATTATTGCTGACAGTGAGTGCCTGTGCATGACTGCTGACGCTGTAATTTGCGTACAGTGCCACGATGTGGACACCTCGAGACAGGAAAACGTAAACTATTTTGCCGCTTCACATCCTCTGTAAAATTTTCCCTGGCACAGAAAACCTCTACAACTAAAAACACACGCTCTTCAGTAGTCAGCATTCCCACTAGACACAGCTTACACTAGAACACAATTTACAGCGTCAACACTGCCACACACAGGCACTCACTGCCAGCAATAATGAACAGAGATTCCCCACCCAACCACTCCAGTTGAAGGTCAATACGAAACAAGCGCTGCGGTGAGACTGCGTATACAGCGACATGAATGTACTGCCAACCTAACACGTCCCACAAGGCGAGACCCGTGTAGCTCACCTCTGCGGAGAGAATTTGCGGACACAATGTAATTTAATGCATTTTACATATTGATATTTTAGGCATATTGTATAATTGTTAAATCACAGGTTATTGGTTAAAATATAGGGGCAGACAACCTCATAGTTCCGCCCCTTAAAACAACAATAACTAACTTGGTTAAAATAATAACTTTTCAAATAGCCATCAGTGTTGTGATGAAGTGCTGCCTTGTATGCTGATGTATAGCCCAATGACTTAGCTTCAGTGTTGCTATCGTTTGGAAAATTAGTAATAATGCTGGGAAAAACATTAGATTCCTATTATCAATGCAGAAATAATTTCTGTTTATTAAGTCTTGAGATTTCTATTCTAACAATAACTGTATTTTATTGTCTTTATAACCTTTCAACCTTTGATCTGCTATGTATTTCCAGATGAATAAACACTCCTGTGCTGAGTTTCACTCACCGGCAAAGAAAGAGAAACACTGCGAATTTCACACTAAACTCACATTTTGTCGTTCCAAACCTTGTAGTTCTCAAATGCTATGGCATTACAACAATATGGCAATGTATCATAAGTTAATTAACCTAATCAGCACGATAATTGATAAACATTATTGATCAAGACAATCACAACAGTGCACAAACACGAATTTGGAAATGTTGAAACCTGAAATTCATCGTACTGTCCTCCGACATGTTGCACTGTGTGATTACGAATGTTGTAGATAAACCGTAATGTTCACAAAAATACGTAACATGAGAATTCACAGCAATAAACCTTAAGACAGCTGTTTGTGGTTATTATTGTCCGAAGGCGGGAAACTGTAACAATGGTGTGGTGATTATCACGATCAACAAAGTTTATCAATTGTTGCGTTGAAACTTCTCAAATGAGCTAATTAAATCACCGCACATTTCCATATCGCTGCAGAGTCACAGCATTCAATTTATACCAGGTATGAAACGGTCAAATGTTGAGTTTTGTCTGATATTCATAGTGTTTCGCTTTCTATGCCGGTGAGTGTATTTTCACACATCTTAGCCCCATTCTGCATCAAGGCCCTAACATGTTACCCCTTCTCCCATTGGTTCCATTTTACACACCTGTACTCAAATAAGTTATCTTCAGGGTCGCACTCACAAAATAGTTCCTTGGGGGATAGTTGAACTAGATGTGGGTTATGTAGTGACTGGATTAACGGCCTTGCACTAGGGGTGACAAATCGGACTTTTAGTGGGGATAAATCCCCTATCCTGGGTACGGTAAATGTTTAGAATCACTACTACAAGTTCTCGGAAGCCTCCGTGGCTTAGGCGGCAGCACGCTGGCCTCTCACCGCTGGATCCGTGGTTCAAATCCCGGTCACTCCATGTGAGATCTGTGCTGGACAAAACGGAGGCAGACAGGTTTTTCTCCGGGTACTCCGGTTTTCCCTGTCAAAATTTCATTCCAGCAACACTCTCCACTATCATTTCATTTCATTTGTCATTCATTTAATCATTGCCCCAGAGGAGTGCGTCAGGCCTCGGCAGCCGGCACAGTTCATATCCTCGCCGCTAGATGGGGGCTTCATTCATTCCATTCCTGACCCGGTCGGAGACTGGAAGCAGGCTGTGGATTTTCATTTCACTACAAGTTCTGTTGTCAGCCATTACAGTGCACAGAAGTCAAACTTTTCCATCTGTTTGAACAAATGAATAGTGTAATTGACAACCCAAAGTAAATGGTTCTATGGACTATCACCAATGAGTGGTAATTTTACTTCAAACAGCTGGAATGTGGGACTAAAAGGGCGCACGCGTAGCAACGAGCCATTGTGTGGCAGAATTGGTCGATGGCACTCTGAAGGTTAGCGACATTGCATGCCTTTATTCGTAAATAGCAATTCGAGAGCACAGGAACAGATGACCTTGCTGTTCTGCCCCTTAAGATTCCAATAACTAACTAAGCGAGAGCAGGAATGAGAATGTTGGCAGGACCAGAAACGATGTTGCTTCGTCGTATGTGTTATTGAAAGTTCTAATAATTATAAGAAGTACTTCAATGCACCTTAGCTTTGGAGATAATAATAAGAAAATCTGTTTGAGTACAGCAACCTGACAAAATTTGTTAGATGCAATTACTGTTGATGCATTATTTATTCTTGTCCAAAGGACGTGCGATGTGCTCTTGCCTATATCAAGAAAGTTAGTTTACGGTATCTGCCATTTGAAATTATTGCAGGCTCCTAACCAAATAGGATGTTGACTGCAAAGGAAATGTTGAATACCTAATATTTATATACTTGATATGATGTCGAAGTTCTACCTTAAATAAGGATAAAAAACAAAATGGATTCCCTTATATCAATACTTTATTACAAAAACTGTAACCGTTAATGTTATTAATAAATCTGCAAAAAAATACAAGATTGTAATTTACACACACATCTGCTCACAATTTCTTATTAGTTATTTGTTGGGCAATATTATTCTGCGTGTAGCCCATGATTTTTACCTTGTCGTAGGGAGGGGTTTACGTCCTCCACTTTGTAACGTAACTGGGAGAAAAATGTCCAACTAGTAAATTAAATGGATATTGATGTTCTTACAGTGGCCACAACATTCGAGTTCTAAATGGAAAATCAACAAACATTGAACTGAAGCCTAATTTACATTGTCTTTATGGCCCAATAGCTGGGACCAATGAACAGGAACGTTAAATCAGGATTTCACTCTAGTATGTGTGCCCAGCCATGGCTGGGGATGAGTTGCAATGAACTGCTATGTGGCATGCGATTTGATGCCAACCTCATGAGAGGAGTTAATGAGAGATGAAATGAATGAAACAGGGCAAGGAGATAGAAGGAAATGGCCATAGCTAATAAAAGGTACCGGTGCTGTCCTGGCATTTGCCTGGAGTTGAAAATGAGAAACCACAGAAAACCATTTCAAGAACGGCTGGCAGTTAGGTTCGAATCCACATCTACCGAGTCAGTAGAGAGCTTGGCCCCAAGGCCTAGCAAGCGTAGCTACCGCTGTCAGTGGGATTTCACTGTAGTAATAATTTTATCCTCATATGTATTCTTGTTATTATTGTAAACAGGTTGTATCATCATCAAATGATACAACCTGTTGGCAGACACAGATACATCACACTATTTTTCGACATAGTCACCTAGTCTCTGTAAACAATGGTCGTCACGGTCTACTAATTGTTCAGTACCTTAACAATAGAAGTCCGCTCCTCAATCATGGAGCCATCAAAGAACCGTTGTTTGGACCTGTTCATCATTGTCAAATAGCTGTCCTCCCAGATGGTCCTTCTGCTTGACGAACAGATGGAAATCGCATGGTGCCAGATCAGGAATGTATGGCGGCTCCTTCCATAAATCCTATTGAAAACGTTGCAGCAAAGCCTGTGTGCTGTGTTGCATTGTCATGCAGGAGAACAATGCTGCGGCTTAACTTTCCATGTCTATTGTTTTTTACAGTGTTGCGCAGCGACGTCTATGTTTGACAATACGCATCGTCTCTAAGGGTCGTGCCCTTCCGCATAAACTCGGTGTACACAACGCCTTCACAATCGAAGAACACAGTGGCCATGACCTTCCCGGCTGATGGTGTAACCTTGAATTTCTTCTGCACCGGCGAGGATGTGTCTCTCCATTCCATGGACGCTCTCTTTGTTTCTGGTGTGAAATGATGCACCCATGTCTTAACACCTGTAATGATGCTCCTTAGGAACTCATTGCCTTCAACAGCTGAAGGAAGGCCAACGACGCCAGGGATCGTGCGTCTTTGTGTGCGGGTGTCTTGAGATCGTGGCACCCAACGTGAGTTCAATTTCCGATACTGCAGGTGGTCTTGCACGATGGAATGAGATGCTGAACTGCTGTGCAATTTCTGGGATACACACTCTGCGATTGATGCGAATCATTTCATCAACTCGCCGAATATTGTCTTCTGTGGTTGATGTTGATGGCCTTCCTGCACGGTATCACACACATCTGTCCGACTGTGCTTAAATTGTTATCACTATTCCACAATTGCTGGCCGCGAAATTGCATTTTGTCCATCTCTGTGCAATTCAGCTGTTTTGCCCACAAGAAGTGTACGGAACCACGTACTTCCACTTTGGAGTGTTTCCAGTTGCCGTGCCATTTCACTTGTTCACTACGATGCACCTCTTTCCAGTACCGTAGCAGATCTGTCGATGCGGGAAGCACTACACATGCCCTCTCTTCTGACAATGCGCCTGGTGCCGGACGACGTGTTTAACTTACTTATTGAACGCTCTACGTATCAGTATTTTCCAAAATTTTCATGAATATGCCATTTTGAGTTGTAATAGCTTTTTATCTTGTTCTATGGTGGAAAACTGGTGTTTTTTTCTTTTCGTGCATATGTTCGCACAAGGTAGAGCGTCTATTGTTTTTTCTGGGATTGGTGTGTTCCTTGTATCTAGTAATAATATTTCTGCCTGACTGAAGAGGTAGATGACCTTGCTGTTCTGCCCCTTAAAACAAAACTAACAAACTAATTAACCCTATCCCGCCCGAAAGCGCCCGTCTCTTGACTTGGCCTTTGGTCCCTAGCGCCCGAAAGCACCCAGTCGCATTATCTGCACACGTCTGCCATCTATGCGTCAGTCTCAACTCTAAAGTGTTTATAAAGCATTTACGAACGTGCAGTACAATCCACAAGGCAGTGAAAACAAAACAATAGCGTGAATCTAACTTGAACTTCCGTGCACACTGATCAGTTGTTTCGTTCGTAAGCATGATGGGATTGAGTAATGCAGATAATGAAACCGAGCTCAATATAGGCGAAGAAAGTGACGCAGAATCATTTAGTAGTGGTGAAAGTGAGTTTTTAGTCAGTGAAGAATGATGATAATTTCAATGATAATAGTGATGTAAGTGAAAACGGAGAGCAAGAAATCGGACCTGACGGCGATGCCCCGGCAATTCAGCTAACACAAACATTTCGTTTTTTAAAATTCCGAATGAGTTTTTGGAGAAATTGTTTCGTAGTTTCATTTGGTTGTGCTAATAAAAGGAATATTCCAATCGGTAGTATCGATTCTTAAAAAATATAGAGTAATAAGTTTTTGCTTATACCGGTATTGGTTTGTATCGCGCCGGCCCTCATTTCTAGTATTTGACAATTATAAATAAAACTGTAAAGTATGTATCGTGATATGAATAGACAATGTTTGTTAGGCGTTCTCCTCACTTTGGGAAATGTTGTATAATATAATGAAAGTATTCTCTACAATGTGAGAGTTATAGGTTATGTTTACATGTCGTCTGGCGATTTCTCCAGTATCACCAAGATACTGGTTTGAACCAACAACCTTAGGACTCCAAGAAGGGAGATATGGATGTGATGTTATGTTTTCTAATATTGTTGAAAATTTGAATACATTATGGTCAGTCTTTTTCATTATATTATACTTTTTCTGAAACAATGCCCTTAGGTTCATTTCTTTCTAAATAATAGGGTAAAACCTGGGGATAGGCAACCTGAAAATGTGGGCGGGAAAAGGTTAACTCTACCTGGCTCCCATGTACATTGTTTCACCTGAAATGCATCTCAATTTATAGATACCCGGTTTTTCAAGGCAGATATAATGTATGGGAATTAAGTACTCTATTGGTATTCGTTGTTTTAAAGGCAATATTGAAGTTGTGTTCCCTGAAATAGTTAAGGAATTAATTTCTTAACTGGTGAACGTAAAAGTGACATATTTTGTATTTTCTGGTAGAGTTGTTGGTCCTTTACTTTTTTATTCTATTTATTATTCACATAAGTATGGTTATAACCATTAAACTTTCCTAAGTTAAGTAGTGCCCAATAAGGGCAATTATTTATTTTTGTACGTGCACTAAATTTTACATAAGGATTGTGTAATATGAAGGTCTATTGTTGCTATGAATGCTAAATAGATCACATTAACATCTAGGATGAGAGGGAGACAATGGTGCAAGCAATACATGTATGGTTTCCTCCAGAGTATCCAGTCGGCCAAGTGGTAGTGGGCTCACTCCTGCATTACATTCACCCAGAATCAATTGAATTTACTATTACTGACATCAAATCATTCGTTCATTCCCCTTTTTGTGAGCCTTTGGCCATGAGTTACGATAATTGTTGACTTACTGTGAATACGCGTCCCTTTGTCTGTGCCAATGTGTCCTTGCAGATTTGTTATCTGCGACTTCGACCCATTCATGTGTGCCATTATTTATTTCTAGTACTGTAAGGTGTGTGTGTGAGCTCCTTTTGAAAATGGAAAATTGATACAGAAACTGTGTACTCGTCTCTGTTGCAGGATGAGCTACGAGGTTTCCTTGACGAACAGATGCATGAGAAAGAACTGGCCAAGTCTGAAGGGGACTGTATCTTGGCAGGTCCATTGTCTAAGAGACAGAACTTCTACTTCATCGAGGTAAGTGTCGGCTGGAAAATACCAGGTCGGCAAAAGGAGGATAGAAATACGTAGGAAGGACAAACTCCTGATGAGCCCTTCTTACATGTTTGTAGTTGTTCTTTTTCCTTTTATCTCTCCCTCTGCCCACACCTGCCCATCACTTCCGAGCGAGGCGCGCCATGACGCGTGATGGGCTCCATTTGGCAACGCTGTACAGCTTTCCCTGGAGCGGTTAGTTGGTGAACCATGTCCTATTTCCCCGTACAAATACAAACCGATATAAAATAATTGAATTAATTTACGTATTTCACAGTCATACAGCATAATCTTTTTGATGTATAAGGATTACAACGCGACCAAGAACTACATTTTCCAACAACCCCGAACCGAGAAAAAGTTACCTTACAAAAATGATAACCACTTTGTTTCTTGGAAACACAAAATTTTGAAATTAATAAACCAGTTATACAACATTCCAATGTATATTGTGTAAAAATTTGGATTCGATCTGATGACTGATTTGTGAGATAATAATTCTTAAATGTGACGCATGGTTGAAACATGCTTAAAAACGGGCACATTTTGTGTTCCAACTGCGATAAAAAAATAAAATAAAATATAAATTAAAAATTCCAAACCTACATGAACTAACGTAAAACAGAACAACAAAAATGATGATGTTATTGGATTTTATGTAGGTCTATTGGTTACTTCACAAACAACCTTCAAACTAGAGTGCACATGATATTTTGGTCGACAGTAGATACTCCCATCACTGTGTATCTCGTGTAGTGGGCAAATAACGTCTACTGAATTTAGATGGCTATATTAATACCTGCACCTTAATTTTTCACTTCTAGTTTTGATAAAAATGTGCAGGGAGTTCTTCGGGTATATGCACTATAACAACTACAGTTATGAAAGTCATTTGAATGTTCTTGTCAACAGTTCCGCTCATCCGAGGAAGCCACAGGAGCTCTGACCCTTGATGGAATAGAGTTCAAAGGACAAGTTCTGAAAATCAAACGGCCTGCTAATTATAAACCTCCAGGTGGTAAGTTCCTAAATCCTATTTTGATTTAGTGCTATTAAGATAAGGAATGGGGAACAGGGTGAAAAACAGCAAGAACATCAACACATCATATTAAATACTCTGCTAGAAAGTAGAGTTGTGTGATCAAATTGCTTTAGTCGACAGCTTACAAGTGTCAGTGAACAGGTTCATAATGCGTACAGATACTCAAGGCTCATCTTTTCTGACTTAGTGTGTTTCACTTGCAAACCGACGATATGTTCTGCATTTCCTGTAATCTTATCAGAAAAATAATTTTATTTACATGTTTTTGTTTATTTTTATGAGCATTTGACTAAAAGGCATGTAAGAACTTCAAAAACAAAAAGATTACATTGTTATTCTGCTCTTCTTACCACTAAAGTATTATGTAGGGTAGAGTCAAGTTACTCCGTGATATCAAGTAACACCGTGATAAAGCGTATTTCCTCTATCAATATGTAGGTTCAATTCCGAAAGTTCTAAGTTTTTACCAACAAATGGCAGTAGAAACCAGGAATCCAGTAAGCCTTGCGTTCTATCTTTGACCAACTCAATGGGTTTAAAAAATATATTAACAGAGAGTTGACATTTCAACAAGTGATCCACATCCCTTGAAATCTGTGGTGAAGATTTTAATTCCTTATAAACAGCTGTTTCATTGTATAAGTTTCATTTTAACACCAGTCAGAGGTAAAATGCAGACCATTTGCATACAAAACTTACATGCATGTAGTGTAACGTATGAAAGGTGGGTGTGTGAGCTTAGCAATAAGTACGGTACGTTTTTCTTAGGTTGGACGCTGAAATGACTCCAACAAGGAAAAAGAGGCTCGCTCCTACACAGCTGAAACACTTAAAGACGCATTGAGGTCGATGAAGGAAGAAGGATGGTCAGTATACAAGGCCAGTAGACGTTTTAATAACCTGTGGAGTACACTAAAGGATTATTGCACAAAATATTCAGCCGATCCAGGAAGTGCAACCCTTGCAAAAATTGGAAAGCCACTCTTTGTGTCACCTGAATTTGAAGTGAAGATAATGTGTCAATATAGACACAATAGATCGGTCTTGGCCTAATTCCAGACCCCAGAACAACGATGATGATGGTTATCGTGCGTGAGGTGGCTCCCCTGGCGGATGACACCAAGAGGAAGAATGGAGCCGATTGGATTGATTGTCAGTTTTATAATGTCTGGTACCTATGTCTATTTCATGTGATAGGTGTGAGGAATCTGATAGTGACTAAGAATATTTAAATTTTTTTAATGGAATATTTTTAATAGAATGTTGCTTTTTTTTTTATTAAAAAAAACTGTGTAGTGAAATGTTTCAATATGGGCAATATGGGGTAATAGAAACTTATAGTCTACATACTATTCGAACACTTTTATTACATTAAACATTAGTTTTCACGATTAAAAAGTTCACTGAATGGGGAACACCATGCTGTCACGGTGTAACTTGAATATCACGGAGTTACCTACTTCTACTACCGGATTTTGTTAGTTAATACCTTGAAAAAACTAATGAATATTTGTAAGATATATGCCAGAAATGTTCCGTCGGGTATTCCTCTTTAACACGAAATGAAACGAAATAACTGAAATCTAAAATTTCAGAAATAGTAACAAAAAAAACTTAGTATCACGGAGTTACTTAACTTTACCCTAATGATGGATGTCCTTCTTGCTGTTTTATGATCTCTAATTGTGGATTTTAATAGTTTTTAATTTGTGATGAAAGCTAACCAAATGCAATGTTTTGGGTTTTCAGCAAAACTAATTAGTTTTGTTTTAAGAAAATGCTCCGTATTCTTTGGTAAAATAAATTAAAAGAATGTCTGTAAAGTATTTATTCCAAGGAAGAATCTCCATTTTGGGTCAATTGGGCTTGGAGTCCTGCAACAGTAGGTATCACTTGTATGTCCTAAGACATCGGTAACTTATTACTTAGTACTGTAGCTTTTCAACTACACGGCGATCACTGTTATGTGATGTAACCTTTATTGTCAATTATTTTGGTACCAAACTCTAAATTCACAATAAATATGGTAATTTGAAATGTGATAAACCTCAGATTGTACAGTATTAGTGAAAAGTAATTGTGCATAATCTTGGATGATACGTTTCCTAAAAACAACCAAAGTGGTAATTGTTTGCAATTTCCCCAAATCTTCCGTAAGCATGCTAGCAACAGTGTTATGTTTGTGAAAAGACTTTGGGACAGTATTTGATAGTGAAATGAAGCCTGGGTATTGGCTATTAGGCTGTTGGTACAACTGCGATTGCTGCATAAAATTCTGGAAACTTTTTTCTCGTAAGCAATAATACAATGTTAGGCCATTCGTAATTTGTCTGTTATCTCCTAACTAAGAACTGTGCTGTACATGAAATGAAATGATCTTGGTGAGGGGAACGTTGTTCGTTAGTCATGATTAGAGACGGACAAAATTCGTAAAAAAAGTTCAAATAGAAAATAATATGTAAGTAAAGAGGCTACTCTGTTTCTCTTATTACCCTTACTTGCAAATTTTTAAATACATTTTCCAGTGAACACACATTTTACTTTAAGTCCAGAATACCCACAAATTTTATTCTTCAGTGGAAGGTATTTGGGAATTTGAGGCAATGTACAATAGTGTTATAGTCACCACGACCACTGGATCTCCAGTCAGAATGACAAAATAGCAAAACAAAACATGAACCACATCATTAAATCAGCATATTGATACCTCAGATGCATTGCTAGGGCTGTGGCTTGTGTTCAACACAAAGGAACTGATCTTGCTCCCAGGGGCTCACATGACCGTAAGACTCCAAGCATAGTCCCAGCTGTTCGATTTCCAAGTCAGCATTCAACATGCATGGTCACCGCTCCCGCGCTGACCATGCAGATACCATGACTTCCCTTGCCACCCTTCTTCCAGGGGATACCAGCAAACCCTTAATGAGTTTGAAGCACCGTTTCCCTCGGGGAAACATCCTTACAAGAACACCCCAAGCGAGTGCCCCACTTATCAGGAACCACCTTATTTTCAGTTGACTTGCAGTAGGCCCTCCCACCAATTGGTGTATCTCGTGTAGTGGGCAAATAAAGTCTACTGAATTCAGATGGCTAAATTAAAACCTGCACCTCAATTTTTCACTTCTAGTTTTGATAAAAATGTGCAGGTAGCTTTCCGGGTATATACAGTATAACATCTACAGTTATTGTAACGAAAGTCAACAGTTCCGCTCATCTGAGGAAGCCACAGGGGCTCTGACCCTTGATGTAATAAAAGTTCAAAGGACAAGTTTTGAAGATCAAACGGCCTGCTAATTATAAACCTCCCAGTAAACGCCACCCCTTTTGACAGGTGCACTGATGTCATCGTTGGCATGGTTGTACGATGACAGGAATGCAGAACACGATTGTACGGACATTTGTTGACATTTTGTCTGATGATCGTCATCATCATCTAAAGGCTAAGCCTTGTCGCTGCAGCCACAGCTCATGATCTTCAGCAGCTCTCTTCATCATGACGTAGGAAGCAAAACCCAGCTGAGTGAGTGTCTTCCTAAGGTATGAGAGATGCGGCCTTCCTCCCGATTTCTACCCTAGGATCTTGCCTTCAAAGACAATCTGGAGAAGTGTGTCATATCGTAAGATGTGTCCAACAAATTTAGTTTTTCTCTTTAATGAACAAAGTATCAGGTTGAAGGAGTCTGGAGTATTCTCCCAACTGAAACTGTATATCGTGAGATTAATCCAATCACCAGCACAACGAAGAAGAAAAGAATTTCATATTATTTTCACATCGTACGGCTTCCAGAAAACAGAATTGTACGCCAACTAGTGATGAGAAATCTAGGAAAGAAAACTGGAGGAAAATAGATCCAAATCCAGTAAGATCTCAAAGCAGTTGGACTCAAGATAACAGATGTCGAGGAGAAAAATAAAATTAACACCATTCTTAAAACTCACAAATTTTCTGCAGAAATGATACATAGAAAGCCTATGGAGATTTCAGATGAGTTGAGAAAATCCCGATCTGAAAGAATGAAAGTGTACTGGAAAGAGCGCAAGATCCAAGCAGTACTACCTTCAAAGAAGAAGTGATTGTGGAACGACTCAAGTGGTCCAATGAGACCAATCAAGATTAATAATAATAATGAACCAAGTAAGGTCCTTTTCTCCTTAACTTCGTCCAAGATTTGTTCATTAGGTTTTTTATCCCTCCAACTCGTCCTTGTCAGTCTTCTCCAGAATCACATTTCAGCAGCTTCTAGTCTTGATTTTGCTTGCTTTCCCTAAGTCCATATCTCACATCCGTAAATCGTGAATTAGCCACAGGACGGAGAAAGAGAAGTTTCTTGCTTTAATTTTGGATCTCAGTGTACATTTCAATGACATTTTCATTTTCTTCAGTCTTTTGACAGGTTTGATGCAGCCTTCCATGCCTCCCTGTCCTGTTTCATCTCTACATAGCTACCACACCCTACGTCCGAGGCAATCTGTGTAACATATTCTAACCTTGGTCTACCCCTATAGTTCTTGTCCTCGACCCTTCCTTCCATAACTAAGCTTGCTATTCCTGGGTGTTTTAGTATGTGTCCTACCAACGTATCTCTTCTCTTCATTAGCAGTCGCCAGAAATATCTCTCCTCTCCCACTCGTCTTAATACCTCTTCGTTTGTTACTCTACCCATCTGATCTTCATTCTCCTGTAATATCGCATTTTAAATGCATCAATTCTTCTCTTTTCTGCTGCACCAATAGTCCAAGTTTCACTTCCATAGAGCGCCACGCTCCAGACAAAGGCTTTCAAAAATGACTTCCTAATACCTAAATCTATATTCGATGTCAACAGATTCCTTTTCTGTAGAAATGCTTTCCTTGCCTGAGCCAACCTAATTTTTGTATCCTCTTTGCTTCGTCTGTCACTGGTTATTTTGCTTCCTAAATAACAGCAGTCTCCTTCTTCCTTTAACTTTTCACCTGCCAATTTGATGTCATAGGGATTTCTGATTTATTACACAGCTACACTCCAATATTTTTGTTTTACATTTATTCATTTTTATCATGGAATTCTTTCCTCAAGACGGAAGCCATACCATTCAGAAACTCGTTCAAATCCTCTGGTGTATCGGCTAAGATGACGAAGTTATCAGCAAATCTCAGAGTTGAAATTATTTGTCCTTGAATCTTTACTCCCACTTCGAATTTTTCTCCAATTTCCTTCATGGTTGATAAGTTGCAGACTTGCCTTACGCATTTCTGAATTCCAGCTTCTCTCTCCATGTCCTTCGGCTCGAGAAACTGCTGTCTGGTTTCTGTATAGACTGTAGAGCACCCTCCTATCCCTGTACTTTATTTACTCCAATCGTTTTCAAAATGTTAAACAACTTACTCCAATCAACATTATCAAAGGCCTTTTCTAAGTCTACAAATGCTGTGCACGTTCTTTTATCCTTCCTTATTCTACTTTCCAAAATCAGCCTAAGACTTAGTGCAGCTTCCCTTGTTCCTACATTTCTCCTGATACCAAACTGCTTCTCACCCAACTCTGCTTCTATCTGTCTTTCCATCCTTTTGTCGATTATTCTAGACAGGATCTTTGAAGAATGAGTAATCAAGCAGATTGTACGGTAATCTTCAAATCTGTCAGCTCCCACTCGCTTCGGTACAGGGATGATAACATTCTTCTTGAAATCAGAGGGTAACTCACCTGTCTCATAAATGCTACACACCGAGTGAAATAACCTGATCAGACCATCATCACCTATGCAGCGTAGCATCTCAGTACATCGTCTATGCCTGGTGCTTTGTTCCTGCTTAAGTCTTCCAATGCTCTGTCAAATTCTGATCTCAATATTAAATCTCCTTTCACATCCTCATCAATTTCCTCTTCCCTTTCCATTACATGATTCTCAATCTCCTTTCCCTTATACAAACACTCTATGTAAGCTTTCCACGCTCCGATCCGTAGAATGTCAGATTTCCTCTTTGTCACTTCTGTGTTGTTAATTTTTATAAAACATAAATATCTCAGAAATTGTCCTGCACTTCATGATTCCTTTAAATATTGATGTTATTTAGGAGTACTACATGTACTGCACTGTAGTGATAAATAGTTTAATCAGTTGAAACTTTCCGTCAAATCAATACAAAATATTTTGCGCTATTATTGCGCTAAGTTAGGTACATGTTTCGAACCTTGCAAGCCGGTTCTTCATCAGCCTCCTACACAAATGGCAATACATCAAAAAACACTGAACAAACTCCAAAAAATGCATGCACACTAATAATACATATTAAAAACATTACATTAAAACTTTGTACGAAACATATTAAAAACACATGTTAAAAGTTCTGCGAGTCCATTTAACTTGTTCATGAGCACACGTCTTTCTGATAGGAGATCTTATCCTATTCTGTTATCTGCTTCTTGTCATGTGGAAAGTTTCAACTGATTAAACTATTTACATACGTCAATACGGACCAGAAATGGCAACTAGTATTCCCATTACTGTAGTGATAAGCCATATAAGAACATTTTGTTGATGTTTACCTCTGATGATGATGATGATATATCACATGGATTTGACTGATAAATCACAACACTGTCATTACATGAGGATTCACTCTCAAAACAATCGACTTCGGAATAGGTTCGCAATGCATTTTTTAATCTCGTGCTGTTTCCTTTGCAAGACGCCATCTCGCTCAGGCTTGCCATACAAAAGCACAAAAATGACTTGCTGTGTCTTGGAGCAATACATACCTTGTGTGTGTGCTGCCATCTCTTGGTTTCTTCATATACTACTCCGTCAGTGGCTTGCCATCCTCGAGCAGATAGAAAAAGCATACAAATCTCAATATTGCTCAGTGTGTGGCTTACCATTATCTAGCCCCGTGTGCCTCAATTAATTTAGCGAGTATGCGAGGGTTACCAGCATTTTCAGAGCAGTGTTTGTTAAACCCATGAGCTTTAGATACACATTTGCCTCTCTTAATGTTGGCACTAGCTGACACATTAAGGACACAAAGGATTATCATCTGTGCAGTGCAAGAGACTAGGTGGATTGGTGCAATATTAGTGGTCGATATACTGTAAAGTAATATACAATGGTAGTCCTAAGATAATCAATGGTGTTGATTTCATTGTTGGTGTGAAGTTTCAGAATTTAGTAGCAGAAAAGGGAGGATTTGAGGATCACTTAATGAAGATTGTCGTTGCTATTGAGCAATAGAGAATTCAGATCTGGCTGTCTGCTTGATGACTAAGTTCTTGAAGGCCACATCTTCGGTAGTCTCAGAGGCTATTGATACCTGATAGTCGGTAACCATAAGGTTGTTCTGGCATCTCGCCAAAGCTGCTTGGAACTCTGCAGTCGTTCCAAAACGATGTCCTTTCAAGCTCCTCTTGATTCGAGGGAACAGAAAGCAGTTAGAAGGGGTCAAATGTGGATTGTAGGGTGGTTGGGGTGCAGTTTGTCTAGTGCCTCCCACACAACTAGTGATGTTTGACTGGGGGCATTGTTGTGATGGAGCATCCAGGTATTGGTGATGTCCCTTTGGACGCGGCAAGCTCTAAGGCTCAAATGTTCAAGCACGTCTGTGTAAAATTTCACGGTAAAATTTGGACTCGACACACTTCACGCATAATCTACACACTCCATAGGTTTTGGGTGGAACTGAGCTGGTGGCTGGGAAAAAGATCAGTCCCGATACTTATTGGACAAACTCTGCATATATTATTTGAGAAAACAGGAGCGTCCCGATTCAGCAATCCCAAAACTCTCAAAATGTAACATGGACCCTTTTTGCAGTTATGCTTCAATTTTTTATTGTACGGCTCGAGAATTTTGACTGTCTCTAATCAAGATGGTGGGAATAATGTAAAGTAAATTTGTACAGCATCACTTGCGTGAGTTACTTGTTCCAGAGCCTCTGGGGCTGCAGCCAACACAGTGGTTGGAATAAGAGCAGTGGGTGTGAGGGACATCGTCTGCCAGTGCTTTTATCTGCTAGTGTTGCCAACTGTGGTATAATTCTGTGTCTATCATAATCTTGATTTGATGTAGTATGTCTTTTATTATACAAAAAAGTGAAGTTCATTACGTTTATGCTGAATTTTTAAATTAAAAAATATAAAATTTTATTGGGTAAGATCTGCATAGTCAATATGGTAGAGGCTCGAAATAACTCTGTTCGAAATGCCATGGATTCGGGGGAAAGTGTATCCCCAATAAAAAATACCATACCTTATTTTTAAATACAGTATTTTTTACTTTTAGAAGTTGAGTTTAAAAAGTCAAAGTTCTGCAATGAGTCAGACTTAACCTCAACACACGAGGGGTACCATTATCTGGACTGGTTATCAGAGCTCAAGCTGTGAAGTTTCATAATGATTTGCATCTGATGGCTGGTTTTCATGGTGGAAGTCTCATCATGGTATAAGTCAAACCTGTATTGAGGGAGAAGCTCGGTCATGTGACAGTGAATCTGCGGAATGTTTCCTTCTGAAACTAAACAAATTTATGATTGATGACAATTTAAAAGACCATAAGTGTACAACCGCGATAAAATCTGCACTCTACTATCAATTGCTTCCTTCAAGAACTCTGGATGTGGAAAAGCTGTTAATAAATTAGGAATAAACATTAACAAGGTCAGAGTGACTTTCCTTTTTGCAGTAAATAATTCAATAAGCTATAACATACACCTGTCTGTATCAGGATCAGTCATAGTCCGAGGTGTTAACATGATTTCACTACGGCTCTTGTACAGACATGCGAAAATTCATGGATGACTGGTGAAATTTTCTCAAATTGGTTCCATGAGTCACTTAAAGTTCAAGAGAGAGCTGTGCTTATTCTTGTCCTCTGTCCAGCACATCCACCTGCTGATATGCTACAGTCATTGAGCTGGAAACATCCAAGTTATGTTGTTGCTTTGATCCAGCGATTGGGCCAAGGTATTAATAGGACATATCAAGCACATTACCGCCATCAACTGCACAATGCTCTAGTGAACAGTGACGAGGGACCTTTACTCCATCAATCTGGAAACAGTATTCAGTAGGTTTTGACTGGCTGCGTGGCTCAGCGGTAATGTTCTCGCCTGCTGTTCCCAAGGTTACAGGATTGAATCCTGGCGCAGACAGTTGGCATTTGAGGGTGCGCCAATGGGAGGGAGCCATGTCAGTAGATTCACTAGCATGTAAAATATCCCCTTCAGGGTAAAATTCTGGCACATAAGTGTCTCTAAAAGCCGCACTAGTTAAAAGGGACCTAAAACCAATTATTGATAAATTGGCTTTCATGGCCACGGAATTAAACTCAGCAATTTTTCTAGGTTTATTATTGAGTTTAACATCATTATTATTCAGTAGGTTTTGCATGGAAAAGCATTACTTTGGCTGGAATTCCGAACTGCTGGAAGAAATATTCCTGGTAAGAAACTGTTGCCAGCGGAAATTGTTCAGTTGCGGAATTCATGAGCAGTGACACTCGGCCTGCATTGTGAATCACAATTGACAATTTCAATGATTGGGTAGATATCCACAACAGAAACAACAGTGAAAAGCAACATGGTGAAAATAATATGTAGGCAGAAGAAGACATTTCGGATGTTTGTGAAGTGATAAGGTGGATGGAGAGGCAAAATAAATCAAAGAGCATTCATCTCCTCCATCTTTCTACAATCAAACAATATTTTTTAAGACTGTGCAAAAGTTGTATGCAGTGCAATGTAAATTTTGTCAGTTTAAGGGGAGGTTGTAAGCCCTATCTCCGCCATGTTAAATTTGTCAACTTCATGTTCCTTTTTCTCATTAAGTATTTAACCTATTGAAACAAAACCTTACAGATATTTAGATCTATATTTTATCTTTAAATGGTAGTTTTTGGAAATGTGTGGTTTTGTATTTTTTTTTTTTTTTTTTTTTTTCAAATTTTAAATTTTCAACTTATTTCTCTACGAAAACATAAAATATTATTTTTTCTATTTATGAAAAAATCACAACAAAACATACAATCATATTGAATTACTGAAAACAAATTCAGAGTGCTATTGTTAATACTTCCTGAGGGAAAAAAAAAAAAACATTTGTCTCGAAAAAAAAAAAAAAGGTGAAGAAAAATGCTCGTAAAGATAAGTGTTACCTTAATGTACACCAGGCCCATATTCAGGATCATCTGGGTTGTCTCATCTTCTCTGCCCCTCTTCGGGTTTCTTTTTAACTTCCTAGCTTCCTCACTGAAAGAGAAGAAGGAGAAAGAGCAGGAGGAGGAGAAAGAGAAAGAGGAGAAGGAGGAGAAAGAGAAGAAGGAGGAGGAAAATGAGCAGGAGAATGAGAAAGAGAGGAAGGAGCAGAAGGAGATAGAGAAGAATGGGAAGGAGCAGGAGAAAGAGAAGAAGGAAGACAAGGAGAAATAGAATAAGGAGAAAGAGAAGGAGGAGCAAGAGAAAGAGAAGGAGAGAATAGGCCAGTTCTCAGCAACAGATCTTCAAGGGGGGGGGCGTGGCTTCTATAAATGGCGTTTAGCAAACATTTTCTGCAAATAAGCATATGTACATTATAAATTGAACTTCAGGCTATCAAAATAACATAAAATCTTAAATTCCAGTTTTTGACCCAAAGCAGCTTACAACCTCCCCTTAAAGCTGGTGAGTACTGCATGCACTGTACTTGTGTACAGTGTGTTATATTACTATAAAGTACAGTATTGTACAAATGTTACCCCCTCCAACTCTGTGTGATTGGCTTAGTCACATTTCGGTATGCTGGGGTGAAGCATATGGATTATATTGAGCTTCTACTGTTCTTAAAAATTGGTTGGCTTTTTTAAACCCCTAATGATATGTTTCATGGCTGTGTTGAGCCTCTCTGTCCATGTAATATCCACTTTCTATAGCATTACAAAAACCTTCGTATAAACCCAAGGAGTTTGGTCCTTCGCCACTTGGGGGCAAGTTACTTTATGTAACATTCTCTTGGGAAATAAACCAAAGTACTTCCAAGTCATTTCGACTATTTCTGTGACCTGGTTTCATGAAAATTAACAATTAAAGTAATTTTGAATGGGAATTTCTGATAGTTCAGTTCATTCTGCTTAAGTATTGCCTTGGGAATCTTATAGCAATATTGTGTTGGTCTATTTTTAGCTTCTCTTAGTTTTACCGTGATTGAGTGACTGCATTGTGTATGTCAAATGAGTTGTCAAATCAGGTGAGATGAGCTATTCCATTTAACATTCTATAAGATGGTCACTCCAGTTGGGTAGATGGGCTATTCCATTTAACATGCTATAAGCCCAATTATCTGATGTCTAGTGTCTAGAACAGAACAGTTGTGTGTGCGTTTGATGCAGGTCTCCATGCCTCCTGTCCTCAGCAAATCGTTGTCTCTTCATAGCTACCACACCCTACATTCGAGGCAATATGTTTTAACATATTCTAAACTTGGCCTCCCTCTACTGTTCTTGTTCTCGTCCCTTCCTTTTCATAACTAACTTTGGCATTCCCGGGTGCCTTTGTATGTCATGTCCTTCAACTCTAAAAACTACTTAATAATTTGCAAACTGTTCCGTCTTTTCAATACTAGTTGTATTCAGGAGTTAACAACAGTACATGTTTCGAACACCATGTGTCCTCCTTCAGCCATAGATACATATTAAAACACTTGTAAGTAACAAAACACACATTTAAAATACATTATAAAACACTGAGTAGTCATGAGATTTAAAATCAAGGTGTCCCATAGTTCAAGCATCTGGAGGAAGTTGTTTCTCAGTATTTGCAAAAATCGCGCATCAGGGATTTGCAACGGAGACCAACTCAGATCAAACATCGGTCCCCATAGAATCCACTCAATAATAGACTTTTTCAGTCTTCCTCAGTAACATATAAGGAACCCCAAAGTTCCAAACTCTACAAATCACGGTTGGTGCATAACCACTACTAAATACCAAAGACCAAGGGATAAGTGCAAATATTGTCAATTTCATTCGTTCTACAACATACAACTGACAAGATCTTGAGCAGTTCCTTTTTAAAAGTTTTATCATAATAAGTATTGGCACAGGAAGGAGCCTAACGAACTAAATGACTACTGTCAACCAGTAGAGTTGACATGCATAATTATGATGGGACAACTTCCTCCAGATGCTTGAACTATGGGACACCTTGATTTGAAATCTCAGGACTACTCAGTGTTTAATAATGTATTTTAAATGTGTGTTTTGTTACTTACAAGTGTTTTAATATGTATCTATGGCTGAAGGAGGACACATAAGTGTCCGAAACATGTACCGTTGTTAACTCCTGAATACAACTAGTATTGAAAAGACGGAACAGTTTGCAAATTATTAAGTGGATTCAATTCAATACGGACCAATATGGATAATAACAACTCTAATAACTGCCGTCGGGTTTCTGTATAGATTGTAGATCACCCTCCCATCCTTGTACTTCATTCTAATCCTTTTCAAAATGTCAAATAATTTACTCCAATCAATGTTATCAAAAGCCTTTTCTAAGTCTACAGATTGCATGAACGTTCATGTCAGTATTCTTGTAAGTGAACTGGTGTCCAAATTAAGTCATATGTTAGCCACTTCTGAGAACCAGTCATATTTCTTGGATGTGGTGTGTTCTGTATATTAGATTGAGAAATTATACCCTGCTTGTTGTACATACTGGAATTGATGTCAGATCCCCAAGGCAATACTTGAATGGAAAGAAATGAACTACCAGAAATTCCCATTCAAAATATTTATTTTACCTTTATTATTGTTCACAAAAATACAATTTTCATCAAACCAGGCCCCGGAAATGTCAAAACAACTTGAAAGTGCTTTTCTTTTCTCCATAAAAGACTGATGTTTACAGATCAGGAGAATGTAACTTAAAGTATCCTGCCCCTAGTGTTTCTTGTTCTAAAATATGTATTACAGAACCTACAGCTTTGATTTTAAAATGTATGGTAGACTTTAAGTGTGTGTTATATTGATGGCTCCAACATGTACCATTAGGGGATCTAAAAAAAAACACCATGTAATGACAAGGTGGATCTTTCCCAATACAATTTAATATTTTTATTTAAAAATTTCAATGTAAATACTATCAATACGGAACCACATGTATCAAGGTCATAGCCATGATTAAGTGATAATGTTTCTTCATAAAAAGTAATTTCTAAGCATTATAATACATTGCTGGAAAATAATAGAACATCCTTTTGGAGGTTTCCAATCTACCAAAGATCATAGAAGTACTAAATAGTCATAGAAGGCATTATCCCATCCCTGTTCCCACAACATTGTAAGATTTGTAGGTGGTCTTCTTGTCATAAGAATGGGTCAAACCTTTTGCACTGGTAAGCATTCCGTCTGCAAACACCAAAGCTGAATGAGATGGTCAGGATGGAGTGTTTCTTGGATGAAGGCACTCTACTGATCTACGACATGTAGGCAAACGGCCATCACTTACATGCTGGTGGTATCTGCTTTCATTGCTGAACATCATGGCATGCCATTCAGTCTTCCAGATGCTCCTCCTTGGACAGTACCAGTCGAGCCGTGCATGCCTATGGTGAGTGACAAATGTGCTAAAGGTGTGTGTAATGGTTTCCCAGTGCATTCTGCTTTCCTTGGTGTGGTAGCTGTATGATCTGTCAATGCTATTTCCCCAATTTGAGAATCTTGGTGGGTATTGGTGTTACATGGGCATCTATGGGTGTGGGAATACCGTATTTTCTCGAATCTAATTCTCACCCGATCTTTCAAACCCTTCAAATATAAAACAGGCTTGTTGGCGAATATAACACGCATCAGAAAAAAGTACACCTGATACAACAATGAGCTCATGTTACAACGTCATTTGTTTTATAATGAAACTTATTTCATTGATAAACTCAGATACACATTTCTCGGTCAGCAATATTGCCCCAATTTGTGATTTTTTAATACCAGTCTGTTTCTATTTCGTGTTTTTGCCATTAAAGACGAATTGAATGTAAATCCATGTGTCTTCTACGAAATCAGTGTTCAAAAATTGCCGATTACATAACCTAAAATGGATAAATACGGTGTTTCATATGCTTTTTAAACACGATTTGTTTGTACTCGAGATATTTATTCAATTAAATGGGAAGACCGCATTACCAATATTGCTGTTCTGGAAAAGGCTCAAATCAACAGCATAGAATCATCCATAATAGGTCACCAATTTAGATGGATTGGTCATGTCCATCGGATGGATGATGTGAGATTACCTCGTCAAATGCTATATGGTGAGTTATGCTATGGCACCAGACCTCATGGTGGTCCTAAGAGGCGCTACAAGGACCAATTTAAGCAGACCCTGAAATTGACAGGTCTTGATTCACAAACCTGGGACATGCTGGCTGAAAACCGCTCAACTTGGCGCCGTACCATCTCGGATACTGTAAAGGCGTTTGAAAGGGATCGACGCATACATGAAGAGGCCAAGCGTCAAGCTAGGAAACTTCGAGCAGCCCAACCACGTCCTCCTCCAGCAATACTATGCGACTTGTGTGGTCGCTTGTTCCATGCCAGGATTGGACTCTTTAGTCACCTTAAACACATCCACAAACTGGACTGAAGGAAGAAGATTTATACTCGGATTCGAGTTAAAGCCGATGATGATGATGATTTATTCAATTACAAGAAGTGCAGGGAGTGCGAATATTTAAATTACCGTACTGGTATGTATCGAATTCGAATCTAACGCCGATCGGGAGCTGCGGTCATGCCTTTGATGTACGCTGCGCTGACCGGCTTTCATTGTTAAATTTGGCATTTCATTGCATTGATTGGCTTCATTCTTGCCATTAAATAAATGCCCGACCGAAGCATTTTGATCATGACTTGTTTACAATATTCAATCTTTTATGGGAAGTCTTGAATTTCATAACCGTTGTCTAGGCTTGATTTAAAGTTCTGCCCATTCGTAACGCTTTACCAAGTTTAAATTGCGAAAGCACGTCTGCATAGTAAAGCAGCATTTATGAGCTGAATGAAAGACACAGATATGACTGAGGTATTCTAGAAGAAAGGAGGCACTGGGCTGTGATCAGGGAAGTTTTCAACTTTGTGGTTGAATCTAGTGCGCACCCTATCTTTAAAGACATAATTTGCCCGTGAAAAGTATGCATTGCATTCGAGTAAATATGGTATTTATTAATCCATTGTTATCACAATCTCTGCCCAATCAACATGTCGTGTTCAATTGTGCGCCATGCTCTGAAAGCTCCATCCTGCCATTGAAAGGCCATAATTTGCCCCTCAAACTCATCAGTTGGCTCTAGTAAATTTGCTTGCTCTATGCATCTGCACCCGAGTGAACCGTTTGGCAGCTAAAGGCAAGGGGGCGATGGCTATGCCACAATACCATCCTCTGGCAGACAACGATATCAAATCATTACATCTACTAAATATCAGGGGGTATATGCTGCCATAAAATTATAATCAACATTGTCTTTCCATTTCTGATATTTTTTCCAGCAGGGTATCATGTGCACTTGATTATGTTAATTTTGCCTAGCTAGCCTGTTTTGCTGTGAGTGTTTGTTCTTGTCCACTGGTTTAAATCGTCCATAAACTTTCACACCAGGTTAAAAGAAGATTCCAACAAACAATGTGAGACAGATCATGAAGCTCTTTTAATAACTTGAGTAAGTACTCAGAGTCTATAATTGTCTAGTTGTTAAGTTATTAACCTAGGGTTGATAGGACAGTTTTATTTCTCCAGGTTGGCAACACTGCAGTGGGATGCTGCAGAAGGGGCAGGTAGATGTTTGAAGGGGCTGATGTATGGCACATGTGGTACTAGTACATTTAAAGAAGGCAAGGGTTGACACTTGGCAAATGTGGTATTGGAGCATTTACAAGAAGGCAAGGGCTTATAATTGATGAATGATATTTGAGCAGTTTACAGAAGGTGAGGGCTGATGTATGGCGAAAGATATTGGAGCATTTTCAGAAGGTAAGGGCTGATGTATGGCGACTGTTATTGGATCAGTTTGCAGAAGGTAAGGGCTGATGTATGGAGAGTGTTATTGGAGCATTTTCAGAAGGTAAGGGCTGATGTATGGCGAGTGTTATTGGAGCAGTTTGCAGAAGGTAAGGGCTGATGTATGGCAAGTGGTATTGGAGCAGTTTACAGAAGGTAAGGGCTGATGGTGTCCAAGTTTTGTGATTAAGAGCAAGGCATTGGGATGTATAGCCTGACTAGCCATGAAATGTGTGCTCTGGAATTAGGAACTTAGTTATTGGTTGGAGAAGGGATGTTCAGATAATTTCTTTTAGGTGTGGAAACTAAACAAGAACTTGTAATTCACTGCCATCTTAATTATGTAATTTTCTTTTAGTTATTGAAATGTAATGTTAACAGTGCTGTGTGAATACTTCTGTTTTCTCTTAGTAACCCTGTATAGATAGACCTTACTTCACCAGTCTCTCCTCTCTCCCAGGTGACATCTATTGAATTCTTTATCTTTTGTCTGTCAAAAATTGTCCACATGTCTTTAGAGACTCAAAATAAAGTTTCCCCTTGTTTTTAATTTTGTAACGTTATGATAGTGGGGACTAATTGTGACAAGTTGAGTCATGTGCTAACATACACAGTTTATTCCAAAATATATCTCTGTTTTCAAAATATTATTCTGTTGACCGTATTACAGACAAATAGCAGCATACAATGTGTACAGTACACAAACTCTAAAAGTTTCTTGACACAGTTAGATTTGCTCCATGTGACTTTCTTGCATCACACTACAGATATCAATTTGCCTCTCCCAACATGACATAGCGTGTCCAAATCAATATTGGCGATTTGTGCAATCCCGTAGGTGAAGGTGGCATGTAGGCATTCTCTCTCTGATTACACCTGTATAATAATAATAATATCGTATGGCCTCGGGTGCCGGGTGCAAGCTTTGTTAATTGACACCCAGAGGGCAGCTTGCGTGTCGAATTTAATGCTCCTTGGAGCGCTATGAATGTCAAGGAGGTTAGATATCTAAGCTCCTTGACGCTATACCACTTTCTAGTAGAGAAATGAGGAACTTTGTGTTGGCGGAAACTCCCGAGATTAATTTTGCCATTGAACATGGCCTACTGAATTCAAATGGGTTCTTTAACATGCCAACAACGTATGACATGAGTATCGTGATTTTTGTCGCCTTTCAAAAATCACTTACCATGGCCAGGAGCGAACCTGCAAGCTCGGGCTTGGTAGTCCGACACTATAACCACACACCCACCGTGGCAAGCATTACACTTGTATGAAGCTAAATTATACATTAGATTTGACTAACCCTCTTTGGTTCCAACGTTCGTTGCCAGGAGCCGACTGCGGTGGCATCTAGTAACAAAGTTCAAAATTAGTTGGTCGTTGATGGTGGCGTTTGGTAGCAAAAGTTGAAACTACTTGAAAATCTAATGTCTGCAGTCCTTACTTGAATTAAAAACAGATTTCACACTAATACAGTCATCACAATTAACACCGGTTATCAGACAGATTCTACACACACCCAAAGTACACGAGACTACATGACCGCGTTGTCGCAGCCTCTAAACTGTGGAACCAACCATCTTTGATTTCTAATTGCATTCACATGGCATCAGATCTGGAAAAAGGAGATGCCAGGAACTGGATTATTTGGTAGACAGTTTAGCATTTGTTGTTAATTAGAAAGAATTCCTGTTGTGTGTGGTTACTTGTATTCATTTATTTTAATGTTTTCTGACATTTAAAGAATATCTAGTTTACAAAAGTATCTTTGAAATTGCAACTCATTAGGCAGCAGTATGAGAGTAGCAGGGTTGTCTACATTTTCATGTGTTTTTGGGCAAATTCAGTTTGTAAGTGATTCACAATAAACACGAGGACAACAATAGTGAGAACAGTGACAGTCATTTAGTTCGTTTTACCAATTGAACTCCCAAGTACGGAGAAACAATTCTTTACCTTGTTGCAACGTGCTTGAAAAATAAAAAAAAAATAAAAAAAACAGATTAACTGATATTTGTCTCATGTTCTTGTGATGAATCGAACGGACAGAACAGCTGATAATACAAAAATATAAAACTTACCTTGTTACAACTGCCAACTTGGCCAATATGTAAGGTGCGTTCAAAAAGTAACGAGCCGGAGGCATAATTACAGAAACCATTACCTGTATGTTAGAAGTATTGGCCCTGACTGTTGAGGCACTTGTCCCACTGTGACACGAGGCGGTGAATGGCTGTCTCATAAAATTCCCTGGGCTGCGATGTGAACAAGTTACGCACGTACGGCTGGACATCGGCGTCCGAGGTGAATCGATGGCCCCGCAAAGCCTTTTTCAAGGGACCAAACATGGCGTAATCTCAGGGAGAGAGGTCTGGACTGTATGGAGGGTGGCCGAGGACCTCCTATTTGATTTTCTGCAGGAGTGCCATGACTGTGTTGGCCGTATGAGGTCGTGGAGCGACCACAGCGACTATGGTGTTCACTGTCACTCGGTGGTCCTGGGTAATGAGTGCATCAACCAGCTGGACGCTGTCATCGGTAATGCAGGGGGGTACTCCAGACCGGGCATCATCGGCTAGCGACACCCGTCCTTCCCTGAAGCGCTTGTGCCACGCCTTGATCCTTGCAAGGGACATGCAGTGTTCGCCGTACACTTGTGACATTCGGCGATGAATATCCTTTCCCCCTACTCCTTCCGCTGTCAGAAACCGAACAACACCTCTTTGCTCTTTAGTTGACGCCTCCATGTCACTGTTTGCAATGCGACTGGCAGCGTTGGATGATTGATGCATGCTGCTGCTCGCTTTGTAACGTCACGGGCCGTACGTTGAGAACTCCTGTTTTATAGGGTTTGTATTATTTATTTTTTCGTTAAGATGCCTTGACCTTTCCGGTGCGGGATTCAAAAGTGGCGCACTTTTACTGCCGTTAGCAGTATAACGTCACTCACCAAACTTTTCGGACAAAGGTTGTATAACACATTATGACCATACATTATGATGGTGTTGGGCAAACTGAAACAATATTTTTAAGTAATATTTAATGACATTTGTCCAGTCAAGTTCAACATCCAAAACCTTAGGTGTAGCCAAGTTAAGTTCTCAGTAGAGCAGGATGAAGAGCAAAGAGAACACTGGCACATGTAATTCTCCGCAGTGATACAGGGTTGTACTGTACTCCTCGATCTTCCTACTCCAGATCTTAGACGATTGAATGATTTCCATGTTGACCAATTCTCTTAATGTACTGGGATTGGCTGAATCCAATTTGGTAGGTTAGAAACTCAGGGCCTCCACTAATGCATCTTGGTGTTGTTTGGGGGAGTATCAAAAATTGTAGCCGTTTCTAGGAAACTCTTCTTCAACTTGAGCCTCTCTTTGACAGCTTGATGACCATGGAAAGGATGACACTTCAAATGAACAACTTTGTCTCTCTCCACATTTGCAGCTACTTCTCTTCTGGTGTCGTGGGGGCAGCACCTGACAGGAGATAAAGTTTAGCGATGGGTGTAGACGTTAAGGTCTTTGTCCTACTATGTATGGGCAGATTAGTATCACATTGGACTAGCATATTCTGCTGTGGCCTTCAGTGTGTGGATATGCTCCTCGGGTAGAATCTCATATCTTACGAAGAATGCTGTTCCTTGCACACTCTTAGAGCTGTGTGTTCAGGCAGGGCTGCTTTGTGTGTAAGAGTACGATTCAGTGCAGTTCCCAAATATTTTGGATTTAATTGTTTTCAAAATGTGCATCTTGCCATATCACCTCCAGTTTCCTTGAAGCCTGAGATGGAAAGTAGTGAGTTGTGCCTGTAGCAGATTGTTGAGGAGGGGGCGTGGTGGCTCAGCGGTCTAGCTGTATGCCTCTCACCAAGGCGGTCCGGGTTCGATTCCCGGTCAATGCATGTGAGATTTTCGAAGTGAAATGCCATGTCCTGTGGTTCGGATTCCACGTAAAAAGGAGGTCCCGTGGCTCATGATCTCAAGATTAACGGTCACGTTAAACTACAAGCTTCCTTCCTTTTAGATTGTTGAGGTAGTAAGCACCCAGTTCTAGTGCCACATTTTGGTGACTTTCAATGGCATCAAATGTTCTGCATTGGACAGCCAGTGCCAATCATCAGCTTATAGAAAACTTTTGGTTTGTTCTTTAAGTGGTTAGTCAATCATTATACTAACTTGAGGTAAGCCATTCTTTTGCAGTCTCCAACAGTTCCATTGCCCTTCAAAATTGACTCAGAATCTTTGATTTTGAAGCAACTCGCCAATAGTGTTTTGTCAGTATATCGTCTTAGTAAGTCTGTATAGCTTTTGAAGGAGAGCCTGATTGACGGTGTTGTAAGATGCTGCGAGATTTTTGAAGGTCATCCCCATGATATTTTGGACTTCTATGAACTGGTCTATACAGTTTACCTGGTCTGAATTCAGCTTGCTGATCAATAAGAAGAGGTTGTCAGGACCATTCATTCAAACATTTTGAATCGGTGGCATAAGAGAGATATAGGACTAGGATCTGTGAGCGATTTGCCAGGTTTAAGAATGGCTATTGCATAAGCCTTCCTCCATACCTTTGGAAAACTGCGGGTTTCCAAGCGGTAGTTAAATAGCCTAAATAGCTATTCCTGCGTTTTCACACCAAATTGCTTGACATGCTCCATGCAGATGTCATCCAGTCCTTCTGCTTTGCCAACAGTACGTCAGTACGTCAGTACGTCTATCAGTGGCCACTTTCAACTCATCATGATGGAAATGCTCAGAATAAGTTTTTCTTATCGAGTTCCTTCGTTCTAGTTATATTCAGTTTTGATTTTTTCAGGCATTTGTTAGATTTGTGATTTCTGAATAATTGATGACCTATCTGATTAGTGATCACCAGAGTGCAGGGCATTAGTACGTGTGCAATGAAATTAGAACGCACCGTACTATAGAGCACGTGGAAGCTCCTCTTGTGACTTCCGGGTGCACCAATGAACACATGTGACGTACAGCAGGTAAATGGACTGATGGCATGGTTCGTCGTCTGTTGTGGACGGGCTGGCAGTTCATAGTGCGTACGTCATCTCAACTCCATGCGATACTATACTGATAGCACTGTTTAGGTACTAAGACCCCGTAGCCTGGTGATCACATTGGAATGCAGCTGAACATCATGGTTTTGGATTTGGACAGGTTTATTATGGCACATGCTTCCCAGTCGAAGAGTAACTTTCAGTTGGTCAACACGAATATAAGCCCAATTTGATTTAGATCATGTGATTAAACCTGAAAGAAAGAAAGAAAAAAAAGAAGCTTGTAGTTTAACGTGACTGGGAAACCTGAAAGAGATCTACATGTGATTAAATACTAATGGCACACAGATTAGGAGGGGGGAGGGTAAAAGGAAGACATGTTTTGCTCATCAAGCCAGTATCACCAGATCCACGAAAAAAGACCAAATCTACAAGACAATAACATTGCTCTACAAAACACTACCATAGCCCACAATGTCAACCAAGAACAGAAGCAGCCCTCCACGGAGTGATAAAATCTTAACCCAGTACCGGGCACGTTGTTACTAGGGACTAAAGTGTGTGCGTAGGGAGGTTTTCCCTCACCCATGAGATAAGTGAAGAGAGTCCTCTTATTTAATCAGTTAAAATTTAATGGATGAATTTTCTTGTTACTTTACAACGTTACAATATTTTCGTTACGAACACAGGGGTTTTACCATGTCTTTTTATATGATTACACAACAAGAAAGAATAATTAAGTAACATTCAATATTTAATGATGTGGAAAAGCCGTAACATCACAATTAACAACAATCAAACACATCAGCAAAATGGTAAACTGCTGTTTATTCAAACGGAGCAAAATCTTATAGGAATGCTCTAGTTATCACTCACTGTCTTCACGTTGTTCACACACCCTCGGCACCTGAAACAGAGAACTGCTGGCGCGTGCTCCTTGCACACTGGTACAAGACAGTCTGCACAACATGTTTTGGTGTAACGATTTTTCTTCCTGGGACAGAAGCTGCATTTATTTCTATCAGCGTCCCCTTGGGTCCTTCGGATGGCACAGGCACTACAGAGTTACCCAGGATCCTTCTTATCTGTGATCGCAAAAGTGAAGGCAAGCATCCTGTTGTTGCTCTCCTATTGAGATGAGGCTTGCAGAGTTCCAATGCTAACTCCTTCTGATGGAGTCTCCTTGCACCAACATTTTCACAGTTAAATCTACATATGATGTACTGTAGCTGTTTAGAGCATCAATATCAAGGAGTGTGTAGAAAGTTCGTAATGGCCACCTGATGGTTTTCCTGGCAACCGCTTAGAGACTCTTCAATCCATCCACACAGTCCACACCACCCTTCGTCATATTATAAAATGTAATGGTCTCGGGTTTAGTCTGCTCGTTTGTTGCTTCATCAATGTATTCTCCTTCAACAATTCATTCTTTCTTCTGTTTGACACATATGAACAAAGCAACATGTCTTTTCCATTAGCAAACATGCTTGAAAATGGTGGTCTTCCCTTTGTACTGAGGAACTCCAACAGGAATCTGTGGTTTGTTACTCCTTAGAGTTCCAACCAGTGTTAATCCGTGATTGTTTAGAGGATCCAGCACTAGAGGAACTGAGGTGAAGAAATTGTCTTATGTCACATTCCTGCCAGATCTAGTAGTGGGTTCAATGAGACGTTTCACAACTGCATGCACACTGTTGTCCTGTACGTAGGGTCCTTGTCCCTGCATAAATCTCCATTTTCATAGTGTAGTAGACGTGCGCATCCGCTAAGGAATATATTTTGATGCCGTACTTAGCCGGCCTATTTGGTATGTAACATCGAAAAGAACATCTTCCCTGAAAGATTCCAGCATTTCATCAACAGTTACATGTTCATGAGGTGTCCACTAGGCCGCACATTTCACAACAAAATCTTCAAATAATGTCCGTGTTGGAGCTAAATTGTCAAGTTCTTTTCTCTGCTGTCTGGTGTTGATGTCGTCAAAACGCAGAGTGCGTAGAAGCATACAAAAACGTTTCTGTGACATGACCAAACAAAACAATTCTGTACCGGTTCCGTCATTAGCCCATAGATCTTCTACATTCAAAAGAGAACTCTTCATCACACCCTATAAATATAGCAAAATCAGTATCACGAGCATCTCTTTCACGTATGGTTCCCATGCGTATTTTTGCTAATTTCAGATTTGTATAAATAATGCACAATTTGTTTTATAGTGTCTTCAGGGAAAAATAAATGCCAGGCTTCCATTGCCGAACTTACATTTCGTGCTTGTCCTCTGATCCTGGTAGAAGTCTAACGAAATTCCTATGCCTAGTGTTATGTGTTCTGTTTCTGTAGTGTACATCCCACATGGTAACACCATCTATCCCTCTGTATATAGGTCTATTTCCTACAAAATGGTCAGAATTTCAACATCAGGTTCTGTTTCTATTCCTGAGACCTCACTTTCGCTATTTTCTTCAATTCGTTCAACATTATCTATTTCATTATCACTGTCACTGTCCATAAAATTATCAGAATCTTCACCTGCTTCTTCCCTCCTGTTCATATCCTTTTCCCCCTCATCCATCCATTGTAACACTTTTTGTGCAGTCTCGTCACTCATAGTTCAATATACTTGCATACAATCAATGTATTTGTAGTACTCTACAATGCCAGAAATAGTAACGTAACTGGGTGCAAGGTGAGGGAAGATCTCACTGAACTGCACAGCTTACTACAATGCACTGCAAAGCAAACAATGATCCCTTATCACTAAGCAGCAGTTACAAACTAAAGCATTAAGCTCCCTGAAAAAGAAGATTTATAAACAAAAAGCCACCCACAAACAGTCCCCTTCCACCAACTAATCCACTATGGTTTGGCTACTACTACTGAGACACAATCGATAAACCCCCAAATTAGAATCCACTTTGGTTTGGCTACTACTACTGAGACACAATATTGATTTCTCGACTGTAAAATGAAGTGGTATATTAAACTAGTAATATTAAACTTCTTTTAATTTAAATTTCAATAAAATGTTTTTGAGTAAAATATGTAATACGTTTTCTTTCTGGAATGTCTCTGGCCCTCACATTCCTATACTAAAGTTTGATTGGCCCTCGGGTAACTAAAGGTTGGACCACCCTGTCTTAGGGCAAACCTAACATCAAAGATATTAGAGCTCAAAGAATGAAAGTCATAGACATTGACCATGACAGGGGAGGAGACAAAAACTTGGATGAGAATAAGGTCTGTGTTCTGGACCAATATGGCTCTATAAGCCAGCACACAGAGTCAAAATCCTTGATATCAATGAGTCAATCGAAATACATACTACCAAAGAAAAATCTGTCAAATTTAATGACCACATGTGCTGGGAGAAGTTTGATGGCAAAAGTGAGGCTACCTTCAACCAAGGGGGATAGGTGGGCAAAGCGTAGCCTAAGAAGGGAAAAATGTCAAACTAAGAGCGATCAACTGTGTCTCTATGCAGTAGTAGCCATGTTGGTGGAAGACGACTGTTTGTGGGTGACTTTGTGATTTTTAACCATACAACTACAGTGGTCCCTGCAGCTCTAACACTCGACACCATCCTTACCGGTTGGAAGCCACTATGGATTGTACATAAGTACCAATCCTTATGAGCTGAGGTTTTCGATATGAAATATCTCTTCCTGTGATTCAGATTGGACTTAAAAATGGAGGTTCTGTGACTCGTGATTGTGAGATTAATGGTCACAAAACTACCAGCTTCCTTCCCTTTTTTTCCTTCTGATTAAAAGCTAGTCCATTTTATATGTTTGACTTTGTTTTTCTTTTTTACCTTGTCTGTCATACTTTTCCTGTGTTCCTATCCTTCCTTTCTTGACCAGTGGTTGTTTGCATGTTTACCCTGTTGTATTTTCCTCTATAGATTCTTGATAGTCGTTATACAGCTCATTTAAATCCTATCCTAGATTTAACCTTTGAATTATATATCATGTGTGCTGTTAAACTGTCTAGTCCGGAAATATTGTAAACATGGTTTAATTGCTTTGCTTCTTTTGTTCTTTTCTTTAGTCAGAACTTCCAGATCGTCTGAGGAGGTGAGTCATTTACTGTTTTCATTTTGAACATTTCAGGTAAAGATACTGTCATTTATTGTATTAACATCATTGTTGAGTGAAATTGGAAAATTCTGCATTGTAAATTAGGTCCATGTGTGTACAGTTGACACCAGGTTAGATCAGTTGTTGGTCCAGTTTGTAACAGTTAAATGTTGAAGTGTTTGTACCGAGGAGACTTTTATGACTGGATAACTCCTGTTCGCATTCTGTGATTCATCTCTTTGTTTCAGCAGGATGCTTCTTGGCTGCTTGCATCGTGGAACATCGCTGACGTCAGTAGTGCCACTAAGCAGTCTGAGATAGATCACGCTCTGTTTCGTATGAGCATTGATGTGGCAGCCATTCAAAAGACTTGCCTGACTGATGACTCTGTGGACACTGCTCACTACAAGTGGTACCTGAGCGGAGCCGAAGAGGGAAACACCAATGGAGTGGCCTTCCTAGTTCTTAAAAGGCATGTGCCTAGCGTCAGTCTGTGGAGTCCTTATGGAGGGAGGATTGCTTCCTTGCACTTCAAAACTGCCCAACAAAACATAACAATGATCTCTGTGCTCATACCACCCTCGGACGACCCAGAGGCTGCCTCCCTCATGGATGAATTAGAAGAGATAGTGTCCAAAGTGCCCCCGGAGGATCACATCCTGCTGTTGGGAGACTTCTCTGCTGAGGTGGGGAAGGATGATCTGAGCGAGGAAGATGGGCAATGGATTGGCTCCAGTCTGCTGCATGCTAACTGCAACGAGAACGGGAAGAGGCTGAAGGCCATGATGCATAAGTGTGGGCTGTATTTGGACACTACCAGAGGCTCGTCGACAGTGGTCACTCTGGTGACTGGTAAAGAGTCATCTCAAGTGGACCATGTGCTGTCCAACTGCAAGAGCCTCATCAAGTGGATCAGATCTACTTCATTGGGAGACCATGGCACGGACCACAAAGTGGTGAGGGCAGCCATGCGGCTGACACGCTGTAATGAGCATCCTGTAGAGGCCAGAGACGACGAACCGGAGAAGCCCGAGGATGAGTCTGAGGACAAGGAGGAATCCAAAGACAAGTCTGAGGACAAGGAGGAATCCAAAGACGATCCTAAGCCTGAAGATGCGGAGAAAACTGATGACAGTGCCAACAAGTTAAAGGAAGAGCCCAAACCCAAGGTACGTGGAATTTTCCATTGTTCATACTACTGGGCAGATTTTGTTATTACCCATTCAGCCTTCAAACCAGGACAGGGAAAGTGTTGGTTGGTTGGTTCTTAAGTTTAGGGGCTGCGACAATGCGGTCATGTAGCCCCGTGTACTTTGGTTGTGTGTAGAATCTGTCTGATAACCGGTGTTAATTAGTGTGTGTATCTGTTTTAATTCAAATAAGGACTGCAGACAATCAATTTTCAAGTAGTTCCTACTTTTGCTGCCAAACGCCACCGTCAACGACTACTAGTTCAGAACTTAGCTACCAGACATCACCGCAGTCGGCTCTGGCAACGAACGTAATGATCTAAGAGCGTTGTTTATATTCTTAAATACAATTTAGCTTCACACAGGTGTAATTAGTGGAAGGTTCTTTAGACAGTAAAAGGAGGATAGAAACATTGAAAACAGATGGTTTGGTTGTGTTCACTTTATTCCATTGCCCTATATATAAAGTGCAGTATGTTTACAGGCTTTGGTATTATCCTTCTGAAAATTGCTGATTCATCTTGTGGAATGAAAGCTTAATGTTGTTATTCATGTAGGTCCATAATAGAATTCATAGCTCTTGCAGTTCAAGTTTTCAATACATTTCTTAGTATTATTGCATTCACAAATCCAGAGATGAATGTTATTCCCCACCCAATTTAACTGACCAATGGAAGAGCAATTCTTTTACTACCTGGGTAGATGTAAATTAGCAATTCTTTTACTGGAGGTAAATTTGTTAATCCTACGTGGGCGGATGCTTTTCAAGTCTGTACGCGGACCGAAAATACAACAAATTAAAACTCGTCCAGAATTATTGAACACTTATCTATAAGCATGCATAGGGCTTACCTTGGTTTTTGGATGTACTCGGTCTCAGAAGTGCATAGGATATTATTGAATTTTTCGCTGCAGCATATTAGTGCATAAAGGGCATTAGAGTAATTCCACAAAATACTCTTAAAAATGAAAAATCACTTTCATCTACATCCATGGAGTCCAAAATTGAAGCTGTCTCTTGCTCACTGACCCTCTTTTTACTGCACATGTCGCAAAATAACTATATAAGTCACAAAAAGCCGTTCTTAGAACTCGGCGACGCAAGCTCGACAGAACACGACAATCTCTAACAGCTTGTGAGAAGCTAGGAGGGAGATTCGGGGAATCCCTGTTAGGCCAGACCTAAAAGTGTGGTTTACTGCCATCTGTTCAGTTTTTAGCGTACCACTTGAGGATCGGCGGATCTCTGACCATATAATATATTAAATTCTGCTCGTGGTTAACCTGTCTTGCGATTTAATATATTAAATTCCGCCGTCTGAGGGTTAATATATGTTGTATCTTGCAACATACTATAGTTTAATGGTTAAGTCCTGAAATAGTTTTTACATGGTAATGAAGTAGCTTGGACTCCCCTAGTGTTACTAGTGAAATGTTTTTGAATCCTATAATAAAAGCTCTCGCGTATATAGCGTTGGACACGCAAGGATTATAAGAAAAACAATGCTTTTATTACCTTTCTTTATGTACATGTAGACCAGCTTCCATTTACCTGAATCTCTTGTACATTGTCTAACACCATAAGCAGGATTTCACTACCTGCATCTCTTGTACTAAAACACCAATCTCCAGACCAGAGAGACCAATTCCCACATCACTTTTTATAAAAGCACAGCTACCATTTTTCCCTGGCATCAATCAATACAACATTTCCATTCACATACCAACTAGGCCTAGTTTCATTCAGCATATAGCAGCATCCATCTTCTCTCTAAACCTCACTAAACAGCTGATCACTATGGCAACCATGCCATGTCAAGGAATCTTGACCACAACAGGTCAAAGCCACCTGCCACCCACTGATGAAAGAACACAAAGAATCTCTGTGCCACAACTCATAAGACTCTCCATGGTCCCCCACCAACAAGTGGCCACGGCTGGTAAACTGATAAAAACAAAAAAAACTAAATAAATTAATTGAAAGAAACTAGGAGCCTCTGTAACCCACAAATGTTAGGTTACAGACGCCCCCTTGAGAGAGATTTTCTAACTGAAGTTTAGAAAATCACTCTCAACCCTCAAACAAAACAAAAATAAAAAATAAAAAAAGGAATACTAAAAAGCAGACACTAAGACAAAAATCACAAACTAAACAATTATACATCATAGTCAGGAAACCATTGGCACAATCATCGCAGAATCAATTATTCTACGTTCACCAGAATCACCAGCATAAATATTTTCTTCTGATAGAGTAGCCGAAGCTATCTCATCGAATCTATCAGACATTCCTGCTCTATCGAAAAAAAATCCGACAATATCGTAGTCAGAAGGAACGGCAGAATCATCATCAGACCTGTCTGTGCCGCTTTCATAATCATCATCATCGTTAAGTTTTTCCCTTTCTTCTTCTTTCTCTTATGCTTTTGGTCTTCCTCATCTGCTTCACCGTCTTCCAGCTGTGTCTCGCCTGCTCCTTCAGTCTTCTTGGCTGCCTCCTTCTTCTGTTCCAGTTTCTTCTGCTTCTCCCGTTCATCCTTCTCTCTCCTTCTGCATTGCAGATTTCATAGTGCTTCCCTCCACTTCCTCACCGTCAGTATCTTCCGCTTCCCGCACTTCCTCTACCATTTCTACGGTATCCCAGGTGTCCTTCACATCCTTCTTGTGTTCTGTGCTGCCCTCTGATGGCAGGGGGACCTGATCCACAATCTCCACCTCCACCTTGCGTTTTTCTTGGTCGGCTGTAGCTTGCTGCTTGGTCTTGGACCGTATCCTGTTGCCGGGTCGAGGAAACTTGCGGTCGTCCACCGCAGGCAGCTCCATGCCATGGGCTATGCGAGCCTGCAGGATGGCCTCAGCACATGCACGGTCTGTCTTCTGCTTGTGCGTCAGCCACTTGCCTTCCGCCTTCATTCTCTCCTTCTTCTCCTTTCCCTTCTTTTTCTTCATCTGCCTTATCTTGCTCAGCAATTCTTTTCTTTTCATCTTTTCTTTTCTCTTTGCCTTTATCCCTTTCATCTTCTCTTTTTAGCCTATTTTCAATTTTGAAAAAATAGGCTTATGAGATCACCTTTTGTCCGTGTGTGTGTGCGTGTGTGTGTGTGATTCGTGTGTGTGTCCCCCCCTAATAAAATCGAAACGGCTGGAGCGATTTAAATGAAACTCGGGAAGTTCATAGCACTATTCCCGGCGACCTCGACCGTGCCCTTCAAATTTTGTTACGTCTCTCCAATCCGACATGGCGGCTGTGCGAAATATTTCACTAGCATTCAATATCTCCGAAACTATTACCGATATCGCCCTGAAATTGTGTACGGTGATAAAGGGCACTACTAGAAGTTCACCTATGAGACTTTCAAAAACCTGGTGACTACAAAACCAACATGGCGGCCAAGCGAAGTTGAGACATTTAAATAGACTTTTCTCGCGATTTAACTATCTAAATGTAATGAAACTTGGTACAGCAAATGTTTATACACATCGTAATGCACTGGAGTCTAATTTAGTTCAATTGTTTACATAACCTCAAAATGGTGGCTGTGCGAAATATTTCACTGACATTCTATATCTCCGAAACTATTACAGATATCACCCTGCAATTTTGTACGGTGATAAAGAGTACTGATACAGGTATACCTATGTATATTTCATAAACTTGTAAAGTACGAAACGAACATGGCGACCAAGCGAATTTAAAATATTTTAATAGACTTTTCTCGTGATTTAACTCTCTGAGCGCAGTGAAATGTGGTACAGTAATTGATTTTGCAGATTGTAATGCACTGCCATCTAATTTAATTCAATTGTTTACATAACCTCAAGATGGCGGCTGTGCGAAGTTTTAAAATTAAGTTTTAATTTCTTGTGTCGTAATCATGCGATCGAAGTGAAAGTTTGAATAATAAACCTAGGCAATAATTGTCCTTGAATGGTACATAACTCTATGGCCTATACACATAACACTCCTAAATGGTGAGCTCCCGAAATATTTAGACGGTTCTCAATATCTATGAATCTTTTACAGCAACCAAACTGATTTTTTTATGTTCATAGAGACTATGAACATATGTTCACCTATAGGACTTTCAGGAACCTGGTGAGCACAAATCCAACATGGCGGCGACGCGAAGTATAAATATTTAAATGGACGTTTCTCGCGAATTAACTATCCGAGTGCCGTGAAACGTTGCACGTTAAATGCTTATACAAATGTTGATCCGCTGGCATCTAATTTATTTCAATGGTTTGCATTATCACAAGATGGCTGCTGTGCGTAATTTTAGAATCTCGTTTTTACTTCTTGTTGTCTAATCATGCGATTGAAGATTGAATACCACACGTACACAATAATCTTAATGTAATAGTACAAAAATAAAAATCCAACCTGGCGAACATCTGAAATATTTAGACGGTTCTCAATATCTACGAATCTGTTACAGCAATTAAACTGAAATTTTGTATGTTGATTGTGGCAGTTAACATAAGTAGGATATATGAAAATAGGCTGTATAGTTCTTCACGGAACTACTTGTTTCTTCTTCTGATCTTTCACTCTCTTATCTTGATCTGCCTGACATCTCTTCCTCTTCTTACTCCTTCTCTTTGCCTTCCATCTGGTCCATTTCTTCCTCCAACTTGTTCTCCTGCGTATCCTCATCTTTCTCCTCCTACACTTCTTCACGTTATGTTCTATCTCATCTTCCTCCTTGTCTTCAGTTTCATTCTCCTCCTCCATTTGACGTCCTCTCCTTTTACGTCGGCGGCGACCTCTGTATCTACCTCCACAACTGCTCTCTCTTCTTCGACTGCTATGGTTTCTCCAACATACACCACTACAACCTCGCCTTATCTTTTCCACTTCTTGATTGTTTTTCCTACGCCCCCTAGCATCAAGTACTTCATAGATCTTCTCCTCTTCCTCTACAGACACACTCACAGATTCCACTATTTCAACTTTCTCTTCTACAACACATTTGATTTCCACTCTCTGTTCTTCCAGCTTCCATTTTTCTTCCTCCTGCTCCTTCTTCTCCACAACCACACTCACAGGTTCTATTCATCGTGCTCAAACGTTGGGCACCATTGTAATAATTTTTGTTATTGTGAGCTTGCCACCTCCGGGTATAGGTGCTATAATACTAGATTTAAATGAATCCACAAAGACAGTACACCAACTTCCCAATTCACACACAATTTATTAATAATAATCCTTCTCCAGATTGAGTTGATTTTTAGCAATCATTAATTAGCAATACCTTGTTTGTCAAGATCAGGCAGCTTCCATACATAACAAATCATCACACAATTTTATCTCCCACTGGCATCCATCCTGCCTGAATTCCAGCTTATAACAACTCATTCCCATGGCAACCTCACATGCCCAGGAACCTTTTGCCAAGCTCCCAAGACCACCTGGCTATTTTGCACCGCCACCTACCAGCAATAGCCAGACCACCACCAAAAATCTCTTTGGCCAGAACATATAAGACACTCTGTGGTGGTCTACCATTGTGGCCACGGCTGGCAACCCGATAAAAACAAAAAAACTAAATAAATTAATTGAAAGAAACAAGGAGCCTCTGTAACCCACAAATGTTAGGTTACACTAGATTGTATGTCTACGGTACATCATTTAAAGAAGGCTGGAGTGTTGATATCCCTGATATGTTTGTGTTACAAACTGCATATTGTCTTTGCAGGTTGAACTATTTCATTTGTTGCAAACTAGTCACTTCACCATAACACCACCTCGAACGAATATGCAACTCTCCTCACTTTGAACTGAAAGATATCATTGTCTGTGTCCTACATGTTGAACTTCCAACTTACACTGTATTGATAATAGTAGCAAAAATGTTCAACAGCTTATCCATATTAATTGAGGTTGTCAGTTAGCTGGAATAGATGTGTTTTAAAGTAAGAGAACTACTACTAGTACAGTCTTCCAATGCCTGCAACAGATGGAAAATTTGCACGAGCCTTGTCAATGATTTCCTTCGGAGGGGAAGTAAAGCCGGCGGTCCCATGTCTTACATTTGTGACATGTAAAAGAACTTTTCACTAATTACACTTGTGTGAAGCTAAATTATAGGTTAGATTTGACTAACGCTCTTAGGTTCCAACGTTCGTCGCCAGGAGCCGACTGCAGTGGCATCTAGTAACCAAGTTCAACACTAGTTGTCATTGACGGTGGCGTTTGGTAGCAAAAGTAGGAATTACTTGAAAATTGAATGTCTGTCCTTACTTGAATTAACAACAGATAACACACACTATAGTCTGTGAGCTGCCAGATTGGGATTGACAGTTCTCGCCTCTCCATGTGGTCTGAGAACGAGGTTGCCAATCTGTACAAGTCAGAGATACAGCTGACCAGGCACTGAAGCACGTGGGCTGTAATATTGCAACGCAAAGTATGATACGAACATGGATTGGTCAAGAGGCTGAGGGGTGATGACTGATGTGGAATTTCCGGTCAATGTCAATACCATTCTGGCAGCTCACAGAGTATAATACAGCCATCAAAATTAACATCAGTTATCAGACAGATTCTACACACACCCAAAATAACGGGGCTACATGACCACGTTATCGCAGCCCCTAAACTGTGGAACCAACTTGTCAATGACGAAATATTTTCTTCAAAACTTCAAAAGATAAGTTGTCAAAGATTTAGTTAGCACTGGACCTTGACAAGACGTCAAACGCTGATCTGTAGCATGCCGGACGGATGCTGCTGCTCCAACTATACCATTCCTTGTGATGTTATGATTACATTCCTTTATAGGTTATAACTAAAACTAACTGCATGAATTAATACTTTGTTGTTGAAATATAGGTTTCTATTTACTTGTAGCTATGCATTTCTTTATATAATAAAAATATTTCACAGAGTTTGCAGCATAGAGTATCAATTAAAATTCACCTAGAAATTTCTGTAGTTTGGGGTGCCATGTTTGTTTGGTAGAATATTCTCACCCCATAGCGATGAATTCTTTCAAAGTCTTGTGAAATCCTTGATAGAGTACAACATGTTATAATTCTATTTCAAGGCTCTCAAAGACTTGCAAAGTATTGAAAGCGAATTGACAAGCAAGTTTCTGCAGCCTAGACTTTTGTTCATAGTTTGTGATAATATTGATATCTATGGTGGCTGGCAAAGTTGCACTTTCAGCCCTTCTTGTGCCACCATGTCTCGTGTCTTCTCGCGCATACTGGAACCTGGAACCTAGAAACTTTAATCACATGAATATGTTACCTGGACAATTGCTTAGTCTCAATTGCATTCTTCTAAACTGTCTACTTGGGGTTTCATTTTCTGCCAGTGTACACCATATCTATAAACTCTTTTGTTACACAGCTCTCATACGATCTGTCCACATTAGCTCATATCTTTAACCTCTTAAGTGGGTATTTTTGAGTGCTTGGTGTAACCTGCCCTGTGTATTATTTCCAGCCAATTGTTACGACAGTACAGGCGGAAAGGTTAGTGGGAATAATGTTGTGTTATGGTATAATAAAGAAATTTCAATGTATTAAGTATAATTCAAGAGACATTTTGACCATTTTTACAGTAACTACAAAGTCATTTACCTGATTAGAACTTAAGAGTTTTGTCCGTATGACCTAAACTGTTCATTTCCGCACATTGAGGGGTGCAAATAAAACATATCAAATGCTATGGAGATCAAACGTGTAGGTTTGCTTTCATTGATTGTCTTGTATTGCTCCCCGCACAAAGCAAAAACAAACACATGACCAAAACAGGAAGCAAAAAGCAGAATTCAAAAACAAAAGCAAAATCGAAAAACAAACACAAAACCAAAAAACAAACAAAGAGAGCAAAAGCAAAATTCAAAAGAAAAGAAAAAGCAGAAAATGAACACAAAATCAAAAAACAAAAAAGCAAATACAGAAAACAAACACAAACCAAAAGCAAAAATTCAAAAACAAAAATAAAGTAGAAAATGAACACAAATTCAAAAAGCAAAAATCAAAAGCAAATGCAGAAAAGGAAACAAAAATTCAAAGACAAAAGAAAAAAGCAGAAACGAACATAAAATCAAAAACAAAAGCAAAATTCAAAAACAAAAGCAAATACAGAAAACAATCACAAGAACAAAAAAACAAAAGCAAATACCGAAAACAAACACAAACACAAAAATAGCACAAAACAAAAATTTATAAAAAAAAAGAAAAAGCAGGAAACTAACACAAAATCAAATACAAAAACAACCAAGATACATGTTGTTGTTGAGTCTTCAGTCTTTTGACTGGTTTGATACAGCTCTCCATGCCTCCTTGTCCTGAGCTAATCGTTTCATCTCTACATAGCTCCGACACCCAACATCCGAGGCAATCTGTTTAACATATTCTAACCTTGGTCTACCCCTACAGTTTTTGTCCTCGACCCTTCCTTCCATAACTAAGTTTGCTATTCCTGGGTGTCTTAGTATGTGTCCTACCAACCTATCTCTTCTCTTCATTAACAGTCGCCAGAAAGATCTCTCCTCTCCCACTAGTCTTAATACCTCTTTGTTTGTAACCCTATCTACCCATCTGATCTTCATCATTCTCCTGTAACACCACATTTCAAATGCTTCAATTCTCCTCTTTTCTGCTGCACCAATAGTCCAAGTTTCACTTCCATAGAGCGCCATGCTCCAGACAAAGGCTTTCAAAAATGTCTTCCTAATACCTAAATCTATATTCGATATCAGCAGATTCCTTTTTTGTAGAAATGCTTTCTTTGCCTGAGCCAAACTACTTTTTATATCCTCTTTGCTTCGTCCATCACTGGTTATTCTGCTTCCTAAGTAACAGAAGTCTCCTACTTCCTTCAGCTTTTCACCTGCCAATTTGATCTCCATAGAGGTTTCTGATTTATTTCGGCTGCATTCCAGTATTTTTGTTTTACATTTATTAATTTTCATCATGAATTCTTTCCGTAAGACTGAGTCCATACCATTCAAAAACTCATTCAAATCCTCAGGCTTGTCGGCCAAGATGACGATGTCATCAGCAAATCTCAGAGTTGAAATTATTTCTCCTTGAATCTTCACTCCCACTTTAATTTTTTCTCTAATTTCCTTCATTGCTTGTTCAATGTAAAGATTGAAAAGTATGGGTGATAAGTTGCAGCCTTGCCTTACACCTTTCTGAATACCAGCTTCTCTCTCATGTCCTTCAACTCGAATGACTGCTGTCTGGTTTCTGTACAGATTGTATATCACCCTCCTATCCCTGTACTTTATTCCAATCGATTTCAAAATGTCAAACAATTTAGCCTAATCAACATTATCAAAAGCCTTTTCTAAGTCTACAAAAGCCATGAACGTTCTCTTATCTTTCCTTATTCTACCTTCCAAAATCAGCCTAAGACTTAGTACAGCTTCCCTTGTTCCTACATTTCTCCTGAAACCAAACTGGTCTTCACCCAACTCCGTTTCTATCTGGCTTTCAATCCTCTTGTAAATTATTCTAGACAGGATCTTTGAAGCATGAGTAATCAAGCTGATTGTACGGTAATCTTCACATCTGTCAGCTCCCACTTTCTTTGGTATAGGGATGATTACATTCTTCTTGAAATCAGGGGGTACCTCACCTGTCTCATAAATCCTACACACCAAGTGAAATAACCTGATCAGACCTTCATCTCCTATGCAGCGTAGCAACTCAATCGGTATATCATCTATGCCTGGTGCTTTGTTCCTGCTTAAGTCTTCCAAAGCTCTATCAAATTCTGATCTCAATATTAAATCTCCTTTCGCATCCTCATCAATTTCCTCCTCCCTTTCCATTACATGATTCTCAATCTCCTTTCCCCTATACAAACTCTCGATGTAATCTTTCCATCTCTCAACCTTTTCTTCCCTATCTGTTAGAGGCTTTCCATTTGTGTCCTTAATATTACAGCACTTAGTCTTCTTTTCCCCAAAAGTATTCTTAATCCTTAGCTGTGTCTACTTTCCTAATTTCAGACAATTTTCTATACCTGCACATTTCTCTTTCAACCATTCTTCTTTCGCTTCCTTGCACTTCTTGTTAACCTCATTTCTCATATGTTTGTAATCAAACCTATTTGTCTTTCTGTTCTCCGTAACAAAAGTTCAGGTTATGTCCTCTTAAGCCCCACAACTTCTCGTGTGAATGGTGATGGATGATAGGATGTATGACTGAGCTAGGATAATATTTAGGATATTACAGGAAGGTTTGTGACATTGTGATTATTAGGGTTTTCATGGTTTCCCATTTTCACCACCAGACAAATGCCAGGGCGGTTCCTGTCAATAGGCGCACGGCCGATTTCCTTCCAAAATTCCTTCTCTGACCCATCCTGAAGAGAAAATAGATGGCCATTGGCTGCATTAATATTAATATATATGGGGTGTTTGCAGCAAGCCCTACTTTGTGCTGTAACTCGTTTGTTTTTCAAGATATTTTAATTTTGACATTTGCTTTGGAAAGTACTTTTCAAACTCTAAAACTTTTGTTTCGTTGGTTTTTATGTGAAGTTCACGCATAACGCGCAAATCAACTTTTTGTGGCACGTTTTTGGCACTTTTTTGACGGAATCGTTTTTTTTCTGACATCACCTATCGAAAGAGCTTCATCGAATTAGTCGAATAAGCCACCAAAATATCAGTTTTTGTCCAAATCAAACTCGCAAAATGCGAGTTTGCGTTTAGATTGGTTTGACCGGGCCGGGCAGAGGCAGGTCGCATGCTATCTCTGTCTGTTAAGTAGTCAGCCCGAAGGCTGGTTGGATCCTCACAAAGTACCGCCGTTAGGCTATGTGAGTAGATACCCACAAAAACCCAAGGCAGCGCTAAATTGAGGCGTACTAGGCAAGAAGAGGAGTGAGGTAGTTTGCAATTGCTTTCCTCACAGAGTCAGAACGGTAGTACTAACCCTATGAGTAGAACTTTTCACAGCAATCACAGGCACTGACTGTGCCCCGAATGTCATTACTAAGCACCACCCATACCTCAGTAGCTTCCATATAATCACAGCCATGAGTGAGACTGAGACATCGGTGAAAAGCCACCTTTTACTCTAGCCTGTGCCAACAGACAAATGCAAATGTACTGCATTCATCAAGAGATGGCAAAGCGGACGAAAATCTGAACACAAACTCGCATTTTGCGAGTTTGATTTGGGCAAAAAATTATATTTTGGTGGCTAATTCGATGTCGCTCTTTCGATAGGTGATGTCAAAAAAACGTTTTGGGCAAAAAAGGGCCAAAACCGTGCCACAAAAAGTTGATTTGCGCGTTATCCGTGAACTTCTTACAAAAACCAACAAAACAAAACTTTTAGAGTTTGGAAAGTACTTTCCAAAGCAAGTGTCAAAATTAAAATATCTTGAAAACCAAACGAGTTACAGAACAAAGTAGGGCTTGCTGTGAACACCCTGTATATATATTCATATGCCTCATTCATTAATATTAGTATTAAGATGATTCAATTACTCCTTCTTCTCCTCTCGAATTGGCCTATTTAGGACCACGTTTATTCAACTGGAGGGTCTTGATCTTCGCCCAGTATTGACGCATTTTCTGTCGGTGTAACTCCTTTCTTTCAGCAGTCCAGGGGGCACCTTTTTTTCCGAGGTTTCTCCAGAAAACCATGGACTTCCTTCTAAAACACGCCTCTTTATTGATCATAATGAACTTGTAAGGTATTTATTGTATTTCAAAAATTGTTACATATGTATTGGTAGCATATTGCGTGGTTAAGTGCAAGAGAGCCCTGACCTTTGCTACTTCTACGGACACTAAATAAATACACCTTTTACATAAGACTATTGCAATTTTTCAGTCTGTCACAATATAATCCCAATTACTGGGACATGCAAAAAAAAAAAAAACCTGAAATAAATTTCATGTGATTAAAAAATAAATATTTGTTATGGACTACAGAAGAGGGAGAAAACTATGGGATGACACGTTTTGCTCATCAAGCGAGCATCATCAGATGATCCAAATATACAAGACAAAATAGCCTCAACAAAACACTACCAAACCCACAAACGGTCTATGCTCTCTGAAAACAAAGAGCACAGCATATACTTAGAAAGTGTGGCAACTATTGCTGCTAAATACTAAAGCATTATGTACCTGAAAAATAACTATTTATTTTAATATCTACAGTGTTGCAAGTGTGAGAAATGACGATCCCATCCCTCTACCAACTACTACATACTATTATTGTAAACTAATATGCAGAAATGACCTTAACTATTCTGCTGAGATGATGCTAAAAGGCTAGAATCTACCGGTACTAATAATGCCATGTCCTGTGGTTCGGATTCCACGTAAAAAGGAGGTCCCGTGGCTCATGATCTTAAGATTAACGGTCACGTTAAACTACAAGCTTCCTTCCTTCCTAATAATGTGCTGCAAGATCTGATATGGAGACACCTGAATTGTACAATGTCAACTAACTGCCCTATCGACTACTGTCCTGAGATAAAAGCAATGTGTATGTGGAATCACTCGCAAATCACCAATATCAAGATCAGCATTTGCAATTTGAGGTGCTTTTATAAAAGCAGATTGTGTAATAATGATGTACTGTATCCAAGGTTACATTTAAACAATAGTTTGCTACAGTAGTTAGGGCAAACCTAAAATCAAAGACACTAGAGTTATAAGAAAGAATTTTAATTTTAGTTAGTTGTTGTTTTAAGGGCTGGAACTACGATGTCATCTGCCCCTAATTTTGAATTGATATAAGGCCCAAGGGGTAGAACTGCAAGGTCATCTGCCCTTCATCCAAGAAAGAAAAAATATGTCTTAATAATAATGTTGTGTGATCATGCAAACGGCTCGGGACCTTCAGAGTCTACCACAGACCAATCTCCCATCCTGTCATAGCTAAGTTCAAAGGACCAAAATAGGCCAACAACCGGTCTCAAAAGTGGGACATGGACTCCAAAACACAACACTTGTAATTTATTTTTTCATTTTTTTCCCCCTGCATGTCCCATTAATTGGGATTATATTGTGTTGACCGACTGCAGAGTTGCCATATCAATTGTCAATAAGGCAACAGTGAAAACTGGCTTCAAAGCTCTCTCTATGAGGCTATGGTACCTGGACACAACACATGTGTATTGTTCTTCTGTCTCCTCTCACCTGTCATTGTATTTACCCTTTGTCTATCTTATGTCCTTTTCTTCTGTCCCGTGGCCAAAAATGTTATTTTGGGGGAGGGGAAGAAGTTTTTTGAAAAGTGGCCAGCTAGTACAGTAAGGTAACGGAGGATAAATTAATTAGTTTTTGTGATGGAAATTATAATTTTTACTTCCTAATTGAGAGTTTTAATATTAATTCATAAGAATTAACTCTCAACTATGGATGCGAGGTCTCGGAGACCGCTTCAAATAATTGTGGCCATGGTGAGAGAAATCACTGGCAGTTTTTATTTGAATAACATCACCTTAAACAACCCAACATTTTCCATTTGTTAATTTTTCGAACCTTCGTACAGTAGAATCCCGCTGTAACGAACACCAGTATAACGAAATTTTCAAAATAGCGAAATTCTAGTTTGGCCCCTTTCCTTTTCCCCATTTACTGTATGTTAAAACAATTCATTTTAATGAATTTCGTACTTTCAGTATAACAAATAAAATTACTCGTATTTAAAACTCAGCAATTTTTCTGAGGTAGCGCGCAGTTCGCTACTCCTGTGGGAGTCCGGGCGGGGACACTGAGAGTCCGCTGATGAGCCAGCTTGGTGTCCTAGGCGAAACTCCACACAAGACACAGCACAATCCTAGAAAAATTGCTGAGTTTTAATTCACTGGCCGTGAAAGCCTATATACCATTTTTACAAATATTTGTCAATATGTAAATTTTTTTTTTACGTGAAATTTGTACTTTTTTATGAAAAAAAATATTTTTCTTATTACATTATATTGTTATTCAGATTATATGACCGCCTTTTTTGCGTACATGTACCTCCCGTACACGATTCGGCAGGATATCTATTTGTGTAGCTAACAGGCTTCACCCGATATCCAATATAAGATGTCACACCATTGGCCAAGTAGAAGTGCCAAGTTTAAAATCTGCCAATGAAAGTTATGGTTTCATATCTTGTCTAGTTTGTTTGGCTGCATTCTTTTGTTTTGTATCTTTTGTATAGCGCTTTGAAATGGTGTTCGCGTCAGTCTTCTTCTCTGTTTAATTTTAAACATATTTCATCTGTTGCAAGAACTGTTATTGGTATATTAATGTGAAATATGTGAATAATACGTACTCGGTTGTGTTAACAAATGTTAGCGAGATGTGATCGTTCAGCATCATCACTCATTCCCTAATTGATCCATTCTCCCTCCCTATGTTTAAATAAAAATAAAGTTTGCACTTCCATATCAGAATCTTTGTCCATTCCATTTCATTCCTTTGGTACTAAGATTTTGGCTTAGCAAGGGATAATAGTGAAAGTCTTTGGGGGGTAGGGCATAGCTGTAGATAAGTGAGGTTATGGCAGTCTCATAATGGACAGTTTGATGGTTAAGAACATTGCAGTATTTGTACAAAGTAATAGATTAATATTTAATTGAACAAATTGAGGTGTTACCTTTTCTAAAAAAATATGTTGCCAACATTGAAGTACTAATTAAGTTTTTAAAACTACCAAGTACTGTATGTGTCAAGTAAGTAATTGGGGACGCATATACAGAGGTCGAGTCATAAGTTATGGCAACGGTTTTTTTTTCTCGCGAACAGGAGACAACACGGAAAATCTACGATATGCATTTGGAAACATACGGTATGTACTTGCGTAGGATGCCACTAGATGGTGTATGTAAACAACAGTGTGGGTCTGAGCATGCCCCCAAGTTCAGTGTGTGAGTGAGAGCGTCACACAATGGAAGTCAACAAGCAGGAGCAACGATCGTATATTAAAAACGCAGTTCTCCGCGGCAGAAATGCACGCCGATACCATGCAGAGCTACAGGAAGCATTAAATGTGCATGCCATGCCCTATAGAACAGTGGCGAGAGGGGTGGAGACGTTCAAACGGGGTAGAGTATCAACTGCTGATTTGCCTCGCCCAGGCTGTCCAGTGTCCATGGACTAAGATGTATGGATAATGGTGATCGATCAGTGTTTACAGGAGGACAGGCGTTGGACTATAGCGGAATTGCAAGAACATACAGCAATACCAGCGGCAACAATACGGCGCATTTTACACAAGGACCTAGGGCGGTACAGAAGTGGACTCGTTACAATCAATCTGGAGAGTTTTTAGCAGGAAGGACAAACCATGTTGAATCGCATTATTGCCGTCGATGAAACATGGGCACGTGCTTATGAACCTGAACTGAAGAGTCGGGTGAATGGCATCGTCTGGGGTCACCATGGAGACACAAGGTTCGACAAAATCCGTCGCCCAATAAAGTTATGGTCATCCTGGCATACAATGTAAGGTGTTCTTGTGTGTCATCCAGTATGTGAGGGGCACACTGTCAATGCAGTGTATTACAATTCCTTTTTGTTGTACCAATTGCGCCTTGCAGTGCGAACCAAACGTCCTGATCGTTTGGACAACGCCATAATCCTTCACGATACCGCAACAACTCGCACAGCAGCCATCGTTCAGCGTCGCTTACAATGGTGGGGATGGGAGGTCCTTCCACATCTGCCTTATTCGCCTGATCTGAGCCCATGTGACTATGATCTAATCCCCAAAGTCAAGAAGCCACTACGTGGACGACGGTTTGCTAACAAAGAAGACATCGTAACAGCATCTCGGAGGGAGGTGTTAAACGTTAGCGATATACATGCAGCGAATGGTATTAAGCGCCTGCCTCACCGCTGGCAACGCGTAGTCTTGTGTACTTGCTGTCTATACCATAATAAAACAATAATTACCAATGGCCTGTGTTTTGTCACTTACCTAGGAGCATCGGGTCAGAATTTATCTTCAGGCACTGTGCATGCGTACATGCCCTATATTTCCAAATGCAAATCGTAGATTTTCCATGTTGTCTCCTGTTCGCGAGAAACAAAATAGTTGCCATGACTTATGACTTGACCCTCGTACAATATATTAATTACATTTTCCACAATAATTCCATTTTCGTCAGTACCGGTAATTTGGTTGGTTTGTGTGCAATATAGGAAAAGTTCTTTCCATTACTATATTAATTACTTCATGTACGGCAGCTCCTGCAATTTAAAAGCTACTCAGTTTCATTTAAATGCCGACATACTTCATCATGTATCCTAACTTAGGTATTAACGATGCTCAACTTTGCTATTAATATGCAGTCGCATGGTCCACTACGAAACAAGTCAGCATGTTATCGTGGCTACTAATGGCAGACAAGATAAACATAGTGGAGATATGTTCTTAAGATACGTAAGGTATTATAAACAAATACACATGGACGGTGTACTGAGGAGTGGCACGGTCACGTTGACTGCAAGGGCTAATGCTTTTCAGTCATCTCAATCAAGTGGCAGTGTAACATTGGGCTCATCAGTTGGTATGGTACACCTCACCAAGACTACAAGACATTTTTATAAAGCACGAGCAGTGCTAATGTATTGTGAAAGATAAGAACGTCCACTTTGAAATATTGCCTGCTGGTGGTTCAAAATCACACACAAGGCAATTTCGGCTTCCCCAAAGTGATGACGATGGGTTTCAAAACGAGATAACCATGGGGCTGACTGCATGGCACAGTGGCAACATTCTCGCATGTTGTGCCCAAGGTTATGGGATCAAATCGCAGCACTGTCAGTTGGCATTTGAGCCATGGAGCCATGTCAGTAGATTTACTGGCATGTTGAAAATCCCCTTCTGAGCAAAGTTCTAACACCCTGGCATCTACTAAAATGCTGCTGTAGTTAATAGGAACATGAAACCGATAACATTAATTAGGTATCCATAGGGACCCAAGTGGAGATGTTCCAGGTTTATTTCCTGTGTGACTTACGTTGGTAATTTTTGTTCTATTCTGACACTGGTGCTGCTTGGTTTCTGGACAATAATGTGTTGTTCATTTTTCATCTTTCCTGGCATACTGACTACCCAGATAACTTCATTTTTGATGATCAAGATTCATCCTTAATTCATTGAAAGTAGTAGGATAGCTCTCAGCGAGGCTCTTGAGTACCACAAAGGATTAACTTTTGTAAATTTGCTACCATGGAAAGATATCCAACAAATTCAGGACATATATAATGAGTCTGTTAGGTTTTCAGCCTGAAGACTCGTTGGATACCTAACGCTCCTGCTGAGATGGGCACAAAGAACACTTAACTTAACTTGTGGCTTCAAGGTGATCAGTCAAGAATTGAGTGAATTTTTACACAGCTACTGTATATTTGCTGGATATTTAGGGGGAGATGAATGAAGAAGTGAAAGCTGCAACTAATGTTGTTCTGTTTCAGGACTCCTAACTTAACCGAGGGCCCACATCAGCACATAATGAAGAAAGCTAGCAAGCACCCTGTAGCCAGTAATAATGCATGGGATCATTTTATACAGTCTTATCATTCTGATCATTCCTCCTTAGGATAGTTTTTAATGCAATGTGTAACAAGAATGAAATAAATACTTGTTGTAGTGTGACCTGTTGTTATTGCTTCATCAGCCCCATGTACTTGTCCTTAATACATGACGAATGTTTTTATATTCATATTCATTCATTTATTTATTTGCAATGGGGGGGGTGTCCCCCGGTGGCAAATTGTATATACATAACAAATAAATAATTATACATAACAATTCAATAACAATTATACAACAATTAAACTGGAGTATTTACACAAATAGTCAGTTAAAGTTTGTAGTAAATTTAAAAACAAATGTTAAAATTAATCAATTAGCTTTAATTTGTTCATTCGCCTCAAGTAACTAATGTACATAACATAATTTACAATCATTTTCATCTCTAGGAGAAATGGTCAGTTCAAATTTTTCGTGCAATCTCCAAACTGAAATAACACACCATTCTTATTTGATAAGTTTAAAATATCTTAAATCCCTTAAGGTAGGACGTCTTGCAGGGAATTTGCCTAAATGCTTGCTAAGAGAGTATTTTTGAAAACATTTTATTTAAAGTTCCTATGCTACGCTAAGAAACGTCAAATCGTGGATATATATTTCAGATGATGAATACTTGTTGCCTTGATCACCATATAGAAGGCCTGGATGGCCATTACACTTCAGCTCTAGATGATGAATACTTCTTGCCTTGATAACCACATAGGAGGCCTAGATGGCCTTTACACTTCAGCTCTAGATAATGAATACTCTTGTTGCCTTGGTAACCATATAGGAGGCCTGGATGACCTTTACATTTCAGCTGCAGATGATGAATACTCTTGTTGCCTTGGTAACCATATAGGAGGCCTGGATGGCCTTTACACTTCGGCTCTAGATGATGAATACTCTTGTTGCCTTGGTAACCATATAGAAGGCCTGGATGGCCTTTACACTTCGGCTCTAGTTGATGAATACTTGTTGCCTTGGTAACCATATAGGAGACCTGGATGACCTTTACACTTCAGCTGCAGATGATGAATACTCTTGTTGCCATGGTAATCATATAGGAGGCCTAGATGGCCTTTACACTTCAGCTCTAGATGATGAATACTCTTGTTGCCTTGGTAACCATATAGGAGGCCTAGATGGCCTTTACACTTCATCTCTAGATGATGAATACTTGTTGCATTGGTAACCATATAGGAGGCCTGGATGACCTTTACACTTCAGCTGCAGATGATGAATACTTGTTGCCTTGATAACCATATAGGAGGCCTAGATGGCCTTTACACTTTAGATGATGAATACTTGTTGCCTTGGTAACCATATAGGAGGCCTGGATGGCCTTTACACTTCAGCTCCAGATGATGAACACTTGTTGCCTTGGTAACCATATAGGAGGCCTGGATGGCCTTTACACTTCAGCTCCAGATGATGAACACTTGTTGCCTTGGTAACCATATAGGAGGCCTGGATGACCTTTACACTTCAGCTGCAGATGATGAATACTTGTTGCCTTGATAACCATATAGGAGGCCTAGATGGCCTTTACACTTTAGATGATGAACACTTGTTGCCTTGGTAACCATATAGGAGGCCTAGATGGTCTTAACACTTCGGCTCTAGTTGATGAATACTTGTTGCCTTGGTAACCATATAGGAGGCCTGGATGACCTTTACACTTCAGCTGCAGATGATGAATACTTGTTGCCTTGATAACCATATAGGAGGCCTAGATGGCCTTTACACTCTAGTTGATGAATACTTGTTGCCTTGGTAACCATATAGGAGGCCTAGATGGTCTTAACACTTCGGCTCTAGTTGATGAATACTTGTTGCCTTGGTAACCATATAGGAGGCCTAGATGGTCTTAACACTTCGGCTCTAGTTGATGAATACTTGTTGCCTTGGTAACCATATAGGAGGCCTAGATGGTCTTAACACTTCGGCTCTAGTTGATGAATACTTGTTGCCTTGGTAACCATATAGGAGGCCTAGATGGTCTTAACACTTCGGCTCTAGTTGATGAATACTTGTTGCCTTGGTAACCATATAGGAGGCCTGGATGGCCTTTACACTTCTTCTCTAGATGATGAATACGTGTTGCCTTGGTAACCATATAGGAGGCCTAGATGGTCTTTACACTTCAGCTCTAGATGATGAATACTTGTTGCCTTGCTAACCATATAGGAGGCCTAATGATCGTCACACTTTTGGGCCATATTATGAAAAATTTTTGATTGGCCTGCAGCCCAAAAATATATCCATGTTAAAAAGGGGTAAATTTGCAGTTTTAAAAGCAAATTAAGTAAATGCAAATTATCAGCTCTAGAGGAGTGTCTCATCGCCATCATGAGTCGGCCGCGTAGTGACAGCTAACAGTTGAGTTGATGTGTTGGGTGTTTCGCTGTTAATTTGATGCACCTTGGCTTTATTTAATTTACTCTGGAAACATTTCATTGCATTGTTTGGAATTTATTTGAACTTCAGATGAATCCTTTTCATAGTGTTGCCATAAAATTTGATTGTGTTTTAGGATTAGTGACCGAACTACAGTGATTATGATCATGTATGATAAACCATCATACCAAATACAGCTTGTAATGCATCAGACATTAAAATAATGTGCCAAATGTTGTCTAATAGGAAATAAATCCTCGGTTAAAAGTGGCTTATAATCTTAAATTGATAATCTGCTACCTTACAAAGCTGAGGCGTGTAGATAGTCACAGGATATCCTTTGTATATTTTCTTCTTCTTCCTCTTTGCCTTTTCCCGTTACGCGGGGTCGGCTTTCTTAATCCTGAGACGCCATTTGTTTCGTTGTAAAGCATCATCGGCAGATGGACCCAATGCCCTCATGTCCCTTTGGACATTCGTCATCAATGTTGTTTGAGGTCTGCCGCTCTCTCTCTTTTGTGTAGTCATGGAAAGGCACTTCTTCATTACATGTTTAGGGGCAGATGACCTCGTAGTTCTGCCTCTTAAAACAACAACTAACTCGCTACATGATTTTCCGGTCTTTGCGTAACATGTCCATACCACCTTAGCCTGGACTCTACAAGTTTATAAGTTATAGGCACTACTTTGAAACTGCCTCGCACATGTTCCTTACGGATTTTATCTTTGAGGGTAACTCCACCTGCCCAACGTAACATACACTTTTCAGTGGTATGTACCTTTTGCTCATGTGCCTTTGTAGTAGCCCATGTTTCAGTACCTTAGAGTAGGATTGGTCTTACCGCAGTTTTATAAACTTTACCCTTGGTTCTTATGGGTATTTTCGGATCACATAAAACTCCTGTTAATTCGTGCCATTTGTTCCACATATACTTGGCCCTATGGATTATATCGGCAGTTATTGTGCCATCTTCAGCAATGACAGAACCTAGATTTTTAAATTTTGTTACTTTTGGTAAGGTTTTACCATTTAGATTAAGTTCCATATTTGTCATACTGGATGTATTCTGGTGGAAGTCACATACCATGTATTCAGTCTTGGTTCTACTAATGCGCAGTCCATTTAATTCGAGAGCTCTTCTCCATTGGTCTAAAACAGTGGTTCTGAACCCGTAGAAGTCGGCGGACTACTCAGCCTAAAAGTGAATCATGTAAGGACCACCCCCTCCTCCCAATACACCTTATCAGTTGTAACCCTTCCTAAATAACCCTTATTTTAAAGATATTTCAATATAAACCCTGATAGTCATCGCCGCGAATACATTCCGACGATTCTCTTCAACGCACATCGCTTCCGAAATCCCCATTTATTGGCCACTTTTTAATACGTGCTGGTGGACCCTTTTCTCCTGCGGACCACTCCCGAGGCACTCGCGGACCACCTTTGGTAGATCATAAATACTGTACAGGCCCGGGGGGCTGTACCCCCTGAAAGCCACCCCCATCTTTTACTAAAACCACCCCAACTGGCAACATCATAAGACCAGAACATTACCTTTACACAGCAAGAGGCGCCACCCAGCTTGGGAGGTTAGCCAACTACTTGCGACACATACATAAACATCTACACAACAACTAACTGGGGCAGCTACGTCGACGGAATGCTGACCACGCAACGCGGAGAACTATAAGAACGGAGTCCTTTTTGGAGCCATTATCTGTTATACAGTGTGCGTCGCCGAAGGCCCGAGCCGACGTCTGCCCCAGCTGCATCATCAGGTGAGACTCAGCAAAGTGCTCAGAATCCTTTACTTTGTGAACACCCACTCATAATCTTGTACACTCTACTTGTATAATTGCCTACATTCCCCCAAGAGGGACTTACAAATTCACACTCACTGACCAATAAACACATGGTCAGTAAATTACACTTGTATTGATAATTACACTCCTCTTTACATCCCCATACCCTTCCTGACTCTCGTCACGATTGACCGTGACCATAGTAGCCAGTAATTGCTTGGTCAGACTCCTTTGTGCTTCCCGCACGCGACTCGACTACATAACGTCGAGCCGCTGACGTAAGCACGCCTATTGTATTACCCATCCCGTCCAGCTGGCAGGCCGGTATAGTAGCCTGCATTTAGAGGTCCATCCCCTAATCAACAGTTGCATCTTTGCAGGAACACCCCCTAGCGTTTAAACAATAAACAACACACTACACTGGTAAGCCCTCCCTGATACGGGAAGCTACTCTCACCTAGGAACTACCTTCCAAGTCAGCACAGTAACACAAGTGTTTTATCCCTAACTACCCCCAACTAAGGGATCTAAAACATATTGGTGGAGGCGCTGCTACCACGCACAATAAGGGTAGGACTCATACAACGAGCCCTCGTGGTAGAAACGACCCGTATCGCACACAGCCAAGCGAGACTATTTTTTTTTCTCCTACATTACGTCCCACACTTTTTCTTTATTACACGGGGATTTGTATTACTACACCCACCCCCACCCTCCCCATAGTGCAAGATCGGTGGAAATTAAATGACCACGTTCAGAACCACACTAAGAGATTCTGCGCACCATTTGTCGGCTAGTACAACTCCACTCCTGCCGAAGTTAAAAATTAAGAACAGTGACTTGATAACTGACCAGACTGCAGTACAACTTCTTAGGGAACTCGAATTCAAGGCATCAGAGATCCGCGCTCAACACCCTGCAGCGGCAGCACAAGTCACACATTTTACACGATCCCAGGCCACTGAACACAGACAAGAATCACCAATATCCAGCGCTAGTGAAGTAGATTGCCTGCCAACACTCCACCCCCTATTGTTGCAGCAACTGCAAATCACAGAGCAGAAAACTGATAATCTGCTCGAGCGCATCACACAGTTACTAGATACAGACACTGTTAAATCAGACAATCACACGACAGAGGCAGTCCTAGACATACACACTATTTTAGAAACGGTGAAACAGGACTGTGGACGTAGTCAAATCCACACAGTACGACAACACACCATCAATCAGTGACAATATATCAGGTGACGAGCCACCTGGTAACATAACACACGTGTCGTACACGGGGAGTGAGGCTAATTCCCCTCAAAACAACACAAACACCTTGTCACACGATAACAGTGCGAACAACTTAAATAGATCAGAATCTTTACACAGCCAACGAGATACAGTCGAACAGGAAATGAACAGACACACAGAATACCCCATGATCCACCCCACAAAGTTCACGGGGGAAGGCCAGGATCCCGAGGAATACCTCAAGGCCTTCAATAGAACGGCTCGGATCAATGGCTGGAGCAATGAAGTCAGAAAACGGCTCCTCCCTGCATACCTCACGAAGGCGGCCATGACATGGTATGAGCTCCATGAGGACAACCTAGAAGATGCCACATGGGAGGAAATCACTTTATTGTTGATAAGTGAATTCCAGCTCATACCAGATGATGAGGACCTGTATGACCAAATTCGACAGAGGTCACAGGGACCTAAAGAAAGCGCACAGTCGTATGTCAACGCAAAGTTGCTAATGTGCGATAAATATAACGCAGCTATGACAAATAAGCAGAAAGTTAAGCTGCTAATGCAGGGCCTCAGACCATCCATCGTGGACAAGTTGTGCATCATGAACAACCCCACGGTACAACACATGCTGAATAATATAAAGATAATTGAGGCAGGAAAAAAGATCACGGAAAAAGCTACGGAGAAAGCCGTGAATCAGCACTTTCATCCACAAAAGGACGACACTAGTCAGAAGATGGATGAATTAGTGGACAGGGTGGAAAAATTAACGATAGCTGCCATCCAAGCAGGCGGTAGACCGCCTAGGGGTGAACAAACAGACACGGAAGAGCGCTATTATCCTGAAAGGGACAGGGGGTACACGGAGAGGAGACACTACGGGAGGGAGGAAATTTACTACCCTCCACAGCGGCCAACAACACCACACACACAGGACAGGCCACACTACCCTCCGCGGTACTCACCGGTATCATACGCGGACGTAGAACCGACATACCCCTCACGGCGACCACCATCCCCGCACACACCGGAGTACTACCCTGAAGAGTACGAACACACCATCCCCCGGCGAAGCAGCCCGCCACCAAGCAGGCAAAGCTATGCAGCCCCACAATATAGGGGAAATGGGGACTATCGGGAGAACCCGACCCCACGCAGGCAAGGCTATGCAGCCCCGCAATATAGGGGAAATGGGGACTATCGGGAGAACCCGCCCCCACGCAGGCAAGAGTATGCATCCCCACAACACAGGGGAAACGGGGAGTACCGGGAGAACCCACCCCCAGGCAGACAGGGGTATGCACCCTCCCAGTACAGGGAAAGGGGGAATCGACGGGAAAACCCGCCCCCGCAGCAGCAGACATACACCCCACCCTGGCGGAGACAGGAAAACGAACCACCGGCCAATAACCGCCAGACAAAAAAAACATAAAAGGACGGGGAACTAGAAACACATACCCAAAGGGCCCGAAACACTATCCCCTCCCCGACGAACACCCGAGGGAGTTTAGGGATGAGGCACCCCGCCGGGCAGACAGGGGGGCAATACTTCCCACACCTAGCTACACACCGCAAGCGGGGAGTTGGCGCAGCCACCCCGAGGGGGGGGGGCGTACATACAGTACAGGGAGACGAACGCCCACGTTTCCAAAAAACGCCTAGACGGGGAGGTTCGGCCAGCTGATAAAGCGGCTGAGGTTCCTCCCCCAACACAACACCAGAAAGGCCCCTCGCTTAAACAGACTCGTAAGAGCAAGGGGAAAAAGCATCCAGCTAAAGCCAAGGCTGACGATCCGCCCCCGGGCCGTTTCCAGACACACCCCGTACAAGGTGACGGCAACTGTCTGTTTAGGGCCATTAGCTTCCTAGTCCGGAACACCGAGGATCATCATAGGGACTACAGACAGAAAACGGTCCAACATATCCTGGCCAACTGGAAAGAGTACCGGGATTTTGTATCGGACGAGCGGGAAAACCCATTCCAGACCGGGGCGGACTACCAAACATACATGGGTAGGGACGGTACCTATGCCAGCGCCGTAGAGGTGACCGCTCTCGGCAAGGTGCTTAAAGTAAACATACATGTATACACTGATGTGCACTCGCCCCCGCTATTTACAACTGCGGGATTTGATAGGGACCTACACATACTGTTTACAGGGAACCCTAGGGCGGGACACTATACGCCCCTCACAATCACGCACAAACAGACCAAAAGCAAGCCCACACCCTCCAAACAGGAAACCATACCCCCTACACCACCACACGGGGCGGGAAGTGACCCCACATAGGCGCAGGGCGCGAGCTCACTCGGCATAGGGAAGCCAGCAACAGGAGTCGAACTCGCGACCGCCTGGAACAAAAAACGGGGTAACAAATGCAAACGTAGTCACATTTGCCGACACACCTTCCCAGGAGGGAGAAAACAGCAACACACCTACACAAAAACTGGGAACGGTCAATATATTAAACGTTCGCCAGAAGCCCTCTATTTTCACAGCGCGGGCAGTTAAGAGAGCAGGCAATGTACTCAGTGGGCGCACTTCGCTGACCGAGGCAAAGTACTCGAGACAGGAAGTAAGCCGAGAGGCCAAGCGTGCCAGGTACGATAAGCGGCCAGCTCCATGCCCTCCCAGCACAGATGTTACGCCAGTGTCAACAACAACATATACCCTATACAACACATCTTTGCAGGGCAAGGGACTCCAGGTATCGGCACTCACGATACACGCCAGCATAAATGGCCACAGGGTGCCGGCCCTAATTGACACTGGGGCAGCGGTAAGTTGTGTAAACAGAAAACACGTTACCGAAGGGCAAATACACGGTGTCACGGGTGACATCCGGCTGGTAGCGGCCAATGCTCAGACGCTTGAAAACACGGGGGTGGCAAACATACATCTCAGGCTAGACTATTTTGCCACAACACACCCCATGTTCGTTATAGAACATCTTTCTGCGTCAGCCATAATTGGCATGGATTTCCTCGCTAAGTATGAAGCTAGCATAAATTTTGCTAGCGGTAAGATGCTTTTAAAGCATGACCAGAGGCTCACCACACATCCCATGATATACACTAGAAGCACAGATGGGATTCGAGCGGAGCGAGAAATCCACGAGCACCAGGCCTCTACACTGCACACAATCAGCAAACACACAGACACACACACAGATAAGGCGGCCAATCAGACCCACAGACAGGACCTGACACCGGAGCAAAATAAAAGGCTCACGGGGCTCCTGGAGGCCAATAGGGATATCTTTGCCCATTCGATGAAGGATCTCGCAGTGACAGACCTTATCGAACACCACGTCACACTCACCAGTGACCGGCCAGTCCACCAGCCTCCCTTCAGGGTGAGTCAGAAGGAGAGACACGCCATCGACACTCAGATCACAGAGATGCTCGAGGCGGGGGTCATCGTCCCAGTAATTTCAAATTACAGTGCACCGGTCTTGCTGACCAAGAAACGGGACGGTTCCCACAGGTTCTGTACTAATTACCGTAGGCCCAATAAGTTAGTCGAAAATGACAGTTATCCACTACCAAGGGCTATTTGGATGCCCTCGGCGGGGCTAGCTGGTTCAGTTCGATGGATTGTTATGGTGGATTCTATTCAATCCCCGTCTATGAACCGGATAGGCACAAGCTGGCGTTCGTTACAGAGAACGGTCTATATACCTATACAAGGTTACCAATGGGCCTCCGTAACGCCAGCCAGACCTTCCAAAAGCTAGTGGATAAGACATTTTCATGGCTAAAATGGCGTTCAGTATTAGTCTACGTGGACGACATAACGGTCTTCTCCAACACCTTTGACGAGCATCTCGTACATTTGGAGGAGGCTTTCGCAAGGATCAGAGAGGCCAAATTAAGGCTTAAACCTGCGAAATGTCAAGTTGCCAGACAGCAGATTAACATATTGGGCCACATTGTAAACAGAGAGGGCATTATTCCCGACCCAGCGAAGACTGACGCAATAACGGGCATCCCAATGCCCACAAATTTGAAACAATTGCGCAGTTTTATTGGCCTCGCCTCGTATTACCGGAAGTACATCCACAGGTTCGCACACATCGCCCATCCCCTAACCGAACTCACACGTGAAAAAACGCCCTTCAGCATTAAACAGGAACACATAGATGCCTTCAACACACTGAAGCAACTATTGACCTCACCACCATTACTGCAATACTTCCATAGTGATAGGCCCACCTTTTTACACGTGGATGCCAGCCAGTACGGGCTGGGGGCGGCCCTATTGCAGGAAGATGCAGAAGGGCGCATACGGCCCATAGCTTACGCTAGCAGGAAACTAACGGCCGTCGAGACTAGATACTCTGCCACAGAGCGGGAAATGCTGGCATTTTCATGGGGAGTGAACTATTTCAGGGTATACCTCTATGGTATCCAGTTCACGGTAGTGACTGACCACGCGAGCCTGCTTTTTTGGGACAAATTCAAAAACCCAAATTCATGGCTCGCACTCGCGGACCACCGGTTAAGAACCACTGCTCTACACGGATGGTTCGAAGGTGGACGAGAAGGTAGGTTGTGCTTACATTATTATTCATGGTGCAAATACCAAAATCTCTTTGCATGAGGCCTGTAGTGTGTTTATTGCGGAGCTCATTGTCATCTATGAAGCTCTGCAGTTTGCACTACAGGATGCACGAATCCACTTTCTCGTGTGTACCGTCTCTTTGAGTTTGTTGCAGTCAATTGCTACATGTTTTTACAACACCCTCTAGTGCAGCAAATCCATGTCCTACAAGCCGGGTTGTGCCACGCTGACACTCGAAAAGAGGTGCTATTATTACCACCTCGGCCAATGGAGGTACCCGCTAGAGATATTCGCTCTCAGTTATGCCGACAAGTACTGGGTTTTTTGGAGAGTCAGTGGCTAGCTGACCCAATGCCCAATAAATTGAGAGCAATCAAAGGAACTACTCGCGTGTGGCAGAGCTCTTTCCGGTCATGCGAAGATCAACTACTCGTACCTAATGAGAGAAGACCCCCCCCCCCCCCCCCCCCCACTTTGTACCCGTGATGCCGTATTCACCGTGGCCCACATTTTAACCGAATGTGTGGATCTTGCTGACTTACGAAAAAACCTTGGTTTGCAGATGACGTGATGACTGCTGATCGCATTATCCGCTTTATAAGTGAGAGTGATTAGTGCCAGAAATCTAAATTTTCCATGTACTTGTTCTTTTTTGAATGCTGAAATTTTTGTTTTTCAGTAACTTTTGTCTATATTATAATTATTAGATTTTTTTCAAATTTAGGTGTCCACCTCTGAATTTTAAATTGCATTCCTAAGTTGTATACTTTAATTTGTGTTAAGTGGGAATTTACAATGGTCACAAAAATAAAAAGGTTTTCAGCATGATTCTGGTAAACTAATGTTTCTGCAAATAATAAATTACTTGCTTTTTCATGCTTAAAGCCAGACGACTACAGCAAAATAATGAGAAAATTGATTATCTACAATTTTCTGCAACATTTATTACCTTTAATGTATTGAAAGTACATCTCGCGATTGTTTTCAACCTCAATTGCATTTTGTAAAGATTGACAATCTAAATAGCTTTTTAGTACGTCTTTCAATGCAGGTGGCCGGGCCTTTTAGTGAGTATTTTGAATTTTAATTGTTGAAAGACATTAAGATAATTAATCAATCCTTCGATAAATGCCAATATTGTGTACGGTGGGTATTTTGTAAGTATTTTTATTCTCAATTGCATTTTGTGACTATTTTGAATCTAAATTACATTTTGTAAGTATTTTCTAACTAAATTGCATTTTGTAAATATTGTCAATTCAAATAACAGTACAGTAAGTATGCAGTTAGTTTTAGTTGTAAGTAGGTAGTTAGTTTGTCTATTAGATATGTCATTGTTCTATTAGACTGTGGTGTGTGAGTGTGTCTGGTAGCAGTTGCATTGTTTATTAGTTATAGTTCATTGTTTCAGTAGACTGTGATGTGTGAGGGTGCATGTGAGTGTGCCTGGTGACAGACTGTTTTAGTGGTAGTATTTGTTGTAGGTGGAACTTTAGTATTTTTTTCGTTAGTAGAATTTTGGTATTTAATTGTTAGTACGGTAGAAGGTTAGTATTTTTGTTAGTAGAATTGCTCTTTACTTATTCTGAAAGGGAGTAGCAGCCTTTCAGAATAAATCAATTCTTTACTAGTCTTAAAGACGGTTAAGATATTGATAATATAAGCCAAATAATGGCTACACTGCGTCCTGCTGCACGGCTGAAAGCAACGGGAAACTACAGCCGTATGCTATTCCTGAGGATATGCACCTCTCTATGCATAATTACATGTGATGATGGCCTCCTCCCTTGTAAAATTTCAATCCGGAGGTAAACTAGTCCCCCGTTCGGATCTCCGGGTGGGGACTATTCGAGAGGGGGTTAACATCACAGAAGTGACAAAGAGGAAATCTGACATTCTACGGATCGGAGCGTGGAATGTTAGAAGTCTGCTAGGAAGTGGAAGGTTAGAAAACTTAGAAAGGGAAATGGATAGGTTGAGGTTGGATTTGGTTGGGATTAGTGAAATGCGCTGGCAGGAAGAACAGGACTTTTGGTCAGGAGACTATAGGGTCATTAGCACTAAATCAAACAATGGCCAAGCAGGGGTTGGCCTCATATTGAGTAGGAAACTTGGACAGCGGGTGGAATATTATGAGCAATATAGTGAACGGATTATTGTAGCAAAAATAAATACTAAACCTACCTGCACCACAGTGGTACAAGTCTATATGCCTACCAGTCAAGCTGATGATGAGGATGTTGAAAAGGTCTACGAAGAAATAGACGAAATTCTGAGGTATATCAAGGGTGATGAAAATGTTATAGTAATGGGAGATTGGAATGCTGTGGTAGGAAAAGGGAGAGAAGGGAAGATAGTAGGAGATTTCGGATTAGGTGAAAGGAATGATCGAGGAAGCAGGCTGGTAGAATTCTGCACCGAGCATAAGTTGGTCATAGCTAACACCTTATTCAATAACCACAATAGAAGAATATACACATGGATGAGACCAGGAGATACAGGGCGTTACCAAATCGACTTCATTATGGTCAAGCAGAGGTTTCGAAACCAGATTTTGGATTGTAAAACATATCCTGGTGCTGACATAAACTCTGACCACAATCTGGTTGTAATGAAATGCAGATTAAAGTTGAAGAAACTGAAGAAAAGTCAAAAGCCAAAAAGGTGGGCAATAGACAGACTGAAAGAGAAGGATGTAAACGAAAGATTCAAGAAGAGTATAAAGGAAGGACTAATGAAAAACCCTAAACAAACTTCAATTGCAGACGAATGGGCACTTTTGAAGAATGAAATAACAAAATCCGCAGAAGAAAACATTGGTAGGAAAGAAAGAATAGGTAGAAAACCGTGGATCACTCAGGATATACTAGAATTGATGGATGAAAGGCGGAAACACAAGAATGTAAGAGATGAAAAGGGGAAAGCAGAATACAGACGTCTGAGAAATGAGGTTAGCAAGAAGTGCAAGGAAGCGAAAGAAGAATGGTTGAAAGAGAAATGTGCAGGTATAGAAAATTGTCTGAAATTAGGAAAAGTAGACACAGCTTATCGAAGGATTAAGAATACTTTTGGGGAAAAGAAGACTAAGTGCTGTAATATTAAGGACACAAATGGAAAGCCTCTAACAGATAGGGAAGAAAAGGTTGAGAGATGGAAAGCTTACATAGAGAGTTTGTATAAGGGAAAGGAGATTGAGAATCATGTAATGGAAAGGGAGGAGGAAATTGATGAGGATGCGAAAGGAGATTTAATATTGAGATCAGAATTTGATAGAGCTTTGGAAGACTTAAGCAGGAACAAAGCACCAGGCATAGATGATATACCGATTGAGTTGCTACGCTGCATAGGAGATGAAGGTCTGATCAGGTTATTTCACTTGGTGTGTAGGATTTAAAAAAGCTTGTAGTTTAACGTGACCGTTAATCTCGCGATCATAAGCCACGGGACCTCCGTTTTACGTGGAATCCGAACCACAGGACATGGCATTTCACATCGAAAATCCCACATGCATTGACCGGGAATCGAACCCGGTCCGCCTTGGTGAGAGGCATACAGCTTGACCGCTGCGCCACCACGGCCCCCGAGTGTGTAGGATTTATGAGACAGGTGAGGTACCCCCTGATTTCAAGAAGAATGTAATCATCCCTATACCAAAGAAAGTGGGAGCTGACAGATGTGAAGATTACCGTACAATCAGCTTGATTACTCATGCTTCAAAGATCCTGTCTAGAATAATTTACAAGAGGATTGAAAGCCAGATAGAAACGGAGTTGGGTGAAGACCAGTTTGGTTTCAGGAGAAATGTAGGAACAAGGGAAGCTGTACTAAGTCTTAGGCTGACTTTGGAAGGTAGAATAAGGAAAGATAAGAGAACGTTCATGGCTTTTGTAGACTTAGAAAAGACTTTTGATAACGTTGATTGGACTAAATTGTTTGACATTTTGAAATCGATTGGAATAAAGTACAGGGATAGGAGGGTGATATACAATCTATACAGAAACCAGACAGCAGTCATTCGAGTTGAAGGACATGAGAGAGAAGCTGGTATTCAGAAAGGTGTAAGGCAAGGCTGCAACTTATCACCCATACTTTTCAATCTTTACATTGAACAAGCAATGAAGGAAATTAGAGAAGAATGTAAAGTGGGAGTGAAGATTCAAGGAGAAATAATTTCAACTCTGAGATTTGCTGATGACATCGTCATCTTGGCCGACAAGCCTGAGGATTTGAATGAGTTTTTGAATGGTATGGACTCCGTCTTACGGAAAGAATTCATGATGAAAATTAATAAATGCAAAACAAAAATACTGGAATGCAGCCGAAATAAATCAGAAACCCCTGTGGAGATCAAATTGGCAGGTGAAAAGCTGAGGGAAGCAGGATACTTCTGTTACTTAGGAAGCAGAATAACCAGTGATGGACGAAGCAAAGAGGATATAAAAAGTAGGTTGGCTCAGGCAAAGAAAGCATTTCTACAAAAAAGGAATCTGTTGACATCGAATATAGATTTAGGTATTAGGAATTCATTTTTGAAAGCCTTTGTCTGGAGCGTGGCGCTCTATGGAAGTGAAACTTGGACTATTGGTGTAGCAGAAAAGAGGAGAATTGAAGCATTTGAAATGTGGTGTTACAGGAGAATGATGAAGATCAGATGGGTAGATAGGGTTACAAACAAAGAGGTATTAAGCCGAGTGGGAGAGGAGAGATGTTTGTGGCGACTGCTAATGAAGAGAAGAGATAGGTTGGTAGGACACATACTAAGACACCCAGGAATAGCAAGCTTAGTTATGGAAGGAAGGGTCGAGGACAAGAACTGTAGGGGTAGACCAAGGTTAGAATATGTTAAACAGATTGCCTCGGATGTGGGGTGTGGTTGTTATGTAGAGATGAAACGATTAGCTCAGGACAGGGAGGCATGGAGAGCTGCATCAAACCAGTCAAAAGACTGAAGACTCAAACACACACGGCTCAATAGGTTTATATTCCGCCTGTATGAATATAACTTCGTGGTCAAGCACAAGAAAGGCGCTACACACCTAGATGCAGATGGGTTGTCCAGGCTGCCAGTAGCCGACCCCCCAGATGACAGTAAGGACCACGAATGGGACGACATGCCCACTTTTGCCCTGACGGTGGTTAACATCAAGCAGGAGCAAAAACGTTGATCCATACTTGAAACAGATTCTAATGGCACTAAAAAACTTGGATAAGGTGGACTCCAAGACGGCACGGCTGTCTAGGCGATTTTTCCTAGACAAAGACGGGGTACTGAAATTTAAACCCACAGCCATGCACGATAATGCACCTATAGCGGTTCCGGTGTCATTGAAAGAGAATATCATGATCGGACACCACAATAGCCCAATGGCAGGGGCACATTTGGGCACGCATAAAACATACCATAGAATCCGGGACAAGTATTACTGGGTAAACATGAAGGCCGACATAGACACCTTCGTAAAGACATGTCACACTTGCCAGCGATTTAAAACAAGGCCTGGCAAGCCTCATGGATTACTGAACCCTATTCCCGTAGGAGAGCTATTTCACAGAGTCGGGATAGATGTTAAAGGCCCCATTACGACATCTGAAAAAGGCAATAAATACATACTGGTGGCCACAGAGTATCTCACCCGGTATATGATCACTAAGGCTGTCCCCAAAGCAGACACGAACAGCATAGTCGAATTCCTATTCGACATAGTCACACGATATGGCCTATTCCGAACCCTACTGTCCGATAGAGGTACCATTTTCACCTCGAGAGTGCTCCAACAGTTCTTGGAGGTCCTCAGGATAAGGGCATACACGACCACGAGTTTTTCCCCACAAACCAACGGACTCACGGAGAGTATGAACAAAATAATTGGAATAGCGCTAGCTAAATTCACGGGGGACACAGGGACAGACTGGGATGATTACCTGCAGCCCATTACATTTAGCTACAACACTTCCATATCCACGGCCACAAAACACTCTCCACACTTCCTGTTGCACGGATATACACGCAGAAGTCCCATAGACAACATATGCATCCCACAGGACACTCTCCCGGACAATGCCGCCCGTCTAGAGCACTTGCAGATAGCTCGCATGGACGCCAGAAAGAACATAGCCGCGGCACAGAGAAAACAAAAAGAACGGTACGATCGGCAAAGAAAGACCGTGGAATACACACCCGGGCAATTGGTTATGGTTTCCAATTCCGCCCGTAAGAAAAATGTGTCCGAGTTCCTCCTGCCACGTTGGTCAGGTTCCTTCAAAGTTTGCAGGAAGGTATCTGACCTAAATTACATAGTCAGCGTGCGCCATGGACGAAAACTCATTAAGGACACTATACACGCCCGCCGTATGAAGGCATATCACACCCGCAAAACGACACCTACACGTAAAGGCGGGAACACTGTCAAAAGGAAGGGAAATGATTCCACTGGCAGACGTGGAAAGAAGGCCAAGAAATAGCCTTCGGACCCCGATGACCTCACCGGGATACGAACCTAACACTTGGCAGAACTGTCCCGGAGACACAGGCCTAAAGAGCACCAGGAATAATTACCCTGGACAAAGACGGTCTCGAACCCGCAACCTTCTGAATACCAGGAATGCAAGGTCGGGTAACTATCCAATTCAAGGGTAGAATAATAAGGGATGGTTACAAAAACAGGAATTCATACGCACAAAATAATGAAACCACCTCCGACACCTAGTCATCAAACACGCAACTAGCGGCCCGGTGACACATATACATAACGACATCCAGGTACCACTAATAAGAATATATTCCCCCAGGCATACAACAACACAAAATTTGGGGGACACAATATATATAAATAGCAGAAGGTTCTTTTCTATGACGGAAAGCCATGCTCACAACAGGAGAGCGAGCAACCAAGCTCACACACACGTGCTGGACATATGCACATCGCCAGACAAGTAATAAGCAATGCCCACGTCAGTGTAACTTGATACTAGCGCGTCAGCGATAAGACGTAATGGGACAGCCAACAGTTGCAAACGGCACACAGCTTAGAAACGCTTCCGCTTTGGAGGCTATACATATAATCATTCACGCCACTTTCAAAACCAAATAACTCCCGAAGTTAGGGTACGAGGGACGTCCAGAATAGCAGCAAACACTCACACTAACGCATATTTTCATACGCGTGTCTAAAACACACGATACGCGCGCCATGGTACATACAGTACAAAAATTGTAACACCGGGACCTTAAACCAAGGCGGGTGCGAGCGCACGATAACACGATGCAGTCGTGCCAAAAACAAACTAACCAATGGTATTTTTGGCGCGAAAACACAATCAGGGGCCACACTAGGGACGCTCAAATCCCAACAGACAACGCAGACATGAAACACGGAGTATTACACGGGATCCCGGGTCCGAATGCCCAATAATGGCGGACACCGTGGAAAACAATAAGTGTCGACCAACGAAAGATCACTTACATACAAAACACGGTTTTTTTCATCATGCCAGGTCAGAAAACTCAGCCAGCACGACTAGACACCGAATAGACCCATTTACAGGAGAAAATTCACTCCCACTCAGACGGAAATAGGACCGTATACAAGTACAAAAGCGGTTGAGCCACACGATTTTAATGACAGGGAGGTTCTTTACCATACATACAGGAGCATAGATTCGTTCCAAGGTACTCGCTACAACAGCCTACCCAAGGCATTAGCGACCCCGGGCCTACCAATAGGGGCCGTACCGTACACAAGGCAAAGGTCTTGCGGAATAAATGTCTACACAACATCGGTAAGCAAAAACGGGACAGATTAGCACACTGGCCTTCCCAGAATGCACAACAATGTCAACACACGAACATTGGCAAAAGTCACGTTCCGGCAGCCGCCATACGTAACATCAGAGACTTCCCGTACACAAGAACATGAAAACAAAACAACAACAAAACATTGAGTTGCGGACGCAGCGCATTTCAACATTGTTGCCGGTAGACATTCCTAAAGCACCCAGACGTGCCGGTGACACGCCAATATGATAACACTGGCATAAACCATCAACAGTAACAACATACAGACACACGGATATTGACACAGGATTTCGCGTTATTACGACAGGCTTGGCACTTAGTAATGCACAGATACTGTAGGCCATATTAACATAAGGAACACAAGAGCATGTTTACTAGGGCGATAACAAGTTACACGCGCCGCCTGACAATTAGCATCACGACACACGATAAGACGTATCCGATAACGGCACGCGCGCCATTATGCGCAGCGGAACGAAACCACAGTCACGCAAGCCTCAGTAACCACAGCCACGGGCACCTCCTTCCCATACGCGACCACTAATCAGGGGCGAATACAGACAGATTCCCTGAAGGAACAACCCCCCCCCCAATAACTACTTCTCTCCTTGTTTTTTTTTTAATCTTAAAAAAATCCGTCATAGGCGATCGGGACATGACCAGTTACACTCACGATCACTTGCCACCTCAACATTATAAATGAGAGACCCGATTAGGCCATGACGTCACAGCGTCACCGCACTTCACCATCCCAAGGAGCGGATAGAAAGCAGATAGTGACCAAGTGAGGATGACAGGAGCAGAGATGGATAGTGCCAGCAGGATGGCCAGGACACCACCTACGGGCTACCATTATACCACCCTTTTCCTTCCATAACCTTGTCACTCACAACACTATCCAACACAAACACATAAAAACAGCTAAACTACATGCCAAAATATACATCGGGGTTGATAGACTTCATGCGTCTAAAGAGAGGGTCCACTACGCCCTGGTTCTCAATGCTTACACCCGAGTATTAGGGGTGAGTCGGAAAACGACATTAAGCGTAATGCACATTTCTAAGCAAGAGATGAGGCCAAATTCATAATAACAACTCTTTTTTACTAAATAATCCCGCATGCAAGGAACATAGGATTATTACACCTCAGCCCACACCTATCCACAAATGAGAGCGGATACGCCTCATATCCAGCCACATGCATGGAATATCCTACCCACACACCAGGGTTATTATTATTATTACACCTGCATGGAATTTTAAAAATTTTTGCAAACCTGGGAAGTACCTACCCCGTCCACTCACTGTAAAAACATCCTAGCAGCATCACCGGCTCCCGGCCACCATTAACATGGAGCCCAACGATGCACAACCCTCTCCTACCACGCTTTACGCCCATCCAGCAGATAACGCCCCCGGATCCTAATAACAAGGTACCCAACGCCATGAAAACCTATTAACGCCTCCAAGAAGATTACCAAGGCATTACCGCTGGAAGTCCAACGTGGCGACAGAAGGCCTAAAGTAGTCCATGCATTTAGAAGATTCTACAACCCCAGAACACTTAAAAATTTACATAATCACACAGTAAATTATTTACATAGCACGCTCATTTTTTTTAAATAAAAAAGGAATCTGATGTCACGCTGAATGGTGATGACAGCGTAAACAGAAGGGCAGAGGCGCCACACAGGAACAGAGCTGGGGAAGGCGATGATGAGCCCTGCCCCGGTTAACTCAATGACCCAGACTAAATAACAGACGGAGTTACGTAAGGTCGAAGCGCCGATGACCTAGCACGGGCAAACTTCGGAATCCCGGGAGTACCTAGCCTGTCCCCGGGACAAAGAAACGTTACACCCACTATGTGCTACGGGCATCGAAGCCAGACCTGCAGGGGAGACTTTCTACGGCTGGTGGGAGAATTAGCCAGCTCCACACCGGACTCAGGAGATGACCCTAGGGACGACCAAATTAGGACTAGACTCCTAGTTTAGTACGTAAGTAAGTAGAGCTTCTATGGCGGGAAGTTAGTCTTCTAATAGCAGAAGTGAAGCAGGATCTCAGGATTCAGCGGGATCAATCCTAGATCCGACAAGTCCTTGCCCCGCGTGACGAGGTGAAGACAACCCAACAAATGAATAATGAATAAACAAATAATGACTAATATATATGGAATGAATGCGATCATTCGGTGCCGTGCCCACATAAATGGCTGACAGCGAGTCACCAGAGCTTAAATGGGAACGCAGCGAGCGGCCAGAGATATTAAATAGGCATGCAGCGAGCTGCCAAGAGGGGTTCGAGTGGGCAAACCCAGCAATGCCCATATAGGCGAAGAGGATTCCCGGACGATAAATTCCCGGATGTATTTATTAAAGCCAATACAGGCGAAGAGGATTCCCGGACGACATTATTCTATCGGACGATTTTTCCCGAACCATGTCCCATGCCCACATAAATGGCTGACATCGAGTCTCCAGAGCTTAAATGGTAACGCAGCGGGCGGCCAGAGATATTAAATAGGTATGCAACGAGCTACCAAAAGGGGTTCCGTGGGCAAACCCAGCAATGATGAATACATCAACAAAGGACAAATGAGGAATGATGACAATACAGGCAAGTACAACGGCGATGCGTTTGCCCTCCAGCAGCGCAGGCGTCCGGAACTTTAGTAATTACTAGATATTAATCACTAATATAAATGTCGACAACTAGCCTTAAGGGAGCGGAATCCGGTGGTTTTAGAGACAACCGGTGTTTCTAGAATACACGCGGGTGGTGATCTGGGGAGGTAAAACTGCCCCGGGCGATCGCTCCGGTCGAAATTTTAGCATGTAAGGCAGTTGCATTTGGAACGCAACTTAGAATTAAGCAAATCTAATAAGCGCTGTTGCTAAATAATAGCACAGCACATTTTGGCACTAGATTAAGGTAAAACCATTCGACTTGTAAATACAAAATATTTTTTTTTATCTATCATAATTTAGACTAAGCACCTTAAGATTAAGGCACAACATTTCGGCACCTGGTTACCAAAAACCGTTACCAGGGTAAGCCCGACAACGCATAGACTAAGCAAGATAATACCTAGGCTAACCTAGAAGTAAGTTACACCTCATTGGCGCCACACTTAGTTTTACAAATTAAGCGCTATCAACGAAGTGTTGTATATATACATGTAATGTATTACAATGTATGGTAATTCCTTATTAATCATTAATCCACTTTCACCCACACAGGAAAGCGAGGAAGCAAACGAATATACATGTTTTCCAATTAGATGGCCAATAATCCATTTTTGTTTCACAGATGACAAGGAGCACGAGCATGTCTATTGTAAATATGTTTTCCACACCAAAATTACACATACCCTTATCTCTGTCACACAAACACACTGTTCCTCATCGTTCTTCAGTCGCGCCAATAAGGTGACGGCGCCGCGATCAGCGACGTAAGGTGACGTGGGGCACCGAGCGACGCTGACGCAAACACACATTCGATATGCTTCAATAAGAAGCAATATCCGGCAGCCAGGGGCGGTGCAGAGGTTGTGAGCACCTACCCTCGCCGCCAAGGTAAATTTTTCCACCCACGGGGAAAATTTGCGAAAGGAAAAGTAACGGCATGACCACTAACCCACAGCCATAGGTGAGAGGCACCTACAGCTCAGCGGGTAATAAATGAAGGGAGAATGAGTCGACAGACGAGAGCACGACAGAAGGCCTAGAGCATGAAACGAGGTACCAGGCTCATGAGCAAAAACGGTCTAGCAATAAGGTTATTATTTTATGTCATTTCATGTTATATTATGTTATATCATTGTAAAAGCAAAAAATGTAAATCCAAAGCATACACAAACATAGTGGTGCTCAACTGTACATCTACACACATAAACTCACAAATTGTCACGCCATTTTACACGCCATAATGTCCACACTGAATACACTGTTTTTTTTCTTTCTACTCTACTAACGCCAAAATTTGTGAAGGTGCCCCGTTTTATCCCAAGAACAATAAACCATTATGATATTTCCTTTAACTTATACCCTGGGGCACCTACTTTTGCTATTCTCTTCCATCTTTTAAACAATACACTGAAGGGAGCAATTTTTTTTCTCCATACAACGCCGGACGGCACAACCACCCGTCCGGACATGGTTTTTTTTTTCCTCCGGACATGGTTTTTTTCCCTCCCTGAAAAATAACAACATATATATATATATATATACAGTGTGGTCCACCCGCCCCTTATTTTTTTTGGAGGAAGGCAACCCAACTAACGCGTATATCACAGTCATCCTAAAAACATTGGTACCTGCTCCCTTACGTCCATTGTACAACTTTACCGTTGAGTACATCCTCGCGAATATAGTAGAAATCAATAGTGGCAGTGTTCTTTCAATGACCTAAAATATAATGCATGATTGAAACGATCAGAGCTCCGAATAACACCTTCTTACGTTTGGACAGGAAGTGTCTCCGAATAGATTCAATAAGTGCCAGCAGTAACCCATGGCTCTCGGTAGCTACGGTGGCTAAGTCAAGAATTGTTAAAATAGCCTCAACGAAGTCACAATGTAGTAGGTTCGAACCTTGAACTAGTACATTTTTTTTGCTTAATGTCGTTTATTGTGGATGTATTATGGACGCATATCTATCTGTTCCAACGAGTGATTTTTTATTTGGTCCTCAAAAGCACCGTACTTATCCGACGGTACGCAGCCAGATTGGACGACGACATAATGATCGGTAGAACGAAAGCAAGGTATCCTGTATATTCAACGTAGCAAGTGTTCGAAATTTCGTACACATTTGTTTAGATTTGTTATGTGGGTAGGCTCACGTATAAATATATCAGACCGAAACTATAATTTATTTCAACGGCGTCCGTGCGAAAAGCGCTTGCTATACACTTACAATAATAGTTAGGTTTTAAGGGGCGGAACTACGAGGTCATCTGCCCCAAACATGCAGTAAATACAGATAATTATAACATTATTGGTTTTACGTCCCTTTTAACTACTCTGGCTTTTAGATACGTCAGGGTGCCGGAATTTTGTTCCGAAGGGGATCTTCAACGTACCAGTAAATCAACTGACACGGCTCCCTCGCATTTGCGCACCCTCGAATGCCAGCTGACTGCGCCAGGATACGAACCAGAAACCTTGGGCACAGCAAGCGAGAACGTTACCGCTGAGCCTCGCAGCAAGGCAGTAATTACAGAACGTGTCATATTATTATAAATATTGAACTATTAAAATTCTAATTATCACGAAGAGAGTCGCCTCCGTTGCGTAGTGGTCAGCGTGATTAGCTGCCTCCCCGGGCGTCCTGGGTTCGATTCCCGGCTCTGCCACGAAATTTGAAAAGTGGTATGAGGACTGGGACGGGGTCTACTGAGCCTCGGGTGGTCCAAATGAGTAGAGGGGGTTCGATTCCCACCTCATCCATCCTCGAAGTGGTTTTCCGTGGTTTCCCACTTCGCCTTCGGGAAAATGCCGGGATGTTACCTACCGTACGGCCACGGCCGCCTCCTTCCCTCTTCCTCGCCTATCCCTCCCGATCTGCCCCTCCCTTCCCATTCCTTAAGAGGACAATGTTCGCTTTGCAGGCCGCCTGGGCGAGGTGCTGATCTCACTTCCCCAGTTGTATCCCCCAGACGAGATGTTTCAAGCTCCAGGACACTGCCCGTAGAGGCGGTAATGATAGGATCCCACGCTGAGTCCGTGGGAAAACCTAACCTGGAGAGTAAAATCGACTAAATAAATAATAATTATAACGAATAGTATCCATCCATGGTTTTGAACAGTATTTAGGGAAAATAGCCATTTAAATGAGACAAGAAAATAACTTTCCCTATCGTCTTCGTAGATAATGTGAACAAAACCAAGTTGAAATCTTGCTGTACGAGGTATGGAGGGTGTAATAAAATAGTTTAAAAGAATTTAAAAAAACTGCCGTTGGATAGCCTTGAACCCGGGATCATCGAAAGAGCGAGCAGACGCAATAACACTTGCACACATTTCCAACACACTTTGGAGGTTTTAATTGCGCGTCTTATTAACGCGTATGGTAAAATAATCAATTATTACAGTTAGATCTTAAATATTGATTGGGATGCATTCATTCAGTACCTGTCATGTTTTCTAATTTACTTAAAGCAAGTTTCGCGACCACTTTACGTTAATAAGGCGACATAACTGCAAATAATGCCCTCAAACGACCGCCCTTCGGTTTTATTTCATACATCTTAGCGTCCAAAATGCTAGCGTGTGATACACTTCGGTCATACAAGCAGGTGTACTGACGATGAGAACAGAATCCTACAGGATTTTGTACCAGCGATCACAGCAGCTTTCTTGCCAGCTAGTGTCGTGTGATACGGGCCTAAATATATGCTGTGACTTTTTGTTAATATTTAATAACAAAACAATATGTTCGGTAAAGAACGTATTGCCTACTTTCTCCTAAATGCATGGGTATTGTTATAACTCTTTGTCCTTTTCAAGGAGTATAATTGAATGTTGGTTGTAGTAGCTTCTTGAAATACAACGTGCTATACGGATATTATACATGAATATGATGTGCCCTTTGCTATTGCTACCTCTGTAAAAAAAATCATTCAATTCGGTTTCACCGTGTTTGAATTGATGTGGGGAATCGATTTGCACACATACATGGCCGCTATCTGCAAACTATTGGGCTGATGACCTTGTAGTTCAGTCAAAAGATGCTTCCCACAAAAAGGTATGTTGATGAAAAATTTGGTAGAGATCAAATGATAAGGTTGTCGTAATTTGATTTAAGAATTTAACATTTGGGTGGCCGCCATTCCGTTTCCGTCAAGATGGCGGCGATATAAAACATGACACTGAGGTGGCCTTTGCTAGTGCTACCTCTGTACCAAACTTCGTTCCAGTCGGTTTCACCGTGTTTGAAAAGATAGGGGGAATCGATTTGCACACATACATGGCCGCTATCCGCACATTATTGGCCTGATGACCTTGTAGTGTGGTCAAAAGATTCTCTATACATAAAAGTATGTTGTTGCAAAATTTGGTAGAGATCAGATTATTAGGTTGGTCGTAATTTGATTCATGCTTTTAACATTAGGATGGCCGCCATTACGTTTTCGTCAAGATGGCGGCGATATTAAACATGACACTGGAGTGCCCTTTGCTAGTGCTACCTCTGTACCAAATTTCGTTCAATTCAGTATCACCGTGTTTGAATTGATAGGGGGAATCGATTTGCACACATACATGGCCGTCATCTGCAAACTAATGGACTGATGACCTTGTAGTTCAGTCAAACGACGCTCGCCATACAAGTATATGTTGTTGCAAAATTTGGTAGAGATCGGATGATTAAGTTAGTCGTAATTTGATTTAAGCTTTGAACATTTGGGTGGCCACCATTACGTTTCCGTCAAGATGGTGGCGATATAAAACATGACACTGAGGTGTTCTACGCTAGTGCTACCTCTGTACCAAATTTCGTTCAATTCGGTTTCACCGTGTTCGAAGAGATAGAGGGGGCAGACATTCAGAGTACACACACACACACTCAACACAGACACACAGTCACACACACACACAGACAGACACACAATCTTTGGCCCTGTATAGATCTCATAAGTCTACTTTCATTTTTTGCAAAAATCGAAAGTATGCTAATAATACCATGGGAATTTCTAAGGATTACGTATACTTTGATGCAAGCACTGGCGATCAGAATATCCTTCGATATGTTGTTGTTTTGTTTCATTTGAGGGGATAGAACATCACGGTCAATTAGCCCCGTTTACTTGGGTGTGTGTGTAGAATTTTTCTGATAACCTGAGTTATCGCGGACTTGTAATGATGTGTTTATTTGCAATTAAGGATTGGGAAGGGGGCGGCCGTGGCCTTAAGATAGAATCCGTTCCGGAATTTGGCCGGAGTAGAAGTGGGAAACCACGGAAAACCATTTCCAGGGTGGCTGAGGTGGGAATCAAACCCACTTCTTCTCATATTTGCTTCACGAGGCTACGTGTGCCCAATTTAAGCCCTCAGACAAGTATTACATTTCTTGGCAGAGCTGGGAATCGAACCCGGACCACCGGAGCAACACTTTCATATGTTATGTTAATATTCATGCCAGTTTTTTAGTTTTCTGCCATTACAGTTCACGTGGCGTGTCGTACCAATTCGATCGTATTTTCTTTATAAATCATCAAAATTCAACGTACTCTTCACAAAAATACGTCGTAAGGCAATAAATGTGGCAATGTAGTTACATCCCAACTAAAATGGAATGTGGGCTTTCGTTCAAAAAAGTATGCCTTCTACTGGATTCGAAGCAGCGTTCTACCCGCTCGCGCCCACCACGTACGGTCAGGCTTTAAACCTCTCAGCCAAGAACACATGGTAAACGCCGCACGCTAAACGTGGTATAGTTACTGTAGCCGTCCCACCTCAAACGTTTAAGTCCATCTCAAAGTCTTCAATCACGGTTTATGGTGTTGATTTAACTTTCTACTATTACAGATCACGTGGCGTAAGCTATTAATTCGATCGTATTACGTGTAGGTGTGTTATTTCAAGGAGCAGTAAGTCATATGTTAGTAGAATGGGCCATAGTATTTGGCGGGGAAAAGTTTAAGGTCGGTTTTTCTTTGCTAGACCCATGACCCATTTACATTGCTGTCACACAGTCAGAGCTCAGAGCAATATCGACCATCGGGAGAATTGAGATGTTAGTTGGGTTTCATAAAACTAAATAATAAGGGGCGGGTGGACCACACTGTATACAACGGCGAGACCATGTATTTTTTTGTGTGTTTCTATTTTTATTATTACCATGTCAACTTGCAAAAATAAGCCATTCTAAAAATTAACTATGTATAACATGTATATCCCAAAACCTACCCCTCTGAGCACAAGCTAGACTCACATCACCACGACATCGACACACCTACATCAACACTGAAGAAAAGAAGAAGAGGTACAAGAAGAGATCAAAAACGACCCATCACATCGACACCCCCACTCTACGTCCCGTTCCCGTTCGCGGGGACGCGAACTAATCGAAGAAGAGGACTTGTACAGGCCCGGGGGGCTGTACCCCCTGAAAGCCACCCCCCATCTTTTACTAAAACCACCCCAACTGGCAACATCATAAGACCAGAACATTACCTTTACACAGCAAGAGGCGGCCACCCAGCTTGGGAGGTTAGCCAACTACTTGCGACACATACATAAACATCTACACAACAACTAACTGGGGCAGCTACGTCGACGGAATGCTGACCACGCAACGCCGAGAACTATAAGAACGGAGTCCTTTTTGGAGCCATTATCTGTTATACAGTGTGCGTCACCGAAGGCCCTAGCCGACGTCTGCTCCAGCTGCATCATCAGGTGAGACTCAGCAAAGTGCTCAGAATCCTTTACTTTGTGAACACTCACTCATAATCTTGTACACTCTACTTGTATAATTGCCTACATTCCCCCAAGAGGGACTTACAAATTCACACTCACTGACCAATAAACACATGGTCAGTAAATTACACTTGTATTGATAATTACACTCCTCTTTACATCCCCATACCCTTCCTGACTCTCGTCACGATTGACCGTGACCATAGTAGCCAGTAATTGCTTGGTCAGACTCCATTGTGCTTCCCGCACGCGACTCGACTACATAACGTCGAGCCGCTGACGTAAGCACGCCTATTGTATTACCCATCCCGTCCAGCTGGCAGGCCGGTATAGTAGCCTGCATTTAGAGGTCCATCCCCTAATCAACAGTTGCATCTTTGCAGGAACACCCCCTAGCGTTTAAACACTAAACAACACACTACACTGGTAAGCCCTCCCAGCTACGGGAAGCTACTCTCACCTAGGAACTACCTTCCAAGTCAGCACAGTAATACAAGTGTTTTATCCCTAACTACCCCCAACTAAGGGATCTAAAACAATACTGTCAGATATTAGTGCCAAATTGTCTGCGTACAAATGATTCCACGATAAGGGTTTCTGAATTTGTTTTGTTACGAAGTTTATGGTAATATTGAATAACAGTGGACTTAGAGCACTTCCCTAATGAACCCCCACTTTGACAAACCAGCTGTGCATCAGACACGTCTGTATATCGTTACACACATCCATTACGAGTTTTATGTATAGTTCAGGAACGTTTTGTGACCTTAATGCTTGCCATATTAACGGTCTTGGCACATGATCGAAGGCTTTCTCGTGATCTTTAAAACCCATACGTAACCTCTGCTCGTTTTCACGAGCTTTTTCAATTACCAGCCTTATCGCATGGATTTCGTCAATGGTTCCTTTTCCAACAGCAAAGCCAAACTGATTATCAGTTAACTTTATCAAATTTTGAAGGCGCTCACAAAGGACTCGTTCCCAGATCTTGAGTGTGTGTTTTTTACCGCGGAAGTTTCCACAAGATCGAACATCTCCTTTATTTTTGTAGAACGGGACCAGCGTACTCTTTCTCTAGGCATCTGGCATCTCTTCATGAAATAAGTTGTTAATGAATAACTTGAAAGCCATACAGCTCCATCCGCTTCAAGAAATTTTCAGAGTTCACCAGGTATCTCATCTCGGCCAGTTGCTTTGTGATTCTTCATCCTTTGTAGAACTTAAACATTATAAATAAATTAAAAACTATATAATAGAATCAATTATTGTATTGTCTATAATTCTCAAGCCATCTCATTATGCTTAGCAACACCGCTCATTTGTCATCTGGCATGGTAATTGCTAACACAGAGTTAACACATACATTTTGATACAAAATGTTTCTGAAAATACAAAAGAGCATAACGTCCGCTAAATCTACACATACATATCACAAAAGATAAATATTATCATGCTATGTACTGTCAATTCCCGATAAGGTAATAATAAAATGCTGTACTGTATCTCAATATCCCAATGTCTGAAGTTTTCTTTTCTTGCTACTATGCCCACTGCCATCATTGACACACTTGGAAAAAATATTTAAAACTTTTCTAACAAACTTAGAGACTGCTTTAGATAATAAATCCTTCACTTTTAGTCCACAGATGCACTCATCATAGTCACAATAGGACTCCAAGCTTAATGTTGACAGGCTAACAATAATGCTCCACTGGTCACTTAATTTAAAAATAGGTATGAAAATCAGTATAGAGAAAAGCAAGACCATGGTGATGACAAGGAAAAGGCACTGTGAAAATTGGAAGTCAGAGTTTGGAAATTGTGGACATGTTCAAATACCTAGGAAGTGAATTGATGCAAACTGGTAGGTTGGACATGGAGATTGGCAGGAGGGTACAGCAGAGCAATGCATTCTATCAAAGTGTAAGAAAACTTGTTTGGGATAAGGAAGTACCAAGGAAAAGCAAAGAGGTAATGTATAAAGTGTACTATGTTCCCATATTAACTTATGCAGCTGAGACTTGGACCTTGACAAGCAGGCAAGAGAGTAGAATTCAAGCCAGTGAAATGAAATTCCTAAGAAGTATGATAGAAAAGACAAGGAAAGACAGAGTGAGAAATGACGATGTTAGGACGGAAATTGGGATGAGAAAACTAAAAGAGAGAATTGAGAAGAATAAACTAAGGTGGTTTGGACATGTAAAGAGGATGGAGGAAAATAGAATACCAAGACAGATGCTGGAGGCCAAGTGCAAAGATAAGAGAGTAAGAGGAAGACCTAGAACAAGGTGGATTGATTCAGTGAAGAACAGCATAAGAAAAAGAAATTTGGACTGGGACAAGATCGTGGAAAAGGAATGGTGGAAAGAAAGAGGAAGGTGGAGAAGTGCCATAAATACCCCGACCCATCAGGAGCTGGATAGGGAGAAATGATGATGATGATTAGCTTTCTAATGAAATCTACCTAAAAGCACCTGCCAACTGAGCACAGTCCATAAAGTACTGGAATATAGAGGCCACATGAAGATATACACCAAAACTAAATTACTAGGCACCAGTGGCGAAGCTGGAGGGGAATCTTTGAGCCTTAGAATACCCATTTCATTCTCAAGGGATATGTGCATGAAAATTTTCCTATTTGTCATTGGCATAGGCAAATTAAATCTCTAGTTTTCGGTATTGTTCTGTGTAGTCACTGTGGGATTCTCAGTGCGGGACTGAGCAGCCAGTGAGTCTCCTTTGAAACAGGCTCCAGTCTCTTTGGGTAGAGAAGGCAATTGCGCATGCGCCAAGCGGAAGGTCGATATCTGAGTGTCAGTAGAGAGCCTAGGATCCAAGCATTATATTCACGAGGCGGGCGGTATTTCAGCGTGTGCATGTTCAAACTTCCTCAAGCAAGTACTATATGCTGGAATTATCACTCCAGGGCTTCAACAACTATAACTGGCAGGGGCGTATTCTTAGGGCTACCGGGGCTGCCGGCGGTAGCCCAAGAAAATTACATTAAAAATAAATAACACTTTATTACAGGTTCAACAAAGCATTCAAACAATCGTGACTTTCATGCACATTCTTCTTTATCGAAATAAATAATGGTTAGTAAGTAGTCAACGCGGCAACGCAGCAGAAACCGTTCGAGAAATCGGCAGCCTCACGCCGCCCTCCCCATCTCTCCGCACCCACCCTTGTTCCGTGCAGGCCCAGCGCTCATAACGACTGAGTTGCCGCTACGGCCAGCGGTTTCTTACCATACTGGACAGCGCCTAACAAGAATAAACACAGCTTGGAGCGGCGATGGTCTGAGTAACACGGAGGGAAATAGGTACTAACACATGTATACCACGCAAAATAACATCAAACTACCAAATATTTAAATGATTGCATTCGCTTAACAACTTGAAACCACGCAAGAAACCGCCAATTTTTAACCCCGATTCAAGTTAAACCCCAGGCTAAGGAGCGCTTAGTCGTCCCGCATATCTGGTCCACACGCCGCTGGCTCGCGCAGCCAGAGGCTAATTTAATTGAGTACCAGCGGTTTCTTTGAAGTTAAAAGCGTTTAATGGAACAAATAGCCTACAATAAATATACATTATCGCGCTCATATATGTGAATATGTTTTAGAAGTTGTAGTATTTTCGATGTGTGATTTATTTAAATGTGTGTATGCTGAAGAATATTTATGTAGTGTTTTGTTTTAACTGTGCCAGTTGTGATTTTGTGAGAAAATTACGGAACAAACACATGCGGGGGCTTTAAATGCCAGTGACTGTATAATAGAGAGTTTGTTAGAAGTTCCTCTCAGCCGTCGTCTATACAGTGAGAAAGTTCATATTATACATATGACAAGGCCTACACCTGAACTGCAATAATTATTGTGTGCCAATGTATACACGTCATTTCACATCATAGGCTATATGCTAGGCGGAATAGGTTATCTGGCAGTTCTAAACTGTCTCAATTGTATTGCTGGCCGTGTTTGTTATTTAGTCGTGAAAGGAAGGGTTTTCAAATATGAACTCTTTTCGCACGGCAGTTCAAAAGCATGTTTTGTGTAATATTAAGCTCAGCGGTAGCCCAGATCTTCAGACCAGTATACGCCACTGATAACTGGTCACTTTCAGGGACTAAGAAGAGCGATGTCTTATTATTGACAATGATGAAGACAGGGATGGAGATGCCTATAACGGCACTGTTGGTTTGTTAAGAATATAAGAAGAACCAACCTTTTTGTTGGTTTTTTATAAGAAAATATTTGTCTACATTGACCACTTATATAGCGTGCTGCAAATACAGTGTACAACCAATATCAGCATTTGAAATCGTGAAGTAAAACTTGCTGAAACAAATGTAAAATCTCTTAGAAATCAGGAAACTGTAGAGGAGTGCAACAAAGATATCAAGGCATTGAACAACCATCATCAGGATCATTTATAGCACTAAAAGCCCTAGCTTTTGAAATAATCGATACCATAGTGACACAGAATCAAGATTTGAAGATCTAAGTACCTTTAATTTCGTTGAATTACTCGATGAAAAACAGTTCCCGGCTTATAAATCAGTCTTTCCGTCACTTTAGTTGAGTGTATTGATGAAAAGGTATCCATACTTGGACAGTGAACAGCTTCGAAATAAACGCATGTATATTCTGACCAAACAAAGCACTTGTCTGCAGGTTTGTTACTAACAAGGGCCTAGAAAGAATATATCAAGAAACAGTGCGTCTCATAAGACTGACTCTTACCTTTTCTTGTTTCTTCTGCTTAGAGTGAACGAAGTATGAGTGCATTGAAGAGAGTTAAGACATTTTTGAGGAACTCCATGTCAGATTCTAGACTGAGTAATTTGAGTACTGGTACTCTGGCTATTGAGAGAAGAGTTTGGTGAACTTTTTTTTTCCAAGGATGACATCTTCAAAGAACTCATCATTGATATATTTTGCTAAGCGTCAAAATTTCTGGATCTTGATGTTCCTGTTCGTCTCCAGACTAGCATTAGCATGTTGGTTACTGCAGGTTGATCTTAACTCTCTGCGCTTCCTAGATAATAATTTCAACTTCTAGCTGTCGACTTCCAATTTATGAGTCACGATGACTTAATGAGCGGGCTCATTTCTTATATATTTCCTTTCTTATTTCACTATTGATTGAATGTAACCTTGGATACGGTACATCATTCTTACACAATCTGAAAAGTTTTTAATATCAACTGCTTTTATAAAAGCTCTTATAACTACAAACATAAGTAATTTGTGACTTTACGGTACATAAAGTTTTTCCTTTAAATCAGAAAGATTTTGTCAGAGTAGCTTAGATATTCCACAATTTCTATAAGTCTCCACATGAACACATTAGTAGTAGACAAACACTCTATTTGTATGTTTCAGTTCTAGCTTTTTACCATCATCTCAGCAGAGTAGTCTTAGGCCATTTCTGCATTAATTTACAATATTCTACTGTAGCTTAACACTTAGGCAATAAGTACAGGGCTATTACAAATGATTGAAGCGATTTCATAAATTCACTGTAGCTCCATTCTTTGACATATGGTCACGACTCACTACAGATACGTAGAAAAACTCAAGTTTTGTTTGGCTGAAGCCGCACTTCAGGTTTCTGCCGCCAGAGCGCAGTGAGACAAAATGGCGACAGGAGCCGAGAAAGCGTTCGTCGTGCTTGAAATGCACTCACATCAGTCAGTCATAACAGTGCAACGACACTTCAGGACGAAGTTCAACAAAGATCCACCAACTGCTAGCTCCATTCGGCGATGGTATGCGCAGTTTAAAGCTTCTGGATGCCTCTGTAAGGGGAAATCAACGGGTCGGCCTGCAGTGAGCGAAGAAACGGTTGACCGCGTGCGGGCAAGTTTCACGCGTAGGCCGCCGAAGTCGACGAATAAAGCAAGCAGGGAGCTAAACGTACCACAGCCGAGGGTTTAGAAAATCTTACGGAAAAGGCTAAAGCAGAAGCCTTACCGTTTACAATTGCTACAAGCCCTGACACCCGATGACAAAGTCAAACGCTTTGAATTTTCGGCGCGGTTGCAACAGCTCATGGAAGAGGATGCGTTCTGTGCGAAACTTGTTTTCAGTGATGAAGCAACATTTTTTCTTAATGGTGAAGTGAACAGACACAATGTGCGAATCTGGGCGGCAGAGAATCCTCACGCATTCGTGCAGCACATTCGCAATTCACCAAAAGTTAACGTGTTTTGTGCAATCTCACGGTTTAAAGTATACGGCCCCTTTTTCTTCTGCAAAAAAAAAAAAAAAAAGAAACGTTACAGGACACGTGTATCTGGACATGCTGGAAAATTGGCTCATGCCACAACTGGAGACCGACAGCGCCGACTTCATCTTTCAACAGGATGGTGCTTCACCGCAATTCCATCATGACGTTCGGCATTTTTTAAACAGGAGATTGGAAAACCGATGGTTCGGTCGTGGTGGAGATCATGATCAGCAATTCATGTCATGGCCTCCACGATCTCCCATGCGATTTCTTTCTGTGGGGTTATGTGAAAGATTCAGTGTTTAAACCTCCTCTACCAAGAAACGTGCCAGACCTGCGAGCTCGCATCAACGATGCTTTCGAACTCATTGATGGGGACATGCTGCGCCGAGTGTGGGAGGAACTTGATTATCGGCTTGATGTCTGCCGAATCACTAAAGGGGCACATATCGAACATTTGTGAATGCCTAAAAAATACTTTTTGAGGTTTTGTTTGTGTGTGCAAAGCATTGTTAAAATATCTCAAATAATAAAGTTATTGTAGAGCTGTGAAATCGCTTCAATCATTTGTAATAACCCTGTACATAACAGCAATAGTATCTCCCTACACCTACAATAGTAAATTAGTTGGTGGAATGAGACTGTTTATTAACGAGTTTGTCATTTCTCAGCCTTGCATCATAGGAGGCACATCTTCTTCTTCTTTTACGGCCTCATTGGACCACGTCAGTCAATCATTTCTTGGTCCTCCTCTTCATTAAGTTTTCCTTCCGAGTTTCCCAGTAGCTTTTCATTCGCTCTGATCTTCTCAGGCGTTCCTCATCTGTAAATACCCTTTTTACTGTTTGACGTTTGTCTATTTTTGCTTAAAATCTTAGTTTTATATATTTCAGTTTTTTTTTAATGTTTTGTTTTGCAAGTCATCCAAGGTTATTTCTAATTCTTTCAGATCTTCTCTAATTTCTTTAATCCATCCTACGTGTTGTTTCATATTCCAAAGTTTCTCTACAATTTTTCTGGATAATCTGGTTTCAGTGTCCTCATAATGCGACCAAAAAAAGAAATCAGTTTCCTCCGAATAGTATCAGTGATGGGCTCCAGTTCTCTGTATACCACTTCATTTGGTACTATCCGCCATTGTCCATCTTTCTGATATTTTTTATTTATGCATGTTCTAGCTATTCTTTCTACTTTTAAAATTTTGTCGATTCTGTTTTTCTGAGTAACTTTAAAAAGAGTTTCGCTTCCATATGTCACCTCTGGTTGAACCACATCATATAAATAGTTTTTTTTAATGTTTAATGCTTTAGTATTTTACAACTAATACTTCCGACACTTCTAAGTTTTTGATGTTTTTGGAGAGCAGTGACCGTCAGCGGATGTCATTGCAGGTTTAATAGTGTTTTGTAAATCAATTTTGCTTTGCATTTTTTGATCTGATGATGCTCGCTTGACAATCAAAAAATGTGATCCCTTAGTTTTCTCCCTCTTCTGTGGTCCAAATCAAATATATAATTTATTCACATGTAATTTTTTCAGGCTATTTTTTTGCATGTCCCAGTAATTGGGATTTCACTGCATGGCAATGTTAACGATGCTGTTCTTTGATAAGCGCACCAACTACCTTATGTTTCCTAGGAAGCAACAGTCAGTAACTGAAAATTAAAGTGTTCATACACATAATGATTTTTGCCTTAACACCTGTCAGACCTGCTTCATCTCTAACAATCTGAATGTGCTACTATTCTAGCTAGTCTTAGGTGATTATAATACGATTCACAATTTGAATCTCGTTACACATTAGGTTTGATTTATCTTAATGGTTTTTATGAATCATGTAAGTAACTGTTAATAGAATGTAGAATAACATATACGGTGATTAAATGAACAAATTTAGCATGCATTAGAAAATTCTAATTATGTTTACTTATCTCAGTAAGGTACTCCTCACAGCAGTGTTGACTAGTCTAGAAAATGTAAACCTCAACACAGTGATCAGGATCTGATAATGGTCACTTGAGGGTGAAACGCGCAATCCTAAATTGCCCCATTTACTGTAATAGTGTTAATTAACTAATACATGTAATTTTTCCCAGGAGTGTATTTCTATATTTATAATTTGTACCCCACACATCCATTGGGCAAATTCGTGCTGACCGACTGAAAAGCTACAAATGACAATAGAAAATGAGTCACTGACCCTTCAGCAACAGCTTTCAATTCCAGATCTTCTACTGCCCTCTTGAGTAAGTACGAACGTTGAGAACCATAGTCCAGAAATTCTCTAATTGTCTTGGTTTTGTGTTTTCCACAATACAGTGGCTATCCGACTCTAGTGCATATACAATTGGCCATACCTGAGACAATGCCAACCTTCTCTGCACTGTTTTCAGATATCTCCCTTTGATCAAAGAGCTTGGGACACATCACCAGTGACGAAGCTACGTTCATGCAACTGGATATTCTAAAGTTCATACCCTGTAGTTTTTTGTAGATAAACTCAATTCGTCGTGTGTTTCACTCAGCAAAGATATCAATTATGCGTTCTTTAAAAATGTCATCCTTGGAAAGAAAGTTCACCAAACTCTTCTCAATAGCCAGAGTACCGGTACTCAAATTGCTCAGTCTAGAACAGTGGTTCTGAACCAGTAGAAGTCTGCGGACCACTCAGCCTAAAGTTGAATCATGTACGGACCACCCCCTCTCCCCGATACACCTTATCAGTTGTAACCCTTCCTCAATAACCCTTATTTTAAAGATATTTCAATTCAAACCCTGATAGTCTTCGCCGTGAATACATTCGGACGATTCTCGTTCAACTCGCATCGTTTCGGAAATTTCCATTTATTGGCCACATTTTTATACGTGCTGGTGGACCCTTTTCTCCCGCGGACCACTCCCGAGGTACTCGCGGACTACCTTTAGTCCGCGGACCACGGGTCTAGAATCTGACATGGAATTCCTTAAAAATGTCTTAACTCTCTTCAATGTACTCGCACTTCGTTCACTCGAAGCAGAAGAAACAGGAAAGGTAAGAATCAGTCTTATGAGTCGCACTGTTTCTTGATAATTTTTTTTCTAGGCTGTTGTTCAAAAAATATTTCAGTAACAAACCTGCAGGCAAGTGTTTTCTTTTTTTGGTGGGGGGCAGAATATACATTAGTGAGTTCATTTTGAAGCTAGTTAGTTATTGTTTTAAGGGACGGAACTACGAGGTCATTGTAATTTTGAAGCTGTTCACTGTTAAAGTATGGATACCTTTTCATCAATACACTCAACTTAAGTGATGGAAATACTGATCTATAAGCAGGGAACTGTTTTTCGAGTAATTCAACGAAATTAAAGGTATTTAGATCTTCAAATCTTGAGTCCATCTGTGTCACTATGGTATCGATTATTTCAAAAGCTAAGGCTATTAGTGTTATAAATGATCCTGATCCTGCCTGGTTGTTCAGTGCCTTGATATCTTTGATGCACTCCTCCACAGTTTCCTGATTTCTAAGAGATTTTACATTTGTTACAGCAAGTTTTACTTCATGATTGCAAATGCTGATATTGGTTGTACACTGTATTTGCAGTACACTATATAAGTGGTCAATGTAGACAAATATTGTCTTATAAAACCACCCAAAAAAAAATGTAGGTTGGATCTTCTTAACAAACCAACAGCGCCATTATAGGCGTCTTCATCCCATTCTTCATGAAAAAAAATGAAAATTTACAGCCTGCTTCCAGTCTCCGACCGGGTCAGGAATGGAATGAATGAAGCCCCCATCTTGCGGCGAGGGTATGGGCTGTGCCGGCTGCCGAGGCCTGACGCACTCCTCTGGGGCAACGATTAAATGAATGACAGATGAAATGATAGTGGAGAGAGTTACTGGAATGACATTTTGACAGGGAAAACCGGAGTACCCGGAGAAAAACCTGTCTGCCTCCGTTTTGTCCAGCACAGATCTCACATGGAGTGACCGGGATTTGAACCATGGACCCAGGCCGGTGTGCTGCCGCCTAAGCCACGGAGGCTACCCCAGTCTTCATCATTGTCAATAATATGAGACATCGCTAGTGGTGTAAAATACCCAGGTATTTATAAATCGGGGTAAATACCCACGGTATAGGGTAAATACCCAATTTGGGTAAATACCCGGGTATTTTAGATCTTTCATTAAAAATCCTGTGTCCTGGTAAGTTGAACCTTATGAAAGGGTACCAGTATGCAAACTATTCTACATTACCTTTTTAGAAATGTAACAACATTAACTTAGATAATTAATGAAATTAAATTTAGTTAGAATTGGGACTTAAAAACAGAATTAGAATTAGATCAGGAGATATAAACTAACAACTCCACTACACTGAGAAAGTTAGGTTAAGTACAGGAGACATCAAACAGTTTGAATTCTGGGTAGGATGAGCTGAGCAGTGTTGCCAACTCACATGCTTGCTTCACCCATTATAGAGCCTACATACTACAAAAACTTCCTGACATGCATTTATATTATTTAGAGTATGATTCAAAAAATTAATATTTTTTTAATATTTAAAGTTGAATGAAAAATAACTTAAAGCACTTTTACTACGCTTTTTTTCTCTCTTTCAAATGTCCTTTCTATCGAATATATTTTATTACCTTTTGAGTTTTGGCATACACTTTGAATTAATATGCATATAGTTACTCTTATTACTACAAAAGTAGCTTTTCCCTCCCACATCTTTTTTGTTGGTCATTTCCAGTACCGTAATGAAACTTGACCTTCTCAATATCGTGCTTTTTATTAAAATTTTAAACACAAAACAACCAAAAGGTTTTATCCAATATTTTACTTTAGTTTAAGGGAAAAAAACACACTTAAAGACAAAGTTACAGTGTCAAAACATATAAATACTCATAAATACCCGGACGTCCATTTTCCTTTTGTTTTGAAGGATCAATATTGTTCCTGATTTCAATTTAAGGCATCAAATACCTGTGTTTCAGTCCTCTTTTGTCCAACACTTCATCAGCTCATGAAAAAGTTTTGTACAAAGCACAAAAACTGAAAATACCCTCATTTTGGGTATTTAAATGACCACTGGGTAAATACCCAATCTATATTTACCTTCCCACTGGGTATTTACCCAGCCCACATCACTGGACATCGCTCTTCTTAGTTCCTGAAAGTGACCAGTTATAGTTTTTGTAGCTCTGGAGTGGTAATTCCAGCGTGCAATGCTTGCTTGAGGGAATTTGAAACCTGCTTCTCTTAAAAGTACAGATCGTTTTGAAGATTTACTGAAAAATGTGTGAAAGGCTGTCAAATCATAAATAAACAGATGAATTTTCTTATCGTTTTGGCACCATATAAAAGTACCAGAGTAAGTCTGTGAGCGTAACAATGAATGAACATTGCTCTAGGGCATTGCTGTTTAATTATCACATTAACACCACCATGAGAACTTGCCATCATTGAAGCTCCATCATAAGTTTGAAAAATTAGCTTCTTCTTGTCAACTTCGCTGTCTTTCATCACACTCAAGATAACAGTAGATAAACCTTCGGCGGTTTTGTCTTTTGATACATCAAAGAATCCCTGAATTGTTCACACATTTACAAAATGTAACGCTCATCTGTGATTTACAAGAAACATCTAGTGTTTCGTCTGCCTGAACCGACACAAATTCCGCCAAGTCTAATTCCTTCTGAATTGTTTCCGACACTACTAACGTTGCACATTCGATTAATTCGTTTTGAAGTTCCTTTAAACCCTGATAAGGACTCCAACATTTCTCTAACAAACTGCTCTTCTTGCGCAAGAATGGACAATATTTCTAGGCAATTGCCTTTATATTCTGACCGATCACTCTCGTAGTGTCCTCGAAACGCGACCTCTTGCTTTCCTAAGAAGCAGATGACTTGAATAAGTCACCATTTCATTGTGCTTGAGCCTCGAGAGCCGAGCTGCCTCTGCTAGAGCATGCTCTGTTCTGTGTTGTCCCAGAAGACTATATTGTTCCCAATTAAGAATATGTTTCTTAGAAATTTGGTGCTTTCGTGCTCTACGATGAAAGTTTTTAATACATGCAATCCCAGTTTCACTCCATTCTTTACTATCACCACCAAACAGAATACAAACATAACAATGGATCGTGCCCGTCGTTACACTTGCTGTTAACCATTCATACTGGTCATACCATTGTGACTGGTGTTTATCACTCTGTACAATATTTAGATGAGGTTTTGGTCTTCTCTCTTTCACTGCACATTTTTCTTCATAGGACAATGAAGAAAATGGCCTTCATTTTAAATACACTATTAAATCAGTACACTGACCCATGTTTTAAAATTCACAAACGAACATGCACAATCAGTACACTGATCCATGTTTTAAAACTCACAAACGAACATGCACAATCAGTACACTGATCCATGTTTTAATGCACAATCAGTACACTGATCCATGTTTTAAAACTCACAAACGAACATGCACAATCAGTACACTGATCCATGTTTTAATGCACAATCAGTACACTGATCCATGTTTTAAAACTCACAAACGAACATGCACAATCAGTACACTGATCCAAGTTTTAATGCACAATCAGTACACTGATCCATGTTTTAAAACTCACAAACGAACATGCACAATCAGTACACTGATCCATGTTTTAATGCACAATCAGTACACTGATCCATGTTTTAAAACTCACAAACGAACATGCACAATCAGTACACTGATCCATGTTTTAATGCACAATCAGTACACTGATCCATGTTTTAATGCACAATCAGTACACTGATCCATGTTTTAAAACTCACAAACGAACATGCACAATCAGTACACTGATCCATGTTTTAAAACTCACAAACGAACATGCACAATCAGTACACTGATCCATGTTTTAATGCACAATCAGTACACTGATCCATGTTTTAATGCACAATCAGTACACTGATCCATGTTTTAAAACTCACAAACGAACATGCACAATCAGTACACTGACCCATGTTTTAATGCACAATCAGTACACTGATCCATGTTTTAAAACTCACAAACGAACATGCACAATCAGTACACTGATCCATGTTTTAATGCACAATCAGTACACTGATCCATGTTTTAAAACTCACAAACGAACATGCACAATCAGTACACTGACCCATGTTTTAAAACTCTCAAACGAACATGCACAATCAGTACACTGATCAATGTTTTAATGCACAATCAGTACACTGATCCATGTTTTAATGCACAATCAGTACACTGATCCATGTTTTAAAACTCACAAACGAACATGCACAATCAGTACACTGATCCATGTTTTAATGCACAATCAGTACACTGATCCATGTTTTAAAACTCACAAACGAACATGCACAATCAGTACACTGATCCATGTTTTAAAACTCACAAACGAACATGCACAATCAGTACACTGATCCATGTTTTAAAACTCACAAACGAACATGCACAATCAGTACACTGACCCATGTTTTAAAACTCACAAACGAACATGCACAATCAGTACACTGACCCATGTTTTAAAACTCACAAACGAACATGCACAATCAGTACACTGACCCATGTTTTAAAACTCACAAACGAACATGCACAATCAGTACACTGACCCATGTTTTAAAACTCACAAACGAACATGCACAATCAGTACACTGACCCATGTTTTAAAACTCACAAACGAACATGCACAATCAGTACACTGACCCATGTTTTAAAACTCACAAACGAACATGCACAATCAGTACACTGACCCATGTTTTAAAACTCACAAACGAACATGCACAATCAGTACACTGACCCATGTTTTAAAACTCACAAACGGACATGCACAATCGGTACACTGACCCATGTTTTAAAACTCACAAACGAACATGCACAATCAGTACACTGACCCATGTTTTAAAACTCACAAACGAACATGCACGCATTGAAATACCGCCTGCCTCACAAATACCAAAGAGAATGTAATATCAGAGTCCCAGCTCCCATGTTAAATAATTTTCCTTAAATCCGCCCATAATCCGGCTTCAAAAAAACAATAATAAATTTATTAAAGCACAAAATATGCAGTACGAAATTACAACTAGTTTGAACAGAACTGAGACAGAGATAACCTCCTCTTCCCACACCACATCACGTGGTATCGATCACATCTTCTACCACATAGGGCACATACACAATTTAAGTCTGGCTGATGAAATCTTCTGTTATTACACACTTTGAAGTGGAAACCATGTACCGAGAATCTCGTTACCAGGTGCCTCAGCTCGTAGGCGCTCTCTGTCCAGTCCCGTGATGTCATCGCATCAGTCGCGTAAAATTCTTGCCAGATGCTATCTTTCTTAGACTTCATTTCCTGAACTAGTGTCTCAAAACCATGTGTTTGTTGGCAAAAGCATCTGCAGTCTCAGTTCTTCAACAAAGGGAAGCTCACTTGAGAGTTCATAAACCAAACGAGAAAGAGTAAATCGGGAGAGGCATAAGACTTTCTTTAGGTAGACAGCCTTGACCTTCTCTATCTCCACTAGATGCTTGTACTTTAGGTGGGACCAAATGTTTTCCAGACCATATGTAATTATCGGGGCGATTTTCAGCCAGAAGAGTCTCATTGCAGTCTTTAAGGAAAGTGTTCTGAGATGCCGTATGTCACTCATGGCCTTTATAGCCGCGTTTGATCTGTCCTTGATGTGGATTGAGAAAACGTTACATTTATTAATTTTCATCATGAATTCTTTCCTCAAGACAGAATCCATACCATTCAAAAACTCATTCAAAACCTCTGGTGTGTCAGCTAAGATGATCAGCAAATCTCCAAGTTGAAATTATTTCTCCTTGAATTTTTACTCCTACTTTGAATTTTTCTCCAATTTCCTTCATTGCTTGTTCAAGTTGTGCCCTTGCCTTACACCTTTCTGAATACCAGCTTCTCTCTCATGTCCTTACGCTCGAATAACTGCATATCCTAAGGAACACAAAACGTGCTACACCTTAAAACAGTAGGCCTATTGGTATGGCACAAAATGGTAAGGTAAATTGAAAGGAAAGTGATTAGTCCCTTGTTCATAAATTTACATGTGTCAACATTATTTGGTATCCTTTAAACATGAGTCACTTTCAGTGATCTCAGGAGTAGCCTAAATATTGAGACTCATGTCCTAAAGGTCCTGGGTTTTATTACAAATAAATAATTAATTCTAGTCTGTTTGGAACATGCACAATTGAGATGTGTTTGGCTTAGTTCACACCACAATGATCCACTCAAATGATGGTTCCTAAATTAAGGCCATGACTGCCTCTTTCCCAATCCTAGTCTCATCTACAAATGCATATACCACTACATACAGTTAACGGGTAGGTAGCTGTGTACTTCCCCATCCCACTCTCCCAGTATACTACTGCAACTTAAAAAATTTGCCACAATCAGTGTGTCTGTATCTGATTGTGACAACCTACTGTCACACGCGTCAATGTTCTCAGATAGGGAAGTATTCGGCTTGCTTCCTGCACCACTCTACACCTACCTCTCAAGGTCAAGTGCACAGCTGAATGCCGGCATCTGTCAACAAGTTGATATGGCTAATGGTGGCAACATGGTTTTGCAGCAGACACCAATTTCCATCCAAGTTAAAACAGCTCACTGATATATAATAATAATATCGTATGGCCTCGGGTGCCTGGTGCAAGCTTTGTTAATTGACACCCAGAGGGTAGCTTGCATGTCGAATTTCGTCGTTCCTTTGAACGCTATGAAAGTCAAGGAGGTTAGATATCTAAACTCCTTGACACTACAGCGCTTTCAAGTAGAGAATGGAGGAACTTTGTGTTGGCGGAAAATCCCGAGATTAATTTTGCCATTGAACACGGCCTACTGAATTCAAATGGGTTCTTTAACATGCCAACAACGTATGACATGAGTATCGTGATTTTTGTCGCCTTCAAAAATCACTTACCATGGCCAGGGGCGAACCTGCAATCTTGGGGTTGGTAGTCCGACACTATAACCACTCACCCACCGTGGCAAGCTAAGCTCACTGATGATTTGTTCTGAACTAGTTATTTCAATGCTCCCAATATTAGGTATTTATGTTGTTTTTGACAACCTTGACATGAACATTGTCAGGAATACTGTATGCCAGCCATCCTAGTTTCTCATCTGGGTGACAAATTGGTTATGCAGTTACAAGCTGAGGTATCTATGACATAAATGTCAAGAAATATGGATCCATAGTACAGTACGTTACAACTATTGTATTATGTAACATATCAACGTGAATATTTAACAGCTGGAGAAAAAAATAATTTGATAATAAAATAACATCCAAGTAGGCATTCAAACAATTGGCCTCAATATGTAAGCATCATAGTTTGATCATACCAACATGTATTTCTCATTTCAATAGCCTGGGACATAGTGTTCATCAGCCCGAGGAACTAAGGTGTATCACTTTTCTGTGATGAGTGTAATAGTATGTGTAAATGTATTCGGGACAAGGATGGAATAGTGCCCCAGGATTTGAAATAAGGCACGGTACAATCCCAGCATTTGTCCCAAGGGAGTGTCGAAATTTCACCCTCAGGATAGCCTCTGTCAATGCCAGGATAAACCGTTGATTTCTCGACTTGCTGCAGGTGCCTATCACGACCATAGTGCATGGCTACGCTGCAGGATGTCATTTCAATGAATGGTATCAGACCTTGGGAAAAAAAAAAAAAAAACACTGTGCGTGACAAAAACCAGGGGTGAGTATCTAACGTTAGTTACCTAACAATCTAACAATTATTGGTCTAGGGAAAAACCATTGGTCAGATGGATGCGATATAGTACCTAATGCGTGGTGTTGGCAATAATGTACACGATGCTAAAAATGGCGGAGTCAGCTGGAATTTCATCTGTATAAGTCGTGATCCTATTTGGCATGGCTGGGTGGGTTACAGACAGTGGAGGAGTAAACATCTATTACTACTGTATATCATCTCCAGATACCACTACTACAGGTATCTTGGCTAATTTCAGTAGTTTAAGAATTTTTTACTTCGGTTCAGGTAAACTCCACTCTTACCGAATATGTATCCGATAATCTTTATTATTAGAGTTGAAAACTCTAGGAAAACAGACTGTTTCTGAACCTGAAAGCTTCATCACTCCATGGAAGTGTTCCATATGCCTCACCGCTGCCTAGCATACACATTGCTGCAAGTGCTTTTCAACCCAGAGGAAGAAGTGATAGCCAGATAAGGATGCAAGTGAAATAATGTCCTCTTCGGACTAAACAGGAGGAAAGCAAAGACAGTAGGCCTACGGATAGTGGTTTACTAGCATTATTAGTTAGAATCACGCAGGTTAATTCCTTAGGAAGCAAAGAGGACAGGTAAATGATTTAGGCCTACAGGTCCTCATTCTGAACCTTTGCCACACACAAATACCAGTCATGTAGTACTGCTCAAATAAGCTCTATACAAACTTACATGATAGAATGAGACCTGCTGAATTATATTATTGGTATAACACACTCCAAAAAATTGGATCAAGAGCATTTCAAAACTACTCCTGGCGGCGTTCCAGATATGAGGGTTTAGGTTATGTTAGTCTTCCACATGACTGACACGCCACAGTTCATCACTAAACAACATGTACATTTCATTACAAATAACATAATTGCTCATATTTTACTCCAACTTTCCTTTTGCTCACGAATCAACATTATTAAAACATCCACACCATTTACAAATATCTTTAATTAAAACAAATATCCTGCCGTAGTCTGCCATCTTGTAAAAAAAACGAAATGATCATCGGCAGCAAGGGTTGCCATCATAGTATTAATATCAACAGGTGCAATTCTTTAAATATAACTGAATCTTTGCAATTATATCAAACACTGTAATGATGTTTATATGCGATCAACTTCTGAAATTCATAACAATAGATTTCGTTTTCAAGAAGTTTAATCTAAGTCTAAAACATAATACGGTTGTAGTCCTGTTAGTATCAGTGTAAGCCAATCACATTTAGGACATTAAAAACAGGGCGCTAGGTCTACCAACACACATCGTGCTATTACGTTTCCAAAGTTGCATAACCGGAGCGTAATAAAAAACGAGGCCTAAAATAAGGTTTAGCCAATCCCATCTAACTTCCGACGGCCTGAATCCAATCTAATCTCTCCGTTGTGCAGGCAAGCTCGCGTCTGCGATGGCACCGACCGTCGCGCTCAAAATTCGTACTGATAAGATACAAATATCTTATTTCCGTGTTTCTGAGCTTTCAATTATTTGAAAGTAGTTAATAATACAACACCTGCTATAATTGCAGACATGTCAAAATGCACCAGAACGTGTAAAAAACTTTTATTCCCGTTTTATGGGCATAATTTATCTCTTATTGTTGGTCGATAAAATAATCAATACCACTGACTAATCAACTGTGACGTCAGTACTGGCAACGCATGCTCCCCGCTTCTCTCGGCCTGACCGCTATCCAAAGTCATCTTGTGGGTCGCGAAACATATGATCCTGTATCGCTCTTCATGTTCACAAGTGATTACATATTACCTTCCCATAAAGGCATTCCAGTCATGAGAATGAGGGTACAGTACCTACTTCATTTCAGTGTCCTTAAGCGAATCAGGGTCGTTTCACTTGCCATGGTGTGGTAATGAACAGCTTGGACTGAGTTTCCACTGAGCTTCGGCTATTGAAAATTACGTTATTTATGGTTCTGTTTAAATACAATGGTTAGTGGATGGAAATCATGCCCGAAGGACGATTATAACACATGACTATACATCTGAGCCTAACACGCTATTTGTGGTCTACATGTTGGAGAGTGGTGGAGAGTTACTTTTGGTGGACGAGCAAACAGACTGTGGAACAATGCTATGATCGCCGACTGTGTAACGTGTGTATATTTTCTTTACAAGTGTTTAAATTAGGAGGCTGATATGCCTGGGGTCACTAGTTGACCACACTCCCTAGGGGTTGCATGACCTTGACGTGGTGGGAGTGCTTGCGTGGTCTAATGATCCTTTGGGCTATGCCAGCGGAAGCATAGCTACTGGTAGGGCCTCCCTTGCCGGACAGGCCAAAGGTGAAGATCCAGACTAAAAGCAACCCAGAACCCTCAAGTCCTCAACGGCAGCGAAGGCGGAGAAGATGGTTCGGTACGGCGGAGCTAGCGAAAGAGGCAGCCCAACTGACCAGGGTTAAGAGGTCAGGACCTCCACTGCCTTGTGGACAGAAGTGGGAACTTCAAAGGCTGAGGGAAGAAACCCTGACAGAAAATCAGTATGTCTGGATACTTAGAAGGCAGCCCCTTCTCCAGGCTTTGGGTGCGGATACGAGAATTGGAATTTGGAGCGTATAAACAATGTGTCAGACAGGTAGACTGGCCGAAGTATCTAGGGAGATGAAGCGCTACAGGTTGGACTTACTAGTTTTGAGCGAGATGAGATGAAGTGGGTTCGGGGAGATAAGGACTCAGGAAGGGGACACGTTGTACTCAAGAACAGAAGAACATAGAGAGGGTGTTGGTTTACTGATCACACAAAAGACAGGAGGAGCTTGATGGATTGGTATACAGTCTCAGAAAGGATAATAGTAGCCCGATTTGCATCAAGAGTTAGAGCAATCACAGTGGTGCAGTGCTATGCACCAACAGAGACAGGATAAGAAATAAAAGAGCAATTTTACGGCCAGGTACATCAAACCTTGATAAAAGGGAAGAAAAGGGATATAGTGGTCCTGATGGGAGACTTTAGTGCGAAAGTCGGCAGTGATAATCAAGGAATAGAAAATATAATGGGGAGACATGGTATAGGTACTAGAAATGAGAATGACGACAAACTTATTGAATTCTGTAGCAACCATAGTTTGGTGATAGGAGGTACGATCTTTCCTCATAACAACTGCCATAAAGTGACTTGGGTGTCCCCGGACCATAAAACGGAGAACCAGATGGACCATTTCACTATAAGCAAGACGTGGCGAACTTCCCTGTTGGACGTGAGGAACAAGAGAGGAGCAGATGTGGGAAGTGACCATCATTTAGTAATAGCAAGTATTAGGCACATTCATCAAAAGGGGAGGATAAGGTACAACCTCGATAAATTGAAGGATAAGGAGGCGCAACAACATTTCTCACTCTGGTTAAGAAACCGATTTCAACAGCTGAGAGAGGAAGAAGAAGGAAAGGATATTGAACATAACTGGAAGAACATAAAGAGTACCCATATCAATACATGTGAAAAGGTTTTAGGCAAGAAAGAGGAAGGGAGGAATGGATTACTTCTGACACATGGGAAACCGTGAACAGCAGGAAGGAATGTAAGAAAAGACTTAACAATGCAAGAACACAAGAAGAGAAAGTACAAGCTAGAACAGATTTCAACCAACTTAACAAAATAGTGAAGAGAAGTTTTCGACACGTGATATAAGAGTATTTATCAATAATTTAGAAACACAAGCAGAGATGGCAGCGCAAAACAACGATAGTAGGACCCTATATCACATAACCAAAAGATTAACAGGAAAGTTCTCTAGTTTTGATAAAACTGTGAAAGCCAAAGAAGGGAGATTACTGTCTACAAAAAAGGAACTACTAGAAAGATGGAGAGAACATTTTCAGGAGATCTTGAATCGGGGAATAAGCGAGGAAAGAGAGACAGTGGACATGATAGAAGAAGAGCAGGAAGATAGGGCTATAAGCACAGAACCATCATCAAGAACAGAGATAGAAGAAGAGCAGGAAGATAGGTTTATAAGCACAGAACCACCATCAAGAACAGAGATACAAAAGGCTATCAAACAACTGAAGAACAGGAAGGCCGGACGCCTTGAAAGTAGATACGGACACTACAGATGAGATTCTGCTCCCATTTTTTGAGAAGATCTGGGAAGAAGAGAAGATGCCTACAGACTGGAAGAAAGGACTGTTGATCAAGCTTCCAAAGAAAGGAGATTTATTGGAATATGACAACTGGAGAGGGATTATTCTCCTTTCAATCCCAAGTAAGGTACTCTCACGAATAATTCTAGAAAGGATAAAACAGAGAGTTAATTTAAGGCTGAGGAAAGTACAAGCAGGATTTAGAGAAGGCTTTTCTTGTACAGACCAGATCAATACACTGCGCATAATTATAGAACAATCAACGGAACTGCAATCGTCATTGTACCTACTATTCGTTGACTTTGAAAAGGTGTTTGAGAGTATAATTAGAGAGAAGATTTGGCGCGCCATGAAAGAGTTTGGGATTCCAAAGAAAATTATAAGGATTACTCAGGAAAAGTATGAGAACTACACCTCTCAAGGGGATGTTGTCAGAGCCCATTCCAGTAAATACAGGAGTTAAACAAGGATGTTTGCTGTCTCCAATACTGTTTCTCATGGTGGTGGATCTTATCATGAAGAAAGCAATGAATCGCTGTAGAGGTATCCAGTGGGGACTAACAGACAGGTTGGAGGACCTGGATTTTGCAGACGACCTGTGCTTGCTAGCCGGCAGTTGCAAAGATATGGAAGCAATGCTTAATGATTTAAGAACTGAAGCATCTGAGGTGGGATTGAAGATCAATGGAAGAAAAACCAAAGAGATGCGCCACAATAACCAAAATAAGGCATTATTATTTCTAGGGAATCAAGAGATCGATCAACTCAAACAGTTTTGCTACCTGGGAAGTATGGTCACCACTGAGGGAGGATATAGGAGGATATAGGAAATAGAATAAATAAGGCTAAAGGAGCATTCACAATGTTTAGCCCAATTTGGAAAGCAAGGGAACTTAACACCTATACCAAACTTCGCATCTTCAATTCAAATGTCAAGTCAATATTGCTCTATGGGTGTGAAACTTGGAAGACCAACAAACAGCTGATTAACAGACTCCAAATATTTGTGAATAGATGCTTGAGGAATATCCTGAGGATATGGTGGCCACAATGAAGAGCTATGGAGAAGAACACAGCCAACACCCATTTATATTGAGATGCGTCGTAGGAAATGGAAATGGATTGGGCATACGTTACGACGAGAGGGAGACAACATAGCAAGACAAGCCCTGGAATGGAATCCACAAGGTAGTAGGCAAAGAGGCAGACCAAGGAACACCTGGAGGAGGAGTGTAATAACAGAAGGAATGGAGAAAGAAGGGAAGACCTGGAACGAGATTAGGAGGATGGCGCAGAACAGAGTCCGATGGCGGAAATTGATCGATGCCCTATGCTCCACTTAGGAGATCAAGGAAATAAGTCAAGTCACTAGTTGACCAGATGTGTTTGTGGGCTCTCTGTGAGCACAGATTCAGTGATCACAGGTTCTGTAAATATTGTGTTTTCTAAGGGCCTATAATATGTGTGTAAATATTGTGTAAATGTGAAAGACCAGTACAGCCAGAATATATGGTATTTTTTAAAGGTACCAAGTGATTATTCCTGAGTTGTCACGATCTTGGTACATCAGCGGAACGCATGTATAATGCCCCACACCTGGGGGGTCTCAATGTCGGGAAAATCCACATGATCAACCCTGGCGCCCAATTAACGTCGGGATATTAATGTAAAATTCACTGGTGGCCTGTATGTGAACGGCAGTAAATTTAGTAGGTTTGGTTTTAGGGGGTATTAATGTTAAATTAACTCCAGCGAGGAGGTGTGAGTGTCTTAAACATAAGTTATCACCTGTGGCTATCGTTGAGAGAAAATCTAGTACCCTTTATTGGAAAAAAAAAATGGCGCATTCGATACAAAGATCCATATTCTGCCTGTCTTTCAATAACGCTTCGAGGTCCACAATTAATTTTCAGAGGAAGCGCTGTGGAGCGCCACTAGTACATGTCCAGTGTCAGTGGCGGATCCAGAGGTTCACCTCGGAGGGGGCACTCTAAGATTTCAGAGTAGCAACAGAAAATATGTAATAAAATTACTAAATTATTAAATACAAGTTTTTCGGGCTTGTAGGCCGTGGTCCAGACAGGATATCTCCCGACGTTTCACCGGAAACTGCGTCCGGCATTATCAAGGGTTCCGCTCCTTTCCTTGGTCAGCAGTGGAATGAGGAAGAGGCTTGAAATAATGGGTAACGGTTTGTAGTGGGGTATTGTTGTTTGAATATGACTGTTGGTTGGGTGGATCTTGGCGATGAACTAACGGCTGGAAGGTAGTTTGGATCTTCATATTAGCATGGTGAGCCGAGCGTTCTCTTCGCATTCCTGCTGGACCGTCTGATCTCACGTACATGTTGCGGGGTGCGGTGCGTGCATATAAATACAAAAAACAATTGTATTGAATACTGATTGGGATTCTATTTGGTGACTATCCTAGGCAAAATACATGCCTATTACAAAATAAAATCCAGGCGATCATTAGTTTACCCCCTTTAGAGAAACGATCTAGAACTTTTTCAACATCAACATTTATATCACGGTGAACAAATAACAGACACAAGCCATTCAACCTTTCCTCTGTCATTTGCGTTCGTAGCCATGATTTAACAAGTTGCAAGCTGCTAAGAGATCTCTTTGCACTTGCAACACTGTCGATGTAGTGATTATATTAACCGTGTTGCCATTACATGCTATATGTTAACAAACATTGACCACATTCATGAATGCAGGCAATACAGTAAAGATTTTACTTGCAGTGCAGTTTGGAGAAACAATCATTTTTATCAGCAATATTAATGAAGTAGACAACTGGTTTTCAGGGGGGGGGCTCTTGCCCCTGGTGCCCCCCTCTAGATCCGCCACTGTCCAGTGTGCATGCTCGGTGCCTATAGTCTCCTGACCAAAAGTCCTGATCTTTCTGCTAGCGCATTTCACTAATCCCAACCAAATCCAATCCCACCCTATCCATTTCCCTTTCTAAGGTTTCTAACCTTCCACCGCCTATCAAACTTCTAACATTCCACACTCCGATCCGTAAAATATCAGATTTCCTCTTTGTCACTTCTGTGATGTTGACCTTCTCTCGAGTAGTCCCCACCCGAAGATCCGAATGGGGGCTAGTTTACCTCTGGATTGGAATTTTACAAGAGAGGAGGCCATCATTACATGTAATTATGCATAAAGAGGTGCATATCCTCGGGAAGGGCAATATGGCTGTAGGTTCCCGTTGCTCTCAGCCGTGCAGCAGAAATTGGTTTAGCCTTCAGTTGCCTTATACAGGGTCTTTCATATAAAATAAGAGCGCCAAGCGGCGGCTTTGTTAACCGCTGCTGCGGTCACCTTGGCCGAGCTTTTGGCGTGCCAAGGCCCCCTGCTTTAAGCGTGTGTACAATCCTATATGATGCAGCAGCCTTGCTAGCGTGTGTACAATGCTGAAATCTTACTTTAGTTAGTTATTGTTGATGAAACCGAAACCCCTATAGTATTGAAAGCGCACGCATAGTACATACGATGGCTGTTTTTTTTTTTTTTTTTTCAAGTTCCGATGGACTGTATAAAAATAACAGATTGACATTACCAAACTTGACCTTGCAATAAGCATGCAGTTGCTCAGTCGCCAGTCTAAACCTCAAGTGCTAACATGGTGACACAGTTATCATTGCAACATCATATTTTTTTATGTAAAACTTATTTTAAGTAAGAGTCGGCTCGGTGGGTACGTGATGCATTTGTTCAACAATTTCCTGATGAAGTGCCACCTTCACTAGCACAGATTCACGTAATTGCAAATAAGTTTGACAATACTGGCTCAATAAAAAACATGCCTGCCCGCACACGAACAGTTTTAACAGAGGATGAGCTAGATGACATTGGCGAGAATCTTGAACGATCTCTGAATAAATCACTCACAAAATTAGCACAAGTAGGGGTTTCGGTGACCGCAGCAGCGGTTAACAAAGCCGCCGCTTGGCGCTCTTATTTTATATGAAAGACCCTGTATTAACAATATCCATAAGACAAGTAAAGAATTTATTTATTTTTAAAGGCCGCTACTCCTCTTCAGAATAAAGTAATAAAGCAATTCTACTAACAAACAAATCCTAAAATTCAAATAGAGATAACACCTAAAATTTACTAACAACGAAATATTAATATTCAACTAACGATAACATAGTAAAGTTCTACTAACAGCAAATTTTAGAGAGCCCAACATCTACGTTATCAGCTCAGTTATCTATGATACTCTTGTTTTAAGAGAACTCGAAACATCTACTGTAGTGTATCATCTCAGCTATCATACTATCTTACTGTGCTTCAGTTCAGTTTAATTCATGTAATTCAAAATGCCTAGTAAATGCATAAACTCTGCTGACAATTGTTGCTTGATTTGCAAACAGTTAACTTTGAAATCACAAAAGTGACCAATAACATCATTTGTTAAGGCTTACAGACTGTACTTGGATTGTGAAGTTGGAGACCAGGACAAGCCCTGGGTTCCTCATGTGTGTTGCATATCTAGTGTCTCGAATCTTCATTCCTGATTGAACCATAAAAGATCATTAATGGGCTTTGCTATTCACCGACAGCGGTAGCTACGCTCGCTAACCCGCAGCTCTAGGTCATGGGGACTAGGTCTCTGCGGACTCGGTAGGCGTGGGTTCGAGCCCCACCGTCGGCTGTCCTTGAAATGGTTTTCCGTGGTTTCCCATTTTCAACTCCAGGCAAATGCTGGGATGGTACCTTCTGTCAGGCCACGGCCGCTTCCTTCCACATCCTTGCCCAGTATGATTCACCATCATTTATTTCATCTCTCATTAACTCCTCTCGTAAGGTTGGCATCAGGAAGAGCATCCGGCCGTATAAACCATACACCACAAAGACTTTCGTCATATCTTATCCCCGATCCCGTTGGAAAACGGGAGTAATAACGGGTGGACATACAATGGGCTTTGCTATTCCCACCATCCGGAGAGAACCGTCAAAACACAGAAATGAGAGTTATTTCTATGTGACAACTCCATTCACACAGGGTATTGCAAAAGAAGAAAACTTCATCGTTGACATATCCTAACAAAGTCAGCTAAGAGACCATTGCCTTACAGAGATGGCCTGCCTGAACCGGTACCACTTCTGTCTTATTCAGTAAAGTGACAAGGCGGCAGTGGACTTGGTGCTGCTCCATCACCTTCAAAACTGAGAACATAAAGAATCCTAATATTTGGCATGGCGAGGAGTCTACTCGGCAACATAAAATCACATAGTGGGAGCGGACTGTCCTAGTTAGATATCTACAATTGCCTAAATGTAAAGCAGAACTGTTGGCATCCAGACTGAAAAAGTGAAATTTATCTTGACCAGGCGGTAAATGTGACCACATTCCATAAATGCCATACCGGTACTCCATTTCTTCCATTTTTCAACACTGAAGATAACTCGGTATTTTGCAGTAATATAGAGAGTCTCCATGGCAGCTGTGGAAATTGAATTCTGAAACTAAGTTAAGGCCATGTATAAGACTAGGGAAGCATTTCTGTATTTGAGTCAGACATTTCCATGTGTCAGTGAAGCCAAAATAAAGATTTTTTCCCCCCCATCAATCCACAATTACGTGAACATTTCAATAAAATTCACACAGGTGAAGGAGTAATTAGCTTGGGATGCCTTTATTCAACTGTCCACCAACTTCCTTGGCAATAAGAAGGCAGAAAACTATACGGATCTTGTGGAAAATCTGCACTGCTATGATAGACTAGGGTGCAACATGTCCTTAAAGTTACACTTCCCTTCTTATATTCCCATTATCTTGGGCAGTTAATGCCATTATGGCCCATTATATTCTACACACAAATACTTGAAATAAAATACACTTACAAATTACACACTTCAATACTTAAAATAACTAATGGCTTCCCTATACGTGTTGACCACCTGAAGAACATTTTTATCTACAATTGACTTGCTGAGAGTCAAGCCTGCATGCCACATGCAAACTCTGTGCATCTGCTTGCCTCTCGCTCAATCACTTACTTTAAAATAAGCATACAATTTACAAAAGTGTGTATGTATTCCAGGTACTGTGTAGAATACATTAAAATAAACCATTCAAGATAATGGGGCTTCTCCCTACATGTTGACCAACTGAAGAGCATTTATGTAATAGGATCTAAAAGGGCTACACTAAAGAAATGGCTTCTATATGGGACTTTCATTATCTGTTTGAACAATTATGTTTCTTATTATGTTCAGTCCCATCTATTATATGCCACCAAACTTCTCCAACCACAGATGCTTGTAGACCTAAGAACTATTGGACTTTGAAGAACAGACATAAGGTAAAGCAGCACTGCATGGAAACCAAAACAAGATTTTTACTATTTTTAACTTAATTTTATACACATTACTAAACTGCAGCAATAACATACGACAATAGAAATGACAAAAGAGAATAGCTCCCCTTGGAGTGGACTACTGAGTAAGACTTGAAAATGTGACCACAGTCGGGATTCGAACCCAAACCTCCTGCTGTCCAGACAGGTGCGTTGAGTCACTAACACCAATGCGGCCACATCTTGACCAGCCACAGATGAAGAGAACGCTGAGGGGCAGCTACCGAGATTGTGGACTAGACCATGAACTTGCAGGCAACACCAGAGCCACCTTTGCAACATAGTCGGAACCTAAAAATTTCATTTTTTAGATCATAGAAATGACTTTTGGTACAACAAAAGATTCGGATTAGAATCCCAACTTCAGTCTTATTTTCAAGTCTTGCTCAACAACATAAGATCAGTTGATATATTTCAGTAAATAACTGAATATGTAACTGTGAATATGAAAAGGTACCACTTCGCAACTTCTAGTTTAATAGATATTCCAGTATAAACTTGAATCTACATGCCACATATGTTTGCATTTGTATGACTCAAAAAACACCAACAGACTGGATAACAAGGTTGAGAGCAAGCACCAACATATGAAATTAAGGTATTTAAATTTTCAGATTATTTTTACAGCCCAAGGTTGAAAGTTCTAAGTTCATTTTTCTAAGTGATAAACAACCAAAAACAACTTAACTACAGACATACAAAAGTATTCAACCCAAAAATAGTGTAACTCAATAGCCAACAAGTGGGCCCTTTTCATAAACATGCACACATGAACTTGCAGAACCCAGAGCCATCCTTGCAATGTAGTCAGGACATGTAAAGATTTTCTTTTAATAATAGGGATTACTTTAGGTACGGTACAGCAATTCGAATTAAGACTGCAGTCACTTGCAATAATTTACTTAATTTACTCAGTCCAATTGATAATGTCTCCAAACCTGTACAACATTAGATGACTAGACCTAATAACCACAGTACAGTACTCTGTGGAACAAAAGCTTTAGGGACAAAATAAGGAAAGCAAGGAAGCTTTTAGTTTTACGTGATTGTTAATCATGCAATCATGAGCCATGGGACCTCCTTTTTACGTGGAATATGAACAACAGGACATGGCATTTCACTTCGAAGATCTCACATGCATTGACCGGGAATCGAACCCGGTCCACCTTGGTGAGAAGCCAACAGCTTGACCGCTGCACCACCACACCTAGGGACAAGATAAAGCAGCTTGGAAAATTAAATAACCAGATTTACCATTTTAAATTTGATCATGAACGTACTCATAAAGAAACTGCACTAACATCAGAACAGTTGGCATATTTCAGTACATAATTACCGGTGGTCGTTACGGCATGACTGCTGGCAGTCGCTCACATCCCCCAGCCGGCAACCTTCAAGATGGTCTTCTGTGGTTTCCCATCTTCCTTCCAGGCAAATGCCGGGGTTGGTCCCTAACTATAGGCCACAGCCGCTACCTTCCAACTCCTCGCCCTTCCCTTCCAACTTTCCTCCCCAACGGTACTTGTAGCTCACCCATTGGGTGTCCGTCTCGAAGCAGCTACAAAACTGGCGAGCCGAACATGTCCTCGGACACTCCCGGCATAAAAGCCAAATGCTAAAAAAAAAAAAAAAGTACATAATTGAATATAAGAAAGGCATTAATACACACTAAAATATTCAGTCCTTTTCTCTTTTAATACTATCAACGGGATCATTTCCCGTTTTGAAATCCAAGGGTTTGTTGTAACCCATTATATTGGTATAATGTCCAGGATCTTCAAACAGCCCAGGATCAACAAATAGAGAGATCCCTTTGACTTCAAAACTGGTGAACATTCCAGGTATTTCTGGCACTTTAACATCATCTGGTGTAAATGTTATCTGAAACAGAAAAAGGTGATAATTGAACTCAATGTGTTGATAAATAGTACACACTACTTTCCTTCACATCACCTCATACCATAAATAACAATATTTTAATATCATAAAATTAGGTTATGAAACTGATTCTATCATTTCATGATGATATTCTCGTTTTAATGTGCCCAACATCTAGGTTATTGGCCCCTAATGAAATGAAAGGATGAAGATAAAAAAAAACCACTGCCCGAGATGAAACTAAAATGGTTTCAAAAACAGACAGTGAGCCCCAATAAGTACGCCTTATTTGAATAAAAATAGTAAAAATAGTAAATAGTAAAAACAATAAAACAAATAAGGCATAGTGACCAATAAAATAGATGAACGCAATAAAAAACATAAAACAGACTAAAACTGAATTAAAAGTCTTAACTTGCATTAAAACTTACAAAAGTAACTACTCTCCCTCATGAACCGGATGACGAAGTTTAATGACTTCACGGAGAATAAGGAGGAGTGTGTTAGGCAGTTTGAAAGTCCTCCGCATATCAGCCAGGTTCAAACACTCGAAGAGAATGTGTGCCGCTGTAAGGTGGGCGCCGCAAGTACACACAGGGAGGTCTTCTCTCTTTAGCAGGTGGGAGTGCGTAGCAATCCCATGACCAATCTGGAGTCGACAGAGTACCACAGCTTTCTTCTGGATAGATCGGAAGGAAGATTTCCACACCTTCGTTGTCTCCTGGATGCCTCTCAGTTTGTTGGGCAGCGAGAGCATGGAATGTCGCAACCGAATGCGTACACCATTAGCAGGCACCTAATACAGTAGCGAGGGCATTGCGACTGCCTCTCTCGCTACCTGATCAGCAAGCTCGTTTCCCGCAATACCCATGTGGCTGCGAAGCCACACAAAGGTCACCCCGGTTCCAGCGTTACATGCACTGACTAGCAGATCGTGCACACGCTGGAGCAGCGGGTGCGTCGGGAAACGCATATCGATCGCTTGCAGCGCACTAAGAGAGTCAATACAGACAAGAAAGTGCTGGCGACTGTCTGATAACGTGTACCGCAGAGCCTCTAAAAAGCATAGAGCTCCGCTGTGTACACGCTACAGGTCTCGGGAAGTGGAAAGAGAAACCGACGATCCTCAACCACAAATGCACAGCCTACTTTCTAGTTTACCCTCAAACCGTCCATGAATAGAAGCCATGATCCTGGATACTGGCCCACCACGAACTGGAACAGCCTCCGATGGACGGAGGAGTCCGTGTCAGACTTGGGGCCGGTGTGCAGATCCCGGATGACATCAGGGCAAGATGATGATGATGATGATAATTGTTGTTTTAAGGGGCCTAACATCGAGGTTATCGGCCCCTAATGATCTGGGTGATAGCGAAAATGATAATGAAATGGAAACCAGAACAAAATTATCGAAGACTGAAAATACGTACAAAAAGGAACTCACATGGAAACAACTCACAATATGGTCCTACAAAAGGGAATTTAGAACGAAAAGTTGCACAAAAAGAATAGATTGAAAAAGACCCAAAAAACGTAGGCTAGATTCAAAATACGTACAAAATGCAAAGTAGCGCCGAAATACTTACAAAATGCAACTGAAATTCAAAATACTTACAAAATGCAAATGAGATCGAAAGTACGTACAAAATGCAATTGAGGTTCAAAATACTTACAAAATGCAATTGAAATTGAAAATACACAATGCAATTCAGATTGAAATATCCCAGTTCCAATCCAAATTATTCACAAAGTGCAATTGAAATTCAAAATACTTACAAAATGCAATTGAAATTGAAAATGCTTACAAAATGTACGGTAGATTCAAACGACTCATGTGGATTGACAATACTTACAAAAAGCAATTTAGATTGAAAATACTTGACAAATGTAATTTAGATTCAAAGTACCCACAAAATGCAATTGAGAATCAAAATATGTGCAAAATGCCCACCAAACAAAATGCAATTTAGATTCAAAATTCGTGCGAAATGCGGTTTTGGTTGAAAATACTTACAAAATGCAATTGAAATTCAAAATACTCACTAAAATGCCCTGACGCCTGCATTGAAAGACTTACTAAAAAGCAATTTAGATTGTCAATCTTTACAAAATGCAATTGAGGTTGAAAACAATCGCGAGATGTAATTTAGATCGAAGAGACTTACAAAATGCAACATAGATCAAAAATGCCTTAAAAAAAATGGTAAAAGGGAATTTAGATACACGGTGATTCGAGTAACAAAAAAAGTGCGGGAATCTTAAAGAGAAAAGGAAATAGAAGGAAAAGAGGAGAGGAGAGGAGAGGGGAGAGAGGAGAAGGTCCGCCCCAAAGGGAAGGGACAAAAAGGGGAAAACGGACCCAGCTCAGGAATCCCTCGGGGTCGCCAACGCCCGAACTCACCAGCCGTGAGCCCCTGAGGGTGTAGCATTATCGACGGTGCACCAGAAGTGGTGGGGCTACATACACCCTGCCTCCTTAAGGGCCTTGAGCACAAGGCAGGAGGTAAAAGGAAAAGAACAAGAAGGCTGACCCCTCACAGAAGGAGGGTATCAGGAAAGATGAGACAAGGGCCAATTAAGGCGGGAAAGGAAGAGACTCCCTAGGCCTCGGATACCCTAATACCGTCGGGGTCGGAAGAGAACAAGAGTTGACCAAGGAAGGTCGACAGGAAAGAAGAAAGAGAGGAGCCCGGCACAAGTAAGTGGAAGCAATGCCGGACTCAGCTGGGGCCCCGTGGTCGCCAACCCACAACCCACTAGATGTGAGCCCCTGGGGGTATCAGGGCAAGAGACCATCCACGGAGGGGGCCTTGCTAGGTACTCGGACGATACAGGAGACAGAAGGGAATCGGAACTGCCGGTATGAGTCATCCATTATCAAATCTTTACTTAGTATAAAACAAAGTCCCCAATTCTTGGATGTCACGGGTAATCTCGAGAACCACTGGATGGATTTTAATGTGGTTTTCACCATTCTGTAAAGGATATCTCGAGGAAGCCAAGCAGTAACGATTTCAGTGAAAAAGACGAAAAAACAACCTGACGTCCGTGCGGTTTTTAAGCTTACGCTGGACAAACCATTAAAAATATATATATACTATGAGTGTAGAATGGTTCAGCATGAAATGTTCTACAAAATAGTCCGCGAGAGCATATCTCTATCTTCAACACACCGTCCACTATAAGTGTTTTTACGTCTTCATTTCTTCCAACGATCTCCATTCAATTACTGAGGCGACAGTTTACAAGCTAGCTAGGGGCGAGCCTATGACCCCAGTTACAGCCTAGCTAGTGGGCAAGCCTATTACCCCAGATACAGCTAGCAGCAAACTGTCGAGTCGTGTTGAATTAAGACTTCAGAGAAGAGTGGTTGTGTTTGGAATTTCCCTGCAAGTGCAACTCGGCTTTTCTTCATTTCGCCTGTGGAGATTTCGTTCCGCAAAATACACAGTCAAGTTAAGATTGGACGGAAGGGGGATTTGTATTTCATGCACCTCCATGATAATATAATTATAGTCCAGTCAGTGATTTTAACCCATCATGCCAAGACGTAAAACGGATAGATTGTAGTTCATTGACATCGAAAAAAAAAAAAAAAAAAAAAAAAAAGTGCTTCTCACACAATGCATTGATAACTGTTGCCTGGCAAAGCTAGTGAAAATGATAAAATGGTCTAGATAGCTCAAATATAAATTGCCAGCGTTTCGCCCCAGTGTACCATTGGGCTCGTCTGTTGGTATGGTACACCTCACCAAGACGCGTGGCTAGCACATACAGTAAAACTTCGTTTAACCGTCACTCTTTAAACCGTCAGGTTCTGTTAACCGTCATTGCTGTAATAGCATATTAATACTCTAATAACAAAGTGCTTTAAGGTGCAGTGACGCGTTCGCTTCGTTTACCTACTCTATTTTAGTGGGAAGTGAGTGTACCTGTTATCCGAAATATATTACATTACTGTGAGAGTGATATCTGTCTATAATATAATTGATTGAGGTCCTGTTTTGGGGAATAATTCAGTGTTTCTCTTATCCATCTATCCGCTCAACCGTCACGACCACGGTCCTGATGATGACGGTTAATCGAGATTTTACTGTACTGAGAATATTCGAAAACGAATTGGATTACCAAGGCAGGGTTATTTGCTTTTGTGGAATGGAGTTTGACTCCGGTAGCACATTGGCATTGGTCGTGATGTCAATACTACTTGTACTTTTTATCTTGCAATGGTCTTCTCAGTATGTGCTAGCCACGCGTCTTGGTGAGGTGTACCGTACCAACTGACGAGCCCAATGGTACACTGGGGCGAAATGTTAGCAATTTATATTTGAGCTAGCTGGACCATTTTATCATATTATTTGATATTAAATCTGCTCAAATGGAAACTAACATCATATTTCCTTCAGGAATATTCGAAAACGAATCGGATTACCAAGGTAAGGTTATTTGCTTTTGTGGAAGGGAGTTTGACTCCCGTAGCACATTGGCATTAATCGTGACATCAATACTACTTTTATTTTGTGTCTTGCAATGGTCTTCTCAGTATGTGCTAGCCACGCGCCTTGGTGAGGTGTACCGTACCAACTGACGAGCCCAATGGTACACTGAGGCGAAACGCTGGCAATTTATATTTGAGCTAGCTGGACCATTTTATCATATTATTCGATAATACATCTGCTCAAATGGAAACTAACATCATATTTCCTTCAGGAATATTCGGAAACAAATTGGATTACCAAGGTAAGGTTATTTGCTTTTGTGGAAGGGAGTTTGACTCCCGCAGCACATTGGCATTGCTCGTGACGTCGATACTACTTTTATTTTGTGTCTTGCCATCTCAGTATGTGCTAGCCACGCATCTTGGTGAGGTGTAACATACCAACTGATGAGCCCAATGGTACACTGGGGCGAAACGCTGGCAATTTATATTTGAGCTAGCTGGACCATTTTATCATATAATTTGTTAATACATCTGCTCAAATGGAAACTAACATCATATTTCATTCAGGAATATTCAAAACCAAAGTTAGTCATCCAAGCAAATCCCGGCCGGCCCCAGTGGCTCGAACAAGCGCACCATACAGCCGGCGATACGGATTGTTAAACAAGGATAGTTTGGATGAAGTGGCATCTGTCAGATAGTTGCAGCATAGGTCAGCACTACTTGTTGACGCCTCAGGTGTAAAGGAGGTACACCAGCCTCGGCGAACAAGCTAACGACTGGGCTCGTCCGAAAGGCTCCTGTCGCCAGCCTCACACCGCCGGACAGGACGCTGTTTTGTTTAACAAGTACTGACTTGGGTGCTGAACCCTGTGTAACACTGCCATAATCTAACCAAGATAAAATTAAAGTCCTGTAAAAATGTAGAAGCACCGTGGGGTCTGCCCCCACGATGTGCCGCTAAGAAACCACAACATGTTGAGTTTCTTAGCACAGGCAGTTTTCAAATAGCGAACGTGTGGCTCCTACGTTAATTTGTGATCGAAAAGGAGCCCAAGGAACCGGTACGTAGCAACGACCGGCAAAGCTACATTTCCCAGATAAAGGTCAGGATCGGGATGGAGAGTGCGCTTTCGGCAGAAATGAACAACCGAGGTCTTAGCGGTTGAGAACCGAAAGCCATGCTCTAGTGTCCAGCGTTCCACTCTCCGAATAGCTTGTTGTAGCTGTAGTTCAGCGACCGCCATATTTTGCGCACTATAATGTAGAGCGAAATCGTCTACATATAGCGACGGTACCACTGCTAGACCAGCAGCAGCTACTATACCGTTTATGGCAATCGCAAATAATGTTACGCTAAGCACCGATCCCTGTGGGACTCTGTTTTCCTGCACATGATATTGCGAATATGTCCTCCGTATTTCGACACGGAATAGGCGAAGGGACAGAAAATTCGCAATAAAGACCAGAAGTTACCTCGGAATGTTCATTGATGCAGGGTAGAGAGGATGCCATAACGCCAAGTGGTGTCATAGGCCTCCTCGAGGCCAAAGAAAACAGCGACTAGGTGCTGTCTCCGGAGAAAAGCGTTCTGTATGGCGGTCTACAGGCGTACCAGATGGTCGTTGGTACACCGAGACGCCCTGAAACCACACTGGAATTCAGACAGGAGTCCTGGTTTCTCCAAACCCACACCAGTCGCCGATTGACCATCTTCTCAAAGAGCTTGCACAGACGATTTGTGAGACATATGTCTGTAACTCCCTGTCAAATTGGGATCTTTATTGGGCTTCGGGTCTCCCACAAGTCCAACCCCTCCTCCACGTGGTGGGAGACGGGCAACGGCATGAAGTAGGGGATTGCCTGTAGGGGTGAAGTACAGTGGGGACTTCGTGTGCCCCGGGACCGCTACGGTAGCTGTGAAGGCCCTATAGGAACCATGAAACGTGACGGCTGACGGGGCTCTGGTGAAGCTACGATAGGCCTAGCAAGCCAGTAGTGGATATCATATTTGCTTTCAAACCAGGAACAGGCCTCGGAAAGGACGGATGCAAACGACGACGACCCGGATATGCTAATGGACTAAGAGTTGGAACATTAAACATACAGACACTGACAGGAAAAGTGGAGGAGATTGTAGATGTGATGGAGAGAAGAAAACTGGATGTACTGGGCTTGGCAGAAACAAGATGGAAAGGAGAAGGTCGCAGAGAACTGAGGAAAGGGTACCGGTTGTACTGGAGTGGGAACAGTGAAGGAAGGAGCAGTGGAGTAGGAGTAGTTGTGAGAGATGGAATGAAGGAAGAGGTAAAGGGAATAAGTGACAGGATCATGAAGATCAGAGTAACTGTAAAGGGAAGAAGCCTGGAGATAGCCCAGGTATATGCCCCTCAAGTTGGAAAGGAAGATTGTAGTTTTACGTGACTGTGAATCTTGTGATTATGAGCCACGGGACCTCCTTTTTACGTGGAATCCGAACCACAGGACATGGCATTTCACTTCGAAAATCTCACATGCATTGACCGGGAATCGAACCCAGACCGCCTTGGTGAGAGGCATACAGCTAGACCGCTGAGCCACCACGCCCCCACCCTCAAGTTGGATGTACAGCTCAAGAGAAGGAAGACTTTGAGGAGGAGCTACAGCAGTTGAATGGGCAGAGCATCATTGTCATGGGAGATTTGAATGCACATGTAGGAAGTGAAAGGCAAGGATATGAAAATGTATTGGGAGCAGAAGGATGGGGTAGCAGGAATGAAGAAGGGAGAAAGTTGCTGGATTTTTGCAAGAGAAACGGTTTAGTGGTAGGCAACTCCTGGTTCCGGAAGAAAGAAAGCCACAAGGTAACGTGGTACAGCAGTGATTTAACAAAGAAATCTTTGGTAGATTACATGCTGTACGACTGGGAAATGAAGAGAAGTGTCAGAGATATAAAGGTAATACCATCAGAGGCCTTAGATAGCGACCACAGAATACTTGTAATGAACCTGGGAGTTGTTAAGGATAGCAAGAGGACAGAGTACCAGAAAAGGAGAATCAAAGTATGGAAACTCAAGGAAAAGGAAGTCAAGGAAGAATTCCAGAAGATAATAAGGGAAAGGATGCCAACAGACAATCCTAAAACAGGGGAAGAGGAATGGAAGCAATTCAAAAACACAATGGTGGAAGCTGCAGTGGCAGTATGTGGAAGAACAAGCAACAGAAAGCGGTGTAAAGAGACACCATGGTGGAAAGAGAGAGTAAAAGAAGCTGTGGGAAGGAAGAACAAGGCTTTCAGAGTGTGGTTCCAGGAAAGAACTGATCTGACAAGGGAAGATTATAAGATAAAGAAGAAAGAAGCAAACAAGATTGTCGCAGAGGAGAGGAAGAAGTGGATGGTAAAGTGGACAGAGATGATGGAGGAAGACAGCAGAGGAAATAAGAAAGTACTTTATGGGATGGTCAAAAGAAAGAGAAGAGGTCTGCGAGAGGATGTGGTAATGATGGACAAAAACGGAAATGAGGTACACAACAAAGAGGCACTCAAGACAGTGTGGAAAGAGTACTTTGAGGATTTGCTGAATCCAAATGGTCATAAGGTGGAAGACAATGTATTGGAAGATGGAGAAGACAACACAGGAATGGAAAAGGACCTGACTTGGAGAGAACTGGAAATGGCTATAGACAAGATGAAAGGAGGAAGGGCACCAGGTGTGGATGAAGTGAGTGTTGAAATGGTGAAGGCAGCAGGGGAGGTTGGGAAACAGTGGCTGTACCATGTGATGAGGGTGATATGGAAGGAGAAAAAGACCCCAGAAGATTGGAAGAAAGGATTAATTGTCCCAATATTTAAGAAAGGAAGCAGAAAGGAGTGCAGAAATTACAGGGGAGTTACACTCATACCTCACTGTGCCAAGATATATGAAAAGATATTAGAAAGTAGAATACGAGCCAAAGTGGAGAGAAAATTGAGAGAGGAGCAGTATGGATTCAGACCTGGGAGATCAACAGTGGATCTCATATTTTCAGTGAGACAGCTCCAGGAACACCACTACGAATTTGGAGAGGATCTGCTGATGGCCTTCCTGGACATCGAAAAGGCCTATGATAGTGTGTGTAGGGAGAAGGTTTGGAAAGCAATGGAAAACATGGGAGTGGAAAAAGAGACTGTAGGCAGAGTGAAGGAGATGTATTGTGGAAGTGTGAGTTGTGTGAAAGTTGGAGGGGAAAGAACAGACTGGTTCAGACAAATGAGTGGCCTGAAACAGGGTAGTGCGCTGTCACCCCTTCTCTTTATTGTGGTTATGGACGAGGTAATGACACGGGTAGCAGGAAAGATAGGAGAAGATAAGATGAAAGCAATGGTGTTTGCAGATGATCTCATGGTCTGGGGAAACAAGGAGGAGGAAATTCAGGAGCAACTGAAGGCTTGGGAAGAAACAGTGGGAGAGTACGGATGGAAGTTCAACATCAGTAAATGTGAGATCCTGTTAACGACCAGGAAAAAGGACAGACTAATGAGTGGGATAACACTTGGAGGTGGACAGCTGAAGAAGGTGGAAAGTCTCAAGTACTTGGGAAGTATAGTGGAGGAAAATGGGAGAAATGACAAAGAGATTACGGAACGTGGCAGACAGGCAGAAGCATTTCTGAGAAGCATTAGGAGCTTAGTGTGGAATAAAGATGTCCCACAAAAAAGCAAGGAAGTCTTATACAGAAGCTACTATATCCCGATACTGACCTATGCTTCAGAAACGTGGACAATGAAGAAAAGTGACATAAGCAGAATACAGGCAGGTGAAATGAAGTTCCTGCGAAGTAGGATCGGAGTAACAAGAAGAGACAGGGTGAGGAATGAAAAGGTCAGGGAAATGGTGAAAAAGGAGCCCTTGCAAGGTAGGATTGAGACATCAAGACTGAGGTGGTATGGACACTTAAAGAGAATGGATGAGAAGAAGATTCCCAAGAGGATACATGAGATGCAGATGCAGAAGAAACGACCAAGGGGAAGACCAAGAGATAGATGGCTGAAAGGAGTGGAGGAATGTGTCAAGAAGAGAGGCGAGGACTGGACCAGAGTGACAGCGGAGAGGTGGTGGGAAGAAAGAACTAAGTGGCGAGGCTTATGTTCCAAACAGACCCAGCCTGGGGCTGGAAACTGTACAAGATGATGATGATGATCGGGCTTCGGGATAGGTATAATTATACCTTCCTGCCATTGCGCTGGAAACACACCTTCCAACCAGAAACGATTAATCGCAGTGCTCTGCGGAGTTCTCACTCCGTAAAGAGCACGTTGTACTCCTCCGAAGAGCGGGAAGCAAAACAGAGCTGGGAGCGTTCTGCCTCACACTTCAAAGCAACGAAATCTGGATTATGGTTATCGGAACCGGATATATCCGCAAAATACAATGCGAGATAGTTTGCAATGCGATAAGGATCTGTAACCAATTCATTATCCATGGAAATTCCTGGTACAGTAAGTACCTGATGTCTGAATTCCCGAAAATAATGTGTCTTAGTTTAGTCCACACTTGAGAGGAGGGGGTATGTGCCGTGATAGATGACACATACCGTTCACACGATTGTTTCTTACTCTGGCGATAAGAATCTGTGCCTTCACATAAAATTTCTTAAATGCCACCCGATTCACCATGTTTGGGTGCCGACGATAGTGCTTATGAGCGCGACAACGGTCTCTTATTGCCGCTGCAATATCCTCAGTCCACCAGGGGATGAGTTTGCGAAGAGGAGTCCCAGAAAAGGATGGAATGGACTCCTGGGCGGCAGCAAGAAGCACATCGGTTATGTGCTGTACCTTGTCATCGACCCTCCGGCAACCAAGATTAACGAACACAGATCGTGCTTGAAACGAGGGCCAATTTGCCCGCTTAAGTGCCCAATGACCGGGGAACTCCACGGGCTTCTGGTTCAGAAGAGTAAGAAAGATCGCGAAAGGGTCACTGTCACAGAGGTCATCATGTATGTTCCAACCAAACAGGGGAACTAGCGCACGGCTACACGCACTCAAATCGATGTGTGAGTATGTGCAGTGTGCTAAGGTGAAATTGGTGGCTTCCCCTGTATTTAATAGCGATAAATCCAACCCTTGAATTAAGCCCTCCATGTCCCTTCCTCTGGGGCTTGAAGATGGTGACCCCCATTGTGGGTGATGGGCATTAAAATCAACCACAAGTAGGGAAGGAGCTGGAAGTTGGTCTAGAAGTTTAAGGACATCGTTAATATCAAGGGGCTGGTTTGGTGGAAGGTACACGTTACAAACTGTTGTCATAACAGGCAAGGACACACGAACTGTAATAGCTTCCAGATCAGTGGTTAGTGGAGAATCTTCACTATAGCAGTCAGTACGAACTAAGGTGCAAACGCCCCCGGAAGCCCGGTCGGCGTCTTGTCGCTCTTTAGAGTTATGTCTGAAACCTCTCAGAACAGTTTCGTGATCAGGTCTGAGGTTCGTTTCCTGTAGGCGTATTGTGTAATGAGTTGACGGCGCTCAGTCATATGCCTGTCGTAACTGGTGCAATTCCACTGACACAGTGCCATAGTGTGAACTTTTAAACTAGGGAATAAGTTGGAGCAGCAAGCTACAACTTAACCTCTGGCGGATCATCACCCACTACGTCGACCATAGTCTCCATGTCCTCATTCGAGGCCGTGGAGTGGGTCGACCCAGCGGAAGATTTCTGAGACACAGTTTGGCAGGGGGGGGGGGACGACACCTCCGTTTGGAGCGTGCAGACCTGGGGTCAGAACGTCCCCAGGCACAGGCATTCCTAGATGGTGGGGCGGATTGCTTCCCCTTAGGTGGAGGACTAGGGGATCGCACGGGGTGCGGGCTCCCTTCTTCTCCGCCTCTCTAGCAGCCTTAGACGGGCCAGGAGTAGAACTCCTGACCCTGGTCGACGATGCCACCTCCACCGGCAGGGTAGCGGCAGGCGGACGAACCACCGCCCACACAGACTTCTTGGTGGCCGATGGTGTTAGTGCATTCACCTTCGGGCTTTTGTGCTTGATCTAAGGTGGTAATTCGAGATCCTTAGAGTCACAACAAGAGGATTTCGCAGCTGGTACAAAAGATGAGGGTGATGGAAACAAATTTGGTATTATAACGCTATAATCAATCGTAGGAGTGGGAGCAACTGTAGTTTGGTACTTCTTGTGGGCCTCCTGGTAGGTGAGACCATTCAGGGTTTTGATCTCCTGGATTTTCTTCTCACTCAGGAACACAGAGCAGTCCCTGTCCGGAGGAGAATGAAATCCAGGGCAGTTAGTGCACTGCCCCGCATCATGAGGTACCTCACCACACGTTCCGCTGATTGCAGAGTTCGGGCACCGAGATAACTTGTGCCCGAATTTCTGGCAGTTATAGCATCGCATAGGTGGAGGACTATAGGGTCTGACATCACAACAGTAACTTGTGACCTTAACCTACGGGAGCACCGAGAGCTCAAAGGAAATAATGAAAGCAACTGTGTCAACGATCTGACCGTTGACCTTGCACGAAATGCGCTGGACATCAGCCACTTGACGGTACTTCATATCCTTGTTGAGCTCCTCGTCAGTGTTCAGAATCCTGGTCTTAATTTATTCGAAGAAGAATCCACTGCAGGTTCCGTGTTGACGTTTTATGATTCAGCATAACAAATTTCAAAGTTTCCGCCTAATCAACACTCATTTATTATTTTAGTTAGCGTCTTCTGGGTACATGTTTCGGAATTTGTTCCAATTACTTCTTCAGCCCTTTATACATCATGGTCTTGCAGAAACGAACAATAGTACGCCGCATTAACGGTTTGCCCTCGGGGAACAGTATGGTGAATGATCACACCATCCCAATCATAGGCAAGAATCAACATTACCTTCACATTGGTGGGGGTTGGTCGAATCTTTGTTTCCGTGGTGATCCGTGGTGCCGCCACTCGTTCGATTGGCGTTTTAACTGTGGCTCATAAGATCTGGCCCACGTCTCGTCAATGGTTATGATACGCCGTAAGAAGGCCTCTCCTTCGCGCTCATAACGCCGCAAGTGCATACGACAAGCGTCATATCGCAGCCATTTGTGCATGTCGGTTAAGTCATGCGGAACCCATTTGGACGCAATCTTCCTCATTTTCAGTAAGTCCTTCAGGATGTGGAGGACAGTTGAATGCGCCAGTCCGGTATCTTGCTCTAATTGACGAATCGTTACGTTCCGATCCACCTCCACTAACGCGGACACCATCTGTACATTGTCATCACTTACTGGTGGGTGACCAGATCAAGGCATGTGCTCCACACGTTCGCGCCCATTTCGAAAGGCTGCAACCCATCTTGTTACCGTTCTGAACGGTAACGCAGCTGCACCGCACGCTTCCTGCAATCCTCGGCGACACTGTTTAGCACTGCGACCCCTAGCACACTGAATTTTTATCCACGTTCTCTGCTCCTGCTTGGAAAACATTGCAACTGTCTTTCGCGAGCGCTGGTCTCACACTACTCATCTAACAGGCACAACTGCGCACGAGCGGTGGTGAGGACGGGTGAGGTCATGTGCTCTGAGGGAGGGGATGCAGGGCATCAACCGTCGGTAAAAGTGGCAGCGCCCAACATTGTTGCAACTTGGCACTGAAGCATTCGTGCCAAAACTAAAAAACCAACCCATGTATGTGCTTTTGTTTCTTGCTCATTCAATGACAATTGCCTTGTTTGTCTGGCATATAAGGTCTCTTCAACAGTTATCGATGCACACACATTAACATCACATCAGTCTCCAAAATATGGAATACAAAATACACCTTGTAATATTACAGTAAACTCTCACTAATTCGGACTACTGGGGACGAGGTCTAGTCCAAATTATAGGAATGTTTTCCAAAATATTGTACTGTACAGTACATGGACATATAATTAGTAATATAATGTATGTAATTGTTAAAGAAAGACTAGATGAACATCGTATATACAGAACAGTATTTAATTAAAGTTACAATACATATTCAAAGGCTATATAAGTAACCCTATATACATTTTGTCTTCTGAACATAGCAAACTATATTTACCCCTAACACTCATCTTAGTTAGGGTACTGTATTCTATCGAGGACAAGAGTACGACACTTTCAAATCATAGAGATAGACTTTTTAACACAATGTAACAGTATCTAGTCATGTGGGTTTAAAATAGCGAACTGACAAGCAGTGCCTTTGCTACGTGCTTGTGACCATTAATGATACATACGGTACTTATTATTGGCCGCGAGTGGAGCGAACTTGAAGGAAGGGGGATGCGATCAACATTTTACAATAGATGGTCTTGGTGCGAATGATGTCTAGCGCAGTACTGCAGCGATGAAAACCTGTCCAAATTATCCGAATTAGTGAGGGATCACTGCATATGAAAAAATATTAATTGGCAAAACGAGTGATCTGGATAAAGGTTATTGATGCGTGACTACTCCCACTGTGCACGACATAAGCCAGGGGTGTATATATTAGCTAACGCGGCCCACTTAGTAAATATTGGTCTAGGCAAAACCTTGGTCTGGATAGAGATTATTGAAGGGTTGGCAATGCTGTATTTGTTCATAATTCACGCGTATAATGACGGATTCAGCTGGAATTCTGTTATATAAGCCGTGGTCTAAAAAGGGGATGGCGGGTGGAGAAAACATCTATTGCCACAGCATTTCCACAATTATATTCATCATTAGGAAAGGCATTTTGGCTAATTTAAGTAGTTTTGTAGAACGTTCACCACTCCTGAACTGTTATTATCATATGTTTGGCCATAACAAATTTAAACCTCCAGCTCAGCAACCAGAAAACTGCAATAGCCGATGAAGCAAATTGCAATCTCTCTCACAGCACCAGCCCACTCGAAAAAAACACAGTTGTTACAACAAATTCAAACATTCAGGCAGAGCTCTAGCTCAGTCACTAGAACAGGTCAGTCCAATGAAACGGCAACAGTGGCAGCCACAGCCACAGCCACCCTGGCTAAAGCCAGCGGCACTATGGCTTTGTGCAAGAAAGAAGGCAGATGTGTTGAATGATGTAGTGTTCAATGGTGCCCATAAAATGTATTTATAGTTAAGAGTAACAGTACCAATCGCACATACTGCTTTATACAACAGTCATTCCTCCCAAAGGTTCATCTCTTTTCTCATGTATAAAGTTTCATAGACTCAACTTTGGATGCAAAACCAGCTTCAAGTGACAAGTCTGACAAACAGGATCTCCTCTCACATTTGTTGAAATTTATTAAGGAAAATCACTGTTCGCGAAGATAAGCACTACCGAACAGTACAATGAATCGCCAGGTGAGTGAATAAAGACTAGGAAATTCCTGTTGATCCAGGTCCTTATAAACAAAATCTAATGACACCGGCTGTGCCAGTAATTGTAATATCTACTTTTAAGGATGGTGTCAAAGTGAAGTTTAACTAATTTGAGTTGCAATTTACCTGATGCCTTGTCAGCAGATATTGGAAAAGATGCAATGAAAACCTCCAAATCGGGTGCAATTTGCATCATTTCTTATCGATTGTACATGTTTACAGGAGCAGCACAATAATCGTCCACTTTAAAATTTGACAAGTCAGGAAAATACAGAGAAGGGAATTGTGGATTATTGAAAACCAGAATTTGTATTTTGAAAGCTTCAATCATATGCCCCTAGTTCCAGAGCAACATTACACTGTAAACTTAGATGTAAAGCATCCAAATGAGACATTACTGTATGTCGGTCAAAAACGTCAGGCGGGCGAAGTGGCTCTGGAGAATCTTTAATTCACATACAAAATTATATTTCTTTGATGATAGTGAAAAATGTAATCAAAATTTTTGCACGACTTTGCCACCTTACTTGGCAAAAATTAAATTTGGCATCTAAATCAATTAAGTCCCAGCAAGTTCAAATCTCAATACCTTCTGCCCATTCTTCAAGAAAATGAATGCGCGATTCTCTTATCTTACTCTTATTTGACAATATGAATACAGTCAGGGAGTGCTTCATTGTTCACACATGTGGTGGCATGGAGGGAAAAAGGTGTGATTTGGCATTCCAGGGTCTGAGCTGGTGGCAGAGTCACAGTGCTCCAGCCACCGAGGTGAAAATTGGACTGACCTAAACTACACAGTGAGTATTTTGTTGGAGCGGGGCCATCGACCAGCCAGGAGCAAGCACCACACCTTCCACCAGCCAACTCAGCTTGGGCCGCTGCTTGCGGGAAGGCAGATATAGTGACATAATACAGTAAATAACGGTAAATTCATCAGCAAATTCATTATCAAAGAACTTGCATTTCACAAAGATGCTGGAAATGTTCTCAATTAGCTGATAAACAGGCACTGTACTGTGTAAATAAATTGGCATTGACATGTTACAACTTTCCTTTCGTTCTGAGGTACTGTATAACTGCTCCCTTATATTGTTCTCCAGTTCTATTAGTGCAGAGAGATTAGATCTGCACACTGTCTTTTAAACTACCTCACAAATGAACATCAAACAGGCTGATGTCCGGCTTCGATTAATTATAGTAACTGTAAATACGCAGGGTGGTACAGGAGTAGCTACACCATGTAACATAATTTCATTGGATTTAAAATTCATCCGTTGAGGAATGTTGGCTGTTGTGATTTTCCACCTAAGAATCTAAGCTGTATTTTTATTTTGTGCATTTTATTTCAGCACAACCCCATCAGTTCGGTCAGCTGGAGTGGCAGGTGATGTCAGATACAGACCAGTAGATGTGTTTGCTCCAACAGCTGGGAAGAGCTAGGAATGGTTAATTGCTATCCAAGCACACACAGCTATGACTGCAAGGTTTACCACAGAATAAAGAATTTTTGTTTGTTGTAGTTTTATTAGTGTTACTCGCAGAGCATTTCAACAGAATTTCCTGGTGTTAAGGTACCTTTGAAAACCACAGTTCACAAGGTTGTAATGAAGTTTGATTCTACGGAGTCAGTTCTAAATAAAATATTAAACTCAGACGACACATTTTGCCGGAAAGAAAATTAGAGGACATTGGTGCTTAATTGTTACGGTCACCATGAAAGTCCTTGAGAAAATGTTCTCAATAAGCCGGCATGTCATATTCGTCAGCTCAGAACGCCATAAAACTAATTAAGTATTGACCATTCAAAACTACTTAGGTTCAAACCGTAAGACCAAGAGACCCAGTGGCAAGAGCCCTGTAATTGATTTTTCCAGTCCGTACATGACAGAACTTTAGATCCACAGTTATTGATTTTCAGTGATGGCGCGTGGTATCATTTACACGGATGTGTGAATTCACAAAACAATCGATACTGGCTACCTGTGATCCCAAGAACGATCCACCAAAATTCCCTGCATGACCCTTAAAACTGGTATGTAGTACGCAGTAAAGGCTCGGCCATACAGAAAGCGGTCTGTCGTGGCGGGAATAGATATCTGACCAATGCGGTCAGGCGGTCCAGTTGTATTACGCAAAGTTGCATCATCTCTGGCACACAGAACGCGGTCTACCATCACCCGATAGTCTTTGTTGTGACGATGAGCGATCCGGTAGTACAAACTCACAGATTGTTCGCGTGACCGCCGTGCCGCCTTCGATTGTTGAGTGACCAAACTGAAATATTTATACAAACTGTGTGTAAATACACATATTTGTTCGACAGTCATGCACCCAACATCGTCTTTTCTCCTTTGTGTTCTGCAAAGCAAATAGGAGAAGGAGTTGTTCTTCGTCTGAGCTCATACTCAATAACAATATCAAACAATAAGAAAGAGTGTTTCAAGTATCTGGGAAGCAAGATACAAGAAAATGGAAGAAACGACAAAGAAATAAATGAGCGGGGGAGGCAAGCAGAATTATTCAGGAAAAGTGTTAAGAGCCTGGTACAGTAGAGTCTCGCAAACTCGTCACTCGGTAACCCGGCACTCCGGATTTCTCGGCCACCCTGACAGGAGAAAAAAATCATGATTTTTGTTTGTTTTTGTGTTTCCGCACAGAGCGTTATTATGTTCTTTTGTCTTCTCCATCAATGGAATTATCGACAGTTAAATACGACGCGAAACAAGTTGACCTACAGTACATAGTAAGAAGTGTAACGACGACCTGATAAATACAGGTAGTTGTACTGTAAATGCACAAACTGTTGGCAGTAAGAAGTAAACAGACGGTTCTCGCGCAGAGCGTTGTATTTATTTGTTTTGCGCATTCTCCGCAATTGTTTCTTCACTGTTTTCGTGATGAGGCTTCAAGAAACGGGTTTCAAAGCGAAAAGCAAGAGAACATTACTTACTTTTTTGCAAAAAGTAAAGGAGAAGGAGTTGTTCTTCGTCTGAGCTCATACTCAATAACAATATCAAACAATAAGAAAGAGTGTTTCAAGTATCTGGCAAAAAGTAAATGGTAATTTTCATTAGGTGAAAAAACTATTTGCCTAAGGGAATTGTTTTGTACATATACTGTACAGTGTACATATTATAAAAATAATTTGTAGGCCTAGTTTTTCTAAGTTTTCTTTCATAACTTACAGTAATTGTTTTCCTTGATTTTCATGCAGTACAGTAGTAAAGTACTGTAATCATAGTGACTTAATCGTTTTAAAACTTGTGTTTCAGTTAAAAACAAATAAATGTATTGCATTGCATTACTTTTAAACCAAAACAAACAGCTTATTTCTTCTTTTTAACACATTTCCCGACAACCCGGCATTTTCGTGAACACGGCCATCCTTCGGTCCACATTAGGCCGAGTTTGCGAGACTCTACTGTATGGAGTAAGGATGTCCCTCAAAACAGCAAAAGGGTTATATATAGGACGTACTACGTTCCACTCCTGACGTATGCCTCAGAGACCTGGGTTATGAATGGACGGGAGCGAAGCAGAATACAGGCTAGTGAGATGAAATTCTTGAGAAACAGTATTGGAGTGACAAAGGTGGACAGGTTAAGAAATGAGAAGATCAGAGAATTAGTCAAGGAGGGAGCATTACAGGATAGGTGAATCAAGGTTTAAATGGTATGGGCATGTTAATTGAATGGATGGGAGGAGGATAGCCAGGAAGATACACGAGATGAAAATAGAGGGAAAAAGACCACGAGGAAGGCCAAGAGATAAGTGGCTGAAGGGTGTGGAGGACTGTGTACGAAAGAAAGGAGAAAACTGGACCAAGGTGGTGACGGAGAGATGGTGGGAGGACAGAAGAAGATGGAGAGGCTTATGTTCCAAACAGACCCGGCCAGTGGCTGGAAACTGTGCAAGATAATGATGATGAATTAATATGAAAACGCACTACATATCCTCTAAAAGGAAGCGACCAGACTGGACCGCTCACACAAAGATATATCACATCCTATGTGATGTCCCCATATCATAGACCGCCTCAATGACCAATGGATCGCTTTCTGTGTGACCGTGCCTTAACCACAAAAATAATTATTGCTCTAATTTATTTTGTGAAACTACTAATTCTGCTCGATACGTTCAGCTTATTTTAATAACTTGTTTTCCCAGTTAACCGACAGGGAATGATTAAATGGTGTGGGATAGTTTAAGAGTATACAGATCTAATCCTCATACTTCAATATAGCAGGGGAACAATAAATGAGAGCAGATCTCCCTCAGAGGGGAAGGAGAGTTACATGTCAATGAGAATTTATTTACACGGTAGGCCGTGATTATTGCCTAGCGGCACGATCGCACGTAATGAGTTTCGTATGTGTGCAATTCTATATGTTGCAGCATGATTCAGAGTGGTGCAGGAATGTTCACCTCACTAATGCTACGGAAAAGTTCCAATTTTCTCCTACTAAAAGTACTGAAATGGCCAAAATACCTTTCAAATTACGAAAAATTAATCTGGAAATGATGTATAGTCCACCGGTCCTTACTTAAAACTTGAGGTTTTGGCGCCGTCAATTGGCGAGGAGAAGAATTACTTTAAACCAGCCAATCCTAGGCAGAAGCTTACATCGATAAGGCGAACTGGCGAGGCGTTGTTGCCGCCAGTGTTTGTTTATATTTCCCACGTGGTAAAGATAACCTGCTCATCATGCAAAGTGTTCGGTTCTGTTGTGCTATTTTGTCAGTCGTTTGCTTCGTTCTTTAGAATATCTCGTAGTTAGTTGAATAATTCCTCGTTAGTAATATAGTGTAGTATAGCAGACCATTACGTAAAATAATATATTATAGGCTCAATAGTTTAGTGTAGTCGTAGGTTAATTTTAAGTCCGTGCGAGTGTTTGTGAACTTACTGTGTGTGGTTCTTTGAGTGAATTTCACAATGTCAGCGGGCAGTTCTACCCCAAGGCAGGCGAATGCCAAGGGAAAGAAAGGAATTAAACAAGGCACTCCACCGAGGAGTCAGGCTCGTGAAACGTTGTGCAATGTGGGAGAGTATTTCAAACGAGAGAAAGACAATGATAGCACACTATTACCTGGAAGAAAGCTGGAGATTACCATGAAGAGATGAACAGTGCAACATTTCAGAAATGGTTTGAAAACTTGTTTAATGTCCAACTTGCCTGGAAATCTGATATAATTCACGATAAGGCTCCAACAATGGCTGCAAGGAAGTGTATTCTTATCGAGTGGTTGACAAACCATAACATACCTGTGCGAGATGACATGACAAAAGGGAAACTTATGAATCTTGTGAATGAACACAAGCCACAACGTCTGATGAACACAAGCCACAATGTCTGGTGTAAGTGATTGATGAAACAGCAAGACAGCTAGGACACAAGGTCATCAGGCTTCCTCAAACTGTAATACTTGAGGCGTGAGAAAACGAGGACATTGTGGAGCAAAATATGGAGCGGTTTGTCATTTCTTTGGAAATTGATAGTGACGAGAGTTCGACGGGTGGTACAAGCGACTCCGACATTAGTGGCGTGTTCCCGATGTAGCGCAGTCTATACCAGAGGATATAATGGGGTCTATACTACGTGATCCCAGACGTAGCTGTGAGTGATTCCATTTGTTCAGATTTTTCCTTGTTTATATTGACAGCTGTTAATATTATATGCCCTTACGTTAGTTTATTTGGTTTCTATATGGTTGTTATGAACGTATACATATGCGTAGTTGTGTTACTTGTGAGTTATGTGTCGCGTTCGAATCAGCTGACCACGCTCCGCCAACGCACTGGCAACACTGCCCAGATGATCGGCGAACTATCAAGTAGAAAGACATAACCGGCAGAATATAGTAATAGATGTTCACTCCTTCACTGACCATAACCTTTTTAGATCACAACTTATATAGTAAAATTCCAGCTGTGTCCTCCATTATTATCGTCAAATACTACTGTAAAATTTGTTAAATCCAAACCAGTAATCGTTAGGTAACTGGGCCGCGTTAGCCCAGGATATAATGGGTAATCACACACCAATAATCTTTAATTAGTGTGGTGTAGTTTGTATCCCACATGTTGGCAACCATGTGTGTGCCTTGTAGACAGTTCAACGAGACCTCATGTGCTATTGAACATGGCTGCCATTATTACAAGAGAAATAAAAACATATATTTACATAGTTTAGCACATAAAGGGGATGCACTAGTGACCAGGGTTACTAATTTGAATTGGTAATGCCTCCCAGAAGATGAAACAAGGTATGTAAAAGCCACAATAATGTCTCATTCAGAATTAATACTGTATTCCTCTAGCGTCTCTCTCAGGAGCACATTAACTGTGATCTCCCCCCCCTACTACCTTCCCTCTCCCCCTCGTCCACTTATGCTCTCGGATTTGAGTAGGTTTGTGATATTAGGTAATAATCACAGTCTACAATGCCCGTTTGTCAGCTAATGGAAAACATTTCCAGCATCTCTCGTAAAAAGGTACCGTAAGTTCTTTCAAGATGAATTGCTGATGAATTTACAATTAATTACTGGATTCTGTCACTGTTTCTCCCTTCGCACAAGCAGTGTCTCAAGCTTGGTTGGCTGGCAGAAGGCGTACATGCTCCTGGCTGTCCAGTGGCCCTGCTCCAACGAAAAGGTCACACTGTAGAATACAGTGCTGATGCCAGACTTAGCTCCACAAGTAAAGAAAATGGTAATGGAAATTTCCAACAGTGAAAACACATACCTTTTTTTCCTTTACGAAGAAAGAATACACTGTAGCAGTATATTCCCCTGTTTGGGCATCAAAGCATATGTTCGTTACATACTTCTTCGTAATGCTGTGTATAAGAAACGGGGTTACAAAGGTGAAGAAACCAACAATACTGCACACTGCTACTACACCAGCATAATTCCCTAAATTTGAGACCTCCTTGAAGAGCAACGGCTGAGCAACGATACCACCGGCACTTGTACACAAACTTAACAGCTTTACGTTCCGAACTTGTCTAGAAAGAATGCCGTGGTATACTGGGACATCTTCCTTCACATCTGTAGTTTTTTGGGTACAGAAATGGCAGTTTTTCAATAATGAAGTAACCTGAAGGAAAAAAAGAGAACACGATCTATTACACAAAAGGTTATTAAAAAATACAAAGGTACAAATTCAAACCAGCAAAACGGATGACATACCGTAATAGAACCTCTCCTATTAGCAACCCTGCATGATGCAAAATATGTTCTGGCAACACCCATCGCGAACATACGACTGCAATGCCCCTCGAGAGGAAGACTAGGAAACATTCGTAAGTGTTTCAACGTACTACCATGGATGTTTAACATTTCAGGGATTATAACAACTCCGATAACAACAATCTACAGAACTTCTCCCAGTTGACACACACTCTATACTTTTTAAAATGTATAGAATTACAGGAACAATCTAACCTCAAACACGGATCTGCAAATACCAGAGTCCCAACTCCCATGTTCTTCTTTTCTTTCTTTCAGGAGAGTTTTTGGGCCAGGAGAGCACTTCACCCAGTCACCAGTTGAGGGGATTAATACTTCTTGAGGGCGAGAACCGCGCGATGTGGTTGGAAGTAGAATAACTCACTTATTATACAGGACCGTTGTAATGTAAAGATTTAAGAAAGCGTAAAAAAGAAAAGTGGTAAAGGAAAAAAAAAAGAATTGGAGAGATAGGTGAAAAGGAAGGAAGATAACACAAGGTGCAAAATCTTCACGCCTAGTGACCCACCAAGGCGACTATCTACTACAAAACTGGGTAACACCGGGTCAACAGATAAGGGAACCATTTATTTACAACATTATAATTGAAGGTGGCAGGCGTCTAAAAAAGAGACGATCGCACGAACAATAGGAATTGTCGGAGTGTGTAGCAAATATGTAATATTCAAGGGCTGTACAAATCCAAGTTGGAGCAATTCACGAATGAAGTTTATACGAGGGCGTTCGAATAGAGTACATTGGAATAAAAGATGTTGGATGGTACCGATAGATTGTCCACAGTCACACCGGTCGGTGGCGCGAAGTTTAAATTTGAACAACCTATCCGGGGTAAGGGAGTGATTAAATCGGAGACGGATTATGGTAACTTAGTTATATGACGACGTGTGTAAGTACAGGAGGAAAACCAAGGTGTGATCGGGATATGGGGCTGAAGTCTGTAATAAAAGGTACCCTTGAACCGAGAGGTTGTATCCCAAATGGTTTGCCATGATTGTTGGAAGTGTTGTTTGGATTTTAAAAGCAAGTCGCTCGACGGGACAGAAATATTATAACATGTGCCGTGGCCAAGGGTCGCGGATTTGGCGAGTGTATCAGCTGTTTCATTACCAGGGATTGAAGCGTGGCCAGGAATCCATACAAAGAGGATGTCAAAATTGGCGTGGGATAATTCGTAAGATAATCTTTGAATGGAATGAATATACCAGTTTTGTGATAAATAGGGAGAAAGGAGAGCGGACAAGACACTGTGAGCGTCAGATAATATTATAGCTTGTTTGATGGATAATTGTTTAATAACTTGTAAGGCATGACGAACAGCAAAGGCTTCTGCGGTGAAAATCGATATATCGCACGGTAAGGAGAATGTTAAAGTTTGATCAAGAGCAGGGGCGTAGACTGATGGGCCTGTAAAGGGGGCTTGAGATCGTTTGGAACCGTCAGTATAAAAGGGGATGTGACTAGGGAAGTGATGAAGGAAAGCCTGAAGCTGTTGGTAACGGGATAATTGCCGCTGTGTAACAAATGAGTGCGGGTTTGTAAGATATTTGGTTTAAGGGGAAGAAGAAAGTGATAAGCAAGGAGCAACGAAGGGGAGCGGGCAGAGTAAAACCGGTTTTGGAGGTGGTATTCACTCATGAGTTGAAGTTTGGAAAGTAAAGGATGGTTATATAAGGATAAATTTTTTAAAAGATATTTGCTAGAGAGAAAAGTTTGACGTACATGGAGTGGGTATTCGCCTGTCTCGACTAATAAGGCGTTGGTGGGGGAAGAAGATAAAGCTCCAGTAATTATGCGTAGAGCTTGGAATTGTAGCGTATCTAGTTTTTGCAACGACCGAGGAGGGGCTAAGTCGAAGAAATGGCACCCATATTCTAAGACAGAGCGAATTCTTATTTTGATAAACACGGAGGAGGACAGAAGGGTCAGCGCCCCAATGACGGCGAGTAAGCGAGCGAAGGATGTTGATTCTCGGATGAAGCAGTGTTTGTAAGGCGGAGAAGTGGGCATTCCAGTTTAATTTAGTATCAATGTGAAGCCCTAGATATTTAAAGGAAGTGCGAAAAGGTATGGTGTGAGGGCCAATATATACTTGAGGAGGGGGAGGGTGGCGAGTAGAGGTAAAAAGCATAGCGGCATTTTTCCATGAAGAGGTTTGAAAGCCATGTTCGGAAAACCAGTTATGCAGAAGTAATAAGGCATCTTGAATAGATAGAATACATTCGTCTACCGTGTTCGCAGTTTTATAGAGAAGAATGTCATCAGCAAATTGAATAAGTCGAGCATGAGGAGAAATTAAACGTTCAAGGTCGGCGGTGTAGAGAAGGTAGAGAAACCCGCTCATGATATCACCCTGGGGCAAGCCGTGAGAAGTATATCGAATCGAAGAGGTCGGGTCGTGGTATTTCAACATGATTTGACGGTTCGTGAGTAATTGGAGCAGAATGGAACGAATACATCTGGGGAAGTGGAAAGAATGTAATTTAGAGAAGAGTTGTGGGAGATGAACATTGTCATAGCACCTTGGATGTCTAAAAACACGGCGATCGTCGATTGTTTACGACTGTGAGCGAGAACGAGATCAGTTATAAAGAGGTTAAGAGCATCCGCCGTACTTTTTCCCCGCCGAAAAGCAAACTGATATTTAGGAAGTTGGAAATAATATTCCATACACCATGTTAAACGATTTAGTAGGAGTTTTTGGAATAATTTTCGAAGACAAGAACCTAAAACTATTCCTCTGTAACTCAACGGATCAGAAGGAATTTTCCCCGGTTTAAGGATGGGGATTAAGTGGAATAAATTCCAGGACGTAGGTACGGGAAAGCCACATAAAATAGAATTGAAGAATGCAAGTAACACCCTTTGAGCAGGGGGAGTCATCAAGCGGAGCATCTGATACGTAATTGCATCGGGACCAGGGGAGGAGGATTTTTTGGAAAGGAGGGCGCGGTCAATCTCAGAAAGTTGGAATGGTGAAATGACGGTCTGAAAATGAGGGTGGACAGGGGCGATAGGAATTGGAATGTCAGGTGGAACAAAATCGGGAGTGAGCGTTGATAGGAACTGAAGGTAAACAGCGGGGGAAGTAGGAGTGTGGGCTTGTCGAGATCGAGTACGGTTAATAGAATTAATTGACTGCCAAATGAATGAGGAGGAACTTTGGCGGGAGAGGGTTTCTGTGAATTTTTTCCAGGCTGTAGGACGTTTTAAATTGAATCCACGTTGGATCTTGGCTATTAAATTTTTATATTTGACGTACGTTTCATAAGTATTGTGGCGACGAAGGTCTCTCAAACAGCATCTCCGGCGTTTCACCCAGGCTGTACATTCATTATCCCACCATTTAATTTGATAGTGACGTGGTCCACTGTTTGAAAAGCGCGTCGTGATAGGGTGGTATGTATCGAGATATGTGGTGATAAGATGAATCAACCGTTGGTAATCAACAGAAGGAGAAGAATGGGTATCCAAAGGATGGTCAGTGAGCCAGGTTTGAAAAAATGCAGCATCAAAATTACTAAGCACGCGCGACTGAGAGGGGGGGGGGGGGGGGACGAGGGGGGTGCGGGACAGTACCGCGAGTAACGTCGATTAATATGGGAAAATGATCGCTCATGTGAGTATCAGATAGAGTATACCAAGTAGAGGACGGACGTAAGTCAGCTGTGACAATCGAAAGATCGACAGCACTTTTATTACGATTGGGGATGGAAATTCTAGTCGGGGAGCCATCATTTAAAATAGAAAAATGAAACATAGTGGTGGCATGAAGAACGTGGCGGCCTTTGTCATTAATTGTTTCACTGTCCCAAGAGAGGTGATGGGCGTTAAAATCACCCCCTAGAAAGAAGTGGGTAAGATGAGAAAACTGTTGAAAGAAGGTTTGCCATTGGAATTGATTGCCATGTACGCTAGGAGGGCAGTAGAAATTGAGTATTGTAAGAGCATCGATTCGAATAGCAATAAGAAAGGTAGAGGGAAGGGTATTAAATAAGAGAAGACGGGTGTAGGGAATGGTATTACGGATAAGGATAAGAATGCCCCCCGAAACCATCGCCATCTGATCGTTCGGTATTATATCCTGGAATGCTGAATTTAAAATTTGGTTTTAACCACGTTTCTTGAAGTAAAAATAAATAAGGTTGGAAAGAATTTAAGAGAGATAGTACCTCATGTCGTTTGTTATTTACACTCCGACAATTCCATTGTAATAACCGCATTTAACAAGGCGGGTCAGCAGAAGGAAGGTTAACTAAGGGTAGTACCTTGTCACGCAATCGTTGTAGCAAATAAACCCATTGAGTATTGGAGCCTAATAACTCCAACAATTGGGCGAAATCGTGGGTAATTTCCGCAGAAGGGTTATGCACACTGGGGAAACCAGGTGTGGTGTCGGAGGAAGGACCACGCACCGAGGTGTCGTGGGAGGTGGATGGTTGAGGCCACAGATTACCTAGGGTTGGCATGGCCGGGTATCCAAGAAAACACTATCCGATAGCCCGAATGATATAGGTCATACGTTAATTGTACAATATTAAATACATACCAATTATTCGTAGTTTGGACATGATGTAAAGCCTGGAGGACACTTTGAGAATCAGATAGAATTAATGCTTTAGTGATATTATTCCGTTTAATATACAGAAGGGCTGGTCGAATAGCAAAGGCTTCAGCCGAAAAAATAGAGAGGGTATGCGGTAATTGAAAAGAGGCAAGATAAGATAGAGAGGGGATATAAAAAGCAGCATCCGTATTCGAAGGAGAGGGAAATTTTGATCCATCTGTATAAATTGTCGTATATTGTTGACGATTCAATGCAAGATTATATACATATTTGCGGGCAATCGTAGGGGTAAGCATAGAAGACATACGAGATACATGCGAGGAATGTCTCACAACATCAGGTTGAAACATTAATACCGAGAGCGGTGCATTATAACAAATGGGTTTTCGTGTTTGAAGAATTTGAGGGCGAAAACCCGAAAGCTCGAGATAAGCCAGGAGAATAGAGGGAGGTGCATAGCGTATAATAAACTTTTTTGATGATATTCGGAGAGAAGTTGTAGTTTGGGAAGAATGGGTGTTGTTAATAGTGTCATTTGTCGTAGGAGATAACGTGAAGAAAGATGACGTCTCCGAAGGTGAAGCGGTTGCTCTGCCACCTCCACGAGAAGAGCTTGTGTGGGGGTGGAAGTAAGGGCCCCGAGAACAATTCTGAGGGCGGAAACTTGTAGTTTATCCAATTCATTGAGGCGTGTTTTCGGCATTACGTCATAGTAGTGACTACTGTAATCAAGGACAGATCGAATAAGATTTCTGTAAAATAACAATAATATCTGAGGATCAGCTCCCCACTTACGACGAGTTAATGACCGTAAGATATTTAATTTCTGGAACACATGAGCTTTTAAGTGAGTTATTTGAGGCGTCCAGGTCAACTTATCATCTATAATGAGTCCTAAATATTTTGTATGGTGTACAATAGGAATGGTCCCTGATTATAACGGATAGGCAACCGGTTACACACCCGTTTATGAGTGAAGAGCAAAGCCGCATTTTTGAGCGGAACAGTATCAAGGCCATGTGAGAACAGCCATAAATGTAATATCGTGAGAGCACGTGACATGATCTGCCGACACATATTTATATCAGAATGGGAACAATATAGGAGTATATCATCAGCATATTGTATTAGGCGGACATGAGGAAGTAAAAGCCGCTCAATCTCACTAGTATAAATAAGGTATAAGATTCCACTCAAAATATCACCCTACGGCAAACCAGAAGACGAATACCTGTAATTTAACCCTGTAGGAAAGTTGGAAAGTGTGATATGCCTTCTTCGGAGAAATGCCGAGATGATTTTAATAAAGCTGATCGGAAATTGTTGTTGTTGTAGTGTTTGCAGTAAAAGGACGGTATTCACAGTATCATAAACCCCTTTAATATCCAAAAAGACTGCTAATGTTGAGTGTTTACGGCAAAATGACAAAATTACATCAAGAAGAAAAATATTCAAGGCGTCAGTAGTAGATTTCCGTTTAGCAAAGGCGTATTGAGTTTTCGGAAACAGATCATAATATTCTAAAGTCCATACTAAGCGTGTCAACAGAATACGTTGGAATGTCTTCCTAATACAGGACCCAAGATGTATACCACGATAACTTCCTGCTAAATCCGGATTTTTCCTGGTTTTAAAATAGGAACTACTAAAAACTCATTCCAATTCTCGGGAACATTGCCGGAGGCTAAGACGGAACTAAAAACATCTATTAGAACTTGTTGTGCATTATTGGGGAGACTCTTAATGACGTGGTATGAGATATAGTCTGGTCCAGGTGTAGTCGATTTTTTTTGTGATAAGGCTGATTGAAATTCGGAAACAGTAACCGGATGCAAAAGACAAGAAAACATAGGGTTGTGTTCCATGGATGGAAAGATAATTTCTTGTTCTACAAATTCAGGAGTCATCGTGCGATAAAATTCTACTGACTGATCATAATTCAAACGATGCAGACTTGGACCTAAGTGGCGGCGCGATATGGTTTTTAACACAGTCCATATTTGAGTAATGGGGGGTCTGGTGATGTATTGTGACCGATCAGGGGGCTAGGGATCGATAGCATGCCGAGTTATCGGAGACCTCAGGATCGATCGCATACCGAGCACGCATAATTTGCGGTGTTCTCAGTGCCGAAATTGTGGGGGAGCCATATACAAGGAACACGATAGTGCTTGGACCGAAATGAATACGACATCTGAGTTGCCAGTCCATTATGATGTTAAGAACAATAATTACTCCACTGCCCATAGCACTAAGAAAAACACGGAGGTTTGGAATACGAGCAGGACAATACCGTAGCCTGACTGGGTGAGGCCCGCATTTCCAAGAATCTTGTGGACAAGAGCTCCTTTTGTATAGCCAACGCACTTATTGTGCAGCTGAAGTGCTGGATTTACGACATCCTAGCCTTGGTAATCCTCCAGCACTAGAGCCCGCGGAATTAGACAATGTAAAGTAGCGCCGAGATGCTAATTTAAGATCCGCCTATGGAATAATTGTAATAAAATGGCCCAATCAGAGAAGAGGCTGAGAAATGCATTTCGGAATTTTAATCACGGCCCAAGCCCAAAAACTACCAGAGTTACGGGGATATTACTGAGTCAGCCGCGGAGGAATATCCCCCCCCCCCTCCACGACACTCAAGACATGGCGCCAAACGAGGATCTACCCTGTAGCGTCATGATGCAATTTGATTTGAAGAGGTTCCTGCCGATCGATTTCGAATTTAATCCTATGAATATTGCCGTCCTCATCTTGACCTACAAGTTGAACCAAAAATTATTGCGGTGTGACGATTGCCATGGGAGCGCAATTGACCGAGGTGACAAGTCCATTGTCCCAAAGTTGAGGGTGGATATAGGCACTAAGCGCACACACTAGTCAGTCAGTTTTGCAGCCACACCGGGCATAGTCCACGCTGCTCGCGACTTTGATACCGCGTAGCCGAGGGAGAAAACATTTTTCTAAGTGATAAACTTTTATCGCCAATCATTCTCAGAGGTCATGATAGTTATCGAAGGCGAACACTATTTATATAAATCTATCCAGATGGAGTTTGCCACCCACGTCCATTAAAAACTTAACGCCACGCCGTGTGGAGCCGAGAGCGCGGAGCGCTGACCAGCAGCCCATTCGAGACCCGAGCAGGGAACTTTGTGGAGCTAACGAGTTGCAAGCGAGATTGCTGAACCTATAGGCTTGGACTCATATGTTTCAACGGTCTAGGAAATCGTAGGAAATACCAATCTAGGACTGAACGGGATAGGGGTATGTCGGCCTACTGAGGACCTGCAAGCCCGATTCGCAGTAACAGTACCGCCAGCCACATATCATAACGTTTTCGCAGCGAATGAAGCCAGTGGATATAAGTGTAGAAAGTGTCTTATGTGTTAGGGTGTGCAAAATAAGTGCATCGATTAGTGTTAACAGTGTATTTATGTGTATGTCATCGCCTTGTAAGATGACCCAGTGGAACGACACCGGATTGATGATGGACTAAAGGCCTTACGTCCGGGTGTCGAAGTGGTGACCAGCAGCCGTCATGGGCCTGTCTACTCCAGGGACAAGTGATGAGTATTAAACTTTCTATATTTGGGGACGTGATGTAGAAAAGGGGACGAGATATTTGTACAGTAGTATTAGCTTTGTTTTGACGTTTGATGTCAATATTTCGTTTAAGACAGGGGCTATTAGTTTTTCTTTTTAGTCAGCATGCCAGTCCTTTTTATTTTGTTTGTCCGTCAGTCCTTAAAAATAATGCATGTTTGTTGGTGGATGACGGAGGTGTCTGTAATTTTTATTTGCCAAAGGCATCATAAGTTAAATTGCCGTGTGTTTTAGGATGGATTTGTTTTGGCTATATATTTCATGTAAGACTAGCTGTAAGTTAAGTGTACGACCTGACAAGTAGATAGGGTAAGAATTTGTTTTTTTTTGTGACATTTAGTAACGCCCAGCTAGGTTAGACTAGTTTTGCCACTTTAGGAAAATAGGTCAGATGGTTAGCGACCCAGGACCCATTTTTCTTTTTCCCAGACCGGTTGCGAATTGACCAGTGAATTCCCAGGAACGGCAAGCAGGACGATGTCTGTCACAGATTTTTTTATGTGTGAGTGCTTTAATTTTTTTTCCCGGCAAGGAGCCGTGAGGTTGTATTTGTGTGCATACCGGCCGAATTTTGAGCCCATAAGTGTTTCCGGATTGTATTTCCGAGGTAAGTGTTTTTCCGGATTGTATTTCCGATGTAAGTGTTTCCGGATGGTATTCCGAGGTAAGTGTTTCCGGACAGCGTAGTCCGAAGTAATTAGTATGCACACAAAGTACGTTTTGGTTCATCATGTTTGTTTTGTGTACGCACACACGCGATGTGTTTTTTTTCCCACAGGTTGGAGGAGTGCTGACGTCTCTGGTTTTTGTTGCGCAGCCCTGGTCTGATATAAAATTTATTTAAAACCCTGTAAATGTCACAAATCGTAGCATAGCCACTAAGGCGTTTTTAGTAAGAGACCACATTTTAGAATGTGAAGTCAATCTGTCCAGCTCGTGGAAGCGTGCTCGCTACCCATGGGGAGTGTCACCCCGGCTGGTTGGTCAAGGTCGATTAGTTTATCAACACACGGAAGATTGAAGTTAGATTTTAGATAGGAGAGGGGGTTTGTTTATTAGTAGTTAGGCATGCTGGCATTTTCTCTGTTTAAGTGAGCCATTGTTGGGCTATTTTCTTTATGTAGTTTCTGGTTCGAACCCAGAATGTTTTGTGTTGCTTTTGATGTAGTTACGCCCCCTGTCAATTTGCGTTATCTCGTTTGCCCCGATATTTTCTATATTATTGTCCACCCGATAGGCTGAACGACCAAATGTCAGATGCCTATCAGAAAGAATACTCTCACACTACGTCCAAGTGTATTTACAGATGTGTGTGCCAGTAAGATGAATCAGAATATTTTATTTTAGTATTTTAAGGGCAACTGCATTTTGTTTGAGACCCTGAATTTGTCGTAGCAGTTGACATTCACCGTAATAACTTTGCCACCCCTGGCAGTCAGCTGTTAACGTAGTGATGTAATCTTTGTTTGCTCACAGCTGGATCAGAATATTTTATTTTAGTATTTTAAGGGCAACTGCATTTTGTTTGAGACCCTGAATTTGTCGTAGCAGTTGACATTCACCGTAATAACTATGCCACCCCTGGCAGTCAGCTGTTAACGTAGTGATGTAATCTTTGTTTGCTCACAGCTGGATCAGAATATTTTATTTTAGTATTTTAAGGGCAACTGCATTTTGTTTGAGACCCTGAATTTGTCGTAGCAGTTGACATTCACCGTAATAACTTTGCCACCCCTGGCAGTCAGCTGTTAACGTAGTGATGTAATCTTTGTTTGCTCACAGCTGGATCAGAATATTTTATTTTAGTATTTTAAGGGCAACTGCATTTTGTTTGAGACCCTGAATTTGTCGTAGCAGTTGACATTCACCGTAATAACTTTGCCACCCCTGGGAGTCAGCTGTTAACGTAGTGATGTAATCTTTGTTTGCTCACAGCTGGATCAAAATATTTTATTTTAGTATTTTAAGGGCAACTGCATTTTGTTTGAGACCCTGAATTTGTCGTCGCAGTTGACATTCACCGTAATAACTTTGCCACCCCTGGCAGTCAGCTGTTAACGTAGTGATGTAATCTTTGCTTGCTCACAGCTGGATCCAATTAATGTATTTTATTTTCGTTTCTTTTAAGCTGAATTGAGGCCGATGATGAGCTCTGGGAGAGCCGTGTTTTTATTTTACTATTTTGATTTTGTTATTTTAAACTTAATTTGTTTTTTTTTCTCTTCTTATTTGGGTTTAATTTGTAACGTTATTGTAACTTGTTTTTTTGCTGTTGCATTTATATTTTTGTTCTTTTGAGTTAATGTAATTTTTCAAACCGGATTTTTGAGTTCAATAAATTAGATTTTACCTGTTAACTAGTGTACGCCATTTCAGTAGTTTAGCGAACCTGTTTCCTCTTGACCTAGGCCATTAGTGATCATTTAACGAACGTACCGCACCCGAGATTATTATTATTATTATTATTATTTAATTTTTAGGCCTAGAGATACCCGATCGGGTACATAGCAAATATTTAGGACCCATTTTTTCTATTTCAAATCAGGAACAGTGGCGTACACAAGGTTTTGTTCGTGGGAGAGGAGTTGGCAATCGCTCCGTTTAATGTAGTCTACTTTTTCCCCACATGTTTGCACTACCTGATACCTAGATCTACCGATGCGGTGATCTATTTCTCCTGGTACCCACCAGTGACGCTGGAAGTAATGAAGACAGCTCACAGAGGTGACTGGATGTCCTACCGGGATGATTTAGAGACCCGTAGCATTTCGTTGCACCACAGGACCACCCCACATTATAGTATGTATGAAATGGCGCCCATTGTGGAGGCTAGATCCATTGTGGAAGGCGGATCTATTGAAAAAGGCGAAGATCTATGATCTAGGATGAATAATCATGTAATTATCCAAGCCAAGGTAGGAGGAGTGAACCAATAAACGAGATTGCCTATACTGGACAAAAATGTGTTTGTTTCTGGGTGAATAATTAAAATCACGCGTAGACAGCGTTGTTAAATTCACGGGTAAACCCAGAAAAGATTAAATTTTGAAATAAATGTGTTTTGAAAGATAGCAGTCCAGAAAGGGGAAGATTTGGTTAGGTAGCCCACACTTCTGAGAGCTAACCGCGGATTCATTAATCCTCAATTAATGAACTGTGTTGTTGATTTTTGCGATCGGGTTAGGCATTTTATTAAGGCATCCCAGAGGAGTTTAAAATTGTTATATGTTATTGTATTTGGAGACCTGGATACTAGGAGGCCATTCAGGCAGGTTGTGGTTGTTGTTGTTGTTAACGTAAATATTGTAACAGGTCCAAAAATTATTCTGATTCCTACTACTACACAAGACAGGTGCATGATGGTGAATGGGGATCCTAGACACCCGTATTCTCAGTGATTATATTATTGTTGTGTGTGTTGCAATGGCTACTTCCGAGGAGTTGCAAGTTATGTTTGATGTACTTTGTAAAAAAATTGAGGAAAGCGCGGCAGCGAACATTGAGGAGCTCAGAGACACGTTAGAAGCTAGCGACAAGAAGCTTAAAGACACTTTAGAAGTTAGTGACAGAAGGGCAGAGGAAAGGTCAGAAGCCACCGACAAGAAGCTTAAAGACACTTTAGAGGCTAGTGATAGAAAATGGGAGCAAAGATCGGAAGCCGCGGATAAGGAACTCAAAGATAGTTTAGAGGCGGTTAAGGCAGAAATTAACTTAAAGACCGAGCAGCTAGGGCAAACTTGCATAGCGCAGGGCAAGGAGTTGAGGGCCGCAGTGGAGCAACTTACACGGTCCACTTCAGAGCAGATCGATAAACTAACACACAAAACGAGGGAAATAGAGCGCAAAGCGGACAAGAATTATCAAGAATTGCTCACAGAAGTAAATGAGGTGGATAATACCGTCAAAGCTATGGATAAGAATTTGGAAGAAATAACGAGCAATATGGAATCCATGGACATTAGAGTTACGAAACAGCTAGAGGAAGTCCAAGGGTAGATTAGCGCCGGAACTGAACGCGTCATTGCTATGGAAGGCCGAGAACAAAATGTCACCCGACACATTAAGATGATGCAAATTGGGATAAAGGAATTGAAAGAGGAAATCGATGGATTAACAGAGCGAAATGAGGAAGACGCCCACGAGAATAAGAAGGGAATGGAAAAAGAAATGGAGGCCAACCTAGAAAGAGTCCGGAAGTTGGAAATGGAAATGATGTCGAGGATTGAACGCCAGGAGGCAAAATTAATTAAAACAGACCTGAGAGGGCAGATTCAGGACGAGGCAATCCTCGAACTGCAAAGAGAAGCTGCACGGACGATGGACGACGCCCGGAGCAATAGTAATAATAATAATAACCCTCGGAAGACAGGATGTCAGACACAGACGACGCCAGAGCCGCCGTTAAATGGATTACTCGGATTTCCAACAAGCATAACACTCGGGACGCCGAAAGCCAGAACTTCGACGCCGAACGACGCCGCGACGCCAACGCAGCTTGTACATGTGATCAGGACCGGAGATGACCGCCCAAAACGATACAACGAAAATAGCGTCATGACCCCTAAACAATTCATTCGCGAACTGGACGCTTACATCTTGGACAACCGCATACCGGAGGAAAGGCACTTGCGCACGGTGGAGAAACTTTTGGAAGATGCCCCCTTACAATGGTTTCAGAGTTTCCGCTATACTTTTCAGTCACTGGCAGAGTTCAAAGAGGCTTTTCTAAAAACTTACTGGAGTCTCGAGCGGCAACAAAATTTGAGACTGGAGTTATATTCCCGTAAGTTCTCAACGCAAAGCCCGACAAAATACGCGGAGTATTTCATTGCGCAATTCGCCAAGATGAGAGAACTCGATGATCCCCCTTCCGAGCGCTCTCTGGTAGCCGCAATAGGTAAACAGCTACCTGTTAAAGTCCAAGAGACGCTTATCGCCGCAAACGTCCAGACGGCAATACAAACGGAGGGAATTTTGAGACAGCTGGACCACACTAGCGCGCATTTACAGCGCATGAGGCCCACTGAACAAATTCATGCGACGGAAGTCCAAAGAAGGCCAGCCACACGGGAGCAGGGGACCACTACAGCGAGGGCGCCCCACGATAACAACTGGAGGAGATATGAGAACCGACCGCCGAGGGGTTATGAACCAAGGTACCAGGCAAGGGGAGAGCGAGGATGGAACAGGCAGTACCATCCTAGAAGATCCCGCGGACGTTGGGACCAAGGACGCCACGACTCAGCGCCGTACCAACCGCAAGAGGGAAGGCATGGAAGCTACAGGCCAGGCCGGCCCAACAGGGAGACAGGATTTCCAACGAACAGGCGCGGACGGACCTCGAACAAAGATACGTGGAGTCTCAACAATACCTAAAAGAACTTCGTAGCATGAACGGAGATGGACAGGCAAGGACCGAAGCCGACAAATGGAGAGAGGCTATCCAGCATCGCGAGGACCCAGACAGGCACTATCAGGGAGCCCAGAGCTTAGAACTCCAGCGGGAGAGAGAGGAGGCACCGCCCCGGGATAATGGAGCGAGCAACAAAAAAAAAATCGCAGTTCTAGATAGGGAAGACAGCCCCAGATTTGACCAAGATGGCGGGCACCAAGAATGGGTGGTAGCGAAAATCGAGAAATGGGTAGCGCAACCAGAGGACCTCATTGAGGATATGTACAAGGAAGAAAGGCCTACCATTAAGGAGTTACCCGTAATTTATGTACGCGTGGGAGGACTTATGGTCCGAAGTCTGGTCGACACGGGAGCCAGCATTTCGGTAGCGAGTGGTGCGCTAATGAAAGAACTGGAGAGGAAATTTAAAGTACCCGTAATTCCAGTAGCAAATATCAGAGTGAAAGGCATAATCCCCGACCGTACAGCGGAATGCAAATACCAAGCATATTTGGATTTTGAAATTGGCAATTATACTATATCGCACCCATTCTTAATTATGAATAAAATCAACTTCAATTTGATCCTCGGAGCGGATTTTATGAGAACCAATGGAGCCATCATAGACATGCGCGCAAACGAGATTAAATTTCGCACGCATGATAAAAGGGAGATTGACCTACGGTTGAATGAAACGGAACCAAGGGATCAAGGTCAAATTTGGAGCATTGACATACAAGATGACATCACGAGGAAAACTACGGTATTATTACATACAATAGGGGAGGAGTTCATTGAGGAAGAGGTCCTAAATGTCACTACAGAGTTCGGCGCTATACTTGAAGAGAAGGTGGCTGAGGCGGAAATCAAACCCCATGAAAGAGAGGAGCTGCTGACAATTTTAACAAAACACCAGGAAGCTTTCGATAATAAACCGGGGAAGATTAGAAATTTTAGCTACGCATTCCAAGTAAATGACTGGAGTCCATACAAGAAAAAGGTGTACCCCATAGCAGAGAGGCATCACGAGGAGGTAAAGAAAACTATTAAAGCCATGGAAGAGGCCGGAATAATTACGAAGAAATCTACCCCATTCGTGAATCCCATTGTCATTGTAGAGAAGGCGGACGGAAGCGTGAGATTGTGTCTCGATGCACGCGAAATCAACTCCAGGTTACTGCCCGAATTCGACCAGGCTCCGCCGATTAGGGAAGTGCTGAAGAAGTTCAGAAACAAGAACTATTTCTCGAGCATCGATTTAACGAGTAGTTTTCACCATGTGGAACTAGAGGAGAAATCCCAACTTCTCACAGGATTCATTTTCGACCAGCAGACGTACACCCATAATCGTTTACCGTTCGGGATTCGAACCGCAAGTTGCGCACTTATCCGAGCCCTGGATCGCAACTTGACGGAAGAAGTTAAGGAATGCACAGTCCGCTATGTAGACGACATCTTACTTGCTTCAGAGACACTACGAGAGCATGTTGAAAATTTAGAAAAACTTCTTTCGAATCTTCAGTCGGCCAACTTCAAAATTAACTTTATCAAGTCCCACTTCTGTCAAAAGGAAATTTTTATATCTTGGACACTTTGTCGACGGGGAAGGAATTCGGCCTAATCCCACTAAAATTGCCGCTATTCGAAATTTTCCCACGCCTAGACGGATTAAACACATCCGCATGTTTCTGGGCATGACTGGTTTTTTCTCAGAACATTGTCCTTACTATACGGAGACGGTCGCACCACTGCAAGAGCTTTTAAAGAAGAATAACCGTTGGTTATGGAGTAAGGAGGCCGAGGAAGCGTTCCAGCGAACCAAAGACCTTCTGTTAGAGAACGTGAAACTGGGATATCCAAATTTCAATTGGAAATTCGTGCTACAATCGGATGCATCGAAAGTAGGGATTGGAGCAATTTTGTACCAAGAAGACCCCGAAAACCCAGAGAAGAGAATATATTTAGGATTTTTGAGCCGAAAATTGAGGAATCACGAAATGAATTATACTGTCACTGAAATTGAAATGCTCTCAGTACTCCACGCATTGCAGCACTGGCGAAAGATTATATATGGTTTCCCGATTCTTTTGAGAACAGACCACAAGGCACTCACCTTCATGTTGAAAACCAGCTTAGCTAGCGAGAGAGTAAATCGTTGGGCTCTCTATGCACAACAGTTTGACATGCAGATCGAACATTGCCCCGGTAAACAGAATGTTATTCCAGACATTTTATCCCGGAACCCGGAGGAAGATGAAGAAGGGGAAATACATCACGCCACGCTTCAGCAGGAAGACCATGATTTTCTCGCAGACTTACCGCGACTAGGGATGGAACAAGAGGCTGACCCTTGGGCTAAGCTGATGAGAGATCATCTCAGAGGATTACTTCCGGAAGATTCACCAGCCAAGGCCGAGATGGAGAAACTCGCGCCAAAATACAATTTCATGAATGGATTTCTACATAAGTTTATCGATGAGGAGCACACAAAGCTTCGCATTTTAGTTCCACCGATATTCCAGCGCCGACTAGTCTGGCATGTTCACCGTGTCTATGGACATGCGGGCTGTGATAAGACATTCGCTGTGATTCGGGAGGCATTCGCATGGCCACGTCTCCGAATTACGATTCGAGAGGTATTGAGGACATGCGATACTTGCCAACGCATAAAGCACAATACATTTTTGATGAAGCAGCTACCTCGACCGATCTTACCATCGAAGCCGAGAGAGATTTACGCCATTGATTTTTATGGGCCTCTCCCAGCCGCCAGACGAGGCATGAGGCACATACTAGTATGCCTAGATGTGTTTTCAAAAATTGTGAAACTGTGTGCGGTACAAAAGACAACCTCAAAACAGGTGGTAAATAAAATCAGAAACAAAATTGTACCGGAACTGGGGAAACCAGAATTTATATTATCCGACCATGGGTCTTGTTTCACAAGCGGACTCTTCAAGAGAGAGCTAGAAGGAATGGGAATTCGGCATATTCTTAGTTCTATACGCCATCCTGAGAGCAATCCTTCAGAACGCCTGATGCGGGAGATTGCAAAGTTTTGCCGGATATATTGCCCGGACGCGCATTATCGTTGGATAGATGTCCTGGAGACCATAGAGACGTGCATAAACACCACAGTGCACGAATCTACATCGGAGGTGCCAACGGTAGTCCACTTCGATCAGTATCCCGAGAGACCATGGAACAGGATCATAAGTTGCCCAGTAGACGTGAGGCCTGCGCTACCGCTAAAAATTGAGCAAACTAAAGCAAGCCTGCGCGAACAAGCCGAGAAGAGACTGAAGCGGGTGAGAGGGAGAAGATACCACCGACCCCTGAGATTGGGAGAGTACGTTTTAGTGAAGAAACCTGCCGTATCAAACCCTTCAGCGCGATTCTACGCAAAATTTGCCACCATTTACGAGGGACCTTACGAAATTATTCAATGTTTGGGAAACAACGCTTACAAAATTCGAGAATTAGGAGGACAGAACGAGGTCACCCACAACGCGCAAAGTTTGAAAGTATACTACCCCAGCAATGTATTAGACGAACCGCCGCCTGCCCAAGTGACTGCCTTTACGGACGAAGGAAGCAACACCGAAGAGCGACCTCACAGATGTGAGCTAGTTACGCTGAGGGACGAACTGGGAAGGCTACTCAGTGCAGCCTTGAAGACCAGCGGGGATTTGCGAAAAGAACAGCGCGAACTATTACAACTCCGAGAACTAGATAGAGAGAACCCCGCTGAGGAGGAAAAGAGAGCGTTGAACTCGGCATTATAATACCAAATGACCATGGTATTAGGATTGAAAAATGGTACTGATTCCGATCGTACACATTTTTCAAACTGAGCAGGGGGAAATTGTGACCGATCAGGGGGCTAGGGATCGATAGCATGCCGAGTTATCGGAGACCTCAGGATCGATCGCATACCGAGCACGCATAATTTGCGGTGTTCTCAGTGCCGAAATTGTGGGGGAGCCATATACAAGGAACACGATAGTGCTTGGACCGAAATGAATACGACATCTGAGTTGCCAGTCCATTATGATGTTAAGAACAATAATTACTCCACTGCCCATAGCACTAAGAAAAACACGGAGGTTTGGAATACGAGCAGGACAATACCGTAGCCTGACTGGGTGAGGCCCGCATTTCCAAGAATCTTGTGGACAAGAGCTCCTTTTGTATAGCCAACGCACTTATTGTGCAGCTGAAGTGCTGGATTTACGACATCCTAGCCTTGGTAATCCTCCAGCACTAGAGCCCGCGGAATTAGACAATGTAAAGTAGCGCCGAGATGCTAATTTAAGATCCGCCTATGGAATAATTGTAATAAAATGGCCCAATCAGAGAAGAGGCTGAGAAATGCATTTCGGAATTTTAATCACGGCCCAAGCCCAAAAACTACCAGAGTTACGGGGATATTACTGAGTCAGCCGCGGAGGAATATTCCCCCCCCACCCCTCCACGACACTCAAGACATGGCGCCAAACGAGGATCTACCCTGTAGCGTCATGATGCAATTTGATTTGAAGAGGTTCCTGCCGATCGATTTCGAATTTAATCCTATGAATATTGCCGTCCTCATCTTGACCTACAAGTTGAACCTAAAATTATTGCGGTGTGACGATTGCCATGGAAGCGCAATTGACCGAGGTGACAAGTCCATTGTCCCAAAGTTGAGGGTGGATATAGGCACTAAGCGCACACACTAGTCAGTCAGTTTTGAAGCCACACCGGGCATAGTCCACGCTGCTCGCGACTTTGATACCGCGTAGCCGAGGGAGAAAACATTTTTCTAAGTGATAAACTTTTACCGCCAATCATTCTCAGAGGTCATGATAGTTATCGAAGGCGAACACTATTTATATAAATCTATCCAGATGGAGTTTGCCACCCACGTCCATTAAAAACTTAACGCCACGCCGTGTGGAGCCGAGAGCGCGGAGCGCTGACCAGCAGCCCATTCGAGACCCGAGCAGGGAACTTTGTGGAGCTAACGAGTTGCAAGCGAGATTGCTGAACCTATAGGCTTGGACTCATATGTTTCAACGGTCTAGGAAATCGTAGGAAATACCAATCTAGGACTGAACGGGATAGGGGTATGTCGGCCTACTGAGGACCTGCAAGCCCGATTCGCAGTTACAGTACCGCCAGCCACATATCATAACGTTTTCGCAGCGAATGAAGCCCGTGGATATAAGTGTAGAAAGTGTCTTATGTGTTAGGGTGTGCAAAATAAGTGCATCGATTAGTGTTAACAGTGTATTTATGTGTATGTCATCGCCTTGTAAGATGACCCAGTGGAACGACACCGGATTGATGATGGGCTAAAGGCCTTACGTCCGGGTGTCGAAGTGGTGACCAGCAGCCGTCATGGGCCTGTCTACTCCAGGGACAAGTGATGAGTATTAAACTTTCTATATTTGGGGACGTAATGTAGAAAAGGGGACGAGATATTTGTACAGTAGTATTAGCTTTGTTTTGACGTTTGATGTCAATATTTCGTTTAAGACAAGGACTATTAGTTTTTTTTTAGTCAGCATGCCAGTCCTTTTTATTTTGTTTTTCCGTCAGTCCTTAAAAATAATGCATGTTTGTTGGTGGATGACGGAGGTGTCTGTAATTTTTATTTGCCAAAGGCATCATAAGTTAAATTGCCGTGTGTTTTAGGATGGATTTGTTTTGGCTATATATTTCATGTAAGACTAGCTGTAAGTTAAGTGTACGACCTGACAAGTAGATAGGGTAAGAATTTGTTTTTTTTGTGACATTTAGTAACGCCCAGCTAGGTTAGACTAGTTTTGCCACTTTAGGAAAATAGGTCAGATGGTTAGCGACCCAGGACCCACTTTTCTTTTTCCCAGACCGGTTGCGAATTGACCAGTGAATTCCCAGGAACGGCAAGCAGGACGATGTCTGTCACAGATTTTTTTTATGTGTGTGTGCTTTAATTTTTTTTCCCCCGGCAAGGAGCCGTGAGGTTGTATTTGTGTGCATACCGGCCGAATTTTGAGCCCATAAGTGTTTCCGGATTGTATTTTTCCGGATTGTATTTCCGATGTAAGTGTTTCCGGATGGTATTCCGAGGTAAGTGTTTCCGGACAGCGTAGTCCGAAGTAATTAGTATGCACACAAAGTACGTTTTGGTTCATCATGTTTGTTTTGTGTACGCACACACGCGATGTGTTTATTTTCCCACAGGTTGGAGGAGTGCTGACGTCTCTGGTTTTTGTTGCGCAGCCCTGGTCTGATATAAAATTTATTTAAAACCCTGTAAATGTCACAAATCGTAGCATAGCCACTAAGGCGTTTTTAGTAAGAGACCACATTTTAGAATGTGAAGTCAATCTGTCCAGCTCGTGGAAGCGTGCTCGCTACCCATGGGGAGTGTCACCCCGGCTGGTTGGTCAAGGTCGATTAGTTTATCAACACACGGAAGATTGAAGTTAGATTTTAGATAGGAGAGGGGGTTTGTTTATTAGTAGTTAGGCATGCTGGCATTTTCTCTGTTTAAGTGAGCCATTGTTGGGCTATTTTCTTTATGTAGTTTCTGGTTTGAACCCAGAATGTTTTGTGTTGCTTTTGATGTAGTTACGCCCCCTGTCAATTTGCGTTATCTCGTTTGCCCCGATATTTTCTATATTATTGTCCACCCGATAGGCTGAACGACCAAATGTCAGATGCCTATCAGAAAGAATACTCTCACACTACGTCCAAGTGTATTTACAGATGTGTGTGCCAGTAAGATGAATCAGAATATTTTATTTTAGTATTTTAAGGGCAACTGCATTTTGTTTGAGACCCTGAATTTGTCGTAGCAGTTGACATTCACCGTAATAACTTTGCCACCCCTGGCAGTCAGCTGTTAACGTAGTGATGTAATCTTTGTTTGCTCACAGCTGGATCAGAATATTTTATTTTAGTATTTTAAGGGCAACTGCATTTTGTTTGAGACCCTGAATTTGTCGTAGCAGTTGACATTCACCGTAATAACTTTTCCACCCCTGGCAGTCAGCTGTTAACGTAGTGATGTAATCTTTGTTTGCTCACAGCTGGATCAGAATATTTTATTTTAGTATTTTAAGGGCAACTGCATTTTGTTTGAGACCCTGAATTTGTCGTAGCAGTTGACATTCACCGTAATAACTATGCCACCCCTGGCAGTCAGCTGTTAACGTAGTGATGTAATCTTTGTTTGCTCACAGCTGGATCAGAATATTTTATTTTAGTATTTTAAGGGCAACTGCATTTTGTTTGAGACCCTGAATTTGTCGTAGCAGTTGACATTCACCGTAATAACTTTGCCACCCCTGGCAGTCAGCTGTTAACGTAGTGATGTAATCTTTGTTTGCTCACAGCTGGATCAAAATATTTTATTTTAGTATTTTAAGGGCAACTGCATTTTGTTTGAGACCCTGAATTTGTCGTAGCAGTTGACATTCACCGTAATAACTTTGCCACCCCTGGCAGTCAGCTGTTAACGTTGTGATGTAATCTTTGCTTGCTCACAGCTGGATCCAATTAATGTATTTTATTTTCGTTTCTTTTAAGCTGAATTGAGGCCGATGATGAGCTCTGGGAGAGCCGTGTTTTTATTTTACTATTTTGATTTTGTTATTTTAAACTTAATTTGTTTTTTTCTCTTCTTATTTGGGTTTAATTTGTAACGTTATTGTAACTTGTTTTTTTGCTGTTGCATTTATATTTTTGTTCTTTTGAGTTAATGTAATTTTTCAACCCGGATTTTTGAGTTCAATAAATTAGATTTTACCTGTTAACTAGTGTACGCCATTTCAGTAGTTTAGCGAACCTGTTTCCTCTTGACCTAGGCCATTAGTGATCATTTAACGAACGTACCGCACCCGAGATTATTATTATTATTATTATTATTATTATTTAATTTTTAGGCCTAGAGATACCCGATCGGGTACAGTATATGAGAGACGTATTCTCTCCAAGCTGATCTTCTTTTATCATTAAAAGACTGCTGGCATTTTGCAACAAACTGTTTATAATGGCGATAAGTATACGGAGTATTGTACGTTCTAAAAAGTCGTAATAAATGTGTGCGTCTCTTCACCATTCTCGTACATTCCTCGACCCACCAGGGTAGTAAGGACCTTCGCTTTCCAGAGGTGCGTGCATTGGGAATTAGCGGATGATAGGTGTCAAAATAGCGAACAATGTAAGTAAGTAGCAAATTATAGGAGGAACGAATCGGGGGAGCCGTATGACAATAGTGCTGATGGATGTAGGTGAAAAATTGGGCTTAATCAAAACTTTTGAAACTCCTAGTAAAAACCGGAGTATGCAAGGTATTACTAGGACGAGGAGCCGAATCAAAGGTCATCAAGATCGGATAGTGGTCACTTTGATGTAAATCAGGGGTCGTGTGCCATATAATTCGGTGGGCCAGAGAAAGGGAAACAAACGTTAGGTCAACCGCACTAGGGGCCTGAGAAGGAGGAGAAATACGAGTGGGTGAACCATCATTTAAAATCTGGAGATGAAACTGCTGAGCAGTGGTCATGATATTCCTACCCTTGGGTGTCGTACGGACGCAACCCCAGTCTGTTTGATGGCCATTGAAATCCCCACCAATAATGTGGGAGGTAAAGGAATTACAGTAGGAAAAAAGGAATACCATTGTCGGAAATTTCCTTTGACAGCCGGAGGAATATACAAATTAGTGATATGTAGGGAGGCAACAGTTATAGTTAGCACATAGGTTCTGGGGAGAGGAAAAAGAAATGGGGTTACTTGGTACGAAAGTCTTTCATGGATTAATGTTAGGACACCACCACATTGCGGTCCATCTTGGCGCTCAATATTATATCGTGGAACGTGAAAAGATAAATTTGGGGATAGCCATGTTTCCTGGATGAGAATGATATCAGGGGTGTACTCTTGGATTATAAGTAATAATTCATGTCTCTTATTTTGAATTCTACGAGCATTCCATTGAATAATTTTCATGTTGAAGTAACAGAATTCTTTACTAGAAGACGGTCGGGTTTCAGCAGGAAAGGATAAGAGTGAAATCTTCTCATAAATATTTTTGAGTAAATGGGCCCATTGGACATTGGAACCCAATAGTTCCATCAAATGCATAACATCCTCTGTAATATCTTGAGGCACACCCTTGGCGGGAGGCATTGGAAGTGAGGGAGTGGGGGTTGGCCCCACCTGGGACGGTTGCAAGGAAGCAGAAGGGGGCACATAGCCTGAGGCTTTGTCCCCATGGATAATGGACAAATAAGCATGTCGGTCATACCCCAACGGGGAAATGACGATCGTGGTAAACTTGCGTTTCTTCTGTACAGAATTCGGTGTAAGAGAAGCTTGCTGTGTAAGGGGGGGGGGGGGGGGGGGGAAATTGCTGCGGGACTGAAAGGGGTTGAAACGGATGTCCTGATAGGGAATGGAGAATTTCTTGATACGTTTTATTTTCAGTGCACATCCTAGTTTTAATGTCAATTTGTTTTGCGTGGTACTCACACCTCGGTGAGCCACTCATATGATTTTCGTCACAATGTGCACAGCGCACCAAAACCTGAGTACATTGAGTCGTTTCATGTCCTTGGGCGCAACGCCCACATCTTGGTGCCCGAGCTCTACAGTTTTGTCCAGTGTGCCCATATATTTGGCATCTATTGCAAATAATAGGGCGAAAGATGAGAACCTGCACTTCTAACATCACATGAAATATAGAAACATAGGTGGGCAAAGTTTGAGTTTCAAGGACGATCTTCACCGTACCTGTAGGTAATAAGTCGACCTTCCCATCCGTGACTTTTCTTCTGTTCATGCGTTGAATTTTTACAATGGGGCAAGGCGACTTCAAATATTGTAATATTTCATCAGTCGAGAAAGAAGTGTCAACCCCGCGGATCAGACCCACTCTATGTATATTAACTGAGGGAATGAACGCCTTTAAGCTTTTTTCCGTGAGGAATGGGTTCTGAAGAAAAGTATTTGCATCCCGGGAGGTTCGAAAGGTGACCTGAATTCTATTCCTACCTTTGCGTTGGATTTCTTGTATGCCAACAATCTTACGTTCGTAGAAAAGTTTACCGAGACCCATCGGATGTAAATTACCTATCCTGTTGGTGGGATCAGAAGATTCCACCATGACATAATATGGTCCAGTATGGTGCTCATAATACATTCGGGGTGACTCATTCTCAGTAGGTGGTAAGACGAGAGCTATAGAGATTGGTTGTGTAGGTCGTGTATCAGGCGAGGGAATCAGAGGGGTTACATTAAGGACAGGTGCCGTGAGATCAATGACTTCAGTAGTAAAAAATTCCATCCCTTCCTCGGGAGGACGCGTATCTTCATCCCCTCCACTATTATCACCCATGTTGTCGTCAGAAGAATGGTATGTGACTTACCCACACAGGAAGGAAACACACACACTAAAGAAACAAAATAGTAGGACACACAAAAACTATTGGATACTCTCACCAACAAGTATTTCTACGGAGCAGGTATACGTCAACCATCACACTCGGAGGGTCACACGATACTGCGTAGTCCTGTTAGTATCAGTGTAAGCCAATCACATTTAAGACATAATAAACAGGGCGCTAGTTCTACCAACACACATCGTGCGTTCGTGCTTTATGTTTCCAAAGTTGCATAACCGGAGCGTAATAAAAAACTAGGCCCAAAATAAGGTTTAGCCAATCCCATCTAACTTCCGACGGCCAGATTGGAGTCTAGGTTCTCTGCTGACAAATTCAGCGTTGGGTCAGATATCGACCTTCCGCTTGGCACATGCGCAATTGCCTACTCTACCCACAGGGACTTGAGCGCCTTTCAAAGGAGACTCGCTGGCTGCTCAGTCCCGCGCTCTTTCTTGTTCGTTTATGGGCGCAACAGTAGCTCTATACCCAATTGCTGCTAAGCTGGCATCAATCCCACTGTTGCTACAGAGAATAATACCAAAAACTAGAGATTTAATTTGCCTATGCCAATGAAATATAGGACAATTTAAATGTGCAAATTCCTTGAGAATGAAATGGGTATTCTGTGGCTCAAAGATTCCCCTCCAGCGTCGCCACTGCATATTACCATAAGAAGGTTCCGATGGCATATAAATATTTTGTCTTTGCTTTGCAATTAAGAGCCATATGATTCTGCCGAAGACAGTTAACATTTTTTCTCCTTGGACTTGATTTTCTATCTTCTATCGTCAAAGAATGAGTGGAAAAGCGTTCCTAACCGTTGTAGCTCTTCTTGCAGAAGATGCATTTTTCCAAGTTGCCGCCATGAGCAGTTACAGAAGGAATCTTGTCACGTTTTTTGATCTCCTTTTCTCTCTCATTGGAATTTTTGTCACAATTTTCCTGTCTTTCTTTTATGAAGAGTTTTCAAATCCATACTGGCTAATATGATTTGTTGTTCACTTCCGACTTCCATTGTAACAAAATTCATTAGACAATCAAGCAGTGTTTGAGAACTATTTTCTTGGGTTTCTGCTATTCTATTTGTGCCATATTGGTAATGTTTCTTCAGGCTGACTCTACTCTACAAGAGGAAACGAACACATACTTGGATCTGCAGTATCAAGCTCTAGTATCATCAATGATTAGAGAGATTCCAACTCGTTCAATAGCATCGACAACAGCAGTGTTTACTTACTTGTTGCATTTGAAATAGCTTATCGAAACTTAATGTTTTCCTGTCGATCAGCGCGATTGTACCCAATTATTGTGATGGGTTGCTTCCTAGTCCTGAGATTAATAAATACACACAGGAACAACCCTTTCACAATTGGGAACAATCGTGTTGACTGACTGAAAAACATCAAATTTCGATTACTAAGGCAAGACCACGGGGATGAAGCTACGATACGAGTAATTGACAACACGGGGTAATTCAGCGCCACCCCACTACGAGCGCTGCTAGACAAAAGGTCGCCTCGTGATTGGTTGATTTGGCCTTGTTATATTTGGTGTTCTGTGCATATTCTTTGGTTCTGTGTTGTTTTGTTGATAACATGGCGGCGCCACATGCTTGAGACACGTTGGGGTAACTGTTCATTATCATGATTAATAATAATAATGCATTTTATTAATCCCTTAACGAGTCAAGGACTCATATACAAAGGAATCGTACAGTTTTATCTTGTTGGCGACAAATTACAATACAATGTTTAGTTTACAAAGTTTTCAGTATGAAAATATATACAACATTTTGTAGCTTCCATAAGTTTTTGTACACAATATGTTCTTCTTTTTTCTTCTCAGATTATGAAATTTCTTCAAACTGACATTTTATAATCATTCCACATAAACTGTTTTAGCCTCCTTTTAAAGATTGGTAGGCTAGGTGCAATTTTTATATTTTCTGGTAGTCCATTGAATTTTACAAAGGCACTATACTTAATGCTATTACTGCCATATTGTTTGGAATTGATATGGAAAAGTGTTATGTCATCTGCATGTCTAGTTTTGTAAGCGTGTAAATCAGATTGTTTAGTGAAGTTTAAATTTGTGTGTATTCTGTTGTGTAGGATTTGGTATATTAGGACATTTGATTTGATTTCTGCACTTAGGGCTACTGGTTGAATTTTACTCGTAATATAAAGGTGTTTGGTTGGTGTTAAAAAAGGGTAGTTATAAATATTTATTATGGCTCTATTCTGAATTACCTCAATTTCCTTTTTTAGATAATTTGAGCATTTTATCCAAATTGTATTCAAATATTGTAATTGGCTATGGATTAAGGAAAAATACACTTTCCTGAGTAGATATTTTGGGATATAGTAGCTCAATTTTTTTTATCATCCCAGCGGCAGGTGATATTTTTTTTTACTAATGCATCAATGTGCTTTTGCCAGGAGAGATTTTCATCTATTATTAAGCCTAGGTATTTGACAGATGAGACCCTTTTAACTGCTTTTCCATTCAGCATTATATTCTGAGTGATGTCTAACTTTGTTCTACGCTTTGATATTATTAAATAATTTGTTTTATCTTCATTTATTGTTAATTTATTTGACTGGGTCCAGCCAAGTATGGTATTCATGTCCTCCTGCATGTGTGTAATCAGCGTGTTGGTGGTGTATGCATTGTAAAAGATGCTTAAGTCATCTGCAAACAACGTTATATTACCACGAAAACGGAGTGTTGCTATGTCATTAATATATACTAAGAAGAGGGAAGGACCCAGTATTGATCCTTGGGGCACACCGTGGGTAATATTAACTTCCTCACTTCTGTAGCCATTTATTTCAATATACTGCTTACGATTAGATAGGTAATTTTTAAACCATGTCCAAGCTACTCCTCGGATACCTGCTTTATCAAGTTTCCCTAAGAGAATTTCATGGTCAACAGTATCAAACGCCTTTCTCAGGTCTATGAAAAGGCCACTCGCTGTCATCTTATTGTCTAAGACATCCTGCAAGTTAGAGATAATATCAATTGTGGCTATTTCTGTGCTTGAGTTTTCTCGGAATCCATATTGCCCTTTGTAGAAGTAATCATTTTTATTTAAGAAATTAACAATTCTGTTTTTTACTACTGTTTCGAGTACCTTGGATATGGGTGGGAGGATGGAAATGGGCCTGTAATTGTCCGGATTGCTTTTGTCACCTCCTTTATAGACTGGTATGACTCGTGCTATTTTTAGATCATCAGGCACCAGACCAGTCTCTAACGATACATTTATTAAAGTAGTTAGTGGGCTACTTAGCATGTCAATGGAGTTTTTTAACAATTTCACTGACATACCATCTTTGTCTTGGCTACTTTTCATTTTAAGGCTTAATATAATATTGCGAATTTCCATCTCATTAGTCGGGGTCATAAATATGGAATCTATGTTGACATTAATTTCATTAACGTTCTTCCCTGGGGGGATGTTTATGGCTAATTTGTGTGCTATGTTTATAAAGTGAGTGTTTAGAGCATTGCAAATATTTTCTTTTCCTGTGAAAGATTTACCGTCAATTATTATCTCACTGGGACCATCTTTGTTTTCAGTTGTGCGGTTGTAGATCATTTCATTGATTACTTTCCAAGTATCTTTTATGCTATTGGCATTCAATGTTAATTTGTGTTCATAGTATGAGGATTTCAGTTTCCGTTTTAAAGCTGTCACTTTGTTCCTACATATTATGTGCTCTTCCTTTAAGAGGTTATTGTTTCTGTGAATGCTAGTTTTAAGTTTAGCATGTAGTAGGTCCCTTTGTTTTATTAGTTGAATTAATTCTGTTGTTATCCATGGGTTTTTGTGGTTCTGGTGTATTTCCCTCAAAGGTAAGTCAGTGTTTTCTTTGTTGGGTGTCTGTGTCAAGATTTTGTGTTTCATGGCGATGTAAGTTTCGTTTAGATCATCTAAGCAGTCTATTTGATTGAGCTCATTAGAGAATTTGTTTTTGTTCATGTACCGGTAATTTTTATTCACGTTTTTTGAACTAGACCTTTGCTTGTTGGGGGCGTATTTAAATGTCATGTTCGAGATTGGGCTTTTGCCTGGATAGTAGTTTGACCAGAAAATCTCAGTTACAAGAATATTATGATCACTAATATCACTATTTATATTGCTTATTCTATAGGCATATTTACAGTTATTAGTGGCCACCTGATCAAGGAGTGTACTTGTTGATTCACTTATTCTTGTTGGATAGCGAGTATTGCCTTGTGTGAAACCATAGCTTGATAGTAGATTGAGGTATGATTTGGTTACATTATTTTTGTTTAATAAGTTAATATTTGTATCACCAATGCATAAGGAAAGATTGGCATTGTTTTTCGAGAGAATGTGCTCTAAAGATTGCATCAATTTTGTTGCGTTATTTATGTTTGGATTATATACTGCAATTATATTAATAGTATGCAGGTTATTGAAACGAACAGTATCATTTCTTATGAGCTCTAACTGGATCAAGCTATGGTTACTCTCAACTAGGTTAAGACCTTTTGTATTCCATTTTTTGTGGACATAAACTCCCACACCTCCACCATCCTGATTGTCTCTGTGTACAAATGCAACAGAATAGTTGTTTAGGTTGAAGTATTTAGCTTCATTACTTTTTACCCAAGTCTCGGTTACCACTATGACATCTAGATTTTCCACAATATGTATTAGTATCTCGATATCTTCTAGTTTATTTTTTAGGCTTCTGCTATTCACGTAAAGACACTTGATTTGGCTAACCTCATTTTTAGTGTCTGCTATGTAGTCGTGGATACAGTCATATTTACGCTCATCAATTGATGAGTGTAAGTCATCATCAACTAGTAGGTCCATGTCTTGATTCATTCTTATTACTGTGAATGGGATGGCTGAGCCTTGTTGTTGGAAGAGTCTCTTACTAGCCTTTCAATGTCTTCTGCTGAGCTGATCCTGACAGCCTTGTCACCATCTGATCTACGGACGAATATTTTGCAGTCCCGGGTCCAGACGTATTTAAAACCTAAATTACGGAGGTCTCTTGCCTGTTTGTGAAGTACTTTATTTGCTGGCGTCAAATGCTCGTTAATGTAGATAGGCCTAGCCCTTCCATTGATTCCTGCATCACTTGAGTTCAGAGATATTTAAGTCCCTTACTCGTTCAAACTACTCGCAATGCCAAATATTGTTTCTGGGTTACACGATATTGTCGTATTTCTGCAGCTTATAATCGTGCTCTATACTTTTCATTCGTAAGCCGTATTTGTCAAATGCGGGTGTTGCTCATGCCAAAGAATATGCGTCATACGACATCAGCGTGAACAGTTCAGAATAAAACCATCCAGTCCAAAGTCTCAAGTTGGTGAGTTTTTTTTTAATGGAAATGTGTCCTTAAATAAAATACGGATTGGAGTTACCCAATTAAATAAAATAAAAACATAAAATGAAAACATATTTGGGAGCTAATATTTCCATACTGGTAGTTGGCTGCCACACCACTAGGGGTGCTGCAGTAGTTTCTTGTTTCCATGCTTTACCATACGTCATTCACTTCTATTATATTTGGTGTTCTGTGGGCAACACTGAAAAGTGGCTTCAAACATCATAATGAAATAACCAACTTGAGTAGTTCCCCCATAAACACTTGCAGGAGTAAATCGTTGGTCCCAAAACGTTCCGTTAGTGCTTTGCATTCCTGTTTGTACATAACTTCAATTTTCTTTTGCCTTGGTCCCATAGTTTGAAAATTGTCCATCTTCAGGAATTGGGACTAGAAAACATGCCAATCATTTAAATCCTCATTAAATGTTTTAGGCTCGATTCTGGGTAACTTAAACAACCTAGTTTTTTCTTTTATTGGCTGGTCGAACCCTTCACTCACAGAGGCAAGACTATCAACATCCCCGAATGTTGTGTTAGTCAATAATACCTTATCTACCTGTAGTCTCGTATTCTGTCCAATAGTCTTCAACCCTCTCAAGTTCTTCTAAAATAATTCCTTCACTCACATCATTCTCTAATAGCATGTCCTTAAACATTTCATCCCATTCCCTGATGTATTTCAACCTCCAAGTCGTTGAAAGATAATCTCCAAACGATCAACCTCTCGCGGGCATTCACTTCCTTAACTGTCCTGATGAACAGAGTTCTCTAGCGTTTGTAATTCTTTCTATTTCTTAGGTTGTTTGTATTTAATCTACAATAATTCCAATACTGTTTGTTCTAAATGCGATATGCACTCGATGTGAATATACAACATCAAATTCCTCACATTTTACTTACATCTTCTCGTTAATCAGATACCGTACTTGTCATGTCTTAATCTTACCGTTTTGCCATGAAGATCATGTCGGCGTCACTAAAATGTTGGGACTAACAATAATAATAATAACAACGAATTTACTATGCACAATGTGTAAAATATGTAAATTACATCCGGCTAAATAATACTTACTCAAGAATCGGAGAGACCGTTCTCTTCGTGCACTCCATTACCTGATACCGTATGTAGCACACAGTTCCCTCAACAAAGCAAATGTATACTCCTGCCACAAATACGATGATGAAAACAAATAATTCAATACTGATAGTTTCTTAGTTATGACCATGTTTTATTTTCACTCTAAAACAACAGTGAACAATTTTCTAACCAAAACCGCCTAGGCACCCAATTCGTAACAAATGACAAAATGTGATTAAATAGGTCCTACATGGATTGTCCATACTTTCAGTAGCTGAACCAGTTTTCCCCACAAAGCTTAAACGAGATGCAATCTTTCCGCTGTAGATTATTATTGGTAAATTAACATGTTGAAGAACCAAGAGTGTCAAAGTCATCAGTGGCTAGAAAAATCAAAATGTGGATCAGTTATGGTAAATACAGTACTTCAACAAAAGTTTGTTCTAGTTCCTGAAAAAGGGGAAAAATCATTCCAAGCCAAGGGAGCCATATTATATTGTCAGTGTTTCAATTGGCAACTCAAACTAACACTTGGGGCGCTGCGGTCGGTCTGAATAAGTAGGGTTTAAAATACTCAATAACACGCGTTTGATATGGAACACTTTTTATTTTTCGGTTATAATCAGTAAATGTGGTCTCTAAAAGTAATGACAGTGTTATTTTTAATTGTATATATGTATAACTGTGCGATACACGTGATCTAATTTGTGTGTTCCACTGAATTTTTTGGTGTCATTTGCATATTATCAAGCATCAGTTTTTATGGTTGATGTAGATCAGCTGATTCAAATTTACACAGGGCTACACTTCGGACATTATTTCGGTACTATTATGCGCAATATAATGTAAATGTCGATCCTGAGGCAACGCCGAGGACATTCAAATAGAGAAATACGGTACATAAATAAATAAATAACACACCGAAGCTGTGCTACTTTTATCATTCCGAGACTAGCATCCACGCAAACCAGACGCCACTGTTCCAAGCTCCGACTTATATCGTGAATTTATGTCAAACTGATGATCCGCCAGCCTTTCCGCCAAGCCTACACCTCGTAATCGCTAAGTTCTTCGATATTCGAACTATTCCACTACGAGTCATATAGGCCTAATTTGCCTCCCCGTGGGCACTGTAGAATGAGTGATTCCGCTACCATTCAAATATTCAACACCAAACCCACCTTTTAACCATCCAAATCAAGCAATTCCTGTCGCCCCCTGAGTTTTAATACAAGTTAAACTCATCCCTTCTCCCTACCAAGCAGCCAATAATTAATTATTTAATTAATTATTCAAGTAACTTCAATCTTACCAGCGCACCCATCGTAACAGCTGTTTTTAAACTGAATAACCTTCGCTGGCTTTACGTCGCAGGTCTTCGGTCTGCCTACCTCGACAAGTGTTAGATCCTTCCTGGGGTGGAAAGGTATTATTATTAGGTATTATTAGGTTTCATCACATTTCGGCTATTGCTATTTGCATCTTTTGGAAAGTGATGAAAACGTATATCCGCAGCCCTCTTATACATCGACTTACAGCCGTAAACTGAGCAATACACTTCGCTTTTACTCATTTTTCACTCTATCAACGAGTAAAACTTATTACTTATGTATAAAGACACGAACAATTTACCACGATCTGTTTACCAATACAAGAAAGCATATACAAACAGTCACCACGTGACAAATATACCCTACTTGGTAAGTTTCTCATTTTTACCGCTAGATGTCATATCAGATAGCTGGAGTTGCCAATACCTTCGAGGGAAACAGCTCACCATAGACAATGCATTAGCAAAATGGTTTCTTCCTGAGGTTAACAACTACAATACAAGAAGGTTAGAAGAAATAAACAGTATTTTTTCCTCTTAAAGAGCAAGAATGATTGTGAATTGGAAACGATTGTTGTAACCGTTTTATATACAGTGCTATACAAGTACGGTACATACAAGCCCCGGGCTATAAACGGGCATACTGGGCATTTGCCCAGGGCGCCAAATTTTAGGGAGCGCCGAAATTTAGGTGACACTGAACGCAGAGAAAGGTTGACCCAACAATCCCAACATTAAAAATATGTATGACATGGAAATCTTTTAAAAGTAGGATAAAATAAGTATAACTTACGTGAGTATAAAATAAAAGTAATATTAAATATCACATACATTCGTGGTATTTATGTATAATCATGATTATATCATAATACAGTATTATAATATAATCAGTATTATCTGTAAAGAATACTAGTGTTGGCAACAATGTAGGCAGTGATGCACGGTTGACGCTGTTGGCAATACTCATGGATTTACATGGAGGAAAGAATCAAGAATTATTTCCTCCATGTGGATTTACAACTGGTGCATGCGCCACGTGATCTTGTCAACTTCCTAACCTCAAAGGTTTGTTTGTATTGCTTGTATTGCGTGTCAACTGTGATTTGTGAAAATATGTCTAATTTAGTTATTTTAAAACGAACAATTATTAAGTGGGTCAGAATTCAGGAAACGTGCTGCCAAGAAGGAAAGTGACGAACAAGAGCTTTTAAATAAAGTGCCTAAAATTGCATCGTTCTTTACACAAAGAGCTACAACTATCATGCCTACTGCCACTTCATGCAAGGAAACTCTAGGCCTAAACGATCTCTCTCAAGGTACGCTTACTTTGGCTTTTCCCAATAATGAAGCTAATACAGTCACAATTATTTCCAATAATGATAAAAATTCAGATGACCAGATCGTTTCTGAATCAAAATCTGATGATGTGTAGGCTTTTACTTGTAACATCAATGACCCTGCAAAATGGGACGTCACTTTGCCTTCAACTATAGAATCCATTGCGAACCATCTCCCAAAACAAAACTTTCAAGCGGATTTTTTTTTAGATCTGAGCGTATTTACAATGACGGAACTAAGCGTACACTTACTGTAAAACTGTTTAAATGTACACTTTCCAATGGTGAATCTTATGCTAGAGATTGGCTGATCTACTCACAATCGTCTGGAAAAGTCTTTTGTGTTCCTTGATGCTTGTTTCAGCCGTTGGACAAGAAAACAGGATTTTCATCCGGATTCAATGATTGGAAACATGGAAATGAGTTGATTAAACAACATGAACAATCAGCAGACCATCGTTCCAACATGCTAACTTACATTAATAGACGAAAACACAAAGAGGAAATAAATACTCTTCTTTCAACCCAATATGAGCAGGAGGTCACATATTGGCGAAGTGTATTACTCAGAATTGTGTCTGTTGGGAAATTTCTCTGTTAGAGGATTACCTTTTCAAGGTGACAATGAATGTTTAGGATCTGCCTCTAATGGTCTGTATCTAGGATGCCTTGAGTTGACAAGCGATTTCGACCGTTTTCTTTCCCAGCACCTTGCTCAGTATGGGAACAAAGGTCTAGGACGAGTGTCACACCTGTCTGCTCAAACATGTGACGAGTTCATCAATGTTATAGCAGACCTAGTGCTGCAAACAATGACAAAGGATGTCAAACATTCTCGCTACTATGCCCTCATTGTGGATTCTAATCCCGATTGTTTGCACACCGATCAATTAGCATTGATTCTACGTTATGTTTGCTTCAAAGCTGCTAAGCCAAAGCCAAAGGAACGTGTCTTCAAACTTCTCCCTGGACTAGGCCATACTTCAAGTAGTTTAAAAGAGGCAGTTTTAAGTTCAATCTCGGAATTAGGCGTAGATATTGAGTTATACCGAGAACAAAGCTATGATAACGCGGCAAATATGTCTGGAGCGTACGCAGGCCTACATGCTAGAATTAAACAACACTGCCCTTTTGCTGAGTTTGTCCCTTGTGCAGCGCATTCTCTCAACCTTGTTGGTTCTTCTGCTGCAGAGTGCTGCACTGAAGCTATTGTATTTTTTGGATTCGTCCATAACCTTTACACCTCTTTTCCAATTACAGCCATAGATGGGGTATTTTGAAAACAGTAAAATTCCAGTGTTGAAATCCCTATCTCAAACAAGATGGTCAGCGAGAGCCGATGCTGTAAAGGCCCTGGTCAAAGACTACAAGGCGATAGATAAATCACTGAAGGAAATACCTCCAGACCCTACTCAGTAGCCTGCAGTCCAAGTTGAAGCTTCAGGACTAGAAAATAAGTTTCACAAATTTGAAATAGCGTTCCTCACTATTTTGTGGAGTGATATTTTGGAAGATTTGATAAAGTTAGCAACTATCTACAAAGTGAAACCCTTAATCTCGTAGTAGGTACAAAGCAGCTTCAAACTTTGGAGAGCTATTTAAATCAAAAACGAAATGAGTTTGACAAGTATGAACAAACAGCCATGGAGTTGTTACAAGTTGAATCACCCAACACCAAGAAAAGAATGAGAATCAGAAAATTTCCGGATGAGAGCCTAGGCGATGAAGCTATTCTTGATGAACGGTCGCTTTTCAAATCTGAAGTTTACATGAAAATCTTTGACTCTTTGATAAATAACCTGCCAAGGCGAAAAACAGCTTATGAAAATATATCTGACAAATTTGAAATACTTTTCATTCTTGTACAAAAGGATCGCAGGAAGAGGTCATATCACAGGCTGCGAATAAACTCTAATGACATCGGAAGTGAATTTGAAAACGAATGTCAGCACTTCAAAATGTATGTGGAACAGGAAGAATTTACTACCGTAGCATTCTTGACATATATGAATATGTCATAAAATGATTTGAAAACTACTTTCCCTAATCTTGAGGTAGCAACTAGAATATTTCTGACTTTACCAGAAAGTCAGAAAGACGATTTTCTGTTTTCACTCGGCTAAACAACGTGAAAAGATCAACTCCTTCAGACAGATAACTAAATTCTCTATTTTTATTGTGTTGTGAAAAAGACGTAACCCTTAGCACAGCCAGAAAAGAACCTTTGATTTGAAATGTTTCTGTATATTGTACTTTTGAAATTTTAACTTATGAATTTGTAATCTTGGTATTTAGTGAGATTAATGTATCAATAAGTACCTACAACATTGTATGAACGACTCACTTTTATTATTTCCTGTGATACAATATCAGTAACGTAGTTGTTAGTAAAATAAGACCTATTATGCTATTTTGATAACACATAAATGAGAAAAAGGGCGCCAGTAGACCATTTGCCCAGGGCGTCTATCACCTTAGTCCGGGGCCTGAGTACATATATTTTACATTCTTGTCCAATTCTTTTTTCATTTTCAAAATGTGGTTATTCCATGCTGGATAAGATTAGTAACAACAAGGGCTGCTGGCAAATTGGAGCAAATTTTAAGGAAATTGCCAGTTGACTGAAACTGCAAGGAAGATTAAAAAGTACTGTAATTTTCTTGACATGTTGGGGATACTGGAGCACATAACAGCCTCTCAGGAAAATGCGTCACAATGTGTCCAATGGTAGATCTTTAGATTTGTTCCAATAATCTTCAGATATCCCAATGCAACCTTGGTAATCACTAATCTCTTGGACACACTAGGAGGACTCAAAAAATCGTCGTAAGTGGTTTAATTTCCCCAGAAAGATAAAAGGCCACACATTTGTTTGTTGACCACGAGACCAATTTGATTAATACATGGCATTGCCATCCTTAATAACTCTATAGCTGATATCTGATCTTTCGCAACATGATTACAAAACCAAGGCCTGTAATATTATGCCAGACTGGCACAAAATTGTAACCATATTCGTTAGCAACAGGTTTCTCAGTTCTATTAGGATTTGCTCAAACTCTAAATTTTAGAGCACCAAGGAAAAGGGACATCCTTGCATTATATTACAGGAACCACGTAAGATGGCGGCAGTATCATATGAACACGTTAAAAGTGCTCTGCAAAAATTAAGAAATATTGCTGAAATGGGCGGATATATTAAAAAAGATAACGAGGAAGAAATGTTAAATGTGATGGAAAACATTATGAACCCAGGAAACAATAAGAATAGAGATTTGACAATCCCAGGGAATGAAGTTAACAAATGCCATGTCATTGATACAACAGAAGGTGCAGAGAGCCGCACAGGGAAACAAGTGGCGCTGTCTAGCGATAGTATTGAAGAATCACCAGCCATGAGCAGGCAGGTCATGACCACAGATTACCTACTACTACAGATAGCCGACAGCCATGCTAATTCTTGGCACCTAAGACTTCAGCGCTGTCTGGTGATTGACTGCGGTACTAGTTGACGTGTAGCACGGCTGTGCGGGTAGCCGACCCCACCCCTTCCCCTCGTTCCGCTAAATATTGTCGTCCTAATTGCTCGGCCCACTTCAATGTTCCGAAAATCACAATCTTCCCAATACTTATAGCACGTTTTTAAGTGTGGAGATAATCATATGATCTACAAGAAATAAATCACATTCAAAATACCAATAACATTTTTTTTAAAATAATACCAAAGTGGGAAATTGTGAATTCTAGAACTCTGAAATGAACAGTCACAGCATTTAGGACATGTTAGTTAGTTATTTTTGTTTTAAGGGGCGGAACTACGAGCTCATATGCCCCTATTTTAGGACAAGACCTCATCAATAATTTACATGTTTACATTTCTTTCAGTTGCAATAGGAGCATATTGCATTGGTGACAAGAATTAGGCTACTAAAAGGCCTGCAGCATATTATTACTCACCTTAAAAAAATGGTCCCTTCCAATTAACCACAGTAGGCCCATTTAGGTCTATAACCAATTAGTTATTAGAATAAACTGCAAAGGAAAAGTACTGGGAAGGCAGGCGCGGATCTAGAGTTTGGTTTGGGGGGGGGGTCAGAGATTCGTTCTAGAGTTTGGCTTGGGGGGGGGGGGGTCAGAGAATCGAAATTGTTAAGAAAAATTGTATCAATAAAAACGCAATCACAAAATAACCGAACGTACAAAACCAGACCAATATTTTTGCAAGCTTCATGGATAGAAATTTGATGCGTTTAGCGCACCAAAAATATTCGTACAAATTGCAACGGCGTGTGTTGCGACTTTTACATCGAGCTTCGAGAAAAGGATCAAGGTACGTTACAATTTCGGCAAGTCGAGTTGATACCGACAAAGGGAGAAAGTCACAGCTTAAATTGCCAACCAAGCTTACAGTTTGGACGTCGGCAAACATTTTTGGTGCGAAAAAAGCCCCAGTTTCCTATCCGTGCATTGCTGCACATTCATCGTGACATCACTATAAACATCGATTCGGTAATCACAAGGTTTGCTAAACAAAATAGACGAGTTGATTTTGTTGTATAACTAATATTTTTTATACAAGAGGTTTGAAGTTGTAAATATGTACAGTTGTAACAGAACATAATAATTCCAATAAAGATAATTCAGTATTGAATAAAATGAAAAGAAAAACCTGTTTTTCAGTTAAAATTCGTAAAGTTTTATTTGTCTGGTAATTGTGTTTTCGTTTTTTGAGTTTGCAAAAAAATTTGGTCTCCGTTTGGGGGGGGGGGGGGTCATGGCCCCCGTGACCCCCCCCCTTGAATCCGCGCCTGTGGGAAGGGAGAATATTCATATCTTAAAATGCTTGACGCTGTTAGGAATAACAAAATGTTAAGAGAGAATGCTAAGGAAACAGGTGGTGTAACCAGATCACACTAAAATTGTTAATGAAATTAGTGCCAAATTCATTAGGAGACTGAAATTTCAGAAAAATAATTGGAAAATACAAAATTTCTATACAGTAGTTAATTTCATATTCCCTTTAAAATATATCCAGTTCACCAATTTTTGCAGGGTGAAATACAGTAAGTACATCCAAAAAAATCATCACACACTAATACAGTAAATTCTATGACATGCTGTGAAGGGGAAAGGAGAAATAGGACATTCAATGAAAATCAAGAAAAACACTCAATACTGCTAGAAATCATCATGTTTTATTTAAAAAGTTGTCAACGAAGAAAAATAACAGCGAGAGTCAAGATCACACTTAGGAAAAATACAGTAATCAAATCTGGTCCTCCTAAAAGTACGTGTTGAGGCATGTTCCTTTCTTCTTTCTTGCCAAGGCATAAGAGTAGGCTATAGCACAGGATAATGAACCTCTTCCCTCCTTTATGCCATGGCTAACACTGATGAACAGCAAATTCCTACAACACATGCAAGTTTGTATGTTGAAACAGTAAACTTAATAAAATATGTAATGCTTCAAATGGAGAACTTCAATTTGCTGATTCGTGTATGGTTACATCTACTATAACTACATTTTAAAAGAATCTCTTATTGTACAATCATAGTGTTGTTGATATTAATTCATTTAGGGCTTTTGATAACATTTATTTAGCCCCGTGTACTTGGAAGTGTGTAGGATTTGTATGATAATCTGTGTTATTGTAATATCTGTAGTAGTGTGTACTGCTCGGGTCTAAGCTGCGTGAACCTAAGAGGAATGTGCATCGCAGACTATGAGAAGTGGTGTTGACGAGTGATGAGGTTCCTCAGTCCGTGATTAGTACAGAACCAAATACATTGGTCGGTGACTCACTCATTCATTCGTAACACCACAGTGGTTTGAGCAACGGCCCCATGTAAGCATTATTGGAATAGAAAGGAATACCAGATATCATGGCGGGCTGTTGACAGACCCTTCTCTTCTCGCCTGACCCTTCCTTGCTCTTTCCCCTCACCCCGCAAGTTCACAGAGCTTGGACCCGAGCAGTATAGCCTACTTTTTGTAATTCAGGTGACGACTGGAAAGGAGGCAGCCATAGTCTTAAGTTAGGATCAATCCCAGCACTAGCCTGGAGTGGAAGTGGGGAAACCACGGAAAACCAATTCTTGGATGGCCGAGGTGAGAATCGAACCTACCTCTTCTCATTTCTGGCTAACGAAGCTGATTGGGAGTCGTTCCAACCCTCAGACCAGAATTAAATTACTTGGAAACTAGCCCAGGACCTCAGGAGTGGCAGCTACCACACCACAAGGTGGTATTATAGTAGCACTGAATGAAAGTAGAACGAGTGATAACATTCTCTATAAGGGGCAGATGACCTTGTAGTTCTGCCCCTTGAAACAACAATAACTCACTACCTATAGGTGTATTTTCCAGAGTTGGAATCTGACAGTTCAGCACCACTGGGCAAAAACAGTTGACGACTAGATCACTCGCATAGCTTGTTGCCATGGAAACTATACAACGCTGCCAATTTGAGTGATGCTATTTGACCACGTGCTTGTCGCCGATCAGTCGCTTGTTTGGTTGCATCCAGTGCACACTCACCTTGCTGCGTTTCATAATCTGTTGTTTTTATGAGTTATAATTGTTTGATTTAATTGGTTAATTACTTTTTTGTGTAGGATTTATAACTTACTTATTTATACTTTATACTTATAATTCATTAGAGATAAATTTCATACTGTTAGTTACCATGCCAATAAGAGTTTGTTATCTAGACCTCCTATACGGTTACCTAGGCAACAAATATTCATCATCTAGGTCGGGGGTTGTCAACCTGTTGTACGCTTACCCCTTTGGGGTATGCGAAACATTTCAGGGGGTACGCGGTAGGCCATCCTTCTACTCGATCCACATGCGCAGTGAGCTTCGTGCCGTGACTACTGTATGAGTTATTTACGGCGCGTGTATTTGACTTCCATAAAGAACATTTTGAATAAGTGTATGCAAGATAGTGTTTCTGATATGTTCTATGTTGAAATGAAAACTAACGCAATGATTGCAAAAATCACCCTTTGGGAAAAGGAACTGAAAAACAACAACTTTATTTTGTTTTATTAAAATATCTTTCCTTATAAAATTCCAAAGGTTAAACCATACTAACTAAATACCTTTTACATTTTTAATAACCATTATTACTGCATAAGAAAGGTTAGTAAGGGGTACGCAGGATGTTAAATTTTTTAAAGGGGTACGATGGTTGAAAAAGTTTGAGAACCCCTGATCTAGGCCTAAAAACATCATGTTTCTCAGTGAAGCGAGCGAACTTCATCTGTATTATGCCTATTATTTGGAATGTTATTCGAAGAGAAAATTCTGTTTATTAAAACTGATTGAGTCGAGAACCTTCATTTGACCCTCACAACTTGGTTAATACGGATGCGTGACTATCCCCACTTTGCGTGACAAAATTCAGGGTTGCATATATGGCTATCACGCTACCTATTAATTAATTATTGTTCCAGGCCAAACCCATTAGTCCAGAGAAAGATTTATTGATGTGTGACTATTCGCACTGTGTGTGACAACAACTTGGGTTGCATAGGCTGCACTATCTAAGTTAGTAATATTTGGTCTAGGCAAATACTTAAAAGTTGTTGCATCTAGACCGTCATTGGAGTTGCGATGGACTGTGGTGAAATCGTTAACATGATAGAGGGAGAGGGATTGGGATTTCTACGTTCAATATCTGCCATTGCTAAACTATTTGCTGGCTTATTCTCGTTGTAGTTGTTCGAATAGCTTCAAAAAAAATATATATTCTGCACAAAGTCTTGACATGTTTATCATTTCGTGTAGTTTTAGGAATGATTCCTTGTATAAAGTTTCAATCGAATTAATGCTCTCGTGTCCGGCAGGTTTCATCTGCATCGGAGTTGAAAAATGAAATTGTTCCAACGTTAATTGTATCTTGAGAATCACCTGTTGCTGGTTGTATTACTATGTATAACGTGGTTGTGACCATTAAGTTATCTAGTAACTTATCATGTTATGTGTACTACTTACAAATGCCTATTTTGGTTGTAGCATATGGACACTGTACTGTGATCAGAACGTTGTGAAATTGAATACGAGTATCTCAAAAATAAAGCACACAAAAGTTTTCTAGTTATATCTTAATGCTACAACCAATATGTGCATTTGTAAGTGCACATATCATAGGTTCATAGATACTGGTCTCGCAACCATGTTATACATTGTAATACCACCAGCAATAGGTGATCCAGATACAATTATCGTTGGAACAATTTCATTTTTCAACTCCGATGCAGATGAAACCTGTTGGACACAAGAGAGCATAGCATTAATACGATTAAAACTTTTATACAAGGAATCGTTCATTAAACTACACAAAATGATATAGGCCTACATAGGCCTATTAAGTTAAGAGCTTTGTGGAGTAAATAAATATTTCTTTTGGAGCTATTTGAACAACTACAAAGAGAATAAGCCAGCAAATAATGGTTTGGCAATGGCAGATATCGAACATAGTAATCTCAATTCCTCTATCGATGTTAACAAAATCACTACAGTCCATCGCAACTCCAATGGCACAGTCTAAATGCAACAACTTCTAAGTATTTTACACTCAAATACTATGGTATATCGCTGATCCAGTTTTGAAGAATTTGCTAACACCCAAAATACGAACCAATAAAGAACTTTTAATTAAATTATTAAAGGATATCAATTTATCTTAACACTTGGTAACCTAGTTCATAATCCATTTACGCTGATGCTGAAGAAGGTACAGTACCGGTATCAATGTAATGCCAAAACATGTAGCCTACATCGTTTAATAAATATTACATCATAGTATTGACAAGGCAGTGGTTCATCAAATGTATCACCAGCCAATATGGTTAACTATTATCACAATAAAATGGTAAATATATACACATTCTAATACTGTATTTGTCCATAATTCACACGTAGGCTATAATGGTCGACACAGCTGGAATTTTACTATATAAGTCGTGATCTAATAAAGGGTACGGTGGGTTATAGATAGCGGAGGAGTAAACTAAGTTACCGTACATAATTTCCAGATTCAATTTGTATCATTACAGAAGGTAGTTATTTTGGCTAATATCCTCCGCAGTCTATAACCCACCCACCTTTCTCTTTTTAGATCACAACTTATATATATTCCATCTGTGTCAGCCATTATCCGCGTGAATTATGCACAAGTACAGTATTGCCAACCCCACGTATATGGTACCAATAATTACTAGATAGCACGGACTGAGTTAGCCATGTATGCAACCTCGGTTTTTGTCACGCATAATCTTTTCTATTTTTTGTTGTTAATCTTTTCTAGACCAATGGGGTTTGCCTGGACCGATAATTACTAGGTAGCGCGGGCAGCATTAGCCATACATGCACCCCTTGTTTTTGTCACACACAGTGGAATTAGTCAATCATATGACCGACCTCATGACAGGTGTATTTTGTAGGCCTATCTTACATGTTGGCAACACGAACGTGACGTCAATGTATGCACCTAGGTAACAGTTGAAGAGACCTCATGCGCTTGAGGAACATGGCTGCCATCGTTCAATGGGCAAGAAACAAAAGCACAAATTTCCAGCGCACTAGGGATAATGGACAGCAATTTCAATTGGTATCGTCTCCTAGATTATAATAATAATGCATTTTATTAATCCCTTAACGAGTCAAGGACTCATATACAAAGGAATCGTACAGTTTTATCTTGTTGGCGACAAATTACAATTCAATATTTAGTTTACAAGCTTTCAGTATGAAAATATATACAACATTTTGTAGCTTTCATAAGTTTTTGTACACAATGTAGTCTTCTTTTGTCTTCTCAGATTTTGGAATTTCTTAAACTGACATTTTATAATCATTCCACATAAACTGTTTTAGCCTCCTTTTAAAGATTGGTAGGCTAGGTGCAATTTTATATTTTCTGGTAGTCTATTGAACTTTACAAAGGCACTATACTTAATGGTATTACTGCCATATTGTTTGGAATTGATATGGAAAAGTGATATGTCATCTGCATGTCTAGTTTTGTAAGCGTGTAAATCAGATTGTTTAGTGAAGTTTAAATTTGTGTGGATACCTTTGTGTAGGATTTGGTACATCAGGACATTTGATTTGATTTCTGCATTTAGGGCTACTGGTTGAATTTTACTCGTAATATAAAGGTGTTTGGTAGGTGTTAAAAAAGGGTAGTTATACATATTTCTTATGGCTCTATTCTGAATTACCTCAATTTCCTTTTTTAGGTAATTTGAGCATTTTGTCCAAATTGTATTCAAATATTGTAAGTGGCTATGGATTAAGGAAAATACACTTTCCTGAGTAGATATTTTGGGATATAGTAGCTCAATTTTTTTATCATCCTAGCAGCAGGTGATATTTTTTTAACCAATGCATCAATGTGCTTTTCCCAGGAGAGATGTTCATCTATTATCAGGCCTAGGTATTTGACAGATGAGACACTTTTAACTGCCTTTCCATTCAGCATTATGTTCTGAGTGATGTCTAACTTTGTTCTACGCTTAGATATTATTAAATAATTTGTTTTACCTTCATTTATTGTTAATTTATTTGACTGGGTCCAGCCAAGTATTGTATTCATGTCCTCCTGCATGTGTGTAATCAGCGTGTTGGTGGTGTACGCATTGTAAAAGATGCTTAAGTCATCTGCAAACAACGTTATATTACCATGGAAACTGAGTGTTGCTATGTCATTAAGATATACTAAGAAGAGGGAAGGACCCAGTATTGATCCTTGGGGCACACCATGGGTAATATTTACCTCCTCACTTCTGTAGTCATTTATTTCAACACACTGCTTACGATTAGACAGGTAATTTTTAAAACATGTCCAAGCTACTCCTCGGATACCTGCTTTATCAAGTTTCCCTAAAAGAATTTCATGGTCAACAGTATCAAACGCCTTTTTCAGGTCTATGAAAAGGCCACTCGCTGTCATCTTATTGTCTATGACATACTGCAAGTTAGAGATTATATCAATTGTGGCTATTTCTGTGCTTGAGTTTTCTCGGAATCCATACTGCCCTTTGTAGAAACAATCATTTTTATTTAAAAAATTAACAATTCTGTTTTTTACTACTGTTTCGAGTACCTTGGATATGGGTGGGAGGATGGAAATGGGTCTGTAATTGTCTGGAATGCTTTTGTCACCTCCTTTATAGACTGGTATGACTCGTGCTATTTTTAGATCATCAGGTACCAGGCCAGTCTCTAACGATAAATTAATTAAAGTAGTTAGTGGGCTACTTAATATGTCAATGGAGTTTTTTAACAATTTTACTGACATACCATCTTTGTCTTGGCTACTTTTCATTTTAAGGCTTAATATAATATTGCGAATTTCCATCTCATTAGTCGGGGTCATAAATATGGAATCTGTGTTGACATTAATTTCATTAACTTTCTTCCCTGGGAGGATGTTTTTGGCTAACTTGTGTGCTATGTTTATAAAGTGAGTGTTAAAGCATTGCAAATATTTTCTTTTCCTGTGAAAGATTTACCGTCAATTATTATCTCACTGGGACCATCTTTGTTTTCAGTTGTGCAGTTGTAGATCATTTCATTGATTACTTTCCAAGTATCTTTTATGCTATTGGCGTTCAATGTTAATTTATGTTCATAGTATGAGGATTTCAGTTTCCGTTTTAAAGCTGTCACTTTGTTCCTACATATTATGTGCTCTTCCTTTAAGAGGTTATTGTTTCTGTGAATGCTAGTTTTAAGTTTAGCATGTAGTAGGTCCCTTCGTTTTATTAGCTGAATTAATTCTGTTGTTATCCATGGGTTATTGTGGTTCTGGTGTATTTCCTTCAAAGGTGTGTCAGTGTTCTCTTTGTTGGGTGTCTGTGTCAAGATTTTGTGTTTCATGGCGATGTAAGTTTCATTTACATCATCTAAACAGTCTATTTGATTGAGATCATTGGAGAATATGTTTTTGTTCACGTACCGGTAATTTTTATTTACGTTTTTTGAACTAGACCTTTGCTTGTTGTGGGGGTATTTAAATGTCATGTTCGAGATTGGGCTTTTGCCTGGATAGTAATTTGACCAGAAAATCTCAGTTACAAGAATATTATGATCACTAATATCACTATTTATATTGCTTATCCTATAGGTATATTTACAGTTATTAGTGGCTACCTGATCAAGGAGTGTACTTGTTGATTCACATATTCTTGTTGGTTACCGAGTATTGCATTGTGTGAAACCATAGCTTGATAGTAGATTGAGGTATGATTTGGTTACATTATTTTTGTTTAGTAAGTTAATATTTGCATCACCAATGCATAAGCAAAGATTGGTATTATTTTTCGAAAGAATGTGCTCTAGAGTTTGCATGAAATTTGTTGCGTTATTTATGTTAGGATTATATACTGCAATTATATTAATAGTATGCAGGTTATTGAAACGAACAGTATCACTTCTTATAAGGTCTAACTGGATCAAGCTATGGTTACTCTCAACTAGGTTAAGAACTTTTATATTCCATTTTTTGTGGACATTAACTCCCACACCTCCACCGTCCTGATTGTCTCTGTGTACAAAAGCAACAGAATAGTTGTTTAGGTTGAAGTATTTAGCTTCATTACTTTTTACCCAAGCCGGCCCCGTGGTGTTGGGGTAGCGCGCCTGCCTCTCACCCGGAGGCCCCGGGTTCGATCCCCGGCTCCGTCAGGGATTTTAAAACTGACGTGAGGGTTGGAACGGGGTGCACTCAGCCTCGTGAGGACAATTGAGTAGCTGTCTGACAGTGAGACAGCGCCCCGATCACGAATACCAAGATTAACGGCCGAGGGGACCCGACGCGCTGATCACGCGTCACCCCAATATCTGCAGGCCAAATGGCTGGGCAGCGGTCGCTTGGTCGGCCTTAGCCCGTCATGGGCTGGATAGTGCGAGGGGTTGTTTTGTTGTTGACTTTGACTTTTTACCCAAGTCTCGGTTACCACTATGACATCTAGATTTTCAACCATATGAATTAGTATCTCGATATCTTCTAGTTTATTTTTGATGCTTCTGCTATTTAGGTAAAGACACTTGATTTGGCTAACCTCATTTTTAGTGTCTGCTACGTAGTCGTGGATACAGTCATATTTACGCTCATCAATTGATGAGTGTAAGTCAACATCAACTAGTAGGTCCATGTCTTGATTCATTATTATTTCTGCGAATGGGATGGCTGAGCCTTGTTGATGGAAGAGTCTCTTACTAGCCTTTCAATGTCTTCCGGTGAGGTATGAATGTATGAAAATCATGTATTATCCGTATTAACGAAGTTGAGAGTTTCATAGAGGCAGGTTCTCATCTCATTCATTATTAATATAATTACTAGGTAGGACCGCGTTAGCCATATATGCTCCCCTAGCTTTTGTCACGCACAGCGGGAGAGTCACACAGGCAAAGAAAATTTGCAAATGAAGAGTAAAAAAATATGTTAAGTGTTATACCAGTATATTTCCACACGATACTGCAATTTTTGTAGCAAGAGTATCGTTACTTCACTTTTAATATTGCCTGCAGGACGACCTATGTTATCGGTAAGGTTTATTTTTCTGGACGGGTGTCTCTGTGTCCAGTAGCTGGCTTTAACAGTAGGTCTATTTGGGTGGTGGCTTCATCTTTTGACAGGAACTGTAGAATTTGTAACAATTTGAAAAGCCACACTGAAGGATGCATGCAGGTACACGTGGAAAGTAGCAACCGCGTAAGCATAAAATGCTTGTCGATAATATATTCAATGGTACACTGGCATTCATAGGTCCATGGCTTTTGCCAACTTGTGCTAAATTTCAGCATTCCACAGAGCATACGTACAGCTATTGTGAATCACCAGTTAGTCATGTTTCTCCACTTTGTTATAAATCCAATTATAAACACGCAATTTTTTAAAATAAATATAGGCCTACTGTATATATACATATATTTTGTGCACTCCTTGTTAAACTGTTTCGCCTGGGAAAAAATGCAAGCAGTTTACTTGTTTCATGTCACTGTGTTCAAAAGAGGAGGACATTAGGTTTTGAAATCAATAACATCAAGAGAAGCAAGGCATGCAACACTGTTTAAACTTAAGTTATTGGGGTAAAATGGTACAGGCTAGCTCAAATTGTCTTGTTTTGCCATTTTCCATACCGTACTCAACAGCAGTGAGTTCCTGAGTTTTAGCCTCATGTAAAATCTACATTATGTTGCAGATTGCCATCTGCAGTAGGAGTTATTGCACTTGAATTGATTGATGCAACCCAAACATAGACTTCTTACCCGGTCATTTGTCAGGAGAGTAATTGCCACATTCCTCTGCTATTTCGAGAACAGCAATTCAGGATTTGTTCACAGAATTGGTAGGCCTACCTATGGGATAAATAAGAGTGAAAGTTAATTGATATGTCAAGTAGAATATCACCTGTACACTGCTTCAAATATCAATTCAAAACTATATTTTTCACACGCAATACAGAAACACGTTTTAACTTAAATTCTTGAAATAAGCGTACTTACTTGTCGTAGCAGAAGAAGAACTGTTCACTTCTCATCACCACGAAGAAGATTTGATGTAAAAAAGATGAGATAGAACACAACATTAGCTTATTTATATACGGCCAATATTATTACATACAACACATAATAAACAGAGCTGCCATGGCATGGTCAGTGCCGCCAACCCAGTAGAAATAATGTTTATTTAATGAAGTGCCGTAATTATCGTCTGTGAGCAAGATAATTGCAAGGAAATGTCAATTAGGAATTATGTGTATATTTATTGACTAAATATAGGGATATGTTTGCAATTTAATTACAACGTGTATCATGCATATGTTGACAAGACGATATACAGCGCTCCATACGACTGGCACGCACTACTACACCGATGGTGCCAAATGATCCCTATCTGGTTGACACCCCCTGGTCATGACCAAGGCTTATAAACTACAGAGGTTGCCTCAATTTTCACTCACCAATCAGCGCTTGCAAGGCGGATGACGTCACAAGATACCAAACGCGCCATGTGGGGAACGTAACGAAACTGTCAACATCAGCTGTTGAGTACGCAAAGAACAGTTTATTCGCATGAAATTATTGGTAAATGGGTGATAAAATAACTGAATGTAGCCCACTTACATTTAATGTTGTGATCTTCTTGAATTTCTTGGAAATTCGCATTGACTCGGTAGCAGTATCGTGGGTGTTGGTGACTTCCAATAACCACTTCTTATGCAAGATAGAATTGGAATGTTTCAATCTGTTATCACAGCTTCCTCAACCCCATCAGACAGTACGTCAGGAACTTCTCTCAACACAAAATCTGTCGTTCTTCTTAGAACGTTCTTGCCTCGTTGAAATCCGTATTTTCCGTGAAATGTGACGAATGTTGCTGAAATGTGCCGGAACTGGTTTAGCCAAGTTTCTGAGGGATCGGTCATACCACCGTATGACAAGTGTTTAATCCAGGTTGGTAATGCATACTCGTGTTGCGTTTGCATTCCATAGGTTAAGTTCCCAAGTTGTGGAAATTTATTTTGGAACTTGTGGGCTACATAACCTGCAACATAAGCCTTGCCATCTTCCTCACTTTGTTCCCTGATATTGGAAATGAAGGACTCTGGTTGCACATTGCTGTCTAAGGTTGGTTCTGGAAGCACGTTACTTGCTTCCGACACTATGGCAGCTTTGTTTAGTGCGTTAGCAACTACACATTCATCTGAATCTGGATCAGCAGTGTTTGCTTGCTTTTGAACAACTCCTAGATATTTTCCTAAAATAATCATCCTCAGTCTGTAAATGCAGTCAAGGGAAGAAGGATGGTCATGTAAGCCACCACGGGTTCGCAATTGTGAAAAGAGGTTTTCCAGTACATCTTGATTTAGCCTATGTGTGAGAATGTACTTTGTATTCTGCCTACGGGCCATATCTTGGTACAGAAGTCGAAGGGATTTTATTGAAATGATGACTGCTTTTTGGAATATTTGCAAAGAATTTTTACCAATGCAAAGAGAATTACTCATGAAATTTTCCATCTTGTCCAAAAACAAAATACCATGCATGGGAGTAGTGTGCAACCCTCACTTCAAAGGACTATGCAGTAATCATCGCTGGAGCAAACGACATCTATAGAAATGAGAGAAAAAGGTAATCAAAGATTTAAAGGGTACATTGCCATCCATGCTTAACACAAATGTCATTATTGTAAACATTCCGCAGAGATACGATTTGATTCCCAAATCATGTGTAAATGTAGAAATAGAGGCTACAAATGGTAAAATTCGTAAAATTTGTACGAGTTTTCCAAATGTCCAATTTATAGATGTATGTAAATTAGACAGGAAGTTCCACACTCGACATGGCCTACACTTAAATAGGTTAGGAAAAGAGTATCTTAGTGATGAAATCTGCAAAATTGTAAATTCAAATGGTAAGAATAGTTCAACGGTAATATCTTTAGAGTTGAAGCAGGGAAACTTGTAAAAGAAGCCAAATGTGAGGTTTGGCATTCAGACCTTTCGTTGTCAAATTTAACTGAGTGGAACAATGGTATTTCGGATTTGTCTAGCAACAATAATAATAACAATTATGATAATAATAATAATAATAATAATAATAATAATAATAATAATAATAATAATGTAAATTGTTACGTGCAAAACCCGTTCCAACGTTTTTAAAATGCATCTCCCCTACATATTGGTACTTCCTACCTTTTAAACGCCCGCCTGGATGGCTTGGTTGGGCTTATGAACTCGAGGTTGCAGCATCTATCGACTCCTCTTGCCGGAGTTGTAGCCTCTAGCCGAGTTGTATCTTCGACCACTAGAGTGTGTTTGTGGTGTATTCTGATCTCATCCTAATCGAGACATATTTGAAGGATATTGTATTCTACGTCATTGAACAAAAGACTATATATACATCATGCCGCCAAAATAATTATTTAATATGCACATTGTTACTTGATGTGTCAATCTGTGATTGGACAATTACAATTAACATTAATGCAGTGCGGCTTTTGACTTAGGATTCTCCGCCATCTTGGCATCTTTATAGTCTGTCGTCAAGAAGCAAGAAGCCGGCTGGTTGGTGAAAGAGTGTCTCTCCGTGTGCTGGGGGCTTTGGCCCCTAGCCTCTACGAAATATGGATATATGCTAAAAAGGAAATGTCTGTGCTCTTAAGGCTGTATTTTCGCCATTTCGCCGTGAAGAAGAAGTATGAAATAATAATCGCAACTAGATGCAAACAGGAGTGCTTGTTACCAAAACAGCGCATGTGCGGGTTAGCCATTTTGAGGCAATCTAGTGCCTTATGATATTATTTAATTTGTGTGCTAATTATTTTATTATTATTGTGTCTCCACAGAGAAGTTTTTAAGGTACGTTATTATTTAATATATATACACTGTTATGGGAACTCCGATATTGGCCTTATATTAATGTTTTAATTCTGTAAAAGATGGTGTATTGGCTTTCACGGCCGGTGAATTAAAACTCAGCAATTCTTCTAGGTTTGTGCCGTGTCTTGTGTGGGGTTTCGCCTAGGACACCAGGCTAGGCTCATCGGCAGGGACACCAAGAGCCCGCCGATGAGCCTAGCTTGGTGTCCTAGGCGAAACCCCACACAAGACACGGCACAAACCTAGAAGAATTGCTGAGTTTTAATTCACCGGCCGTGAAAGCCAATACACCATCTTTTTGGAAGCCTTCATAGGGAGGTTACGGCTGCTTGAGCTTTTGGTTCTCGCAGTCAAGGAGTGCAGTTGCACTCTATATAAAGGGAGGTATCGCGCAGTTCGATACTCCTGTGGGGGTCCGGGCAGGGACACCAAGAGCCCGCCGATGAGCCTAGCTTGGTGTCCTAGGCGAAACCCCACACAAGACACGGCACAAACCTAGAAGAATTGCTGAGTTTTAATTCACCGGCCGTGAAAGCCAATACACCATCTTTTTGGAAGCCTTCATAGGGAGGTTACGGCTGCTTGAGCTTTTGGTTCTCGCAGTCAAGGAGTGCAGTTGCACTCTATATAAAGGGAGGTATCGCGCAGTTCGATACTCCTGTGGGGGTCCGGGCAGGGACACCAAGAGCCCGCCGATGAGCCTAGCTTGGTGTCCTAGGCGAAACCCCACACAAGACACGGCACAAACCTAGAAGAATTGCTGAGTTTTAATTCACCGGCCGTGAAAGCCAATACACCATCTTTTTGGAAGCCTTCATAGGGAGGTTACGGCTGCTTGAGCTTTTGGTTCTCGCAGTCAAGGAGTGCAGTTGCACTCTATATAAAGGGAGGTATCGCGCAGTTCGATACTCCTGTGGGGGTCCGGGCAGGGACACCAAGAGCCCGCCGATGAGCCTAGCTTGGTGTCCTAGGCGAAACCCCACACAAGACACGGCACAAACCTAGAAGAATTGCTGAGTTTTAATTCACCGGCCGTGAAAGCCAATACACCATCTTTTTGGAAGCCTTCATAGGGAGGTTACGGCTGCTTGAGCTTTTGGTTCTCGCAGTCAAGGAGTGCAGTTGCACTCTATATAAAGGGAGGTATCGCGCAGTTCGATACTCCTGTGGGGGTCCGGGCAGGGACACCAAGAGCCCGCCGATGAGCCTAGCTTGGTGTCCTAGGCGAAACCCCACACAAGACACGGCACAAACCTAGAAGAATTGCTGAGTTTTAATTCACCGGCCGTGAAAGCCAATACACCATCTTTTTGGAAGCCTTCATAGGGAGGTTACGGCTGCTTGAGCTTTTGGTTCTCGCAGTCAAGGAGTGCAGTTGCACTCTATATAAAGGGAGGTATCGCGCAGTTCGATACTCCTGTGGGGGTCCGGGCAGGGACACCAAGAGCCCGCCGATGAGCCTAGCTTGGTGTCCTAGGCGAAACCCCACACAAAACACGGCACAAACCTAGAAGAATTGCTGAGTTTTAATTCACCGGCCGTGAAAGCCAATACACCATCTTTTTGGAAGCCTTCATAGGGAGGTTACGGCTGCTTGAGCTTTTGGTTCTCGCAGTCAAGGAGTGCAGTTGCACTCTATATAAAGGGAGGTATCGCGCAGTTCGATACTCCTGTGGGGGTCCGGGCAGGGACACCAAGAGCCCGCCGATGAGCCTAGCTTGGTGTCCTAGGCGAAACCCCACACAAGACACGGCACAAACCTAGAAGAATTGCTGAGTTTTAATTCTGTATTTTGTTTCGCCTGGTAGGCCTAATTTTTCTGTTTTGCTAATGTTACCAGATATGTAAATTTTGTTGTTTTCCTTCGTACCTTCTGGAGACACGTTTCTAGTTTATTTTACGTTGTAAAATATTATTTATTTAGTTTTTGGTAATTTTGGGATTGCCCTATTATTAATTTGATTTACGATCCGTTGCAGCCTAAATTGCCTCGTGTCAATAGTGTTAAGACGTAATTCTTTCCTCCCTTTCTGTTCTCTCTGGTGATTTTAAATTTAATTTTAAGCTAATTGTTTGCCGTAATTCGATTGGACATGCGGTCATCTATTTTGTGGCCATGTTTGTTTTTTGTTTTGCCCGAGTGCATTCTGGTCTTGAGAGTGTATTCTCTAGGCGTCGAGCGGGAGACTCAAACGTGTTGTGGTGGTAGCTTAGTAGTCTATGTTTTTGTTAATCTTGTCGGTTTAACTTTGTGTTTTTGTGAGTGTTCCCGAGTTTTTCTCCGTCATGAAAATTGTGGATTTATTAATCGATCCTATTTATTTTATTAATTTAATTTTAAATTTTTCGTGTCATCGTGGCCTTGATGTCTGCATGTCGGGTCGGTATTGCGTACCTTAGTAAATTATCTAGCCCTTTCTCATTTGGTAATACCTGTATTCTGGTTTTCTATCTTTTGGGCGTTATTATTTTAATTTTAAATTAAATGTTTTCATTTCGCTCAGCAAGCATGTTAAACCGTCTCTTACCTACTTATGTAAATAACTTATGTTGGCCTTAAACCATATGCATCACCAGAGAGAGGTTTTTGTGGCCATAGAGTTTCCTTGTTATGATTTTATTAATTTTTATTTTTCTTGGCCCCTTTTGGTTTTTTTTTAAATATTAAGCATCTGTTGTGGCATTATTTCGTCGGTGGCAGTTCTATTGGTAATCGGGTCTGTCCGTAGACGAGCCTGTGCGTTTCCCCCTTCTCCACCTTCTTCCTCCCTTTAGGTGTTCTTCTGTTGGGCATGTCATCTGGCGGTGATTTTGCAGCGAGCGACGCGGACCTCTGAAAACAAGGTAAGCAGGCCCATCAACCACCCCGGCCGGGCGAAGCATAAATAAATCACCAATACAAGCTTGCAAAAGTAACAAATTTAAACTTTACCACCAGAATGTTCAGTCTCTCTATAATAAAATTGATTACATAAATCTAATGCTTAAAAATGAACTTAAAGACATCTCAGCACTATGTATTTCAGAACATTGGCTGAATGAGGAACAACTCGAATTAATTCAATTCCCAGGGTTTATACAAGCTAGTAAATACTCTAGAACTAATATTAGCCATGGTGGTACTTGTATCTACCTAAGAAATAATTTAGATCATGAACAGTTAACAGCTTATGATTATCTAATTATGGAACAGCATTTTGATTTCTCTGTCGTAAAAATACAGCAGTTTAAGTTAATAATTGTATGCGTATATCGTTCTCCATCAGGAAAGCTTCTTTTATTTATAGATAAATTAGAATTGTTACTCAATAACATGAGCAAAGTAAATTTCGATATAATAATTTGTGGGGATGTAAATGTGGATTTCTTAAAATTTGATAGAAATTGTGAATTATTAACGCAGTTACTAATTTCCTATGGACTGAAACCTACAGTAAATACCCCAACAAGAATAACAAAATTTAGTAAAACCACTCCTTATCAATTTTTTTAAAATACAGATAAATATCACCATTCAATAGAAGTCTATTGTCCAGGTTTTAGTGACCACCATGGACAAATACTGAGTTTTGAAGTATCCGAAACAATCAATAATAATGATAATGGAGTAAAATCAAAGTGCAAGTAATTCACTGAATCAAATGTTACATATTTCAATGACTTATTAAATAAGGAAACATGGTCAGAAATTTATGAACTAGAAAATGTAAATGATAAATTTAATGCATTTAACAGTACCCTAAAACACTATTTTGAAATAGCATTCCCCTTTAAACGAAGAACTGTTCAAAATAACAAAACTAGCAATTGGATAACAACAGGGATTATAAATTCATGTCAAAGAAAGAAATTTCTACACAAATTATATAAACAATACCACACAACACCTGAATTCAATTTATACTACAAAAATACACTAGCATATTAAATAAGGCAATAAGACTAGCAAAGAAAATGCATAATGATAATTTTATTTCCCAATCATCTAATAAAAACAGAGCTATGTGGTCCGTGATAAAGAAAGAAACTGGAAAATCTGCTAAAATACAAAGTAACATTACACTGACCAGAAATAATAAAGTGATAAATAATCCAGAGGAAATAGCAAACACTTTCAAAGACTATTTTCTGGAAATTAAAAAAAAATCGCAGGTAAATACACTAATTTCTAATAATAAAATAAATATATGTAGTGATTCTTTATTTATAAATCATGTCACAAGTGAAGAGGTAAGAATAGTTATAAAAGAGCTAAAAAATAAATTTTGTGCTGGCATTGATGGCATCCCAGATGCAATTTTAAAGAAATGTGCAGAAAATATAATAAATCCACTTACACACTTAATAAACAGTTCAATTCTCTCAGGTACTTACCCGGATATTTTGATGTTATCAAAAGTAATTCCAGTGCACAAAAACGGTTCAAAAGATGAATTAGATAACTATCGTCCTATTACCTTACCAACTGGTATCGCAAAAATTGTGGACAAAATCATGTATAGGAGACTGATAAGTTTTATAAAAAAAAAAAAAAATATTATCAAACTCACAACATGGATTCAGAACGGAAAAATCTACACAGACAGCAATTTATGAATGTATTAATAGTATACTGAAATTAATTGACAATAAGGAACATGTAACTGGCCTATTCTTGGATTTATCGAAAGCATTTGATGTTGTTGACCATAAAATCCTCCTTACCAAACTAAATCAATATGGTATTAGAGGTCTAGCTAATAAATGGATCGAGTCTTACTTAACAAGGCGTAAACAAATAGTAAGCTTGAGACACAAGGATGACGGAACCAAATTACTTAATGAAACATTGTCCAATGAGGGAATTATTAAATTTGGAGTACCCCAGGGATCGGTTTTGGGCCCACTACTCTTCCTTCTATATATCAATGATATAACACAGAACGTTCATTCACATAAGGAAATTTTGTTTGCGGACGATACAACACTCGTAATAAAAGGTGAAACTAAACAGGTCATACAACAGTCTGCTGACTCCGTTACAGGAGAGTTAACCAAATGGTCACAAGATAATCGCCTCATAATCAACTATAAAAAAAACGAGTATGTCTAAATTTCCACACTTTACAGAATAGGAATCCTGCGAAGCCCAATATAACATTAAATGGTCATCAAATAGAAAATAAATCAGAAACAAAGTTTTTAGGACTATGGATACAACATGACTTTAAATGGAATACACATATACTGTACAATATCTGAATACTAAACTGAACTCGATGTGCTTTGCGTTACGTATTTTGAAAACCTGCACTAGCATGGACACATTAAGAAATACTTATTTTGCTTATTTCCATTCATACTTGAGATATGGGGTCATATTTTGGGGTATGTCCCCAGATGTACTAAGCACGTTTAGGATACAAAAGAGGGCGATTCGAATTATGGCAAATGTAAGCACTAGAGAATCATGTAGACCTCTGTTTAAAGATTTAAACATTCTCCCTTGTTGTATTATTACTGTCTTTTTGTTACTATTGTTAGAATATTATTATTTATATTGTGAATGTAAGTGAAATGTTTTATTTGTATAAGCCCTAACCTTATTTTATGTAGGGTGCTACTGTAAAGGAGCTCTTAAGCTCTAAGTGTAGCCGTGAAAATAAAATCAATCAATCAATCTGCCCTGTATATATATCTTTGAAAGTATTATGTTTTGTAAAAGAATTAGTGAATAAGGATGTTTTTCTTAAAACAAACAATGATATTCATAGGCATAACACAAGACAAAATCAAACCATTCATATTTCACACACACAAACACACACAAGCATATATCAAAAAGGAACTCATCACACAGGAGTTAAATTATACAATAAACTACCCCAATATATAAAACTTGCCCCAAAAATAAAAACCTTTGATAGAATGTTGAAAGCTTATCTGCAGTGCCATTGTTTTTACTCTGTAGTTGAATATCTTAGTGTATAGGAGCGATGAAATCTATAATTATATTTTACTTTTCTATTTTAATTGTAATACCTAGCTGTAAGTTGTTGTATTTATAGAATTAAGTTTTCATATTATGATAATAGAGTAAGGTGTAAATAGTTGTCCAATAAGATTGTATCTCTTAAGATCTGTTATTATAATAAGTTATAAATAGTTATAGTATTACTGTATATACCTATTAGTACTTTTATTTTATAGATGTAAATTCTGACGTGTCCTATATCAAAAATGTATTGTATACATGTATTTGATAAAATGGAATTAATAAAACTATCTATCTATCTATATCTATAAGGGGGGGGGGCTGAGGGGGCTCCAGATCCCCCGAAAAAAGCCAACTTGGGACAAAATACAATGTATTTCACAGTAGTCTACTTTTAAGAAATAATTATCAATTTGTAAAATAAAATGAATGTTTACCTTTCTGCTTTATAAATTGACAAGTAGCCCATTTAGATATTTTCCATTCATACTCCATATAGGCTATAATAGAAAATTCATTAAGTACTCACAATTTTCCATGATAGTCAGCCCCTCCCTTCGAAAACAAATTGTATATACACCCCTGATACCATGTATGAAATATGTTAAAAATATTAACAGCTTTAAAATCATCCTAACAGGTCATCAAAACTTAAGAGTAGGCCAGCTAGGCTCACTTACCATTTGATTTTAGATTCCTTGAAAATCTTGGCTTTATATTAAGCAATTCGGCCCTGTAGTCTAATTCGAAGTCTTTACTCTTAAAGTGGAGGGAACATATCCTACTTGTTTGAGGGTTCAATGAACTTTTCGCTTACATGCAGCAGTCCACTGATTGCGAAGGCATGCGTCTTTAGGCATCGTGAAAAACGACACGTCATTTCCAACTTTATAATAACTGTGACAAACTGCCTCAGCACATCTTTGGCCTGGCATGATTATAAACAAAAGGGCTTAAAACACGTGTTTAAACCACTGCAATCCATACAATATAACGTGTGGGAAAGTTGACTTTCCTTGCATATATCGCGCCTCGCGCGCTACGAGGAAACGTGTGACGTCACGTCCTTTCCCTTCCCTCCGCGATCCCCTCGCCTAAGAGCTCCATATTGAGGTAACCTCTGTAGTTTACTAGCCTTGGGTCATGACACCTAAACAAATGGCGCTGTTTAGCGACAGTATCGATGAACCAATGGACATGAGCAGGCAGGTCGCGACACCCAGCGGCACAACGGGTAACGCCCCCAGCCTAACTCCAGATCTCCACAGGATCGAAGAGATTATAACAGTTAACGTCACAAAGAACATAAGTCAAATTATTGAAGCTTTCATGACCAACATAAAAAGCTTGATAAAGGAAGAAATAAAACACACACAATCACAAGCAGCGCAACAGCACGAGAATTCCGTATCCACAAAACGAAGGGAGGAACTCAATCAGGGATGTGAGGAACAATCACCTTCACGAAGTGAGGGGGCTCAAGAGCAGGAACTTGAAGCAGATGTAAATGATGGGCAATGGACACAAGTAACACGTAGAAGAGGGAAGCAATCCGCAAGACAGCATGCGCCAATATCCGGCGCTGGGCCGAGTGACGACTATTTACAACCAGCAGACAAGATGGCATGGTTATATGTGGGAAGAACAAAACCTCAAACTAACCCCGACACGATAAAGAAATTCCTTAATAAAAAAGGAATTAAAGAAAATGTCATATGTGAAGAACTAACAAAAGATAGGAGCGCGAAAGTCTTCAAGATAGGAATACAATTTCATTACTTGGAAAAGGCAAATGTGGCAGAGTTTTGGCCTATAGGAATAATCGTTAGACGTTTTTGTTTCCACCTCTTTTTTCGAGGAGCCGAAAGGCCATTTCTCGAATGAATATCCCTCAAATAAGGATACAACATGTAGGGTTCTACTATGGAACATAGAAGGGCTAAAGAATGTGATGACCAGTAGTCCAATAACATTCATAGATGAATATGACGTAGTGATTTTGGTAGAAACCTTTCTTACGGACGATTGGCAACAGACTGGTTTCTATTGTACTCAAGTAATGGCGGATCAGGGACCAAGAGGGAGGCCTAAAGGTGGCATTGCATGCTGGATTAAACCCACCTTCTGCCCGTTCAAAGTAATAAAGAGCAAAAAACATCTCATAGCCTTGAAAACGAATTATTTCATATTATTAGCAGCATACTTCCAACCGGAACTGACAGAAATTGATATAATAGATGAATTAAGCAACACAATAGCCGATATTGACACCAAAATACCGCTTATATTAGGTAGCGGGAGATTCAAATTGTAGAGTGGATAAAAATGAATCCAAATCAAGAGCAGTATTAAGTTACATAGAGGAGGATGGCCTCTCACTCATCAACAGAATTACAGAATCAACATATATATGTCCTAATGGGCAAAGTGGCATTGATCTTATGTTCACAAATTACAAGGATATAAAATTATCAAAACATCTAGTAAAGAAAAATATACCCTTAAGGAAACATCTTCCAGTAGAAACAACCTCTGTCGTGGAAAACAGACCGCGCAGACTCATCAAAGAGCAAACTAAACTATCCAGAAAACTAAATAGAGAAGATATACGGAGTAAAGGCCAAGAAATTCAGATGATCATACAGCAAACAAGCTGCAATCTGGATGAAACACTACAACATCTGGAGGACATCTTAGTAGCTGCAATAGAACCGGTAAATCAGACAAAGAGGAGATCGAAGCCGTGGTTCAATGCAATATGTTATGAAGCACGAAGATCAACATTGAACGCCTTACACGAATGCCTGAGAACAAACACAGAAGAATCAAGACAGGACTACGCACATAAATGGAGACTATACAAGAATCTTATTCGGGACACAAGAGATAAATATCAGAAGGTGCAAGAGGCAGCATTAATAGAACAAGCAAAAGAAAAACCATACAGCAACCTTCAACAAAGGAAACCAAAATTCTCCAGAGAAATACCCATCGAAAGGTGGACAACACACTTTAAAGCTATACTACAGAAACCGGACACATCTCCAATCGCTGCTCCAATGGTAGACGACTCAGCAGTAATGAAACCTATTACCAGTGAGGAAGTCAAGGATGTAATTCAACGAACAAAAAATGGCAAAGCCTGTGGGCCAGACGGGATCTGCAATGAACATCTCAAAGAAAGTAGCCCTATATTGATAGAGGCTTGGACAGTACTATTCAATCAATGTCTCGCGCAGGCCTCAATACCAGAGAAATGGAGATACTCCATAATGAAAATGCTATATAAAGGCAAGGGTCAAATGGATGATCCCAATTCATATCATGGTATAACATTGGAAAATACAGGTCTTAAGCTATTGTCAAAGATACTGACAGAAAGACTAAGAAAATTAATAGACAGCGAACTGCCTGAAGAACAGTTCGGTTTCCGGAAATGCCAGTCAACGATACATGCTATTCAGTGCCTAGTAGATAATATTGGCGATGCGCTAAGATTTCCTAGAGGTAAACTACATGTGATATATATATATTTATTTATTTATTTTATTAATGCAGCCAATGGCCATGTACTTTTCTTTTCAGGACGGGTCAGGAAGGGATATTGGAAGGAAATCGGCCGTGGACCTATTGAAAGGAACCATCCCGGCATTGCCTGGTGGTGAAAATGGGAAACCATGAAAACCATTTTCAGGACGGCCGAGGTGGGATTCGAACCCACGCTCTCCCGATGCCAGCGAGGCACTAGGTAGCGCGTTAGCTAAGGCGTTTGATTCAGTTGACAGGGAAAAAGAATAGGCAAGTTGGAATCGATCATAGGAAGAGACCATTATCTGAGTAAGATAATAACAGCAATACTCATGAAAAATTACGTACTCATGCTCTCATGAACTCTTTCACATAAAAATTTCTCCAATCATGATATATTATATTATATTTATTAAACACAATGTGTACTGAGAGAAAAAATAAAATAAAATGAAAAGTTACATTGTCGTGATTTCACCAATCTTTAGATAGCTCAATTAGTGAAACAGTCTTATTTTTACACTCCTGCAGGTGATATTTCGGGCACCGTTCATCAAATAGCTTACAGATGCAGCTGTCCTTAGGATCATGGTAGGTGCTTTCTGTGCAAATCTTTCCATGAAAGCCGTGTACTGCAAATCGTGTGTACAGGTGTCGGAGTTGGAAGTTTGGTCCTTTCCAGAAGTCTGATGTCATTGCGTCTGTTTCTCTAATCCCCTCCGGTATCTGTCTTGCTTTGCTGCTCCTCTCTTCGATGAAGGTTGCATATGCTTGTGTCTCCGATAAACTAAAGCAGTGTTTTATGTCATCCACGAAGAGAGATTCCTGTGCAAGGATATAAGCATAACTATTTCTTGTGAATTTTGAGATGGATAACACTCTTTTGAGGAAGCTAGATTTAACGCTTTCCAGCTTTCTTAGATTTCCGACCGTCAGGTAGTTCCAGATTAGTTGTATTCCATAGGTGGCCGTCGGCATGACTTTGATCTTGAATAGTGCCATTGCTGTTGAAATTGACAGTAGTTGTAATTTGGGTATGTCATATATTGTTTTTGCTGCAGCTGCTGTTCGTTCTTGTATGTGTAGTGAAAATATAGTTCCCGTAGTTTGGAGGGTGACCCCCAAGTATTTGAAATTTGTTACGAATTCTAAGGGAGAGTTGCCACAAGTGAAATGATCCCCCTTTGCAAGTTTGCCTCCTCTCCTGAATTTCATTGCTTTGGTTTTCGAGCCATTTATTTCCATAGAGTTGTATGTTGCCCAGTTCCTGATGTCGTCTAATGCCGTTTGTAAATGTTTAGGGCTTTTGGAGAGAATGGCCATGTCATCCGCGTACATCAGTAGTTTTACATTGACGTTTATAGCGTTGCCGATATCCGCTGTCATGACGTTGAATAAGACCGGACTCATCGGGTCTCCTTGCAAGACCCCTCGTGTTTGTATGATGTCATTAGATGTAGTTATGCCATCATACACCGCTATATGGTTTGCATCAAGGATAGACTTGATGGTTTGGAGCTCCTGATTTGATTTGCCTAATATGCTCTCCAATTTGTTTACCAATGTTGATCTGCTGATGCTATCAAAAGCTTTGGAGTAGTCTATGAAGATTACATATATCGGGGAGTTGCGATGAGCTAGAGATAGAGATATTTCCTGAATACTTTATTGCACCGCGTGCAGTGTTGATCTGCCTGGAGTGAATCCATATTGAAATGTAGGTATATTTGCATAAAGGTTTTGCGTGATGCGTCCTAATAGTACTTTGGAGAACAGTTTAAACATTACACTCTCTAGAGCAATTCCCCTATAGGAGTTCGGGTCTTCTTTCCTTCCCTTGCCTTTGTAAAGTACTATTATACAGTAGTTGATCTTCTCCATTGATGCGGTATTGATTTCATCATAAGACATTTGTTGAATAGAGCAGTTAGAGCTTCTGCTATGTCTTGTAAGGTGTCTTTTAGATGCTCCATGTAAATTCCGTCTGGCCCAGCCGCTTTGTTATTTTTGCCGTTTCTTATAAGATGGATGACTTCATCACATGTGATCAAGTCAATGTCTTGCGAGTGATCTGGTGTCAATGTGAATTCATTTGATATTTTATCTTTTTCTCCTAGAAGGCTGCTGAAGTGTAGTTCCCATTGATCAATGTTTATTGGATAACTCGATTTTTGCTTCTTCGAAGACCTTAAGATCTTATGTGGACTCCTTTCTGCTTCTGCGATTAGTTTCTGTTCGACGTGGAGATCATACGATAGTTTCTTCTCTTTTAGTAGCTGCTTGTAGTTTCGACGTTCTGAAGCGTACTCTGCTAGTGCACCATTTCCGTGTTCTCTAGCTGCATTAAGGCACTGTAGAGTTATTTTCCTCATAGCATAGCACTCAGAATCAAACCATTGTTTCGCTATCCGATTGTTCCTTGGCGTTTTTGTGGCAGCCTGCAGAATTATTTCGTTTAGGGCCTCAGTAGTCTCGTCTAGGGTTTTCTGCTTACTCATTATTAATGGTATTTGGATTCTTAATGCTTGCCATTTCTCTTCATTTATGTATCTTGATACTTTCGATTTGACATTTTTGTCTGTGAGGACCTGCATCGTTCCCTTTACTTGGATTTTGGCTATCACGGGTAGATGTTTCCTGAGTGTGGTTTTTCCAGTTTCTAGCTGCCCATGGCCTTGATTGTTAGTGAAGATTAAATCAATCGTACTTTTTCCATTTGGTGCTATGTAAGTGTATTCTTCTTCCTTATTTAGTAATTTGATTTGGTACTCCATGAGGAAATCTTTAACCTCTTGAGTTTTTGCATCCTGTTTGTCTATACGACAATTTAGGTCTCCCATTAATATGATAGGTTTGTCATCGTCTGTGCTTTCTAGCGCTTTCCCTAGTTCATCGATAATTGTCTCCGGTTGTGTCTTAGGCTTGAAGTACACTCCTATTATATTTATTATTCGTGTGGATATGGATAGGGTGTTCGCAGTGCAGTCTATTACCTTGATTGGTTGTAAGTGGGCCTTTATGTAACAACTTATTCCGCCTGAAGGTCTTCCTCTGTCCCCTTTCCTAGCTAGGGAGTGGGCTCCGTAGAAATTGTTAATGGTTATGTCACTTGTGCTGAACGTTTCTGTGAAGAGAAGTACATCGTAATCCTGTAAGTTAAAAGTGGAGTTCATGTCAAGGACGGATTTCAGTCCTTCTACGTTCCAAAGCATTATGTTAGTATGGTTGTAGCTGATGTTGGTTGCGTGGCAATTGTGCGCTGAAGTATTCTTGGGTATCAAGTCTTGCTCCTTGATCATGCGAACGAAATCGATATCGCCTAATAATTGCGCCCTCCGGCCATAAGTCCGGATTAGTGATCTTGCTCAGGTCTCTAAGGGGTATTCCTACTTTATAAGCTTTTAGGGTACCTTTCTTTTGGATTTCTTCACAGCCTGATAGTTCAGATATGTTCAGTCCCTTCAGGTGGCTAATCACCGTTTCACAAGTTGTTTTGCGGTGAAGATGTCCTATATAAAGCCAGGCTTTATGGTAGACAGCTTGGAGTACATTTGTGTTCTCTGTTGAGGGAAGGTTGAAGGATTGCTTGGTTCCTACAATAGTAGGAGTTTGTATGAATTGCGGCGTATAGCCACGTCTCCTCCTTGCGACTTCTGACCATATTCCTTTGTCACAATTTTGTTTCTCATCGATAGGCTGTTGCTCTCGAGGTAATTGTTGCTGTCTTTCGTTTCAAGTTTTCCTGGTCTCATCTTTTCTCTGAGTAATAGGGTCTGCTTCCATTACTTTCTCCTTTCTGATTTCCTCATTTCCTGTATGACATTTCATTATTTCATCTTTTATCATTGATTTGAGGTTACATGATATATGCAATAGAGTTAATATGTGAGCATCTCTCGAAAAACGACCTTGCTCAGATAGAAAGGGTAAAAAGATTCTCTGTCTAGGACAAAATGCTCCATCAAGGACGACCTATGAACAAACGAGACAACCATTTTACTTAGAAGAGTTACGTATAAGAATGTTTCTGCCATCTACAAATCAATATCAGTTATTACTGCAAGAACTTCAAAAGAAGAGAGCCAACATCTGGAGGGATTTCTACCAGACAGATGCCATGATGACCTCAGAGTGGAGGAATTCTATGTATGGACTTCGCCATTTCATGACACGTCGTGGTTTTCATTTCAAGCTGTGCAGCAAGAAGGTCTACCATAACCCAGACGAGAACTCTATGTGTGAATTGTGTGGAAAGTCGTGTGAAAGATATCATGCAAAAGTTTGTAGTAAGAGAAGAGTGACAATAGAATTCTGTACATGACTTCATTGTGCACAACTTTAATTATTATTGTATTTGACCATTGGTTGCAATAAATATCATTATACCTCTTTTCAGTCTATAGATTAAGTTATTTTATGGTGAACCTTGGTTATCTTGGTATTGTGCTTTTGGAGGTTTGTTATGATATTACCCAATCTGGTAGGAACTGGTAATACTGAGTGAGATTATATTATCGAATGCATTCCTGATGTCTATTGTGGCATCCTTTTTCTATGACTTGAGTTGACAAGTACTGAGCTGAAATTCAGCAATTCTTTTAGGTTTGTGCCATGTCTTGTGTGGGATTTCAGTGCAGTTGGACTTTATATAAAGGGAGGTAGCATGCAGTCGCTACTCCCGTGGGAGTCCGGACGGGGACTCCTGGAGTCCTGGAGACCTGGAGCCTGCTGATGAGCCACCTTGGTGTCCGAGGCGAAATCTCACACAAAACACGGCACAAACCTAGAAGAATTGCTGAGTTTTAATTAACTGGCCGTGAAAGCCAATATACCATCTTTTTGGAAGCCTTCATAGGGAGGTTAAGGCTGCGTGAGCTTTTAGTTCTCGCAGTAAAAAGGTGCAGTTGCACTTTATATAAAGGGAGGTAGCGCGCAGTTCGCTACTCGGATGGGGACCCCAAGAGCCCGCTGATGAGGCAGCTTGGTGTCCTAGGTGAAACCCCACACAAGACACGGCACAAGCCTAGAAGAATCGCCGAGTTTTAATTCACTGCCCGTGAAAGCCAATATACTGAGCTGAAAATTGCTGGGTTAATCCAAGAACCCAGCGACTCGTTGAAGCCTCTCTGATGGTCATTAAATTATACTCCCTAGAGCAACTATCTTAGACTCTTTCCATCACACATCACAGCAAATGGTGACTGAGCGCAAATTTCCAATAGCATTTGTGTTGAACCACTTTTCAGAATTTATTGTAATTATTATTATTATCATCATGATTATTATTATTATTATTGTCATGTGTTGTGACATCTCTATATTACGCCTCGAGAGTTTAAAAGTGCGCAGTTTGTCTGTATGTATCTCTCTGTCTAACGTTGTGCAACCCCTGGCTACATACTGCCTTGTTCTCTCGTATTGGCTAGTGTTGTTGCTACCTTGCATTTTGTTGTGCAATTCGTTCTGCCATTGGCTCTGACAATATTTGACGCGAGTTTGGGGCCACTCCCAAACTACGCATTTGATTTTTCTGAGAGGCTTCTCTCCCCTCTGGGGGGACAGAAGCTAAGTCAGTCTTAGACGCGCCGAGATGTAAGGCGAACGTGTGTATTCGGGCAGAGGCCCACCCTCATGGCGCAGCGGAATGTGAGTACGGCTCAATGTATTTCTATCTAACGCAATGTAATTGTTTTTGTTAAACGTTCCTTCTTTTGCTTAATTCTCTTTCCTTTTCAAGATGTTATTGTTAGTATTTTAATCCTTGAACCAGATCTCCGGGACCTTGCGTAATGTCATACGGCGGAGTTCTTTTTGTTGCTTTTGTTATGTGCCCTTCTCACAGTTTTATTATTTTGGTTAATACCTGTAAGATTCGAAAGTATTGCGTTTCTGCGTCTTGGCTTATATATATTTCCTGTCGGGCCTTAGTGCTCGTCTTTTGCGTCGGTGTCTCTTTGTACCACAAATGTTTCATTTGATTGGTAGCAATTGGACCTTTGTTTGTGGACAGTATGTGTGGGGTAACGGGACTGATGTCCAACGTCCCACTAATACGTGTCCCTTTTGTTTATAGAATATATGTGACGGTGGTTAACTGGGATTTTCTCCAGCTCCGATGTCATATTATTCTTTTTTTTTATATGTCGCGTTGGTGCGGCATTATGTTGGAATATAAGCCTATTTTATTATAGCGTGCTTTCGATTTTTACCGGTCTCTTTCGTCCCAAGTCAATTGTAATGTAATGTATCTCCGTATATCTCATTTTCCTTTTGTTTTGTTTTTCTCTTTCGATTTTCGCCGTATTACATAACTTAATTATAATTCCCCTTGTCTTCTCCTTCCTCCTATCTCCGTGAGATCTCTCTCCCCTTTGTTTTACTCCCCTCACTCCTCCCCCTTCCCTCCGGTATGTTTACATAACATCATGAAAAGCTTCGCGTCTTAGCAGTTCGAAGTTTGACTTTTTGCAAGTTTGTCGTTTCTCTCTAACTTTTGTAAGTTTCGTTTTATTTTCTTTCAAGTTTGTATCTTTTCGTTAGATTCATGTTGTTGAGCGGTACTCAGGTTCTGTCGTGCTTTTCAGTTTTTTTTAAGTTTTTGAATTCTTTATTCTTGGTATTGGGTTTCTTTTGTATTATTGAGCTTGTATTAGCTTGCCTTTTTTCTTTGTTTTAAATAATTTGTTTATTTCGTGTACACGCTCTTTCTTTTATCCTTAATACATTTTTATATTTTAAGTAATATAGCTCCCTTGTCTTTTCATTTCTTACATTTAAGTTCCCCTTCCTTATCCTTATCCTTATCTCGATTTCGTCAATCTTGTCTTTGTGACGTAACAAAGGCACGATTAACACGGCTCTGGGATTTATTTAATTAATTTTATGGGAATCTCGTTTCTGCACTTTTGATTATTGCATTAAGCAATTATTCGTTTGCATTTGGTTTTTTGGAAATCATCTTTTGCTCGCTCCGAAAACCTTGGGCCCAGCACCGGGTCGAGCAAGACGTCTTTTCCCCATCCATTTGCGACCTTGTTGATTTTATCTTCCACTGCTACTCTGACGCGCATTATTATTATTATTAATAGACCTTTATCGGCGCAATGGTAGCAGATCGCGTGGTTGCGTGCGAAATCGTTCCCTCCTCACCTCTCTCAAGTTATTAACCTTTTATTATTTTTCTCTTCATTTACATTGTATTAAAATTTGTTTTTCTTTGAGTTTAAGGAATTCAGTGAATTGTTTTTCCCCACCCCTGAAGAAAGGGTGAAGTTACTTTCTGTGTGAACTACGGGCATCCAGGAAACCCATCTCCAAGGAAAGGTGGTTTAGTCCCTCAAGTAAACAAGACATCCAAAAGACCCAGCTTCGAGGTGAACAGTGGCAACATATCAGTGAGTACATCGCATCGCTGGAACACGACACGTCACGGTATTGTAACCTACTTTTATGTATTTGCTTCCTCTAGTAGACATTTGTTTAGTTAACGGTGATTTTAAGGCGACAGGAAATTTTGTTTGCTTTCTCTTCCTTTTCATTTCGTCAGTGTTGTGGACGTTTTTATTTTACTTTCTGTGAAGTAGAAAATGCATTTCTCTCAAGGGTTTGAGTCCTTACCTTTGTTGTAAATAGTCGCTTAGTTGACTGTGATATTTCTCAGAACTCGCCTCACCCCTTCATATGTCTCGGTCTGGAACAGCTGCTGACAGGTTTCTTGTCATTACCGTGCAGCCTAAAATCCCCCGCCCCTCTTTCTCCGAAATTTTCCCCAATGAAGGTAGGCCCACTTATGGGAACCGTCTCTTTAAATCCTACGGTCACCCCGACCCACCTTGAGCCTCGCGTAATTATACTAACGTTTGATGTTAGTAAAGTGTTTGTTGTCTCAGTTATGAATGGTCTGTTGAGCTATTATGTGTGTTATGATTGGGAGTTAAGTTTGTTTCATAATTAGGGAGGGTGATTGTTTTATTTTTGTCAGGGGATTTCAATGTAGGTTTTCATTTAAAATTGTTTATATACGGTAAGCTTGATGTTACTATATGTTCAGTATGGCAGTGTGTATTTCGTTGGGAAACCTGCTAGGTGAGGTCTCCGTCGGAATTAGGGTTTGGGACCTGTCCCACGGCTTCGACGCCCACTTAGGATGTACATAGATTCCACACGATTCGTCAATCTTTAGTATGGGATGAAGTTTGTCACGATGACCTGTAGTCCGTTATTTGAGTTTCCATGGTGTTCCAACGACTCATATTAGCATTCTGATGTAATGGGGAAATTTTGATTTGTTTATGGGAAGGAGTATGTATGTAGTGTTGTTGTTGTTGGTTGTATTTTGAGATGAATGTGTGTGTCAATGAGTTTAATGAATTTTTATCAACAGTTATTTGTGGGTGGTTTCAAATTTAGTTCAATTTTGATTTTATACCCTATTCAATTTAAACTATATATATATTACGTACGAACTATTTATTCGTTTTTATTGGCAAACCAAATATACGATAAGTATTACTCAGAGATACCAACCATTTTAGGTCTACGGCTTCCGTGTTATGGGACATTGATGTTCGTGTGAACTACTCTGGCGTGCATTACCCAATTTTCTTATATTTGTATGGGATAGGCCATACCCTCTGTGTCCTTTTTTTTTTTTTTTAATGCGGTACCTCGGAGGTCTACGGCCCGTATATTGACGCTGTAACCATTTTATTTTTGTGGGTTGGTAATATTTATTATTGGGTTTCGAGTTTGATTGATTGTATGTCTGGTCTTGATTGGTTTTATGCGAGGTTCCAGTCTGTTCCTTTTATTTGGAAGGTATTTTGTAACGTAATTATTTGGATTTTCGTTCTCTGTCCGGGATGGCATTTTTTATTTTGACAGCTTCTTTGAGTTATTATTCCTTTTTATTTGTTAGTACCTAATGTCATTTGACGAAGGTTATTAGTACATTTTTCCCCTTTACTCCTGCTATGTATCTAGTTAGGCAGGAGACACCCGTGGCCGCCTGAGTTACACGGAGGATTTCGAAAGATGTGTTGAACTATACTTCTACCTAAGGCAATTTCCAGTACCTGCCTGCTTTTGTTGTAAGGAGCCGGCCCGACCCATTGTCCGAGCTGCAGACACGACTTGCTATTGTTCGGCAGTGCCTGAGATGGTCTGTTGACTTACATTCTTTTCTTGTAGTGACAGTGATTTGTCTATTGATATAGTTGTTTACTATTTATCGTAACTTCTGTTTTACGTTTTTGTGAAATCATGTTTTTATAAATCATTTCAATCTAATATGTTTTCTCTAAGATAATGTGTATTATTTTCCTGTATCTGTCATATATTTGGAGAGTGTTTCCGGTAGCGATAGCTAGTCTCCAAGTACCTGAGAAGTGGCCGGTGTATCCTTTAGACCCTGTTCACGGCTCGTTTTCTCTTCTTTCATTTGGTCTGACGACCCTGCCTATTCATACTTTTACTTTCCAGCTGGCAGAATGAATCCACTTTCCCCCTTACGCAGCTTATGTAACCCCAAATATTTCCCCGACGCAAGCCTTATTTTGTATACAGGGTGCTCCCCTTTATATTTTTTTGTGATCATGATTTAACCTTTCTCTTTCTTTTATTATTAGAAAATTGGCTGATTTCCAGAAGGTCGCCATTAAGAAGACTTCGCTTTCTCCACGTCATCTGGCAGAGTCTAGCTCAAGATTGACCGTTTTATTATCATTATTTTCTTTTTGGTACATCCATTTTTTATATGTGTGACGTATTGACGTGCAGTAGAGGTAGGATCCGCCTTTATTTCACGCCTGTACTGATCCTTTATATGATTTGAATTTTTGTTGTTTTAATTTCATCTTAAAGTTTTTTTTTCTTTCGTACCAAAGAAGAAAAAATTTCCTCACCAGTGAACATCTTCGTGAATACGTGTGTATGAAAATATATGTGTGTTTGAGAAAAGAGACTTGCGTTTCGTCAAGCCTTTTATGGAAGTTATGACGTTCGAAGAACTTTTAATTAAGCTGCGTCTTATGAATAAGAGAAATGTGAGAACATTTTATTATGTCTTAATTTTTCATGTGTGTATCTGGTGTACATGATGTAATCTTCTTTCCTTCACCCTGTTCAAATGTATCTAATCGAAGAATGTTATTTTATATAATTTTGTTATGAAAAGGAAAAAATTCTTTTATGCCTTTGTTATGTAAAATAATTTTTTTTGGAGAAAGCGGTGGAATTTGAACCACTTTTCAGAATTTATTGTAATTATTATTATTATCATCATGATTATTATTATTATTATTGTCATGTGTTGTGACATCTCTATATTACGCCTCGAGAGTTTAAAAGTGCGCAGTTTGTCTGTATGTATCTCTCTGTCTAACGTTGTGCAACCCCTGGCTACATACTGCCTTGTTCTCTCGTATTGGCTAGTGTTGTTGCTACCTTGCATTTTGTTGTGCAATTCGTTCTGCCATTGGCTCTGACAATATTTGACGCGAGTTTGGGGCCACTCCCAAACTACGCATTTGATTTTTCTGAGAGGCTTCTCTCCCCTCTGGGGGGACAGAAGCTAAGTCAGTCTTAGACGCGCCGAGATGTAAGGCGAACGTGTGTATTCGGGCAGAGGCCCACCCTCATGGCGCAGCGGAATGTGAGTACGGCTCAATGTATTTCTATCTAACGCAATGTAATTGTTTTTGTTAAACGTTCCTTCTTTTGCTTAATTCTCTTTCCTTTTCAAGATGTTATTGTTAGTATTTTAATCCTTGAACCAGATCTCCGGGACCTTGCGTAATGTCATACGGCGGAGTTCTTTTTGTTGCTTTTGTTATGTGCCCTTCTCACAGTTTTATTATTTTGGTTAATACCTGTAAGATTCGAAAGTATTGCGTTTCTGCGTCTTGGCTTATATATATTTCCTGTCGGGCCTTAGTGCTCGTCTTTTGCGTCGGTGTCTCTTTGTACCACAAATGTTTCATTTGATTGGTAGCAATTGGACCTTTGTTTGTGGACAGTATGTGTGGGGTAACGGGACTGATGTCCAACGTCCCACTAATACGTGTCCCTTTTGTTTATAGAATATATGTGACGGTGGTTAACTGGGATTTTCTCCAGCTCCGATGTCATATTATTCTTTTTTTTATATGTCGCGTTGGTGCGGCATTATGTTGGAATATAAGCCTATTTTATTATAGCGTGCTTTCGATTTTTACCGGTCTCTTTCGTCCCAAGTCAATTGTAATGTAATGTATCTCCGTATATCTCATTTTCCTTTTGTTTTGTTTTTCTCTTTCGATTTTCGCCGTATTACATAACTTAATTATAATTCCCCTTGTCTTCTCCTTCCTCCTATCTCCGTGAGATCTCTCTCCCCTTTGTTTTACTCCCCTCACTCCTCCCCCTTCCCTCCGGTATGTTTACATAACATCATGAAAAGCTTCGCGTCTTAGCAGTTCGAAGTTTGACTTTTTGCAAGTTTGTCGTTTCTCTCTAACTTTTGTAAGTTTCGTTTTATTTTCTTTCAAGTTTGTATCTTTTCGTTAGATTCATGTTGTTGAGCGGTACTCAGGTTCTGTCGTGCTTTTCAGTTTTTTTTAAGTTTTTGAATTCTTTATTCTTGGTATTGGGTTTCTTTTGTATTATTGAGCTTGTATTAGCTTGCCTTTTTTCTTTGTTTTAAATAATTTGTTTATTTCGTGTACACGCTCTTTCTTTTATCCTTAATACATTTTTATATTTTAAGTAATATAGCTCCCTTGTCTTTTCATTTCTTACATTTAAGTTCCCCTTCCTTATCCTTATCCTTATCTCGATTTCGTCAATCTTGTCTTTGTGACGTAACAAAGGCACGATTAACACGGCTCTGGGATTTATTTAATTAATTTTATGGGAATCTCGTTTCTGCACTTTTGATTATTGCATTAAGCAATTATTCGTTTGCATTTGGTTTTTTGGAAATCATCTTTTGCTCGCTCCGAAAACCTTGGGCCCAGCACCGGGTCGAGCAAGACGTCTTTTCCCCATCCATTTGCGACCTTGTTGATTTTATCTTCCACTGCTACTCTGACGCGCATTATTATTATTATTAATAGACCTTAATCGGCGCAGTGTCACCCGTCATATGTACAAGAAAAGACCTGGCAGTTTGTAAGTATGGTGGTACATGTCCGGTTTCAAGCATTCTTGTTATGAATGAGTCAATAATATCTACAACCATGTTTTTAGCTGGAACAGAAGGGAATACTAATTTGAAAAATATATTAGTCTTGGAGTGGGGAATTCCCAACCCACTGGACATTTTTTCTTCAACACTAACATTGAAGTGCTTTGCTATCATGTGCAATAAAATACCTAGAGTGTTTGAATGTGTCTCACACCGCAACATATTCAGGCATGAATTTAGCAGCAAGATACTAAGTGCTACCGTAAAGATGTGGAATTTCCAAAGATGGCGCTAACTCATTACCCGACAGCTAAACCTGTTTCATATTCACGCAAACACATTTTTTTATTCCACTAGAATAAGTGTGGATTACTTTCAAGATATCGTCAATATACTAACGCGTTTCTGCAGGGGAGAATGGCACGACGAGAATTAAGTAGCAGGAGAGTCGGAACAGTGCGAGGAGATAATATGAGACTTAACGGTGGAACGGTCGGCAAACGACCACTTGCAGGTACTGCAAGAATACGGTCTCTCCCCGGTGTGGGTCCGTGTATGTCTGCTAAGTGTGGAACGTTTGTTGAAAGCCTTTTCGCAAAAAATACATTTAAAGGGCCTTTCTCCAGTGTGTATGAGACAATGTTCTTTCACATGGTTTTTATATGCAAACGATTTACCACACGAACTGCAAACGTGAGGTTTGTCCAGCGCATGCGTGAACATGTGTTGAGTCAGAAAGGATGCGTACCTGAAAGCCCTATCAATAACATTACAAGCATGAGTCTTCTCAACAGTGTGTAGCAACAATTAGTCGTTTACGGACGAAAAAGGCTTCGCTGCAAAGAGGGCAGATATGAGAACCCGTCCCAATGTGTATATTTCTGTGTTTGTCTAACTCGAACTTTTCACGGAATCTCTCTCCACAAATACAAGTAAGTCGATTTAATAGTGAATGAGTAGCTAAATAGATTTGGAGACTATTCTTGTTGCCATATCTTTTACCACAGGAGGAACAAGGAACTGATTTCCCTTTTGTATGAGTAATAACATGTTCACATAAGGTAGAACGTTGAATAAATTCCTTTCCACAAGTCTCGCAGGCAAATGGCTCTAAATGAGTCTTTGCATGCGTATTTTACGTCTTGTAAGTCATTCCACAAGAATTAGAAACACTGTGTTTATATTCAGGGTGAGTTGACATATGCCTGTCGAGAAGGCTTTGCAAACGGAATCCTTTATTACAGAACTGACACACACAGGCAAACATGTTCACATAAGGTAGAACGTTGAATGAATTCCTTTCCACAAGTCTAACGCCCGTATGAGTTATATGTTCTTTCATGCGAGACAACTGAAAAAAACCTGTAGGTCATACGTGACGTTTAATCCCAGCATGTTTCAATACATGAACTTTCAAGTATCAGCCATCTCCAAAGGCTAGATTGCATATTGTACAAATATAGGGTTTTAAACCTTTATGGTAAAGATCATTTCTGGCCAAGGAAACTTTAAATGCAAATCTCTTTCCACATGTTGAACAAGCATGCGGCTTGTAACCTGTGTGGGTGTTAACGTGTTTCTGGAGTGTAGATAGTTGAGAAAATGACTTATTACAGAAATTGCAGCTGTGAGGCCGTATTCCTGAATGAATTAAGCTATGCGTATTGAGATTAGACTTACGTTTGAACAATATATTACAAATGGTGCAAATGTAACATTTTGGGTCAATGTGTCTCACTATGTTCATATCTCTAGTGGATTCAGAACGAAATAATCCATCGCAGGTAGGACTATGATGAGGACTTCTGAGACACTGTACGTGTTCGTGGAGATCGGCCACTATATAGGGGTCTACAGAGGAATGTAGCGAGGACAAAGGCTGGACATTGACATTATGTTTAAAATTAACGGGTGTGATATTGGACGCCACCTTAGAGAGGTCTATATTTTTGGGCACCCGCAAATCATCTGATTCTTTTACGCTGTGTGTGGAACCTTCTTGTTGATTTGCTGCCAGGCCGACTTTCCTCTGAATCTCATCAGAAATTTTCACCTGAATATTCGAAAGTGCCGTAAATGATGTAGGCTGCCTCCTGCAAATTGTAAGTGATCAGAACTACATTCCCTAATTAGTATAATACTGCACTAGGAATATACACATTAATTAGATCTTATTGGTATGAATTAGATCACTGTCCCAATCATGCATTTTTGTAAGAAAATATTTGCTACAAATTGATGAAATACTAAATTGAATATGGGGATAACGAATCACAGAATTTGTATTCTATCAATCAACTTGTAACTTACAGACAAGATTTAAAAGGTGCAAAACATTTTGATATATGAAACTACTTCTCTAATCACCGTAGGTCAACACGAACTTTTATTTTCCCCCCTGTTTTGTTTCTTGAGGATAATAAACGATTCCGGTAGTGAACATATCATAAACAGAAAATATGTGAAATGGAAATATAAAAATATATAGTATGTTGCTTTAAGAGATACCTTGTACATGACTTTTGAATTGACGTCCATGTCCAACCTGCGCATCGTGACTCGAACCCAGGGCCCTCTAGGCCAAAGTCTAGCTGTGGGATTGCACCGAAATTTAAAATCACCAAGATTTGCAGTGTTTCTCCATACAATAAGAGTAGGAGAAAGTAATATTCATAACTATTGATGTTTCATAGCTGTAATGAATTCCTCATGACGATAACATTTTAGCATGCGGTTTTTCTGAGAGTTAAATATACTTAGATTATTTTTATCAAATAATGTGGGTTTTATTTTTTCTACAAGTTGTAAAAAAAAAAAAAAAAAAAAAAAAAACCTTAAATTGTGCATCATCATGTCGAGTGCATACATTGATCAAGTTAACTGCTCTCAACAGGACAGCGCAAGGGTCAACCAGATAAGAAGTCTGTACAATACAATCTGAATTGACCATTTACAACAACCACATATTCACTCCAAACAAGCAAATTCTGGAGTCAATCACCACTTCCAGTATCTCAACAAAACATCACATAGATCACAACAAACAAATATTGTTGAGTTTCATTATCTTAACTCATACTGCAACTAAATAAGTGTATATCTTGTATATATTTTCACCAATATTTCCAGACATAGATTTTATAGCCTAAGTGTAATGGATCTATATAAACAATTCATGTTTTTTGGGTTAATGCCGTGTGTATTTAGATTATAACCATACGATTCGCAGAAACCTTGCCTCCTTTTTCAATGGAAATCAAACAATGTGACCAAAGAAAGTATATCAATGAGATTACAAAAATTACAAAAAATATAGATAAATTCCTCGGTTCGTCACCAGAGAGCAGCTGCCAGAAATTACTGTATGGACCATGGTAGAACGGCGGACAGAGTAGAGAGTAAGGAGAAGGTAAAGGGGGCGGGGTGAAAATATAGAGACTCCTCGAAAAATGAGGATGTCCAAAAGAAGAGGGGGGGGGGGGGAGGGGGGAGGGTTAGATGGATATAAGGAAACATAAACAAAAGGGAAGTGTATCTGAACGATACCTAACGTCATACAGGCAACGGAGAAAAATCAGATGGAAACTCCTCCAGTGACGAACAAAGGAGAACCTATCCAGGCTCTGTAGCCATAGAGGAAAAAAGTACAATTAGAAATAGGTGAAGAACAGAGAGACTGAAGAGGGACTATCTTCCTAGATCCTTAATAACTGGTAGCCAAGTGTCACTTAGCTGATATCCAGTGTCTCTGTTAAAATTATTGGGATTTTTACGAATTTCAACTGCCTCCCTTATAATTCTAGACCAGTTGTGCTTAACAAGGGCAAGCGCAAGAGCATCCTTGAAACATACATCGTGCCCTGAAGACAGGGCATGTTCAGCTATAGCTGATTTGTCAGGTTGGTTTAGACGGATGTTCCTTTGATGCTCTTTGATGCGAGTTGCAATGGACCGTTTTGTTTGTCCAATGTAGACTTTTCCGCAAATACAAGGGACTTCATACACCCCAGGTTGTAGTATTGGGGACAATTTATCTTTGTTTAATGCTAAACGTTGACCAATTTTCGTCATAGTGCCGAAAACTGTTTTTATCCTGTGCTTGCGGAAAATTTTAGCAACGCGGTCAGTGGTGATGTGAATATAAGGGAGGTAAGCATTTCCCCTCACGTCGGAGCTCTGAGATGGTTGTCTATCCCTCCTTCTGGGAGGTAGCGACCTATATATATATTGGTTCCATTATAGCCATTACCCTTAAACATGGTTTTGTAACGTGTTTTTGAGGGTATTTTACTCCACTGACATAAGTCAGTAGGAAGCCATTCAATGTTTATTTACGCGGCAACTTGTTAAGCCAAGATATGTTTCATGTAACTTATTATTATTATTAAGGTATTTTTGGAGCGTTTTTTTAATAAGATTATAAGTATACAGATAGGTTTTCGATGTTATAGAATACACTATCAAGCGAATTATTACGAACAACATTATCGCGGAAAATTATATGATTACGGAATTTAACGGATTTTGTCAGTTAGAGTTTATTGTGAGAGAGATGAGTCATTGGGAATTCAGCTACAGGTATATTCTTGTCGGGAAGCGTGACGAAAGCCGTGGGGCACTTCCAGCTGGCTGTATCAAGAAAAGGCGAAATGGCCTGGACCGGAAATCGACATCGTCGCGCTGAGTATATTGACCATTATGTCGGGAGTATCGCGTGGTGTCTCAGCCAATCATAGGAGACCGGGCGACTTGGAGACGGCACCGGAGAGGGGATGCGAGGAGTGCATATATTGTTTGCGCGCCGAGAAGGGAGGACGATTATCATTGTAAAACTTGACCGATGTGGTTGCTCGTTTGGTTGGTTCCGGTGTGATCGGACCATGACTTTACATTTCTACAACAATCTCCACAACTGACGAAGAAGATGACGACATCCAGAAGGCTGTTGGAAGCTCTCTTAAAGAACATCAAGTATGAGGGAAATGCTACGGCAATTTCCAATGGTAAGCGTGAATGACTCAGAACTACATAATCTCTCGCTTCATTGTTTCATATTCAGAATTCCAGTAACTTCTTAGCTTGGGAATAACAGTAAAATCAGTAATTAATCCGACTCCGTTTTCACGTAATTCTCTAGTGGTAAATTCAAATCGTTACGCTCTAACTTTTTTTAAAAATTGGCACTACTTGTTTTTATATAATAAATTCATTTCTTATACTATGCAATCTTTGCTTTCAGTAGGTAGCATTAGTTATAGACCAAATTCCTTCTCCTGATACAATTGTTAGTTGGGTTAATGATCAAATCATACCACGATCTGGGTTAATAAGATACTTAACGCAGAGGTGCCACAGAAAACAGTTAAAAACATACATGGGAATTTGCAACTTTTTCAGGAGGTTCGTTCTTAAATACTCAGGGTTGGTAGAACCATTCAGGGAATTGCTTAAAAGTGGGACTCGGTGGAGATGGGAGTCCAAGCATGATCAGGCTTTTAGAGCGCTGAAGGAAGGTTTTGAGAAAGCTGTAGTGCTGAAATATCCTTTGAAAGATAAGGAATATGTGGTTATGACAGATGCTTCGCACATAGGCATTGCTAGAGTATTGTGTCTGAAAGATGATGAGGGTAATCTGTGCATTGTATCTTTAGCCTCGAGAGGACTAACAGGAGCAGAGAAAAGATACACGATTACTGAGTTAGAGCTTTTAGGTATTGTTTTCAGTTTGGGGAAATTTAGAATGTATTTAGTAGGGGGGAAATTTAAGATCCACACAGATCACCATGCATTACTGTATATGAGGACTTGTAAACTCAGTTCTAACAGAGTTAGTAGGTGGATTCTTGCTCTGCAGGAATACGAATTCACAGTAAAATATATTAAAGGTAAAGATAACATTCTTGCAGACATGCTATCAAGGGACACTAATTTTTGTAGGGATTATCCTGTTGTTAACGCAGAGGACGGTATTTTATTATGTGCATGTGTGGACAGTAGGAACAGAGCATCGTTACAGACACTGAGAAATATGCTAGTGGATCAACGTGATGACGTTAAGTTAAGGGAGCTACTGGTTAGGTTGGAAATAAGTGAAGAAGAGTATGTGAAAGTAGGGCGGTTCACGTACAAGATGCAGGATGGGCTACTTGCAAGGAAATGTAGGAATAATCGGTGGGCAATATGTGTTCCTGCCACTTTGCGGGAGGAGCTAATTTGGTTCATCCATAGGGAATTAGGACACTTTGGTGCTGCCAAGGTCTTCTATGAAATTGGTCGTGACTTCATTTGGAGTAAAATGGGAAGGGACGTTAGGAGGATTTTAGCTAAGTGTGACACCTGTCAAAGGAGTAAATATCCAGTTAAATATTTAGTGGGGGAGAGATCTGCAGTTCTCACCAGTAGTCCCGGCGAACTACTGTGTGTGGATTTATTTGGCCCGATCGTTAAAGGACAGTACGGCTACGAGTACATTTTTATAGTTATTGACGCTTTTAGTAAGTATGTCAAGCTATATCCGCTAAGGAAAGCCACGGGACTAGCGTGTAGCCGTCTGATCATTAATAAGTATGTACCTGAGTTTGGCATTCCTCTCAGGATACTATCTGACAGTGGACCACAGTTTACTGCAAAGAAATGGAGAACCAGTATGCAGGAAGCTGGTATAACACACGTTCATTCCTCTGTAAGGTACCCTCAGGGTATTTCTGCAGAGCGTCCATTAAGGGAAGTGGCTCGTCTTTTTCGGACTCTAGTGCATGACAAGCATACGGCCTGGGTTGGACATCTTCCCAAGATCGAGACTTGGCTGAATTCTGTCCAGCATGAGAGCACGAAATTGACGCCATACGAAGTTCACTTCGGAAAGAGACCACAAAATGAACTAGCGAGGGTGTTGGGATTAAATGAGGGTAAGCAACCGGGGATGGATTACATTGTCCAGTTGGCGAAACAGAATTTATCTAAGTCAGCACAAAAGAGAATTCGCCAACAAAAAGAAACTAAATTTGACCTATTCGAGCCGGGAGACAGAGTCTTACTTAGAGTGCCGAGACAGTCAAATAAGCTAGAGAAAGTCATGTCCAAGTTCTTTTATCTCTACGAAGGCCCATTTATAGTTTCCAAACGTATTGGCAAAACAGCGTATGTGCTGGAGGATGGTAAGGGAAACAGATTATACGGAAAGTATAATATACAGATTCTACGAAAGTATGTGTCATAAAGTGAGTGTGTTTAGCTGGCGAGCCAGCCTATCAAATGAGTAAGTGTGGTATTTGGTGCGGGGGAGATCTGGTCTTCCAGGCAGGCGTATCAGAAGTCACAAAGGGGGGGGGGGGTAGTATATAAGTAATTGAGAGTTTTTAAGGTACAGGGAAATATGACGGGATTGTCGGATGCTCTTGAGCACTAAAATGTCTCGATACACCAAGGCCAGAATATGGTAGCGCTGGTGAATTCCCATTTGTCTCCTAGAGATGGGTGAGCGCTTGTACAGGGTATTTTTGCTTAAGGCGTTCACGAGACAAAAGATGGGCCACCAGAAGGCGAGACAGTCCTTCATGAAACTCATACATAACAGCACACGTGATTTCTGTTTACGGCCTCGCCATGTAAGAGCTGTAGGTGTGAAATTTAAGGTAATTAGTATAAAGGTATTATTTGAGGGAGGATAACTGGTCTGGGTGGCGAAGTAGTATTATGTAGAATATGTTCTACGGGAACTTAGTAAGATAGGGCGATTACGACACAGAAATATTTGGTGTTATATGTAATGCGCACTTACTGTTTTTTTTCAGAAATCAATATTAATTTTATCTAATACACAGAGAGATTTAGTATTATGGTCACGATGCACAGCCACAATAGTGTGATCGTGTGCACGGGTGATCAGTGAGATTAAGTTTCACCAGAAGAAAGCGACCTCCGGTGAAATTAGGAAGTTCTGTGGTGATATATATATCAGAACACCTTTGATGCGTGTGATGGGACATCATATATACACAGTGCTCACACATTATTTATGTATATCTTTCCCAACATAGAGATATTTGAGAGGCGAAAATTTCCGTGGAACATTAATCAAAATGAAAAACATTGGACTGATTGCCTAGGGCAATCCAATATAACAACAGACTTTGACGCAAAGTGCGTAAAGAAAATTATGAGTGTATATATATATATGTAATTTAGGGTGATTTAATTTGTGTAATATGTATTTTGGATCGGGATTTTATTAACGTGTCTGGGATAATCGCATGATGTACCGTAGTCACGGTAAATCATCCGATGATCCGAGGCGAATATGTAACGTGTTTTTCGAGGTATTTTACGCCACTGACATAAGTCAGTAGGAAGCCATTCAATGTTTATTTACGCGGCAACTTGTTAAGCCAAGATATGTTTCATGTAACTTATTATTATAATTAAGGTATTTTTTGGAGCGTTTATTTTATAAGATTATAAGTATACAGATAGGTTTTCGATGTTATAGAAAACACTATCAAGCGAATTATTACGAACAACATTATCGCGGAAAATTATATGATTACGGAATTTAACGGATTTTGTCAGTTAGAGTTTATTGTGAGAGAGATGAGTCATTGGGAATTCAGCTACAGGTATATTCTTGTCGGGAAGCGTGACGAAAGCCGTGGGGCACTTCCAGCTGGCTGTATCAAGAAAAGGCGAAATGGCCTGGACCGGAAATCGACATTGTCGCGCTGAGTATATTGACCCTTATGTCGGGAGTATCGCGTGGTGTCTCAGCCAATCATAGGAGACCGGGCGACTTGGAGACGGCACCAGAGAGGGGATGCGAGGAGTGCATATATTGTTTGCGCCCCGAGAAGGGAGGACGATTATCATTGTAAAACTTGACCGATGTGGTTGCTCGTTTGGTTGGTTCCGGTGTGATCGGACCACGACTTTGCATTTCTACAACAATCTCCACAACTGACGAAGAAGATGGCGACGTCCAGAAGTCTGTTGGAAGCTCTCTTAAAGAACATCAAGTACGAGGGAAATGCTACGGCAATTTCCAATGGTAAGCGTGAATGACTCAGAACTACACAATCTCTCGCTTCATTGTTTCATATTCAGACTTTCAGTAACTTCTTAGCTTGGGAATAATAGTAAAATCAGTAATTCATCCGACTCCGTTTTCACGTAATTCTCTAGTGGTAAATTCAAATCGTCACGCTCCAATTTAAATTTATTATTATTATTATTTTTAAAATTGCCACTACTTGTTTTTTATAAAATAAATTCATTTCTTATACTATGCAATATTTGCTTTCAGTAGGTAGCATTAGTTATAGACCAAATTCTTTCTCCTGATACAATTGTTAGTTGGGTTAATGATCAAATCATACCACGATCTGAGTGTGAAGGTTCTTAAAGGTGTTCTGCCTGAGCTAGGTGTTGTTAAATATAAATTTAGATTTCAACATAGCGTTGAGGTCTTGGCGCCCATACTACAACGTATCTTAGTCAGGGTAAACATTACATTTATCACCTCAAACATGGGACTTGTTGTGGTTTTTCCACACTCTCTCCAGTGAAACAGTTACACTTGTACGCTCAACGTGGAGCAAAAGAAACCATTACAGTTTGTAACGCATGTAACTCTTCCTGAAGAGTTGATGCCTCACAAATACGTTCTGCTCTTTTGGCTAGAGTTGTTATAATACCTTGTTTTTGTGCTGGGTGGTGGTGGGAGTCTGCATGTAAATAACGATTAGTGTGAGTTGGCTTACGGCAGACGCTGTGCCCCATGGAGCCATCCGCCTTCCTCCTCACAAGAACATCCAAAAAAGATAAGCATCCACCCGACTCTAGCTCCATTGTGAAGTGGATTGAAGGATGTAGCTGATTTAGGTGGTTCAGAAAGTGGTTCAGTTTCTCAGAAACCTCCTCCCACACCACGAACGTATCATCCACATACCTCCACCAAATCACAGGTTTGAAAGACGCCGAAGATATAGCCTCTCCCTCAAAATGTTCCATGAAAAAATTTGCCACGACAGGCGAGAGTGGACTTCCCATGGCCACACCATCAGTCTGCTCGTATAATTTACCATCCCACAAGAAATAACTGGAACACAAGCAGTGGTGGAATAATCGGGCAATGTCCTCAGGAAACAAATCCTTGATGAGGGACATGACCGAGTCCACCGGCACTCTGGTGAACAAGGACTCTACATTAAAACTCGCCAAAATAGCATTTGGTTGAACGGCGATGGTTGACAATTTTTCGACGAAATGGGTAGAATCCCTAATGTAAGACTGTGTGCGCCCCAAGTACGGCTGAAGCAACTTGCTGAGATATAAAACAAATATAAAGGGACAGGAATTCCACCTGATCAACACAAAAACTTTTCAGTCAAGGGGCTATATTATACCCATTTGGTTGGTACATGTTTCGAAGCCTTCCATGGCCCCTTCATCAGCCATACACATAAACATATTGTCAGTACAATCTTGGAATAACATTGAAAAGGTTAAAACTAACATGAGAAAACTTGATGAAAATGAGACATAAAAAACCATGAGGACAGTTGTGGTACAAATACATTGAGTAAAACTTGTCCTAAGAAAACCTTACTAATACTACAAACAAATGGAAAAACACATTAAAAATAGTATATGTAAAAATGCAAACTTAAAGTGCAATAATCTTAGAGTTTTGATAAAATATAATAGCAGGATTCCGTATCCGAAAATCTAGGGAAATTCGACCCATAGAAATAGTTAAAAGTATGTTAAAAACTGATAGTCATATTAAGACTTTGTTGACTTCATACGAAGGATCGTTGGTAGAAAGAACAATACATTGCCATGCATGAAAGTCAAATCGGCCAAGCTTGATGAAAGCCTCTTGAAATGGAGACGAAAGGAAAGTTGAGCATCTTGTGTTTTGGAAATCCAAAATTTTCTTCTAGTAGACATATAGGGCTTATTTCCCCCACCTCCGCCACTCCACGGCAGCGCTCCTTCACCTCCCCTCCCCCGTCCAACACTCTGCTTTGTTTTGCGTGCTCAGCTGTTCACTTCACTCGTTTAAGCTGGCCAGATTCTCTACGTTTTCCTGCATCGGAAGTCACGTTCCCTCTGCTATGACGTAAGTTCGTTATTTTTGCTGTTAAACAGCTCTTTTCCGTTCTATGTTTTTCGTTTGTCCCAATTTCATTTGCCGTTTATTTAATTGCTTTTATTTTTCTTAATACTAGATTTATCTCCCCTTTAGGTTTCTTCTAAAGCCCATATGTCTACTAGAAGAAAAGTTTGGATTTCCTAAACACAAGATGCTCAACTTTCCTTTCGTCTCCATTTCAAGAGGCTTTCATCAAGCTTGGCCGATTTGACTTTCATGCATGGCGATGTATTGTTCTTTCTAACAACGATCCTTCGTATGAAGTCAACAAAGTCTTAATATGACTATCAGTTTTTAACATACTTTTAACTCTTTCAATGGGTCGAATTTCCCTAGATTTTTGGACACGGAATCCTGCTATTATATTTTATCAAAATTCTAAGATTATTAAAAGAGTCATATAAATTGCACTTTAAGTTTGCATTTTAACATATACTATTTTTAATGTGTTTTTCCATTTGTTTGTAATATTCGTAAGGTTTCTTTAGGACAAGTTTTACTCAATGTATTTGTACCACAACTGTCCTCATGGTTTCTTATGTCTCATTTTCATCCAGTTTTCTCATGTTAGTTTTAACCTTTTCAATGTTATTCCATGATTGTACTGACAATTTGTTTATGTGTATGGCTGCTGAAGGGGCAATGGAAGGCTTCGAAACATGTACCAACCAAATGGGTATAATATAGCCCCTTGACTGAATAAATTTTGTATTGATCAGGCGGAATTCCTGTACCTTTTTATTTGACTTTTAATCAATATGGAACCATGATTGATTGTACGAATTGCTGAGATATTGCGCAAGAGCGTAAGTTGGAGAACCTATTGTGCTAACAATTGGTCGAAGAGGGACGTCTTGCTTATGGATCTGATGATGATCGCTTGACGATCCAAACTGGTCATCCAAGTGTATTTATTAATCTTATGTAATTTTCTTCAGGATTAGGGAATAACTCATCTCATTTGGGTACAATTGCATTGACCGAATGAAAAGCATCAAACTTTTGTTGACAACCACTGTATTTATGAGAAATAGGAAATTTGGGAATTTATATGTACAATCCTGTCTTACTCAACCAGTCGAGGCTTGTGAAGAAAACCAAAACATACCTTATGGCAAAAACACCATCTATATCACTGGTTCTGAGCCATGTTTAACATCTCTCTTTTCTTTATTTTCTTTGGCGGCCGTCCCAGTAGACTCAGACGCCATGTGAGATACTTTCTGTCCGGACGTGCCTTGAGGCTCTCCGCCTTATTATTTAAAATGTAATGTTTTTCCTTTTTATTTAACATTGTTATTATGCCGAAGCCTTCCATTTACTCATGTAAGTAATACATCTAACCTTGTGTCCACTATGCTCATTTCCTAAATTTTAACCTTTCTTTTTGATCTTCGTCGTGTGCTTGGATTTGCTGTGGAACCAATCGTAATGGCGGTCTCCTGTTTTATTTTGTTTGAGTCTTCGTTTAACCTTTTATTTGTGCCGTGAAATATATCTGCGAGTGATTTTGTGAGTGTATGTTTTTCTTGCTGCCAGGTGCATTGATGCTGTTTTGATTGGGCATATCTTCGAATGGGTCTCCCGTGGTTTGTGGACGTTGGCGTTTCGACCATTCTCCCAACACGAGGCATGACACCATATATTTTAGCCCTTATGTTTTCCCTTCATTCCATGCTTCGGGCAACTGGATCACGGCGGTAACTTTAAGTAGGCCTTACCGTATTCAGCTCGAACTCGGAACGTAAGTTGGGGACCATATAGGTTTAGCATGTTTTGCTAGACTACCTACAAGCACGAGTTGCTTTGAGTTTTATTTCTGCATCGTCGGCTGGCATTTTGTGTGTTTGACTGCGTGTATGTATCTTGATAAATTTCACGGACACCTGACGTCATTTGTTTCTTCTTATAGTATCTTTGGTTTCGCTTTTCTTTTCTCTGGGGACTGCCAGCTCGATCGCATCCCCATTGCTCGCCACAGCCTCTGCGACACGCACACAGCCTCTTGTTTTATCTTTGCTATGCTTGTTATTTGTGGTCGTCATGACAACCATCCATCTCTAGGCAGAGAAGTGATTGTTGTTGACCAGCGACCGGCTCGATTGCCTCTTGATCTTTTACTTCCTCCCTTTTTACATCGTTTTCACCGAAGTGAGCACAGGTATGAATTTAATTTGTTAACGTTATTTACTATCGTAAGTTATTTATTGTTATTTATATTTATCTTCCCCGTTTGAAAGTGACTTTATTTGACCCCTAGGTGAAGGGTATTCTTTTTTGTGTGTGTTATTCTGGCCGGGTTTCTTTGTGTGTTCGGTTTCAATTCATTAAATTTCCATTTCTTTACCCATGTGTCTCATTTAGTAGTGTTTGGCGATCGGGCTGCTCGCTCTCTCTCTCTCTCTCTCTTCAAACCTAGGCCTAACTTATTCTAGCTGTCTAGCACCAGGAGGGTATTCCTACCACTCGTCGTGGGACCACCTTCACGGAGTCTGGAGTCGCTCGGCACATCTGGCCTGCAAGTACGGGCCCAGCACAGGTCAGAAATTAACATCCATTTCCACTGCGTACTCCTTTCTTTTCTAGTTGGTTCCAGTGATGCAGCTAGGAGGCACGCCAAGAATATGTTTATTTTAATAGGGCGGTGCAGATGGTATCAGTTGCGAGGTTAAGTCTCCTGGTCGCTTAGCCATATCCATTGGATTTTAATATTTCGCTGCATATTTTTCAATGTTGTTTTTATTCTGTTTCATGTTCCCTATTGCATACTATGCAAACAAATATTGAGAGTCAATGTGAACTTCCAAGGAGTATGGACCATAAAAATAGCAAACTGTAAGGAGAGTGCAATGAGTTGGACCCTATCAACGAACCCCAGCATTGGTAATGTACTAACCAACCCTACTTCTTGTTTCGTACTCATTTCAGGCGCAGGACGGAGGCAAGACATTTGTAGTTATTGTTTTGAATTGTAGCTAGCAGTACTTCTGTAGTTTAGCCATGTATTCTCTCCCAGGTTGTAACGTGAAGAAGGAGCTCATCCAGTCTGACGATGATCTGCTATCGTTTGAAAGTGTCAGTGGGAAAGACACTAATCCATTGACTGAGGTGAAAGGCCATCGCAAGGGAGGCGTAGCCAATATAGTGTCCAAGTGGGGAATTTCATTTTCTGGTGAACTGGGAGTTTCGTCTGTATTTGAGTTCTTAGACAGGGTCAGTGAACTCTGCCATTGTTATGACCTCGAACCAGACGACATTGTTGTCTGCCTACCGTTATTGTTGAGTGGTTTAGCTTTAAAATGGTATCGACTTACCAACAGATCTTTCATCTCGTGGGTTGATTTCTGTAAGTCAATAAAGGAGCGGTTTACGACTTATGATTTTGAACATGACTTGAAGGCTGAAATTCATCGCCGTACCCAGGGTTTGGAAGAGCCTGTAGACGATTTTGTTACTGGGCTAATGACTTTAATAAGTAGGTTGTCGCAGCCCCTTCCCCTTATTGAAACTGTTGATATTGTGTATAGAAATCTAGCACCTGAGTACAAGTCTTTCATACGCCGGTCCAGTGTGTATAGTGTGGCTGACATTGTTGATCAAGGACGTGAATGCGAGTGCAATCGGCGCCTGCGCAAGTCATATTTACCCCCACCCCTCCCCTCTGACAGTTTGTTTCCAGAGACTGCATGCGCGGAATCCCAGATTCAGAGGACTGCGCACCCATCTTCAATATCTCGTCAGGAGGACCGGGCAGTTAACCGTCCCCACTCGCATATTGTCGGGAGTATTCCCAATGCTACTTCTTCTGCGAATCCCGCTCCTCAGGATCAACAGTTACCTCGAAACCCGAACATGTATAACCGTATAAAATGTTGGAATTGTGATCGTTTGGGGCATCATTTTAATTCCTGCCGTGCGCCCTCTCGTGTGTTTTGTCACACATGTGGTCTTCGTGACGTGACGCACATAGCCTGTCCTAGATGTGCTTCGCGTCAGGGAAACGAGCATGGGTCCCCGGTTTAGACCCGCCGGAGTGGCCATGCAATGAAGTTCGCCGGGAAATGAACATTTCCACGACTGGAAACTTCTGTCCTTGGGTCCCTGTAAGTGTTAAGAAATTGTCGATACCCGCTTTACTGGATTCTGGTGCTTCACGTTCATTTATTCAGCGCTCCATCGCGGAACAGCTTCCTGTTACTCAGATTTGTCCACAAGATGGGGGTTTAAAATTTTATTCTGCGATGAAGTCATCTATTTCTGTTTCTAGCGTTGTAACATGTCATATTAAGATATGTGGTTATTCTTGGGAGTGGAACTTCCATGTGGTGGATGACTTATCTACGCCTATGATCTTAGGTTCTGATTTTATGCACAAAGCAGGGTTGAGGCTTGATTTTTCGGATCATTCCTTCAGTTTTTTGTTTAAATCCAAGGAGCGGTTTCATTTTAATACTTGTGAAGCGAGTGTTCCTTGTAATTTTTCTGGTATCTCTGCTGTTTTAATCCCTCCTACTTTATTCACGAGTCAACGTGACGCTTTATCTGATTTGGTGAATGAATTTCCAGATGTTCTCACGTCGGAACTGGGTTCCGCTATCGGCTACGAGTGTCATATTGATTTGACTGATGAGGTTCCAGTTAGGTCGGCGCCATTTTCTTGCTCTCCACCCAAACTCATGGCCATGAGAGAATATATTCATGATCTTAAGGCACGCGGTGTTGTGAGCCCTTCTAAGTCTTCTTATGGTAGTCCAGCATTCCTGGTGCCTAAGAAAGAGGGTACTTTTCGTTTAGTAGTTGATTATCGTCGACTCAATTCTAAGGTGGTGTTCGACAACTTTCCCCTTCCAACTCTGGAGAGCGCTTTTCAGCATTTTCACGGGGCGAAGTACTATTCCGTCCTAGATTTGAATTGTGCATATTATCAAATTCCTCTCGATCCCGAGAGCCGTAAGGTAACTGCGTTCTCCACTCCGTTCGGCCTTTTTGAGTTCAATAAGTTACCCATGGGCATTTCTATCGGCGGACAAGTATTGAGTAGGGTTTTGGACGAGTTATTTGGAGATTTAAAGTATTCATCTGTGTTTAACTATCTAGATGACCTCGTGATTTACAGTCAGTCTTTTGAGGATCACCTGATCCATTTACGTGAAGTCCTATGTCGTCTTCGCAGAGCCGGACTCACTGTTAACCCGGACAAAATCTCTTTGGCTTCGAAGCAAATCAAATTTTTAGGTCACATTCTTTCGGATGTGGGCATAGAAGTGGACCCTGAGCGTGTGCAATGTATCCAAGAGTTCCCTACTCCCACGAATGTGAAAGCAGTCCGACGTTTTATGGGAATGGCAGGCTTTTACAGTAGGTTCATTAAGGGCTTTTCGGACATTTCAGCGCCCCTGAATTATTTGAAGAAGAAGAATGTACGATTCGTGTGGGGCCCCGACCAGTGTCTCGCCTTTGAGAAATTGAAAGAATGTCTTTCTTCTGCTCCCGTCCTTCGAACTCCGGATTTTGGGAAAGATTTTATGTTACATTGTGATGCGAGTGATGTCGCAGTTTCTTGTGTGCTTAGTCAGCAGGTGAATGGTAATTTGGCACCCATCGCTTTTGCCAGTCGGATGCTTAATGATTGCGAACGCCGGTATTCCACTTTCGAGAAAGAAAGTCTGGCTGTCGTATTCGGCTGTGAACGTTTCAGATCTTTTCTAGAACATCGGCATTTCATAGTGTATACCGACAATGAAGCTCTGTCCTGGATGCGCTCGCATGTCAAAAAATTGGGACGTATAAATCGTTGGATTCTTCGTCTATCCTCTTTCAGCTTTGACATCATTCACGTCAGAGGCAGTGAAAATGTTGTAGCGGATTGTTTGTCACGCATGTTTGAGGAACCTCCTCCCATTGTTGAGATCCCCGAGCCAGTGAATCTTCTCCAACACATTCCATGGTCTTTTACTGACATCCGTACGTACCAAGCAGATGACCCATTTTGTGTCACATTGCGTGAAAAAATTCTCGGGAAAGATCCTGGTGTATCTGAGTTTTCATTGCGCAATGATGTTATAGTGCATACCGCTCCTCGATCTTCGAAATGTAGGATTTTCGTGCCAGAGAATATACGAAGTATGCTCTTGGCGTATTTCCATGAATCCTGTTTTGGATTACATTTAGGTATGACGAAGACTTTCCATAAAATCTCTCAGGAATTCTTCTGGCCTCATTTGAAAGCGGATGCTTTTGCTTTCGTCCGAAAATGCGTTACGTGTCAACGTTCTAAGCCAGCAAAGAATTCTCGCATTGGACTTCACCACGCTGACACGATGTCATATCCTAATGAGCGCCTGTTTATAGATTATTTTGGTCCCCTAGTTAGGTCATCTTCTGGTCATCAAGCTATACTTACTGTCGTTGATGGATTTTCAAAATTTGTATGGTTATTTCCTGTCAGGGAAATCACGACACGTACCACTGTTAGGCTTTTGACCAATCATATTTTTGGTGTTTTTGGTCCTCCAAAGTTTTTAGTGTCCGATAACGCGAGCGTTTTCCGGTCCAAGTCTTTTAGATCAATGTGTTTTTCTTGGGGAATTGATCATGTCTTTTTGGCACCCTACCACCCTCAGCCAAATCACGTTGAAAGGTTTCATCGTAACTTGAAGGCTTGCTTGAGTGCGTTCCACAACGCAGATCAGTCACGTTGGGACGCAAATCTTCAGTTTTTCTCCTTAGGATTTAACACTGCTCTTCATGAATCGACGAATTCTACCCCTTCGGAATTGTTTTTAGGAAGGCGTATTGTTGATCCACTTCAGCTTCAGTGGAAAATAGATTATCTGGCTGCGCCATCCCGCCGTACCTCAGTCAAAGAAAAATGGGAAGTTGCTGTACGGCATCTGAAAAGGGCACGAGATCGCGTGGCGTCTCGCTATAACAAGGGTAGGCAACCTGTTTGTTTTCAGGTGAATGACGACGTGCTAGTGCGCCTGCACCCACAGAGTTCGGCCAAGAATAAGGAGTCAGCTAAGCTAATGCTTCGCTGGAGCACGCCCAAAACTATCACTAGATTTTTAACACCTGTCACTGTTGAATTGATCTCCAAGGAGAATCCCACCGACGTATCCAGAGCTCACATATCTCAATTGAAACCATTTATTGTGTAACCTTCTTATTTGCTGTGATTAATGTTGTCCTTTTTCTGCGTAGGTTAGCCAATCATAATTTGCTTATGTTATCCAAGGAAGCTAGTATTCATATGGCGTCTCCTTGACCTGCCTATTATTGAACCAATTTTGACCGAGGCAGAGTCAAGTACAAATTTACGAGCTCAAGAAAGAAAATAATACAAGAAGAAATAGGCCTACATACTCTGTGTAACTTAATATTTATTGTAAAAATATGTATTTTTGCGAACTCGGCCAGTAGAGAATTTATATTCTATAAATAATGGACACATTATATCGCTTCTTTGTTATTTTAATACGTCACTTTCATGATGGGTATAAGGAGAATGGCAGACTTCGGCGTCAAAGGGCGAAAGTCTTTTGTTTATGATTTTCGTCCGTGTCTCTATCTACTTTTCTTGTCATTGTAACGCTCAGGCGACCGTAATACCATTATGACAAGCCCAGGGATCGTCAAAGGAACGCGCGCCTTTGGGGACCCCGAAGGAGTTCTGTCCTGATATTGCGATCGCCGAAGCGATCTGATTATTTTTATATATTACTTCATTTTATAACTGTATTCTTTCTGATATGGCTCAATTGCTTAAGTGATTGTTATATCGATCACCCTGCCCCCTCATATTTTGTGTACTGTTATAGTTGTTGACAAACCACCTGTGTGATAAGGATGTTGTGTATTTTGGAACACTTGGGACATGATTGATTTCAAAGCGGTGGTGCTTAGTGATGTAAAAAGAAAAATCTTTTATTATTATAAATAATTTTTCTTTTGGGGGGGGGGGGGGGGGGTGGTGTGGATCCTGAGCCATGTTTAACATCTCTCTTTTCTTTATTTTCTTTGGCGGCCGTCCCAGTAGACTCAGACGCCATGTGAGATACTTTCTGTCCGGACGTGCCTTGAGGCTCTCCGCCTTATTATTTAAAATGTAATGTTTTTCCTTTTTATTTAACATTGTTATTATGCCGAAGCCTTCCATTTACTCATGTAAGTAATACATCTAACCTTGTGTCCACTATGCTCATTTCCTAAATTTTAACCTTTCTTTTTGATCTTCGTCGTGTGCTTGGATTTGCTGTGGAACCAATCGTAATGGCGGTCTCCTGTTTTATTTTGTTTGAGTCTTCGTTTAACCTTTTATTTGTGCCGTGAAATATATCTGCGAGTGATTTTGTGAGTGTATGTTTTTCTTGCTGCCAGGTGCATTGATGCTGTTTTGATTGGGCATATCTTCGAATGGGTCTCCCGTGGTTTGTGGACGTTGGCGTTTCGACCATTCTCCCAACACGAGGCATGACACCATATATTTTAGCCCTTATGTTTTCCCTTCATTCCATGCTTCGGGCAACTGGATCACGGCGGTAACTTTAAGTAGGCCTTACCGTATTCAGCTCGAACTCGGAACGTAAGTTGGGGACCATATAGGTTTAGCATGTTTTGCTAGACTACCTACAAGCACGAGTTGCTTTGAGTTTTATTTCTGCATCGTCGGCTGGCATTTTGTGTGTTTGACTGCGTGTATGTATCTTGATAAATTTCACGGACACCTGACGTCATTTGTTTCTTCTTATAGTATCTTTGGTTTTGCTTTTCTTTTCTCTGGGGACTGCCAGCTCGATCGCATCCCCATTGCTCGCCACAGCCTCTGCGACACGCACACAGCCTCTTGTTTTATCTTTGCTATGCTTGTTATTTGTGGTCGTCATGACAACCATCCATCTCTAGGCAGAGAAGTGATTGTTGTTGACCAGCGACCGGCTCGATTGCCTCTTGATCTTTTACTTCCTCCCTTTTTACATCGTTTTCACCGAAGTGAGCACAGGTATGAATTTAATTTGTTAACGTTATTTACTATCGTAAGTTATTTATTGTTATTTATATTTATCTTCCCCGTTTGAAAGTGACTTTATTTGACCCCTAGGTGAAGGGTATTCTTTTTTGTGTGTGTTATTCTGGCCGGGTTTCTTTGTGTGTTCGGTTTCAATTCATTAAATTTCCATTTCTTTACCCATGTGTCTCATTTAGTAGTGTTTGGCGATCGGGCTGCTCGCTCTCTCTCTCTCTCTCTTCAAACCTAGGCCTAACTTATTCTAGCTGTCTAGCACCAGGAGGGTATTCCTACCACTCGTCGTGGGACCACCTTCACGGAGTCTGGAGTCGCTCGGCACATCTGGCCTGCAAGTACGGGCCCAGCACAGGTCAGAAATTAACATCCATTTCCACTGCGTACTCCTTTCTTTTCTAGTTGGTTCCAGTGATGCAGCTAGGAGGCACGCCAAGAATATGTTTATTTTAATAGGGCGGTGCAGTTCTTAACCAGTAGTCCGCGGGAAAAAAGGGTCCACCAGCACGTACAGTATATAAAAAAGTTGCCAATAAATGGGGATTTCGAAAACGATGTCCGTTGAACAAGAATCGTCCGAATGACTATTAGGTTTTGAATTGAAATATCTTTAAAATAAGTGTTATTAGAATATGATACAAAATAATTTTCATAACTTATGTTTAATTGTGGCAAATAGACTTTCACCATTCAACAACCAGAAAGTCGGACAACAACCATTAATTAAAATTATTCATGTTATTATTGGTTTTGTTCGATGCAAACAGCACCTACTTGAAGTTGCATACAACTGTCGTGTTATCTGCCAGTATTAATTACCTTCTTAGCGGTTGTGCAGTGCTATTCACCACTGTTCTCCACCGCTACCGTTCATGCCCCACTCCCTCCACCAAGCTTTGGAATCTGAGCTCTACTAGGTGAACACTTGCTGCTTCTCTCTGCCATTCTCCGTGTGCTGCGCTGCACTGCGCAATCGCGTGCACACTGGCTGACAGCAGTCGGCAACTCATTTGCTCACTTCTGTCTCGGGACAGTCGGATGAGGAGCCGCAAAGATGCGCGCGCACCCGGCAGCGAGGAGCATTTGAATAGCGCCGACTTGAAATGCTCCTCGCTGTCTCATTGTGTGATTGTTACCTACAACAACAAAAACAACAAGTGAACGACAGTGAAAAAAGTGAACACAAAAAAAAAAAAAAACTCATCAAACTATTTAGCGATAAAAAATTGATACATTCGTCGTTATCATTTCCACACCACTTGTTGAAGTAGATAACTCGGTCGGGGTCCATGCACGGATGAGCCAGCTTGGTGTTCCTAGGCAAAACCCCACACAAGACACTGCATAAACCTAGAAAAATTGCTGAGTTTTAAGATTCCCATTCCTTGTATAGATAGATAGATTTTTATTAATTCCATTTGATCAAATACATGCATTCAATACATTTTTGATATAGGACACGTCAAATTTACATGCATAAAATAAAAGAACTAACAGGTATATATTACTAAGATTATAACTATTTATAACTTATTATAATAGCAAATCTTAATAGATACAATCTTATTGCACAACTATTTACACCTCACTCTATTATCATAATATGAAAACTTAATTCTATAAATACAACAACATACAACCAGGTATTAAAATTGAATTAAAAAAGTAAAATATAGTTATAGATTCCATCACTCCTATACGCTAAAATATTCAACCACTGAGTAAAAACAATGGCACTGCAGATAAGCTTTCAACATTCTATCAAAGGTTTTTATTTTTGGGGCCAGTTTTATATACTGGGGTAGTTTATTGTATAATTTAACTCCAGTGTGAAAAGTTCCTTTTTGATATATGCTTGTGTTTGTGTGTGAAATATGAATGTTCTGATTTTGTCTTGTGTTATGCCTATGAACATCATTGTTTGTTTTAAGAAAAACATCTTTATTCATTAAATTCTTTTTAAAAAACATAATACTTTCAAAGATATATATGCAGGGCAGTGGTCTACATGATTCTCTTGAGTTTACATTTGCCATAATTCTAATCGCCCTCTTTTGTATCCTAAACGTGCTTAGTACATCTGGCGACATACCCCAAAATATGATCCCCTATCTTAAGTATGAATGGAAATAAGCAAAATAAGCATTTTACTTAATGTGTGCATGCTAGTGCAGGTTTTCAAAATACAGAAAAAATATTTATTGCACAACATTCTACACCTCATAAACTACTTTTCCACATAACTGCCGAACTTTTGTAACCGCTGCAGCGGAACGTACAACTAGTTGAAGACACAGGCGGCACATGTCTATGAAGCCCCTTCATCAGCCATACACATAAACAAATTGTCAGTACAATCATGGAATAACATTGAAAAGGTTAAAACTAACATGAGAAAACTGGATGAAAATGTATACAAAAACTCGTGCCACGCTACGACAAATGCCTGCAACATTTCGGCAGTTATGTGGAAAAGTAGTTTAAGAGTTGTAGAATTTTGTGCAATAAATAATTTTTCTGTATCTGTACACAATTTAATGTTATTACTAAACGGAACTTACTTTCTGGACGTACCTCGTATATCCGCATAGCAACATTTCTGCAAAGGACGGTATCAACGGCGAATTCAGCCGAGTGTTAGACGCAGCCTGGATCAAATGAAATTCATGAGAAAACAGTCCAAAGAGATGAAATTGGGTGAAGAAGACGCCATAAGAGAAAAGGAAGGGAAACATATGGTTCTGGGGACTTTTAGACAGTGGGTGAAGAAGAAAAACATTCTAATGTTTTAAAATTGTTTTGCTGCAAGATTCATTTTTTGGGACTTAACACCAACGATTCAGTAGCAAATATTAACCAATCTCAATAATATTTTTGTAGCATGAGAAGATATCTATCTCCCATAATTCTGTGCATCCATATTAGTTAAAATAGTTATCGTTTATTTTTAAATAATTTTTACTAAAATTTTTGGAAATAAAAATTAATTTTGTGAAACAATTTTTTATTTCAGGAACTATTTCATAGTTTTCCAAACCCATGCACAGAATTATTAGTCTGTGCAATGAGTATATAGTGTAAAAAAAATTAAAGTTTCAGTAATTTTTAGTGGTAAATAACTTAGTTGGTATCAATTTTTTTAAGGAAAAGACTATCTTTTAGTAATTTCTGCCCATACTGATCAACTGAAAGAAATAATTTTTCATTTTTTGCGTTATGAAAGATATTGGTCGTATGGAAATAAAATTTGGTGCAGTTTGGATCACTGGGAGCAAAAAAAATTTTTTTGGTAGCCTATAGTGTTCCCTTAAAGAACCTTCCACTAATTACACCTGTGTGAAGCTAAATTGTATAGGTTAGGAATATAAACAACGCTCCTAGGTTTCTACGTTCGTTGCCAAGAGCCGACTGCGGTGGCGTCTAGTAGCTAAGTTCTGAACTAGGCCTAGTAGTCGTTGACGATGACGTTTGGCGGCAAAAGTAGGAACTATTTGAAAAATTCAAAGTTGCAGTCCTTACTTGAGTTAAAAAAACAGATACACACATTAATACAGCCGTCACAATTAACACCGGTTATCAGACAGATTCTACACACACCCAAAGTACACGGGGCTACATGACCGCGTTGTGGCAGACCCTAAACTGAGGAACCAACCAACCAAATACAGAACGTGTCATAGGCTAATATTATTATTCTGGGATACATTTTGAACTAACTATTTAAATAGTATCCGTCCATGGTTTTAAACAGTATTTAGGGAAAATAGAATTTTAAATGAGAGAAAACATGTTTACTATCGTCCTCGTAGATCATGTAGACAAAACTAAGTTGCAATATTGTTGTACGACGTGAGGAGGATATAATAAAATAATTAAAAAGAAGTAAAAATTTTTGCCCTTGGACAGCCTTGAACCCGGGATCTTCAAAACAACAAGCGAGCGCGATACCTCTTGCACACTTTTCCGACAGACTCTAAAGTATGTTGTTACAGTCCTTAATTGTGCGTATGGTTAAATATCCAATTATTACAGTTAGATCTTAAATATTGATTGGAATGCGTTCATTCTGTACCAGGCATATTTTGAAATGTACTTTAAGCAAGTTTTACGACCGTTTTGGGTTAATAATGCAATTCGAATAGACTGTAAATTTTACCCAGAAACGACAACCGTCCTCCATGTTTTATTTCGTACAACTTGGCGCACGAAATGCTAGCGTGTGATACACTTCAGTCATGATGATGATGATAATTGTTGTTTTAAGGGGCCTAACATCTGGGTTATCGGCCCGCACTTCAGTCATAAAAGCTGGTGTTCGACGAGGATGAACAGAATCATACAGGAATGAAAGACTAGTACGCAGGTGGGATAATTCTTGTAGGTAACAATCACACAATGAAACAGCGAGGACCATTTCAAGTCGGCGCTATTCAAATGCTCCTCGCTGCCGGGTGCGCGCGCATCTTTGCGGCTCCTCATCCGATTGTCCCGAGACAGAAGTCATTTGCTTAGTCCCTGCCTGTGAGCCTTCCAAGGCAGTGCAATTTATTTTGGTAGCTTTTGTTGTGTTCACTGATATTGCAGGATAGTATTGTAGCCTACCGTGTTTGTACTTTTTCTGTTGAAAATGGATCTAAAGCGGAAATATGACAGTGATTATATCATGTTTGGATTTACAGCAATTGAGATGAGGAGATAAGACCCCAGTGTGCGATGTGTGCTGCTGTCCTCAGCAATGAAGTCTTAAAAAAAAAACCTGCAAAACTATGTCATTCAAAGACAGTTCATTCCAACTTGAGTGAACGGCCACTTCGCTTGAAACTTTGAACAATTTAAGAGGATGAAATTAGGGAAAACTGATACAGCATATGAATCGTCTGAAAAAGGCCTCGAAGTTTCATTTGAGGTTTCACAGTTAATCGCCGAGGCTAAGAAACCGGATACTATTGGTGAAACCTTATTGAAGCCATGTTTGATTAAAGCAGTCGAACAAGTTTTAGGGGTTGAAGCTTCTAAGAAAATTCAAGCAATTCCCCTATCAAACGATACTGTGAAGGCATGGATCGATACAATGTCCAATGACTTGAATCGGCTGGTTTGTGAAATTAAAACGTCTCCATATTTCAGTCTGCAGTGTGATGAAAGTACCGACGTTGCTCAATGCTGCCAGTAGTTAGTTTTTATCCGGTATTTAGGTGACAACAATGCAATCAAGGAAGAACTGTTATTGTCCCAGGAGTTGGAAACAACATCAAAAGGAGAAGATGTCATGAAAATAATTTGTGAGTACTTTGAGAGGCATGGTATCGAGTGGAATAAACTGGCTGGATTTTGTACCCTGCTATGTTAGGATCATATTCAGGCTTTGCAACGTTGGTGAAAGAGAAGAACCCTTAAAAAATGACGACGCACTGTGTAATTAATCGCCAAGCGTTAGCATCAAAGATGTTGCCGGAAGGCTTCTCGAATAGAGTGAAATTGGCCATAAAGGTGATGAATGCCATTAAAAGTAGTGCGTTAAACACTTGTATTTTCGAAAAGTTATGTGCCGCATTAGACTCTGAGCCCAAGACACTACTTTTTCATACTGAGGTTTGTTGGCTGTCAAAAGGCAATTTGTTGGCACGCTTATATGAGTTGAGTGAAGAGCTAAAAGTAATTTTTTATTGAGACAAAAATGCAGTTTTTCTTGGAACAATCGAGTGAAGCAACTTTTGTGATGCAACTCGGATATCTATTTTTGGCCATTTGAACTAGCTGAACTTACAACTTCAAGGTTCTGGAAACGAAAAGTTTGAATATGTTGGCAGTATATTTGTATATGAGGACAAACTTTGTGCGTTCTTGTGTAAAATTGATCTCTGGATAGCCAAAGTTGAAGAGAAAAACTTTTATTCTTTCCCGACTTTGAAAACCCTTGCTAACGACAGGTTCTACGCCACTGTTGCAGACAAAGTACAACACCACGTACTCAGTCAGGCACTCTTAAGGATCAATTTGCTTGTTATTTCCCTGAATATGGTAGCAGTGAGACTCACGCTATAAAAAAACTGATTCGAAATCCTTTCATTATCAAGCCTATGGATCTCCCTGATAATATTCAAGACGAGGTTATTGAACTTCAAAATGACAGTAACTTCAAGGACTTGTTTGAATCAGGTGTAAACGTAGAAGAGTTGTGGTGTAAAAAAGCCATATCTTACCCAAACATTCGGTAAGCGGCTTCGCGGTATCTCGTAGTGTTTTCGACAACATTTTTGTGTGAGCAGGGATTCTTGTCTTTATTGATGATTAAAAACAAACAACGAAATCGGCTAAGTGCAAGCAGTGATTTGAGTTTAGATCTAAGGAAGAGCATAACACCTAGAATTCCTCAGCTTGTCAACGCCTAGTTTCCATGGCAGCAAGTGCAAGTGCACGCAATGCAAAACTCTGGCTGGGATTAACGTTCCTCTTTAAATCTTGTAGATACAGTATAGTTGCACATATTGCTTTAGAATTTTAAGTTATATTTTCCTTAGATGATTACTCATTCTATTTGTGTCTCTACTATAGGTGGAGGGCAAAGGCAAGTACTTACCTATATGGAAGTGTTTCATTGATTTTATAGTCATCACTGCAGAGTTGTACTTTTATATCATAAGAAATATGAATAGGATTTCATTAATTTTAGCATCTGACAACATCTGATCATTACATAAGTAAATATACAGGAGTTACCAAACATACCAACATAGTCTTCCAGGAGAAGAATAATATGCATTAAGTGACAGAATTACGAATTTCTGGATTTCAGAGATATCTCATGTTTCTACAGTTTTTTTGCGTATGGCTTTTAGTGCCGGGAGTGTCCGAGGACATGTTCGGCTCGCCAGTTTTGTAGCTGCTTCGAGACGGACACCCAATGGGAGAGCTACAAGTACCGTTGGGGAGGAAGTAGGAATGGAAGGTCGAGGAATTGGAAGGTAGCGACTGTGGACTATAGTTAGGGACCAACCCCGGCATTTGCCTGGAAGGAAGATGAGAAACCACAGAAGACCATCTTCAAGGTTGCCGGTGGGGGGATTCGAACCTCCTCGCCTCCCGGATGGGAGCGACTGCCAGCAGTCATGCCGTAACGACCACGGCTAACTCACCCGGTGTTTCTACAGTGTTTGTCAAGTTAATCAATAATATGCTAGCATATTTAAATCACTTTCTGTACAACAGTTTCAGATTCATGAAAAATATTAACACTACACCATCGAAAAATGTTTAATCAAAATACTTAGACACGCACTCTGGATGTACACCTCTTCCACATTTATTGTAAAGGGTTGTAACTTCCATCACTCTTTGAAATACCAGTAGGAAGACATAAATCATCATCGCTTGCCCCACTATGTAGCAGTTTTGCTAGCCCACCCTTTGCCTAAGCTATGTTGTTTTAATGGGCGCCAAGACATCAATGCAATGTTGAAATCTAAATTTGTATTTAACAACGTCTAGCTCTGGCAGAACACCTTCAAGACTCTATTCACTCAGATCGTGGTATGATTTGATCATTAACCCAACAAACAATTGTATCAGGAGAAGGAATTGGTCTATATCTAATGCTACCTACTGAAAGCAAAGATTGCATTGCAAAAGAAATGAATTTATTATATAAAACAAGAATAGCAAAATTAATAATAATAATAAGTTTAAAATTTAAATTGGAGCGTTGCGATTTTAATATTACCGATAGAAAATTACGTGAAAACGGAGTCTGATAAATTATTGATTTTACTCTTATTTCCAAGCTATGAAGTTACTGAAATATGAAATATAAAACAAAGAGAAATGAGAGATTGCGTATTTCTGCGTCATTCGCGCTTACCACTGGAAATTGCCGAAACATTTCCCTCGTACTGGATGATGCTGTGAGCTTCCCACAGTCTCCTGGACGTCGACATCTTTGTCGATATTTGATGAGATACTGGTAGATTAGATAATTCTATGGTCCGTACATCGTACCCAAACACTCGTACAACCACACTGGTTAAGTTTTACAAAAGTTAGTCCTCCACTCCACGGAACATCGGAGCGACTCCCGCGTACAACCGTACTCGTTAAGTTCTATACAGATAGTCCCACTCCACGGAACATCGGAGCGACTCCCGCGTGAACCATACTCGGCAAGTTCTACACAGATTGTCCTCGTTCCACGGCGCGCTGAACGATATATGCACACGTCGCATCCCCACTCCAGTCCCAACTTCCAGCTTACGCGGTCTCTACTGATTGGCTGAGCACGCCGCTACTTCCCCTCCTCTGGCTCATTACACACGGCGCGCGAGAGGGAGAAGTCGTTTTCCGTTCCATATATCCGCCTTTCCTTGACGCTGCGACCCAGGATTGCGTCATGCTTCCCGACAAGATTAATCCTGTATATGAATTTCCAGTGACTCATGTCTCTCAAAATATCCTAACTGACGAAAACTCCGTAAAATTCCGCACTCACATAATTTTCTATGATATTGTCGTTCGTAATAATTTGCTTGATAGCGTTTTCTAAGACATAGAAAACCTATCTGAATGCTAATAATTTTCATAAAATGCTCCGAAAATACCTTAATAATAATTATAATAGATTAATAATAATAATAAATTAACATGAAAAATTCTCTTGGCTGAACAATTTGCCGCGTAAATAAATATAGAAAGGCTTCCTACTGACTTATGCCAGTTGCATAAAACCCCTCGAAAAACACGTTACATATTCGCCTCGGATCATCGGATGATTTACCGTGACGACGGTCCATTATCCAATTATCCCAGACACGTTAATAATCCCCATCCAAAATACATATTACATAAATGAAATCACCCTAAATTACAGATATATGCACTCATAATTTTTCTTCACGCACTTTGCGTCAAAGTTTGTTGTCACTATGGATTGCACTTTGCAACCAGTCCAATGTTTTTCATATAGCATAGTGTTCCACGGATATTTCCGCCTCTCAAATTTCTCTATGTTGGAGAAATAGACATAATTAATGTGTGAACACTATGTATTTACGATGTCATATCACACGCATTGAAGGTGTTCTGATATATTTATATCACCATAGAACTTCCTAATTTCACTGGAGGTCCCTTCCTTATGGTGAAATTTAATCTCACTTATCACTGAGCACACGATCACACTATTGTGGCAGCGCCTCGTGACCATAATACTTAATCTCTCTTTAAAGTAGATTAAATTAATATTGACTTCTGAAAAAAAAAAACAGTAAATGCGCATTACATATAACACCAAATATTTCTGTGCCGTAATCGCCCTGTCTTGTTAAGTTCCCGTAGACCATATTCTACTTAATACTAGTTCTCAACACAGTCCAGTTCTCCTGACACAAATAATACCTTTGTACAAATTACCTTAAATTACACACTTACAAATCTTACATGGCGAGGCCGTAAACAGAAATCACGTGTGCTGATATGTATGAGTTTCATGAAGGACTGTCTCGCCTTCTGATGGCCCATCTTTTGCCTCGTGGACGCCTTAAGCAAAAATACCCTGTCCAAGCGCTCACCCATCTCTAGGAGGCAAATGGGAATTCACCAGCGCTACCAAATTCTGGCCTTGGTGTATCGAGACATTTTAGTGCTCAAGAGCATCCGACAATCCCGTCATATTTCCCTGTACCTTAAAAACTCTCATTTACTTACATCCTACCCCCCCTGTGTGACTTCTGATACGCCTGCCTGGAAGACCATATCCTCCCACGCACCAAATACCACACTTACTCATTTGATAGGCTGGCTCGCCAGCTAAACATCCTCACTTTATGACACATATTTTCGTAGACTATGTATATTATACGTCCTGTATAATCTGTTTCCCTTACTATCCTCCAGCACATATGCTGTTTTTCCAATACGTTTGGAAACTATAAATGGGCCCTCGTAGAGATAAAAGAACTTGGACATGACTTTCTCTAGCTTATTTGACTGTTTCGGCACTCTAAGTAAGACTCTGTCTCCCGGCTCGAATAGGTCAAATTTAGTTTCTTTTTGTTGGCGAATTCTCTTTAGTGCTGACTTAGATAAATTCTGTTTCGCCAACTGGACAATGTAATCCATCCCCGGTTGCTTACCCTCATTTAATCCCAACACCCTCGCTAGTTCATTTTGTGGTCTCTTTCCGAAGTGAACTTCGTATGGTGTCAATTTCGTGCTCTCATGCTGGACAGAATTCAGCCAAGTCTCGATCTTGGGAAGATGTCCAACCCAGGCCGTATGCTTGTCATGCACTAGAGTCCGAAAAAGACGAGCCACTTCCCTTAATGGACGCTCTGCAGAATTACCCTGAGGGTACCTTACAGAGGAATGAACGTGTGTTATACCAGCTTCCTGCATACTGGTTCTCCATTTCTTTGCAGTAAACTGTGGTCCACTGTCAGATAGTATCCTGAGAGGAATGCCAAACTCAGGTACATACTTATTAATGATCAGACGGCTACACGCTAGTCCCGTGGCTTTCCTTGGCGGATATAGCTTGACATACTTACTAAAAGCGTCAATAACTATAAAAATGTACTCGTAGCCGTACTGTCCTTTAACGATCGGGCCAAATAAATCCACACACAGTAGTTCGCCGGGACTACTGGTGAGAACTGCAGATCTCTCCCCCACTAAATATTTAACTGGATATTTACTCCTTTGACAGGTGTCACACTTAGCTAAAATCCTCCTAACGTCCCTTCCCATTTTACTCCAAATGAAGTCACGACCAATTTCATAGAAGACCTTGGCAGCACCAAAGTGTCCTAATTCCCTATGGATGAACCAAATTAGCTCCTCCCGCAAAGTGGCAGGAACACATATTGCCCACCGATTATTCCTACATTTCCTTGCAAGTAGCCCATCCTGCATCTTGTACGTGAACCGTCCTACGTTCACATACTCTTCTTCACCTATTTCCAACCTAGCCAGTGGCTCCTTTAACTTAACGTCATCACGTTGCTCCACTAGCATATTTCTCAGTGTCTGTAACGATGCCCTGTTGCTACTGTCCACACATGCACTTATTAAAATACCGTCCTCTGCTTTAACCACAGGATAATCCCTACATAAATTAGTGTCCCTCGATAGCATGTCTGCAAGAATGTTATATTTACCTTTAATATATTTTACTGTGAATTCGTATTCCTGCAGAGCAAGAATCCACCTACTAACTCTGTTAGAACTGAGTTTACAAGTCCTCATATACAGTAATGCATGGTGATCTGTGTGGATCTTAAATTTCCCCCCTACTAAATACATTCTAAATTTCCCTAAACTGAAAACAATACCTAAAAGCTCTAACTCAATAATCGTGTATCTTTTCTCTGCTGCTGTCAGTCCTCGCGAGGCTAAAGATACAATGCACAGATTACCCTCCTCATCTTTCTGACATAATACTCCAGCAATGCCTATATGTAAATCATCTGTCATAACCACATATTCCTTATCTTTTAACGGATATTTCAGCACTACAGCTTTCTCAAAACCTTCCTTCAGCGCTCTAAAAGCCTGATCATGCTTGGACTCCCATCTCCACCGAGTCCCACTTTTAAGCAATTCCCTGAATGGTTCTACCAACCCAGAGTATTTAAGAACGAACCTCCTGAAAAAGTTGCAAATTCCCAGGTAAGTTTTTAACTGTTTAACATTCTGTGGCACCTCTGCGTTAAGTAGCTTATTAACCCTACTTTCTTCTGGTGTTACACCTCTACTCGACACTCTATGACCTAAAAATGTCACTTCTGACTGACAGAATGACGACTTAGACAGCTTCAAAGTGAACCCTGCCTGATCTAACTTCTGAAAAACTATATCTAAATGACCTAGATGCTCCTCAAAACTGCGTGAACTAATTACTATATCATCTATGTAAATGGTTACAAACTCTCCTGTGTCATCCCCTAATGCGATGTTTAGAGCCCTAATTAAAGCTGCTGAACTACTTTTTAACCCATAAGGTGTTCTACAAAATTGATAAAGGTTATATTTATGACTAAAAGCTGTAAATGGTCTATCTTCGTACATAAGTGGCACTTGCCAAAAACTGGAACTCAAATCTACACAAGTGAAATACTTCTTCCCCTCAAATGTTTGCATTAATTCCTCTATTGACATAGATTTCAGCTGATCTGAACTAATTCTACTGTTAACCAAACGAGCGTCTAAACAAATACGAACCGTGCCGTCGGTTTTGGGTACCTTGATCAAAGAATTAACATACGGACTGTTAGAGTGCTCAATAATCCCATCTTCAAGCATCTGGTTAATTTGTGCCTCAACTGCACTCTGATAAGCGAAAGGTACGGATATCTATGTCCTGTGAATACTGACCTATCAATAACGTTCAATGAATGGGTATAGCAATTGGCCATACCAATGCGATCCTCAAAAACTCTCCTATTACACAATAACACATCATAGAGCCGAACACATTGTTCCACCTCTATATTACCCTGAAATGCAGCATCACGTAACGAGTCCTCTAGACTTCCGTTCGTAATCACACTGCCCACAAAACATGGAGAACCCCGCTCTACGGCTGGCGATATCTCATTTAAAGTACAAATCACACCTACAATACTACTCCTCTGAATATGGTCATTGAACGCTACTTCTACTTCAGAATCTCCCCATTTAAATTTCAAACTCCCTACATCATAACATAAGTTACCAGACACTCTACTTAGCCACTCTGAACCCAAGATAACACTGAATACTAAATTTGGAATTACAAGGCAAATCTGCTTCTCTACATGATTATTAATTTTAATGTCTACTAAAACTTGCTTAGAAATTACTTTAGACCTCTTCCCAACAGCTGTGATAACAAAAGTGCTTTTAATTGGCATCTCCTCAAAATTTACTCCAGTTCCTTTCATTTTATCATAAAATGCACTACTTATGCAACTCTTCATACAACCACTATCAATTAAAACATCTGTGTACGCCTCGGACACGTTAAATTTAACTATGGGGCTCTTACTAACCACTTCCTGAATAATACCTTCATCATTTAGTTCATGTAATAATTCATTTCTTACATTTAGGTCATAGGGTTCCTGTATAATTGTATGGACAGGGCATGCTACAGACTGAGATTCTGACCTTACTTCGCAGCCTGGTTCGCGTTTAAAGAACCGCTACAGCTGGCATTAGTACTACTAACTACTGAACTGGTCTGGTTGTTCTGGGCTGTGTTGTCATTGTTTGGCTGTATATTACTACCACTAGGCTGTCCTCTTCCTTGACCCCTATTCTGGTTGTAATTATTGTCATTATAATTTCTCCCTTGATTTCCCCTGAAATCATTGTTTCTCCCTTGATTTCCCCTGTAATCATTGTTCCTCCCTTGATTTCCCCTGAAATCATTGTTCCTCCCTTGATACTGATTACCATAGCCATTTCCTCTGTTCTGATATAGCTGATTATTATTATTTCTATTTTGAGCGTTGGCCCCTTCGCCACCGTTCCCTTGAACTTCCTGATGCCTGGCTTCATTAGGTCTATTATTATTATTACCCTGGTTCCGATTGAAATTGTCCTCATAACCCCCTCTCCCTAGTGCATCAAATGTGCTTAACAAATTTTCTACTTGTGATATTGTCTTTACATTCTGGATACAAGCAGCCTCCTTGATCCTATAGGGAAAGTGCCTAAGTAGCAACCTTACCACATCACTTTCCTCCTTCAAGCCATCCAGATATTTACACACTAATACCTGCCCTAAAAAGTATTCGGTCATGGTGGAGCTTCCTTTAGGGTTATATTTACCACACACTACTCCCTCACGATGCTGCGACTGAATAACCTCATTCCAGAACTTTTCACAGAATTTCATTTTAAAATCATTCATATCAGTAAACTTGTCTCTGTAGACAGCAAACCAATTCCTCGTTTCCCCCACAAACACTTGTTCTAAAATTTCAACTACCTGGCACCACTCAATACTACCATTTTCCAACCTCTCCACGAATTTATTTTCTATAGTGTTCATGAACTCCATTGGGCACCCCTGTCGATTGCTGAACTTACCCAGTTCTACCTCCCTGTGTGTGCTATTCACAAAAACTGGCCTATTCTGACTATTTTCTTGCCTGATTCTAGCTTTTAATTTTAATTCTAATTCTGCGATTTTCTCCTCAGCCTTCCTCTCAATACTGTTTACTGTTAATTTAATGTTTCCTTCTGATTCTTCTACTTTATTATATAGCTTTGCTTGTTTCTCCTCAATCTTGCTAATGCTCTCCCTATTACTCTCTCTTACATCATTTACTTCTGCAACTATTTGCGAGTGGACTTTCTCAATTCTACCCCCCAGCTGTTCCTTAACCTCTTTAGTTGCTACCTGAATTTTGTCAATTTCTCCCCCCAATTGCTTTTTGACCTGCTGTGTTTCCAGTTGCACTAGTTCTTTTAAATTTTCAGCCTGTGTACTGATTCTAATTTCTAACTCCTCCTGTACTTTTCCTAATTTCTTGTCTACATCTGCAATGATCTCTTTAACCTTCTCTTCCATTACTCCTCTGATTTCTCCTCTAATCTGCTCCATTTTCACACTAATTTCCTTGTTGTTCTTATCTAATTTTGCATTATTCTGTTCTAATTTTTTATTTAAAGCTTCTGTACTTTCTTTATTTTCCCTACTGTTTTGTTCTAATTTTGCATTATTCTGTTCTAATTTTGCATTATTCTGTTCTAATTTTGCATTTAAAGCTTCTGTACTTTCTTTATTTTCCCTACTGTTTTGTTCTAATTTTGCATTATTCTGTTCTAATTTTGCATTATTCTGTTCTAATTTTGCATTTAAGGCATCACTACTAACTTTGTTCTGATACATGAACTCGAGAAGTAAAGTTTTTAATTCTGGTTGGCCGCCTACACTCCCTGTTTCAGTATCGGGATTTACCTCCGCTACCCCGGTACTACCATCACTCGACATACTGCTCGTATCATCACTCTCCAGTTGATGACCACTACGTAACCTCATCTGTCTTTCTTTCTCATCCCCCATAATGATATACACTGATAAAGACAAATAACCCCCAAAATACAGGCACAGAAATATATACCCTTCTCCTTCCACAAATGTTATTAGGTTTTCAGCCCCAAGTTGTCGGCGACAATTGTAGCAGTTTTGCTAGCCCACACGTTGAGCGACAATTGTAACGGGTTTCCTTGCTCACACTTTGAGCGACAAGTGTAGCGGTTATTAATGCCCCATGTTGGTAGCGACAATTGTAATGGTTTGACTGCCCCTAACTGTTGGGAGATAAATGTAACTGTTAACCTTTGCCTAAGCTATGTTGTTTTAATGGGCGCCAAGACCTCAATGCAATGTTGAAATCTAAATGTGTATTTAACAACGTCTAGCTCCGGCAGAACACCTTCAAGACTCTATTCACTCAGATCGTGGTATGATTTGATCATTAACCCAACAAACAATTGTATCAGGAGAAGGAATTGGTCTATATCTAATGCTACCTACTGAAAGCAAAGATTGCATTGTAAAAGAAATGAATTTATTATATAAAACAAGAATAGCAAAATTAATAATAATAATAATAATAAGTTTAAAATTTAAATTGGAGCGTTGCGATTTTAATATTACCGATAGAAAATTACGTGAAAACGGAGTCTGATAAATCATTGATTTTACTCTTATTCCCAAGCTATGAAGTTACTGAAATTTGAAATATAAAACAAAGAGAAATGAGAGATTGCGTATTTCTGCGTCATTCGCGCTTACCACTGGAAATTGCCGAAACATTTCCCTCGTACTGGATGATGCTGTGAGCTTCCCACAGTCTCCTGGACGTCGACATCTTTGTCGATATTTGATGAGATTCTGGTAGATTAGATAATTCTATGGTCCGTACATCGGACCCAAACACTCGTACAACCACACTGGTTATGTTTTACAAAAGTTAGTCCTCCACTCCACGGAACATTGGAGCGACTCCCGCGTACAACCGTACTCGTTAAGTTCTATACAGATAGTCCCACTCCACGGAACATCGGAGCGACTCCCGCGTGAACCATACTCGGCAAGTTCTACACAGATTGTCCTCGTTCCACGGCCCGCTGAACGATATATGCACACGTCGCATCCCCACTCCAGTCCCAACTTCCAGCTTACACGGTCTCCACTGATTGGCTGAGCACCCCGCTACTTCCCCTCCTCTGGCTCATTACACACGGCGCGCGAGAGGGAGAAGTCGTTTTCCGTACCATATATCCGCCTTTTCTTGACGCTGCGACTCAGGATTGCGTCATGCTTCCCGACAAGATTAATCCTGTATATGAATTTCCAGTGACTTATGTCTCTCAAAATATCCTAACTGACGAAAACTCCGTAAAATTCCGCACTCACATAATTTTCTATGATATTGTCGTTCGTAATAATTTGCTTGATAGCGTTTTCTAAGACATAGAAAACCTATCTGAATGCTAATAATTTTTATAAAATGCTCCGAAAATACCTTAATAATAATTATAATAAATTAATAATAATAATAAATTAACATGAAAAATTCTCTTGGCTGAACAATTTGCCGCGTAAATAAATATAGAAAGGCTTCCTACTGACTTATGCCAGTTGTATAAAACCCCTCGAAAAACACGTTACAACTACTCAATTCAGGAATAAAATCCTCATCATCTAGACATCATCACTGGCATTTAACACTGCAATGCTTATCCACTTTACAATACAATTTGTTTTTTCAAACACATTTTACATTAACGGTATGTGTTTCGGTCTTTGTGGACCATCATCAGCCCATTTTTCCCCCCCAAATGTAGCAATCTCCTACCTAATAAATACATCTATTAGACATACACATTCAGAATAGTCATTATTACAATAAAGTCATTAATACAATAAAATCAATATACGTTGCTTACAATTTCTTTAAAATTATTTAAAATCCCTTCTAAAAAATCTGAAAGGAATTAAACAATTATTTTTGGAAAATATTTCTCCTTGTCTTTAGTAAAACGAAGTTATATTCTTCTTTGTAGTATAAATTGCAATTTGACTTCAGAGTTAAGTCTTAATTGTTATCGATTTTATTTCAATCGGTCTTCGGATGGAAATGTTCTGTTTGGTAGGTACCATTTGACGTTTTCTTGCCTGTATTATAAAACAGAGATGCGAGTTTGTTAGTCATCATCATATCATCATCATCTTGTACAGTTTCCAGCCCTAGGCTGGGTCTGTTTGGAACATAAGCCTCGCCACTTAGTCCTTTCTTCCCACCACCTCTCCGCTGTCACTCTGGTCCAGTCCTCGCCTCCCTTCTTGACACATTCCTCCACTCCTTTCAGCCATTTATCTCTTAGTCTTCCCCTTGGTCGTTTCTTCTGCATCTGCATCTCATGTATCCTCTTGGGAATCTTCTTCTCTTCCATTCTCTTTAAGTGACCATACCACCTCAGTCATGATGTCTCAATCCTACCTTGCAAGGGCTCCTTTTTCACTATTTCCCTGACCTTTTCATTCCTCACCCTGTCTCTTCTTGTTACTCCAATCCTACTTCGCAGGAACTTCATTTCACTTGTCTGTATTCTGCTTATGTCTCTTTTCTTCATTATCCATGTTTCTGATGCATAGGTCAGTATCGGGATATAGTAGCTTCTGTATCACACTTCTTTGCGTTTTTTGTGGGACATCTTTATTCCACACTAAGCTGCTAATGCTTCTCAGAAATGCTTCTGCCGGTCTGCCAGTTCCGTAATCTCTTTGTCATTTCTCCCATTTTCCTCCACTATACTTCCCAAGTACTTGAGACTTTCCACCATCTTCAGCTGTCCACCTCCAAGTGTTATCCCACTCATTGGTCTGTCCTTTTTCCTGGTCGTTAACAGGATCTCACATTTACTGATGTTGAACTTCCATCCGTACTCTCCCACTGTTTCTTCCCAAGCGTTAAGTTGCTCCTGAATTTCCTCCTCCTTGTTTCCCCAGACCATGAGATCATCTGCAAACACCATTGCTTTCATCTTATCTTCTCCTATCTTTCCTGCTATCCGTGCCATTACCTCGTCCATAACCACAATAAAGAGAAGGGGTGACAGTGCACTACCTTGTTTCAGGCCACTCGTTTGTCTGAACCAGTCTGTTCTTTCCCCTCCAACTTTCACACAACTCACACTTCCACAATACATCTCCTTCACTCTGCCTACAGTCCCTTTTTCCACTCCCATGTTTTCCATTGCTTCCCAAACCTTCTCCCCACACACACTATCATAGGCCTTTTCGATGTCCAGGAAGGCCATCAGCAGATCCTCTCCAAATTCGTAGTGGTGTTCCTGGAGCTGTCTCTCTGAATATATGAGATCCACTGTTGATCTCCCAGGTCTGAATCCATACTGCTCCTCTCTCAATTCTCTCTCCATTTTGGCTCGTATTCTACTTTCTAATATCTTTTTATATATCTTGGTACAGTGTGGTATGAGTGTGACTCCCCTGTAATTTCTGCACTCCCTTCTGCTTCCTTTCTTAAATATTGGGACAATTAATCCTTTCTTCCAATCTTCTGGGGTCTTTTTCTCCTTCCATGCCACCCTCATCACACGGTACAGCCACTGTTTCCCAACCTCCCCTGCTGCCTTCACCATTTCAACACTCACTTCGCCCACACCTGGTGCCCTTCCTCCTTTCATCTTGTCTATAGCCATTTCCAGTTCTCTCCAAGTCAGATCCTTTTCCATTCCTGTGTTGTTTCTCCATCTTCCAATATGTTGTCTTCCTCCCTATGACCATTTGGATTCAGCGAATCCTCAAAGTACTATTTCCACACTGCCTTGAGTGTCTCTTTGTTGTGTACCTCATTTCCGTTTTTGTCCACCATTACCACATCCTCTCCCAGACCTCTTCTCTTACTTTGACCATCCCATAAAGTAATTTCTTATTTCCTCTGCTGTCTTCCTCCATCATCTCTGATCACTTAGCCATCCTCTCCTTCCTCTCCCCTGCGACAATCTTGTTTGGTTCTTTCTTCTTTATCTTATAATCTTCCCTTGCTAGATCAGTTCTTTCCTGGAACCACACTCTGAAAGCGTTGTTCTTCCTTCCCACAGCTTCTTTTACTCTCTCATTCCACCATGGTGTCTACTTACACCGCTCTCTGTTGCTTTTTCTTCCACATACTGCCACTGCAGCTTCCACCATTGTATTTTTGAATTGCTTCCATTCCTCTTCCCCTGTTTTACGATTGTCTGTTGGCATCCTTTCCCTTATTATCTTATGGGATTCTTCCTTGACTTCAATTTCCACTTTGATTCTACTTTCCTGGTACTTTGTCCTCCTGCTATCCTTAACAAATCTCAGGTTCATTACTAGTATTCTGTGGTCACTATCTAAGGCCTCTGATGGTATTACCTTTATATCTCTGACACTTCTCTTCATTTCCCAGTCGTACAGCATGTACTCTACCAAAGATTTCTTTGTTAAATTGCTGCTGTACCACGTTACCTTGTGGCTTTCTTTCTTCTGGAACCAGGAGTTGCCTACCACTAAACAGTTTCTCTTGCAAAAGTCCACCAACTTTCTCCCTGCTTCATTCCTGCTGCCCCATCCTTCTACTCCCATTACATATTCATATCCATGCCTTTCACTTCCTACATGTGCATTTAAATCTCCCACGAGTTTGTTAGTGTGATAAAAAAATGTGTTTATATTTATTAAAATTAATCTTTCGATTTGCTTAATGGCAAAATATAGATGACTTCGATATATACTTAAGTAATTTGGGAGCTGGCTTTATGTGCTTCAAATTTTTTGAAGTCTCAATTTTTCTTCCAATTTTACGGCAATGAAATTTAGCCACAGCTTGGATTGAACTAGTAATTCAGAAAAATCAAAAATGTTGAAGCATATAAAGCCAGCTCCCAAGTACCTAGTATATATTGAAGTCATATATTACAGACAAAAAAAAAAGTCAGCTGGTACCTAAGAAAGAACACACTACCATCTGAATAGAAGATCAATTGAAATAAAATTGATAATAAAGACTAAACTCCGAAGTCGAAGTGGAATTTATATGATAAAGAAGAATATAATTTTGCTTTACTAAAGACAAGGAAAAAAATAAAAATAAATCCTTAATTTTTTAAGAATTTTTAAATTATTTTTAAATGAGATTTTCAATAATTTTGAAGAAATTGTAAGTATGTTGATTTTATTGTAATAATGAATTTTCTGAAAATGTATGCCAAATAGATGTAGTCTATTTATTAGGTAGAAGAATCCTACATTAAAAAAAAAGAAGGCTGATGATGGTCCCAAAAGACCAGAACATGTACCATTAATATTAAATATGTTTACAAAAACAAATTGTGTTGTAAAGTGGATAAGAATTACAGTGTCATTATAAACAATAAAAATTACAAAGGCCATAGACATAAATCACTGTCATTATGCCGAGATGTTGGCACATCCATAAGGCAAAAGAAATTCAAATAAGAATTATGTTATCTACAAAAAGCAATACATAACAAACTTTATACAAAAACAAAAGTCTTCAAACAAGACTTTTATATTATACTGATGACCTGCTGACTTTATTCTATGGTAAAAGTGCTCAAAATAGAGTAGAACTCCGGCAATTTGAGCCCCCGTTTAATCCGAGGTGGAAGAGACGCATAGCTTACCCAAGGTCTATGGCGGAGATGCGCGCATGCGTTGTTTACAATTCTGCCCGCTATCGCCCCCCCCCCCCCCTGCCAACTAGCCAGTGTCTGCTCAGACTTAGCGCGTAGTGAGCAGTACTGTGTGAGTTCAAAACAGAAGAGGAAATTTGTGTCGTTGGAGACAAAAGTGTTAGCACTGAAAAGACTAGACAGTGGCCAGAATATAAAAAATATCGCGGCAGAATTGGGCGTAGGCGAAGTAACAGTAGGTGATTGGCATCGAAACAGGACCAAATTAGAGCAGTGGTTTTCTACTAAAGACTCTTGTTCTTCTTCTAATAGAACATCGAAATGCACGAATCGTAAAACCATGAAAACATCAGATTACGAAAAGACTAGTGCTGCACTTCATTTGTGGTTTACCAAACAGCGAGCTAAAGGAAGTCCAGTTAGTGGTCTGATGATTCAGGAGAAAGCATTATTTTTTTGGAAGGAGTTGCAAGAAGGAGAAGAAAGTTTTTCGGCAAGTTCTGGCTGGCTGGACAGGTGGAGATGAAGGTACGGCATACGCCAGCTTGAAATCTGCGGAGAGAAATTATCGGGTGACAGTGAAGGTGTTGAAGTGATTCAGGAAAAAATATAATAAGTTTATAACTATGATGAGAGTGGACTAAATTATAGAATGCTTCCGTCTAAAATGTTAGCAGCTAGAAATGAAGCATCTGCTCCAGGTTATAAGAAATCGAAAGACAGAATAACAATCCTAGCTTATGCAAATGCAACTGGCGATCACAAATTGCCACATTTGTTAATTGGAAAGTCTGCCAAACCAAGACCCTTCAAAAATCTTGGAGAAACTTAATGAAAATTAAAACAATGAGACATCTTCGAGGAAAACGAAAAAGAACAGTTGGTACAGCTCGTTCAGCAGCTTCCTGGGTGTGAGAAAGCAGACGAAACTGAAGTGCAGGATTGGTTGTGCCAAGACGAACTATATGAAGTGACCGACAATGCTATTGTGGAAGCTATTAACGAATAAAGCAGAGAGAGCAGCAATGCAGGGGAAGGAGATGATTTACGCGTGGCCAGAGTGAGTCATACTGATGGGACGGCGGCATTGGAGTTAGCTCTGCGATACGTGGAACAACAGAGTGCGGTGACACCAGCTGACGTTATGCTTCTACGAAGATGGGATTATGCTGCTAAGAACAGATGTTCATTTCAGAAACAAAAACCCATTGACTCTTTTTTTTAGAAAGTAAGGTGCAGTAGCCTACTATGTATTTCAGTACTGTACATATGTACAGTATAATAAATATTGTTCTGTACTTTAAGTATGTATGTACATATTTGCATGTCTTTTGTAGAATATTGTTTTTATTTCTGAAACAAAGCCAAAATGCAGACCGAAACCATTGTGGTCACAATGCGTAAAAGAAGGCTAAAATTTGACAGGCATTTGATGAGAATGGACGGGAACCAGCTGACAAAGATTTTTTTTTAATACATCACAGGGTTGAAAGCTACTACAAAATGGGTAGAAGAGGTCGAAAGAGATGCCATTGAAGTTCGACTAACTGAACTTGTCATTCACGATAGGAAAACGTTTCGAAACTGAGTTGACAATAGCAAGACGTTCAAAGAAAAACCACACAACACAGGCCAAATTTGGTAATAATAGAGGAGCAGAGAAAGATTAGAAGTGAAAGAATGAAGAGGCTCTGGGAAGAAAAGAAGAAAAAATTGACCAGAAAGCCTTGGGTTCCATGCGGTCCACTGTTGGCCAAAGTCGGAAACAAACAAAAAAAAAGCCTAAATGCAACACATTATAAGATAACTGATGAAATAATGCCGTTTACTGTAAGAATATTTAAACACAAGGTTCTTGTGCATCTAATTTTAAATTTTGTAACTTTGTGTAATCCAAGATTTCCCAAATTCGAGCTCCTCTTGGTCCCAATTACCTATGTTCTACTGTATACTAATAAATCATGACAGAAACTCAACAAACCTTCTGGGTACATATCAACATAAACCTGAACTAACTTGGTGTCATCTAACGAGGAAACGTGGAATCATGACATGCGTAAACCTTCACACCAAATCTGACAGTAAGACGGCACCTCTATTTCTGGGAAGTACAGACCAGCATTTAATAGTTCTTTACAGCATTTGAGGTTGTCAAAAAAATGAACTTGGTAATCTAGAACGTGAATAATGTTCTTGAAAACTCAACTTACCTTTCACATTTGTATTGAATCTGCATTTAGTTTGAGTCAGATGAACGCATAATACAATAGAGCCTTGCTAATTGCAGCTGATGCTATCTTGAATTACACAACAAATCAAAGGGTACTACATGAAGACAGTATGGTGCTAAGTGATCAACAGCATGGTTCATACCAGTGTTAGATACGGTTTAAAAGAATCTCTCAATGGTAGTGTTCTTAGAAGCTACATGACACACCACTGTTCATCCTTCTCCTTTGTACAAAATTACCTCGACTAAAGATGAAAACGGCTATAAAGACGTTGTGTAGTGGACAAGACTCAAATTACAGAGTATCTACCCTAAATACGGAGTACATTGAAAAATTTGTCAGTAGTTGTCAGTTTAAACTGGAATGTTGGTAACTATTCCCTTTCTCTTTTAATTTGCATGCACAAATCTTTTATTCATATTATTTAATAAATCAAGTTACCCAACTGACTGGCTGTTACACATTTCAATACATTTTATCAACTATATGTGAATTGCGTTACAACACGACTTACCATCCCTTCATACTCAGCGCATTCACCAGATGGCATTTCTTCCTCGACTTTAGGTAGCATCATTGCAGTTATCTGTCCCATTTTAATACTCCCTGGGCCATCAGGATCAATTTTTACCTGGCTTTCCTAAAAAGGAAACACAAGATAAATGTATGTCTACTGTGCAACTTATTATTCTGATAATGCTGTCATCCTTGCAACAAGTATGGATGATCTACAAGAACTAATGGATTCTATTTCTGCAGAGAGTAATGCCATGGGATTACATTTAATTGTCAAGAAGAAGAAAGAAAGGATCATTGTTAGTAGAAACAAAGATGAAATTCATGGCATTCTTGCACTCTGTTTTGAAAGGACTGAAAGGGTTTCATCAGACAAATATTTAGGATGTCAAATCAAATAAAGAAATTTGCTGCAGATTTGTGCAGGCCAGATGTTCTTTCATAGAAATGAGGAAAGTTTTAACTAGCCATGATTTAAGACTCACATTACGTATCCTACTGCTTTGATGCTACATTTTAGCCTAAGTTCATTTATGGGAAAATAGGCTTATGAGATCACCTAATGAGGAAATGATTCACAGTAAGCATATGTACACCATTCTAGTCAAAGATACTTTATTAACAATACAAAGGAACATCATGAAAGAAGGGGCAAAGAGACACATTAATACTTAATGTGTCCACGGTGGTGCTCTTTTAGCATTCCCCAACATTCTCCCCACCCTGGTCTAGTTCGAGGGGGATGACCAGCTGGACGGGCCGTGTTAAATGCTTGCCTTCTGAGGTACGGAGCACAACCGTTCTTATTTTCTCGTCTCGACCTTGACGCAGTTCTTCCACTAGTGCCCGCTTCCACATGTGCCTTGGTAGCGTCTCTTCCTGCAACAAGGCCACGTCACCCACTCTAAGTCTTGTGCCTTTTCCATGAGGCTGTCGCACTTGGTGGAAGCTTTGCAATTGCAACAAGTATTCTTTGCTCCAACGCTTTCAGAAGTCGTCGGCCTGTTGTTGCTGAAGTCTGAATCCTCGTACAAGGTCACCACTTTGTGGTTCTGGTCCAGTAGGCAGTGTAGTGAGACGATCCCCAATAAGGAAATGAGCTGGGGTTAGAACGTCGCCTCTGTCAGCGTCCTGTGTCAGGGGTCTCGAGTTTAGTGCTTCTTCGATACTTATCAGTACAGTCCGTAATCCTTCTTCGTTGGTCGTGGAACGCCCAAGGACCTTCCGAAGACATCGCTTGGTGGAACCAACCATTCGCTCCCACCATCCTCCCCACCATGCAGCATGTGGGGCGATGAACTTCCAAGTAATTCTCTGTAGGGCTAGATTCTGGTGTATGGTCCTTGCCGAAAGGGCAGCCCACAGGCCCGTTAATTCTCTGTTCGCTGAGTGAAACGTCTGGGCGTTGTCGCTGTAAATGGTGTGGGGTATACCACGTCTACCGATGAATCTCTGCAAGGTCTGCAGAAATGTGTCCATTGTCATATCACTGCATAATTCTAAGTGCAGGGCCCGTGTTGTTGTACAAGTGAAAAGGGTTATATAACACCTTTTCATTACATGACCTACCCTGACATACAACGGCCCGGCAAAACCAATGCCTGTGACAGTAAAAGGTTTTTGAGGAGCTACACGTTGCACTGGGATTTCTTGTAATTTTACATGGAAGACAGCGATATAATACCTTTTTGATGGCTTGTCGTGCACGTAATATCCAAAATGTTGATCGAAGTTCTGAAAGAACAATTTGAACTCCTAGGTGATGGAGGCAAACGTGAGTGTGCTGTATCAACAATCTTGTGAAGTGATGATCTCCATCCAGAATGATTGGGTGACGTTCCTTGATAGTTAGTTCAGCATGTTGCAAACGACCACCAAGACGAAGTAGTCCGTTATCTAAGAATGGATTGAAACATTTGATTTTTGACTTGTTTGGTAATGGAGCGTTCTGCACGAGGGCCATAAGCTCCTCGGAGAAGCACTCAGTTTGTACCACTTTTATACAGTAGTCTCTAGCTCTTGTTATTTCATTGGCTGTAAGTTCTCCCTTTGGAGTGTCTCGATGAAGCAGGATGTTTTTCAGACGAAGGATCCAAGCAGTAACACGTAGCAATTTCACGTATGAGCTGAATTTCGTAGCTTCAATCAAAGGAGTCTGTGTCTCTACGTGCATGACTTGATCAGTGAAAGTTTTAGCCTCTGGAAGTGATGTCAAAATAGGCAAGTCACATGGCCACCGAGTAGGTTCTTCTATCATCCAAAATGGCCCATGCCACCATTCAGTCAGTTTGTTCAGATTATCTGCTCTTACTCCTCTTGTCAAATGGTCGGCTGGGTTATCCTTGCCAGGGCAGTGTCTCCACTGTGATATAGTTGTGGAGGTCTGAATCTCAGTCACTCTGTTGCAGACAATCGCTTTCCAACGATTTGGGTCATTCCTTATCCATCCTAGTGTAACTGATGAGTCGCTCCAAAGAATAGCCTACCTGATATTGAAATTTGTTGCCTTGCAGTAGTAATGGAGTACTCTTGCCCCCCATTAACGCACCCAGAAGCTCAAGTCGAGGGAATGTGACCTTCACTGGCGCAAGTCGGCTCCTACTGCGGATCAGATGGACTTGAGCGTGCTAGTGATGGGTGTTTCTCATGTACAGAACAGCACCGTACGATCCCACCGACGCGTACAAGAAGACATGTATTTGTGAGTTAACTTTATTTGATGTTCCTATCCACATTGGTATGGTGATGCGTTGCATGTCAGGTAGTGTGGACAACCAGTCTCGCCAGCGAGTTGCCAAGTCGTGAGGTAAGATGTCATCCCATGCAACTCCGCGTGTCCAGGTATCTTGGAAGAGAATTTTTCCCACTATAGATACCGGTGAAATCAAACCTAAGGGATCGTAGATACTAGCAGTGGCCTGTAACAGAGTCCGTTTAGTTGCTACTGCTGTTTCCAATTTGCTTGTAACTTCCTGTTGGGCGAGAGAAAACGTGTTAGTATCTGTGTACCAGGAAATTCCCAATACATGAGCATTGTGTGAGATCTTTCGTCCTTCTGCCTTCCATATGCCCGTTACCTGAAATGAATTTGTTGTCAATTTAGCAAGTGGAAGCTGGATTTTCCTCATGAGGGATGTGAGCTCGTAGTACAGTGCAATTACGTCGTTGTCGTCATCTGCACCTGAAGCGAAACCATCCATGAAGGTGATTTGATCTATGAGCGATGCGGCGATAGGAAACTGGGCTTGGTGAATAACTGCTAGCTCTCTGATTGTAGCCGATAGTAGAAACGGACTGCACGTCAGACCAAATGGGAGCTTTGTGAACCTGTAGACGGCTCTTTCTCTAGAGGTGGTAGGGCTTTCCGTTCCATTATCAATGATGCGGTATCAAAAGAAACGAGTTAAGTCTCTGTCATCACGGCGAAGGGCTAATTGCAAGAAGGCTTGCGTGATATCGGCAATTAAGGCAAATGGGTGGGAACGGTAACGCATCAATACAGCAATAGTTTCGGGTAGAAAAGTTGGGTCCCATTTCCAGAGTATTATTCAACGAAAGAGCATTCGTTTCATGAGAAGACCCATCGAACACAGTACACCATTTGATGCAACCCCGTCTGTCCTTCTTTACCAGATGATGTGGGAAGTAAAAGGTGTTTTCTGATTCTTCTTGTGGGGCCAATTCTACGTGACATTTCTTTATGTAATACAGCATTTGATGCTCATATGCTAGTTTAAAGGGCTCGTTTTTCTCCAATCTTCTCTGAAGAGCATCAAAGAGTCTTTCAGCGTTGCGTTTGTTGTTTGGTATAGGGACAGTTGACCTTTTAGGAAGTCGAACAACTCTTCGCTGGTTTTCAATGGAGTATGAGGCTTCAAATTCTTCAAGGATGACAGAGTATTTTGCAGCCGCAGATCGTTCTTGTTCTGGGGTGATTCCAATGGCTTCTAAGTCCCAGAAGCTTCGAAAATTATCATCGTCCATGGGTTGGTTATGTTGCATGTTGATGAAATTCACAGTTGTACGATTTACGGATACTCCGGGCATATTTCCACTGAGTATCCACCCGAGTTTAGAGGGTATGAGTACCGATGATGGCGAAACGCGTATTGGTGATGTGTTCTTCACGATCTCCCAATAATAGTCACCTCCTATAAGAAGTTCAACCGGTAGTGGCTCTCCATTATTATATTTCGGGTCTGCCAGTTCTAGTTTGCGAATATATGCAAGTTTCTTGACATCATAGGGCACAGCTGGCTGACTAGAAAAAGTGTGGTGACTCTCAAAGGCTGTTATATTCACTTTGGAGCTTGTCCAGATGCTCCTCATGGATAATTTAACTATCTTGCGCGTACTGGATGCTGCGGGTACTGATTCGAAGGCGCCAATAACCAAGTCACGGAAATCAACGGCCTGTAGTTTCAATTCTGTAGCCAGAGATTTTGTTACGAAGCTAGAATGACTCCCTCCATCTAGGATACAGCGTGTTAGTTTGGTGAGGCCGGTTGGCCCAGTGATATACACGCGCGCCGTTTGTAAATACAGTAGAGTCCCGGTAATCCGAGCCCCGGTAGTCCGAGCCTCCGTTTAATCCGAGGTGGATGACAGTGAGACGCATAGCTTACCCAAGGTCTTTGGCGGAGATGCGCCCATGCGTTGTTTACAATTCTGCCCGCTATCTCCCTCCCGCCAACTAGCCAGCGTCTGTTCAGACTACTTTTAAGTAAATATGTACATATTTGCATTTCTTTTGTAGAATATTGTTTTGTATTTCTGAAACAAAGCCCAACTGCAACATATTATACGATAACTGATGAAATAATGCCGTTTACTCTGAGAATATCTAATTTTAAATTAAAGGTCTTAACATTTCGTAACTTTGTGTAATCCGAGATTTCCCGAATTCGAGCTCCTCTTGGTCCCAATTACCTCAGATTACCGAGATTCTACTGTAAGTGAAGTCTGTAAAGTTTGCTATCTGGTTCAGAAGTGGACGTCGTACTGTCGGTTCTTGGTTCTACAGTCTGTGGATGATTGCAAACCGATCGGTGATGAGCAGCCTTGCGGTATTGGCAGGAAGCTCTTCCTCTCCTGGTGCAATCCCTCACCGAGTGACCACGGTTAAGACACAGAAAGCAGCGGTTAGTGTTCTTCAACTTGGTTAGTCTCTCCTTGACGTCTGTGAACTTTTGGCAGTCTTGAGCCCAATGCCCTTTAGATTCGCAAAACACGCAGTAGGGTTCTGCTGTGCTTCTATTCCGTCGTTGTTTTTCGGTCTTAGCGTCTACTTTCAAGGTGGCGGTAGTTGGAATGTTAACGTGGAAGGTTGTAGAATTGCCACGGATTTTTTGCGTGATAAGGGCGCTGTCCACTTCCTCCCTCAGGAACTCAATTAACTTGAGAATGTTGCCTTCAGAAACATTCTTGCATCGTACGTACAAAATCCAACGGCGGCAGATGTCGTCTGGAAATGCCCGCAGAATCTTGGGTGCTAGTAGCCTGCCATACCCATTGACATCTTCCCCCAGGGCCCATAGGGCTTGAATACGACGATGGCACTCGATATAAGTCGTGTTCAGCTCTCCTGGGGTAGCAATTCGTATAGGTTGGATGTTTTCCAGATGGTCAAGATGCGCCTGAATAATCCTGTTCTTATCGCCATAACGGGACTGTAGCATTTTCTTGGTTTCTTCGTATGTATCCGCTATGACAGCAATCCCTTCCACTAGGTGCTTTGGTTCGGATTCTAAGTAACCACGAAGAAAATTATGCTTATGGATAGTGGAAAGGGTAGGATCTTTATCAATAGACGATTCGAATTGCTCCCAGAAGCGTGCCCAAGTCTCTACATCTCCACAAATTCGTTCAAGTTTAATTGGTGGTAATCTAATTGAATGAGAGGCGATAACTGAATTCGTGGTGGCAGTAGAAGGCACGGCAACAAGGCTCAGGTTGGCCGTTGATGTGGATATATTTCCTGTAATAACTTTGGTCGCATCGTGAATGGCAAGCTTGACAGTGTCGATGTATTCTTCACATTTTTCAACGTCAGAATCATATTCGGAATCTGGGAGTAGATCGTGTATGGCTCTATCTAGCGGAATTAATTTTGTCAACGTCTCTTGTAGTCGATCACGATAGTATTCGCAATGAGTAACTGTAGTATTGTCGTCGAAGTTATTTATTTCTTTGGTGAAGCACGTTATATTTTTTCTCTCCCGTGTACGTTCACGTCTCAAATTTCGTAGGGTCATGTTCTGCTTGTCATCTGTCATCTTAGTAATGTAAGAAGAACGCTCTAGTTGATAATGACAGGAAGCGAGAGTGTGTGAGTAGAGTGCTCTAGCGGAGGATTGACGTATTATGGACTGGGCTAGCAGACTAGTGTGCAAGGAACTTAGAATCTATCATATGCTCTTTGGTTCCGCGCTCTCGTGCAAATGGTGTAGTGTTAATATTCACGTACAATTTTCACAAATACTATAACCCCTAAATCATAAACTGAGATACTTGTACTATTAAAGGAGCACCAAACTAATGAAGTAATAACCCTTACCGCTATCACAGTGGAGCAGTATTGATGCACTGCTTATTGCGCCGAGTCAATTTTAGCGGCTTTTTAATTTTTCTTGCTTTCTTTCTGTAGTGTAGAAAGAAGGGGCTTTTAGTTTAATCACTTAGTTGTTAGAAGTAGTTGCCTTATAGTAATTAGTCGAGTTTCGGCACCAAAAGTATGAGGAAATGATTTGCAGTAAGCATATGTACACCATTCTAGTCAAAGATACTTTATTAACAATACAAAGGAACATCATGAAAGAAGGGGCAAAGAGACACATTAATAAATAATGTGTCCACGGTGGTGCTCTTTTAGCATTCCCCAACACATCTTTTGTCCGTGTGTACGTGTGTGCGTTTGTGTCTGTGTGTGTGTACCTCAAAATCTAAACGCATGGAGCAATTTCAATGAAACTCTGTTATTATATGCTCCTTGTATACATCTACTTCTGGTTTAAAACAATTGCCAACTTATAAAAGTAAAATACATTTTTGATTACATTGTTGCCAACTTAGATATATATAGCCTATTCTATTCGTTATGGTAGAGGTTATAGTCAGTTGTAAACATAATTAAATTTCAACATTGTATTTTTTGTGAGGGCCGCAGGAGGGATTTATACTACTGAAATAATATATGATGATGATATGAATGATGATGATGATGATGCACTTGCAAGTGCTGCGAAACATTTTCTTCTCCTTCCCGTCATATGCGGGTCAAGACTGGTGTGAAACAAGAATGAATGTAATAATTCAATGTTTGATGAATGTATTGACCAGCTGTTGATGTTACATCTCATTGCAAAGTAAATATACTCACAAACTGTTCCTCAGGCCACACTGTCTCCTCTTTGATGGTCAGAGGGAGATCCATGATGCACAATTACCCAGGATCAATAATCTGAAACAGTACAAGCTGTTTATGAACTTGTCCATGGGTCTTCTTGAACTGGGCCACCTGCATTGATAGTACAGAGGTGTGCAAATTATCAGACTTGTTGGCAGTTTTCCAACATTTAATTTGTATGTTTTGTGACTTAGTACAGAAGAAATGTTCTGCAATGCACAGAAATTATTTGAAATAGTCATAATAACATATTATTTTCTAATAAATCTGACAGTTAACTAACTTTTTACAGTTTGCACTAAAATAGGGGCCATGCTATGTTAATGCAGAATGTCGCAGGTTTTGTTTTGATTATTCTAGTTTTCGTGTGAATTTAGACCGGAGATATTGTAAGTCTTTTATTACTGATTGTCCACTTTTCAACTATTCAAAGATTCGTGGACAATGGATTGAAATCACCCAATTTAGAGGATACATTCCAAAGCCAATGAAAAAAAGAGAAAGCGGACCCAGCTCATGTGTCCCTCAGAATCTCCAATTTCGAAAATTTCCAGTTGCAATTCCTTATTGGAAACGTTGTACGTCCACAGGGGAGAAAACAATACTAACGAGGGAAGTACCCCCAGCTCGAACGGCTAAAACCGACTGGCAGTGCGCTTAACATACGAAGATATGCCTGTTCTACTACCCATCACAGGCATTTATCAGTAAAAGCCCGCATTAGTGTACAATCAATGATTGGAAGTTACGGCGTCCAAAAATTGCAGAAACACAATTCGCAGCAGAAACTACCGAGCAACAGGCAATTCGGACCATTATATTGGGGAAAATCCATTCCTAGCAATTGGTTTGACCTTTAGCATATATGTGGTAACATTATAAAAAGATTGCAGAAACACAATTCGCAGCAGAAACTACCGTGCAACAGGTAATTCAGACCATTATATTAACAAGAATCAGATGTGGTGCAGTATCATCTGGCAAAAGGTAGAACACTTGCTAATAACAAGAAATCTTAACACAAGCAGTACCGTGTTAACAAAGTCATCTTTCCCACAATAGAAGATACTGTGTTGTCCTTCATTCGACGTCGAAGTGTAAATGTGGAGTTTCAATGAAGTGACTAAAACACAGCGGAATGGAATAGTACGCACACTTAACAAGGGCAACATGTTGACATACTCCATTATTTAAACCCACTTCCAGTCGGTTTTCGCCGTTCGAGCTGGGTACTTCCCTCGTAAGTAGGGTGATAAATATAAAATTAAATTATCTTGAATAAAAGAATGTGACTGATTTAAATTCTTTATTTGAATCTAATAATTTGCACACCCCTTTATACAGGCAAACCTCTCTACAGTGGCCTACTTTTATAAGATCCGAATTCAGAGCTCATAAAGAATGAATTTTGTGTTTCTATTTAAGGTTCACTTCTCTTTCTAATCAACGATCATGAATTTTGTTGACCTGAGCTCTTGTAAAACACTACAGTGAGTCCGGGATTGTTCTCCGCAGCGCCTACATGCGTCTGCGAGAGCTAGCTACAGCAGTTACGTTGGTAGCACGGTTGCCACTTGCATCATAACAAATAAACAGTAAACTTTGTACTCACCACAGCCATTCATAACAGATGCTGGATCCATTCACAGTACATCACTCTTTTTCCGTAATCAGTTTGTTTTAATTCATGAACCATGGTAACTTTATAAGGGAACAACTGAAGCTTGTCTCTTACAGCTCTATGTGCTGTCGACTTAGAGATTCCTGTTTGTTGAGCTAATTTTCGTGTTGATTTACCTGGACTACGCAGCATTATATCGGAGATTTCATCAAGTTTTTCATCTATTAAAAGCGTAGGCCTGCCTGTTCCCGGTACATCGTGAACTGAGCCAGTCACACGAAATTTACTTACCAAATACCGTACGGTATCACGGTTTGGACACTTTGAATAAGGAAACCGCGCCTGAAATCTTAATTTTACATTTTCTGTAAACCGATCGCCTTCGCGAAAAACGTATTCCACCAAAAATCTCTCTCTTCAGTAGTAAACATTACCGCTTGTATACTGTTGCACTCTTGAATAATTTATCTGAACGCTCGCTTACTGTAATACACACTGACAGCCCACATGGGGAAGTCCCGCTTTGAAGGACACAGTGCAGTGCAGCCAACTAAACTATGACTCAACCACTCACAGCTGCACGTACCCACTGCGGAGAACATTCTCGGGCGCCCTGTACATGCAGGGTTTAATCTACTGCATGCAGCACCAAGTAACTGATTTATTTTTTATCTTTATTTTAGAAAGAGACAGTGACCACATAATGTCTTATTTTGAGCTGAATATACAAGGGAAAAATCCTACAATTACATCTATGTACATGAACAGATAAAAAAAGACAATGAAAATAATGCAATACATGACAATTATGAATTAAAAATACAAGCTGTAGTAATTCAGATCTTTAAAAGCACAGTTTCTTCGAGTGCCAGGAACTCCTTCACAGACTCGTCAAGGTCTTTCTATTAACAGTGCAGTACCATTATCGTGATGTGTAAGATAAGGTCTAGGAATTCAACCTTCACAAATCACAAATCTATTACAAACTCAGGGTTTTCTAATTCATAGATTACCGTACCTGTGTTCAGTTAGGAAGGAAAACTAGGGGGGGGGGGGGAGAGTGGTTATCAGGTAGTTTAAATAGCCACGCCAATTAGCAAATTCCAAGGCACAGTCACGAAGGAAACTATGAGGAAATTATTGAGTGTATAACAAAAATCGCTGCCTGGATTAATGGCAGAGATAAGAAAATTAAATTTAAATGCTTTTCAGTTGATCAACATGACTGCACCCAAATTTTAATGGCTGTTATTCCCTATACCTCAAAAAAATTACAAGAGATTCATTAATAAAACCATCATCAGAGCAGTGGCACAGTATGGAACCGAATGTTGGCCAGCCACAAGGAGACATGAACACCAACTGCATGTCATGGAAATGAAGATGCTTCGCTGGCCAATAGGACTCACAAGACTGGACTATGTCAGAAATGAAGATGTTCGAATGGCATTTGGTGCGGCCACAATCCCTGAGAAGATGAGAGAGAACCGTTTGCGATGGTAGACCACGTACTACGCAGAAGCGGTTCTTCCGTTGCGAGAAGAGACTTAAACATCAGCCCTGAGGGACGCAGACCACGAGGGCGACCAAAGAGGTGCTGGCTTGACACACTGCGGGAAGATATGCATGTGGCTAAAGTCTCTCCTGAAGATGCACAAGACAGCATCAAGTGGAAAGGAAACTGAAAAGCATTAATTAAATCACTCAACTTGCTAGAGCTGAGTAGAGATTTATTAGAGAGAGATCCATATTATTGGCTTTGTTTGTGTCTTTTTTTGGTAATATGCATTTCTTATTTAATTTGGTTATTGCTTCCTTGATGTCAAGTAACTTGATGAAAAATATGCTGTAGTTGCTTATGTTGATTAACATTATAAATTTTGGTTGCGGTAGCGTATGTAATGAAATATTTGAAGAAACAAAATTACCACCTTCGGAAACGCAAATAGCCCTGGGGTTCACCCAGCCTACACCAGAAATGAGTACCAGGGTAATTCCTGGGAGCAAAGACAGCCGGGCATGGAGCTGACAACTCCATACCATCTAGTGCCGATGTCACCGAGTGGAAGTCTCTACCTTCCACTACTCCCAGGGCCTCCATGGCCTGTACGGAGTTGGCTTTGCTTTGCGTTATTGAAATATTTGAAGATATTTTTCAGTGTTGCCTAATCAATCAATTGAATTGCTTTTCAGTCGGTCAACAAGAGTGTATCCAATCACATTGGGCAGAAAGTAACAATATTAATTGGGAAGGGTTAAATGGATTAAGTTAAATCCAATTAAAATCCAATTTGTGTGAGAGGAGTTTTATTAAGTGTAATAATAATTCATGTATTTATTTCAGGTACTAGGTACTGCCCAATCTAATTGAGCACACTCGAGTTGATCGACTGAAAAGCGATTCTATTAATATTTCTTGATTTGAGGAAGGTTGGATACGGTATACTCATAGTGAAGCCCCATGAGACTCAGAAAGATGCCACCACATTTAATTATTGCTGTACTACCTTTCGAAGTTCATTAGGAGAAAGGAGATGATAAAATAGGTTCTAAATCCTGAAATTATTGATGGAAGGCCATAAAAATTTCGAAAAATAGGATTATATAGGTATGAGCCACATTTTTCTTTATATTTCTGCTAAATATTAGAGGTTGAAAGTTCATATGAAGCATTATTTAAAGAAGAATTCAATATTTCTTATAATTTAGTGTCTTATTTTTACCCGTGACAACGTTAAGTAGCATCTAAGCACCGTTTACGAAAATTAAAAGTTTTTACAAATAAGTTACTGGACTCACCATTCATTTTATTCTCATAAATAACTTATTATTTTGGAGCTGGCATGGGGAAAGGATCAAATGTGTGGAAAGTTTTGGCCCGGTATCTTGGAAGCACTATTTCAATTAAGGGGAGTGCTATGCTGGAAGTCCAAAATAGGATATCTAAGGGTTCTACTTTCTTCTACCAGATGCAGAACCTAGTCTGGGATAAGGCAGTTCCTATAATAGCTAATCAGACGATGTGCAAAGCATACCTGCTGCCAATCATGACATACAGCTTATATAGTTGTGTCTTATTGAAGAGAGACATCAGTAAATTAGAGTCATGTGATATTAAATTTTTGAGATCAACTCTGCAGAAAACGAGGAGACAGATTCAGAAATGACTGTATTAGGAAAGATATGCAGATAACCTTGGTAATGGAAGAGAGACTGCATATTGCAAGGTTGAAGTGGTTTGGTCATGTACAAAGGGTGCCAGAGACATGTATCGCCAGACAGTACTTGGAAAGGAAGGTAGCCTACCGGGGAAGAAGGTGGATAGACCAAGTTAAAGAAGATCTCCTACCGAGAGGACTGACGTTCTAAGATACTAAAGGAGAAATCTATAATGACAGATTTAGATGGAGGCATATCGTCCACTCAAATCCTACACGATGATGATGATGACATGTACAGAGGGTTAGATATGTTATATAATTTTTCAGTGATGAATTATTAACAACTGATTGATAGCTTCCAGTCGGCCAACATATATTAAATTATATTAGGCAGGAAATATAAGAATCTACCTATGATTGTTTACACACATTACAAGGATGACATGTATTGTTCGTCAAGGAAACATCATCAGATAAGGTTAATATTTATTTATTTATTTATTTATTTAGAGGGTACAGAAAGTCCCAGTGAGCTGGTAGCTCAAGGGGGGACTGCCCTTTACAAATATGGCTTAGTAACTTATACTAGAATATATTAAGGTGGTAGTATCATTTATTCAGTCTTTATGGGTTCATCTATATTCTTCAACATATTGTTACAGGAAGTACCTGCGTGCTTCCTTTATGAATTTGTTTAAGTTTACAATTTGTCTCAGTTTAGGAGGTAAGTTGTTATAAGATGTGCTGGCTGAATAGGAAATACTTTTAATACCATATCTAGTTGTGTTTGTTGACTCCATGCATAACTGGTTTGCTGATGTTGTGTTATGGGTATGAATGTCTTTCCTGCATTGAAGTTCAGTATTAAGATTAATAAGACCTTGTTTATATTTGAACATAAATAAAGCTTCAGAGTATTTGAGCTGGCTTCGTAATGGCAATATGTTTGTCTCCTGAAATACTTGTACAGTTGGTTTCCTAAAACCGTAACCATACATGATTTTAATTGCTCTTTTTTGGAGAACTTCGAGCTCATTTATTGATTCCTGTGCACATTTACCCCATATTGTGTTCATATACATAAGGTGAGAATGAATAAGAGAGGCATATATGCTCCTTAAATGTTGATTGCTTATTCCACACTCCCTTAATCTTTTTAAAACACCAATTAGGCCTACACTAACAATTTTCTTTTTCACATTTGTGACATGTTCATTCCAACTTAAGTTATTGTCCAAAGTTAGGCCTAAATATGTGTATTGTTTCACCCGTCCGATGGGTACAGTACCAATTTTAACTATGTTGCAAGTGCTTGGACTGTAAGCTGGTTTGTGAAATAGCATGTATTTTGTTTTTGAGCTACGTATGATTAATTTACTTTTTGAAAGCCATGTTGTTAGTATATTTAGATCCTTTTGCATATTCTGCATAATAACCTGGCAGACTAGTAAACAACTCTTGGAGTGACTGATGGGCCTATGAAATACCTCCAAAGGGACTGCATCCATCCCATGCTTCACAAAGCAAGCACTCTTAATTTTATACCACTTGTATTTTTTATTTGTAGAATGGAACGTAAAAATCCCTGGCGAACCAACATTATAATTTAAAACAAAATCAAATATAAACCATAAAAATATGATACAATATTCCACCCAAAAATACTTATGGGACCGCTTTTTAATTAAAATATTTCGCAAATCTCTCCATTTAATTCCCAGTTCTCTGAAACAAACAAAAGAAATAAAATTATAATGCCGTGAGGCACACTGCAACGTACCGTCCACATTTAATTTTTCTGGTGCTACGGGTTGAAGAGGTGCATTTGTCGGACCTTACAAGTGTTACAGGCACTGCCGGCTGGATCGCAACACTCCTGGTCGCTTTAAGCTGCCTGCCCATTCGACGCTCACAGGCGTACAAGATATATGCATTAATTCACCGCTAGGTGCAGCACCAAGGCACTGAGATTGCCGCGGCCTTTTCAAGGGGAAGATACCTGAAAAGAAGTATTGTTATGTTTGGAGGCTTAATATCGAGATTGACGGACGTAAAAACATTACACTAAGTTAGTTCCTTTGTTATTCTAACATCTAAAAGTATTCAGACACATACTTACGGGCAAATTTTCAGTATAAAGGAAAGCAAAAATACATGTGGTGGAGGCGATTGCTTTTAAGGGGCGAAATGTCTAGCTCATTTTTCCGTATTTATGCAGACGATAATAAAAATATAACTACTTCTAACTGACTTAAATCTAACTTAGGCTACATACTTGGCGAGATGAAAAGAAAAGAATAAGGACAATAAAAGACAGGGAAAAGAAATGCCTCCGGCCCCCGAAAAATGGGATGATGATTTATTTAGGGGATTTGCGACATCGTGATCATGTAGCCCCATGTACTTGGGTGTGAGGTGAATTTGTCTGATAACCCGTCTTATTGTGATGGCTGTATTATACATTTTAACAGATTTTTTGGACAGATTGTTTATATTTTTACTTATTTATTTACTTACAAATTTATTTATTTATTTTCTTATTTCTTTACTTATTTATTTGCTTATTTATTGCTTTTTTATTTATTTACGTATTTATTTACTTATTTGTTTATTTACTTACAGGTTTATTTATTTTCTTATTTATTTGTTTACTTATTTATTTATTCACGTATATATTTATTTACTCATTTACTTACATGTGTATTTATTTAATTAATTTACTTATTTTTATTTACTTCTTTATTTACTTACGTATTTATCTATTTAATTATTTATTTTCTTATCTATTGATTTACGTATTTATTTACTTATTAATTTGCTTATTTATTTACTTATTTATTTACTTGTTTCCTTATTTACTTACATATTTATTTACTTATTTACTTACACTTTTATGTATTTAATTATTTATTTTCTTATTATTTTTACTTATTTATTTAATTATTTATTTGCTTATTTATTCACTTATTTATTTACATATTTATTTACTTTCACATTTATTTATTTAATTATTTTTATTTATTTATTTGTTTACTTATTTATTTAATTATTTATTATCTTATTTTTTTACTTATTTATTTAATTATTATTTTCTTATTTATTTGTTTAATTATTTATTTACATATTTATTCACTTGTTTATTTACATATTTATTTACTTATTTACTTACACATTTATTTATTTGGTACTTATTTATTTTCTTATTTATTTGTTTACTTATTTATTTACTTATTTATTTGCTTATTTATTCACGTATTTATTTACTTATTTACTTACACATTTATTTATTTATTTTCTTATTTATTTGTTTACTTATTTATTTACTTACATATTTCTTAAATTGTTTATTTACTTACTTACATATTTACCTACTTACATATTTATTTACTTACATATTTATTGTCTCATGTATTTACTCATCATTCATTCATGTACCGGTATATATTTATTTATTTATTTGTTTATTTGCTTCCCCTGCGTCTCCTTCTCTGGAAATTGCACGTAACCACATCCCACGCAGTGAATTGTCCGATGGTATCTCATGAAATGAGATTCCCCGGTATTCTAACTTGCCCTGTTCTAATTTACAAATGGGCACGCAGCAGTACAGCATTATAAAATCATTCGGAATACATTCCAAACACAACTGCTCCATTAACATCAATACAAAACTTATGTCTGCCACAGTGCCTTGGTGCTGCTTCCTAGCGCCTTTATTTGGAAACGAGGTTGTACGCTCAAACCAATGCTGTAATCGTCGAATGGGCAGGCAGTTTAAAGAAACCAGGAGTGTTGCGATCCAGCCGGCAGTGGTTACAGGTGGGTCGGAAGCTAGCCTTGGGTCGGAAGCTACACCAGATTATGTAACGCCCACTTCGTTATAACAAAAACTCATTCATTTTAAAGATATATTTCCCCTACTTCAAAGATTAAAGAGTCATAGAAATCTCTCTATGAAATATGGCTTTGAAACGTGATTATTTCTTGTCATTTTGAAACACCATACAGGACCCTAAGTTACTACTAATACAGTTAAAAGAAAACTGAGGTAACAATCGAAATTAAGTTCAGTGCTTTAAGTAGACCTGGGATTTTAGACTCTAAAATATGAGTTTTAGGCACCTAAACTAGGCTTTGAAAATGTGTAAATAGACAGAAAATTGACATTAAAATATGGTATTACAATATACACTTAAACTGTAATGTATTAAGGAGCAGATGACCCTACTGCCCCGCACCTTAAAACAACAATAACTTAAAAAAAAACACATACACACAAAACGTCAGCGCTCCGTGCTCCAACCACTATCTTCGAGACATCTAATTGATGACACCCAGCCAAGCTCTCATCAGATCTAGCCAATAGCCAATACCGGTACCCCTACCACCTTTCCTTCTGAGATTCAAGCAACAATCACCCATATATAACCGTTACCGGTACCTATTATTAAGTTCCCTCCCTACAGCCAACCTAAACCATCCACGTCAAGAAAATCCCATCGCGCCTAGATGTCCTAAACCTCATTTATCCCCTCCCCTCCCCCGCGCCTACCAAGCTCAAATTCAAGCAATCAATTAATTAATTAATTAATTAACTCGCCAGATCGCTTATTGTCACGGCTCCAACCGTTTAACTGGGAACCTTAAGCGACTGGCATTTCTCTCCGGTGAGGCCACTAAACCTATAAGCTACTCTGATTTACAAAAGATGAACGTTGAAAGCTGTTATCCGCTTGAATGGTGAGGTGAGGAGTGGAGACGAGAGGGGTAACGTTCTCCATGGCACCAGCGAGCAGTGTTGCAATGTATGCAGACATAGCAGTGAGCACATGGTTTGACTCAGTGTTCTACTGTGCCTTCACTCGTCACGGTCATTAGACCAGGCAGGCGGGCTAACTTCACCAGTGTTTGTGTCTTCCTGCAAGCCTCTTAGAATGTTATGAGTCATGATCTGTCTCAGTGGCAACGCAGCCTTTCCCCACATGCTAGCTTTGACAGCTGTCACCGTTCATTATTGGTAAATCAGAGTATAGGTCTGCTATGGCATTTGACCTCACCCAAGTCTCTCTACATCCACACACACGCACGAGCATACCGATCCCTACAAACAAAGACCATGGGCACTCAACACATCCCCCCTATCCCCTCCTTATTATTCAGAGTACCTTCAGTAGCCTACTCTCACCCCAAACGGACCTCTCGGTGGGCTACAATCGTCATGATTAGGCAATCACGGGATCCCCTCACAAACCGGATGTCTGTCATTCAGGTGCTGGAACCTGTGTGGCAGTTCATCACGGAAATTGAGGAAACAGTTACGGTAACCGGTTCATTGTCATTACCTCCACCGACAATAGACGCCTGAGGATTATTAAGAGGTCTCTCTGGAGCCACCCTGGTATCACCCAACATCTTCTCATATCACCAACTCCAACAGAAGAACACGACACACACACTCAAACAGAACACCAACTGACCAGCACGAAACAAACAGAAACAAACACACAAGACATTCATCACGAACACTCCCAAACAGTCATTGAAACAGGAGAACGCTTCACACAAAACCCCAAATAGAAAATCAACGAAACAGATGGGCCTACTTAAACTGATCCACCATCTACTCACACCAACACCAACTCAACTCAAACAGACCCCATCTCATCTCATCCATGCTGCCAACCTCACAAGTACACAATGGAACCCAGGTCCCAGACAACACCTCAAGTCAAAATCAAATACACTCAAACACCAGCACGAAACACTCCCCACACAGCATCCTCCCAAGCAGTGGTTTCTCCCTCAGAGAAAGCCGCTGCATCTGTGACCCAAACTCCTCCCCTATCACACCTACAAATACACAGGCGCTTCGACGCCCACCGCCCAGACCACACCCTGCACTAATTCAATGCTTCAATTGCCAGCGGCTGCACCATACAGCTGCAGACTGTAAAAAGGAGGCCAGATGTGGAGGCCCACATCGTCACTCTGAATGCTCAGTGCCAAAGGACTCACCCACGTGTGTAAAGTGTGGAGGGAGTCACGCAGCCACCTACCCTGGGTGCAGGTTCATTAAAGCTGCCATCAAACACCGGCAATTGATGTCCACACAACGCCCAAAACGTATCCCTTCATCCCCTCACTGCCGCATATCCCCCCTCATGCCCCACACGCCACTGCACTCACACAGCTACTACACCTACTCCAACAGCTGTCTCCATGTAACACATTCAACCTCCCGCAATAGCCATCCGACATTGAACACAATCATGACCCATGGCCGCGCGGTATGTCTGCCTGCGGAGAGTGGGCCACGGGATGGCGTGCTGCGGGCCTGGGAAATATACGCCCATCACATTCTACAATACATAGTTACAATATCCAACCCCCAAAACTCACCCTAATACACGCGGTCGGACGTGGACAGTCGGAAATGACAGGCCGGGACCAACCGCACCCGATTACATGGAAATAAGGCCATTCCACATAAAAAATTCTCCCCAAATGACCCTAATCACATAGCCACACACCTAATTTACAATAATTCACCAAAAATACAGCAACATTAACATTCACCTTAAAGACCAAAAACCGAACAACCAATCACAGACCAGCACACAGCCCGCCACACCAGTTCATTCAAATTCAGCCACTCACAGCAAACCTACTCCAGCTAACACCTATACGATACACTACAATACATTTCCATGACATTTTACCCCCATTCTGCAGCGAGGCTTATTAATATCAATCTATTATTTTAGTCAACAAACCTGCTATAAGTCTATCATTCTTTCATACTGCAGAAACCAACCCACTATAGAGCGTCTCAACCTTAAAAGACAGTATGGAATTAAATGTAGTAGTTGCCTCTCACTCGCACTCCTATGTCCTGCAATTAGCTTCGTCCTCTTCCACCCCAGCGATGTTGCCATTTCCCATTAATTGAAAGTGACAAATCTAAGAAACTGTTTGCGTGGTATTATAGAGAATTTTCCGTTCTTTATGATGATGTAAAAAAAAGCCATAAATAATTAACACATGGCACAATTTTCACAATTACGATATTTTAGCGCGAATCTATATTTTTGCAGATATAAAACTTATCACGCCATATATAATGAACTAATGATCGCAACAGATCAAGAATTTATTTTTAGATTGCCTGATGTTGGTAGAAGACACTCTATTTCTCAGGGCAGTAATTATTTTCATAGTATGAAAGTTATGAATTTTTTTCTTAAATGTTACTTGAAAAATCTGAGATGGTATCACAGGAAAAAGTCACGTAGCGACAAACTTTTTTGGTATTGACTTTACGTTGGTGACTAAGCGAGAAGAAATGTTCATTAATATGTGAAAAAGTTTTTAAAACAAACCTGAGCTCGATATCAGATAGCATTCATAAGTTATCGCACTTCTTCCTCCCGCCCAGCGCTGACGCCGCGAAAGTTTGTTTACAAAGGCGCCAGTATCTCCCCGACTGAAGGTGTGATGGTGTGAAGTTAAACTGTGAAATGAAGTGGTCCTTGTGTTCTTTATAAATTGTCCGCCTCGTTGCGTACCGTAGTGGCTAGCATTCCTGGTTGTCACCGTGCTGTCACCGTGGAGGCCCAGGTTTGAATCCCGGCTCCGCCAAGAAATTTAATTCTGGTCTGAGGGCTGGAACGGGATGTACTCAACTTCATGAGACAAAACTGAGAAGAGGCGGGTTCGATTCCTACCTCAGCCATCCTCTAAGTGGTTTCCGTAGTTTGCCTTTGTTCATCCCGGGAATAACATAATATTATCATATTCATGAATAATTGAAAAATATAAATTGTTATAATGTGTGCATTAAACTCGCGCTCTGAGGTTCGGCGTATCATATCTAAATATTGTAGCGTTGTTCGCTGCAAGGTATGAGCTACAGTTATATACAACAAACAAATATTTTGGAAATTTCCCGAGTTTTGCGTAAAAGCACGCCTGTATACGAGTTATATTACATCATGTGCCCGCCCTTGCAGAACTTTGTATATGCAGTAGATCTGGCATCAGCGCGCCCCATTTAATGCGTACTGTCTTTTAAGGTAGAGACGCACTATAGAGGTCTTTCTCCCTTCCAAAAGCTTATTTAACAACTTAACCACTTTTCATTTTCATTAGTAAGTTCATTATTATTAACTTACTAAGCTGAAGCTGCTGCCAAACTGCTATGATCGAGCGCGCGAGAGGATCGACTACTATGACAACAGTTCACTCCACGAAAATATTTTATTAAATAAATCTCCCCTAATTTTAACCTTATACAATACCAACGATCAACTTATAGGATATTTAATCCATGTATACACGCAGTCGCTTGCGGCGGAAAATTGATATTATTATTAATAATAATATGTATTTTAAAATCTCAATTTAACTCCCCTTAACTCTTTTATCCCACGTAGAGGAGGGCACTGTCGAACCGATACCTGGTACTGGTACCTGACGCTACTGGATGCTCGCTTCGCTCGCAGCCAGCCGGTTGGCAAGATGGCGTCACAGTGAAAGTGTAGTGAAATAGCAGCTAGTGTAAATATTTGATAAAAGTGGTAAAATATTATAACAGAGGTTTCAAATCTATAAAGTTACTTTCCTTAGATCAAGTGTAATACGGAATATTGATAGTATTTAGAAATTCTTATTGATAATTTAATAAACTTAAACTAAGTTGTGGGAACGTGTATCCAAAGATTCGGTGACTTCTTCAATCACTGTTTGAACCAAGTAGAGCAGTGGTGCTTTTACGAGACTTCACCCGATTGGAAGATATACGTATTTCACATTCTTCTTTATTGGTAGGTGATTAGATTAATTCTAATAGGTAGTAATAATTAAAATAAATTTAGTGTAATTTGGTGTAAACATCTAGGCTAACTTAGATCTCTAGTATGACGACAGTAAACAGTGTTAGTGTCTCGTCAGGTAGTGTAACCGTAACGGATTTATGCTCGTCGTGCAAAATAAAAGTAAAAAATGCAAATAAAATCATCACAAGATCTCAGGTAAAATTGAATGAGGAGAAAAGTGAAACCGATTGTCGTAATGTAGGCCTACCGCTACCGTCATGCGAATGTCATAACCTGAGAAACGAACTGTCCTCAAAAGACGAAATTATAAAGCTGCTAAAGGAAGATATTGCTAAGTTAATGGAAGAGTTGAATAAATTAAAAGGAAACAGAGAGGAAAGCAAGGAAACTTGGTCGACAGTGATTGCTGGTAAGGTAAGATTGAATAAGCCTAGGCCTATAAATGGAGTACATGTAACTGAAATTCCCGTCTCAAATTCATTTGGAGTGCTTGTCGAAGAAAATGATGACTTTCCTCAAGAAGAAAAGAAGAAAGTGATAAAGAGAAAATCCAGGAAGATGCGGATATTTGCGGATAGCCACGGGCGAGATGTAGCAGCAAGCGTATTGGAGAGAAGCAGAGAAATGGAGGTCACTTCGACAGTAAAGCCAGGAGCTCAAATTGCAGAGGTCACGAACGGAATGTTAGGAGAGTGTGCGTCCCTTACTGCAAAGGACTACGCAGTGATCATCGCTGAAGCAAACGACGTCTATAGAAATGAGAGTAAAAAGGTAATAAAAGATTTAAAGGGTACATTGCCATCCATGCAAAAAACAAATGTCATTATTGTAAACATTCCGCAGAGATACGATTTAATTCCCAAATCATGTGTAAATGTAGAAATAGAGGCTACAAATGGAAAAATTCATAAAATTTGTAAGAGTTTTCCAAATGTCCAAATTGTAGATGTAAGTAAATTAGACAGGAAGCTCCACACTCGGCATGGCCTACACTTAAATAGATTAGGAAAAGAGTATCTTAGTGATGAAATCTGCAAAATTGTAAATTCAAATGGTAAGAATAATTCAAAAGTAATATCATTAGAGTGGACGCAGGGAAACTGGTAGAAGAAGCCAAACGTGAGGTTTGGCATTCAGATCTTTTGAAGTCAAATTTAACGTAGTGCAACAATGGTATTTCGGATTTGTCTAGCAACAATAATAATAACAATTATAATAATAATAATATAGATAAATCACCAACACAAGCTTGCAAAAGTAACAAATTTAAAATTTACCACCAGAATGTCCAATTTTATAATAAAATTGATTACATAAATCTAATGCTTAAAAATGAACTTAGACATCTCAGCACTATGTATTTCAGAACATTGGCTGAATGAGGAACAACTCGAATTAATTCAATTCCCAGGGTTTATACAAGCTAGTAAATACTCTAGGACTAATATTAGCCATGGTGGTACTTGTATCTACCTAAGAAATAATTTAGATCATGAACAGCTAACAGCTTATGATTATCTAATTATGGAACAGCATTTTGATTTCTCTGCCGTAAAAATACAGCAGTTCAAGTTAATAATTGTATGCGTATACCGTTCTCCATCAGGAAAGCTTCCTTTATTTATAGATAAACAAGCTGACCCGGCAGACGTTGTTCTGCCAATCAAAGAAAGTGTTGTAAGTTTGTTTCTTGAAGGGCTTTTGGATACACAATATTTTTTTCAATTTCTGTTAACTGCCTCTAAACTATCGTGAATTGAATTAACTAATTTAGAAACATTCGTTGGAGCGTGCACAACAACTCTCCAAAGTTTCATCGCAAACGGATAAATGGCATTTAACGCATACGGGATTTGGCTTAAATGATTCGTGCGCTGTCACTCATTTGTTGAATCTACTCGTGCTCTACCAACTGTGAAATGGATTCACTAAGTTAGAAAGCTTCACGTAAGTGTACACAACAACTCATCAAAGTTTCATCGCATTCGATGAATAGTATATGAACGCATACAGGATTTTGTTGGAACTCTTCGCGCGTCGTCACTCATTTGGTACATCTACTCGTGCGCTACCAATAATGTAAAATGGATTTACCAAGTTGAACAACTTCCCTGGCGTGTACACAACAATTCATCAATGTTTAATCGGAATCGGATGAATGACATATGAACGCATAAGTGATTTTCTTTAAACGATTCACGTGCCGTCACTCATTTGTTGAATCTACTCATGCGCTACCTATTGTAAAATAGATTTACTAAGCCTGAAACCTTCTCTGGCGTGTACTCAATGATTCACCAAGGTTTGATCGCAATCGGATGAATGATATATGAATGCATACGGGACATTGTGGAAACGATTCGCGTGCCGTCGCTCATTTGTTGAATCTACTCGTGCGCTAATTATTAAAAACTGGATTTACTAAGACAGAAACATTTCCTGGAGTGTAGACAACAATTCACCAAAGTTTCATCGCAATCGGATAAATGGTATATGAACACCTACAGGACTTTGTTAAAACGATTCTCGCGCCATCGCACATTTGTTGAATCTACTCGTGCGCTACCTATTGTAAAATGGATTTATTAAGCCAGAAACCTTCCGTAGGGTGTACACAACATCTCACCCAAGTTTCATCGTAATCGGACGAATGGTATTTGAACGCATACGGGACCTTATTGAAACGCTTCGCGCGTCTTCGTTCATTTGTTGAATCTACTCGTGCGAAACCTCCTGTGAAATTGATTTACTAAGTTAGAAACCCTCACGTAAGTGTACACAACATCTCACCCAAGTTTCATTGCAATCGGATGAATGGTATATGAACGCATACGGGACTTTGATTAAAAGTTCGCGCGTCGTTGCTCATTTGTTGAATCTACTCGTGAGCTACCTATTGTTAAATGGATTTACTAAGTTAGAAACCCTCACGTAAGTGTACACAACATCTCACCCAAGTTTCATCGCTATCGGACGAATGGTATTTGAATGCATACGGGACTTTGTTGAAATGCTTCGCACGTCGCCGCTCATTTGTTGAATCTACTCGTGCGCAACCTCCTGTGAAATGGATTACTAAAATAGAAGCCTTCACTCAAGTGTACACAACAACTCATCAAAATTTCATCTCAATCTATGAATGGAATATAAACTTATACGGGATTTTGTTGAAACGCTTCGCGCGTCGTCACTCATTTGTTGAATCTAGTCGTGCGCTACCTACTGTGAAAATGATTTACTAAGCCAGAAGCCTTCCCTGGAGTGTACACAACATCTCACCCAAATTTCATCGCTATCGGACGAATGGTATTTGAACGCATACGGGTCCTTTTTGAAACGCTTCGCGCGTCGTCGCTCATTTGTTGAATCTATTCGAGCGCTATCTATTGTAAAATGGATTTACTAAGCCAAACACCTTCCCTGGAGCTCACTCAACATACCACCCAAGTTTCATGGCAATCGGATGAATGGTATGTGAACGCATACGGGACTTTGAAACGCTCTAACGTGCAGAGACAAACAGTAGAATTCGACATCACTGCCACCTTTGGTATAAAACACAACTTTCCGCCACGGGCGGAGTGTATGTTATGGCGGTAGTTGCACAGGTTGCGACCAGGTGGCTCTGACGTGCAGAGACAAACCGTCCAAAGACATCAGCTTTCACGGAGGCCAAAGCTAGTGGTTTCCATGACTACTGTTTTTGACTGTATATTGTGGTTCTAAAATTGTGTGTAAATTGTGGTTCTAACATTGTGTTCATTCCACCTACCGGGTCAGATTGTGAATCTAAACCATACATGGATCCACCCTAATATACATACCAAATTCCATCAAAATCGGTTCAGTCGTTTAGGAGGAGTTCAGTCACATACACACGTGTCGAAGAATTATATATATAAAGATTAGAATTGTTACTCAATAACATGAGCAAAGTAAATTTCGATATAATAATTTGTGGGGATGTAAATGTGGATTTCTTAAAATTTGATAAAAATTGTGAATTATTAACGCAGTTACTAATTTCCTATGGACTGAAACCTACAGTAAATACCCCAACAAGAATAACAAAATTTAGTAAAACCACTCCTGATCATTTTTTTTTTAAATACAGATAAATATCACCATTCAATAGAAGTCTATTGTCCAGGTTTTAGTGACCACCATGGACCAATACTGAGTTTTGAAGTATCCGAAACAATCAATAATAATGATAATGGAGTAAAATCAAAGTGCAGGTAATTCACTGAATCAAATGTTACATATTTCAATGACTTATTAAATAAGGAAACATGGTCAGAAATTTATGAACTAGAAAATGTAAATGATAAATTTAATGCATTTAACAGTACCCTAAAACACTATTTTGAAATAGCATTCCCCTTTAAACGAAGAACTGTTCAAAATAACAAAACTAGCAATTGGATAACAACAGGGATTATAAATTCATGTCAAAGAAAGAAATGTCTACACAAATTATATAAACAATACCACACAACACCTGAATTCAATTTATACTACAAAAAATACACTAGCATATTAAATAAGGTAATAAGACTAGCAAAGAAAATGCATAATGATAATTTTATTTCCCAATCATCTAATAAAAACAGGGCTATGTGGTCCGTGATAAAGAATGAAACTGGAAAATCTGCTAAAATACAAAGGAACATTACACTGACCAGAAATAATAAAGTGATTAATAATCCTGAGGAAATAGCAAACACTTTTAATGACTATTTTCTGGAAATTCCACAAAAATTATTAAATAAATCACAGGTAAATACACTAAATTCTAATAATAAAATAAATATATGCAGTGATTCTTTATTTATAAATCATGTCACAAGTGAAGAGGTAAGAATAGTTATAAAAGAGCTAAAAAATAAATTCTGTGCTGGCATTGATGGCATCCCTGATGCAATTTTAAAGAAATGTGCAGAAAATATAGTAAATCCACTTACGCACTTAATAAACAGTTCAATTCTCTCAGGAACTTACCCGGATATTTTGAAGTTATCAAAAGTAATTCCAGTGCACAAAAACGGTTCAAAAGATGAATTAGATAACTATCGTCCTATTACCTTACCAACTGGTATTGCAAAAATTGTGGAAAAAAATATGTATAAGAGACTGATAAGTTTCATAGAAAAAATAAAATATTATCAAACTCACAACATGGATTCAGAACGGAAAAATCTACACAGACAGCAATTTACGAATGTAGTAGTTGTATACTGAAATTAATTGACAATAAGGAACATGTAACTGGCCTATTCTTGGATTTATCGAAAGCATTTGATGTTGTTGACCATAAAATCCTCCTTACCAAACTAAATCAATATGGTATTAGAGGTCTAGCTAATAAATGGATAGAGTCTTACTTAACAAGGCGTAAACAAATAGTAAGCTTGAGACACAAGGATGATGGAACCAAATTACTTAATGAAACATTGTCCAATGAGGGAATTATTGAATTTGGAGTACCCCAGGGATCGGTTTTGGGCCCACTACTCTTTCTTCAATATATCAATGATATAACACAGAACGTTCATTCACATAAGGACATTTTGTTTGCGGACGATACAACACTCGTAATAAAAGGTGAAACTAAAGAGGTCATACAGCAGTCTGCTGACTCCGTTACAGGAGATTTAACCAAATGGTCACAAGATAATCGCCTCATAATAAGCTATAAAAAAAACAGTATGTCTAAATTTCCACACTCTAAAGAATAGGAATCCTGCGAAACCCAATATAACATTAAATGGTCATCAAATAGAAAATAAATCAGAAACAAAGTTTTTAGAACTATGGATACAACAAGACTTGAAATGGAATAAACATATACAATATCTGAATACTAAACTGAACTTGCTGTGCTTTGCGTTACGTATTTTGAAAACCTGCACTAGCATGTACACATTAAGAAATACTTATTTTGCTTATTTCCATTCATACTTAAGATATGGGATCATATTTTGGGGTATGTCGCCAGATGTACTAAGCACGTTTAGGATACAAAAGAGGGCGATTAGAATTATGGCAAATGTAAACTCTAGAGAATCATGTAGACCTCTGTTTAAAGATTTAAACATTCTCCCACTGCCCTGCATATATATCTTTGAAAGTATTATGTTTTTAAAAATAATTTAATGAATAAAGATGTTTTTCTTAAAACAAACAATGATGTTCATAGGCATAACACAAGACAAAATCAAAACATTCATATTTCACACACACACACACACACACACACACACACACACACACACACACACACACACACACACACACACACACACACACACACACACACAAGCATATATCAAAAAGGAACTTTTCACACTGGAGTTAAATTATACAATAAACTACCCCAGTATATAAAACTGGCCCCAAAAATAAAAACCTTTGATAGAATGTTGAAAGCTTATCTGCAGTGCCATTGTTTTTACTCAGTAGTTGAATATCTTAGCGTATAGGAGCGGTGAAATCTATAATTATATTTTACTTTTTTAATTTATTTGTAATACCTAGCTGTATGTTGTTGTATTTATAGAATTAAGTTTTCATATTATTATAATAGAGTGAGGTGTAAATAGTTGTGCAATAAGATTGTATCTATTAAGATTTGCTATTATAATAAGTTAAATAGCTATAATATTAGTAATATATACATGTTAGTTCTTTTATTTTATAGATGTAAATTCTGACGTGGCCTATATCAAAAATGTATTGAATGCATGTATTTGATCAAATGGAATTAATAAAAATCTATCTATCTATCTATTAAAACAGATTAGTAGGAGGAGCCAGATTCGCTCGCTCGCCCGCGCCAGCCAATAGTATAGCGCAGCGTTGCCTAGATAACTAAACGCTCTCGGCTCGCTGTGTCGTACGAAATCTTTGTTCCTCTCCGCGCGCGAAAACCATTTTGATGATCCTATGCATTACTCTGTACGGCATTTCAAAAGAAAGAACGTGAAAGAAATGGCGGGAGCTTGGAACAGCTGAGCTGTGTTGCCAAGTTTTTATTGTTGATGTAGATCAGCTGATTCGAATAATACACAGGGCTACACTTAGGACATTATTTCGGTACGGTACTATTATGCGCAATATAATGCAAATGTCGATCCTGAGTCAACGCCGAGGACATTCAAATAGAGAAATACGGTATAAAATGAATAAATAACACACCGATGGTATGCTACCTTTATCACTGTTATTCAATAAATACGAGAAAGAGGCCAAACACTCGACAGCTATACAAATATAATACAAAATACAAACACAAAGTAATATGATGATGAATATATCAGCACTCACAATGTAATGATTATATCCTTCAAGATGAAATAGGAGTTTGGGTGAAGGTCGTTCACAGTTTACAGCAGTTAACACAGAACGCAGAAACAACATCATGATAACACCAAGCACACTCACTCACTGTATCGCGACTCTGTACGGTTAATAATAGCTTCCACATACGTAATGTTAAGGTAAATAAATATTTAGCACCAAGCACACAAGTTGCTCTGTGGCGATATTATTGCCGTGTTTTTACATTGTCGATTTGTAGGCTATTGAATGACAAGTGTTAATTTGAAGTTGAACACTACGGTACTATTTGCAACTTATTGACGTACTATAAAAGAAATAACGAAGTAAATACGGAAACAAAATAATATTAAAACTCTATGCTAAAAGTAAACGAAACGATGACAGTGAAACAAACTCCGACACAGTTACTGGCGACTGAATGAATGAACAATGCGCTGTCAACGTGTGGCATTAGTTGTCAATATCCAGCCAATAGGAGCCCGCGGCGGCCATTTTTATATTGTTCCCGCCAAATATTTCAGGTTCTTACTCTTGAAATACAGTGTAAGCAGGCCACGCCAACTCAGGTGCTTCGCGAGCACCGGCTGGCACCGGCAGAAGCACCGGTGCACTGCTGACCAAGGAGAGGAGCGGAACCCTTGAAAATGCTGGCAGGGCCGGATTTAGATTTTATGCGCTTCTAGGCCCGTGGGTTTTTGCCGCCCCCTCTTCATGCCATCGTGAAGGAGGGACAATTTAGACCTCAGAGAGGTCTGTCTTTGTGAAGGTAATTTTTACTTTATTCTAATGTGTCTTGAAGTAAAATTAATTAAATAAATTAAAATACCGGTGAGAGAATCTACTGTTTCTAAATTTGTATAAATAAATAAGCCAAGGAGCTATTAAAATAGTTTAAACCATTTAAGACTCATTATACACTGGACTCCATCATACAACCTACAACTATGCATAATGAATTATTCAAATTAAACTGATATTAATATTCAAGACTTAAATGTTCTCCTAATAAATCATAAAACATTCCTCTTCTAAATCTGAAGTCGAAACATCTGCGGTTGAAAAACATTTGTTGGGAAATGATGGCCACAATATAAATTGGAATAGTGTCAAATTTTGGGAAGTAAAATTTAAATCATAAAATTATACGAAATTCGTTTAAAAGAAATCATAAGTAGTAAAGGTATGCTTAGTCTATTTTCGAACTGTAAAAATAACTTTTTGATTAAAAAGAGGGTATAACAAAACAATTTAAGGATTAATTTTGCGCCCCTCAGCATGGTGCGCCCCTAGGCCAGGGCCTATGGGGCCTATTGGTAAATCCAGCCCTGAATGCCGGACGCAGTTTCCGGTGAAACGTCGGGAGATATCCTGTCTGGACCACGGCCTACAAGCCCCAAAAACTTGTACTTAATTATGAACGCCTAAGCTGTTAAACTTGACCTTGTTTTTGTTTTGTTAATATTCATAATTGAAAACATTTGTTCACAAACGAACGTTGTTCCTAACAAAGCAACACATTTCAGGGCAAGGGCATGAATCCTCAGGAATTCTTGTTCCTCAACGCCTTTATAAAATGAAATCAAATCACCATTGTATTGGTAATAGCGGTCTGCCAAAATTGAATCGGACTGTAGTTTATCAGCTGATGGAGACTTGATGGGGCGTCCTCTGGGCTCACCGAAAAAGCGTCTAAGAACTTTAAGTGCTGGTTTTACTTGTTTTATTTCTTCAATTTTTTGATGCAATGACTGTAACCCTTTTGTGTACTCACTGATGTGTTCATAAGTATTTAAATTCAAGGTTTTTAGAGAAGAAAAATTGTCCCTATTTCCTTCAAGAAGCTGACTTTTAAAAAGCACAAGCTGCAATTTGAAACTTTCAATACGGTCACACATAGTACTGATTAATTTATTTTTGCCTTGCAACTGTAAATATCCCGTGTTGTCTTTCATGAAAGCGAGGTCAGCGATCCATTGCTCATCATCCAAATATGAATGTGGAGAAAGAGGGGAGGGGGAAGGGAAAAGCACCGGTGCCGCTCGGCACAGCTTCAGGGCGCGCAAGCTCTAAGTGCTCGGGTTGGCATGGCCTGCATTAGAGCTTAAAATGTTGCAGAGCTGACTGTCCAAACCCCGTGACGCTACGACCAGCCGTTTGGGCCTTCCTTTGGAGGGGAAGTAAAGCCGGTGGTCCCATGTTATAGATTTATGGCATGTTAAAGAACCTTCCACTAATTACATCTGTGTGAAGCTAAATTAGTTTAAAAATGTAAACAAAGCTCACGTTCCTACGTTCGTTGCCAGGAGCCGACTGCGGTGGCGTCTAGTAGCCAAGTTCTGAACTAGTAGTTGTTGACGGTGGCGTTTGGCTGCAAAAGTAGGAACTACTTGAAAAATTCAAAGTATGCAGTCCTTACTTGAATGAAGAAACAGAAACACACACTAATACAGTCATCACAATTAACACCGGTTATCAGACAGATTCTACATACACCCAAAGTACACGGGGCTACATGACCGCGTTGTCGCAGCCCCTAAACTGAGGAACCAACCAACCAACCAACCACATGCCCTTGAACTGAAGGGATAATGTCGAGTGTGAAAGATTAGGTGTTGAAACATTTAGGTTCTCCGGGGAAATTCAAACTACAGTGACAGTATTGCTGTATAAATTCAGTACAGGAGCTTTAAGGAGTACTGTGAGCTGAAGTTTTGAACTCATATTAATGTCCCTTAACAAGCCGAGTGGCAGCAGAACAGTTTTACACAGCCGGTCAAGAAATATAAATTTCAGCCTGAATGGCTTTCTAAAGAAGCTTTCGAATACAGAAGTACGTGATAACAGAAATTTCTCTGACACCCTGTGTTATTATGGTGTCTGCAATTGTGCGCGTGTTTGTAATTGAGTTGAGGAAATCCTCTTCAGCTTTATCTCACGAGGCGTAGTGTAGCCTACCCCGTTCTAACCCTGAGACCAGAACTAAATTTATTGACTAAGCCGTGATTCGAATCCGGACCTTATGGGTGACAGTAAGTATGCTAGCCACTACACCACAAGGTGGTACCCGATAAACGAACACTGATCCTATTGAATTGTTTTTTGTAACTTACGGTATTCCTTTTTCTTATAATGTTGAGTCTACAAGCAATATTACTCAAAATGACTTGCGGTGTAGATTTCGTCATGTAAAAGAATGACATTGTTGTTTTTCATTTGAGGGGCTGGGCATCTTGATCATTTAGCCCCGTGTACTTGTGTGTGTAAAGGAAACTTGTAGTTTTACGTGACCGTTAGTCATGCGATCATGAGCTACGGGGTCGGGACCTTCTTTTCACGTGGAATGCGAACCATAAGACATGGCATTTCACTTCGAAAATCTCACATGCATTGACCGGGAGTCACTTGTGTGTATGTACATATAATGTAGCCTATATACTGGATCTTTACATATAAGATAATTCCTTTGTACGTGTATATGTCACTGAACTCCTCCTAAACGACTGGACCGATTTTGATGACATTTCATTTTACGTATGTTTGAGTGGATCCCTTATGGTTTATTAGATTTACAATAGGACCCGGTAGGTGGCGTAGCGACCAAAATGTAGGATGAACACACTTTTAGAACCACAAGATACAGTGCAGTCAACAAAACAAAAACTGTCGTCATGGAAACCGCTAACCTTAATAATAATAATAATAATATCGTATGGCCTCGGGTTATTTGACACCCAGAGGGCAGCTTTCATGTCGATTTTCGTTGTTCCTTGTAACGTTATGAAAGTCAAGGAGATTAGATATCTAAGCTCCTTGACACTATAGCGCTCTCTAGTAGAGAATGGAGGAAATTTGTGTTGGCGGAAAATCCCGAGATTAATTTTGCCATTATGAACACGGCCTACTGAATTAAAATGGGTTCTTTAACATGCCAACAACGTATGACATGCATGTCGTGATTTTTGCCGCCTTTCAAAAATCACTTACCACGGTCAGGAGCGAACCTGCAAGCTTGGGGTTGGTAGTCCGACACGATAACCACTCACCCACCGTGGCAAGCGCCACGTGATTGCTCAGTTGAGAATTCCACCCCGCTGTCACCGGGATTCGAACCACGGCCATCCGGGTGAAAGACGAGCAACTAAGCCACTGCACCATCACGCTCCCCAATATAAAGATCAAAGTTATATAAATAAATAACAACATTGAAATATTAAAGAAAACAATAATTAATATTAATAATGATTGAAATTAGGCCAAACTAATTCAAATTAAATAAATACCGTACTAATATAATATATTTAATAATATTGTGCCCTAATGTGTTGCCCTATAAAGGGTTAAGATCGCACGCGCCATCTCAAATTACTCACAGTTAATGCATACGGTACCGTATTCTTAAAATATTTCTACAGATTCATAACGTTATCAGTAACTGAAGAATAGACCGACCAGTATTGTGAATGTGTGCTTTTTAACTGCAGCATGACATCTGTACGGGAATCCAAATTATCACTGAACATAAGAAAGTAGGTACGGTAGGCTTTAAAAATATTATGTAACTGTGTTGGTAAATACTGTATTTCCCATCTGTGTGTCTTAACGAAAATGATAAATGTTTAGTCATGTGAAATAACACTTTTTTTTACATAGTCTACGCCCTCATTGGAGCACTTAAATCAATCCATATACAATTAAGTCTTGACGATTAATGTATAATTTAGTTTGATTTTCATTGGCCATTGGCTGCATTAAAACTATTATTGTCTAATAACGGTATTTATACTAAAGCCATCATTACTTCCGACTTGACGTTTAAGTACTAGGCTAGCTAGAGTTTCGTTCGCTAAATCGCGTCTTCGCGAACGGAACTCGATTTGTCGTAATTATTGATTTGAATGACTGCCTGTGATTGGCTAGTTAATGTGTTTTCCTTCTGACCGCTACATAACTCTGGGGTAAAACTGAAACGTCAAGTTGGAATAGTTTTACAGCTTCTTCTTCTACACCCAAATGTTCTTCATCCTGACTGCCCTTTGTTCATCTGTTTTATATGAAAACAGAATAAAGTTAGGTTGAGGATCTTCGTATAATATCATATTTTTTACATGCCCGTGCGAACCCCTCGAGTGAAAGTAGTTGACGCGACTTCTCGTGGCTTCAATGTACAAAATAGGCATTTTAGGCACTAAAATAGTAAAATCTCTTATAGAATACGCTAAGTTCATGCGACAAAAAACTCAAGCTCCTGAACCAGAAGGAGTTAGAAGGTGTGTTTTGTGCCAAAATCTTCCAAATCGTCTCAATAGTACAGGAAAAATCTAGCATTTCTTGAAAAGTCGACGGAATACATTTGCTTCTAAAAGAATGTTTAAACAAATAAACAAGACGAAAGCCCCTGGCAGAACTCTGTAGCGTCCAGCCCGCATAACACTAGAGTCAGGCGGGTAGTATGTACACATGGGGTGCACACAACCCATTGTGCATTGAAAAGAATATTCAAACGGAATTACCCGCAACAGTGACGAATTGCTGTCTGATTTCGTAAATATCGACAGTTTAGAAGCGCGCATAACAGTAAAGCCAGGCGGTTGGTTACTGAACATGCGAGATTTCTCGTACAGTTCCTCTAGTCTATATATATATATATATAAAAATCAATGTTACGTGATAGTTTGTCTGTCTGTGGGTGTGTATGTCTCCTATGCGTTCATAAACCATTCATCCGATTACGATGAAACTTGGGTGAAATGTTGAGTACAGTCCAAGGAAGGTTTCTGGTTTAGTAAAACCATTTTACAATAGGTAGTGCATGAGTAGATTCAACAAATGGGCGACGGTGCGCGAAGCGTTTCAACAAAGCCCCGTACGCGTTCATATAGACTACCATTGGTCCGACAGCGATGGAACTTGGGTGAGATATTGAGTACACGCCAAGGAAGGATTCTGGCTTAGTAAATCCACCATACAATAGGTAGTGCACGAATAAATTCAACAAATGAGTGACAACGCGCGAAGAGCTTCAACCAAGTCCCGTATGCGTTCATATACCATTCGTCCGATAGCGATGAAACTTGGGTGAAATATTGAGTACACTCCAAGGAAGGATTCTGGATTAGTAAATCCACGATGCAATAGGTAGCGCACGAGTAAATTCAACAAATGAGCGATGATGCGCGAAGCGTTTCAACAAAGACCCGTATGCGTTCATATACCATCCGTCAGATAGCGATGCAAATTGGGGGAGATGTTGAGTACACTCCAAGGGAGGTTTCTAGCTTAGTAAATCCATTTTACAATAGGCAGCGCACGAGTAGATTGAACAAATGGATGACGGCACGCGAATCGTATAAATAAAATCCCGTATGCGTTCATATACCACTCATCCGATTGCAATGCAATTTGGGTGAGTTGTTGTGCACACTGCAGGGAAGGTTTCTGACTTAGTAAATCCATTGTTCAATAAGTAGCGCACGGGTAGATTCAATTATTGAGTGCCGGCGTGCGAATCGTATAAATAAAATCCCGTAAGCGTTCATATACCATTCATCCGATTGCGATGAAACTTGAGCGAGTTATTGTTTACACCGCAGGGAACGTTTATGATTTTGTAAGTCCATTGTATAATATGTAGATAGCGCACGAGTAGTTTCAACAAATAAGTGGCGGCGCGCGAATAGTTTCAACAAAGTTCCATCTGCGTTCATATAGGCCTACCATTCATCCGATAGCAATAACACATGAGTGAGTTACTGTGTAGACTGCAGGGAACGTTTATGATTTAGTAAATCAATTGTACAATAGGTAGCACACGAGTTGATTCAACAAATGAGTGACTGCGCGCGAATCGTTTAAACAAAATCCCGTATGCGTTCATATGCCATTCATGCGATTGCGTTGAAATTTTGATGCTTTGTTGTGCACACGCCAGGGAAGGTTTTCGACTTAGTAAATCCATTTTACATTAGGTAGCACACGAGTAGATGCAACAAATGAGTGACGACGCACGAAGGTTTTCAACAAAGTTCCATCTTGGTTCATATACCATTCATCCGATTGCGATGAAGCTTTGTGGAGTTGTTGTGGACGCTCCCACGAATGTTTCTAAATTAGTAAATCCATTTTACGATAGCTTGGAGGCAGTTAACGGAAATTGAATAAAATATTGTGTATCCAAAAGCTTTTCAAGAAACAAAATTACAACGCCAACACTTTCTTTGGTTGGCATTGCAATGCAAGCCGGGTACAGCTTGTAGGCTATAAAAGTCCAAATAAGTATTTTATGATACTGTAAAACTCTATAATTGTAAGTGATTTATCATGAAACGTCAACATATTTAAAAAATTAAAAATTAAAAAATGGACATTTACCTTAAAATCCAAGGTCTAGCTATAAGACATGGAACAATCATTCATCCATGGCTAAGAATCACTGATTAACATTAAAATTCTTGCACATATGGGGTAAAGTATCCCTACGGAATGACCTTCCGAGGTCTAGAAATTCATTCATTAAAAACTGAAAAATCAACTTGAAGTTTCCCTATGTACAGAACAAAATGTCTTAAATACGGTGGGTGTATTAAATAATAATATGCATTTGGAGTAACTCGCGAAGGCTACTTGTATTCTCTTAGAGAATATTTTACGGAAGCAATCGTAGCAACTCTACCTAGTGATTTGCTCTCAGAGTTCCCATATGAATGTTAAAACTTCAGGATAAGGATGTTTAAAACGAAGTAAACTCGGATAGCCCACTGGCCCGGTGCAAGTGCATGTCATCGATACCGCTTCAGTACCTCAAACCGGAATGATTTTTTTGGTAGAAACTGTAATCGAACACAGACCTCCGAGGCGACAGAATGTTAGCACTACACCACGGAGTCGAGAATGTGGGATATAAACACTGTAAATGATACTAACGAATAGCGGCTTCGGTGGCGTAGTTGTTTGCAAGCTGAGCTTCTCTGCCTAAGGTCGCGGGTTCAAACCCGGTCGAAGTCGTCGAATTTTTTAAGACCGTTAAAAATCCCTCAGTATACCTTCCTTCGGAGGTGAAGTAAAGCCAGTGGTCCCATGTCATAGATTTATGGCATGTAAAAGAACCTTCCAATAATTACACTTGTGTGAAGCTAAATGATAGGTTAGATTTGACTAACGCTCTTAGGTTCCAACGTTCGTCACCAGGAGCCGAATGCGGTGACATCTAGTAACCAAGTTCACAACTAGTTGTCGTTGACGGTGGCATTTGGTAGCAAAAGTAGGAACTACTTGAAAATTGAATGTCTGCAGTCCTTACTTGAATTAAAACACATAACACACACTAATACAGCCATCACAATTACCACCGGTTATCAGACAGATTCTACACACACCCAAAGTACACGGGGCTACATGACCGCGTTGTCGCAGCCGCTAAACTAAGGAAGCAACTAACCAACCATACTAACGAATGGTCTGCCAGCATTGTCCACATTAATTAGGTTAAAGGAAAAGCTAATCCAATCAACAAATATTGCACAAATGCATGATAGAGTACAAGGAATAATAAAATTGATGTCAAACAGTCAACAATGATGTGAGAAGTTACGTAGAAGTGAACGGTGGACCACAAGAAAGCACATCCACGATGGTTGAGGAGGAACTCGAACTCACCTCTTCTCAGTTTGGCCTCATTAGGCTTGTAACTGTTTTCCTTCACGTTGGGTGACAAGTGAACCGGGTTTACTTTTCTCCACGTTGAGCGTACTAGTGAAACGGTTTCTATTGCCCTCACTGTTGCGTGACAAATGTAATGGTTCTACTGGCCCTGTCTTGCACTTTGAAATATTTACTCTGACTAAGATATGTTGTTTTAATGGGCGCCAAGACCTCAACGCTATGTTGAAATCTAAATTTATATTTAACAACACCTAGCTCTGGTAGAACACCTTCAAGAATCTTTTCACTCAGATCGTGGTATGATTTGATCATTAACCCAACAAACACTTGTATCAGGAGAAGGAATTGGTCTATATCTAATGCTACCTACTGAAAGCAAAGATTGCATGGTTAAAAGAAATGAATTTATTATATAAAACAAGTATTGCAAAATTAATAATAATAAGTTTGAATTTAAATTGGAGCGTTGCGATTTGAATATTACCGCTAGAAAATTACGTGAAAACGGATTCGGATAAATTACTGATTCTACTCTTATTCCCAAGCTATGAATTTACTGAAATACTGAATATAAAACAAAGAGACGAGAGATTGCGTAGTTCTGAGTCATTCGCGCTTACCACTGGAATTTGCCGTAGCATTTCCCTCGTACTGGATGTTGTAGAGAGCTTCCCACAGCCTCCTGGTCGGCGTCATCTTCTTCGTTAGTTGATTAGATACTTGTAGATATGATAACTTATGGTCCGAACATCAGAACCAACCACACGTACAACCACACTGGTTAAGTTTTACAAAGATAGTCGCCTTGCCTCCACGGCGCTCAAACCATATATGCACTCCACGCCTCCCCTCTCAGGACCCGTCTTCAAGTCGCCCGGTCTCCACTGATTGGCTGAGCCACCACGCGCTACTTCCCCACCTCCGGGTCATTACACTCGGCGCGGCGATGATGTCGATTACCGGTCCAGGCCATTTCGCCTTTTCTTGAAGCAGCAACCCAGCTTGCGTCATGCTACTCGACAAGATTAAGCCTGTAGCCGAATTCCCCGTGACTCATCTCTCTCAAAATACCCTAACTGACAAAACTCCGTAAAATTCCGTAAACATATAATTTTCTTACGATAATGTTGTTCGTAATAATTTGCTTGATAGTGTTTTCTATAACATAGAAAACCTATCTGATTACTTATAATTTTATAAAAAATGCTCCAAAGAAATACCTTAATAATAATAATAATAAGTTAATAATAATAATAAGTTACAAGAAAACTTCTCTTGGCTGAACAATTTGCCGCGTAAATAAATATAGAATGGATTCCTACTGACTTATGCCAGTGGCGTAAAATCCCCTCGAAAAACACGTTACATATTCGCCTCGGATCATCGGATGATTTACCGTGACGACGGTCCATTATCCGATTATCCCAGACACGTTAATAAATCCCCATCCAAAATACATATTACATAAATTAAATCACCCTAAATTACATATATATATATATATATATATATATATATATATATATACACTCATAATTTTCTTTACGCACTTTGCGTCAAAGTTTGTTGTCACTATGGATTGCACTTTGCAACCAGTCCAATGTTTTTCATATAGAATAATGTTCCACGGATATTTCCGCCTCTCAAATTTCTCTATGTTGGGAAAATAGACATAAATAATGTGTGAGCACTGTGTATTTATGATGTCACATCACACGCATCAAGGTGTTCTGATATATGTATCACCACAGAACTTCCTAATTTCACTGGAGGTCCCTTCCTTATGGTGAAATTTAATCTCACTTATCACTGAGCACACGATCACACTATTGTGGCAGTGCCTCGTGACCATAATACTTAATCTCTCTTTATATAAGACGAAATTAATATTGACTTCTGAAAAAAACAGTAAGTGCGCATTACATATAACACCAAATATTTCTGTGCCGTAATCGCCCTGTCTTCTTAAGTTCCCGTAGATCAAATTCTACTAAATATTAGTTCTCAACTCAGAACAGTTCTCCTCACACAAATAATACCTTTGTACAAATTACCTTAAAGTACACACTTACAAATCTTACATGGCGAGGCCGTAAACAGAAATCACGTGTGCTGTTATGTATGAGTTTCATGAAGGACTGTCTCGCCTTCTGATGGCCCATCTTTTGTCTCGTGGACGCCTTAAGCAAAAATACCCTGTACAAGCGCTCACCCATCTCTTGGAGACAAACGGGAATTCACCAGCGCTGCCAAATTCTGGCCTTGGTGTATCGAGACATTTTAGTGCTAAAGAGCATCCGACAATTCCGTCATATTTCCCTGTACCTTAAAAACTCTCATTTACTTACATACTACCCCCCTGTGTGACTTCTGATACGCCTGCCTCGAAGACCAGATCTTCCCCGCACCAAATACCACACTTACTCATTTGCTAGGCTGGTTCGCCAGCTAAACACACTTACTTTATGACACATACTTTCGTAGACTATGTATATTATACGACCCGTATAATCTGTTTCCCTTACTATCCTCCAGCACATATGCTGTTTTGCCAATACGTTTGGAAACTATAAATGTTTCTGCGTCACCTGCTTCCAACCTTGCAATTGGCTCCCTTAAATGAACGTCGTCACGTTGCTCTACTTACCTATTTCTCAGTGTCTGTAACGGTGCCCTGTTGCTACTGTCCACACATGCTAACCCTACTTTCCTATGGTGTCACACCTCTACTCGACACTCTATGACCTAAAAATGTCACTTCTGACTGACAGAATGACGACTTAGACAGCTTCAAAGTGAACCCTGCCTGATCTAACTTCTGAAAAACTATATCTAAATGACGTAGATGCTCCTCAAAACTGTGTGAACTAATTACCATATCATCAATGTAAATGGTTACAAACTCTCCTGTGTCATCCCCTACTGCGATGTTTAAAGCCCTAATTAAAGCTGCTGAACTACTCTTTAACCCATAACGTGTTCTACAAAATTGATACAGATTATATTTATGACTAAAAGCTGTAAATGGTCTATCTTCGTCCATAAGTGGCACTTGCCAAAAACTGGAACTCAAATCTACACAAGTGAAATACTTCTTCCCCTCAAATGTTTGCATTAATTCCTCTATTGACATAGATTTCAGCTGATCTGAACTAATTCTACTGTTAACCAAACGAGCGTCTAAACAAATACGAACTGTGCCGTCGGCCTTGGGTACCGTGATCAAAGAATTAACATATGGACTGTTAGAGTGCTCAATAATCCCATCTTCAAGCATCTGGTTAATTTGTGCCTCAACTGCACTCTGATAAGCGAAAGGTACAGGATATCTATGTCCTGTGAATACTGACCTATCAATAACGTTCAATGAATGTGTATAGCAATTTGCCATACCAATGCGATCCTCAAAAACTCTCCTATTACACAATAACACATCATAGAGCCGAACACATTGTTCCACCTCTACATTTCCCTGAAATGCAGCATCACGTAACGAGTCCTCTAGACTACCGTTCGTAATCACGCTGCCCACAAAACATGGAGAACCCCGCTCTACGGCTGGCGATATCTCATTTAAAGTACAAATCACACCTACAACACTACTTCTCTGAATATGGTCATTGAACGCTACTTCTACTTCAGAATCACCCCATTTAAATTTCAAACTCCCTACATCATAACATAAGTTACCACTCTGAACCCAAGATAACACTGAATACTAAATTTGGAATTACAAGACAAATCTGCTTTTCTATATGATTATTAATTTTAATGTCTACTAAAACTTGCTTAGAAATTACTTTAGACCTCTTCCCAACAGCTGTGATAACAAAAGTGCTTTTAATTGGCATCTCCTCAAAATTTACTCCAGTTCCTTTCATTTTATCATAAAATGCACTACTTATGCAACTCTTCATACAACCACTATCAATTAAAACATCTGTGTACGCCTCGGACACGTTAAATTTAACTATGGGGCTCTTACTAACCACCTCCTGAATAATACCTTCATCATTTAGTTCACGTAATAATTCATCTCTTACATTTAGGTCATAGGGTTCCTGTATAAGTGTATGGACAGGGCATGTTATAGACTGAGATTCTGACCTTACATCGCAGCCTGGTTCGTGTTTAAAGCATTACTACCGCTTGGTGTAGTACTACTCACTACTGCACTGGTCTGGTTGTTCTGGGTTGTGTTAACGGTATCTCTCTGTCCGTTATTACCATTGGGCTGATTCCCTCCTTGACCCCTGTTCTGGTTATAATTATTATTATTATTATTATTATTATACCTCCCTTGGTTACCCCTAAAATCATTATTTCGACCTTGATTTCCCCTGAAATCATTATTTCTACCTTGGTAGTTCGTACTATACCCATTTCCTCTGTATTGGTTTTGCTGATTATTATTATTTTGGTTCCCCCTATTTTGAACGTTGGCCCCTTCGCCACTGTTCCCTTGAACTTCCTGACTCCTATTCTCATTAGGCCTGTTATTATGGTTACCCTGGTTCCTATCGAAATTCTCCTCGTAACCATCTCTTCCCAGAGCATCGAATGTACTCAATAAATTTTCCACTTGTGAAATAGATTTAACATTTTGTATACAGGCAGCTTCTTTGATTCTATATGGCAAATGTCTTAGTAATAGCCTGACTACATCACTTTCCTCCTTCAAACCATCCAGATATTTGCACGATAATACCTGTCCTAAAAAGTACTCGGTCATAGTGTAGTTTCCTCTCGGGTTATATTTCCCACACACAATTCCCTCACGATGCTGAGACTGAATTACCTCATTCCAAAATTTCTCACAAAATTTAACTTTAAAATCTGAAATATTCTCAAAATTGTCTCTGTAGACAGCAAACCAGTTTCTTGTCTCCCCCACAAACGCTTGCTCTAAAATCTCAACTACCTGGCACCACTCAATACTACCATCTTCCAACCTCTCCCCGAATTTATTTTCTATTGTATTCATGAACTCCATTGGACAACCCTGCCGATTACTAAATTTGCCTAGTTTTATTTCCCTGTGTGTGCTATTCACATAAACTGGCCTACTCTATTTTCCTGCCTAATTCTAGCTTTCAACTTCTGTTCTAATTCAGCAATTTTCTCCTCAGCTTTTCTTTCGATATTAGTTACAGTTAACCTAATGCTCCCTTTCGATGCTTCAACTTTACCACTTAGCTTGTTTCTCATTAATCTCATTAATGCTTTCCTTATTCCTCTCCCTCAAAGTATTAACTTCAGTGATTATTTCTGCATGTACTTTATCAATTCTTCCCCCCAGCTGTTCTTTAACCTCTTTTGTTGCTACCTGAATCTTATCAATTTCTCCCCCCAATTGCTTTTTGACCTGCTGTGTTTCAAGTTGCACTAGTTCTTTTAAATTTTCAGCCTGTGTACTGATTCTACTTTCTAACTTCTCCTGTACTTTTCCTAATTTTCTGTCTACATCTGCAATAATCTCTTTAGCCTTCTCTTCCATCACCCCTCTGATCTCACCTCTAATCAGCTCAAATTTATCACTAATTTCCCTACTGTTTTGTTCAAGTTTAGCATTTAAACTATCGCTCAATTCCCTATTACTCTCTTTATTTTCCCTACTATTTTGTTCAAGTCTAGCATTATTTTGTTCAAGTTTAGCGTTTAAAGTTTCAGTACTCTCTTTATTTTCCCTACTGTTTTGTTCAAGTTTAGCATTATTTTGTTCAAGTTTAGCGTTTAAAGTTTCAGTACTCTCTTTATTTTCCCTACTGTTTTGTTCAAGTTTAGCATTATTTTGTTCGAGTTTAGCGTTTAAAGCATCTGTGCTAATTTTATTTTGTTGCATAAACTGAAGAAGCAAACTCTCTAACCCTGCTTGACTGTTTTGATTACCCTCCTCAGTATCGGGATTTACCTCCGACATCCCTGTACTGCTTTCATTTCCAAGACTAGCCATACTGCTCGTATCTTCACTATCCAACTGGTGACCACTACGCAACTTCATCTCTTCCTCAACACTACCCATGCTGATACACACCGATAAATGAAAAACCCCCAAAATACAGGCACAGAAATATATACCCTTCTCCTTCCACAAATGTTATTAGGTTTTCAGCCCCAAGTTGGTAGCGACAAGTGTAACTGTTTTCCTTCACGTTGGGTGACAAGTGAAACTGGTTTACTTTTCTCCACGTTGAGCGTACTAGTGAAACGGTTTCTATTGCCCTCACTGTTGCGTGACAAATGTAATGGTTCTACTGGCCCTGTCTTGCACTTTGAAATATTTACTCTGACTAAGATATGTTGTTTTAATGGGCGCCAAGACCTCAACGCTATGTTGAAATCTAAATTTATATTTAACAACACCTAGCTCTGGTAGAACACCTTCAAGAATCTTTTCATTCAGATCGTGGTATGATTTGATCATTAACCCAACAAACAATTGTATCAGGAGAAGGAATTGGTCTATATCTAATGCTACCTACTGAAAGCAAAGATTGCATGGTTAAAAGAAATGAATTTATTATATAAAACAAGTATTGCAAAATTAATAATAATAATAAGTTTGAATTTAAATTGGAGCGTTGCGATTTGAATATTACCGCTAGAAAATTACGTGAAAACGGATTCGGATAAATTACTGATTCTACTCTTATTCCCAAGCTATGAAGTTACTGAAATACTGAATATAAAACAAAGAGACGAGAGATTGCGTAGTTCTGAGTCATTCGCGCTAACCACTGGAATTTGCCGTAGCATTTCCCTCGTACTGGATGTTGTAGAGAGCTTCCCACAGCCTCCTGGTCGGCGTCATCTTCTTCGTTAGTTGATTAGATACTTGTAGATATGATAACTTATGGTCCGAACATCGGAACCAACCACACGTACAACCACACTGGTTAAGTTTTACAAAGATAGTCGCCTTGCCTCCACGGCGCGCAAACCATATATGCACTCCACGCCTCCCCTCTCAGGACCCGTCTTCAAGTCGCCCGGTCTCCACTGATTGGCTGAGCCACCACGCGCTACTTCCCCACCTCCGGGTCATTACTCTCGGCGCGGCGATGATGTCGATTACCGGTCCAGGCCATTTCGCCTTTTCTTGAAGCAGCAACCCAGCTTGCGTCATGCTACTCGACAAGATTAAGCCTGTAGCCGAATTCCCCGTGACTCATCTCTCTCAAAATACCCTAACTGAGAAAACTCCGTAAAATTCCGTAATCATATAATTTTCTTACGATAATGTTGTTCGTAATAATTTGCTTGATAGTGTTTTCTATAACATAGAAAACCTATCTGATTACTTATAATTTTATAAAAAATGCTCCAAAGAAATACCTTAATAATAATAATAATAATAAGTTAATAATAATAATAAGTTACATGCAAACTTCTCTTGGCTGAACAATTTGCCGCGTAAATAAATATAGAATGGCTTCCTACTGACTTATGCCAGTGGCGTAAAATCCCCTCGAAAAACATGTTACAGGCTGACTGTACCCCATTCAAGGATTACATTTCTTGGCAGAGCCGGGAATCGAACATAGAACTCTGGTGTGACAGCCAAGAAAGCTAGCCGCTCAGGGTCGTGGGGATGGAGTCTCCTCCTCCCCTCCCTCTAAAACCAAATTCTGTAAAATTAATGTATAATCCTCCTAAATTTGCACCAAATGTTCAGCACGAAATCAATTACAAGAACATAATACATTTTATGTTCGACCCTGACTATTATATGTCAGAAAACTGTACTATAATGAGGCCCATTATAAAACTATTTTTCATTATGAAACAGTTTCTCCCACCAATCAGAGCTCAAGAAACAGTTGTTTGACCAATTAGATAATTAGATGAGCTGAGTTCCACGGCCTTCTAATTTAAATTTTACTGCCTGGCCTAGTATCATAGTAGGGTAATCGAGGAGGCCATGGTCAAATACAAGGCATTCCCTGCGTCTCATGCGCTCTGTTCAGTACATAAAACTGGTGAAATCTCGACAGATATTTATGAATATTTATGTTCGAACATAAAATAGTTATAATAATTATCGTCGAACATAAACAGTCGTATGTAACTCGCCTATAATGGTAATTAAGACACTCGTATGGAAATTATAAAAGTCACGTACGCTCGTTTTAGAAACATACTTGTGTCTTGATTATTGCCATTATAGGCTCGTTGAATAATGTACTATATTGGGTGTGTGCAACTACGATACGCGACGATATTTGATCGTGACAACGTCTTCTCGGGCTGATTTCTTTAAACTGTCGCTCTTGCGAAATTTCAGTTTCGTATATATTTTAATTATGTATTTTGCGGTACGGATAGTTCACAGGCGAAATGAAGAAAAGCCGAGTTGCACTTCCAATGAAACTCCAAACACAACCACTCTTCTCTGACGTTTTAACTCAACACGACTTGACAGTTTTGCTGCTGGCTGTATCTGGGGTAATAGGCTCGCCCGCTAGCTATGTTGTAACTGGAGTGATAGACTCGTCCCTAGCTAGCTCGTAAACTGTCGCCTCAGTAATTGAATGGAGATTGTTGGAAGAAATGAAAACGTAAAAACACTTATAGTGGGCGATGTATTGAAGATAGAGATATGCTCTCGCTGACTTTTTTTTGTAGAACTTTCCAAGCTCATAGTATACTCATAGTAGGCCTATATTGATATGTTTAACGGTTTGCCCAGCGTAAGCTTAAAAAGCGCATAGACGCCATGTGATTTTTCGACTTTTTCACTGAAATCGTTACTGATCGGCTTCCTTTGATCATAATTAAATTATTTTCTACAGAAACCTTCCTCAAGATATCCTTTACAGAATGGTGAAAACCGCATCAGAATCCATCAAGAGGTTCACCCGTGATATCCAAAAACGACAGTAGCGACACTCGAGCGCAGCAACAGAAGAGAGAGAGAGCGGTGCAGCAGAAGAGAGATGAAACGATATCATCACCTTTCACTGTAACACTTTTTACGAACGTCACTGTATTCCAACAATTCTTTTGACGTTGTCACGTCAAAAGACCAGCAAGCAGTAGTCTAATAATATTTCAATTATGTATTCCAGTAAACCCACGCTATGTTTGCTATCATAAGCAAAGCATGCATTACTATTGTTACGTGCCACCCCCTAGTGGCACCTTGGTTAACTGGATTACGGTGGGTAGGAAGCACAACACCAATTACTGCTTAAAGAAATAATTAACTTTATTGCGGCCAGAAGGATACAGCACTCTTCAGTAAATACAAGCAATTATTACCTTACTCCAGTTTCCTTACGGCGAGAACACTTCCCCTTTCACTAGTCAACAGACCACAGTTAATCCTCTTCGCTAATGAGTCCGGTCCCGTACGCTAGCTGGAAATAGCTGCACCCAGCCTGTCACCGTACTACACACTGTTTCACAATGTAGCACAATCACTTCTGTCGCACTGGAAATAAACACACTCGCTCAAGACACAGTTCCTCTGTAGGAGTCTCACTTCCCCGCTCCACTAGGGGTTTCGCAAGTCACCACACTTCTGTCGCTCAGGATAATCGCTCACACTAGCTCGTAAAACACAACAACAACCACTGCTTGACAGGTCGCACTTATATAGCAGGCCGGTGACTCAATAAATGCTTCTAGATCCATCCAGGGTTCACGGCTTCTCGAGGTTTCCATCGCTGGTCCAGTCACGAATATTCTGGACTATCCCTTTGTCCTAGTAGCCCTGTTGCATAAGGCGCACGCAATACAGGAGGCAGGGCACAGCCCAGCCCTGGGGCAGTTGTGACTCATGCGGCGAGCGATGAGACAAACTCACAGCCGTAACACTATCAATATAAATACGGTAGGGTACAGTAATGTTGGTGTGTAAAATTTACAACAATGAAACTGGAAGAATGCTTGCAAATTTAATGTCTATACCTGGCAAGCGTGTACCAATGCATTATTCTCAATTAACAAAATTAAATATCAGAGTAAAGCCATCGAAAACTAGGTAATTATTTTCATTAAATTCACTAGGCTATAGTGTTCAGTTTTGGGGTTTGACAGTTCTAAATTTGTTCAGATTTAAAGTTTTCTTTGATATCAATAATTTTTGAACTTTCGTGCTGAAAACAATATGCTCGTTTGAGGTAGGCTACGCAAATTTGAAAAAAAAATGCATTTACCGGACCGGTAATTTCATCGCTTTTACAGTATTTGACTCGGAGAAAATAAAGAAATGCAAAAGCTGTTGTCCATTGACTCTGGAGACAGGTGGTTTGAAATTCCACTGTCGGTCATTCTAAGCTCTTATTTTCCATGATTTATCGTTTTAACCCGATAGCCAAAGGCTGGAATTGCACAATCGTACAGAGTCGCATTCATTTCCTCCTCAATCCTATCCCAAATTAATTAAAATATACGATTAACTTCATATATCAATTGTCGGATAGAGTTCACACGCACAGTAAGTTCAGTGGACTAATGACCACGATGTCCTAAGTTCCGAAAATTAATCGACAGGAAATTCAGCTCACTGAACTGCATGTTAAAAGAGGTAGAAATGATATACAGTGTGTAGTGCTACGGCCTCTGTCACATATAACGTAATCTCTTTCCTTAATCAAAACACACACAAATAAAGTCATGACGTTTTTTAAAACACTCTTTGCATATAGTGTGGTTATGTTTAAATCCTTAAAACTTGCTGCCCTTGGGTCTAAACCTAAACACTGACGAATGAACGGCGATCAGACATCTTTGTACATTAAACAAAGCAAAATATATTCACATAATTAACCACAGGCAAGTCAAGTTATTATGTGCTAGCAGTACATTGCAGCTATTCAGAAATTAAATCTCAGCAATTTTCTAGGTTTATGCCGTGTCTTGTGTGGGTTTCGCCAAGGAACACCAAGCTGGCTCATCAGCGGGCTCTTGGTGTCCTTGCCTGAACCCCCACAGGAGTAGCGAACAGCGCGCTACCTCCTATTTTATGAAGCGCACCTGTGCCTCTTAACTGCGAGAGCTAAGAGCTCAAGCAGCCTTTGAACCTCCCTATGAAGGCTTCCAAAAAGCCTAGAAAAATTGCTGAGTTTTAATTCACTGGCAGTGGAAGCCAATATACCATCTTTCTGTTCAGTAATTGTTTTCGCAAAATAAGAAAATGTGAATTTGAACTATATTTTGTAATTTGCAGCCAGTGAATTTCTTATAATGTAATATTGCTTGGGAGTAATCAAAACTAGAGCCAGGTTCCCCTAAAAAGCCTCTTAATCCTATGACTGCTGACCAACAGGGGCGGATTTAAGCCAAGATCATGCGTGAGCGAACACACCGATGGTCCGGGGCGCGGGGTTTGGAATATCTCCAAGCTCAGAGAGAGGTCCGGGGGTCCTCCTCCAGAAAATGTTGCGAAAAGAAGGTCCAAATTATTGAGTTACTAGAAGCTCGAGTCAGCCGGGAAGGCGGTGCGCAGAACACAACGCTACCGTTACGTCACGCCTCACTTCCATCCCACCAATCACAGTCAGTCTGTCTTGAGAATCTGAGCTAGTGTGTTGTCAGAAAAGCCAAGTGTAAAGCAGCGTGAAAGAGACAGGCTCGGTGAGCTAAGCGACGGTGTTGCCATACTGCAGGAACTCATGGCAGCAGCCTGCGGTGTGGGGCTCGGACATGGTGGACCTATTGCAACAGTGGACATTTATCTCTTTCTCTCTCTGCGCAAATCCCAGAGAGCCGGCCGCCTTCCGGGCTGACGCGAGCAACCCGCCCTGGCTTCGCCCGGGAACAGTTATAAATGCATTACGTGCTAGCTCATAAACTGTCGCCTCAGTAATTGAATGGATATTGTTGGAAGAAATGAAAAAGTAAAATCATTATAGTGGGCGATGTATTGAAGATAGAGATATGCTCTCGCGGACTTTTTTTTGTAGAACATTTCATGCTGAACAACCTCATAGTATATTGATATTTTTAACGGTTTACCCAGCGTAAGCTTGCAAAGCGCACGGACGCCAGATTTTTTTCGAAATTTTCACTGAAATCGTTACTTCTTGGCTTCCATTGAACATAAATTATTTTCTACAGAAACCTTCCTTAAGATATCCTTTACAGAATGGTGAAACCCGCATCAAAATCCATCCAGTGGTTCTCGAGATTACCCGTGACATCCAAAAGTCGGGGACATGGTTTTATATTATTGAGTTATACGCCATTTGGGCGATTGTTTTTGTGACATTCTGTAGAAAAAAAAATCCCCTGGTGACCATTGACATTTAGTGGCTATAGAAATGATTCACCGGTATTGAAGTAAAAGATTTCGCACCTTCAAGTAAGACCCCGCGATGTAGCTCAACAATGGCAGTGATGGGGAACTACAGCAAGTCTGCAGATTAGAGGTTCGAATCCCGGCACTGACAGCGGCTATGCAGAGTGTGGTTTCTCACACTCCTTCTAGACAAATGCCGCGATAGTACCTTATTTAAAGTCCTGGCACACCTACGCCATTCTCAGCAACGGGCAACGTATACGCAGTCGGCAACACAGACTAAGGCATGCGATTGTTTTTTTTCATCCAGCAGTGGGTGATTTTAATAGGGTAATGCGCTTTAAACGGGAGTTGGCTTATGTCTCTGCTCTCCAAGACAAATAATTACAGCAATGTTGCCAATACACCACTCTCGTTACCACAACCACTAGCCTCCTCTTCAGTCCGCACAATTCGCAAGTGTTTTTGTTCGTTGTTTGAGAATCGTATAATTTACTTCATTAACGTTATTGTGAAAAGTATTGCTGTACAGTCAACTTCATTCAATAATGTGGAGGTCTTCAGAAACAAACCGGAAAATTAACGCGTCAGCAAATATTGAATTATATCTATCAGTTGATGCAAACGATCCCCAACCGTGTGCCTATGGACCATTGGCCGCCAGTGATACTCGACCTACTAGCTACCCAAGTACATTGGGATAAATGAACATGATGTCACAAGCCCTAAATGAATTAACAATTGTAATAACAAATAGGCCTATTATTAACTGTTGAGTAAGGCTTCGAATGACACCGCAGCCGGCAAGCCGAATCCTGCATTTCGGGTAGATGTACTCTATCATCGCTTCATCACGACCCGGAGTCATTTCCAAGTCATAGAAAAAGATAGCAACCCATTTTTGTTTAACAGTACTGGGACGTTAAAGCGTATCCCGAAAGGGCTTGATTCGCAAGGGAAAATACTCTTCACGTCGTGAAAGAAAAAGTGTTTTGCAGATCTCTGACATAATTACAACCACTGTTGCACCTCAGTTATTATTTGACAGAGAATGCTAGGGTAAAGACGTGGAAAGAAGGAAGTAACCACCTTTCCAACTGGATGGAGCCGAAGGAAAGTCTTCCATGTGGACACCAGGAGAAGTGGACAGCCTGGAAAGCCCTTAAGAGCCGGCCGGAGTGGGAACGGATTTCGCCTTTCATTTCAAAAGCTCGCCACTAGGTTCGCTGTTGCTGTCGACTGCAGCTAGCTCCACTGGTAGTTTCATCGAGGGTGCCTATAGGGCAGTGAGGGAGGCTCAAGGCCGTTCGATTCGATCCTATCCTCTCCTCCAGTCATGACGAATAGAAATATTATTTCTATTATTCTTCATGCTCCAGTGTCTGTGTCACGCCAAAGTACCTTCAGAACATTGCGACCAGAATGTTCGTAGTGAAAGTCTGTATACAATCAACTGAACAGTCAAGGTATCCCCGGATTCAGTGAGTGAGTGGGTTCGAACCCCTCTGTCGGTCGTCCTTCAAAAGGTTTTGAGTGATTTCCTATTTTCAACCCCATTATTATGCATATTATATATTACCTTCAAAGAACGATAGTGTGTAAAGTATTGTTCATAGTAGTTTTAAATGACGACTGGGAGAAGAAATAAGGATATCATATTAATATAAACACAACTTATAGCCACAAATTGTTTATTTACTTTGAATAGACACTGAATTAGTAATCAGATCTACATACATACATACATTTTCCTAAGCTGGTCAGCTGAATTTAGTCTAACTTATAGTCGTCGACAGACTGTGTGTACGCGGGTAAATGTGATGAAACGATATAGGCTATAAAACTCATTTTGACATTTTTGAAAGACTTAAAATATCAATTTTCGTAATTGGGGAACCCCGAAATCATCTCCCCGGTCAAAATTAGCCGCGCCTGGTTTCCGAACTATTTCTCATGAGTAGGGCTAGGATTTTTATGTAAATGCATATTGTTTCCCTTTCCTTATACACAACTAAAAATGATAAATGTCCATGAATTAGAACCTTAGCTATCATATAATTATATGTTGTTATATATTTTACATATTTGATCATTTTCTTTTTTGTCGTGTGGCCTGATGAGCGGCCGAGTGCAGGTCTTTCCAGTCGACGCCCGTGGGTCACCTGCGTGTCGGAATGAAAGATGAGATGAATGGATGAAAGTGGGTAAGGATGAGGAAGGAAGCGGCCAAGGCCTGTAGAAAGTACCGTCCCAGCATTTGTGGAGTTGAAAATGGGGAAACACGGAAAACCATTCAAGGACGGCCGACGGTGGGGCTCGAACCCACGTCTACCAAGTCAGCAGAGAGCTTGGCCCCACAGCCTAACGCTGCGCTTTAGCGAGCGTAGCCGTGGTGGCTATATACGTGTTGGTATATTTTATCATAATAGCATTTTTTACTTTTTATGTAAAAGTACATATACCGTCTCTTACTGTGATTGAAAAAAAGTATTTTTTCGCAAATGAAATAAACGGTAATTCAAAACAGTTAGGTATAACAATATTTGTCCACTAGAAACTCAGGTACATGAAACGGATTTTCCAAGCTATTCATAACCTGCCGAGAAAGGGCAAGGGAAGAATTCCAAGTAAGATATTAGTGAAGATAAGGGGATGGGAATTCGCATCACACATTACCGGAGACTCATCGGCGGGATTTGGTTCATTTCAATTGTCCAGTGAATGCCTGAGACTCAACTTTTCAACGTTGATCATAAAGGCTACTAGCCTATATTTCCTCCCACCTCGCAAACAAAAAGTGACTCTGACAATACTTATTGTGGAGTTCGAACGCATTTTCTCATACATAATCATGGAATTTATTTAAATTTGCTATAATATGAACATGCTTAATTAATTAGTGTACCACCCTTTATTTTGCAAAAAAAAGAATAAAATGAAGAATCTACAAGCAATATCATGTGCAATGTATATGATTTATATAAAAATTAAATCAATATTACATACCGGTATTTCAAATTTTTTAATGTAATATTACATAGAAGAAATGAAAGAACGCAGATGCCCCACGTGGAACCATCTGTCATCACTGCGGCAAATTGTGTGCCTCCCGCATTGGGCTGTATAGTCACCTCCGATCTCACCAATGAGACATTCCGGATTGAAAGGCCAATCTACTCGATACGAATGTTTGCTATGATGATGATAGATATTACATTAAAATCCTAGCCTTACTCATCAGTATATTGCCAAAATGGATCCAACTATGACATTTTAACGCATGATAACCTAGAAAGTCATCTCGAAATTGACATCTTAATTATTATGAGGTAACCCGTAGTGACATTCTCACTCCGATACATACGATGAATATATGGGACACAAGAGGGTAGCAGATCCTGACGTTATTCTTCCATGTTTGATAAAAAGATCCGGGAAAAAATAGCTTATCCTCTTGATATTAAATTTAATTTATCGATCAAGTCTTCGATATTTCCAGAGAAATGGAAACTTACTAAAGTCAGTCACAAGTCGGGTAAGATCTCACTAATTCTTACCTATCGAACAGTACCGGTAGTTAATATGTTTGCCCCAAACAAACTTTACGAGCAAACACTTCATGAACACATAATTATTCAGGCATGCATGCCATTTTATTCACGATTCATAACACGGATTCATCCCTCGATGATCAACAATAACCAATTTTCACGAATCAGAAATCATCTGGTTTAGATTAAAGGATAACAAGCCGATGTAATATATACAGATTATTGGCAGAGTTAACCATCACGTAGCCTACAACTTACGAAAATGTCATATTACGGATCATACTTACAGTATGTAAGAGGCAACACTTTGTATCATAGAGAAACGATCCATTCACCCTCTGGTGTTACCCTGGGATCGAATCTTGTGCCTCTGTAATTTTTATCTTAATTAACCATCTCCGGGATGCCAATATATCATAATTATTATTATTATTATTATTATTATTATTATTATTATTATTATTTGCTATTGACGTGTAATCGTTTAAATACATTTATTCGTTATGGGATTGTATGCTGCTCCAAAAGATGAAGAAAAAATAAATTGGAACAAAACAAATTATTTAGATTTATAAGTGTCATCCGATTGCATTTACACGAAAACACACAAATTTTGATAGAAAACACCACCATTTCCTATGTATTTCCCATCTCAAGTCATCTAGGTTTATGGTAGGTTATACTTTGATAAAAAAAAGTTATCCTTTTCTCACCGTATTGATCGAATTTTTGAGATATATTCAAAATGCTGGGATAAATAAGAAGATGCACATTTTATTTTAGGAACCTGTACATTGCTAAAGAATATATAATGCATTCGTATGAAGTAGACTTGAATTTGGCTCAATAGTTTGGAACCCAAGATGTGCGAATGCTGACGATAGACTTGAATCGATAAAAAATAAATTCCCTATATTCTTGGAATACAAAAGAACAAATGTATATCCTAAATATGCTAAGCGGGAATGTGGTGGACCAGTGGTGTGGTCAAGCTGTTGGCCTCTCACCACAGCGGACCGGGTTCGGTTCCCGGTCAATGCATGTGAGATTTTCAAAGTGAAACGCCATGTCCAGTGGTTCGGATTCCACGTAAAAAGGAGGTGCCGTGGCAATTGATCGCGAGATTGATGGTAACATAAACTACACAATTCTTTTAAAAATGCTAAGCATAATTTCCTACTGGAACTTTTTCTTTAAAGACTTTAAATAATTTGATAACATCTTTGATAGACCTTATTTGTCATCTGAATTTGAACTATATGTTCCTTCGCGGTCAATAAGACCGAAACGTATAACATCCCACTGGCCAAGAACCAATACAGAGTAACATAAACATTCGCCTGTATCAAACACATTCAATATCTACAAAAAAAAAAAAAAAAAAAACATGCACACATTTCAATATATCAGACAGCACCTTTTGTTCATTTGTATTGTAGAGAAATCACTTAATATCATACACTCCTTATCAGTGACTTGTAACATAATTTCAAGTACGATACTTACTAGAATAATATTTAGTCATACGTATTATAAGTATCATTTTATATTAGTGTAAGAAAAATATTAAAAATATTAAGTGTAATTCATATTGTTATTTCTCATAATTAGGTTGTAACCTGTTAGAAGAACTACAAATAAACAAACAAATAATTATAAATAAATAAATAAACAAACAAATTAGTTTAATGAAATTCAGGCCCACTTTAGTGATGGTTACTAACTAGTGATTGCTTGCTACTCATATAATAATTACTGTAACTTGAAAAGAACAGTAGTCGCTACATCATATTTAGACTGACAAAGCAACATTTTATTTACAATCCACCTCGTGGCGTAGTGGCTAGTCTTCTTAGCTGTCAACGCATAGGTCCAGGTTTGGGAGCTGAGGGCTGGAATGGGATACACTGAGGCTTGTGAGGCAGAACTGGGAAGAGAAGGGTTACATTCTTACTTCAGCCATTCTGGAAGTTGTTTCATCACTTATGCTTCAGGCAAATGCTGGGATGGTATCTAAGGCCTCGGCCGCCGCATATACAAAACCCGACCCAAATACAAATACACACCCTAATACAACCATCACAATAACACAGGTTATTAGACACATTATATACACACACCCAAGTGCACGCGGCTACATGACCACCATGTCCCAAAGCTCCTAAACGAATCACCACCTCCAACAACAACAACAACAACAACAGCAACAACTCTATTTACAGTACAACAATGGCATAATCTTGAAAGTAGCCTATACTATATTACAGACATGTTATAAAGAACTAAAAAGCTCATAATCAACACTGGAACTACAAAAGACCTGTAGGCCATACACCATAATATGATGATCTAGAATGCAGCCGATTGTAATCAGGGGCGGATCTAGGGGAGGGTGAGGAGGGCGACCGCCCAGGTCCCCGCGATCCGGGGGGGGGGGCTGCGTCATGGATTGTTTTAAATTTCATTGATTAATTATTTATTCGTTAATTCCCCATAAAGAGAGCGTTATAATTGTCTCTCTTTGGGAGTCTGCTCAAACATCTGTTGTCTAAGTCTAATTGATTAATTAATTATACTTTTCAAACTAATTTATAATTCATATTCTTTTTCAGTGCAGCTATGACCTCCCGTGACCGTTTAGCAAGTATAGATTTCAGTGAAATGATGGAAGACTTCATCCGAGAAAAAGAGTCGCAAACTAATATTTTAATATTTCATAGTTTACATAATCTTCTTCAAGAGGACTTACGGGTTTCTTTCGTATTATTAAAAGAATGTACCGTAGTGTATTCAAAATATTGTAACTATTCTTTATTTTATTATTATTACAAAACTATTTTCCATTTGATTTGATATTTTTATATTTTCTATTGTTGAGGGCCCGACCGTATCATATCGCCCAGGGCCCCGCAAGGCCTGGATCCGGCACTGATTGTAATGAAGCGACTGACAGCACCTGGACATGAGCTGATTTCATCACTTCCTGGCATGAGATTACCATCTCTCAGAAGCCGGCTCTGTCTTCTTTCACCCTGTTTCAAGGACACGACTTTGCGACGATGCGGTATCTGACGGTAACTGCCTGAACTACCAGCACCTCGACACGGCTAGCATTAGCAACTCAATATGCTTACATTTTCTAAAATCACGATTCAACATATACGGAGTTCTTAATTTGAAAATATGTTTCAGTAGCACAATAGAGAAAACTATAAGCTGTCTTGCAGTGGAGTTTGTTTCTGTTTTCAACATCATCTGAAGGCATTGAAGAGGTTAAGAAAATTGCAGTTCAGAACTCTATTTTATATGGAGAATTGTGATTTTAACTACACTTTTTATAACTATCATTCTATTCCTGTTCGATATGCTTTTGCACTGATGAAAAGTGTATAAAATACTACAGCGTGCTGTAGAAACAAAATAATTTTACCTTGTCCCGTTTCTTTATAAATCGTTTCACAAACTTTTGTCCCATGTTACAACAAGAGCTGGGCTGGCGGCCGGCCGTCCCAACTCCGGCCGGCTCTTAACAGACTCCGTACAGGAGTCGGCAGAACAAGAGTAAATCTGCGGAAGTGGGCCCGTGGGGTTTCTCAAGTGACTCATCACTCTGTGACTGTGGAGAGCAGCAGACAATCCAACATTTATGTCAGTGTGACTTATGTCCTTCAACGTGCACTTTGAACGATTTGATTGGAGCCTCTTCCAGCGCTATTGACGTCTCCAAATACTGGGCAAAATTCATTTAGCTCTCAAATTTATTGCTCAATATTTGATTTGCTTTGTATAATATACCTGTATATAAAGGGTGTCCCACCTAACTTTGCGACCTCAAATATTATCGAAATAATAATAGTTTTAATGCAGCCAATGGCCATTGAAAAAGTAAAAAATACAATGCAGGTACTGTCAGTCGCTACAAAATTGCGTCAGGGAAGTTAATCTTCTTTTACAATATGCCGCATGATATCGGTCACAGGGCTCGCTACACAATTCACATATGCATGTAGCTGCATTTGGAGTGTGAAAGTCTTTTCTTCCGCAACACCTGAAATGAAATCCATGGACTGCGAAACGCGTGACAGTGTGTCGTAAATCGTAGTCTGCTCTCTTCCAGTCAGACGATAACATCGCTTCTGTCCCATAGAAGTCCAACCATATTTCTTTCTTTTTTAATTGAAATTCCGCAAGAAGTTCCTGATAGGCAGCGCTAGATGGAAGCTGCATTTGTAGTCTGATTTGCTCAATACAGAATGGCTCTGCAGACAGCTCATACATTAGCCGGGACGGAGTAAATTTCGATACACACAATGCTTTCTTTAGGAAGATAGACTTTACTTGCTCTATTTCCTTTAAGTTGGTTTTGGTCAGATGAGGCCAGATCAGTTCCAGACCGTAGGTTAAAATAGGCGTCAGTGTGGAAACAAAGAGCTTCATAGCAGTAACTAAAGATAGTTTACGCAAATGCTGTATGTTTATTTATTTATAGGGTACAGAAAGTCCCAGTGAGCTGGTAGCTCAAGGGGGGACTGCCCTTTACAAATATGGCTTAGCAATTTATACTAGAATATCCTAAGGTGGTAGGAACATTTATTCAGTGCTTATGAGTTCATCTATATTCTTCAACATATTGTTTCAGGAAGCATCTGCGTGCTTTCTTTTTGAATTTGTTTAAGTTTACAATTTGTCTCAGTTTAGGAGGTAAGTTGTTATAAGTTGTGCTGGCGGAATAGGAAATACTTTTAATACTGTACCATATCTAGTTGTGTTTGTTGACTCCATGCATAACTGGTTTGCTGATCTTGTGTTATGGGTATGAATGTCTTTCCTGCATTGAAGTTCAGTATTAAGATTAATAAGACCTTGTTTATATTTGAACATAAATAAAGCTTCAGAGTATTTGAGCTGGCTTCGTAATGGCAATATGTTTGTCTCCTGAAATACTTGTACAGTTGGTTTCCTAAAATGGTAACCATACATGATTTTAATTGCTCTTTTTTGGAGAACTTCGAGCTCATTTATTGATTCCTGTGCACATTTACCCCATATTATGTTCATGTACATAAGGTGAGAATGAATAAGAGAGGCATATATGCTCCTTAAATGTTGATTGCTTATTCCATACTCCCTTAATCTTTTTAGAACACCAATTACACTAACAATTTTCTTTTTCACATTTGTGACATGTTCATTCCAACTTAAGTTATTGTCCAAAGTTAGGCCTAAATATGTGTATTGTTTCACCCTTTCGATGGTTACATTACCAATTTTAACTATGTTGCAAGTGCTTGGACTGTAAGCTGGTTTGTGAAATAGCATGTATTTTGTTTTTGAGCTACTTACGATTAATTTACTTTTTGAAAGCCATGTTGTTAATATATTTAGGTCCTTTTGCATATTCTGCATAATCGTTTGTTCACAGGCGCTCTCGTAAAGTAGAAATATATCATCTGCAAAAAGAAATATTTTACCAGTAAACTCTAAATAACCTATATCATTAATAAAAATCAGGAACAGCAATGGTCCGAGCACTGTCCCTTGTGGGACACCGCATTTAACGTCAGAGATGGACCCTTTAGTTTTATTAATATTAACATACTGCTTCCTGTTAGACAGGTAGTTTTTAAACCACTCAAAGGCTATTCCTCTAATTCCTGCATTTGATAGTTTACTTAGCAACAAGGTATGGTTAACAGTGTCGAACGCCTTAGCAAGATCTATAAATAGTCCTGCTGCTATTTTATTGTTATCTAATGCTTTATGTATAAGTGACACTACGTCAAATGCTACTGAATCAGTGCTATGTTTGGGAAGGAAGTCGTATTGATATTTGAAGAAAAAATTGTTTTTTGTTAGGAAATTCAGGACTTGTTTTTTGATTACTATTTCCAGTACTTTTACGAGTGAGGATAATATACACAACGGTCTGTAATTACTGGGGTTAGATACATCACCTTTTTTAAATATTGGTACCACTCTTGCTAGTTTACATTTATCTGGTATTACTCCTGTTTGCAGTGACAAGTTAATTATATCAGCAAGCAATGGAGCCAGATGATTGGCACATCTCTTAAGGAGTATGTTATTTATTCCATCATCTGTGTAATTCTTTTTATTCGCAAGGTTTTGAATGATTTGTTTAACTTCTGTCACATAGCTATTAGTGCAGCAGTCGCTCTGTTTCTCACATGCATTGTGAAAGAAGTTCCTGGAAAATTAACCCTAAATAGTTAAAATTCTTGACGGTTGTTATCGGTAAATCTCCAGGTCTGTAATAAATCTTATCTCTATTCGAAATCATTCCTCCCTTACGGAAGACCATGTGGGCTGTTTTATTCTCGTTGATCTGTAATTTGTTCCTCTCGGCCCAGAGAAGCAGACGATCCATACATTCCTGCAGAACTTCCAAACTCTTTGCTCGAAATGAAACAAGATTTGAAAAATCTACTTGCGCAGGAATGTAGCCACGTCAGGGGGTCACACAATGGGAGGACATGCACAATCCAGGAAATTATAACAATATCACTTTCAACGCAAAGGTACCTTTTTTAAATGGAACATAGGCTACATGTTGTTTTTTCTAGCAAAATCAAGAGTAAACATACAATTAATGATAACAGAATTGGTTTCACGTCTCTAAACCCCGTAACTTCTGAAATAACTAACGTTGTAGAGGATGGCAATGGAGACACTGTTAGTCAAGTTTAATAAATGTGTAGAACTGTACACATAGTTCAAAATGTACAATTACCGACTTCCTAAACAAACTTGTGGCCTATAGCTTAAAGAATCGTCATGTTTTTAAATTACATCCAGCACGGAAGAGACATTCACAAGTAAGCAGTAACATCTTAACTGATGAAACTGTGTCACTTCAGCGGATGTTCAATGTGACCGCCGTTTGCATCAATGCACTTCTCTAGACGGTGAACAACAGAGCGTTGTACTGATCCCAGTGTTTCCACAGATATTTCCGCATACGCCGAAGTAATACGCTGTTGCATATTCGCTATTGTAGTTGGGACTTCCTGATCATGGGCGCCCATACGGGGGGGGGGGCAGGGGGGAGGCCATGCCCCCCCCCCCTGGATCCTTGAAAATAAAACGATATGAAAATCAGACTGAGAACAAACTTTTTTTTTTGCAAAAGTGCTTACAGTACTCTAATTAATTTGTACTAAATATAAATACTTCAGATATTTAACATTCTGACAGCCCAAACATTAAATACTGTATAGTGGCAGTGGGCGCATTAAGCCTGTCTGGCACACCTCAGAAATCTGAATGTTAAAAATAACAATATTTGCTGAAGAATAGTTTTGCTTCAATTAGTGAAACACTCATTCGTTCTCTACATAGTCTATTACTTAATGGTGCTCGATCAGGCGCAATCTGCCTCGCATATCACTTTTGCAACAACAGCAAATGTGTAGAAGGGTCATTGACAAACTGGCCGATATGGATTTGAATGTCATGTGGGAAGACGTAACTTCTGTATGGTAGTTGACGAATATGTTGAAGAATATGAGATAAGATCAGTAGCACCCACCGGAAGGTTAAAATCATCCTACATATTATGTCAGTTATGCAATAGCTCCGGTGTGCTTTCGCTTTAAATTAGACACTTGAGTAATATTACAAAGGAATATTGTAATTTATATGCGCGTAGCCTACATTCCATTCGTGTGTATTGTGTTCACTATGAACGGCCGCCTAGACTGTCTGTGTGCCGACAGTATTATTTATTAATTTTGTGTACTTCGTCTACGAATGTATTTATATTTAATTTAAAGGTAAGTAATGCAATCTTATCTTATTATATATAATCCAAAAAGGAGGTACTCACTCGTTAATCATCGTATCATTGTAACCACAAGGGCTATGAAACTGAAATTTTGCATGTTGATTACTCTCAGTTTGTGGGTGCTGACTAAGAATTGTTCTTAGAATATTCAAGCTTTAAGTGGGCCTGTTCGGCCATGTGGTACTCATGAATGGGTTAATATCGTGGGCGCCCTTAGGGGGGCTGGATTTCCGAAAATGTTGAAATAAGATTGTTCATTTTCACACCAGTTTATTTCATAAATAGAAGTTACAAATAGTCAACTGACAACTGTTACAATTACAAAATTCTGTAATGTTGCTGACGTAATATATATTTACAATTGTTAAATAAAAATATGGTTCTAATGATGCCATGCACTCTTGTCACCAATGGATGATGATGATAATTGATGTTTAAAGGGGCCTAATATCTAGGTAAGCTCCAAATTTCAATACGGTTATGCCTAGTGTTAAATACCGTATGTTTCCCTATCACTATCTTGAGTGGCTACTACTTTTGCCACCTCACTTCGGCAGTGTCGATATGAAAATCACGTTCTGGAGATTTTTTAGACATTGCAACATCGATAGCGTTTCTTAACACCTAAAATAAGCGTTTCTCTGCTGACTAGTAAAACACTGGTCCTGTAAGGTCGTGCTTACAATATTGGATAATTTACTATATTCAGACCCGTATTAACGGGGGGACAAACTTGCAACTGCTAAGGCGGCAGGTTTTAGGGACGGAAAAAATTCTGGAAAACTGTACAAAACTTCTTGGTCATTAAACGTCAAGTTGATTAAGTTTAAGCCCTCCACAAGAGAATATACTTTGGCATTGTTGATTATTTAAGGACATAAATGAAAGGATCGCCTTAGTCACCTTGGTGTTCTTGCAGTTGATCTGACTTGAATGTGAAATTGTACCAATGAGGAAATTCCAAACTTGTTACCGGTATTTAAATAATTGTTTTTGCACATTGGTTGTGTATGATATCTGTTAAAATGTAATCTACATTCTTTGTATTTTTTTTTAATTTGTAATTTTAGCAAACGCATATTTATAGTGTGCGCCACTCATAGTTAAATACACACTCAGGCGAAGAAACAGCCTCATATGTTATGGAAACTTTGTAACTGCTCGGCTTCACTGGTTGCGTGAGGGTTAAACACCTGTACGGTATGAGTAACAGCAATAAACATTCACTCTTAACTACACTGGTTACTTCATAAATAAAAGCACTATAGATTTGGTAACATGTACAATATATTCTGATACCTGACATGAAATACACTTCGCACGATCCTCGTCATACAGACTATCTAAATCTCCCTATCATATTCATATAGGCACACTTATGACATATTGATGACCCTCGGAAATAATGATGACTGGTACTTACAGGCGTTGACTTCAGCTGTGATGACTTAACTCTACTAATTCGAGGGTTAGTTGCTCCCAGAGAATCACTCCTACTTACTCGCAGCACAATTACTATATATTTCACACGCAAGCCTCTCAACTATGAATATTATGTACATTATTACTTTGATGGTCAGCATCCAACGATTTATCTAGTTTCGTGGATCTGATTATACAAAGATGCTTTAAATCCGTGTGTTGGATTATCGCATCTAGTTCGCTCCCGAGTTTACTAATACATAACATATTTTACTAGTATTTGTCGTATAACAATTTACCGCAATGGTCTCAGAATTTCGGTAAACAGACGTTAGTTTACAATACTTCATGCGATTCGAGACAAATAACCTAGACTAATTGTTTGAATCTAGGCTCATAATTCCCTTGAGAATGTATAGCCAGCAACTCATTTTTTTTTTCGTGTAGCCTCCTGAGAGGCCGAGTGCAGGTCTTTCTAGTCGACGCCCGTGGGCGACCTGCGCGTCGGGATGAGAGATGAAATGGATGAAGATGAATGAAACTGGGCAAGGATGTGGAAGGAAGCGGCCGTGGCCTGTCAGAAGGTACTGTCCCAGCATTTGCCTGGTGTTGAAAATGGGAAACCACGGAAAAACATTTCAAGGACGGCCGACGGTGGGGCTCGAACCCACGCGTCTACCGAGTCAGCAGAGAGCTTGGCCCCATGACCTAACACTGCACTTTAGCCAGCGTAGCCACTACTGTCGGTAATTACACATTGAAAGAAGTGGTTTGTTTACGTTCGTATCACCATTCCTGTATCACAATTCCTCTTGTTTCAGTCGAGAATGCGAATAATGGTAGTAAGAAGTAAGTGATATAGTGGTTTTTATCCATTTTATTTAGTGGTTATTAATAATCAGGCGAAATATATTTTATTGACAAAACTAATTTTTACTAAAACCATAGGTTCGAGTTTAACAGTTCGTAAACGACAAGTGTTTCATGATTCTAGTAAGAGCAATGCGAAGTATTTCCGATTGGTTGTTTAGAAGAGGAAAGACGTGACGATCTGCTGTAATGGCCAGTACAAACTAGATACCGTAGCCTACCGTATTTGGAAACAGTGCTATTTAAATAATTGTCTGATTCAGATGTTGGGATATTTCCACAGTTTAACTTAGTGATTTGGGATCATGTGAAAATATATCCAGTTATTTAGAAAGTTGGCGAACTGGATTAACGATACCATTTTAATGAACTACGGTACTTGATTTTTATTTTTGTCGATAACACTAGTTTTTTCCTGTTTTTAAGAACTGAACATTACGACGTTGAATCACGAAGAAAAGCGAACGTTAACGGACAAAAACTCAAAAAAACATTCCTCCCAAACTTGCCACAAAGTAGCCAATGGTTTCAGAGCAGTCAAATAATGAATATCACGAAGACGAAGTAAGTAGGAAATGAAACGTTTTGTGTGTGTGTGTGTGGGGGGGGGGGGGTGACAGGAAAGACAATGAAACGAAAATATTTACTTGCCCCCCCCCCCCCCCCCCCCCCCTGGAAAAAATTTTCTATGGGCGCCCATGTTCCTGATAGACTATCTTGCAATGCGCTCCAGAGAAAGTAGTCTAATGGCGTCAAGTCGAGGGACCGTGCTGGCCATCTCACAGGGCCACCACGTCCTATCCACCGATTTGCAAACTTCTCATCCATTACATCTCTGGCAACACGTGCGAAATGTGCGGGGCACCCATCATGCTGGAACCACATTGATACACGAGTTTCCAATCCCACGTCCTCCATGAGAAGGGATAACGTGTCTTGAAGAAATGATGCATATCGCTGTTCGTTTAGTGTTCCCTGATAAAAAATAGGGACCTACAATACGGTTGCCAGTGATACCGCACCAAACATTGATACTCCACTGTCGTTGGTTAGTAACCTACAACTTTAGTTATTTCAGAAGGTACGAGGTTTAGAGAAGTGAAACCAATTCTGTTATCAATAATTGTATGTTTACTATTGATTTTGCTACAAAAAACATGTATGTTCCATTAAAAAAAGGCAACTTTGCATTAAAAGTGGTATTGTTATAATTTCCTGGATTGTGAATATACTCCCATTGTGTGACCCCCTGACGTGGCTACATTCCTGTGCAAGTAGATTTTTCACATCTTGTTTCATTTCGATAATATTTGAGGTCGCAGAGTTAGGTGGGACACCCTGTATATATATCTATGGTAGTAATGTAGATATTCTATATTCAATATCCATATTGATACTTCTGACACGAATAAAGAAAGAAAAGAAGTACTTATTTTATTTTTTCTAAATTAAGCGTAGTTCAAATATTTGGTCTTAGAAAAATCCGCGTGGTTGCCTGAACGCAATATATTTATCCTCCATCGTCATGCACACCACTGACGTTAGTTATTGTTGTTTTAAGAGGCGGAACAGCTAGGTCATCTGCCCCTACTCTAATGGGTTACGGAACTTGAATAAAGTTATTATGCAAAGCGCTCCACTGTTGGGCGTTAATAGCAATTGTTAATAATTAAACAGTCGCCCACTTTTGGGTGATCAAAATGAAACATTTAATTGTGTATTAATTTAATAATGTATCTGTATTGTTGTCAGCATCACTAAGAAAGTACAGAATGTGTAGTGTAATATGTAGCCAGGCCGCCAGATCATTCATATATCATGATCAAAATAAAATAAGAATCCTCGGTTAAACAGAGGTAGAGCAACGAAATTCCTTTCTCAAGTCGTAGTGAAACTTTACGTAATCTAACCTTACGATATATAGTTTAGGAGTACGAGGTGGCCTTTTAGTAATTAAGGAAACCAGTCAAACATTTGAATTTAAAAATGAATTTAATATATAAAAACAAGTGCAAAAAATACTTAAGATAATAATAATAATAATAATAATAATAATAATAAATTTAAAATTGATCAAAACTTTCACAGAAATGAGACCCGTGAATACTACAGGGATTTTAAAAAGAAGATACAAGGATACAAGGCACCTTCCCTTTGTTTTCTAAGAAAAGATGGAACTCTAGCAACATCCAACGAGGAAAACTGCGAAATTTTAGCCGGGTATTTTAACGACCTCCTAAATTGTGAAAAGCCATCCAACCCCATCATAACAAACAAACAAATGAACCACAATTTGCCATCTTCTCCACCAAATCGCGATGAAATCAAACGCCACATAAAGATGTTGAGAAATAACAAGGCTCCTGGTGAAGACTCCATGATTGCAGAACTGTGGAAACATGCCCCAGAAGAAGCAATTGACATCCTACACCAAACCATTGTAGATATAAGGGAGACAGAACAACTCCCTGAGGACTGGAAGATAGCTTTGATCCATCCTTTACACAAGAAAGGAAATATAAGAGATGTGAACAACTACCGTGGTATTTCCCTTCTGTCAGTAGCTTACAAGATCCTGTCACTTTCCATCCTTGAAAGACTGGAACAGCAAGTTGAACACAAACTCGGAGAATACCAAGGGGGTTTTAGGAAAGGCCGATCGACTGCAGAACAAATCATTAACCTAAAAACCATAATTAGGTACTATGTGTTAAGTGGTCGAACGTATGTATCGACATTTGTAGACTTTAAGAAAGCGTACGACTGCATCGACCGTGATGTGTTGATTAACATACTTGCAGAAATGGGAGTCGATATGAAACTGCTGGCGATAATAAGGGCAACCCTAATTAATACCACATCCAAAGTCAAATTCCAAGGATGTATCTCTGAACCCTTTGAAATCAAGACAGGTGTTCGACAGGGAGATAGCCTGTCACCTCTGTTGTTCAACTGCGTGCTTGAAAAGGTAATACAAAATTGGCGACAGAAGTTAAAAGAAGGAGGCCTTTACAAACCTTTAAGGATCGGGACGAAGAAAAACGGAGTGGAAATAGATTGCTTAGCATTCGCTGATGATATAGCCCAGATGACAGAAGATTTCGAAAGTGCAACAGAACAGGTCAATATATTGAAGGAAGTAGCAGAACAAACAGGATTACAAATTTCCTTTCAAAAGACAGAAGTAATGTCGAACATCAAGGATGATACAGCACAACTAAACACCAAATATGGAACGATAAACCGTGTTAATAAATTTAAATATCTTGGGGAATGGATCCAGCAAAATGGCCTTGACAAGGAAGCCATAGAAGCAAGAATCAAGAAAATGGAAGTCGCTTTTCAAACCACCCGCAACATATATAACAAAAAGTGCTTTTCTATGAACACAAAAATTCGTCACTACAACACTGTCATCAAACCAGTACCGCTATATGCATCTGAATGCCTTATCCTATCCGAGAAATGTTTGCGCGCAAAGTTAGAGAGAAAAGAAAGAAAGATCCTACACATCATACTTGGCCCAGGCTACAAAAATGGCATCTACATCAGAAAATCCAGGCAAGAAATTTACTCGAGGATAGAGAAGATCACAGACACAATGCGAAAACGCAGAGTTTGCTTCTACGGTCATATGCGACGGATGATCGATTCCCGATGGACGAAACGTATCTTCAGTATATTCGACTCAAAACCAAAAACGACAATGCCATGGTATGTTAACGTCCAGAAAGATCTGAAAGAAATGGGGATACGAGCAGAAGATGCACAAGACCGAAATCTTTATAGAGCAGCCATCAAGACGTTTGGGACTTTCCGGGACGAAAAACGGACAACTGGTGCGAAATGGACAGAGGAACGTCGTGCTAAACACAGTGAGCTCATGAAGGCAACGTGGATCAAGCAAAAAATGAGCAAATGCCAGAATGTAAAATGAGGCTTATCGTGGTCCCTAGTTGGCCGATTAGCGAAATTGAATGAATGAATGAATAATAAATTTAAATTAGAGAATCTACTGAATTTACATTTATTATGGGACTTGATTGGAAATTGGAATATACTGAGTTAATTGAATAAAATATATTGAATTTAATAAGCATGATAGCTTCCTGATTTGAATGGAGTAAAACTGTTTATATCGCTCACCGCATTGAAGATCAATGTAGATGGGTTGTTGCGTAGAGAGTTCATGATGACCCTGATCTTCCTCAACGTAATGAATTGACAAATTATACTACCACTGACGTCCCATAAGAGGAATCGAAAAACAAAATTGAGTGGTTCAGTGCCCTACCTTAATTCTCATCTTTTTCTCCTGATAAATTACTCACTCAGACCAGAAAAATACTGGAATGCTATTCTAGTTTCAGTCTTTGGATACAATTTCCAACTCTAATACCATCAGTAACATAGGTTTTCATTTTATAGCGTATGGCTTTTAGTGCCGGGAGTGTCCAAGGTCATGTTCGACTCGCCAGTGTGTAGCTGCTTCTATGCGGACACCCGTGGGGGTGAGCTACAAGTACCGTCGCGTGTGGAGTGTTGTCTGAGGAGGAAAGTTTGAATGTAAGGACGAGGAATTGGAAGGTAGCTGCTGTGGCCTATAGTTAGGGACCAACCCCGGCATTTGCCTGGAAGGAAGATGGGAAACCACAGAAGACCATCTTCAAGGTTGGCGGCGGGGGGATTCAAAACCCCTCGCCTCCCGGATGTGAGCGTCTGCCACCGGCCACGCCGGAACGACCACGGCTAACTCACCGGGTTAGGTTTTCAATAAATCCCTTAATCAGAAATGATTCGCGCACGAACCCAATTACCTAGGACTGTTGATCGTATTGAATGAACCAGTAATAATAATAATCATGGTATCTTTCGATATACTGCACCTACATTTCAACTGTTAGCATTGTTTTCCCAATTCACTACACGAGAAGAACCATATATTTCGCATATATTTTATCTAGCAACGTCTGACACAGAAACATCTCACCCCTTCGCAAAATATTTAGCCAGCAACAATAGTTTTCACATACCGTAGTGTGAAAGTGAATTACTGTGTGGACGCTTACTTTACTTACCTACCTGCACGGCATACAGTACGTCTAGCCAGTGATTTAGTTGGAAAAAAATATTTACAGGAACTCGCCTTATTAATTCAGCAATTTCCAAATGGACTCGTATTGGGTGTCGAAATCAGCGGCCTCGTGTTTCCGACAAGTTGTTTCATCAGCTGAACGTCTCCCCTTTCGTAGCCATGACTTGGCATATGGTTGTGGGTTAAATAAATGCACAGGAGGTCCTACGCTGCTTATGAAAATAAGTCCGCTTGATCTTTCAACCAGCAGCCTATTTCTCTTTTCGGTGTGGATCTCATTCACGGTACTGAAAGCTCTTTCAGCTTCTGCTGAAGAGATGGGAATGGTCTGTACAGTCTTGATTAAAGGCATCAGCTCCACTGGAATTTCCTTGGTCTCGACATACTTTCTAAAAGCAATAATGTACCTCCTCTTGTCTGACATGTGGAAAAAGACACAAAGGTTGCCGACACTCTCATCACCATAGCAGATATCCAAAGTAGAAGTGGAGGGCCAATTATTTTTGTATAGTACCTTTGAATCACTGATAACTTTTGTCATTCTCTCATGTCTCTGCTGACTAGAGCTGGAACCAAGATGAGATGATGTGGACACATTTTCCATAAGCCTGTTATTTAAATTTTTCACAAGACTTCTGAAAAACTGCTTTCTGTCAATTTTTACAACTTTTTTAGAATTATGTTATCCTATGTTTCTAAACTTTTTGTTTTCTGCTGCTTTAAGAACTGTTCTGAAGTATTCTCCAGAAGCTGAGTTACACATAGATTCAAACACTTTTATAATGCACTTGATTGCATTTTGAGCCTCTGTCAGACTTGTCTCTCTTTTCTGCAACTCTAATGACAAATCAGCTAACTCAACAAGAGCATCATACATAATTGCAATATTTTCTAGAAATTCTACACAAGTTAACATATTTTCTAGACCTTGGAATTTTGCCCTTTCTTTGGAGTCTCTCTGGTGGTCATTTTTGGCCTCACTAAAATGTTTTACTAGAGCACTGTAGTTTTCCCAGACAGCTTTTACAGTTCTCTGGCTTGAAACTACCCATCTTATTGTAAATATTTTCCCAATCTTCTTAACTCTTTGTTCCAGTGAAGCAGCACAAATGTTGAGTTCCCTTTGATTTTTGGGAGACATGCTGTATAAAGAATACAATTTGTCAAAGAAAGAATGGAAATGGTTAACACCTGTAACTTCATTCCTTGTATCAGAAACTGCCAATTCCAAGCGATGGTTTGAACAGTGCCAGATTACTATATATGGAAATAACTTTAAAAACTGTGCTCCTACTCCATTTTTTCTACCTAACATTACAGAGGCCCCATCACATGCTAGACCAACTAAATGTTCTGCCAGAAAGTTTTCATTCATCCCATATGAAGAAAGATTCTTCAATATATCTCGAGTAATAACATCTGCTGTAGTTGATTCAAGTTCTATCAAGTCCCAGAAAAAGGAAACAACTTCAGAGTTATCTGAAAGAGCACATCTCAAACATAATACTAACACAGATTTTACACTAACTGTTGTTGATTCGTCAATCATAATACTGATTTTCCTCTGATTTTCTGTTATAGATTTCGCTATTTTATTTCTCATTTCCTGTGAAATGTGTTCAATAATATTAGCACAACTAAAATTTGTATGAAAAACTCGTCCCACATCTAAACCATTTAATTGTTGAAGTTCAACATAAGCCTGTAGGTCTACGAAGGGTCTATTTCTTTTCGCAATTGAGTATGCTGTTCGAAATACTCGAACGGTGGTTTCTAGGTGTTTGACATTCATAGTGTCCAAGCAACTTTCAAATATATTTTTATTGGATTCTGATTTTTGTAACATAGCTTTTTTGTGAGATTCTGAATTTTTGTGCTCAAATCTTTTTTTCCTAAGGCTTGTTTGTTGTTGATTAATATTATTTCCGTTGGGATGAACCTTGCATTCTACCCATACTTTCATTAGCTTAAGTCCTGCCCCTTTAGAAACTCCTAATTCTAATTTACTTTCCTCTTTACATATATTGCAGCCTAAATTTTTATTTCCTGCAAATAACCACTCGTTCTCTGACAAAAAATAACGGTACTGAGAATCGTTCCAACAGTCTGGAAAATCTTGTTTTCGGTTGGTGGGTCCTTGAATTTCACAGTCGATGGTAGAAGGTGTAGAACCATAACCTAGATTCTCCCTTGAATCTGCATCACACGTTTCAGCAACATTTAACCCAGGGTCTATCTCTAAACTCACGTCTTTAATGAAACTAATGTTCTCGGAATTCCATTCTGTTTCGTTTTTACTTGAGACATCACACACCTTTTTAGTATTCTTTTATTCTTCATCTTCATCCCCAGCACGTCTTTTTGAACCCAGCCACTTAAGTAAACTCATTGTCACAAGTTGTGACTCACAACTCACTTTCACAGTCACTGGAAAACTTGAAAGGTACTACGGGGCTACTGATGTTCATTAACTGCAGAGAGATTCCGTAATATCTGCTTCACAGCAACACATCGAGCAAAACATAAAATAAAACTTGGATTCACACAAACATAACGAGCAGAAGAAAGTTGTTGTGCTCACTTCCCGCTCTCCGTATCCAATAGCAGTGTAGCCAACCTTAGAGAACCAGAAAAACGCCCAGGAGTGTAAAAGCGACCGTTTTTTATGAACATAAAACCGTAAGGTTCGATATTAGTCCGCTAGAGTACACCCGTGACGTTTCAGCGCTATGTATAGATTATAAACGATTTTCTTACTGAATGTAAAATTGTTACGTCATTCTAAAGCGGGAAGATATTTTCCGGAACGGCGTTCCGGTCCAACTAAACCACTGCGTCTAGCTAGTCAATACATTCGTTGTCTTCATTTCAGATCTTTCACTGCTAAATATCTAACAAGGCAAGTATCAGGTAAGACAGTTCGAAACCTATCTTGAAACTTTGTGGACGCTATCGTTGTACTATAGTGAGTCCGGGATTGTTCTCCGCAGCGCCTACATGCGTCTGCGAGAGCTAGCTACAGCAGTTACGTTGGTAGCACGGCTGCCGCTTGCATCATAACAAATAAACAGTAAACTTTGTACTCACCACAGCCATTCATAACAGATGCTGGAACCATTCACAGTACATCACTCTATTTCCGTAATCAGTTTGTATTAATCCATGAATCACGGTAACTTTATAAGGGAACAACTGAAGCTTGTCTCATACAGCTTTATGTGCTGTCGACTTAGATATTCCTGTTTGTTGAGCTAATTTTCGTGTTGATTTACTTGGACTACGCAGCATTATATCGGAGATTTCATCAAGTTTTTCGTCTGTTAAATGCGTAGGCCTGCCTGTTCCCAGCACATCGTGAACTGAGCGAGTCACACGAAATTTACTTACCAAATCCCGAACGGTATCACGGTTTGGACACTTTGAATTAGGAAACCGGGCCTGAAATCTTAATTTTACATTTTCTGTAAACCGATTGCCTTCGCGAAAAACGTATTCCACCAAAAATCTCTCTCTTCAGTAGTAAACATTACCGCCTGTATACTGTTGCACTCTTGAATAATTTATCTGAACGCTCGCTTACTGTAATACACACTGAAGACATGCAGGCTCGTTCGCTTATCGCAATTCACACTGGCAGCCCACACGGAGGAGTCCCGCTTTGAAGGACACAGTGCAGTGCAGCCAACTAAACTATGACTCAACCACTCACAGCTGCACGTACCCACTGTGGAGAACATTCCCGGGCGCCCTTTATAAGAGGACAACGTGTGGAAAATCAGCTGCCAAATTGAACTGCAAAGCTCCGAAATCGAATCTGACATCCTGGTACGCAGGCATGACGTCTGGAAGAGCTGGACATCCCTGTAGTACTCGGAGTAGTAGCGAGGCGGGGCGTATATACTGACCGGAGCGTGCAGCTCCTTCCCACCGGTCTTGAGTGCTTGGGTGGACAGGGCTGTCCTTGCCAACATGTACGGTACTCGCTACCTCCCATTTACTTATATGAGAGATTCGCCACATGATTTCGGAGTCTTGCAGTTCGATCTGGCAGCTGATTTTCCACACGTTGTCCTCTTATAGTACAACTATTGCGTCCACAAAGGTTCAAGACAGGTTTCGAGCTTTCTTACCTGAAACTTCCCTTGTAAGCTCCACGTGAAACGCTTGAGCTTGCTAACCAAACACACCAGGGTAGCCTTGAGCCTTGGCGAAATTGAAGTGAAGGGATGAAACAGTTACGGTATTTGAAGGTTTGGTGCATAAGCCATAACCTCGACCGAATAAGCTAAATGTAGAATAATGGAACGCTCTGTCTTCAGGTATATATACACAGGAACGTCCCATCGCCTATGTTGACCGCACTGAGGCAGTCTGTTATTCTTCCGACAAACGCTTTTTAATGGGAAATATTGTCCACTTGACAGAATATGTTTGCAATCCTTGTAACATTATACACAGACAGCTAATTGCATACACCAAATGATTGCCAGTACCAAATTCAAGTCCTCCTAGGACGCCCCGGGGCACAAGACCTGCTTGCCCGTCCCCCTAGCCGGGTCGGGCCTGATTATGTGAAAGATGAGTATCGCGTTGCCATGCAATCAATGCTGTTTCTAAGTGGGTTGACGCACATCTCGCTTTCCATACGCTTTTAAGTTCACGGTTGGGCATAGGGAAAAGTCGCGAGTGGGTTGCGGGATGTTTCGTGATCAGCGCCACTCTGCTGTGGTCCTCGTGATCACAAGTTCGCGATCGGGCACGAAAAAACATTATGCTTTTATGCATTCGGCATCGATCTCGGTCCGTTTAACGCGATTCCCGTAGGTAAGTGGCCGTCGTTTTGAGGAAGTCATTTTGGTGAATGAATGTTCGAAGTAGGGATCGAATATTACGAATTGTAATACGTTACCACGAAAGGGCGCACTTTTATTCCGAAGTACGAATTATACAGGCTTTCGAGACAACTACAAGTAGTAGCCTAAATGTTATACATTAACATGCAGAAAGCCGTCTTCATGGAGACCTGTACCATGGGCCTAGGTACTCAAAGAACAGGGTGAACATCACCTTTCCAGCGGATGGTTGGCCCTTGAACATGTTGGGACGAGGGGACGATGGACGATACGCCTGCATCGTCGACGCTTTCGATTCTGGTACCCAGTGGTGGCACCAGCTTTCGTCCCCTGCAACAATGCGCTGCAGGAACATGTTGCCTATGCGGCTTCGGTGGCGTAGTTGGTAGCATGTTGAGCTTCTATGCCCAAGATCATGGGTTCAAAACTGGACAAATTCGTAGGATTTTAAGAGCGTTAAAAATCCCTCAGTATGCCTTCCTTCGGAGGGGAAGTCAAGCCAGCGGTCCCATGTCATAAATTTATGGCATCTAAAAGAACCTTCCACTAATTACACATGTGTGAAGCTAAATTATGGGGTAGATTTGACTAACGCTCTTAGGTTCCAACGTTCGTCACCAGGAGCCGACTGTGGTGGCATCTAGTAACCAAGTTCAGCACAATTTGTCGTTGACGTTGCGTTTGGTAGCAAAAGTAGGAACTACTTGAAAAATTGAATGTCTGCAGTCCTTACTTGAATTAAAAAGAGTTAACACACACTAATACAACCATCACAATTAACAGCGGTTTTCAGACAGATTCTACACACACCTAAAGTACACGGGGCTACATAACCGGGTTGTCGCAGCCCCTAAACTGAGGAACCAACCTACGTATTGCCTTCAACATTGAAACGCATCAGGTGCAGCAGGCAAATAACCATCCGGTGTGATTTCTGTTCGGCATTCAACACCCAGGGTATCCACTGGCTGCAGACCTTCCGATAGCAACGCCCAGAAACGGAAACATTTTGATCACGCCTTATACCCACTGATGTGGTATAATAATAATAATTAATAACTAGCGGACCTGTGCGAGAACTCTCGCATAACTGGTTGAGTGCGCCCCTTGTGTACAGGCTACCCGCCCGGCCCTAGTGCTAAGCGGGCTTTACGCGACACAGTTCTTTCAGGGGCTATCGTCTTGTTTATTTGTTTAAAAGCACTTTATAAACAATCCCTCCCTATATTATTCTGCTAAGGTCCCATTCCAGTTTTGTACCGAAAATAAGGTCCCATTAACACCAACCTACACATATGGGGTACCTACAGGTTCAGCATAACCCAATGCGTAAGCGAAACGCACCCACTTACTCTTTAAATGCCTCACAATTAAATAAATACCTTAAAAATGTATATTTACAATGAAATACTGCAACACGGTAACCATGGTAACAGAATCTCACAGGTCCATCTATTTCTGTAAGACGCAATGCAATTCAATTATTACATTACTGTGAAAGTTTCCAGACGGTTATGAACCAAATTAAGCTGTAAAATTCATCAATACATACGGTATAATGCGCTTAAGGGGGTCAAGGGACACTCGAGAATTTTTTCACGCAATTTTCACGTGTGAGTGTGGTACGAAAGGTCTTTTTCACCCGACTATAAAAGGTCTCCGAAAACCACATTTAAAGGCCCTTAAATTAACAGTGTCTGTGATATTCCCAGAAAACTAACTTCACTCTGATATACCTATGAAGGAATGACAAACCCCTAACCACTGCACCAGTAGCTGAATTGATAAAGTCTGATTATTCATACCAAGGATAAATCAGTCATAGCATTCATGATTGAGATTTTGCTAAGTGTACTCTTTACAACTAGAATATTCGCGGGCGAAGCCGAGACAGGTAATGCTAGTTAAATATATTTCCGTTGACTTTTCAGGAAATGCAAGATCTTTCCTGTACTATTGAGACGATTTGGAAGATTTTGGTACAAACCACACCTTCTAACTCCCTCTGGTTTAGGCGCTTGAGTTTTGTGAAACATACACCTTAGCGTATTATATAATAAGATAATAATAATAATAATACGCGGCTTCAGTGGCGTAGCTGATAGCATGCTGAACTGCTGTGCCCAAGATAGCGGGTTCAAACCCGGCCGAAGTCGCCGGATGTTTAAGAGCGCTAAAAATCCCTCAGTATGCCTTCCTTCGGAGGGGAAGTGAAGCCATTGGTCCCATGTCATAGATTTATGGCATGTAAAAGATCCTTCCACTAACTAAACTTGTGTAGAGCTAAATTTTTAGGTTAGGTTTCGTTGAAACGCTCTATCATAGTTCCAACGTTCAGCACTTGGTTTCAGTGACATCTGTTAGCGAAAGTTGAAACTACTTGAAATTGAACGGAACTTGTAGCTCATCCTATGGGTGTCCACTTGAAGCAGCTACAGCCTCTGGTGAGCCGAACATGTCCTCGGACACTCCCGGCACTAAAAGCCATTGATAAATAAATAAATAAATAATAATAATAATAATAATAATAATAATAATAATAATAATAATAATAATAATAATAATGATACACAAACAGAGTTGAATTAAGAAATACATTTTCATAACACAATACTGTCTTCATTATATGTTCTCGCTTCCTGGGCTCAAGGTTGGAGGTTCGTATCCTGGCGCAGTCAGCTGGCATTTGAGGGTGCGCCAATGCGAGGAAGCCGTGTCAGTAGATTTACTGGCAAGTTAAAGATCCCTTTCGGGGTAAAATTCCGGCACCCCGGCGTCTCTAAAAGCCCCAGCAGTTAAAAGGGACGTAAAACCATTATTATTATTTATCATTATACACTTTCACACTTCGTTTTTCCTACTGTGCCAAGCGTAGAATGCTGTTCCTTCGCCAGCCAAATCGTTACATGACGCTTTAGCAACATGGATATTTAATGAGCGAGAAAATCACCTGATTTACTTTAATAAATTATTTATTTCTTCTAACGATTTTAATAAACATTTGAATCTAGTAACCTTTTTATTGAGCAATCCCCTTAAAGGCACTGTGCAAGAAATCCCTGGGAGCTGCCGGAACGTTCCGACCGAAATTAAGCACTGCTTCAAGGATCCTGACTAGAATAATTTACAAGAGAATGGATACACAGAAACTCAGTTGCGTGAAGACTAATTTGGGGTTAGGAGAAACGTAGGAACAAGGGAAGCCGTAGCGGCTTCGGTGGCGTAGTTGGTAGCATGCCGAGCTTTTATGCCCAAGATAGCGGGTTCAGACCCGACCGAAGTCGTCGGATTTTTAAGAGCGTTAAAAATCCCTCAGTATGCTTTCCTTCGGAGGGGAAGTAAAGCCGGCGGTCCCATGTCATAGATTTATGGCATGTTAAAGAACCTTCCACTAATTACACCTATGTGAAGCTAAATTGTATAGGTTAAGAATGTAAACAACGCTCTCAGGTTCCTACGTTCGTTGCCAAGAGCCGACTGCGGTGGCGTCTAGTAGTTAAGTTCTGAACTAGTAGTTGTTGACGGTGGCGTTTTGCGACAAAAGTAGGAACTATTTGAAAAATTCAAAAGTCTGCAGTCCTTACTTGAATTAAAAAGAACAGATAACACACATTAATACAGTCATCACAATTAACACCGGTTATCAGACAGATTCTACACGCAGCCCCTAAACTGAGGAACCAACCAACCAAGGGAAGCTGTACTAAGTCTTAGACTGATTTTGGGAGGTAGAGTAAAGAAAGATAAGAGAACATTCATGGCATATGTAGACGTTTGATTAAGTTGGAGTAAGTTGCTTGACATTTTGAAAAGGATTGGGATAAAGTACAGGGATAGGAGGGTGATCTAAAGATGTATACAGAAACCAGACGGTAGTTAGTCGAGCTGAAGGACATGCGAGAGAAGCTGGTATTCAGAAAGGTGTAAGGCAAGGCTGCAACTTATGAGTAGAGCCCTTCCCGGATAAACAAACCGTTATCCGCATCCGCCCCGCATCCGCACGACTGTTATCCGCATCCGCCCCGCATCCGCAGACCTTTTCCGCATCCGCACGACTGTTATCCGAATCTACTGGCATTACAGTAATATTTATAATTAGATAAAGCATAAATTATTAAAGCAACACATTTAGACATTTGAAGGAAAAGTCGTTCCCTTAGGCTATGTATATCAAGTGCTATGTTTACAATGAATGATACACAGCCAGAATTGGCAACTCCAGTTATCTGATATGACATCTAGCGGTAAAAATGAGAAACTTACCAAGTAGGGTTCATTTGTCACGTGGTGATTGTTTGTATATGGTTTCTTGTATTCGTAAGCAGATCGAGGTAAATTCTTCGTGTCTCTATACATAAGTAATAAGTTTTACTCGTTGATGGAGTGCAAAATGAGTAAAACCAAAGTATATTGCTCAGTTTACGGCTGTAAGTCGATGCATAAGAGGGCTGCGGATATAAGTTTTCATCACTTTCCAAAAGATGTAAATAGCAATAGCCGAAAGGTGATGATACCAAATAAATACAGGCAACAGGAGCGGGTTGGACCACTCACCACTACACTCACTGACGACAGGACGGGTTGTTCACTGTTACGCCGAGCCAAGCCGCGCCTAGACAGCCAAGTACAGTCTCGCCGAGCCAAGCCGTACCAAGACAGCCAAGCCTACACCAGCCGAGTACAGCCAAGATTCATCAGTCAGGTATCCTTCCCCCTCCCAAGTTCTTTTCCAATTACCCTACCAACCTCCCATCACCTCGCTCTGCGATATCTGAGCCATTCCACTACGAGTCATATAGGACTAATTTGACTTCGCAGGGTAAATATCTACTCTGAGAGAACCTGCTACCAGTCCGATATTCAACACCAAACCCACCAGCTAACCATCCAAATCAAGGAATTCCTGTGTCCCCCGAGCTTTAACACAAGTTAAACTCATCCCTTCGCCCTATCAAGCAGCAAATAATTTCTACAGTCTATGGTACAGTGAGCAAACTCAAATATAGCTTTTAAAAGTAACAGCGCCATGACTCGAACTGTTCAAAAACAAATACCAGCAGACAACCGATGCTTCATAATATGCAATTGACACATAAAATCCAGTGGAACACACAAATTAGATCACGTGTATCGCACAGTTATACATATATACAATCAAAAATAACACTGTCATTATTTTAGGGACCACATTTACTGATTATAACCGAAAAATAAAAAGTGTTCCATATCAAACGCGTGTTATTGAGTATTTTTAACCTACTTATCCAGACCGACCGCAGCGCCCCCAGTGTTAGTTTGAGTTGTCAATTGCAACCCATTCCTGTACGTAATGGTAATTATGCTTAATGACATAATTTGAATGAGATTAGCTTACATTTGTCATGAAAAGAAAAACGGAAAAAAATGTCATAAACTTTCGGGTTCTAATAATGTTATTAAACAAGTTAGGGTTGTATTCTAAAAATTATCAGCAAATTTTCTCCAAACATTATCCGCATCTTATCCGCTATTCGCACAGCGATGCTAACTATATCCGCTGATATCCGCATCCGCGCAGGGCTTTACTTATGACCTATACTTTTCAATCTATACATTGGACAAGCAATGAAGGAAATTAGACAAACATTTAAAGTAGCCTAGAAGTAAATATTCATTTCAAGTCCGAGATTTGCTGATGACCTTGTCATCTTAGCCGACTCAACACTAGATTTGAATAAGCTTTTAAATGGAATGAACTCTGTCTTGAGGAAATAATATTCATGATGTAAATCAGAGATTCACCCAGTAGTGGGCGATTTTAGCTCGTCAGTGGACGAAATTGACAGAATGTGAATTCGATGGGCGATTTGAAAAAAAAAAAAAAAAAAAAAAAAAAAAAAGTGGACAAATAATTCAGGTTTTTATATTATACAATGTAACCGAGACGTTATTGCCTATAAAAACAAGGAATAAAATAAAATTGCAAACAAGAGTCAAATAATCTTGCTACGAAATCTAGAAATAGATTAGAAATTGAAAAGCGAGGATATCTTAGAATTTTTCTAACAAAAATGGCTCCTGACCAGGCCCCGGGCTAAGGTGATAGACGCCCTGGGCAAATGGTCTACTGGCGCACTTTTTCTCGTTTATGTGTTATAAAAATAGGATACGGTACTAGTTTTATTATGCAAACAACTACGTTACTAATATTGTATCACAGGAAATAATAAGAAAAGTAAGTCGTTCATACAATTTTGTAGCCATATATTGATACATTAATCACACTAAAACCCAAGATTACAAATTCAAAAGTTAAATTTTATACGTACAATATGCAGAAACATTTCATATCAAAGTCTTTTTTTGTCTTTTAACTTTTCAAAATTATTTATGATGTCAGAAAAGTCTGTGCTAATGGTTACGGCTTTTTCACAACACAATAACAATAGAGAATTTAGTTTGCTGTCTGAAAGAGTTATAATACTGTATTATAATCATGATTAAACATAAATACTACGAGTGTATGTAATATTTAATATTACTTTTGTTTTATATTCACGTAAATTATAGTTATTTTATCCTACGTTTTAAAGATTTCCATGAAATACTTATTTTTAATATTGGGATTGTTGGGTCAACCTTTTTCTGCGTTCAGCGTCACCTAAATATCGGCGCCCCCTAAAATTTGGCGCCCTGGGCAAATGCCCAGTATGCCCGTTTATAGCCCGGGGCCTGCTCCTGACATCAACAAGTCCATCCCTCATATTAATTAGACATAGGTATTCATGTTGTTTAATTAATTAGATATAAAAATTCATGTACTTTTAATTTACCTATTAAGAAAAAATGTCCGTAAAAATCCTAATTTCTCAACTTATACGTAGGTATTTGAATGCATGTGTTAGTAATTTTAAGATTTGTGCGTTTTATGAAATGAGGTGGGCGAAAACAAATTATAAATCTCGAAAGTGGGCGATGGTCAGAAAATGTTTGGGAAACCCTGATGTAAATCAATAATGTAATGTAAAACAAAAATAATGGAATGCAGGCGAAAGAAACCAAAAACCCCTATTGACGTCAAATTAGCAGGTGAGAGACTTAGGAAGCAAAATAACCAGTGACGGACGAAACAAAGAGGATATAAAAAGTAGGTTGGCTCAGGCAAGGAAAGCATTTCTATAAAAATAAATCTTTTGACATCAATTATAGATTTAGGTATTAGAAAGTCAATTTTGAAAGCCTATGACAGGAGCGTGGCGCTCTATGGAAGTAAACTCTGACTGTTGGCGCAGCAGAAAATAGCAGAATAGAAGCATTTGAAATGTGGTGTTACAGGAGAATGATGAAGATCAGATGGGAAGACAGTGTAACAAATGGAGAGGTATTAAGACGAGTGGGGGAGCAGAGATGTTTCGGGAGAATGTTAATAGATGGAAGATACAGGTTGGTAGAACATAGGACCTACCCAAGAATCCCAGGAATAGCAAACTTAGTTCTGGAAGGAAGAGCTGAGGACAAGAACTGTTGGGGAAGACCAGAGTTAGAATATTAAATTATATATGAATTGCAGCCAATGGCCATAGCAGGGTATTCAATAGAATAGAATATGTAAAACAGATTGCCTGGAATGTAAGGTGTGTAGGGGCGGATGCGGATAACAGTCGTGCGGATGCGGGGCTATGTAGCTATGTAGATATGAAACTATTAGCTTAGGACAGGAGGCATCAAATCAGTCAGACTCTGGAGATTCAAACAACAACAACAACGAATAATAATGATGATGATTGATATTAATAATAATAATAATAATCAAAGAAGTGATTGCTCGTTTTCCTATTGAACGGACTAATAATAAACAGTCGGCAGTCGTGCAGGCACAGGCCGCAGTGCGCATGCATGCACGTCACCTGCCGGGCAGTAAAACAGGACTTACCGTAGTTCGTGATCACCTCGGTGTGGTGCTGGTTACTCATGGCCGTGAAAGCGCTGGTGAAACGCTTTTATTGTGCATCTGTTGCCTCCGAAGCGATGTAAGTAAGGAATTATGTTTACGCTAGTAACTTCAGTTTACAGCAACAGGAACTTGTGTCAGTAATTATGTGTGATTTGAGGCCAGAGCAGTCTCAAATGTCATATTGATTGATTGATTAAAGGAAGACGTAACCGGCAAGCCTCATCCATAGAACTCAGTACTATGTATACACGCTACCATTCTACTCACTATTGCATCGATTTCTGTTTCTTCAAGCAAAGCATAGGCCTACGTGGAGAACAACTTAAAAGTCAGCTGTTGATTTTCACAACGATTGACTACCATATGTTGTTTCACCCAGTGGATTGGGGCATTGTGGTAATCAGCTCCTGCTAGTTGACTATGTATGAACAACAAATATACTTTTAGAAGGGACGATTTTCTTTTTGTCGAAATAAATGCTGTTAGAAAAGGAAGCATTTTCTTCAACCATTGAGTGCACCGGCACGTACCGTCGAATATAAGACCGGAATTCTTTTAAAATAATTTCTTTGTTTTATCTCAAACTATAATATTATTTTTTCAACAAAATATAATTATGTCTTCTTTTATAATTATTTCTTTGTTTTATCTCAGACTATAATATTATTTTTTCAACAAAATATAATTATGTCATTTTATAGAACTTTCTGCAGTTTGCTACAATAACCTGCCAGAGTAGGTGTAAACAATTTGTGGAGTAGGCCTAATATCGGTAAGGAAAGAGAGTCTTTATTTGTATCTTTCGCTTCTCTGTAGGTATTCTTTCATCCCTCCTCTTCCGAACGATGTAAGGTCAAGAATACAATGTATGGAAGTCTGAAGATAGATCATTAATCCTAATATTTAAACAATATGTGAAATGATAAACTGTAGTATCGTACCTTAGGTAGTAAGATGTTGGAATCAGAATAAAACTGTACACACCACGAAGGCTATTTCGAAGGGGGCATTGGGTCGGGTCACTATCTGACGTCGAGCATGTTTTGGTCCCGAGTCGCCCCTGGTGTACGAGAGAATATCGATGACTTCAGGTTCATAGTTGCAGCCAAAGTAGCGGAGTTACATGTAACTAGATATTTAGCTGATTGTTGTTTTTGTGCCAGTGGAAACAAGGAGGATGTAATAATGTAAAACAGTAGCCTAATTGCATCATCATTTTGTTGTATCCTGTGATTTTGGCTTAATTTTATAATCCATTATGGTCACCAGTAGCAGTAGCTTATTTGGCCTCGATTCAGTTCGGCATTGCTTCGACTGCGTGTGCCGAGCTCGTGTCCGATCTCCCGTGGTCAGGGATCTTTACATTATTGTGGCAGGTGTCTTTATTTATCCCACCTACACTGACTTACATTATTTAACTAGATACCCTCATTATTACCTTTTGTTTCCAATTAATCTGTAGTCTATATTACTGAAGTGCTCGCTTGTGTGCAGTTTTGATAGGTACCGTAGCAGATTTTTTAAACGCGCTTGGATAGATCTATTTCCTTACGATTGGGACCTAGAAGAGGCTGACCCGATGTATGGCACGAGAGAATCACACATTCTTATTCCGTCCTGCTTGGTATGTACTGTATTTAATTTTGTTTCAGAATCTTATTTAAAATAGCGGTATTGGCAGCCGCTGAGAATTTCACTCTAGGAGTGCCAATGCATTATTTTTTTCCGCAGCGCAGGACACAAAATAAATAATAAAAATAAATATGGCGAGACCTCGGCTTATGCATTTAATACTCCCATATCTTACTCATAAGTATTTGATTTCTATTTAACTGCCTATAATTTGTAATGTTTTATGTATGTGTGAAGTTTGAACTCCTAGTTGGGAAAATATAGTTGGTGAACTTTTAAAATGAATACACACTATTGTAAAGCGTGCAAAGGCTGTAATACGTACAGCTAAATTAAAATTTTATAATGTGTTGGACACGAATGTAGCAGAATACGTCATGCACCTACTTTAAGCCAGATAAAACTTGTTTCCGATCAGGGCAATGGATTAAGGTCGCTTTTGAAGTGGGCGTGTTTGAATGTATTCGACCGGCAAAGTGCAAGGTAAGTAGACGGCATAATTTCTTCAGTGAGCATTGAATGGACAGTTGACTTGAGATATGCCTTCGTTCGTAACTTTGGACTCGAAGTTTGATGTTTTCAGACGGTCAACGTGATTGTGCCCAATTGGTGAAGAAAATGTGTTGCATGAGATTGATGAGTACACTTGGATGACCGGTTTCGGTCGTCAAGTGATCATCATCGGATCCTTTACACTTGGGCTATTGAATCTGTGTCTACAAATGTAGGTTATCATATATGCAATATTACACTTGTATAGTTGCAGTAGGCTAGTGGTTAATCTGGCACAAGTAGTCAAGATATGTGATTTATTGTTGCATTGCTGATAGTGGTGGTTGACTTTCGGGTTTGCTTGGTGTGATTGTTGTTGAATGGTCAGGTTATCGTGGATAGTGCACTTAGCAGTTTGAGCGATGTGTTTTCATGCAGCTGCCACCTCCCACTGACACAGTAACCTGACCATTTAGTAGCAATCGCATAGCCACGCTGGGCAGGTAGACTTGAGGGTCAATCACCACTATCAGTGTCTCAACAAAAAAATCAGTACAGTAGATTTAATAGCCTGTGAAGGATCTGATGATGATCACTTGACGATCAAAACTGGTTATCCAAGTGTATTTATTAATCTCACTAAAATTGTTTTCAGGATTAGGGAGTAACCCCTCACAATTGGGTTCAATCGTGTTGACCGATTAAAACATCAAACTTCGTTTAAGATATTATATTAAATATTTCAGTATATAACCTACACGAGTGTTTGTCTTCCATCAATGTGCTGTAGATTCGCTGACTGCATCGCAAAGCAGTTATGTTCTCGCCTGCTGTTCCCAAGGTTGCGTGATCGAATCTCAGTGCAGTCAGTAGGCACTTGAGGGTGCTGAAATATGAGGGAGTCGTGAGCATCTTTAAAATTTCCTTCAGGGCAAAATTCCGGCACCCCAGCGTCTCTAAAAGCTACATTAGTTAAATAAGACGTAAAATCTATAATCATTTACCCCGTGTTGGGCAGCTGCAGTAAGTCCGGAGATTGGAGGTTCGAATCCCTGACAGTGGCTACTTTCCATACTTCTTCCAGGCAAATATCGCGATAGTACCCCATTCCCGATCCTAGTCGTCAGAGAAACACAGGTTGTCAGAGACATACCAAGTACATGGGACTGAATGGCCAAAGATGTCCCAAGCCCTGCTATGAATTACCACAACTTCCTCATGGAGGTTCTCATATTTGGAGTTTCTGTAAGTTGTGTTGTTTAATAAACATTTAATGCAGCCAGTGGCCATAGCAATACACAGTAAATACAACAGAATCAATCCTCTCACGATTACAAAACCTGGTCGCCACACAAGTTCTTCAGCGACAACCCCCGCTCACATCTCGGTCCGTGATATCTGTCGCAGAGCCCCCCACGCAACCGACAGATGCACTCTTCGTCTGGAACATGGTAAGTTTTTCTCTCACACACCCTAAAGTGGAAACCATGTACTGCAAATCGTGTCCAGGGGTGGCGGAGCTCATAGTCGGGGCCTTTCCACTCAGAGTTTGTCATTGCCTCGGTTGCAAAAATGTCCTCCCAAATAGCCTCACGCTTAGCTTGTAAGTTTAGTTCGTCCAAAAATTCACTAAAGTCTTAACTAGCTTTAATACATCACATTTATGGAGTGTAAATTTCTAATGTTGAGTTAAACCAGGATCTTAATCAAGACATGTCCTTCATGAAAGTACTCTATTTAACCTCAACAGTAGTTGCCAGATCCAGTTCCTGTACATAAGATACACCTAAGATTGTAGTGCTGTGTTTTAAAACTATTTATTCAGTGATGAACACATGGACGAAAACTCACGAATAAAAGTAACAACATCCAAAACATAGTCTGCCATTTATGCTACCATGACTGTTGCAGTCATTGACTCATTTCTCCCCGAATAAAACTTTAGGTAGCGCTGAATGAAGCTAGAACGCACGATAAAATTTTCTACAATACATGAATTAGCCAAAATACCTTATGAAACGATGAGAAGTAAATCAGGAAGCGACGTTTTAATAGATATTCCCTCCTCCGCTGTCTGTGACCCACCCAGCCATCCCAAATAGAATCACGACTTATATAGCCAAAATTACAGCTGTGGCCGCCATTAGTCCAAATCAATTATCATCGGTTGCAGTCTCTTCGTTAGCCTCCGCTGGTCTGTCATCAAAACAATACTGCCAACCTCGCCCTTACGGTACCCAGCCCTGCTAGCTGCATGCGGCCTTACCCCCGACCTTCTAACCTTCGTTTTGTCCAATCCATTGGTTTTTGACAATGGTTACTGCCTAACGCGCCCAAATCAATGGTTTTGTGTCAACTGTGCCCCGCAAGCTGCGCGCGGCGAAGGCCGCACCTACACCCGACCTTCTAACCTTAGTTTTGTCCAATCCAATGGTTTTTGACAACGGTTACAGCCTAACGCACCCAGATCAATGAGTTTTCTCAATGGTTACAACCTAATGCATCACAATGATTTTTTTTTTTAATAAACAGTGATTATGTATCTCACTTCTTTTTATCAACAGTGATTTTGTATCTCACATGTTGGCAACAATGTGTGCGCCTCGGTGCGTGCCGCTCAAGTGCACCTTGTTGACAGTTGATCGAGATACAAGCACTGTCGAAACATGGCCGTGGTTTTTAAGATAGCAATACATAAGAGCACATATTTACGAACTTTAGCACATATATGAGGTTCCGTAGTGACCAGGGTTCATAATTTCAATACCTAATATCGTCCAGAAAATGAAACAAGGACACAAGTTATGTAAAAGTCACATTCATGTCTGCTGCAAGTTACATTCATAATTAATAAACTTTATTTCATAACTGTGTGATTGTGCATGAATCATGAACATGATTTCCCTTTTGTTGAAATAGGCCTGACCCAATCTCGGTTGAATTAATCGTGCAAAGGGATAGATGACCTTGCTTTTCCATCCCTTAAAACAGCAATAACTAACAAAACCCTCCTCAGTCACTGATTAACCCAACACCTTTACTACATTGGACAAACAAAACGGTCCATTGCAACTCGCATCAAAGGAACATCCGTCTAAACCAACCTGACAAATCAGCTATAGCTGAACATGCCCTGTCTTCAGGGGAAGATGTATGTTTCAAGGATGCTCATGCGCTTGCCCTTGTTAAGCACAACTGGTCTAGAATTATAAGGGAGGCACTTGAAATTCGTAAAAATCCCAATAATTTTAACAGAGACACTGGATATCAGCTAAGTGAGACTTGGCTACCAGTTATTAAGGATCTAGGAAGATAGTTCCTCTCAGTCTCTCTGTTCTTAACCTATTTCAAATTGTACTTTTTCCCTCTAGGGCTAAGAGCCTGGATTTGATCTCCTTTGTTCGTCACTGGAGGAGTTTCCATCTGTTTTTTCGCCGTTGCCTGTATGACGTTAGGTATCGTTCAGATACACTTCCCTTTTGTTTATGTTTCCTTATATCCATCTACCCCCCATCTCCCCTTTCTTTTGGACATCCTCATTCTTCGAGGAGTCTCTATACTTGCACCCCGCCCCCTTTACCTTCTCCTTACTTACTACTCTGTTCGTCGTTCTACCATGGTCCATACAGTGATTTATGGCAGCTGCTCTCTGGTGACGAACCGAGGAATTTATCTATATTTTTTGTAAATTTAGTAATCTCATTGATATACTTTCTTTGGCCACATTGTTTGATTCCATTGAAAAAGGAGGCAAGGTTTCTCCGAAACGTATGGTTCTAATCTAAATGCACACGGCATTAGCCCAAAAACCATGAATTATTTATATAATCCGGGCCGTGAAAGCCTTAATATACACCTTTACTTTTCTCGCTTTATTGTCTTGTGAAGCAGTGAGTAAGGGGTGCCAACTTTGTTCGTGGAGCAAAACTGATTGGAAGTTATAGGGTTTTCAGGGGCTTTTTAGATGAAACAGACAGCAAACTGATCTGTTGTGAATTGAGTATAGTTAGACCTAAAATGCAGAAAGTCAGGTGTGTCTGTAGACGGATAAGCGTTGAAACTCTCCATGATTAGGAACTTACGCAGAACTTGATAAAAATTGATACAGAAATTCCAAAAAATCACATGACATAGAAATGGAGTGGGATGCAGTTCTTGGGACAGTGGTGAGAAGAAGCAAGTAAAAAGTAAGAAGAGAAAATGAAAGAAGCATGTAGTTTTATGTGACCGTTAACCTCGCGATCATGAGCCATGGGACCTCCTTTTAACGTGGAATCTGAACCGCAAGATATGGCATTTCACTTTAAACAAGAAGTTCCATGACGAACTAAAGAGCCTACTTTTCTTGAAATTTAAGATGCATGCCAATGATTAATCTATATGGATCTATCTAGAATAATGACGAAATTAAGTTGGTGATATCGAAATTTCTAATAAGTTTGAAATACTGTATACCTGGCATAATGTAGCCTAATAGGGAACTACAGTTGGCAGCCCTGGTGACTGAATATATTCTTAGTTCCATCTCTTAAGGTACAGAATTCAAAATTTGGTTGAAGTCCAATGGATAGCATGGACGTTACATGCAGTTAAACATTGGATCTAACTGCGTGCTTAAAATCATGTTGGCAGCAATGACATACATGTATTGGTCAGAAATAATCTGAAATAATATGATCTATTGTTGTGTCAATTTTGAATGAAACCCATTAGTTAGTATAGAAGTTACATGCATTTAAAAATTGGACCTATCAGCAGCTTAGAATCATGTTGGTAGCACTGACGTATATAAGTTACTCCAAATTAATATAGAATGTCAGGTACTATACGTGTGCATAGTTTAAAGCTGTCGGCTTGTATACTTTCTGATATATGGGTATTTGGATTAATAAAAATTGAGAGCATTTATTAACAGTTGGCAGCCCTGGTGGCTCTTAAGAATACGCTCAGTCATATCTGTTTATGTACACATACCACATACGAAATTTGGTTGAAATCCAAATCATAGTGTAGAAGTTATATGCATTTAAAATTTGGACCTATCAGCAGGCTTATAATCATTTTGGCAACACTGCCATGTATGGCCTCCTGGAAATTAAACTGCAATATTATTATCTATACGTGTGCCAATTTTGAAATAGCTCCCATTCATACCTTCCAAGATATCCAACATGGAGCTCAAATTTCAATTGCGATTTTTCAGCAGTTGGTAGCACTGACATAATTTTCAAATATGGCCGTGAGATATTCAGGTATAGATCTTTACTCCTACCAAAATTTGTTTCGATTGCTGCAGCCGTTTAGGACTTGATGGGGACACACACACACACACAGACAGACAGGACAGACGGACTCACATTTGCCCGATCTCATAAGTCTACTCTTTCCTCATTTTTGCAAAATGTGAAAAGTAGGCTAAAAATCTCACATGCATTAACTGGTATTTGAGCCTGGTCTTGGTGAGAGGCAAGCAGCTTGATCACTGCACCATTATGCATTATATCGTTAACTAGCAACCCGCCCCGACTTCGCCCGGGAACAGGTATGAATGCATTACGTGATAAGCACTTTTTTTGCGACGTCTATGAATTACGACCTATATCCGTTTTACGTCTCGGCATGATGGGTTCAAATCACTGACTGGACTATTAATTATGTTATCATGGAGATGCATGTGCAACAAATTCCTGTAAGAATGGCGAGATGCATGAAACACAAATCCCCCTTCTGTCCAATCTTAACTTGACAGTCCATTTTGCGGAACAAAAAGTTCACAGGTGAAATGAAGAAAAAGCAGAGTTGCACTTTCATGGAAACTCCAAACACAACCACTCTTGTCTGAAGTCGTAACTGAACACGACTCTACAGTAAACTGTCGCCTCAGCAATTGAATGGAGATTGTTGGAAGAAATGAAAACGTAAAAACACTTATCGTAAGCGATGTATTGAAGATAGAAACATGCTGTCATGGACTTTTTTTTATAACGTTTCATGCTGAGCAATTTTTACACTCATAGTATATTGATATTTTTAACGGTTTGCCCAGTGTAAGCTTAAAAAGCGCATGGACGGCAGGTTTTTTTACTTTTTCTTGGCAAAGCTGGGAATGAACCCGAAACTTAGGGGTGACAGCCAAGAATGCTAGCCACTGTGCCACGAGGTGGACTAAAACACTTTCACTTGAGGATAAGATCGTTGGTATTCCTGTTGTTTTGTTGGTCAGAAAATAAAAAATGATCTCACATAGTCCCATTGATTTTATATTAAAAGGTAGTAATTTTAATGTTTTCTTCCTTCTATGACACACCTTGTTTATTAAAATACAAATAAAGGTTGAAACAAAATAATTGAAATAAAATTTGAACATAAAATGTGAGGTAATCAGACATTGTAAGCAAGAGGAATATCAACGATCTGAACCTTAAGTGAAATTGTTCTTAAGACATTGTAATGAGGGTATGGTGTATTTAGCAGAAGATCTATAAGATAATGTCCACTTTACAATGCAAATTCCCTTGATCTACCACTCAGAAATGATACATGTTTCTGCTGTTATCAGCCTTCATCAGTCATTAGCAGCATACACACTTTCCAACATATTCAATCTTAAAAATACACAATTACTTGTATGCAGTGCTTTTTTTAAAACTAAACAAAATTTAAGGTGCACTCTCAGTTGTAGTCGATAAATCATCATGATCTTGCAATTTTTGGCAATTTGCAGAGTCCGGGTATTACTTCATGGGCTGACATGTGAAATGAAAGGTTGAAATGGGTTAATTTATTAAGTCATTAATTCATTATCTTTCAGCTTTTTTGATGCCTGGGTGGGTGTAAAATAGTACGTTATTTTCTTCATCCTTCAAAACCAAACACACGCACAAACTAACAACCTACCCCACCTCCAAACATTAGCCTGTGTGCTTATAAGAACAGAACTTCCTTTACACGATTATTAGACTATGTTACTTTTGCCTAAACAAGTAAATTTCTTCGAATAACGCAGCATTTACACAAAGCTTTTGTAGAGCATAAAATACAGGGTCATTGAAAATGGTTGCTGCAATTTCAAAAAATCGTATCCCGTTGTTATTGAGATAAATTAATAATTCAACCTGAAAACTAATCAGGAACTCATCGAGGTTTAGTTTTAGATGTGACTGCACTCCGCCCGTGACCTTCAGCCGATGCACGACAGAAAGCTGCCTCGGCACTGTTTCAGTAGTCAGTGTGATTGCAATGGCGACAGTTCAGCAGAAAGTGTACAGGAAACTGGCTGCGTTGACGTGAAGTAGTCCCCCGGACGCCCTAGAACGAGTGACTAAACAGTCGAGCGCACATAGGAACGTTATATGGAATGAAAAAAACATTTTGAGTTGGTGAATTTAACAAAAAAAAAACTTGTTTTAGTATCTCAAATAGATCCTGAGCTATGACTTTTTGAAATTGCAGCAACCCTTTTCGATGACCCTGCACTAAGGCCTATTGTTTCAATTATGCTGTCGAGTTGCCGACCAAATCAATCTGTATTTAAACACAAATTGTGCTAAATGTTCCGGCATAACTCAACAAAATGACAGCGTTTCGCCCCGGTGTGCTATTGGGCTCTTCAGTTGGCTAAAGCACACCTCACCAAGACACTGTCTAGTACACACTGGAAAGGCCATTGCAAGACGTATTTGATACGTATGTATCCGCGTCACGAGCAAAGCCAGTGCACTATGGGAGTCGAAACTCCACTCCAAAGCAATTATAACCTTACCTTGGCATTGAATATATAATTTTCAAAAGAAAATATTTGTGTTGTCCGTTGAGCCATTATATATTTAAACACAAATTGTGCTAAATGTTCCGGCATAACTCAACAAAATGACAGCGTTTCGCCCCGGTGTGCTATTGGGCTCTTCAGTTGGTTAAAGCACACCTCACCAAGACACTGTCTAGTACACACTGGAAAGGCCATTGCAAGACGTATTTGATACATATGTATCCGCGTCACGAGCAAAGCCAGTGCACTATGGGAGTCGAAACTCCACTCCAAAGCAATTATAACCTTACCTTGGCATTGAATATATAATTTTCAAAAGAAAATATATGTGTTGTCCGTTGAGCCATTATATATTTAAACACAAATTGTGCTAAATGTTCCGGCATAACTCAACAAAATGACAGCGTTTCGCCCCGGTGTGCTATTGGGCTCTTCAGTTGGTTAAAGCACACCTCGCCAAGACACTGACTAGTACACACTGGAAAGGCCATTGCAAGACGTATTTGATACATATGTATCCGCGTCACGAGCAAAGCCAGTGCACTATGGGAGTCGAAATTCCACTCCAAAGCAATTATAACCTTACCTTGGCATTGAATATATAATTTTCAAAAGAAAATATATGTGTTGTCCGTTGAGCCATTATATATTTAAACACAAATTGTGCTAAATGTTCCGGCATAACTCAACAAAATGACAGCGTTTCGCCCAGGTGTGCTATTGGGCTCTTCAGTTGGTTAAAGCACACCTCACCAAGACACTGTCTAGTACACACTGGAAAGGCCATTGCAAGACGTATTTGATACATATGTATCCGCGTCACGAGCAAAGCCAATGCACTATGGGAGTCGAAACTCCACTCCAAAGCAATTATAACCTTACCTTGGCATTGAATATATAATTTTCAAAAGAAAATATATGTGTTGTCCGTTGAGCCATTATATATTTAAACACAAATTGTGCTAAATGTTCCGGCATAACTCAACAAAATGACAGCGTTTCGCCCCGGTGTGCTATTGGGTTCTTCAGTTGGTTAAAGCACACCTCACCAAGACACTGTCTAGTACACTCTGGAAAGGCCATTGCAAGACGTATTTGATACATATGTATCCGCGTCACGAGCAAAGCCAGTGCACTATGGGAGTCGAAACTCCACTCCAAAGCAATTATAACCTTACCTTGGCATTGAATATATAATTTTCAAAAGAAAATATATGTGTTGTCCGTTGAGCCATTATATATTTAAACACAAATTGAGCTAAATGTTCCGGCATAACTCAACAAAATGACAGCGTTTCGCCCCGGTGTGCTATTGGGCTCTTCAGTTGGTTAAAGCACACCTCACCAAGACACTGTCTAGTACACACTGGAAAGGCCATTTCAAGACGTATTTGATACATATGTATCCGCGTCACGAGCAAAGCCAGTCCACTATGGGAGTCGAAACTCCACTCCAAAGCAATTATAACCTTACCTTGGCATTGAATATATAATTTTCAAAAGAAAATATATGTGTTGTCCGTTGAGCCATTATATATTTAAACACAAATTGTGCTAAATGTTCCGGGATAACTCAACAAAATGACAGCGTTTCGCCCCGGTGTGCTATTGGGCTCTTCAGTTGGTTAAAGCACACCTCACCAAGACACTGTCTAGTACACACTGGAAAGGCCATTGCAAGACGTATTTGATACATATGTATCCGCGTCACGAGCAAAGCCAATGCACTATGGGAGTCGAAACTCCACTCCAAAGCAATTATAACCTTACCTTGGCATTGAATATATAATTTTCAAAAGAAAATATATGTGTTGTCCGTTGAGCCATTATATATTTAAACACAAATTGTGCTAAATGTTCCGGCATAACTCAACAAAATGACAGCGTTTCGCCCCGGTATGCTATTGGGCTCTTCAGTTGGTTCAAGCATACCTCACCAAGACACTGTCTAGTACACACTGGAAAGGCCATTGCAAGACGTATTTGATACATATGTATCCGCGTCACGAGCAAAGCCAGTGCACTATGGGTGTCGAAACTCCACTCCAAAGCAATTATAACCTTACCTTGGCATTGAATATATAATTTTCAAAAGAAAATATATGTGTTGTCCGTTGAGCCATTATATATTTAAACACAAATTGTGCTAAATGTTCCGGCATAACTCAACAAAATGACAGCGTTTCGTTCCGGTGTGCTATTGGGCTCTTCAGTTGGTTGCAATGGCCTTTCCAGTGTGTACTAGACAGTGTCTTGGGGAGGTGTGCTTTAACCAACTGAAGAGCCCAATAGCACACCGGGGCGAAACGCTGTCATTTTGTTGAGTTATGACGGAACATTTAACACAATTTGTGTTTAAATATATAATGGCTCAACGGACAACACATATATTTTCTTTTGAAAATTATATACAAATCAATCTGTTCCATTAGATTGATTTAAGTCGAGGATTACTCGAAATCTCCTCCAGCTGTTGTGAACAGAGCGTTGCCGCCGGCTGATCGATAAACTTTCAAGTCGGAAGTTACATTTGCCGGACTAGATACAAATGTACCAATGTTTTTTTATTAAAAAGTTTTCAAATGTCTTAAAGGGTACACGTACCCCTGCGTTCTCCCTGAAATAATGCCCTGCTTGTATGTTTACAAAACTGTACAAGTCAAATGGCGTCAACGAAGTAAAATCAGAGATGAAATTCTTAAAGATAGGCTTTGAATCTGGGGACACCCTTTGTCATACTTCATTTGCACTCGTGCTGATGAAAAAATCTTATTTTTCTTTTTCTAATCTTCCATGACGCATCTGTAAAATTGAAATAAAACCCTATTAAAAACATGTATTGAAACTGTACTAATTCACTCAAAATTTGATGAAACACTTACCCCATTACAAATTGCCACCTGATTATCCCAACGAGTCGCTTGTCTAGAATATGTGAATGTCATTTTATAACTTGTTCCCCTAATTTTTTTTTCATCTTGTTAAAATAAGGGAGACGATATAACTGTGAAATGAAGCAATGAGAATTTCTAACTTCCATTATTAAACTACGTGTGATTAAAAACAAAAATACTGGTGGTAAGGGCAAACATCGCTCAAGCTGCATGGCGCGCTTGTTGAAAGGATGCTTACTTAGGCTTATTAACATCCTAATTCTGATGGAAATTTTTTGTCACGAGCTGTCATAAATGACAAAGAAGACATTTGGTGTAAGCTGTCATTCTACAACATTACTTTGTTTCAAAATACACGGCAATGACTGCAAACTACATGAGAAGTGAAGTGATACATAGGCCTATAGGGAATCTTAATGTCCATGCTTTTAATAGAAAAAGTAGGCTATTATAGTTGATTTTAGCATAATATGAAAAAAATGCTTGTTGGGTAGGCTATTAACTTGTATGTTCCTTTGGTATTCAATCTTTTCGGCATAGGTATAAAAACTTGAGCAACTTTCATGCTTATTTTTCTACAGGCCTATATAAATACATGTACCCTACAGTCATTTATGTAGCCTACATACATCAGTTAGTTATGGTTGTTTGAAGGGGTGGAACAGCAAGGTCATGTGCCCCTATGCATACAACAATAAACAAATCACCCATAGGGTCATTACTTTAAACGATGGCGATGAAGCCTTTCTTTTATATAGAGAGTAAATTTCGCGTATTCAGATGATGTTTGGTCTGTATTATTTGGTCAACATTTTAATTTTTCCACTTTAACTTCAATTTTAGCGGCTTCGGTTGCGTAGTCGGTTGCATGCTCAGCTTCTATGCCCAAGATAGCGGGTTCAAACCCGGCCGAAGCCGTCGGATTTTTTAAGAGCGTTAAAAATCCCTCAGTATGCCTTCCTTCGGAGGGGAAGTAAAGCCGGCGGTCCCATGTCATAGATTTATGGCATGTTAAAGAACCTTCCACTAAATGCACCTGTGTGAAGCTAAATTGGATAGGTTAAGAATGTAAACAACGCTCTTAGGTTTCTACGTTCGTTGCCAAGAGCCGACTGCGGTGGCGTCTAGTAGCTAAGTTCTGAACTTGGCCTAGTAGTCGTTGATGGTGGCGCTTGGCGGCAAAAGTAGGAACTATTTGAAAAATTCTAAGTTGCAGTACTTAAATTAAAAAAACAGATAACACACACTAATACAGTCATCACAATTAACACCGGTTATCAGACAGATTCTACACACACCCAAAGTACACGGGGCTACATGACCGTGTTGTCGAAGCCCCTAAACTTAAGAACCAACCAACTTCAATTTATCACTAAATTTCATTCTAAAGTTTGATTCTAATAAAGTGTGTTTGTTGCAACAAAAATTACTCTTCTAAGGAAATTGTTCCTAATTATATTGAACACATACAATCTGCAATGTACTTAATGAAATGAAATTCCACAGCCTGCTTCCAGTCTCCGACCGGGTCAGGAATGGAATGAATGAAGCCCCCATCTAGCGGCGAGGATATGAATGTGCCGGCTGCCGAGGCCTGACGCACTCCTCTGGGGCAATGATTAAATGAATGACAAATGAAATGATAGTGGAGAGTGTTGCTGGAATGAAATTTTGACAGGGAAAACCGGAGTACCCGGAGAAAAACCTGTCTGCCTCCGTTTTGTCCAGCACAGATCTCACATGGAGTGACCGGGATTTGAACCACGGACCCAGCGGTGAGAGGCCGGCGTGCTGCCGCCTGAGCCACGGAGGCTTCAATGTACTTAATATGTAACTCATATTTCAGTTCAGAGTTCCAGTCCCTAGAGAATGAGGATATAACAACGAGAAGGGGGTACGAGAGGCAGGAAAAGGAAGGATACTCTTAGTCCCCAGAAACATTGCCCAAATAGCTTTGGGGTCAGATGAAAGCATGAGTTAACCAAGGGAGTTCTGGCATTAAATATGTTAATCTGAAACATATGAAAGCAATGTTCTATGAAAATACGGTAGGCCTATATCCTTCCTGCAACCCAGAAAATGCTGGCAGCGATTGCAGTAATGCATCATGTGTATGACTGAGAGAGAAAGTTTTCTTAAAAAAATAGAAGCTACTGAACACTGCCAAAGTAGTCTGGGCTGCAGTTTTATGTTGTTGTTGAATGTATTAGGGTTTTTGTGACATTGTGATAATGTAGCCCCGTGTACTAGGATGTGTGTGAATTTGTCTGATAACCTGTGTCACTGTGATGTCTGTATGGTGTGTGTATTTGCAATTGGAGGTAGGATTTGGGTAGGAATCGGCCGTGGCCTTAAGCTAGGTACTGTACCCGAAATTCACATAGCCAGCAGCTATTATCTGAAAGATGGAAATGATCGCAAGGGCTGCTGATACCCAGCTAGATAAACCAACAAATCCCTGCTAGATGGTTAGCTAGGAACCCCTCGGTACATCTATATTTATTAAAACACGATAGTACTACTGCCTAGTTACGTACAAAAACTCCTACAATAAAGTATGGTAGGATGAGATTCTGGGAATCTCGAGGGTGAACGGTTTAAAAGAAAGTACTAGTACCTAACTAGTAGTACCACCGCAATTAATTATTAAATGAAGAGATTGTAAAGTTCTATTTAAAGGAACAGGCAAACTAACAAGTGCCTGTTTTGGATTTATTCAAAAATATCAAAGATAAATAACAATGTTAACAATTTAACAAAATCACACGCTTGTAAATATAGTTCCTCACCTAAATAAAATAATACTGTCTTCTTCTATAACAAAATGCACTGTGAATTTCGGTGCTAGGACATCTCCCTGTCCTTATTAATTAGAAAATACTAATCTCGATAATAGACGTCATGTCTATATCATGTTCAAAACCTCGATCACTTATTGATCACACTGTAGATTGAGAATTTATTAATCTCCTGAACTAACGCTACTATATACATTTTATAACCATAAATGATACATAATATTCCTTAATATAACGTTCCTAAATACTCTATAACTTATAAAAAATTCCAAATTATTATTATAATTAATATATTTACAATTTTTGTCAATTTTATCATGTCTAGCATCTGCTGTGATCCTTCTTTGTTACTACTCTCTCTTTGTAACATTTCACACAACTATCCTGTTACTATTTATTTTAATTGTTATGTCCATGAGAACAATTGCAACGATCAATTAAGTTAATTGCTGTTCAAGTTAGTTACATTCATTAATAAAACGATAATAAATGATTAATATATCCGACTATCTTCGTGGTTAAATATCCTTAATATTGTGGTTTGCAGTACTTGTTATTACATTATATATCGCATTACTCATATGGTGTTCTCAATAACAACACTATAATTTTATACATTATATAGGTAGGCATACATATCGCTATTACATGTCGTAAACCTTTGAAATAATTATACATCACATTTGTTGAACAAGTTCCTTGATATTTCGTTACCTAATACGCATATATTAAAAGGAAGAGAGGCTCCCCCTGATCAATACTTATAATTAAACACAATGGGTTACATTATACCCATATGGTACATGTTTCGGGGCTTATATTAGCCCCTTCATCAGCCATACATCGAGAAACACTTGTCATTATCATTAAAAATATCCTAAAAAGTTGAGTCTAACGTGAAATGAATAAATGAAATGGATGAAGGTGACAGCGAAACAATTAGGAATGATGTGGTGCAATAAAAACGAACAGACATATCCAAAAACGGGGGAACATAGAACTAGTACATCACATAAGATAAAATACACATTAAAAATAACATATTAAAATTTGATCACTGGAAGTTCATGTTGGCAAATGTGATTTGCCATGTTCACATTGGGTCCTTATGGCCCTGAAAATATTAGATACGGTCCATTTTTTTATTTTTATAAAAACACTCCACTAAGTTTAAAATGGTCTGTTGACAACTGCTGGTATCATTGAGGGTCTAGATGTTTGTAATCTCCTGCTGGAGGAGCGACAGCTGATTATTGAATAAATCAAATACTTCACCAAAAATATGAAAGATGAACAGGCCAAGCTTGAAATGTGTCTCTTGAATATGGGGCATTAGGAGGCCCATTAGAATTTAGCATTGGTGCTTCCGAGTTGGCGATCCGAAAAAGGGGGTTCTCTCTCGAGGTGACAAGTCGTTGTGAGAGTAATCGGAGCAGAAGATATTTCAAACACACCCGATGCAGGTCCATGTGTTGTCAAGCGGCCTGAAGGTGGGACTGGAATGCGTACTAGCGAGACCGGAGTGCATCGGGTGTGTTTGAAATATCTTCTGCTACGATTACTCTCACAACGACTTGTCACCTCGAGAGAGAACCCCCTTTTTTTTTTTTTTGGATCGCCAACTCGGAAGCACCAATGCTAAATTCTAATGGGCCTCCTAATGCCCCATATTCAAGAGACACATTTCAAGCTTGGCCTGTTCATCTTTCGTATTTTTGGTGAAGTATTCGATTTATTCAATAATCAGCTGTCGCACCTCCAGCAGGAGATTACAAACATCTAGACCCTCAATGATATCAGCAGTTGTCAACAGACCATTTTAAACTTAGTGGAATGTTTTTACAAAAAAAGATTGGACCGTATCTAATATTTTCAGGGCCATAAGGACCCAATGTGAACATGGCAAATCACATTTGCCAACATGAACTTCCAGTGATCAAATTTTAATATGTTATTTTTAATGTGTATTTTATCTTATGTGATGTACTAGTTCTATGTTCCCCCATTTTTGGATATGTCTGTTCGTTTTTATTGCACCACATCATTCCTCATTTGTTTCGCTGTCGCCTTCATCCATTTCATTTATTCGTTTCACGTTAGACTCAACTTTTTAGGATATTTTTAATGATAATGACAAGTGTTTCTCAATGTATGGCTGATGAAGGGGCTAATATAAGCCCCGAAACATGTACCATATGGGTATAATGTAACCCATTGTGTTTAATTATAAGTATTGATCAGGCGGAGTCTCTCTTCCTTTTAATATATCTAACAATCAATATGGAACCATGACTGAACCAAATAGTACCTAATACGCATACGGTACATGAACCTTCTCATCGTCACAACTATGCATGGAATTCCAATAATAATAAAATAAAACCATTTCTCTACACCTCCTGGGATGCATGAAATTCAGTAAGTCTACTAGCTATACACGACTGTGATATAACTTTCAAATTACATCTCGTAATGCATTTGTATTTTACGCTTGCATAGCGATGTCAAACTTCCGTTCTTACAATGAACTAATATTTCTCTCTCATTACAATTCTTTAATATTTGTCAACAACTTGTTGCTCTCTCTCAGATAAACAGTGACGTTCACTATTGAACTAGTAAATTGTTTATCGCAAATCCTTAGATTTGAATGACTTGAAAATATGTTCGAATACATCAAGTACTGATACATTCTTTTAAGTTTCGAATAATAAAATACTCTGTAGTATTTTAAATATCAAGATTCTTTTAAAGCATTTTACAACCTTCTTAGATAAATGTTTCAAACATTACAATGCAGCATTTATGAAATATGGTGATAAAAATGACGAAATATTATGAAATCTAAAGAAGCATTCCACAATCTATAAAACGATTTCACGCATATCGAAAAAATATTCACTATTAAAATAAAGCAGACGAAGGATCAAAAAAAAAAAACGCAACGTCAAAATCGACACACAATGACGTTAGATTATTACTGACTTAAGATGACTGATATATCAATTAAAATGACTAACAAAGAAAAACATGACAAATAAATGGTCACATATCTACAAAATGTTGGTCACTTCTAGATATCCATTACATGGCAAACAACTACTGAAATATATTGTAATCTCTCAATTACCTTCTGCCCGAATAATTCTTGGTAACCAGAGTTATTGATGAACAGCTGATTTCTGCATTCCTCTCTTAGACATTCCCCGGATGCCTGCAAGCGAGGTGGGATTGCCTGCTTGTAATTACGATCAACTGGGCCGGTCCGCTCCGTCTCAAACTCTCGTACGTCAGGAGTTGAACCATTACTGCTATCTCGTATCGTACAGTGGAACTCGTACTGGTATCTCTCGTACGCTTCTGAATCAGATGATTCTGTCGTTAATCTCTTCGTTCGGCTGCTCTTTAGAAGTTCTTCGGTTAATTGATACATTATTGCGAAAATATTACGAGCATTCCATTGTGGTATCGGAATCTTGAGTAGTTGCATTGCTCTTTATGACATCAGTGGACTACTGTTGGAATTGTAGCACCACATCTTCATGGTTCTTCTTTCGTCTGGCTAAGTCACCTCTGGTATCCACATCATCGGTTATAAGCTATTTCCACATCATAAATTTAGTAAGTCATGTCTCCTCCTGTAGTATTCATACTAAAATATCCTCGCCGACTCAAATTCAATAGCATGAAGAATAATTTCGAGAATATGTTGAAGATAATTCTCTGTAGATCTGTCGTAATATACTGTGAATTTGTAATATCGTAAATAAGCTTCTTCTATTATCAAATAGTGTCGACCTTTCTATTGCTGGCTGAATGATATATTTGGTTCGTTTTTCAATATAATTCTCTCGTAGTTATAAATTACAAGTCTTTCTTGCACTGCAGAATAATCAGCGAAGCTCCTTCTATTTGCTTGACCGTAAGAAGCCTCTCTCCTTCCGTCAACTTGGTTATGCTCGTAGACCTTATTTTCAATGTGTACCGCAGCTCAAATTAGCACGTCTGTCTACTTCAATACTTCGGAGTGGAATCGTTTGAGCGTCGCTCCAAGTTTCCTCTCCTTAATTTAGAAAATGGAGCGCGCAAACAATACTATTTCACTTCATAATTAAATCTCTCTTCATTGAGCTTTCACCTTAAAATATAATTTAATTCAATGTGTTTTATTTCCAGGTGGCTTCGTATTGCAATACAATAATTACTTATAACTTTTGTATTAAATAAATATAATTAGATCTGCGTCGTACGATACTAATTATCTGATTGGGTTAGCCGTGGTCACATGACTTCTTTGTATACTCGTGTCAACAGTGGTGTCCTGTGGCTTGGGTTGCTCCCTGGCACGCTTATAGAGTGTCGTGCGCAACGAAGTCGCTTGTCGGAAGACTCTATCCCTCTCCGTCTTACAATTACAAAAACTGGCTTCTGCGGGCGAAACTATCAAGGTCTCGTAAAAGTGTCGATTCGCAGCTCCAACTCAATCTCATTCAACCCATGTTAAAAATATTCTTGTTTAAAATCATCGCATTTCTCTTTTCATTTTATGGCTTTATGAAACCTCGCAGTGAGTCCACAGTGTCCTGGCTGCATCTGAATACATGTCTGTAGTGCAAAACTTATACGTGTTCCCTTTTAATGGAAACACACAATTGTTACGTAAATACAGGTTCGATCCTAGTCTCCTGTTATACATGAGGCTCTGTAAATACGGGTTCAGTACCATCCCGGCTTTTGCCCGGAACCACCGAAAACCACTTGCAGGATGGGTGAGGTAGGAATCAAACCCACCTCTATTCAGTTTTGCCTCACAAGGTTGAGTGAACCCCGTTCCGGCCCTCAGACCAGAATTAAAATTTTCTTGTCTGAGACGGGAAACGAACCCGGGCCTCCGCGGTGACATTTAAGAAAGCAGTTTTTCGCAAGTTTTTGTATATTTAGAACTGTTTACACTACTCTCTATTCAAATGAGAAACCTGACTTGACCATATGACCAGGCCCTTAAAATAAATATATTTATTTTCTTCTCTGATTCTCAGCCCATCTTTCACACATTATATACTGTCAAACAGCTGACGGAGAACAGATCTTCCCCTACCTCTAGGCGAATGTAACAGATTACCTGACTCACTTTTTCATGCGGCCAATGTGAGGAGTGCGACATGCAGTAGTATTATAGAGATCAATGTAAATACCTGGTCTTCTAGACCACGTTCGACAGAATAAGTATCTATTTTCAAAGGACCATACAGGGGTTAAGCCTGTTGGCACAGGCTAGAAAAAAATACATTTCACCAATATCTCAGTTTCATATAAATATGATTATAGGGCAAGGAATGGGTTGTGCGTAGTACTGGCATTAGGGGCACAGCTTGTGAATTCTGGTTCAGTGGAGAAAGCAATCCATCTCACTCCTCACCCATCGCAATATGCCGCCTTGGGTTTTGGGATCTGTAACCAGTAGGTTAATAAGTCTTTCTTTTTTAAATTTTAAATAAATTTTTTATTTTTTTTAGATGCAACAGCCTTCACTTTCATGACTTACTAGATCTATTATACCTACCTTATGTCGCTCATCGAGTACACTCTAGGCTATTGGATTTATTGCTGACAACCACGGTAGTACATCTCTGGTCTGAAAAATCAAAATCGTATACTGTAGTTTGGCTGTAAAATGCTTTATAACATCAAGTGTTTTGGAGTATGGTAGGCATACTGCTGTTGTTCAAATTATTACTGCATAAACTAGCATTTATGACTAGAATTTCATATTTGATTCATACAGTGATCAAAAAAGAAAACACCATACCTTGATTTCTTGGAAACGTCCTACTTTTCATTGCATACTAATGCTTAAGATTTTGATGGTATGGTAACAGCCCAAGATGGCAACACCCACTTGTGAGTTTTGAAAGGTGTGCTATTGTGTTGTTACACAAACAAGAAACAGGCTCTTATATAATTCATTGTATCAAACCCATTAGGCCAGATTATTGTGTATTCATTTATATATTCAGCAGGTACAGAAAATTGCCCAAAACCCTAAGTATTGCATTCCCGCCCCCCTCAATATAGTGCAGCTTGCTCCACCATTTTCTGCTGGTGAGTTCTGGATATGCAATGGGAAACCAGCACTCTGCAAACCTTAAATTATGGGGCATCCGCATTGGCAGTTGCACGGTGAGCTTGGCCGTGTTAGAATCGTGCTGTGTGCTGTGATGATGCATGGCAGCACATAATCTCAGTGCCTCCGGTGGGCTATTACTAGACTGTTAGACTCTCATCATTGCTTGAATCGTAAAGGACATCTGCACAAATTGTAGGCGTAAACTGTATATTGTGTCTTTTTTTAAATCCCTGACATGCTTGTTTTTCTGTCGTTTTGTAGTACGTCTAAAAACATGGATGAGTCGTCCCTTATAAAACATGAGCCAGGAGTGGTACCGGTGTTTGATTCAGAAGGAGGAGAGTTATGTAATTCTGTAAGTATTCTTTTGGTCACTTGAGCTATTTAAAGATTGGGCTATTAATCCATTTTGTAAAATCCAATATTTTATAGTCTGATGATTTATGAAATTTCTTCATTGAAATAGAGAACTTTCCAGTTGGTCATCACAAATTGTGCCCAATTACTTTAGGCGGGAAACAAATATTTATACACCCTAACCTGAAGGAAATGTTATATAATACTTATGTTCAGTGCTATTTTTCTATTAAGGGGCACTCTCAGTTTTAGTTGACAAAACATCACGATCTTGCAATTTTCGGCAATTTGCAAAGTCCGGTCATTGTTTCTGTTTGAATCATTAACTTTCAGCTTTATCGATGCCAGGGTGGATGTTGAATAGTTTGTTATTTTCTTCATCCTTCAAAACTAACCACACGCACAAAATAACAACCTACCCCGCCTCCAAACACTTGCCTGCGTGCTTATAAGAATGGAGTGCCAAGTTGCCGACCAAAAGAAACTGATTCAATAGATCAATTTAAATCGAGGATTACTCTAAATCTCCTCAGCTGTTGTGAACAGAGCGCGTTGACGACAGCTGATCGATGAACTTTCAAGTCTGAAATTATATTTTCTGGACTAGATACAAATGTACCAATATTTTTCCTTAAACAGTTTTTAAATGTGTAAGGGATCGTCAATTGATCATCAGATCCTGCTCACGTAGGCTTATATAATGTGCGATGTTTATGAATTACACTTACGCCCAAATATAGTCTATATACAATCATTTAGATTACGTAAGTTTGTAGAAACGGGTGTGACATGTCAATCTTACTTACAGATATTATTGCTCGTTCGGTTTGAAGCACTTCTATGGTTGTTGTGTTATTATTGATGTAGGTTTGTTAACCTGTGATCTGTTGAACTGTTATTGTGACGAACTTTAGGAGGTATGTTGTCTACACTGTTTTGTTATTTGATTCTAATTCAACCATTCCCATTTAAACTGGTGGCCTATTGTAATGCTTTTAGCTAGTCAATGTGGTGAAGCTAACTAGATTACAATAGACCACCAGTTTAAATGGGAATGGTTGAATTAGAATCATAAATAACAAAATAGTGTAGACAACATCATGCCTGAAGTTCAGCACAATAAGAAGTCAAAGATCACAGGTTAACACACTTAAACTACATTAATAATAACACAACAACTATAGAAGTGCTTCAAACCGAATAACATCTGTAATCAATTGACACGTTATGTAATGTAAATTATTGCATAGTTATATATTTGTGCATAAGTGTAATTCACAAACATTGCACATTACCTAAGCCTAACAAAGCATAATCTGATGATGATCGCTTGACGATCGATACATGTCAACCAATTAAGTACCCCCTCTGCAATTTTTGTACATAAAAGCATGTTATTTTTGTGATAAATATATTATGTAATAAACTAATTGGGCACAATTTGTGTTGACAACTGAAAAGCTTTCTTTAATTGAACTAGGCAACACAGAAAATGGCTTCCAATACTGTACTTCCATTCAAATAGTGTTCAAACTACTGTATTATAAAAAACTAATAATCGGAAAGTACTAGAAAAAAGGAGTTAAAATGAATTACTAATATTTTATGAAATTTCTATCAAATGCAAGTACAGATTTCCAGAAATTTGTCAATATGTAAACAAAGAGTTTGGAGGGTGTAGGAAGTAGCTGATAAGCCCAGTGTGTGTTATTCTCAGTGACTCGGTGGTAATTTGTCAGTCTCCTGATCCCAGGTTAGATTCCTGGCCAAGTAAGTTGGATTCTTGAAGGGCTTGGCACTCTGAGTTGCTAAAGATTGCTTGTATCACGTTTGGTGATAAGACTAAATGAAATCTTAGCAACAGGTTTTGGTTGTCGCTAACAGATCCTCTCACTCGCTCCTACTCAAAATGAATTTTTCCATGGTAGCTGAGGCTATACATTTTATTGTCATTATTATTATTCAATTAATCCAGGAAACTATCCAACTACAGTATATGAAATTGTACACTCAGCACATGTTTGTGACATATTCTTACCCTTGTGAAAACTTGTCAGGCTTTTCAAATACTTTAGCACTTGTATTTCCATTTTATAATTCTGTCATGTAACCACAAAAACACAGATTTGCATAGGGGTGAGGAGATTGCAGATCATTTGGAGAAAAGTGAAGAGAAAATTGATAAGGATGACAGTGGAGATTGAATACTGAGATCAGACTTTGATAGGGCACTGAAAGACATCAGTGAGAATGAAGGAACAGCCATTGATGATGTACCTACTGATTTTCTATGTTGTCAGACGAAATCATTTCACTTGATAAGTAGGATTTATTAGAAAGATAAGGTACCCTCTTAAAGAAAAATGATAATCCCTAAGAAAGTTGTGGCTGATAGGTTTTGATTCTGCTTGATCATTCTGTTGTTTGAGTCTTCAGTCTTTCAACTGGTTTGATGCAGCCTTCCATTCCTCCCTGTCCTGAGCTAATCGTTTCGTCTGTACATAGCTACCACACCTTACATCCGAGGCAATCTGTTTAACATATTCAAACCTTGGTCTACCCCAACTTTTCTCGTTCTCGACCCTTCCTTCTGTAACTAAGTTTGCTATTCTTGGGTGTCTTAGTATGTGTCCTACCAACCTATCTCTTCTCTTCATTAGCAGTTGCCAGAAAAATCTCTCCTCTCCCACTCGTCTTAATACCTCTTCATTCGTTACCCTATCTACCCATCTGATCTTCATCATTCTCCTGTAACACCGCATTTCAAACTCTTCTTTTCTGCTGCACCAATTGTCCAAGTTGCACTTCCATAGAGCGCCACGCTTAAAAAATCTCAACAAGAATAATTGATGGGAGGATGTAACAACAAATTGAAGCCGAGTTGGGTGAAGACCAGTTATGTTTCAGGAGAAATTTAGGAATAAGGGAAGCCATGCTAACTCCTTTGGGCGATCTTGGAAGGTGGTATAAGGAAAGATCAGATTCCGCTTATGGCATTTATAGACCTAAAAAAAAAAAGATTTTGATAATGTTGGAGTAAATTGTTCGGCATTCAGAAGAGAATTGGAGTAAAGTTCAGGGATAGGAGGTGACTTTCAATTCATCCAGAAATCTGACGGAAGCTATTCGAGTTAAGGATTTGAGGAAGGTAGGCATTCAGAAAGGTGTGAAACTTTTCAATCAGTATACCGACAGTGATAGCTACACTTGCTAATGCACAGCACTAGGCCATGAAGCCAAGCTATCTTCGGACTTGTTAGGTGTGCGTTTGAACCCCACTATTGGCTATCCTGCAGAATATCTTGAGGTTCCAAAGACTCCTGGAAGAGATTTAATTCTGGTTCCTCTTAATTGTATATATAAGAGACTTGATCATCCAAACACTTAATGATCTGTAAAACACAGTAGTTTGAGTGGCCTCGATGGTCTACGAACATACTTGCAAATGAGGATGTTATGTTAATATGGTAGCAACTTGAATAAAAATTGAAAAATAGAATTTTCAGCTTAACAAACTGTTGATCATCTGTTTTGTCACATTAAATACGAAAGTCATGGAAATATTTTTCTCTAGAGTTTGTGTCAGATAACGTCCATTTTGTCCTGTACAATGAGGTTCCCCTCAGTTGACTTTCGCTCATGTTGGCACTAGATAACAAGACATTGCTGGAGATGTGGCTCAAGGGTGGACACTAGAAGGCTGCAGCAATACAGCACCAATAAATTTTGACTGATGAGGAAATTGTGCAAGTTGCTTGAACATAGCTCTTCAGAGGGTGAAGAAAGCAGCAAAGACTGATGAAGTTATGTTGCTGAGGCATATGTGAGATTGTACATTTGATTAAAAGCGAAATAGCAGTCTTAAAAATGCCTCTGACTTTTCTGGTAAATAAGTGAGTTTAAATTACTGACATGTTTTTGCAAGATCCTGAAAGATTTGCAAGTATAAATGCTCTCTTTTACCCATCTGTTTCAATTATGATATCCCTACTATTGGGTTCTATTCCATGATTGTGTTTCAATCTGATGTAAACATCAGTATTGCCTGTTGATTGTGCTTGCGAATGGGTAGGTGCTTCCCACTCAGTCCAATTTCAACCTTACGCATTGGACATATTTGGCATGGACTTCCTTATGAATGCATTGCACAAATAAGAATGTTTCAAGTGAGGAATACTGAAAAGTGATCTTTACTTGTATCTGGTTACTTCCCATCTGTGGAAGATTTATCACTGTTACCTTATAACATTTACCATATTAGTGCTATATAATAATATGATGAGGAGTATGTAAATGTCTGGCTATAATTTTCAGGAACTCAATATGCAAGTACCCCCTGAAAACGCTGTGGAGATAAAAGTGGAACCTGATCTTATATTTGATGATCCAACTGAAGACGAGGATACTCCTGAAACAAATTCAGAAGACGATACTACCAATGATGACAAGCCTCTAATAGTTGCAGATCTAGTTGCTAAACAGGTGATCATATTCCTCAGTCTTAGTTCTCTAATTTTTACCCTCCAAATGATTCATACATGCTCTCCAAGTATTGCCTGATCACGCTTGTAAAGGAAATGATTGGCATGGTGTGAGTGTTTCTGTTAAATCCTTCAGGTATTTTCAAGATCCATCAGTGTATACATAATTCTGAAAAGGCCTTTAATTTTTGTGGTATATGGGTTATCATCTAATTTATTCATTCATTCATTATCAGCAAAAGCACAAGTATTAATCAGTGATGTAGGACTTTGTCCAATTAGGGTTAGGGTGAGGTGAATGTTTGGCCCTAACTCTTTACTCTGTGGTGATGTGTCCTTTAGAAGTAGTGCTGATTAGTTTTCATTTGTTGCATAGTTGAAATTTAATGTTTTTTAGTCGGTCAACACGATTGTACCCAATTGTACTGGATGTTACCCTAATCCTGAAAAATATGTCCATGAGATTAATAAATACACTTGGAAGACCAGTTTCAATCATCAAGTGATCATCAGATGTTTGGTCCGGTTCGGCGCAGCTCAAGCAGCTAAGTTTACAAATCCACACCAACCTGACCATTTAACAACAATCCACATAATCACACTAAGTGAGCAAACTTGGAGGTCAATCACCACTTTCAATATTTTAACAAAAATATCACATATAACTATCAAATCTTGACTAGTTGTGCTAGTTTAACTACCACTGCAACTAAATTGCACATATTGTAAATATTATAATCCATACTTGTAGACATAGATTTAATAGCCTAAGTGTAAAGGATGTGATGATGATCACTTGATGACCGAAACTTATCAGCTAAGTGTACAGTGCAATCTCATTAATGTGCGGTAATTAATGCACGAACTTCTGCGAATTATAGAAAACCGCAAATTATCAGCAGTTATTTTGTTAACCTTAGTAAAAACAAAACTGTTGCGTAAAATATTGAAATAGGCTTGAACATGCAAAATAATAATTATAACACTTGATTATAGTGTCTTATAAGACATGCTTACGCTGGAGGTAGGCCTACCTGGATTATGCCTACATTAATATTTTACCAAAAAAAAACAGTTATCACGTTTTGTTTCAGATCGTTTATTCTAATTTTCGATTGCACATTTCCGAAGAAAACATTCTATGAGAACGAAAATTCATCTCGTTTTACTATATAAGAGATAAGTGTAACTAGCTTGACTGTGGGAAACTTTCGGGATTTCCGTTGCATCACTCTTGCACTCGATATCAACTGGATCTCAGTTTTCCTCACCAACAGTCAAATTCCTTGCTATTTCTTCTTTCCTTTCATGTCTTAAATCATAATTGTCTTTATCGACGTCTAACTTGCCCGTTCTAAATATCATCGTTACAGAAGTTGTCAAGCGCTTGCTTTTGTACGAGCGTGGTAGCGGTATTTTTCTCCCATGACTTGTTGACTGCATGAAGAGTATCCAACAAACACGCTCTCGGTGTCGCACAAGTTTGCGCCATTAGGCAATAATCACTGTTTACAATACGCTGTCCGCGCATCCACCCTTTACAACTCACAGATCAGCAACCTTGGAGTGTGGCTGTTGGGAAAGGGAGGGTAGGTTCCGAGTGATAGTGCATTCCTCTTGTATTGTTTGGGCTTCGAAGATAAAGGAAATCTGTGCTATACCACTCGCGGCAACATGCTCATATGTTTCGAAGATTGCGCAAGTAGGCCTACTGTTACATCGCAGAGAAACTCAGTTCAGTCTTCTCGAATCTCAATGATTTCGTCTTTACGCATGACGTCGCATCAAAATTCTTAAACGACGGAGAGATTGCTTTACCTAGCGTGATGACTAGTTGCTGTGAGAATTTCTATTTTAAAATATACTCTTGGAGAACCGCAAATTAACCACAAAACGAATTATCCGCACGCTAATTATTGGGAGTGCACTGTATTTATTAATCTCATGTAAATTTCTTTCAGGATTAGGGAACCACTGATTACAATTGGGTACAATCGTGTTGACCGACTGAAAAACATTCAAGTTTGTTTACTAAGGCAACACTGAAAAATGGGCTTCCACACGATGTTTGTTGTGTAGCATAACAAAGTGCACACTTATCATATGAAACTTCCATGTCATCATCATACACAGTTTCCAGCCCCAGGCCGGGTCTGTTTGGAACATAGGCCTATCCACTTAGTTCTCTCCTCCCACCACCTCTCCGTCGTCACTCTGGTCCAGTCTTCTCCTCTCTTTTCGACACACTTCTCCACTCCCTTCGGCCATCCATCCCTTGGTCTTCCCCTTTGTCTTTTCTTCTGCATCTGCATTTAGTGCGTCTTCTTGGGAATCCTTTTCTCTTCCATCCTTTTCAAGTGTCCATACCATCTCATCTTGATGTCTCAATCCTACCCTGCAAGGGCTCCTCTTTCACATTTTCCCTGATCTTGTCATTTCTCACCCTATCTCTTCTTGTTACTCCTATCTTACTTCGTAGGAATTTCATTCCACTTGCCTCTACTCTTGCTTATGTCTCTTTTCTTCATTATCCATGTTTCTGACGCATAGGTTAGTATCGGGACATAGTAGCTTCTGTACAGCTCTCTTTCCTTTTTGTGGAACATCTCTTTTCCACATTAAGCTCCTGATGCTTCTCTGAAATGCTTCTGCCTGTCTGGCACATTCGGTTATCTCTTTGTCATTTCTCCCATTTACCTCCACTACACTTCCGAAATACTTGAGGCTTTCCACCTGCTTCAGCTTTTCAGCTCCAAATGTTACCTCACTCACTGGTCTATCTTTTTTCTTCGTTATTAACAGCAACTCACATTTACTGATGTTGAATTTATGTCCATATTCTCCCACCGTTTCTTCCTAGGCCTCCAGTTGCTCCTGAATTTCCTCCTCATAGTTTCCCCAGACCATTAGATCATCTACAAACATCATTGTTTTCATCTTACCTTCTACAATTGATTCTGCTACCCTCGCCATTATTTCATCCATGACCACAATGAAGAGAAGAGGTGACAGTGCACTGCCCTGTTTCAGACCACTCATTTGTTTGAACCACTCTGTTCTTTCCCTTCTGGGCCAATAACCTAGATGTTAGGCCCCTTAGAACAACAATTATCATCATCATCATCTTTCCCTTCCCACTTTCACACAACTCACACTTCCACAGTTCATCTCCTTCACTCTGCTTACTGTCTCTTTTTCCACTCCCTTTTTCTTAATTGCTTCCCAAACCTTTTTCCTAGACACACTATCATAGGCCTTCTCTATGTCTAGAAAGGCCATCAAAAGATCTTCCCCAAATTCATAGTGGTGTTCTTGAAGGTCTCACTGCAAGTATAAGACAAACTGTCGATCTGCGAGGTCTAAAGCCATACTGCTCTTCTCTTATTTTCTTTTCCACTCTGGCCCTTATTCTACCTTCCAAAACCTTTCAAATACTTTGGCACAGTGTGGAATCAGTGTGACTCCTCTGTAATTCCTACACTCCTTCCTGCACCCTTTCTTGAATATTGGGACAATTAGTCCTTTCTTCCAATCCTCTGGGATCTTTTTCTCCTTCCATATCACCCTCATTACACGATACGTCCACTGTTTCCCAACCTCCTCTGCTGCCTTGACCATTTCAACACTCACTTCATCTACACCTGGTGCCCTTCCTACTTTCATCTTGTCTATAGCCATTGCCATTTCTCTCCATGTCAGATCCTTTTCCATTCCTTTGTTGCCTTCTACATCTTCCAGTATATTGTCATCCTCACTATGTCCATTTACATATAGCAACTCCTCAAAGTACTCTTTCCATACTGTCTTGAGTGTTGTTTTGTTGTGTACTTCATTTCCATCTTTGTCCAACATAACCACATCCTCCCTCAGACCTCTTCCATGTATAGCCTTTAAATAAACCATTTTAGTATTTAAGGTAGGTTCTGTATTAACTTACAACGTTATATTAAACCTGAATAAAAATAGATTTGTCTTTACTAAGTGGACTTTGTACAATATTGTATTGAAACTTTCTTGGCAGAAATAGAGGTCTTGGTTGCTTCATTGATCTTGTGAGAATAGCTACTGGTTTCAAGCTGTACTTGTCATTTATAGCATTTAATGCTGCTAGTGATCACTTAAATCCTGACTATTCTTGTTTTTAGCTGTGCTCTCTTTCAGATTGCAGATTTAATGGCCCAATTTCAGCTTGAAAAACTGAGCAAGATATAGAGAGTTAGTGCTGAGATGAAAACACCTTCACATCATTTGCATACACCACAAACATATGTACATAAAACACTATAATTCTTCTCGGCCTTTATGAGCTGTCCATATAAGGAAAGTCGTCATGAGTGTAGGAACAAATTTTAGTCATAACATCCTGGAAGATAGAGGTGGTGGGACTCCAGGAGGTGGTGGGACTCCAGGAAGTGAGAAATTTGCTCTATATCAGGTGATGTAGAGGATATTCTATTTTTTTTAAAGCAATGTCAGCTCAACTGTCCAAAATGCGGTTAGAAACAGTGTCTCGGGTGTGTTTAGATACAGTACAGTCATCTATTAGTAGATGCTTTTCAGGAGTGTGCTCGATTATATTGTTGGGGAGTTACAATTAATTTTCTATTGCCTGAAATAAATTACATGAGAAATGTATAAATAATTCATTTACAGTAATTTATTTCAGGCATTAGAAAATTGGGCACACATGTGTTGACCGACTGAAAAGCTTCCACTAATAGATTGGGCAAACTTGTGTTAAGATTAACTGGAGGGTTTTCCATTTTTAAGTCCGTATTGACGCTTACAAATCGAATTAGTGAGTGAAAAAGTTTCTGCCCAATCAATACCTTTCACACTATAAATTTAATGTTTCTTTCTCATACTAGGGACATGTTTCGAACAATATTTGTTCTTCTTCAGCCTTATACATTTATAAACATTGTAACTTATCTAAGACATTTGCATAATTAAAACACATGCACAATAGACAATTCATTATGGAGCATACAACTAAAAACGTATGTTAAAAAACCTGGTTAACACATTAAAACATTTGGAACTTCTTATTCCCATTTGTACTATATTCAGTTCTGAATGGCCTTGCTATGAAGGCTTAATTTAACGGTGATAAGCAGTAGGTCAGTAAGAAGCTCAGAGTCATCTCCCTCTGGCTTATGCTTGCAGTTGATGTATTGATAAGCTACACATGGCCTTTGGTTAAGTTCCTTTAACAGCTGCGTCATACGGATTGTTGGTGTTAGCTTGGTAAGGCGATCCTGCCGTGGGGTGGGGAATAAGAAGTTCCAAATGTTTTAATGTGTTAACCAAGTTTTTTAACATACGTTTTTAGTTTTATGCTCCATAATGAATTGTCTATTGTGCATGTGTTTTAATTATGCAAATGTCTTAGATAAGTTACAATGTTGATAAATGTATAAGGCTGTGTTGTTTGAGTCTTCAGTCTTTTGACTGGTTTGATGCAGCCCTCCATGGGTCCCTGTCCTGAGCTAATCGTTTCATCTCTACATAGCTACCACACCCTACATCCGAGGCAATCTGTTTAACATATTCTAACCTTGGTCTACCTCGACAGTTCTTGTCCTCGACCCTTCCTTCCATAACTAAGCTTGCTATTCCTGGGTGTCTTAGTATGTGTCCTACCAACCTATCTCTTCTCTGCATTAGCAGTCGCCAGAAACATCTTTCCTCTCCCACTCGCCTTAATACCTCTTCGTTTGTAACCCTATCTACCCATCTGATCTTCATCATTCTCCTGTAACACCACATTTCAAATGCCTCAATTCTCCTCTTTTCTGCTGCACCAATAGTCCAAGTTTCACTTCCATAGAGCGCCACGCTCCAGACAAAGGCTTTCAAAAATGACTTCCTAATACCTAAATCTATATTCGATGTCAACAGATTCCTTTTTTGTAGAAAGGCTTTCCTTGCCTGAGCCAACCTACTTTTTATATCCTCTTTGCTTCGTCCATCACTGGTTATTCTGCTTCCTAAGTAACAGAAGTCTCCTACTTCCTTCAGCTTTTCACCTGCCAATTTGATCTCCATAGAGGTTTCTGATTTATTTCGGCTGCATTCCAGTATTTTTGTTTTACATTTATTAATTTTCATCATGAAGTCCTTCCGTAAGACGGAATCCATACCATTCAAAAACTCATTCAAATCCTCAGGCTTGTCGGCCAAGATGACGATGTCATCAGCAAATCTCAGAGTTGAAATTATTTCTCCTTGAATCTTCACTCCCACTTTAAATTTTTCTCCAATTTCCTTCATTGCTTGTTCAATGTAAAGATTGAAAAGTATGGGTGATAAGTTGCAGCCTTGCCTTACACCTTTCTGAATACCAGCTTCTCTCTCATATCCTTCAGCTCGAATGACTGCTGTCTGGTTTCTGTATAGATTGTATATCACCCTCCTATCCCTGTACTTTATTCCAATTGATTTCAAAATGTCAAACAATTTAGTCCAATCAACGTTATCAAAAGCCTTTTCTAAGTCTACAAATGCCATGAACGTTCTCTTATCTTTCCTTATTCTACCTTCCAAAATCAACCTAAGACTTAGTACAGCTTCCCTTGTTCCTACATTTCTCCTGAAACCAAACTGGTCTTCACCCAACTCCGTTTCGATCTGGCTTTCAATCCTCTTGTAAATTATTCTAGACAGGATCTTTGAAGCGTGAGTAATCAAGCTGATTGTACGGTAATCTTCACATCTGTCAGCTCCCACTTTCTTTGGTATAGGGATGATAACATTCTTCTTGAAATCAGGGGGTACCTCACCTGTCTCATAAATCCTACACACCAAGTGAAATAACCTGATCAGACCTTCATCTCCTATGCTGCGTAGCAACTCAATCGGTATATCATCTATGCCTGGTGCTTTGTTCCTGCCTAAGTCCTCTAATGCTCTGTCAAATTCTGATCTCAATATTAAATCTCCTTTTGCATCCTCATCAATTTCCTCCTCCCTTTCCATTACATGATTCTCAATCTCCTTTCCCTTATACAAGCACTCTATGTAAGCTTTCCATCTCTCAAGCTTTTTTTCCCTATCTGTTAGAGGCTTTCCATTTGTGTCCCTAATATTACAGCACTTAGTCTTCTTTTCCCCAAAAGTATTCTTAATCCTTCGATGAGCTGTGTCTACTTTTCCTAATTTCAGACACTTTTCTATACCTGCACATTTCTCTTTCAACCATTCTTCTTTCGCTTCCTTGCACTTCTTGTTAACCTCATTTCTCAGACATCTGTATTCTGCTTTCCCCTCTTCATCTCTTAGATTCTTGTGTTTCCGCCTTTCATCCATCAATTCTAGTATATCCTGAGTGATCCACGGTTTTCTACCTATTCTTTCTTTCCTACCAATGTTTTCTTCTGCGGATTTTGTTATTTCATTCTTCAAAAGTGCCCATTCGTCTGCAATTGAAGTTTGTTTAGGGGTTTTGATTAGTCCTTCCTTTATACTCTTCTTGAATCTTTCGTTTACATCCTTTACTTTCAGTCTGTCTATTGCCCACCTTTTTGGCTTTTGACTTTTCTTCAGTTTCTTCAACTTTAATCTGCATTTCATTACAACCAGATTGTGGTCAGAGTTTATGTCAGCACCAGGATATGTTTTACAATCCAAAATCTGGTTTCGAAACCTCTGCTTGACCATAATGAAGTCGATTTGGTAACGCCCTGTATCTCCTGGTCTCATCCATGTGTATATTCTTCTATTGTGGTTATTGAATAAGGTGTTAGCTATGACCAACTCGTGTTCGGTGCAGAATTCCATCAGCCTGCTTCCTCGATCATTCCTTTCACCTAATTCGAAATCTCCTACTATCTTCCCTTCTCTCCCTTTTCCTACCACAGCATTCCAATCTCCCATTACTATAACATTTTCATCACCTTTGATATACCTCAGAATGTCATCTATTTCTTCGTAGACCTTTTCAACATCCTCATCATCAGCTTGACTGGTAGGCATATAGACTTGTACCACTGTGGTGCACGTAGGTTTAGTATTGATTTTTGCTACAATAATCCGTTCACTGTATTGCTCGTAATATTCTACCCGCTGTCCAAGTTTCCTACTCAATATGAGACCAACTCCTGCTGAAGAAGAACAAATATTGTTCGAAACATGTCCCTAGTATGAGAAAGAAACATTAAATTTATAGTGTGAAAGGTATTGATTGGGCGGAAACTTTTTCACTCACTAATTCAAACTTGTGTTGACCGACCGAAAAGCTTCCACTAATAGATTGGGCAAACTCGTGTTGACCGACCGAAAAGCTTCCACTAATAGATTGGGCAAACTCGTGTTGACCGACCGAAAAGCTTCCACTAATACATTGGGCACATTAGTGTTGACCAACCGAAAAGCTTCTACTAAAAGATGGTGACAAACACAAAATCTCTCTCCCCTCATCCCTGTTTCATTCATCATCAGTTGCTACCCAGATCTCAAGAAAATCTAGTATTCTTAGACAAGCCTTTCTTCTGCTCCCAACCTCACCAAGGTCTTCTTCCCAAGATCCCCACGGTTTTATTTGGGTTTTCATCTAACCTGGACAACGTTCCTGCCTTCTCTTTCCTCTTGTCAAAATGCAAATAACTAACGTATGTCATCATCATCATCATCATCTTCATTTCCCCTTTTCCAGTTGACACTGGGTGGGGGCAAATATGGTTCCTCTCCACTTTGTTCTGTCGTTCCACCATTCCTCTTCCGACACAGTGTTCCAATCCAGGTTCCGTTTTCTAATACTATTCTCCACCGAGTCCATCCAATGCATTCTTGGTCTTCCTCGTCCTCTCTTCCCTGTCATCCGTCGTTCCAGTGCTCGTCTTGGTAGTCTTACTTCATTCATCCGTTTGACATGTCCAAACCATCTCAATCAGTTTTGCTCCAGTTTGTAATTTAGTTTCTGTACTCCCAGTTCTTTCCGTGTATCTTCATTTCTCACTCTGTCCCTCCTAGTTTTCTGGACCATACTTCTCAGGAATCTCATCTCAGCTGCTTGTACTCTGCTCTCATCCCTCTTAGTCATTGTCCAAGTTTCTGCTGTATATGTCATTATAGGAACATAATATGCTTTGTACATAACTTCTTTAGCCTTAATTGGTATATCCTTGTTCCAAACTAGTCCCTGTACCTGTTGGTAGAAAGCACGCCCGAGTTGTATTCTTCTGCTTATTTCCAAATCTAGTCTTCTATCTTCAGTCAGTTCACTTCCCAAGTATTTGAAGTGTAGTGTTTCACTACTTCCAATTCCTTATCTCCTACTTTGATTACTCCTTTTCCTTCTTTCTTATCACTACTCATCACCACTGTTTTACTCTTCTCCACATTTATCTTCAATCTCCATTGCTCAATCTTTTCATTTATTACGTCTAACTGTTCTTGTACCTCCATCTTATCCTCGCTCCAGATCACAACGTCATCTGCAAACAACATTACCTTCATCTTTGCCCTACTATATTCTTTCATTGCTGCCTTCATGATGTCATCCATCACCATTACAAACAATAATGGTGACAACACACTTCCCTGCTTTAGTCCAGTGTCAATTTTAAACCATTCCGATGTCCCGACTCTAGTCTTCACACAACTGTAGCACTCCATGCACATTCCTTTTATCATGTCTCTCAGTTCCTTGCCTATCCCCCTATCAAACATATGTATATCAGCATAATTATGTGAATCCTACCATGGCATTGCGATCATTTACTTAAATTCAAAAATATTCTATCGCCTAATTGCGCTAGAAAATTGTACCAAAATGCCTGTAAAAAATGCTCAAAATTGTTTCTGGATTCAAATTCTTCTAAGAATCGAGTCATATAGCCTGTAGTCACGTAATGATTGAATTGGGATCAATCAATTTTGGGAGAAGTCATTTACCTTTTTGAAGTCTTGATGACAAAATCTTCCTACTTTCCAGAATTCCTGTTGATACCATCTTCATTAAGATATTGTGTTGCCATCATCTTGAAACAGGAATGCCTCGAAGATTCCATTCGATGGTGTCTCGGATCCATCTTTTGTTGTTCAGAGATATGCCACTGTTTTTCTACTCAATAGAATACTGCACTTGGCTGTCACATGAAATCGAAGTCCCTCTCTTAAAATTATGAACTTGTGCAGTCACTTATATCGTTGCTGAATACTCATAACTTTACCGTATGTCCTTTAAATATCATGCATTTTTTGAGTCTACACTGTTCTTTCACCCGAGTTCGAGCCTGTGTTTCACACTTAGGAATCACGACAGGTAGTGCCTGGCTTTGACTGGCTGCAGGCTAAATCACGATACGCGACTGCTTCTCCATTGTCACTTTTGAGAATGTAAGACACTACGGTGAAGAAATGCGATTCTCATATAATATGATCGTTCACAGAAATACTGTTTTTGCTAATTCATTTTAGGAGCGTGGAACATCTTGGCCATCAGGCTCGTGTACTTGGGTGTGTGTTGAATTTGTCTGATAACCTGTATTGCTGTGATGACTGTAGCAGTGTACAGTAGAGACAGGGATGGGGTAGGTATCCCGAGACTTGGAATAAGGTACTACCCCGGCATTTGCCTGGAGGGAGTGTGGAAAACCCACGCTCAGAGTAGCCGCTCTCTGCACCATGACTTAAAACTCTGATCTCTGGACTTTCTTCAGCTGCCCATCGCGGTTGTGGTGCACGATTTAACGAGCATGGCTATGCCGAGGGGTCAAAAGATACTTGCAGTACGCTGTTAGATTCCCATAGATTCTAATAAAGTAATAACAACTGTGATAAACTAACCGTTTCGTGAATCCTGATCCTCGGATACGAACTGTATTCGGTGTGTCACGAAATGATGTGTCGAACGATGGAGGGGCAGAAAAAGGGTGAGCCTCTCTCTCTTCTTCATAATTATTGAAATATGCCTGTTAATTAAATGAGTTAATACAAGGTAAAACTCCCTCGATATAAGGCTAAATTACGACTTATTTTAAGGCAGCATAGTTTCCATATTCAGGCTTTAATGTGGATATTCTCATATTTCATTGAGAATGGTCTTGATCATGTGGCCATGTCCTTTGGTTTGATCATCTCCCCGTATGTGTGTCAACATATCTCTGCCTGGGTTCCATGTCACAGCTGTGACTCCCACGGTCTCTAGTCAATGCGTGTTGCTTACTAGTCTTGATGATGTCACAGCTCAACAGATTCCTTAATCATCCAGTTGATTTGCTGGCATAGCGCATCGAGTCAAGTCAGATTGGGTACAGAATGAGGCACATGCCAACTAAATATCAGTGAATCATTCATCAAAGGTTTTCGACTTAAAAACTGAGACAATATTGTCTGAGTGCATGGTGCCATTCTGTTGCTTCGGATGAGATTAAGGCATATTGTTGTAGGAACTATAATAACAAGCAGAAGTACTGAGATTAGGTCCCCGAGTCTTAAGAATGTCGCTGTACTACATGGCGTGTGATCTGTTGTTGTTTTATGTGAGGGGCTTGACATCATGGTCATCAAGCCCCATGTACTTGGTTGTATTAAATTAACAAAAAAAAAGTTTATTGTGGTGTCTGTAGTAGTGTGTGCATTGGCGTGTGATCTACTTTGGTACTATTTGCTGTCAAGTAACTTAATATGGATGTTTCCTAGGTTTAGGAATTGGGTGTTTTCATCTTTATCACCAGAATGATGTGCAGACATACACTAGGACCCTCTGGATGCCACTTGTCATTTTTACTGCACACACTTCAGTGAACCAATATTCCATGCATATGTATCAACATGGAAAGGGACGACCTAGTAATACAGTTTTCATGGAGTACAGTAATAGGCATCCAAGTGGCAGTGCTACTTACAGTAGTTATTGTTGTTTTAAGGGGCGGAACGGCGAGGTCATCTTTGCCTGCAGTGGCACATCAGTAGGAAGAAGATCTAGCAAGTTGATCATTGTAAATATCCGGATAAATTAAGAATATTCCTAACAATATATAAGATAAATGTTCCTCTTTCCCCATAGGTGAAGGCGGAAGGTTCTCATGAAGCCCGTGAAAGTGGAAGTACGAGTGCATCAAATGAGTAAGTGACTTTTATAATAATACTGTAGTGACTAGCATGTCTATTCTAAATATTCCTTCACTTACCACATTCACTGTTGAGGTATATACAGTATATTGTTACATATGTCCCATCTCTGCAGGTGGACTGAAAGCACACTTCTGAGGGATAAAGATTTGCAAGCCATGTAAAAAAGATACAAGTAAATTATTGCCGTTACAACTTTTCTCAATGATGCTTGCTACTTTAATGTAGAATTCTACTGTCAGATACAAGGTGTGCTTTTTTTTTTCTAAGGAAGTACAGTATTTTTCACCTTGAAAAGAGTACATTTTTGACAAACATTTTCTCTTCTTTAAATGTTACACACTACTTCTCCACAGTCGCCTCTTCTATAAAGGTACTTATTGTAACAAGGCACTAATTTTAGTATGCCTTCATCATAAAACGTCGCCGTCTCTGATCAAAGTCATGTTCGAATCATCGTCGTCATCCAAATTCTTGCCATCAAGGAACTCTTTTGGTTGAAGGAAAACATGGAAATCACTTAGTGCCAAAACATGACTGAAGTGTCATGCGCATCAACAGATGAAGAAATCCATTACTCATTCCTAGCATGGCAACTGCAGCGTTGCATTGGATATGTATGGAAACAATACTTTAAAATGCATCTCGTATGTTGCCATAATACAAAATATAATCAGGAAATTCACAATTACAAGCTTTAAAAATGCATTATACTGTTACGTTGGGATAAATAAGGAATTAAGTGTTCCGTCTTTTGCATATGCGCCGTCCCAAACAGCAGTTTGGGCAGAGTCTGAGTTGGAGTATACTTACCCGGCTCTGTTTATCTTGGTCTTCATTTCGATGTGAAAATGTGGAACTAGGATAGTTTCATCCTTTCCCAACAATTAACGTAACTGAACGCGCAAGGAGTCGAGCAAAATAACTTCCCAGATGCCTGAACATATTCTCGCAATGAGAACTAGTTCTACCGAACCCAAAATAGCTTAACGTTACTCTCGAACTAAACATAAAACCAGGTAAATAACGTAGCTGTACGAGGTAGTTGAACTAACTACCCAATAAAACTTGTGAGAGAGATGACTAGAATAACTGTTGGGGATGTATTTTATAAAGGAAAACATAAAGCTGACCAGAGGAACACATACTGTACATATGTACTAAGAAAAGGAACAGATAGACGTCATTTAGATAGAATCGTCTATAGAACTGTAATTAAGTCGTTAAAGTAATTATGTAATTGTTTTGAAGGAGACCATAAAGTGGTGATAGCCAAATTAAGGCTTTGGAAAATCACAAAGCTTGCGGAGAAAAGGGAAAGAAAAATAAAGGTGTGGAAGCTAAAAGAGAGAGAGGCAATGGAAAAGTTCCAAGACTTGAAAAAGGAAATTCCCAAAGACGAAGCAAAAAGTGTCGAACAGGAATGGGCATGTTTTAGAAATTGTTTTGCGAAGTGTGCAGTGAACACTTGTGGAAGACTATCAGGGAAGAAAAAGGAAAGGGAGACTCCTTGGTGGAACAACAGAGTAAAGGAAGCTGTTAAAGAAAAACAAATGGCATGGAGGAAGTGGATAGGCAGTAAAAATGCAGAGAAATGGCAAACATATAGAGAAGCAAAGAAGGCATGCCAAAAAATTGTACAAGAAGAAAAAAGGAAAAGTTGGGAAGGTTTCACGGAAACTTTGAAGGATGATATCCAAGGAAGTAAAAAGGTTCTATATGGATTGGTGAAAAACAGTGTAAAAGGTAGGGAAAACACAAAATTTGTAAAAACTGAAGCAGGACAGATATTGTATCAAAGAGATGATATATTAAAAAGATGGGAAGAATACTTTTCAAAGCTACTAAATGTTAAATACATTGAACTGGAAGATGAAAAAGAACAAGAAGAAACAATGGAAGAAGAAGAAGAAGAACAAGAAAAGGAGATCACTATGCTAGAAATAGAGGAAGCCATACAGAAGATGAAGAGCGGTAAAGCAGCAGGAGAGGATGAGGTGTCCGCGGAAATGATAAAAGCAGCGGGACCAATAGGTGTACAGTGGTTGTATAGATTTAGAATAATTTGGAAGAAGAAAGAGATTCCAGAAGAATGGGGAAAGGGATTAATTATCCCGATTTTTAAGAAAGGTGACAAAAAGGAATGCAATAACTACAGAGGGATCACTCTTATCGCTCATATAGCTAAGATCTTTGAGAGAGTTTTGGAAGGCAGACTGAGGAGGAAGATAGAAGGAGAGATGGAAGAAGAACAGTATGGTTTTAGGAAAGACAGATCAACATTTGACCTAATCTTTGCATTAAGGCAAATGATGGAGAAAAGATGGGAATTTGGAAAAGACATGGTGATGACATTTATTGATATTGAGAAAGCGTACGACAGTGTGCCTCGACAGGTGGTTTGGAATGTATTAAGGAAAAGGAGAGTTAACGGAGCTGATGTCCAAATGTTAAAAGCTATGTACAAATATTGTGTGAGTAGCGTGAAGACCAGTATAGGAGAAACAGAATGGTTTAAAGTGGAAACAGGTCTCCGACAGTGAAGTGTATTGTCCCCCTTACTATTCATCATAGTCATGGATGAAATTCACAAGAATGTTAAACAGAGATTGGGACAAGAGGCAACAAAGGCCATGCTGTTTGCAGATGATATAGTGATATGGGGCGAGGATGAAAAGGAAGTACAAAAACAACTAGATGTATGGAATCAAGAAATAGAAAAATATGGGATGAAAGTAAGCACAGAGAAGAGCAAGACAATGGTAATGTCAAGAGGAAGGAAGGAAGAGGAAAGATAGAATTGAATGGGAAAATTCTAGAAGTGGTTAAAAGTTTCAAGTACTTGGGAAGTGTGATCACAGAAGATGGAAGGATAACTGAGGAAATTGGAAAGAGAATGCAACAAGCGAACAGTTTTTACCAGAGCATAAGGGGTATTCTGTGGAACCGAGATGTCCCAAAGAAATGTAAAAATGTATTATATTCAACCTACTACAGACCCATACTAACATATGCAGCTGGAGCGTGGACTACTACAAAAAGAGAGGAGAGTAGAATACAAGCCGCGGAGATGAAATTCCTAAGAGGTATAGAGGGCAAGACCAGAAGAGATAGAGTTAGAAATGAAGAGATTAGAAAAAGGACAGGAATCTTGAAGCTGCAGGACAGGATAGAAACAACAAAGTTAAAGTGGTATGGACATATGATGAGAATGGGAGGGGAGAGAGTACCAAAGAAAACTTTCTGTGAAAAGATGACAGGGAAGAGACCACGAGGAAGGCCCCGAAAGAGATGGGCAGATACAGTGTGGGAGTATGTAGAGAAGAGAGGAGGAAAACCTGAAGAAGTACTAAAAACCGGAGAGGAGTGGTGGAGAGACAGGAAACGTTAGAGGTCCTTAATTCACAACCCGACCCAGAAAGCTGGAAACGGGAAATGAAGATGATGATGATGATGAGTAATTATGTTTGGAAAAGAGATTACTGGGAGCTGACACAGGGTCATGCGGAACCAGAACGTTGGGAAAGTAATGACCGAATGAAAAGAAACACGTAGAGTTAGGAAGAGGGGAGTAAAATGAAGAAGGAAGTAGATACCATAGAGAAGGTAACACACATAGCATAAGTACATTAAACCAAACTGAGAATACAACCAAAATTAGAATAGCAATATATGAACTACGAACAAATGAGTTGAATCATGAAATCCAGTAGAAGTGCAATAAAATATAAAGGTATAAAGACTAACATGTTAGCTTTGTTTGTGACCGAATTGTTTGAGGTGCCAGTATTGTCATCAATCTGCAAAACAAAAGGTGCAAGTCTGTATCTTTGAAATGAGAGTCTGCTTTATGTTAGCAGAAATGTCATATTTTTTGTTTCACTGTCAATTAGTAATTTTTCTGTCAGTCAACATGTTAAGTATTTATGCCGAATTAGATTGGGCGGGAAATTACTCTAGATTAAATATACATCTCATAAATGATTCAGCACGTTTCACAGTGGGGAAGGAAGTTGCAGGGATGATATGCTTTATTTTTCTGGCGAACATACAGTAGTACTACTGTGGTGTTTGATGGCACTTGCTAATTTCACTTGTCAAACAGGCTACACAATTGCAGATAGCCATACAGCCACTTAGAAGGACTTTCTGTCTACAGTAAGAGCCATTTCTGCTTTGTTGGTAATTTTTTGGTACTCTTAAGAAGCCAACATGCATTCCCTACGCACTTACACAAGATTGTTTCTTGTTTCTTTTACCCTTCTAATAATCTGTTGTTATTATTAACTTGAAAGATTCTAGCATATAATTTTTGTATTCTGAATTTTTAGTTATTAAATGTTGCTTGAGATTAGCTGGCTTCTTGGATTCATTAGCAAGAGTATCGTAGTATAAAGCACACACAGGCTTTGACTCTTGAAGGATCATCATTTAGCTTCAGTGAAACCATCGGTAAGATAATCATTGTGTTACATACTTTTGGATGGCTTACATCATGACACTCATTCTAAAAGTTAAGAATATAAAGGTTTGCAAAATTAACTGCATTATAAATTTTGAGGATCGGATCAGCTTGCGGTCTTACTATCTAGACAGACGTGCAAATAAAGCCAAGGAACTCCTTTGTTTGTTCCATGCACATCCAGGCTGTGCAGACTACCAATTGGTAAACACTGATATAAAGTGTGGAGTCACGGATCCTAATAAAAGTAATTATTTCTATAAGAGAGCATAACAATTGAATGTGTTTAAAATAGAAAACGTTGAAAAGAACTTTTTCTAAGCTATTTGCTGTAAAAAAAAAAACTGTCCCTCTTCTAAATCCGAAATCTACTTATGGATTGAGTGCGAAATTACTGCAATGATCAGGCACATAAAAGTAAATTCTATGGAGGCATAAACTCACTTTTGACGATTTTGTTAGGACCATGTTGAACCAAGACAGTGAAATGTCGACTCCACAACGGGTACACAACTCTTCATGAACATGCTTGATTCATAAAGGTTATTTTGAATGCAAGGAATACCTTGACCTTCAGGATATTCATAAGATCCTATTAAAGAACATTACAATGATGTCCGGCTTAATGCCGAAGTGGGTAGAAGGTTAGACTTTGGTTCGATTCTCGGCCGGGTCCAAGGATGTGAACTCTGTATTATACACTTCCCTAGTTCAGAGGCTGGGTCATTTTATCATCACGATGTGCAGGATGCAGTCAGGTATCATCTAGAAAGATATTGTTTTGATGGATGTCACCCCAGTAGTTCACCAGCTTGGCTGAGGGGTAGTTGTATAGGGGAGTGCTCAGGGAAGAGAACTTCCTCAAACGATAGGTGTTTGCGAGTGTGTGTGTTTTGGGAAACGGAGAGAGAGTAGGGAGCATTTCCAGTACGGACAACGGGAGCTAGCGTGTGGGGCGATGTGCTGAGTCAAGCAATACAGGACTGAGTTATCGACATGACATGGCATAAGCCAATAGCTGGTCCTCACAGCGCGTGGGCAGGTGATGACTCACGGTAAAGGGGATCTGGGTGTGCTTGGAACAAGGTCGCCGAGTGTGGGTTAGGAATTGAACCATGTTGCAGGAAGGGTTGGGGGCTCGTGGCAATTAAGAAGAGATTCATGTGAAAGGTGACAGTTTTAATGTAAGCTTAGAATTAAGGTGGGGTGTGTATGTGTAGCATGTGAGGGTGCTGCAACACTCACCTTTCAGAGTTCCTCTAGACAACATGTCGTATAGGCAGCCAGGATTCCTTCCAAGAGCTGGTCCCTGGGATTCCTCTTCCCTGGTGTTTTGTACCTTTTCTTTGTAGTGTTTCATCGTCAGCATTAGTCCTTGTGTGTGTTCCCATTTCCTCAGCACTGTTACGCTGTAGTTCACGATATTTCCTTGTAGGGGGAGGCCGCTTGTTGTTGTATCATGAGTTGCGTGTGATGGCACCCGTAAGTCAGTATTTGTATGTTTGTACTGGGGTTGCCTCATGTCCTTGCATTTCCTTGTAGTGTTTGATGGGTCTTCCGTGGTTTTAGGATAAATTCAATATAACGCGGTGCATTATAGTAGGATTCAGAACAATATGTGCCAGTCCTCTCTGGGAGTCGTATATACTATTTTGTTTGTTGTTAATTCATTTGAGGGGCTTGGGACATCTTGGTCATCAGCCCCATACTATTATTTAAATGAATACCAACATGGACTGGAAATTTTATTAAATAATTTGGCATCCTCATGTGCTACTGTAACTCAAGTATAATTTACAGGGTCCAGTCTTCATCCACTGCTGGAGGTCCAAAGACTGTCTCTGTTGAAGTCAAAGGTAGAAAGCAGAGGAAACAGAGGAAGCCCAAGAAGACAATTGCTACTGATGAGGGCAAAGATGGGGAGAAACCACGATCTCCTGGCCGTGATGGAGTGATGAAGCGTAGGTCAATGCCTAAAGTAACATGGACGTGTCACTTATGTGGGAAGACGCTCATAAAGGAATCCTATTTAAGGAAACACATGGCAGCTCATGATAAACAAAGTACACCCTCTACTTTTCCTTATTCAGGTGATGGTTTGTTTTGCTGTGTGGTTTGTGGGAAAATATTTAATAGCCGTAGAAACCTAAATGCTCATACTCTGATACACACTTTGAAGCGACCTTATGTTTGCGAGATCTGCGGAAAATCTTTCCGTGAACGTCGTGCCCTTACTAGTCACACGATGACTCATACGGGTGAGAAGCCATATCCTTGTGCAGAGTGTGGGAAGAGGTTCTCCAAGCGCTCAAATCGGACCACTCATATGCTTGTACACACCGGGGAAAATCCACACTCTTGTACTATATGCGGAAAGGAATTCGCAGTTAGGTCCAATCTGACCGTGCACACAAGATCACACACTGGCGAGAAGCCTCATCTTTGCAGTCTCTGCGGTAAAGCCTTTGCGCACAGGTCGCATCTCAATAGACATTATCTTATGCACAAGGGTGAGCGACCACATGAATGTGCTGTGTGTGGGAAGACATTCAGAGAAACTGGAGCTCTCAATAGTCATAAGTTAACTCACACAGGAGAGCGTCCTCATGCGTGCCCTATTTGCGGCCGTGCATTTGCTTTGCGCTCTAATTTAAACACCCACATTTTGTCACATACAGGCGAAAAGCCGCACACATGTCCCACATGCGGCAAGTGTTTCACTCAACGCGCACATCTCAACAGGCACGTTGCCAAGATCCACCAAGCTCGAGAGGAGTCCTCTTCCACTGACACCAACACCTATGTAGTAACTTATTCTGTGCCGGAGAGTGTGTTGTAAATCAACGGCTTGTCACCCAGATAAAACACGTACTCGAGAACGCCACGACTGTTTCACGAGCTACGTTGTAACATGCTGTACTGCTCGGTTCCAAGCTCTGTGAACTTGCGGGATGAAGGGCTGAGGCAGTGTAGGAGCAGGCGAGAATTGAGAAGCCTATCGACAGCCCGCCTTGTTACCTGAAATTCTCGTCTATTCATATATTGCTAACATGGGTCTTTTCTGAAACCAGTGAGGCGTTGGGAATTATTGACTGAGTTACTGACTAATGTATTTGCTTTTGACCGAGTTACTGACTAATGTATTTGCTTCTGTTACTACGCAAGGACCGAGAGACCTCATCACTCATCACCACCATTACTGATAGTCTGCGATGCACATTCCTCTCGGGTCCACGCAGCTTAGACCCGAGCAGTACCTGGGAGTGTGTGTTAAGGTAACTCCCTGGAACTATTGTAGGCCATTTCGAAACCCATTGCAGATTATCTTTATGTCTGTCAGATTCTCAGAATGAATCAATAGCACTTAAGTTTTAGGGTTCAGTAGATCAAATGTACACTATTTGTAAGAACAAGAGCCACGAAGAGAAAACTTATTTGTATGGTGTAGGTTGGCCGTGTAATTTTTGTAAGTGGTGCAATGTCGAGCTAATTTTCTATAGTTCTATGATCTTCAAAGTTTTTTTTTTGCTGACGGGAAGTATCAAAAATTAACAAAATTAGAGGTTTACATGATCTTTAATCTTCCAGTCGTTTTCGACGAGCAAAGTCACGTGAACCTACTAGTTAATTTGGACACCTCGTCGTATAGTTGTTGGCTTAATTCGTTGGTACTGGTGTGTACAGGCCGGACGTTTGTTTTAGACGATTGCCCTTGACCTTGAAGCCTGTGGGTGAGCCTGTACTCAGTCACTCTCTCACCCTATCGCTTCACATTTGTCACCACCTATCTGATATAATGTAATTCCAGACTTGAGCACGTGGCGACACCGATTTGCAGACAGTACAGTCAACGTCGAATTATTGTGTGACGTGGAAGTACACATTACGTATTTACGAACAGAACGTTATTATATTTGCCAATTACTGTACTTAAGTAGGAGTGGGAGACAGCTTTGTCAATCATCGGACCGCTTGGGGCAGCTGATAACAACACAGGTACTGCAGTAACTCGCCTCCAGGCTTCCATTAAGATGTTTCACTCGTCTAAAACAAACGTCCGGCCTGTATTCAATTTATAGTTTTGCCAAGGAATGCTGTCATGTTGGTAGAGTTACCGTACATCGAGTGGGCCACAATTTACTGTTTTATTTACTGTACTCGCTATGAGGGTTAAGGGTGTGGAGCCTGATTCTTGTGCTTGAAAGGACCTAAGTGGCGAAAATAATAGAAATTTGTTGTTTACAGTTGGTCAACACGATTGTACCCAATTGTGATGGGTTATTTCCTAATCCTGAAAAAAATTTGCATGAGATTAATAAAAACACTCTCATGACCAGTTTTGATTGTCAAGCGATCATCGATCCATCACACTTCGGCAACTCAACCAGATAAGCAGCTTGCACAATACAATCTGAACTGACCATTTAACAACAATCGCATATTACCCTATGCAAGTGTATAAAAAAAAAAAAAAACACATAGACTATAGCAAATATTAACTAGTTGCATTATTTTATCTACTGCAACTAAATAAGTGTATATATTGTGAATATATCCACCCATACTATTTGACAGATTTAATTGCCGACGTGTAATGGATCTGATGATCGCCTGACGATCGAAACTTGTCATCCAAGTGTATTAATCTCATTTAAATGTTTTCACCCTACATCCGACACAATCTGTTTAACATATTCTAACCTTGGTCTACTCCTACAGTTCTTGTTCTCGACCCTTCCTTCCATAACTAAGCTTGTTATTCCTGGGTGTCTTAGTATGTGTCCTACCAACCTATCTCTTCTCTTTATTAGCAGTCGACAGAAACATCTCTCTCCCACTCGTCTTGATGCCTCTTCATTTGTAACCCTATCTACCCATCTGTTCTTCATCACTCTCCTCTAACACCACATTTCAAACGCTTCAATTCTCCTCTTTTCTGCTGCACCAATAGTCCAAGTTTCAATTCCATAGAGTGCTAAGCTCCAGACAATGGCTTTCAAAAATGACTTCCTAATGACTAAATCTATATTCTATGTTAACAGATTCTTTTTCTGTAGAAATACTTTCCTTGCCTGAGCCAACCTACTTTTTATATCCTCTTTGCTTCGTCCATCACTGGTTATTTTGCTACATAAGTAACAGAAGTCTCCTACTTATTTTAGCTTTTAACCTGCCAATTTGATGTCTTTAGAGGTTTCTGATTCATTTCGGCTGCATTCCAATATTTTTGTTTTACATTTATTAATTTTCAACATGCATTCTTTCCTCAAGATGGAGTCCATACCATTCAGAAACTCATTTGGATCCTCTGGCTTGTCGGCCAATATGACGATGTCATCAAAAAGTCTCAGAGATGATATTATTTCTCCTTGAATCTTCACTCCCACTTTAAATTTTTCTCCAATTTCCTTCATTGCTTGTTCAATATATACACACATCAAAAAAAGTTTTGCATCACCTCGGTTCCAAGAGTTCCGGAACCTTTAAATACAAAGGGAATAGAGATCAACACAAACAACATTTCAGCTCGTTTTATTGCTCATGAGACCCACACATTGCATGTTGTACCATCATACAGCTAGACTTTCAGCATTTGTGGTCCAGATTGCAGTACACACCACTACCTCTAATACCCAGTAGCACGTCCTCTTGCATTGATGCATGCCTGTATTCGTCGTGGCATACTATCCACAAGTTCATCAAGACACTGTTGGTCCAAATTGTCCCACTCCTCAACGACAATTCGGCGTAAATCTCTCAGAGTGGTTGGTGGGTCAAGACGTCCATAAACAGCCCTTTTCAACATATCCCAGGCATGTTCGATAGGGTTCATGTCTGGCGAACATGCTGGCCACTGTAGTCGAGCGATGTCGTTATCTTGAAGGAACGCATTCACAAGATGTGCACGATGAGGTCGAGAATTGTCGTCCATGAAGACAAATGCCTCTCCAATATTCTGCCGATATGGTTGCACTATGGGTCGGAGGATGTCATTCAGGTATCGTAAAGCCGTTTCGGAGCCTTCCATGACCACCAGTGGCGTACGTCGGCCCCACATAATGCCACCCCAAAACATCAGGGAACCACCACCTTGCTGCACTCGCTGGACAGTGTGTCTAAGACGTTCAGCCTGACCAGAGTGCCTCCAAACACGTCTCCGACGATTGTCTGGTTGAAGGCATATGCGACACTCATCGGTGAAGAGAACGTGATGCCAATTCCGTGGGGTCCATTCAGCATGTTGTTGGGCCCATCTGTACCGCGCTGCATGGTGTCGGGGTTGCAAAGCTGGACTTCGCCATGGACGTCGGGAGTGAAGTTGCGCATCATGCAGCCTATTGCGCACAGTTTGAGTTGAAACACGACGTCCTGTGGCTGAACGAAACGCATTATTCAACATGGTGGCATTGCTGTGAGGGTTCCTCCGAGCGGCAATCCGTAAGTAGCGGTCATCCACTACAGTAGTAGCCCTTGGGCGGCCTGAGCGAGGCCTGTCATCGACAGTTCCTGTATCTCTGTACCTCCTCCATGTCCGAACAACATCGCTTTGGTTCACTCTGAGACGCCTGGAAACTTCCCTTGTTGAGAGCCCTTCTTGACACAAAGTAACAATGCGGACGCGATCGAACTGCGGTATTGACCTTCTAGGCATGGTAGAACTACAGACAACATGAGCAGCGTACCTTCGTCCTGGTGGAATGACTGGAACTGATCGGCTGTCGTACCCCCTCCGTCTAATAGGCCCTGCTCATGCATGGTTGTTTACATCTTTGAGCAGTTTTAGTGACATCTATGAACAGTCAAAGGGACTGTATCTTGGATACAATATACACAGTCAACGTCTATATGCCGGAGATCTGGGAACCGAGGTGATGCAAAACTTTTTTTGATGTGTGTAGATTGAAAAGTATGGGTGATAAGTTGCAGCCTTGCCTTACATCTTTTTGAATTCCAGCTTCTCCCTCATGTCCATCAGCTCGAAATACTGCTGTCTAGTTTCTGTATAGATTGTATATCACCCCCCTATCCCTGTAGTTTATTCCAATTGATTTCAAAGTGTCAAACAATTTAGCCCAATCAACATTTTCAAAAGACATTTCTATGTCTACAAATGCCATGAACGTTCTCTTATCTTTCCTTATTCTACCTTCCAAAGTCAAGACTTAGTACAGCTTCCCTAGTTCCTACATTTCTCCCGGAGGCAAACTGGTCTTCACGCAACTCCATTTCTATGTGGTTTTCCAACCTCTTGTAAATTATTCTACACAGGATCTTTGAAGCATGAGTAATCAAGATGATTGTATGCTAATCTTCACATCTGTCAGCTCCTACTTTCTTCAGTATAGTGATGATGATGATATTCTTCTTGGAATCAGAGGGTACCTCACCTGTCTCATAAATCCTACACACCAAGTGAAATAACCTTGTCAGACCATCATCACCTATGCAGCGTAGTAACTCAAATCGGAATATCATCTATGGCTGGTGCTTTGTTCCTGCTTAAGTCTTGCTATGCTCTGTCAAATTCTAATCTCAATATTAAATTTCCTTTCACATGCTCATCAATTTCTTCTTCCCTTGCTATTACATGATTCTCAATCTCCTTTCCTTTATACAAACACTTGATGTACGCTTTCCATCTCTCAACTTCTCCCTATCTGCTAGAGGCTTTCCATCTGTGTCCTTAATATTACAGCACTTAGTCTTCTTTTCCCCAAAAGTATTCTTAATCTTTCGATAAGCTGTGTCTACTTTTCCTAATTTCAGACAATTTTCTATACCTGCACATTTCTCTAAAAAACATTCTTCTTTCGCTTCCTTGCACTTCTTGTTAACCTCATTTCTCAGACGTCAGTATTCTGCTTTCCCCTTTTCATCTGTTACATTCTTGTGTTTCCGGCTTTCGTCCATTAATTCCAGTATATCTTGAGTGTTCCACTGTTTTCTACCTTTTCTTTCCTACCAATGTTTTCTTCTGCGGATTTTGTTATTTCATTCTTCAAAAGTGTCCATTCGTCTGCAATTGAAGTTTGTTTAGGGTTTTTCATTAGTCCTTCCTTTATACTCTTCTTGAATATTTATACTTGTTAGTGGTTTTAAGGTGGCAACGAAACGTAACGCTCGATTAAATGTTATTCAACTGTTTATTTATCGCAAAATACAAGAACTGATTAAAAGTGTTGTTGCCATGAACAGATCAAAAACGAACTGGAAAAGTTAGTTGAGGGTGCTGGTGCGCCTCGCGAGGAGGGTGGTAGTCGTTACGGACGGATGTCGATTTCACCAACACTTCCCCTCGACCAACAGACGGAGTCATCTTGTTGCGTGTGATCTCAACCCATGGCGTTGAGCACATTTTTCGTGCTTGTGCATTGACAATCCTTTCGTCAATATGTCGGCAGGCTTCTCATCCGTTGGTGTGTACTCTACCGAAACCACATTTTTGGCCACGGCATCTCGGACGAAATGGTGCCTGATGTAGATGTGCTTCGTCCGTGGATGAAACATAGGATTCGACGTCAGCTTATGCGCACCTATATTGTCGTTCTTCATTGGGACAACAGCTATTGGTTTTCCGAAGTCCTTCAGGAGTTTCCTCGTGTAGAGCTGCCTTGGTTGCTTCTATCAGGCTATATATTTGGCCTCCGTCGATGAAAGGACCTCAGTAAGCTGCTTTCTGGACTCCCAACTCACCGCAGCGCCGCCTAGCGTGAACGCGTATCCGGTGTACGATTTTCGACCCACCAGACAGTTTCCCCAGTCTGCGTCCACTTACATCACCGCTGGATTGCTGGATGTGGAGTACAAGAGACCGAGATGACGTGTGTTAGCGAGGTATCGCAAAACACGTTAGCTTTCCAGTGCTGCTGTCCATGATATTCGTTGAACTGAAAGAATTGACTGCGTGGGATATGTCTGGCCTCGTTCCCACTGACAGGTACATTAGAGCTCCTATCAACTGTCGATAGAGGACGCTCTCCGCATGTTTGCCAGGGTCTACGTTTTTCTTCTGCAGCTTCATACCTGGATCAATGGGAGTGCTGACGGCCTGCACTTTGCCATACCGAATCTCTCGAGGACCTCTTCAATGTATCCTTTCTGGGTCAGTTTCATCTGGTTGGCGCTCCTCTCGAACTCCAGCGCCTGACAATATCGCACATCCCCCAAGTCCTTGATCTCGAACTTGTTATTCAGCAAGTCTCTCACCTCATCGATCTTCTTGTTGTCTCGAGCTATCATCATTTCGTCGACGTAGATAATTATAAAAATCCTATCTTCGACCGGTCCGATGTGGTACATGCATGGATCTGCATCCGAGTGAGTCGCTTTGAGATTTTTCTTCTCTTCCTCGAGACAGTGATACGAAGCGCGTTCTGCCTGTCGCAGTCCGTACAATGCTTTGTTTAGTGAGCGGACCACGCTACGATTCGTCAACTTTTCCAGCATCTCATCTGCGGTCTTTCGCACAGTCTCGTCAACCTACTCGTCTTGAACGATATGGACTAGAACGTCCTCGAAGTGGTCCGGGGCCTCCATGAAGATTTGCTCCTCGACTTCTCCGTTCAAGTACGCTGTTTTGACGTCCATCTCTCGAATCTTTAGGTTATCCTGTACTGCTAATGCCACCGCATACCTTATCGTGCTCAGCCTTGCGACTGGAGCGAACGTGTCGTGAAACTCGATTCCTGGTCTCTGCGTGAAACCCATCTCTACCACGCGCGCCTTCCGCTTGCTGATAGTTCCGTCAGGGTTAAACTTATTCCGGAGAACGAATCTGCTGCCTATCACACGTTGCCCCTTGGGAGGCTCGACCAGCTTCCACGTGTTGATCCGAATCAGTGAAACCGCCTCTTCTGACATCGCTTCGATCCACGCAGGCGAGTCATCTCCGGAGATAGCCTGGATCACTGGGATTTCACCGACATTAGCCGCTTCCCCTCGTCGATCACCGTATTCCTTGCAGGGCCGGCCCGGTTTCCCATTTGTAATCAAACGAGGCCGTCCGCCTCTTCTCCCAGGTGGCGCCGCTTGTTGCTCATCGGGTTGTACCTCTGGATCAGGATCGCCGTCTTGGTCGGGAACTACGCAATCGTCGGCAGGAAAGCCTCTAAAACCTTCGGGGAATTCCCATCCACCAATATCAGGTCGATTTTCTGCCAGCACTTCGTCTCTCGACATCAGCTTGAACTGCAGTTCTTGGATCGGATCGTCTGGTTCAACGCGATCTTTGTCCAGAGAGTCACGCGGGAACAGGTTATCGACTGATTTCTCAGGTGTGGTCATCCTCTCACGAAAAACAACATCTCTTGTGATCTCGATCTTTTTCGTTTCAGGCATCCAGATCCTTCGACTGCTCCGAATATCCAACAAATATTCCCTCTTTTGTGCGAGGGCTAAACTTACCCTTGTTTGGGGTTTTGTTCAGGCAGAAAATCTTGCTACTAAAGTCCTTGAGATAGTGCGCAGTCTTGAGTTCTGTCGAACCAGCACTCAAATGGAGTCTTCCCGTTCAACTTTTTGGTTTGACATCGGTTCTTCAGATAATTTGCGGTGTTGATCGCCTCCGCCCAGAAACTCATCGGTAGGCCTGATTGCAGGTGTAAACATCGTACTGCCTCTTCAAGTATCCGAATGTTCCTCTCTGCATTTTGTTCAGACGTATACGATGTTCTGAGTCGGCGCTCGATCCCCTCGGATTTTAAGAACTCGTCAAATTCCCTGATGACATATTCACGTCCATAGTTGGAATGAACGCACTTTATTTTCAGTCCGTGAGGCTTGTCGGCGAAAGCCTTGTACTCCCGGAACGTCTGCAACGCCTCGCATTTCGTCTTCATAAACCTTACCTCTGTCCATCTCGAATAGTCGTCCGTAAACGTGATCATGTACTTAGATCCACCTTTCGACCAACACGCACGGGGCCGCAAACGTCCGTGTGAATAACCTAGAGTTAACCAGTCACACGTTTTGACTTTTGGGAAAGGTATTCGAGTCATTTTGCATTTCGTGCAAATGTCACAGGTTTGTCTCCAGGCCTCCCTTTCAGTTGCACACCTCGAATGGATCTGCTCTTCACTGCCGCATCGAGATCGCGAAAGTTGGCGTGACCCATCCTTCGATGCCGGAGCTGCGCCGCATTCTCGTCGCGCTTGTCTCCTGACATTGCGTTTTGATATTTTTCCAGTGGGGTGCCCTGTACGTAGTACAGATTGTCCTTGCACTTCGCAACTAACCTCGTGAGTCCATTCTGGTCGAAAACTTCAGCCTTGCCTTTCCCGAAAATGACCGAGAATCCCGTCATCTTCGAGACTGATCCGGATCTCAGGAACGTGCAAAATCTCGTTGAGAGTAACGTTGCAAGTTTTACCGTCTACACTTGTTGCATTCTTTGCGGTTGCTCGGTCCTTTATCTCTGCGGTTGCGCTGTTCGCTAACTTCAGTTTGCCAGTCTCACACTTGTCCATCGCCGTACAGATGAGACGTGCACCCGCTATAGAGACACCTCTCGTCGCGCCTTTTTGTTGACCTTGGCATTGCAGTCCGCTGCCGTATGCCCTTTGATTCCGCACTTAGAGCATTTGAACGGAAACGATTTCTCCTTGTCACTCTTACCACCGAAATTGCCGTTGTTTTTGTTTTGAGGCTTCGACTGTGGTTTCCTTGCGGGACCTTTCTTCTTCACATACACATGGAGCCTTGATCTACCATCGGAGTCGACGAGGCAATTCGGGCATCGTGTTCTTCGATTATCTTCGTACGTATATTTTCAGGTTTCGGTAGATAGTCACGGGTCTCGATGGTAATACTGAAGTTTTCAAAACTTGCCGGCAAACTGTACAGCATCATGAAGGTAAGTTGGTCCGGGTTGATAACTACTTCCATGTCAGCTAACTTATCGACATAGTCGAAATAGTTGTTGAGGTGCTCACGGATGTCGCCACCTTCAGTCATCTTTTGCAAGGCTAGACCCTTCAACAACGTGGCCTTGCGAGCCGGCCCCTTCGACTGAAACATGTCCTCAAGTTTTTGTCATATCTCGTTTGATGACCTGCAGCTCTTCAGCTGGCTTCGACGGATGGACAGGATCAGATCTGACATGGCCTTTTCATCCTTAGTCGTCCACTCGGTCCCTTGGGATGCATTGTCCTCACCCGGCTCGGGTTTGACGATCTGGCGGCTGACATAAGCTCACGCGTCATTCTTTATCAGTATGGTGCGCAGTTGCATCTTCCAGGTGTCGTAAATGTCGCGCCTCGATTCGCACAACATCGTTTGAATGCATAGTCTTACTTCAATCGTGCCGCGTGTAGATGTCCAAAACACTCACGATTGTTTACAATTTGCTGTGTCGCGTGTCGTTGTCCAAGGCACTCACAACCGGCCACACAGTTTGCATCGCGTGCTATTGTCTGAAACACGCGCTAAAAGTTCTACGAAATATCGAGTAGTGTGCTTTTGTACACAACTCTCACGATAAGCACGTTTTCTCGCGTCGCGTGTTATTGTCCAAGACACTCGTGATTGGCTTTTTCACTGCTCACTCACGATCAAGACACAATATTGGAGAAGACGGTGTTTGTTCCTTCTCGCTTCGTCGACTTCTAAAAGCTTCTCGAGAGAACAAGAAGGCTGCCGCCCCGACGCGCCCTTCTCTTTGTGTGTCGGTTTGATCCCACTGAGTTACCTGTTTGTTTAAATCTGCGCCAATTGCCTGGGCCCATAACGTGTTAGAAGTTTTAAGGCGGCAATGAAACGTAACGCTCGATTACATGTTCTTCAACTGTTTATTTATCGCAAAATACAAGAACTGGTTAAAAGCGTCCTTGCCGTGAACAGATCAAAAACGAACTGAAAAAGAAAAGTTAGTTGAGGGCGCTGGTGTGCCTCGCGAGCAGGGTGGTGGTCGTAACCGACGGATGTCGATTTAACCAACAATACTCGTCTTGAATCTTTCGTTTACATCCTTCTCTTTCAGTTTGTCTATTGCCCACCTCTTTGGCTTTTGACTTTTCTTCAGTTTCTGCATTTCATAACAACCAGATTGTGGTCAGAGTTTACGTCAGCACCGGGATAGGTACTGCAGTCCAAAATCTGGCTTTGAAATATCTGCTTGACCATAATGAAGTCGATTTGATAACGCCCTCTATGTCCTGGTCTCATCCATGTGTATACTCTTCTATTATGGTTATTGGATAAGGTGTTTGCTATGGTCAACTCATGTTCGGTGCAGTGTACCATCAGCCTGCTTCTTCTATCATTCCTTTCATCTAATCCGAAATCTCCTATTATCTTCCCTTCTCTTCCTTTTCCTACCACAGCATTCCAATTTCCCATTACTAAAACATTTTCATCGCCCTTGACATACATCAGAATTGCATCTATTTCTTCGTAGACCTTTCCGACATCTACATTATCAGCTTGATTCGTAGGCGTATAGACTGTACCTTTGTGGTGCATGTAGGATTTGTATTGATCTAAGCTGAAATAATCCGTTCACTATATTGATCATAATATTCCACCCGCTGTCCAAGTTTCCTAGTCAATATGAGACCAACCCCTGCTTGGCCATTGTTTGATTTAGTGCTAATGACCCTATAGTCTCCTGACAAAAAATCCTGTTCTTCCTGCCAGTGCATTTCACTAATCCGAACCAAATCCAACCTCAACCTATCCATTTCCCTTTTTAAGTTTTCTAACCTTCCACTGCCTAGCAGACTTCTAACATTCCACGCTCCGATCTGTAGAATGTCAGATTTCCTCTTTGTCACTCCTGTGATGTTAACCCCCTCTCGAGTAGTCCCCACCTTGAGTTCCGAACGGGGGACTAGTTTACCTCTGGATTGGAATTTTACAAGAGAGGAGGCCATCATCACATGTAATAATGCATAGACAGGTGCATATATTCGGAAATAGCATTACGGCTGTAGATTCGCGTTGCTTTCAGCCGTGCAGCAGAACGCAGTGTAGCCATTAGTTGGCTAACAATATCCTTGCCGTCTATAAGGCAAGTAAAGAATTTATTTATTTTGAAAGGCTGCTACTTCCCTTTGGAATTAAGTAATAGAAAAATTCTACTAAAAATTACTAACCTTTTACTAACAACCGAATACTAAAACTCGACTGACGAAAAACTACTTAAGTTCTACCAACTACAAAATATTACCATTAAAAAAGTATCTCACTCACAAGGTCCCTCCCTCATCACAGGCTAATGAAACAATGAACTCTATCTAATAGACAATGTAACTGGTACCAGACACAGTCACATGGACCAGCCCACATCACAGTCTAATGAAACAATGAACTATATCTAATAAACAATGTAACTGTCTCCAGGCACACTCACATGTACCCTCCCACATCACAGTCTAATGAAACAATGAAATATATCTAATAAACAATGTAACTCACCAGACACACTCACATGGACCTTCCCACATCACAGTATAATGAAACAATGAACTAGATCTAATAAACAATGTAACTGACAGTTAAGTGGCAGTATGTGGAAGAACAAGCAACAGAAAGCGGTGTAAAGAGACACCATGGTGGAATAAGAGAGTAAAAGAAGCTGTGGGAAGGAAGAACAAGGCTTTCAGAGTGTGGTTCCAGGAAAGAACTGATCTGGCAAGGGAAGATTATAAGATAAAGAAGAAAGAAGCAAACAAGATTGTCGCAGAGGAGAGGAAGAAGTGGATGGTAAAGTGGACAGAGATGATGGAGGAAGACAGCAGAGGAAATAAGAAAGTACTTCATGGGATGGTCAAAAGTAAGAGAAGAGGTCTGCGAGAGGATGTGGTAATGATGGACAAAAACGGAAATGAGGTACACAACAAAGAGACACTCAAGACAGTGTGGAAAGAGTACTTTGAGGATTTGCTGAATCGAAATGGTCATAGGGAGGAAGACAATGTATTGGAAGATGGAGAAGACAACACAGGAATGGAAAAGGACCTGACTTGGAGAGAACTGGAAATGGCTATAGACAAGATGAAAGGAGGAAGGGCACCAGGTGTGGATGAAGTGAGTGTTGAAATGGTGAAGGCAGCAGGGGAGGTTGGGAAACAGTGGCTGTACCGTGTGATGAGGGTGATATGGAAGGAGAAAAAGACCCCAGAAGATTGGAAGAAAGGATTAATTGTCCCAATATTTAAGAAAGGAAGCAGAAAGGAGTGCAGAAATTACAGGGGAGTCACACTCATACCTCACTGTGCCAAGATATATGAAAAGATATTAGAAAGTAGAATACGAGCCAAAGTGGAGAGAAAATTGAGAGAGGAGCAGTATGGATTCAGACCTGGGAGATCAACAGTGGATCTCATATTTTCAGTGAGACAGCTCCAGGAACTCCACTACGAATTTGGAGAGGATCTGTTGATGGCCTTCCTGGACATCGAAAAGGCCTATGATAGTGTGTGTAGGGAGAAGGTTTGGAAAGCAATGGAAAACATGGGAGTGGAAAGAGAGACTGTAGGCAGAGTAAAGGAGATGTATTGTGGAAGTGTGAGTTGTGTGAAAGTCGGAGGGGAAAGAACAGACTGGTTCAGACAAATGAGTGGCCTGAAACAGGGTAGTGCGCTGTCACCCCTTCTCTTTATTGTGGTTATGGACGAGGTAATGACACGGGTAGCAGGAAAGATAGGAGAAGATAAGATGAAAGCAATGGTGTTTGCAGATGATCTCATGGTCTGGGGAAACAAGGAGGAGGAAATTCAGGAGCAACTGAAGGCTTGGGAAGAAACAGTGGGAGAGTACGGATGGAAGTTCAACATCAGTAAATGTGAGATCCTGTTAACGACCAGGAAAAAGGACAGACCAATGAGTGGGATAACACTTGGAGGTGGACAGCTGAAGAAGGTGGAAAGTCTCAAGTACTTGGGAAGTATAGTGGAGGAAAATGGGAGAAATGACAAAGAGATTACGGAACGTGGCAGACAGGCAGAAGCATTTCTGAGAAGCATTAGGAGCTTAGTGTGGAATAAAGATGTCCCACAAAAAAGCAAGGAAGTGTTATACAGAAGCTACTATATCCCGATACTGACCTATGCTTCAGAAACGTGGACAATGAAGAAAAGAGACATAAGCAGAATACAGGCAGGTGAAATGAAGTTCCTGCGAAGTAGGATCGGAGTAACAAGAAGAGACAGGGTGAGGAATGAAAAGGTCAGGGAAATGGTGAAAGAGGAGCCCTTGCAAGGTAGGATTGAGACATCAAGACTGAGGTGGTATGGACACTTAAAGAGAATGGATGAGAAGAAGATTCCCAAGAGGATACATGAGATGCAGATGCAGAAGAAACGACCAAGGGGAAGAGCAAGAGATAGATGGCTGAAAGGGGTGGAGGAATGTGTCAAGAAGAGAGGCGAGGACTGGACCAGAGTGACAGCGGAGAGGTGGTGGGAAGAAAGAACTAAGTGGCGAGGCTTATGTTCCAAACAGACCCAGCCTGGGGCTGGAAACTGTGCAAGATGATGATGATGAACTGACAGTCGCCTCCCACATCACAGTCTAACGGAAGATTGTTTATCCAAGTGTAATTATTAATCTCCTGTAAATGTATTATTTTCAGGATTATGGAATAACCCATCACAATTTGGTACAATTATGTTTACCGGCTGAAGAACGTCAAATGTCGATTCCTAACGCAACATTGTTAATAGCTTCAAACACCATAATGCTATAATAGTGTTTTGCTTATTTAAAGAAAAATGTTGTTCTCTTTATGAACATGTGTAGCTATATAGCAATCGTTGATCTTAACTACAGAATTGGTTTACAGAAACGAAATTTCGTTTGTAACTTTTGACTGTGCGCTGTTTTCATGTACAACGTCATGTTTTAAAAGTGCTTTATTGACGATATCCTCCTTAATACAGATGGTAATAGAATGGTGCTGGTATTCATTAACAGTTACATTTTGTGACGTTTTGAGCTGGCTTGCCTCTCTGAGTTTATATCCTAGTGCATGACTGTTGCCAACTTGTATTTCTATTTCACCTGTAGAATGTTCCCTACTTTGTTGTCGTTATCTTCCATAGCATACTATCAGCATTACATCCCTCATATTTCATTCCCAGGTGATTATGAATTTCATACTAGTTGGTGGCCAGACACTGACTGGCTTTTTGTTTGCATTTCAAGTCCTCTTACTTGTTGAAGGCCAAGAGAGAATCAAAGATTGAAAAGGATCAAGGAAATAAGTGACTTACACATATTGTGATTCAGATATGGTTTTGATAGAAGTATTTGGGTGGGTTCTAGTTTTATTAATTTAGTGTACTGCAACACATTCTGTTTTGCAAGCACATGCTTATCGTCAAGCTATTTAAAGCATATGTTATATCAGCTATTGCATATAAATAAAATTGTATATAAATATATGTTTAATATATTTCCTCTTTGTGACTGCTATATTTCATGACATTGTATATAATATAATCATTGGTATGTGTGATTGTGGGTCCTATGCTTTTGGAGGAATGAAAACTTGGAGGATTTTGTCTTCAATGTTGGAACAGAAGTACAGTTTTAGATATGATGGTATTGTTATTCATAATCCTTGCTTTTGGTGTTTCTAGTTTCTTATAGCAAATTGAAAATATGTATATGATAATATTTTGATATTGTACATATTGTTGACAATATTAATGCAATGGCAACGTGTTGAGGGCCAATAGAGAAACAAATATTGAAGAGGAGACCTAGAAAAGCCACATTCAGACACATCTATGTCCCTGGACCTTGGCACTCATATCAATGACCCACTCCACAAGTCTATGCGTATTATGAGTGGTTATTTGGGCATTCCATTCAATTCAGAAGCTTGAGCAACAAAAGTTATTTTCGTTCCCGGCTGTGTGTTGAGTGTTCTTTTCTCTATCCATATTATTTTCCGTTGGTACCTACTTTACTACTACTGTTCGAAAATTCCTGATATTTCTCTCCAATGCTCACTTTTATTTTCTACATGAAGACCGACGATTGCTTAAAGAATGCCCCTGCTATGCACTAGAAGAACTGCTTGCTCTCAGGGTGGTATAGTTATGTTGGAAGCACAGTGGCATGCTATCCTACCTCTGAGAGTGGCTTTGTGTTCCTGATCCACATGGTGTGAATATCCACCCCTGAGATTGGCTTAGTTTCTTGATCCAAGTTAGCGGTCGGCCTGTCACCATCCCCAGTTATTTCTGCTGATAAAGTGTGTTCATCTCCCAGACTCCGTCGTTGTGACAGTAGGGGAATGATCCCTCGCAGAGTCTGTCGGTGAAGCCGAGCTTGGAGGATACGTGATTAAAAAATACATTTTATTCTGCGTATGGCCTAAGCTAATGGAGCTTCTGCTGACTGTCGTTGACTAACTAGCGTCAGTCGTGTTGTAATGCACCTGTGTGGTTGAAATGTGCACACACCTGTATTGAGCCACGTTTCTCCTCCACATTCAAGGAGGAAACTAGCATTGATGAGAGAAGCTAAGTAGATCTGGTCATCACCCTCTCTATCAAGGAATCTGCCCTCCGCCACAACGTCTTAAATCAAGGAGACCAGAACGTGTCACTGCAGGCAAACTGGTTGTGGTTGGGTTTGATTATAACCAAAGTTGGAAGATGAGTGGTCTACAAAAGCAATGCAGGCACATCTCTCCTTGGATCCTACTAAGAAGATCTCCCAAGGAAGGTTTGGTGCCGCCTCACCAAGCTTAGGACACGTCTGTTGTAACTACTCACTACTACTACTCAGACTTTGGTCTGGAGGAGCAGACGATGCCCTCTGTATTCATACCCTGGGAACCCATCCGTCCTGTTCAGTGTCTCCTCTCATGTTATCGGATGGCTGCAGTATACGTAATGTATGTTAAGATATTGTACTTATATGTATATATTCACCATATGTTAAATAAATATCTATACTGAAACCAGATGGCAGTTATTACAGTCGAAGGACACGAGAGAGTGAGAGGCTGGTATTCAGGCAGGCTGCAACATCACCCATACTTTTCAATCTATATGAACATGTAATAAATTAAATGAGATAAATTTACAGGAACAATGGTTAAAGATATTATTATTTCTAGTCTTTGAGGCTGCTGAGTCCTCTTAGCTGATTCACCAGTGGATATAAGTTTCTAAATGGTATGGACACATTCTTAAGGAAAGAATTAATTAAAGGACAAATAATGGAATGGTCTACATGAAATACAAAATGGCAGGTAGAAAACCAAATAAGTAGGTGACAGCTGCTACTTTGAAACCGAAATAATCGTGGAAGGACAAAGCAAAGAGGATGTAAAAAGTAGATTAGCAAAGTCAACAGGAGTTTTTCTACAGAGAAGAAATATTTTCCCCAACCCGGATGTTTTTGGGATTTTGATTAAGACATCATCCTTGACATTTCCACCATTTTTTAGCTTGTTATTCCAAATGTCCGTGTCAGGGCTACGTTTTGTCTAATTTGACTGAACTATGCGCACTAATACATAAGCGCTGACCTTGCCTAAGCCAATCCAACATTACAACATCTTGGAGGACCCGGTTCAATTACACGACCGTTCCTTATTGTAGTAATAACAAGCCAAATTCACAATATGCGACTAGGTTCACACAGCCAACAGTCAAACACCGCACATGGGGTGTTCCAGGATGCCTGGAACCACATAAATCGTCGAAAATGCTCACACACAACATTGCGACACTGCAAATCGCAGCATCTCACAAAATAACAATAATTATGCCCGCAATGAAACGAAATAAAGATGCTCTATGTCTACCCCTTATTAATCCCGTTTACAACAGGGTCGGCGTTGTGATGCGATGAAATTCCACGTGGCTGATAGTTTATACCGCCGAATGCCCTCCCTGACGCCAACCTCAAGAGGGGAGTTAATGAATGAAAGTTCAATGTCAAGTAGTTCCAACTTTGGCTACCAGATGCTACTATCACTAACGCCTAGCGGCGAACGTTGGAACTTGTTAGATCGTTTCCTAACCAGCCAAATATTACCTACAAATTTCGCTACACCACCAATTGCAGTGGTTAGGTTCCTTCACATGCCATAAATCTGTGAACCTACGACCTTGGGCACAGAAGTTTAGCATTCTATTGACTACGCCACCAAAGCCGCTAAAATAATAGGCTATCGCTCGTTTTCGAGTAAGATTGTCTTTTAAAGGCGAGTTCTTATATGACTGTATAGCCCAATCCTGGAAACACCAACTCTCGCACAGTAGTGACACACGTTGTTCGGAGCAGCCACTGACTCTTGTGGGTTGATTCTCCTGTAAACCTCACGCTCTTTCCTCGCATTGTACTCCTCAGTCTCACGTCTTCGCCGATGTTGTTCGAAACATAGTGGACCTTGGTGGACGACGCGACGCCACACCTGACGATTTAATGCCCCAGTCTTTTTATCCGTGTCGATTAGTCATTTGGTTAAATTGTATTTTAGGACGTTTTTGAAGAGTTTCCGTTGCCCTCCTTGCTTTCTCTGTCCAATCTGCTACTGGCAGTACATGATTTGTTTTGGGAGACGTCGTTCAGGCATGCGAACAACACTTCCCGCCCATCGAAGCTGATGCTTTAATATTATAGCCTCAATGCTGGTAGTATTCGCTTCCTCCAGGACAATGCTATTAGTGCGTCGGTCCTGCCACAACTCCCAAGAATTCTCCTGATGCAACGTTGATGGTAGCTTTCCAAACTCCTGAAGTGCCTTCTGTAGGTAGTCCAGGTTTCGCAACCATAGAGCAGAGATGGTATTACAACAGCTGGGTACACATGCATCTTGGTTGGAGTACTGATGTCATGATTGTCAAACACCCTTTTTTGTAGACGCCCAAACGCTGCACTGTCACATTTAAGGGGATTTTGGATTTCAGCATCAATGTTAGCATTTGCTGAGAGATGACTGCCCAGGTAAGGGAAGTGTTCAATGCATTCTAAGTTGTTACCATTGATCATAGTGGGAAAACTAGCAGCATTACAGTTGGTCATGATGATGATAATTGTTGTTTTAAGGGGCCTAACATCGAGGTTATCGGGCTGTAATGGTCTGGGTAATAGCGAAAATGACAAAATTGAAACAAAAACGAAAACACATACTAAATGTAACTTAGACTAAAAGCAAGACTCACAAAAGGCAAGTTAAAGGAAAAAGACTAACAAAGTGGAGTTTAGATGGAAAAGGCGCACAAAATGGAGGTTAGATTCAAAATACTTATAAATGCAAGTTAGATTCGAAATATCCACAAAATGCAATGTAGATTGACCAAATTACAAAATGCAATTGAGGAAATACTTTTAAAATGCCACCCAAGATTGAAAATACTTGCAAAATGCAATTGAAATTCAAAACACTCACTCGGCGCCCGCGATGCAAAATACTTAAAAAATAGATTGAAAATACTTACAAAATGGAAGTGAGATTGAAAATGCTTACAAAATGCAATTTAGATTGAAAATACTCACAAAAGGTAAATTTACATGGAGAAAGAATTACAAAATGGAATTTAGAGTGAAAATACACGAACACTGGAATTTAGAGTCAAAATACAGACAAAAAGGCAAGTTAGATTCGAAAGACTAACAAAATGCAATTTAGGTTGAAAGTACTTACAAAATGCAATTTTGATTCAAAATACTTGTAAAAATGCAATTTAGATTGAAAATGCCGGCAAAATGCAATTGGGGATGGAAATACGTACAAAATGCAATTGAAATTCAAACCACTCACAAAATGCAACTTAGATTGAAAGTGTGTAAAATGCAATTCAGATTGAAAAAACTCAGAAAATGGAATTTAGATTGAAAAGATGTACAAAATGTAAATAAGAAAGAAGGTGGAACCCTCGAAGAATGAGGAATCTGGAGAGATGAGAGAAGGGACAATTCAGGCGGGAAAGAAAGAGACTCCCTAGGCCTCGGATACCCTAATACCGTCGGGGTCGGAAGACAACAAGAGTTGAACAAGGGAGGCCGACAGGAAGATAACAGAGGAGCGTGACACAAGTGGAAGCAATTTCGCACTCGCTGGGGTCCCGTGGTCGCCAACCCCTGTCCCACTAGATGTGAGCCCCTGAGGGGGGGCATTACAGTTGAACGTGGCAGGTTGATGCATAATTTGCGTTATACTGGTGTTTATTTCCAGACCCATGCTCTTATACACGTCATTAAAAGCATTCAGAGCAGCCTCAAGATTGTCTAGCAAGTTTGCCAGTATAACATTGTTGTCAGCATACTGGAGTTCGAGAGCGGAACCTGTCGATACCTTTGTCTTTGCTGAGCACGCACACATATGATGGACATAGCAAAATTGGACAAAATACAGTATCTTGGCAGCACTGTAATCCGAAATAACACCCCCCACGCAGAAATCACCAACAGGATCCGAAAAGGAGTCCAATTCTACAATTAAGTCTGAAATCTTCTTGGACAAGCAAGCATCATTCACTTAGTACCTATTACAATCTATAGCCCTGAAACATGAACCATTACCAACAGAGTAAATACCAGATACCAAATTGCTCTCTGAAGAACATTGGTCCAGTGATCAAGTGAGGCCCAGGTTGAACAGCCCTTCTGTGATATAACAGCTAAATGAAGTTTAAAATGGTTAAGAAAAGTTAGGAGAACGGTTCAAAGAGAGCAACGAGACAGACGGCAATAGATCTTGAGGTCGACCATTGCACAGTGGGTCAAAATCGAAATCTAGGGGGACAACATTATTTTTATGTTTTAATCATGAATTTAGAGTGAAAGCAACGTATATAATTTGTTTACTTCATAATAAACATCAGTTAAGACCTTTTTTAAGCTACGTCTACACATGCAAGAAATTGTCTATGGCTAGGAGTTGGCTAGAGCATTCAGTTATCTCTTCAGAACAATTTTCTACCCCTAATTTACTTTTAACAAAGTCACAAAGTTCCACTTTTGACATAATCGTCGAATTCAGTTCTCCAAACCGTTGTAAATGTGTGAGAACTGGTTGCGCGGCATCTTTTAAAACGTAAAATAACTAAGTAAGTTGCAAAATGATGTAAACAATCTTATAACAGGCGTAAACTACAAGACTTTATCTACATTTTAACAGTAAGTAGAAAGTGACGCGACATACTAAAAATATAAGTGGAAATATCATTTTAACAATAATAGTTAAATATTATATAATGCAAATATAGCTAAAAATACGTAACAATTACGCCCATTAATAACTGAAACACGTTACAAAGATCATACCTTCAGCTGCATGTTCCATCTTAAAGCATCACACTAACCACAAAGACTACCAAACCACAGCCACTTACATTCACCCTCCAATGCAGACTGCTCGAACAGTGGTGACAGGTTTACACTAAGATGCGTTTATATACCAGAATAGTGAGCGGCAATTATATGAGAATGTTGTAGAAGTAATAAATTTTGATTTTTTAATTATGAAAATAAATAATTTTGTCCTCCTAGATTTCGATTTTGACCCACTGTGCACTGTAGCGATTCCTCCATGTAGGACGTGAGGGTCATCCTACAGTCAGCTCTCAGCTGTAACTGCTTTTTTTTAATGAATTGTTTTGTAAAATAGTCTTTGGGGCTACCTTGCGTGCCCTCTCGATAAGCTCTGTCTCACTGTCACTGTCAGTACTTGTAACTAGTTCTACATTTCACCGCAACTGAGCAAGGAAGCTTTGCATCCTCAAAGCATGTGTTTATAGCTTTATAATTGTATGGGTAGCCCTTGAGGGGGAAGAGGCAGGTTTGGTCTGTTTAATGGCTCTCTGAGGTCGTCGATTGAGATCCTCAAGACTCGCTATTGGTTAATTTTGGACCAACACTACGGGCGTATTGGTTACGATTTCGCGCTGTCAGCGTGTGCACACCTTTGGAGTGGTATTCGATTGTATTTTGTAATGTTTTCGTAATAGTCTGTGTGACTGAATAATTAATATTAGACAGAGTCTAATATCGCAATTTAGCCCAGCTATAAAGTGGACTAGCGGACCCGTGCGAGAAATCTGGATGTGGAAGTGTCACACAGGATTCAGGTAGGATGGATGAACTGGAGGAAAATGTCAGGAGTGCTCTGTGACCGCAGGATCAAGCCTAAGGGGGGAAAATATATATAGCTGTCGTAAGACCTGCATTGCTGTATGGCTCTGAAACATGGCCTGCACGCAAAACGCACACAAACAGGCTTGACGTCACGGAAATGAAATTTCTCAGGTGGATGAGTGGAGTGACTAAGCGTGATAGAGTGGAAAATATCAAAATAAGAGAAACATTGAAGGTTGTAGAACTATCTAAGAAGAGACAAGAAAAGCGACTTATATGGTACGGGCATGTGAGAAGAAGGGAGGAATCCTACATCGGGAGGAAGATGCTAGACATGCAAATACAGGGAGTGAGAATGCGAGGCAGACCTAAACTAAGATGGATGGATTGTGTACGGGAGGACCTCGGAGAAAAACAGTTGTCAGAAGAGGATGTGCATGACCGGGTTAAATGGAGGAGAGCTGTCAGAAACATGGACCCCACATAGGAGTGGGAATGATGTAAAGAGAAAGAAGAAGAAGCCCAGCTATAATAATTATCTTAGGTTTATAACTAGCCTATCCTATTACGTCCTACACATTATAAAAGTCAGGAGTCGCCACTGGTCGACCAAGGAAACTATGGACCAAGCAAGTAAAGCGGGACCTGGCTGGAAGACACGTGGAATGGCGTCAAGTAGGAGTCAAGAGGAGGAACTGTACCTGAACACAGATGGATAGCGCTGGGGACGGTTAATGGATGATTATTATGAAGATGAATAGTTGACTACAATTTCATGTAAGTTCCTGTCGTTTAACTGACAGAACATTTCAATTAACTCTATTCCACTCCCCTCATCATATAATATAATATTAGCACTCCACTTTTTCTCATTTTACAGGAACTAAAATGAAACTTCTTAAATGTATGTAAATAATGGAATCTCTAAGAGACTTTGCTTTTGTTGCAGGCTATACTTAATTATGCCTTCTTGTATAAACTATGTTTCATTATATATATTAATTTATCTGAAAAATTGGTTTTAATTTTGGAGAATGTGACTTTTGTATCCAAGCATTGGAGACTGTGAGTCTTGTGATTGAACAAGTTGGAGAATGTTACTTTTGACACTAAACAAAATGAATTACTTCAGACAAAACAATAGACAAATTGGCCATGTTGGTGAAAAAATTAGACAAATGAAACCAATTGCATTGTTGGAATACACTTATTTATTTATTATGTAGAGGTTAAGAGTTGAACAGACAATAATAATATTGGTTTGCAGCTGTAGAAAGTCACATGACCAGAAGCTGTCTTGTGATTGGCCAACAGGAAGAATGCACTCTTTGCAACTAAACAGTGTGGATAATGTTAGTTTTGCATCTAAATTGAGTTTTTCACATTTGAAAACCACTGGATATTGTGAGTTTGGCTTTTCAGCACTAAGATAGACGTGTGTAGTTTGAAACGAAGAGTGAGAATGCCTTGCTAACTGATTTTCGAACAAAGGTGGAGAATGTGAGTTTTGCATCTAGACCCCTCATATAATAAATAACACACCCTGTAGTCCATCTCAATAAGCAGAAGCACTCCCATCAACCAAACCATAGTCAAATGTAAGAAATACAGAAGTGAAGGAAAACATGAATAAATATAATAATTGGACTGATGTTAAATTAGCCTTTGTTGGAAGGCAGTAGACATAATTTTAAGAACTTTTTTTTCTGATGGAAATTGCTTGGTGGATTCCGATAATGCCGATCAAGTTTCACTCTGTTTAAGAAAGTAGCCTATGATAAATGGAAGATTTTTGGCAGTAAATAGTGAATAGCAATGCCATGTATTCTCTGGTTTAACTATATACCAAACAATTATGGTGATTTGGTGTATTTTAATCTCTCTGTGAATTCTTTGTGTAACATTTCACTCCAGGATGTGGATAGTAAATTTTACTTACTGATTTCAGTCCTCTATGCATGTTACATAGCAGCTTACATTATTGGCGTAGACAATCTTAACACATGCAAGTACCAATTGTTTATGTGCTGTTCTCCATCAGGCAATTTGTAAAATGTATGATAAAATTAATAAAGGCAACAAAATAAAAGACTGTTGTGTTTCTGCTGTTTAGCAAAAAAGAATGAAACCCATAACCTTGTCCAGTGGCTTGGAAGCGGATTAAGTTCATTACGTTCTGAGACCTTAAACCTTTTGTTACGTGTAATATTGTTTTAAAATTCCAGAGGAAAAATTATACATAATGTATAATCCATCAGGCACGTCTGGTTGACAGATTTTGGGAGCCTTACGACGACTGGTTGAGTCACATTGAATAGAACACTATCACTCACACACACATTCAGCACTTCGACCAGATCCATCCAGCTCAGCTCAGCTGGTGAGATCAGCTATGAGCAGAATAGTATTTAGAGAATCTTTAGCAAAGAAAAAAATTGTATACACAGGCATAATTACTCCTTATTCATATATGGATATACATTCCCTTCCAATAAGGTTCAGTGTCCTTTCCACATGAAAATGAAAATCCACAGCCTGCTTCCAGTCTCCGACCGGGTCAGAAATGGAATGAATGAAGCCCCCATCTAGCGGCGAGGATATGGGCTGTGCCGGCTGGCGAGGCCTGACGCACTCCTCTGGGGCAATGATTAAATGAATGACAAATGAAATGGTAGTGGAGAGTGTTGCTGGAATGAAATGTTGACAGGAAAAACCGGAGTACCCGGAGAAAAACCTGTCTGCCTCCGTTTTGTCCAGCACAGATCTCACATGGAGTGACCGGGATTTGAACCACGGACCCAGCGGTGAGAAGCCGGCGTGCTGCCGCCTAAGCCACGGAGGCTTACTCCTTTCCACATAACCATACAAATCTTCATTAAACAGAATGTTCGTTGGAAATGTATATCTCGTACATCTAGGCGTTCGCGACCAGCTATACTAGGAAGAGAATGGAAAGGTCTTGCTTGGCGTGATATGATGTAGTCAATAGAGTTAATTTGCCTCTTGGCCACTAGGTAGGCCTACCTTTGCTCTCCTATAAAGATATAGTCTACTATATACACCTAACTAGAAATATATGAATGTTTGTTGATTCAATTTTCAATCTTTACGCGTTTCGGACTGTTTTTTGTTTGATGCAAGCAAAGAGTGGTTTTGTCTGTCTTACTGTGTATATATACCTATAACTCGTGTTCGACTGGTTGAGGCATCGTAAAATTAGGTATTGTATCCATTAAAGTCAATACACCAATCATTTATATCTCTCTTCACCGAACTTCTCATCAAAAGGGGTAGCTATAGGGGAAAACGTTTCAAAATACATGTTAAAATATGCGAAATATAAAATGTATCCTAGAAGAACAACCAAAGCTTATTTTGATCCCCTCAATGTATGACACAAAGCTCGGGAGCCTGTAAAGGGTCTCCGAAAACCTCAATTTAAGGCCCTTAAATTAGCAGTGTCTGTGATATTCCCAGAAAACGTACTTCGCTGTGATAAAGTGATGAAGGAATGACAAGCCCGTAACCATTGCAATATAAGCTCAATTGAAAACGTCTGGTTATTAATACCGAAGACCGGGTACTTCTGCTAGTTACAATACACAATGGGGGCCCTCCCTATAGAACTGAGACTCACAGACGTTGGCTGCAGTACTTCACAGCAAGTCTTAATTATCACAACTAAGGTATCTTGCCGGCTGCGAATCTAATACAAGGTCATTCATTATCTATGTGCGTGCGAGTAAACACGGCAAGCTAAGCCGGCTGTGACTGGTGCAGATCGCGGTTGCGCGTACACGGTTCAGCTGGTTGTGGCACGCTCGGCTGACTCATCGTTAATTCACACGTTTTTTTTGTCATTCATATGCACGTGTATCTGCAAAGCTCAGACGTTAGTGTTGCATGTTTAGTGAGTATTGTGATTACTGTGATTGTTGGTCATGCCTAGACATCAATTCACATTGCGCGAACGTGTATATATCCTTAATTCGTACATGAAAAGCAGAAAATCTTGTTCTGAAACGAGACGAAAATTTCGAATCAAGTTTCCAGGAAGACCTGTGCCTAATGCCAGTACAATTAGGAGGCTCGCTAAACGATTCAAGGAAACAGGCTCCATAAATAATAAAAGAGTTGACAGACATTCTTTCATCAGAAGATGTCAGGTGTGTGTTTCAAGAGAGGGAGGACATTTTCAGCATCGCCTATGAGCACTGTAAGTACACATTATTGAACATGTTTGGTAAAAGTGTGAAAGTGCGCGCCACCACCGGCTGAACCGGTTACGCGCGCTCGCGATCTGCTCCAGTCACAGTCGGCTTAGCTTGCCGTGTTTACTCGCTCGCACATAGATAATGATCCTCTAGATGCAATCCAGGGCTGTTGTAAACGGCACATGCTATAAATGTGACGGCGAGTCATTGAGACATGTCCGTGGTACGGCCTTTGGAAAGCCCTCACTGCTGTATGCCAGAGGTGTAAACACATAATACGTGTCGCGGGACTCAAACCCAGGGACTCATCTTCCAGCAATAATAGCTATTTACCGAAGAGGGTACTTGCATTAAGGCTAAAAAGAAGGGTACCTAATCTAGATATCCATGATTAATAATATAATAATCATAAAGCGTATGAATTACTAGATCGTAAGTACCGGTACTTGATGTATTGGAAGGCTTGTTTCCAATTTATGTTAGATATTAAGAAATTCTGCCCGAAACACCTCGCGATAAGAATTGTGCAAGCTTGACTCAAGATCAGAGTTCACAAGTAAGATAGTCACTGGAGCTTGAATCATCCCATGTCACGAGGTTAGGCATTGAACTGTCACGTAGCAAGCTTCATACAAGCTGTTTGCCGTTAGAGCGCAGCATCGGGCGGGTCATTATAGCTGAGTACTATCTGCCCCCGCCCTCTCATCTTGGGAAGAGGATATTCAAAGTCCAGATGAATATGGCAGGGATAAATCCCTATAAAAGACCAGGGTTCACTAGGAACGTGGTCAATCACCGTCACTGGACCATGTGAAGTTAATCTTCAGTCGGTCAACCAGAGCAGGTTTATCCTGATTGATAGGTCATCATCAATCAATGATTCTACGCTCAGACGATGGTCTGATACATCCAAGTATATAGCAAAGGAAGTCCTCAGGGACTTAGTCTACAAGTAGTCGTTCTGTAAGACAGTAATCTGAGTGTTTTTGCAGTGACGAAGCCGACCATGCAACTTCATGTATTGTATACAGGGTGAATCAAAATGAATATCGGGGTTTTAAGGCATTGTAGTATTTATTACAGTTAACTTACGATTATAAATAATACATCAAACGAAAGAGCAACTCAAACAGTTTGACAAGTGTTCGTGCCTGTGCGCATGCACTGGTTCCTCAGTCTTCCATTAGAAGCGCTAGTAGCCAAGATAGCGACTAGGGAGCAGAAAGCTTTTTGTGTTTTACAGTTTGCAAGGACTGAATCTGTAGGTATAGTGCAACGTGGGTTCCGCAATAAGTTCCATCTAATCCTACAAGTGATAATAACATCAGTTTGAAGACACTGGCTGCCTTTGTAAAGGGAAGAGTACCGGCAGACCATCAAAGAATGCCCAAGATAGCGTGCTCAAACCCGGCCGAAGCCGTCGGATTTTTTAAGAGCGTTAAAAATCCCTCAGTATGCCTTCCTTCGGAGGGGAAGTAAAGCCGGCGGTCCCATGTCATAGATTTATGGCATGTTAAAGAACCTTCCACTAATTACACTTGTGTAAAGCTAAATTGGATAGGTTAAGAATGTAAACAACGCTCCTAGGTTTCTACGTTCGTTGCCAAGAGCCAACTGCGGTGGCCTCTAGTAGCTAAGTTCTGAACTAGGACTAGTAGTCGTTGACGGTGGCGTTTGGCGGCAAAAGTAGGAACTATTTGAAAAATTCTAAGTTGCAGTCTGTACTTAAATTAAAAAACAGATACACACACTTATACAGCCATCACAATTATCAGACATATTTTACACACACCCAAAGTACACGGGGCTACATGACCGCGTTGTCGCAGCCCCTAAACTGAGGAACCAACCAACGTGTTGCAAGAGTGAGAGTCTTACACGCGTAACTCCAAGAAATGAGCAATTCCAGTGTTGTCGGTGTGGAGAGTTTTACGGAGACGCTTACAAATACGTCCTTATCGTTTGCATTTGTTACAAGCTCTAAAGCCTACAGACTAGGGTGCACGTGCCAACTTCACAAACAATATGTTGCTGCATAAAGATGACAATTTTCTGGATGGTGTCATCTTCAGTGATGAATCGACATTTCACCTACGTGGACATGTGAACACTCATAATGTGCATATCTGGGGTTCAGAAAATCCCCACGATGGTGCAGTTGCAACGAGACTCCCCTAAATTAAATGTTTTTTGTGCCATATCGCGGTAGAAAGTTTATGGGCCTTTCTTTTACGCTGAAGCAACTGCAACTGGTGTTTCTTATCTTGATGCTCTACAACTATGGCTCTTTCCTCAATTACAAGAAGCTGAACCAGAGAATTTTATTTGGCAGCAGGATGGTGCGCCGCCTCATTGGCATACCTTAGTACGCGATTGGTTAAACGACATTGTACCCCACCACTGAATTGGCCGCAAGGGGCCAGATTACAGAGCATGCTTAGCATGGGCTCCACGTCACCCGATGTGATGCCATGCGATTTTTATCTTTGGGGGTCTGTAAAGGATCATGTGTATGTGCCTCCACTACCAGCTGACCTAACCGACTCAAGGAACAGGATTGACGCAGTTGTTGCAACAATTACTCCAGAGACACTGAGCAAGGCTATCGACTCGATGTGTGACGAATGGTGCTCACATTGAACACTTGTAGGACAAACTGTTTGAGTTGCTCTTTCATTTGATATATTATTTATAATTGTAAGTTAACTCTAATAAATACTACAAAGCCTTAAATCACCGATATTCATTTTGATTCACCCTGTATATTACGGGTGCCACATGTCAAATACACATATCTACGGGTATCGAACTCTGGTGTTCCCAGTTCCCGAGACTAACCATCCACATACTCCCAAGGCCAACATTACCGCTCGGCTGACCTTCGGGAAACCTACCTTGTCACACCCAAGCAACCGGGTCACAACATAAGGGAAAGCTTGCACAATGACAATGTGTTGAGGCTGGTAGACTTTGCTAGTGCGAAGGAGATGATAGGTACATGGGCGCCCGCTCAATCCAAGAATATTTCGATTGTTCATTGCCACACCAGTTTATTTCATAAATTGAAGTTACTGGTTTTAGATGTAGGGATAATTCCACTTAGTAATGTGGGATTATTTGAAAATATCTCCAGTTATTTAGAAAATCGGAGAAGTGGATGAACATTACCATTTTAATGAACTGCTTGATTTTTATTTTTGTCGATCATGGTGATACAACTACTCTTTACCTGCTTTTAAGAAATTAACATTATGAAGATGATTTACAAAGAAAAGCGAACTTCAAAGGACAAAAACTATGAAGTAAAAAAATCTATTCCTCCCATTCATGCCATAAAAATAATGTACTCAATGGTTTCAGTGCAGCCAAATAATGAATATCAGGAAGCAAGTAAGAAATGAAAGTTTTTTTGGGGGGGAGTACGTCCAGGGCTGGATTTACCAATAGGCCCCAGCCTAGGGGCGCAAAATTAATCCGCAATTTTTTTTTGTCAGAAAATGTCCATAAAATGTTATAGGCTACAATACACGTCTACGTCCAACAAATGTTTTTCAACCGCAGATGTTTCGACCTCAGATTTAGAAGAGGAATGTTTTATGATTTATTAGGAGCAAATTTAAGTCTTGAATATTAATATCAGTTTAATTTGAATGATTCATTATGCATAGTTGTAGGTTGTATGATGTAGTCCAGTGTATAATGAGTCTTAAATGGTTTAAACTATTTTAATAGCTCCTTGGCTTATTTATTTAATTGATAAGATGAAAGCAGATGATCTCATGGTCTGGGGAAACAGTGAGAGAGTACGGATGGAAGTTCAACATCAGTAAATGTGAGATCCTGTTAACGACCTGGAAAAAGGACAGACCAATGAGTGGGATAACACTTGGAGGTGGACAGCTGAAGAAGGTGGAAAGTCTCAAGTACTTGGGAAGTATAGTGGAGGAAAATGGGAGAAATGACAAAGAGATTACGGAACGTGGCAGACAGGCAGAAGCATTTCTGAGAAGCATTACGAGCTTAGTGTGGAGTAAAGATGTCCCACAAAAAAGCAAGGAAGTGTTACACAGAAGCTACTATATCCCGATACTGACCTATGCTTCAGAAACGTGGACAATGAAGAAAAGAGACATAAGCAGAATACAGGCAAGTGAAATGAAGTTCCTGCGAAGTAGGATCGGAGTAACAAGAAGAGACAGGGTGAGGAATGAAAAGGTCAGAGAAATGGTGAAAGAGGAGCCCTTGCAAGGTAGGATTGAGACATCAAGACTGAGGTGGTATGGACACTTAAAGAGAATGGATGAGAAGAAGATTCCCAAGAGGATACATGAGATGCAGATGCAGAAGAAACGACCAAGGGGAAGACCAAGAGATAGATGGCTGAAAGGAGTGGAGGAATGTGTCAAGAAGAGAGGCGAGGACTGGACCAGAGTGACAGCGGAGAGGTGGTGGGAAGAAAGGTCTAAGTAGCGAGGCTTATGTTCCAAACAGACCCAGCCTGGGGCTCGAAACTGTACAAGATGACGATGATAAATTGATTTTACTTCACGATACATTAGAATAAAATAAAAATTACCTTCACAGAGACCTTCCTGAGGTCTAAATTCTCCCTCCTTCACGGTGGTATGAAGAGGGGCGGTAAAAAAAACCACGGGCGTAGGAGCGCATCAAATCTAAATCCGGTCCTGAGTACATCTCAAGATCACCTAGTGACAGATAGGTAATGAAATGAAAAAATTGCTTGGCTCCCCCTCCCCCACCCCCTGCGGGCGCCCATGGATAGATGCTTAGCATTCAAGTACATAACGAAAGAGACCTGGATATCATCGGATGGTGTCAAAAGGAACCAAATAGACCAGGCAGCATACTTGGGGCATCATGATGTAAGAGGTGCTGCGGTGACTCGACTATCTAATTAGAATCATTATGGTGTTTGAAGCCATTTTCAGTGTGATGCCTTAATAATCGAAAATTGATGTTTTTCAGTCGGTTAACACGATTGTACCCAATTGTGAAGGGTTATCCCCTAATCCTGAAAAAAAAAAACCAAAACAAAACATGCAATTAATCTCAAGTAATGTACTACAATCGCATTGACCGATTGAAAAACATCAAATTTCGACAATTAGTATCAAGTACAGACAAAAACAGATTTGGCGACAACTAAAAGAAAAGAAGTGGATTGGGAAATACTGAGAACAAGCATAGATTTATGGCATGTTAAAGAACCTTCCACTAATTACACCTGTGTGAAGCTAAATTATAGGTTAAACATTTGACTAACGCTCTTAGGTTCCAACGTTCGTCACCAGGAGCCAACCGCAGTGGCATCTGGTAACCTAGTTCTGAACTGGTAGTCGTTGACGGTGGTGTTTGGTGCAAAAACTAGGAACTACTTGAGAAAAAAATCAATGTCTGCAGTCCTTACTTGAATAGAAAACAGGTAACACACACTAATACAGCCATCACAATTAACACAGGTTATCAGACAGATTCTACACACACCCCAAGTACAAGGGGCTGCATAACCGTGTTGTCGCAGCCCCTAAACTAAGGAACCAACCAACCTCATCTATGTGCAGTGATAAATGAGAATTCCGATTCGAGTGCAAATTGAACTTCTTAGGCTGTGTCCCAAACTTGCTGTTGACTACTTTCCAGCAACTATCCCGTACAGGCCGTAAAGCTCCTATAGTGACGTCACGCCTAAGGTCGTTATAGTCGCAGCGGCAAGTCATATAGCTCCTTTTCACGGTCACTTCAAATCGAATATAAATTAACGTTCCCACTTCAAAACGTAGAAAAATATTAATACTATTTAGGGCTGATTGGCAGTTCCATCCGTTACCACTACATACGCCTACTTATCGCTCCGCTTCTTCGAATCCAGCCAATGTACAGTAGCTGGCATTTTTCGAGTGAACAAAATGGTACAATGCCGGTACCATACATTTACTAGGACGATCAGACACACAAACAGGGCTACATTGCAGTATTTTGACGTCGAGAATAAGATCTATTCTTGGTCATTTTCTCGTTGTTCACCACTTTGAAGAGGTTCATGGTAGATGCCTGGGAAAATCCCACATCGCTCTTGGCTATTAAACAGATTATATTCTAAACTGCTCGTGGATGACAAAGCACAATGTAACCTATCTCTAACTGCAATCAATGCATAGGCCACCTATAAGGTGACTTAATCAGGGCCTACGGTATCCTAACAGCACATATTTTCAATGACTCAATCAATCTAACTTTTTTTCTTGCATCAGGACTTACAGTGAGTTGTAATTTTGAAATCAGGTATCAATAGCCTACATACAACAGGTGCTAACAATTCCTTTAATGTAATACAGCAGCCTACATAAATACTGCCACGAAAAAATTGTCATGTTCAATTGAGCTTGATCGAGAGCCATTCTCACAAGTAATGTAACTTGGACTGACTTCAGTAGATTCCGAATACTGCATTTCGCTTCTCTGATTTACATACAGTAAGTAACTTAACCTGAGCATTATCATATTTAGAAATGTTTCCAGTCCTAGCATAGGATGACATTTTGAAACTTCATACAATAGGCCAATTGAAACCATATTTACTTACAACCTACCATCAAGGCGACCTCTTCTCTCCCGCCAAGTATCTTACTTTCAGGGAAATGTTTAACGCACATTCTTGTGCATCTCCATCCGCTGCCAAACATTACTGGCATCTCCTTATGAAATTTCCGGTTACTCTGGTTAATTTAGCTTCAGTAAGGAAATAACGACATTTACGTCTATTTTTATTGTTTACTGAACCTGTACATTTGAATCTCTTAGCCAGTTGATTTATTGTCCGATTTATAGGAATGGGTCTCCCTGGAAATGTCATTCGAACGTTTGTCTTGTTTTAGCGCACGTTATGAGCGTCACGTACTGTCATCGCGGCAGGAGATGACAGTTGAGCACGTTGCGACGGGGTGCGAGGGGTCTTGCAGTACGCATGCGCGGTCTGCCTATTTCTAACTTAAATATATCAGCTCCCTGCATGCCAAAGGTTGTCATTGCAGCAGGTGACACTCAGTCAGTCAAAGAAGGAATGTGCTGAGTGAGTGAAGCAAGTAGTGACCAACTCAATGTTTTTGGAATGCGCGTTGCGCAGTGAGCGGGATGACCTCTGCAGTTCAATCCCGACTGCCAACTCCTGGCACGATATCAGTAGGCTATTGTGCAAACCTTCGCTCGACCTTGGCCGCCGGTCCCGGGCCAGGTTGGCGCGTGGTCACCAGCCGTATTCTCTCGCTCTTTTGTAGACGTCCGAGCTCTGAGCTAATTGGGTGTTTCAGTCTTTCAGTGTTTTATAAAGCTACTGTGTACCGGTACTGTATATCGTATTGTGTAGTGTTTTATTGTGATTGTGTATAGTGCTGTAATGCCTTATATAAAATATTCATTACGTGAACGAGTATATCTGCACAATACGTACATAAAGTGCAGGAAATCGTGCGCTAGAACAAGACAAAAGTTTCGAGTGAGATTTCCAGGGGGACCCATTCCTATAAATCGGACAATAAGACAACTGGCTAAGAGATTCAAATGTACAGGTTCAGAAAACAATAAAAATAGACGTAAATGTCGTTATTTCCTTACTGAAGATAAATTAACCAGAGTTACCGAAAATTTCATAAGGAGATGCCGGTAATGTTTGGCAGCAGATGGGGAACATTTTCAGCATCTACTGTTAACATGGTGAGTAAAAATGCATGATACTGATTTTCAGCACCGCATTCTGCCGTATATACGCGCACGCGGCAGCCGGCAACTGAGCTGTCACTGGCGGAGCGCGTGAGCGAGAATGTCCTTACCAAGCAAAAATAAAGACCCTATTACCCGTAATGTAGCCTACCGGTACATATCATTTCTAGGAATTTTGTCTATGCATTGCTTTCTTAAATTTTCGTCGGTGGGCAAGGAAAAACAAGGCACATAATCATTTCGTTCATAATAGTTGCTTTTGCAAGAAACTTTTGGCATACCTGTGACCTGGGAAGGCATAATTGGTTTACTGAACTATCAACATGTTATTACCATCCAAGAAACCGTGTATGAGTTGAACCTTCAGTCTGATGACAAACATGCAACGAGAAATTTGCGTAGATACCAGAGGCGTAAAACTCCTCGCATTCGTGGGGGGGGGGGGGGGGTCAAATATATAAACTGCGATTGCCTACCTACCAGAGAATGTTTTTTTAACTTGAAATAACACATTAATGAAGGCCTAACGTTATATTACGAAAACACAAAGTTGATTTTTATTAATTTCTAATTAAAATACAATCAGAATATGAATATAAAACATTTTTTGTAAACATCTAGCAAAAGACCCGAACACCGACTTAACTCAGTTTTACTGTTAACTGGCGCTGAGTAATATTAATTCAAAAATGGACATTTTCGAATTGTCATGGTAAGGGGACAAAGCTCAAAAGCGCCTTGGCAGGAAACTGGGTAGGGGTGAAAAACAGACTGTTTGTTTGGTAGAATAAAGAAATTACGACTAAGCAAGGCAAGGTGACTTTTTCGATTTTCTTCGTAACTTAGTATTAAATCATTTATAGAATAGTTTCGGGTTATCTTACTTCTATTCTTTTAGGCGTACCGTACTTAAAATTTTTGTCTTGCACCCAAAACTTGAGGGGGCAATGCCCGCTCTGCCCTCCCTGTGTTTTACGCCCCTGGTAGATACAATAACCTACCTACAAAATGAACATTTTTTTCAGAAAGTAAATAATCCTCACAGCACCGCATTCTAGATGACGTAAGTAGAAGCGTTCTCAAGTATCACTTTCCAAGCGGATACCCATTCATGAAAGATATAAACAACACACCACAATGCAAAATGGTCATCTCTACCCCCTACTGATCAGTAGATCAATTCGTCAGAGGAGGTCAGAATCGCTGCATGATGGGCTGTGGCACTACGCACTAAGGGGCTTTCGAACGCATGTGCTTCAAGCACAGGCTCCTTAATAGACTTGTGTTCAGAAATCCATTGGGCTGCTTACATGCACGTAGCAAACCAACGCTCAAGACGGCGGTGATCTGCTACTCCTTGAAAGTTCCTTGCGCTTTCATGACGATTGCGGAGTGTTTATGTTACAAAACAATGACAAAACGTGGTTCGAATACATAATTGTGGTAGGTTCCTGGTCCATTCTTTTTTTTTCTTTTTGGTTTATAGACCTTCATTATCCTTGACTGTGCTAGTTTCCGGGTTGTCGCTTCAATCTCTCAAGATTACCACACACCACCTAGTGATGGGAGTTTGAAAACAAACAGTTGGACAAGTTCATAGAATCATTCGACATCCTACAGTGCCTGGACTGGATATTGTTCGAGCAGGTCTTGAAGTGCTGAAGTCCAGTGCTCCGCCAGGCTGCAGGAGCAATAGATGGATGCCAGATACGTACACTGGTTCCTACAGCATTACACGGTCAATATATTAACCAGAAAACGTATTATTCCCACCTTTAGTAAGGAGTAGTGGATCGTAATTGAAAATTTATTGACATTTCCAGAGGATTTCCTGGATCTGTGCATGATATGCGTGCATTCAAGTACAGTTCACTGTATCAACATGCAACATATCCTTCAAAAGGTCACGTTTTAATTGCTGATAAGGGATATGGTTGCATATTGTACCACACTCCCCTCATTGCACCTTATAAAGAACCCCCCACGCCCATGAAACATAGTTTCAACTTTCATTTCAGCTGCGGTCGCTGTGTGATAGGGTATTTGGTGCAATGAAAATGAGATGGATATTTACGAATTCTCTGGAGATAAAATTGAAAACTGGAGAAGTTGTAGCTGCTGCACTTATGCATAACATACGCACAAGTGCGGTGACATTTTAAATATTCCCAATGATCACGTTGAAGTTGAAAGGTGCCCTCAACGTGATGAAGCTATCGGGTCTGAGTTCCGAGACCTATTGAATGACCAATAGCTTACCCAGGAAAGTGATTCAACAAAGTACAGTATATTTAATCCAGAAGCATAGCCAAAATTATCAAGGATAAGTGCGCACAATGTGCATTACATTAATTATTTACAAAATTCTGTAAGCGATGATAACCTTCTAGTACACATGAGAGCGTGGTAAGTATCGCATGACTTTTGACACAATTTACAAATGCACTCTGGTGTGGGCACATGGAACACCTCAGTCTCACCAATCCTGTGGTGGAAACCGTGCACCGCGAATTGGGTCACTGTGTGTCTCAATTCGTAGGCAGTGTCCTTCCATTCAGTTGACATCATGGCCGTCGTGGAGTAGAAACCAACTGGGATCTCTTTCTTTATTGCAAGTAGTTCTTGTAGCAAATCGTTGTATTGCCTTGTGGATGGTAGTTGGTGAACCAGTCGGAGTTCTTCTATGAGGAAAAGTTCCCCCGCTAGTTCATACGCCAGCCTCGATGGGGTATATTTTGACAAATAAAGCAGTCTTTTTAAGAATGAGGCTTTCACTTTCTCTAAGTCTTTCAGGTTATTTTTGCTTAAATTAACCCATATTATATCCAATCCATACATTGCAATTGTTGTAATTTTTGCTTTAAAGAGTCTCAGTGCTGATCGCAAAGACATATCCCTGAGATGACTAATGTCGTTCATCGATCTGACAGCACAGATCATAGCCAAAATGGGATAACATATTGTCATCGAGCCAGGAGAAGTCAGCTGGATTTGAACTGCAGATGCCTTCCTGTGTACCGCTCATTCCATAAATATCAAATCGCCACTGCCTGCCTCACTCATTGCATTCTTTATTTTTATCTGTACTCTGTTAAAAAACAACAGAATTAAAATGTTAATTATTAGAGGTCATGGACTCGTTTCCTAACTCTATCAAGAAATTTAATTCTCGTGTGTGGGTTGGAACAGTGCACTCTCAGCTTTGTGGGGCAGAATTGAAAAGAGGTAGGTTTGATTACCACCTCAGCCATCCCAGAAGTGGTTTTACGAAGTGTGCCACTTCCACTCCAGGCATATGCCACGATGTTTCCTAACTGAAGTTCATGGCTACCTCCTTTCCAGCCCTCTCCTGAATTACAAAAAGTACACACACTTCTACAGACACCACAATAATACGGATTATCATACAAATACTACACACACCCAAATACTCGGGGCTAAATAACTACTTTGTCAGAAACCCTGAATTAATTAACAACAGAGATTCTCCAATGAGAAATTTTTTAAAAATGTTATAATAGGTGCATATCAGCAAATTAAAGTTTTCCATTCCAAGCATTACACATTTTACAAACATAACAGTTTTCAACATACAAACTTTTGCATGTGTTGTAGGAAATTGCTGTTTATTAGTATCAGCCATCAAGGGGGGAAAAGATCCATTATCATGTGCTATACTGTTATACCTTAGCAAGAATGATAAAAGGACCATCCTTAACACAATTTTTGGGGGGTTTACTTTTATGAGTACCAGATTTGATTACTCTATGTTTGCTAAGTGTGATCTTGGCTCTCACTGTTATTTATTTCTTTGTTAACAACTTTTTAAAGTAATAAAACATGATGATTTATAGCAGCATTGAGTGTTTCCTTGTTTTTCATTGAAAGTCCTCTTTTCCCTTTTCCCATATATAGAAATAACTGTATTAATGTATGATGATATATTTTGCTGTACTGTACACTAACACAGGATTTTAATAATAATAATATACTTACTTGAACAGCAGCCGCAGTGGAAACTTGACAGGAACTCTTCCCCTAATCACCGAAGAAATATTAAATTGAAAAATAGGAAATGAGGAATGGGGGAAAGTCTTGTTTGACTCAAACTCCCACATGAACAATCTAATACCAGAGGGCTTGTAGGTAGTATTTATGTAGCAAGTACGCTAATAAGACCGACAAATTAAAATACAAATAGCAAACAGCCAGACAAAACTCGAAGATGGGAAAATTGCTCGAAATCCCTATATCCCTATATATATTATAATTGTGAAAGTCTGTCTGTCTGTGTGTGTGTTAGTTTGTTACCTCTTGACACTAAAACGGCTGGACGGTTTTGGATGAAATTTGAAATGGAGACAGCTTATACCCTGGGATAACATATAGGCTGCCTTTCATCCGGAAATAAATCATTGTTCCCGTGGAACGGGCAACATAACTGAAAAGTCACCAAAAATACTCAACCAGGACAAAATATCGAAGTTGTCGCATAAAGACCGGACAAAGCTCATTTTACGCCCCTCGATGCAAGAAACAATACTCGGTATGTCCCTATGGGACACCGAAAACCACTTTTTAAGGCCCTAAAACCAACAGTTTCAAAGATATTCGCAGAAAACTATCTTCACTCTAATAAACTGATCATGTAGCAATTACAAAACAGAACTTTAGAGAAATCATGAATGTTAGAGTAAGGAGAGGATTAAATATTGACTCTGACCATCTTTTGTCTGAGATCAAAACTAAATTCCAACCAAATAAATCCAAGCCAAAAATTCCTAAAATAGAGACAAAAGTTTTATCAGAAAATAAGACTGAATTTATCAATCAACTGCATACTAAAGATAAGAGTAACTGGGAAGAGATCAGAGATGTAATGATAGAATCAGCCAAAGAATTGGGACAGCCTCCAAGGAAAAGGAAACACCGATGGTGGAATACAACATGTGATGCAGCGATCGAACGTAGATTAGCGGCTTGGCAGTTATGGAATTCCAGGAAACGAGAAGATGACTGGATTAATTTTGTAGAGATCAGAAAGCTAACATCCAAAATCATCAGGATAGAGAAACGTAATTATGATAAGAAGCGATTGGAAGAGATAGATATAGATTTTAAAAAGAACAACACCAGACAATTCTACAAAGTATTTCGAGAGGAGATCCAAGGATACAAACCAATGAACCTCCATTTCAAGGATTCAACTGGTAGACTGGTCACTAATAATAAAGACAACTGCGAGTTACTAGCTAAATACTTTGAGGAACTTCTTAATTGTGAAAAACCTTTAGAAAGACTACAGTTTACATCACCACAAAAAGAGAACCCTCCGTCAGAACCACCAACTGTCCAACAAATAGAACAATATATTGACAATCTTAAAAATAATAAGGCACCTGGTGAGGATGGGATACTAACTGAAATGTTGAAACTCTGTGGTAAATTTGCAGCTGAAGCTTTACACAAAGTTTTCAAGGAATGTTGGGAAAAAGGAACAATTCCAAATGATTGGAAACAGGCAATAATCCATCCCTTGCACAAGAAAGGAGATAAGACAAACCCCAACAATTATAGAGGTATTTCCTTACAGCCAATCGCATACAAAGTTCTTTCTAAAGCATTGCTACACAATCTGGAAGAACAAGCAGAACATACTATCGGCGAATACCAAGCCGGATTTAGAAAAGGGAGATCTTGTCAAGAGCAAATTTTCAATCTCAAAACAATCCTTAGAATCAGAACAATACGTAACCTCAACACAGTTGTATCTTTCATTGATTTCAGAAAGGCTTATGATTCAATAGACAGACAGTCTGTATTCCTAACGCTAGCAGAATTAGGGATAGATAAAAATACCAGACAACTGGTTGAACAAACACTAACAAATACAACCTCAAGAGTTAAATTTCTAAACGACATTTCAGAACCCTTCCAAATCAAAACCGGAGTTAGACAAGGTGATGGGCTTTCACCACTTCTATTTAATTTGATATTAAACAAAATTATGAAGGAATGGGAACTTAAATTATGCGAAAGAAACATTGAAGGGGTCCATTTGGGGCAAGGAAAAGGAAGATTTGAGGTGAAATGTCTTGCCTTTGCTGATGACATAGCAATCATTTCAGAAAACAGATTTCAAGCACAAATAATGGTTGAAACCCTACATGAAATAGCAATAAAAACTGGTCTTCAGATTTCATATGAAAAACCAAATATATTGAACACAGACACAATGGAGAAAAATATCTAACAACTCAACATGGACAGATTCAAAGAGTTGATAAATTTAAATATTTGGGAGAATGGATCCAGTCAAATGGACTTGATAACACATCCTGCAAGGAGAGATTCAGAAAGATGGAAAATGCCTATAAACTCACCCAACATAGATACAACAAACAATCAATTTCATTCCAGGCAAAAATCAGGCACTACACAACTGTAATTAAACCAGAGGTATTATACGGATCAGAATGTTTAACGCTGAACAAAAGAGGTGAACGAGAGGAACTGGAAAAGAAAGAAAGGAAAATACTTAGGAAAATTTTGGGTCCCCAAAAGAATAAAGATATTTGGATGAAGAGAAAAAATGAAGACCTTACCGAAATGTGGAAATAATTACAGACTCAATTAAAAGACGGAGACTACGATTTTATGGTCACCTTCATAGAATGGATAGCAGCAGGCTAACTAAGAAAATTTTTCACTACATCTCCAAATTAAAAAACACCACTAGATGGCTGGAAGAGATACGGTGTGATCTGCAAAAACTGAAGATCACAAACAACATCATTTCTAATAGGGTGGAATTCCGGCGACTGATCACTACTGCAGATTTTTCGATTCTGCAAGTTCCACATCAACCACGGAGAGTGTTATCAGCGGAACAGTGGCAGGCCATCAGCCAACGTATGAAGAAGTTTTGGGAAGAAAATAAAAAACGAAACAATGTACCGTAGTCTTAGGTTCAAAGCGGTCTATAATTGGCCAAATTCTAAATATATATATAAACTGATGAACTAATGGCAAGTCCGTTTCCATGGCAACAGAGCTTCAAGGTATGACATCCGATTGTCTATATATCCCTGTAGGAGGCAATGCCAGTCCTTTTATTATCTTTTTCAAGATATATAAACACAATAAGAACAGGGTAGCGCACCTGCCTCTCATCCGGAGGCCCCGGGTTCGATTCCCGGCTCCGTCAGAGATTTTAGACACTGACGTGAGGGCTGCAACGGGATGCACTCAGCTTCGTGAGGACAATTCAGTAGCTGTCTGATAGTGAGGCAGCACCCCAGTCACGAAGAATAAGATTAACGGCCGAGGGGACACGATGCACTGACCACGGGTCACCACAATATCTGTAGGCCAAATGGCTGGGAAGCTGTCGCATGATAGGCCTAGACCTTTCATGAACTGTAGTGCCAGGGGTAAAAAAAAAATAGGGAAAGCGCCTTCTAATACCACTTTTAATTTTCAAACACTACAGTAGCGGCTACTAAATAAAGGTAGCAATATAAACACTGGGCTCACAAATCCCGTATAGTTAAGTACAAATGTCAGTCTGGTCGTTATTTCAGTAGCATCGAAGCTCTGTGGCGGCTATTGCCGTTTCCGTAACACTTAAGGCATCCCGCCGTCACATACCTCAATGTGCACTTACAAAATTGTGAACCAGTCTATTTTACTGAAAGGAATTTCTACGAGCGAGTATCCACTTCGGAAAAAACCACACCCACTACCTTTTCCAAAATTTACACAAGACATGATTTCTAAAGCACTCTTCTGTATGTTGAGGTACAGAAATATACCACATGGAAAGATACAATAAAATATCGGCAAATCTGAGTTCAAGGAACTACTGTTCAGAATAGGCTTTCGGTAAAGGTTATGCGGCCCACGTTCGTAACATGGAATGTTTTCCTTTGACAATCATACCTGCCAACTTTTGAAAAGGGCTATCAGTAAAACTCACGCGCGACAAAAAATTTAACGATTTTCGACATACCCCGGCTTGACGAAAATAATAATACTTCTGGGCTACAAAATACAATAATTCATGCTTTAAACAGGATATTTCAATGAAATCATATCTACTTACATGATTTGTAGATGAACATAACAATCAAGAAGAAATCCATGTTAATCAGCAGCAGGCGTGGTGAATATTGGTTTGGAGCATACATAACAGGACTTCCTTGATAAATTAAGCCGATATACGATATTTGAAAAAGGTTTTACACAATAAAACTTGTTTAACGTAACACAGGCAAGAAATAATATAATACACACTGCAAATCACATGCTAGTTCGACTTTAAAGTCATGGTTGTGGCCTTTTTAGCTTCCAGCAAAAAGTCTTGAGAAAATGCTTTGTCATAACAGGGACCAGAACTCCTGGTCTTCAAAATAGAAATAGACTCCAGAGATTCATTGGACATGGATGACCTGAACTGTGTTCTATTTTTCTTCACAAGGCTGAAAACACGTTCACATTCTGCATTGCTATGGGGTATGGTGAGAATAGAGAGCATTACTCTAGAAATTCGGTTATACTTAAGAAGTCCATCGGCTCCACGAATTCTTGATATTTGTGCCCAACTGGAATCACTTGCAGCATCTTGATGTGCAGCCAAAGTGTCATCTACCTGAAGAGCTGTAAACTGCCTCTGAAGCTCATTCACCACCTCATCGGTAGTTTCATTCTCTTCCTTGCATAACATGATAGGAAACTTTTCCAAGAAAAAACGAACGGAAGAAAACTGTGCATCTTCAATTTTGTCTAACCTAGCAACTTGAGCATTCTTTAGCACGTCATCCTTGAGTGGAAACTTGTTGATGATGTAGTCACAGGCAGTACAAAAGTAGTTTCTCACTGATGAAAAGAAAAGGGATTTATCTGTATCCTGGAGATCATTCACTATGTTCGAAGTTTGAATGCCAATAACTAACTCATCATCACTTCTTTGATTTTGAATCAAGTTGTACTCAACTTCAAGCAATGAGGAGCTTTTGACAATTTTGGGCTTAACAAACTTGGTGAACAGCTGCTTTAGCAAATCCATTAGAAGTTCTAATAACAAGTGAACTTGTGGGGAAGAAGTCTGAAGGGCAACATTCAATTTGTCAAATACAGGAATAGTCACATGAAGAAAAGTGCAAAAGGCCTTGTTCAAGTTTGAGGACAGGAACATAAACAATTTTTCCTCACGAGTTGTAGCAGAAGTCTTACTTTTTAGGATGGGTTTGTCACATTTGGAAGAATATGCTATTCTTTTAGGGGCATGTGTAGTAGCAGAATCAAGAATTCTCTTCTTCTGATACTCTTTGGATCCACTTTGTTCAACTTTAGGTATTCTGAAAGATGTCAAGCTTGTGGAAATGTTTTGGGTACATAATATTACTTCCTCCTTGAAGAAAGAAAGAAGAGGATCCCACTGGTCCAGTAGTCTATCCAAACATCTGCCTAAAGATAACCACCTAGTACATACATGCTTCAGAATTTTCTTTGCTTCCTTATTGTGCAAGTTCTGAAATTTCTGAAGGCGTTCTTTTCTCTTTACACTCTTCTCTAAGAAATAAAATATATCTACAAGGATCTCATCCACTTTAACTGGTAATCTTCCAGCACCTTTTTCAGCTGCTAGATTAATCAGGTGGCAAATGCACCCTATGATGGCAATACCTGGTTGAACTTCCTTCAGAACTGCTGAAACCCCATTTTTGTGTCCTATCATAACAGGAGCATTGTCGGAGCAGAAAGCCACACAGTTTTCAATTGGTATATTATGAGAACTCAGCTGTGATAACATCAGGTTACCTATGTTTCGCCCTGTTGAGTCCCCGTCCAACGCTGGTATGGATAGCACAGTGCTCACTACTTTTTCCTGCCGAACATCATAGAATGTAACAACAATAGGATACAACTTGGCATTCGTATCATTGCTTCCATCCGTTGCCAAAGAAAATGGTCCGTTCTGAAGGCACTTAACAACTTCAGATGATGCATTTTTTGCCATTTTATTTACAATGCACGTCGTTTTCGTGCGACCACAACTATATTTCTTTGCAACTTCTGATGTGGGAAACATCTTCTTAAATAAAGCGCCAGCATGATCAGCCGCACTTAAGGGCACATTGTGTTCCACCAAAAAGGAAGTAAACAGACACTCGGCCCTAATTACGTCACTGTCAACGTTACCAGCCTTGGCAAAAAAGGTGTTGATTTTCTTGCTATCTTCCTTCGATTTAACATAACTTATGTGTTTACCGCACTTCACATGATTACTTAAATCGTTTTTTCCACCATGAGCAATATTAATATCACACGCACATACCGTGCAAAAGGCAAATTTTTCTCCCTTTCTTGATTTTAGTATGCACGGAAAATCAACCGAGTATGATTCTTTAAATGTCTGGAAGTACTGTTTCTTGTTGTATTTGTTCATTCTCGATATCTACTAAAACATCGAAAGGAACCTGGATCACTAAACGTCACATAAAATTATAACATAAATCGCATAAAACACAGCCCACACTTCATTAAAACAAGTCAAAGCACACAAGTCAAATGAACACGACGCCAACCTCGTAAAGAAAGAATATGCACATGGTAGAGAGAAAAAAACACACACGTGGAACGAATGTAATTAGTCCAAGGAATACAGGAAACTGCGAAGCACGAAGATATAGCACAAAAACTCGAACACTTCATTAATATATGCCATAACCTTAAAATACGAAAACATTCAAAGAACGCCAACTTCGCGAACAATAAACAACTCACGTGGTCAAAGAATATCGTTTAAATCGCAACGAGCGAACGTAGGGGAACAAAGAATTTGCGAAGCAGAGCGTGTTGACACCTAAGATTCACATGGAAGAACGGTTATCCCGGCTTCAAATTCAATTACAATGACGACACAAACATGACACGGTCAAAAGTACGAATCAACTCAAAGAACGAGTTATCGACTATCGCGGACTTGCCTTCGACCCACGCAAACAATCGATTGTACGGAAGTGGGAGGGATTATCGAATGTTAATTATCGTTTCAAATTTTTGTCCGCGAAATCGTAAAATGACACCGTTCATCCGTAAAACCGTAAAATGCTGCAATTTCCGTAAATTTTACGGATAAACCGTAAAAGTTGGCAGGTATGGACAATGCATCTGCACCATGTTCGAGGGCAACGCATTTCGAAGATCTCTAAAAACATAATAATCAGGAAATTGGAGAAAAACTTAACGTGGGAGCGAAGATTCAAGGAGAAATAATTTCATCTCTGAGATTTGCTGATGACATCGTCATCCTGGCGATATGCCAGAGGATTTGAATGAGTTTTTGAATGGTATGGGCTCCGCCTTGAAGAAAGAATTCATTATAAAAATCAATAAATGTAAAACAAAATTAATGGAATGCAGCCGAAATAAATGAGAAACCTCTATGGACATTAAATTGGCAGGTGAAACGCTACGGGAAGTAGGAGACTTCTGTTACTTAGGAAGCAAAATATTCAGTGATGGACGAAGCAAAGAGGATATAAAACGTAGATTGGCTCAGGAAAGGGAAGCATTTCTACAGAAAAGGAATCTGTTGACATCGAATATACATTTAGGTATTAGGAAGTCATTTTTGAAAGCTTTAGTCTGGAGCGTCACACTATAAGGAAGTGAAACTTGGACTAATGGTGTAGCAGACAAGAGGACAATTGAAGTGTTTGAAATGTGGTGTTACAGGAGAATTATGATCAGATGAGTAGATAGGGTAACAAATGAAGATGTATTAAGACGAGTGGGAGAGGAGTGATGTTTCTGGCGACTGCTAATAAAGAGAAGAGATAGGTTGATAGGACACATATCAAGCTACCCAGGAATAGCAAGGTTAGTTATGGATGGGAGGATCGAGGACAAGAACTGTAGGGGTAGACCAGGATTAAACAGATTGCCTCGGATGTAAGGTGTGGTAGCTACTGTATGTAGAGATGAAATGATTAGCTCAGGAGAGGGAGGCATGGAGAGCTGCATCAAACCAGTCAAAAAACTGAAGACTCAAACAAAATCAATCAGGAATTTTAATTACTTAGAGAGGCATGTGAGTCAAAAGGGTTGTTGGAAAATTTCAATCCCTGGGATGTAATACTGGAAGAGACTGCATAATGTACATCAGCGGCCAAGGTGAGAGATATTTTACTATAGGTCTATTAATAGAGATATGTTGACGTTCAAATCATCAATAAGTGTGGCAAAATTACACCTAGAATATCTTAAGGAAAAATACTTTTAATTCCCCATATTCCGATAGATTTGCCATTCCAGTGGGCAAGAGTGCAGTTTCCTCTTCAAACAATATTCGCTATTTCTATTAACAAAGCGCAATGACACACAATTAACATCAGCAGGTGTACATTTAGACAAAACATTTTTTTCCCATAGGCAACTGTATGTGGCATGCTCGCGAGTATCTGGACAACAAAATCGTTATGTCTCAGCAGAAGATGGCAAAACCAAAAACGTAATTTTCAAATGTGTTCACTTAATGTATCATCGTACCCTGCAGACTTTCACAACCCTATAAAATTCCCACTTTGCTGCTCATATCATAATACTGTATGTATTAGAATTAGAATGGACCCACCTGTAGCCGCGATTGCTGTAATAGAATAGACCAATTATCATCCCCATTGTCTTGATCGCGAGTGAAGCCGCGGGTACCTGCTAGTTTAAAATAATGCACAAACGCAAAAGCAAATTTACTTATCAAAATGTATTACAAAGCTATCAAAACGAACAAAGATCCAAGAGATTGTAAAATCGAAAGGTGATATGGTTCAGACCTTCAAAGAACTAACCACTCATTTACCACAAGAAAAATCAAACATAAAATTGAAAATAAATTAAATTAAACTAAATTAATATAGGGCGTTCAAGATAAGATGAAATTCCGATAACTAATTGCAAGTATGTCGTAATTAGATAAAGAGATAAACATAAAAAAGCGACCCCACTCAACGAAGCCAAGATGAGTTATACAATTTATAAAAAGCGTGTTGTGAAGGATGACCATAGGAGAGAACACATGGCTCAGAAATGAGGGAGAGGGAGGATGACAAGGAAGGGAAAGTTAGGGAAACAATAATTGGCACATGTAAGATCAAATGAAAAAGAAAATTTAAATAAAAGGAAAGTTGCTTTTATCAACTACACAAAAATACTTTAAAAATTGAAGGTATCCATATACCGAAGAAAACAGGAGCTGACAGATATGAAGATTCCGTGCAATCAGCTTGCTTCAAAGATCCTGACTAGAATAATTTACCAGAGGATGGAAAGAAAGATAGAATCAGAGTTGGGTCAAGACTAGTTTGGCTTCAGGAGAAATGTAGGAACAAGGGAAGCTGTACTATGTCTTAGGCTGATTTTGGAACCTAGAATAAGGAAGGATAAGAGAACATTCATGCCATTTGTAGACTTAGAAAAGGCTTTTGATAACATAGATTGGACATAAGTTGATTCACATTTTGAAAACGATTGGAATAAAGTATAGGGATAGGAGGGCGCTCTAAATAAACCAGACAGCAGTAATTCGAGCCAAAGGACATGAAAGAGAAGCTGTAATTCAGAAAGGCTGCAACTTATCACCCATACTTCTCCATCTATACATTGAACAAGCACTGAAGGAAATTGGAGAAAAATTTAAGTAGGAGTAAAGATCAAGGAGAAATAATTTTAACTCTGAGATTTGCTGATGGCATCGTCTTCTTAGCCAACACATCAGAGGATTTGAATGAGTGTTTGAATGCTATGGATTCTGTCTTTAGGAAAGAATTCATGATGAAAATTAATAAATGTAAAACAAAAATATTGGAGTGCAGCCGAAAGAAATAAGAAATCCATATTGACGTCGAATTGGCAGGTGAAAAACTAAAGGAAGTAGGAGACTTCTATTACTTAGGGAGCAAAATAACCAGTGATGGACAAGGCAAAGGAGATATAAAAGGTAGGTTAGCTCAGGCAAGGAAAGCATTTCTACAGAAGAGGAATCAGTCGACTTCAAATATAGAAAATATAGGAAGTCATTTTTGAAAGCCTTTGTCGGGAGCATGGCACTATGGAAGTGAAACTTGGACTGTTGGAGCAGCAGAAAAGAGGAGAATTGAAATGTTTGAAATGTGGTTTTACGGGAGAATGATGGAGATTAGATGGGTGGATAGGGTTAAAAATGAAGAGGTATTAAGATGATAGGGAGAGGAGAGATGTTTTTGGCGACTGCTAATGAAGAGAAGAGGTTGGTAGTACACCCAGGAATAACAAAGTTAGTTATATAATTTTCCCAAAAGAAAAAAGTTAGTTATGGAAGGAAGGGTCGAGGATAAGAACTGAAGGGGTAGACCAAGGTTAGAATATGTTAAACAGATTGCCTCGGATGTAGGGTGTGGTAGCTATGTAGAGATGACACGAAATATGAAATAATGCAACAATAGTTTACGACTTAGTAACACTTGGTTATGGTTTATCTTGAACGCGGGCACTTTCCCGGTAAATTCGGACTAACTCTTGTCTACATCCAGCACACTTGGCTGTCAAAAACGAAATGCTCCGAGGAAATGACGTGTAGATGCTATCTTGAAACTAAGGTGACTGAATGGTGTAATTTGATTGGACACAGCCCTGCCATTCATGAATCACGGGCCAATCATACGAAAAAGGTACATAAATTACCACACATGGAGAGGAAAAATACCGATATATAAATAGGCACACAAGTAAAGGATTCTAACGCTACAAAGGCGTGTAATCGACACATTAAAATAAAATAGAACAATGGGGTGTTTCATGGTTCTCATAAAAATGGCTCAGTACTTAAATCATTCTTCGATATTGATTAGACTGGATATATTTCGAAGGAAATATGAAATGAACTATAGAAATTTTGTGAAATCCATTTATTTTTCTGAAATTTCAGCACCCTAATGAATTTGCCACTAATTATACTAACATTTTTGGTGTAGTAACAATCTGGCTACACCACGTGTTTACTTACATTTTCACTGGTATTGCTAACAGCATCAAGTGTTTTGTAATATGAATAGTCTCCCCTCCCAGTCCTTTTCAGTGCATTCTTTGAAGTATTAGGTTATAATTGAGCCTACAGTGGTTTATTGGAAGTGACCAATTTCTTAAGCTGGGTAATAAGCTGTAGGCCTTGTAGTAGCCTTCTTGTGACCAATGCAATATACACTCACCGGCAAAGAAAGCGAAACACTAGGAGTTCCAGATTAAACTCAATGTTGAACTGTTCCAAACCTTATATTAATCAAATATTATGGCGTTACAACAATATGGCAATGTATCATAAGTTAATTACCTTAATCAGTACAATAACTGAAAAACATTATTGATCAAGACAATCACAACAGTGCACAAACACTAATTTGGAAATGATGAAACCTGGAATCCATTGTACTGTCCTTCGACCTGTTGCTCTGTGTGATGTAGACAAACCGTCATGTTAACGAAAATACGCGGCACGAGAATTCACAGCTGTTTGTGGTTATTGTTGTCGGAAGGCGGGAAACGGTAACATTGGTGTTGTGATTATTACGATCAACAACGTTTATCAATAATTATTGTTGCGCTGAAACTTCTCTAATGAGCTAATTAAATCACGACACATAGCGATATCGCTGCTACGTCACAGCATTCAATTTATACCAGGTTTGTAACGGTCAAACATTAAGGTTTGCCTGATATTCGTAGAGTTTCGCTTTTTATGCCGGTGAGTGTATTCTAATTGCAACTGAAAGTAATTTATTGATGAGGTTCTTAATTTTGTCCTAAATGATGCGATTGTTTATTTCAGAGTTCTAGAAACCACAATTTCCCAATTTGGTAACATTTTTATTTTTATTGTTATTGCTATTTCAAGTGGAGTTCGAATGTGGTTCATTTGTTATAGATTATATTATCTCCTCACTTAAAAATGTGCTATATTCTAATGGGAAGATTGTGAATTTTGGAACATTGAAGTGGACAGAGCATTTAGGATGAGGATATTTAGTGGGAGGGGGCAGGAGTCAGCTGCTGCTAGTGTTTACAAGCTCTGCTCTTAGATGGCATTACTGGTCTGCATGCTACTAGTAGTGCATGCCCGACGACAGACGTCGCTGAAGTCTTAGGTGCCAAAAATTAGCTTGGCCGTCGGCCATCTGTAGTATGGTAATCTCTGGCCGACTGGATGCGAGCTGCGATCTCCTCTACGGGCCTAGAAATAAGGCTTCTACATGAAATCTCGTTATTTAATCAACTGCTCGCTCATCGCTGTCCGCAAATGATGGTATTGCAAAGACTTTTGAAACTATTTGTCATTATACACTGGCAGAAAAAAATATCCCAACACCATGAAATAAGGAATGTAGAGTGTGGAAATTTCGGCAATATATTCGGCGAGGTAACATATTTAATTCATTAAAGGTACAAGACAACAGGTTAATGTCTGCACGAGGAAAGCAATCGCAAATGAGCCATGCTGGTCCATTAATAACCGGTAAATCGCCAGACTGTTGAATGCACGCATGCACTGTGTCGTACAGGTGCCGGATGTCAACTTGTGGGATGGAGTTCCATGCCTGTTAGACTTGGTTGGTCAATACAGGGACGGTTAATGCCACTTCTGGATAACGCTGGAGTTGTCGTCCAATGATGTCCAATACGTGCTCGATTGGGGACAGATCGGGGGATCAAGCAGGCCAAGGCAGCATGTCGACACTCGGTAGAGCACACTGGGTTACAACAGCAGCATGGGGCTGTGCAGTATCCTGTTGGATAACACCCCCGGGAATGCTGTTCATGAATTGCAGCACAACAGGTCGAATCACCAGACGGACGAACACATCTGCAGTCAGGGTGAGTGGGATAACGACGAGAGTGCTCCTGCTGTCTTGGAAATTGCTCCCCAGATCAGGACGCCCGCTTTAGGTCTAGTGTGTTGACGGCGCAGACAGGTGGAATGCAGGCGCTCGCCTGGTCTCCTCCTAACCAACACACGGTTATCACTGACACCAAGGCAGAATCTTTTTTTTATCGGAAAACACAACAGACCTCCACTCCATCCTCCAATGAGCTCTCGCTTGACACCACTGAAGTCGCAGACGGCAGTTTGGGTTAAGTGGAATGCATGCCACAGGGTGTCTGGCTCGAAGCTGTCCTTCAATTAACCAATTTCGAACAGTTTGTTGCGTCCCTGTAGCGCCAAGTGCCGCTCCAATTGCTGCTGCGGATGCCGTCCGATGCGCCAAAGCCATATGCCGAATACGGCAGTCCTCCCTCTGGGTGGAGCCACGGGGACATCCAGAGGCTGGTATTCTTGCGACCGTACCTTCTCGTGACAACTGCTGCCAGCACGCAAGCACAGTGGAGACATTCCTGCCAAGTCATTCTGCAATAGTGCGGAAGGAAACTAAACCTTCACCTAGCCCTATTACATGGCCTTGTTGAAATGCAGTGAGCTGTCGATACTGGCCCCTTCGTCGTCTTGAAAGCATTCTTGACCCACTCACAGCCACTCCGTCCAATCTCACGCTCTCGTACAGTACAGCCGTATTTAAAGCAAACTTGATGTGCAACCATCGGGCCACTACTAGCGCTACGCTAATGCGATTTGCGGGAAATTTGAATCAAAGTCCTCTTTCAGATGTATAAACACGCCTACAAACGTTCATTAATCTAGCCCCTTCTTGGTGTTGGGATATTTTTTTCCACCAGTGTATTTTCCGCAATATCAAAATGTAAATTATACCCCAAGTAGTGTGGCTTTAAATCTGAGAGAAACTAGACATATCTTGCACCTTGTTGAGATCGAATTCGATCAGGTTCACTCGGTTTTAATTAAAGTTCATGAACAACCTTTATGCTGAGCGATTTTTATGGGAGTCGTTTGGAAGCAACCTGTCTTTCAGTTTCAGTTTGCGTGATATTATCCAAAATCAGCGATACAAAATATTTCTCTGCAATAATGATGCCAAGTCTGTTTGGACCAGTCTCGTCACAAATTGGACACTGTAGAAGAGGACTCTTAGTCAAAATAGGAACTAGTTACGAACATCTAATACATACCAGGAACACAAGACGAAGAGTGGAATAACCGATAGTAGTGACACAAAAGCAGATTCTGGGAGATTTAAATGTCCAAAATCTTGTGCTGTGATTAGGCTCATGAGTAGCGAGGAGTTAGAGTTCTGAGAAATGCAATCCAAACGTTCCTTACAAAAAAATTCTTCCTTCCACTGTGCGTACAATGTAGCCACCGACGTAAGCCAGACTTGTAGTTTTCATTGTCAGTAAAGGTATAGCTGAAAATGAAATTTAACTGAGTTAGATAGATAGATATTAGATAGATATTTTATTCAATTAATTCCAAAGAGCCATAGGCTCGTACAGAGGAATTGTACAGTAATATGTGTGTTTACACACCAAGGAAGAAAATTCTGAAGGTAACACAAATTGATGAATAAGGACATAGGCCTATTATAAGGTTGATACCATATCTAAGATTGTTTAGACCAAGGTCCCTTAAAATGATAAGCACTTAGGATTTTTAATCTTATACATAACTTAACTTATTTGATGTATTAAGATGCATCGAATTTTTCCCACAATACTTCCATAGTTTTCCTCTTAAATACCGACAAAGTTGGTGCACTTTTTACTTCATCAGGAAGTTTATTATATGACTGTGATGCAGAGAACTTGAAACTATTTCTACCATATTTAGAAGAGTGAATGATATATAAGGCTACGTCCTTCGCATGCCTAGTTCCATAAGAATGATTGTCCGAGTTCAAGATGTAGGGAGAGCTATAGAGTATTGTGTTGTGTTTAATCTTGTATATTAGCATAGCTGCTCGGAGTTCTGCACTTATGCTGAGGGGTAGAATTTTACTTTTGATGTACAGATCTTTTACTGGAGTGCAGTAAGGAAGGTTAAATATGTTTCTAATGGCCCTATTCTGAATAGTCATTAAATCATTCAGTGTGGATTTCCTGCAGTGAGCCCAAATAACATTTAAATATTGGAGCTTGCTATGTACAAGTGAATAGTAGATTTGTTTTACAAGGTTTAGGGGAATAAGATACCGAAGTTTCCTTAGGATCCCTACTACAGGTGAGAGTTTCTTAGCAATTCGTTCAATAGTATGATTTAGGTAAATTACACAAGTTACTAGTAATTATTATGTACAAAACTCTAAGTATTAGTACCTTTTTAAAAGATCATATAACACACCAGGCTCCTTCAATATATCTTGTAGAATATTCAGGATAGCCTACTTTGAAGAATGTCAGATCTATTCTCTGAATCTAGTGCATTTCCAAGTATTAGATTCTGAACAGGGTTATCTGTGGTGCTAGATGCTGAGTCCTCTACATTGCTGGACGTTGATGTACTCAGAATTCGTTTTCCAAATCCTCTGCAAACTGAAACTCACTGATCTTGAATCCAGCAGGTCATTTGGCCCAGACATATGGCACAATGTACTGAAGAGTGATTTATCAGTATTGCTAGAGAATGTTCGAGTCAGAACATAATGATACCCAATTTTTAGAATATACCTTATGCACTGGACAGCTGATTCCGTGGTTAATTGTATAGCTTCTAAGTCTCAGAGTTCAGGAAACCCTTTCTAACAGAGTTACTAGCAGCCTACAACATTATGAAACCGCATTGTTCAACCTCGAGAATAACGTCCTACACTAGTTTATGTAAGTCTCGTCCTGACAGCTGTTTCGTGAAAAAGAAGGCACATGGTATCTGATAATTTGTCGACAGACCTCTTAGCGCAAAACACAACACTCGATTGACTGCTACTTTTTCCCGGCTGTAATTTTCATCCGCTCTTTCCTTTTGTTGATACGGTGCTTGAATTATGTCCTTGCACTCGAAGAAGCAGTCGAGTTCCCTATCATTAATAATCTTCTATTATTTGAATTGCTTTCCATGATGGTTCCGTATTGACTTACCAAATAGTTAAAAAACAACAAATAAACATCCGCCTTAGTCAATACATAAATGAAAGGAAATATAATTAAATATGCTTATTGACAGGAGCATAATATTATGCTGTACTTTTAGAAGAATAAGATTATTTTCCTTTTACTTGTTCTTTGAGGCTAGATTGATTCCAACTATATTTTTAATTTTTGGGGTGAGGGTATCAACCGGACCGATTACAGGCAGGGGTATATATATTATTCTATACCGTAGGCTACTTTATTAGCTTGACAGGAGCATATTTAATTTTATTTCCTTTCGTTTATGTATTGACTAAGGCGGATGTTTATTTGTTGTTTTAAAACTATAAATAATCTTAGCATTTATTGCAGCCTCATCTACAGCCAGGGATGAGAAACGTTCAGGAGTATTCAGAGTTTTTGCATCTAATATAAGACTATCTTTAAACAATGTAGTAACCTGTCGCACAATCACTAGAACATGAATATCTGCTTAATTTAGAGTCCTTATTGAGGAGGATACCGTAATTTCAGAAAGCCCCTTTTCCTTATATGGGAATAACCCTTCGGTGAGATATATTGAAAAATAATATGCTCCTTATTGTATTTAAACTTCAACTCGGTCTGCGTTTACTATGCAAAAGTACCTGATCCAAGACAAAGTTCGCTTGGATTGCTCCTTCAGCCACATCTTGCTTCAATTGCTCAATTTCTTTGTGAAATACATCATCTTCGAATTTATTAAGTTTATCTTTTGTTTGCGTTAATTCCTTCTGTTTTTCTTGCAGAGAATTGTTCAGCCGTGTTACTTCCACTCGCAACCGATTAATAGTATTAAACATTTCCTTGATGTCGTAGGCATCAGTCTGCGTGCTCGAATGCCTTATACCCACAGACTGAAAGTAAGGCATTGGAATTTCCACAGCTGGAGTTTCCTCATCAGGTGCAAGCCTCTTCCGATTTTTGGAAGAGGGTAATTTGGCCTTGGAAATGCTTCTTCGGAGTCCCTTTTTAACAGGTAACTTATGGGCTGGATAATTAGGAAACACCGACGGCACAGCAGTTCTCTTCAGCCTTCTGCTCTTGCCTACATGTGAATAATCATCTTCATTGAAATGAAGACTACACACAACAGACGAAGGGGAGTTTGTGTTGGGAACAAATTTATCGCGGGAAATCACTTTAAGCCATTGATCACACCTATCGAAGTCACACGGAAACTCGTGAAATGAAAGCGCCTTTCCAGTCTTCTTCCTATTTGAAGTGCAAAATGGCACACAACAGTATGACATATTGTTCTTCCAATTAGATTGGGCGGGAGTTACAAATAATTTCCTAGAGTCTAAATAAATTACCGAACATGAATTATTTATACACGTCTCACATAAATGGGGGCAGACAATATTGACAACTATTACAACAAAAGAAACAAATAAGCTAGTATCACTATAAAAAGCATGGAAAAACCACTCCGTACAACTGTGTCCTTGGGCTGCTGCTGGACTTTATTTGCCACTTAAGTGTCACTTTATTCGTTAAATATTCCTGCTAGGAAGACAATAACTGTTTTTTAAGACATAAAAGTGTGCGACACTAACGACCAAACTATATAATCCGTGAATGAAGCAACAATAAATAGGCTACTTGTATTGAAGAGATGGAGTTTTCCCAGTTGACCAGTAGGTACTGTGCGTTATTATGTCTGGTTAGGTTATTTTGAAAGACGCCTATTTCAAACTAAAACCATGTTTTAATGTGCTATTAACCGAGAGGTCAATAGTACCGAAATAACGGAAAGAAATTCATGATCACGTATTCAGAAACATTTCCTTCAGTACAAGCAATCGACAACAGCATGCGTTTCACAACTGCTTTAATATCGCAATTTTATTGAAGAGCCTACACCAGGATATAGGCCTGTTTTTGGATAATGAAGTTGTTCTACTCAGGGACATAATTACCGGTATTTATTGACTCTAGGACTGGTCAAGCTTACCCGTTTTGCCCATTTAAATAGTAGGTGCCGTACCGGTAAAGTTCTCCATAATGGCATATAAAACACGCTAGAAAGCGAAACGCTATCCTGTATAAAAGGAATGCTAATTCCAATGACACTCAACGCACTGCAGCTGTTCTAATTGTGAAGTGCGGACGTGCTTTTAATAGATTCGCCTGAGTTGTAGAAGACAAATTTTGCTTCAGCGGTTTTGGACTTTGTACACCAAATGTGGTTGCTGATTTTGTGTCGACAGTCACACGCATGTGCTTGCCTAGTTAGTTATTGTCATTTTAAAGGGGCGTAACAGCGAGGTAATCTGCCCCTACGCTTGCCTAAGAAGACCTGTACGTAATATAGACCTATGAAAAAAAGTCGAGTGACAAGACTCGTGGATACAATCGCAACAGCTAACGTGACGTACAGCTTTGAATCTGGAGCCATGACGGCGTTCTGCTCTTCAGTTTCGACCTGCCATTTGGTAGAGAAATCAGAACTTGATTGGTGACCTAAGGGTGAGATTTAATTAATTTTGTCTCGTACCTAATCACCAAATGTGATACGGGAGGTCTTATACTAGCCAATATCGTACAACTCGGAGAGTCACAGAGAATGGTCGTAGGCAGAAGGAAATTCATCATAAAACCGCCCTAAAATGTATTTGACATTAAATATCACAGAAATGTTATGGGAATATTTATTATAATCCTCGGATTCTAAAGAAGAAATACAATTGTCCATTGGAGTCGAGTGTACGGTGTGTTATTGTCCCTGAGAATTCACTAGTGTGTGTTTGTTTCCTCCTTGGTATGATACCATTACCGGTAAGTTCTAGTTAAGACACAGAGAAGAAGGGCTTGGCAATACTGCCTGCGATGCTACTGGTGGACGTGAGTGTTTCTGGAGTATGTGTTTCAGCTGAAAACATCGGATCGTGCTTGCAAAACCAAGGTGACGTGTGCGTTTAAGATGACAGGTGTGAAATGTGAGCTTTGCAGCAAGACATTCACTAAAAGGACTAATTTAAACCAGCATGTAATTAGTAAGCATACTGATAAGGAGTTTGATTGTAAGGCCTGTGGTTTTATTACCAAAATAAAGCGTTCTTTGGATCGCCACATTAAAACAAAACACTCTCCTCGCTCTGGAGTTTTAAAGATAAAAGCTGAAAACTGTTGTCTTTGTGAAGAAATGAGACTTTCTAAAAGTGGCCTCATTGATCACTATAGAACCCAGCATGATATTGTGGTGATCAATGAGACATTAGACTTTCCCAATGAGGAGGAATTTCGTAACTGGAAGAAGACAACTGAGAGGGAGCAAGGAGCGGAATTTGTGACATATCGTTCAAAGTATATCTGTAAATCTGATGGCTCCTCCAAAATGACGTTCTCGTGCCATCGCAATGGTGAGTTTAAATCTAGGGGAAAACAGATACGACGTCCTAGAAAAGCAGGCAGTAATAAAATCAATGGATATTGTCCTGCCAAACTTGATGTCACATACCATTCACAAGGAAATATGACAGTACAGTACTGCAAAACTCATGTCGGTCACACGCCAGACTTACAGCGTGTGAGAGGAATTCGGACATTAGTGCGTATGAGAAGATCAGGGACTGGGAAGAGAATCAGAAAACGACGAGTAAAGAAAGATCAAGAACAAAGCAACGTCTTAGCAGAGGATTTGGTAATAGAAATGATAGGGGAGGTTTCCTCTACATCTACCGGTAGTGGTACAGCGACAGTCGAGGAGCCGCAGAACAGTGAGTGCTTGGAGCAAATGACAGCTACACTCAGACAGCAGTTTGAAAACATTCTTGATGAAATTGAAACCAAACAAGATGTCGGAATCATTAGCCGATACTTGCAGCCTATCATGCCAGCACTACGAGCCAGAAAGTTAAAACAACCTTTTCCTCCCGAATCGTGTCCAGTGTTAGTGCAGTTGGACCGTAATTAAGCAGAAGAGGTCACTGCCTCCTTGTTGACGCAGTAGATATTGTAATCCAGGGAAGCTTCTCTGCAAAGAGGTGAGGGGCAGAGAGTAGGCTTACTGGTATTTCTGTCTCCCTTCCAGTACCACACATCATTATAATTGGAATTGTATGCTGGTCCTGAGTTGTAGGGGCCTAGGAGGCTTTGGGCATGATCCCTGACTTTGCCAAAGTTTTAGAATCCAACATGGTGCATTTAGTCTGAAGTGAATAATTGATTAGATGTTTGATACAAGAAGTAGCAACCCACGACCTAATGCCTTGGTAATGAGACTAAGGGTGTCGCCGCACTGGCCACACGTCTGTAGGCTATGTGGTGGGTGGCAATCGCCCTTGGATTCACGGGGCCCTCTGGGTCTAGTCGCAGGGTTACTTACTGTACTTTACTTATTAGGACCACAGAAATGACTTGATTGGTTCTACTTGGGCGACCGTAACTGATGAGTAAGACTTAAAAACAAGACCACAGTCAGTCCTGTGGTAGTGCTTGTCCAGAAAGCTTGAATACCGACTGTGGTCTCTTTGTTAAGCTTTGATCCACAGTTGTTATTAAACAAATCTAAGTTTTGGCCGTGTATGTTGTGGGGTTTCATACAGATTTGCTGGAGTTTGCTTGGTCGTGTAGTTAGGGCACAAGATCTACAAGAATGTGTACATTATCATTTAGCTTAAAATTATTTCAAATAAACTGCACGCCCATGTCTGACCAAGCAAAATCAAACCAATTATAGTATTAATAAAAGAAAAATCAATCAATAAGACTACTCAAAATCAATTTTTACAAAAGAAATCTAGCAACATAGGACTGAATATTTTTGATAATGGTAAACAGACTGCAATATCATCCATTTGAAAGTATATACTGTATGTGTGGCAAAGGATAAGCAAAAATAAGCAACAAGTTAGAACACTAATTTGAGGTACCGGTAGGCCTATTTAGAAGACAAGGGATATAAGTGATATATTATTTCATTTGGAAAAGAAGATATGCTTCACAGATCTTTTTCCCATGCTTCTCAGCTATCACTTATTCCGCTTGGCTTCTAAGTGCCACAATGGGTGTAAACTCCGCACAGAGAATTTGCCCGGAAGAAATACTGTGATATACCACTGAGATAAGTGACGTTGATAACTTTCTCTAGTTTTTAAATGCTTTTTCTCTCGAAGCATTGTCTAAAATTTCATAAAACAACATTATCTATAAACCCTTTCAAATGGCTCTGTTATAATGTTTACCATTATCTAATATAAATCACTGATCATATTTTAGTTCTGTGTTGACTTTGAACCAAACCTTAAACCAGTTTATTGTAATCAAATTAAATTTGCCTCAGTCAACACAATATATTTCAAAAATAAATTAGTGCATGTTTTGGTATAGGCTTCTTCTGCTTATAAGAAATTATGGATTGTGGATCCAAATTAAAATCTGCAGCATACACTAGTTGTAATTCGTAATATTCTTAGCTATGCTGTCTTTAGAAGAAATAAATATAACCTATTAAAGCTAGCGAGAAATGAATACGAAGGAAGATTTGAGTTTTATGTGACTATTCATCATGCAATCATGAGCCACGGAACCTCCTTTTTACATGGTATCCGGACCACAGTAAATAGTATTTCACTTCAAAAATCTCACATGCATTGACCGGGAATCGAACCCAGTCCACCTGGGTGAGAGGCCAACAGCTTGACTGCTGCGCCAACATGCCCTGATAGAGAAGAACTGAATACAGTAGCTTGTTAAATGATAACCTAATAACAAGAAGAGTGCAAAATCTTCTTCTATCAAGTGATATCAAACCTAAAAGATTTTGTTCAAGACATTAACCTCTCAGAAAATGTATTATCAAACTTATTGTTTACGATGTCTGTAATGTTGAATAATATGTCTAATTTTCATATTCTTTCCTTCTCTTATATAAGAACGTGCATAAATAAAAAGTATCAGGTTGAGGGAGTCTTGAGGATTCTCCCAAATGAAATGTCTATCGTGAGATTGATCCAATCACCAGCACAATGTAGAAGGAAAGAATTTCATTTTTTTTCACATCTTACGGCTTCCAGAAAACAGAATTGTACGCTAACTGGTGATGAGAAATGTAGGAAAGAAAACTGGAGGAAAATGTATCCAAGAAATCCAACAAGATCTCAAAGCAGTTGGACTCAAGATAACAGATGCCGAGGAGAAAAATAAAATTAACACCATTCTTAAAACTCACAAATTTTCTGCAGAAATGGCACACAAAAAGCCTATGGAGATTTCAGATGAATTGAAAAAATCCCGATCTGAAAGAATGAAAAAGTACTGGAAAGAGCGCAAGAACCAAGCATTACTACCTTCAAAGAAGAAGTGATTGTGGAACGACTCAAGTGGTCCAATGAGACCAATCAAGATTAATAATAATAACAAGGCTTAATGAACTGTGTAACACATTGTCCTAAACAAAAGAAGTCTAAAAATCTCTACAAATACTTAAATATGATGCAGAAACTAATTGTGCAATTCACTTTTTTAAACGCAAGTACCGGTAGTATAAAACACCCATGATGCACTTAAGTAGGATGTACAGAAGACAGGTATTACATGAAACCTGTATAATATTCAGTATAGTGTGTCTGAATGTTGTCTGATAGGACATGATTAGATAAGATTAGATTAGATTTTTTATTTATCCATTTGATCAATTACATATATACAACACATTTTTTATATAGGACACGTCAGAAATTACATCTATAATATAAAAAAAAAACTTACAGGTATATATTACAAATACAATAACTATTTATAATATATTATAATAGTAGATCACAGAGATACAATCTTATTGGACAACTATTTACACCTTACTCTATTATCACAATATGAAAACTTAATTCTATAAATACAACAACTTACATCTAGGCATTACAATTACAATAGAAAAGTAAAATATAATTATTGATCTCTTCATAGAAGTTTGCCGCCTGTGTCTTCAACCAGTTGGAAACATCTTCTTTCAGCTCTTCATCATTGTTGAAGTGTTGACCGCCAAGGAAAGACTTGATGTGTGTGAACAGATGACAGTCGCTAGGAGCGAGGTCAGGGCTGTACGGAGGATGGTCAAACACGTCCCAGCCAAATCCCTGTAGGAGGTTTTTCGTCACATTTGCAGTGTGTGGTCGTGCGTTGTCGTGAAGGAAAACAACACCTTTTGACAGCAACCCTCGGCGCTTATTCTGTATTGCGCGGCGCAATTTCCTAAGTGTCTCGCAGTAAGCATCTGCGTTGATTGTTTGACCACGTGGTAAGAAATCAATGAGTAAGATGCCTTTCCAGTCCCAGAACACTGTGCACATCATTTTTCGAGGTGTCAAGATTTGTTTCGGCTTAACCTTTGCTGGGGATGAAGTGTGCCTCCATTCCATTGATTGCCGCTCACTTTCAGGGGTGTCGCAAGAAACCCAAGTTTCGTCTCCTGTGACTATCTGTGTCAGAAATTCTTCGCCGCCTTCATTGTAACGGGTCAAAAACTGAAGTGCACTACCCATCCGTTTTGTTTTGTGTTGCTCCGTAAGAATCTTTGGTACCCAACGTCGGCAAAGTTTACGAAAGTTCAGTTTTTCGGTAACAATTTCATGAATTAGTGATCGTGAGATTTGGGGAAATTCCATAGCGAGAGCACTAATTGTAAACCTGCGGTTTTCCCGGAACTTGTCATCAATCGCGTGAACCAGTTCTTCTGTAACCAAAGATGGACGCCCACTTCGTTCTTCATCGTGCACTTCACTACGTCCGTCATTGAACTGTTGGACCCATCTTCTCACCATTGAATCACTCATCGCATTTTGTCCATACACTTCGCAAATTTGCCGATAAATTTCAATTGGTTTCACTTTCCTAGCATCCAGAAAACGAATCACAGATCTGATTTCACAAGCGGCGGGATTTTCAATCAACACCGACATTGTACGAGTAAACATGCACACCAACGCGTACGTGGCTGACAGCTCTCTCCAAATGGCGCACGTTTCTTCTCCTTGATACAGAGCGTCTACCGCGCATATGCGGAACGTACAACTAGTTGAAGACACAGGCGGCACACGTCTATGAAGAAGGTATACAAAAACTCGTGCCACGCTACGACAAATGCCTGCAACATTTCGGCAGTTATGTGGAAAAGTAGTTTAAGGATTGTAGAATTTTGTGCAATAAATAATTTTTCTGTATCTGTACACAATTTAATGTTATTACCAAACGGAACTTACTTTCTGGACGTACTTCGTATAATTTAACTCCTGTGTGATAAGTTCATTTTTGATATATTTGTGTGTGTGAAATATGAATGTTTTGATTTTATCTTGTGTTGTGCCTATGAACATCATTGTTTGTTTTAAGAAAAACTTCTTTATTAATTAAATTCGTTTACATTTGTCAAAATTCTAATCGCCCTCTTTTGTATCCTGAACGCACTTAATACCGTACATTTGGTAACATACCCTAAAATATGACCCCGTATCTTAAGTATAAATGGAAATAAGAAAAATATGTATTTCTTAATGTGTGCCCGCTTGTGCAAGTTTTCAAAATATGTAACGCAAAGCATATCGAGTTCAGTTTAGTATTCAGATATTGTATATATTTATTCCATTTCAAGTCATGTTGTATCCATCGTCTTAAAAACTTTGTTTCTGATTTATTTTCTATTTGATGACTAATCTTATATTGGGCGTTGCAGGATTCCTATTCTGTATGGTGTGGAAATTTAGAGATACTTTTTTTAAATGGTATATTATGAGGCAATTATCTTTTGACCATTTTGTTAACTCTTCTGTAACAGAGTCAGCACACTGCTGTGAGACCTGCTTAGTTTCACCTTTTATTACGGGTGTTGCATCGTCCGCAAACAAAATGTCCTTATGAGAATCAACGTTCTGTGTTATATCATTGATATATGGAAGAAAGAGTAGTGGGCCCAAAACCAATCCCTGGGATACTCCAAATTTAATAATACCCTCATTGGACAATGTTTCAGTAAGTAATTTGGTTCCATCATCGTTGTGTCTCAAGCTTACTATACATGATGCAATAGATGACATTTGTAAGCTTGTATTATGTACTTCTTAAGTAGAGTTGAGCTTGTTTTGAACTGCTGAAATTAAAATATTCTTAGTAGATAGCCTTGGTATTGACCTTCTTATAATTGATAATAAAAAGCAGAGCAAAGCAGGTAAATTCTTAAGATCTAATAACCAGGACAAGGAACTGGTCTTAGACAAGAGTAGTTCTCTAAAAGTCGCTGCCTTGATCTTAGGTTGTTATATAACGAGCTATTCAGTACTCCATAGCTTTATTAGGTTATTGAAGTGATGGAAGCCATTTTTCAGTGTTGCTTAGTTCTATTAAAGAAAGCTTTTTTGTCGGTCAACACAAATATTGTGCCCAATTAAGTAGGTAACGTACCGTACCCCATTTTGTACAAAACAGCATGTTATTTTGTAATAATTCTTATTTTTTTCATGTAAATACTTGTTCTCCCGCCTGATGTAATTGGACACAATTTGTGTTGACCAACTGGAAAGCTTTCATTAATAGGTTATGTTTATTTTCTTCTAAAGATAACATTGCTAGGAAGAATATTACAAATTACAACTAGTGTATGCTCACAAATTTTATTTTGGATTCACAATAAATAATTTCTTGTTAGCTGAAGAAGGTATCTCTGAATACCGAAACGTGTACGAATTTGTACTCATTTATTTATTTAATAAATTGTGTTGACTGAGTCTGATTTAATTTCATTTCAATAAACTGTTATAAGGTTTCTTACTTATCTCAATCAGTTGAGTGAAGTCCACTTGCATCTATCTGTACATTTGTTTTCAGAACTCATTTTGAAAGCTTTTGAAGTTATTCAATATAATGTATAAGTAATTGGTGCAACATTTCTTTCAGAAAATTGGGCAATGAAATATTCAACACTTTCTGCCCAATCTCATGTTGACCCTACTTCAAATATGTTATTCATCTTTTGTTGCTGTTGAGGTTTGGACAGTTGATTATAACAAACAGTTTTGCCTATCCGTAGAAGCACACATCACACATTTGGCACAATGGTGTGCGTTTTGGGACAAATACCTTCAAATCATACTTTGGAGCATTTTCTTTGTTCAGAATTTTTGTATTTAACAATACAGTTCAAAAATCTAAATTCAAGAATTTCAAAAAATTTAACTGTTGTAAAACAGTGTCCAAAATTCTTCAAATAAATTAGTTTTCTTGATTTAGGGATGTTGGAATTTGTGTATTTCGCTTTAAAATACTGGTCTGATAGAGTAAAAAATGTTCTGCAGCAAAAATTAAGGTCTTGCTGGCAGGAATAAGGAAAGAGTAAATAAACTTGTTTGACCCTGTTCTAAGACACAGCAATTTACTACAAGACACCATGGAAGGCAATACCTCCGAAGAGGGACCAAGAAGATGGCCATCGCTTTCATTTGCAGACCAATTACTCACTCATTTCATCAGCCTCAATGACTGTTCTTACACCAATGGAGGATTATCATCAGAGGTGCCTTCCAACTCAAGGATTTGTGGTAATAGTAATTTGAAATACAAAATAAAAGGATGGAATTGCAACTCAAACTTTAACATAACACACTGTCTGCATATGAGCTACATTATAGTTTTTGATACGCCACCTGCCAGTTTACGCTGCAGGTAGTAACAGAGGACTCATAGTTGTCCACCATTTCTCTCTTGACTCCAGGTCTATTTGGAGCAATAAGTCATGTGTAATGAATTTGGCCTTACTTTCAACCACAATTTTACCAATCTCAGTCTCAGGGCATCACATTTCAAAGAAAATTAAATACTTAAAAAGAAAATTTATCCAGTTAGTTCTACCGATTTGCCAGCATTTTGCCCCCAGTGTACCATTGCACAGTGGGTCAAAATCGAAATCTAGGGGGACAAAATTATTTTTATGTTTTAATCATGAATTTAGAGTGAAAGCAATGTATATAATTTGTTTACTTCATAATAAACATCAGTTAAGACCTTTTTAAGCTACGTCTACACATGCAAGAAATTGTCTATGACTGGGAGTTTGATAGAGCATTCAGTAATCTCTTCAAAACAATTTTCTACCCCTAATTTACTTTTAACAAAGTCACAAAGTACCACTTTTGACATAATCGTCGAACCCAGTGCTTCAAACAGTTGTAAACGTGTGAGAACTGGTTGCGCGGCATCTTCTAAAACGTAAAATAACTATGTAAGTTGCAAAAAGATGCAAAAGATCTTATAATGGGCGTAAACTACAAGACTTTATCTATATGTTGACATTAAGTAGAAAGTGACGCAGACATACTAAAAATCTAAGTGAAAATAAAATTTTAAAAGTAATAGTGAAATATTATATAATGCAAATATAGCTAAAATTACGTAACATTTACGCTCATTAATAACTGAAACACGTTACAAAGATCATACCTTCAGCTGCATGTTCCATCTTAAAGCATCACACTAACCACAAAGATAACCAAACCACAGCCACTTACATTCTCCCTCCAATTCAGACTGCTCGAACAGTGGTGACTGGTTTACACTAAGATGCGTTTCTATCCCAGAATAGTGAGTGGCAATTATATGAGAATGCTGTAGAAGCAATACATTTTGATTTTTTAATTACCGGTATGAAAATAAATAATTTTGTCTTCCTAGATTTCGATTTTGCCCCACTGTGCATTGGCCGTAGCTCTTCAGAACAATTTTCTACCCCTAATTTACTTTAACAAAGTCACAAAGTACCACTTTTGACATAATCGTCGAACCCAGTGCTTCAAACAGTTGTAAACGTGTGAGAACTGGTTGCGCGGCATCTTCTAAAACTTAAAATAACAATGTAAGTTGCAAAAAGATGCAAAAGATCTTATAATGGGCATAAACTACAAGACTTTATCTACATTTTAACATTAAGTAGAAAGTGACGCAGACATACTAAAAATCTAAGTGAAAATAAAATTTTTAAAGTAATAGTTGAATATTATATAATGCAAATATAGCTAAAATTACGTAACATTTACGCCCATTAATAACTGAAACACGTTACAAAGAGCATACCTTCAGCTGCATGTTCCATCTTAAAGCATCACACTAACCACAAAGATAACCAAACCACAGCCTCTTACATTCACCCTCCAATTCAGACTGCTCGAACAGTGGTGACGGGTTTACACTAAGATGCGTTTCTATCCCAGAATAGTGAGTGGCAATTATATGAGAATCCTGTAGAAGTAATACATTTTGATTTTTTAATTATGAAAATAAATAATTTTGTCTTCCTAGATTTCGATTTCGCCCCACTGTGCATTGGCCTCTTCAGTTGGTATGGTACACCTCACCAAAAGGCTGGCTAGTACATGCCGTGAAGGTTGCTATGAATCATGAGCAGTGTCAATGTACTACGAGAGCTGTGCTCCCACAATTAAATTGTAACTTTCAGTCGCTCATTGTGGCTACTCCTACTTGAACAAGAAGCTCCAAAACAAGAAATGTATTCACCAATAAGCAGGGTATGTCTATGAATATGGCGTTCAGTGATGTGATATGCTAAGTTATTTTAATGTGTACTGCCTCTTCATGCCACTCTGTCAGCCACTGATTAAAATAAGGTTCCTCCATGCCACTGTAGGCATACTAACTTGATGTGGAATCACTAGTAACTTTATTATTTTATCTTATGTTTAGCCATTTACATAATAAAACAAATTAAACAAAATTCCAAAAATATGTAACTCCTTCCTTAGCTGGTGATTTACCATGATAGTAAAATTCCTCTACTTTTGCTGATCCACTCTTCATTTAGAATTTCTACTCTGTGATTGTGTTTGCCCTGCCCAGTTACAATAAAATACTTATACTATAGTATAAGTCGATAACCTATGCCTGCCAACCAAATGTAACCCATCACAGGAAATGTGTTCCTGTGCCAACTAAACAAAAATTCAATAGATTTGTTGATATTAAAATAAGCTGAATTATAACTCAAATGCCCAATAAACCATAGAAAAAGTACTTGTCAACAATGTGTAGCCTATACACTTCATTGCAAACTCTGTTGTTTTTCTGGTCATCAAATTAAAACCTACCGAACAATAACAAGTGACAGGGGAGAACACTTGTGATCGACTTCACTTGGTACTCCAAGTATTAATCCTTAAAACTGTATGTCGGTTTCTGCAATACAGATGCAAATGAAAAGTTTCTGAGCAAATTATTTTGCATTTAAACTGACAAAGGTCATGTTCATGAGAAGAGTCTACAACGGAGGATAACTGGCATACTGAGCCAGACGTGAACTTCTGGACCTCTTTATTTCCAGTTCAGTGATCTAACCACTAAGCTATAATGACTCCTGCTGCTCAATGCTACATCTGAGTGATACAGACAACCAGTTCTAATTATGTTTATGGTGAGTTAGATCATACACCCACAACAAATTCCATTAGTGAATAAGTTGTATTAAGGACTGTGTGGATTTAATTAAATCTACTGGCTAAGAAAATGGCAGTGGAAACTGTGTGTCAAATGTGTTCACAAAGGATGTACAAAAAATTAACAAATAATTCAATTCATGGCGACTTTAAACTAACTTAAATAAGACCATAGTTAGCTGCTTCCAGCTAGGAGATCATCAAAGGGCCACTCATATACCTCAAGTATCAATTCTCGGTTTTACACTTCTACTTGACTGATATATGTTTATCATACCTTATTTCATATTCTGGGAGTCATTAGCAATTGAAATTAAACGGCGGCAGCCATGTTTGTCAGGCGTAGGAGGTCTCCTCAACTGTTAGGCAGGCGCACACATTGACGTCACTTACTGTAGCCAACATGTAGGATACAAAAAAAACACAAACGCACATGTAATATTGCGATTATGTGAAAAAGCGTTCAAAAGTTTGGTGCTTTTCAGTCGGTCAACACGAATGTACCCAAAGTGTATTTATTAATCTTATGTAATTTATTTCAGGATCAGGGCATAACCCAGCTCTATTTGGGTACATTCGTGTTGACCGACTGAAAAGCACCAAACTTTTGTTTACTTAGGCAACACTGAAAAATGGCTTCAAACCTCACAATGAAAAAGCGTTGTAATTGGCAAAATCATTGGCCTGGATAAAGATTATTGATGCAAAAATACCCCCACTGTGCGTGACAAATGTGACGAAAACCATGGGTGTATATATTAGTTAACAGAGGGCCGCTCTACCTAACAATTATTGGTCTAGGCAAAAATGTATTCCGACCATGTTGGACCAACTGCAGCGCCCCAAGTGATGGTTTGAGTTGCCAATTGTCACGTCTTGTAAGAGGAAAGAGCTCTGTATTATACTGGCATGGCACGACAATACGCCATCTTGTATCCACGAGGAAGATAGATAGATTTTATTAATTCCATTTGATCAAATACATGGTTGTATACAATACATTTTTGATATAGGACATGTCAGAATTTACATCTATAAAATAAAAGTACTAATAGGTATATAATACTAATACTATAACTATTTATAACTTATTATAACAACAGATCTTAAGAGAAACAATCTTATTGGACAACTATTTACACCTTACTCTATTATCATAATATGAAAACTTATTTCTATAATTACAACAACTTACAGCTAGTTATTACAATTAAAATAGAAAAGTAAAATCTTTATATATATAATTCTTCGACACGAGTGTATGTCACTGAACTCCTCCTAAACGGCTGCTCCGATTTTGATGAAATTTGGTATGTATATTAGGGTGGGTCCCTGTATGGTTTAGATTCACAATCTGACCCGGTAGGTGGAATAAACACAATTTTAGAACCACAATTTACACACAATTTTAGAACCACAATATACAGTCAAAAACAGTCGTCATGGAAACGACTAGACTTGGCCTTCGAGAAAGCTGATGTCTTTGGACGGTTTGTCTCTGCACGTTAGAGCCACCTGGTTGCAACCTGTACAACTACCGCCATAACTTACACTCCGCCCGGGGCGGAAAGTTATGTTTTGTACCATAGGTGGAGGTGATGTACAATTCTTCTCTTTGTCTCTGCACGTTAGAGTGTTTCAACAAAGTCCCGTATGCGTTCATATAGCATAGATCCGATTGCGATGAAACTTGGATGAGATGTTGAGTGCACTCCAGGGAAGGTTTCTGGCTGAGTAAATCCATTTTAAAATAGATAGCGCACGAGTAGATTCAACAAATGAGCGACGACGCACGAAGCGTTTCAACAAAACTCCGTATAAGTTTATATACCATTCATCGATTGCGATGAAACTTTGATGAGTTGTTGAGTACACTTACGTGAAGGATTCTAACTTAGTAAATCCATTTCACAGCAGGTTGCGCACGAGTAGATTCAACAAATGAGCGACGACGCACAGAGCGTTTCAACAAGGTCCCGTATGCGTTCAAATACCATTCGTCCGATAGCATTGAAACTTGGGTGAGATGTTGTGTACACTCCAGGAAAGGTTTCTGGCTTAGTAAATTCTTTTTACAATAGGTAGCCCATGAGTAGATTCAACAAATGGGTGACGGCACGCAAATCGTTTAAAGAAAATCCCGTATGCGTTCATATGCCATTCATCCGATTCCGATGTAACTTTGATGAGTTGTTGTGTATGCGCCGGAGAAGGTCTTCAACTTGGAAAATCCTTTTTACAATATTGGTAGCGCACAGTAGATGTAACAAATGAGTGACGACGCGCGAAGCGTTTCAACAAAATCCCATATGCGTTCATATACTATTCATCAATTGCGATGAAACTTTGAAGAGTCGTTGTGTACACTTACGTGAAGCTTTCTAAGTTAGTAAATCCATTTCACAGTTGGTAGCGCACGAGTAGATTCAACAAATGAGTGACTGCGCACGAATTATTTAAACAAAATCCCGTAAGCGTCATATACCATTCATCCGATTGCGATGAAACATGGATGAGATGTTGAGTGCACTACAGGGAAGGTTTCTGGGTTAGTAAATCCATTTTACAAATTGCTAGCGCACGAATAGAATCAACAAATGAGCGACGACGCGCGAAGCGTTTCAACAAGGTCCCGTATGCGTTCAAATACCATTCGTGCGATAGCGATGAAACGTGGGTGAGATATTGTGTACACTCCAGGGAAGGCTTCTGGCTTAGTAAATCCATTTTACAGTAGGTAACGCACGAGTATATTCAACAAATGAGCACCGATGCGCGAAGTGTTTCATCAAAGTCCCGTATGTGTTCGTATACCATTCGTCCAATTGCGATCAAACTTGGGTGAGATGTTGTGTACAGTTCAGGGAAGGTTTCAGGCGTAGTAAATCCATTTTACAATAGGTAGCGCACGAGGAGATTCAGCAAATGAGCGACGGCACGCGAATCGTTTCAAGAAAGCCCGTATGCGTTCATACACCATTCGTCCGATAGCGATGAAACTAGGGTGAAATGTTGTGCGCACTCGAGGGAAGTTTTATGGCTTAGTGCATGCATTTTACAATAGGTAGCGCAGGAGTATATTCAACAAATGAGCGACGGCACGCGAATCGTTTCAAAAAAGTCCCGTAGGTGTTCATATACCATTCACCCGAATGCGATGAAACTTTGGGAATCGTTGTGTACACTCCAGGAAAGGTTTCTGGCTTAGTAAATCAATTTTGCAATCGGTAGCACACGAGTAGATTCAACAAATGAGTGATGGCGCGTGAATCGTTTCAACAAATTCCCGTATGCATTCATATACAATTCATCTGATTGCGATGATACGTTGGTGAATTATTGTGTGCACTCCAGGAAGGGTTTCTGACTTAGTGCATGCATCTTACAATAGGTAGCGCATGAGTAGATTCAACAAATGTGCGACGGCACGCGAATCGTTTCAAGAAAGCCCGTATGCGTTCATACACCATTCGTCCGATAGCGATGAAACTAGGGTGAAATGTTGTGCGCACTCGAGGGAAGTTTTATGGCTTAGTACATGCATTTTACAATAGGTAGCGCAGGAGTATATTCAACAAATGAGCGACGGCACGCGAATCGTTTCAAAGAAGTCCCGTAGGTGTTAATATACCATTCACCCGAATGCGATGAAACTTTGGGAATCGTTGTGTACACTCCAGGAAAGGTTTCTGGCTTAGTAAATCAATTTTGCAATCGGTAGCACACGAGTAGATTCAACAAATGAGTGATGGCGCGTGAATCGTTTCAACAAATTCCCGTATGCATTCATATACAATTCATCTGATTGCGATGATACGTTGGTGAATTATTGTGTGCACTCCAGGAAGGGTTTCTGACTTAGTGCATGCATTTTACAATAGGTAGCGTACGAGTAGATTCAACAAATGAGTGACGGCTCGCGAATCGTTTAAACAAAGTCCCGTATGCGTTCATATGCCTTTCATCCCATAGCGAAGAATCTTTGATGAGTTGTTGTGTACACGCCAGGCAAGGTTTTCGACTTAGTAAATCCATTTTACAATAGGTAACGCTCGAGTAGATGCAACAGATAAGTGATGAAGCGTGAAGCGTTTCAACAACATCCCGTATGCGTTCATATACCATTCATCCATTGCGATGAAACTTTGATGAGTTGTTGTGTACACGTTCGTGAAGGTTTCTAACTTAGTAAATCCATTTCTCAGTAGGTAGTGCACGAGTAGATTCAACAAGTGAATGACAGCGCACGAATTGTTTCAACAAAATTCCGTATGCGTTCATATGCCATTCATTTGATTGCAATGAAACTTTGGTGAGTTGTTGTGCACGCTCCCACGAATGTTTCTAAATTAGTAAATCCATTTTACGATAGTTTAGAGGCAGTTAACAGAAATTGAAAAAAATATTGTGCATCCGAAACCACTTAAATGAACAAAGTTACAACACTTTGTTTGATTGGCAGGACAACGTTTGCTGGGTCAGCTAGTATAATTATAGATTTCATCGATCCTATACACTAAGATATTCAACTACAGAGTAAAAACAATGGCACTGCAGATAAGCTTTCAAAAATCTATCAAAGGTTTTTATTTTTGGGGCAAGTTTTACATACTGGGGTAGTTTATTGTATAATTTAACTCCTGTGTGAAAAGTTCCTTTTTGATATATGTTTGTGTGTGTGTGAAATATGAATGTTTTGATTTTGTCTTGTGTCATGCCTATGAACATCATTGTTTGTTTTATGAAAAACATCCTTATTCATTAAATTCTTAAAATAAAAATAATAAACTTTCAAAGATATATACTATAAGCAGGGCAGTGGGAGAATGTTTAAATCTTTAAACAGAGGTCTACATGATTCTCGAGTGTTTACATTGGCCATAATTCTAATCGCCCTTTTTGTATCCTAAACGTGCTTAGTACATCTGGCGATATACCCCAAAATATGACCCCATATCTTAAGTATGAATGGAAATAAGCAAAATAAGTATTTCTTAATGTGTGCATGCTACTGCAGATTTTCAAAATACGTAACGCAAAGCACATCGAGTTCAGTTTAGTATTCAGATATTATATATGTTTATTCCATTTCAAATCATGTTGTATCCATAGTCCTAAAAACGTTGTATCTGATTTATTTTCTACTTGATGACCATTTAGTGTTATATTGGGCTTCGCAGGATTCCTATTCTGTTTAGTGTGGAAATTTAGACATACTGTTTTTTTTATAGTTGATTATGAGGCGATTGATTATCTTGTGACCATTTGGTTAACTCTCTTGTAACGGAGTCAGCAGACTGCTGTATGACCTGTATAGTTTCACCTTTTATTACGAGTGCTGTATCGTCCGAAAACAACATTTCCTTATGAGAATGAACGTTCTGTGTTATATCATTGATATATAGAAGAAAGAGTAGTGGGCCCAAAACCGATCCCCGGGGTACTCCAAAGACACACTCACACAGCCTTGGCAAAGCATACCATCTCTAGTTAGAGATCAAGTCTATGCAGGCAGCCGCACCTTGGATAGTGCTACACTCTCCTCCTCTTCTGTTATGACTCTACTTCTCTCAAAGTTCGTCAGTCCTCAATCCTCGAGGTTTGAGGGCATTTATTTTCCACTGTCTTTCACTATTCCTTTTATTTTTGTTCTTTTCTTTTTCTAGTTCGTTTAAGTTGTAAGTCTATATTTAGTTATGATTTCATCATCATTCAGGTGTTATGCCCCTTGGGGGAAAGTGAAAGGAAACTTTGTGGAAACCAGTGAAAATGTGCTGGGATTCAGAGAAAGAGGAATAATAGATTGGTTAACAGAGGATACATGGCAAAATATTAAAGAGAGGAAAGAAGTCAAACATAAATTAAATCAATGTAAAACGTGATACAGAAGCTAACGTTGCGGAGGGAGTACGGTGGGAAAGACAGGGAAGTGAAAAGGAGTGCCAGGGGAGGATGGAGGACCAAGCGCTCAAAGCAGAATCTGCTGCCGAGAGAGGAGGACCCATGAGGAACAAGGAAGGTAATATGCTCACTGGAGGAAAAAGGAACAACTGAAGAGATGGAAGGAATATTTTGAGGGAGTGTTAAACATGGTTTGGGACAACGCTCAAATAGAATAATAAAGGGAAGAACAAATAATGCCCAAGGGGTAGACGCAAGAATCAACACCGACCCAATTACAAAGGAGAAAATCATCACGGCAATCAAGAAGATTAAAAATGGAAAAGCGCCAGGAATTGATAAAATTCACCCAGAATGCCTAAAGGAAGGCATCGAACTGTCAGCAGAAATATTCCACCCCTGTTAGCCAAAGTGTGGGAACAAGAGCAGATACCAGATGACTGGAAGAAAGGCCTACTTGTGAAACTTGCGGAAAAGGGAGATATAATACAATGTGACAATGGGAGAGGTATTGTCCTATTCTCGATACCAAGATGGCGTGCTATCAAGCCTGTGTAATACCGTGATTTACCCTCTTCCATAGCGTGATGCGAGCTCACAGTTGACGTGTCACCACTCCACACACGAACAGGTTCCCCGCTAATTATCCCTAGCTCGTCAATAAACGGAGTAATTCCCCTTTAAAGCTGTATTGACCTTACGGGTGCTCATCCTGTAACTTTCTAACATCCAATAAAGTAGCCTAACCCTCAAACCGCACTTTCGAATCCCGGCTTCCTATACTCACTCGCTGCCTCCGGGATGGCACCTCAATCCTAGTCGCTAAATATCCAGAGTTCACAGAAACACCACCGACTGCGATAGTGCGTTGCAACAATCAGGGGATCGGTGATTCGAAGCCCGGCGATGGTAGCGGCCACCCTGAATGTGATTTTCCGACGGTTTCTTCACACTTCCTACAGGAAAATGCCTTTATGGTATGGTATTCCAAGACACTACTATAGAACCAGGCGCGGATTCAAAAGGGGGGGGGGGGGCACGGGGGCCATGACCCCCCCCCCAAACGGAGACTTTTTTTTTGAAAACTCAAAAAACGAAAATACAATAACCAGGCAAAATAAACTTAACGAATTTTAACTGAAAAACAATTCATTGTATTCAATACTGACAATATCTTTATTGCAATTGGTATGTTCTGTTACAACTGTACATATTTACAACTTCATACCTGTTATATAAAAACGATTATTTATATAATATAATCAACTCGTCTATTTTGTTTAGCAAACCTTGTGATTACCGAATCGATGTTTATAGTGATGTCACGATGAATGTGCAGCAATGCACGGATAGGAATTTGGGGCTTTTCACCCCCAAAAATTTTGCCGACGTCCAAACTGCAAGCTTGGTTGGCAATTTAATCTGTGACTTTCTCCCTTTGTCGGTACCAACTCGACTTGCCGAAACTGTAACGTACCTTGATACTTTTCTCGATGCTCGATGTAAAAGTCGCAAAACACGCCGTTGCAATTTGTACAAATATTTTTGTTGCGCTAAATGCATGTAGCTTGCAAAAAATTGGTCTGGTTTTGTACGTTTGGTTATTTTGTGATTGCGTTTTTAGTGATACCATTTTTCTTAAAAGTTCGATTCTTTGACCCCTTCCCCCAAAGCGAAACTCTAGATCCGCGCCTGTATAGAACACATGGGGCTGATGACCATGGTGTCCCAAGCTTATGAAATCAATTAACTACCCCAGCGCTCTAATCTCAGATAGATATGTATTACATTAAAACTCAGGAATTTTTCTAGGTTTGTGCCGTGTCTTGTGTGGGGTTTCGCCTAGGACACCAAGCTGGCTCATCGGTGGGCACTGCGCGCTATCTCCCTTTTTATGAAGCACATCTGCGCCTCTTTGCTGTGTTTCAACGTAATGGAACTCTCCACTCTCGGGGTGGAGGCAGAGTTGGGAAAAATGCTTTCAATACACTGTGATTCTCTTTCATTCAAATTGTTCAAAATAACAACAATACCGTGCATAGATGATAGATATTATTGGCCGAAGTGTATTACAGTACCTTGCAAGGTCTCACCATGAGCCTCCAGGACTGTAGCTCCTAATGAGCCTCAGCCGCCTTCTTCCAACATCTTGTCCCGTTGTCATTTTGTTTACCATCGAGCCCTGTGAGGAGCATGCGTCAGGAAGGGCACCCAGCCATGAAAACCATTGCCACATAGAAACTCACCTCACTTCGTTTCCATCCTCGTAGAGAGGAATAATATGTAGAAATTATTATAGCCAAAAGAGCAGCGCCATGGGCATGTGGCCAAGCTATTTGTGACTCGGTAGACTTGGGTTCGAATCTCACCTTCGGCCGTCCTTGAAACGTTTCTCCGTAGATTCCCGTTTTCAAATCCTGGGATGGTATCTTCTAATAGGCACGGCCGCTTCCTTCCAATTCCTTGCCCAACTTCATTCGCCCTCATTCATCTTTAGTTAATTCTTCGAGGCTGACGTCAGGAAGGGCATCCGGCTGTAAATAAACTTTTTTTTATCGCATCTCTCCCCCATACCATTGAAGCGGGAATGATAAGGGGCAGGCTAACACATGATAAGTACCAGCATTATCATTATCCTTTCTTAACGTAGATTGGGAGGAAATTGATGATGATGATGATGATAATTGTTGTTTTAAGGGGACTAACATCTAGGTTATCGGCCCAGCAATTGATGAGACCAGCTATCCTGGGTGTGGCATTTGGTGGATATTCCCACTCTCCCTCTTGGCACATGCTCAATCCTAGACTCCGATAAATACAGCTACGCAAGTTATATATTTTGCCCGGTATCTAACCAGGTACTATGTTGCCCTAGAGATTCAGCTTGTGAATCTATTATTATTATTATTATTATTATTATTATTATTATTATTATTATTATTATTATTTGCTACTCTTAAAATGAACGTAATGTGGAAATTCACCACAAGCGATGTGTAAAACTCTAGGAATGTATCCACTCCTTAGGGAGCCATGTATTGGTTATCAACTTTAAGTAAACTACCTTTTAATACTATGACAAGCCATTCTCGGAATAGGCTAGGTAGAATATGTGCCATATCCTTGGTCAACAGGAAAGGACCCCATGTATCTTGAGTAACAAACAATTGTAATCCATTAAAACTTCTCGAAATAACCAAGAAGCTAAGTAGCCTTGTAAAACAAGGGTAAACCACTCTGAGAACATCAAACCCCCACTACCTTTCGCTTAAAAGCTTTATTGTGATTCCAGAGAAATACTGGAATATGATTGGCTGAGCTACGGTTGTTTTCCCACTGTATTGAGGTAAACACGCCCATAGTATAATCGTATTTAAGACTTAGCTTTTATAACCCAGTGCAATTAGAGTTTAACCCGGAAATTTAGAATATCAAGTCCGGATATGAAAATATAGTTGTAAGTACCTTTAAATAAGATAATCCTCAAAGTCCACGGCCTCCTTTATGGGATACCTGAAATATCCTGGAAAAACCTGGAGAAACCTGGAATTTTCCTGGAACGCTTATAAATCGCGAACGAGTGGTCAGAATCTGGTTGTTTTGGCTTATTAACATTTATTTGTATGCAGAATAATATTTTTAGGTTGCTCGTCAAATTCGAAAGCGAAGGAATCGAAACCAGACAAGCTCCAGAAGATGCCAATGTACTCATCGTTACCACCGCACTCGAGTTATCTCGGCCAGACAATTCGGTCATTATAGTGGCTGAAGATATAGATATCCTGGTCATCTTGGCGGCTCGTGTGCCACCCTCCACGAAAATGTATTTTATGAAACCCGGCAAAGGTTCAACCAAACAACAACTATTTTGCACAACAAGTTTCAATCTCCCGCCGTGTGTGCAAGAAAACTTAATCGTTTTGCATGCGTTTAGTGGGTGCGATACAACGTCTTCGTTTCACATGCAGGGCAAAATGAAATTCGTAACACTGCTGAAGAGTAATGAGGAACTGCAAACAGCTGTTAGGGTTTTCCGAGACGTGAACACAAACCCCGATGAAATTGACAAAGCAGGCCAGTTGGTTTTGGTTAGGCTTTATGACAACAAAACAACGGGAAATACCCTGAATGAGTTGCGGTTCCAAATGTTTGCAAAATCTCTAAGCAAACATCGATTTAATCTCGCAAGCGTACCTCCCACCGAATCAGCGGCACGTGAGCACTCTTTAAGAACATACCATCAAATCCAAACATGGTATGGAAATTATACAAATCCACTGGATTGGGGCTGGAAAAATTCTCAATATGGTTTGGCTCCCATACCTACGACGAGGGATCCGGTGCCACAAGCGGTTCTAAACATAGTGTCCTGCAAATGTTCGAAAGGATGTAGCGCAGCGTGTGGTTGCAGGAAAATAGGCCTCCGATGCTCCAGAATCTGCATGAATTGTATGGGACGGTCATGTACAAATGCTGCCGAGGAAGATGATATGGATGAATGTGACGGAGACATCGATGCTAATCTTGAGCGCCCTGTGATGTCGGACAAATGAACCGATACAGACGATGAAAGCTATGACGGAGAAATTGAGGCAGACGATCAAGACTGCCAGCCTTCATCAAAACGGTTTAAAATCGACTCACTTTGACATTTGAACCGTGGATTAGGCCTCCTGGGGACACCACTTTAAAAGAAACGCGCCATTTACTGTACCGCCAGGTGGTGCGGAAAAGAGTGATTTTATGTCAATAGTACGCAATAATAATACTAATGGTAGGTACTTTGCCACAGCTGATTACATAGAAAAGCTGTTATACTTGTAACAAGTTAACAGCTTGTGCACCTGGAATGCTGACAAATATTTATAACATGAAGAAACTTTGATATGGCATATCATTTCCATAGATTTTCCACAAGAATCAAAAAGGGCTCAACTTTGAATGGTCGTAGCATCGTAACGGTTCACATTAGAGACAAAAGGTAGGGAACATTTTTGTAGTAAATTTACTCTAGATTATTTTTATACTAGGTATTTTGTTGATAAAGTTCATGGTTTGGGAGACATTTGTAAAAAAAACGAAAAATGGTACCTTCTTAGGGCCAGAAGGGCCAACGCCGACTTCGCTCGAGGGGGAAAACTTGGGAGAGTAATATCTGGGTCCAAATAAAGTGATTAAAGCAATTTCCAGCTTTCCACTAATTAATTCCTTATTGATCTACCTGTCGCCTGGCCTATATTAGTAACTCAGGGCTCTTTATTCTATAATCTGTCGCTGTGTCATGATTGAGTGACATTAACGACAAGCCTCACGGCATCTGTAACAAACTGTATATAAATATTCTAACTACTGTAAATAAATACCAAGTATTACTCCAAGTTGGACTTCTACATTTCTATTGAATACGATATTACTCAGCGCGTAAAGAATCCGAAAGGACCTTAGCTCAACCGCTTCCCCACATCACTCCAAACAGCGAACATGCAGGAGTACTAAAATTCTCCACGCAGCGCTAGTAGGTTGATACTCCAGAGATCACGTCGACACAACATAAGATTGGTATTTAAACGAAATAAACATACCAGTCTGTATATTACATAGGCATGACAAAATTATGGAGTCTTAGTGAAAATGCTGTAACTATTGTAAGTAATACAAAATATCAACGCATCAGCACCAACACTTGGTGAACACCACTGCACTTCTCACATTACACACCTTATGTAACAAACAACAAAGGTGGCAGATATTAAAATTAGAGACGTAAGCGGAATTGCGCGCTTGGACAGACTCACAATCGGTTCAACCTAGCAGAGCTCCTGTCGGGAAGATCGTCAAGTAGGGGATGTTCGTTGCTTATTGTTAGCACACAACTCGCGCTGAATGGGAAGGTGTTAGAGCATAGCAGACGGCGATGGATTAACAAACAAAACGAGTTAGTGCGCACATTAAGCTAGAAATTTAACTCGCATAATACTACAGCCACCGCACAAACACAGGTTATCAGACAAATTTAACAGCAACCCAAATACATGAGGCTTCCGGGAATTTTCGCGGAATTCTAGTGAACAGTCAGCCTCTTAAGTTTGGGATTTTCACACTTATATGTAGCATGAGGCTTATAACAGAACCTCCGGTACACATTCCTCCCAAGATATTGGTCTACCTGCAACCTAAATAAACAGAAATGTACATGATCTCACAAGGTGATGTATTGCGGGCACGGTTGTATTGTTCTCAAACTTGTGGCATGTGTACCAATTAACTCAAATTATGAGAAGATCATGGAGAATTAAACTGAAAATCGCCAAATGCAATGAAGTTTTGGATGCATTTTGTGTATTTTGTAAATACAAAGACTCATTAAATGTGTTTTAGATGTTCCAAAAAGTACTTATGAGTCAATGCGAGTAATCAATGGTTGCGTTCACGGTAGCAAACAGATGATCAACTGTTTCAAATAGTACGCTGTGAACGCGATCCGATGGGAGCGCTCCCTCAACAGTTGTATGGAGCGGACGCCATTTTATGGAGCGTAGAAAAACTTCGCTCCATTCACTGAACATGTTTAAATCCAACATGGCGTAGCATGAAGTAGATTTAAAAACAAATGTAAACATTGTGGAAATCGCTTGAAATAGTTCCTAAACTGATGAATACTCAAATAATAATGAAGAACACAACATCACGGTCCCTCTATAGCCTATAAAATGACCTGCATTGTGTTAAATTCGTGATATATCTTTATTCCGATTTACTGATCGCAGTTGCGACAAATTTTAACCTATGTGTGAAACAACATAACCTGATATATCGTATGTTGCATCCTTTCTTTTGTTCCAAGTATTGCAAATTTCAGTATATGAATACGGGTGTGTGGTTTCCTTTTTAGTGGCAATGTGTATTTTTAAAGTTTTAAAATCGATGTTTCAGCGTTTTTTCATCACTTGTCTAAAATTTAATGGAGCAGTCTGGGGTGATTTGGTCTGAAAATACCATTTTAGCCTACACTTTGGGCTAAATACTGTATCTCGACGAATATATTGTTGTGTAGGTAGTATAGAGAGAATCAAACTTATAGGCTACCGGTAGGCCTACTGTATAAAAAATACATTTCATTCGGAGCAAGAATAGGCTACTGTATAAAAAATACATTTCTTTCCGAGAAAACACTGTACTGGACCTACCCCAAATTCTGATAAGACTTATTGTCAAGAGTCTTGACTCAAAAATAAATTACTTCAATACCGTAGGCTACTTGGTAGGTTAAGAATGTGTGTACAATAGGATAGAGCCTAAGAATTACCGTAGGTCTGCCTGTGCCTGCATTATTAGGCGATTCTTCCAATAGAAAAGTGAGTGTTTGGCTGATCAGAATGTAATGACTGGGAAATACTCGTACCAGTATTTTTATTTTCATGGTATTATCAGACTTATCTTAACAGTTCTCTTGCTTCTTGGATGCTGTTTAGGTCTAGATTCCACATCCACATTCTTTTCAAGAATGCTGAAGGACCTATTCACTAGGCCAATATTTTTTCTTGAATCAATCGTAGATGTTTCACTAAATTGTACGGTATTTTAAATTCACACAGCTCTTTATCAGACCGCAAGACTTTTCTCTCCCCCCTTGGCTTTCAGCTTGGACTGAGTGAAGTTAATTTGGTCTTGTATAGGCCCTAGGCTATAAATATGTTTCTATGTTTAAAAGAAACCAGCTTCCCTTGGTAAGCATTTCAAGTAACCATTACTTTTCTTTTCATGGCATTAGCAGCCTTATCTTAACAGTTATCTTGCTTATTGGTTGTTGTTCAGGTCTAGATTAAACATCCACATTCCTTTCAATGTAATGAATATTACCTACCGTACTGGTACCATTGGCAGTAGGCTACTGTACATCAAGAAACTGGGAATGATTATGCACTGAACCTCAAGATATATAATATATTTTACTTCTTACACCTGCAGAGAAAATTGAGCACTGTTCAACACAGCATTTGCCCAGTTTGTCCAATATTTCCTTACCTTATCTCGACCTGCCTGAGTATTAACATTTTGTAACAGTTATTGTATGCATATACTGTATTCTGTCCATGCTTCAACTAATCCAACACCAAAATTTCCATCCATGACTTCCTTTTGTCAAAAGAGCGATGATTTTCTCTCAGGGGACAGGTTAGGTCTCTGTACTCAAATAGGAACTGACTATTAAGCAAAATGCATTATGAGAATGGATTTAGAAATTGTGACATAAGACTAATTTATTTTACTCACTCCCTAGTCTGTATGCTACGGTACATATTCATCTCTATTTTGACCTTTCCAAATGCTGTGGTGTCAGTAGTAGTGCATGTACTTTTACTGAGGCTAGGATTGGGAAGGAGGCTTTAAGTTACAAGCTTAGCAACCTGTAAAGGAAATTGTTAGTAAAATGATAACTATAAAGGAGTGAGGAGTCCTACTGGTACTGTACAGTACGCTATAGGCTACAATTGGTCAAGCTCGCTAGCCTAGGTTCACTGTAATAGGCGACCAGTACATCAAGAAGCTGGTAATGGTTATGTACTGAAACTCAAGAAACTGGTACTGTACTCTTTTTCAACTACCAGAGAAAATTGAGCACTGTTCAACACAGCACTTACCCAGTTTGTCCAATATTTCCTTACATTATCGCAGCTTGCCTGAGTTTTAACACCTCATTACAGTGATGCTTCAATTTATAATCTGCATATTCTATCACACAGCAGTATTTGCTGCTGACCACAAGACCTGATGTTCTTGTACGGTGACTGAATGAACTATGTTTGTTACAAAACTACACCTATAGGTCTGCTGTGTTGTAGTTTCATTTGTATTCAATCTGGAAATGAGCCTAGGTGGAAGATATTACTTCTTTTAACATTTAGTTTGCTGATTCGTACCAACCATCTCTCTACCAGGCACATATTGAGCAACAAAGGGAATTGTTAGTAACCAAGTATCAATATCTTTAAGAGAGTGATGAGTCATGAATGTTACCTTCGGTATGGTATGTAATTGTGCGAGCCTACTAGCCAAGCCCCATTGAAGTACCAGTTTCGTACATCAAGCAGCTGGTAATGATTATGTACTGAAATTCAAGATAAAATGGAGTCATTGCTGCTTTTCGGGTACAAAATTATAAATATATAAACACACTCCTGGAAATAATTACATGTATTAGTTAGTTATCACACTAATACATGTAATTGTTTCCAGGAGTGTGTTTACATATTTATAATTGTGTACCCCTTGTTGGCCGACTGAGAAGCAGCAAAGACAATTTGTATAGGCAACACTGAAAAAAAAAAAAAAAAAAGCTTCAAATTTCCACAGAAAAATGTATTCTTTAGCACTGCTTCATTTATCTCAACTGTTCCTAGGAGTCATTCTTCCTGGTACTTTCCTGCTTTTTATATCTTTTTTTTCAGTTTATATTATTACAGTGTAGTTTCCTCTACCTAATTCTGTACTGTCCAGACTTGGGTAGCAATAATTTTAAAATGCCCTATTTTCCTTCATTCTTTCTATGTTACTGGACCATTTGATGACATGATTTATTGAAAACTCAATTGTGAAAGCATCTTTTAGACAACTGTTTACAACCAAAAATCTGTAGCCTAACATTTTGCAGCTTCATTAGATAAACAGTAGCCTATAGGAAATATGGTATGGAAACCAGTTGTGTATTGATAGGAGGAGAATGACTGCCAAGTAAGAGACTAAGTTAGTCCATCAACAGTTCATGTTGTGTCTTTCTCTTTGGGTACTAATATTGGGGTGTAACCCAGTAAGCTATAACGAGGATAATACAGGCTCGTACCATGATTTCCTTTGCTTTAGATGAGGGACCCAGAAATTGTATTTCTAGATGCTGGTTATAATTTTAAAGGGTGGAACCTTGAGGTCATCTGACCTTATTAGATAGGGGAAGGGAAAAGATCCAGCTAAATACCTCTAGTTGACAGGTAGGGAAAATGTGAAGTATATTCTTGTAGTGTTTCAAATTAATTTTGCAATCTAACCTGATTTTTTGTAAATACAATTATTTTTTATAGTACAGTAACTATAAACTGCACAGCACAGTTAAGCTGATGAATAAATCCAAAAGCTTCAAATCCTTGAGAAGAAAACTAGAGTGAAAAAGGAAAGATATAAGAAGCAGGAAAGTATCAGCATGAATGATACCTAGGAACAAATTACATTGATGAAGCAGTGCTAACAAATAATGAAGTCATCATATGTGTATGACTGGTAAGAGGTTTACTGCTAGGCTTACAGACTCTTGACCCTTCTCATAGGATATAACCCTACATTAATAAAATCAAAGCTATATTGATATTCTTGAAGAAATATTCGGTCTATTGAGACGTAGGCCTAACCCAGGCCTACCTTGTTCAATTTGAAGGGATTAAAATGAATTCAATTATCAGAAGTCTTAATATACCGCACCATACATTAAACTGTTAAGTATTCTTTACCGTAGCCGAACTGGCATAACACAAGAAATTCCGCATCAGAAAGGCAAGAAATTTACGTACCGGTACGTAATATTATCGGGAGCAAGGTATGGTTTGATACATGTTCATAGCCTTCGGTACATAGTTTCAGAGCAATTTCGTTCTGAGTCGCAAAATTAAAGGATACATAGATGAATTAGATACTGATCTAATATATCAGCATTCACTCTCACAAAATTATCTGATCATTTCAACATCGTAGGCTCGAGGATAGTACATCGCCCTTGTCCGCCTTCGAACAACGCGCGCTGCTACAGATCAGATGGCGCAAACCGTTCACAAGTACACGTAAAACCTGATCCCGCTCCCGATGCATCAGCTTTGGAACTGTTGATCAACTGTTGAAGAAAGTACGCTGTGAACGCGGTGTGATGGAGCGCTCCCTCAGGACCTTCTATAATACCGGACCTGACACTAGCGGCGGGAAAGAGTAAAGATGGCTGTCGCTGTTGGTGATTACATGCTTTGTTTATAAGTTGAGTCGTTTTGTTTACGATGTGATAGTGGTGTGAATTTCGGTTAGCAATCGTCTCCCTTGATTATCTGTGCTTATTGATTATTGCATAATAATATTACACGTTCGTGTAAGTAAATGTCTGCATTAGTGCTTCATAAATACGAGATACAGGTGACTTCTGTTACGCTTGTGATGCCATCAATACTATTGCCAATCAGTGGGTAAGTTTGGTCTATTTATTATTCTGTCTAGGGTTTATAAATTATTAGTAATGGTAATTCATTATGAGCAAGCATAGTAATAATTAACGTATTCCAATTTAAGGTCTAAGAAGATCTGAAAATTGAATACCGTACGTAGAAACATAACCTACTTTTTAAATTGGCTGCAGTGTTCTCTCATCCAATTATACGCCTGCTAGTTCAAGGATATCAATCTTATCACGTATAAGTAAGGTGTGGATCCCGTTTTAATAAACTACCAGTAGGCTTACTCTTGCATAGGCTATGGTAAAATTTTGGTGATATGCCTTGAAACTGTTGTGTGACTGGATGCAAATCCAATTATTATAAAGATAAGCCATTGGTGCCTATTTTCTAATTTCCCTTCAGGGGAATTCAACCCACACCCAACTTCACGGGGTTGATGACCAAGAAGTCCCAAGCCCATAAAATGAATTAACAGCAGACAAAATCACGTCATGATGTTGTTTTGTGTTGGGTTGGATTCTGACACACATCATGCGTTTGACAGAGTGCCATTTAATCTCATGAATAGGAATGAATGAATACCACTAGCCTACTTGTTGACGGATTTACAGGAGGCAGTCGTGACCTTATGATAGGAATTACTTAGGCATTTATCTTCAGTATGTGTGGGAACCCATGGTAAACCACTTGCTGGGTGGCTAAGCGGAGAATCGAACCCAACATTTCCCGGTTTACTTCACTAGGCTGTGTACACCCCGTTCTTACCCTCAGACTAGAATTAAGATTTTTGACAGTCAGGAATCAAACTTGGACCCCAGAAGTGACAACCAAGAACTACACCACCTGGTTGGTCACATTTACTTTTAAGAATAATATGTCTCTCTGTTAGGTAGTCAGCCCGAAGGCTGGTTGGATCCTCAAAAGGCACTGCCGTTAGGTTATGTGGGTAGATACCCACAAAAACCCATGGCAGCGCTATATTGAGTCGTACTAGGCAAGAAGAGGAATGAGGTAGTTTGTCATTGCTTTCCTCACTGAGTCAGTACAGCAGTAGGCCTACTAACCCTATGAGTAGAACCTTTCACAGCATCCACAGGCACTTACTGTGCCCTGAATGTCATTACTAAGCAACACCCATACCTCAGTAGCTTCCATATAATCACAGCCATGAGTGAGACTGAGACATCGGTGAAAAGCCTCATTTTACTCTAGCCTGTGCCAACAGAAAAATGCAAATGTACTGCATTCATCAAGAGATGACAAACAGGCCCCGAATAATATGTAACTTACTAAAAAGAGATTGAAATTCCTACAGGAACATTTACAACTTTCCCTGTTCACTCAGCCAAAATATTCTGCAGATCTTTCCTGTGGGCCTCAACATTATTTTATTCCTTTCCTGATGGAACTCCGGTAGTACCTTATTTTAACTCTCGGGGCACCTCCCCATGCCTGTCCCTTACACAGCTACACACACCACTACAGTCATCACGTAATTGGAGGAATTCAACACACACACAAATGCACGGGGCTGATGACCAAGATGTCCAAAGCCCATAAAATGAATTAACAGTAGACAAAATCACGTCATGATGTTATTTTGTGTTGTGTTGGATTCTGACACACGTCATGCGTTTGATGTCCGACAACCAACTACGGCGGCCATCTTGGATTGCAGTGTCAGGTCCGGTAGTATAGAAGGTCCTGGCTCCCTAAACATATCCCATGGAGCGGACGCCATTTTGGCTGTGTTTCTATCTCCCAAAATTTTAATAATGGCACCCCGTCGTGTTCGTTAAGCCGCCATTTTGTTCGCTGCCACGGCCTAGGGTGGGGGCTTAACGAAGACGAGTGAATCAAAACTATCTAAAATTTTTCCGAGCATGGTCTCCAATCAAAACGTCCCTGATTGGCTGAGCTCTTATTGGGTCCTTCCCGCCACACAGCCGCAATCAATTCCGCCATTAACCTCAATTTAACATATCCTAAGTTACATAAATTACAAATATTAATGTTGGTGAAGGGTGGGTGACTTGTGGATTAGATAAGCCATTTTTAGTGTTGCCTTCTATAGATTTGTGGGTGGCATTGTGGTTATTTGGCAATCTCGTTATCTTGTAGACATTAAGATAAATAGTTATATTTTGGGGGCCTATCACTCAGTAGCGGTTTATCACAACAGTAGCAACTAACTTATTACGAATAGCTGTATTTGATTAAGATTTTTCTGCACCTTCGCGAAATAGTGGCGGTGGTTTGAGATTATTTTTGACTACCATTATGGGGTTTTAATAGTTTTTCATAGAGCATTTTTGTTGTCTTGTAGGCATGATTGATTTGACATGTTAGGTCTGCATGTAGCCTACAGTTTTTTTTTCTGGTTTTTGGAATAATGCTCATTACCATTAAGTGCAACCGTGTTGACCGACTGAAATACATTGAATATTTCGTTTACTAAGGCAGCACTGAAATATGGGTTCCAACACGATATGGACTTTGAACTTACTGTATGTTCGCTTAACAAAATAATGATACATCAACAAGTCATCCTTGTAATCTCTGCAAATAATAAAAATATTTCCCATCCAATATAGGCCTATTCATGTTGAACGGTAGAAAGTTATCAACCTTTATTAAGGCAACACTAAAAAATGTTCATTTTGATCTAGCCTACTTACTCGGAGTCATCTGCATCAATGTCCCTAGAGGTTCAGTTTTTTTAATTCTCTCTTTCCTATGGTCAAATAACACATGGATGTTCCCTATTTTTCTTAAGAGAATTCAATGATCTTATGCTGAACTAATTAAGAATAGGGCATGTACCCCAACCCCTTAAAATATGAAGTTATCAGGATAAAAATAATGTCCATAACCATCAGAAACTTGAGAACACAGATCAGGAGAATGTTGATCGACCATGGATGCAAGACCAGAAAGTCTTAAAGAGGAGTGTTTCATTTAGAGGCTTGGAACATCATGGTCAAGACCCCTGTACTTGGGTGTGTGCTCAATTTGTTTGAAAACCCGTTGACAGATCATAAGTTAATCTGTGGCTGGAATCCACTTCGTCCTATGCTAAGCTTAGAGTACTGGGCACCATCAGTGTTCTGTGACTACTGTATCAATTTCTGAAAATTGTGTCATAGGCCTATGCATAGACAAGTCGCTGAGAATGTTCTCTGAATGGTGAATACCAGTAGGCTAGCCTACTTAGCTGCCTCCTTCACTAGCATTTCCAGGCACCTGGTTAGTTGGTAAAATGAAATAGAAAAATCAATTGAATGATTCAAGTTGTCCTTGATTGCCCTCGAGGGACAGTGTACCCCATTCCAGATCTTAGTTCAGAATTAGTTTCCTTGACGGAGTTGGAGAAACAGTCACAATACCTATGGTACTACTAGACCTAGTGTGGTACATGTAGATGGAAGCAATGTGAGACCAACCACTAGGTAGCTTATGTCCCATTAGTTGGGAGTGTTAGGGAATGGGAGATTGGTTCAACATGTCAGCCTATCTTGTTGTATATTTCATTAACGTATGGGATCAAAAAGTGTATCATAGGAATATTAAAGCAAGCCATAATATATTACCTGTTGGTCAATTGGATACAACAATTCAATGAAACATCCTGTTAATAATTTGGAAGTGTCGTAGGCAACCAGAGAAGCGACACAAGAAAAAACACCTGAGTCTTCCGGGTAGTTGTCATCAACTGTAATTCACATAGAGAAGAATGACTAAATTGTTCCTCATGAAAAAAATAACTGGTCAGTGGCTTGAAAGACAGTAGTAAGGACTTACATGCTGTCAGTAAAAGTGGAGTTAAGAAAGATGTCTGGAATATTGAAATCAGTAGTTGATAGCAGAATTTTTAAAATTACCGTGGGTAATTGCACCATAATATAATTAGTAGCCTATGTGCAAGATATTAAATGGTAGGATTTCCTGTGAACCAAAAAAAAACCAGCTCTTAACATGGATTATGTTCAGGTTAGGCCTACAAGTTATTGGGAGGGAGGTTTATTCTACATACCTGTTGCACATAAAATGAGCTTCTGATTAGAGCTCTGTGGGAATGTTTAAATGAATTGATGATACAGGGTTTATCAAGCCACTTTCTATGCATCTTTTAAAAACATTTTAGCAATTCACAAATTACTGTCATCATTGCTAATGCTGTAATCTGTCATGTTTATTTATGCAGCATGAGGAATTAGGAAACATTGGTAGGATTGGTATATTGAGTGGAGATATAGTAGGATAAAATGCAACTGGGTGTCATGGAAACCTAATATGTATTTTTATTTCTCAACTTTATTTTCTGTAGACTCCAACACAGCCCACCACCAGGGGGAAAAAAGTGTTGATGATGTTTAATGAGAGCAAATCATGAAACACTGTGATTTAAGTGGTTGGTATCAAAAGCTGTATAGGAAAAATGAAAATGTGAAGTCACGCCCAAGTTTATGAAGCCTTGTGCCAGACTCAGCTGAAATTATCTTCGATGCAAATCAAGTCTCAATAGTTAAAACTTAGGACAACCTTTGACATGAGCACTATAATAGGCCTACATTTAGGATCGACATAGCAGCAGGTCTTGTGTTACTGTATGCACCTGGGCATGTTTAAAAAAACTCAGCCTGCAGGTTAATAAGGTAGTTTATTTATTTATTTATTTTTATTTATTTACATATGTTACGCCCTCATTTGATCACTTAACCAAAACAAGTATATACATATCTCAAAAACAATATTAAAGATTCAGCTTCTTATTTTTCTTCTTATCCCAAAACATTTTCATTCTAGTCGACCTTGCCGCTCTCTCTGCATCGCTTATGGTGTAAGTTTTGCGCGTAAAGGTTTTTAAGGGAAGTCGGATGTTCTTGTTTTTCAAGATATTCTTCTCATCTTTGTTAGCAATTTGGGACATTGTCAAGCCGAGTTCATCCAGATCATTTTGAATTTCCATAAACCAAGAGTTCTTTGTTTTACTTTTGAAAAAATAATTAAATAATACTTTTAATTGTCTGGTATCCGGCAGGCGTGAAATATGACAAAAAAAGCAATTCGCCTTTTTCGCATAGTATCGACTATAGACTCAGTTTCTTTATAAACCACTTCATTTGGTAATAGACGCCATTGACCATCCACCTGATGTTTTTTTAAATTAATTATAGTTCTGAGAATTCTTCTATCAATCTTCTGTAATGCATCAGTAACTGATCGAGTGTTTAACTTGAAAAGTGTTTCACAAGCATATATTGCGTCCGGTTTAATAACTGATTCGTAATGTCGTAATTTGGCATTTATGGAGAGTGTTTTTTTTGTAACTAGACCAAGTAATATATTGCGCTTGTCTTAACTTTGTTGTTCTATTTTCGATTGACGCTTTCTCATTCAAATTCCATGTTATAAGCTCCCCTAAATATTTAAATTTATGTACAACTTTAATTTCTTTATTGTTGATCAATGTAATAGCTTGTGTTTCCACATCAAAGGATGCCATTATTTCAGTCTTTTCAAATGAAATTTGAAGTCCTACTTTTGCTGCAATAGACCCAAGTTCTTCAATTTGGTGTTTAGCCTCATCTATACTGGTTGCAAGCAGTGCAAGGTCATCCGCAAAGGCCAAGCAATTCAGTTTTATATTAGTACCAATCTTTACATTTGGAGGACACGTTTTGTTCCACTCACGCATGATCTTTCCAAGAACACAATTAAATAATAACGGTGATAGACCATCTCCCTGTCGAAGTCCAGTCCGGATATCAAATGGTTCAGACAAGGCGCCTCGAAATTTAACCTTTGATTTAGTATCTTTCAAAGTAACGCCGATGAGGTTGATAAGCTTTTGATGTAACCCAAATTCCCTAAGGATGTTAAGTAATGACCCTCGATGGATACTGTCATAAGCTTTCTTAAAATCCACAAAAGTAATGACCAAATCCTTTTGTCTCATTCTATGATATTTCATTATCCATTTCAGACTGATGATCTGATCCGGACAGCTGCGACCTGGTCGGAACCCTCCTTGATATTCTCCTAGTTCTCTATCGAGTTGTTGTTGAATTCTTGTCAAGATAATTCTAGATAGAATCTTGTATGTTACATCAAGCAAAGAAATCCCACGGTAGTTGTTCGGGTCTGATCTATCACCCTTTTTATGAATTGGGTACATTTCTATAAATCTATCTCAAGCAAATCCAAGAAGTTACCAGACTGAGAAACTACATATCAATATTTAAAAAAAAGGGTGGCAGTGCAAACTGCACTTTTAATCCTTGCTTCATTAGTTAAACCATAATAATTGTACATAAAAACAGTAAGGACTTCACATTACAAACGGCCACTTAAATTATATGCCTTATTAGGCATAACCAACAAATTACATGTCATGAAATTGGTAAATATAAGCAGACAGCAACATCAATATGCAATGGTCTATAATGTAGTTTTATAGTGCACAAAAGGTTATTGTACTGAATGTATTTCGAACTGATGAATAAAACTGGTGGAAACGACAGCCAATTGATTTACATCCAAAGTAGTAGAAACTTTCAGTTGATTGGCAAGAGTGTTGATTTGTACTTTTATTTTCACAAATTTTGATGAACAGTGTCACGCTTCAATTTAAATATAAACGTACATACAATTCCTCATCAATAAGTGATTTGCACTTCATTTTGTCATGAACTGGAATAGCTTTCTAGCAATTTAATTGATGCAGAAATCTATTCCTCTCGCCGCCATGTTGGTGATAATTGTAAACAAACCCGCGGGCAGCCAATTGCTGGTAATAATTGCCAGCCAATAACAAGCCAGGATGACGCGGATCATAATTCGCGTTTCACTCTTATTTCGTTTTAATTTGAGGTGAGGAATCAGCTGTTCGTTAACGCCACGGGGTGCCATTATTAAAATTTTGGGAGATAGAAAAACACCCTTTATGGAGCGTAGAAAAACTTCGCTCCAACCACGGAACTTGTTTAAATCCAACATGGCGTAGCATGAATTAGATTTTAAAACAAATGTAAACATTGTGAAAATCGCTCAAAATAGTTCCTAAACTGATGAATACTGAAATAATAATGAAGAACACAACATCACGGTCCCTCTATAGCCTATAAAATGACATGCACTGTGTTAAATTCGTGATATATCTTTATTCCGATTTACGGACCGCAGTTGCGACAAATTTAAATATATGTGTGAAACAACATAACCTGATATATCGGATGTTACATACTTTCTTTTGTTCCATGTATTAAAAATTATATGAATTCAGGTGTGTGGTTTCCTTTGTAGTGGCAATGTGCATTTTTAAAGTCTCTAAATCGATGTTTCAGCGATTTTTCATAACTTGTCTGGGGTAATTTGGTCTGAAAATACGATTTTAACCTATGCTTTGGGCTGAATACTGTACCTCGACGAATATATTGTTGTGTAGGCAGTATAGAGAGAGTCAAACTTCTAGGCTACCGGTACTGTATAAAAACTACGGTACCTTTCAATTGGAGCAAGCATAGGCTACCCGTACTGTATAAAAAATACCTGCATTGTACTGGGCCTACCTCAAATTCTGATAGGCTAAGACCTATTGTCAAGAGCCTTGACTCAAAAATAAATTATTTCAATACCGTAGGCTAGCGGTCCTTGTTGGGTTAAGGAATTGTATGCAATAGGATATAAGAATTACCGCAGGTCTTCCGTGCCTGCATTATTAGGTGATTCTTCCAATAGAAAACGGAGTGTTTGGCTGATCAGAATGTAATGACTGGGAAATACTAGTAGCTTATCAGTATTAGCCTACTTTCGATTTTTGCAAAAAATGAAAGTAGACTTATGAGATCACTACAGGGCGAAAAAAAGTGTGTCTGTCTGTGTGTGTGTATGTGTGTGAGTCTGTGTGTGTGTGTGAGTGTGTGTACTCTGAATGTCTGTCCCCCCTATCAATTCGAACACGGTGAAACCGAATTGAACGAAATTTGGTACAGAGGTAGCATTAGCAAAGGGCACCTCAGTGTCATACGTTATATCGCCGCCATCTTTACCAAAACAGAATGGCGGCCACTCAAACGTTCAAAACGTAAAATCAAATTACGGCTAAACTAATCATCCGATCTCTACCAAATTTGGTGACAACATACCTTTATACAGGACGCGTCTTTCATCCAACATTCAAGGTCATCGGCCATACCATTTCAGGATGGCGGCCGTGTGAATTATTCAACCATTTTAATCAATGGCTTAAGACCCACCAATTCCGATTATCGAGCCTAGGGTGGTTTAAGCTATCCTGAAGGTCGTGATCCTTTATTTATTATAATTTAATATTATAATATTATACTGTATGAGTGGCTTAAAAGAGCTGAGCTGTCTGTGTCACACGACAAGATGGCAGCTGTCCTCAAGTGCCTGTCTTATATTTCAATAGTTTTAGTATGTTGTATGTGATATACCCTACTGATACAATAATATAAACTTTGTATGAAATTATCTTTAATGAAGATGTACTGCTGTGAAGAAATCGTTTATTGAAAGACATTATTTGCCAACAGGTTGTATCTAATGTCAGTTAAGAACACCATCATGTTAAGGATAGGATTAGCTCTGGGCTAGCGTGTTAGTCTGTCACGCAGTCTACTGGGGATCGAGTACTGCTGCAGTTAACTTTTTTTTCTTGAATTCTTTTACTAATGATGTGCACGAGCTCTTTCCACAGATACTGAATAAGATGTCATTTAGCTCAAAGGAGAGGCTAATGTATACACTCATTTATTAATAAAATCACAGCCCCAGCATCGCAAATAAACAGAAGACATTAGGAAAAGGAGAATAGAAGAACTAGATACATGTTGTCATTAACCACAGCCTTCTTAATGCCTCTGTACGGTGCTGTCCTCTTGTGGGTTATGTGGGTAATATTGTTCCAAACTTACCGCTGTGTAAATACCTGGCCTCCTGAAATATGGCAATTTTGTAATACTGGTAGTTCAACTATTAGCCACGATCGCGCTCCGATTACCTTTAAACACTGCCAGCTGGATCGCCTCCCTCTTGGCTACTTTAAACTGTCTACTCATTCAACACCCTTAGGCCACTGCCATCGTAGTACATTACGATGGCAGTGCATAGGCGTACAACATCAAGATTAATTCACTGATAGGTCGCAGCACCAACCTACTGTGATCGGCGTGGATTTTTAAAGGGGAAGATACCCAAAACGGAAGATTCTTAACTTAGCAGGCTGGCTTAATATAGAGATTAACGGACGTGAATGCATTACAATAAGTTAGTAGTTTTGTTATTCAATCATCATAAAGTATACAATATTGATTTTGACACTTACTGGCTAATTATCAATATAAAAGAAAACAAACAATACATTGTGGTAGAGGTGATTGTGTTAGGGATGAGGACAAAGAGTCATAAATATACCCATACATTTAGGAGAAAGTAGGCTATATGTTCTTTGCTGAACATCTTGTTTTTCTTTTCATTGTATTATCAGACTTATCTTAACAGTTCTCTTGCTTCTTGGATGCTGTTTAGGTCTAGATTAGCCTACACATCCACATTCCTTTCAAGAATGCTGAAAAACCTATTCACTAGGCCAATACTTTTTCTTGAAACAATCGAAAATATTTCACTAAATTGTACGGTATTTTAAATTCACAAAGCTCATTATCAGACCGCAAGACCTCCGCCCCCCCCCCCCCCCCCCCCCCTTGGCTCTCAGCTTGGACTGAATGAACTTAATTTGGTCTGGTATAGGCCCTAGCCTATAAATATGTTTCTATGTTTGAAAGAAACCAGCTTCCCTTGGTAAGCATTTCTAGTACCGGTAACCATTACTTTTCTTTTCATGGCATTAGCAGTCTTATCTTTACAGTTATCTTGATTCTCGGTTGCTGTTCAGGTCTAGATTAAACATCCACATTCCTTTCAATGTAATGCATATTACCTACCGTACTGGTACCATTGGCTATAATTGGGCAAGCTCAATAGCCAATGTTCACTGCAGTAGGCTACCAGTACCGTACATCAAGAAGCTGGGAATGATTATGCACTGAAACTCAAGATATAATATATATATATACTGTATATAAATTTCTTTTCTTACACAAGGAGAGAAAATTAAGCACTCTTCAACGTAGCACTTACCCAGTTTGTCCTTTATTTCCTTCACTTACGGTATCTCAACATGCCTGAGTATTAACATTTTGTGACAATTATTGTATGCACATACTGTATTTTGTCCATGCTTCAACTAATCCAACACCAAAATTTCCATCCTTGACTTCCTTTTGTCAAACGAGCGATGATTTTCTCCCAGGGGACAGATTAGGTCTCTGTACTCAAATAGGAACTGACTATTACAGGCCGGACGTTTGTTTTAGACGATTGCCCTTGACCTCGAAGCCAGCGGGTGAGCCTGCACTCAGTCACTCTCTCACCCTATCGCTTCAAACTTGTCACCACCGATCTGATGTAATGGAATTTCAGACTTGAGCACGTGGTGACACCGTCCCGCTGACAGTACAGTCCATGTCGAAGTATTGTGTGACACGGAAGTACACGTTACGTAGTTACGATCAGAACGCCATTATATTTGCAAATGACTGTACTTCAGTAGGAGTGTGAGACAGCTTTGTCAATCATCGGACCGCTTGGGGCAGCTGATAACAACACAGGTACTGCAGTAACTCGCCTCCAGGCTTCCATTAAGATTTTTCGCTCGTCTAAAACAAACGTCCGGCCTGTAAGTAAAATGCATTATGAGAATGGATTTAGAAATTGTGAAATAAGGCTAATTTATTTTACTCACTCTCTTGTGTGTATGCTACATATTGATCTATATTTTAACAGTAGCCTAGGCTACAGGATACATTTCAAAATGCTGTGGTGTCAGTAGTAGTGCATGTATGTTTAACTGAGGCTAGGATTGGGAAGGAGGCTTTAAGTTACAAGCTTAGTAACCTGTGAAGGAAATTGTTAGTAAAATGAAAACTTTAAGGGAGTGAGGAGTCATGAATATTATCTAATGGTACTGTACAATAGGCTATACATGGGCGCCCATACGGGGGGGCAGGGGGGGGCCATGGCCCCCCCCTGGATCCTTGAAAAATAAAACGATATTAAAATCGGACTGAGAACAATTTTTTTTTTTTTTTTTTGCAAAAGTTCTTACAGTATTCTAATTAACTTGTACTAAATATAAATACTTCAGATATTTAACATTCCGACAGGCCAAACATTAAATACTGTATAGTGGCAGTGGGCGCATTAAGCCTGTCTGGCACACCTCAGAAATCAGATTTGTTTAAATTACAATATTTGCTGAAGAATAGTTTTGCTTCAATTAGTGAATACACTCATTCGTTCTCTACATAGTTTATTACGTAATGGTGCTCGATCAGGCGCAATCTGCCTCGCATATTACTTTCGCAACAACAGCAAATGTGTAGAAGGGTCATTGACAAACTGGCCGATATGGAATTGAATGTCATGTGGAAAGACGTAACTACTGAAAGGTAGTTGACGAATATGTTGACGAATATGAGATAAGATCAGTAGCACCCACCGGAAGGTTAAAATCATCTTACATATTATGTCAGTTATGCAATAGTGCTGTTGTGCTTTCGCTTTAAATTATACACTTGAGTAATATTACAAAGGAATATTGTAATTTATATGCGCGTAGCCTACATTCCATTCGTGTGTATTGTGTTCACTATGAACGGCCGCCTAGACTGTGTCTGTATGCTTCCAGTATTATTTATTAATTTTGTGTGCTTCGTCTACAAATGGATTTATATTTCATTTAAAGATAAGTAATGCAATCTTATCTTTAGGTATATATAATCCAAAAAGGAGGTACTCACTCGTTAATCATCGTATCTTTGTAACCACAAGGGCTATGAAACTGAAATTTTGCATGTTGATTACTCTCAGTTTGTGGGTGCACACTAAGAATTGTTCTTAGAATATTCAAGCTTTAAGTGGGTCTGTTCGGCCTTTTGGTACTCATGCATGGGTTAATATCGTGGGCGCCCTTAGGGGGACTGGATTTCTGAGAATGTTGAAATAAGATTGTTCATTGTCACACCAGTTTATTTCATAAATGGAAGCCACAGATAGTCAACTGGCAACTGTTACAACAACAAAAATCTGTTATGTTGCTGACGTAATATGTATTTACAATTTTTAAATAAAAAATATGGTTCTAATGATGCCATGCACTCTTTCACCAATGGATGATGATGATGATAATTGATGTTTAAAGGGGCCTAACATCTAGGTAACAAATTTCAATACGGTTATGCCTAGTGTTAAATACCGTACCGTATGTTTCCCCATCACTATCTTGAGTGGCTACTACTTTTGCCACCTCACTTAGGCAGTGTCGATATGAAACGCACTTTCTGGAGATATATTTATACATTGCAACATCGCTAGCGTATCTTAACCCCTAAAATAAGCTTTTCTATGCTGACTAGTAAAACACTGGTCCTGTAAGGTCGTGCTTACAATATTGGATAATTTACTGTATTCAGACCCGTATTGACGGGGGGACAAACTTGCAACTGACAAGGCGGCAGGTTTTAGGGCGGAAAAATTTCTGGAAAACTGTACAAAACTGCTTGGTCATTAAACGTCAAGTTGATTAAGTTTAAGCCCTCCACAAGAGAATATACTTTGGCATTGTTGATTATTTAAGGACATAAATAAAAGGATCGTCTTAGTCACCTTGGTGTTCTTGCTGTTGATCTGACTTGAATGTGAAATTGTACCAATGAGGAAATTCCAAACTTGTTACCGGTATTAAAAAAAATGTTTTTGCACATTGGTTGTGTATGATATCTGTTAAACTTTAATGTACATTCTTTGTATTATTTTTTTAATTTGTAATTTTAGCAAACGAATATTTATAGTGTATGCCACTCATAGTTAAATACACACTCAGGCGAAGAAACAGCCTCATATGTTATGGAAACTTTGTAACTGCTCGGCTTCACGGGTTGCGTGAGGGTTAAACACCTGTACGGTATGAGCAACAGCAATATACATTCACTCTTAACCACACTGGTTACCTCATACATAAATGCACTATAGATCTGGTAAAATTTACAATATATTCTGATAGCAGACATGAAATACACTTCGCAGGATCCTCGTCGTACAGACTATCTAACTCTCACTATCATATTCACACAGGCACACTTATGACATATTGATGACCCTCGGAAACAATGGTGACTGGTACGTACAGGCATTGACTTCAGCTGTGACGACTTAACTCTACTGATTCGGGGATGAGTTTCTCCCAGAGAATCAGTCCTACTTACTCGCAACACAATTACTATATATTTCACACGCAAGCCTCTCAACTATGAACATTATGTACATTCTTACTTTGATGGTCAGCATCCAACGATTTATCTAGTTTCGTGGATCTGATTATACAAAGATGCTTTCAATCCATGTGTTGGATTATCACATCTAGTTCGCTCCTGAGTTTACTAATACATAGCATATTTTACTAGTATTTGTCGTATAACAATTTACCGCTATGGTCTCATAATTTCGGTATACAGACGTTAGTTTACATTACTTCATGCGATTCGAGACAAACAATCTAGACTATTTGTTTGAAACTAGGCTCATAATTCCCTTGAGAATGTATAGCCAGCAACTCAGTAATTGCACATCGAACACCAACTTGTGATCGTCTGAAATACCTTCCTTCTCCACCAAAAACACACAAGTCCAAAATACAAGTTCCACTCCCTCACGGAGTCTTACCAAGAATACGAACCACTCCACACGGAGTTCAAAGGATGAGTACACCGCCCTACACGCGGTCCAAAGAATGAGTACTACTCCCCACGGAGTCCTAAGAATGAGTCGCCCTCACAGCTTCGTCAAGTCCTAATAACATTCATCTCCCCTTCACAAATCACTGGCCTACCTGGCTTCCCTCACGGGTCCAGCCAATCAAAACAAAACATTACTATATAAGCAGTGCCTTCTTGGTCTTCAAAATATCCTAGACACACCCCTAGCACAGGGATGCCAAGCCTCCTACCTGCATGAGTCATCATGCACTTAAGCTTGTGAGAGAAAAACCCAGGCGACAACAAGCCTACTTCCTGGTTCGTGCACACAATTCCAGACTCTCTGACTGAAGATTATTCCAATGTTAAAATATTCACATATAACTAGACTCAGATCCTGCCAATTACAATCCCTTAAAACCTAAACAAATTAATCGGAAATAAATCACATGATATTATACAATCCATTACATAAATATAAATTATAAAAAGGCATCAAATAAAAATATGTGGGCGATTATGAAAATCGTACGTCCCGAAAGTAAGGGTTCGATCCCTTGTGACCTGGGAAGGTTACAACTTTAATAAATCTGCATATTCCAAGTCGGGGGCAGCAACGTAAATCCATACGTGGCATGCATTGTAAGAAAGGACAGAATGTATTAATTTGATCTTTAAGCCCATCTGTGTAGTTGAGTACCTCAATTTAAGCTCTACGATGACGACTGGTTACCTAAATATTCGAAATTTGATTGCCGACGCTGACAGCAGCCATCTCTAGTAGGCCTACGATATTTTCAACACTACCTTCAGGGAAATACCACGTACGTATCATGTTTCATGTTCCGGAGCACTCGTCTCAAAACTACGGTATCGGTACTCTGAAATAACATTACTTATTCACACTCGCCTAATGACACGTTATTACATAAACCGGAATTTCACTCAGAGTCAAGTACAGGGGAAGAGGTTTAAACCTGTTTACAAATAAAGCAACAACATTTACAACAATGCCAGTTATTGAATATAAAAAGGTTAATTTTCTCCTCTTTAAGGGTAGCCTTAACCCACATAAATTTAAAAAACTCAAAAAGTATTTGTTTTAGATTGGTTAGACAGTATATTATTTACATCACAGGTACAATAATACGGCGAAATATATCACTTGTTAATTTTATAAAACTCCACGGAATTGTATGATATCTGTTAGTTTTATTTTATCGTCTATTATTTTCATAAACAGAGAAAAGCTTGAGCATAAGGCTCAATTACACATTGAAAGAAGTGATTTGATTACGTTCATATCACCATTCCTCTTGTTTCAGTCGAGAATGCGAATAGTGGTAGTAAGGAGTACGTGATATAGTGGTTTTTATCCATTTTACTTAGTGGTTAGTAATAATACTTTAATACCACTTTAATGAACTACGGAACTTGATTTTTATTTTTGTCGATACCACTAGTTTTTCCTGTTTTTAAGAACTGAAAATTACTTAGTGGTTAGTAATAATCAGGCGAAATATTTTTATTGACAAAACTAATTTTTACTAAAACCATAGGCTCGAGTTTATCAGGTCGCAGGCTACAAGTGTTTCATGATTCTAATAAGAGCAATGCGAAGTATTTCCGATTGGTTGTTTCGAAGAGGAAAGACGTGACGATCTGCTGTAATGGCCAGTACAAACTACTGTCGACCAAAGTATTATGTGTACTCGAGTTTGAAAGTTGTTTGTGACGTAATCAGAAGACATACATAAAATCCAATAACATCATCATTTTCGTCGTTCTATTTTACGTGAGTTCATGTAGGTTTGAAATTTTTAGTTTATATTTTAATATTTTTTATCGCAGTTGGAACACAAAAAGTGCCCGTTTTAAAGCGTGTTTCAACCATACGTCACATTTAAGAATTATTATCTCACAAACCCGTCATCAGATCGAATCCAAATTGTAACACAATATACATTGGAATGTTGTATTACTGGTTTATTAATTTCAAAATTTTGTGTGCCCAAGAAACAAAGTTGTTATCATTTTTGTAAGGTAACTTTTTCTCGGCTCGGGGTGGTTGGAAAATATAGCTATTGGTCGCGTTGTAATCCTTATACATCAAGAAGTTATGCTGTATGACTTTAAAATACGTAAATTAATTCACTTATTTTATAACGGTTTATATTTGAACGGGGAAATACGACCTCGCCTCGCTCGGCAGTGATGGGCTCCATCTCAGCAACGCTGTACAGCTTACCCCGGAGTGGCTGGCTGGTGAATCATGCCTTATTTCCACGAACAAATACAAACCGATATAAAATAAGTGAATTAATTTACGTATTTCACAGTCATACAGCATAACTTCTTGATATATAAGGATTACAACGCGACCAAGAGCTATATTTTCCAACCACCCCGAGCCGAGAAAAAGTTACCTTACAAAAATGATAACAACTTTGTTTCTTGGACAAACAAAATTTTGAAATTAATAAACCAGTTATACAACATTCCAATGTATATTGTGTTAAAATTTGCATTCGATCTGATGAAGGAGTTTTGAGATAATAATTCTTAAATGTGACACATGGTTGAAACACGCTTAAAAACGGGCACATTTTGTGTTCCAACTGCGATAAAAATATTAAAATATAAATTAAAAATTCCAAACCTACATGAACTAACGTAAAATAGAACGACGAAAATGATGATGTTATTGTATTTTGTGTAGGCCTATTGGTTACTTCACAAACGACCTTCAAACTCGAGTGCACATAATACTTTGGTCGACAGTAGATACCGTAGCCTACCGTATTTGGAAACAGTGCTATTTAAATAATTGGGTTGATTCAGATGTTGGGATATTTCCACAGTTTAACTTAGTGATTTGGGATCATGTGTAAAATATGTCCAGTTATTTAGAAAGCTGGCGAACTGGATTAACGATACCACTTTAATGAACTACGGAACTTGATTTTAATTTTTGTCGATACCAGTAGTTTTTTCCTGTTTTTAAGAACTGAACATTACGACGTTGAATCACGAAGAAAAACGAACGTTAACGGACAAAAACTCAAAGAAAACATTCCTCCCATACTTGCCACAAAGTAGCAAATGGTTTCAGAGCAGTCAAATAATGAATTTCACGAAGTAAGTAAGAAATGAAACCTTCCTTCTTCTGTGTGTGTGTGGGGGGATGTGGGGGATGGGGGAGGGGAGGGGGGTGACAGGTAGGTAATGAAACGAAAATATTTACTTGGCCCCCCCCCTGGAAACAATCCTATGGGCGCCCATGAGGCTATAGGCTACAATTGGTCAAGCTTGCTAGCCTAGGTTCACTGCAGTAGGCGACCAGTACATCAAGAAGCTGGTAATGGTTATGTACTGAAACTCAAGAAACTGGTACTGTACTCTTCTTACACTACCAGAGAAAATTGAGCAATGTTCAACACAGCACTTACCCAGTTTGTCCAATATTTCCTTACCTTAGTAGGGGAGCAGTGAGAGTTCTAACGCACTTGGGAACCAACCTTGCCCCACTACTAAGCCTCAGCCATGTAATATTTGCGATAGCTCGTGAACCCATGGTCGGATGTTGACAAATGAGGTGTCGTTGAACTCGGGCTAACGTCCTTTTTCCTATGGACCACTCGTTATATTAAAAAATTTTTTTTTTCGAAAGTAGGTGATAGTTTGAAAACCAAACATTGTGCCATGGCTCAAACGAACGGTCTCTATGTCCTTTATTTTTATAATAAATCTTTTTTATTTTTTATGTTTTTGTGAAAACAGTCCAATTTTGAAATTCCTATATTTTGGAAACTAGGAACTTTACAAAAAAAATGTTTGACATAAATGAATGGTCCTGACCCCTCTACCCGCAAAATAAATTTCAAGCCTCTAGGACTAAAACTGTGCAGTAGTGTGAATTGGACAGTTCTTCTTCCCCCCTACTTTCATATAAACTTTGGGCGATATCTCCCGAACGCGTGGTCGGATTTTAACGAGCGAGGTATTGTTGGCGTTGGGATGACGTTCTCTTGGCTAAGCATGTGTGTTGGTATTTTTTTTGTTGAAAATGCTTGTTTTTTGGATTGGCGCTATTTTGGAAACGGTGAATTTTGGAAAAAAGGTTTCTTTGACGTTAATGAAAGGTGGGTATGCCCTCTAGGTGGACATCAAGTTTCAAGGGTGTAGGAGGAAAAAAATGATAGCCTACTTTCTCGCGAACATTGGTGATCATTGGCGAACGGATGGTTGGATTTTAACAAATGAGGTGTCGTTGGACTCGAGCTGACGTCCTCTTTCCTATAGACCACTCGTTATATTTTTGATTTTTTTAAAAACTTTGTTTTTAAAAGTAGGCGTTAGTTTGAAAACCAAACATGATAGAATGTTGTGCCATAGTTCAAACCAATGGTCTCTATGACCTTTATTTTTTATAATAAAACTGTTTATGTTTTGATATTTTTTGAAAACCCTTAAATTTTGAATTTTTACTATTTTGGAAACTAACACGTTGACAAAAAATTTGTTTGACATAAATGAAAGGTCCCTACTTCCTCTATCATGAAAATAAATGTCAAGTCTCTGGGACAAAAATAACTAGGCATTTTTATTTTATTTTTTTATTTTTTGAAAATAAAAGCGTGTTTGTAGACAGAGAGCCGGTAGCGCTGGGCGTGTGTTCCAACGAGGCTATGACTGGCCATGGTGGATACGGGAAATGGCTATTTCGACGGGGCAGCAGGGCGAGGGAGCGCCTTTTGATATTTTTTTCTATGACAGATGAATGAAGGCGAATATTTCGAAAATCCCTCATGGCGATCGTTAAAACAGGTTGGTAAACGGGTCGTGGGTAACATGACAAATTCAGAATGCTATGAGACGAATAAAAAGCGGGAAATGATTGATAGTTGTCATTGCGAACTTTAAGAAGAAGAAGAAGAACTTGCTTTGTATGTATGTATGTATGTATGTATGTATGTATGTTTGTCTGACTGGCGGCCAGAACGGAAAGAATAACTTCTTGAGGCATGGCTAGTCGGTTAACAGAATGGAATGTCAGTCAAGCTGACAACACTGCTGTCATATGATAGCAGGTGGAACCATGTGGAACTCTGTAAAAAGGTGATAACGGCTAGCCAGGCGAGCTGAGCAGTAGCAGCAGGCAGGGGCCTCGCAGAGAGGAAAGGGGGAGAGAGAGGGGGGAAAGGGCGAACACAAAGAGAGAAAACAGGAAATCACGTGACCACTGCAGAGCCTGCCAAGAGCAGTGAGGGACGAGGCCAGAGGACCGCGGGGAGGTGAAGGGTTGGGTAAGAGAGTATTGAGCATGTCACTGCACATTGCGCGTCATTTCTATGGTAAACGTTACTGTGTTAACATAGGCTGTGTCTTATGTGTATAAAATTAATTGCATTCGTGTGCTCAACCCCAGTTGGTTACTATATTGGATACATTTTATATTTGAGGTAAGTGTTGGAATAACACTGTTTATTTTATTTTATGCTTATCAATGATTAAATGATTATTGGTTTACCATTTGATTGATGTTATTTTGTTTTGTTTTAGATAATTGGCATACCTGGTGTTGGGAGAGAGAAACCCCATTCCACTGAAGCCTAGGAGAAGGGAAAAGCAGGGCTTTTTAAAAAGTAAGGTAAGATTTTTTGAAAATGAAATATATAAAACCTGTTTTTTATATTTTATTTTATTTATTTTTTGTTTATGAAAGATGCTATTGCGAATGGATATACTCATGGTGGTTTATTTTATTTCTTTTTTAGAGTCTGAGCCTGACAACTGCTGTTGAGAACGTGTGTGTTTGCGGCCATTGCTGAAAAGTCTATGGCTGAAAACTTGGGTGAGATTTTTTATTATAAAAATCATGTCTTTTGCCACTGCTACCGATAGCTTAACTTGGGAACCCATTGCATCCTGTTTTAAAAAGCGTGTTTCCTTTGGCCGCGTAGTGAATGTTAGTGAGAGTTTGATCCCAAAAGACTTTATGGAATCATGTTTTGAAATTTTTAAAGAACAAATTTGAACAGCGCAAAGGTTGCATACGGCTTTAAAGGTAAATACACAACTCGTGTACGATTTCATTTATAAAAACAAGGACGGTGAGCATAAAAAACCATTTAATATTGGCAGTAAAATGCAAGAGCTTTTGATAGCCGATAATCTGAACGAGTGGTATCAATGCCATGTGGTTAATGCCTTGCTATCAAAATTTGATAAACTACAACAAGGACCAAGTGGTTTAGCGTTAGACAAAATCCATTACCTGCAAATCAACATTTGTCATTTCAACCCGTTGAATGCTGGGTCTAGCTATATTAAAACACCACCAGCAATGGCTTCGAAAAAGGCTGTGGTGAATATAAAGAATCATGACAATGATTGCTTTCTGTAGGCTGTGGCTGCGTATTTGCAGCCAGCACAGCGTGACAGTTGTCGACCAGGAATGTACCAGGCCAAGTTTGATGAATTAAAACATACTTTAAATTTAACTCTAGTATCGTTCCCTATGGGCTTAACCGAGATCCATAGGTTTGAACTTTTCGTTCATGGTGTATGGTCTTGATGGTGATGAGATTGTTGGTCCTCTTTATGCCACAAAAGAACCGAAACGACACCACATTCATCTTTTATATTTATCTGTGGGAGAGGTGAATCACTATTGCCTAATTAAAAGCTTAAGTAGATTGCTAAGCAGTCAAGCGTCCAAGCATAATGGTAAGAAGTACATTCGCGACCGTTGTCTGCAATATTTTACAACCCCTACACTTTTGGAACGTCATAGGGTAGATTGTGTTTCTCAGGAAACGGTGAGACTGATATTGCCACAAGGGGACAAGGCTATGTTAAAGTTTAAGGACATTCATAAGCGTGACACTGTTCCCTATGTAGTGTACGCAGATTTTGAATCTCTCACCACACCCATGGCGGGATGTGAACCAGATCCCACCATGAGCTCAACCACACCCATTCAAAAACATGAACCTTTTTCCATAGGATTTAATGTGGTATGTGCCTTTGACCCCACACAATCCGTTTACAAATACCGTGAGGGGCCGGATTGTGCCAGATGGTTTTTGGATGAACTTGTTAAGTTGGTCGGCCATATACAGGGATTATTGGACCACCCAGTACCCATGAGCCTAACGCTACAACAGCAACAGCAGTATGAGCATGCCACGACATGCCATATTTGCGAAAAGCCTATTTTAAGTGGAGAGGAAAAAGTCAGAGACCACTCACACTTTACGGGAGAGTTTCGTGGAGCTGCACATAGTAAATGCAATTTGAACTTTTCAGCTCCTCGTTTCATCAGTGTCTTTTTCCACAATCTGGCAAATTATGACATTCAGTTTTTGATTCGTGAATTGGGTCATGTCAACAAGGGCTCGTTTACCATTATCCCCCAAAACCTTGAGCGTTTTACAGCCCTGACATGGCGGTTGAGCAACTTAAGCATTCGATTTTTGGATTCCTTTAAGTTTATGGCATCCTCGCTAGACAGTCTTGTGAATGGCTTGGGTGAAGAGGAATTAAAAATACTAGAATGCATTTTAATGATCCCAAGCAATTTCAATTGTGCATTCGGAAAGGTATATTCCCGTATGATTTCTGCAACAGCTGGGACGTGTTAAAGCAAACAAAACTCCCACCACAATATAAATTTTACCCAAAACTAACACGCAGTACCGTTTCCGATGAAGACTATGCACATGCATGTCAAGTTTGGCGAGTGTTTGCCATTAAGACGCTAAGCGAATATACTATGCATTATCTAAAACTGGATGTATTGCTGCTCACTGATGTGTTTGAAAAATTTCGTGAGTTGTGTCAGCACATTTATGGTCTTGACCCGGCTCACTATTATACGAGTCCTGGGCTCTCGTTTGATGCCTCTCTAAAATACACTCAAGTGGAGTTGGATTTACTCACTGATGTAGAAATGGTTCTATTTTTTTGAAAAGGGCATTCGCGGTGGCTTTGTGTCGCTTAACCAGCGCCATGCCGAAGCGAACAATGTCTACATGCCTGATTATTCACCAGACAAACCAGAATCGTACTTAATGTACTATGACGTGAATAATTTGTATGGTTACGCCATGAGTCAGCCTTTGCCCTATGGCAAGTTTGCTTGGCTGACAGACAAACAAGTGTTAGAATTTGATATGATCAAGGTTAGCCAAGAAACAGGCCGTGGATATGTCTTAGAAGTAGATATTGAATATCCCTCATCCTTGTATGATCAACATGCCGATTTCCCATTCTGCCTTGAGCAAATGGTTTCCCCTGACAGTAAAGTGAAAATTGAAAAACTTATGGTCACACTTTACAACAAAAATCGGTATGTGCTACATATCCAAATGTTGGTGCAATGTCTCGCCCAAGGCTTGGTGTTGAAGAAAATCCATAGGGGTATTTCCTTTGCCCAAAAACCATGGCTCAAGCCATACATGCAACTCAACACAGAGCACCGACAAATAGCAACACAGCAGTTTGAAATTAATTTTTTCAAATTAATGAACAACTGCATCTAAGGCAAGTCCATGGAGAATGTCCGCAAATACCGTGACATTAAATTGGTGAATGTCTGGGAAGGACGTTACGGTGCCCGGCGGTACATTGCCAAGCCAAATTTCAAATCGATCAACATTATCGATGAGGATTTGGCCACTATTGAATTGAGTAGGACCAGCGTGACCATGGATAAGCCCATTTACTTGGGCCAAGTCATTTTAGACTTTTCTAAATCGGTCATGTATCGATTCCACTATGAGTTTGCCAAACGCCATTTTGAGGACGTATCTCTTTTGTATATGGATACGGACTCATTCATTTACCACATTCGCCACTGCAACCCCTATGACGTCATGCGGCAGCATAGTGACTGGTTCGACACCTCATCGTATAGTGCTGACAACATGTTTCAGCTGCCCATAAAAACAAGAAGGAAATGGGTGTTTTAAAAGATGAATGCGGTGATTCCATTATGACGGAATTCGTAGGTTTGGCTTAGAAAATGTATGCTTATAGCACACTAGACTGTAAGGAAGCCAAAAGAGCAAAAGGTGTAGGTAGGGCAGTGGTAAAATCGCTACGTGTAGAGGATTACTTAGCGGTTTTACGCACTGGCAAAGCTATGTCCCATACACAGTGCAGGATACAATCCAGCAACCATCATTTGTATATTGCAGAACAGAGAAAACGCACCCTCGCCACCATGGATAACAAACGTGTGTGGGCTAATGACTTGCTCACGAGCCTGCCCTGGGGTTATGGCCGCATGGAGGAGGAGGTGTGATTTTTCTGTTTGTTCGTTTAGGGGCATGGCTTTTTGTAACTCGTTGATTTAGTATTTTGTGTTTTGTAAATATTGATTTTTGCCATTGTAAATAGTAGATTTTGTAAATAGTGGCAACCCACTTGAACCTTTTGCTCTTAAAAAAAAGTTCTATGCAACCTTATTTTTATTTTAATTTTAAATTTAACCGAGTTGGGAATTGGAAAATGGTATATAGTGTGATTCATTTAAAGCTGTACAAAGTTGTAGTGTTTGTAAATATGAAATGAGTAATAGTATTTTTTAGTAACTTTAATGACTAGTATTTATATTGTTTTTATAATGTAAATCGTAAATGGAAAACTAAAAAAAGTTCTTTTTGGATGAGTGTGCATGTGGAGAATGTGCTTTTGGGAATAAATAAAGTGGTTGTGTTTGTTCCCAAAAAGACAGGTAGGGTTGTGTGAGTAGAGTAAAAGCTGGTGTGTCTATATGACCAGAGCAAACACGGTGAGGTAGGATGAGTGGGGAGGGGGAAATTGTCACTTATATACTCATTTTGTTTTCAATAGTTTTGTTTTTTCTTTAAAATGTAGCGGTGAATAGACATTGTTTTTGTAAAAACAGTCTTACCTGCACTAGTCGTAGACCTCGACATTTCGCCAAACACATATAAACTGACTGCATCATCATCATCATCATCATGGTCAAGCACTCGCATTGACATTATTGACAAATCTCAACTTTCGACATACACCAAATGGAAAAATGACAAAACAACAAAATGGAAAATCCATGCTTCGATATCACCAAAAACGCAAAACTTAAAACACACATTTTAAAAAACTGGAAATGCTCATGTGTGAAATATAAAAATTCAAAAAACATAAAACAGACATTTTTAAAAAGTGTCATCAACAAAATAGAGAATCCATATGATCAAAAACGCAAAACTTGAAACAGACATTTTTAAAAACTGTAAATTGCAAATTGGCAAATGGCAATGTGTGTAAATGCGAAAATGTAAAAATCAGCCCATCAACATCATGATTTCTTTTAAATTAAAATGAAACATTGTGTTCTGGTAAACCTTTGTTTTTTATTTCATAACCACAGGGAATGACAAAAGAAAAAGTAGAATACAAACACATCCCAATTCCTCACTCCTCAATTCCTTAATGTTCATGTCCATGCATCATCAACTTTCCTTTCATAACACTCATCACAATCAGGGCTGCCATTCTTTCACCCACTGAGGCATCACAGGATATGAAACGTTGTTTAGCCTTTTTTCAATAACAATTTATCTGCCACATGTCTTAAACCAGGATGACTATGGCGATAAGATAGGTCATGTTCTTTGCATGCTTGATCCAAAAGATTAATGGGTACATCACCACGCTGCAAACGTTTTTCAAGATGAGTTCCAGGGCCACAAAAACGATAACCAGGAAGATGGATTTCGAAAGGTAAGTATTGAATCACTTTGTCAATGACGCCACTGCCAGTACAGGTCTGGCATATCCTTTTCCATTGATGGTGAAAAGGTTTGGTCTTCCTCTTCCTCTGTGGACGATATTTGTGTTTGTTGTTGTTGTTGCTTTTTCTCGCCATGACACCCGTGGAATGATTCAACAAAGTCTTTACACGGATTTTTATGACCGTTATACAGTTTCACTAGCTGACAAGTCGCGCACTGACGCATAGAGGGTGTTTTTGCCATGGCCACTTGCTTATGGTGATCGTAATCCGTACAGGGTTGCAATTCACTCAACACAGGGTCTTGAGTCCATGATTTTGGTACATGTTGCCAGATTTCTTTCACCGCGTTGGCGGCCACATAATAAATGAACGACTTGGGCAGCGCTAAGAGTTCCTCTTTGGTAAAACTGTCTAGTTTCTTTTTGCACACAAAGAACTTCCCGATGGCTTTGTCGGTAGCATTGCCTTTCTCCATGGTATCACGTGTTGTAGATGTTTACACGTCGCTTGTAGAAATCTCACTGGCGTCATTCACACTTAAATCTTGAGTTATAATTTTGTTCAACAACTCCCAGCAGGCATGGGTAGTTAACCAATGAAAGAGATGCCACGCATGCGCTAGGGCTGTATGGGTAATGTTGCCACAGGAACAAGTATCCATTAGCGTTTGCAGGGAGGGGCAGCCCAACTCCATGAGGTCGATACATTGACAGTAAGACGCCAAAAATGGTTGCAACCATTCACGTTTTTCATTACCTTTCACAAATACTACATTGGCCGAGGACAAGTGTGCTTTCATGACCACGTCCAAATATTTATAGGAAATGGTTCCTTGATTCCAGTCTAGTTGCCTATGATTTTCAATCCACTGGGTTTGTTTGCGGTCTTTTTCACACAACAAATCAAAAGCATGGGGTGGTTTAAATAGCAAATGCGTAGCTTGCGATATCCAAAACGTGGTACAATCGATAATGGCCACTTGTTTAAATATAAATTTGTTGTCACCAATTTTAAACCCTTGGCAATCCACAATGAGTGTGCGCAACATGTTGCCGCTTGCCTGGACCAAGTTCAACTGACGACTGACTGACAATCAATGACTAAGGTGTGGTCATGACATGGACTTACCAGCCATGCTAGTTTGAAAAAAAAATAAGGTTAGGGTAGGACAGGAGGACATGAAAAAAATAAGAATTTTAGAATTACATCATTCTATTATCATAACACGTCTTACAGGCTTTTGTCATTTTGGGATAAAGACGATACCAACTCATACAACAATATAGTCTCTTGTGTTTGTAACGTCCATAACACCGATGATGTTCCAATGTCTCTAAACTAGGCGTTTTCGATGGTGAGCTGCTTACTGAAGCACGATGGACACCATACGGTCCACACGTATCGTAACTTGTTTTTTCATCACTCAGGGACACGAGTGAGGGATAGCTTGAATGACAGGGTATATTTCCCACCTCTATTCTGCATAGGTAGGGGCAGGCGGGTGACCAGCGCTGATGTTCCTGCATGGGTTCATCGCCCTCCTGCCATTGGTCTATGATGATGGGACAAAAGGAACATTTCACTTCATCTCTTGTTTTTAAATAGTAGAATCCAGCGGCCGCCAAGGCTTGAGGGTTTATGAAAGGCACTGGCCATGTTGCAAAAGTCTTGAAACGTTGTTCCTCAGAGTTTAAATTCATGGATGTGACTTCTCTTGATGCTTTAAAGCAAGACATGATTGAGCGGCTTGACGTGGGTTGACCTGTTATTTATACACTCGTCACTTAGTTGGACAGTAGATAATAGTTTACTTGTTTGTGATGAATAATCAAACAGTAGGCTGTCGTATTGGCTGGTACATTGTCATGCGTTTCAAAATCTAATCGAATGTCAATATTGGATGGCTTGACAGGCTCTTCCAGGTAAGAACAGTCAAAAACAATCAGTGGCACCCTTGCCTTAAACGCTTGGGGTAGCAGCTTGGGGCAATTCTCTTTTTGATAATACGACCATCGAAATTTAGAAAACAAGTCGTACAGGGGGCCAAACTTATTTTTTGAAAAATCCAAATCCAGTCCTTCATAGGGAAACACAGCTCCGTTGAGGAAAAGACGTGCATTTCTCAATTGCAGGTGATCAAATTGCGTGGCATCTTTGGTTTGTTGATACTTGCGATTCGTTTGAGAACCCACGATCATGTAGGGAGGTCTCTCTGTATAGCGAGCTGCTTTTACATACCGTGTGTGTTGGTGGTGGGCAATAGCGGGTACTCATGGAGTGCCCAGCTTCTAAATTCCATGGGTAGAGGCATATCTCTCTTTACCATCTTGAGTATGTCCAGTTTTTTGCTATCGTCAAGTGTCACATGGGGCACTTTCCATTGCAAGCGTTGTAGTTGAATTCTTGAATCTATGGGAGCATTGTCAGATCCCTTGAGTGCATTATTATCACTCCTGTCTATCACCAGATAAAGCACTTGCCTTGCGTTGACCACAATGCGCTGGTGGTCTTCGGCAAACCCTAAAATCAGTTTAAGAGGTAAATATCCAGTAAAGGTGCCATCGGTGTGTACCATCCAGTCATTGGTCGAGTCAGGGCACTAATCTGCCATGCTAAGTGTTTTACCTTCTTCCTCACTATAAGAGGGGTATAGTTTCATGACACTGGAAATGCCCACATTTCTAGTGCTATCCACTACGATATCGTTAATGACATAACGTACTGTACCCTTTCATTACCTACCAATACCTGTTGAATCCCTGGATAACAGCTGGATCGTAGAACCTGAAAATCCCCGACTAGATAAAAAAAACAAGTTCTACCAACAGACACAGGGATAATAGGGCCACTCGAATACCTAACAGGATGTATTAAGACTGACCAAGGCTCAGAGAAAGAAAAGACTAGCTCAAAACACAAGAATTCTTCAAAAGGAAGAAAGAATCTCAAAGGTGTGGTAATCCCTAAAATACCTAGCGATGGCCCCCTTAATACACCCTTCCATCACCTCTATAAAGCATCACGCAATAATTAAAACCAAATAATAAATTAGTTTATTGCAAGAATAAACATGACAAGAAATATAAATTTTGTCGATACCACGACCAATCAAAAATATCATTAATTATACTGGATTGTCTTTCAGCTATGGAATATGGGAAAGGCTTCCAAAATGAATTACCCATTATCTCAACTAACTTTTAGTTCTTTCAAAAAAAAAAGGTATAATAATAATTTTCGACCCCATAGGATAAGCACACACAAAAAAATTATATGAATTGAATAAATTGGTTTCATTTCGGTTCATTAACTTAATGAACATCTTACACAAAAATACCCTGATTATAACCAATAATCTTACACGACATTCTCAATTGCATTATAAGGTCTTGTTATTTAACGATGAAATTAATATGGCATATATACAGAATATACAAATTTATACAAAATTTTAGAATAATTTCGATTATTCTCCTCCCACTGACTTAATGTCACGACATTCACTTCTGCTAAAAATTGTTTAATTGTTTCATTTCTAATTTCAGGGTAATAAATAATAATAATATCGTATGGCCTCGGGTGCCTGGTGCAAGCTTTGTTAATATTGACACCCAGAGGGTAGCTTGCATGTCGAATTTCGTCGTTCCTTTGAACGCTATGAAATTCAAGGAGGTTAGATATCTAAACTCCTTGACACTACAGCGCTTTCAAGTAGAGAATGGAGGAACTTTGTGTTGGCGGAAAATCCCGAGATTAATTTTGCCATTGAACACAGCCTACTGAATTCAAATGGGTTCTTTAACATGCCAACAACGTATGACATGAGTATCGTGATTTTTGTCTAATTTCAGGGTATTTCTGCCGAACAGTTAAGTTAAACAAAATTTAATCATAGATTCAGCATTAAATAGTTATCGGTGATCCTTGTTAAACATACATGCTATGGCAAAGTCCTTATAATTTTACTGGAAATATTGAACTGGATATCCACTCAAGAGTTTTAATAATAATGCTCAGAAAAATACTAATCTTCACACAGGCATTACTTCACGACAATAACAGCGATAAAGTCACCTATGACAAAATATTAACCATACTAGGTTAATTACAACGCCTCTCTGGGTTGAAACCTCATTCAATCTATTCTTGATTAGCACACGTTGCTCAATCTTCAACAAGAAAATTTGCTTCGCAAAGCACTATATCAAAATACTTAAACACAAGAGCATTATTCCTAATACATGCCTCTTAAATCTAACATGCACCTATACTTGGAGCCTTACTGTTTTTAAATCCACAATTATGAAAATCAGCTGTTTATAATAAAAGCCTGAATTCGTGCTCAGAAAAATAATTTGATTCTGTAATAGGTTATTAATAAAGCCTAGTGGATTCCAGAAATACTCCACCTATTTTTAGAAAACTTGCCTTACATTGATGTATTACAATATTCATAGTTCTTAAACGTATGACTTATAGTAAGTCATCCCTGGGATTATCCTCGCAAATTTTGGATGTCGTTCAAATACCCTCTTAATAGAGAAAAACTATTGCACCAAAGGCAATGATATCAATTTAATCCAGTGTTAACTTCATAAAAGAAGAAAAGTATAACATTCACAACCACTCAAAACTGAGGTTGTAAAAACGATAAAAAAAAATCCAATCTCAAAATAAGATCTTCCCTGAATTTCCCGAACGCGAAAATGTCGGTGGATTAGTCCTACAGCATGGATCTAGGTTAACAACAGAGGCTAAGCGACAAATGACCCATTAGTCAATCCAGTCCGAAAATCACGCTCAGAAAATACAAGTTAAATCTGTTAATAAACTGAAGAAAAATAGTCTAAAGACTCGAAGTAACATTCAGAATAACAGGATCCGAAAACTTCCTAATATCGTTATAATAATAAGGAAAGAAAAATTCTCCTCAAAGAATAAGATAATCCAAGCGAAAGTGCTTAAAGTACAATGTACTAGAATATGTAAAACTCAGTCAGAGTTCTCAACGCCGCTTTAAAAAATTGCGTTACTAAAATATTCTTACACAAAAATCTGGAGATCTTCCTCCTACAGTGACTTCTCGACAAATAAGAATGAGCATATCAGTTTAAATACTGTAAAATACCATTGAAATTTTAAATTTATCAATCAAATTACACAAAGGATGCACTCATTTTTATGAGTCAAAATCCTGGCATCATAGAAGGTCAGCTTCGAAATAGGCATCGAACCTGCACTTTCTACTCAACCATTTAATCTACAAAAATCAAAATATGGCAATTTGTGATTGTTCACATGTCCACGCTACACTACTGTAACAGTTGAAGTGATCTGTACCTTTGGCGAATCTGGATGTGAAAAAAAAAGGATATCGTTGGCCATACTAGGCTCCAGACCAACACAAAACATGCCGGACTCCAACTGGGTCTCCAGATAACGAACCATAGTCCTCCTAGGCTCGAACAACTCCAGACCGGTCGAAATGGTCCCAATATATCCTGGCGATATCTTTCCACACGCATTAGAATACCGATGGCTGAATCGCAAACAGTTTATCAACTCGTCACGAAGCGAAAGTGAATTCGAACAGCTGCTAAATAGTTCCAATACAAGGATGCGAATGTGAGCAAGTTCACACTTGTCAACGCGGTCCCTTGCATTACGAAACTAGCTTGTACACTTCATAGTAAATGAACGTTGCTACAAACTGTTCCCGCTACCACTCTGCTAATGCAGTATTCCTATTATACTCTAGCCTATCATCGTAATAGATATAGGCTTCATTGTATTCCTTCCCTCTGACACCTTGCTTAAGAATGTGCTTTTTTAAAGGAGTATTGCCACTGTTAAAAGTTTGAATCAACTCTAGGCTGCATTTCCATGAAGTTTTACAAGCAGAGTGTTACGACATAATACACCCGAGCTGGTGGCCGGGATTATGAATGTATTCTTCCGTGTGGTCCGTTAGTGGCGCTGGACACACGGTCGCAAAGATAAACATATAACATGTTTAAAACCATGTCTGATCCCCATTAAGCAAGTCTCTATTCCACGTAGAATGCCGAACGAACTCGCTTATATATATATGCACGCTCACACGTTTTGAAAATCCCGTTAACTGGCCATTTCACTTTCACTATTTCCAGGATTATGACTGCACGCTGTCAGTTTCACAAGTATATGCTCTCCACACGAGGTCGCTTGAGCAAGACATCTGCTACCCCCACTCCTCTATACGCCACGAGTCGATATAAATATTTCGCAGTCGAAGTATAATCACTAGTGACTTAACATATCTTCTTCTGTTTTTCATACTTGCTTTGTAATAGCTTTCTGCCATGGAAATATGCATACATATAGTGCTAAATATACTTTAATTCGTATTAATCATTCTCAGGTGAATCGATCGATATAATGTTAGACAATGTCAATATGATTATTATCGATGACCTTCGGGCTTCTCGTCGGAAATACGAGCTCTACCGATCCATTCTTGATAGCAGAACTTTTGCTTGCTGTAGACCAGCTGTTATGCTAGATTTCAGTGGCTAGCTTGAAAGTTACAGGGCGTTCCAAAATACTGTATCCATATCTGTACTTAAGACCTTTAGGAATAATGGTGCAGTACTTCAGAAACAGAAAGGCCAAACCATGGTTGGCCTACTTGGATGTGGTGGGTGTAGAGCCATCGGCTTTGGTGAGCCGACCTTCGATCTGAATGACACTTTCATGCGGTAGGGTGTAAATATCTTGGTTGTTGATAACAAATTGAATTTCATCATTGTTATTGAGTCCAGGTGTTTGAGCTTGATAGGAATGGAGATCAATTCTTGCAAGTCCTGGTTGCTCCTCGATGCGGTTCGCTACCTCTAGCATAGAATTCATTATGGGAGTTGACGTGGTAACCCAAATGCTGTAAATTCTGCTTGTCTTGAGATGTTAACGTGTATTCACCTGGCAAACAACTAACACCATTCCTAGACGGTGTTGTTGCTTTGTACACAAACTTCATAGTGGCTTTAGCACCAACTTGTAAGTCACTGGTGTGGTAGAATCTAGATCAATGAGTTGTTGCTCTCTATTGATCAGTCTTAATGTTATATTACTAATACCATCGAGAGCCACAGAATGAAAAAGCACCACTGGAGGGTTTTCACGAATAATATAGCCATTGGGCGAAGTCACTATAAAGTCATAATGCGAATGCGATGGTTCTTGATTGGTGTACACTTGGCTAATAATATTACACGTCACCGACACATGATGGTCCTCAATGAATTTCACTTCATGGTCTGATTTTTTTTGTTGGGCTCCAACACGCATGGTTTAAATCCTAGTAATGGACCAATGGAATCGGGACGTGTTTTAAAGTCAATTTTGAATGCAGAGAAAATAATGCAGCGATGAGTGATGGTATTTCCTACAAGTTCAAACTTGCGCGTTCCATCGAGAAATAACTTTAAACCATATTCATTGATCAACACCACATAAATGTGTTCATAAATGTCATCGATCGTGTATCCACCAGAGTTCAGGATGAGCACAGAATCATCACAGTAAAACTTGTTGTTCACATTTTCACGTATGTTGTATATTCGATTGTACGTTTCAAGACAAACAAGTCCCAAACCATAAGGTCTTTCACTCAATTCGATAGGCGGGAAAAGTCTAGGCTAACTTCGGGTCCACGTCCATGCAGTGTAAACGTCTTACTTTCTGACGACATACTGTTGGCGTCTTTGCTTATGCTGCGTCTTATATAAAAAATTAAACACAAACGTCCACACTGTTGGCTGTTAAACGTTTGCTCACGTTTTACGTTATAATATATCTTGATCCTGTTTCCAAAATAGGTCACTAGTTCCATGGGCGGGGGAAAATTCCTAAAACTGTCAAAGTACCAAACGGTGGATCCCTCTTTGACATAAGCTACATAATGCGTTCCTGGTCCTCGGTGATCATCCAAATTGACAACAGCGCATTCCCGTTTCCAGGCTCGTGGGGGTAATTGGTTTCGCATAAACACACCTCGAAAATGAGAAAGCTTTAGTTGTTTAGCATAGCTTTCCACTGTTGATGCTTCAGGGCATGTCTTGCTCTGGCTGAGTTTTTTTTAATATTTCGAAATGGTGAAATCCCAAATCCTTGTTGATAAGAGGCTGGCTTTAAATTGGCATTTCTATCCCCCATTGAAATCGCTTCCATCGTTTCATTGTGTCGCTGACTTTCTTTGAGTTGTAGCTTGCCCTGCTGCGCGGCTTTAATGGTTTTCGCCACTGCACTGGCACCGCCCAAAAGTGAACCCAGAACAGCCAGACCAGCAAATAAAGCAGGTAAAAATCCAGCTCGTTTGGGGACGGGAATCACTCGCCCTTGGTTTGAACCCTGTCGCTGACGTTTTGGAATAACATGTCTCTGTGCTGCTCGAAGGGCTTTCCTTATGGTCAACACATTTATTTTATTTATTTTTCTTTCGCAACGGCTTGTCCATGAATGTCGTAAGCCCAGGCTTTGCCGAGGACAAAGTCCTTTTTTTAGTCTTTCTCACCACATACCTTTGTTTCACCATGATGATAATGACCAACAACCTTTTACAAGAATGTTTAAATCACAACTAACGTCAGATTGTTATTTCAAGGCTGTATATTCCAATTCCACATAGAGTGGGAAATCGTTAATGTTTTTTCCCGCTTGCTTTTCATCCCATGTCAATATGAGATGAAAGGATAATTCGTCACCTGCATTGACCATTTCATGGTTATGGACCAACATCCTATGAACATTTATCTTTATTTGTAAATGGTTCTCATCAGGTATGGCATATTTGATGTGAATGGTTCCATCATAGTGTAATCGATAGTGGCTTAAACCCGAAGCAAGCACATAGGTTAAGTGCTGATCACGGACTAGCAGTAAATGGTTTTTGTCATTCACAGGGTTTTCATTTGTCACATACACTAAAACTACAGATGGGATAAATTTGTAAAGCCTTTTCATTTCATAGGCCATGTAACGCTTGGTACATCCATCGTCTTCGTCTTGCGGGTTTTCTACGTGAATAATCCGATGGAGATTAGCGCTATAGCCATTCACCGTAAGCGGAGGCACTTTGTCATAAAACTCATACACTTTGTTATCCACATACTTTTTTGTAGTAACGTCTGTAGACACTTGAGGATGTTTTACATGGGTTAACCGCTTTCCCTTAAAGTCATAACCTCCCTGTTTAGTGCGTGGCACTACTGACCTATCCACATAGTGTTTATTAGCAGGATTTGTTTCTTGTTTAGGATCATGTATGGGGACAGACCTAGCTTTGGCCATCAACGCACGTCCAAAGACATCCATCGCCAACCTGTAGTATGACTCTACTGTTTCTATGACAAGGCTCGATGTCCTGTATATAGACAGCCTGCTAGCCTAAGCCTTAGTTGATATGAAGATTATTAAGCAGCAAGAGTCATTCCCCGTGGGGGACATGGTTTCCCATCTCTGTCCCACATCACGTGAACAACGCCATGGTTCACTGTTTCCATCTTATTCGCTGCACCATTGTGGGGCCTTCCGGCTGTGGGAAGACTAATCTTTTTCTGACTCTCATTACAGCGCCCAATGGTCTGCGTTTTCAAAATATTTATATTTTTGCAAAATCTCTCTACCAACCACTCTACGTGTTTCTGGATCAAGTCATGTCTGGATTACAAAAAGAGAATATGGGTTATTTCACATTTTCCATGCAAGAAAATGTTATTTCACCGAATGAGGTAAAGCCCGATTCACTCATGGTTTTCGATGATGTATCCACTGAACGTCAAGGCATCATTCAAAGCTATTTCAGCATGGGTCGTCACAAACATATCGATTGCTTCTATCTTGGACAAACGTATTCTAAAATGTCCAAACAGTTGATTCGTGACAATGCCAATGTCATTGTTTTATTTCGCCAGGACGAGAGGAACAGTCGTCACATTTATAATGAACATGTGAATCCGGATATGACCTTTCAAATGTTTACTGAATTGTGTGGCAAGTGCTGGAACACTCAACGTCATGCCTGTTTAGTGATTGACAAACAAAGTGAACTCAACCAAGGACGGTATCGCTTAGGGGTTGATCATTTTATTGCTATTTAAGGCCCTGTCTCATTCCCTGTCAAGTCATTTGTCAAGACACCATGGCGTTAGCAGAGAGTCGATTGAAAAAGCATATTATTAGAGCCAAAAATACTATTCGCCAAAAGTTTCGTCAATTGAAACGATCACGTGAAAATCATGCTTTGTTTATTCAACAACATTTAGGACCTCCGCTAAAAGCCATGTTGAAACCCACTTTCAAGCCATCTGAAACGCTATCCACCGTTTCACAAGCCACGCAGAGCTGCACGAGGACCCTGAGGAAGAGGAACAGGAACAGGAAGATTTGACTAGTGTTAGCGAAGTTGAGGATGAGGAGGAACATGTGTTTACGCCTCAAAAAAGGCCGCACCCCTTGCAGAGTTTTTGAGAAAAAAATAAATCCTTGGTCATGGTCGAAACACCTTGCCCTTCCAGATCGTCTCCGTTTTCACAACTCTTGGCCAGCCCTCAAAATAAAGCTCAACTGAAAACCATTTTAATAAAATATTATGGATCAACACTGGAACCCTATTTCACCGATCTATTTATTGGAAACACAGATACCACGTATGGTGTTCTCTATGAGGATGATAGTTTTAAAATTGGCGATTCATCCATTAAATTTGCTCGTACTAAAGCTGTCATTAAAAACATCAACTATAAATTAACACCAGGACTGTTAAAGCTGCTCTTTTCTCGGAGCCCCTCTTCCCATGATTATACGTCAGAGGACCTTGGCAAATATAAATCCATTTTATTGAACACCCATGCCCATAAAAGACAGTATGATCCAGCTCAACAAGTGAATGCCAATATATCTCAAAAATATAAAACCATCATTGCAGAAATGTTTCCCACCAGTCAAAGTGGTCGTCGTAAAGCATCCGCTTCGGGAGTGACATTTAAACCATTAAAACCCCTTGTGGATGTTACCTACTGGCACAATCTCAATAAGCTCATTCAGCGGCTACAGTTGTTGCATGCTTCACGTCAAGCCGGCCATACCGGTCATGATTGGGAAATTCAAGAAATTGAACAAGAAATTCGAAATGCCAAAATTATTGTTTAAGACCTCACCCATTAAAATGGGTATTGCTCACGAGTTGCATCGCCCAGCTAGGCGTCACTATCCGCGACTCAAGGTGATTTCACGGGGTGTGGATGAACTTTGGCAAGCAGACCTGGTTGAAATGATACCCTATGCTGGCGTTAACGACGGTGTACGCTATATGTTGACCGTCATTGATGTCTATTCCAAAATGGCCTTTGTTGATCCTGTGCGTCGCAAGTCTGGTCCACTAGTCACCAAGGCCTTTCAACATATTATTCAACACTCCAAACGTCAACCTCAGTTGCTACAAACCGATCAGAGGAAAGAATTTTTCAACAAGGATTTCTCCAATTTTCTCAAATCTAAGGATATTCACCATTACACCACATACAGCAATCTCAAAGCCAGCGTGGTCGAGCGGTTTAACCGAACATTGAAAACCCATATGTGGAAAGCGTTTTCCGCTCAAGGCACTTATCGCTGGTTGGACATGTTACCTGAGCTAGTGTCACGTTAGAATGACATAAACATAGAACGATTGGGACCAAGCCACGCCTCGTGACCAAACATATTCAGCGATTGGATAAACTGTTTAACCCCATAAAACAGCAGATCCTAAACGTCACCGACTGAAAATTGGGGATTTTGTTCGTGTGAGCAAATTTAAGTCTGCCTTCAATAAGGGCTACACAACTCAATGGGGGACTGAACTATTTCGAATTCGTTAAGTCAACTTGGACAGTCCAGTCACCTATTTACTCCAAGACCTCAACCATCAACCCATAAAAGGTAGATTTTATATCCATGAACTTCAAAAAACAGCATTTCCTAAGCATTATCTTGTGGAGAAAGTGTTGAAACAAAAAGGAAATAAACTATATGTCAAATGGTTAGGATTTAACTCTACATTTAATTCTTGGATCAATAAATTACATGTTGTATGAACCTGTGCACTTTTTTATTGAATCGTGTTGTACGAGAGCTCTGTGTACGGCGCTCCACGCTTCATGCATGTCCATACATGTTTCTCTTTCTTTCTCCACACCCGCGTCTCACTCCTTGACTCCATGTTGACATACAACTCGTTCAGCTATTGGCTGTCATGGGTTCTCCCACTCCTCCCCTCACCTCACCTCCGGCTCTCTGGCCCCGCCCCCTCACCACTCTGCAGTGGCCATGTGGTTTCCTGTTGTGTAGAGGCTTCCCTCCTTTCCCCTCACCCACTCTGCGGGGGCCCTGCCCACTGCTGTCTGCTAATCTGGCTGGCCGTTATCACTTTTTACAGAGTTGCCACATGGTACCAACCTGTTATCATTTTACACCAATGTTGTCAGCTCTCACACACATTCCATTGTCTTAGCCAACTAGCCAGGCTCCAAGCTGGCCTCTCGAGCAGATATTCTGTTTTCCCATTCTGGCTGCCAGTCAAACATAGAAAAAACAAGTTCTGTTGTTAACAACTTCCCCTCATACCATTATGAATTTTGTCTGGTTACTGGTCAGTGTTTACCAACCTGTTTTAACGATCGCCATGAGGGATTTTTTGAAAATATTCGCCTTCATTCATCTGTCATAGTAATTTTCTTTTATCGAAAAGCGAACCCTCGTTTTGCCATACATCGCGCCGTCGAAATAGCCATTTCCAGTATTCACCATGCTCAGTCATAGCCTTCTTGGAACATGTGTCAAGCGCTACAGGCTCTCTGTCTACAAACTCGCTAGCCTAGAGACTTGACATTTATTTTCGTTGTAGAGGGGGTAGGGGACTTTCATTTATGTCAATTTTTTTTGTAAACGTGTTAGTTTCCAAAATAGTAAAAATTCAAAATTTAAGGGTTTTTAAAAATCTCAAAATATAAAAAAAGTTTTATTATAAGAAAATAAAGGTCATAGAGACCATTGGTTTGAACTATGGCACAACATTCTATCATGTTTGGTTTTCAAACTATCGCCTACTTTTAAAAACAAATTTTTTTTTCAAAAATATAACGAGTGGTCTATAGGAAAGAGGACGTCAGCTCGAGTCCAACGACATCACATTTGTTAAAATCCGACCATCCGTTCGCCCATGATCACCAATGTTCGCGAGAAAGTAGGCTATCATTTTTTCCTCCTACACCCTTGAAACTTGCTACTCACCTAGAGGGCATACCCACCTTTCATTAACGTCAAACACACTTTTTTTTTTCAATTCACCGTTTCCAAAATATTGCCAATCCAAAAAACAAAAAATTTCTATATAAAAAAATGCCAACACACATGCATAGCCAAGAGCATGTCATCCCAACGCCAACAACACCTCGTTCGTTAAAATCCGACCACGCGTTCGGGAGATATCGCCCAAAGTTTATATGAAAGTAGGGGGGAAGCAGAACTGTCCAATTCACACTACTGCACAGTTTTAGTCCTAGAGGCTTGGAATTTATTTTGCGGGTAGAGGGGGTCGGGACCATTCATTTATGTCAAGCAATTTTTTTTGTAAAGTTCCTAGTTTCCAAAATATAGGAATTTCAAAATTGGACTGTTTTCAAAAAACATAAAAATTAAAAAATATTTATTATAAAAATAAAGGACATAGAGACCGTTCGTTTGAGCCATGTCACAACATTCTATCATGTTTGGTTTTCAAACTATCACCTACTTTCGAAAACAAAACAAAAATCTTTTTTTTTTTTTCAAAAATATAACGAGTGGTCCATAGGAAAAAGGACGTTAGCCCGAGTTCAACGACACCTCATTTGTCAACATCCGACCATGGGTTCACGAGCTTTCCCAAACATTACATGGCTGAGGCTTAGTAGTGGGGCAAGGAGGGTTCCCGAGTGCGTTAGAACTCTCACTGCTCCCCTACTTACCTTATCTCAACCTGCCTGAGTGGTAACATTTTGTAACTGTTATTGTTTGCACATACTGTATTCTGTCCATGCTTCAATTAATCCAACACCATGACGAATGGAAGCGAAAGTGAGAGGACTCCTCAAGTTCAAGCGCGCCCCGCCCGGCAGCGCTAGAGTGGGCAAGTTCCACGCTGCCGGTCAGACGGTCTTAGGGATAATGTCAAGGGAAACGATTTACTTTGTAACTGATACTCTCTTAAATAATAATTAGCGATTACAATTAAAATAACACGGCAGGGCACAATGGAAAATATAAGTTACGGAAAGCACAGATTCCTGGAGTAGGCTAAACAGACTGTTACTTTTGTTGTTTCTTGTTGTGGCAATTTAGTTTCCTCAGATTAAGAGACTAAAGAAGGTGAATTTGTGGGTCTGAATCTAATTAATGAAAATGGGGGAATGGCAGAGCGGCTCTTGAGAGCACTAGTGACAGAGTTGAGATGGCTATCCTAGAGGGAGTGATGCCTATGTGGTGATTACCTAATTCCTCAATGAGGGAAATAAATTGGGCTATGGGATTGAGCGCGTTAATTACCGCTTGCCTGACTGATTTACAAAGGCTAATACCAATAGGTGGGTGGATGAGGACCATCGTGGTCTGAAGGTTACTGCCATTGGGTGAAGCGTACCACAGCTCTTTCTCGAAATCAAATGTCGGGAATGAGACGTGGCCCAGTGAGGGAAGAGGTGAGCTAGAGAGTGCGGAATCTGATTTTGGTGAAGCTGGTTTAAGTGGAACAAGTATACCATCTCGTTTTTGGGTAGGCCCATTCGGAATTAGTGTTTTTGGATTGACAGAGGTATAATTTGGGCTTTTAGGGTCATCAGGGTCCTGAGTTATCAGGAATGTTATGCCCTGGTACGTTAATGTGCGAGGTTTAGTGTCAGTGCGCGACATGTTTGTGTTCGTGAGTGTAGAGTATAAGTGCGTGTAATGAGTAAGAGGTGATGAGAGATAGTGGTCAAATACCTTGGTCGACCAGAGAATAAGTATAGAGAAAAACAAATTTACCAGTCACTCAAAGTTATCCAGTTTTAATACATTTGGAGCTGTGACGTTGAGTCTGTTTTTCTGAGCGTTGAAATTGCTTTTCGCATTTCCTGACCCTCATGATAACGATTTGTTCTGCGGAGCGCTCGTTTTCAAAATTGAAACGGCTCAAAAGTGCGCTAAGAAGTATCATGTCAGAGGAACGATTAGACATGCTAAGTTTAATGTATATCGAGTCTGATGTTCTGCGGGAAATTGATTTTGATGACATTGCAGAAGTTTTCATTGACCGAAAAAATAGAAGAAAAAAATTTGATTACATTTTACAGAAGTAAAAAATAGTATGATTTGTTTGTCAGGGTACAAACCACCAACTCTAAGTTTCCGTCGACGTAATGGACGACTAGAAACAATCAGTAAGGATAACTGCAAGATACTGGCTGATTATTTCCAAACTCTACTGAACTGTGATCCTCCAGTGGAAAGACTGCAGTTTGAAAAACCTGTACCAAACCCAGACTCACTTCCCCCAACAACTCAAGAAATAAAAGAGATAATCCAATCGCTCAAAAATAACAAAGCCCCTGAGAACGATGGAATAACTGCTGAGATGTTGAAAATAGGAGATGACCTCATAAGGAGAATTCATACACTCCTAACAGAAATATGGGAGAGCGAAATAATTCCGAAGGACTGGAAGAATGCCATTATCCATCCGTTGCATAAAAAGGGCGACCAAGCGGACCCCAACTACTACAGAGGTATATCACTTTTACCAATTATATACAAGGTATTATCTAAAGCACTCTTAAACAGAGTAGAACAACAAACTGATCATTTGATTGGTGAATACCAGGCAGGCTTTAGGAAAGGTAGATCGTGTTCGGAGCAGATTTGGAGCCTAAAGACGATATTAAGGATACGCCGCAGTACCAACACATTTGTCACCTTCGTGGATTTTAAGAAGGCGTATGATTCTATTGACAGACAAACTGTTCTGAACACCCTAGAAGAGCTCAGAGTTGATAGGAAAACCAGGGACTTAATCCGCCAGACTCTCACTGACACAACATCTCAAGTGAAGTTCCTAGGTGAACTATCAGAGCCTTTCGAAGTACATACCGGAGTTCGACAAGGTGACGGCCTCTCCCCACTGCTTTTTAACTTAGTGTTATACAAAGTCATCAGGGAGTGGTAAAACAACATCAAAGGCATAAGCATTGGTACTCTGGAACAGAAAATAAAAGTAAAATGCCTAGCTTTTGCTGATGATCTAGCTATCTTTACCAAGACTAGTGAAGAAACCAAGTACGCCATAGAGAAGTTACATGAGTTAGAATCAAAGACAGGACTCCAAATATCGTATGAGAAGGCGCATTTCATAGTAAATGGAGACCAGAATATCCCGAGATCTCCACTACAGACCAACTATGGAATAATTAGACACGTACCTTCCTTCAAATATTTAGGAGAAATTATTGTACCGTCTGGATTGGACAGGAAAGCTAATTTAGAAAGAGCTACCAAACTTCAGAAAGCATACCGAATAACATGGAATCACTATAATAAAAGAGTGATGTCACGAAATGCTAAACTACGGCACTACCAGACAGTTGTTCTTCCGGAAGCATTGTACGCCTCCGAAACTATATCTCTAGGAGGCCACTCTCAAATTGGTGAAATCGAAATCCAGGAACGTAAAATTCTCAGGAAAATATATGGCCCCGTTTATGTTAATGGTATATGGATTAAAAGGAAAACCACAGACTTGTACACAGTAATCAATAAGTTCACTGATACCGTGCGTAAGAGACGATTGAAATTTTATGGTCACATCTGCCGAATGGACAACACCAGATATGCAAAGAGCTGCTTGATATAATTGATTCAAAGAAGGTCAAAATCAGTTGGTTAGAAGAAATCAAACAGGACTTAAAGGAAATAAACATTACAGAAGATAGCATCATGAATCGCAAGACTTTTGGAACCCGAGTTACAAATCACACTTTCGCCGAAAAAGCTAAAAAGACCACTGGAAAAAAATGGACGGAGGAACGTAAGAAGGGGCATAGCGAGTTCATGAGGAGATTTTGGGAGGAGAAGAAGAGGAAAGCTCCATCAACCCGAGTCAACAAGTTCAAGCGCGCTCCCTAAGTGGGCAAAACGAAGAAAGAAAGAAAGAAAGAAAGAAAGAAAGAAAGAAAGAAAGAAAGAAAGAAAGAAAGAAAGAAGTATGATTTGTTAAATTGTTCATCAAATCATCTGAAATGTTTTCAAATAACGATGATCGTTTCAATTGAAATGTATGTAGGCCTATATATATGTAGGCCTATGTATGATTTAATAAAAATGTATTATTCATTTTGAGAAAAATAACTCTTGTATATACTTTATTAAATGTACAGGTGCTAACAAATAAAAATTATTTGAAAAAAATAAAGGGACTCCAAAAATCTCATGGACTAGGGCCTCATTTTACCTTAATCCGGCACTGGGTATGGTGTTGGATATATGAATGGTAGAGGAGTGACTTACTCTGCACTGTTACTACGCGGGATGCAAATTAAGCCTATAGGAACGTAGTGGAATGGCTTGGAATATCGAAGTCGAGGCGATAGCGAGGGCTAGGCTTGGTAGAAAGGCTGGCGGATCATCGATTTCGTCAATTGGCTTTAGAAGACGGAGCTTGGAGCAGTGTCGTGCAGTTTGCTTGGATGCTGGACTCGGAATGATGAGGGCACAAAACAGTAATATTAACAAAGAAATATGTTTGAAGTAGGCCTACACAAAACAGAAAACGCTGATGTACACAAGACACAATGAACTGAATTTAAGAACTGAAAGCAAAGAAAATTCAATTTAATTCACACAAATATCTCACACAGTAGCTTCCCCCGCACTTTTCTATGACCCGGTTCGACGGAACAACAGGACACGTGTTGGACATAATCGCTTGCAGTGCCTGTAGCGGCGGGACCACGAACTACCGTTCTATAATGGCGGAGTCTTCACACTAGGTCCTTCTATTCGTCATGCCAACACCATAATTTCCATCCATGACTTTCTTTTGTCAAACGAGCGATGATTTTCTCTCAGGGAACACGTTAGGTCTCTGTACTCAAATATGAGCTGACTAATAAGTAAAATGAATTATGGAAATGGATTTAGAAATTGTGACATAAGGCTAAATTATTTTACTCACTCCCTTGTCTGTATGTTATGGTAGGCTACATATTCATCTCTATTTTAACAGTACAGGATACCTTTCATAATGCTGTGGTGTCAGTAGTAGTGCACGCAGTTTAAGTTACAAGCTTAGTAGCCTGTTAAGGAAATTGTTAGTAAAATGATAACTTAAAGGCAGTGAGGAGTCATGAATATTACCTACTAGTACTGTACAGTATAGGCTACAATTAGGCAAGCTCACTAGCCTAGGTTCACTGCAGTAGGCTACCAAGAAGGTGGTAATGGTTAGGCCTATGTACTGAAACTCAAGAAATATAATATACCGGTATTTCTCTTCTTACACAAGCAGAGAAGATTGAGCACTGTTCAACGCAGCACTTACCCAGTTTGTCCAATATTTTCTGACCTGATCACAGCTTGCCTGAGTTTTAACACCTCATTACAGTTATAATCTGCATATTCTATCACACAGCAATATTTGCTGCTGACCACAGAAGACCTGATGTTCTTGTACGGTGACTGAATGAACTATGTTTGTTACAAAACTACACCTACGGTATAGTTCTGCTGTACTATAATTTCATTTGTATTCAATCTGGTTATGAGCCTAGGTGGAAGATATTACTTCTTTTAACATTTAGTTTGCTGATTCGTACCAACCATCTCTCTACCAGGCACATATTGAGCAACAAAGGGAATTGTTAGTAACCAAGTATCAATATCTTTAAGAGAGTGATGAGTCATGAATGTTACCTTCGGTAATGGTATGTAATTGTGCGAGCCCACTAGCCAACCCCCATTGAAGTACCAGTATCGTACATCAAGCAGCTGGTAATGATTATGTACTGAAATTCAAGATAAAATGTAGTCATTGCTGCTTTTCGGGTACAAGATTATAAATATATTATAAACACACTCCTGGAAAAAAATACATGTATTAGTTAACTTTGAAAGAATAATAGATTTTCCGCCTTCAATACTGTTTATTTCTATTACTTACAGGTACTAGTTTCGGGGGGGTAAATACTCCCCCTTCCTCAGCCTGTCCAACAAAACTTCACAATGGAAAAACTTTCCATGTACAAGTTCATACAAAATACATGAAGAAATAAAGAATAAAGAAATAATATTATTTACAATCCCGCTCGACGCTCCAAAGAAGATACTTTTATTGCATCACTAAGGCCTAGGCGCATCAGAACTCCTGAATTGGGCCGGTGCTGCGGTCCGCTGTCCCCATTGCGTCATCGTGGGACCACTCTAGTCCCCTTGTTGCTCTTGGCAAACGTCAAGGCAAGAAAATTTGTGGCCGCGTCACGCGCCGCCAGGAACTGCAGTGCGCAGGGCGTGAACAAAAAACAAACCGGAATTCACCTTGCGAAGTCTCTTACAGCTGAGTGTTAGTGACGTGCTTGGGAAAAGGTGGCGTTTGGGTTGTGGGAGATGGGAGGCTAAGGAAATGAGAATGAGTGAGGTTTGTTGACGCGCCTATTATGGAGATTGATTAATGCGTAGAATGAGAGTGTCAATCTTTAGTATGTTATGAAAAATGATGGGTATGAATAGTGGAATATAGCGGGAATTTTATCTATTACAATATAATTCGTTTATTAATGTTCTGTATAAAATGCTAGTTTCAAATATTATTTCATTAAGATTGTGTGAAGGGTTGAATCTCTGTGCTTTATCAATTTCTATTTGTTCCAAAATATTCATGAGCGTGCCTTTATTTTCTTGATGTAAAATTTCTAAGTCATTGTCTATGGTTGTGAATTTATGCCCAGTTTCTGCCATGTGGTTGCCCATCGCTGAAAATTTATTATGTTTGATGGCATTGACATGTTCCAAAAATCTGGTGTTGAACCCTCTCCCCGTTTGTCCCACGTAATCAGCATTACACTCGTTACATTTAATCTTGTAGACACCTAAATTGCTGTATTTGTTGGTTTTGTTGAGAATATGTGAGTTGAAACATTTATTATGATTAGTGTTATTGGTTCTGAACGCTGTTTTTATTTTATATTTTTTTAGTACACTAGTAACATTGTATGTGGATTGGTGCTAAATATACTTTAATTCGTATTAATCATTATCAGGTGAATCGATATAATGTTAGACAATGTCAATATGATTATTATCGATGACCTTCGGGCTTCACGTCGGAAATACGAGCTCTACCGATCCATTCTTGATAGCAGAACTTTTGCTTGCTGTAGACCAGCTGTTATGACAGACTTCAGTGGCTAGCTTGAAAGTTACAGGGCGTTTCAAAATATAAAGTTCGTTCGGCATTCTACGTGGAATAGAGACTTGCTTAATGGGGATCAGACATGGTTTTAAACATGTTATATGTTTATCTTTGCGACCGTGTGTCCAGCGCCACTAACGGACCATGCGGAAGCATACATTCATAATCCCGGCCACCAGCTCGGGTGTATTATGTCGTAACACTCTGCTTGTAAAACTTCATGGAAATGCAGCCTAGAGTTGATTCAAACTTTTACAGTGGCAATACTTCTTTAAAAAAGGCACATTCTTAAGCAAGGTGTCAGAGGGAAGGAATACAATGAAGCCTATATCTATTACGATGATAGGCTAAAGTACAATAGGAATACTGCATTAGCAGAGTGGTAGCGGGAACAGTGTGCAGCAACGTTCATTTACTATGAAGTGTACAAGCGAGTTTCGTAATGCAAAGGACCGCGCGGACACGTGTGAACTTGCTCACATTCGCATCCTTGTATTGGGACTATTTAGCGGCTGTTCGAATTCACTCTCGCTTCGTGACGAGTTGATAAACTGTTTGCGGTTCAGCCATCGGTATTCTAATGCGTGTGGAAAAATATCGCCAGGATATATTGGGACCATTTCGACCGATCTGGAGTTGTTCGAGCCTAGGAGGACTATGGTTCGTTATCTGGAGACCCAGTTGGAGTCCGGCATGTTTTGTGTTGGTCTGGAGCCTAGTACGGCCAACGATATCCTTTTTTTCCACATCCAGATTCGCCAAAGGTACAGATCACTTCAACTTGTTACAGTAGTGTAGCGTGGACATGTGAACAATCACAAATTGCCATATTTTTATTTTTGTAGATTAAATGGTTGAGTATAAAGTGCAGGTTCGATGCCTATTTCGAAGCTGATCTTCTATGATGACAGGATTTTGACTCATAAAAATGAGTGCATCCTTTGTGTATTTTGATTGATAAATTTAAAATTTCAATAGTATTTTACAGTATTTAAACTGATATGCTCATTCTTATTTGTCGAGAAGTCACTGTAGGAGGAAGATCTCCAGATTTTTGTGTAAGAATATTTTAGTAACGCAATTTTTTAAAGCGGCGTTGAGAACTCTGACTGAGTTTCACATATTCTAGTGCATTGTTCTTTAAGCACATTCGCTTGGATTATCTTATTCTTTGAGGAGAATTTTTCTTTCCTTATTATTATAACGATATTAGGAAGTTTTCGGATCCTGTTATTTCTGAATGTTACTTCGAGTCTTTAGACTATTTTTCTTCAGTTTATTAACAGATTTAACTTGTATTTTCTGAGCGTGATTTTCGGAGTGGATTGACTAATGGGTCATTTGTCGCTTAGCCTCTGTTGTTAACCTAGATCCATGCTGTAGGACTAATCCACCGACATTTTCGCGTTCGGGAAATTCAGGGAAGATCTTATTTTGAGATTGGATTTTTTTAAACGTTTTTACAACGTCAGTTTTGAGTGGTTGTGAATGTTATACATTTCTTCTTTTATGAAGTTAACACTGGATTAAATTGATATCATTGCCTTTGGTGCAATAGTTTTTCTCTATTAAGAGGGTATTTGAACGTCATCCAAAATTTGCGAGGATAATCCCAGGGATGACTTACTATAAGTCATACGTTTAAGAACTATGCATATTGTAATACATCAATGTAAGGCAAGTTTTCTAAAAATAGGTGGAGTATTTCTGGAATACACTAGGCTTTATTAATAACCTGTTACAGAATCAAATTATTTTTCTGAGCACGAGCTCAGGCTTTTATTATAAACAGCTGATTTTCATAATTGTGGATTTTAAAACAGTAAGGCTCCAAGTATAGGTGCATGTTAGATTTTAAGAGGCATGTATTAGGAATAATGCTCTTGTGTTTAAGTATTTTGATACAGTGCTTTGCGAAGCAAATTTTCTTGTTGAAGATTGAGCAACGTGTGCTAATCAAGAATAGATTGAGGTTTCAACCCAGAGAGGCGTTGTAATTAACCTAGTATGGTTAATATTTTGTCATAGGTGACTTTATCGCTGTTATTATCGTGAAGTAATGCCTGTGTGAAGATTAGTATTTTTCTGAGCATTATTATTAAAACTCTTGAGTGGATATCCAGTTCAATATTTCCAGTAAAATTATAAGGACTTTGCCTTAGCATGTATGAACAAGGATCACCGATAACTATTTAATGCTGAATCTATGATAAAATTTTGCTTAACTTAACTGTTCGGCAGAAATACCCTGAAATTAGAAATGAAACAATTAAACAATTTTAGCAGAAGTGAATGTCGTGACATTAAGTCAGTGGGAGGAGAATAATCGAAATTATTCTAGAATCTTGTATAAATTTGTATATTCTGTAAATATGCCATATTAATTTCATCGTTAAATAATAAGACCATATAATGCTATTGAAAATGTCGTGTAAGATTATTGGTTATAATCAGGGTATTTTTGTGTAAGATGTTCATTAAGTTAATGAACCGAAATGAAACCAATTTATTCAATTCATATATATATTTGTGTGTGCTTATCCTATGGGATCGAAAATTATTATTATTATTCCTTATTTTTGAAAAAAACTAAAAGTTAGTTGAGATAATGGGTAATTCATTTTAGAAGCCTTTCCCATATTCCATAGCTGAAAGACAATCCAGTATAATTAATGATATTTTTGATTGGTCGTGGTATCGACAAAATTTATATTGCTTGTCATGTTTATTCTTGCAATAAACTAATTTATTATTTGGTTTTAATTATTGCGTGATGCTTTATAGAGGTGATGGAAGGGTGTATTAAGGGGGCCATCGCTAGGTATTTTAGGGTTTACCACACCTTTGAGATTCTTTCTTCCTTTTGAAGAATTCTTGTGTTTTGAGCTAGTCTTTTCTTTCTCTGAGCCTTGGTCAGTCTTAATACATCCTGTTAGGTATTCGAGTGGCCCTATTATCCCTGTGTCTGTTGGTAGAACTTAAGACCATATAATGCTATTGAAAATGTCGTGTAAGATTATTGGTTATAATCAGGGTATTTTTGTGTAAGATGTTCATTAAGTTTCTAGTCGGGGATTGTCAGGTTCTACGATCCAGCTGTTATCCAGCGATTCAACAGTTATTGGTAGGTAATAAAAGGGTACATGAGATGGCGCCCAGCTCAGGGGCTTTGAAAAACTGGAATACCAGAGCGAATACCAGGGAGTTGAATGCCATAATTCTGCCAAAATTGAAACTGAAAGTACAAAGTGGAAATTAGTTTTATGATCATGTAACACAGATCGCGAATTGGAACACCGTGTTTGCTGTGTGATGATGAATCAAGGCAATAAAATAATGGTGAACCAATATTTTGGCACGAACTATTGGAATTCCTATGGAACAAAGCAATTACGAGGATACTCGAGCTACTTGACTTACAAGTGGTATTGCAACCATTATTAAATTTTGTATTTTATGTATTGGAGTGGTGCCACACGCTCTGTTAATAATTTGTTCTACTTGTTTCCGGCTGATGATCATTGTTGACATCATTAAAAATAGAAGTGTTTGTAACAAATTTAAATTTGAGTAATGGTAGAATCATAGACCTTCACCGATATAAACCATCACGCACATGTATATAGGCGATCCCAAATCAAATTGGACACTTCGTGTTTAGACATAAGCTTATTTTAAGATAATGCCAGACAATAAGGATGAGCATGTATGGTAAATGGTGGTTGTTTGTAGATGTTCTCGCTGTGCTTTGTTGGTGTGGTATTCTTATTTCTTGTGAAGTGTAGTGAAGCATGTCTGAAGGTAATATGGTGACTGTTGGTGACGTTAAGAAGATGTTTGAAATTATTCAAAATAAAATGGATAATTTGAATCAGGACATAGAAAATATTAAGTTCCAAACTAAATCTGCATTAGACCATATGTCCGAAACTGTTATTCAAAATCAGGGTGCAGTTGCTGAAGGTATCAGGGGGGAAATTGATACTATGCAATCCTCCTTGAAGGCTATCAAAGATAGTTCTAAAAGGGTAGAAAAGAAGGTTACCAGTGTAGAATCTAATATCGAAGATATCCAGGACGATAATAGAAAAACACAACTAGATATCAGTACACTCCGAGCTAATGTTGGCTTGGTACAGGTTGGCCAAGAAAGAATGCAACTTGACATTAATAATATCCAAACTAGTCAAACATCAATGCAAAATAGTCAAACTTCAATGCAAACAGATCTTAACAATGTTCAGACTAGTCAAAAGGGAATTGAGGAAACAGTAAAGGAAGTTAACTCTAATGTAAGGATTATGCAATCGCAAATCAATGATTTAAGAACAGATGTGGGATTAATAGAATCCAGTCAAAAATAGATTCAGTCCCAAGTCAAAAATATTCAGAATGATGTAAATCAAATTGAATCCAGCCAAAATAAAATGGAGTTAGAGGTCCAAAAAATCGAATCTAGTCAAAATCAGATGGAGGTTAAGTTAATGGAGCTACAAAAATCAAGTAAAGAGTTTCAAGTTGAGATTAGACTAGACTTTGAAAAAAGTGTGAAGCTTAATAAAAAAAATTAGAAACACTTCAGCTACAGTTTTCCCATGACACTAATCAGACCCAGAATAGCCTGGGGCAGTTGAAATGTGAAATGGGGACACTCCGAGCTCAAGTCACAGATCATACAAAACTTCTCAGGGATGATTTTGACATAGATTTGAAAGGGATCATAAGAGATAATATTGTAACATTTCGTAAATATGATGATGATTGAGTCTTCAGTCTTTTGGCTGGTTTGATGCAGCCCTACATGCCTCCTTGTCCTGATCTAATCGCTTCATCTCTACATAGCTACCACACCCTACATCCGAGGCAATCTGTTTAACATATTCTAACCTTGGTCTACCCCTACAGTTCTTGTCCTCGACCCTTCCTTCCATAACTAAGCTTGCTATTCCTGGATGTCTTAGTATGTGTCCTACCAACCTATCTCTTCTCTTCATTAGCAGTCGCCAGAAACATCACTCCTCTCCCACTCGTCTTAAGACCTCTTCGTTTGTAACCCTATCTACCCATCTGATCTTCATCATTCTCCTGTAACACCACATTTCAAAAGCTTCAATTCTCCTCTTTTCTGCTGCACCAATAGTCCAAGTTTCACTTCCATATAGCGCCACACTCCAGACAAAGGCTTTCAAAAATGACTTCCTAATACCTAAATCTATATTCGATGTCAACAGATTCCTTTTTTGTAGAAATGCTTTCCTTGCCTGAGCCAACCTACTTTTTATGTCCTCTTTGCTTCGTCCATCACTGGTTATTCTGTTTCCTGAGTAACAGAAGTCTCCTACTTCCTTTAGCTTTTCACCTGCCAATTTGATCTCCATAGAGGTTTCTGATTTATTTCGGCTGCATTCCAGTATTTTTGTTTTACATTTATTAATTTTCATCATGAATTCTTTCCGTAAGACGGGTTCCATACCAGTCAAAAACTCATTTAAATCCTCAGGCTTGTCGGCCAAGATGACGATGTCATCAGCAAATCTCAGAGTTGAAATTATTTCTCCTTGAATCTTCACTCCCACTTTAAATTTTTCTCCAATTTCCTTCATTGCTTGTTCAATGTAAAGATTGAAAAGTATGGGTGATAAGTTGCAGCCTTGCCTTACACCTTTCTGAATACCAGCTTCTCTCTCATGTCCTTCAGCTCGAATGACTGCCGTCTTTTTTCTGTATAGATTGTATATCACCCTCCTATCCCTGTACTTTATTCCAATAGATTTCAAAATGTCAAACAATTTAGTCCAATCAACGTTATCAAAAGCCTTTTCTAAGTCTACAAATGCCATGAACGTTCTCTTATCTTTCCTTATTCTACCTTCCAAAATCAGCCTAAGACTTAGTACAGCTTCCCATGTTCCTACATTTCTCCTGAAACCAAACTGGTCTTCACCCAACTCCGATTCTCTCTGGCTTTCAAACCTCTTTTAAATTATTCTAGACAGGATCTTTGAAGCATGAGTAACCAAGCTGATTGTACGGTAATCTTCACATCTGTCAGCTCCCACTTTCTTTGGTATAGGTATGAAAACAATCTTCTTGAAATCAGAGGGTACCTCACCTGTCTCATAAATCCTACACACCAGGTGAAATAACCTGGTCAGACCTTCATCTCCTATGCAGCGTAGCAACTCAATCGGTATATCATCTATGCCTGGTGCTTTGTTCCTGCTTAAGTCTTCCAATGCTCTGTCAAATTCTGATCTCAATATTAAATCTCCTTTTGCATCCACATCGATTTCCTCCTCCCTTTCCAATATACGATTCTCAATCTCCTTTCCCTTATACAAACTCTCTATGTAAGCTTTCCATCTCTCAACCTTTTCTTCCCTATCTGTTACAGGCTTTCCATTTGTGTCCTTAATATTACAGCACTTAGTCTTCTTTTCCCCAAAAGTATTCTTAATCCTTCGATAAGCTGTGTCTACTTTTCCTAGTTTCAGACAATTTTCTATACCTGCACATTTCTCTTTCAACCATTCTTCTTTCGCTTCCTTGCACTTCTTGTTAACCTCGTTTCTCAGACGTCTGTATTCTGCTTTCCCCTTTTCATCCCTTACTTTCTTGTGTTTCCGCCTTTGATCCATCAATTCTAGTATATCCTGCGTGATCCACGGTTTTCTACATATTCTTTCTTTCCTACCAATGTTTTCTTCTGCGGATTTTGTTATTTCATTCTTCAAAAGTGCCCATTCGTCTGCAATTGAAGTTTGTTTAGGGTTTTTTCATCAGTCCTTCCTTTATACTCTTCTTGAATCTTTCGTTTACATCCTTTACTTTCAGTCTGTCTGTTGCCCACCTTTTTGGCTTTTGACTTTTCTTCAGTTTCTTCAACTTTAATCTGCATTTCATTACAACCAGATTGTGGTCAGAGTTTATGTCAGCACCAGGATATGTTTTACAATCCAAAATCTGGTTTCGAAACCTCTGCTTGACCATAATGAAGTCGATTTGGTAACGCCCTGTATCTCCTGGTCTCATCCATGTGTATATTCTTCTATTGTGGTTATTGAATAAGGTGTTAGCTATGACCAACTCGTGCTCGGTGCAAAATTCCATCAGCCTGCTTCCTCGATCATTCCTTTCACCTAATCCATTTTCGAAGTGAAATGCCATGTCCTGTGGTTCGGATTCCACGTAAAAAGGAGGTCCCGTGGCACATGATCTCAAGATTAATGGTCACGTTAAACTACAAGCTTCCTTCCTTCCTTTCACCTAATCCGAAATCTCCTACTATCTTCCCTTCTCTCCCTTTTCCTACCACAGCGTTCCAATCTCCCATTACTATAACATTTTCATCCCCCTTGATATACCTCAGAATTTCATCTATTTCTTCGTAGACCTTTTCAACATCCTCATCATCAGCTTGACTGGTAGGCATATAGACTTGTACCACTGTGGTGCACGTAGGTTTAGTATTGATTTTTGCTACAGTAATCCGTTTACTATATTGCTCATAATATTCCACCCGCTGTCCAAGTTTCCTACTCAATATGAGACCAACCCCTGCTTGGCCATTGTTTGATTTAGTGCTAATGACCCTATAGTTTCCTGACCAAAAGTCCTGTTCTTCCTGCCAGCGCATTTCACTAATCCCAACCAAATCCAACCTCAACCTATCCATTTCCCTTTCTAAGTTTTCTAACCTTCCACTTCCTAGCAGACTTCTAACATTCCACGCTCCGATCCGTAGAATGTCAGATTTCCTCTTTGTCACTTCTGTGATGTTAACCCCCTCTCGAGTAGTCCCCACACGGAGATCCGAATGGGGGACTAGTTTACCTCCGGATTGAAATTTTACAAGGGAGGAGGCCATCATCACATGTAATTATGCATAGAGAGGTGCATATCCTCGGGAATAGCATTACGGCTGTAGTTTCCAGTTGCTTTCAGCCGTGCAGCAGAACGCAGTGTAGCCATTAGTTGGCTTATCTTATCAATATCTTAACCGTCTATAAGACTAGTAAAGAATTGATTTATTCTGAAAGGCTGCTACTCCCTTTCAGAATAAGTGAAGAGCAATTCTACTAACAAAGATACTAACCTTCTTCTAACAATTAAATACCAAAATTCTACTAACGAAAAAAATACTACATTTCCACCAACAACAAATACTACTACTAAAACATTCTGTCACCAGGCACACTCACATGCACCCTCACACATCACAGTCTAATGAAACAATGAACTATAACTAATAAACAATGCAACTGCCACCAGACACACTCACATACCACAGTCTAATAGAACAATGACATATATCTAATAAACAAACTAACTACATACTTACTGTGTTGTAATCTAAAGCAATTTAGATTGTCAATCCTTACAAAATGCAAGTGGGATTGAAAAACACTCACAAAATGCAATCTAGATCGAAAAGACTTACAAAATGCAACGTAGATTAAAAATAACTACAAAAAAAACGCTAAAAGGGAATTTAGATACACTGGGAACTAAGTAACAAAAGCAGTGCGGGAATCTGAAAGAGAAAAGGAAATATAAGGAAAAGAGGAGAGGAGAGAGGAGAGGGTCCGCCCCAAAGGGAAGCGACAAAAGGGGGAAAACGGACCCAGCTCTGGAATCCCTCGGGGTCGCCAACTCCCGAACTCACCAGCCGTGAGCCCCTGAGGCTATACCATAAGTAAAACAATAACCTAACCACGCTCTAAGGCTGCCACTAATGTAACCCCCCTTAAAGGATAAGTTACCTTGTTTGCACTCTCCCCCCATTCCTGATATATTACTACTGCTACCATTAGAAAGAGGGGAAGGGAAACCGGGTCCAAGCCCATTGGGTGAAAGCGGGCCTCTCGCCCCAAAAGCCGGCAACAACCTTTAATTAGCCTGGTAAATAAATACATACAATACTGTATAATTAACAATAGTTTAATATCACCAGAAGAAAATCACCTCAAACCACATTAATCACACTACAATATACATGCAAGAACACTTTTCAATAACAACAAATACCTTCCTCCTTCATGCACTACACTAATGCATGCTCAAAATCAGATGTAATGGTACTCACTGGTTTTCAGCTCATCCTCTCCTTTTAGAACATTTAGGTTCAGTACTTACCCCCATATCATGGGTAGTGGCATATATTTATTTATTTGGTAATAGAATCAGTTTGAGCAGGAAGGAATAGATATTTTCAGCAACCTGGCCGGTGCTTGGAGGTCTCCCCACGGAGCATCGAAGTATAACCTGGTATCAGGTCTCGCAATTTACATATCAACAAACGTCATCAACAAACGAAGCTACGAGTTGATACATATGCCGGTTTAGCAGACTCCTTGCATGTACGAGCAGAAAATGAAAATCTCAGAGTCGGTCGTATTGTAGTTTTGCCATCTTCCTTTACAGGTAGTCCAAGGAAAATATTGCAAAATTATCTTGATGCGATGGCGATAGTGAGGAAGTTTGGAAAGCCAGATTTATTCATTACGTTCACCTATAATGCGGGCTGGCCAGACATACTTATCATTCATCTCTGGGAAACGGCTAATAATAGGCCTGATATTGAAGATATCATGAAAATCAATGAGGATTGTTTTAAAGTTGAGAAATCTAAGTTAGAATCCAAACTTGCCACTGGTCTTTCAACTAATAGCAAAGACATAATAAATGTTAGGGAAGATCTAAGCAAAAGAATGGATGGAATTCAAAATACACAGGTTAATAACATATCCGATTTAGAGAAACGTATTAATACTGTTGAAACTAAAGTCGACCAAAGTAAGATAGAGTTAAATGAGGTCAGGGAGAAGAAAACTTCCGAGATTAATGAAATTAGAAAGGGTCTCGAGCAAATTAATCTAGAGGGGCATATCAATTTGGATATGCTAAAGGATCAATTGCGATCACTTTTACAGTCCGATTTTAGAGTTGTAGTTGAACAACCTGAAGTGATAGTACCTGATAGTAGGGAAAGGATGATGCAGGAATCTCCCAATATCGAACCCAACGTTCAACTCAGTCAAATGGAACATCCGAGTCCCATTCGAACAAGCAGGGAGACGTTTAGTTCTCCGAACCCCAACGTAGGCATGGATGATTATACTTCGAGATCGATGGAAAAGACACCGAATGTAACCATAATAAGAAACTTTGTTGACAAACCTAGGAAGTGTAGCAATCTGGATGGAATGACACCGATCGAATTTGTAAGGGCATTAAGAGATTACTTTTTGGAGTCACATGTGCCACGTGAGCGTGAGCTACGTATGGTGGAAAGGTTTCTTACCAATGCTCCGTTACAATGGTTCAGGGCCTTTCGTTACACATTTGACAATTTTGAACAGTTTTCGGAGGCCTTCATAAAAAGATTTTGGTCGATCGAGGTCCAACAAAATGTGAGATCGGAAGTCTATTCACGCAAGTACTCCAGTACAGGACCAACCAGCTATGCTTTGCGTGTCAGTTAGCAAAACACCGTTCTCTCCAGCCTCCGTTAACCCAAGAAGAACTCCTTGAAGCTATCTCACGTCACTTGCCTGCGGAAGTAAGGAGGTCAATTATTTCTTCCGGAGTATCATCTTTAACGTCGTTGGATGACTTGTTACGTCGATTAGATCACATGAGTATGATGATGCAACCTACCATAGTCAAAAATGCCAGGCAGGAATCGAAAGTTGTAAACGCAGTAATGATGAACCGTACACAGCAGACGGATCGTTTTGAGCAAAGAAGAGATGATAGAATGGGTCCTATTAGAAATACCCATCAGGAAGAGAGGAGATGGGAAAACCAACGTAGGGACGCCCAGGAGAGGCCATGGCAACGTCGCTACGAGGAGAGAAATTTCTATCGAAGAGATAATGATCGAAACCGGAATGATCACCGAGAAACGCCTTATAACAAGAATTACAGATATGATCAAAATAATCGAGATAACAGGTATAATAGGAATGATAGAGATACCCGTGACAACAGAGATAAGAGAAAAAATCAGGGGTACTCAAGATACAACAATTATCGAACGGAGGCGTCCGATAAGAAAGTGCAACAGGAGAGGCTCAAAAGAGGGCGAGATAAGTCCACGGAGGTTGGACGAAGAAAATCGAAGGAAAGAAAGGAAGAAAATCTAGATAAGTCACAACCCAGCACTAGCAGAGAAGGTCGGAGTTCAGAAAGAGCTCCGGATCTAGAAAAAAAACGCCAATTTCCAGGCAAAATTAATGACTGACGTTGCCACGCATTCCTCTGTTATCACGATTTTTGAAATTTTTGAAGCTACTGAACCAGAAACGAAACCGAGAGGAAGGGTAGTTGAACTTCCCGTTATTAATATACAAATTGGTCTACAACACTGTAAAGCTTTGATGGACACAGGTGCTATGATCTCAATAGTTGATGAGGATTGTTTCGAGAGATTGAAACCAGAAAACCAATTTACCATTCTTCCAGCATCTCCAACAAAAAATCGTGGGATATTTAAGGATAAAACTATGAAATGCAAAGTGCAGATTCTAATGAAATTCTGGATCAATCAGGGAAGTTATGAACATATTTTCATTGTCGTTAAGAATATTAATTTTGACGTCATACTAGGGATCGATTTTATTACACAAGCTAGGGCAATCATCGACATGGACAAAGGAATAATAAGATTCAAGGAAGAAAGTACAGAGGATGTAGTGATGGAAGAAATGGATGGAAACGAAATTAATAGAGATATCCCTAGAATGGAAATCCTGGATCACGTAGTTGAAGAAACCGAGCAAGAGAGGGAACAATATACCTTGAAAGCCGAGGGATTTAAAAACGTGAATGAAGAATTTGACGACTTGATTTGTCAATTTGCGGACATCTTCGATGGTAAACCTGGCTTGATTAGAGACTTCAAGTACCAGATTAGGCTAATAGATGAATCCCCTTACCAAGCCAAGCTTCATACTATCTCAGAAAAATACCATGATGAGGTCAAAGAGATTATAGATAAAATGGAGAGAGATGGTATAATAAAAAAACAAGCTTCCTCGTATTTGAATCCGATAACTGTGGTAAAGAAAGCGAACGGACAACTGAGGCTTTGTTTAGACGCCAGGAAGATCAACACGAGAATCATGTTAGAAACTGACCGTCCACCAAAAATTAGAGAACTTTTGAAAAAGTTCAAAGGTAAAGCGTGTTTCAGCGTCCTAGACCTAACCGCCTCCTTCTATCAAGTCGAGCTGGAGAAAGATAGCCGGCAATGCACCGGGTTCTTATTTGATCAGACCACGTATGTTTTCTGTCGCGTTCCTTTTGGAATGGTGAATAGCGGTCCGGCCTTGATCAGAGCTCTTGATAGCAAATTAACGGAAAGCGTGAAACGTAACGTTATTTGCTATATCGATGACTTGATAATTTCTTCAGCTAATGTTCAAGAACATCTTGTACACTTGAAACAGCTATTCGAGAATTTAAGAGAGGCCAATATTAAGGTCAGCATGCATAAGTCTCAATTCATGCATGAATCTATCAAGTTCCTAGGCCATACAATTGATCAGTTTGGGTATCACCCAAACTTGAAGAAGATAGACGCCATTTCAAGATTTCCTCGTCCCGTAAAAGTGAAGCAGCTCCGTGAGTTTCTGGGTATGTGCCAGTTCTTGAGTAGCCACTGTCCGGGATGCTCAACTACTATGGCCCCATTGTATGAGGCATTAAAGAAAAATAATAAATGGAAATGGACAGATGACACGAATAGGGCATTTGAAGAGGCCAAGGTCATGCTCCAAAATTGTATTAAGCTGGAATATCCCGAGTTTGATCGGTTATTTTATATCGTGTCTGATTCTTCAAAAATTGGTATTAGTGCTGTCCTCTATCAAAAGGACGAGGAGGGGAGGAAGCACTATTTGGACTTCCACAGCAGAAAGCTGCAGGAACACGAAAATAATTATTTCACCTCTGAGCTCGAAGCTTTGGCATTCATATCTGCTCTTCAAAAGTGGAAGAAGCTTCTGATAGGACATCGAGTGGTCATTATCACGGATCACAGAGCGCTTCAGTTTATGATGCAAACCGACCTTTCCAGTGACAGATTGACGAGGTGGACATTGTTTCTCCAGCAGTTCAATGCCACCATCGTGCATCAGCCTGGAAAGGATAATCTGCTCGCGGATGCACTCTCAAGAAATCCAGTTAGTAAGATCGAGATTAACACTGTACAGTTGGAGAGGGAACAAGAACTCACCCTGAAGAAGCTAAAGAAGATAGCGGTGTCACAGAAGAGACACACCCCAACTAGACATATGTACAGGTTTTTGAGACGTGCAATGGACCATACCGATCCTGTCTACGAGCAGACTAGGAAGCGCTCTGAGAAATTCCTGGTGTGTGATGATGTCGTTTGTAAATACATTGACCGAGAGAGGACGAAAATTAGAATTGTAGTTCCTCCTAAACTGATTAATGGGTTGGTGTGGCTAGCTCACTGCACCATTGGCCATGGGGGTGTCGACAAAACGTTCAGAACGTTACTGGAGACATTCACCTGGACCAAGATGCGGGGCACTATAGCAGCCATTATCAGATCATGCCAGGAGTGCCAACGAGGGAAACACCCGTCGGCGTTATCAAAAGAGAGACCTCGAGCCATTATTCCAGAAAGGCCGAGAGAGCTAATGGCTTGTGATATCTTCGGTCCTTGCCCGAAGGGGGCTAGGAGAAACCAGTTTCTCCTAGTCACGGTCGATGTATTTTCAAAATACGTGACCCTTGACCCTAGGTAGAGAGCCACTACAGTCCAAGTCCTTAGCCGTCTTGAAAACAGTGCGTTTCCAAAGGCGGGAAAACCTGTAACTCTCATATCGGATCACGGAGCTCAATTCACTTCGATGGATTTTGAGGATGCCATGATTAGGCTTGGTGTCAAGCACGTGTTTTCTAGCGTTAGATATCCGGAATCTAACGTCTCGGAACGTATAATGGCAGAAATTAGCAAGTTTGCGAGAATTTACTGTCCTGAGGATCATGCAAGCTGGGTCAAGTTCATCCCACTCATGGAAAGCTGCATGAATTCCACATTTCATGAGAGGTTATCCGACATACCCATGGTTGTACACCATAATAGGAGGCCAGAAAGAGCCTGGACAGAGATCGTGAGATTTCTGCCTAAGGACAGGGAGCCTACGGTCCAAGAAAGAATTAATTCAGCTAGAGAAAGCTTGATGGATGCAGCCGAGAAGCGGCATAAACGGATCAGAAATAAAAGATATCGGCCACCGATGAGAGTAAACGAGATGATTCTCGTCAAGAAACCGACAAAAGCAGATGTTGCTAAGAAGCAATTCACCAAGTTCTCCCATGTCTTCCACGGACCCTATAAAATCACTAGGTCGTTCGGAAATAATTGTTATGAGGTAGTAAGACTAAATGGAAGAGAAACGATAGGTCGTTTCAACGCAAAAAACCTGAAAAGATATGTGAAGAAGATAGTCTGAGTGTTGACTGAATAATGCTACAAATGCCGAAATTACCTGGAATGGTGTAAATAAAAGCTGAGGAGACTTTTATTTAAGGTATCAAAGGGAAAATGCACCATTATTCCTAAAGGTCTTAAGTACAGATATGGATACTGTATTTTGAAACGCCCTGTAACTTTCAAGCTAGCCACTGAAGTCTATCGTAACAGCTGGTCTACAGCAAGCAAAAGTTCTGCTATTAAGAATGGATCGGTAGAGCTCGTATTTCCGACGAGAAGCCCGAAGGTCATCGATAATAATCATATTGACATTGTCTAACATTATATCGATCGATTCACCTGAGAATGATTAATACGAATTAAAGTATATTTAGCACTATATGTAAGCAGTTATTTACGTCTGTATGCATATTTCCATGGCAGAAAGCTATTACAAAGCATGTATGAAAAAACAGAAGAAGATCTGTTAAGTCACTAGTGATTATACTTCGACTGCGATTTATTTATATCGACTCGTGGCGTATACAGGAGTGGGGGTAGCAGATGTCTTGCTCAAGCGACCTCGTGTGGAGAGCATATACTTGTGAAACTGACAGCGTGCAGTAATAATCCTGGAAATAGTGAAGTGAAATGGCCAGTTAACGGGATTTTCAAATCGTGTGAGCGTGCATATGTATATAAGCGAGTTCGTTCGGCATTCTACGTGGAATAGAGACTTGCTTAATGGGGATCAGACATGGTTTTAAACATGTTATATGTTTATCTTTGCGACCGTGTGTCCAGCGCCACTAACGGACCATGCGGGTACATTCATAATCCCGGCCACCAGCTCGGGTGTATTATGTCGTAACACTCTGCTTGTAAAACGTCATGGAAATGCAGCCTAGAGTTGATTCAAACTTTTCACAGTGGCAATACTTCTTTAAAAAAGGCACATTCTTAAGCAAGGTGTCAGAGGGAAGGAATACAATGAAGCCTATATCTATTACGATGATAGGCTAGAGTACAATAGGAATACTGCATTGGCAGAGTGGTGGCGGGAACAGTGTGCAGCAACGTTCATTTACTATGAAGTGTACAAGCTAGTTTCGTAATGCAAAGGACCGCGCGGGCACGTGTGAACTTGCTCACATTCGCATCCTTGTATTGGGACTATTTAGCGGCTGTTCGAATTCACTCTCGCTTCGTGACGAGTTGATAAACTGTTTGCGGTTCAGCCATCGGTATTCTAATGCGTGTGGAAAGATATCGCCAGGATATATTGGGACCATTTCGACCGGTCTGGAGTTGTTCGAGCCTAGGAGGACTATGGTTCGTTATCTGGAGACCCAGTTGGAGTCCGGCATATTTTGTGTTGGTCTGGAGCCTAGTATGGCCAACGATATCCTTTTTTCCACATCCAGATTCGCCAAAGGTACAGATCACTTCAACTTGTTACAGTAGTGTAGCGTGGACATGTGAACAATCACAAATTGCCATATTTTTATTTTTGTAGATTAAATGGTTGAGTATAAAGTGCAGGTTCGATGCCTATTTCGAAGCTGACCTTCTATGATGCCAGGATTTGACTCTTAAAAATGAGTGCATCCTTTGTGTATTTTGATTGATAAATTTAAAATTTCAATGGTATTTTACAGTATTTAAACTGATATGCTCATTCTTATTTGTCGAGAAGTCACTGTAGGAGGAAGATCTCCAGATTTTTGTGTAAGAATATTTTAGTAACGCAATTTTTTAAAGCGGCGTTGAGAACTCTGACTGAGTTTTACATATTCTAGTACATTGTACTTTAAGCACTTTCGCTTGGATTATCTTATTCTTTGAGGAGAATTCTTTCCTTATTATTATAACGATATTAGGAAGTTTTCGGATCCAGTTATTCTGAATGTTACTTCGAGTCTTTAGACTATTTTTCTTCAGTTTATTAACAGATTTAACTTGTATTTTCTGAGCGTGATTTTCGGACTGGATTGGCTAATGGGTCATTTGTCGCTTAGCCTCTGTTGTTAACCTAGATCCATGCTGTAGGACTAATCCACCGACATTTTCGCGTTCGGGAAATTCAGGGAAGATCTTATTTTGAGATGGGATTTTTTTATCGTTTTTACAACTTCAGTTTTGAGTGGTTGTGAATGTTATACATTTCTTCTTTTATGAAGTTAACACTGGATTAAATTGATATCATTGCCTTTGGTGCAATAGTTTTTCTCTATTAAGAGAGTATTTGAACGACATCCAAAATTTGCGAGGATAATCCCAGCGATGACTTACTATAAGTCATACGTTTAAGAACTATGAATATTGTAATACATCAATGTAAGGCAAGTTTTCTAAAAATAGGTGGAGTATTTCTGGAATACACTAGGCTTTATTAATAACCTGTTACAGAATCAAATTATTTTTCTGAGCACGAGCTCAGGCTTTTATTATAAACAGCTGATTTTCATAATTGTGGATTTTAAAACAGTAAGGCTCCAAGTATAGGTGCATGTTAGATTTTAAGAGGCATGTATTAGGAATAATGCTCTTGTGTTTAAGTATTTTGATACAGTGCTTTGCGAAGCAAATTTTCTTGTTGAAGATTGAGCAACGTGTGCTAATCAAGAATAGATTGAGGTTTCAACCCAGAGAGGCGTTGTAATTAACCTAGTATGGTTAATATTTTGTCATAGGTGACTTTATCGCTGTTATTATCGTGAAGTAATGCCTGTGTGAAGATTAGTATTTTTCTGAGCATTATTATTAAAACTCTTGAGTGGATATCCAGTTCAATATTTCCAGTAAAATTATAAGGACTTTGCCATAGCATGTATGAACAAGGATCACCGATAACTATTTAATGCTGAATCTATGATAAAATTTTGCTTAACTTAACTGTTCGGCAGTAATACCCTGAAATTAGAAATGAAACAATTAAACAATTTTAGCAGAAGTGAATGTCGTGACATTAAGTCAGTGGGAGGAGAATAATCGAAATTATTCTAGAATCTTGTATAAATTTGTATATTCTGTAAATATGCCATATTAATTTCATCGTTAAATAATAAGACCATATAATGCTATTGAAAATGTCGTGTAAGATTATTGGTTATAATCAGGGTATTTTTGTGTAAGATGTTCATTAAGTTAATGAACCGAAATGAAACCAATTTATTCAATTCATATATATATATATATATATATATATATATATATATATATATATATATATATATATATATATTTGTGTGTGCTTATCCTATGGGATCGAAAATTATTATTATTATTCCTTATTTTTGAAAAAAACTAAAAGTTAGTTGAGATAATGGGTAATTCATTTTAGAAGCCTTTCCCATATTCCATAGCTGAAAGACAATCCAGTATAATTAATGATATTTTTGATTGGTCGTGGTATCGACAAAATTTATATTGCTTGTCATGTTTATTCTTGCAATAAACTAATTTATTATTTGGTGTTAATTATTGCGTGATGCTTTATAGAGGTGATGGAAGGGTGTATTAAGGGGGCCATCGCTAGGTATTTTAGGGTTTACCACACCTTGGAGATTCTTTCTTCCTTTTGAAGAATTCTTGTGTTTTGAGCTAGTCTTTTCTTTCTCTGAGCCTTGGTCAGTCTTAATACATCCTGTTAGGTATTCGAGTGGCCCTATTATCCCTGTGTCTGTTGGTAGAACTTGGGGGTTTTTCTAGTCGGGGATTTCCAGGTTCTACGATCCAGCTGTTATCCAGGGATTCAACAGGTATTGGTAGGTAATAAAAGGGTACAGTACGTTGTTGTGTACACTCCTGCTAAGGTTTCTGATTTAGTAAATCCATTTTACAATAATTAACGCACGAGTAGATTCAATAAATGAGTGACAGCGCGTGAATCGTTTCTACAAAATCCCGTATGCGTTCATAAACCATTCATACGATTGCGATGAAACTTTGGAGAGTTGTTGTGCACACTCCTGCAAAGATTTATGACTTAGTAAATCCATTTTACAATAGGTAGTACATGAGTAGATTCAAGAAATGAATGACAGCGCAATTCGTTCCAAATAAGACCCGTATGCGTTCATATACCATTCATCCGATTCCGATGAAACTTTGGTTAGTTGTTGAGCATGCTCCCACGAATGTTTCAGAGATAGTAAATCCATTTTACAATAGGTTAGAGGCAGTTAACGGAAAAAGAAAAAAATATTGTGTATCCAAAAGCACTTCTACAAACTAAGTTACAACGCCAACAGTTTCTTTGATTGGCATTGCAACGCTTGCCGGGTACAGCTAGTTTTGTAAAAAAGCTGGTGACGCGGCGATTCAAACGCTTCAATGGAGAACCGCCATTGTGGCAGAACTAATGAAGGACATCCATTAAGAGTATCCACGACACGTTATACGGCAAGCACAATTCGCCTATATTATGATGGATATTTGACCACTGCGTCCAGGAAAACATACAGGGAAAAGACAGTCCACTGTAGCCGAAGACCATTTTATAATTTTAAATGATCTTGTCGACTTCGTCGTTACGCTAGGGTCTGGCGTTACGTTACGGTGACGGGACGAAATGTAGACCCAGATGCACTGAGGTGTGTGACATCATAGTACCGCTTGGTGCATGTGTTCCCCGACAATCTCTACTTCGTTAGTATAAGACAAAAATCCCCGATTCTTGGATGTCACGGGTAATCTCGAGAACCACTGGATGGATCTTGATGCGGTTTTCACCATTCTGTAAAGGAGATCTCGAGGAAAGATTCTGTAGAAAATAATTTATGTATGATCAAAGGAAGCCAAGCAGTAACGATTTCAGTGAAAAAGTCGAAAACAAACTTGGCGTCCGTGCGCTTCTTAAGCTTACGCTGGGCAAACCTTTAAAAATATCAGTATACTATGAGCGTAAGAATTGGTCAGCATGAAAAGTCCTACAAAAATGTCCGCGAGAGCATATCTCTATCTTCAATACATCGCCCACTGTAAGTGTTTTTAGACTGGATGGAAGGGGCACGTCCCCGCGCGCTTGACCTTTCTTTGCCCTTGGTTTGGACTTGCCGTTCGCGAGTAATTTGAAGCAAGATAAGTATTATGTAGATAATTTTCTAAAATGTCAAGAGTCCAGCATTTTTCAGCATTTGTAGCATTTAAAATGATACTGAGTCTAGTCTTTCAGACTAACTGTCTCTTTTAACAACGATTATGTAAGTTCAAAACTTATTAGTAACAGCGTTTCCATGGATCAGGTATGAGTTACTGTGCGGCAATAGTTTTTATGACCGGATGCTCTTCTTGACGCCTATCTCATCAGAGAAGTAAATAAGATATTAAATTGAATGAAATAGGGTACGGTAAGGAGTTGGAAGGAGTAGACCGTGGCCTAGCGTCCCCACATGTGTCGGGAGATGAAAATGGGAAACGACGGAAAACAATCTTAAGAACGATGGATTTCAAACCTCCGTCCATCTCGTGACGTAGTGACCAACAACGCGAAGGTGCGGGCTTCGATTCCTACCTCAGTCATCCTGGAAGAGATTTCTCCACTTCTGCTCCTCCAGGTGAATGCCCGCATCATTGGCGGAACTAGGGTTTGTATCTAGAGGGGAATGAGTTGAGTCCAAATTACATTGGGGAATGAGGGATGAGGCAGTGAAAGCTAATATACGGTCTCGAAGTTTCAAAACCTCCTATCTACAGTGTTTTCGTGTATGATTTCAGTACCATTTGACATAGCACGTTGTATTTACGATCATAGAGACAAGTTTAAAATCAAGAATTACAGAAGAGAAATGTAATTAAAGAATCATGTTCGCAAATGTTCAAATTGATGACCATCTTTAACGCGAACTGATGGATTCGCAAACGTCATGACACAGTTCATTTGGTGGATTTTCGCCACATTGTCTTTCAATTTCCAATTTCATTGCATCAATTGTTCATAGTTTTGTGCGATAAACTCTGTCCTTGAGAAGTCCATAGGCGTGAGGTCTGGGGAACGCGCAGGGTAATCAATGGGACTCCTTCGTACAATCCATGTGTTTGGATAAGCTGCATCGAGGTGAGCTCTTACATCGTGATGGTAGTGGGGGGGTGTTCCATCAGCGGCTTCGGTGGCGTAGTCGGTAGCATGCTGATATTCTATGCCCAAGATCGCGGGTTCAAACTCGGCCGAAGTCGTCGGATTTTTTAAGAACGTTAAAAATCCCTCAGTATGCCTTCCTTCGGAGGGGAAGTAAAGCCGGCGGTCCCATGTCATAGATTTATGGCATGTTAAAGAACCTTCCGCTAATTAAACTTGTATGAAGTTAAATTTGCAGGTTGGAATTCGTTGAAACGCTCTATCAAAGTTCCAGCGTTCACCACTAGGTGTCAGTGACTTCTGGTGGCGAAAGTGGGAACTACTTGAAATTGAACGGAACTTGTAGCTCACCCCATGGGTGTCCGCATGGAAGCAGCTACAGACTCAGGCGAGCCGAACATGTCCTCGGACACTCCCGGCACTAAATGTCATACGATATATAAATAAATATTCCTCGATATTGTATAACTAGCCTGTTAATAAAACTAAAATTTAACTTAAAACAGCAGTTAGTTACTTATTCCAAGTTAGTTATTGTTGTATTCAGGAGCGAAACAGTGAGGTCATCTGCCCCTAGTAATACAACTTAACACAATATTATTCACTTCCAAAACGGCACTTACACTCAGTTACTAAGCGGTGTTTTATTGGAAAGCGGTGAGGAAGGGTGGCGCCCTCTGGCTAGCTCAACAATATAATAATATAGTTATTGGTTTTACGTCCCTTTTAACTACTGAGCTCCCCCAGGGACTCACATCTTGTGGGACGTTGGTTGGCGACCACGGGACCCCAGCTGAGTCCGGCATTGCTTCCACTTCCTTGTGCCGGGCTCCTCTCCGTCTTCTTTCCTGTCGACCTCACTTGGTCAACTCTTGATCTCTTCCGACCCCGACGGTATAAGGGTATCCGAGACCTAGGGAGTCTCTTCCTTACCCGCCTTAATTGGCCCTTGTCTCATCTTTTCTGATACTCTGCTTGTGCGAGGGGTCAGCCTTCTTTTTCTTTTCATGTTATCTCCTACCTTTTGCTCAAGGCCCTCAAGGTGGCAGGGTGTATATAGCCCCACCACGTCTGGTGCACCCTGGATATTGATACACCCTCAGGGGCTCACGGCTGGTGAGTTCGGGAGTCGGCGACCCCGAGGATTCCTGAGCTGGGTCCGGTTTCCCCCTTTTGTCCCTTACCTCTGGGACGGACCCTCTCCTCTTTCCCTTTCCTACCTGCCTTTCATGGCTCTCTTTCCTTCCTCCTGCTCCCTCCTTCTTCGAGGGGTCCGACCTCTTGTTTTCTTTTCATTCTATTTCCTTTCGCCTCTAAGATTTTGTGGGTGTTTCCAATCTCCGTTGCATTTTGTAGGGATTGACAATCTAAATGGCTTTTTAGTAAGTCTTTCAATATCCGGGCCAGGGCTTTTGTGAGTTTTTTGAATTTCAATTGCATTTTGTATTTTCAACCTAAACCGCTTTTTGCAAGTAGTTAATTCTCAATTGCATTTTTGTGAGTATTTTCAATCTAAATTGCATTTTGTAAGTATTGTCCGTCCAAATGAGAAGTTTGAATCTACCATACATTTTGTAAGCAATTTCCATTGCAGTTTGTATTTTCAACCTACCACGCTCTGTTCAAGTAATTAATTCTCAATTGCATTTTGTGGGTATTTTGAATCTCATTTGCATTTTGTAAGTATTTTGATTTCACTTGCATTTTGTAAGTATTTCGACTGTACATTGCATTTTGTACGTATTTTGAACTTACCCTACATTTTGTGCGTATTTATCAATGTATTCCTTTTGTGAGTATTTTCGTTCGAAATTCCCTTTTGTAAGTATTACCGTTCTCCATTTTGTGAATAGTTTCAATCTGAGTTCCTTTTTGTAAGTATTTTCCTGCTCACTTACTTTTCGTTCTGGTTTCCACTTCATTGACATTTTCGCTATTACCCAGACCATTAGGGGCCGATGACCTGGATGTTAGGCCCCTTAAAACAACAATTATCATCATCATCATCATCATAACTACTGAGCCTTTAAGAGACGCGGGAATGCCGGAATTTCGCCCCGAAGGGGATCTTTAACGTGCCAGTAAATCTACTGCCACAGCTCCCTCTCATTGGCGCACCCTCAAATGCATACTGACTGCGCCAGGATTCGATCCTGCAGAAGTGCTAGAGAAACTAAACTTTTGGAATGGAAAGTTTAAAGAATTTAGACTAAAGATCAGTGAAACAAAAACAGTTGAAATGACTATCAACAGGAACGGCGCATGTTCCAACCTCTTTCTAGAGGAAACTCAGCTGCAATCTGTTTCTAACTTCAAGTACCTTGGAAGTGTTGTCTCAGAGGACAACTCTATAAAGTAAGAGGTCCTTAACAGGACCCAAAGAGCTTCTCTTTTTTTTTATTGTCAAGTGAGAAATCTACTATGGGATGACAAAATACCCCCAGAAGCAAAATTAAGCATGTGTCATACCTACTTCATTCCTATGGACTTGAAACATGTACCCTACTCAACAAGGCTAATAGTAAAATCCAGGCAACAGAAATGAAATTCATCAGAACAATGAACCAGGATACCAGCTGCTACTTGAGCTATTAGACACGTTTTATACCGAGAATGGTTCATAAACCGTGAATGAGGGTCGGGCTCAATCTCTTGCACACCTTTTATAAAATCCCGGTGTGCATCACAAAAGAGTGTGGAAAATGTTATATTCTCAGGCCTCCAAGTAAATGGTCTACACCAGGACCGCGTTCTAACCCAGCGCTCCGAGCGCTTTGGTTGAAGGTAGTTTCGTTAGGGGTGGGAGGAGCTTGGCTGGGTGAGCGCGTAGTCGCTAGTCTAGACCAATGCGCTTTGTTGACAGCTTGTAAGTAAGTCAGTTTCTCAGTGGTTCAGTCTGAACATCATATTAAAAAAAATGAGTGGCGAAGCAGCAACCTTCAAAGCAGAATGGGAATTTTCATGTGTCTGTACAGCTTATAAAGAGCATGCCAAATATTTAGTGTTCCACTGAGATTTAATGTGTTTAAAGAAACTGAATTAGGAATGGCACTGCAGTGCCAACCACAGGGATGATTACGGTGATTTGACAGACGACAGTCGCCAATCGAAGTTGGAAGAATTGAAAGAAAATTTCAAGCAGCACTTTTCTTTTAGTATTATTGTTTTAATTTTAAAATGCTTGTTTACAAACAAACAAATGACTTAATTAACTGAAGAACACTAAAATTGTTACTTGCCGTATTTCTGTCCAACAGGAGATAGAGGCGAGTGAGGTTGGTGGACCCAATTTACGAGCAAGCTACAAATGTTCGATGCTAATTGCCAAAGCTGGGAAACCCTTCACAGAAAGGAATTTAATCAATGAGTGCCTAATGGACGCGGCGGCATGTGCTCGTCCTATGGAGCTAGTTGAGAAATTAGAAAAAATCTCACCCTGTAGGCCTATATGAGGTATATTGTTAAGGCAAAACAGCCCTATAAGTATGATGTCAACAATCCCACAAAAGCCGTCGACCGCACGACTCGACGTACGTCTGTTGTCAGCGCGGTTGGAACATCGTCCGTCTCAGGTCGCCTCGCTGTCACAGTGTAGTGGTAGTAGGGGAAGGAGAGCTAGTCTGACTGCCCAGTGCTCCCCGAGCGCGGCCACGCTCTCAGACCGCAATGACTGGATGGCCCTGGTGTGCACAGACATGTCAGAATTATGGTGACTCAAAGAACATTTGGGACGTTTATGGCAGCTGTGCGGGGAACAATTTGGCGCAAGTACTCGAAGCCTACAAATCCATCATAAATTCACGGTTCGTTTGTTTGTGTTGAGTTGTTGGGTCCATTCCCACGTGCTATTGACAACTGATTGCATTTTCGTTACTCTTAAAAGTAGCGGCGTTACTCTCACGTTACAAGTAGCGGTTAGCATACTAATAACGCCGTTACCCTGTATTTTCTAGTTTTTTTGGGCTTCGGTGGCGTAGTTGGTAGCATGCTAAACTGCTGTGCCCAAGATAGCGGGTTCAAACGCGGCCGAAGTCGTCGGATTTTTTAAGAGCGTTAAAAATTATTCAGTGTGCCTTCCTTCGGAGGGGAAGTAAAACCGGCGGTCCCATGTCATAGATTTATGGCATGTAAAAGATCCTTCCACAGACTTGATAGGTTAGATTTCGTTGGAACGTTCTATCAAAGTTCCAACGTTCACCACTAGGTATCTTTGATATCTTGTAGCGAAAGTTGGAACTAACTTACTTGAAATTGAACGGAACTTGTAGCTCACCCTAAGGGTGTCCGCTGGAAGTAGCTACAGACTCAGGTGAGCCGAACAAGTCCTCGGACACTCCCGACACTAAAAGCCATACGGTAAATAAATAAATAAATAAATAAATAAATAAATAAATAAATAAATTCTAGTTTTTACTGAAGCACAGTATTCTATCGGCTAGGTCAGACCTTCTGAATTGAATTTTCTCGAGGGCCACATAGATTAATTTTGCGATCTTTTAAGGTAGGTACTCGGGGAAACGGAAGTGAAAAAAAGAATGCAGAATTCAGGACAAACATCTAACCGAAGTCTCAATAGGAAAGTATTCCGTCTTTAGAAAAGCGGAAAATTTGAAAACAAGACAGGATCTAACTTGTAAGAATAACATTTCGATCCAATAATTGTCTGTGAATTATTCGAACTTATGTTTTCTCGGTTTCCATGGCGGGCCGCATGTGGCTCGCTGGCAGCCTATTGGGAAGGCTTTTGCTAGGCGATACTGAATTAAGGTATATAAAAAAGTGACAGTTAGTCTGAAAGACTAGACTTTGCATCATTTTAAATGCTACAAATTAAATGCTTCGCTTGAAGCCAAAGACTCTTGACATGTTAGAAAATTATCTGCTTAATACTTATCTTGCTTATCTTGTTTCAAATTACTCGCGAACGGCAACTGTAAACCAAGGGCAAAGCAAGGTCAAGCGCGCGTGATGCCGCACGCTCACCAGAGCGCGCGGGGACGTGCCCCTTCCATCCAGTCTAAAAACACTTATAGTGGGCGATGTATTAAAGATAGACATATGCTCTCACGAACTTTTTTGTAGAACTTTTCATGCTGACCTATTCTTACGCTCATAGTATATTGATATTTTTAACGGTTTGCCCAGCGTAAGCTTAAGAAGCGCATGGACGCCAAGTTTGTTTTCGACCTTTTCACTGAAACCGTTACTGCTTGGCTTCCTTTGATCATACATAAATTGACTGACTGCGTGGCTCAGCGGTAACGTTCTCGCTTGCTGGGCCCGAGGTTGCAGGTTCGTATCCTGGCGCAGTCAGCTGGCATTTGAGGGTGCACAAATGTGAGGGAGCCGTGTCAGTAGATTTACTGGCACGTTAAAGAACCCCTTCGGGGCCAAATTCCGGCACCCCGGCGTCTCTAAAAGCCAGAGTAGTTAAAAGGGACGTAAAACCAATAACATGATTATTATAATACATAAATTATTTTCTACAGAATCTTTCCTCGAGATATCCTTTACAGAAGGGTGAAAACCGCATCAAAATCCATCCAGTGGTTCTCGAGATTACCCGTGACATCCAAGAATCGGGGATTTTTGTCTTATACTAACGAAGTAGAGATTGTCGGGGAACACATGCACCAAGCGATACTATGACGTCACACACCTCAGTGCATCTGGGTACATTTCGTCCCGTCACCCTAACGTAACGCCAGACCCCAGCGTAACGACGAAGTCGACAAGATCATTTAAAATGATAAAAAAGCAAACACTTTTTCTATTCTTACTGCTTTGCTGCCACTGAGTATTTTCGACAATCAGTGGTAGTTTCAGGACCACAATTCAAGAACGCGCATTGCTAATTATATTAATGCCATTGGCCCTTCGGTACCGTAGCCTTATTTATGAAATAGTCATTGAAGCCTGTCCCATTTGTAGCTTTTATCCTAGTATTTTAATTATCGAACTTATCGTCAGTAATTATACGCCACATATTTCTAGGAGATTTCCTCACCTAACATTTTCTTTTTAAATTGGTATTCTCCCCGAAGGCAGGTCCGGGCCTCCGAAGAGGCTACCCCAAGCCGAAGTTTGCGTGCAGTAGGGTGGCCAAGGCCTTTCCGCTCCTCCTTATGTTGGCCAACAGCGCGCAGTGCCTAGAACCGGCACACCATCAAAGTTCCGACTGCGCCCAATGTTGCTTAACTGCGGAGTTCTCATGGGATCCGGTGTTTCAACACGGCTAGGCCGTTGGCAACTAACATTTACTAATTTTTATATATAGTAATGTGAGTAGAATAGATGGAGAGCTGCAAACTCAAAGTGTAAACAAAAATGGTTGTCATGGTAACCAAGCGGTGGCAGTAGTGGTTTATGGTGTGTTCTACAGCCACCGCCACCGCTCCACCGCCAAGATGGCGGTGGCGCGATATCTCTCGAACACATGGTCGGATTTTGACGAATGAGGTGTCATTGAACTCGGGCTACACCCCCTTTCCAATGGATAACATAATTCTACCTCAAAGATAAAACCTACCCCTAATAGGGGGTGAAATTGTAATTTTTTAGAAAATCACGCTTTTCAAGTACAACATGTGAGAGTTTGAATGTCAATATGGAAATAAACGTTGTTCCACACAAGTGACATGTGTACGGTGGAATGCCAATATGAATTAACATGCTTGTTTTTTGTTTTTACGCATGCCCACTTATAGCTTTTGTAAGAGGGCGGGCTTTTTTAAAGATGGCGTCTGTAGTGTAACCTAACCTAGCCCAACCTACGAGGGGTGATCAAAAAGATTTCCAAGCGGCGCTTGTCGATAGGAAAACCAATAATCAAAGAGGGTCATGTTAGATCTTGAGGCCAGAGCCCCTTTTGATTGATCCCTGTTGATTTGTCCCTTTGGACTGATCCCTATTGACTAGCCCCTTGGACGGGTCCTTGTTGGCGGATCCCTGTTGACGGGTCCCTATGGTCGAGTCCTTGTTGACGGGTCCTTGTTGACAGGTCATTGTTGACGGGTCCCTGTGGACGGGCCCCTTTGGCCTGGTCCCTACGGACTAGCCCATGAATTTATTCAAATTGTGCCAAGAGCCTAACTAGATTTGTGTGTAAAGCAGTGTGTTGAACTGACGTTGTTCGCCAGCCCTCACTACTACAATGTGATAACGATATGAAAGGAAAGTGACGAAATGCATGTGAACACGTGTGAGATGACATTATTACCGTCCTCCTTGTGAAACAAGTCACATCCTGTTTTGGTTCATACGTGAGAAAATGCAAGTTCATGTGTAATATGACCTAACACACAGGTGTCCACCTTGAACATTAGCTGCGCACGTGCACGATAAGAGCTATCAAGTCATATCCTGTTTTTACAGTGGTGGGAGGTGAAGGTAAGGAGAGGGGGAGAGTCGGCGTAAGAGACAACATAGGTTAAGAGAGAAAGAAATATGTATTGCTCATAATACATGAAGAGCTGAGGACTGTACACACACTAACACACACACACAGGGTTATAGGTTAAGTACAACGTGAGTGAATAAATAAATACAAGGCACACAGGTTCACACAACATGTAATTTATTAATCCAAGAATTAAAGGCTGAGCTAAATCCCAACCATTTTACATATAGTTTATTTCCTTTTTGTTTCAATACTTTTTCCACAAGGTAATGTTTTGGAAACGCTGTTTTTTGGAGTTCTTGGAGATAAAACCTGCCTTTTATGGGTTGATGGTTGAGGTCCTCGAGTAAATAGGTGACTGGGCTGTTTAGGTTGACTTGACGAATTCGAAATAGTTCAGTCCCCCAATTTGGTGTGTAACCCTTGTCGAAGACGGACTTAAATTTGCTCACACGAACATGGTCCCCAATGTTAAGGCGATGACGTTTAGGGTCCGCTGTTTTTATGGGGTTAACCAGTTTATCCAGTCGAGGAATATTTTTGGTCACAAGTCGTGGTTTGATCCCAATGGTTCTGTGTTTGGTGTCATTGTAACGTGACACTAGCCCAGGTAACAAGGCCAGCCAGCGATAAGTGCCTTGAGCGGTAAACGCTTTCCACATATGGGTTTTCAATGTTCGCTTAAACCGCTCGACCACACTGGCTTTGAGATTGCTGTATGTGGTGTAATGGTGAATATCCTTAGATTTGAGAAAACTGGAGAAATCCTTGTTGAAAAATTCCTTTCCCTGATCGGTTTGTAACAACTGAGGTTGACGTTTGGATTGTTGAATAATATGTTTAACGGCCTTGGTGACTTGTGGACCAGACTTGCGACTCACGAGCTGAACAAACGCCATTTTGGAATACACATCAATGACCGTCAACATATAGCGTACACCATCGTTAACACTAGCATAGGGAATCATTTCCACTAAATCGGCTTGCCAAAGTTCATCCACAACTCGTGAAATCACCTTAAGTCGTGGATAGTGACGTCTAGCTGGACGATGCAACTCATGAGCAATACCCACTTTAATGGGTGAAGGCTTAAACAAAAATTTTGGTATTTTGAAGTTCTTCTTCAATTTTTTGAATTTCCAAATCGTGACCGGTATGACCGGCTTGACGTGAAGCATGCAACAGCTGTAGTCGCTGGACGAGCTTATTGGGATTGTGCCAGTAGGTAACATCCACAAGGGGTTTTAATGGTTTAAATGTCACTGCCGAAGCGGACACTTTACGACGAACACTTTGACTGGTGGGGAACATTTTTGCAATGATGGTTTTATATTTTTGAGACATATTGGCATTCACTTGTTGAGTGGGATCATACTGTCTTTTGTGAGCATGGGTGTCCAATAAAATGGATTTATATTTGGCAAGGTCCTCTGGTGTATAATCATGGTCTGAGAGAATAGCAGCTTTAACAGTCCTGGTGTTAATTTATAATTTATCTTTTAATGACAGCTTTAGTACGAGCAAATTTATTCGATGAATCCCCAATTTTAAAATTATCATCCTCATAGCGAACACCATATGTGGTATCTGTGTTTCCAATAAATAAATCGGTGAAATAGGGTTCCAGTGTTGATCCATAATATTTTATTAAAATATTTTTCAGTTGAGCTTTATGTTGAGGGGTGGCCAAGAGTCGTGAAAACGGTGACGATCTGGAAGGGCAAAGTGTTTCGACCATGGGCAAGGATTTCTTTTTTCGTAAAAACTCTGCGAGGGGTGAGGTCTTTTTTTTTCAGGTGTAAACACTAGTTCCTCGTCATCCTCAACCTCGCTAACACTAGTTAAATCTTCCTGTTCCTCTTCCTCAGGGTCCTCGTGGTGCGTCTGAGTGGCTATTGAAACGGTAGGTAGCGTTTCAGATGGCTTTAAAGAGGGTTTCAACATGGCTTTTAGCGGAGGTGCTAAATGTTGTTGAATAAACAACGCATGATCTACACGTGATCGTTTCAATTGACGAAACTTTTGGCGAATAGTATTTTTGGCTCTAATAATATGCTTTTTCAATCGACTCTCTGCTAACGCCATGGTGTCTTGACAAATGACTTGACAGGGAATGAGACAGGGCCTTAAATAGCAATAAAATGATCAACCCCTAAGCGATACCGTCCTTGGTTGAGTTCACTTTGTTTGTCAATCACTAAACAGGCATGACGTTGAGTGTTCCAGCACTTGCCACACAATTCAGTAAACATTTGAAAGGTCATATCCGGATTCACATGTTCATTATAAATGTGACGACTGTTCCTCTCGTCCTGACGAAATAAAACAATGACATTGGCATTGTCACGAATCAACTCTTTGGACATTTTAGAATACGTTTGTCCAAAATAGAAGCAATCGATATGTTTGTGTCGACCCATGCTGAAATAGCTTTGAACGATGCCTTGTCGTTCAGTGGATACATCATCGAAAATCATGAGTGAATCAGGCTTTACCTCATTCGGTGAAATAACATTTTCTTGCATGGAAAATGTGAAATAACCGATATTCTCATTTTGTAATACAGACATGACTTGATCCAGAAACACGTTGAGGGGTTGGTAGAGAGATTTTGCAAAAATATAAATATTTTGAAAACGCAGACCATTGGGCGCTGTAATAAGCGTCAGCAAAAGATTAGTCTTTCCACATCCGGAAGGTCCCACAATAATGCAGCGAATGGAAGATGGAAACAGTGAACCATGGCGTTGTTCACGTAATGTGGGACAGAGATGGGAAACCATGTCCCCCACGGGGAATGGCTCTTGCTGCTTAATAATCTTCATTTCAACTAAGGCTTAGAGAGACTAGCAGGCTGTCTATATACATGGAACCGAACCTTGTCACAGAAACAGTAGACTCGTACTACAGGTTGACGATGGATGTCTTTGGACGTGCATTGATGGCCAAAGCTAGGTCTGTTCCCATACATGATCCTAAACAAGACACAGATCCTGCTAATAAACACTATGTGGATAGGTCTGGAGTGCCACGCACAAAACAGGGAGATTATGACTTTAAGGGAAAGCGGTTAACCCATGTGAAACATCCTCAAGTGTCTACAGACGTTACTACAAAAAAGTATGTGGATAACAAGGTGCATGAGTTATATAACAAAGTGCCTCAGCTTACTATGGGTGGCTATACAGCTAATCATCACCGCATTATTCACGTGGAAGACCCACAAAAAGATGATGATGTCTGCACCAAACGCTACCTCACCTACCAAATGAAAAGCCTTTATAAATTTATTCCATCGATATTTTTAGTGTATCTGACAAATGAAAAACCTGTGAATGATAGGAACCATTTACCGCTATTCCATAACCAGCACCTGACCTATGTGCTTGCATCGGGTTTAAACCACTATCGATTACACTATGAGGGAACCATTCACATGAAATACGCGATGTCTGATGAAAACCATTTACATGTAGAGATAAACGATCATAGGATGTTGGTCCATAACCATGAAATGGTCAATGCAGGTGACGATTTATCCTTTCACCTCATGTTGACATGGGATGAAAAACAAGCTGGAAAAACCATAAACGATTTCCCGCTTTATGTGGAATTGGAATATACAGCCATGAAATAACAAGCTGACGTTAGTTATGACTTAAACTTTCTTGTGAAAGGTTTTGGTCATCATCATGGTGAAACAAAGATATGTGGTAAGAAAGAATGAAAAGACTAAAAATAAGACACTCTCATTGGCAAAGCATGGCCTTAATGCATTCGTGGACAATCCCTCGCGAAAGAAAAAAAATAAAAAATAATGTGTTGACCATAAGGAAAGCCCTTCGAGCGGCACAGAGACATGTTATTCCAAAACGTCAGCGACAGAGTTCAAAACAAGGGCGAGTGATTCCCGTCCCCAAACGAGCTGGATTTTTACCTGCATTATTCGCTGGTCTGGCTGCTCTGGGTTCACTTTTGGGCGGTGCCAGTGCGGTGGCAAAAACTATTAAAGCCGCACAGCAGGGCAAGCAACAACTAAAAGAAAGTCAGCGACACAATGAAACGATGGAAGCCATTGCTATGGGGGCTAGAAAGGCTAATTTGAAGCCGGCCTTTTATCAACAAGGATTTGGAATTTCACCATTTCGAAATAAAAAAAACATCTTTAACCTCAGCCATAGCAAGACATGCCCTGACGCATCAACAAGTGGAAAGCTATGCTAAACTACTAAAGCTTTCACATTTTCGAGGTGTGTTTATGCGAAAGCAATTACCCCCACGACCCTGGAAACAGGAATGTGCTGTTGTCAATTTGGATGATCACCGAGGACCAGGAACACATTATGTAGCTTATGTCAAAGAGGGATCCAACGTATGGTACTCTGACAGTTTTGGGAACTTGCCCCCGCCCATGGAATTAGTGACCTATTTTGGAAACAGGATCAAGATATTTTATAATGTGAAACGTGAGCAAACATTTAACAGCCAACAATGTGGACGTTTGTGTTTTTTTAAATTAGACGCAGCGTAAGCAAAAACGTCAACAGTATGTCAGCGGAAAGTAAGACGTTTACACTGCATGGACGCGGACCTGAAGTCAGCCTAGACTTTTACCCGCCTATCGAATTGAGTGAAAGACCTTATGGTTTAGGACTTGTTTCACTTGAAACGTACAATCGAGTGTACAACATACGTGAAAATGTGAACAACAAGTTTTACTATGATGATTGTATGCTCACCCTGAACTCCGGTGGATATACGATAGATGACATTTATGAACACATTTATGTGGTGTTGATCAATGAGTATGGTTTAAAGTCATTTCTCAATGGAACGCGCAAGCTTGAACTTGTAGGAAATACCAACACTCATCGCTGCAGTATTTTTTCTACATTCAAAATTGACTTTAAAACACACCCCGATTCCATTGGTCCATTACTAGGATTTAAACCACGCGTGCTGGAGCCAAACAAAAAACATGAATCAGACCATGAAGTGAAATTCATTGAGGACCATCACGTGTCGGTGACGTGTGATATTATTAGCCAAGTGTACACCAATCAAGAACCATCACATTCGCTTTATGACTTTATTGTAACATCGCCCAATGCCTATATTATTCGTGAGAACCCTCCAGTGGTGCTTTTTCATTCTGTGGCTGTCGATGGTATTAGTAATATAACATTAAGACTGATCAATAGAGATCACCAACTCATTGATCTAGATTCTACCACACCAGTGACTTACAAGTTGGTGCTAAAGCCACTATGAAGTTTGTGCATAAAGTAACAACACCGTCTAGGAATGGTGTTAGTTGTTTGCCACGTGAATGCACGTTAACATCTAAGGACAAGCAGATTTTACAGCATTTGGGTTACCACGTCAACCCCCATGATGAATTCTATCCTAGAGGTAGCGAACCACATCGAGGAGCAACCAGGAGTGGTAAGAATTGATCTCCACTCCTATCAAGCTCAAACACCCGGACTCAATAACAATGATGAAATTCAATTTGTTATCAACAACCAAGATATTTACACCCTACCGCATGAAAGTGTCATTCAGATTGAAGGTCGGCTCACCAAAGCCGATGGCTCTACACTTACCACATCCAAGTTAGCCAACCATGCTTTTGCCTTTCTGTTTTCTGAGGTGCGGTATGTCATTAACGATATCGTAGTGGATAGCACTCGAAATATGGGTATTTCCAGTGTCATGAAACTATATCCCTCTTATAGTGAGGAAGAAGGTAAAACACTTTGCATGGCGGGTTGGTGCACTGACTCGACCAATGACTGGATGATACACACGGATGGCACCTTTGCTGGATTTTTACCTCTTAATCTGATTTTAGGCCTTGCCGATCACCAGCGAATTGTGCTGAATGCAAGGCAAGTGCTTTATTTGGTGAGAGACAGGAGTGATAATAATGCACTCAAGGGAGCCGACAATGCCCCCATAGATTCAAAAATTCAACTACAACGCTTGCTATGGAATGTGCCTCATGTGACCCTTAATGATAGCAAAAAACTGGACATACTCAAAATGGTAAAGAGAAATATGCCTCTACCCATGGAATTTAGAAGCTGGGCACTGCATGAGTACCCGCTATTGACCACCACCAACACACACAGTTGGTCTGTAAAAACAGCCCGCTATACAGAGAGACCTCTCTACATGATCGTGGGTTTTCAAACAAGTCGCAAGTATCAACATACCAAAGATGCCACGCAATTTGATCACCTGCAATTAAGAAATGCACGTCTTTTCCTCAACGGTGCTGTGTTTCCCTATGAAGGACTGGATTTAGATTTTTCAAAAAATAAATTTGGCCCCCTGTACGACTTGTTTTCTAAATTTAGATGGTCGTATTATCAAAAAGAGAATTGCCCCATGTTGTCACCCCAAGCTTTTAAGACAAGGGCGCCGCTGATTGTCTTTGACTGTTCGTACTTGGAAGAGTCTGTCAAGCCATCCAATATTGACATTCGACTAGATTTCGAAACGCATGATAATGTTCCAGCCAATACGACGGCCTACTGTTTGGTCATTCATCACAAACAATTCAACTATTATCCACTGTCCAACCAAGTGACAAGTGTATACATAACAGGTCAACCTACGTCAAGCCGCTCAGTCATGTCTTGCTTTAAAGCATCAAGAGACGACACACCCATGAATTTAAAATCTGAGGAACAACGTCTCAAGACCTTTGTGACGTGGACGGTGCCTTTCATAAACCCTCAAGCCTTGGCGGCCGCTGGATTCTATTATTTAAAAACAAGAGATGAAGTGAAATGTGCCTTTTGTCCCATCATTATAGATCAATGGGAAGAAAGTGATGAACCCATGAAAGAACATCAGCGCTGGTCACCCGCCTGCCCCTACCTGTGCGGAATGGATGTGGGTAATATACCCTGTCATTCAAGTTACCCCTCACTCGCGCCTCTGAGTGATGAAAAAAGTTATGATACATGTGGACTTGATGGTGTCAACGGTGCTTCAGTGAGCAGCTCACAGTCAAAAACACCCAGTTTAGAGACATTGGGATATCATCGGTGTTATGGACGCTATAAACATAAAATACTTTTTTGTTGTATGAGTTGGTACCGCCCCTATCCTAGAATGACAAAAGAATGTAAAACTTGTTATGCTAATAAAATAATGTAATAAAAAATTGGTTGTTGTTGTTATATTATTATTTCTTATGCCCCCTGTCATACCCTAATCTCAATAGTGACTAGTCAGTGTTTTTTTTTACTAGAATGGAATGTAAGTAAATGTCATGGGTACACCTTACTGGACGAAGTCAGTCTGTGGTCAGTTGGACTTGATCCAGACAAGAGTGAATATGTTGCGTACACTAATTGTTGACTGTCAAGGGTTTAAAATTGGAGATAACAAATTTATATTTAAAGAAGTGACCATCATCGATTTTTCCACTTTTTGGATATTGCAAGCTACCCATTTGGTGTTTAAACCACCCTATGCGTTTGATTTATTGTGTGATAAAGACCGTAAACAAACCCAGTGGATTGAATCTCATATGCAATTAGACTGGAAGCAAGGAACCATTTCATATAGGCACCTGGACAGGGTCATGAAAGCCCACTTGTCTTCTGCCCATGTGGTATTTGTGAAAGGTAGTGAAAAACGTCAATGGCTGCAACCAATTTTTTTCCGTCTTACTGTCAATGTATTGATTTAATGGACATGGGCTCTCCCTCGCTGCAAACACTCATGGACCGCTGCCCCTGTGATAACATTACCCATAAAGCTTTGGCACAGGTGTGGCAATTGTTTCATTGGCTAACCACCAATGCCTGCTGTGAGTTGTTAAATAAAATTAAAACTCTAGGTTTACCTGTGAATGACACCAGTGAGATTTCTACAAGCGACGTGTAAACATCTACATTATACCATGGAGAAAGGGGATGCTACCGATAAAGCGATTGGAAAGTTCTTTGTGTGTAAAAAGAAACTAGACACTTTTATCAAAGAAGAATTATTGGCTCTTCCAAAATCGTTCATTTATTATGTGGTAGCAAATGCAATGAAAGAAATCTGGCAACATGTACTAAAATCATGGACTCATGACCCTGTGTTAAGTGAATTGCAACCATGTACAGATTATGATCACCATAAGCAAGTGGCCATGGCAAAAATACCCTCTATGCGACAGTGTGCTACTTGCCAGCTGGTCAAATTCAATCATGGTCATAAAAGTCAGTGTAAAGACTTTGTTTCCTCATTCCACGGGTGTGATGGCGAGAAAAAAGCAACAACATCAGCATCGTCTACAGAGGAAGAGGTAAATCAAATCTTTTCTCCACCTATTGAAAACGATATGCCAAACTTGTACTGGTCATGGCGTCATTGACAAAGTCATTCAATACTTACCTTTTGAAATCCCTCTTCCTGGTTATCGTTTTTGTGGTCCTGGAACAAAGCTGAATCAACATTTGCAACGTAGTGATGTTCCTATTAATCCTTTGGATCAATCATGCAAAGAACATGACCTTTCTTATCGCCATAGACATCCTGCATTAAGACGTGTGGCGGATAAAGTATTGTTGAAAAAAGCTAAACAACGTTTGACATCCTGTGATGCCTCAGTGGGAGAAAGGTTGGCAGCCCTCATTGTAATTAGTGCAATAAAAGGATAGTTAATGATGAGTGGACATGGACATTGAAAAGGATTGAGGAATTGGTATTTTCTTTGTATTCTATTTTGTGAAGCCCTATTTGTTGTGAAATAAAAGCAAGGTTTATCAGATCACAATGTCTTTTAATTTTTAAAATGGTGATAGTCATTTCTTTATTTTTTTTCACACATGGATATTTACAATTTCCACTTTACATTTTTACATTGCTATTGTTTAGTTTTACATTTTGTACATTTAAAAAAAATTAACCATTTTTCACACTTGGATATTTACAATTTTCACTTTACATTTAGGTAGATTTCATTAGAAAGCTAACTATTGCAATGGGTCCCATGTTTCGACTTCCGGAAAATTTCTACATATCTTCGCGTTGACCGTCTGCAGTCCTTACCTGAATTACAGACTAATACAGCCATCCCTAAGAACACGGGGTTACATGACCGCGTTGTCGCAGCCCCTAAACTGAGGAACCAACCAAAATCTCTGCGGGAGATATAATTTTGCGTGAAGAAGTAACATACCGTTACATAGTTACACATCAGTGTCGAAACCTTGCATAAGGACAGTGTGACCACAAGTATAAAAATGGACCCCAAATGACAAGAAGGTTACCGTTCCCATAAGATAATAAAATGTTTAAAATAAGCATAAAATGACGAAAAACAAAGTTAATTAAGATCCAATTATAAAATACCTTCTCGCAATAAATGAGGTCTGATCCTTCTACGAAAACCTGCATATTCTGCCTATTTTCGCCTATCCCCAAGTTTGTCCGGTGAAATCTACCTCCGCCTTCCGGCGTGCCGAGAGGACTTTTTTTACATTGTCTTGTTCAGTTTTTTCACATTTTGTACATTTTTAAATCATTTGTTTAACCATAATTTAAAAAAAAGTGTGTTATTTTGAACTAAAACTATAGTAGTCTAACAGTATACATTCTACGTACAGCTTTACAAATATATCACAAAATAAAACACACTACAAATGGTACAATATGGTGAACATTAGACTTAAGTAAAGTAATAGTCGTCAATGCGACGGTTCCCCCAAGCAAGAGTATCAAATGTGTTGGGTATAATGAATCTTTTGTTGTCTTCGTTACTTAAAGCAACTTTGTTCAGCAAATTGGTATGTAGCTGGTGATTTTTACTTCTAAATACACACATTTTCTTATATAATATAGGTGGGTTACTGACTATACAGTTCTTATAATCACTTATGTCTAACTCTTTACTAACAATATTCTTTTTCGCTCCTTTTAATTTTTTTACTACTATATCATCAATTGTCATATAGCTGTATGATTTAGATTTTGTGCCTACAAAGGTGTCTATAACAACACCAGCACATTCATCCTTAAATTTTCCTAGAATTGTTTTGTTTACTAGAGGTAAATGGTAGATATTATCCTTGGGATAGTCACTTGTATCAAACCTATTTAGCTCAGTTTTGATATCCTCATAAAATAATCAGTTTTAAATTCATGAATAAAAGAATCTGCATCTGTATAAAGTAATTTTGCATTATCATGATAGTTTTTCTTAACATAATCATAGTGAAATTCATACATAAGTGTTTTTGACAATTCCAGAATGGCGTAACCCACATATATGGGTTGGTTGTAGGTTACTTTAAGACGATTCAATTGTATTACAACTAAATCCTCATGAATAATTGAACAGCTATGGAAGTTTGGCTTGCATATTAAGTTGTTCGCACCATACCTTTGACCTTCATTCTCCCACTTTGTTATCAGCTTTACATCAACTCGCTTATCAACATTCTCCATAGTCTTTCCAAAAACACTATTATTCATAAGTTTATAAAAATCTTTTTCAAAAGCATTTGTTGATAGTGTTCTTAAATTATTGTTCAGATCAATATATGGTTTGAGCCATGCTGACTGATGAAATTGTAATACACGATGAATTTTAGTTGGTTTTAATCCATGCTGTAGACACTGTTTTAAGTTTTGATAATGTATTACATATTTACATTTATCATTTACATTAGCAATTAACATTTTTGTTCGTGATGTTATGTATGGAGATTTCATATTCTCAGGACAAAATGGTAGATCATTGTGTTCATCATGTAACTCTTTAGGGTACTCGAGACTTACCTCTAAAATATATCCTTTTTCGTCGTTATCAATTAAAGTTTTAACATGGAAAACATCAATTTCAGGTTGTGTTAGCCAGCGAAAATCTTTCAGTGGTAGATATTGACTCATAGCCCAACCATATTGGTTATTTGCATCGAGGTAGACGATATACTTTGACTCTTCACAAGGATTGTAGTTAGGCATGTATTTATTATTCGCTTTGGAATACCGCCCACTACACTGGCTTAATCCATTTCGAATTGATGATTTTATAAAATTTATCATGTCTATATCAGTCATCAATTCTAAATTAACTTTTGTCTTTTTCAACATTGAACTAAAACTTAACCCAGGAGCAGTAAATTACTGACAAGGAACAAAGTCATAAGTTTTCATACAAACATTCCGGAAATTTTCAAAAACATCTGCTAATAACAACACATCTGTCTTCAAATATATGTCTGAAAATTCACCTAAAGTTTGAATGTCAAACTGTGCCCATACACATTGTGCATGTAAATATTCCTGATCACTGATATGGCTTGTGTTTAAGGAACTGTAAAATGCATCTTTCGGTGGTAAAGAACACTCCTCAAGAGGTTCCACCCAGTTAATATATTCATAAGGGAATATACCTTTTTGACGAATCAAATTAAAATCATCTTCTTCAGGAAAGACACGTTGAATTTCACGAAACTGGTCTGATTTTAAATTACTAGCAAGCTTATCAAGACTACTCGGCATAAAACGGAATGATCTAAAAATCGCAGTTTTATCTTTTTTTAGAGTCAGTTTTGATGTATTTTGTGAACGATATGTATTGTTCCTTATTATTTGCAATCACATCAAATTTCACATCTGAAGCTCCAAATTCTTTAACGATAAAGTGGTTATCGTATTTGCTACCATTATGTAGAATGACTGGAATGAATTGATTTGCTCGATACTTTAAATTACATTCTTGGTGAGCAGCACCACGATATTTTCCTGTTAAATGGTCATGATCGCGAACCCTGTCCGTATATAAACATTCACCACATATAAAACAATTAGTTTCAGTTTCAAAACGCATTTGCTGTGATTATGTTAGTGGCTCCATTGGAATGATAATATTTAAAATAGAGGATATACGGATTGCATCTTTTTCAAGTCTTTCCATAAAAACTTTAGGTGCATCAGTTCCTCTATAGAGTTCAAACTTATTTAACGAGTCATCATAGCTACATTTAATATAATATGCAAAGCTAAAAGGTTCATGAATGTGAGTGGTGTTGGTAAAAGGTTGGGTTGGATTCGATGAACATGTATTAAATGGTTTTAGCAAAGCTTCAAAGTCAGCATATATAACAAATGGTACTCGAAGCTGCTTCTCAAAGTCCTTAAATTTTAGAATGTTATTTTCAGGAGTCGGTAATACCGTACACACATGATTACATCCCCATTTTTGATGTTGAGTTAATTGATCCTCTTTTCTAAAATATAACAAACAACCATCACACAACCACTTCTTAAGTTTATTTTTTGATAGCTGACTACTGACAAGTCTACTTAAATGCTTTATCCAACAATAGTGGGCGTTTTCATCTTTAGTTATGTACAGTAAATTTACATGAGCGTCCTTTTTTTCTTGAGTATAATATAGAGGACCTACTATACTCTTGTTTTCAATTCCATACACATTAATACTTACATTGTTCTGATTTTCAAAACATGTAATATCTTTTATCGACACAGGACATTCTATATCTTGCAAATCTAAAACTGAGGAATAGTGAGGATAAGATGATGTTCTCTTTTCATTCATCACTGCTGGATGGAGAGCTGAGGTTACAGCCCACGCAAAACATGCATGGTCACTATTCATAACGTTTACACAAGCATGCTTACGTTTGATCCATGCTGGCAAATCAATATATGATGATGCTCGAAGGGGGTTATATTTATTCATGTTGGTTCCTAAATAAAGTACTTCAACCAACGCCCAGCCTGACTCCCTTTCCTGGAACTCTTCACTCTTCACAATGATAGCACTTGAAATATTTTGGTATATATCACTAATATTAGTTGATTCACTAACAATTATGTTTTTTTTTATTAAAAGATTTGATATCCGTAATTTCACCTTCGCTCCCAATTTTTACATAGAGTCCAAAAAGTTCAAAATTCATTTTAATTGTTTTATGCTCTACTAAAACATTATCTATCAAGCCAAACACAGTAGGTTGAACATTTTTTAAAAATGATTCAATACTTTGAGTTTTTTCTTCACTATAAAGTCTATAACTAGCAATTCGACTTTTAAATGCACTACCTATTTGTTGAATATTTCCAGAATTGGTTTCATGACAAGCGTTATTTTTATGATGAATACTGCGCAAATGTCCCTGAATCAATGAAGAAGGTATATCAATATTGTATACATTACAATGTGTTATTGGAGGTTCACCATTTTTCTTTCTTTTTGTTGCACAACTATTTTTACAATCTTTAGAACGTTTACGCTTTTGAGCATCACATTCGTTTAAAGGTTCTGTGCTACTTGATGGTTTCACAGTTTTTAATTCCTGTTGTTCACCATGCACTTCCACCATGTGGGATTGATATCGCTTTACAGCAGAAAAACCAAGTTCACAAACTAAACATGAGAAAGGTGCTGTACTGACATGCTTTAAATTTACATGTCGTGTAAGACTATCCTGTCTGTTAAATGTTGTAGCACAATGACTGCATACAAACATTTTTTGATTATGTTTAGTACTTGCATGACGTTGAAGGCTGTCAGGTCTTGAGAACTGTTTCTTACAGTCACCACACTTGAACATGATGATTACTTTCCAAGTTACCTATAAAAGAAAGGAATCATAAATGTTAATAAAAGATAAAACAAAGTAAAATATAAATAGTTTAATTATATATTATATACTGTATATAAACTCCGCCTGCAGGATCTACTGGGTGGATTGAGTAGCTCAGTAGTTTCTGTTGCCGGTCCCAAGCCCGGAGAAAGGAGGAGGGTTGGCTTAAGCCGTAAAATAAGAGCCAGAACACATCTTGAGGCAACCTCTAGGACTCACAATCTTAGTTGTATAACGTTGGACTTTGTCCAACCCACATTTACTTTAATATCATGGATTTAGCTTCTAATGGTCATGATTACTCTGAAGACAATGCTAGGCGTAAATCGGATTCCAGGGTGCCTAGCAGTTTAGGGTTACATTATGGTGAATCGGAGCACCACAAGAACAGTTCAAGATTCAAGAAAATGAGAAAATATTTTTTTGGAACATACAATGTGAATTCCTTAATTCAGGTTGGAAAATTAAAACAACTAACAACAGAACTTCATAGACATCACATTACAATATTAGCCCTTCAAGAGACCAGGTTCTTGGATGAGGACACCTTTGAATCTGACAACTTCCGAATTTTCAAAGGAAAAGTTGGGAAGAGAGTGATGAAGAACATGCCACATCTTGGAACAGCTTTTATGGTCAACAATACATTTTTGGACGCAGTTATCGCTTTTAGAAGTGTGAATGCCAGACTATCTTTTCTAACTATAAAATCTCTCAATAAGAGATACACGCTAATCAACGCCCATGCTCCTATAAATAAGGATAATAAAACGAATCCAGAGAAAGTTGATGAATTTTGGGACGAGTTAGAAGCCGAAATTCTCAAAATTCCTTCTAATCATGTAAAAATTTTACTTGGAGATTTCAATGCTCAGCTTGGATCTGAGAGAAAATTTTCTGATATAATAGGTAAATATCCCGCTCACAATAGAACCAACAGGAATGGTGAGAGATTGGTTAAACTCTGTGAACATCTAAACTTAAAGATTATGTCCACACATTTTAAAGCAATACCAAGTAAAAAGAACACATGGGTCTCCCCAAATGCGTTGCTGGGTGAGTTTCAACTAGATCATGTAGCTATCTCTCGAAATTGTTTCAAAGAAATTCAAAATGTCAAGGTCAGAAAATCCATTAATGTAACTTCAGATCATTACCTTTCTCAAATCAAGATGAATTTCATACCTTTTACACGCAAACAAAATACAACTAGAATTAAAATTCCGAAAATTAATAGAGAGGTTCTTACAAATGAAAAAAGGATAGAATTTCAAGGAAAACTTAAAATACCAACCAATTGGAATGATGTTACTAATAACCTTCTTGAACCAGCTCAGGAAATTGCACCGTTGAACTTTTATAGGAAACATGCTTGGTGGAATGAACAATGTGAAAAAGTGATCAAAGAAAGACATTGTGCTTGGCACAAGTGGAACGGGAACAATACTCCAGAAAATTTAGAGGAAGTACAAAGATTAAGGAAAATGGCCCACCAGACTTTAAGAACGATTCGAAGAAAATATATGAAGGACCAAATAATGGAAATGGACGACAATTTTAAGAAAAATGACACCCGATTGTTTTATAGAGCATTTAAGAATGAAATCACTGGATATTCAGCGTCGAGTTTAAATTTCAAAAGGGAAGATGGTACGCTAGCATTAAACAACAAGGAAAATTGTGATATCTTGGCTGCGTATTTTGAGAAGTTGTTAAATTGTCCAAAACCGACAGACAAGTTGAGTTTCAAATTTACAACACAAAATTTTGACTCTACGTCCCCAGATGTAAATGAAGTTAAATGTATTATCAACTCACTTAAAAATAATAAAGCCTCAGGCAAGGATGGAATAATTGCAGAAATGTGGAAGCTTGTAGATGATGAATTTTTAATAGCGACGACAAATCTATTCCAGAAAATTTGGATTGAGGAAGCAATTCCAGAAGACTGGTTAATCGCCTTAATTCATCCACTACATATAAAAGGCTCAAAAATTGATGTCAATAGTTATAGGGGGATCTCATTGTTGTCTGTCACATATAAAATATTTGCCAAATTACTTTTAAACAGTCTTGAAGCACAGATCGAACCACAGCTTGGCGAGTTACAAGGAGGTTTCAGAAGGAATAGATCGTGTGCAGAACAAATTCTTAGTTTAAAATTGATATTAAAATATTACAACAACAGGCCAAAGAATATCTTTATCTCATTCGTTGATTTTCAGAAAGCGTATGATTCAGTGGATAGGGATACTGTTTTTGACACATTGAAGGAATACCAAGTTGATCAAAAAACCATAAATTTAATAAAACTTACATTAACTAATACGATTTCCAGAGTCAAATTTTTAAATGAAGTTAGCGAGCCCTTCGAGGTAAAAACTGGGCTAAGACAAGGGGACAGTCTATCACCACTGCTTTTCAATTTGGTCTTGGATAAAGTCATGAGGACGTTTTGGGAGAAGAACGATTCAAGTGCTAAAATTGGTACAAAGAATAAGAACCTCAAAGTCAAAGGTTTAGCATTTGCTGACGACGTAGCGTTGTTTGCTGAATCAGAACAAGAAGCTATTAACCAAATTGACAGTTAAAAGAAACGGCGGAAAAAGCGGGCTTACAGATTTCGTTGGTAAAAACAGAGATGATGACAAGTGATCAGAAATACATTAAGAAAATGATAAAAACAAATTATGGGAGCATCAGGGTCACCGACCGATTTAAATATCTTGGAGAAATAATTAGTAGCAATGGGACGGATAAATTGGCAATCGAGAACAAAAAAGGGAAATTGGAAAGATTAAATTTTTGTACAAAAAATATATACAATAAAAAGAACCTGTCTATCAATGCAAAATTACGACATTTTAATACTGTTGTTAGACCAGTCATCTTGTACGGCATGGAAACTACAAATATAACCGGAATGGAGAATTTGCTCAAGATAGAAAGAAGAATTTTAAGAAGGATTTATGGTCCTAGGAAAACACAGGAAGGTTATAGACTGAGATCGAATGCAGAAATGTATAGTAAAATCGACAATCTTGAAGTGATGATCAGAAAACGGCGACTTCAGTTCTACGGTCATATGGTCCGCATGGATTGCTCAAGGTTAAACAAACAAATTTTTGATAAAATCTGGAACTATAAAGGACAAGGAGGCTATGTAAAACAAATGAAAGAAGAACTTCAAAAATTCAAAATTACTGAAGAAGATTGTCTACATCGAATAGAGTACAGAAAACAAAATTTGGTCTCAAAATTCTTGTCGGGGAGAAGAAAAATCTCAACAGAGGAGAATGGACTGCTGAAAGAAGAGCTGCACAGTCGACGAGGATGAAAGACTTCTGGAAGAGAAAGAAGGAAACTAGACCTATAAAGAAGTGATATTTGCGTGGTCCTTGTTGGCCTGTCCGCGCGGTATATATATATACTGTATATATATATTATATATATATATATATATTACAGTCAATGGTTATAGCAGGGTATTTAATTTAATCGCTTTGTGAACTCATACCAAGTCTAATTTCAAGTTATTCCAACTTTTGACTGCCGAAATATATCACTCTCACTGACATCTAACAGTGAACAATGGAACTTGATAAGGCGTTAATCAAATCTAACCTACAAATTTAGCTTCACACCATTGTCAGGTAGTTCCAACTTTGGCTACCAAATACCATTGTCACTGACATCTAGCAGTAAACATTTGAACTTAATCAAGCGTTAATCAAATCTAACCTACAAATTTAGCTTTACACACCATTGTCAAGTAGTTCCAACTTTAGCTATCAAATATACCATTGTCAGTGACACCTAGCGGTGAACGTTCGGACTTAATGGAGTGTTAAACCCACATTTTACTTGATCTCTTGTTTTAAATAATAGAAACCAGTGGCCGTCAGTTAAGTGAGTTAAGTGTGACGTCAAAGCCAGTCTTAATGCAAGTCTAAACTTGTAGAACATTTCACGTGATAGAAACCAGCAGTCTCCAGTTAAGTAGGCTAAGTGTGACGTCATAGCCAGTCTTAAAGCAAGTCTAAACTTGTAGAACATGTCACGTGACAAGGTAAAGTTAGGTTATGTTAGGTGAGCTGAGGTTAAGTCTTTAAATATTCCCTATGTCACTGACACCTAGAAGTGAACATTGGAACTTGATAAAGCGTTAATCAAATCTAACCTACAAGTTCGGCTTCACATAATTGTCGAGTAGTTCCAACATTGGTTAAGAAATATTATTGTCACTAACACCTAGCAGCGATCGTTGGAACTTAATTGAGTGTTAATCAAATCCTACCTACAAATTTAGCTTAACACATCATAGTCAAGTAGTTCCAACTTTTACTATCAAATAAACCATTGTCACTGACATCTATCGGTGAACATTGGAAAATATCGCTCTAGCTGTTTAAAAGTTATTGGGGGGGGGGGGGGTACTTACCTTTAATAATTTATCAACTGCTGAACTAGGTAAAGAACTCTGCTAACCTACAGGTACGCCAATTATCTGTAAACAAATCAATCAATCAATAAATACATTCCAATCAATAACTTGAACATCGATTAGTAATAAAAGACTACAATCCATTAATAATAAGTACTTACCTTGCAAAATAATTTAATGATTTTCTACCAAACAGGCTTTTTTTTGCAACTGTTGAGCAGTAATAGAGCACGGTTCACTTGTAGCGAGTAATAAAGACAGACAGTAGGGACATATATGACACCTCCCTTATATAGGCTTACATCACTCGTGTCAGCAGTTTTTTGCTGATCATTGCAATTCCTTTCCTGTACACCTGCCAGTCCAAAGTGCACTAGGAACACCTGTGCGGTATCAGATTACTGCTGACTTTGCATGATCATCACCCATTGTCTTAATGAACATGAGGAACACCTGTGTGGTATCAGATTACTGCTGACTTTGTATGATCATCACCCATTGTCTTGATGAACACCTGCGGTTTTAAATTACTGCAGTGTTAGTCATAGCAACAGAACTGTGCGCTCTCTGCCATGTCAGCAATGTGACACAGGAAATAACAAGTTGGCTTACTGCACGTACAATCTCCTCAGTTTTAACATCTTACAAACGTGCATTATTCTCTTTCAACTACAAATGACACACCCATCCACAAAGTTAGATTCCTTGACCTGTCCTCAAATTGAATGTGCCCCGTGTACTAGAGTGTGTTCATTAACCCTAGCACTAGAACATATTCATCCACCAAGTTTTGCACTTACCCCTTGACATGTCCTCGATCTACCAAGTTTTACGCTTATACGAACCAAAACAGGATGTGACTTGTTTCACAAGGAGGACGGTAATAATGTCATCTCACACGTGTTCATATGCATTTCGTCACTTTCCTTTCATATCGTTATCACATTATAGTAGTGAGGGCTGGCGAACAACGTCAGTTCAACACACTGCTTTACACACAAATGTAGTTAGGCCCTTTGGCACAATTTGAGTAAATTCATGGGCTAGTCCGTAGGGACCAGGCCAAAGGGGCCCGTCCCCAGGGACCCGTCAACAATGACCTGTCAACAAGGACCCGTCCATAGGGACCCGTCAACAAGGACTCGTCCACAGGGATCCGCCAACAAGGACCCGTCCAAGGGGCTAGTCAATAGGGATCAGTCCAAAGGGACAAATCAACAGGGATCAATCAAAAGGGACTCTGGCCTCAAGACCTAACATGACCCTCTTTGATTATTGGTTTGCCTATCGACACGCGCCGCTTGGAAATCTTTTTGATCACCCCTCGTGGGTTGGGCTAGGTTAGGTTACACTACAGCCGCCATCTTTAAAAAAGCCCGCCCTCTTACAAAAGCTATGAGTGGGCATGCGTAAAAACAAAAACAAGCATGTTAATTCATATTGGCATTCCACCGTACACATGTCACTTGTGTGGAACAACGTTTAATTCCATATTGACATTCAAACTCTCACATGTTGCACTTGAAAAGCGAAATTTTCTAAAAAATTACAATTTCACCCCCTATTGGGGGTAGGTTTTATCTTTGAGGTAGAATTATGTTATCCATTGGAAAGGGGGTGTCAGCCCGAGTTCAATGACACCTCATTCGTCAAAATCCGACCATGCGTTCGAGAGATATCGCGCCGCCGCCATCTTGGCGGTGGAGCGGTGGCGGTGGCTGTAGAACACACCAGAAACCACTACTGGTGGCCAACTTGGATTTCCAGTACTGTCAACCAATGCTAGTGGAATTCCCATAGTTTCCCCCAGACTTGAATTTTGGTGAAGTTATCTGGGTTGTCAATCTACGAGTATAAAAATCCCTAGATTTGAATTACGGCAATTTCAATTTTGGAAAATGGCGGCCAGTTACGTGACCAAGGTCATGTGATATCACAAAGGGAATTCCCAGTAGGGGTGTCAATTTACGAGAGTTATTTACTCCCAGATTTTGATAATTTTGGCGCTAAATGAACAAAATGAGTTATCACCTGACCAATTTTTTGTCTGGCGTAAACCTTAATATCATGTGACATCACAAGGGGAATTCCTTTGAGGTTGACCAACTTAGAGGTAAGAAATATCCTTAAACTCCTTAGGTTTTTTTTATTGGCGGGAAATTTCAAAGTTAGGTGCATAATGATCCATGGAATAAACTACTATAAATGAGGGTTGTCATAGAGACTCAGTGTCCAGAGTACTAACCTGTGGGTCATACAATTTGTTGATATTTGAGTTTTAGTCATATAATAAAGCACAAACAAATGGGTTACCATGAATTCGGCTATCATAGCACGCATACTCGTATTCAGACAAGTTGAAACTTGTTTCATGACATCGTATGACGTCGCACTAGGACGCGTGATAAACCAAGTAAGAGACGTACGGTACGATTGATTTAAACATGAAAGTGGATTCTTGATTTGAAATCATAAAATGGATTTTTGTTTTGAAAATAACGAAGTTGATCCGTGATTTAAAACGAAAAAGTTAATTCTTGATTTAAAAAGATTACATTGATTTGTGAGTTTAAGCGACATTGTTGATTAAGGGGCTTTGCGACATCGTGGTCATGTAGCCCGTGTACTTGGGTGTGTTTTTGGAACCATACCAGCATTCGCTTGGAGTAGAAGTGAGGAACCATGGAAAACCATCTCCAGGATGGCTGAGGTGGGATTAAAACAGTGATATCACTTACCATGAAACATTTATGATTCAATTCCTGGCTCTGCCAATAAATTTTAATTCTAGTCTGAGGGTTGGAACGGGGTACACTCAGCCTTGTGAGGCAAAACTGAGAATTCCACAGTACGGTACCTTTGAGAAATACATTTCAATTTGTAAACCAAGAAAACACCTGTTTGCTGTTCTGCTTAGTAAATTGACAAATGTTTAAATATTTGCCATTCATACTCCATAGTCCATAATAGAAAATTCATTAACTATAAAAATGTATTTGTGTGTTGTGTTGTGATTTACAACTGTTTTGTATTGCCACTAATTGTAGGCTATATAAACTTACATGTTTACAATTAACTCTTATCTAAAATAATTACATAATGTTATATGTTCTAAGATACGGTATTGGTTGATATTTCTGGGTATTTTGCGGTGACAATATCCTGAGAATACTCACAATTTTCCGGGATAGTCACACCCCCCGAAAAAATTGTATTATACGCCCCTGCAATAACTTATTAACAAACTAAACATCAGTCCTTCTGAAAACAATAACAATCGTGGTAAGATAACAATGATTCGGTACAAAAACATCCCGAACTTGCTTCTAAATGTCCCTTTTGAAAACAATAACATTGAAAATCTGGATCTCATGATGGTCAGTATCAGTCCCCGCACATGAAGGAGGCATGCTCTGAATGAGACCATCAAATTTATCTTGGGGTAAAGAGGTTCCACTTCTCTATGGCAGCTTCAGCATACAATTGATGACGGTATTCCAAACTTTTGTTGAGCAGTGTATATTACATAAGTGGGGAGGGTGAATGTTGGTTCCCGCAGTGGCGGTTCTAGAAGCTTAAATCTGGCGGGGGGGGGGGCAGACATTTTCCCGGATCGATCTCATTAGTCTACTTTTCCCTCATTTTTGCAAAATGAGAAAAGTAGGTTAAAAACTATCATTGGTAAAAAATAGCATATTTCACTGTCACATAAATTTATTCTTCTGTTTCTATTCTGGGCAAACTGGTTCACTATATCAGAAGGGTCGCGAAGTAATTTTCCACTTAATTCCCTTTCAATTGAAAGAATCGCGAGATTGGGAAGCCTCTTTGATGCCATTGTTGCTCTTAAATAGGATTTTATTCGTTTCACGACAGAGAAACTGCGCTCAGCAGAAGCAGATGACACAGGAAGAGTCAGCATCAACTTAAAAAATAATAGTAGCTATGGAAAAGTAACTTCCATTTTCAGAAGTTCAGAAAAAAAATGAGGAAGTGTTTGGATATTTGCCTCTAAATACATTCTTAGCTAAACTGATTTCAGTCTGTAGCACCTAACGGTCTGTGAAGATTAGATTATACTTTTCACAGAACGTGAGAATATATATATTCAAAATTTAAAAAGTTTTCACTTCTTGGGTTACAGGCATCCATTGCATTGCACACAAAATCATTTTCAGTAAATCTACGCAGTAACTCTTCTACCATGTTGTCTAATATTTCAAAAAGATTTCTTTTACATGTCTCTGATAATGTGACATTTTCCTCTTCTTTCTCCGCAGAAACTGGCATTAATAAAACGTAGTCTGATAAGTTCTTTGGAATACAGACTCTAGATTGCTTATAAACTTTCACGCCTAACGACTGAACAGAGTCACATCTAACCGCCCATAGTTCCTTAAAATAATAATCATTTCGTTTTTCTTGCAACGATTTTACAAGACCATAGATCAATCTATGTGCCCCTCCGAAGTCCACATGTTTTTGTTGTAAGAACATAGAGGCTCCATTGGCAAGCTCGAGAATATCAGAAAAGATTTGTAACACAAACATCACCTTCACTTTACAAAGCTGTTTCAACAAACCTTTTGCTTCTGCTGCCTCTTTCTTGTTAACTGACTTTGAAAAATACTGAAGAGCTGCTTTAACTGAAGCAAAACGTTTCTGAAAATACATTACTCCTCTATATTTACATACCCATAACGTGTCACTTTGAAGAGGTATCTCTAAAACACGTTCTCCTGGTTGAAGATCACTCTGTATCTCAACAAACTTTTGGTGTCTTACAGTAGATACAGACTGAAAAGCATAAATTGCTTCCAGTAAACCAAAAGTGTCCCCTACCACGTCTACAAACTGGCTTTGAAACGTCCACCAAAACTAAATTTAAGCGATGTGCATAACAATGCACGTAAACACACGGGTTATTGACCTTCTGTCGCAATAAACGCTGCACACCGTTTATCTTCCCTGACAGAACCGAGGCTCCATCATATGCTTGTCCAATGCACTTACATGAATCAAAATCCACTGAAACAAGGTAGCCTACTCTAAAGCTGAATTAGCTATACTTTCAGCATTCAGTTGAGACAAATGTATAAAACCAATGAAACGCTCCTCTATAGAATGTTGTCCTACATATCTGATACATACGGACATCTGTTCCACTTTACTAACAACTCTAACTTCATCCAGGATTAAGGAAACATAACCATTGTTATATTTTTTCGTCTCTCCTCCAATATGTTCAACTATTATATTAGCTGAGATATCAAGAAATTCATTTTGAGAATCTTTAGATGAGTAAGTTGCATTCTTTGATAGACTGTTTACTTGTGCATTCACTTTCTAGTTTAATTACATTTAAAATTTCAACAAAATTCCCTTTATTATTAACACTGTCATCATCCGAAACTGTTTGGCGATGACCTCTAAGCCCAATGTCTTGCCGAGCACAAAGTAATGCGACTTGGGCCATTGTTGCCACAGCTGAGCGGTTACGCAATATAACCAGAGGTTTCTCGCTTAGCTTCGAAATCACTGTGCTGCTATGTTCACTTACCAGAAAACTGTTTCACTTTACTATTGAAGATTTATAACATTCACTATCAGCATGCTTTGCACGTTTTTCTCATATTCTTTTCCAATTGCCAAATCCAGTTTTACTGAAAACATGTTCAGCATTGCTTGAATCAGATTGAACGAAATAACGACACAGAAAACAGCATCTTTGTTCTCAGAGTATTCAATAAATGTATAGGCCTACCTATCAAACCATTTACTGTTAAAACTTCTGTTCTTATTGTATAGTAACGTTTGTTTATAAACTGATTCACGGGGTTGGCATGGACCATCATAGATCGATGTACTGATATAAAATGGTACTGGTTCGTCTATATTAGAAACAGTTGCACTCACATTTTTGTCACAGAGTTGGGGAGATATCGATGCACTTGTATCGCATGGAGGTTTCTCTACATTGGAAACTTCTGAACTTGCATGTCATAAAGTTGGGAAAAGAGTTTAATACACTTGGTGTATGCACTACGCATTTTACAAATATTATATTTATACACGATTTCAATTGTGTGTTTAAATTACGTATAATAAAATAAATACATTTTGAAATTGAAAGAAAAATTAACTTAATTAAATGCATTAGATTGTTTTATATCAGATAAATTATATCTGTAAATTATCAATTTATTTAGTAACCAAGGAATTTTAAAATAATTATTTCACTAAAACTGGGGGGGGGGGCGCCCCCCCCCCCCGGCCCAGGGCTAGAACCGCCACTGGTTGGTTGGTTCTTAAGTTTAGGGGCTGCGACAACGCGGCCATGTAGTCCCGTGTACTTTGGGTGTGCGTAGAATCTGTCTGATAACCGGTGTTAATTGTGATGACTGTATTAGTGTGTGTTATCAGTTTCTTAATTCATATAAGGACAGCAGACTTTTGAATTTTTCAAATAGTTCCTACTTTTGCTGCCAAACGCCACCATCAACGACTACTAGTTCAGAACTTAGCTACCAGACGCCACCGCAGTCGTCTCTTGGCAACGAACGTAGGAACCTAAGAGCGTTGTTTACATTCTTAACCTATACAATTAAGTTTCAAACCGGTGTAATTAGTGGAAGGTTCTTTAACATGCCATAAATCTATGACATGGGACCGCCGGCTTTACTTCCCCTCCGAAGGAAGGCATACTGAGCGATTTTTAACGCTCTTAAAAAATCCGACGTCTTCGGCCGGATTTGAAGCCGCCAGGGTGAATGTAATGTAGATGAATTAGATTTTGAGTATGAGAATGTTGTTTTCGAGTCATGTACGACAGATTTTGAGTAGGTCGTGCCAGTTAACATTAAATAATCTAAGTGTATCACAGTGTAGCTAGATTATGTGGTAATCCCTTGAGTTTAAATGTGTGTAGTACAAAATGTCTGATGATCTTGTAGGCTAGTTTTGATCGGAGAAGTAACGGTGAGGTGTGTTTGTTGGTATTCACTAGATATTGCAGAACCAGGATCAGGTAATGCAATGACCAGATACAGTACAGATTTTTATGTGTGTATTGGGGTCCAGTGGCGGCCGGCAATAAGGCTGTAGTGTTGCACAACGACCAAAGAAAACAATTAATACCGTACCGTAATAATATTTTTGGTAATAAAAGCTGTGCATTTCCTTTTATATGTATAGGAATTCATAATTTTGTAATTCAGGAAATCTTATGAATATCTATGACTTTAGTCATTATTCTAGGTTTTCCCGTATTGATTATGATATATTATACCAATATCCACTTTACAATACAACAATTTTTTATACTATGTCCTTACACTCTTAGATACATGTTTCGTCTCTGTGAGCCTTCTTCAGTCAAAACATAGATGATTCTCATAAGACAGAGACAGTACAGACTGAAATTTATGAAGTCGCTCCCAGGAATCAAAAAGGCGCAATAACATTAACCACGCCATATTAGATCAGAAAAAGGAAAATAAGTTAATTTTTCGTGGAAATTCTTCACGGGGTTTCTTATATAGGTTGTTGACAAAGTTTTAAGCAAGTAACGTCTGTTCACCCGTAGCCACAAGGATTTCTCAAACACGTGCTTTACAAGATACTTGTTCAATGGGGTCTTGTTTTTGATTTGGGATTTCAATGACGAAGGGCCTATGACCTGAATTTCGGCATATAGTCAAATTCTTTAAGCATTTTATGTCTATTTTTAAATAACTGACGATTGTAAAAAGACTTTTTTTAAATGTTTTTAAGAAGATCAGCACATAGACTGTCTTATGAGAATCATCAATATGTTTTGACTGAAGAAGGCTCACAGAGACGAAACGTGTATCTAAGAGTGTGTAAGGACATCGAATAAAAAATTTGTATTGTAAAGAGGATATTGGTATAATATATAGGAAATCTTATAGTAAGTTACTGTGAACTGTCTGAAATAGAGAAACGTGCCGTCTAGGAGCGCTCGTCCATTTGGTCGTTGCCAGATCTCAATAGTGAAGGGTATGGCAGAGATGCTAGACCGAGTAAGTACTATCCCATTGCCCGCTGATTGCAACAAAGGAGCCGTGGTGCAGACGGAGACATCCGAGATGCTCATTCAACAGCCTTGCGCGTTCTTGTGACACTCGCGGTTCTTTCTCGCCCTCGTTTATTACTTAGGCCCTACATACGTTGTTGTTTTGTTCTCGTGAAGGTTTTCATGAAGACTAACTTATAATCCATTCAATCCGATGGCAATGTGATGTTCTCTGAAATGCGAATATAGCATAGATATAGATAGGCTACATCCATTTTACCGCGCAATTGAATACAGTTTTCTCTGATATCAAGCAGTATTTTACCCTACAACCCCCCCCCGTCCCTCCCCCCCCCCTTTTAATGAAAATAGTGCAATGCCCAGAACAAATATTCGTCAGCCGCCACTGCATGGGTCATCAGCCCATAGCACTTTATTTAAATTTGTTCGTTTTCGTGTCAGCCGTGGTTGTTTGAGAGAGGATCTGCTAAGCGGGCTACAGTTTTTGTTTCTTAACAGTTTGTTTTGATTAATTCTTGTTGTTTTTTTTTCTTCGTGGATTGGACAAATTATAAGAACTTTGGCCTCTGATCTTTAGAGATCAAATTTCAGTTGGTATTTATTCAATGGAAGTGTTGTCCAGTCCCGAATCTCAGTTTGATGATGATTTTCGCTTTAATATTGCACCTTGAGTAGGTAGTTAATAAACTTTTGAGTTTATGATCTCTCATGTCTGTTTTTTTGTAATCAGCCCTATTATGTCACAAAACGTACCTAGGGACGTTTTGTATTTATAAGTAGTGGACTGAATGCGACCCCGAAGTAGAGTCCAATTCTAGAGGGTCTTGCGGTAGGGTGCTGTATGGTACATTGAAGGAAGGATGGAAGGTGTCGAACCCTTGCCAGGCGACAGATTTATTTATTTAATTATTATAATTGGTGTCAGTGCGCTAGCGACATTGCATCACAAGGGTTTGAAATTCTTGTTTAATGTTTGGCATCCTAGTATTAAGATATTACAACTTGCCACACAAAGCAACTCGATTTACTGGGATTGAAACTACTTTGATATTGAAACACGGCAATGATATCGCTACAGAGTGGTTTGCTTGAGTGTTCATTGATAGCTATGCTTTTACTGCTACACAGCTTGTGTATTGTCACGAACTGCTAACAGTGTCGTGATACGGTACGTGAGAGCTTGGCGCCTCAGCGTTAAATGCACTGTGATCGACCACCCAGACTTGGAATGATAATCATCAGTACCGGTAATGCCAGCTCACTTATTACATGGTGAATACCGGTGATAGAGGTGTATTTTAGTTACCGCACTGGGCGCTGACCCAAGGTCAATCCACATAAAATATTTTACTCGCAGGCTAATCGTGCGGATTGAATGTCCGAAGTGTAGTCCCGAATATTACTCGAACCAGCTGATTAAACACTTATCAACGCAAGCTCTCACCATACCTATCACGTTCTTTCGTTTGAAAGGCGGAGTATAGGGATTCTGGAATTGATATACGAGCGTACGGAGTTCTGAGGTTCGATTCTTGGTGCTGGCAGCACCGATTCTGAGTGTGGTTTTCACACTGCAGGTACCAGTACCGCCATTCTATTTCAAGGACCTCGGTACGCACACCTACAATACGGTAACACGCGCTCTCAGGCAAATTGCATATTTATAGTTTTATTCTCTGGCCACGGTTCTGTTCAGTTTTATGAGTAAAATTACAGCATTTTTAATTACTTTTTGTTCCACGTTTTGTAGCATGGCAACGATTGTTGATTTTTTTGTAATACAGTAGTATCAAAATATTAATATATTATTAAGAGGGTTACAAATTCATATAGGATTATCATTTGGGAAATTTATGGGTGCTGCTGATTGGATTTTTGGATTCAGCCTCTCCCCTTCTTCGTCGCCTAAAACTCCCGGTGACGACGCCGTATTCCTTGCGTACATTCAGCACCGTAGCACAATGACATTTATAAGGTGAGTGATGGACTCAAAATTAATGTAATTTTGTTCAACACAATCAATATTTATTTTGTCTTACTTTGATTCTGATTTCTAATTGGTACTCACAGGCCAAATTTGCGTCAGTTTTCATTTAACTTAATTTATTTTTATTTCACAAATGCACTCTGCCCAAGTTTTAGGTACTGACAACAACCAATAATCGGGGATATCTCGTACCCTATTGTATTGTGTCATGACAACACCTGTTTAATTGTTGGGCAGCGAATGATGCTGGGTAAGACCGCGTAAGAGTACGCACTTTTTGATTGTTGTTACTTTGCTTGGATTGAATCCTACATTTTGTTATTACAAACACCTGAAGCTGTTCCTTGTTAGTTTATCTCACTTAGCCATGAGGTAATTATTCAATTGAAACACACATATTAACTGTAGGTTGACGTTGCCAAAAAGTGGGAAATATGTACGGTACTCTTGGGCGAATGGTGTCTCAAGAGTACGCAAAAACAATGCCCAAGAGTACGCATTTAGAAAAAGAATAAAGATCATGCTACTTAATTAAGTAAATATTTATTTACGCTCTTTTGTACACAGACCTTTACTTGCAGAGTTCACATTTACCTATGTTTTTGTTCGACTATCAATCCCAGCACATTCACTATGAACCCAAAGTCGGCAACTCTGGCACTGAATACACTTTTCACGGTATTTAGATTTTGAGTAGAGGCTGTTACAGTAAATACAGTTACAGTAATGATTATCATCTTCATCATCGTCCTCAAATATTTCCATCACGTTATCATCATCATCATCTTATTATTATTATTATTGGACTGTGAAATTCAACTTCTTTACTGCCTCCCTCTTGGATCTTTGGCTAACTGATTTCCTACCCTCGGTGAGTGTTCTTTTGGAAGGGGTGGATGTCATTATTGCTGATGATTTTGATCTGTTCCTTTTATATTTTCCTCTGTACCCTTTTGGGCTAGAAAGAAGATCTTTCAGTGAGATACCGGTTGCGATTTGATTTTCTTCTTCTAATAAATCATCTGTGATATGAATCTGGGCACATTCATTATTTTGCTCACTACTTGATGGTCCAGCATCATTTCCCAAATCACTTTCTTCAGAGGCTTCTCTATATCTCTCTCAGTCACTGATGAAGGCAAGAAGTCTTCATCTACAAAAGCTGCTGGATTTTGAGGGAAGATTCCAGTAGCTTTGAATGAATTGACTGCTTTCTCCACAGAGGCTGTCTTGGTGTAAGCTGTCCCAAATATTTCACCAACTTGGTAAATTGTAATGGGCCGACCTGGGTGTTGTGTGCTCCAGCGATCGTATTCTTCTGAGATGAACTTCTTGAGTGGCCCGAAGAAGGATACGTCAAGCGGCTGCAGTTTATGGCTAGCATGTGGGGGCAAAGACAGCAGCATAATGCCCTTCTCTTGGCAATATTCAATAGCTGACAAACTGTAGTGGGATACGTGATTGTCCAATATCAGCAATTTCTTATTTTGTTTTGGCATAACATGTTTCACGAAGTGCTGTTGGCTGTAACCACAATATAAATAGTTCTGTATTGATGAATCCAGAATCCGACACCATTCATAAAGTGTCTGGTGGTGTTCTGTCGCAAAATTCCGCATTGAACCGCTCCCGCCGGAAGATTAGAGCTGGTGGAACGTAATAACTTGCTGCACTCACACAGCAAACTGCAGTAACCGACTCTCCACGCTCTTGTGAGACAACTTTTGACACCAGTCGTTTACCTTTAGGTGAAATAACCGTAGGAAGTTTATTTGGAACAGTTGACACATTAGTTTCATCCATGTTGTAGATGTCACTTGCACTAAGTCCAGGATTTGCTTCAAATACTGTATTTAGGTTCTCATGAAACTTCTGGAACTGAATGCGATTGAATCCTATGGCTCTCCCTAAAGAACACTTCTCAGGATGGCGTAATGTCAAAGAATGCCTCTGACAGAAGTTCCTAACCCATGTGTCACCTGCCATATCCTTCTTATTATTAAAAGGATGATCTATGTTATTTTGTGTGGCATATTGATATATTACAGCAATAAGTTGTTTCCTCGATATGCCGAAAAATTTACTATAGAGAATTTTGATACGAGTCACCTAAGCTTCCTCTTCGTCTGAGAAAGTTGATTTGAACCTGCCCAATGATGATAGTACTGTTCCATGCCAATAAGATATGATACATATCTAAGCAACTTTATTATTTGTTATTAATGAACAGTGCTATCTGCATAATAATAAACTCACTGCTTTTAATCTCTTCCTCAGTGTTGCCTCATTTACTCCCAAATATTTTGCAGTAGCTCTGACACTACTGCCTGCAGCAATTCTTTCTTTAGCTGTATTCAGCTGCTGAAGAGTGAACAACTGCCTCTCAGATTTACGTTGATATTTAGATGACATATTGCCTGGAATATTAAAAATCTGCATTACAGTCAAAATCTTGGAAGTGTCCCAAGAGTACGCACATTTTAAGGCAGCTGCGTACTCTAAGGACGTGGCGTCACATTTCACTTCAAACACCCTAACATCAAAACCGTTATATTAAATAAACATATTAATGTATGAATATTGAGCGGAGATACATATTAATATATGAATGACACAACATTATACATCAGTAGTTACAGGTCAATAGCAGTCTCTCTCTCAATGAGAAAAATAGACTAATAACGGAATGATAGCAACAGCAAAATTTATACATACCTTCACATACGGTGTTCTATCTCGACTAACGCTTGCCAGCAGGTTGGCCAACATAAAACTCGTATCCACTGTGCTTGGCAGCTGCTGTACTCTAACGGATGAAATGTGAACCTCAATGCGTACTCTTGAGCAGTGCGTACTCTTAGGAGGGTTTACCATACCTTGTTTCATGTTACTCTGTATTTCAAAAGAATGAACGTGAAGGAAATGGCGGGAGCTTGGAACAGCTGACCGCTGCGTATTTATTGAATAACGGTGACGAAGGTAGCATAGCTTCGGTGTGTTATTTATTCATTTTATACCGTATTTCTCTGTTTGAATGTCCTCGGCGTTGACTCAGGATCGACATTTGCATTATATTGCGCATAATAGTACCGAAATAATATCCGAAGTGTAGCCCTGTGTATTATTCGAATCAGCTGTTCTACATCAACAATAAAAACTTGGCAACACAGCTCAGCTGTTCCAAGCTCCCGCCATTTCCTTCACGTTCATTCTTTTGAAATACAGAGTATAATAACAGCCTATGAGCTACGGAGTCAAATTCATGCCATTCTAAACTTATGTTGAGGTGTGTATTTGGCTAATTACGTAGGTATCATTCAACTTACAGGCTTGTCTTACTACTCTTGTCCCTGATCGCTCAGATGGTGCAGCTCAACGGTCTCATATTCGAGATGATTCCTGCATTGAAGACCCACTACTCATCCAGTGCTGTTGTTTTTCAGATCCACCAGGAGGAAGACAATAATGGTAAGGTAGAAGGTGTTGCATGTGTCCGTATTCATGCATAAACATCAGGATAATATGATTCTAATAAACGCCCCAGGGGCTCATATCTAGTGGGACGTGGGTTGGCGACCACGGGGCCCCAGCTGAGTCCGGCATTGCTTCCACTTGTGCCGGGCTCCTCTCCGTCTTCTTTCCTGTTGACCTCCCTTGATCAACTCTTGTTCTCATCCAAACCTGGCGGTATTAGGGTATCCGAGGCCTAGGGAGTCTCTTCCTTTCCCGCCTTAATTGGCCCTCGCCTCATCTTTCCTGATACCCTCATTCTTCGAGGGGTCAGTCTTCTTTTTTCTTTTCATGTTATCTCCTGCCTTCTGCACAATGCCCTCAAGAAGGCAGGGTGTATGTAGCCCCACCACCCTGGATATTGCTACACACTCAGGGGCTCACGGCTGGTGAGTTCGGGAGTTGGGTATCCTGGGGGATTCCTGATCTGGGTCCGTTTTTTTTCCTTTTACCACTGACTTTGGGTCGGGCCCTCTCACCTTTCCTATCTGCCTTTCATGGCTCTCCTTCCTTCCAAGTCCCTCAATCCTCATTCTTCGAGGGTTGAGGGCATTTCTTTTCCTCCTGTCCTTTATTTGCCTTATCCTTTATTTGTTTACCATTTCTTCTTCTAGTATGTAAGTCTGTAGTTAGTATTAGTTACAGTTTTCATTTTCATCTCATCTTTCACTATCACCCAAGCCATTAGGGGCTGATGACCTAGATGTTAGACCCCTTAAAACAACAATTATCATCATCACTATTATCATGATTCTAATTAAGTTGTTGTTAAGTTGTGCATCTGTTTCACAATAAATAAATAAACACCATACATATCGTAGTATGTTTGTTTCAATAAGAAATAATATCGGTAATGATTAAAAGCATTGATGTGGCACGCGAACGTGCGTCTACCCCAATTTCAAGTGCGGACCTGGACGATGGTTTAAGTAACCCTTATAATGATGAAAAGCTTGTGATCTTGATGTGGACATTGTAATCATATATCTTAACTCTCTTCTAGATCTCTTGTGGAAGAAGAATCTGGTTCATCTAGTTAAGAACATCTCTGGAAGTTACATCCTCTCAACCTGTCTAAATATGAGATCCTCAGATCACTTTGTGAGGTTCGGGGGAAACAAGGAACTCCACATCATCATAGGCAGTACAAGGGACACTGGGAAACTTTTAACCGAGGTAGGTGGAACTACTCTATATTGTCGGAGACGGCACACAACCTGTGATACCTGACATCAACGACATAACTCAAAATACAATGCATTCATTTGGGACTATTTTGTCTGCTAGCTAGAGAGCCATATTTTGTTGAAGACCTGAGACTGAACCTACTGCTGCCCGTTACACCTGGATATGAGAGACTACTGACAGAATTGAAAAGGAAGAGAAAAGACATATGGGACGACTTTTACGCCACTGACGCGATGCTTCCAACTGAATGGACAAATGCAGTATGATTTGCGTCATATATTTACGAGATTTTCGGTGCATGGTTTTCACTATAAAGTATGCACCAAGAAGAAATATCAACGCCAGTGCATCTGTCTGCTGTGTGGAGAGCAGTGTGATTGGTATCACGTGATGTGACAACAAAGACGGGTCACACTTACAATGTTTTGTAGTGAAGACTAAGGCAATCTTTGTTTTTCTTTCAATGTTAAATTATTAATTTGGCCATTAGCTGAAATAAAGTTCTTATTTTGTCTTTCAGCATCCAGTCTAGTGTGCGAAGGAGTCGCTCTTATGATCCCCTATAATCAGTTAGTACTGCGCCCTCGCGAACTTTCACACTTGTGACCTTGAATACTTAATTTAACCATGAGCGCCTAATTCTCCTACTCTCTATAGCCAAGCTCAGGCTTTCCTTCCTCCCCATTCTTATCACATGATTTGGTTCATAAGAACAGCCTCATCTAACGTGTTCATTTCTTCATTAGGAGTGACCTCCTGCCATTGCTCCTATTAATTCCAGCAGTCATCCAAGCTACCCTCATACCAGTTACCTCCAGATTATTATTATACAGGGGGCGTGGTGGCTCAGCGGTCTAGCTGTATGCCTCTCACCAAGGCGGTCCGGGTTCGATTCCCGGTCAATGCATGTGAGATTTTCGAAGTGAAATGCCATGTCCGGTGGTTCGGATTCCACGTAAAAAGGAGGTCCCGTGGCTTATAATCACAAGATTCACGGTCACGTAAAACTACAATCTTCCTTCCTTCCTTATTATTATACAGTATGCTGCCTAGGAGCAGGTCCAGGTCTTCGTACGGAGAATTTCTGATGCCAGGCGCGGATTCAAGGAGGGGGTCACGGGGGTCATGACCCCCCCCCCCAAAACGGGAGACCAAAATTTTTTTTGCAAACTCAAAAAAACGAAAACACAAGAACCAGACAAATAAAACTTAACGAATTTTAACTGAAAAACAGCTTTTTTTTCTTCATTTTATTCAATACTGAAAATATCTTTATTGAAGTTATTATGTTCTGTTACAAGTGTACATAGGCTATTTACAACTTTATACCTGTTATATAAAAACGATTATTTATGTAACAAAATCAACTCGTCTATTTTGTTTAGCAAACCTTGTGATTACCGTATCGATGTTTATAGTGATGTCACGATGAATGTGCAGCAATGCACGGATAGTAATTTGGGGCTTTTTTCGCACCAAAAAATTTTGCCGACGTCCAAACTGCAAGCTTGGTTGGCAATTTAAGCTGTGACTTTCTCCCTTTGTCGGTACCAACTCGACTTGCCGAAACTGTAACGTACCTTGATACTTTTCTCGAAGCTTGATGTAAAAGTCGCAAAACGCGCCGTTGCAATTTGTACGAATATTTTTGGTGCGCTAAACGCATCAAATTTCTATCCATGTAGCTTGCAAAAAAAAAAAAAAATGGTCTGGTTTTGTTCATTTGGTTATTTTGTGATTGCGTTTTTAGTGATACCATTTTTCTTAACAATTTCGATTCTCTGACCCCCCCCCCCCCCCCAAAGCCAAGCTCTAGATCCGCGCAGTTCTTCCCCGTCCTGTCGTTCCTTTGATCTTCCCTTCAATGGCGTGTATGAGCTCCTCATATCTAAGTATGTGCCCGATCCAGTTGGCCTTCCTCTGAAGAATTGTATTCAGAAAAGTTTTCTTCTCACCTACTCTTCTCAGTACAGCATCGTTTGTCACCCGATCTGTCCACTTGATCTTCTCTATTCTTCCCTTATTCTCATTGTCCACGTCTCGTCCCCGTACAGTGCAATGCTCTAGATGTAACACTTCACCAATTTCTTCCTTAGTTCTGTACCCGTTCGTCCTGGGGATGCGATGACCCATCTGCTATAACATCACATCCCTGGAGTTCCAGGACAGAGCGGAGTTAAATGAACCTCTAGTCAAATAAAGAATGTGTCGGAAATTCAGCTGAGTTCTCGAAAAAGCAGTGGGTATCACGAGACAAAGTATCTCTAGGGTCGTTACGGGCTTAAGTTAATAAAAAATAATTCAAATATAAATGGGCGCCATCAACTGAATTCCTAGCAAAACCACTTCCTTTCCGGATAAGCCTTACTCAAGACAAGGAAAGAAAAAGGAACATCACACCATCATCAGATCACAACTAAGATAAAAACAAATTTATTTTACTTTGATAGTCAGACAGACATTTTAAATATAATTCCTACCTAAGAGTATGGTCGAATGCAAAGTTAAATTGTCATTGTCCAAAAATCGAACCATCTCCTTTCTAATGCAAAATTAATTTTATCCACATAACAAGAAAAATTTATAAAGTTCTCTTGGGTTCTCAGGATCACTGTAGCACTATGTCTTTCGTCACTGACATTTGTGAAACCTGAGACCTAATTCTCTTTAATTTAACATCAATGTGGATTTAATTAAGTTATTAATCTGCCTAAACATACACATATAATAATCACTCATATTAAATATCACATAAATTATGGTTTGCATGGTATAATTTGAATGTAGAACATGTTAATCAAATGTTCCTAAACATTGAATAATTAATTTACACTATTTACATCGTCATTCATCTCTTATCTGTGAATTACAGAAAATTCAAATTATCATTGGTCATCATCATCTTTATCATCAAAATTAAATATTTCTCACATTAATTCTCACTTCAAAATTCCACATATTCCTGTCAGAATCGTTAATTCATCACCATTACATCATTTAAATTCTCAATTCAAGTTGCAATTCCTTCACATTATCTCTCAATTAAATTTATTTAATTCCATATAAGTTCATTAATCATCAGCTTCGTTAAATAATTATCATCTTCTAATTCAGTTATTCATCATCATTACAATCGTCTATTAATTTATTTCAATCAGTTTATTTATTCAATCTTTAATTCATCCACTTATTTAATTCATCGATTTATTCAAAATTTAATTTATCAACTTATTTAAATTTCAATCATCTGGTTATTTAGTTTTTTTTATTATTTCATCTAGTCATTCTGATTTTTATTTCATTAGGTCAGATCGTTAATATGCTTAAATCTCAGATTATTATTTCATTAATTATTATTTTCAGAAAATCTTGTATTATCAACTTCATTTATTTGTTTAATTTCCTAACAAATTGTTTAATATGGTTTATAGAACGTTGTCTTACAGTTTTATTACTTCCAAGTTATATCTCGTATTTAATTTATTATGCCAAAAATATTATTGTCTCCACGACATCACGTTGGATCTAACTATCCACAACGACATTACATTTCTTCAATATTTCAAATATCACATTTGAATATAAGAATTACTCCACAAAACTCCATAAATATTCAGCACATACAGCATGAATCTCAACAAATACGCTAGACTGGGTACGACGACCTCATGTCTGCTTCAAAATACAATATCAACGATGCAACTATCACATGGCAAATTCCACAAAATGCCTATCACAAACTCCACTTAACCATGTTGCATGATCTACAAAAAATATATAAATGGCTTCAAATTATCAACGCACATAATCTCCTATAACTGTAATTACTCTGATCACATCTAGACAACTTCTTAAACAATTGGAAAAATATTACTTCAGTGATTTAAGATCTGCTTTCAAATAGCATAAATTCTTTTTTACAATCCTTCATAATTCACATCGCAGAAAAACACCAATGTGCTATAATCTCTCACATCAAAATCTGCAATACTGATCTGCCTTAAAATAATTATGACCATTAATGATTAATCTTATTAGATTCAATTACTTTAAATCCTTCTCAAAGGTATCAAACACAATTATAAAATCATCAAAGCATCAGCTGTAACAGCTGTTAAATTGAAATTACTCTCAAAAGAGTATAGCAACAAAATATTGGATTGGCAAACAAGAATTACTAAATGCAATCCTGTTGACATTTATCGTTACTTTATTTAACAAAATTTCGACTGATATGTGACTAGTAGTTCCTTGTTTAATTCACTTACATCTCGTGTACATTCGGATGATAAAAATGAGTCCCTCAATGGCAAGTAAGATGTGTAACCTCCGTACAGTCGTATAAATACGAAAGACCTCGCCCCGTCGACTTGGATGATAGTTCCCTGAACGATGGGTAAGGTGAGTACCACCATACAATCGTATAAATACGAAGGACCCCATCTCGTAGGCTGTATGAGTGAATGTACCAGAAAGGAATCAACAAGTTTCTAGTTGTCATATAAAAGCGACGTTCATTCACTAAAGTGAATAACTTCTTAATATCTCCAAACAATCCAATGGAAAAAATCCCTACTGATGAATAATACACACTCGCTAGTATGCAATGAACTGACGAAGTAGTTTCTGATAATCAATTGCAGATCACGAGTTAGAAATACTCGTTACACAAAAAAAACTATTCATGAAAAATATCCTAGCTGGAAAAATGTCTAAAAGATCAAACATCTGCTTAATGAAGCCAAACAACGGTGAGAATTTCGTATAATGATGCCTGCCATATCATATGGTCACTCCATATTCTAGCAAATTCGAAGTATATAAATTCAAACCATGTCTTAATAATCAAATCACTCCTATTAGAAAAATATACATGTGTGCCCAGTATTCATGAAAATAATCGTATCAGGTAGTTAGAACTCTTACAATACCTTTCATTATCAGTTGTAATATAATTTCCAAGATCGTCGATTTTCCCTACATAAAGAATTTCTCGTAAGATCGGCGTGAATATAATTTCATCCATGAAATGACGATTTCCTTCGAAATCCCAAGCGAATCAGCTGGTGAACTCCTCTCGTCAGGAATCGAATCCATCGCTCTGTGGTGCCATCTTGTCTCTATTCACGTTTACTCGGTCATGTTGAACCTCGAATTACCCATAGCGGATATTGTCCAACTCCTTCTCGGAAAGTTCATGGAAACAGCGGACCCCCTACTCCTCTTCTAAGATACGCCACTGTTCCGTTAAATGTTTAGTTTGAGTATTGTAAGTCCAATCTCAAATTACTGCAAAGTCCCACTTGAGTAAAATAAAATTTTACTTGAGAGTGTTCAAGATTACGATACACCCTGTATCTGTCCGTAATTGATAACTCATGAAAACTGTATAAGATATAAATCTTATAAGTGCACGATATAATGTTCATCAGAGCCTATGCTAAACATTCAGTTTACTTGGAATAGTAAAAGTCGCTTTGAATGTGTTATATAACAGCATAGTTATAAGGTTATTCGTAAAAGCCTGTGCTCGAACAGCGTCGAAATGAAGCTTGAAATAAAGTCTTCAAATACGAGCAGTGTGGTTTTGAAATACCCCGGCTGTCTACAATTGCCTCCTCGGCCAGCCCGCCTGGATCAACGACCCGCTCGGCCTTGGCTGCTCGGCGATGCAAGAACTGTCGCCTACACTTCTGCCGTGACGGTTTCCGTAAGTTGCATGACCTTCAATGCCCGTCTCGCTGTGCTATAGAGCTGCTCTGACCTGCCCGTCTCCTTGGGCTCAACTGAACTTGCTAGCGCTGTGTTCCGGCTTATGTGCTCCGCGCCGGCACGTGGCTTGTTCCCCCACCACTGTGCTCCCACGTTATGAACATAGTCTCGAACCCGAATCCTCTCGGCTGTTCTGTTATAAAATAACTTACTTCCATAAAATTATTTCCACATATAATGCATGTTATATATCCTCTTCTAAGATGTTTAAATTACTATAATTCCATATATGTTTCAATAAAGCTTCACATCTCCATAATTCTATCTTCTTACAGGTCTCAATGCCTCCTTGATTCTTGACCTCCTACGTCATCTTGGCATTCTTCTTGACGCGATCGGTGCGCTATCTTTTCCTATTGCTTTCCAAAACCTCAACTACAGCTTAATGTCTGCTGGCGTAGCCGATAGCCTAAAATAGGTATCGGGTACATCTCTCCCGTACATCTCCTTTTTTTTATCAGGATAGAGAAAAAAATACACTCTCAGGCATTCAATATATAATACATGTACACGATAGCTCTACAATTCCCTTACTCAGCATGATGGTTCTTTCTGACTCTCAATAATGATGACTTCCAATGATTAACATCTTGATTCCGTGTTATTCTGACGTTTATTTCTTCTTTCTTCACTCGTGCTTGCTCGATTGACATCTCTCACTGTCTCCTCGAGTGGTGCACTAGGCTGTCTATCCTCTTGTCTCGACCTCTCATGTCCACGATTGTCCCGTCTGTCGTTAGGATCGTTTCTTCGGCCATCCTGTCGGTCGTTTCCATTATATTGTTGACCTTGGTTCCAGTTATTCCTTCCCCGATATCTGTTATTATACCGATTCCTGTCCTGATACCTGGAATTTTGGTTATAATTCCTATACCGGCTATCTCTCGCCTCTTGATCGTATGGCCTTTCATATGGTCCTCTATATCGATCATTTCCTCTTGCGTTACGGATGTTTCCTCGATTCCCTTCGTTCCGTCGGTTTTCCCAGGAATCCCTTCTGTCCGTTTGAGCTGCATTGTCCACGACTACCGCATTTACTTCTTGCGTGTTTCTGTTGTCGTTCCTATTACTTCTAGGCGTAACCTGTGCGCTTGTATAATCCAATCGCCGCAAAATGTCGTCATAATGTTCCAGCGTATTGGCTCCCGATGCTATCAGTGATCGCTGTACCTCTGTCGGTAACTGTCGCGCTATAGCTTGCAAAAGCTCTTCTTCTGGCAATGGAGGAATAAGGAACTGTAATTTAGCCAGCTGTGACGTGAAATAGTTGGCGTAATGCGTCGGATGTGACGTAGAATAGCGTTTAGAGTACATCTCCGCTCTTACGTTAAGTTGATCCTCGGCACTCCAGAATCTCCTCAAGAAAGCCATGGCAAATTGCTCCATGTTCGCAAAATTGCTTCTGAACGCTCTAAACCACGTAAGTGCAGATCCATCTAAGGCGCGTTCTACTATCCTTAGCTCTCTTTCTTTGGCTACCCTGTGTTCCGCCATGTAGTCTCGAATATCTCGCAGAAATTCTACTGGTGTAACTCCTGTATTTCCCGAAAACTTTCTCGGTTTGTCATCCAGGTTCCTAATAATGGTAACTGGACCTGAGTATCGTTCGCTTGGACCCAACGTATTCCTATTCGAACTTGGATTATCCTGAGGGGTTGAACTAGCCCTTTCGAATGTCATATTCGGTTGCATTTGACGGTCTTCTACCATGCTCGTGTCTTGATTCGTCATACTGCGGTCTATCGCTGTTTGATTTATCAATGTTTCCCCTGATGTTACATTATGACTGGTGAAAATGTTAACTATGGATTCTAGTTTAGTCATCCTGTCTTCTGCTAATCTCTTGACCTGAGTCTTCAATTCATCTAACGATGTAACATCCTGCGTCTTGTTACTCTCGTCTAGATCGTTTCTTAACTTGTCGATTTTTCCTTCGCACGTGTTCTTTACTAGCGCGACTTGTTCTTTTAACAGATCAACATCTGTTCTAAATAGAGTTGAATCTATCTTCATCGCTTCCTTGCTTTCCGTAAACCTAGCTTCTAAGTTTGCCATACCTGCGATTAATTTTTCATCTAACCCTTCACGTTTCTCTTTTGCTTCGGCATCGACCTCACTATACCGTTCTTCCACAATTGCACCGACTCTATTTTTAAATAAAGCTAAGTTTTCGTTAACCTTTTGCTCTATATCGTCGTCTATCTTCCTAATATCCTTCTGCAATTGATTTTCTAATGACTTTAAATTAGAATTGACCTCTCCCAAGACTTCCTCTTTAATGGTCCCAATTACTGTCTTTAAATCTTTAATTTCGTTACCTAGATTCGTTTCTAGACCTTTAATCTTAGTCTCGAAAGATACTTCGGTAGACCAATCTTGAATTTTTCCTACATCTGCCACTAAACCATCGATGTCGAATCTCAACTTCGATACATCTGACTTAATGTCTTTCTGTATGGTCATAACGTCTGTTCTTAAAGTAAAAATATTTTCTTCTCCTCTACTTTCCAATTCAATAATATTTTTCCTTAATATTTGAACATTTTCCTCTCCTTTCATGTTTACTGCAATTATGTCTAATTGTAAAGTTTTCAGCATCTCATTATTCTTTAAAGTTAAACTATTCTCTAATCTAGTTAACTTATTTTCTAATTCAGTGTTAGTTTCTTCACTACGAGACTGTAATTTCTCTTCCAATGATTTAAAGTTATCTTTTAAGTTAGCTTCACTAGCTTTTAAATGACTTTCAGTACTAGTTTGTAATCTAGTTTCTAATGACTTTAAATTATCTTCATTATTTGACTGTAGCCTTGTTTCTAATAACATCAACTCATCTTTGCTATTTGACTGTAATAGTTTTAAATTTTCTTCAGTAGTTGACTGTAGCCTAGTCTCTAATGACTTTAAACTGTCGTTCAGATTGCCTTCGTTACTAGCCTGTAATGACTTTACATTCTCTTTACATTTAGCTTCTAATCTAGCTTCTGAATTATTAATTTGTTCTTTAACTTCCGTTTCCATCTTAGAAATAGTTTCTGCAATTCCAGACATACCCGTCTGTAACTCTCCTAACACCTTCGCTAAATCTTCCGGCAACATAATTATATATTTTCAATATAGAATTATATAGAGACGTTAGACAACAACACATCACAATGTCTCAATTCCTGCATTCACTTGGGTATAGGGAAAAAATGTCTTATAACTAACATGATATTACTAATACGATTAACATGAACACTGGATTGGGCACACAAGTACATTGTCTGACTAAGTTTAATAAATTTTGTAACACACTTAAATGAACTTGAGATCAATCTCTCAGTAATCTAAATCTGATGTGATTCCATAGAATAAGCAAAATCGAAAAGCCCCACTAGTTGGATAAAGCCAATTCTCCCTCTCTCTCTGTACCCGTTCGTCCTGGGGATGCGATGACCCATCTGCTATAACATCACATCCCTGGAGTTCCAGGACAGAGCGGAGTTAAATGAACCTCTAGTCAAATAAAGAATGTGTCGGAAATTCAGCTGAGTTCTCGAAAAAGCAGTGGGTATCACGAGACAAAGTATCTCTAGGGTCGTTACGGGCTTAAGTTAATAAAAAATAATTCAAATATAAATGGGCGCCATCAACTGAATTCCTAGCAAAACCACTTCCTTTCCGGATAAGCCTTACTCAAGACAAGGAAAGAAAAAGGAACATCACACCATCATCAGATCACAACTAAGATAAAAACAAATTTATTTTACTTTGATAGTCAGACAGACATTTTAAATATAATTCCTACCTAAGAGTATGGTCGAATGCAAAGTTAAATTGTCATTGTCCAAAAATCGAACCATCTCCTTTCTAATGCAAAATTAATTTTATCCACATAACAAGAAAAATTTATAAAGTTCTCTTGGGTTCTCAGGATCACTGTAGCACTATGTCTTTCGTCACTGACATTTGTGAAACCTGAGACCTAATTCTCTTTAATTTAACATCAATGTGGATTTAATTAAGTTATTAATCTGCCTAAACATACACATATAATAATCACTCATATTAAATATCACATAAATTATGGTTTGCATGGTATAATTTGAATGTAGAACATGTTAATCAAATGTTCCTAAACATTGAATAATTAATTTACACTATTTACATCGTCATTCATCTCTTATCTGTGAATTACAGAAAATTCAAATTATCATTGGTCATCATCATCTTTATCATCAAAATTAAATATTTCTCACATTAATTCTCACTTCAAAATTCCACATATTCCTGTCAGAATCGTTAATTCATCACCATTACATCATTTAAATTCTCAATTCAAGTTGCAATTCCTTCACATTATCTCTCAATTAAATTTATTTAATTCCATATAAGTTCATTAATCATCAGCTTCGTTAAATAATTATCATCTTCTAATTCAGTTATTCATCATCATTACAATCGTCTATTAATTTATTTCAATCAGTTTATTTATTCAATCTTTAATTCATCCACTTATTTAATTCATCGATTTATTCAAAATTTAATTTATCAACTTATTTAAATTTCAATCATCTGGTTATTTAGTTTTTTTTATTATTTCATCTAGTCATTCTGATTTTTATTAGCCTATTTTCAATTTTGAAAAAAATAGGCTTATGAGATCACCTTTTGTCCGTGTGTGTGTGCGTGTGTGTGTGTGTGATTCGTGTGTGTGTCCCCCCCCTAATAAAATCTAAACGGCAGGAGCGATTTGAATGAAACACGGAAAGTTCATAGCACTATTCCCGGCGACCTCGACCGTGCCCTTCAAATTTTGTTACGACTCACCAATCCAACATGGCGGCTGTGCGAAATATTTCACCAGCATCCAATATCTCCGAAACTATTACCGATATTACCCTGACATTTTCTATGGTGATAGAGGGAACTACTATAAGTTCACTTATGTGACTTTTGAAAACCTGGTAACTACAAAACCAACATGGCGGCCAAGCGAATTTGCGACTTTTAAATAGACGTTTCTCGCGATTTGACCAACCAAACGCAATGAAACTTGGTACAGTATATGTTTATATACATTGTAATGCACCGACATCTAACTTCGTTCAATTGTTTACATAATCACAAGATGGCGGATGTGCGAAATATTTCACCGGCATTCTATATCTCTGAAACTATTAGCGGTATCTCCCTAAAATTTTGTACGAAGATAAAGGGCACTACTGGAAGTCCATCTATAAGATTTTCAAAAACCACTTAACTACAAAACGAACATGGCGGCCATGCGAATTTGAACATCTTAAATAGACCTTTCACGCGATTTAATGTTCCAAGCGCACTGAAACCTGGTATAGGAAATATTTATACACATTGTAATCCACTGGTATCTAATTTAGTTCAATTGTTTACATAACCTCAAGATGGCGGCAGTGCGAATTTTAAAATTAAGTTTTTATTTCTTGTGATGTAGTCATGCGATCGAAGTGAAAGTTTGAATAATGAACCTACGCAATAATTTTCCTTTAATGGTACATGACTCTATGGCCTATACATTTAACAATCCAACATGGCGACCATCCGAAATATTTAGACGATACTGAACATCTACGAATCTATTTTAGCAATCAAACTGCATTTTTTAATGTTCATAGGGGCTATGAACTTAAGTTCACCTATAGGACTTTAAATAACCTGGTGATCACAAATCCAACATGGCGGTGACGCGAATTATAAATATTCACATGGACGTTTCTCGCAATTTAACCATCCGCGTGCAGTGAAACTTGGTACAGTAAATCTTTATCCGAATGTTAATCCACTGGCATCTAATTTATTTCAATTGTTTCCATAACCACAAGATGGCAGCTGTGAATTTTTTTTAAATCTCCTTGTTTTTTCTTGTGTCCTAATTATGCGATTGAAGTTTGAATACTACACGTTCACAATAATCTTCATGTAACAGTACATAACTCTAGGACCTACATATATAAAATCCAACATGGCGACCATCCGAAATATTTAGTCGGTTCTCAATATCTACGAATCTATTACAGCAATCAAACTGAAATTGTGTATGTTGATAGTGGCAATTAACGTAAGTAGGATATATGAAAATAGGCTGTATAGTTCTTCACGGAACTACTTGTTTCATTAGGTCAGATCGTTAATATGCTTAAATCTCAGATTATTATTTCATTAATTATTATTTTCAGAAAATCTTGTATTATCAACTTCATTTATTTGTTTAATTTCCTAACAAATTGTTTAATATGGTTTATAGAACGTTGTCTTACAGTTTTATTACTTCCAAGTTATATCTCGTATTTAATTTATCATGCCAAAAAATATTATTGTCTCCACGACATCACGTTGGATCTAACTATCCACAACGACATTACATTTCTTCAATATTTCAAATATCACATTTGAATATAAGAATTACTCCACAAAACTCCATAAATATTCAGCACATACAGCATGAATCTCAACAAATACGCTAGACTGGGTACGACGACCTCATGTCTGCTTCAAAATACATTATCAACGATGCAACTATCACATGGCAAATTCCACAAAATGCCTATCACAAACTCCACTTAACCATGTTGCATGATCTACAAAAAATATATAAATGGCTTCAAATTATCAACGCACATAATCTCCTATAACTGTAATTACTCTGATCACATCTAGACAACTTCTTAAACAATTGGAAAAATATTACTTCAGTAATTTAAGATCTGCTTTCAAATAGCATAAATTCTTTTTACAATCCTTCATAATTCACATCGCAGAAAAACACCAATGTGCTATAATCTCTCACATCAAAATCTGCAATACTGATCTGCCTTAAAATAATTATGACCATTAATGATTAATCTTATTAGATTCAATTACTTTAAATCCTTCTCAAAGGTATCAAACACAATTATAAAATCATCAAAGTATCAGCTGTAACAGCTGTTAAATTGAAATTACTCTCAAAAGAGTATAGCAACAAAATATTGGATTGGCAAACAAGAATTACTAAATGCAATCCTGTTGACATTTATCGTTACTTTATTTAACAAAATTTCGACTGATATGTGACTAGTAGTTCCTTGTTTAATTCACTTACATCTCGTGTACATTCGGATGATAAAAATGAGTCCCTCAATGGCAAGTAAGATGTGTAACCACCGTACAGTCGTATAAATACGAAAGACCTCGCCCCGTCGACTTGGATGATAGTTCCCTGAACGATGGGTAAGGTGAGTACCACCATACAATCGTATAAATACGAAGGACCCCATCTCGTAGGCTGTATGAGTGAATGTACCAGAAAGGAATCAACAAGTTTCTAGTTGTCATATAAAAGCGACGTTCATTCACTAAAGTGAATAACTTCTTAATATCTCCAAACAATCCAATGGAAAAAATCCCTACTGATGAATAATACACACTCGCTAGTATGCAATGAACTGACGAAGTAGTTTCTGATAATCAATTGCAGATCACGAGTTAGAAATACTCGTTACACAAAAAAAAACTATTCATGAAAAATATCCTAGCTGGAAAAATGTCTAAAAGATCAAACATCTGCTTAATAAAGCCAAACAACGGTGAGAATTTCGTATAATGATGCCTGCCATATCATATGGTCACTCAATATTCTAGCAAATTCGAAGTATATAAATTCAAACCATGTCTTAATAATCAAATCACTCCTATTAGAAAAATATACATGTGTGCCCAGTATTCATGAAAATAATCGTATCAGGTAGTTAGAACTCTTACAATACCTTTCATTATCAGTTGTAATATAATTTCCAAGATCGTCGATTTTCCCTACATAAAGAATTTCTCGTAAGATCGGCGTGAATATCATTTCATCCATGAAATGACGATTTCCTTCGAAATCCCAAGCGAATCAGCTGGTGAACTCCTCTCGTCAGGAATCGAATCCATCGCTCTGTGGTGCCATCTTGTCTCTATTCACGTTTACTCGGTCATGTTGAACCTCGAATTACCCATAGCGGATATTGTCCAACTCCTTCTCGGAACGTTCATGGAAACAGCGGACCCCCTACTCCTCTTCTAAGATACGCCACTGTTCCGTTAAATGTTTAGTTTGAGTATTGTAAGTCCAATCTCAAATTACTGCAAAGTCCCACTTGAGTAAAATAAAATTTTACTTGAGAGTGTTCAAGATTACGATACACCCTGTATCTGTCCGTAATTGATAACTCATGAAAACTGTATAAGATATAAATCTTATAAGTGCACGATATAATGTTCATCAGAGCCTATGCTAAACATTCAGTTTACTTGGAATAGTAAAAGTCGCTTTGAATGTGTTATATAACAGCATAGTTATAAGGTTATTCGTAAAAGCCTGTGCTCGAACAGCGTCGAAATGAAGCTTGAAATAAAGTCTTCAAATACGAGCAGTGTGGTTTTGAAATACCCCGGCTGTCTACAATTGCCTCCTCGGCCAGCCCGCCTGGATCAACGACCCGCTCGGCCTTGGCTGCTCGGCGATGCAAGAACTGTCGCCTACACTTCTGCCGTGACGGTTTCCGTAAGTTGCATGACCTTCAATGCCCGTCTCGCTGTGCTATAGAGCTGCTCTGACCTGCCCGTCTCCTTGGGCTCAACTGAACTTGCTAGCGCTGTGTTCCGGCTTATGTGCTCCGCGCCGGCACGTGGCTTGTTCCCCCACCACTGTGCTCCCACGTTATGAACATAGTCTCGAACCCGAATCCTCTCGGCTGTTCTGTTATAAAATAACTTACTTCCATAAAATTATTTCCACATATAATGCATGTTATATATCCTCTTCTAAGATGTTTAAATTACTATAATTCCATATATGTTTCAATAAAGCTTCACATCTCCATAATTCTATCTTCTTACAGGTCTCAATGCTTCCTTGATTCTTGACCTCCTACGTCATCTTGGCATTCTTCTTGACGCGATCGGTGCGCTATCTTTTCCTATTGCTTTCCAAAACCTCAACTACAGCTTAATGTCTGCTGGCGTAGCCGATAGCCTAAAATAGGTATCGGGTACAGTTCTAAACTCAACTTGCTGGTGAATGCGGCTTTGGCCATGACGATTCTGGCGCGAATTTTATTTGTGCATTGAGCATCTTTTGTCCTCAAGCTTCCCAAGTACTTGAACTATATATCAGACTAGCAGTAGTGCCCGGCTTCGCCCGGTGGATTTATTTGTTTTATGGATAATAATGAATACTGCCTTGGAGGCTGGATTCAGACAGCTCCTTAACCCGGTCCATGAGTCAATCCTAATTGGCTACATGGATAATTCTTGCCAGGCGCGTCCACGTCGCGGGGGTGGGCAACGGTACTGTAATAGACCATGGAACTACAGTACCGGCTAAGTTCTGGTGAGGACCCAGTCCTATGGGGTATAACATAGGCCCCGTGCACAGGGTTACGTGCGAAGACCTCAACGGAATCTACAGCGGAGAAGATGGACTTCAGAACGGTGGAGATTGCGGAAGAGACAACCCAGTACTCAGGGAATAGTATGAGTACAGCATCAATCGGCAGCGTCTGTTTCCCATGTTAGGGGCGGCTGCAAGGGCGTCTGTTCTCCATGTTAGGGGCGGCCTGAATAATAGCTGGCAGTAGCTCCATAAAATGCCTTTGGGAGTGGCGACCCCATCGTAATAATAGCCTAAAATGGATATGGCACTTCCAATGATTCGGAAAAGGTTAGGGCGTACCCTGCAGGCGACGCGCAGTTCCTTTGGTACTGGGGGAACTGTGAGAAATGGGCGACCAGTAACCGAAATGAAAGTGGGAATCATGAATGTCATGACCCTGACAGCAGTGGCGACTGCTGGTCTCCGTACCTGGTATACCGCAAGTGCATCCTTCCTCTTTACTCACGCCTTGCAACCAATATCAATATGCCCAATAATAATAATAATAATAATAATAATAATAAGTCAGAATTATTGTTATTATTATTATTAGACTATTAGAGTTGGAGAAAAACATATCCGTAATTTGTAAGAAAGATTATGTCTATATATCTAAAAAATTTCTGTTTCACTCCTGAACACTTGCCACATCCCCTCATTCCCCAGTTTATTTTGGTTACATCTTTCAAGCGGCTCCTTTCTTCTTTGCACTTCCACCTTCTCTCTCCGCTCCAGACAAGTGTCGTATTTTTTCTTGGAAATATGACACTGGCCACACTGTTCGAAGAACACCCCGTGACATAGCCGTGCACGTTAAATCACGCCATGGCGAGCTGCAGCAAGTCCGCATGTCAAGGGTTCGAATCTCGACGCCGACAGAGGCTACCGTGAGTGTGTTTTTTGTCCGAGTTTTCCAGGCAAATGCAGCGATAGTACCTCAGTTCATCTTAGAAGCTTATTATACAAGTTCAACACAAGCCCCTAAAATGAACTATTAACAACAACAATGATGATGATAATTGTTGTTTTAAGGGGCCTAACATCTAGGTTATCGGCCCCTATTAACAACAACGTTCTAAACCATATGCACATCGTTAGACATATCCAAAGATTACTAAAACATTCATTGCCAAGGTATTAATACAATAAAAGTGAAGAGCACTTCTAAGATAAATAATACATTTTAAAAAACTGGTCGAAATCAATAAAATACTGTAATTCGAGCGATAACTTACCTCTATATATATATTCCAACCGTCTTCTGCAAAAACCAGGATTAATCTATTTGAAGGTAAGTTGTATTCGTCTGGATTTCTTCAAGAACACTTGTGTGACAGAATCAGTAAAATTACCGTTTGGGTGCTTCCTGAGTGAACAAAGCAGCTGCTTCTCAATTGTCATCATTGATAGGCAAGTAAGGCTCTCTTGACCCATTGTGGACCTGCAGTGTGACTTCACTCGTTTGAGTGTTGAGAAGGTACGTTCAACAGAGGCTGTAGTAGATGGTATCGTAAGTATTAAACACGCTAAATTGTACAGTTCAGGCATAGCATTAACTAACTGCATTCGGTTCATAATTCTTACGATTTCGGCCACTGATTTCTCGTGAAATTCTTGATCATTAACCGATTAGAGCACTATCAGTTCGTTTTACAGACCTACTTGATCGAAACTTGACCCGTAGTTTTCGAAGAGATTTAAAAACAATTTGTTTGGGAACGATATGCCAAATTCTCTAAATTTTCCTGTATCCAGGAGGGAAAAGAAGTTAAAATGCTCCATATCACAAAATCTGTCATTTATCTGGCAAATGATATTATCCAGAATTTCACAGAAGAGTCTCCTAAAACCCTTTTCTGGTGATCCATTGCCTTTAATTCTTTGTGCTGGTTCATCGGCTGCCCTAGAACATGTTATTTCCCAGACATTTTGGAAGCCTTCGCTCCTGAAATTGTTTAATCTGTCTCTGGTCTCTATTATCTTTGAGTGGCAGAAAGCAATATCCATAGCCTTGTTTTGCAGAATGTTAAAAAGAACATCGGTGTGGCAGAAAATGAATGAGTATACATTAAGAAGGAAAATTGTATCAATTTTTTTTTCAAAAAAATACAAAAATCCTTGACCCTGTACTATAGCATCGTTTTCCCAATTTCCACTATTTTCATCGTCCGTTAAGCTTTCGAAAGACATGAGTAGGTTGTCTTTCTGCTCTTGAACGGTGTTAACAAGTCTCGAGTTAAAGTTCCAGCGAGTTGGTGCAGTTCTCGGTAATTTTTTTTTCTACAAAGTTTCGGAGATATTCAGTTCTCTTGGAAGAATGGAAAAAGAAATTAGACATTCCGGAAAGAGATAAGAAAAATACTCGACATTTTGTTATTCTCATAGCTGCCTGTTGCAATACTAAGTTCAACACATGACAGTAGCAATGAACGAACAGCGCTCGTGGAAATGTTTGTTTTACTCTAGCCTGTAGTCCTCCTAAATAACCAGCCATGACACTCGCGCCATCGTACGTCTGTGCTATAAGCTTGTTACCTAATCCGAACTCTTCTAATACTGACGATACGTGGGCGTACAGAGCCTCAGCCGACCTGTTAGCACTAACGTCCGTGAAGCCAATGAATCGTTCTTGAACTTCTCCAGCACTGTCAACATAGCGCAAAATTGTGGATAGCTGTGATTTATTAATCACATCAGAACATTCATCGACAAGAATTGCTACAAATTTTGTTCTGTCCAAGTTCCTTCGCAATACAGCTCTACCATTACAGCTCTAATGGCTTCTATTAAATCGTTCTGAATGGTAGATGACGTACCTCGAAATATAGTAGAATTAAGTAAATGGTCATGTAGCAAAAGGTCATACGTGCTCAGCAAATCTAAGGTTTCTATGTAGTTACCTCTGTTCAGTGACTGGTTTGACTCATGTCCTCGTAGCGCCTGTTCCTGCTTGCCTAAATGACAAACGACATATATTAGCCTAGATAAAACCTGCCTATTTTTTCTAACCATTTCATTGTGCTTTGAGGCCTCCATTGCTTTCTGAGCATTCAACTGAACATCTATTCGCGAGGTACCGAATTTACACAATGTAAAAGCACACGCGATATGACTCCTCGCTTTTTCATGTTTATTTAAGCTACTAATAAGACCAGCAATGTTGTCAAATCCATCTTTTGACCACGCCGTTCCTTCACGACTGAAAAGGAGACAAGGCCAGCAGAACAGTTTGTTGAGTTTTTTGCATCCAGTTAACCACTGATGGCGTGAATAGTTTGAGGAACAAAAATGTCCAGTATACTCTCACTTACGGCCTAGACAAGTTGAAACTAAATTTGGAAGTTCAGGAGTCGGCCTTCCTTTCTCCTTAATTTCCACTTTCTGAGGGAACCCAATTAAATTAAATCCCTTGGTTAGCACGTCCTCAATGACGCACCCACAATCCACTTCCGGTGCTTCACTCACACTACACATTTCTATATTAATTCACTGTTGACTAAATCACTTCAAGACTGACTTAAAACAAGCGTACAATGACACTGTCTCGCACACAGAACAAATAACTGAAACGGCTGAGCGCCGGCAAGTCTCTGCTGGTCAACAACTTCCCCTTGAAACAGCCTATCAGCATTAGGCATAGTTGAACCGCATGGTCCTTGCGCGATACCTCGGACTGAAATTTGCTGGGCTTTGCTACCCCACCCCTTCCCCTCGTGCTTCTGACGAGCCAGCGAGCGCCACCGGGAGACCCTTGCGGTAACTCAGTACAGTCACTCATAACTAAAACTGTACACCACAAATAAAAATAAGTATGGTACGCTGCTATGACCGCCGACTTTCGTGACAACAATCTGCTGAAAATATATGACAAGAACGATTTTCATGACTGCAACATGTCTAAAAAGTGACAAGAAAATATTTTTACATTTTTAAAATCTCGGATGGTATACCGCCGGTATATGCGGTGTATGGGAGAATTCGCCACTGCCTGACAGGCAAGGTGGAGGAGGTGGTAGACTTCATGGAGAGGGAGAAGGTTGGAATGATGGGGCTGAGTGAGGTGAAATGGAAAGGTAAAGGAAGAAAGAAATTGAGGAAAGGATATACATTATACTGGAGTGGTGGCCAAGATGCAAAAAATGGCGTGGGACTGATAACCTCGAAACAACTGGAGGAGTATGTTGAAGTGGTAGAGTGTGTGAGTGACAGAATAATGAAAATTAGAATGAAGATGAAGAATGACGTGATGGACTTCATACAAGTGTATGCACCACAGACTGGAAACAGAGAAGAAGATATTGAAGTATTCCTGGAGGATGTAGAAAGAGTAATCTCAGATGTAGAAGTGGTGATCATGGGAGACATGAATGCGCAAGTCGGAATAGAGAGACAAGGAAAGGAAGAAGTCGTTGGACCATATGGATATGGGAAAAAGAACCGGGAAGGAGAGGAACTTGTAAACTTTTGTGAAAGGAATGGACTGATAGTGGGTAATTCATGGTTTCGGAAGAAAAACAGCAGGAAAATTACGAGATATGGGTGGGGTGATAGAAGAACAAAATCAGTAATTGACTACTTCCTGGTGGAAAGGACAAATCGCCGAAAGCTGATGGATGTGACAGCTTTACCAGGTGAAGCATTTGATGGGGACCATAGAGCTGTGGTGGCAAAATTTAGATGGGAAAAATTGGAAAACCTAAAGGAGATCAGAGAAAGTAAAATAAAAGTATGGAAATTGAAAGACAAAGCTGTACAGGAAGATTTTCAGGAGAGATTGAAGCAACAAATCCCAGTTACTGAAGTGGAAAATGTAGAAGCGGAATGGTCCCACTTTAAAAAGGCATTTGCTGGTGCAGCAGAGAGTGCTTGTGGTAGGACGTCAACAAGAGTGAAGGAGAAGGAGACACCGTGGTGGAATGAGGAAGTGAGGAAAGCAGTAAAAGAAAAGAAGTCTGCATGGAAAGAATGGAACCGAGATCAAACAGAAGAAAGCAAAAGGAAGTACCACGACAGCAAACGGAGGTGTAAGAAAGTGGTAGGAGAAGAAAAGAAGAAAAGTTGGGAAGAATTTACACGAAGAATGGAAACAGATGTAAGTGGCAGTAAAAGGATGCTGTATGGGCTTCTAAGAAGTAAGAGGAAAGAAAGAGTTACTACAAAGCTGGTGAAAAAGGAAGATGGAGAGTTGTTAGCACACCCAGAAGAAATAAAGGGACGATGGAAGGAGTATTTCGATAAGCTATTGAATGTGAGCAATTGTACTGGTGAGATCGAAGTGACACAGCCTGACGACTCTATAACAGAAGATGATATAACAATGCTGGAGGTGGAATTAGCAGTACAGAAAATGAAGATGGGAAAAGCAACAGGGGTGGATGAAATCAGTGTAGAAATGATAAAGGCTGCTGGACCTGTTGGTATGCAATGGCTGTATCGACTGCTAAAGTGTGTGTGGAAACGGAAATGTGTACCAGAAGACTGGGAGAAAGGGCTAATAATACCAGTGTTTAAGAAAGGGGACAAGAAAGTGTGTGATAACTATAGAGGGATCACCCTCATATCACAGATAGTAAAAATACTGGAAAGGATATAAGAAAGAAGAATGAGAAGAAAGGTGGAAGGAGAGTTGCAAGAGGAACAGTATGGCTTCAGGAGTGGAAGATCCACAGTGGACCCAATCTTTAGCTTGAGGCAGGTGATGGAAAAGAACTGGGAATATGGAGAGGATTTAATCATGACTTTCATAGATCTAGAAAAGGCATATGATAGTGTCCCCAGAGAGAAGGTATGGGAAACCATGGTTAAGAAGAGACTGGGAAGAGAAATGTTGGAAATGGTGCAAGCAATGTACAGCAACTGTGTTAGCAGGGTACTGACCCCAGTTGGAAAGACAGATTGGTTTAGGAACAAGACTGGACTAAGACAGGGGAGTGTGCTGTCACCTCTTTTATTCATAATGGTAATGGATGAAATTGTAAAGGAAACAAAGGAAGCATATGGACATAAAGAAATGAAGTTACTATTATTTGCAGACGATATTGTGGTCTGGGGAAGGAACACCGAAGAAGTGCAAAAACAACTAGATGCACTGAACGAAAATATTCAGAAGTATGGCCTGAAAATCAGTATAGAGAAAAGCAAGACCATGGTGATGACAAGAGGGGAAAGACAAGGAAAGGGCACTGTGAAAATTGGAAGTCAGAGTTTGGAAATTGTGGACACGTTCAAATACCTAGGAAGTGAACTGATGCAAACTGGTAGGTTGGACATGGAGATTGGCAGGAGGGTACAGCAGAGCAATGCATTCTATCAAAGTGTAAGAAAACTTGTTTGGGATAAGGAAGTACCAAGGAAAAGCAAGGAGGTAATGTATAAAATGTACTATGTTCCCATATTAACTTATGCAGCTGAGACTTGGACCCTGACAAGCAGGCATGAGAGTAAAATCCAAGCCAGTGAAATGAAATTCCTAAGAAGTATGATAGGTAAGACAAGGAAAGACAGAGTGAGGAATGAAGATGTTAGGAAGGAAGTTGGGATGGGAAAACTAAATGAGAGAATTGAGAAGAATAAACTAAGGTGGTTTGGACATGTAAAGAGGATGGAGGAAAATAGAATACCAAGACAGGTGCTGGAGGCCAAGTGCAAGGGTAAGAGAGCAAGGGGAAGACCTAGAACAAGGTGGATCGATTCAGTGAAGAACAGCGTGAGAAAAAGGAATCTGGACTGGGACAAGATCGTGGAAGAAGAATTGTGGAAGGAAAGAGGAAAGTGGAGAAGTGCCATAAATACCCCGACCCGGCAGGAGCTGGATAAGGGGAAATGATGATGATGATGATGAATGAATACTACTACAGAACTGGAGCGCTCAAGGATGAGGATCGGAAAGCACCAACGCTTATTGCAGCTGATAGCCTCAGTACACTGCACCAACACCATCGCCCTCATACAGAGGCATACTATTGTCGTGATGATAACTATTTTAAGGGGCCTAAGAAATCGTTTTGCATTAATTACTCCCCGTGACTGCAATTTATAAGCAGCTCGCAATCTGCACCAGAACACTGGTAGGGGCGACGTGATGCAGCCCGCATTTCCCGGCAACAATAGACTTACTGTCGACCAAAGTATTATGTGCACTCGAGTTTGAAGGTTGTTTGTGAAGTAACCAATAGACCTACATACAATCAAATAACATCATCATTTTCGTCGTTCTATTTTACGTTAGTTCATGTAGGTTTGGAATTTTTAATGTATATTTTAATATTTTTTATCGCAGTTGGAACACAAAATGTGCCCGTTTTTAAGCGTGTTTCAGCCATGCGTCACATTTAAGAATTATTATCTCAAACACCCGTCATCAGATCGAATGCAAATTTTAACACAATATACATTGAAATGTTGTATAACTGGTTTGTTAATTTCAAAATTGTGTGTGTCCAAGAAACAAAGTTGTTATCATTTTTGTAAGGTAACTTTTTCTCGGCTCGGGGTGGTTGAAAAATATAGTTCTTGGTCGCGTTGTAATCCTTATACACCAAGAAGTTATGCTGTATGACTGTGAAATACGTAAATTAATTCACTTATTTGATATCGGTTTGTATTTGTTCGTGGAAATAAGGCATGATTCACCAGCTAACCGCTCCGGGGTAAGCTGTACAGCGTTGCTGATATGGAGCCCATCACTGCCGAGCGAGGCGAGGTCTTATTTCCCCGTTCAAATACAAACCGATATAAAATAAGTGAATTAATTTACGTATTTTAAAGTCATACAGCATAACTTTTTGATGTATAAGGATTACAACGCGACCAAGAACTACATATTCCAACCACCCCAAGCCGAGAAAATGTTACCTTACAAAAATGATAACAACTTTGTTTCTTGGACACGCAAAATTTTAAAATTAATAAACCTGTTGTACAACATTCCAGTGTATATTGTGTTAACATTTGGATTCAATCTGATGAAGGGTTTTTGAGATAATAATTCTCAAATGTGACGCATGGTTGAAACACGCTTAAAAACGGGCACATTTTGTGTTCCAACTGCGATAAAAAAATATTAAAATATACATTAAAAATTCCAAACCTACATGAACTAACGTAAAATAGAACGACGAAAATGATGACGTTATTGGATTTTATGTAGGTCTATTTGTTACGTCACAAACAACCTTCAAACTCGAGTACACATAATACTTTGGTCGACACGTTAGTAGGCCTACATGTAAGTTTGGAATTTTTAATTTATATTCTAATATTTTTTTTATCGCAGTTGAAACACAAAAAGTGCCTGTTTTAAGCGTGTTTCAACCATGCGTCACATACAAGAATTATTATCTCACAAACCCGTCATCAGATCGAATCCAAATTTTAACACAATATAAATTGGAATTTTGTATAACTGGTTTATTAATTTCAATATTTTGTGTGTTCAAGAACGAAAGTTGTTATAATTTTTGTAAGCTTACTTTTTCTCGGCTCGCGGTCGTTGGTATTAAGACATGGTTCACCTGCTAGCCGCTCCGGGAAATGCTGTACAGCGTTGCTGATATGGAGCCCATCACTTCCGAGCGAGGCGCGCCATGACGCGTGATGGAGCCCATCTTGGCAACGTTGTACAGCTTTCACCGGAGTGGCTAACTGGTGAACCATATCTTAATTCCCCGTACAAATACAAACCGATATAAAATAAGTGAATTAATTTACGTATTTCACAATCATACAGCATACCTTTTTGATGTATAAGGATTACAACGCGACCAAGAACTACATTTTAAAACCACCCCGATTCGATCTGACGGCGGGTTTGTGAGATAATAATTCTTAAATGTGACGCATGGTTGAAACACGCTTAAAAACGGGCACTTTTATTGTTCCAACTTAGGCTTCCCGCGCGGGCACCTCGTTAAGTGCCACCCTGTAATTTCCTCTGACATCCTGCACACCTCTTTAGGAGGCACCCTGTATTCTTATCTGGCATCTTGTATATCTCTTTAGAAGTCACCCTGTATTCTTGTGTGACATCTTGTACACCTCTTTAGGAGTCACCCTGTATTCTTGTCTGACATCTTGTTCACCTCTTTAGGAGTCACCCTGTATTCTTCTCTGCCATCTTGTACACCTCTTTAAGAGTCACCTTGTATTCTTATCTGACATCTTGTATAACTCTTAAGGAGTCACCTTGTATTCTTATCTGGCATCTTGTATAACTCTTAAGGAGTCACCCAGTATTCTTATCTGGCATCTTGTATAACTCTTAAGGAGTCACCTTGTATTCTTATCTGGCATCTTGTATAACTCTTAAGGAGTCACCCTGTAATCTTGTGTGACATCTTGTACTCCTCTTTAGGAGTCACCCTGTACTCTTGTCTGACATCTTGTGCACCTCTTTAGGGGTCACCCTGTATTCTTCTCTGTCATTTTGTACACCTATTTAAGAGTCACCTTGTATTCTTATCTGGCATCTTGTACACCTCTTTAGGAGTCACCCTGTATTCTTCTCTGTCATTTTGTACACCTATTTAAGAGTCACCTTGTATTCTTATCTGGCATCTTGTGCACCTCTTTAGGAGTCACCCTGTATTCTTCTCTGTCATTTTGTACACCTATTTAAGAGTCACCTTGTATTCTTATCTGGCATCTTGTATATCTCTTTAGAGGTCACCGTGTATTCTTGTGTTCGCTTCGCTCAAAGCCCCAGGTCGCTCGACGCCCCAGGACTCTTTCAACAGACTCCATTAACCATTAACTTCTGCTTCCCGCGTGGCTGCATGACGTCACTCCCCGTCTCCGTCTCCGTAACGCATAACGTTGGACCCAAGCATAACGACGAAGTCGACAAGATCATTTGAAATGCTAAAAATATTAAAATATAAATTACAAATTCCAAACCTACACGAACTAATGTCGACAGTAGATACTGCATTCTAAAGTTCATACCTTATAGGCTTTTGTAGATAAACTCCAGTCGTCGTGTTTTTCGCTCAGCAAAGATATTAGTGAAGATAAAAGGATGTATAAAGGACACGATGGTGTTAATGTTATCAATAGTGTGTGTTTTAATATTTTTAATTTTCTTCTTTAACTTTGGATCACTAGCAACAAAACTGGTGTTTATGCATGATAGTTTCGTAGTTTGTTGAAGGATTCTTGAACCAAGGACAGAATGGATAAGCAGCACAATTATTGTCTGTTTCAATATATATATATATTAAATATGTTATATAGACCAAATGATGATATTTCTTACATGTTGTCATTCTTGGAAGAATCAATGTAGTGTTAAGACTGGCTGATGAAGGGGACATGTGCCAATAAACTGTATGTAAAACATTTTTCTATTGAAAAGGAGGAAAAATTAAACTTTTCATCTAAATTAACTAAGTCAATACGGACCATCATGGAGACAATGCTTGCCACGGTGGGTGAGTGGTTATAGTGTCGGACTACCAACCCCAAGATTGCAGGTTCGCTCCTGACCGTGGTAAGTGATTTTTGAAAGGCGACAAAAATCACGACACTCATGTCATACGCTGTTGGCATGTTAAAGAACCCATTTGGATTCAGTAGGCCGAGTTCTATGGCAAAATTAATCTCGGGATTTTCCGCCAACACAAAGTTCCTCCATTCTCTACTTGAAAGCGCTGTAGTGTCAAGGAGTTTAGATATCTAACCTCCTTGACTTTCATAGCGTTCAAAGGAACGACGAAATTCGACATGCAAGCTACCCTCTGGGTGTCAATTAACAAAGCTTGCACCAGGCACCCTAGGCCATACGATATAAGTATTATTTTGAAGACAATTATTCCACAAAACCTTTAATCCTGTGATATTTATTGTGTATACTGTATTAGCAATCCAGCCTCTTTCAACAATAAATTGAAGTTCTTCAATCAATAACTTTTCCTGAAATAGAATGCGCAATGAACGTTCTTAGGTTGAGGAGGTTTTAATGGCCAGCAATAGGAAACGGCATTTATAAAAGCACCGTAGATATGTTTCAAATCCAGGGCCCCTAGGCACTTGACATTTGGGCCCCCCAGCATCTCGAAGCTACCGTATTTTGGGAATTTAGCAAATTAATTGCAATAGTACAGAACATATAATTTTAATCGACTTTAATGACTTTAATAAACATCAGAATAATACAGTCTTTGTTACTATAGTTACGTTATTCTATAACATTTATAGAATCATACGACGAACTTTCTTCTGTGCCAAAGAACGCGGCCAAAGAATGAATGACGTCATCATAGTCAATTGACTGCATTATTTCTGACTCTTTATGTGCATCACACATAGTGAATTGAGCCTGTTCTCTCCTATGTTAGATCTTAAATAATTCTTTACTCTCTTTAGTGCTGAGCAGTTTGACGCTGGTGTACACAACACCATCCGGAGCGCAATTCCTACGTTTGGATAAATGTCCAAAAAGCCTTTTTCCGATAAGTATTTGTATAGCTTCAGTGACGATAACTCCATAACTTCATAATTCGACGATAAATGAGCTTGCAGTTGCAGGCACTCGTTTTCCAAAGTCCCATCCAAGTCCCCCGGATAAAAAGTTATAAGGTTTCTGGCTCCTTCACGGTAGATTCCAAACGATGTAGTTTCGTAAGAAAGTCAAATTTTTTACTTAACTCCTCATAAGCAGATAAGATTCGGCCAAAGGGGCCCCTAGGCTGGCTGGGCCCCCAGGCCGGGGCCTTGTAGGCCTAGGCAGAAATCCGGCACTGACTGTACTGTATTTTAGACGTCTTCCGAAAATAAACCCTGCCCATTATGCTAGATTCTAACAAAGAGTCTTCTAGAGTTACATTATACCGTACTGCTATTGTGCTGTATTCACCAATATTTGGTTCTGTCTCAGCTGTTCTCCAGGCTGCACCCATCCGAAGCTCGCTGGCTGTTCTTCACAGGATCAACCAACTCCAGTGTTGAAGATCTCTTGGGCGATGCCAATATTCCGTTTGACTGTGAGTTCTTAGTGGCTGGGGCCGAACAGCTGACTGAGGTGTACCGAGTCAACAGCACACTCCCTCTGGTGATGTCACCGTGGGGCAGCTGGAGTCTCCAAGAAGGGCTCACCCGGCCCACTCTGAGCTTGAACAGCCGTAGAAACAACCTCCACGGCATGGACTTCATCGGAGGAACAGTTCATGTAAGAGTTTTATGTAAATGGTGATCTTCAGTCGGTGAGTCCAATTATAGTGTATGTTCTGTACAAATATCTGGAGCAATACACACACTAACAAGTGTAGGGAGAATACATAATCCGTTTGTCAAGCTAGCTTCTTGAGAATGATTAGTTAACTCACACATATGTTAAGAAAACATAGACAGATGTCGTGTAGCGGTACGATCCGTTTTACTGTAATTCCCCAGGGTGTGAAGAAGTTGCAACGCTGGGCCATGTCTTAAGGCTCGGTCACACAGGAGCGCGGACTGTCCGCGCACGCGGAGCGGTCTACCGCCGCGAACTCGGTATTGTTAAATATTGCATCACCCGGGACAATCCGAACGCGGCTCAATCTTGTCCGCGGTGGTCTGTAGAGGACAAAACAGAAAACATGGCAGAAGAAACAGAAAAATTAATTGATTTCGTGCGCGAGTACGATTTGTACGACACATTGATTATGAGATAGGCAGGTCTCTTTTTACCTAAAAATAAATTAATCTTGATAATTTAGTTCCTTTTTTTTGCCTGTTTTGTTTAGTTCCAATTTTTAGTTGTAGGCTTGCTTTTGTCAGTAAAATATGAATTTCACACGAGGACGCACAAGAATTTTTTTTCTTGTAAAATAAACATGTGTGAAAAATAATTATTATGCTTTATTATTACTTACCTCAAACAGGTGGCTAGCCTTTCCTACGCACAAATGGGTCTCCTCCAGTTAATGGTTTGCTTGGAAATGGTTGGTTCTAGGAGCATACTTAATGTCTCAAATTGTTCTCGAGACATTCGAAAATACATGAAGAACCTGTCTTCAAACGAGAACAGTTCCTGGCACAATCTGTCAAACTCCCAATATTCCTCTCTTTTCTTCGTTAATTTCGTGAACCCATACTCTCTTTCGTCTCAATGCCAACAGAAGAAGCAATTCTTCTTCGTCAGAGGAACTGCTGGACATGTTGAATTAAAATGTTAATTAACATACCACGAGCAGAAAACAATGTAATGCGCACTCCATCGAGGGTGCTTTCTCACCGGTTCGCCTTGACTTGTCCGCATTCTATTTGACCACCCTAGTCCGCGCTCCTGTGTGACCGAGCCTTATTAGGATGTTGTCAAAAGGGAAGTGGATGAGAAACATTGTTCGTTCTCGAAGCCCAGAAGCTATACAAAAGATGAAGTGGGAAGACGTCCATTGTTTGGCAGATGATGTCGGCACTAGATGAGCAGATATTGTAACTCTTAATAGGTCTCCGAAGAAATTAAACGTTTTCTTTTTCCAATTTCAAGGCCACAGCTGCTTTCTTCCAACTCTTTGCCAAGTTAAATTAATTTCTTCTCTCTATAGCTCCTCTCATGAGGTTAGCGTTATATTATGGTCAACATCTAGGAAAAATTTCAAACCAGTAAAGTGTTTGGACTGTCACAAGAGTGGCCGATTGTTCCGTGTGGGCCAATACTTTGACTTTGTCATTGCTCACCTTCCCAGTAACTCCAGAGGAGCAGCTTCTGCTCTTATTCACCAGCCGGAACGTGGTACGATATGGAAGCAAAACTTGGGCTGTTTGTGTAGCAGAAACACAAACTACAGAATTATATGAAATGTAGTGATGTAATTGTTGTAATTGTTCCGCAGCGGTCAAGCTGTCTGCCTCTCACCAAGGCGGACCGGGTTCAATTCCCGGTCAAAGCATGTATGATTTTCGAAGTGAAATGCCTTGTCCTGTGGTTCGGATTCCATGTAAAAAAGGAGGTACCGTGGCTCAAGATCGCAAGATTAACGGTCAAGTTAAACTACAAGCTTCCTTTTTTTCTTTCCAGGGCCCGCCGCTACACCACCTTAAGTATGACTCGCAGGGACATCTTCAAGCAGTGGGTCTCTTTGCCGACATTGGCTTTGAGCTGGCCGAGGCACTTAATTTTAGGTATGACTTCTTATTTTAACCCATTCAATCTCTTCACTTACCACCATATGTATTGTGCCCGACCGCCTGTGCAATGGTAACATTCTGGAAATATTTGAATATCTTGGTAGAGCCTCCGGGCTGACATCATAACACACAACTTGCATTTCATATTTATTAATCAGTGCAATATATTGAGCTTTGGAGGCTGGATTTAGACAGCTCCTTAACCCGGTCCATGAGGCAATTATGATTGGCTACATGGATAATTTTTGCCAGGCGCGTCCACGTCGCGGGGGTGGGCAACGGTACTGTAATATACCATGGAACTACAGTACCGGCTAAGTTCTGGTGAGGACCCAGTCCTATGGGGTATAACATAGGCCCCGTGCACAGGGTTACGTGTGAAGACCTCAACGGAATCTGCAGCGGAGAAGATGGACTTCGGAACGGTGGAGATTGCGGAAGAGGCAACCCAGTACTCAGGGAATAGTATGAGTACAGCATCAATCGGCAGCGTCTGTTTCCCAGGTTAGGGGCGGCTGCAAGGGCGTCTGTTTCCCATGTTAGGGGCGGCCTGTATAATAGCTGGCAGTAGCTTCATAAAATGCCTTTGGGAGTGGCGACCCCATCGTAATAATCGCCTAAAATGGAAATGGCACTTCAAATGATTCGGAGAAGATTATGGCATACCCTGCAGGCGACGCGCAGTTCTTTTGGTACTGGGGGAACTGTGAGAAATGGGCGACCAGTAACCGAAATGAAAGTGGGAATCATGAATGTCATGACCCTGACAGGCAAGGTGGAGGAGGTTTTAGACTTCATGGAGAGGGAGAATGTTGGATTGATGGGGCTGAGTGAAGTGAAATGGAAAGATAAAGGAGGGAAGATATTGAGGAAAGGATATACATTATACTGGAGTGGTGGCCAAGAGGCAACAAATGGCGTGGGACTGATAACCTCGAAACAACTGGAGGAGTATGTTGAAGTGGTCGAGTGAGTGAGTGACAGAATAATGAATATTAGAATGAAGATGAAAAATGACATGATGGACTTCATACAAGTGTATGCACCACAGACTGGAAACAGAGAAGAAGATATTGAAGTACTCCTGGAGGATGTAGAAAGAGTAATTTCAGATGTAGAAGTGGTCATCATGGGAGATATGAATGCACAAGTCGGAAACGAGAGACAAAGGAAGAAAGAAAGAAAGAAAGAAGTCATTGGACCATATGGATATGGGAAAAAGAACCGGAAAGGAGAGGAACTTGTAAACTTTTGTGAAAGGAATGGACTGATAGTGGGTAATTCATGGTTTCGGAAGAAAAACAGCAGGAAAATTACGAGATATGGTTGGGGCGATAGAAGAACAAAATCAGTAATTGACTGCTTTCTGGTGGAAAGGACTAATCGCAGAAAGCTGATAGATGTGACAGCTTTACCAGGAGAAGCATTTGATAGGGACCATAGAGTTGTGGTGGCAAAATTTAGATGGGAAAAGTTGGAAAATCTAAAGGAGATCAGAGAAAGTAGAATAAAAGTATGGAAATTGAAAGACAAAACTGTACAGGAAGATTTTCAGGAGAGATTGAAGCAACAAATCCCAGTTACTTAAGTGGAAAACATAGAAGAGGAATGGTCCCACTTTAAAAAGGCATTTGTTGGTGCAGCAGAGAGTGCTAGTGGTAGGACGTCAACAAGAGTGAAAGAGAAGGAGACACCGTGGTGGAATGAGGAAGTGAGGAAAGCAGTGAAAGAAAAGAAGTCTGCATGGAAATAATGGAACCGGGATCAAACAGAAGAAAGCAAAAGGAAGTATCACGACAGCAATCGGAGATGTAAGAAAGTGGTAGGAGAAGAAAAGAAGAAAAGTTGGGAAGAATTTACACGAACAATGGAAACAGATGTAAGTGGCAGTAAAAGGATGCTGTATGGACTTCTAAGAAGTAAGAGGAAAGAAAGAGTTACTACAAAGATAGTAAAAAAGGAAGATGGAGAGTTGTTTACACACCCAGAAGAGATAAAGGGACGATGGAAGGAGTATTTCGATAAGCTATTGAATGTGAGCAATTGTACTGGTGAGATGGAAGTGACACAACCTGACGACTCTATAACAGAAGATGATATAACAATGCTGGAGGTGGAATTAGCAGTACAGAAAATGAAGATGGGAAAAGCAACAGGGGTGGATGAAATCAGTGTAGAAATGATAAAGGCTGCTGGACCTGTTGGTATGCAATGGTTGTATCGACTGCTAAAGTGTGTGTGGAAACGGAAATGTGTACCAGAAGACTGGGAGAAAGGGCTAATAATACCAGCGTTTAAGAAGGGGGACAAGAAGGTGTGTGATAACTATAGAGGGATCACCCTCATATCACAGATAGTAAAAATACTGGAAAGGATATTAGAAAGAAGAATGAGAAGAAAGGTGGAAGGAGAGTTGCAAGAGGAACAGTATGGATTCAGGAGTGGAAGATCCACAGTGGACCCAATCTTTAGCTTGAGGCAGGTGATGGAAAAGAACTGGGAATAAGGAGAGGATTTGATCATGACTTTCATAGACCTAGAAAAGGCATATGGTAGTGTCCCCAGAGAGAAGGTATGGGAAACCATGGTTAAGAAGAGACTGGGAAGAGAAATGTTGGAAATGGTGCAAGCAATGTACAACAACTGTGTTAGCAGGGTACTGACCCCAGTTGGAAAGACAGATTGGTTTAGGAACAAGACTGGACTAAGACAGGGGAGTGTACTGTCACCTCTCTTGTTCATAATGGTGATGGATGAAATTGTAAAGGAAACATATGGACATAAAGAAATGAAGTTACTGTTATTTGCAGATGATATTGTGGTCTGGGGAAGGAACACCGAAGAAGTGCAAAAACAACTAGATGCACTGAACGAAAATATTCAGAAGTACGGCCTGAAAATCAGTAGGGAGAAAAGCAAGACCATGGTGATGACAAGAGGGGAAAGACAAGGAAAGGGGACTGTGAAAATTGGAAGTCAGAGTTTGGAAATTGTGGACACGTTCAAATACCTAGGAAGTGAATTGATGCAAACTGGTGGGTTGGACATGGAGATTGGCAGGAGAGTACAGCAGAGCAATGCATTCTATCAAAGTGTAAGAAAACTTGTTTGGGATAAGGAAGTACCAAGGAAAAGCAAGGAGGTAATGTATAAAGTGTACTATGTACCCATATTAACTTATGCAGCTGAGACTTGGACCCTGACAAGCAGGCAAGAGAGTAGAATCCACGCCAGTGAAATGAAATTCCTAAGAAGTATGATAGGAAAGACAATGAAAGACAGAGTGAGGAATGAAGATGTTAGGAAGGAAGTTGGGATGGGAAAACTTAATGAGAGAATTGAGAAGAACAAACTAAGGTGGTTTGGACATGTAAAGAGGATGGAGGAAAATAGAATACCAAGACAGATGCTGGAGGCAAAGTGCAAGGGTAAGAGAGCAAGGGGAAGACCTAGAACAAGGTGGATTGATTCAGTGAAGAACAGCGTAAGAAAAAGAAATCTGGACTGGGACAAGATCGTGGAAGAAGAATGGTGGAAGGAAAGAGGAAAGTGGAGAAGTGCCATAAATACCCCGACCCGGCAGGAGCTGGATAAGGGGAAATGATGATGATGATGTTGCAACACATTGAAGGGTCTCTCAAAAGAGCAAAGCCTCAATTAAGAGGCATGGTTGTAAAAATATTTGAGAAAAAGTAGGTAGTCTTATTGTTAACCTCTCAAATAAGGAATGACAAACTACCCAATCCATACCTCGCCTAGTATGCGTCACCATACATGAAGATTACCGTACAATCAACTTGATCACTCATGCTTCAAAGATCCTGACTGGAATAATTTACAGAGTTGGGTGATGACCATTGGTCTTAGGCTGATCTTAGAAGATTCATGGCATTTGTAGACTTAAAAAGTCTTTGATAATGTTTATTGGAGTAAGTTCAAGTTTATACCTATGAATAGGTAAAATGAATGATCCACCTTATAGTCAATAACAGTTATATCACAATACCAGTATCGGTTATCTTGTAATCTTTTTCAATTTTACTAAATAAACCAAGAGCATCAAACTAACGTTGATATTCTTTTGAACAAAATGAGCCTTAGAAATGAAAATGATCACAAAAAAAACACAGTAAAACGTTCGTTTGACAATATGAGGCAGAATTGATTGTCATGCCTTTGGGCATAATTCTATGTGCACCACACCCTCCATGTCAAAGAACTCTGTTGCCATTACCTTTCCTGCTTAAGGTTGGGCCTTGGCCTTCGTTCGTTGTGGTGATGTGGACTGCACCTATTCCATCGTTATTCTCTTTGTTTCGGAGAGGAAGTGGTGGACGACGAGGAGGTGAAAGCAGCTTCATCCAAGTGGTTACAGGTCTGACGTTTATTTTTGGCCGGTGCTTGCTTGTTGCGTAGAGCTCTCCGGTCAGCCACGAAGCCTTCTTATTGTGAGCATGCGCAGCAAAAACTGCATGCACGCACGCTCAGAAGGAACGAAGGAAGAAAAGAAGGAGATTGAACGGTTAGCACAGTGGATGCGCGGATTTCACATCCACCGACCAAAAACAAAGATCAGACCTGTACATAGCGCTGCAGGTGATTTATACGCATCCGGAATCGAAAAATTGGTTGCCCGTTCCGAGTAATGTTTACAGTCTCTTGGGGACTATGTGAAGTGAACTTACATTTTATGTTGTCATAACTGATACATACCTATTTTAGAAACGGATCGACAAATACGCGATGTTGTATTGTCTGCCATCTGTGGGTTATTATTTGAAGCGACTTCGGGTCTAATGTGAATGAAACGCACCCGCGGTGGAGTTTGAGCTCTGTAATTATGGAACTCGACTGATATTATTGTTATGTCGAGATGATTGCGTTAACAAATAGAAGAATGGAAGGGCCGACCGACATGATAGGCTCTAAGAAAAGAAAGGTCCGTCTGTAATGTTTCTTTACCGTGCTATATTACATCTAAAGCGAGAGAAGATATTGTTGAAGACATGATGAATTACGAATTGGATTTCTATGCTAAAAGGGAAATGTATATGGTTTATTACGAATGTACGGTAATATCTTCAGTGAACGTCGAGATCGTCTACAGAAAAGCTAAGTGGTACTTTAATTTCTCTTGGTGTTAGCAAGGTTTGAAGAATTACCATTACCTATGAAGGAATAACGTCATGTCCTCCCTTCTTTCCGTGTTAAAGTGTCCCTGATTCTTCGGTTTTTAAGTTAGATTGGAGATTGTCTTGTTTTGTTTTGATCATTTCTTAATTCCCCACCTTTATATTCACATAGCGTAGAGATGAATCGTGTTGTTGTTTGGGTTTTAATTTATTTAAGGTTATTGTCGTTGTGGTTTTTAGTTTCGTTTTCTTGAGGTAATATTTTATGTATGGTTTATCTTCTTGTTCGTCATGAATGATTCTAATTATGGGAGGTATTTCTTATTAACTCCTACTCCTTGTGATAGAATGGGATGTTACAAGGTGTTTAGGGGTTAGTAATTTTAGGATTAATTTGTTTGAGCCTAGACGTAGGAGAGTGTAGTGTTCATACATTAGATGACCTTGTTGTTGATTTGATAGTGAGGACACACACTAATTTATTATTTGTTTGTATTTTGGGAATTACGCTATGTCTCGTCATTTGTGCAACCTTAAGGATGGCCCCCTGGGTCTTTCTTCTTTCTTCCTTAAGGACTGGACATACATTTCTTCGCTTGCATATTTTGGGTTTGTTGTTTTCTTTTGTCCTTCCAGTTATACTTCCTTGGAATTTCCCTCTGTCTTTGTTTCCCATAAGGAGTAGGCGGACATTAGATCTTGTATGTATCGAAAGGCTTCTCATGTTATAATCACGTTTCTAGACACATTTTTAAGGGTGGGTTAATGTCTTGTTTAAGTGGGAGCTTGGCTGAAAGTTGAGGGTCGTTCTTGGGATTGTTGTTTGTTACTTTCAGTCGAGGAACAACGCGCGTTCTCTCTTACGCTTATTAAATGAGGTATATCGCTTATTCTTGTGGTTGGTGATATGTGTGTTTATGGCAAGTACCCGGGGACTGTGATTGATGCGAGTTTATGAAGTCGGGTTCTGTTTGTTTGAGGGGTTGTGTTTTATTTACTTAAGGGTTGCGTATGTGTCTCTCTCATTTTATTTTATCATTTCAAATGATCTTGTCGACTTCGTCGTTATGCCTGGGTCCAACGTTATGCGTTACGGAGACGGAGACGGAAGTGACGTCATGCAGCCGCGCGGGACGTGACGTCATGCAGCCACGCGGGAAGCAGAAGCTAATGGTTATTGGAGTCTGTTGAAAGAGTCCTGGGGCGTCGAGCAACCTGGGGCTTTGAGCGAAGCGAACACAAGAATAGAGGGTGACTTCTAAAGAGATATACAACATGCCATATAAGAATACAGGGTGCCTCCTAAAGAGGTGCGCAGGATGTCAGAGCAAAATACAGTACAAGATGCCAGATAACAATACACGGTGACTCCTAAAGAGATATACAAGATGCCAGATAAGAATACAAAGTGACTCTTAAAGAGGTGTACAAAACGGCAGAGAAGAATACAGGGTGACTCCTAAAGAGGTGCATGGATGTCTGACATGAATACAGGGTGCCTCCTAAAGAGGTGTGCAGGATGTCAGAGCAAAATACAGTACAAGATGCCAGATAAGAATACATGGTGACTCATAAAGAGATATACAAGATGCCAATTAAGAATATAAGGTGACTCTTAAAGAGGTGTACAAGATGACAGAGAAGAATACAAGGTGACTCTTAAAGAGGTGTACAAAACGGCAGAGAAGAATACAGGGTGACCCCTAAAGAGGTGCACAAGATGTCAGACAAGATTACAGGGTGACTCCTAAAGAGGTGTACAAGTGGTCACACAGGAAGAGTGTGACTCCTAAAGAGATATTCAAGATGCCAGATAAGAATACAGGGTGCCTCCTAAAGAGGTGTGCAGGATGTCAGAGCAAATTACAGGGCGACACTTAACGAGGTGTACAGTATGTTTAGATTCAATTTAAATACAGGGTGACCCTTAAAGAGGTTTGCGAGATATCAGATTCAAATAATGGGTGACTCTTAAAGAGTTGTAAAAGATGTCAGACTCAAATACAGGGTGGCCCGCAAAGAGGTGCCCGCGCGGGAAGCCTAAGTTAATGGGTAATGGAGTCTGTTGAAAGAGTCCTGGGGCTTCGAGCGAAGCGAGAAGCCCTCCTTAGCCTTTCTAACATGTGTAGCATTTGTAGCTTGCGTCATTTGAAATGATATAACGTCTAGTCTTTCAGACTGACTGTATTTTTTATGTTCGTCGTGGTGTAATGTAGTAGTTGGTGGATGATATTTTGACCGATTGTTATTCGTTTACTGCAGTACTTATATGCGAGACATACTTTAGTTCTTAAGGGGGTTTTGTTCTTGGCTGGTACGACTTCATATACTAATTAGAATATTTCTTCTGATTACTTCTGTAATCAGCCTGTGGTGGGACGAAAGTATTATTTATTATTTATTTGATTTAACGTTGCCTTTGAGTTCACTCTAGTTTGATACGATCTCCAATCTAACTAGTGTTAGGCTTCTCTGTTCTTCTTTGATATTTCTTTATTGTGTGTTTTATATGTTAATGTTTTACTTGGTTAATCTTGATTACCTTTATTACAGCCCCATCACCCTCATTCTACCATTTCATGCGCTTCTCACGTCCCTTGTTTTTCATGTTTTGATATTAAAATTTTGTCTGCAACCATTACTCGAGAGATGTAGTCATTTAATAGTCGTATATCCATCTAGTTGAAGGTGCGAAAGAATTGTACACAACTTGGTTATAAGATCCATCCCGCGCAAGCGAGGAACCGGTTTCGGTTCCTCAGTCTTGCCATCGACTGTGTGTGTGCGCCGGGGGCGCGCTTGTCAATAACCATGACTTAGTCTCAAACATTCAGAAAGTTTGACCTCACATTCCCAAGACGGTGGTGTGTCCAGCTGTGGAGACAGTCATTTTCTGTTTTATGTGTTTGTCCTTGTTTTATCTCTCATCATTGTGTTTGTCCTTTTATTTTTTAACCCAATGATTATGTTCTAGTTTGATAGTCCGGCAACCCGCAGACAACTCTTATGGGATCGAGGCAACAGACGGCTCATGGAACGGCGTAATGGGTATGATGGTTGACGGGACGGCCCACATGTCCATCTGCAGTCTCGCTGCCGGTCCTGCTCGGGCTAAATTTGTGGACTTCTCGTTCCCGCTGTACAGAACCAGGTAACATGCTTCATATGAGAAACGGTTTAAATTCTCGAGGAAGGGATTTAAGATCACATTCAGGGAGAGAAATAGGAAGATTATAGTTTTACGAGACCGTGAATCTAGTGATTATGAGCCACGGGACCTCCTTTCTACGTGGAAACCGAACCACAGTACATGGCATTTCACTTCGAAAATCTCACATGTATTGACCGTGAATTGAACCCAAGTAGGGGAGAGTGACGGGTTCTAACTCATCCGGCGTTGCTCGGGCGGTGCTCATGTTAAATAATTAATATCTGGCGAACCCATGGTCGGATGTTGACAAATGAGGTGTCGTTGGACTGGAGCTGACGTCCTCTTTCCTATGGACCACTCGTTATATTTTTCAAAAAAATTTGAAAATTTTTGTTTTCGAAAATAGGCGATAGTTTGAAAACCAAACATGGTAGTACGTTGTGCCATGGTTCAAGCGAAAGGTCGTTATGTCCTTTATTATCTGTATTAAAACTTTTTTTATTTTTTATGTTTTTTGAAAACACTAAAATATTGAATTTTGTATATTTTGGAAATTAACAAGTTTACAAAACAGTTTGTTTGACGTAAATGAATGGCCACTACCCCCTCTACCCCCAAAACAAATTTCAAATCTCTAGGATAAAAACTTGACAGTAGTGTGGTAAGACGGGTTCTAGGACTCCCCCTACTTTCATATAAACTTTGGCGATATCTCCCGAACGCGTGGTCGGATTTTAACGAAAAAGGTATTGTTGGCGTTGGGATGATGTTCTCTTGGCTAAGAATGTGTGTTGGTAGTTTAAAAAAATGTTTTGAAAATGTTTGTTTTTTGGATTGGCGCTATTTTGGAAACGGTGAATTTTGAAAAAAGTTTGTTTGACGTTAATGACAGGTGGGTATGCCCTCTAGGGGGACAGCAAGTTTCAAGAGTGTAGGAGGGGAAAATTACAGCCTACTTTCTCACGAACATTGGCGAACGGAAGGTCAGAATTTAACAAATGATGTGTCGTTGGACTCGACCTGACGGGCGCTTTGCTCTGGACCATGTATTATATTTTTTATTTTTTTAATGAAAATTTTTGATTTTAAAAGTAGACTATAGTTGAAAACGAGACTTGATTGAACGTTGTTCAATAGTTCAAACAAATAGTCTCTATGACCTTTATTTTTTTAATAATACTTTTTTATTTTTGCGTTTTTTTGAAAAGACTGACATTTTGAATTTTTACTATTTTGGAAACTAACAAGTTTACAAATACGTTTGTTTGACATAAATGAAAGGCCCCCTACCCCCTCTATCACGAAAATAAATGTCAAGCCTCTAGGACGTAACTATGCATATTAATTAAAAATTAGTTTTTATTTTTATAAAAGAGTGTTTGTAGACAGAGAGCCGGTAGCGCTTGACGTATGTTACAAACGAGGCTATGACTGGCCATGGTGGATACGGGAAATGGCTATTTCGACGGGGCGATGTATGGCAAAACGAGGGGTTGCTATTCGATATTTTTTCCTATGACAGATGAAAGAAGGCGAATATTTTGAAAATCCCTTATAGCGATCTCGGCGATCGTTCCCGGAAGAAATTAATTGCTATTTTGGTGGGATGGCGGGGCAGCTTATGGCGGTTGGTTTTGTGACATTTCCTATGACGGATCGAGGCGAATATTTGAAAATGGGTTAAGTGTGCTAGGATTTTTTTTACCCCTGAAGGGGATCTTGAACATGCTAGTAAACGGTATCAAGCGAGACTGCTGTCTGTCACAGTAAATGGTTTTGGAATATGGAAACCTATAACATTTGCTCGACCAAGTCATGTGCATGTACGCAAAGAGCCAAGACGGTAAGGTCATTGGCTTGAAATGTTATAAACTAAAAATTGAACTGGGTAAAGTCATGTGTTTTAGGGTGAAAGTATGTGGTTAACATGATCATGTATTGAGGATGACCGCTTGCTAGTAAATATTATTACAGTAAAATGTTTAATAATAATAATAATAATAATAATAATAATAATAATAATAATAATAAGACACGCATGTTTTCAATGCTAACACACACACAGTCCTGCTCACTTGAGACTGAATATTGTACGTAGCCAGAGGACTGTGAGAGAGACTGCTGATGAGACAAAAATGTCTACGTCAGCAGGAAGTGTGATATCAGCTTACTTGCCTCGTGGTGGCTAGCAGGTGTGCTGTTTAAGCAGAGACCGCCATTTTGGTTCCTAGGCAGCCGTACTACCGATGTATAAAAGGCAGCCATTTTGGTTCCTTATTAAAAACATGAAACTAGTATAAGGTACACGAATCTTATTCAGATTGAGGAATGTGAAGAGGCGTGGGAACACGTGTGATAGAGACAACATTTCAAGGTCAAAACGCTGAGAAAATGCAGCTCTCTCTGTTGCTAGGCTAACTGATAACGATTGCGTTAGTGATGCCCTTGCCATTTTAGCAAACGGACGTATACAGAAGAGCTCTGAACTGAACTTTGGAAGAAAAAAATCCTTTTATTTTTGGTAAGTACCTATGAATGATTATTTTAATAATGAAATTCTAATGAACCTTAAATTTGTAGTTATTGATCAGGTAATTAATGATTTTTATTTATTTATTTGTTTGCAGATAACCGGTATACCTTACATGTCTGAGATACGAGAAACTATTGCGCTTTTGGGCCCACTAGATGGAAACTGTAACAAGCCAGGGCAAGTGAAGGTGAGATTATTTTTTTTAAACTAACTTGTTTCATTTTTTTTGTTTAATATTATTTAATTATATTTCATGAAATGCATGTATTACCCTGAATTTAGGTATTTATAGCGGTTTATTTTATTTATTTTTAGAAACTTGGAAAGAAAAGTCTTACCGCCGTAGCAGTTGCTGAAAACCCAAGACGCAGCAGAGGGCCACCATTGTTTCCAGGCAGTGAACTATTGAAAACTCAGGTATGTCTAACTTAAAAATGCTATTCCATTTTGCCATTACTGAAAACTAGTAGACACAAAAATCATTACCTGTACATGACTAGGTCGATGATTGCTTTCTTGAATAATGGCCATGTATTGACAAACGGTACAAGACTATATTGGTTGTTGACTGGGAAAACTACAAGGATATGTTGGATTTTCTAAAAACAAAAGAAAAACAAAATTAAATTTATGGTTGGTTCCCTATGGACTCAATAAATATCCACAGGTTTGAGCAAGATAATCTGAACAAAATGATATGATATTTATTTTTGTTTATATATTGGTTAAAGGGAAATGTAAATGATTGCAGCTTTATAAAAGTACATGGGTTACTGTTAGTGCAGACATAAAGTTTATTTTTTAAATATTTTTATGGTGTTTTTCTTTAATGCCAATTAACGTTAAAGTTTAATTACAAGTATTGATTGATTGAGTGATGAGTTATTTTGTTTGTTTTTTAGGTGTGGTCATACGCCATTAACATAGTGAACAGACAGTGAAAAAAGAAGCATACATTGTGGTTTAAAGTAATATGTGCAACGTTAATAACTTACAATAAGAAAAAGTTTTATTATAACACATGGCGTTAGTACCAAATACAACATGTGAACAAGTTGGTTTACCACGTGGGTTAAATTTAAAATCAGAACATGATCGTTGGTTAACATTTGAATCCTGGCCTGTAGGCTTTTTGTCGACACATAAACTTGCAAAAGCCTTTCTTTTTTTACTTGAACCGAGAAGATGTGGTGCGCCGTGTGTTTTGTCGTATTGAACTTTCACACTGGGAAGAAGGGGATGATCCCTTTAGAGACCATTTGCGATGGTCTCCTTGTTGTCCTTACATGCTTGGAAAACAAGTGGGTAACCTACCCGTGTATTCATTTGACCGAACCACAAGGCCACTGTCCGCTACTTACGTTGCTGAATCACAAATAAATAATAATAATGATGTATTACCAGCCAACAACGGTAGTGTCGATATATGTGGTCCATATGCCATAGACATTGTTGAATCGGCACGTGCTTTTGAAAAATTGGGAGTTTGAAAGACTAAAGCACTAGCGCACGCAGAGTACAGCTCTGTTGAAAAACGTTTAGAATCTTATAAAAATGTTTGGTCATTAATATTAAACACCTTACCAAACAGCTAAGTAAAGGGGATAAAACAATATGTTTTTATTGTGGATTTGCTTTAAAGGATTGGCAAATGACTGATGACCCTTTTGTGCAACACGCTCGTTGGTTACCTAACTGTAGATACATGGTGTTGCTTAAAGGTCAGGAATTTGTGAACACTATTCGTAAAGAAAACGTGATTGCGGCACAAGAGATAAAAGTGCCTTTAGAGTTAGAACTCGTGGAGAAAATACACGAGGCTGAAAAAAAAGACTTGTCTGACCAACAAATACAAAAGTGTGACCAACAATTATGTAAAATGTGTTATCAAGATGAACTAGGTGTTGTATTTTTGCCTTGTGGACACATGATAGCATGTGTCAAGTGTGCATTAGAACTAAACACTTGTGCTATATGCAGAAAAGTAGTATCTGCAACAGTTAGGGCATTTCTTGTATAAATAATATAATTTATTAGCAACGCATAGTGCAAAATACCTACACACACAATATTATTACAAGCGGTTCTAGAGTGTAATAGATATGCTTTTCTTTTGTTTATAGACTACTACAATGAATGTTTTGAACGCTGTGGGGCGAGCTTGTGGCTTAGAGACAAAGAAGCTCAGCGAATTGCCAACGCATACTCCATTTCGGTTTATCAAGCTTCGTAAATTGAAAACAGCATATTGTGATCTTGTACTTTGGGTATGCGAAAATTTTGAGACATTTCTGCCTACACGGTTTAATGATATGACGGAGAGTGTTTTTGATGAAGTGAATAATGCTGTGCAACCTGTACACTTAATTTATGAAGGTTTTAAAAACAATAGGTGCATGGTCCGTTTTAATTAAATAAAAAACCAAACGTGAAATAATAATGGAAAAATATAAGTGATGACAATAGACTGAAAGAAAAAAAATATGTGTATAGAATAATAATGTGTTAGTTTTTAGAATTGATTTTTAAAAATATTATGATGAAACCAAAAAAAATGTACTGTATATAAAGTTAGTAAATAAATGCAAATGATGTTGCAATGCTGTTTTATTTTCTACAAAGTTACAATATTTATCATTGCAAAGTATACATGATTATGACAATAAATGCATACTTAATACAAGTCTTTGCCTTTACGATAGTGTGTTATAGTTTTAAAAACAAAGCTTGTTGTAGATCTTTTTTCCACGGTGAACAATAGGTGTAAAAACGTCATTATCACTATTATAATCATAAGCAGCATAATTATTATCCTCAACATTATCCTCAAAATCACTAAAACCAGTTAAATATTCCTGTTCCTCTTCCTGTTCCTGTTCTCTTCCTCTTCCTCTTCCTCTACAGTGTCCTCATGTAGAGTCTGCATGGCTTTTGATAATGTTAAGGGTTTTTTGAACATTGAATTATTTTCAATAGTAGTATTGTTTTGTAGCTTTTGCTTTTTAGCATTTTTATAATTTTCTGTTGACAGCAACAATGTTTCATGTAGTATACTTCATTGATGATCACTGGTACTTAAAACCTCACTAGTTTTATTTTTTAGCTCACTGTGACATTGTTTTGAACGTTGTTTTGAACAACGCCAAATAACAGTTCCATTTTTATTGGTTCGTTTCACAATATATGAATATCCTTTATAGAATGCATGAGGCTTACCATACCTAGTCACTGATACTTCCATATCAACTGTCAAGCATAGGCTAAGCTCTAGTAAAGATAACTTGGTAATAAGAACAATAGTTTAATGTGCGAGCATATATGGATGCAAATGTGGGAGCAAAAAAAATGTTGGGAGCAAAAAGTGGGAGCAAGAAGAGTAAGCAAAAGTGGGAGCAAATATGAGAGCAAAAAAGTAGTAGCAAGTATGGGAGCAAAAAGTGGGAGCAAATGTAAAAGCAAAAGTGGGAGCAAATAAAAAAGCAAACAAAAGTAGGAGCAAGTATGGGAGCAAAAAGTGGGAGCAAATGTGAAAGCAAAAGTGGGAGCAAAAACTGAGAGAAAAAAGTGGGAGCAAAAAGTGTAAGCAAAAGTGGGAGAAAATATGAGAGCAAAAAAAAAGTTGGAGAAAATATGGAAGCAAAAAGTGGGAGCAAAAGCGGGAGCAAGAAGTGGGAGCAAAAATGTGGGAGCAAAAAGTGTAAACAAAAGTGGGAGCAAACAAGTGTGAGCAAATATGAGAGCAGAAAGTGGGAGAAAATGTGAAAGCAAAAGTGGAAGCAAAAAGTGAGAGCAAAAAGAGGGAGCAAAAGTGGGTGCACAAAGTGGGAGCAAAATGTGTGAGCAAAAAGTGGGGGCAAATGGGGTGTTTTACTAAAACAATCTCACCTAACTTTATCCAACCTAACCTAACTTCACCTAACCTAACCTAACCCAACTTCACCTAACATAACTTGACCTAACTTCACATTACCTAACTTGACCTAACTTCACCTAGCCTAACCTTCCAACTCTCAGATCAAGAATTAAATTCTGGGCATAGTCGAGTTGGAACCCAAAATCTCTGGGATAACATCCAAGTATACTAGCCACTACACCGCGAGATGGGCAAATTATCATGCAACACAACACAAAAATAAAAGTTTTCTGTAATGTAACTCATTGGCTGACAACCATAGTTGAGAATTCAAACCCAAGACCTCAGGACTTTTTTTTTTGAACATTATCAGAAATAGTATACCATTTACATTTTGCTGCTGCTTATAGTTATAAGAGTTGGCATTAATATGGGGAGCAAAAAAGTGGGAGCAAATGTGGAAGCCAATATGGGAGCCAATATGAGAGCCAATATGGGAGCAAAAGTGGGAGCAAATATGGGAGTCAATATGGGGGCAAAAGTGGGAGCAAATATGGGGACAAATGTGGGAGCCAATATGGGGGGGGGGGGCAAATATGGGAGCAAATGTGTGAGCAAATCAGCTCACCTCGGATATCACCAGTGAGTACTCATATCCACCGCTAGGTAGCGGAAACATACTTTGAGTGTTGTATGTAACTATCTTACAAAGTTTGACTGCATGCAAAACATGCTTGTATAAGCTGTGCATAAAATTTTAATATACAATTAACACTAAGTGTTCAGAACTAACATGTACAGCCTTGTCTAGTGTATATAGAGGATCCTTAGCAAGAAAGACTGACTAACCCAGGAGTGTAAAGCCTTGCCATATGCAGGAAGCACCTGTTGGCAGAAAATGGTTCCTAATAATAACGGACTTAATGAATATGAAACGTGTTCTGAGTGTCGTCTTAAATCCTTACACGTATCACAACGTATAAAATAGGATTTAAGATGACACTCAAAACACGTCTCATATTCATTAAGTCCGTTATTATTAGGAACCATTTTCTGCCAACAGGTGCTTCCTGCATATGGCAAGGCTTTACACTTCTGGGTTAGTCAGTCTCTCTTGCTAAGGATCCTCTATATACCCTAGACAAGGCTATACATGTTAGTTCTGAACACTTAGTGTTAATTGTATATTAAAATTTTATGCACAGCTTATACAAGCACGTTTTGCATGCAGTCAAACTTTGTAAGATAGTTACATACAACACGCAAAGTATGTTTCCGCTACCTAGCGGTGGATATGAGTACTCACTGGTGATATCTGAGGTGAGCTGATTTGCTCCCACATTTGCTCCCATATTTGCCCCCCATATTGACTCCCATATTGGCTCCCACATTTGTCCCCCCATATTTGCTCCCACTTTTGCCCCCATATTGACTCCCACATTTGCTCCCACTTTTGCTCCCATATTGGCTCTCATATTGGCTCCCACATTTGCTCCCACTTCTTTGCTCCCCATATTAATGCCAACTCTTATAACTATAAGCAGCAGCAAGATGTAAATGGAATAATATTTCTGATAATGTTCAAAACAAAAGTCCTGAGGTCTTGGGTTTGAATTCTCAACTATGGTTGTCAGCCAATGAGTTACACTACAGAAAACTTTTATTTTTGTGTTGTGTTGCATGATAATTTGCCCATCTCGCGGTGTAGTGGCTAGTATACATGGATGTTATCCCAGAGGTTTTGAGTTCCAACTCGATTATGCTTTGAATTTAATTCTTGATCTGAGAGTTGGAAGGTTAGGTTAGGTGAAGTTAGGTTAGGTGAAGTTAGGTCAAGTTAGGTTAGGTGAAGTTAGGTCAAGTTAAGTTAGGTGAAGTTGGGTTAGGTTAGGTGAAGTTAGGTTAGGTTAGGTGAAGTTAGGTTAGGTTAGGTTGGATAAAGTTAGGTTAGGAAAAGTTAGGTTAGGTTAGGTTAGGTTAGGTGAGATTGTTTCAGTAAAACACCCCATTTGCCCCCACTTTTTACTCACACATATTGCTCCCACTTTGTGCACCCTCTTTTGCTCGCTCTTTTTGCTCTCACTTTTTGCTCCCACTTTTGCTTTCACGTTTACTCCCACTTTCTGCTCTCATATTTGCTCACACTTGCTTGCTCCCACTTTTGTTTACACTTGATTGCTCCCACTTTTTTGCTCACACTTTTTGCTCCCACTTTTACTCCCACTTTTTGTTCCCATATTTGCTCCCACTTTTTTTGCTCTCATATTTTCTCCCACTTTTGCTTACACTTTTTGCTCGCACTTTTTTGTCACTTTTTGCTCCCAATTTTGTTTTCACATTTGCTCCCACTTTTTGCTACCATACTTGCTCCTACTTTTTTCTTTGCTCTCATATTTGCTCCCACTTTTTCTTTCACATTTGCTCCCACTCTTTGCTCCCATACTTGCTCCTACTTTTTTTGCTCTCATATTTCCTCCCACTTTTGCTTACTCTTTTTGCTCCCACTTTTTGCTCCCAACTTTTTTTTGCTCCCACATTTGCATCCATACATGCTCGCACATTAAACTATTGTTCTTATTACCAAGTTGTCTTTACTAGAGCTTAGTCAATGCTTGACAGTTGATATGGAAGTATCAGTGACTAGGTATGGTAAGCCTCTTGCATTCTATAAAGGATATTCATATATTGTGAAACGAACCAATAAAAATGGAACTGTTTTTTGGCGTTGTTCAAAACAATGTCGCAGTGATCTAAAAAGTAAAAATAGTGAGGTTTTAAGTGTCAGTGATCATCAGTGTAGTGTACTACATAAAACATTGTTGCTGTAACCGGAAAATCATACAAATGCTAAAAAGCAAGTGCTACAAAACAATACTACTATTGAAAATAATTCAATGTTCAAAAAACCCTTAACATTATCAAAAGCCACGCAGACTCTACATGAGGACACTGTAGAGGATGAGGAAGAGGAAGAGAACAGGAACAGGAACAGGAATATTTAACTGGTTTTAGTGATTTTGAGGATAATGTTGAGGATAATAATTATGCTGCTTATGATTATAATAGTGATAATGACGTTTTTATACCTACTGTTCGCCGTGGAAAAAAGATCTACAACAAGCTTTGTTTTTAAAACTATAACACACTATCGTAAAGGCAAAGACTTGTATTAAGTATGCAATTACTGTCATAATCATGTATACTTTGCAATGTTAAATATTGTAACTTTGAAGAAAATAAAACAGCATTGTAACATCATTTGCATTTATTTACAAACTTTATATACAGTACATTTTTTGGTTTCATCATAATATTTTTTAAGACAATACTAAAAACTAACACATTATTATTCTATACCCACATTTTTTTCCTTTCAGTCTATTGTCATCACTTATATTTTTCCATTATTATTTCACATTTGGTTTTTTTATTTAATTAAAACGGACCATGCACCTATTGTTTTTAAAACCTTCGTAAATTAAGTGTACAGGTTGCACAGCATTATTCACTTTATCAAAAACACTCTCCGTCATATCATTAAACCGTGTAGGCAGAAATGTCTCAAAATTTTTGCATACACAAAGTACAAGATCACCATATGCTGTTTCCAATTTCAGAATCTTGATAATCCGAAATGGAATATGCGTTGGCAATTCGCTGAGCTTCTTTGTCTCTAAGCCACAAGCTTGCCCCACAGCGTTCAAAACATTCATTGTAGTAGTCTATGAACAAAAGAAAAGCATATCTATTACACTCTACAACAGCTTGTAATAATATTGTGTATGTAGGTATTTTGTGAAGCCTCCGTGGCTTAGGCGGCAGCATGCCGGCCTCTCACCGCTGGGTCCGTGGTTCAAATCCCGGTCACTCCATGTGAGATCTGTGCTGGACAAAACGGAGGCAGACAGGTTTTTCTCCGGGTACTCCGGTTTTCCCTGTCAACATTTCATTCCAGCAACACTCTCCACTATCATTTCATTTCATCTGTCATTCATTTAATCATTGCCCCAGAGGAGTGCGTCAGGCCTCGGCAGCCGGCACAGTTCATATCCTCGCCGCTAGATGGGGGCTTCATTCATTCCATTCCTGACCCGGTCGGAGACTGGAAGCAGGCTGTGGATTTTCATGTAGGTATTTTGCACTATGCATTGCTAATAAATTATATTATTTATGCAAAAATTGCCCTAACTGTTGCAGATACTACTCTTCTACATAGAGCACAAGTGTTTAATTCTAATGCACACTTGACACATGCTATCATGTGTCTACAAGGTAAAAATACAACACCTAGTTCATCTTGATAACACATTTTACATAATTGTTGGTCACACTTTTGTATTTGTTGGTCAGACAAGTCTTTTTTTTTCAGCCTCGTGTATTTTCTCCACGTGTTCTAACTCTAAAGGCACTTTTATCTCTTGTGCCGCAATCACGTTTTCTTTACGAATAGTGTTCACAAATTCCTGACCTTTAAGCAACACCATGTATCTACAGTTAGGTAACCAACGAGCGTGTTGCACAAAAGGGTCATCAGTCATTTGCCAACCCTTTAAAGCAAATCCACAATAAAAACATATTGTTTTATCCCCTTCACCAGTATAAAAAATCCAGCTTCACTTAGTTGTTTGGTAAAGTGTTTTAATATTAATGGCCAAACATTTTTATAAGATTGTAAACGTTTATCAACAGAGCTGTACTCTGCGTGTGCTAGTGCTTTAGTCTTTCAAACTCCCAATTTTTCAAAAGCACATGCCAATTCAACACTGTCTATGGCATACGGACCACATATATCGACACTACCGTTGTTGGCTGGTAATACATCATTATTATTATTTATTTGTTATTCAGCGGCCAATGGCCTATTGGTTCGGTAAAATGAATACACGGGTAGGTTACCCACTTGTTTTCCAAGCATGTAAGGACAACAAGGAGACCATCGCAAATGGTCTCTAAAGGGATCATCCCCTTCTTCCCAGTGTGAAAGTTCAATACGACAAAACACACAGCGCACCATATCTTCTCGTTTCAAGTAAAAAAACGGCTTTTGCAAGTTTATGTGTCGACAAAAAGCCTACAGGCCAGGATTCAAATGTTACCCAACGATCATGTTCTGATTTTAAATTTAACCCACGTGGTAAACCAACTTGTTCACTTGTTGTATTTGGTACTAACGCCATGTGTTGTAATAAAACTTTTTCTTATTGTAAGTTATTAACGTTGCACACAGTACTTTGAACCACAATGTATGCTTTTTTCTCTGTCTGTTCACTATGTTAATGGCGTATGACCACACCTAAAAAAACAAACAAAATAACTCATCACTCAATCAATCAATCAATCAATCAATCAATACTTGTAATTAAACTTTAACGTTAAATGGCATTAAATAAAAAACACCATCAAAAATATTAAAAAAATAAACTGTATGACTACACTAACAGTAACCCATGTACTTTTTTTATAAAGCTGCAATCATTTACATTTCCCTTTAACCAATATATAAACAAAAATAAATATCATATCATTTTGTTCAGATTATCTTGTTCAAACCTGTGGATATTTATTGAGTCCATAGGGAACCACCCATAAATTAAATTTATTTTGTACTTTTCCCAGTCAACAACCAATATAGTCTTGTATCGTTTGTCAATACATGGCCATTATTCAAGAAAGCTATCATCGTCCTAGTCATGTACAGGTAATGATTTTTTTGTCTACGAGTTTTCAGTAATGGTAAAATGGAATAGCATTTTTAAGTTAGACATACCTGAGTTTTCAATAGTTCACTGCCTGGAAACAATGGTGGCACTCTACAGTGTCTTGGGTTTTCAGCAACTGCTACAGCGGTAAGGCTTTTCTTTCCAAGTTTCTAAAAATAAATAAAATATACCGCTATAAATACCTAAATTCAGGTTAATACATATATTTCATAAAATAAAATAATATCAAACAAAAAAAAAATGAAACAAGTTAGTTTCAAAAAATAATCTCACCTTCACTTGCACTTTCTCGTTACTGTTTCCTTTTAGTGGGCCCAAAAGCGCAATGGTTTATTGTATCTCAGACATGTAAGGTATACTGGTTATCTGCAAACAAATAAATAAATAAAAATCATTAATTACCTGATCAATAACTACAAATTTAAGGTTCATTAGCTTTTCATTATTAAAATAATCATTCATAGGTACTTACCAAAAAATAAAATGATTTTTTTCTTCCAAAGTTCAGTTCAGAGCTCTACTGTATACGTCCGTTTGCTAAAATGGCAAGTGCATCACTAAAGCAATCGTTATCACTTAGCCTAGCAACAGAGAGAGTTGCATTTTCTCAGCGTTTTGACCTTGAAATGTTGTCTCTCTCACACGTGTTCCCATGCCTCTTCACATTCCTCAATCTGAATAAGATTCGTGTACCTTATACTAGTTTCATGTTTTTAATAAGGAACCAAAATGGCTGCCTCTTATACATCGGTAGTACGGCTGTCTAGGAACCAAAATGGCGGTCTCTGCTTAAACAGCACACCTGCTAGCCACCACGAGGCAAGTAAGCTGATATCACACTTCCTGCTGACGTAGACATTTTTGTCTTATCAGCAGTCTCTCTCACAAGTCTTCTGGCTAGGTACAATATTCAGTCTCCAGTGAGCAGGACTGTGTGTGTGTTAGCATTGAAAACATGTGTGTCTTATTATTATTATTATTATTATTATTATTATTAAACATTTTACTGTAATAATAATTACTAGGAAGCGGCCATCCTCAATACATGATCATGTTAACCACATACTTTCACCCTAAAACACATGACTTTACTCAGTTCAATATTTAGTTTATAACATTTCAGGCCAATGACCTAACCGTTTTGGCTTTTGCGTACATGCACATGACTTGGTCGAGCAAATGTTATAGGTTTACATATTCTAAGACCATTTACTGTGCCAGACAGCAGTCTCGCTTGTTACCGTTTACTAGCATGTTAAAGATCCCCTTCAGGGGTAAAAAATCCTCGCACACTTAACACATTTTCAAATATTCGCCTCCATCCGTCATAGGAAATGTCACAAAACCAACCGTCAATAGCTGCCCCGCCATCCCACCAAAATAGCAATTCATTTCTTCCGGGCACGGTCACCGAGATCGCTATAAGGGATTTTCAAAACATTCGCCTTCATTCATCTGTCATAGGAAAAAATATCGAAAAGCGACCCCTCGTTTAGCCATACATCGCCCCGTCGAAATAGCCATTTCTCGTATCCACCATGGCCAGTCATAGCCTCGTTTGTAACATACGTCAAGCGCTACCGGCTCTCTGTCTACAAACACTCTTTTATTTAAAAAAAATGCATAGTTCTTGTCCTAGATACTTGTCATTTATTTTCGTGGTAGAGGGGGTAGGGGGCCTTTCATTTATGTCAAACAAACTTATTTGTAAAATTGTTAGTTTCCAAAACAGTAAAAATTCAAAATTTCAGTGTTTTCAAAAAATCTCAAAAATAAAGAAGTATTATTATAGAAAATAAAGGTCATAGATACTATTTGTTTGAACTATTGAACAAGGTTCTATCAAGTTTCGTTTTCAAACTATAGTCTACTTTTAAAATCAAAAATTTTCTTAAAAAATTAAAAAATATGATACATATTCCAGAGCAATGCGCCCGTCAGCCCGATTCCAACGACACCTCATTTGTTAAATTCCGACCATCCGTTCGCTAATTATCGCCAATGTTCGTGAGAAAGTAGGCTATCTTTTTATTTCCCGCTACACCCTTGAAACTCGCTGTCCGCCTAGAGAGCATACCCACCTTTCATTAACGTCAAACAAACGTTTTTCAAAATTCACCGTTTCCAAAATATCGCCAATTCAAAAAATAAACATTTTCAAAACACTTTTTTAAAAATACCGACACACATTCTTAGCCAAGAGAACATCATCCCAACGCCAGCAATACCTCGTTCGTTAAAATCCGACCACGTGTTCGGGAGATATCGCCAAAGTTTATATGGAAGTAGGGGGAGTCCTAGAACCCGTCTTGCCACACTACTGTCAAATTTTATCCTAGAGATTTGAAATTTATTTTGGGGGTAGAGGGGGTAGTGGCCATTCATTTACGTCAAAGAAACTTTTTTGTTAACTTGTTAGTTTCCAAAATATAAAAAAATCAAAATTTTAGTGTTTTCAAAAACCATAAAAAATAAAAATGTTTTATTACAGAAAGTAAAGGACATAAAGACCTTTCGTTTGAACCATGGCACAACGTACTACCATGTTTCGTTTTGAAACTATCGCCTATTTTCGAGAGAAAAAAAATCAAATTTTTTTTGAAAATTATAACGGGTGGTCCATAGGAAAGAGGACGTCAGCTCCAGTCCAACGACACCTCATTTGTCAACATCCGACCATGGGTTCGCCAGATATTAATTATTTAACATGAAAACCGCCCGAGCAACGCCGGGTGAGTTGGAACCCGTCACTCTCCCCTACTAACCCAGTCCACATTGGTGAGAGGCCAACAGAGAGCGAGAGAGGGGACATGTCCCCTATGAAATAAGGAGGAAGAGTGCATGCAATAGAACAATTGTCGCAAGGGAAATTAAGTTATTGTCATTGGAGCAAAGGAAGAGTGAGCGGTACCCAGCCTAGCGAGAGAGAGGGGTAAGCCAGTACCCCTGGACTTGGAATATAAGAAAGGCCCAAGGACATAAAGGAACACCGATTAAGCATTTTGCAATTAATTTTTTAACAATTCTATTAATGCAGCCAAAATAAATAAATAAATAAATTTTATTTTCAGGACAGGTCTAGGAAGGGATTTAGGAAGGAAATCGGCCATGGACCTATTGAAAGGAACCGTCCCGGCATTTTCCTGGTGGTGAAAATGGGAAGCCACAAAAACCATTTTCAGGACAGCTGAGGTGGGAATCGAACCCTCGTTCTCCTGATGCCTGCAAGATACGAGCTAGTGCCTTAGCACTCTCGGCCACTGTGGCCGGTACAATTTAAGTCTATACCGGTAGTCAGTAAAAACCTGAACCAATGAGAAGTCTGGATAACATTATAAAGAGAACAAAAAATACATTATTGTCATTATGCTGTAAGTTTCATCGCTCATAAAAGGTAAATATTCTAGAATTATCGATTTCATTTGTAATATGGTATATATTTGACTTTCAGCCAGGCTTCCTAGGCTTCTGAAATAGTCTAATTAAATATTAGTGAAGAATTAGTTGTTTAAATTCATCACCAGGCATTGGTTACACATAAAACTTAATACCGGTACGGGAAATACTCACTTCTACAACTTTCAGCAGGTCTGATTTACCACGAGGAATTTCACTGGTGTTCAAATAGTTAATATGAACTTGTTTTAGATGCTGTCATATCAAAATAAGCGATATTTATGAACAAAACTTAGCATGTGGTCTTACGTGTTTATAGAACTTAAGGACCTCACCCAGTGTTGCCAATTCTACCAACAGCACGGCTTGAGAATTATCGACGGCGATGCCATAGCTCATCAAATAATATAACAGTAAACATTTAATTACCTTGAGAACAATGATAAATAACCTTCACGTTATTCATTTACCTTCCAGAATTCTCTATAACATAAAACAATGAACAATGCAGAACTAATATCCACATAAAATGTTTAAATTCACGAGCCGAGACGATGACCAACATTTATATCTCTTCCAAGGCCACCGTGAACTAGCAGATAATATCATGACATCATAAAATAAAGGAACCAGAAAAACAATAGAATTAACTATTGTGTCCGTCACGAATACAATCTTCCTCAATAATACATAACTTTTAAGGAATAGGCTAATTAAAATGGAAGCCCCAGTGAGATGGAGGAAGAATATAAAAACTAAGTCGAAGAAGCCTACATAGTACGCATAACATTTAATAGTCCCAGCTGAGATGCGGAGAGCTGAGCAAGAACATTGGTTCCGCTCCGCGTTCCATGACAAGTGCATTGCCACACTTTCAAAATAGTTACAAATAAATGAAGCACATGGATTGAACAAAGTGAGCAACATGCAGTAAGAAATGGGTCAAGGACAACAATAATCTAATAATTGAAACATACACCGGGGAATCTTGCCAGTTATCTGAACACGAGGTTTGGAGCAATGAAATAACAGTTTTAGAAGAAATAATAGTTTTAGAAGAAAAAAAGCATCAAGCATTTTTTAAACAGAGGAAGGATTTTAACTCCAGATTTTTATTATTATAAGAATTTTATATCTGAAAATCATGACGAAAATCCATCATTTTATGTATAATAGTAGGATTTTAGTGTGTATAAGATGTTTTGCAAATGTGTAAATATATTGCAACAATTGACTGATGAAGGCGATGAGCCGAAACATGTATCGTTGTGAACTGGTATAAAGGATCGCAATAATTTTGTATTGAAAAGTGGGAGTTATATTTAGTAATTATAGACTTCAATACGGGCCAAATACAATAAATATGACGAAGGTCGTAGATATACTTAACATTAATACAGAAATAAGGAGCAATAAAAGGTTCGGATCCAAAATACTAAATAAAATTAAGAATAATATATTGTGCCCATCAGATGAGAAGATCGGGGGACTGCTGACCACAACAGCCTTTTCGACACCCCCCTCCGTCGAATCCATAACTCTGAGAGGATAGGATGTGCTCTCAGACCAGCCCGCACGGGACTACTATCGGATTTTTTATTATGGATACTCGAGTTTAGGCCTTAATTACAACCAAACCAAAAGACCTATTGAAAAACGAGTTATACCAATATGTTCCTTGTTTAATTCTGCGTTAGACTAGATAAGCCAATTATTTTCAAGTTTATTAATTATTTATTTATTTGTGGTTGTATGAAAATTTGTCCGTGTTTTTGACGTCTTTTCTTGGAACCGCTCACTTAAAACTATATACTTGGAAAACTACTTGGCTGAGGGTAATGAAATTTTTATATATGATAGGCACAAGTATTGCTAGTGCAAATCTCAAGTTTCACTTTTTTTCAACTACCCGATAAAAAGTTCTTATACTTTTTCTGACGTAACATTTTCTCAGCCGAGGATGAACGTACAGCAGGAAACTTGGTCTCATTTTGAAGCTCTCATTCGTGATTATCAGAAACTACGACTACTGTAAACGTACAGTGTGATGATGAATTTATGAAGAGTAATATTAATGGGAGGTATTGTGCGTTCCGGCCCGTGCGAGTAAATGCGAGCGGACTTGAGAAATCCGGTGCAGCGTTGCCGCGTTAATTTGCAGTCGTTGCGGCTCGCTACGAACGAACACTGCTTCCTTTCAACCTTTTATTTTCTTCCTCGTACAAATTTCATTTTTCATCACCTTTTTCACATAAGGTCTTTAGACCTTCAATGGCAGGTTTAAAAGTGGTTTGTCTTCCTAATTTGGAAATGTCAGACTACACAATTTTTACATGGACTATCTGCATTATTAACATAATATCTTTACAATATGTAAGTCTCCGTGGCTTAGGCGGCAGCACGCCGGCCTCTCACCGCTGGGTCCGTGGTTCAAATCCCGGTCACTCCATGTGAGATCTGTGCTGGACAAAACGGAGGCAGACAGGTTTTTCTCCGGGTACTCTGGTTTTCCCTGTCAAAATTTCATTCCAGCAACACTCTCCACTATCATTTTATTTCATCTGTCATTCATTTAATCATTGCCCCAGAGGAGTGCGTCAGGCCTCGGCAGCCGGCCCAGTTCATATCTTCGCCGCTAGATGGGGGCTTCATTCATTCCATTCCTGACCCGGTCGGAGACTGGAGGCAGGCTGTGGATTTTCATTTTTTTCTTTACAATATGTAATTCAGTCAGTATTCTTCGTCTGAAGAATGGCTCTGTTCCGATTAATCAGAACTGCTGGCATTCATGTTAATTATGACCTGCTAGAAATGAGGGACATTTTCAGACAGGCCTTCAATCTCCCTGTAGTCTTCAATTCTTTTAGCGTGTTTAATACATTGTTTCCAGAGTTCAGGAGCAACGGTAAGCAGGGCTTCTCGGCATAAAACATTCATTGCTTCCATACTTCTACCATTTTGTAATATGTTAGCGCAAGTTCGCCCTCAGACAATGGTGGCCTCTGAGGCATTTGGATGTGATGTGATGTGGCATATAAGTAGTAAACAGGAAGACCGAAAATAGCATGTGGACATAGCCAGGTCAGTCGCATTCCATTACACAACTGCCCGGCAACCCTGCACTCGAATTCACCGGCTCACTCGCTTTCACTCGCACGGACCAGAACACGCAAAACCTACCATTAATATTACTCTTCATAAATTCGCCAACACACTGTACGTTCACAGTGGTCGTAGTTTCCGATAATCACGAATGAGAGCTTCAAAATGAGACCAAGTTTCCTGCTGTACGTTTACCCTGGGCTGAGAAAATGTTACGTCAGAAAAAGTATAAGAACTTTTTATTGGGTAGTTGAAAAAAAGTGACACTTGAGATTTACACTACCAATACTTGTGCCTATCACATATAAAAATTTCATTACCCTTAGCCAAGTAGTTTTCCATGTATATAGTTTTAAGTGAGCGGTTCCTAGAAAAGACGTCAAAAACACGGACAATTTTTCATACAACCACAAATAAATAAATAATTTATAAACTTGAAAATAATTGGCTTATATCGTCTAACGCAGAATTAAACAAAGAAAATATTGGTATAACTCGTTTTTCAATAGGTCTGTTGGTTTGGTTGTAATTAAGGCCTAAACTCGAGTATCCATAATAAAAAATCCGATAGTAGTATCTCAGGTAGTAACGGTGTCAGTTGGAACTAGCCCAAGAAACACCCCCCCCCCCCAAAAAAAAAAACAACAACAAAGCTAAAATAACAAAGTCCAGTCTTAAAATATATTTTGTAAATTTATTAAAAAATGACAAATCCCTAGCCTGCTTCCGAGGGTAAAAATATCAGCTAATCTGCAAAGCTAAATTTAAAAAAATGATGATCCATCCCTAACCTAAATTATCATTACACCCTCGAAAAGTCCTATTGCAAGCTAAGAATGTGACACGAATTAAATCCCTAAGCAATTACAAAATCCATTGAAAAATACGAATAATCACACCCTGAATCTACTGCAAAGCAAGTCAAGTTAAGCGTGGACAATATAAAAATGTGTCAATTGCATTTAATGCACCGATAAGCATAGCTACGATATGGTGGTGTCACTTATAACATTTATTTTTACGTTACATTTATAGCTAACCTATTTGATGTTAAATGACAAGTGAGAAGCACCTATCTCAAAAATTAAACAAATCTAGTACACAGCGTGTCCTATCCAAACAAGAAATAATTAACCAGCACACACATAATACATCAAAACCATAAATAAATTAAATTAACACTCCTGCTATTACGCAATTAGCGTCCTTCCTACTCTAATTAATTGCTGTTTGCAACTAATCTTCACCTGATTGCGTGTTCAAATTTATGTTGGTGACAGCGTAATAAAAATTACGGCGTATGCCACGTAATTGCTAATCATCTGCATCTTCATAGTGTTACAGAGATTGCAACCCGTCGTCTTACTAGAAGTATCAGCTCGTCCTAGGCTGGTATTTAAATTGTAACAAGCATCAAAGATCGAAGTTAAGTTTCAAAAATCTTATTTAAATTTCATAGGCTATTAATTAAATTCAAATTTAGTTGAGAAAAGGCTATCCTTTATTATTATTATTACACTGGTTTAGTTATTGGTTTAATCCCTCAATGTGTTTTTATACATCCTCCATGACCATAAACATATTCATTATTGAGTAAGAAAAGTCACTACCTCAATACAATCACAATCAGCTGTGAGAAAAACCTCACTCAAATAGTACACTGTAGTAGCCTACATGGACACCTCGCTCTAAATAGCGATATAATCATTTCGTGGCCTCCTAACGCTCACGAGAATACCTGGGCTAACAGCGATAAAATCATCTTACTGTCCCAATACACATTAAAATTATAATACGGGCGATCCAATCCGCTCCGATTATCACATGTCTCCTGGAGACACAACAATAACATTACTTTAAGCTAATACATTGTGGTTTGGTCTGTACAGCAAACATGGCAAGGGAAGAAACAACTGTTCACAGCTCCAATCATAATAATATAAATGAATCTAGAATTCTATAAGAATTCACCATTACAAAATGGCATTAACATCTCCCTTTCATTTTAAATACACAGATCTGACTGTTACGAATGTTGCATTTCTAATACTCGAACTAAGGTACTTCTACATTCCAAGTCCTTCATCACCTTTGTCATATTCTGTCGTTTCAAAGTAGCCTAAAGAAAATCTAAAATAGGCTCAACTAGCGTGTCAACACTCACAGGTGTTTCATAGCGCTGGCTTGCTACAAACAGTTTTCATTCTCCCGCTGTCTTCACTGCCTTCTATATTCAGTGATTACAATAATCCTGGCACACTATTATCAATAAAACAGGTCATTCTGCCTTGCTACAATTCGCGAACTCAATCGAATGACGGTCGCCACAAAATGGTGGACGCAAGGGTGATAGACTTTATAATTATATGTGTTGGATGTTGTTGGCTATTCTAGGCGGGCTCTTGTTGAAGGACAGGAATTTTAGATGTGCAGGAAAGTTCTAGAGACAAGATTTTATGAAACTTGAAGCTTTATGCTTACACACAAGTAATTTGAAAGGAGTACCTCACCAGATTCAATATTAATTTCGGTCACCAGTTGCAGAGATAAGAATAATTTGTTCAGGAATGTGTAATAAGCGTGTAGTCGGTATATTGCTTTACATACTTCAGTAAGTAGATGCATTTAAATTTGGAAGATATACGGTAGCCTAATACTGTTGAAGTTGATAAATCAAAGATTGTACAAGTTGACTCGAAAGATTTTTCAAATTTTTAATAGGCACCTGATCATAAACTTAGACAACCTGAGCTTGACAGTTTTGAAGCAGCAATGGGGCAATTTAAAGAAAAAGAACCACATGTAGGACTACGATAAAGCGACCCCTAAACATAATTTTTGCCACATGGGAAGAACAGCTGTCCAATCGACCCTGCTAATTTGCCTAGTTTGTAGTGCATGGGAGAATGTAGGATACTGTTTATTGTAAGAAATGCATTAGTATTTATTAATAAATAATTCTCCTTTGTAAAATGCCAGCCGCATACGATCATATACTTCGAAATCGGCTTTGCGGCGCCTGGTAATCGACTCCATTCTGTCTGAAAAGCTTTCTTTTTGTGGAAGTAATGCATGATATGGCAATTGTTAAATTTGAAGAGGACATCTGAACTGAGCAATAATATAACTCATCTTTAGCCTCAAATATTATGAAAATAACTGAAAAAACTAGAGAAGAGCACATCCATCAACTCAAATCACATGTTATAGCATCTGTTTGTTTATGTTTCCAACACCCTTAGGCTACGTCCGCACCAGAGGTGGCTTGCATGGGTAGATGCCTAGATAGGCGCTTAGGTAGGATACTTAGTGGTCGCACTGGCGGGACCTTTGTTAGTCGCTCTTATTATTATAAGACAAGAGGACGACTCAAAATGTACCTGTCAAAGTTAGGAAAATAATTACTTCTTATTGAGAATTCTAGTTTGAAGTACGAACTATTGCACGTGCGTTCTTCTTGTTGGGTACACGAAATAAATGAATGTAGGTCTGTGAAAGGAGCGTTTAATGTTCTCTACAAACAGTTACGGAATCATCCGGACAAATTTTATGAATATTTACGAATGACTACAGAAACGTTCGATATTCTGCTGACTAAAATTCAAGAAACACTGCAGAAGCAGGACACCAACTACAGAAAATGCATATCACCCGAGGAACGACTCGTCGTTACTTTGAGGTAAGTAATAGATCAAGGTATTCTGTTGTTTTTATTGCAAACTTCACATTACTTACTGTAATTTTAATTTAAAGAAAAGAGGCACACATGTCTATGATCAAGTTACTTACTGGAAGGTTTGTACATAAGTTGCAATAGCATTTGAAAACTCGTTTTGGTCCTTTTCCTTATCATTCACATTCGCATTCACATACGGAGGTTCAAGCCTTGTAAATGTTGGAAACCCCGTGAGTCGTGGTTCAGAATCCCATGCTCAGCTGAGTTGTGTGGAGATACCATTGGTCGAAGAGGCTGAGAACGGTTACTTTCCTGGGATTCAAGTTGTTCCAGAACTATCTCTTGAATCTTGTGTCGAAGTCTGAGTTTAGGAAGTGGGGGAATTGTAGCCATATACGGCAATAGACTTTCAAGGAAGAGCCGGTCATCATTATCGTCCTTCGCACTTTCTCTTTCAAGTAGCTCCATTTTTTTCTTTCAATTTCTAACATCTGCTCACTCCTCTCGGCGTTATTATACTTCGCGGTTCGATGTTTCTTCCTCGCTGGTTCATTGACACCTGAATTCGAGTCCGAGGTTAGTGGTGGGGATTGAAATTGTGATACGCTCGGCTCACTTGAAATCGAAACGTTCTCGTCGGCGTTGTCGTCGTCGTCAAGTGTCAAACTCGAGCCAGTGTCGGAGGTAGGGATGGTGTTCTTCAGAAAGAGCAACGGGTCGTATAGGTGCCATGTGCTCTGAACATAACTTGATGCCCCTTCGCCGGTCTTAGGTTTCGGTATTTTTCGGTGCTCTTTTAAAAAATAAGCTCGCACATTCTTCCACCTCCCTTTCAGAAACTTGACTGAAACAAAATAAAACAAAATAACAATAAATAGCAGATATATTCAGGACCATAGATATTTTCAAAAATAATCTAGGAACTTACTCAAATGCACTTCTTACTAAGTCAGTTAAAATTTTGAAATCTAGGTTTTAAAAGTTATAATTTTATTTATATTTTAATTCCTTACAATATACTGTATGAACGTTGTTTATTTTTCAGGTTTTTGGCCACTAGGGAATCATTTCGATCGCTTGTTCTACATTTTCGTCTGGGCCGGACGACAGTTTCTGAGATTGTCGGACAAACTTGCCACGTAATATGGAGCTCGTTAAAAGATGAATATCTACCATTCCCAACACCTGATACATGGTACCGCACTGCTGACTCGTTCTTCACAAAGTGGAACTTCCCGAACTGCATTGGAGCGATAGACGGAAAACACTTAAGAATATTTTGTCCGTTTAAAAGTGGGAGTACATATTACAATTACAAGCAATACTTTTCAGTTCTCCTACAAGTAGTAGTTGATGCGGACTGCACAATCATTGCATTGGATTACACTGAAGGGCGCCAGCGTGATTCCGGACACGTTAGAAGCAGTTCATTATTTCAAATGTTAGAGAACGGTGAACTCCATGTCCCTCCAGAGAGAGAAATTCTTAACACGAATATTAAAATCCCATTTGTACTCGTCGGTGATGCTGGTTATCCACTCCTACATTATTTGATGCGACCGTTTGGTCAGAAAGATATTGATGAAAGAAAAAGTATCTACAACTATCATCGCCTCTCCAGAGCTCGCAAAAGTGTTGAGTGTTGGTTCGGTATAATGGCAGCGAAATGGAGAATTTTGCATAAACCTATCGAAACGAAGAAGGATACTGCTATAGAAATTGTAAAATCAATCTTCATTCTCCACAACTTCGTGATGACACATGCAGGTCCGCAGTTCCCTCAAGAACGACAGAACAATTTTCAGCGCGGTATGGTTTCACTTGAGCCTCATCCCCGCAGAGAACGATCAAGAGCACAGTACAGATTTACAGACAATGCAATACAAACTAGAAACATTTTGACGGATTATTTCATCGGAAATGGAGCTGTACCGTGCCAGAGAATATATTATCCAACGCTACAATGGCCGCACTTGATTTCAAACTAACGAGTGTTTAATAACACAACTTGTAAATGCTTTAGGTATCACAAATGAAAAAAATAAAATAAATATATAAATAAATACATACACTATTGATTTGTACTTACCATCTTTGCCAACTTCCTGCGCCACCTCTTTCCAAAGCTTTTTTAGGACAATGGCATTTTTGTGTAGTTCGTGTGATGAGTTCCACAAGTCTTCTCTTTTAAATACTGCTGACACAAGTAACTCATCCATTCTCTAGTCAAAATGCACAAAAGTACGTTAAAAGAAGCTTAAGTACAGAAACAATGTTAGAGAATGGCCAGAAGATAAAAAGGATAACTCAGGTTAACGTTCTTTTAAGAAAATTTAATACGTAAAACGGCTACACTTTTTCTCAAGCCGAACCAACAATCTCTGGTCACCACAGCATATTTATATATCTGTATTATCAACTCACTTACAATATATATTCTCCGAGAAATTCCTAACAACAAGATCACGTTTCCACCTGGATAGAAGCGCGGGATAACAGCCCAGTCCGTTCGCTAGGATACACCAAGGATCATGAAAGTATAAGAGATTCGTCACTTTTGGTTATAGAATTTCCGAGAGAGAGCACCGCCTGAGGCTATGAACCACTATACCAAGTCTGGCAACATCAAAAGTAAAAAGCCATATGAATATAGCCTTTATTACACGTAATTGAACAGTATGTTCTGCGATGAGTTATTGATTATTGATGAAAATAACACAAACACAACTGCGCCTTTCGCTAGGCGCTGAAATATACGTCCAGATAGGAAAATAATACATTTTGATATATATCAATGTTGGCAATATATTTGTCACGAAGGACACAGTTATGCCGTTCTAGAGCTTCATTCACCTTTAGGCTAATTAAACATTGCTCTCCTACTCTACAGAATTGTTGGGATATTCGATGAATATAAATAAAACTGTCCAAATGCACACACTATATTGCCATAACCTCACTTTTTGACTAGCATGCCGGCTGCCACCCACCCCTCCGCCGTAGCCCTAAACCACAAATTGTATTGCAATGCAAAGGAGAATGGGTAAGAAAACAAACTAGAGATGAAATGCACGCATTTATTCTCTATATATTTTTATTCGAGAGTAGTCCATATAGCCCACTAGTTTTCTACATGGTCAACCCCAGGAAGATGAAAATTGCAGTATTGTTCTTACTATCATTATAATTCTTACATCCCGGTGCTTGGCAAATTTTCCTCCCTTGCAGTGGCATGATTGACTCTCAATTCAATTCAAATAAATTATCAAAATACCGAACAAATCAAAACAACCATCAACACCACGAGGAAAATAAATCAAAACAGACTATTCCCGCTCCCGCCAGTCGGTTTGGTGTGAGCGTTTGGTGAGTGCCAACTACGGAAACATAGTACTGAAATTAATTTTTCATTGGTTGGCAGAACATCTATAGCGCAGCTTTATCGAAACCCACGCGCTCCCTATGATCTGTTATCCCCCTGGGATACACGCCAAGCTGAGCCAAGCTAAGCCAAGCGCACAGTGCGGCCACTTCCATTCGTTCTCGACAGTTCGTTTGCTTGGATCAAGGATCATGTAAGTATAAGAGATTCGTCACTTTTGGTTATAGAATTTCCGAGAGGGAACACCGCCTGAGGCTATGGATTGTACTGCCAAGTCTGGCAACATAAAAAGTAAAAAGCCATATGAATGTAGCCTTTATTACACGTAAATGAACAGTATGTTCTGCGACGAGTTATTGATTATTGATGAATATAACTCAAACATAACTGCGCCTTTCGCTAGGTGCTGAAATATACGTCCAGATAGGAAAAGAATACATTTTGATATATATCAATGTTGGCAATGGATTTGTCACGAAAGACACAGTTATGCCGTTCTAGAGCTTAATTCACCTCTAGGCTAATTAAAATATGCTCTCATACTCTACAGAATTGTTGGGATATTCGATGAATATAAAGAAAATCGTCCAAATGCACACACTACATTGCCATAACCTCACTTTTTGCCTAGCATGCCCGCAACCACCCACCCTTCCCCGTAGCCCTAAACCACAAATTGTATTGCAATGCAAAGGAGAATGGGTAAGAAAACAAACTAGAGATGAAATGCACGCATTTATTCTCTATATATTTTTATACGAGAGTAGTCCATATTGCCCACTAGTTTTTCACATGGTCAACACCAGGAAGATGAAAATTGCCGTATTGTTCTTACTATCATTATAATTCTTACATCCCGGTGCTTGGCAATTTTTCCTCCCTTGCAGTGGCATGATTGACTCTCAACAATCAAAATACTGAACAAATCAAACCAACCAACAACACCACGAGGAATATCAATCAAAACAGACTATTCCCGCTTCCGCCAGTCGATTTGATGTGAACGTTCATGAGTGCCAACTACGGAACCTTAATGCTAAAATTAATTCTTCATTGGTTGGCAGAACAACCAGTACAGGGCCTTACCCCGACCCACGCGCTCCCTATGAACTGTCATCCCCCTGGCTTGGATGATTCATCCTAGCGGCTATCCACCATCTAGGCGCTAAGCAAGCCACCTCTGGTGCGGACGCAGCCTTACGCTAGTTCCAGATAACAGCAGCACCGTCTCTTGAGTTCACACGTATCCCTCTCAGATTCACGGAGCTGGGAGCCGTGCAGTATGCCAACAACTCATTCTTTAGATGCAACGAGTATCGCCCTAAGCCTGCAAATAAGGTTGAGACTAGGAAGATATCAAAGCTAGGAATCTTAATTACCTATATCAGTTTTAAAATTTCACCATGTTCGTTTACTAATCGTTTCCTTTTCCATTAGCCTATTATTATCATTAAGGGCAAATTACCTAGATGTTACGAAATTACAATTCAAACACTTCTTTTTATTCTTTCTCTCCTTCTTTCGTTCTTTCTTTCATTCATTCTTTCTCTCTTTCTTTCATTCTTTCTTTCATTCTTTCTTTCTTTCTTTCTTTCTTTCTTTCTTTCTTTCTTTCTTTCTTTCGTTCATTCTTTCATTCATTCTTTCTTTCTCTCTTTCGTTCTTTCTTTCATTCATTCTTTCTCTCTTTCTTTCATACTTTCTCTCTTTCTTTCGTTTTTTCTTTCTTTCATTCTTTCTTTCTTTCTCTCTTTCGTTCGTTCTTTCTCTCTTTCTTTCATTCTTTCTTTCTCTCTTTCTTTTATTCTCTCTTTCTTTCGTTCTTTCTTTCTCTCTTTCTTTCTTTCTTTCTTTCTTTCGTTCTTTCTCTCTTTCGTTCTCTCTTTCTTTCTTTCTTTCGTTCTTTCTTTCATTCTTTCTTTCTCTCTCTCTTTCGTTCTTTCTTTCTCTCATTATTTCTTTCTTTCTTTCTTTCTTTCTTTCTTTCTTTCTTTCTTGGGATGGCTGGGTGGCTCAGCGGTAATGTTCTTGCCTGCTGTGACCAAGGTTGCAGATTCGAATCTTGGCGCAGAAAGTTGGCATTTGAGGGTGCGCAAATGTGAGCGGACCGTGTCAGTAGATTTACTGGCACGATAAAGATCCCCGTTGGGCAAAAATTCCGTCAACACGGCGTTTCTAAAAGCCGCAGTTGTTAAGAGGGAGGTAAAACCAGTAACATTATTATTATCTTTCTATCTAACTGTCTTTGATTGGCATAGCAACGCATGCCGGGTAGAGCTAGTAAATAAATAAAAACCAGTGGCGACGCTTCCTGTAATCATCCTTTTGATCTCTGAAAGCATAAACATGCATCTCGGAATTGAACTAACTGGGTTGGCTTGGGTTCAATCCTTCCCCAGGTCGTTCCATCAGTGGTGTACCTCAGTGCGGTGTAAAATTGCATGGATAATGAGCCATGCGGTCTCAATATATACATAGGCCTATGGAAAGGACTAACAATTGAAATAAAATATGAAAGAAATCAAGAATTAAGTTCTGGATCTACTGGTAACAAACTAACTTACATCCCATGTTAACGCAGCAAACTAACTTCCTTGAGGATCACAAATTATTTAAGATTACTGGTACTTGCTGCATCCAGGGAATTTTTAAATGGCGTAGCATTTGGTAAATCTTCCAGACACACCCCATGGCTCGATGAACATGCTGTAATCCTTGAAATTCCACCGATTTCTTCAATCTCACTGCTCTGTCTTCTCAAATTAGATTTCCAGTATGAGCTCAATCACCACAAACTCAATAGCATTTTGCAACATAATGACCCTCCAGGGACAGCATTATATAACCGCCTCAGGAGGCTAATACAGATACATCTTGCGTCTTTGTTTTGGAACATGGCTGCCAACTCAGTTCACGTCAAGTTCTGCACCCGGTACTAATTAATATCGGTCAGTAATCACTTCTCCCTTTTTAAACGACAATGACTCTACCAGTAAGTGTGCACGGCACATTAAAATGTTTTAGGAGGTATAAAATACCTATTTTCGACTGTCACAAGGTAACGTCTTTAAGGTTCCCAGACTGCAATGCTACTGAAAACCTTTCAGATGTTTATCCACAAGCGAGAGATACGCACTGTCCCCACAAAAAAGTAAGCAGACCTGTTAGTCATCCTGAGAACCATGTTCAGTAGAACGCAGCACGAGTTTTAAATCACAAGTATTCCTTTTACAGTTAATAAAAACTTTCTGTGAGGACAATATACAAGGTAGAACAGTTCATGTGGCCTTAGATGGACCAAAGTAATTTCTATAACTTAATTGAATTCATAAATATTTGTTGAATAGCATATTATTATGTGCCAATAATATTGAATATCATGCAACACCCACACCATCAATGTACTGTTTGAAATTAAATAGTACGGAACAATCTCTGATAACAAAGATACCGTACTTGAAATAATGGGCCTGTAAACTTGGAAATAATTTATGCATCTCCTTCTTCCTCTGTACAGGCAGAGCATCTTCTTCCGGACTACATACCAATCCAGCAAGTGGGGGATTTACATGTCTCCATTTTCCACTTCTGTCTGGATCTCTGTTTCGTTGAGCATCCTGCTCATCACCTGTTCTTGGAAGATCATGCAAGAGCTACCATCTACCCTACAGGGCCCCTACATCTCCGAGATCTTCTTCCAGGTGTTGGGCAGTTACTCTGCACAAGGTAAGGCTCATAGATGATATGGAATGCACAGGTGCGTACCCACAGCAAAAATTTTCATCCAAGATGAATGTCCTCCACATTCTATAAGGTGCAACCAATGTGGTCGAATGTTTCATGCACGGATTAAACCCGGCCGAAGTCGTCAAATTTTTTAAGAGCGTTAAAAATCCCTCAGTATGCCTTCCTTCGGAGGGGAAGTAAAGCTGGCTATGGTGGTTTCTATACTGTTCATCTCTGCCTTCTCAAGGACTGATGGTTTTGGAACGTAGTCATCCCATTTTATGTTTATAATGTACGGTATATGAGTTTCCAATGGTAGAAGCATTCTAATTTCTTCATATCGCGACGATAAAGAGATCAGGGTGGAGATGACAACTGCTCGATACACCATCAATTAATCTCAGATCTTTATTCAAGAAGACGTCCTTAAGCTAAATGGGCAGCATGTATTCTGTTCTCAACGTCCTTCTCCGATGAGCAGTTACTGGAGAGAATACTTGCAAGTTAGGGGAAGTGATCTACGGTATTTGATCCAGAGGTATACCATAGATAGATACACTGAAATCAGGAAAGGCAGTTCCAGGAGCTGGCTGTGTGAGTACCTTTGCTTTAGGAATATTGATGGTCGGGCCAAATCGTTCATATGCCCTCATATGAGCCTCATGCTCATCATTAAGGATAAACACAGAAAGGGAAAACACAACGGTAGGCAGAGGGAGAGGTGAAGAGAGAAAATAAGGACTAACCTAGAAACGACATGGACGATTGCATAGCCCGACACACATTCATCATTTCTATCCTGCCCAATTATTGTTTGTGTGTCTACATTGTTGTATTATCTGGAAAGTAGACCCACAATATCACTTTTGTCTGTGTGTGATTCCCGCCATAACAACAGTTAATAACAGGAATTGAATGAAAATCCACAGCCTGCTTCCAGTCGACCATTCAGGGAATGCAATGAATGAAGCCCCCATCTAGCGGCGAGGATATGAACTGAGCCGGCTGCCAAAGCCTGTCGCACTCCTCTGAGACAATGATTAAATGAATGGCAGATGCAATGAAATTATAGTGGAGAGTGTTGCTGGAATGAAATTTATGACAGGAAAACCGGAGTACCCTGAGAAAAACCTGTCTGCCTCCGATTTGTCCAGAACAGATCTCACATAGAATGACAGGTATTTCAACCATGGACCCAGCGGTGAGAGGCCGGCGTGCTGCCGCCTAAGCCATGGAGGCTTTAGTCGTTGTTGTTGTTTGAGTCTTCAGTCTTTTGACTGGTTTGATGCAGCACTCCATGCCTCCCTGTCCTGAGCTAATCGTTTCATCTCTACATAGCTACCACACCCTACATCCGAGGCAATCTGTTTAACATATTCTAACCTTGGTCTACCCCTACATTTCTTGTCCTCGACCCTTCCTTCCATAACTAAGCTTGCTATTCCTGGGTGTCTAGTATGTGTCCTACCAACCTATCTCTTCTCTTCATTAGCAGTCGCCAGAAACATCTCTCCTCTCCCACTCGCCTTAATACCTCTTCGTATGTAACCCTATCTACCCATCTGATCTTCATCATTCTCCTGTAACACCACATTTCAAATGCTTCAATTCTCCTCTTTTCTGCTGCACCAATAGTCCAAGTTTCACTTCCATAGAGCGCCACGCTCCAGACAAAGGCTTTCAAAAATGACTTCCTAATACCTAAATCTATATTCGATGTCAACAGATTCCTTTTTTGTAGGAAGGCTTTCCTTGCCTGAGCCAACCTACTTTTTATATCCTCTTTGCTTCGTCCATCACTGGTTATTCTGCTTCCTAAGTAACAGAAGTCTCCAACTTCCTTCAGCTTTTCACCTGCCAATTTGATCTCCATAGAAGTTTCTGATTTATTTCGGCTGCATTCCAGTATTTTTGTTTTACATTTATTAATTTTCATCATGTATTCATTCTGTAAGACGGAGTCCATACCATTCAAAAACTCATTCAAATCCTCAGGCGTGTCGGCCAAGATGACGATGTCATCAGCAAATCTCAGAGTTGAAATTATTTCTCCTTGAATCTTCACTCCCACTTTAAATTTTTCTCCAATTTCCTTCATTGCTTGTTCAATGTAAAGATTGAAAAGTATGGGTGATAAGTTGCAGCCTTGCCTTACACCTTTCTGAATACCAGCTTCTCTCTCATGTCCTTCAGCTCGAATGACTGCTGTCTGGTTTCTGTATAGATTGTATATCACCCTCCTATCCCTGTACTTTATTCCAATAGATTTCAAAATGTCAAACAATTTAGTCCAATCAACGTTATCAAAAGCCTTTTCTAAGTCTACAAATGCCATGAACGTTCTCTTACCTTTCCTTATTCTACCTTCCAAAATCAGCCTAAGACATAGTACAGCTTCCCTTGTTCCTACATTTCTCCTGAAACCAAACTGGTCTTCACCCAACTCCGTTTCTATCTGGCTTTCAATCCTCTTGTAAATTATTCTAGACAGGATCTTTGAAGCATGAGTAATCAAGCTGATTGTACGGTAATCTTCACATCTGTCAGCTCCCACTTTCTTTGGTATAGGGATGATAACATTCTTCTTGAAATCAGGGGGTACCTCACCTGTCTCATAAATCCTACACACCAAGTGAAATAACCTGATCAGACCTTCATCTCCTATGCAGCGTAGCAACTCAATCGGTATATCATCTATGCCTGGTGCTTTGTTCCTGCCTAAGTCCTCTAATGCTCTGTCAAATTCTGATCTCAATATTAAATCTCCTTTTGCATCCTCATCAATTTCCTCCTCCCTTTCCATTACATGATTCTCAATCTCCTTTCCCTTATACAAGCACTCTATGTAAGCTTTCCATCTCTCAACCTTTTCTTCCCTATCTGTTAGAGGCTTTCCATTTGTGTCCTTAATATTACAACACTTAGTCTTCTTTTCCCCAAAAGTATTCTTAATCCTTCGATAAGCTGTGTCTACTTTTCCTAATTTCAGACAATTTTCTATACCTGCACATTTCTCTTTCAACCATTCTTCTTTTGCTTCCTTGCACTTCTTGTTAACCTCATTTCTCAGACGTCTGTATTCTGCTTTCCCCTTTTCATCTCTTAGATTCTTGTGTTTCCGCCTTTCATCCATCAATTCTAGTATATCTTGAGTGATCCACGGTTTTCTACCTATTCTTTCTTTCCTACCAATGTTTTCTTCTGCGGATTTTGTTATTTCATTCTTCAAAAGTGCCCATTCGTCTGCAATTGAAGTCCGTTTAGGATTCTTCATTAGTCCTTCCGTTATACTCTTCTTGAATCTTTCGTTTACATCCTTTACTTTCAGTCTGTCTATTGCCCACCTTTTTGGCTTTTGACTTTTCTTCCGTTTCTTCAACTTTAATCTGCATTTCATTACAACCAGATTGTGGTCAGAGTTTATGTCAGCACCAGGATGTGTTTTACAATCCAAAATCTGGTTTCGAAACATCTGCTTGACCATAATGAAGTCGATTTGGTAACGCCCTGTATCTCCTGGTCTCATCCATGTGTATATTCTTCTATTGTGGTTATTGAATAAGGTGTTAGCTATGACCAACTCATGTTCGGTGCAGAATTCCATCAGCCTGCTTCCTCGATCATTCCTTTCACCTAATCCGAAATCTCCTACTATCTTCCCTTCTCTCCCTTTTCCTACCACAGCATTCCAATCTCCCATTACTATAACATTTTCATCACCTTTGATATACCTCAGAATGTCATCTATTTCTTCGTAGACCTTTTCAACATCCTCATCATCAGCTTGACTGGTAGGCATATAGACTTGTACCACCGTGGTGCACGAAGGTTTAGTATTGATTTTTGCTACAATAATCCGTTCACTGTATTGCTCATAATATTCCACTCGCTGTCCAAGTTTCCTACTCAATATGAGACCAACTCCTGCTTGGCCATTGTTTGATTTAGTGCTAATGACCCTATAGTCTCCTGACCGAACGTCCTGTTCTTCCTGCCAGCGCATTTCACTAATCCCAACCAAATCCAATCTCAACCTATCCATTTCCCGTTCTAAGTTTTCTAACTTTCCACTTCCTAGCAGACTTCTAACATTCCACGCTCCGATCCGTAGAATGTCAGATTTCCTCTTTGTCACTTCTGTGATGTTAACCCCCTCTCGAGTAGTCCCCACCCGGAGATCCGAACGGGGGACTAGTTTACCTCCGGATTGAAATTTTAGAAGGGAGGAGGCCATCATCACATGTAATTATGCATAGAGAGGTGCATATCCTCGGGAGTAGCATTACGGCTGTAGTTTCCCGTTGCTTTCAGCCGTGCAGCAGAACGCAGTGTAGCCATTAGTTGGCTTATATTATCAATATCTTAACCGTCTATTAGACTAGTAAAGAATAGATTTATTCTGAAAGGCTGCTACTCCCTTTCAGAATAAGTAAAGAGCAATTCTACTACAAAATACTAACCTTCTACTAACAATTAAATACAAGAATTACTAACATAGATAAGAATGGATATTTCCCGCTTTGTAGATAGATTTATTTGAATAGAAAACCAGAGGCCGGAGCGGCAAAATTAAAAAGAACTACAGTAAACCCCGTTTTAACGTGCCCGCTTTTAACGAATTCCCGCTTTTAACGAAGATTTTTCATAAGTCCCAGCCAAATCGCCATAAGCACAGTGTTATTTAAACCCCCTTCTAACGAACCCCGATATAAGGAAAAGTCCGCTTCTAAGGAATATATTTCACATAAATTACGATCGCGCATCCCGTTGTAACGAATATGTCGATAAGATATTTTTTTCTAAACTTGTTTTGAATGTAAATTAACTTCCGTTTTGACGTAATCTCAGTCCGAAGTTGACGCGCTAAACGAAATCGCTCCTTTAGCGATGTATAGAACCGTGATAAATTGGCGCGGCCGCTGGAAATCACTGTTACCGGCAAGCAGCAGTCACTATCACGCTAGACGCTGTTTGTTAGTTGTGTCCATTGAACTGTAGGTAGTACTGGAATGACGGCTGTATGGGAACGAAGTGCGGTTTACCTTGAGACTATAAGAGCGTCCAGGGTTAAGAAAAGACTACAGGTCTTATGGGCTACCGCACTCCACATTTGCCATATCTCCTCGCACATCGCCACCCGGACACTCGTTGTGAAGTACAGTTACGACATAAAATTATACTTCGCCTAGTGCAGCTGTTTTAGTGACTGAAATAAGTTGGATAATAATACTACTTCTACTGCTACTACTACTACTACTACTACTACTAATAATAATAATAATAATAATAATAATAATGAAATATGATCAACTCGTAGTGTAGCGGCTATCATTCTTGGCTGCCACTCCGGAGGTCCGAGTTCGATTCCCAACTCAGCCAAGAACTGTAATTATAGTGAAAGCCCTGCGCGGACGCGTATATCCGCATCTGTTCTCGCCATGCGGATATAGTTAGCGTGGCTGTGCGGAGAGCGGATAAGCTGCGGATAATGTTTGGAGAAAATGTGCGGATAGTTTTTAAAATACAATCCGATCATTATTAAGATCCGGATGTTTATGACATACCAGTATCATATATTAGCGTTATGTTTTTCTCATGACAAATGTAAAATGATGATTTAAGCTAAGCACATTCAAATTATGTCATTAAGCAGAATTACCACTCCGAACAGGAAAGACTTGCAATTCCGGCTGTGTAACATTGATTGTAAACATAAACATAGCCTAGGGGAACGACATGTCTCAATATGTTGCTTTAGTCATTTATGCTTTATCTAATTGAAAATATTAATGTAATGCCAGTAGGTTCGGATAACAAACATGGAGATGGGGAAAGAGTCATGCGGATGCGGGGCAGATGCAGATAACAACTGTGCGGATGCGGGGCGGATGCAGATAACAGCCGTGCGAATGTGGGGCGGATGCAGATAACAACTGTGCGGATGCGGGGCGGATGCAGATAACAACTGTGCGGATGCGGGGCGGATGCAGATAACAACTGTGCGGATGCGGGGCGGATGTGGATAACAACTGTGCGGATGCGGGGTGGATGCGGATAACAACTGTGCGGATGCGGGGCGGATGTGGATAACAACTGTGCGGATGCGGGGCGGATGTGGATAACAACTGTGCGGATGCGGGGCGGATGCAGATAACAACTGTGCGGATGCGGGGCGGATGCGGATAACAACTGTGCGGATGCGGGGCGGATGCGGATAACAACTGTGCGGATGCGGGGCGGATGCAGATAACAGCCGTGCGAATGTGGGGCGGATGCAGATAACAACTGTGCGGATGCGGGGCGGATGCGGATAACAACTGTGCGGATGCGGGGCGGATGTGGATAACAGCCGTGCGAATGTGGGGCGGATGCAGATAACAACTGTGCGGATGCGGGGCGGATGCGGATAACAACTGTGCGGATGCGGGGCGGATGTGGATAACAGCCGTGCGAATGTGGGGCGGATGCAGATAACAACTGTGCGGATGCGGGGCGGATGCGGATAACAACTGTGCGGATGCGGGGCGGATGTGGATAACAGCCGTGCGAATGTGGGGCGGATGCAGATAACAACTGTGCGGATGCGGGGCGGATGCGGATAACAACTGTGCGGATGCGGGGCGGATGCAGATAACAGCCGTGTGAATGTGGGGCGGATGCAGATAACAACTGTGCGGATGCGGGGCGGATGCGGATAACAACTGTGCGGATGCGGGGCGGATGTGGATAACAACTGTGCGGATGCGGGGCGGATGCGGATAACAACTGTGCGGATGCGGGGCGGATGTGGATAACAACTGTGCGGATGCGGGGCGGATGTGGATAACAACTGTGCGGATGCGGGGCGGATGCAGATAACAACTGTGCGGATGCGGGGCGGATGCAGATAACAACTGTGCGGATGCGGGGCGGATGCAGATAACAACTGTGCGGATGCGGGGCGGATGCAGATAACAACTGTGCGGATGCGGGGCGGATGCAGATAACAACTGTGCGGATGCGGGGCGGATGTGGATAACAACTGTGCGGATGCGGGGTGGATGCGGATAACAACTGTGCGGATGCGGGGCGGATGCAGATAACAACTGTGCGAATGTGGGGCGGATGCAGATAACAACTGTGCGGATGCGGGGCGGATGCGGATAACAACTGTGCGGATGCGGGGCGGATGCAGATAACAGCCGTGCGAATGTGGGGCGGATGCAGATAACAACTGTGCGGATGCGGGGCGGATGCAGATAACAACTGTGCGGATGCGGGGCGGATGTGGATAACAACTGTGCGGATGCGGGGTGGATGCGGATAACAACTGTGCGGATGCGGGGCGGATGCGGATAACAACTGTGCGGATGCGGGGCGGATGCGGATAACAACTGTGCGGATGCGGGGCGGATGCAGATAACAACTGTGCGGATGCAAGGCGGATGCGGATAACAACTGTGCGGATGCGGGGCGGATGCGGATAACAACTGTGCGGATGCAAGGCGGATGCGGATAACAACTGTGCGGATGCGGGGCGGATGCGGATAACAACTGTGCGGATGCGGGGTGGATGCGGATAACAACTGTGCGGATGCGGGGCGGATGCAGATAACAACTGTTCGGATGCGGGGCGGATGCGGATAACAACTGTGCGGATGCGGGGCGGATGCAGATAACAACTGTGCGGATGCGGGGCGGATGCGGATAACAACTGTGCGGATGCGGGGCGGATGTAGATAACAACTGTGCGGATGCGGGGCGGATGCGGATAACAACTGTGCGGATGCGGGGCGGATGCGGATAACAACTGTGCGGATGCGGGGCGGATGCAGATAACAACTGTGCGGATGCGGGGCGGATGCAGATAACAACTGTGCGGATGCGTGGCGGATGCGGATAACAACTGTGCGGATGCGGATAACAACTGTGCGGATGCGGGGCGGATGCAGATAACAACTGTGCGGATGCGGGGCGGATGCAGATAACAACTGTGCGGATGCGGGGCGGATGCAGATAACAACTGTGCGGATGCGGGGCGGATGCAGATAACAACTGTGCGGATGCGGGGCGGATGCGGATAACAACTGTGCGGATGCGGATAACAACTGTGCGGATGCGGGGCGGATGCAGATAACGTTTTGTTTATCCGCGCAGAGCTCTGGAACGGAGTACACAGACTCGTGAGGCGGGCATTTCAGCCATCCTGGAAGTGGTTTCCCCACTTCTACTCCAGGCGAATGCCGGGATGGTTCCGAACTGAAGGCCATAGCCCCATTCCCAGTACTCATCTGAATTACAAATACACACCACTACATACACCACAGTAACATAGGTTATCAGGCAAATTGAACACCTGGTTTAATCAGCCCCTCGAATGAGACAACAAATAATACAAGAGCAAATTATCACATATGTGTCCAGAACCTGAAGTGAATCCCCAGCTTGCATCGCATTGTTCCTTATCAGCAGGGGTCACAGCGCTGAGGTAATTACTTTCCGGAGACATTTCACAACGAAGACGGCTATAACACGGTTGATGCGCGAGTGACAGCTGGACCTACTCTCACCAGCTGGCTATAAATACCGTACCTCCAGTAATATTAATTTACTCATAAATGATGACCGATGCGAAATTTTGATCGCAACAGTCAATAGATATTATTTCTACCCAACGTAACTTAAAGAAGAACGAAAAGAAAGTCGAAAGTCCTATTTGCAAGAGAAGCACATTACCGACAAATACGAGTATAAATTAAATGCATCTTGAAAGTAATTTTAAAATAAATTATCTACTTACATTATCAGAGGTGCAATGTTCATCTATTCCATTTCAACACTGCTTGAAGAATCTTCATCTGAAGAGTCACCGAGACGGACGATGATTGGTTCGATGTCATCTTGAATTTCATCAGCCTTCCACATATCGCCTTCAATTTTCTTTACATGGTTTACGTAGTTCCTCCAGTTATCAGGTGTAACACAAGCTAAACCTTCCTGAATTAACTTTTTCATTTCTTTCACTTTGAAGTCCGTATTGTGTAAGCTCACGTGATGTTTTGCCTGGGCCCATACGAGTTCAATGGGGTTTAATTCGCAGTGGTAGGGGGGCAGTCGAAGTACCGTGTGTCCTCTTTCTAACGCAATTTCGTCTATCTTGTACTTATCATATTTGCCCTTTTCCAAAGCAATAATGTCCATTAAATCTTTCTGCAACATGTGATCTTCGTACTGAATATGATGCTCCGTCATCCATCCTTGCATATCGCATTTCTTCCAGCCTTTTGTCGGTATTGGCTCCTTCTTCCTGCTGTGGTAAGAAGCATTATCAATAACAATTACGGAATTGGGAGGCAAATTTGGAAGAAGCTTTTCTGAAAAGTATGTTTCATAACACACCCCGTCCATTTCATCATGCGCATCGGCAGTATTTTTCTTACACAAAAAACATATTCAGCGTTAGGCACGAACCCATTTTCGTTACCTGCGTGAACAATAGCAAATCGTGGCCCACGAGCGGTAGGGGTTTTCAATCCGATCGATAACCCTGCAATAAAAAGCTTGCCTTGGTGTGGTAACCGTTTTGTCTTTCCACTCTTTAGCCACGGTTATTCCAGTGTTAGCCCAACTTTCGTCTGTATAAACTTCTTCTCTATACCTTTTAATTTGTACGAGATACTTATGACGCCAAGACACGATATCATCCCTTTCTATTAACATTGCCCTATTTCCCCTTCTTTCATAAGTAAAGTTCATTTCCCTGAGAACAACATGCAACGTAGATTTCTTAAAGTCGGGCAGTTCTGGGTTAGTGTTGATAGAAGTCAGGACTGTCTTCAGAGTTGGGGGTTGATTTCTAAAATAGAATTCATGAATAATCCTCCGTATTCCACTTCTGACAAAATCATCATATTTAATGAGCCTAGAGTTACTGCGAATTAACTTTTTCCTTTCCCGTTTCTTGCTGGGACTCTGAAGTGGCCCTGCACTGGCTTCCTTCCTTATTTTGAAGACGGTAGACCTTGAAATTCCTAAAGACTTAGCGGTTTCGTCCACTAACCAGCTAACACTCTGTCCTGGATGTTCCGTTTTCAAGTATGAAAATACATTAAGGCTGAGCTACTAGTACTGCTGACAAGCCCTGGACAAGAGATGGCAGCACTGCCGTCCCTTGCCAGTCAGCGCATGTGAATTACCACTTCCCCTCCTCCCTTCCATACTCCTCATTGGCACACAATCTTCCCCTCTCTGTTGTAAGCCTCGCTTGTACATAAGTCGCACAGCGATCTGTTTCCGAGCCGTTACCTTATTGCAATCGTGAGCACTGTCGTCCAGCCGGGTAAAATGGGTTGGGGCGTTTGAAGTGCCATGTGTTCAGATTTTCTGCATCACGTCAGGTTTCCTTTCTTGTAATTTTGAAAAAAATAAATCGAGAAAACATCAACATTGGCAAAGTTTATAATAAAAAAATACATATAATATTAATAAGACAATATGTAAGCCTCCGTGGCTTAGGCGGCAGCACGCCGGCCTCTCACCGCTGGGCCCGTGGTTCAAATCCCGGTCACTCCATGTGAGATCTGTGCTGGACAAAACGGAGGCAGACAGGTTTTTCTCTGGGTACTCCGGTTTTCCCTGTCAAAATTTAATTCCAGCAACACTCTCCACTATCATTTCATTTCATCTGTCATTCATTTAATCATTGCCCCAGAGGAGTGCGTCAGGCCTCGGCAGCCGGCACAGTTCATATCCTCGCCGCTAGATGGGGGCTTCATTCATTCCATTCCTGACCCGGTCGGAGACTGGAAGCAGGCTGTGGATTTTCATTCATTAATAAGACAATATATCTGAAATGACTGCTTAGGTATTGAGGGATGTAGAATCCAAGTCTGTAGTCAGAGTTTCTCTATCGTGTCCCGCTTTTTGTAATTTTTAGTAATAAGAACTTCAAGATTTGATCAAGAATTTCAATAACGTACCATATTATTTTTTAAAGTCGCCTCCGTTGCGTAGTGGTCAGCGTGATTAGCTGCCACCCCGGAGGTCCGCGGTTCAATTCCTGGTTTTGCCACGAAATTTGAAAAGTGGTATGAGGACTGGAACGGGGTCTACTCAGCCTCGGGTGGTCCAAATGAGTAGAGGGGGTTCTATTCCCACCTCAGCCATCCTCGAAGTGGAAAACCACTACGTCATCGGGTAAATGCCGGGATGGTACCTACCGTAAGGCCACGGCCGCCTCCTTCCCACTTCCATGCCTAACCCTCCCACTCTTCCCATCCCTTGATCAGGCCTCTGTTCGCTTTGCAGGTGAGGCCGTCTGGGCGTAGTGCTGGTCACACACCCCAATTGTATCCTCGACCTAATCTTTCAAGCTCCAGGACAATGCCCTCAGTGGTGGTAGAGGTGGGATCCCTCGCTTAGTCCGTGGGAAAAGCCAACCCTGGAGGGTAAAACGATAGCGAAAGAAACAAAATATATTTTTAAACGTGTTTTAACACTGCAATATAAAGCTACTACAGTATAAAATCTTGAATTATATTAATACAAAGTTCTTCTAGCCATTCAGATGTTCAATTTGTCGTTTGAATCGTGCAGTTCAACAGGAAGTAATTTTAGGGTACTACTTAACCTCCTCAGATCCACTACAAAACAACAACATATTTTCCGAACACAGATTTTCTGCGCTGGATATATGACACATAAAATAAATACACAATTAAAGCTTACAGTATACCTACCAGTTTCAAGGAATGGAATTAATACAAATGTAGAAATACATTGAGGTTTTTTATGTTTATTTTCTTTGCAATATTAACCGAGAGAAAAAATATAGGGCCGCCCGCTGGAAGGGGCAAGGTGGGGCCGTGGCCCCCCTCCGGAATTCCGAGAATGTTGATATTCGAGTGGTCATTGTAACCAGTTTATTTCATAAATTGAAGTTTCTGATAATCAATTGACAAATGATACAATAGAAAACTTCTTTGTTGCTGACGTAATAGGCTATGTATTTATATTCAAAAAATTCCTCTCGGCACGCCGGAAGGGAAGGTATATTTCACCGGGCAAACTAGAGTTATGCTATAATAGGAAAAATATGCAGGTTTTCGTAGAAGGATCAGACCTCATTTATTGCGAGAAAGTATTTTACAATTGGAGCTTAATTAACTTTGTTTTTCGTATTTCTATGCATATTTTTAACATTTTATTGTCTTATGGGGACGATAACTTTCTCGTCATGTGGGGTCCATTTTTATACTTGTGGTCACACTGTCCTTATGCAAGGTTTGGAACTGATGTGTAACTATCTAACAGTCTGTTACTTCTTCACGCAAAATTTTATCTCCCGCAGAGATGTTTGTTGGTTACTCAGTTTAGGGGCTGCGACAACACGGTCATGTAACCCCATGTACACTCGTCCAAATTTGCGCCGTTCTGCGATCGTTATTCGTGCTGCGAAATGCCGCATATTTTTATTCAAGGTGTGCCATAGTACTGTGGTCTATTTCTTTAGAACAGAGCAATTATTGCTACAAATGAACAGCAATCTACCATTGTTGTAGATTCTTAACATGTAGTGTTAAATCTTCTACGATCGAAGAAATTTATAGGCTAATATTTAAGTTGTTCTGCGGTGTTTTAGTTCCGATATCAAAGCGACTGAGATTCGCACTCTCAATCAAAAGTAGGCGGTGGATCAGTTGAGACAAAATGCTGAATTCATAACTGATAGACATCGTAACGTTGTAAGCTATATGATTCCAATGGAATCTTCTTGCAAGGCATGCAGCCTACTTATATGAGCGGAGAAGCTAATTGAATCCTAATTTTTTGGGCTTATAGTCGTATTGACCGACTGAAAGTTACAATTCAATATAGAACAATTAGGTGATAAAGCCGAAGTTCAAGGGGAGATTGATAATGATGTGTTTCTGAAAGAAGTAAATTACAGAACAGACATAGGCAGGCTCTTAACTCAAGGAACATTTATGCGACATTCTTAAGTATGAATGTATAATAATAATAATAATAATAGTTAAATGATTCTGCAATGTTTGTCACTATCAAAGCGACTAAGTAAGAAGTACATGATTTAGTTATATATTTTACTTAACGGCCAGCAATAATCATATGAAATATTTCTTTCTAAAACGAAAATTTGCTAAAACCATGGGCGTCACAAGTATGAGTAACGTACAATACGAATTTATCACTTCGCACAAAATTCATTGTGCAACAGTAAGAAGGGCAGTGCGAGGTATTCCTGATAGAAGAGGAAAAACGTGATGGATCCGCTGTAACTGCCAGTACAAACTAGATATTTGGAATAATAATAATGTTATTGGTTTTACGTCCCTTTTAACTACCCTGGCTTTTAGAGACAACGGGGTGCCGGAATTTTGCCCCGAAGGAGGTCTTTAACGTGCAAGTAAATGTACTGACACGGCTCCCTCGCATTTGCGCACCCTCAAATGCCAGCTGACTGCGCCAGGTTTCGAACCTGCAACCTTGGGCTCAGCAAGCGAGAACGTTACCCCTGAGCCACGCAGCCAGCAAGATATTTGGAAAAGTGCTATTTGAAGTATTAGACAAATTCATATGTAGGGATATTTCCACAGTTTAATTTAACTCAGTAATTTGGAAATATCTGATAATATGTCCTCCAGTTACCGTAATTACAAAATAGGCGAACAGGATTTACATATATTATTGTCGATACAAGGTGGTACCACCTGATTGTAAGAACTGAACACTATGACAATGAATCACAAAAGAAGAAACGCAAACTTCCATATAGCCCCGTGCATCTAGGTGTGTGAAACCCCATACCAGAGCATCGTTCACTTCCATTTTTTTGGTAAACAGGCTCTGAAGTTCCAGCATTTTAGTTTTCGCAGTTATCACAATAATAAATCCATGTACAATATAATCCATTTTTTATTTCTTTTTTGTATTTGTATTTTCCCGTGGTACAATGTTTGGAATGGCTCGTTACTAATTCTATTTCTTTCATAACGTGACCAATATCAGCGATGCGTCGCCCTATTGGAGGCAGTTCGTTGGCCTCAGAATTCCTTTCAATTACCATAGGTGGTACTTCACAATCAGACTCATTGTCATCGTCTGTATCACTTCCTGAATCGTTTGGAAAATTTATGGAATAATCTTGATCTTCATACCTGAAATTACACAATGTTAAAAAATATTACCTTGATTATTATTAACATACAGAAAGCAAATACGCATTAAAACTAACTCCAGGCAAATGCTGGGATGGTTCCTCTCTAAGAGCAATCCTATCCCCAATTTAGAAATTCACACAATAGTACAGCCATCACATTAACATATGTAATCACACAAATTCCATACACACCCAAAATACATGGGGCTATATGACCGCGATGTCTCAGTCCCTAAAATAAGCAACAACAACACGTTTTACAAGTAGGTAATCTACTCAAAAAAATGTCAAGTCCTTTAAAATTAATTAATTAATTAATTAATAATTAATTTATATATTGTAACAATAGTTTACTTACCGACTTGCATCGTTGCCTGTTGGGGGAGTGCTTTCACCTAACAATCTGTTGAATATTTCTTCCGAGTCTTCCAATTGAGCAGAATCGTTTGAAACATTCAAGGTTATTTCTTGTTGTTTTCTTTTCTCCCACGTAGCCTTTGCTGCGCGGCCTCTTCTGGAACGTTTCCTTGGAGGAGGATGCTTTCGTGGCATTGTAGAATAAAGTGTGAATGTTATAGAAATACACTACTGCCCTACCACTCAATCACGAAACACGAACGCAGAATTAGGAAATGAAACAAGAAAGGGGCGAGATATATTCTTCTATCGCTTTCTCAAGACTCGGTCTAGTCAGACTCAACGCGCAGGAAAATGTTTTGCAAGAAGGCGAGTTTTTTTTTCTTTGCACTCCACGGTAAGTAGAATGGAATGCTGCGTAAGGAAAGGATTGACCCGCCACGGGAGGTGCGGTGCTAGGTAGTAGGGTGGGGGAATGAAGGTTGCTGCAAGTGGTAGTGCGGGTAGCCTATCGTGTAGCCTGTGTAGTTACCTTTTTGCCGAGTTGAAGACTAGTCAAAGGTACATACGTCACGGGTTTATCACTAAACAGTTCCTTTCATCAAACATTCGAACTGCTCAGAATTAGAGCCTCGACAATATTGAATAAGTTTGAAGGTATTATAGATTATTTTTTACAATAAGAAAGGTTATTGAAATATGATCCTTTTATAAAATATGTTGAATTTTGAAATAAAAATTGTTCATAATGAAGCTACTAGTACAAGGGTTATTGCACAGAAATTTCGAAATTCTCCGGTTATTAGTTTTGTCCTGACGTATGTACCTTTAACCCTCAAAGTAGACACTTTAAAGCCATGCCCTGAACAAACGAACAGTCTATATTTTACAAAAGTGGCATATAACAAGTCCCGAAGACCTATATACTAGATTAAGGAGAAAAAATTAAATTAAAAAAATATTTTATTTTTCGGTAGCACAGCCTTAAGTACCATCTGTCGTTCCTTTCTCCTGAGAATTTCCCCACTTCTCCTTTTCACATGTTCAGCCATAACTACAGTTATCACTCGCTACTTTAAAGTATGATATGTGAAAACGAAACAGACAAAAGCAAGCAATGTAACTATACACACAACGAAAAGTAAAATGTACACTATGAAGCACAATACAAGGTATTTATAACACTATGCACTCTCCAAAGCACTTGCACCTGACAATAATTTTCACGTTCTTTTATGCCCACTGCTGTACGCTCACTCGTTTCTCCCCTCTGAGTACTGGCGCGAACTGACATTCCCGCTCGGCTGTTCCTTTAAATAAGCCCACTATTCTAACACTTTAAATGATAAACTGAAATATATCAAAATGAGTTTACGTCTTCTTCAGTGTCGTAATGCACAAATAATACATGTTTCATAAGGAGACGAACGCATTTTCATAGGACTTCATTATAATATAAACTTACAGTTTGGAGCAATAAGGGTGAAACCAACAGAAATAAAAGCCCATAAGGCCTGTAGTTTTTTCTTAACCCTGGACGCTCTTATAGCTATACAGCCTAGAGGCATGACTGACGTAGGGCCTACGCGTAAATGCCGCGAGACTCGGGTAACTTCACGAAATATAAATATTTAGGCCAACGGTCTCTTGCAAACTTCACGTGATTTAGGTGAAAGATTAAAAGCAATAAGAAACTGAAAATGTTTATGGATATTCTACAAAATGAAAATGTATTCTAGAAAAAATTACGGAATAAGTAGAAAGTCGTGCCTTCCATGGCTTACGCTGCCTGAACCGTCATTGATAGACCCCAAGTATATGCGTACGAAATGTAGAGCTGTTCAAGCTCTACAAAAAAGTCCGCGAACGCATATACTTATCTCCAACCGTTAGGGAGTTAGGACAGTTTTAGTCGGGTAATGTCTGCAGTGACGTCAGCTGCCTTGACGTCAGAAAAGTTGGATGGCGCAGCCACGCGGCAGAATGTTGAAGCTGTAACATTGTGACTGGTGAGATTTATTTAGATGGTGAAGCATTGACGTCGTGATGGAAACAGAAATAAATTTGTCAAATTCGAGGAGTTACTGCACTGTATACGGTTGCAAATCGTATAAAACGGCTACGAAATATCTTCACTACTTTCCTGTACAAAAAGTTCAGAGAGAAAGATGGGCTTCGGCGCTGTCAATTGGAAAACGTGTTACATGTTACATGGCAGTGTGCAGCCTGCATTTTTGTGAAGACGACTTCTTTCCACCGGTACTGTTGATTATTGATAGTTATTGTCTCTAATTTGTATTCACATGGATTTAGCTACATCAAAAATACTGATAAACTTATAGCCTATTACTTCTGTGCCTTGGGGCCGATAACCTAGATGTTAGGCCCCTTAAAACAACAATTATCATCATCATCAACTTCTGTGCCGTACAAAGAATGTAATCCGCTCTTCGTAAACTTATTTTAGGGGTTCTTCCGATTGACAATAGCCGAATGGTTAGAAAACTTAAGAAAAATGCTGTTCCTAGCCTTAATTTGCCAGAGAATTTATATTCTTGCCTTTGAACAGCAAGTATGTAGGTCATTGAAGTATGATTTGGCTTAAATTGTGTTTTTCGCTATGATCTCCCTACTGTTGAATTTAGTTAATTAAAATGAAAATCTTAGTTTTGAGTATCGGTTTGGTGACCCATCATCCCAGGCAGGCCGGCAACACCTATACTACTCAGGCAGATAGGTCACTTAGCAGTAAGTTTGAAGTTATAGTGATGTTAAGTATACATATGCGGTAATGTAGCAGGAGACCGGATCGGCCTAGGCTATTCTAACTTTAATTAGTTCTCATTTCAGGGTTTTACAGTTTTGAGTGCGAATAGTTGGTTTGAAAGTTGTACAACAGTAAGGAGAGTATGTTTTGTATAGGTTTTAATTGGTATTATGGTTTATGTCGAGCTGAGGAGTGAATTTGGTTTGGCTTTTAGTGTAGTTATTGATCTGTTCCGTTTGCTTATGACTAGTTCAAATGGAGACTCCAGCTTTGTTAAATATCTGTATTTTAAATATTTAATTAAATATATTGATAAAGAGGATGTCTCCATTTTAACTTGCCTGTGGCAAGAGATTAATAAATTAACATTCTTGCCTTTGAACAGCAAGTATGTAGGTCAATATTTGCAATATTGAAGTATGATTTGAGCATCCCAAGTAACGCTTCTTTGAACCCAAAACATTCATGCAAATTCAGGGTTGCTTGATTCAATTTATTATCAGGGAGTCATCCTTTGTGTTATGTGAGATATATATATATATATATATATATCTTGTGAAATTAATAAAAACATCGATACCGCTAGGCTCCCAAGTACAGGCTTCATATATGTAACAGCAGACAGTAAATTAACTATTTACATGTGGGTAATATTTTTCACTGGTAGTATTTAGGCACTGCATTTAAATTGATTATAAAAATATTTCTATCAATGAAAGGAAATATGTAGTATTTTGCCATCATAAATTAGAAGCCATAACAAACGCACACCCAATTACTTCACGTCACTATATCGCCGCCATATTGCAAACAGCTGACCGTAAGCTCCTCCTCTCTTACACCGGCTAGGCACTTCTGTCCCGCTGCTCCAATCGCTGCTTAGGAATCACGTGGTCGCGAGGGGTGCGGACTGAAGGCTCATTCTCTGTTTTTGTTCCCAAGGATCATGTAAGTATAAGAGATTCGTCACTTTTGGTTATAGAATTTCCGAGAGAGAACACCGCCTGAGGCTATGGATTGTACTGGCAAGTCTGGCAACATCAAAAGTAAAAAAGCCATATGAATGTAGCCTTTATTACACGTAAATGAAAAGTATGTTCTGCGATGAGTTATTGATTATTGATGAAAATAACACAAACATAACTGCGCCTTTCGCTAGGCGCTGAAATATACGTCCAGATAGGAAAATAATACATTTTGATATATATCAATGTTGGCAATAGATTTGTCACGAAGGACACAGTTATGCCGTTCTAGAGCTTAATTCACCTCTAGGCTAATTAAAAATGCTCTCATACTCTACAGAATTGTTGGGATATTCGATGAATATAAAGAAAACATTTATTCTATATCTATTTTTATTCGAGAGTAGTCCATATTGCCCACTAGTTTTACACATGGTCAACACCAGGAAGATGAAAATTGCCGTATTGTTCTTACTATCATTATAATTCTTACATCCCGGTGCTTGGCAATTTTTCCTCCCTTGCAGTGGCATGATTGACTCTCAATTCAATTCAAATAAACAATCAAAATACTGAACAAATCAAAACAACCAACAACACCACGAGGAAAATCAATCAAAACAGACTATTCCCGCTAGTCGGTTTGATGTGAACGTTCATGAGTGCCAACTACGGAACCTTAGTGCTAAAATTAATTCTTCATTGGTTGGCAGAACATCCAGTACAGGGCCTTACACCGACCCACGCGCTCCCTATGAACTGTCATCCCCCTGTTTGTTCCTGTGTTGTTGGAAGTTGTGCTACGAGTTTTTTTTTTTTTTGTGTCTGTGATAAGAGTTCTACTGCGAGTTACGGCGGACAATACGGAAGAATAATCGTTCTTCGCCGTACGAGAAACTTGAAAACATTTTAATGAAATGGTTCGAGGGAAAAAGGAGTGAGAATGCTCCAATTGACGGGAACATACTTAAACAAAAAGCTCAAGAAATCGCACTTAAGCTGGGTTTGGTCGATTTCCATGCTTCTAATGGCTGGTTTGATCGCCTCAAAAAACGACACAATCTTTCGTTCCAAAACATGTGCGGCGAGAGTGCGGAAGTTAATGACGATACAGTCGTATACTGGAAGGAGAAAACGTCGCCTCGACTTCTTGAAGGATATGATGCCAAGTATATTTTTAACGCCGATGAAACGGGAGTGTTTTACAACTTGCTCCCGTCCAAAACATACGCTGTTCGCGGAGAAAAATGCCACGGAGGCAATAAAAATTAAAGAAAGACTGACAGCGTTGTTATGTGTTAACAGCAACGGGAGTGAAAAATTACCCCCACTAATAATTGGAAAATTTAAGAATCCAAGATGTTTCAAGAACACCCGTACACTCCCATGTAAATATGATTTTAACAAAAGTGCAAGGATGACATCGGAGATATTTCGAAAATTTTTACAAAGCTTGGACGCCAAGATGGGATCAGCAGGAAGGAAAATAGTGCTGGTGATAGACAGATGTCCAGCTCATCCTTCAGATACGTCTTTCCTGCGGAATATCAAAGTGGTTTTCTTTCCTCCTAACTGCACCAGTCACCTGCAGCCTTTGGACCTTGGCATTATTCATTCTGTGAAAGTGAAGTACAGGAAGGCCCTGGTTCAAAGAGCTGTTTCGTTCCTCGAAAGAAATGAGGTAATGAAATTGAACATACTCCAAGCCATGCATATGTTTGTAGCAACATGGCAACTAGTCACAACGACCACTATTCAAAACTGCTTTGGCCATGCAGGTTTTGGTGCTATTTCAGAAGTTTTTAATGAAGAAGACGCTACTGATGACATTGGGGAAGATTGGGGGGTTGTATCAAAGGATTCTACTGTCACAACATTTGTTACTTGTGATGATGATATCCTAACCTCACCACCACAGATGGATGTTGGAGACCTTTGTGATGATGCAAAAAGGCAAAGTACTGAAGAGGAAGAAGAAGAAGAAGAAGAGGATCCAGCAGAACCAACTTTTGGGGCAGCAGTGGAAGGACTGGATATTGTCCGCCGGTACTTCTCCTCCTTCAGTGTGGATGAAGAGCTCATCAACACCTTCAACCAAATTGAGAGAAAACTTCTTTCCGTGAGACATCTGGGCAAGAGGAAGCAAACTACTTTACTGGACTACTTCAGAAATTGAAGGGTAATACCTTATGCTTATTCTCATAGTTCTCATGGTCTGCCTTCACAAATATCCTTAATATATGTTAGGCCTCTGTTCCTTCAAGTTACAATTACAAGTCAGTAATACCTATTTCTCCTTTCCTTGCTGCAGCTTGTGCTCCCGATGGACCACTAAGGAATCCGTTACCTGTGATGTTTCGTAAATATTTTCTGTTATTCTTGTGTTCATTTGACTTTTTAGTATTACTTAACATGTTCATTTATTATTTCTTGACATTACATTAGTTGAAGACATAAATGTACCGTTATCATTATTTCTTGTGATATATAGCCTATTTTCTTCGAATTCCCTTTTAAGGAAAACCCCCTTCTAAGGAAGAAATATCAAATCCCCCTGAGATTCGTTAAAAAGGGGTTCTACTGTACCATTTTAAATACTGTATGTAGGTACACAATATACTGATGAATTTTCTGCAGAAAGAAATAATGCATCCAGTACGAAATACGCGAGAAGAAAATTTAATATACGCTACTGTTTTGATAGGAGGTGGAAAATCGAATGGAACAGTTTGCCAGGGGATATTTTGTGTCCTCTCCCATCAGATGCAAGAAAGTGTGCTTTTCCTTCCTTTCCTCTGTCCATTTTTTCCCTGACATGTCCTCTCTTGAGACTTGTACAATTTTCGTGTTTCTGATTTTATTTCTAAATTGTTCTCTGTCCTTAATGTCGTCTTCGGAGATTTTAAGTAATTCCATGTCTTCATGTACTTCTTTTATCCAACTGGTCTTTAATTTACTTGCATTCACGATACCGGTATTGAAAATCTTCTTAGTGAGTCTGTTCTCATCCATCCTATATATGTGTCCATAGGACTGCAGACGTCTCTTCCTAAATTTATCTATAATGGTGTCTGTATTTTCATAAAGATCCTTTGTTGGTCTCCATACCCAAATTCCATTACGGAAAACAGCGCCATGGATTTTCGTAAGAATTTTTCATTCCTGTTTCTCAATATCATGAATTCTCGTCATTCCTCGAATGTCTGTGGTTTCTGCCACGTACAAGGCTTCAGGCAAAACAACTTCGTTGTAATGGCGCAGTTTTGCATTACGAGATACTGCTCTTTTGTTGTAATGATTCTACGTCAGCTTGTACGCCTTCTGCAGTTTTACTATTCTCTCTGCATTAGAAATTGTGTTCAATCCTGTGGGTTGGATGGCTTCTCCTAAATATTTGAAGTGAGTGACCTGCGAGATTTTTCCATGTTGCGTTCGCAAGGTGATGTTTCCTGTTGATTTGGCATCCATATAGCCTACTGTGTTTTTTCATAGGAAATATCAAGTCTTGTTTTACTGAAGATTTCATGTAGTTAGTCTAGCGCTAATGTTATTATTAATATTATTATGACTATTAAGCCTCCGTGGTTTAGGTGGCAGCACGCCGGCCTCTCACCGCTGGGTCCGTGGTTCAAATCCCGGTCACTCCATGTGAGATCTGTGCTGGACAAAACGGAGGCAGACAGGTTTTTCTCCGGGTACTCCAGTTTTCCCTGTCAAAATTTCATTCCAGCAACACTCTCCACTATCATTTCATTTCATCTGTCATTCATTTAATCATTGCCCCAGAGGAGTGCGTCAGGCCTCGGGAGCCGGCACAGTTCATATCCTCGCCGCTAGATAGGGGCTGTGGATTTTCATTTTTCATTATGACTATTATTATTAATAATAATTAACCACCAATAAAAGATGCCAAGTTTCCTCACCGAATTCCTCAAGGCAAACTCTATTTTGGAACAAGATCTCAAGGAGACTCTTTGAGGAGATACAAAACCCACCATGAAGATGACTTGCACAGTATAAGATCACAAGCATGCAAAGACTTTGACGCCATACTATCCTTGCTGCTTTCGACTGGTTTGAAGCAGAGCGTCGCGTCGCAGGCATGAAGAGGCCACGACAGCTTTGGCAGGTTCAAACAAACCCACACCCATCCATTCAATCCAGTTTGTGTGGTTGCAAGTTTCATGCCATGATTGGCCTGTTTAGTCACCAGAAGAACACACACCAAATGTTTTGAAAGTGATCTAATGATTTGCAGGAAGAAATGTGTATTATCAGAAATCAATCGCAGCTAATGATGATTATTACTAACAATAATTTGTCAAAGTACGGTCTGTTAGTAATTCCCAAGAAGTGTCTGATCCTCCCACTCATAATCGGAAAACCCCAACTTTAATGATTTCATGTTATTGTAAGAATATATATTTTTTTGGTATTGGCGACACAGATTGTAATCTGTTCCTTGGTTTGGTGCTAGCAATATGTTTGAGCTCTCGCCTGTGCTGTATTCGTCTGGTGGTTTGGGTGACCTTCATCACAACTGTTATCACCATGACTGCTTACAACGCTCGGTTCACTTCTCTGCTGGCCATACGGCCGAAGGATGTACCATTTAATGACCTTCAGGGCCTTTTGGACAGCTCGTACGCTTTTGGAATGCTGCGGAATTCAATACGTTATGATTTATTCAAGGTAAGTATGGACTATCTCCGTTAGTTGGCTGCTTATTCAGTAATATTCCAATAAGCACACACACCCCCCTCAGGAGCTTTCATATCCACCAAATTCATCATCATCATCATTTCCCCTTATCCAGCTCCTGCCGGGTCGGGGTATTTATGTCACTTCTCCACCTTCCTCTTTCTTTCAACCATTCCTCCTCTACGATCTTGTCCCAGTCCAGATTCCTTTTTCTTACGCTGTTCTTCACTGAAACAATCCACCTTGTTCTAGGTCTTCCTCTTGCACTTTTACCCTTGCACTTTGCCTCCAGCATCTGTCTTGGTATTCTATTTTCCTCCATCCTCTTTACATGTCCAAACCACCTTAGTTTATTCTTCTCAATTCTCTCATTTAGTTTTCCCATCCCAACTTCCTTCCTAACATATTCATTTCTCACTCTGTCTTTCCTTGTCTTTCCTATCATACTTCTTAGGAATTTCATTTCACTGGCTTGAATTCTACTCTCTTGCCTGCTTGTCAGGGTCCAAGTCTCAGCTGCATAAGTCAATATGGGTGCATAGTACACTTTATACATTACCTCCTTGCTTTTTCTTGGTACTTCCTTATCCCAAACAAGTTTTCTTACACTTTGATAGAATGCATTGCTCTGCTGTACCCTCCTGCCAATCTCCATGTCCAACCAACCATTTTGCATTAATTCACTTCCTAGGTATTTGAACGTGTCCACAATTTCCTAACTCTGACTTCCAATTTTCACAGTGCCCTTTCCTTGTCTTTCCCCTCTTGTCATCACCATGGTCTTGCTTTTCTCCCTACTGATTTTCATGCCGTATTTCTGAATATTTTCATATCCACCAAATTACTGAAGTAAATTTTATGACGAGGGAATATAATATTCTTAAAAGGTGTTTCAGAAACAAGGAATGAGGGATGTGTATTTTAGATCTAGATGGTGAATACTTCCAAGTGACTATGTGCTAAAATCAGTGAGGGTCTGGTGTTGGAGTTTTACGTGCTTACTGTCGTATCACTTCTGTGACAGTATCTTATTTTATTTTCAGAATGAGCAACATGGTGTCATGAGTAAAATCTATGAGCGCAAGCTCAAGGGGAAAGAAGACGCGTTACCAATGAGTGACCACGAAGGACTCACGCGAGCCTGCACTCAGAAATACACGCACATGACAAGCGCGATAGAAGCCAGTCTGGATCATGTACCTTGTGAATTGGCCGTACTACCTAACTTCGCCTATCCTGTCTTCGGGATTTTACTATTTCCCAAGAAAAGCCCTTATCGAAACTTAATTAATTTCACGTAAGTAAACCAGCATATGTTAATTTATAAAAGTTGAAATTTAGTGAATTTTGAAACATTTATTGAACTTGAAGATTATAAAAACTCAGTAATTTTTCTAGGTTTATGCCATGTCTTGTGTGGGGTTTCGCCTGAGGGGGTCCGAGCAGGGACACCACGAGCCCGCTGACGAGCCACCTTGGTGTTCCTGAGCGAAACCCCACACAAGACACGTCATAAACCTAGAAAAATTGCTGAGTTTTAATTGGATGGCCGTGAAGCCAATATACCATCTTTTTGAAGAATATAACTTATCGTGTAGAAGGCGATGGCTGTATGGGAGCGAAATGCGGTTTCCGGTGCGACTAGTGGTGTAGTTATATTTCAAAATATTAATAGATGATTGATACCGTACTGAAAATGGCTAGTAACATACGACATGAAAATTGTCGTATTTTTTATCCTTAAGCTGTAGCAGTTGATGTAGAAAATTGAACATTTTAGGTTCTTGATCAACTTTAAGAAGTGCCTCGGTTCTATATGAACCAAATGTAGCAGAAAAGTGTTCACTGCAGATAAAACAGTATTTTGTTGTGGTACAGTCGTTCCTCCTTACAGCTATAACCGTCACCTTTTACATTTACAAGCCGTGGAATTACACTACTCAAGGCAACGCCGCCCACCTGTCATCTGCTAGTCCTACAGCAAGCACATGGTAATTGCTAACACTGAGTAAACACACAGACTTTGACGCGAAATGTTTCCTAATATACAGCAGAACATAACGTTTGCTAAGTCCACACATAACTATCACAAACGAAGGAAAAATAGTGTCGTGCTAAGTGCTGTAAATTCCCAATAAGGTAATAATAAAATGCTTTGGTAACTCAATATCCCAGTGCCTGAAATGTCCTTGTCTTTCTGCTTTGTTCACTGCCGTCATTGATGTGTTCAGAAAAAAAAAATATTTAGAACTATTCTAACAAACTTAGAGACTGCCTTTGATATTAAATCATTCACATTTTGTCCGTTGATGCACTTGTGTTGTTTGAGTCTTCAGTCTTTTGACTGGTTTGATGCAGCCGTCCATGCCTCCCTGTCCTGAGCTAATCGTTTCATCTCTACATAGCTACCACACCCTATATCCGAAGCAATCTGTTTAACATATTCTAACCTTGGTCTACCCCTACAGTTCTTGTCCTTGACCCTTCCTTCCATAACTAAGCTTGCTATTCCTGGGTGTCTTAGTAAGTGTCCTACTAACCTATCTCTTCTCTTCATTAGCCGTCGCCAGAAACATCTCTCCTCTCCCACTCGTCTTAATACCTCTTCGTTTGTAACCCTATCTACCCATCTGATCTTCATCATTCTCCTGTAACACCACATTTCAAATGCTTCAATTCTCCTCTTTTCTGCTGCACCAATAGTCCAAGTTTTACTTCCATAGAGCGCCACGCTCCAGACAAAGGCTTTCAAAAATGACTTCCTAATACCTAAATTTATATTCGATGTCAACAAATTCCTTTTTTGTAGAAATGCTTTCCTTGCCTGAGCCGACCTACTATTTTATATCCTTTTTGCTTCGTCCATCACTGGTTATTTTGCTTCCAAAGTAACAGAAGTCTCTTACTTCCTTCAGCGTTTCACTTATCATAGTCACAATAGGTGTAATTGACAGTCTTATCAAGAATGTTCGATGGGTCACTTAATTTGAAAAATTCACTAGCCAACTAAGTAGAGTTCATAATATACTAGAATATAGATATATACCCAAAACTAAATTTCTAGGCACTGAAAGTCCTCCGCGCTGTAAATTATCAAAATATAGCCTACATCACCAACTTCCATTGTGAGCTAAATTGAAGTACGGTACTAGCGGTACCGTAGTAGTCGAGGTCACTGCATCTTCTGTCACTTTGGGAGATCTCAGAGCCACTTTTGTAACTGTCTCATATGATCATATCTAATCGTCAAAACCTACAGTAACTTACTTCCTTTTCATCAAAGTGGTGTACACCAACAAACTGTTGGATGCTAGTCTTTTCATGGAATGGCACGAATCCCAGCCTGTCACTAACCTCACCTTTAGGGAAAGAAAACGTAGTAAGTACTAAGTAATTAAATACCGGTATCGTAGTTCGTGGACTGTTATTTTATAATATTACAGCACATGTGATGGTTCCCTAACCAACAATCATATCTAATTTCATAAATTGTAACACTTCCTGTTTAACATTCTATAAACATTGTCACTCGCAATCTGGCAAACTAATCTTGCTAATATACTGTAGGGGACCTGAGTGGGGACCCTCCACAATGTAGTGTTCAGAGGGAGGAGAAAAGGAAATTTGGGGGAATGCTGGAGATTAGCGTGTAGAGATAGAGGGGGCGTTGGAGCAGTCCAAAAGCGTGGACGGGGCTCGCTAGGAGAACTCCCAATTGTGCTGTATGGTTGGATAGTTCGCGGGTACGGTCTCTGTGTTAAGGGCTGCAAGAGGTTCCGAGCAGCTGAGCGGCTGCTACTTGGAATAATACAAACGTGGGCGCGGCTCGCGCTAAGAGCGAGACACGTGAAGAGTGACGTAGGCGCGTGGCTGACTACGAGCGCCACGGAGCAATCAGTTAAGTGTTCTCTGAATCCTACCGGGAACGGGGGATGAAGGGTAGGATCTTAACACTAAGCCAATAAACTAGATGACCAGATACTTGTAAAAGGAATGGTTTTAATTGGTACTTCCAACTGGGAGTACTTCTAGAACTTGCAGAGCAGTTATTAAACTTGACGCTATCACAATTCAAACAATAAGGGGCGAAAGTGTGACTGTGTGCGTGAGGAGTGTAGATCGCTGAGACACTTACCCTTCGGCGGAGCGGCGTTCTGCAGTGGTCTGGCACAAGATGACACTGAGGCAGACTGACCTGGAGTTACCTCACCTCCACCGTTTTATAACCTTTTATTGGTGAGTGTGCATAATTGCACTTTTCACAGGATGTGCGGAGCTAGCCGGGGGTCGTTGGAGTCCAAGTTGCTGGGTCATCGAAGGTTGTTGCTATGAGATGTGTAGTAGAATTTCTATAAGGCGTTTATGTGGGGATGGATGTATTTGTAGATAATAGAGGGATGAGAGTGCATCCCCCGGATGCAACAATACGGTAATTAATGCTGAACAAATACATTAATTGACACTTACAATATTCATAAATTAATTGCTGTTTGCCTGCACTCCGTAAAACTTTGCGGCAGCATAAGAAAATTAATGTAGCTCCGTAGACAAATAATAGCCAAATGATTTTAATTAACTATTTAGGACGACTGAGAATTCATAATTTTTAAACAAAAACATTATTATATAAATTACCACACACTATGCAAATGAGGTTTGAAATGTACTCACCTCGTTTGGGGTCTTGAGGTGATGATGGTCCACGAGCACGATTAACCAGGCGAATGGCTTGCCATTTCCCCAGTGGATCATCTCAATAATGTTGGATACCAGTCTTACTTCTCTCCCACATGGTTGTGCATTATTGTGTAGAATTGGAGATACTAATTTTTGTATTCAAATTTGGATATGCTCGTGCACTGTAGTTTTTGCATAATAATATTTAGTTATATTTATGACACTTGAATAAATGATTGCTGTCTAAATTCACGATATTGTTACCTTGTCTACCATATCACATGCAGCCATTGCACATTTGAAGAAAAAAACGTGGTGATTTGCACCGATATGAAATCGTGTCAATCTACTGTGAAACACAATAATTAGCTCCGTCATTGTTAGAACACACAGGCCTACATATACCACGTCATTATATCTATGCGATGGATCGGCGAATGAAGCCCCACCACCAACTTCTGTTATTGGTTTAAGCCCACTCAGGAGCGCTTATGACTAGTTCTTCTTGGATGCTCGCTTCCGTTCCCAATACCTCTTTAGCCCTGTCAATAGTTTTTCCTTCCTTTCCTGTGAAAGAGGTTCACCAGATTTAACAACCATTGGTAGGAGCGACCACGAATTAACCACGTGACAAAATTTGGATCAGTCACACACATCAGTATCAGAAATATCAGCGGAAGCTAAGTCTCTTTTTACTTCATTGAGCCACACGCTTCCAGTCTTGTAGAGAAGTTCTTCTTTGTAAGCCTCTTGTTGTCCATTCTCAGAAGGTGCCCATAAAACTTCAGCTGCCTGCGAAGCATACTAGTCTTAGCCGTTTCCAACTAGGGCACAATCGTGTTTACCGACTGAAAAGCATCAAACTTTCGTTTACTAAGGAGACACTGAAAATGGCTTCAAACACCATAACCATTTCCAACTGTTGTTACAGTTCTGAGTTTGCCTTCAGTCGATAGGTACCATCCCGGAGCACTCTTGGCTCATGAACATTCCGCCTTTCGACCTTTTCCAGGTTGTCCATGGTGCCTTTTCTGTTCATCAGTAACGTCTCAGCAGTATATAAGAACTGGGGACTGATGGCAGGTTTCTAGTGGCATATTTTGGCGTTCTTCGAAATGCACTTCTTGTTGTAACGGTTTTGCGACAATTGGTAAGCTGCGTCAAGTTTTGCACATCTGTCTAGGATGGAGGTTCCGTCTCTACCATTGTAGTGGACCCATTCACCAAGATACCTGAATCGATTGACTTTTTCAATCCTCCCAAAGATGGTCGACATAGGGGCTTTCCCGCGGTGCTACTCTCGAAGAACTTGGTATTTTCGTATAATATATTTAGTTCTGTTTTTGCTATTGTCTCATGTGGGGATTGAACAAGAACTGCAGAATCCTTAGAGTTAGATCTCGATCTTCCGTGTTCCGGCTCCAATGGTAACTGGTTTGATTCCGAGATTGTTCAGTGTAAGTTCCCAGGTCTTTATGACTTTGTCAATCACCAGATTGAAGAGAAAAGACGAGAGGCCATCTCCTTGTCTCACACTTGTTGTGATCTTGAAACTCCTCCGGGACAGTTCTCCTCTAAATTTTACCTTGGAGAAGGTATCTGTGAGCGTCTGTTCGATGAGGGTGTGTGTTTTGTAATCGACTCCTTGTTCTCGCAACACTGAGAAGAGTGTCTGACGGCCAATAGAGTCGTAAGCCTTTGCGAATTCGACAAATACCACGGTGATGTTCACGCCCCTCACATGTTTTAATTGGAGAATAGTTTTCAGTTTGAAGATCTGCTCGGCGCAGGACCGACCCCGCCGAAATCCCCCCTGATATTCACCAATTGTATGGCCACACTGTCTCTCCACATTGTCCTGTAGAATCCTTGACAGAACTTTGTAAGCTATTGGTAACAGTAATATTCACCTGTAGTTGTTGACATCACTTTGATCGCCTGTCTTGTGCAGTGGGTGAATTAGAGCTGTTTTCCAGTCTCCCAGCAATCAACCAGGATTCGATGTATGACCTCTGCGATTGTAGTTCCGCCTGCTTTAAGGGCTTCCGCAATGATGCCATATTTCCCAGGTGCCTCTTTATTCTTGATACAATTGATTGTGGTAGTCACTTGTGGAAGAGTCGGTGGTTCAGATGGGAGGCTGACGTCTGCTGTGTCTACTACAGGCAGTCTTTCCTTGGGCTCTTAGCAATTGAGCAACTGGTCAAAGTAGTCTGCCAGAAGTTGCACGTTTCCACGGTTACAGGTAACCAGCTTCCCTTCTGGGTTCTTAAAGTGAAGGCATGGTGGGTTATATCCTGAGAGCTCCTCTTTGAAAGCCCGACAAAAGTTTCTAGTGTTGTATTGTCGGAATTCTTCATCCAATTTTTCTAGCCTCGACCGATTAAAACATCTCTTCACTGTCTTACTTGACAGTTGTCATACCTTTATGAAATACTCCCAGTCTTTCCGTCGCTTAGTCGAATTTCACTCCGTCCAGGCTGCAGCTCGGTCGTCAACTGCATGGTCACACTATGTATTCCACCATCTGAGACGTCGCTTCTTTCGAGGTTTTCCGAGATTATTCAAGGTCTCGCATACCGTGGAGTTCAGTTGGTTCCAGTCATTCTTCTCTCTTTGCAAGATCCCAGTTGCAAATCGTTCTTTATTATCATTGAGGAACTGGGAATCAATCCTCGGTGGGGCTGCGTTAGAGGGTACTTGCCTCTTAGGTAGTAATCTGGTCTAAATTTGGGTGAAGAAATGGTCGGAGTCAATGTTCCATCTTTTACGAACTCTCACGTTCATGATCTCTTTCCTGTTTCTTGCACTGATTGTGATGTGGTCTATTTGAAATGAACCAATAACAGTGTTCGGTGATTGCCAAGTGGTCTGGTAGTGAGGATTTCTAGGAAAATCTGCGGACATGATCCTCATCTGATACAACTTACAGAGTTCTATTACTGGGGGCGTGGTGGCTCAGCGGTCTAGCTGTATGCCTCTCACCAAGGCGATCCGGGTTCGATTCCCGGTCAATGCAAGTGAGATTTTCGAAGTGAAATGCCATGTCCTGTGGTTCGGATTCCACGTTAAAAGGAGGTCCCGTGGCTCATGATCTGAAGATTAACGGTCACGTTAAACTACAAGCTTTTAGAGTTCTATTAAGCGCTTGCCGTTGGTGTTTGTGCGTTTATGCACTGCATAAGGCCCCACTATGTCACGGTACCTTTGTTCTTTCCCCAGTCGGGCATTGAAGTCGCCTATCAGGATCTTGACGTGGAGGCTGGGGATCTTACCGATCTCGTCTTCGAGCATCTGCCAGAAGATTTGAGTATTTTCAGGGTTCTTCTTGTTATCCTCATTAGTAGGAGCATGTGCATTTACGAGGGAATATCCTTATTTCCACATCTGAAGGACAGCATGAACAGGCGTTCGCTAGTTGACGTAAAATCGATGATGGAGTCCACTACATCTCGTACTAAGAAAGTCGTTCCAAAGACGCTGGAGCCATGTGTGTTCCTAGATGCTGGCTTCCCTTTAAATATTCTATAACCTTCCTATTCAAACGCCTCGTCATCAGTAAATCTGGTTTCTTTGCGCTTATGGAGGACATCTGTTATTTGACCAACTTCTATCTTTATATCAAAATTTAATGTTTTACTGTCAGTCAAAACGATCAATTGTAATGGGTGGTACCCTAATTCTGAAAAAAATAAATAGAACATGACATTGATAAATATTACCCTTTCACGAATTGATTGCCGGCGGTCGAGATGGGAACTATTCTCTGTTTACTTGTGTCACACGTCAGCCTGCTTCGTTGACAGGTATAGTTGCGCGAGTAGGATATGACTCAGCTACAGTAGCATGTCGCTTATCTGCGCTTCTAAGACAGGTAGCGCGGGCAATGCTGCTTGCACTGGGTCCTTCTGTTACCCCGCGGGGCTCCTGCTACAATAATCAAGAAACGGTGGCGCTGCCAGGCTCAGCGGCAATCAAATGTTAAACGGCTAAAACACTTGGATGACCAATTTTGATTGCACTACACGTATGGCTTTTAGTGCCGGGAGTGTCTGAGGACATGTTCGGCTCGCCAGAGTCTGTAGCTGCTTCCAGCGTACACCCTTAGAGTGAGCTACAAGTTCCGTTCAATTTCAAGTAGTTCCAACTTTCGCTACCAGATATCAATGATACCTAGTGGTGAACGTTGGAACTTTGATAGTGCATTCCGACGAAATTTTACCTAACAATTTAGCTTTACACAAGTTTAGTCTGTGGAAGGATCTTTTACATGCCACAAATATATGACATGGGACCGCCGGCTTTACTTCCCCTCCGAAAGAAGGCATACTGAAGGATTTTTATCGCTCTTAAAAATCCGACGACTTCGGGCGGGGTTGAATCCGCTATCTTGGGCACAGCAGTTCAGCATGCTACCGACTATGCCACCGAAGGTTCTGAAAGAGGTGATTGACCTTCACATTTGCTTGCTTAGTGTGATTATTGTTAAATGATCACGTTAGAGTGGTTTGTATACGATTGATACTAGTCATCCAAGTGGATTAATCTCATGTAATTGCATTTTCAGGATTAGGGAATCCCCCATTACAATTGGGTACAATCGTGTTGTTTCTGCAATAATTACCTCCATTTTATTGGTCCGTATTGACGTTATCAAATTCAAAATATCTTATTACACACATTTGTGTAGTAACATATTTTAAATACAATCGTGTTGACCGACTGAAAAACATTACATTTTGATTACTAACGCACCACTGAGAAATGGCTTCAAACACTATAATGTTCTGTCTTTATACATTTGTTGTTGTTGTTGTTCTTCTTCTTCAATGCTGTCCCAGTCTTCATCTAATTGCTGGACGTTGTTTTTCACCATATTTTTATACCTCCTCCTTGGCCGCCATCTTGGTCTTGATCTTCCAACTGTATATCAAAACATTTTCCTCGATATTCTTTCAGCATTCATCCTTCTCATACCACGTGAGTTATGTTATCCTGCAGTCTGCCAAGGTGGGCCATTGATCTGATATTCTCATTATGAAATGTTTTGCTAACCATGGCTCTGGCAAATCTCATCTCAGCTGCTAGAATTCTTATTTCATCCTTTCTCCTTATGGTGCAAGTCTCACACCCATTGCCACATACTAAGTCAGGCTGATTACTCTTTTTCACTCTAGTGGCACTGTTGAGTTCCACATTAGGTCTCGAACAACTCCATAGAATGTTCCTCGAGTTTGAATCCTGTGTTTAAGTTCATCATCGACAGATCCTGTTGTTGATATCGCGCTTCCTAGATATTTAAATTTGTTCAATATGTTGAGTTGTTCGTCCATTTCGATGATACCTTCTGGCTGACCATTTCTCTGCATAACCAACACGTCACTTTTCTCCTGACTGAACATGAGCCCATATATGTTTCTGTTCATGCTGTGATCTGTTCTTGAAGTTTCTCCTTGGAATTAACCCACATACAAATGTCAATGTCACCAATGGTTTGACGTACCTGTTGTTGAATCTAATTGATCACTGCAATGAAGAGAAGAGTAGATAGAACTCCACCGTTCCTTAGGCCTGTACTTATTCTAAAGGGTTCTGGCATACCTGAAGATGTTTTGACGCGACTGGTGATGTCCTCGTGTATGCTCTCAATTCTTTTCACTATGTCATTATTGATAAAACTGTTGCTCAGCACTGCCCAGTCGTTGTCTCTGCGTACAGCATCAAATGCATTTTTGATGTCTTCTTTTCAAGAAGAACGAGACATAACTGCAAAAATAACAAATTATACCAGAACAACAGGAATTTTCAATCACGTCATGAAGCCATCTCTTATCCAAAGGCATACATGCTTATGATTGTATAACACATTAGCCAGACCAACCCTATGCTATGGCAGCGAGGCATGTACAATAACATCTCAGGACATCTCCAGACTCACAGCACGCGAAATGACATTCATGTGCCGAACAGCAGGCTATACTAAATGGGATCATAAGAGAAATGAGGATGTGCTGAAGGAACTAAAAGTTAAACCAATAACTACATACATTTGTGACTACCAAGAGAACTGAAAACATCATGTACAAAGGATGAAACCTGGAAGATTACCAAAGGAGATCCTTCGCTACCAACCACGGGGAAATAGATCGATAGGACGTCCGATGAAGAGATGGAGGGAAAGTTCAAGACCGTAACAGAACATTTGGCCCAATACTTGGAAGGAAGAGGATGATAATATCTAGAAAGGCCAGCCAAAATACCTTCTTATGTTCTTAGTAAATCTCCATTAACTGACAAAATCCAAATATGAGATCAACTGATGATCTGTCCTTCCTGAATCCATAAATTATTGTTCCTCTGATAGCTTTAACTCTATAACTTGTCTTATTTTCATTTCAAACAATTTTCCCACTCATGATGTTAATGTGAAGCCTCTGTAATTGGAACATTTCGTTCTGTCACATTTCTTACAGAGTGAAATTATGATACCTTCTTTCCAATCTGTCGGTTTCTGTCCATCTTCCCAAATCTTATGAAAAAGTCTGTACAACCACTGTTTTCCTGGATTTCCCATCGACCTGATCATTTACCCACTTCTTTCATAGTTACCTGGACATTTTCCTGTTTTTATATACCGTACTTTCAAATGTGTTCTACATCATTCCATATCAGATCTGTCTCACTGTCTTCCAACCTACCTTCATTGTCCATTTTGTCCAATGTAATGATTATGCTGTCATTAAACAGCTTGTCAAAATAATTCTTCCACTCGTGTTTGATCTCCTTGTCACGTGTAAACTCAGTGCCACCAAATTACGTTATAACGAACTGCGCACCCAATGAGTGTTAAACAAGGCAAACCAATAATCAAAACACATATTAATGATTCTATGCTTTGTTTCTGCAGCACTAAAATTTCTATTTAAAACTGTGAGGAGTTTTTCATAAATCTATTGCATAAATAAACAAAATTGTCTCCTTTGTTCTTACTTAATAATAAACACTGATTAAAAAATAGAAGTAATTTTACCATGCATTTTAATAAGACTTGGTGCGTAAGCAAATACTGATATCGCACAAGGGTTAATTATATCTCTGTTATAGAATACGGAAAATGATGTGGACCGGAGTATATCGCAAGTTGTTCCTCCAGAGGATAAAGCCGGTGCGACTGCAAGACGCTGCACCAACACCTGTCGTAGTGTTCAAGGATATCATCTCTCTCCTACTGATATGTGCATGTGGGGTAGTGACAGCCATAATACTCCTCCTAGTAGAAGTCTTGTGGAACTCGGCGAGATCAAAACTAAGACAAAAAATGTAAATTAGAACACTTCAAGCCGTGATACAGTGGTTATGTGAATCGAGAGCCTTGAAAAGCTATAAGTCTTGTCCTCTTGGGGGTATCCACGGTAGCTGCGACATGCGGCGCCAGGGACATCGCCACAACCACAGTTCCCAAATGAGGCTTTGTCCCCTTGGTTACCCTTCACCCCCCTCTAGATTATGTAGGAATCGAGAAATACTGTGGGTAAGGCAGCTCCTGGTCGTATGTCAGAGGACATCCCCTCAAACGATTACCTCTTATTGTGCCCATCGCTAAAATACCATATTTCTCACGAAGTAGAACCAGGAGCTCAAGCGAGGTAAAATATGGTCAGACACAAAAAAGCAACGTTTCTTCTGTATCGAGCTATATAAAGCTATAACTACTTTTCCGCCAGGTCCAAGGAGTTCCTCAGCATCACTGAACTTATGTTGACGAAATGTGTCCTCACCCCATACAGTAAGAAATCATAAATTATAGTCTACCTGTAATTCTTGCTCGTAAAAACATCTTGAACCCCTATTTAGTAAGCTTGTTCTTGATGTATTGGCGTCCGCTCCCCGCTTGAGTTCCCTTGTAAGGAACCATCATTTCGTCAATGCTGTACTGTCCCTCTTCTTTCACAGCCAAAAAGTCTCTTCTCAAAGTATCCACTATTGGGCGAATTTTATGGTACCTGTCATTATCTTGAGTTTGAAGAGAATAAATTATCAATAAAGTGCATAAACCTACGGATCAACTGATATTTCTTCAAGGGCATAACTGAAGCAATTTTTTCATAACGGCACGATTCAGACCAATAATCAGTGTATGCATGCATCGTTTTAATCCCTATTACAATAGTTATTCCAATGAAATTTTGAATATCCTTCCTGGTAAAATGAATGGGATTATATCTCTGACTGGCGCTATATTAGCATGCTTTGTTCTACCATCAGATCACAATAATGTCGTCAGAGAAAAAGTCAAAAAATACTGAAGGGGCTTGTGAACGTTAATATTTTTAGGTGAAGTAGTGACCTTGAAATGTCAATATCTGTGACTACGTAACAAAAAGGTCCTTTTTTCCATTGAAATTCAGAAGAGTGACTTTTATTTCTTATAACTAGGGCCCGGATGTTGATGACCTTAAAATTATCGAAAAATGACCAATAAAATGCCCCTAAAATTCTCTTAAAATGACCTCATTCTTTCTTAAATGACATAAAAATGATCAATCTCATAATGATTGTCTTGTACAAATAATGGTTCGAATAACAGACATTCTTAGAAGAATTAGTGTATTACTACTAAACTATTAATCAATAGATAAACAATATTATCACTACGTCATTTTCATTTCTACTACAGTGTGAAAAAGTATATTGCTAACTAAACATACCTTAGTTAGCGTTGCAATACACCACCATCGTCATCCTCAAGTTATCAAAAGTGAAGGAATGGCGGTTGTCAGCTGACACTGTTTTATATTTCGAGAAACTTCTCGCCACTTCCACTGACGTAATAGGAGCATATTTGAAAAACACTACCGGTATGTCACTGTCTATTAAATCCTCTTCAAAAATGTCAATTCTGAAGTCTTCTCCCGGCAAAATACTGGCTATTTGACACACTGTCTGATACCCTTTATTCTTGTCCAATATACATTTTATTTTCTGTCTGTGTCCCGAATCTCACCTTTTATATGTTTTAAACAACCTTCAGCATTCCTGACTAACTCTATTGACTTGGCCAATACCATGCCACTTTCTTCCTTCTAGGCAGGTTGTGGTTTCTGGCAAAAATATAAAATTTGATTTTAAGCAAGCCAATTTACCTTCCATTTGAGGATCAGAAAATGGGTCATGTGCACTCCTAATAGCTTTAGCATCTGCCCTATCAAAGCCATTCACTACTTCTCTCACTATCTGAAAATTGTCAGAATAGTATCAGTAGCGGCTGGCCCATAAGGACTCCAGGACGGTGTCCTTCCTAGAGAACGAAAAGGGATTTACATTTTCTCTTGATATTTTAAGTCAAAAATTGAATTCTAATAATGCTAAGAAAATTACATGTAGCTCTATCAATCAGGAAGACTGTGTTTGGTGGTATCACGCTTTGTCAGCGCGCAGCACACCACAGAACACTGGTCAGTATGGAGTTACGGACTCTTGGCTTTCCGCCCTAAGATTGTGCCCGGGCGAGGGGGTTGAGACGTGTGGGAGTATGGAGACTGGTGCGCTTTCGGGCTGCCAGAGGGGTAATCTGTGGGCGCGGTGTGCGGGCAGTTATCTTGAAGCCAGGCGGAGTCCTTAACAGCTCTGTAGCACCGGTAAATACGTCATCTCCCCTCGCTACTCTAGACATCATGCAACAGTATCTACTACTATTGGTTAGTAAGAAAACTTGTGACTAGCATCAGAAGCCAATAAGAAGTAGATCGTTCAGGGTTGTCAGATGTGTCATTATTATCATTCAGCTGTCAGCTTCCGCACGCTGAACTTCCATTAGACAAGCACTGTCGCCTGATCCCAACCCGCTGTGACACAGGTTTGACAACAGTGAACAGCAGCAGCATTTCCTCTCACACCCCTCTACTGCATGCGCCCAGCCGGGGAATTACCCCATTAGCAAATAAAGTAGATGGATGAATAAAAGAAATCTCCATGGTTGAATATAATAAAAATTAAAATTAAATAACAATAATCTATGATGTAGTATCATTATCTTTATCTTTCAACACAAAAAATATATAATTATATTAAATTGTAGCATCTGAGACCAGGGATCTCGGTTCAAATTGCAAGGATGAAGCAACACGGACCTCTCGTTAGCATCCTGCGGTTATTGAAGGTTGGCACCAGTGAGCTATTTCGCTTTCGTGCTGGAAAGTCTTAAAGCGGTGGTAATATTCAGCAGTTGCAATCTCGGTGTTGGTGATGATTAATCTGTAAGTCATTATACATTGTACGTAGTGTCTTTATTTAAAATTACCGGTGCGACTGTGGTTTGGAAGTGCTTGTGGCGAAAGTGATACTCTGTGATTTCTCTATCGGTGCTTAATATTAAAAAAAATATATAATAATAATAATACCGTAATAATAATAATAATGATAATACGGCACCGTAATTATTTTTAATTCTTGTTACGGCTGTGCTCTAGAGTTGAAACTCAGCGTGATTAAGTATTTCTTCATTTCAAAATGAATTCTGTGGACGCTATTTTAAATAGCGAAAAACTTTCTTTTCAGAGAAATTATAACTAAAAAGGTTAGGACCTCCGAAACCTGATTTAGTCATTTCACAGGTTCAGAACCCTTGCAAAAGCAAAGCTGGTTATACCAGAAAATTCAATCGCACATTGTACAATCATGCAGACTGGCTGTGCGGATGTGAGATAAGAAACGCGTTATTTTGCTTCACATGCTTGGCTATGAATTCTGGAGATCCTGTGTGGACATCAGCTGGTGTTACGGACTTGAAACACTTGAATGATAAAGTTAAGAAACATAAATCTAGTGAAAAGCATATAAACAATAGCAGTGGGTTTGCGATGCTGGGTAAGGTAGACATCAGATGTCAGTTAGACAGTGCGTATAGACTGAAAATTAAGCAGTTCAATGAGGACGTCTCTAAAAACCGTTACATACTCAGTAAACTGATCGACTGCATAAAGTTTTGTGGAAAATTTGAGCTCGCAATGCGAGGACACGGTGAAACCGATTCATCCGACAATCCTGGAATATTTCGTGGGTTGGTTATTTTAATGGCCGAGTTAGACTCTACCTTGAAAGAGCACATAGAAAAAACAAATAGTCGTGTTTTTCTGGGACTTTCTAAAACCATACAGAACGAGCTTCTCGATTCAATCTATTCTGTGTGCCTTCAGTTGATCAGTGACGAAATATCTCGGACAGAATATTTTGCGATCGAGGCTGACGAAACCACTGTCTCAGCTTGTTTTTATTGTGCGATATGAACTGAATGGCAAAATTAACGAAAGGTTCGTTAGCTTCGTGCTGCCCAGAGATCATACTGCAGATGGAATTAGTCAAGCTTTATTTGCCGAACTAGAGAAATTGAAGGTGAATACGTTCCCTGAAAGAGTAATAGCTCAGAGTTATGATGGTTCGAGTGTTATGAGCGGGCAACACACGGGTGTACAGGCAAGAATGAAGGTCGTGTACAAAAATGCGCACTTTGTTCATTGTTATGCTCACCAATTGAACTTGATCATCGAGCGTTGTGCAATCCAAAATAAGCAGGTAAAAATATTTTTTAGTAATTTAGAGGGATTTTCCTCATTTTTTCCAAATCTTCCAAACGGACAGCCGTACTAGATGAAATCGTCAAGAAACGGATCCTGAAAAATGCCGCCACTAGATGGAATTTTAGGGCACGATGCGTAAGAACTGTCTTCATTTACAAAAATGAACTTATTGAGTGTCTAGAGAAGATTGTGGATGATGACAGTAATGACTATTCGACAACCAGAAAAGCAACAGGTTTGAGAAACATTTTAAAAGATCAGGACTTTCTCTTTTGGCTCGAACTTTTTAGTAAAATTATGCCACATGCTGATATTTTATTCAATGAACTTCAGCACAGGGAAATTGACAGTGTAAAGGCTCTGAAGAACGTGTCTACCTTCAAGTCCTCGATTCAGAATATTAGAAATTCTCTCGATCAGTGGGGTACAGAGCATAGCGTGTGTTGTTCAAACCCGGGCACTAGTGAAAAGCGTGCTCGATTTGACAGCAGCAAATGGGTCGTGGCAAAAGAGGTGTGCGACGTAATTTTAACTGGGATTGCCGATCGTTTCGGTTTTAATGAGCATTTATCAGCAGCGAAGCTATTCCAGCCCAGCCTATTTTCAACATTTAGAGTGTCGTTTCCTGACTCTTAATGTAAAATGGTCGCTAAGTTATTCACTTTAAATCCACTTGAACTCAGGCAGGAATTAACAGTTTTATACAGCAGAAATGAGTTTGAAAATGCATCTGGTGCCTTAACACTTCTTTCCTGCATTTGTGAAAACAATCTTGCGACAGTGTTACCTGAGACAGTAAAACTCTTGCGAATTATATGCACAATTCCCATGACAACATCAGAGAGTGAAAGGTGCTTTTCAACTTTGAAAAAAATATAAACGTTTAGTAGGAATACAATGAAAGAAGACCGTCTGTGCGCTTTAGCTATGTGCTCTATTGAGAAGAACCTGTTGGTCACAAATGACTTCAATGAGCTTGTAATAAACCACTTTGCTGAGCAAAAAGAGCGGCGAATAGACTTCATCTTCAAGAGAGTCAATTAAGGTAGGTCTATTTACTTGAACATTCTCCTGTCCTGGTAATTTTCTTATCTTTCATAGTTTGTGTATTGCCGACAATGATATATCCTATGGAAAAACATTGTTGCAAGATTTTCTTTTATTTCCTGACATAACCAGTATGTTTTACGTCATTGCATTCATAACCGTATTCAAACTAAAAACTGTAAAAGTAAAGAGTTGGGCAAGAATTCTCAAACTCTGCCCATGTGTAATAAATGTTACGCTTAAACTCCTGCCACGTTATTATTATTATTATTATACTTGTAGCTCACCCTTTAGGGTATCCGCTGGAAGCTGCTACAGATTCAGGCGAGCCGAACATGTTCTCGGGCACTCCCGGCACTAAAAGCCATACGATAAATAAATAAATAAATAAATAAATATTATTATTATTCCCCTTTTTAATTTGCAGTTAAATTCACTCTCTGCTAGAAATTTAAGTGATCTATCAGAATAAAAAGCAGTTCAACAGTTTAGTAATGAATGAAAATGAAACATAATGTGACTCGGGAGGTACATTTTCCTAAAATTCATCTGTCAGCTCGAACACTGGCATTGATTGTTACTGGCACTTGTATATTTCCAAATTTGCATATTAAAGTATATTTCCAAATTTGAATATTAAAAGAAAAAAACTCGTGTTCTATGCCGAATTCAAGTGATAATCCAATATCCACATTTTAACAGCCAACGCTTTAGGCTTGAGTTTGGAGTTATTAAAAGAATAATATTGTATACGGTATTCAATGTTATTATGTACTGGATAAATCGCTGATTAATTCGTGTATTCATGCAAACTGGGATTTGTCAAGTTTTGAGCTCACAAGGATAATGCTATGATAAAGAAAAAGACCCAAAACACAAGCTCCCTGGGATTCACGTTTTGCGTTTTCGTCTATATGTAATTTTCACATCAGGTTCTCAGTGTTGTTACCATATGAAATCATAGTTGTAATACTAAATGATAATAATAATAATAATATCGTATGGCCTCGGGTGCCTGGCGCAAGCTTTGTTAATTGACACCCAGAGGGTAGCTTGCATGTCAATTTCGTCGCTCCTATGAACGCTATGAAAGTCAAGGAGGTTAGATACGGTATCTAAACTCCTTGACACTACAGCGCTTTCAAGTAGAGAATGGAGGAACTTTAGTTGGCGGAAAATCCCGAGATTAATTTTGCCATTGAACACGGCCTACTGAATTCAAATGGGTTCTTTAACATGCCAACTACGTATGACATGAGTGTCGTGATTTTTGTCGCCTTCAAAAATCACTTACCATGGTCAGGAGCGAACCTGCAATCTTGGGGTTGGTAGTCCGACGCTATAACCACTCACCCACCGTGGCAAGCATACTAAATGATAAAAACCTCTGATCCGACATCAAGAATATTGAGCAATAACGCGATTTTACTCTTTTTGTCCTCTTATCAATTTATGAAGAGGTGCGGGGAAAAATACTGTGATCGCCCTCCCAGCCTAATAGTCTGTCGGCCGCCACTGAATAGTATATGCATGCAGTGTATTAAAACTGGTGCTGGGGGAATAGCTACACCAGGGGCCTTGTCTTTAAAATACAGTACTTAGTGTGCGATGGTGCTTTGACAGATACTTTCTTTACTGTGGAAACTAGACTTATCTACGTCTGAAAATTTTGATCGGACCTCTTCTGCAATTCGATGAAAAGCATGGGCCAGACAAGTAACATGCACCATCTTATTGTAAAATGATTTGATAGATTTTGCTGACTTTACCATGTAAGGTGTTCGCTGCATCTGTTAGGAAGAGGAGCACGTTCTCATATTGTATTCCCCTAGGCCATATTAAACACATGGATTTATCGAACAGTTACCCTATCTGACTGTGATTAACCGCTTCCAATACCTCTGAGGTCAGAAGAAACGTTTGCCCGGAACTATTTGTTTCTAGGGTCCCTATCATTACATAACATACATAACGTCCCTCAGAATCTGTAGTCTCGTCAATTGATACATACATTTTTCCCATTCACACATTTACGTATTCGGTTTAGCGTGTCTTCGTAACATTTTGATAGGTAGCTTGTAGGCAATGTTGATTCGTCTGGAATAGTATGAACAGTGTGGCGTTCAAGGAAATCATTTAATTTGGGATTGCTTAGTTTTCCTAGTGGAATATTAGCACAAACAAACACTTCACACAATTCTTTATAGAAGGAAGATGACTTGTTATTTGATGTCGAAGCAGTTTCTTTTAACAGTAATTGGGACACTTTCCTTTTTTCCACATTTTCAAGACCTCGCAAATGTTTATCTCGCCCGACATGTTGTTGTACGGTGAACTGTTTAACTTCAGCGACTTTAATTTCACACAATTTACAGAACAAAGTAGTTCCATCAGTTGAGAATATGTTTTCACCAAAATCTGACACATAATGTTTTAAACGGCTTGCAGTTGACTGCTTTTGTTTTGGCACTTCAATTGCACTCCACAAACACACCTTAAATTCCTATAGTTGCCGGGTAACTGAGTGAAGTTATAGTTATTGTTGTTTTAAGGGGCACAACTACGAGGTCATCTGCCTCTAACTGAGTGAAGGATCAGAGGCCAGAGCTGCGTCAGAGCTGTCAACACGTCTAATAAGGATAAACTTGAGACAAACCACATGGCGCTGAGGGGATTACCCCGTTTTTTCTTCTCAGACTAACGCAATACTCACTAGCACGTGAAGAAATCAGTGACGCAAACTGTACACACAAATGCAACATGGTTAAGAAAAATTAACTGCTGCGTAGATAAGAAACAGGTAATGAAACCAGTTGAGCACTGCAGAACTAGAGTATATGGGTTAGTCCAAGAATATTAACGCTGTCTTATTTAGAAATACAGATACCGGTACTAAGAAAATAACTTTAAAATGAGCATTTAACCATATTCGATAAAAAAAAATAAGACCTATAAAAAGTTTAACACATGAAAAATGGCCTAAAATGCACCTAAATGTTATAAAATGACTTTAATCTGGAAAATATAGGAAAAATGCATTTGGTAACCTGTAAAAACCCCATATATCTAACATATTTATTGCAGAATACACTTAATTACCACTAAGCATCGTCTCCATGTACTCAGAAAAAAGGTGACTTTTCATCAAAATCCGGGACCTACTTATAACTTTCATTCTCCTAGCTTTACCAGAGGGGAGTGCTGCTTCACTGGAGAAGGAAAGAACCACTTGTTTTATAGGTTTACAATTACATGCTGAAGGAATGTTGAGTTGAAAACTGACGCATTTCTTTGATCAACAGAATTTGATGTTATGCTTGAATGGCTTAGTGGCAGATAAAGAAGGCGAAGAAAGATTACGTGATGACTCTAAATGTGACTCAACAAATGTAGGTGAATGAACAGTATTACTTCCCTGCAAACATGATTGTATGCTAGGGCTTGGTAGAACTGGTGATTGATGGCAGGGTGGTGTGAGAAAAGTAGATTTGTCATCATTTTCTGTTACATCAGATGCAATATTCTGTTCATTTCTTAGTAGAGCATTGACGTGATCGATATTGAGACCTACTAATGTGCTCGCTTCTTCATGAAGTCCTACATGTACTTCGTTCTCGAAAACATATAATCCGGGATGATTTAGTGTCACTGAATCAGATGGAAGAGCTGATAAAACGTTCAGTTCTTGAGCAAACAGTTGATCATGAATATCAAAGAGATTAGTTTGCAAATCATCTCTTGGAATGGGAAGCAGCTTACTAGACCTTGGCCTACTGAATGTTTCATCTCAGCCTCATCATCTGAACTGCTTGAACCTGGGTCATACGGGGGCACTGAGTTTAGTGTAATCTACAGCTGAATATTGTGCGCCAGTATGGATGAACAGCTCCCACGTAAAGAAGGCAGACACTTATCTCAACATAGCCATGAGAACCATCTCCACTCTACTGGCTCCCAACACTCAGCCACATAGTTCCTCAGATGTTAAGAAGACAAGGTACGGTACACTGAGGAAGGAATATTGTTGCGCCCCTTCAAGTCTTGTCCCCACCTGATGGCACGGACTTAAGCCAAAGGCCGATCAGGGATTCTGCAAGATCAAGTATCTTTATCGTGTCCTACAGATAGCTTCTAATAGCGATCACAAGCACACCCCTATGCATAAGGAAATGGGATTGGGAGGCGATACATAAATCAGGGGTTGCTCCCCATTAAAAGAGATCTAAGCTTAACTGCCAGTTTATTCCTTCAAGGGCGTAAAGGAATCCACCATGCTACAAGAATTGCATGGATAACTCAATCCTGAAAAGAAATAGAAATGTCGGTTCTCACCTGATCTCCAAGCTGGTGCTCTCAAGTACCGGCTCAGCTCTTTACCCCTTGGTCAACGAGCGTTCGACGCACTTGCCCGATCGGTAGGCAAACGACCTCACCTCCAGACTTCCATCTCTGTCGTGTCCTGTCTGCCCCCTCACACACCTGAGTTTGCAGCTTTTATAATCAACCAGTAATGAACTGGGTTGACCCGGGGTTGAATGTCCGGTACGGTTCCACCTTTGAACAACCGCGACATATATGGAAGACTATTAACCGCATTCATACAGGACATGGAGTTTGTGCATACAAACTGCACAAATGGGGGAAGCGGCCAGACCCCTGCTGAGGTTGCGGTACATCGAACCAGACCATCAGGCACATTGTCGAAGATTGCAAGCTAAGAGCGTACCTACTTGACCCTAACAACTTTTTCAGTGCTACACCATCGAGCCTGGACTGGACATAAGGTTATAATAAGGTCGATATCTGTGCTTGTATGTACTTTTTATTATTATTATTATTATTATTGTGTTTCATGTGTGCTGCCATACGCTGAATAAATAACTAGAGCCATAATACGCCTAGTCCGATTGCCATGCACCGATACCACATTTCTTCTTGCTTTTAGTCCACACATAAACATTGGTGAGGTAATTGTGGCCTTCGGGAAGTTTACGATCGTTCTATCCAAATGTGTGGGAAATTTCTGAAGCAGAGAAAGAGACACTATAAGTACCGTACACTATGTAATGGAAAATGATCAATCTATCATTCCTTTGTTATATCAGAATCTCTAAGAGGCAGGTAACTACAGTGTGTCTGAAAACTTTCTCCGCAGCGGCGAGCTACGTGGGTCTCGCCTTGTGGGACGTTTTAGGTTGGCAGTACATTCATGACGTATACACAGTCTCACCGCAGCGCTTGTTCCGTATTTACCTTCAACTGGAGTGGTTGGGTGAGGAATCTCGGTTAATTATTGCCGACAGTGAGTGCCTGTGCATGACAGTGTTGACGCTGTAAGCTGTGTCTAGTGGGAATGCTGACTACTGAAGAGCGTGTGCTTTCAGCGGAAGAGGTTTCCCGTGCTGGTGGAAATTTTACGGAGCATGTGAGGCGGCAATTTAGTTAACGTTTTCCTGCTTCGAAGTGCCGACATCGTGAAACTGTACACAACTTACAGCGTCAACACTGTCATGCACAGGAACTCACTGTCAGCAATAATAAACTGTGATTCCCCACCCAACCACAACAGTTGAAGATTAACACGGAATAAGCGCTCCGGTAAGACTGCATATACGACATGAACGTACTGCCAACCCAACACGTCCCGCAAAGCGAGACTTGCGTAGCTCGCCGCCGCGGAGAGAATTTGCGGACACACTGTATCATATTCAGGAAATAATATATAGTATCTGTAAGTAAAACAGAGCAAGTATATCTCATTAAGGTACAGTAATTATATAATGTTTGATAAGCTGGCAATGTGAACATATGGATACATAACTTTCAAGCAGAATATGTCTGCTGACTTGGCAGTGTCTCCAGTTGCCCATATCAAACATAGAAATTGAAACTATTAACTTTAACCATGTACTCGTACTTACCTTTACAACATTATGTTCCATGTTATTTCAACAATAATATTTTCACTGCAACTGCTAGCGAACGTGAAACTGGACAAGCAATTCTGCCTCTTTTTATAATATCTTCAGCACCAGCAGAACAAGGTATGAACTCAAAAGATTTTCACATTCTCAAATGGATGGCAGTCCAATGGAGGACTCATAATTATGCTAGTCTTGTATGTTACCCTTGATCGGGTAATTGAACCTTTTATGCTTGCAGGATACTAATTTCAGCGAATAGAAGTAATTGTGACTGCATAATCAGTGATAGAATGGAGAAATATGATGTCGGGGATCAGAGAGACGGAAGGGCCTGAGACCATTCAGTCCACTATACACATACTTGTCCTGCCTATCAGATTGTATTCGTTTTCAGAACCGAAAGTTGCATTCTTCAAACTAAGTGGTGGTGATCGATATTTTAAGAGGCGAAACATAAGAGATTGTGTGATCCTTAGAACTGACCACTTTTCAATCAGGTACGTTTTAACTTGCAGATAACAAAAAATACTGTCACTACACCAAATAGTGGCCAATCCCCTATACGAATATCTAGATTTTTAACTAATCATGAATTCCTGCTGTCACAACGTTATCCTCGACATTCTATTAATTTTATTTTCTGATATTGAGCGCACTATTTTTTCTATATTCACGAGAAAATGCCCATAACTTCAGTGTAATTTGTTCAATTAGATCTTCGTTCTCAACAAATTTAAATGTAAAAATAAAACAGTATATTCCCGTACTGAAAGTATTGTTCTCTGGATAGGTTACAGGGAGAATGAATGGATAAATGCCATTGGTATTTGATGTTTCATCTTTTAATATCATAACTTAATTAATTTTGTAGTTATTCCCTAAATACAGAGTTCCAAATTCCCTTAAGGTAAAAATCGATCAAACTTGGAGCTCAATATACACTGACGGAAAAAAAATATCCCTACACCAAAAGGGGTTGTGCTAGATTAACGAACGTTGGTACAGGCAGGACGTTTGTTTTAGACGATTGCCCTTGACCTTGAAGTCTGCGGGTGAGCCTGTACACAGTCTTGTATGTTACCCTATCTCACCCTATCGCTTCAAATTTGTCACCACCGACTTGCAGACAGTACAGTCAACGTCGAAGTATTGTGTGACGCGGAAGTACACGTTACGTATTTACGAACAAAACGTCATTATATTTGCCAATGACTGTACTTCAGTAGGAATGTGAGACAGCTTTGTCAATCATCGGACCGCTTGGGGAAGCTGATAACAACACAGGTACTGCAGTAACTCGCCTCCAGGCTTCCATTAAGATTTTTCACTCGTCTAAAACAAACGTCCGACCTGTAGGCGTGTTTACACATCTGGAAGATGACGTTAAATCAAATTTCTCGCAAATCGCATTAGCATGGCGCTAGTAGTGGCCCTATGACGTTCCGCGTCTGGTTTCCTCTTAATACGTGCTGTAATGAGCGAGAGCGTTAGTTACATGTGAGATTGGATGGAGTGACTGTGAGTGGGTCAAGATTGCCTTTACGACGTCCAAGAGGACAGTATTAACAGCTCACTGCGTTTCAACGAGGTCGTGTAATAGGGCTACGTGAAGGTGGATTTTCCTTCAGCGCTATTGAAGAACAACTTGGCAGGAATGTCTCCACTGTGCATGCGTGCCGGCAGCAGTAGTCAGGAGAAGGTTCGGTGGCAAGAAGACCGGGCTCAGGACGTCCCCGTGGTACCACCGAGAGGGAGGACTGCCGTATGGCTTTGGCACAACGGATGGCGTCTGCAGCAGCTATTCGAACGGCAGTTGGCACCACAGTGACGCAACGAACTGTTCGAAATGGGTTACTTGAAGGACAGCTCCGAGCCAGACCCCCAGCGGCGTGCTGCATTAGTGTGTGTTATCTGTTTTAATTCAAGTAAGGACTGCAGACGATAATTTCAAGTAGTTCCTACTTTTGCTACCAAATGCTACCATGCACGACAGCTAGCTTGCGGACTTGGCTACTAGATACCATCGCAGTCAGCACCTGGCGCCGAACGTTGGAACTAATATAGCGTTATCAATTCTAATTCACAAATTTTGGCTTCACACAAGTGTAGTTAGCGGAAGGTTCTTTTTCTTGCCATAAATCTGACATGGGACCACCGGTTTTACTACACCTCCGAAGGATGGCATACTGAGGGATTTTTAACGCCGCCTGCGACTTTAGTGATGTCAAGCGAGGAGATCATTGAATGATGGAATGGAGGTCCGTTGAGTTTCCCGATGATAGCCCGTTCTGCCTTGGTGCCATTGATGGCCATGTGGTGGTTAGAAAGAGGCCAGGTGAGCGCCCGCCTTCCACCTGTCTACGGCGCGGACACACTGGACCTACACCGGGCGTTCTGGTCTAAGGAGCAATTTCCTAAGACACCCGGAACACTCTTGTGGTTATCCCACGTATCCTCACAGCAGATGTGTACGACCTGTTGTGCTGCCATTCATGAACAGCATTCCTGGGAGTGTTTTCCAACAGGATAAGGCACGGCCCTATGCCGCTGTTGTAACCCAATGTGCTCTACAGAGTGTCGACATGCTGCCTTGGCCTGCTTGATCGCTCGATCTGTCCCCAATCGAGCACATATCGGACATCATTGGACGACAACTCCAGCGTTATTCAGAAGTGGCATTAACCGTCCCTGTATTGACCGACCAAGTGCAACAGGCATGGAACTCCATCCCACAAGCTGACATCCGGCACCTGTACGACACAGTGCGTGCCTGCATTCAACAGTCTGGCGATTTACCGGTTATTAATGGACCAGCATGACACATTTGCGATGGCTTTTCTCACGCATACATTAACCTGTTGTCTTGCACCTTTGATCAATCAAATATGTTACCTCGCCAAATACAATTGCCAAAATTTCCGTACCCTATATTTCTTATTTCATGGTGTTGGGATTTTTTCCACTAGTGTATATTACTAATACTTACTATTTTAATGTTTGGTATCAGCAGGACCACCTATTAAAATGTCCTCTAAAATAAAGGTAACAATTCATATAGCGACGAGGTCTCATCAATCCTCTTAATGTTGGTGGAAAGGGTAAAATGAATCCTTGTCATTATATTCAGGTTGGTAAGTGTGATAAATGTTATTCCCCGCCCAATTTACTGTAATAGGGCACATTAACGGGTTGACAGACTGAAAAGCGCTTTTTACAGATTACAAAGGCAATACTGGAGAAATGCCTTCTAAAACTTTTTTTTTGTGTAAAATATATTCATAAATTCTGCAAAATATTAACTTCGAAAGTGAAGTGGAGACAAATCTCACACTATTCCCCTGAAAACACACATGTACGCAATATGATGGATTCTTGGTCCGAGAATCATATGAATAATACAGGAGAAACTTTCATTATGTACATATCAAACTTACGTAGGTAAAATAAAATTATAAGTATATTCCTGTAACAATAAATTAACCCATAGTTCTTATCCATCACAATGACAGAAGTTTAATGTCCTTCTCGTGTTCACCTTACAATGTGCATAAATAACCCAATAACACAAAGGTTATTAGTTCATTATCTGGCCGATAACCTAGATGTTAGGCCCCTTAAAACGACTTCATTATCTTTTTTTCATTGGAAATATTAAACTTTCTTCATTCATAATTCTTGGTTGAATTCGAGATGCACCACGGATCATATTAAAGCTGAATATTCTTGCCTTGTTGAGGCAACACAGTTAGCATGAACCCAAAGATCAAGGTATGACTAACTACATAATAATGCTTGACTACTTATCTCCCTCTAAAAAAAATTAAAAAGATTCAGATACTAGTATATTTGCACTATTCCACATACGGAATCGTGGTTTGACTTGTTGCACCTTTGGAGCTGCAAACATGTCTGTTAAGGTCGGATGGCAGAAAGAACGATTTGGTGCAGTGCTTACAAGGATAAGGTTTCTCCCCTGTATGAGATAGGGTGTGTCTAGTTAGATCATAGCGACGAACAAAGGCCTTATCACAATAACTGCACGAGTAAGACTTTACACCAGAATGTACGAGCATGTGCTTACGAAGCCCATCTGGATGCCCAAAGGACATACTACACAGACTGCAAGCTTCAGGTCGACTGTCATCATGGGTCGTAAGATGCTTTGAAAGATGGTTCTTCTGAGAATATGTCTTTTTGCAAATAGAACACGAAAACGGCCTCACCCCCGAGTGGGTCAGAAGGTGGTTCTTTAGACCAGTGTCGCGGGCAAACGACTTATCACATATTCCACATTTATGAGGTTTCTCTGATTTGTGAGTGAGGATATGGCCTTTCAGCTGATGAGGGCGAGCAAACGATTTGTTACATACATTACAGTCGTATGGTCTTACACCTGTGTGTATAGTCATGTGTTTGCGGAGTGTCGAACGTTTAGTGAAGGCTTTGCCACACTCGGTACAATTAAATATCTTTTGGGCTGTGTGCGTCTGTAGATGACGACGCAATTTTATGCTGGAACAAAAGGTCTTATTGCAATAGTTACATATATGACCCTTTTTACCTGTATGTGTAATAGTATGATAAGCCAGGTCAGTTCGACGGGCGTACCCCTTATTGCATATCTCGCACACGTGAGGCTTCTCACCTGAATGAGTGTATATATGATCTCTTAAGTGGGCAGCCCTTTTGAACGTTTTTGAACATAATTTACAAGGAAAAGGTCTCTCTGCTGGATTGACCAACACTCGGTCAATAGAAATGGTTCGCTGAGAACATATCTTGTTGCACATACCACAACAAAACTCCAATTTATCATTATTGCCAGAATTATCTTCCACAGCAGAAAAGAATGATTCATTTTTCATGATATGAATTGATACACGTTCCTTGGAGGAAATATCTTTCTTCATGTGTTGCCCACACATATGGCAATTCCAGGACTCGCCGCTTTCTATAAATATTTGTTTCAAACGCTCCAGATCACATGAGAAGTGATCATCCTTTGTTTGTTCATCCTTGCCCATGTTCATTTCATTATTGTCCAGTGTTCCACGCAAATTTGTTACCGCGACAGAAGCATTCCTATAAAAAAAAAGTTATAGAAATTATAACAATGCATTGCAGTGGAGAATGGACATTCGTAAGGGGGGAGAGCAACATTACCTGATAATCTATTTTCTTAAATTAGTCTTTTACACTGGTCGACAAAAAAAAAAGGCAGCAATAAGGAATAGTGGGTATCCTATGAAACTACCTATCGACGATTGTAATGTTCTAATATAAGACAATATTTCTCAGTGTTATCTTTACGATGATAAACGTCCTTGACGTATAACGATTTAATTTATCGATCGCCACGAGAATTGTGATTCAGTGACTCTCGAATTTCGCTGTAGCGGGTTCAATTTTGATTTTCTGATAACACTAAAAAGAGTTGATGTGAGACATCAGTTGGAATTGGTTTCCTTACTGTGATAGTCGTTTGGAATTTAGCAAGGCATTTAGGAAATTGAAGTCTCTGATGTTAAGTGGACAGTATGAAGATGGAATAACTACAAGAAATATATTTGATATTCTTTAATGAGAGTATATTACCTTGCTTAATATTTAACTTCACCCCTTGTTACCAATTTCATTTCAGTACGCCATTATTCTTCGTCATCTAAAAAGGAGAAAAATGGGGGTCCACGTTTGATTTCAGTCCCATCGAATTTTTCCACCGATTGTCTGAGGTCGAGAGGCTAATGCTTGGGATAAATTGTTACATCAGACTAAACTAACACTCGTATCGCGGGACACTGGCCACCTGCATTGAGGTAACATGCGTATACACCTCTAGCTTGGATACAGACTAGAAACGGCGGTCATGGAGGCATATAGGGTTCGTAAGGTATCCGACGGCAAGTCTGTCCATATTTACCTTGAGCGGCTTCTCGAGATCTTGTGCACTCCTCCGCTCCCGTAGTTAGCAATCTAAATGGTCCCAGACTAATGGCAAGACACGTGGCTGAAGACTATCCTACAGAGATCGCTGCGCCGTTACTTACCCTCGTAACACTACTAGAGGTGATCAGCTGTCATATGTGATGATGCCCTCCCGCGCCAGAATATCATCCCAGGAGTGGATGCGGTGTTGTTCACCTCATAAAATTATGGATTGAGGTGCACACCGCGAGGTCTTCATACACGAACACAGCCGTCATCGGAACACATAGAGAACCTTGATTCGTCGGCAAAGACAACCGATCCCAGTCTGTAAGAGTCCAGGCTTCTCGGTCCCGACACCACTGCGAATGGAGGCGACGGTGGGCGAGTGCCATTGCCACAAAAGGTAATGGGTGCCTTGAGACTAAATTTCCTTCAGCCAAACGCCAAACATACGGGCCTCTAACGATCTTACCACCCAAATCTAGATCGCGGGCGCCGAAATCGTGCACGTTCTTCTTGAATGATTCGACGATCATCTCTCCGGGTGGTTCGCCGAGGGCGCCATGCGTGTGCCCGAACAAGCTGGTCAGCATGGAAGGCGATTCACCGATTCGACCATTCCACCTCAAGCAGCCCGATGTGTCCCGCTTCAGGCTATGTTAAATGCGGGAAATGCAATTCGAATACGTCGTGATGGCATGACGAAATGGCGAGGAGGTTTACGCAACTCGGAACTACAGTCCACTGTGCGAGCCCATTTATAGACCTTTCACGATTCAAAATGATTTTGAAGCTTATGCATATCGAACTTACGGTATCCGGCGGTAAGTCTGTCCATATTTACCTCTAGCGGCTTCTCGAGATCTTGTGCACTCCTCCGCTCCCATAGTTAGCGATCTAAATGGTCCCAGACAAGTGGCAAGACATGTGGCTGAAGAATATCCTACAGATTGTGGTTCTGGTTTAGGTGGCCAATTCATGAAATACGAACGAGAGGGTTAGCCTTTCTGGAATATTCCAAAGACAAATGATCCTGAAATAGTTAAATTTCGCAGCAGAAAGGACCCTAACGAACACTTCAAACGTCTGGTCTAACATATCTTGGACTATAATAGTATTAAGTTGATGTCAATTGAGGCGTTGACAGGGGAAAGGTAGTAAGTGCCAAAAATGAAATTTTCGTTTTTTTCGTGAAGAAGGTAGTAAGAACCAAGGCCAACACCGCAGAGAAAGTAGGAAGTCGATGGATGATTAGAACAGCTTGAAATTGTTGCCACTAGATCGTTCTTGTGGCAAGTACGAGGCTCTTGGCGCAGAGAACGTAGTAACTCCTTTTGCGCGCCAAACAAGTTTCCGCTTGTTGCGTGGAAGTGATACACAAATTATTGTGAAAATCAACATGCCTACAAAACGTGGTCCTTTCAAAATGTTAAGTTAAATGACACTTCTTAAGAGATATGTTTTCTCACTTCATAATTGACCTGTAACAATGCAAACTCGTCGAACACCGACTTCGCTTGCAAGGGTCAGGCAGGTTAGGAAAGAGACATAGGCTAATCTAACCAATATTTTCTACTTTTCCAGGCAACATGTAAATGTTGTTACAAGTGCCCCAGTTTCACTCAAGAAGAAATAAGCAAACACCACACCGATTTCAGGAGACAGATAGCAGACATGCAAGGTACATATCGTGGGTCTGATTAACGTTGTCAACATTCTGGGAAATGGGAAATACAATAATACAATGCGCAGGGCAGAATAAAAATCGAATGGTGTTAATGGTTATGATTTATGCCAATGCCATAAACTATTTTCATTCTGTTGAATTAAAATTCCTGGTTTCCGGACACTCCTAAAAGCCCCGTGAAAGGAAATTTGGCATCATCGAAAAGAGAAAGAAACTGTAAGCCAATGGTTCCAGAAGAAATGGCTGAAATGATTTGCAGTGCTAATGTTTTCAAGCCCAATAATGTAATTATGATGAACAATGATAACGTCATTGACTTTCCTGCTGAATCTGACAAGTTTTTTTTAGTACGGGTGTTCTTGAAATAAGACCGTCGGACGGATTGGAAGGAAAATTGTAGTTTTACAAGACCGTTAATCTTGTGATTATGAGTCATGGGACCTTCTTTTTACGTGGAATACGAACCACGGAACATGGCATTTCACTTCGAAAATCTCACATGCATTGACCGGGAATCGAACCCTGTCCACCTTGGTGAGAGGCCAACAGCTTGACCGTCGTGCCACCACGTCCCAGGCTGGATTGGAATTCCAAGAGAATTCCCCGTGACTGAAACAAGACAGTCATTTAATGAAATTGAAATGTTGAAGGAACATGCTATATTCAAAAGGCATCAGTCATTCAAGGCCATCACCAATATTAAGATTTTGCAACCCCTTGAAAGAAGAATATTCATCAATGAAGCAAAAAAGGAGGATTTATTACCAATGATGGACTTCCAGGATAAAAGTATCATGCATTTTACAGGGATATCTGTGCCTAACAAAATCAGTTTCAAGTGGTAGCCTAGTACTGATTGTGTAGAAATCTCTATTTAAACATTGTATATACAAATTATTTTTCCACCATGCTATGCCTAATTCTGAATATTGCTTTTCAATATGTTAAGTGAGTGGATTTCTTCAATTTGGAATAATTTTGTGCAATAAAGTGAATAACAAAATGATCGCAAATTGTTTTTTGCTTCTCCTGAAAAATTTCATTTTTGGCACTTACTACCTTTCCCCTGTCAACGCCTCAATTATCAGTATGGAAAACATAGACAATTTTAAGATACTAGATCAAACAGCTGGTGACAAGATAAAAAAAATACTCATTTACATCGTCACCCTAGTCTATGTAAAGTACCGTATGGTAATCACTGAAAGGGTAGGAGCATTTATGGCCTCAATTACACAAACGAACTACTGAACCTCATGAATTATGGAGACTGAAACCTTCTAATACAGGTACGGATTGCTTTCTTTAGAAACATTTTGGTCAATAATTTAAGACAAGGAGCCAGGAAACTAAATACGGTACAAAAGGCTACGTGCTTACTACGGTGTAAAGTTGCTGTGTGAAAAAAAATAATCTGTGAGATGATTATTTCAGTAGACAAACGTGCCAAAGAGTACAGTACAAATTAATAATTCTGCAAAATAACTTGAAATGCTTTCCATTTAACATGTTAGTAGTTCTAGAATTGAAAGAGGTGAATCATCGGGCTCACGTTAGGTACTGCAATTAGTGATTCTGGTGAAGATATCCTTCTTTACAGATGAGGTATTGCTTCCATCTGTCCGGCTAGTTAACAGTCAGAATACTTACGACTGACAATCTTCATGAGGGGAAGGAAATGCCTTTAAATAATCAGAAGATGGTGCGTCTTATATCAGCAGTGTGCTATTCGACAACACCGTCAACAAAGAATATAGCCGCACTGACAGTCTTCAGCCCCTTATGGGCCAACTCAATGCATGCAGGATTCAAGAGAACTGGTTCCAAAAAGATGAGGCAACTGCAGATGCAGCTCATGTCTCATGTTTGTGGCGATAACTGAAGGGACGAATATGCCAGAATAATCTTCACAAACTGGAAAAGCTACAGCCATAACCTTGCACATCGCAGAGATCACTCCAGCAACCCTCCAGAAGGGATTCAACAACACACAGTATTGTGTGCAGATATGTCTGCAAGTTGCTGGAAGACATTTCCAACACAGCTTGCAGAACAAAATACACTTCGTTACAAATGTCAAATCGCTACTGCACATTTGCTTTATGGAGAGCATGTGTTAATTATGTGTATTCCGTATATTACTAGTGAACTTAATTGATTTGGTCGCTACTTGTATTTTTTGGCATATATTAGCCCTCATGTGAATCGTTACAGTTCTTTGGAACCTATATTCAAAAGTAAGTCAGAAAAGTTAATTAAACTTTAAGGACAAGTTAAGCATATGCTTTGATATACACAGACTTAAGAGTACAAGGACCCAATCGTTCCTTGATAAAAGATGTAAACATTAGTGTATTATAATGAATACTTACTCATTGAAATGAGATCTGCTCAAGTCCCAGTCTTCATTCTGAGCTTGATTCTCCAAATACTGTAGACAATGGAATGCACACTATAATTACTTTAATGGTTCAGAAAGAGGAACATATCCATGAAACTATAGTTGATTTATAAAGAATCTTAAGAAATGGATGGTTATCGAAAACAGAAAGGATTATACACTATTTGGGTAACGTAATTTCTCGATTTCTACTTGATTCTTTGCACATCTATGTTAGATTATTATTTTTATTAAAGATAGCTTTCCAGTCGTTCAACACATTCATTCATTAGACAATCTGTATGAATATAGTTGATTGTAATAGTAGGGTACCGTACTTCGTATTACTCTTAATGCATTTTATGCTGTATAAAAGAAAATGGTGGAAGCCGTCAATAAATATGTATGTATGTAACACATATTGTGTCCAATGGGTAAGCCATTGTGTACATAAAAGCATGTTAGTGTGTAGCAATTAGCTGTTTTTCCAGGTTAGGGTATATAAATACTTGTATCCCCCCCCAATGTAATTGGGCAAAATTTGTGTTGAGCGACTGGAAAGCTTTCTTTAGTAGAATTAGGCAACACTGAAAAATGGGCTCTATAACTTCAATCATCTAGATGTTAGAAACATATCTCCTGCAATCAAAGTTAATCTCAATGAAATTTCTAAGCAATTCTTTACCGACAACATATTTGCATGTTAGTAAGTACGTATTACCAATCCAAAAACAATAACATAACCTTGTATTAGTATTTTTTGAGCCCGTTTAATTACTAAGTTACCAAAATACCATTACTGTTTGAACTTTAACAGCACTACAAAATGAACTACGCTTAATAGAAATATTACATTTCAAATTTGGGGAATATTCTTTGAACATTATAACTTCTCCGATTCATGTATAAACTCTCGGTTGGTATATTAAATATCCCCCTACAATGCTTTGCCGACTGTGCATTCCTTTCTGTAAGATTCAAGAACTTGGCTCAGACATTGACAACAGTGTGGAATGTTGGATCATGTTATAAAAACTAACAGGTTTTTTCGTCACCACCTCGAAAAAAAACACTTCAAAATTCCATGGCAAACTCGAGTTTTTGATGTGTAACATCTTTCCGCTCGGTTGCTGGATAGTTTTGTGGGAGTGATTTTGAAAATTGGGGACGGAAGTGAATCGGGCGGAAGTGGATCGAACGGAAGTGGATCGGACGGAAGTGAAGACGCACTGCCAGAAAAATGGGACGAAAGTGAATCGGGCGGAAGTGGATCGGACGGAAGTGAAGACGTACTGCCAGCTGGATGTACAATTGAAACGGTATGTATTGGAAACAAGGCAGTGTGTGCTCTGTAGTGCGAGAATGTTATGGCAATACAGTAGGCAGTGCATTTAGCAGGCACTGGTTTGACGAGCACAGTGGCAAATGTTTCACCGACTTTCATTTGTCATTGAGCAGTTTATGAAGCTTCACGTTCAAGTTTGAATATCACATGGGGTAGGACAAAGACGACAAATGACATTTAAGTAAGCGGCATTATTGTCAAGCTGTGGGTGAGTAGTCAAATATTAAATGCATAACAGAATGTTGTTATATGAGTGGAATAAAAGCTGTATTTTCATCATATGTGAGACTAGGTCATTTCATGAGTGTAGGAAGCCATGTTTTGATTGTTTACGACGCATTGTATGAGAGCCTTGAGAATGATGAATGTTATAGTTACTGAGGAATGTGCTCACAGTATTTGAGAGTAGGCTACTGTCGACGTTGTGTGCCACTTTGTTATTATGAATTATTAATGCAAAAGGAAGGAAGCTTGTAGTTTTGCGTGTCCGTTAATCCCACGATCATGATCCACGGTACCTCCCTTTTACGTGGATTGCGAACCACAGGACATGGCATTTCAATTCGAAAATCTCACATGTATTGACCGGGAATCAAACACGGTCTACCTTGGTGAGAGACTAACAGCTTGACCACTGCGCCACAAATGTGACAGTAGCATATCTCCAATTCAATCTATACATTCATCATAGTACCAGTATGAAAATGGAATGTAAATTAGCATTTTAAGAATGTCCAAGCTGTGTAGTATACGAGTAGGATAACATGTCAGATGTTACACATCATATGCGACTACTGTAAGGCCCCTTTTTTTTTGTAGTTGTTGTGGAATGGAATTCAGCTATTACAAAATGCATACCACAATTTAATTTTCAAATCATACACGTGGTACAAAAAGCAAGGGTTTTCAACCAGCTAGTACTACATATCTTTAGCACATTTAGGAAGGTGTATCAATGCCTCACCATGAAAGAAATACAGGGTAGACTTCAACCACAAACTTTCCAATAGAATCTACTCACAATACCATATACGGTACATATTTCTTCAATACTTGTAGTAATTCACGAAGTGTGATTAGTTTAGGAATCGAAATATACGATAAACAAATAACCATCTAAGTATCATTTATGGAGCACCAATGCCTTAGTTTATTAACTCGTTTATAAGATCAGTGAGTGTTATGCACATTCGTGCACTTTTCTGTTAATAATCTACTATGGCATCCTATAATTTGCAATGTACTCAAATCTGGGTGTCAAATTAACAAATCAGCTTGTTGGGATCACTTACCAAGTAACACTCTACCAAAGGCTTGCCACGGTGGGTCAATGGTTAACGTGTCAGACTACCAACTCCAAGATTGCAGGTACGCTCCTGGCCGTGGTAAGTGATTGATGATGTAGTTTCCATTTGAGTGGATGAATTATCAATAAATGATAAAAATGGTCTGGTTAGCTCAAACAATGCCAGCGTTTCGCCCCAGTGTGCCGTTGGGCTCGTCAGTTGGTACAGACACGATAAACGAGCCAAACGGCACACTGGGGCGAAACGCTGGCATTGTTTGAGCTAACCGGACCATTTTTTTTTACATTTATTGATAATTCATCCGCTCAAATGGAAACTACATCATATTCCCTTCGGTAATATTCAAAACCTTATTTGGATTGCCAAGGTAAGGCTTTTGTTTTATGAAAGGGAGTTTGACTCCCGTAGCACATTGGCATGCTCGTGACGTCAATACTGCTTGTATTTTGTGTCTTGCATGGCCTTCTCAGTATGTGCTAGCCACGCGTATTGGTAGGTGTGTCTGTACCAACTGACGAGCCCAACGGCACACTGGGGCAAAACGCTGGCATTGTTTGAGCTAACCGGACCATTTTTATCATTTATTAAATGTTCTCAAGTTCCGCAATAGGAGCTGTCCTCAGACATGGCCATCATTATTTCATTCATGATATCTCTTAACCTCTTCTTTATAGTTCAACTGAAATAATTGGCAGGCTGTATCACTGCCATCGTAATGTACAGGCCATCATGCAGCGACTCTAAAGAGTGATCAACTGATCGGTAGGGTGGTAGGGATGACGACCATTTTGCTTTGTGGTGTGTTTATATCTTTTATGAATGAGTACCCGGGTGAAAAGTGTTACTTGAGAATGCTTCTACTTACGTCATCTAGAATGAGGATTATTTTTTTTCTGAAACAAATGTTCATTTTGTAGGTAGGTTATTGTATCTACGCTAATTTCGTATTGCATGATTGTCATCACACAGAAGGTTATGTTTTAGTTAGGAGCTCTATATCACTTATTATTTCGACTCATGCAAGGTTTTTTTGGATGGTAATAAAATGTTCTTAATTCAGGAAACCTCCTTCCCAGGTCGCAGGTATGTCAAAAGTTTGTTTATAACAACTACCGGTATTATGAAAGAAATGATTATGCGTCTTGCTTCTCCTTCCCCACCACGACAATTTAAGAAAGCAATGCATACACAACGTTCCTAGAAATTATTTGTACGTTACGGGGAATACAAGAGCGTGTGTTAACATTTCTCTGAAAGTAAGGTACCGTACTTCGGGAGAGAAGAGCTAATCGCCTTGATGGTAGGTTGTTAGTTAATATGGTTTCAATTATTGTATGAAGTTCCCGGACGTCAGCCTATGCTAGGAATGGAAACATTTCTAATATGATAAAGCTGAGGTTAAGTTACTTACCTTACGTAAATCAGAGAAGCGATATCCAGTATTCAGTATTTTCTGAAGTCAGTCCAAGTTACATTATTTGTGAGAATGTCTCTCGATCAAGGTCAAGTGAATATGGGAAAGTTTTCGTGGCAGCATTTGTGTAGACTACTGTATTTACATTAATGGGATTGTTAGCACCTGGTGTACGGTATGTACTGTAGGTTATTGATACGGTACCTGATTTCAAAATTACAACCCATTGTAAATTCCGGATGCAAGAAACAAGTTAGATTGAGTCATAGAAAATAAGTGCTGTTACGATAGGCCCTGCTTAAGTCACCTTGAGGGTGGCCTGTGCATTGATTACAGTTAGAGATAGGTTACATTGTGCTTTGTCATCCACGAGCAGTTTAGAATGTGATCTGTTGAATAGCCAAGAGTGATGTGGGGTTTTCTCAGGCATCTACCATAAACCTTTTCAAAGCGGTGCACAACGAGAAAATGGCCAAGAATATATCTTATTCTCGACGTCAAAATACTGCAATTTAGCCCTGTTCGTGTGTTTCAAAGTCCTAGTAAATGTACCGGCAAAGTACCATTTTGTTCACTCGCAAAATACCAGATACATCGGCCGGATTCGAACAAGCGGAGCGATAATTAGGCGTATGTAGTGGTAACGAATGGAAGTGCCAATCAACCCTAAATGGCATTGCTGTTTTTCTACGTTTTGAAGTGGGAGCGTAATTTATATTTGGTTTGAAGTGACTGCGTTTGAAGGGAACTATTTGACTTTCTGCTGCGACTATAACGACCCTAGGCGTGACGTCACAGTAGGAGCCTTAAAGCCTGTACATTACGATGGCAGTGGCTGTATCTCAATGGCAACCATTGGCTAAGAACAAATACCAATTATGGTTTCTCTCTATGGAACAACACTAAACTGAAAATCATATACAAGGAACCAAAACTGAGAATTACAATTACCTGAAACTCATCGTCCTCTTTGACTATTACGTCATTGATCTGTTCATAAATCCCATCACGACATAAATCTTCTGGTTCAACCTTTATTTCCACATGTACCGGTACGTCAGATGGTGGGGGCACAGTCGGTTCCTGAAAATAAGTACGTAAACTATTAACCAGATGTTGACAGGTTCCACGATGAAGGCACTTTTGAAAATCACACTCGTTTGCCAGTAGTAAAACAAGCAAATTAGAACATCGGGTTTATTAGCTCAGGTGACAGATATCATTCCAATAAATCTCAGTCTCATAAATGGATTGTCTACATCATGGCCATGTCTCAAGGAGGTATAAAGGAAGTGCACTAGCATATTCAATCTTCAAACTAATATATTCATCTTCAACTACTGTTCCACTCATAAAATTGAACTGTTTGAAATTATGTTTCTCGTTAAATCAGGCATGCACAATTGGCCGATACCAGATATCATGGCTGTTGTGATGAAATTATAGATAATAATAATAATAATAATAATAATAATAATAATAATATCGTATGGCCTCGGGTGCCTGGTGCAAGCTTTGTTAATTGACACCCAAAGGGTAGCTTGCATGTCGAATTTCGTCGTTCCCTTGAACGCTATGAAAGTCAAGGAGGTTAGATATCTAAACTCCTTGACATTACAGCGCTTTCAAGTAGAGAATGGAGGAACTTTGTGTTGGCGGAAAATCCCGAGATTAATTTTGCCATTGAACACGGCCTACTGAATTCAAATGGGTTCTTTAACATGCCAACAACGTATGACATGAGTGTCGTGATTTTTGTCGCCTTTCAAAAATCACTTACCATGGTCAGGAGCGAACCTGCAATCTTGGGGTTGGTAGTCCGACACTATAACCACTCACCCACCGTGGCAAGCACTTATAGATAAATAAATACAATAATATAGGTACGGTATGACATTGATACACTTACACAGTTCGAAGAATCTTCCATGTCTGACAAACATTCTGGCTCACATTTGATGAAGTATGGCTCCTCCATGATGTTTGGCAATCTATAAAAACACTGTATAATAACCACATATTATTCCCGAAATATGATTGATCTAAATACAATGTTAGAGCTATAAGAAATAATCTCCCCAGTGTTGAATTGGTTTGAGAGGAGCCCACTGAGAAACATGACTATCAGATAACATACAGTAGGCCTACCTACATCATTATGTATAAAAGGAAACATCAGACGGACATGTAGAAATATTTATTTTACCAAACAGTAGCTGTGTGATAATGACAAATTCGTCATTGCTTGTCACTTACAACAATACAGGTGCAAGAGAATTCCATATCTAGTAAAGAATCGCGAGCTTCTGCATATTAATCAGGGAGTCTGTCAGTAGGCGTATTGGAAATAACATTATATTAAAATTTATGCAATTAGGCTTAGACTGAAAGAGAAGGATGTGAACGAACGATTCAAGAAGAGTATAAAGGAAGGACTAATGAAATCCCTGAACAAACATCAATTGCAGACGAATGGGCACTTTTGAAGAATGAAATAACAAAATCTGCAGGAGAAAACATTGGTAGGAAAGAAAGAAAGAAAGAAAGAAAGAAAGAAAGAAAGAAAGAAAGAATAGGTAGAAAACCGTGCACCAGTTTGGCTTCGGGAGAAACGTAGGAACAAGGGAAGCTGTACTAAGTCTTAGGGTGATTTTGGAAGCTAGAATAAGGAAGGATAAGAGAACGTTCATGGCATTTGTAAACTTAGAAAAAGTTTCGATAACGTTGATTGGAGTAAATTGTTTCACATTTTGAAAAAGATTGGAATAAAGTACAGGGATAGGAGGGTGCTCCACAATATATACAGAAACCAGACAGCAGTTATTAGAGCATAAGGACATGAGAGAGAAGCTGGTATTCAGAAAAGTGAAAGGGAAGGCTGCAACTTATCACCCATACTTTTCACTCTATACATTGAAACAAGCAATGAAGAAAATTGGAGAAAAATACAAAATAGGAGTAAAGATTCAAGGAGAAATAATTTCAACTTTGAGATTTGCTGATGACATCGTCATCTCAGCCGACACACCAGAGTATTTGAATGAGTTTTTAAATGGTATGGATTCTGTCTTGAGGAAAGATTTCATGATGAAAATTAATAAATGTAAAACAAAAATTTTGGAATGCATCTGAATGAAATCAGCAACCCCTATGGACGTCGAATTGGCAGTTGAAAAGCTAAAGGAAGTAGGATACTTCTGTTACTTAGGAAGCAAAATAACCAGTGATGGACGAAGCAAAGAGGATATAACAAGTAGGTTAGGACAGGCAAGGAAAGCATTTCTACAGAAAAGGAATCTGTTGACATCGAATATAGATTTAGGTATTAGGAAGTTATTTTTGATAGCCATTATCTACAGCGTGGCGCTCTCTGGAAGTGAAACTTGGACGGTTGGAGCATCAGAAAAGAGGAGAATTTAAGCGTTTTAAATGTGGTGTTACAGGAGAATGATGAAGATCAGATGGGTAGATAGGGTTGCATCTGAAGAGGTATTAAGACTATTGGGAGAGGAGAGATGTTTGTTGCGACTGCTAATGAAGAGAAGAGATAGGTTGGTAGGACACTTACTAAGACACCCAGGAATAGCAAACTTAGTTATAGAAGGAAGGGTCGAGGACAAGAACTGTAGGGGTAGACCAAGGTTCGAATATGTTAAACAGATTGCCTCGGATTTAGGGTGTGGTAGCCATGTCGAGATGAAACGATTAGCTCAGGACAGAGAAGCATCAAACCAGTCAAACGACTGAAGACTCGACAACAGGCTACTGGGAACTTTGGAGGAAATGTCCGTATTATTTTCCGTTTCAACATCGATACGTGTTTTGAGTAGAGGGGTCTATCTGGGATTAGCGTGGAAAGTTTTACAACGACAAATTTTCGACAGCTAACTACGGTACCATGGCAACTAGTGCAAGCAACACCATAACATCCGCACCTCGCTTTCCAAAGAACTTACATGCACTGTGTTATTTCTGTACGGTATATTAGACATTTCGACTCCCAGAAAATAATGTTTAATATACCGTAAGTTCTCTGACTGACCGGGGTCTTCACACATTAATGTGCAGATCCATGTGCGCAATGGGATGGCGAGTGGGTTCATGGGGAACTGCTGTACCCAAGATAGCAGGTTCAATCCCGGCCGAAGTCGTCGGATTTTTTAAGAGTGTTAAAAGTCTTTCAGTATGCCTTCCTTCGGAGGGGAAGTAAAGCCGACGGTCCCATGTCATAGATTTATGGCATGTAAAAGATCCTTCCACTGACTAAACTTGTGTGATGCTAAATTGTTAGATAGATTTCGTCGCAACGCTCTATCAAAGTTTCAACTTTCACCACTAGGCATCATTGATATCTGGTAACGAAAGTTGGAACTACTTGAAATTGAACGGAACTTGTAGCTCACCCTAAGGTTGTCCGCTGGAAGCAGCTACAGACTCAAGTGAGCCGAACATGTCCTCGGACACTCCCGGCACTAAAAGTCATACGATAAATAATAATAATAACATAAATCGAATGTTGTTCTTGAAATGGTTTTCAGTGGCATCAATTCAGTGAGTAAACACGAGTGTGCCCGAGGGAGAGACACTATTTGATCACCCTAACCTGAAAGAAACATTACACGAGTTGTTTATACACTTACTAGCTGAACCCAGCAGGCGATGCCAAGTGCTTGTGTTGTTACTTTGTTTATTGAAATACTTTTGGGAACACAATATTTTTTTGTTTCTCCGTCTGGTGCATACATGAGTAAATCAGAAGGCTTTCAGACACATGAGCAGCCCACAAACAACTGTCCATCTGAGAAGCATGGATTTTCCAAATTCAGTCCATACACTCGTAGGGAGTGCCCATGGCAAATTCGATTCTCACCGGAAACTGCAAACGTTTGGAAACACCCAGTAACTGCCAATATGCATGAAATACACTCTTTATTTGTAACGTCTAATGAGCCATCTATTGTAAAATGGATTTACTAATTCAGAAACCTTTGCGAGCTTGCACAACAGCTGACCAATATTCATTTGTTCAAACGACTCGCGCGCCATCGAATGTAAAATGGATATTCTAATTCAGACACCATGGCAGGCGTGCACACAACTCCACACCGAAGTTCATTTGTTGAAACGGTTAGCGCACCGAAACGCATGTGTTGATACGACTCGCGCGCCACAAATTGTGAAATGAATTCACTTGTTAAGGGACTTTAGCGGGCGTGGACACGAGAACGAACCAAAGTTCATGTGTTGAAAAGATTCACGCGCCAACAGTCATTTCTTGAAACTACTCGTGCGCCGCCTATTGTAAAATTGATTTACTTTCTCAGAAACATTTTCGGGAGTGCGCAAAACCACTTACCCAAGTTCGATCGCAATCGGATTAATGGTATGTGAACGCAGACGGAACTTTCTTGAAACGATTCGCGCACCATCACTCATTTGTTGAAACTACTCGTGCGCTACCAGTTGTAAATTTGATTAACTAATTCAGAATCCGTCACGGGAGCTATCACAACAACTCAACAAAGTTTCATGGCAATCGGATCAAGGGTGTATGAACGCACACGGGACATACATGCATACAAACAGACTATCACGTAACATTCGTTTTTTTAATATAGAGAATATATAGAGATCAACAAATCTTTTAAACAAATGGCGGAGAAAGGAAGGAATTTTATTGGCAAAAAGTGTGTTAATTAAGTGTATAAGTAATTTATGTAATATTTCTTCGAGGTTAGGGTGATAAAATACTAAGTAACGCCGAACGTACGATAACATTTTCTAAAGTACTGAATTTAGCCAAAATACATTTTAAAAAATAAATCTGGAAATGATGCAATAATAGATGTTTTCTCCTCCGCTGTCCATAATCCACCCGCCATCCCGTTTTTAGACTACGACTTATATCACCGAAGACTTATATAGCCTACGGTAGTAAAATTCCGGCCGTGTCCGCCATTATACGCGTCAATGATCGTCGTGTCCTATCAAATGGATAAATAAAAATCTAATCTAATCTAATGCAGTATTGCCACCGCCGCTACTGAGTAACGTCCACCGCGTACTGCAATAATGTATGTAATGTTTGTTTTCTTCTTCTCTCGAATTGGCCCACTTAGGAGCACGATTATTCTACTGGAGGATCTCGTTCTTCGCCCTCTCTGCCGGTGTAACTCCTTTCTTTCATTAGTCCAGGGGGTACCTTTCTTCCGAGGTTTCTTCCGAAAACCATGGACTTCCTCAGAGCTTGTCTGTCAAGCAGATCTGATATTTCCAGTTCGTTAATATCCTTCTCAGTTTCAGTCAACCACGTGCGAGAAACTGAGCAAACGATTGGTCAATCTTGTGGAAGGTAATCTCGGGTTATGGCCATAAAAGGCTATTCCCTTTTTCATACACAATCAGATAGTTTCTCGATATGTTCATTGAGCTCGGGGTTATGTCGCCTACGAATTTCTTCATCTACCTTTGCAGGATCGAGGATATTCCGTAGAATTCTCCTCTCTCTAATTTTTAAGGAGACACTCCATGGTATAAAAGGCTTCTGGCCTTATGACTGACTTATAATGTTTCAATTTCAAATTACGATATAAGCACTTCTTGTTGTAAGTGTTCTTCGTCAATCGATAGGCCATTTCTAATTTATTGATTCTCATGATTTATTATTATTAGTAGGGGGCGGATTTCTATGACCTAAAAATGTATGAAATATGTATGAATTTATGTCCTAAAAACATAAAAATATGACCTATAAAATTCAAAATATGACTTAATGAATAGCATCTACGTTACATAGAAACACTTTTATTACTCCATCCGTACTGAATATGTTTTCACCTAACTCGTGAACAAAACTTCGCAACTTCCCACAAATTGAGACTTTCGTTTTAGGCATATTGATAGGAACTGAATGACTGAAGCTCCCTAATGAGTGACCAAGGCCATTCAGTGTGTTGAAGGTGGAAGAGGAAAGGGGGAAGGAGAGAGATAAGAACGATGACAAATAACTGCGGAATTACCTCTGCTTCCGTGTAAACAATAGCCCGGTTTCCAGGAATTAACCCAGCTAGCAAACAATAGCTCCTACCTGTTAGAAACATTCCATACACTACCGTACTTTAGAATGGTTTTTCAGTAGTATATTCCAGTCTATACTGAACAATAATTTCTAGAGCTTATTCTGATTTTTATAAAACGAAATTCAAATGAAAATTACCAAAATATGCCGTTTATAATGATAGTTTGTTCAAAATATGCCATAAATCTTAAGAAAGCCTAAATATGCATTTATATGCCCAATAAAACCCGTTTAATTTTGCTTATCATGCTTGGAAACGTGTTGAAAATACAAGACGATAAGATATAATGTTAAGAAAAAAAATATGACTTATCTGAGAAATGCGCCCCCTAATTATTAGCCATTGGTAAATCCCATTAAGGGCAAAGGCCTCCTGCTAGCAGGGTGGCTCTGATATATTTCATCAGATGAGCTAGGCTGATGAACATTTACCTAAATGGTAACTTAAAACTAATAGTACTGTATCTATACTCCTATTCATCTTCCTCACGAATGATCGTATTGTAAACATTTTCACTCGTAGAAATTGGACCTAGTTAATTTGTTCCTGAAGATTTATCTAAGCTGACGATTAGTCTAGGGATGTTTCAAACAAACCGATTCCACGAATTCCGTTGAACTGCCGCTCTCATCCACTACGTCCCGATCGTCGACTGGAACTCGTCTAACCATCTGGTATTCGGACGGCCGGGGATTCTTCTTCCATCTCTGGGCTCCCACACTGTAGTTGAGTAGGCCCACCTCGCGTGATTCATTCTCAGTACATGGACTGCCCATGTCCATTTCAGTTTCATGGCCCTCGTAATGACATCCTCTAGTCCTGTCCTCTTCCTGATTTCCTCGTTTCTAATTCTGTTTCTTAATGTAATGTTTAGAAGTTTTCTCTCCATTTTCCTCTGGCACACTTCTAACTTCGAAGCTTACTTCTTAGTTATTGACCACGTTTGAGCTCCATAGAGGAGAACGGGAAGTACACACGAGGACACCATTCGCCTTTTTGTGTTCAGGCAAAGCACACTGCTGTTCAATATGAAGGACAGGCTGGTGCATTCTTGGAATACACGGTACCTGAGATTATAATTTTCAATGCTTTTGCATGTTCTTTCCTTCCTCTTTGTCAAACACCAACAGTGATCTTCTGTTTTCTCTTAGGGGTTCAGGTCGCTTATATTTTGTATGAGTCTGTTCCAGATATATATTCTATGACCCACCTAGCGTCGTATAGCAACGAATCTCTGAAGCTCTTCAACTCTTCCTCGCGCAAGAGGAATTCCATATCCATTTGGCCACCAGATCCTGTTACCATCGCCAGCTATTTTCTCCTGGAGCAAGAGGACTACGTCTACTTCTTTACTCACCATGCTGCGCTAGTATCATCTGTTGTCAACTCTTTGAAGACCGGCTCAGCAAGAGATCAATTTTTTGTTTTAAAGTTGGCAATGTTTATATGTTCTCCTTTTGTCTCCTACCCCCCACTCTTTTCCCCTTCCTTGTACCCTCCGTGCTCCGTTGAGCAGGTCTCACTTCTCAGTCGGCAGTTGACTCGATCAGTTAAAGCTCCACTCGAGCTAGCCTCCTCAAACCAAGAGGCATACTCTCTTCTACGCCATGTTGGCAAAGTAGTACGGAACTTCGCCTTCAACATGAAATCAAGATAAGTACCATTTTAAAGGTTTTAACCTCATCTTCATCAATTTTATCTACATGCTTTTATTGATTATTTTATAGACAGCGTGAGATTACTTGTGGGGCGGCAATCATTCTTCGCGGGATTTGCCATGTTGAGCTTTTGCTTGTATAAGCCAACCTTACTAAAAAAAGAGCTTTTCTTAAGCTATGCTAATGAGAAATCCTCTCGCTACGTGGGATATTATCTAATACCCGCTGTCTATAATTATAAAGCTAGTTCCTCCGTTGGATTTTCTCAACCCCATTTTCTGCTAAGGTCGTTCTGGAACCTTCGAGATCTTGTACTCTATCTGCGAGTCTTGCCGTCAAGTATTGTCCACGCACTTGTGAAAATACTAGTAAAAATGAGGAATCTTCCTTAAATTACTGCAATAGCGAACTTTCTTCCCCCGTTGGAACATTCTATGGCGCATTTAATTGTAAATCACAACTTTTTCAAGAAATAGACTCTCACCTATATAGTGCAATCAGTTATTTCCATAATTGCAATAACTTTCTTTCTCATAAACTTCAGTGTTTCTAGAGTGAACTTTGCATCCATCTTTATAGACTACAGTGATAATCAGTGCTTGCTCCACGTTTCTACCGCGTCGCGATCGTCCGGTTATATTAAATACGGCCATGAACATTGATCCTATATCCCAATGATCTTTCCTCAACCTTCTACTAACCACCATTATTAATAAAATTGTAACTTTCTATTAGGTGTCACTCACGAAGTGCCCTTCCAACTTTGCTAGTTTAACATTAATTAAATTCTGCATAATTGCTTGTGTGATACAAGTTTTAAATTCACGTTGTTCCTTTCCTATATAAATATAAGAAGTTGTATAAACTTCTATCTTATTTTTCATGTTTTTATTATTGTTATTTTCGAAGTTGTCACTTTCTCTAGAACATTCTCTCAAGAATTTCTTAAGGTACACTCTTTGTACTCCAATTCACGTTCAAACTTTAATTGCTTCATTGTTTATTTGTTTAAATCTTATAAAGATTTTAGAAACATGTAAGGTTTGAAACCTTGTAAATTGTCAATTGCCTGGAGCAAACATTTAATGTTGAGAGGTCTGCGACCCCATTTGTTAAAAAGTTCAAATGAACTATGTTTGTCCAAATTATATTACACGCTTGTTAATTTCCTCAAACTTCTTTGAATTGTCAAATAAATTAAATATTTGTTTTTGGATTCATCATTTCTCTGATACTACAGTTAGGCAAGATCCTGGCTTTCCTAGCTCTTCCTAGGTTTATGCCCTCGTTCATACTCAATAAAGCTTTTACTATTTGTCTGGCCAGACCATCACCCTTCCCTATAGTACTTTTATTCGTGCTTGGGAGGAAATACGCTAAAGCCTTTCTCTGGCAAACTGCCCAAGTCTTAGCTGCGGTTCCCGTCAGCTTCGACCAAGCTCGTACCCACTTTAGGTATCCGAGCACGGATTTGCGGTGGCAACCGCTTCTAAATGTATTGAAAGTCAAATTCATAACTTTTGTGGGACTCTCCTCCTATTTTTCTATCCTTCTTTTCCAATCCCAAATCTACTTCCTTCTCTTAATCATCTTCCCTTGGTGGGTGGGTTATTCCTCAGTCAATAAACTACCCAAAATTTGGTACCAGAAACCCGGGAGAGTCCATTTGCTATGTCCATTGTTTGTCAAGTGTCATTTGACAATACTTTGCAAATTATTAATATCTGCTTTGGATTTTTCAGCTATAACTACATCATGCAAAGCCTGTGAACGGGAAAGAGGCCGCTCCTGTCTCCTATGGTGTGTCCCATTCTTTCTACTCATTTGCTGCTGCAATCTTGACAGCATCTCCAAGGTTCTACAGTTTCGTGAGTTGTATTTCAATTTATTCTCTTTATCATGGCTCCTACTGAGAAAGATGAAACTCTCATTGCCAGACGTTCTTCCTATAAAGGGCAACTCACTAGATTCAGAAATTTCATCAACAAGTTAAATCCCGCCGAGTGTGATTTAGACATCTTGACACATCGCCTTAAGTTGTACGAACGGTCTTATGATTATTATGATCAAATTCAAACCGAGATTGAATCCGCTTGCCCAGAACTTCAATCGGATCGGGACGAGGTCGAACCCTTGTACTTTGAAGGGATTGCAAAGGCCCACCAACTGATCCGCAATATCTCAGAACCGGACACTAGGGTCATCAATCCGGCCCAGTTCGCACCCGCTTCAGTTCACAAGAACAAACCGAAACCGTTACTTCCTAAGATAAGCCTACCGCATTTCTCAGGCAAGGAAGGTGAAAGGTATTCTTTTTAGGAACTTTACTGCTCCCTAATTCATGAAAATACCGAGATTTCTGACATTCATAAATTTTATTTCCTCCGTACGTCTTTGGAATCTGAGGCCTTAGCCTTAGTGGAGTCACTGCCTTTAAGCGCAGACAACTACCACATCGCCTTTAATCTCCTTAAAGAGAGATATGGCAATTTACGTTTGAGTGTAGCTCGCCACATACGTTGTCTCTTCAACCTACCAGCCGTCAAACCTAATGACGTCACCTCTTTAAGAAACCTCTTAGACTCTATACAGTTAAATGTCAGAGCATTATACCAACTTAAGCAGCCTGTCCAAACATGGGACACTATTCTTATTCATCTGGCTACATCAAGATTCGATTTTTCAACTTTAAAGGCTTGGGAAATTGAACTCGCTCGCAAGGAAGAATTTTCCTTCGAACACTTAATCTCGTTTCTTAACAGCCGATGCCAAGTTCTTACAGCACTCGCATTTCAGTGCGAAAAGGTCGAAACGAATCTTCAGTCTCACATTTTTGAGAAAAACCTTGCTTTTTCAAAGGGACATCAGCCCCCATCTGTCGAGAACAAGCAAACCCGTTCTTCTTTCAATCATGCAAGAGAACAAATCAGGCCGCTCAACAAATCGTTAAAATGCACGCTCTGTAAAAAGCTTCACACATTGTATTTGTGCAAATCCTTTAAAGAATTGTCTGTCGAAGATCGAAGGAAGTTTGTCTTCAATAGCAAACATTGTTTCAATTGCTTGTCACCTAAGCATTCTTCTTCGAACTGTACGTCATCAAATCTCTGTTTCCATTGTAAAAAACCGCATCATTCTTTATTGCACGTTCACGATAAATCGAGGTCATCAGCACCCGCCTCTTCAAGCTCCATGCAGAGCAGCTCCGAACAAACAAATGCTTCTTCCTGCATTTCCAACGCCGAAACTTTTCATAGTGCGCAAACCCTTTTGACCACTGTACAATTCGAATTCCAAGATAAATTTGGAAATTGGTTTAGAACCCGTGGTCTTCTCGATTCCGCTTCAACTCATAACTTTGTTTCGCAATCGTTGATTAAAAAACTAGGTCTTTCGTCATCGCCTACTTCTATCAATGTGACCGGCATTGACAATTTGAAAACTCAAGTCTTGCAGTCTTCAAAATTGAAAATCAGAGACGTTTGCCAAAGAAACACCAATTTTAATTTAAACTGTCTCATTCTTACCAGTATTGGCAATGACACTCCAAGTCACTCTATTAATACTTCCGGTTTAAACATTCCCTCGCACTTAAGGTTAGCCGATCCTCAGTTTAATGCTCAAGGTCCCATTGATGTACTTTTCAGTGCCAATGTTTTTTGGAAGTGCCTTCGCAAACAAACACGCAAGTTATCTTCAACCGTGGTCGCCAGAGACACCGATTTTGGTTGGGTTATTACTGGTGAAATCCAATATCCCAGTGTTCAAACCAAAGCGCAATGTCATTTCGTTACAGCTGACATAAATCCCATTTCTGAAAAAGAGAACGCTCATGTTTCAGATCTCAATATTTTTGAAAAACACTTGCCGAAACGATGTCTTATCGTGAACAACTACGCTACCTCTGTAAGTTGTTTAAATGGTTTTTCCTTCTTCCCGCACAAAATGGCAATTCAAGTTCGCCTTGCTTTGTGTTATTTCGTTTACCTTCTTATGTCATTTTTTATAGCAGGTAATTGCTTAAACTCTTTCTCGAAAACTATCTTCCCCTTGTGTAAAACCATGGCTATCAGTCACCATCACTTTGATGTAAGCCATGTTTCACTTCTTTCGTTATTTAGAAGGATGGCCACGGTCGGCTCCTCCCTCCTTCCTCACAAATGGAAGTCGCTTATGAAACCGCTTGAAAATCTGAATTCTCTAACATCAAGAATAACTATTCTTATGCAGAACCTTCTTCTCAATGTCCCGGCTTCACTTCCTATTTCGGAAGAATCAAGCTTTTTCCTGTCGAAAATTGTCGGATTCCGTGATCCTCTAAATCATGCGAAATTGATTTCCTACTCTATTTCATATATCTTTAAATTGCTTTTTCACGTCCAAGTTACGATTGACTGCATGCCGTCCAAGCTGAATATCTGCTTTAAGTTACAGCTGATTCAACAAGTGTTGTTTGTGTACTTTGAACTGCTTGTTTGTCAGACTTGTTTGTATACAAGCCCGATTAAGGTCAAGTCACTGTTTATTTCCTGTACGCTTGACAAAGTTCAAAGCATGTTTCTCTTATCTCAACTTTGGCTGATTGCCAACCATTGTCTAGTGAGCCGCTCCTGCAAGTACAGAAGCCGTTCACCTACTTCCCAAAATAAACTTGTTCCGTTTAAGGACTCTTTCAGCTATTTATATGCCTTATCTCGTTGTACTATGTGTGTCAAGGCCGCGCTTGCCTGTGTCTTCCACTTACTCATGCTCGTATTCTATAACTGCTTCGATCCTGGTTTCAAAACTTCGTTGCGTATTCCTCACGCGCTCATGTATTGCAATTTGCTTACATATTTTGAAATCTTATTGTTCATTGATGAACAAACTTGTTTTTTCTCGTCGTTACATTCGATGTGTTTTTGCATTTATACTTGTCACGTCACGTTTCTCGCTGACTTAAGTATTTTTCTGAGTAACCCCTTTGATACTCATTATAACTTGAGGTCATTGTTAATGGCTACTAGGTTGTTACCTATGGCGTTCTTGCTTTCTACTCGCATAGTTTCTTTGTTTATTTGGTATATTCTTGTCCTGAATAGATGTACTTGTCTCTATACGCTTTGTTTAAACTTGTCAATTCTTCTTTCTCATCGTATCGCAATTTTTACTAGTGCTTTATTTCCCTCAGCTTCTAGTTATTTTGTGATGGAAGATGTCGTTACTTCTCGTTATTTAACTCCGCTTTCCAATGACCCTGATGACCTGCTTCCAGTCACACCTGGTCACTGTCTTACACGCACTTCTCTCTCTGCCCATCCTCCCCTTCCTAATTCTTTCAGGGATTCTGATCTACCTATTGTTTGGCGTAAACTTGAAGCCCTCCGTAATTCTTTTTGGAAGAGATGGAACTTGGAATATTTAACTTCCTTGCAACGGAGGCAGAAGTGGTTTCTTTCCAGTCCCGACATTAAAGTGGGGGACTTGGTCTTAGTTAGGGATGTTTCACCCCCCCCTAGTCTGGCCTTTTGGAAGAGTGACCGAGTGTTACCCTGGAAGAGATTGGAGAGTCAGGGTAGTCAGAGTCTTGACCACTAATGGTCAGATCACAAGACTACTTCTCCGCAATTGCTTATTACCTTTAAATGTGTACTTGTTTTTCTTGTTCGCTATTGGTGACTGCCCCTCCCAGTATGGTGCATTCTTGGAATACACGGTACCTGAGATTATAATTTTCAATGCTTTTGCATGTTCTTTCCTTCCTCTTTGTCAAACACCAACAGTGATCTTCTGTTTTCTCTTAGGGGTTCAGGTCGCTTATATTTTGTATGAGTCTCTTCCAGATATATATTCTATGACCCACCTAGCGTCGTATAGCAACGAATCTCTGAAGCTCTTCAACTCTTCCTCGCGCAAGAGGAATTCCATATCCATTTGGCCACCAGATCCTGTTACCATCGCCAGCTATTTTCTCCTGGAGCAAGAGGACTACGTCTACTTCTTTACTCACCATGCTGCGCTAGTATCATCTGTTGTCAACTCTTTGAAGACCGGCTCAGCAAGAGATCAATTTTTTGTTTTAAAGTTGGCAATGTTTATATGTTCTCCTTTTGTCTCCTACCCCCCACTCTTTTCCCCTTCCTTGTACCCTCCGTGCTCCGTTGAGCAGGTCTCACTTCTCAGTCGGCAGTTGACTCGATCAGTTAAAGCTCCACTCGAGCTAGCCTCCTCAAACCAAGAGGCATACTCTCTTCTACGCCATGTTGGCAAAGTAGTACGGAACTTCGCCTTCAACATGAAATCAAGATAAGTACCATTTTAAAGGTTTTAACCTCATCTTCATCAATTTTATCTACATGATTTTATTGATTATTTTATAGACAGCGTGAGATTACTTGTGGGGCGGCAATCATTCTTCGCGGGATTTGCCATGTTGAGCTTTTGCTTGTATAAGCCAACCTTACTAAAAAAGAGCTTTTCTTAAGCTATTCTAATGAGAAATCCTCTCGCTACGTGGGATATTATCTAATACCCGCTGTCTATAATTATAAAGCTAGTTCCTCCGTTGGATTTTCTCAACCCCATTTTCTGCTAAGGTCGTTCTGGAACCTTCGAGATCTTGTACTCTATCTGCGAGTCTTGCCGTCAAGTATTGTCCACGCACTTGTGAAAATACTAGTAAAAATGAGGAATCTTCCTTAAATTACTGCAATAGCGAACTTTCTTCCCCCGTTGGAACATTCTATGGCGCATTTAATTGTAAATCACAACTTTTTCAAGAAATAGACTCTCACCTATATAGTGCAATCAGTTATTTCCATAATTGCAATAACTTTCTTTCTCATAAACTTCAGTGTTTCTAGAGTGAACTTTGCATCCATCTTTATAGACTACAGTGATAATCAGTGCTTGCTCCACGTTTCTACCGCGTCGCGATCGTCCGGTTATATTAAATACGGCCATGAACATTGATCCTATATCCCAATGATCTTTCCTCAACCTTCTACTAACCACCATTATTAATAAAATTGTAACTTTCTATAAGGTGTCACTCACGAAGTGCCCTTCCAACTTTGCTAGTTTAACATTAATTAAATTCTGCATAATTGCTTGTGTGATACAAGTTTTAAATTCACGTTGTTCCTTTCCTATATACATATAAGAAGTTGTATAAACTTCTATCTTATTTTTCATGTTTTTATTATTGTTATTTTCGAAGTTGTCACTTTCTCTAGAACATTCTCTCAAGAATTTCTTAAGGTACACTCTTTGTACTCCAATTCACGTTCAAACTTTAATTGCTTCATTGTTTATTTGTTTAAATCTTATAAAGATTTTAGAAACATGTAAGGTTTGAAACCTTGTAAATTGTCAATTGCCTGGAGCAAACATTTAATGTTGAGAGGTCTGCGACCCCATTTGTTAAAAAGTTCAAATGAACTATGTTTGTCCAAATTATATTACACGCTTGTTAATTTCCTCAAACTTCTTTGAATTGTCAAATAAATTAAATATTTGTTTTTGGATTCATCATTTCTCTGATACTACAGTTAGGCAAGATCCTGGCTTTCCTAGCTCTTCCTAGGTTTATGCCCTCGTTCATACTCAATAAAGCTTTTACTATTTGTCTGGCCAGACCATCACCCTTCCCTATAGTACTTTTATTCGTGCTTGGGAGGAAATACGCTAAAGCCTTTCTCTGGCAAACTGCCCAAGTCTTAGCTGCGGTTCCCGTCAGCTTCGACCAAGCTCGTACCCACTTTAGGTATCCGAGCACGGATTTGCGGTGGCAACCGCTTCTAAATGTATTGAAAGTCAAATTCATAACTTTTGTGGGACTCTCCTCCTATTTTTCTATCCTTCTTTTCCAATCCCAAATCTACTTCCTTCTCTTAATCATCTTCCCTTGGTGGGTGGGTTATTCCTCAGTCAATAAACTACCCACAGGCTCCAGAATTTTTGCCATGCTGACGATATCCACCTGTTGATTTCCTCGTCCATGTTTTATTGAAAACATAGTGACTGTCCCAGATAGACAAACTCGGACACATATTCTACTTCTTTTACTTTCACCATGAGTTTCTTTGCTTCATGATTTGTCATGACTTTCGTCTTGCTGGGATTAAGGTTCAAGCCCACTTTGTTGCTCTCCTCATGCAGATCTTTTAACATTTCTGCCAGCCCTGAACTGGACTTTGCCAACATGATCACATCATCGGCGAATCGTAAGTTCATCCGTCGCTTTCCATTGATTGTGCTTCCATTGCAACTTCCGAAATATGTCCTCTAAAACGCTCGTGAACAGTTTAGGTGATAATGGATCGCCTTGTCTTACGCCTCGCTGTAGATAGATTTTATCTCCTTTTTCCATTCGGACTTTTGCCCAGCTGTTTAAATACAGTTTTGAAAGCACCCGCAAGTACTTCGTAGGGATCCCTTGGTTGTGTAATAATGCTTTCACGGCGCTTGGCTGGTCCACCGAGTCGAAGGCTTTCGCATAATCTATGAATGCTATGTACAACTTCAGATTATACTCTTGGGCCTTCTCTATTATTTGTGTCCTTGTTTTCAGGTGATCTGCTGTCGAGTGTCCTGCTCGGAATCCAGCTTGCTCTGTGGGTTGATTTTCATCCAGAGTTCTCGTAATTCGGCGAAGTATTATTTTCGAGAATAGCTTGTATAGATTGGACACAAGCCTCACCGGCCTGTAGTTGTCTAGGCTGTCTCTGTTGCCTTCCTTATGTAACGAGATGATGGTATTCGCTGTCCACTGCTCTGGAATTTCTTCCCTGAATAAAATTTTATTAAATATTTCGGTTACTGGTGAAATAAGTTCCTCTATTCCTATTTTCAAGAGTTCGTTGGATTAGATTAGATTTTTATTTATCCATTTGATCAATTACATGTATACAATACAATTTTGATATAGGACACATCAGAAATTACATCTATAAAATAAATAACTTACAGGCAGGGGCGAATTTAGGGGGTATTTCAGGGGGGGGGGGGGTTGATGACTTTTAATTAGGTTGCCTATGTTCCGGGGGCTACATCAGAACAATTTGTAGGAGATCTCCACGAAGGCAGTACCATTTTTAGTAGACCATCATCGTCTCTGCAGATAGCAGTTTCGCTTGTTATTTTAGTTATTACAATTTTTTTTGTATTTTATCACCACGTACCTTAGCCAATATAAAAGAATAATTTTGCCGGTAATCGAGACTACTGGAAAAATATGCACCGGTACTTTTATTTCATATTTCATTACGATTTTTTACCGGCACTAATCCTTTTGTTTTTCTTTTAAAAGAAGGTAACGATCCAATAAGCTTCTAAACATCATAAAATGCTTTCAACGAAAAATCAAACCAACGAAAAAAAACAGGTCTTGGGAATGAACTTAAATCAAAAGCACATCTCATGAAAAAATTGTATTACCTCACAATTCACAATGGTCTCACATTAGGCTCCTTCCCTACCGTAACACTACAACAGCAGTTTTAGATTTCGGGCTTTCTTGGGAGCAAAACGGTTAATAATTCTATCGTAGTCTAATTTAATGTCTCGAAGTACAAACATTAAAGTTAGGCCGTTGAGTCTTTCCTCGCCGCATCTTGACTTATTCTCAGTTTTTCTAACTTCAGAACAGAAAATGATCTTTCCCCGGTCGCAATACTGACAGGCAAAGTAATAAGAATATGAATCATTGTTCACAGTGGCGTGGCGTGGAATTTTTTCTCGAGTAAGCTGTTAAGAAAACTCATAGTAAAGGCTTACACCATAAAGCAACTTCAGCACCCATTTCCAGCTACGCCCTTGACAATGTAGAGGTTGATGTCTGAAGTAGCAACAATTACTCTACACACATAATTATGAGTCTTTCACATTTAAAAAAAAATTGAAAAATTTGTAATACAGCACAGTTCATTTTTCCCTTTTCAACTTCAGGCATGCCAATCCATGTAACTATATTAAGTGCGGAATAAATTATTCAACAACAGGGTTGGCGAGCTTGTCTTATCGTGTATCATTTGACGATTACCGACAGTAGTGGCTACGCACGTTAAAGCGCAGCGTTAGGCCATGGGGCCAAGCTCTCTGCTGACTCGGTAGACGCGTCGGTTCGAGCCCCACCGTCGGCCGTCCTTGAAATGGATTACCGTGGTTTCCCATTTTCAACACCAGGCAAATGCTAGTGTGACCTTCTGACAGGCCACGACCGCTTCCTTCCACATCCTTGCCCAGTTTCATTCATTTTCATCCATTCCATCTCTCGTCCCGACGCTCAGGTCGTCCACGGGCGTCGACTAGAAACACCTGCACTCGGCCCCTCAGGAGACCATACGAAAAAAAAAAAAAAAAAAAAGACGATTGAACAGTGTGGCAATTTGCGTTTTTGTTGTTCGCATTTCTTGGTCTATGGAGCTAATCGTTTAGGTTATTACCCGTAAATTTTCTATTATGACTGGCTGCGTGACTCAGCGGTAACGTTCTCGCTTGCTGAGCTAAAGATAGCGGGATCGAGTCCCGTCGCAGTCAGTCGGCATTTGAGGGTGCGCAAATGCGAGGGAACCGTGTCAGTAGATTTACTGGCACGTTTAAGATCCCTTTCGAGGCGAAATTCCGGCACCCCAGCGTCTCTAAAAGCCTCAGTAGTTAACAGGGATGTAAAAACAATAACTATTTTTTATTATTTTCTATTATGGGACCTAAGTGAACATTAAATTAATAAACATGCTACTAGTAACAGATAATCTCATGGCATTTTATTGCATGTTCAGTTAATATTTCTTTGCAAATAGCACTCAAATTGTACTGATGTAGGCTTTCACGGCTTCATTAGTTTGAATGACTTAATTGGGGGCGAAAGGGGAAGTCTTTAACCTAAGCAAAATACTGTAGTACTAACAATTCCGGCATCTACTGCATCTGTGGAAAGAACGTTTTCTACCATGAAACGTATAAAAACCTTCACTCGAAACTCAATGCATCAAGAAAGACTTTCATATCTCGCGCTTCTTTCCAATTGAAAGGAGTTATTGTGCAGCCTGCATGGGAACACTGATTTTCACGACCACGTAATTGATGAATTAGCTAAGAGGGAGAGAAGAATTGAACTTCGCTACACGTGATCCGCCAAGGTACAGTAAATAGTGACATTAATTAATTTTGTACAAATGAGAACAGAATGCACTTGATACCGCAATAGCAAACTATATTTTAAAATAATGTGATAGGGGTTTAAAATATTATTCAAATTATACGGACGTACTTACATTTAAAATTATCTATCCTTTACACCTACTCTTTGAATATAATTTGAAATAATAATCAAAGCAACTTATCGGGTTGATGGGCCACTCTGAAGATTCCAACGCACTATACACTTCAACACAAGAATGTCTATTATATACTAAATTTTGCTGATTGCACTCAAAAACATACAGTAGTGAGTTAACCGAACGAATCAGAATTGCAACTACCGCACCCAGCAAAGGTCGGGTCTGATGTTCAGAACCACGCGATGGAGGGTGGGGACCAAGGTTGCGACTGGGGAAGCGCCCCAAATAGCAGTGCTGGTGTTCCATGCTCACGAGGGTAAGCCGTCCGAAACGAAGCAGACCCTGCTACCACCTTTGACTTGTCTCGACGACAGCCATGTGGCTATGGAACGCCACACCCCCTGTCTTAGCCAATCAAGGACGGCCTGACGTTCTTGGTGTACTGCTCCATCGCCCATAGCAGTGTTCCGGGCCAGAATGCTCCTGGGGCTACACAAGCCGTTGTCATAACAACCGGCCGCGCTTCTTCCTCTTTCCATAGAGAGTAGTGGTGGCTGATCGTGAAGAACTGGGGTAGAGAACGAGGAACTTCATTCAAAGCGGTGATTTTCCTGTTGCTCGCGCGTTAGAAAGTCAAAATATAAACTTTATTTTTATGAGAATATGAAAGGTAAGCGGTGCTTACCCCATGGTATTGGAGAAAACGCCACTGATTGTTCAGATGGTAGGGAAAACTTGTAGATGGCAAGCTGTGTAGACCTCCACCGCCTTTGAAGGGATTGGGCGTCCCGCTTCGCTCTCTCTTCTCCATTTCGCCGCCCAAAGGGATGTCTCGGCTTGCACCTTCGCCCGGAGTTCCGACTGCGATTTTCGAAGTAGAGGAGCGTAGCGCTCGGAAAGGATGTTGATGTCCTCCTCGGTGCAGTTGATTTGACGATGCATGTTCAATCCTGGGTGTACGACGCGGGGAAGAAAAACGTTGAGCTGATATGCGTTTACGACGTCGTCTGTGAAACGCGTTGAGAGGTCTCCCAAGATCCAGTCAAGAAGAGGACTGTAGATGTTCCTTCTGTAGTATTCTTCGGGCGAGTCAGCCGGCGCGTTAGCCCTGTTCTTTTGCTTCTGGACAAGACGCGCCAGGTCGATAGCGGCACCTTGCTCACGCGCAAGCTTGCTGGCGTTGTCGAAGACCAACTAAAATTCTTGTTCGACGTTTGACCGATTTTCTTTGAAGATTTAGATGGTATTCCGAGTGGTTAAAAAATTAATGTTTTTCTTTGAAAAAATAAAAAAAAAAAATTGAATTATAAAATTTGACTTTGCAAGTTAATTTTGCCATTTCTTTTTAGCAGATTATTCTTGATCTTGACAGATGTTTAGGGCGCGAAATCAGTCTAATACACAGTATGCGAGACATTTCCACGATGAGCTAATTATATTTAAAATATTTATTGTGTAATAAACGGAAAGCACTATATTTTCCGTCCTTTCAGACGCACAGGACACAGAAAACCTACGAGTGAATAAAATAAAATTTAAAAAAACCACGCGCGAATGCTCACACTTATACATACTTGGTCACTTATTAATTTAATTTTTATACGTAAATTCCATTCAATAAGGCGTGAATAACGCGCGTTCTGTACATTTATGGTTGCCGATTCTGCACGGGTTAAAATGTAAATACATTTTGCAACACAGTGAGTTTGAACGATTCTATGTTTTGAACTTTGGTTTACTCATTCGGGTGGGAGGGACAATAAAGGGGGTTTAGGTATTTCCGTCCACAAAAAATCACAAGACAGCACACCACGACTACTTCACTTACCATAATTGTTCTAATGACGTCGAAAATCCGCACAAAAATAGCAGCGAACGCACTTGCCAACACTATCGTAAGAACGCGCACCGTGCACTGAGACTGACCACCAAAAGCTTGGACGCTCCGAAAGCAAGGCTCGACTCGCTTGGTTCCAGCGTAGACTTGTCAGTACAGGCGCGGGCTCGACTCGTCGCTGCTGGCTACTCGACGCGGCATCGGTTAGGCTCGCCAAGGCTCTGCTCTTTTCTTTCCCTTCCCCTTTCTTCACTTCCTTTTTCTCTCTTTCTTCCTTTTCTCTCCTTTATAACCTAGATGTTAGGCCCCTTAAAACAACAATTATCATCATCATCATTTCTCCCCTTTTCTCCGCCTTATCTGAAGTCATGGGAGCGGGGGGGGGGGGGGGGCGGCGGTCGACCTCCCGCCCCCCCTAAATCCCTCCTGCTTACATGCATATATTACTAATACTATAACTATTTATAACTTATTATAATAACAGATCTTAAGAGATACAATCTTGTTGGACACCTTACTCTATTATCATAATATGAAAACTTAATTCTATAAATACAACAACTTACAGCTAGGTTTTAAAATTAAGATAGAAAAGTAAAATATAATTATAGTTTTAATCGTTTCTATACACTAAGATATTCAACTACAGAGTAAAAACAATGGCACTGCAGATAAGCTTTCAACATTCTATCAAAGGTTTTTATTCTTGGGGCCAATTTTATATACTGGGGTAGTTTATTGTATAATTTAACTCCTGTGTGAAAAGTTCCTTTCTGATATATGCATGTGTGTGTGTGTGAAATATGAATGTTTTGATTTCGCTTTGTGTTGTGCCTATGAACATCATTGCTTGTTGTTGTAGTTGTCCAATAAGAGTAAGGTGTAAATAGTTGTCCAATAAGATTGTATTAAGATCTGTTATTATAATCTTATATCTTATATATACAGTTTGTATCTTAATTATACCGACAAAAAAATCAGAGACGCTCTGCGTGTTATGAAAAAGACGATGCCGCAATCGGATTGGCGGAGAAAATTTTTCCCTCCGAGAAAATGAGTTTACTTTGTTACTTCCGGGCGCGCAATTTAAATCTACGAACTCGCCGTATTTGCTGAGCTAGAGAGCAAGCCGCTGGCCACCGTTGTGCTTCAAGCAAGGGAAGGGAGCATATCTCTGTCTCCTTCTATCACACTCCCTTCCCTTGCCTGAAGCACAGCAGTGGCCAGCGGCTTGCTGCCAGGCTCAGCAAATACGGCGAGTTCGTAGATTTGAATCGCGCGCCCGGAAGTAACAAAGTAAACTCATTTTCTCGGAGGGAAACATTTTCTCCGCCAATCCGATTGCAGCATCGTCTTTTACATAACACGCAGAGCGTCCCTGATTTTTTTTGTCGGTATAATTAAGATACACACTATATATATATATATATATATATATATAAAAGGATGCTCGTTTGTTCGTCTTTTATGCGTTCATAAACCATTCATCCGATTGCGATCAAATTTTGGTGAGTTGTTGTGAACACTTCCGAAATCATTATAGGCATAGATAATCCAATGTACAATAGGCAGCGCGCGAGTAGTTTAAACAAATGCGTGCTGGCGATGCGCTCATATACAATTCATCCGATTGCGATCAAATTTTGGTGAGTTGTTGTGCACAGTCCCGGAAAAGTTATAGGGGTAGTAAAGCCAATTAACAATAGATGGCGCGCGAGTAGCTTCAACAAAATGGCATGCGTTTGTTTCAAGAAAGTCCCACATGCGTTCATATACCATTCATCCCTTTGCGATGAAATTTGGGTGAGATGTTCTGTACACTTCAGGTAAGGTTTCTGGCTGAGTAAATCCACTTAACAATTTGTAGTGCACGAGTAGATTCAACAAATGAGCGACGACGGGCGAAGCGTTTCAACAAAGTCCTGTATGCGTTCACATACCATACGCCTGATAGCGATGAAACATGGGTGAGAGGTTGTGTATACTACAGGCAAGGTTTCTAGCTTAGTAAATCGATGTTATAATAGGTAGCGCACGAGTAGATTCAACAAATGAGCGACGACGCGCGAAGCGTTTCAACAAAGCCCCGTATGCGTTCATATACTATTCGTCTGATAGCGATGAAACTCGGGTGAGATGTTGTGTATACTTCAGGCAAGGTTTCTAGCTTAGTAAATCGATGTTATAATAGGTAGCGCACGAGTAGATTCAACAAATGAGCGACGACGCGCGAAGCGTTTCAACAAAGCCACGTATGCGTTCATATACTATTCAACTGATAGCGATGAAATTCGGGTGAGATGTTGTGTACACTTCAGGGAATGTTTCTGGCTTAGTAAATCCACTTAACAATAGGTAGCGCACGAGTAGATTCAACAAATGAGCGACGACGGGTGAAGCGTTTCAACAAAGTCCTGTATGCGTTCATATACCATTCGTCCGATAGCGATAAAACTTGGGTGAGAGGTTGTGTACACTACAGGCAAGGTTTCCGGCTTAGTAAATCCATTTTACAATCGGTAGCGCACAAGTAGATTCAACAAATGAGCGAAGACGCACGAAGCGTTTCAACAAAGTCCCGTATGCGTTCATATACCATTCATCCGACAGCGATGAAACTTGGTTGAGATGTTGTGTACACTTCAGGGAAGGTTTCTGGCTTAGTAAATCCACTTTACAATAGGTATCGCACAAGTAGATTCAACAAATCAGCGACGGCACGCGAATCGTTTAAACAAAGTCCCGTATGCGTTCATATACCATTAATCCGATTGCTATGAAAGTTTGGTGAATTGTTGTGCACATTCCAGGAAAGGTTTCTGACTTAGTAAATCCTTTTTACAATAGGTAGCGCACGAGTAGATTCAACAAATTAGTAACGGCGCGCGTATCGTTTTAAAAAAAACTCCGTATGCGTTCATATACCATTCATGCGATTGCAATGAAATTTGGTGAAATGTTGTTTCCACTCCCGGGAAGATTTCTGATTTAGTAAATCCATTTTACAATTGGTAGCGCACGAGTAGATTCAACTAATGAGCGACAGCGCGTGAATCGTTTCAACCAAGTCACGTATGCGTTCATATACCATTCATCCGATTGTGATGAAACTTTGGTGAGTTGAGTACAGTCCTGCGAAGGTGTATGAATTAGTAAATCCGTTTTTCAATGGGTGGCGCACAAGTAGGTTCAACAAATGAGTGACGGCACGCGAATCGTTTAAACAAAATCCCGTATGCGTTCATATGCCATTCATCTGATTGCGATGAAACTTTGATGAGTTGTTGTGTACATCCCAGGGAAGGTTTTCGAATTAGTAAATCAATTTTACAATAGGTAGCGTACGAGTATATACAACAAATGGGTGAAGGCGCTCGAATCGTTTCAACCAAGTCCGGTATGCGTTCATGTACCATTCATTTCATTGCGATGAAACTTTGGTGAGTTGTTGAGCACGCTCCCATGATTTTTTGAGATAGTAAATCAATTTTATAATAGTTTAGAGGTGGTTAACGGAAAAAGAAAATATATTGGGAATCCACAAGCACTTCAACAAACAAAGTTACAACGCCAACACTTTTTTTTGATTGGCATTGCAACGCATGCCGGGTATAGCTAGTAAGTTATAAATAGTTATTGTATTAGTAATATATACCTGTAAGTTCTTTTATTTTATAGATGTAATTTCTGAGGTGTCCTATATCAAAAATGTATTGTACAGTATACATGTAATTGATCAAATGGATAAATCAAAATCTAATCTAATCTAATCTACTTTTTGGGAGTGCAAGATTTTTTAAAATCCAGATCTATGGGTTTTGCCTAGACCAAGTTAGCCATATATACACCCCTGGCTTTTGTCACCCACAGTGGGAGTACTCACGCATTAATAATATTTATCCAGACCAGACGTGAGTTGTGTCCTCCGCATTATTATTATATATTTACCATAAATCAAACAGAGGTATGGGAGGCATAGTGAAAAAGGGCGAGCCCCACTTACATATTACATGTTTCACTGGCACAATTTAACTTACATCTACATTTCGTTCTATCCCACATGTTGGCAACACTAGTGAGGTCAATGTGAGCACCTTGTTTTTTTTATAACAGTTGAAGAGACCTCATGCGCCTGTCAAACATGGCTGCCGGCGTTGAACAAGAAATAAAAACACACATTTACCTAATTTAGCAGTAGTGATCATGGTTAATAATAAAATATGAAATAATGTATGAAAATCATATGTTATCCAAGTGTATAAGCCATGATCAGCTCTCATTCAGAATTAAAATTGTTACTTGGGCACACTCGTGTTGACCAACTGACAATTAATTCTGTAAATAGATTAGGCCTACTTAGGTAACACTGAAAAAAAAAAAAAAAAAAAAAAAAAGACAGACCTTTAATACTCCAACACCAATTCGTTGATATTCGAAGAATAATACGCTCGAAGCATGAATTACAATTAAGGGTTCCCATTGCGAAATGTTAACGAGAATAAACAGTGCAGATGTTACCGTGGGGAGATCAGCCAAAGTCTTCTACACTTTCATATTTGCAGTGTCTGCAGCAGATCAAAGAATAGCACCCAAGTCCAAATGTATTTGAATTTTGCCATAAAAGAGGGCGACAGCGACTCCGAATATTCTCGCGAGCCAGGGGCAGTAATACAGTGCGCCAGGAAATCTTCTCCGCAGTGCGTCTGCGAGAGCTAGCATCAGTAGTTACGTTGGCAGCATGTCTGTCGCTTGTATTAAAACAAACAAACAAACAAACAGTAAACTTTGTACTCACCACAGCCATTTATAACAGATGCTGGAAGAGCTGATGACACACACGCAGGCTTATTGCAATACTCAGTGATGATTTCGACAGCCTACAGCCTACAGCCTACACGTGTGGGATTCATCCTGTCAAGGACACCGTGCTGCCAACTAAACTGCTGATGCTAGCTCTGGCAGTCACTGCGGAGAACATTTCCTGGTGACCTCTATTTCCCACAACGGCTCGGGAACGGCAAGAATAAATCCTGCGAACTTGATAGGCCTCGGTACAGTAATATCCTTGCTAAACGCACCATGCATGCCACAAACTCTTGGTTTTTAATTGCAACATATTTCTCCCCGAGTGTCACTTAAGATGCAACCTCGAAAATGTATCCTCGCTACTGCTCCCTAAAGCCAGTGTGCTCCTTTACACTCTCCTTGATCTTAAATGCGCCTATATTTTTTTTCCAGAGAAGTTATAGGCTATATTGACTACGGTTATAGACAAATACCACAAACTGTCCAAGAACATTACTGCCGCTCTAGATTCTATTTACAGTACAGTAAAACTTCGTTTATCCGTAACTCTTTAAACCGTCATTTCTGTAATAGCGTAATAATACTGCAATAACAAAGTGAGTGATGACGAAATTGTTGCCATCGTAAGTGCCACCGAAGAAGAAGAAGGGGCTGATGAAGACGAGTGTTCAAACCATGACGAAAAACGAACTATTAGCCACTCAGAGGCTGAAACAATGTTATCCAAGTATATAGAATGGTTTGAAAGTCAAGAAGAGGCCAATGCAACGCAGACACTGCTGCTCCGAAAAATACGAAATATTACCGCTTGTGGAAGCTCGAGCATCAACGAGGCAGAAGGAAATGACTGACTATTTTCAAGATACATAAACTATTTCACCTGTAAGTGTATATTACCGTACTGTACATTATCTTGCCACATTTGTAGCTACTGTATGGATGTTTTATCATGTAATAAATAGTTTTATTTGCTATTACAATCGTGTTAAATTTCTTTTCGCTCCGAAATATATTACATTACTGTCAGAATGATATCCGTCTAAAGCCAATATACCATCTTTTTGATATCCGTCTACATTATAATTGATTGAGGTCATGTTTTGGAGGAATAATACAGTATTCTGTTATCCGTCGATCCGCTCAACCGTCACAACCACGGTACCGACAATGACGGTTAATCGAGTTTTTACTGTACCTTGTCTACGATTGAACGACCCCTCGTGCAAAAGAAGGCGGATTAAAAAAAATGCCAATACATGGGAGTCCCTAATCCCATTGAAACGGGATGACATACGTACCAATTGAGTGTAGCCCATTTCGAAAGCAAACTTATACTACAATTTAAACCATTCCAATCAACTAATATCTCTAGGCCTTTCGTGACATTACTTGGCGGGAATAAGCTTATTTTAACTTATGCACATATTTTTGAAAGTAATCTTAACTTTTTTATAAAATATTTGTAATCTGAAAGTAAGCTACATTTGACTACTTAGGCCTACTAATAATAATTCCTTTCGGTACCATAAGCTTACTTCACCATCAATGGGAACACATTTTGAATATCATCTTCCTGTGGACGCACACTTGTACTACTCTCTGTATCTCTGCTTTGACAGAGTCACCTTTATGGTGCGACCGTTTCACTTCCCGCCATTCCGTGGGGCAGAGGCGGAACATCGCCCTCGAAATCCAGGACCGTGCAGAGCGAGATTTGGCCCTGGGCTGGGGCTATCCTCTCCCTCCTCCCGGTGTATCCCTCTAACTTCAAGGTACTTTATACATCCTAACTGTGTGTGGAATTTCCTACATTAAAAACTAGTCGGTCATTTGCTGCTATGTTGACTAAATTCCCCAACTCCAATATTCTGAATTCTTGCTCTACGGTAGCCTATATTTTCTGAGATATTTCCGTAATATTTTGACGATTACTTCAATTACAAATTGGGAGAGTTTCCCTCTGAACAGGTCACTGACAGGTGCGGATCTAGGGGAGGGCGACCGCCCAGGGCCCCGCGCCATTGATTTTTTTTAATGTAATTAATTAATTACGGTAATTATACTTTTCAAACTAAGTTACATTTTTTTTTTCAGTGCAGGTACCGTATGACCTCCCTTGACCGTTTAGCAAGTTTAGATTTCAGTGAAATGATAGAAGACTTTAGCCGAAAAAAAAGTCGCAAAGTAATATTTTGATATTTCATAGTTTACATGATCTTCTTCAAGGTTTCTTTCATATTATTAAAAAAATGTACTGTAGTGTATTCAAAATTTTGTAACTATTCTTTATTTTTTTATAATTACAAAACTACTTTCCATTTGATTGGTGGACCGATAACCTCGATGTTAGGCCCCTTAAAACAACAATTATCATCATCATCATCATTTGATTTGATATTTTTTAATTTCCTATTGTTGTGGGCCCCACCTTATAATATCGCCCAGGGCTCCGCAAGGCCTGGATCCGCCACTGGCCACTGATCTCAAAGACACAAGATGAATAACATTGTCGAATAGGTACCGTAATGGTTTATGGAAGATAGGCTTAGTGTCCAGAAGTTAATATATATATATAAAGATAATTTTAACTTGTCAATTAATATAAACCGTATTCAATAGTCCTCAAATTGAAATAAAGACCTTAGCTACTGAGGTACGGTATGAAATCAGTAACGTTATTACTGACGCTGAGTCTAAGGGACTCCACAAAATTAATTTCAAATTATAGACAGCTAGTATAAGTTTTAACGAACAAAGTAGTCTATTAACACATTGAATGAAACGTTTTAGTGTAGGATTTCACAAGACGTCCTACTCTTTGGGCTGTAATACACAACATATATTTTATGACTGAAAAAAATATTAAGTACCGTACCGTATCACATTCTTTCCTATCAAGTAAAAACTTCAATTTGCATACATTAATAAATACCGGTTGACCCTACTACACACTAAACCGCAAGGTATGACACAGTGAAAATACAGCATAGCCTATATATGCTTTTTTCATACCTGATAAGAAACTGACACGTAGGCCTACTTCATCACTCACTGTTTTTCATCGCTACCACTGTGGCCAAGACATCGTGAAAGTCTCCCCAAATTGAGCATCGCCAACATTTACTGTCTTCCTAGATGGACCAGGTTTCGAGTCCATTTCGATTTTACTCACAACACAACATAAAAAGCATAACAAGCAATTCCACGCACCGGCACTGATAGCTTCACAACTCACAGTAATGACGCTCCTACTGACATGGGGTCTATGAGACTCATCCACAACTTCAGGCACTGTTATCTCGGTTGCACATTATTGCTCAATAACAACTTGTTCGGCATTACCCCAAATATTTTCCGATTGATAACAATCATTTTATTAATTTAAAACCGTTCAATTAAAGACACAATGCCTTGTTCTAAATATATCACACATATATTTATTTAATTATTTCATTTATTAGGCCGTAACTCGTCCAAACAATTTTCAAGAGAACCTTCATCAAAGTAGCGAACATCGAGGAAGGAGTATCCGGCTGCAGGACGACAGATGCAAGTTACTGTTATCGGGGTTAGCATGTTACAATATTGGTAGAAGAGCGTGGTTCAATCCTTCTTGGGGTTTTCTTTAGCATGTTACAATATTGGTACAAGCGCGTGGTTCATTCCTTCTTGGGGTTTTCTTTAGCATGTTACAATATTGGTACAAGCGCGTGGTTCAATCCTTCTTGGGGTTTTCTTTAGCATGTTACAATATTGGTACAAGCGCGTGGTTCAATCCTTCTTGGGGTTTTCTTTTAGCATGTTACAATATTGGTACAAGCGCGTGGTTCAATCCTTCTTGGGGTTTTCTTTAGCATGTTACAATATTGGTACAAGCGCGTGGTTCAATCCTTCTTGGGGTTTTCTTTAGCATGTTACAATATTGGTACAAGCGCGTGGTTCAATCCTTCTTGGGGTTTTCTTTAGCATGTTACAATATTGGTACAAGCGCGTGGTTCAATCCTTCTTGGGGGTTTCTTTTAGCATGTTACAATATTGGTACAAGCGCGTGGTTCAATCCTTTTAAAGGAGGGGAGAGTTGATATTATTATATCCCAAACTGATTCTGGTGAGATACTGTATGTTGTGTTTGTGTAGAATTTGGTCGTAACAATGAGCTATGGTATAATTGTTCAAAAGCATTGTGCAGAAATCGATCTCGCAAAGACTGCAGTTCATGGGAAAAGAAAGCTGAACGTTATTTATGTGATTTGGGCATTTAAAAGGTGCCAATAATAGTTAAACCTAAAACATACTGTTCACAAGATTGTAAGTTATGCTGTAATAGCTTAAATTAATTTAAATATAATTTTCCATCAGTTTGAACTTTTATTTTGGATTTGAGGCAATGCCGAACATCATGTTCGTTAATACCCCTAGTTGGGGGTAATGCCGAACGTTGTTTCTTTTTATTTTATTATTTTTTATTTTTAGAACTTATTTATGAGATACTTCTATCCATGTTTGAAGATTGTTATTGCGAGTGTTTACTGGGTAAATACGATTGACTTTCAAAATTTACTTTGTTTTTTCATGTGCCAATAATTGATTCTAAAATCTGTCTTCAAAGCTTTGTTGTTCAACAATACCCCCGGTCTCCCTCCTAAATAGATTACAGGGTCATCCGTTTGTGATGTCAGAAAAGTAAAACGCTATACACAAGAAACTATGCACATTTATTGCTTGTTAACGGTACATACGTGTTAAGGAGAGTCTGGTGTTTGTGTCACAGCACATTTGCACTCAACATGTCCACCATCGCGCACGCGGTACAAATGATACATCGAATCCATGTCGCGCCACGTGGCACGCAGCATTTCTGGAGTGATTTGCTGAAAGGCCGCTGTAGGTCAGCCAGATTCTGTGGTCTTTGTGCGTACACTGTCGACTTGACGTAGCCCCATACAAAGAAATCTGGAGGAGTTAGGTCAGGGCTATTAGGAGGTCATGGGATAGGTCCACTACGGCCGCACCAGCGATCGTTGAATATGAGGTTTAATTGTTCCCTCACCATGATAGCCCAATGCGGTGGAGCACCATCCTGTTGATAGATAATCATGTGCTGTATCTCATCTTGCTGTAATTGAGGGACCACATACTGCTCGATCATGTCAAGATAATTGACGGCACGAACAGTCTTCTCCGCAAAAAAGAATGGTTCGAAGACTTTCTCAGAGGTCGCTCCGCACCACACATTCACTTTAGAGTTCGTATGAGACATGTGGATTTCTGTTCCCAAAATGATGCAATTATGCGTGTTGACTCGGCCAATCCCATGGAATGTGGCTTCGTCCGTGAACATCCATCGTTTTAACCATTGATCGTCACCTTCCTGCCGCTCACACATCATCGTTACAAAACTGAGTCGAGCTCCGTAATTTAGCTGTGTCAATGCTGGCAGGTGCTGCATACGGTATGGGAGCATGTGAAGATAACGCCTAACAATCCTGTGACATGTTGTGTATTGTTCAATCCTGGTGTTAGGGGATGGGACGAACAAGTGAGACTTGATGTCTAATTTAGGGTTGGTTTCCTGAAGGGTGCAAGTTTCTGCGTAATTGGGGGAAACTGCAAGTGTACGTGTTGGTAAAAGGATGTAATGTAATGGGGGTGCAAATATACGGGGATGCGATCACTTACCAGGGGATGTGCGACTATGAGGTAGCTATTAATTAAGAGTAGCGATTAAATACGAGCGAGTAGGAGCGAGCCTACTTGCAGAGTCGACAGCTTGGCCGCTGGCTGGCTTAACACTAACTGAGCACAATGGAATACCTGACGCTGCACTTCCTAGTATTCACGGTCAGGGGCAATTGGGAAGGAACAGGTTGGGCGTACAGGTGTAAAGTCGGTGTGAAATGATGTACAGAGTGTTGGTTTACTGATCAAGTATTTATTTGATCAGTTGTGGTGATGTAGTGTCCCTTTTAGTGAAGGGCAAATGTAGTACAATTATAAGTGTAGGTGTGAAGGAAGGAATACAAGTCTGTAAGGAAATCTGAGCACACTCTCTCACCTAGCGATGACGATGCGTCGGAGCTGGATCTAGATGTACAGAGCCGTGGGCTGCAACAGATATTGGGTCTCCCCGAGGCCTTCCCTTTAAGAGTTCTCGAGCTGCTGAGTCGGCGTGTCGTCATTGTTGATGCTCCAGATAGTCCTAAGTGTAAATGTTTATGTGAGTGTCGTAAGTTTGGCTAACAGCGATGCTACTGCGCCTGCTTGTGTAAAGGAAATGTATTTGTTGAGGCTCATGACTTAGCCTTTAGGGGTAGTTTCTGTAGGGTGAAAGGGTGTGTTGATATTTGGATAGAAGTAGATCTTATGGTTTTGAGTCGATGGTGGAGATGTGTGGGTGACTGTGCAGCCGTATGTAGGTTCAGGGGCGTATGTTTATAATCCCCTCTGGGTGCGTAGATGTCTCAGGTCCTTGGGTCGTATCGACCCTGGGGGCTGAACAAGACCTCGTCGGCCTTTAGATCGAGTCCCCGCGATCTGGATCTCCTCGTCCTTCTTCTTCATCCTTCCGGGTCCTCCTTCTTCTTCGTCTTCTTCTCCTTCTTCTTCTCTGGTGCTGTGTAGATGTCGGTGTTGTGTGTAGTGTGCTCATAGGGTTTGGGTATAGGGTATGGAACTTATTTTTTGTTTGTTTTATAATCTTGATGTTTAAATGTTGCAAGAAAATGACATATACATATATATATATTGGTGTGCCATACAGGAAGGAAAAAAACCATGGTTGGACGGGTGGTTGTGCCGTCCGTGTGCTGTCTGGAAAAATTGCTCCCTGTATGTACATCGTGTTTACAAAGTGTAATGTATAAAAGATTGGAGATGATAGAAAAACAAGTGCCCCGGGTGTAAAGTTAAGGGATTATATCAAAAATTGTTTATTGTCTGGGGATAAATGCGACACCTTTACAAATTTTAATGTTAGTAGAAAGAAAATGAAAGAGACAAAAGTGTATTCACAGTGTGGCAGTGTTAAATGGTGTGACTATAAGGTTATATGCATAGGAGTAACAGAATTGTGTTCTTGATGTGTAGGTTATACTGCTATTCATCGTCTCCATATTACTCCTTGCATTTACATTTTTTACAATGATGACATAATAACAGCATATCGCGCAGCGCTGTTTAAGGGTTGGCGTCGGAGCCATCGCCCTTGAGACCTCTTCGGACGTCTCGTATATATGTCGCGTTGAGCCTGTTTACTCTAGGGGTCGCTACCCGCTATTTATGATAGGCTGTGTGCAATTCAACTGGTCTTAGCGCCAGGAGTTTATATAGGTCATCGCTCGCGGAATGTGACGTCGCGGAATACGCTTTTGTGTAGCCTTTACTCAACGACCGAGTGCCGAACATTTACTCCCTAGGGATCGCTTTAATTTTAGGCTTTAGTGCCGTCGCGGAATGTCCCCTCGCGTGTATTTTAAATAAATGTATTGTTGGCCTTACCCTAGTAACGCCTAGTCGCCAGGTGCCGAATGCTCTATGCCGCGTTCGCATCGCATATGCCTATTTTCATTATTGTATTATCGGTCTTACCCTAAATGGTGCCGATTTATTATTATGTATGTGAAAGTGTACTTAACCTAGGTTTCTACTAATTAATGCTACAAAAAAAGAATTTTCCAAAATGGTCCTTAATCTAGTGCCGAAATGCGTTGTGAGCTACTGTTTTGCTACAGTGCTTATTAAATTTGCTTAAGTCTAAGTTGCCTTCCAAATGCAACTGTCTTACGTACTAGAATTTTGACCGGAGCGATCGCCTGGGGCAGTTTCCGCCCCCAGGGCACCACACGTGCGTATTTTGTTAACACCGGTTGCTTCCAAAACCGCCAGGCCAAAAGCCCTTTTGCATTCCGCTCCCTTAATACTAATTGTCGACTTCCCCCCTTAATACTAATGTGTTCGTGTATGAAGGCCTGTGTAATTGTGTTGCTAAAAGTAGCAAACACTTCGCGCGGATATCCATTGTCGTCTGCAGGTACCGGAATAGTTCATTTATATATATATGGCTTATAGCCGCCTTATTCATCATTCGTATTTATTAATGGGTCGCCCAGGCCCCTCTGGGGGCTCGCTGCACACCCCATTTACATCTCTGGGGGCTCGCTGCTCTCCCAATTTAAGCTCTGGGGGCACGCTGCCCTCCATTTCCTTGGGCACGGGAAATCATTCGGGAAAATCATCCGATAAAATAATATCATCCGGGAATTTAGCGTCCGGGAATCACTTCGCCCCATGTCCGGATGAGGTCTTGCGTGGCCCAGGGTTGTCCCGCTGAACCCTTGGCGCACTATCTTCACTTCACACGAATGGAAGACTCGTTCCCCGCCTTAGGAACGCTACTTAGGTTACAAACTAACTAAAAGTCTAGTCCTAAATGTGGTCGTCTCCAGGTTCGTCTCCTGAGTCCAATACTGAGCTGGCTAATTCTCCTACTAGACGTCAAAAGTCTCCCCTGCAGTTCTGGCTTCGATGAGGATTTTATTTGCTAGGCGTTCCGGTCCCATTCTTCTCAAGTGTCCATAGAAAGTTAGTCGTCTTTCCCTCATAGATGTTGAAATGTTCTCGCATTTTTATATAGCTCTTGATTTGATCTTAAACGGAAGGTAAACTCATTTGTTGCTGCTTTCTTGGGTCTCAGAATTTTCCTCAGAAATTTACGTTCTTTCTTTTCTATTTATACGATTCCCTTTGTGGCAATTGTCTCCGCTGCATAAAGGCATTCAGGTTTCACCACGGTGTTATAGTGTCTGAGTTTGGCTTCATAGCAGAGGGATTTGGACTTATAAGTTTCCTGGCATATTCTGAATGCAATCTCCATCTTCTGCGCTCTCTCTTCAATAGCTGACTTCTCATCGTTGTTAGGAGTAAGAATCTACCCTAGATACTTGAATTTGTGGACTCTTTTTATGTCACCATACTTGGTTTTCATTGTCCATGTTGTTTCTTTGGGATCTATGTTCATGTATTCAGTTTTCTCAAAGGATATTTGCAGTCCTGCCTTATTATTTCAATAACATTATTATTATAACAAAATAATAATAAAAATAATAACCATAATGCAACAAACATGCTTCTCTCTTTCCTTTGCCTATCTCTCTCCCTACCTCAGAAGTGTTGATATATTTAGCGATTCACTGCTCACCAGGCATACTACAACTGCTTGCATGCCTCATGCAGATAAGATACATTTACCGTATGGACAGTTGAGTATAATCAGCATCTTTCGTGTTACTCACAAAACAGGGATGTGATGTGCAATTTCTTTTACTGTAGATTTCAAACAATGATACAATTTCTGACGGTTAAAACGCTATTAGTCGGATGGTAGATTGGCTTTCACGGCCAGTAAATTAAAACTCAGCAATTCTTCTAGTTTTGTGCCGTGTCTTGTGTGGGGTTTCACCTATGAACACCAAATTGGCTCATCAGCGGGCTCTTGGTGTCCGTGCCCGGACCCCCACAGGAGTAGCGAAATGCTCGCTACATCCCTTTCTAGTTCTTGCAGTAAAGAGGTGCACGTGCGCTTCATAAAATGGGAGGTAGCGCGCAGTTCGCTACTCCTGTGAGGGTCAGGGTGGGGACACCAAGAGCCCGCTGATGAGCCAGCTTGGTATTCCTAGGCGAAACCCCACACAAGGCACAGCACAAACCTAGAAAAATTACTGAGTTTTAATTTACTGGCCGTGAAAGCCAATATACCATCTTTTTGGAAGCCTTCGTAGGGAGGTTAAGGCGGCTTGAGCCGTTAGCTCTCGCAGTAAAGAGGCGCAGGTGTGCTTCATAAAATGGGAGGTATCGTGCAGTTCGCTACACCTGTGAGGGTCCGGGTGCACAGTGGGTCAAAATCGAAATCTAGGAGGACAAAATTATTAATTTCATATTTAAAAAAATCAAAATGAATTACTTCTACAGCATTCTCATATAATTGCCGCTCACTCTTCTGGGATATAAACGCATCTTAGTGTAAATCTGTCACCACTGTTCGAGCAGTCTGAATTGGAGGGTGAATGTGAGTGGCTGTGGTTTTGTTGTCTTTGTGGTTAGTGTGATGCTTTAAGATGGAACATGCAGCTGAAGGTATGATCTTTGTTAACTTACGTGTTTCAGTTATTAATGGGCGTAATTGTTACGTAATTTTAGCTATATTTGCATTATATAATATTTAACTATTATTTTTAAAATTATATTTTCACTTATATTTTTAGTATGCCACGTCACTCTGCGTCACTTTCTACTTAATGCTAAAATGTAGGTAAAGTCTTGTAGTTTACGCCTGTTGCAAGATTTTTTGCATCTTTTTGTAACTTACTTAGTTATTTTACGTTTTAGAAGATGCCGCGCAACCAGTTCTCACACGTTTACAACTGTTTGAAGCACTGGATTCGACGATTATGTCAAAAGTGGAACTTTGTGACTTTGTTAAAAGTAAATTAGTGGTAGAAAATTGTTCTGAAGAGATAACTGAATGCTCTATCTAAGTCCTAGTCATAGACAATTTCTTGCATGTGGAGACGAGCTTAAAAAGGTCTTAACTGATGTTTATTATAAAGTAAAAAAAAAAAATACGTTGCTATCACTCTAAATTCATGATTAAAACGTAAAAATTATTTTGTCCCCCTAGATTTCGATTTTGACCCACTATAGGGTGGGGACACCAAGAGCCCGCTCATGAGCCAGCTTGTTGTCCTAGGTCAGGCCACGCCAACTCAGGTGCTTCGCGAGCACTGGTCAGCACCTGGAAAAGCACCGTACTCTGCTGTAGGAGAGGAACGTATAGTGGCAGCGCTTACAGAATGGGGCTGGGCAAATCAGCGCGCGCCATGTGGCGTACCGGTATGGAAACGAATAATAATAATGCCAATATTGTGTACAGACAGAAATAATAGTTTTATTGGCATCCCTTTGAAGCCACTAATTTTCCGATATTTGGAACAATGGTTTTTGCAGTTGCAATCTCAAGTATAGCTTCCAAGGAAGCTAAGGAAGACAAACTTGACCTCCTTTTTGTTTTGATAATATTCACAATTGAAAACATTTGTTCACAAACGAACGTTGTTCAGAACATAGCAACAAATTTCAGGGCAAGGGCATGCATGAATCCTCGAGAATTCTTGTTCCCCAACGCTTTGATAAAATGAAAGCAAATCACCATTTTAGTGGTAATAACGGTCTGTCAAAATTGAATCGCACTGTAGTTTTATCAGCTCAACTTTGAGACTTGATGGGGCATCCTTTGGGCGCACCGAAAAGGGCGTCATTAAAGCTTTAAGTGCCAGTATTACTTGTTTTATTTCTTCAAACCTATCTTCATTTTTTATGCAATGACTGTGACGCTTTTATGTACTCACTGATGTGTCCATAAGTACTTAAATTTAAGGATTTTAGAGGAGTAAATTGTCCCAATCTCCTTCTTGTAGCTGACTTTTAAAAAGCACAAGCTACAATTTGAAACTTTCATTACGGTCACACATCTTCTTCTTCTTCTTCTTCCTAGCGTTGTCCTGCTGGTGCAGGGTCCGCTTTTTTGGTCATTGACCTCCATTTTGTCCGGTTTTGTTCGTCAGCTGGATTTAGGCCGGTAATTTTTAAATCACCATTTATTGTGTCTTGCCAACGCTGCTTCGGTCGTCCTCTGGGGCGTAGGCCTTCAACCTCAAAGTGAAGGACAGAGTTATTAACAGTATCAGGCGCTGCACGCAGGGCATGGCCATACCATCGGAGCCGTTTCTCTCTCATTTTGTCCACAATTGGGGCGACACCCATTTGCTCCCGAATTGTGTCGTTTCTGACATGGTCAATAAGGGAGATGGCCATTGTCCAACGGAGCATTCTCATTTCCATGGCGTGCAGGCGACGTTCTGAAATTTTGTCGGATGGTCGACATTCAACTCCATATAGCGCAACTGGCCGTACCACTGTCCGATATATTTTCGATTTGAGACGAAGTGGCATTTTCTTGTCGCAAAGCACACCCGTGACCTCCTTCCACCGCAACCAGGTTGCGTTTACCCTGGCTCTTACTTCATCATTGAAGTTGCCATCACTCTGAAGACGAGATCCAAGGTACCTGAAGCATTCTGTCTTGACTAGATTTTGTCCAGCGACTTGAATGGTACCGTCGCTTGGGTTTAACTCCAGATACTCCGTCTTTTTCACATTCAGACATAGGCCGTACTGGGAGAGGCGGTTATTCCAATCTTCAACTTGACATTGGAGTTTTTCTCGGGTGTCATCTGCAACCATTATATCATCTGCATACAGAAGGGTCCAAGGAACATTCCGTTGCAGGTCACGAGTGATGGTGTCCATCACAAGAACAAAAAGGGACGGTGATAGTGCTGAGCCTGGGTGGACGCCGACATTTACAGGAAAGTTTTCCGAGGTGCCAACAGCACAACGTACTCTACCGCTGGTGATCGTGTATAACATCTTGACCACATTTACAAATGACTCTGGCACACCATGGTTGCGGAGCGCATACCAAATCAACTCATGAGGAACACGATCGAAGGCCTTTTCAAGGTCAAGAAAGGCAATATGCAGAGGCTTTCTTTTCTCACGGTGCTTCTCCATCAGTAACCGTGCTGCGAAGATGGCGTCAGCAGTTCCAGCCCCCTTGACAAACCCGCACTGGTTGGAGCTGATTTCGGTGATGGCACGTAGGCGTCGATCAAGAATCCTCTCAAAGATCTTCATTGTATGTGAGAGAAGACGTACTGGGCGATAGTTTGAACATTCCGCTGGGTCTCTTTTGTTCTTGAAAATCGGTACTGTAATGCTTGTAGCCCAGTTAATAGGGATGTGGCCAGAGTCCAATATGGCATTGAAAAAGGTAAGAAGCCAATCTATCGCAGTAGATTGCAGTTCTTGAAGTTTCCAGAAGTCAGCAGGGAGGTTGTCTGGCCCAGGAGATTTATGGTTTCTCATGCTTTTTAGGGCAGTGGTAACTTCCTGTGGAGTGATTTGGGGGATAGGCCCACTAGTTGGGACACCTTCTGGGATTGTTGGATGCAGAAACTCTATGTTTGAGATCTCCTCGAAATGCTCTTTCCATCGCTTGAGAATAGCATGTTTGTTGTGTAGTCTTTGGCCTTCCTTGCTCTTTATGCACACATAGTGTTCAATATCCCTTGCAGTTCTTGCTCGGGCTTTGGCCAGACGGTAAATATCCTTTTCACCATCTTTGGTGTCCAAGTTAAGATAGAGGTTGTTGTAGTGGTTGGCTCTTGCTTCAGCCACGGCTTTCTTTGCCTCTCGTTTAGCAGTGACGTACCTTTCTCTGCTCACGTCTGTCTTTAGAGAAAGCCAGCTTTTATATGCTTTCTTCTTATCACGGACCTTATCTTGTACCTGATCTGTCCATAGCCATGTCTGCTTGTCAATAAGGCGACGCCCTGGCTTTGTGGTACCCAATGTTTCTGCTGCAGCAGTAGTCACTGACTCACAGAGATCAGTCCATGTGGTGTCGATGGAATTTGGAATGACAAGAGGAAATGTTATACTGTTAACCAATGCTGATTTCTGGTCGCGTAGTTTCCACCACTTTACTTTTGTTGAGACTCTTGTACATCCACCTATCCTGCGCTTACTGATCCTCAGGTCTGCAATGAGTAGTTTGTGTTGGGTGGCAACACAATCGGAAGGTATAACCTTCACATCTAAGACTGTTCGGAAGTTACATCGCCGTAACAGTACAAAGTCGATCTGGCTTCTGCTGTCACCACTGGCGTATGTTACGAGATGACTGATGCGCTTCTTAAAGAAAGTGTTGCTTATGAGAAGGCTGTTTGCTTCTGCAAAGTCAAGGACTCGGCATCCGTCATCATTTCGTCTACCATAGCCATTTCCACCATGACAACTATAACCATTCTTATTTTGACCAACATGTCCATTTAAGTCACCACATACGAGTAAGAACTCCTCCTCTGGGCACAACAAGACAAGATCCTGGAGTTCTTGCCAAAACCTTTCTTTCTCATTACGGTCACACATAGTACTGATTAATTTATTTTTGCCTTGCAACTAGATATTTAAATCATTTAAATATCCCGTGTTGTCTTTCATGAAAGCGAGGTCAGCGATCCATTGCTCATCATCCTAGTATGAATGTTCTACGCCACTACACGGGGTGGAAAGAGGGTAGGGAGGGGAAAAGCTCCGGTGCTGCTCGGTGCAGCACAGGGGCGCACTAGCACTAAGTACACGGGTTGGCGTAGCCTGTCCTAGACGAAACCCCACACAAGGCGCGGCACAAACGAAGAAAAATCACTGAGTTTTAATTCACTGGCCGTGAAAGCCAATATACCATCTTCTTGGAAGCCTTCATAGGGAGGTTACGGCTGCTTGAGCGTTTAGCTCTTGCAGTAAGGAGGCGCACGTGCGCTTCATAACTTCATAAAAAGGGAGGTAGCGCGTAGTTCGCTACTCCTGTGGGGGTCCGGGCGGAGACACCGAGAGCCCGCTGATGAACCAGCTTGGTGTTCCTAGGCGAAACCCCAGGCACAAACCAAGAAACATTGCTGAGTTTTAACTAATAATCTGGTTCGTGCAACAGAATTTGAATGGAAGACTGGATCTCAGGGCAGCAGGTTAAGTAGGCCCGGTTTATGCCATATTGCCGCCTGTGCAGCTGTAAGCGATACCCACTTGAAGGTTCCCCGGGAAAACATAGAAGTTACCGAAGGCCTTACTCTTCGTCTGACACATTTTGCAGAACTGTATTTTTTGGGATTTCAGAATTACCTGCAACACTGCAACGAAACAAATAACTGGAGGTGTTTGGTTTTTACTAAGATGCCTCGACCCAGCACAGGATAACTCTCAATCCTTGTCAGGACATCCAAGTAATGTTTTAATTTAAAAACGGCGGATAATTTAGTACCGGTAGATCGTCCGCTAAAACAAGAATAGAAGTACCGTACGGTAACAAATGCAATTCGCCTTACAGCCTTTGCGCACTTCATACCGAACACCGTCACAGTGGGCTGAACCTAGGACTGCAGTTCAATTTTAGTTATGAATGGGATTTTTAAATTCCATGTGGGTCCTTGAAGGAAATCGTGGAACTGTGGCTGAGTCGAGTCTGGGGCATTTGTCGCTCCGCCCGACTAGGCGACGCTCTGTGTGGGATGAGAGAATTGTGCCGTAAATAACGGAGCATCCTTCACCTAGAGCAAGATCTGTGACTGTATGGCGTTTACTGCGAATATATCAACACTTCCAGGTAAGCAGTTATTCTAGCGAAGTTAGTGTAAAATCTTGTTGATCTTGAAATGAATTCAAATGAAGCAGTTTGCATCTGATAGACGAATTTCTCGTTATGAAGAAACCATAACGCAAGGGACCTGTGCATTCATTTAACAATGAATACTACACCGCGTACGAATTATGCTAGTTCAACAAACGTTTAATATTTCAAGTAATTACAGCTACCGTTTGTATATTTTATAAAATGAAATCAAGTGTTTCTGTTTCGAACGAGACGTATTGTAATATGTTAACCTTCATCACTAAGGCTCGGATTTTTAAGTAAATAAATATAATTTTAAAAAATGTAAATACATACTTTAAGCATTTTTTCTATAAATACAAAATTTCCTGCTTGTCACTCATTAGCACATAAAAATAAATAATATTTACCTATTTTTAAATCAGTAGGCCTGTGCTAGATCTTTCAGTTCAGTGCATTTTTTGTTCTTTGATACTTAAACGGGCAACAACCTGTGAGCAATCTAATCTTCATGCAAAGCGTATGTCGGCTTGCAACTGTGTTATTCGTATCTTGTCGCCCCGTCCCACTCACTGTGGAAGCCGGGGATTTCCTTGTTCATAGCCATACTGCACCACGTGCTAGATCTCTCCCTCCCCCAGCTACATGGAACCAGTGTCACTCACATGCAGTTCATTTCTGGCACTGTGAAGTGTAAGGCAGTTCTACGATGCCTAAAGTAAAAATAAGTACAAGTTATCGTCTTTTGCAGAATTTAAAGATAATTTTACTTGTGTTCTGTTCTGCCAACCATGCGGAAAAGCAATAAAGGCTGAACAGCGATCTCAACTTGCACAACACCTCAAGGGCAAGAAACATATTGCCGCAGTTTCGCGCCTTCAGAATAAGTGTTTCGCGATAATTGTCGGACATGTGTGATGGACAACCTGAAGATGTATTTCGTTGTGTATTGTAATGCTTCAGCAGTCAGTGAGACATAGAATAAATTGCATTCGTGAGTCGGCCTACTGCATATTGTTTATATTCACATTAATAAATTAAATTATGATTAAATATTTTTACATTTTCGTCACATATTTCAGGTACAGTATTTTTAATACTTACTTACTCCTTGACGCTACGGTCCTTGCAGAACCTTGGTCCCTGGAACTATCTTCTTCCAAAGCTCTCTGTCGATTGCCTTGGTCCTCCATCTCCTGACTCCCATGGTACGTAGATCGGCCTCCACTTCCTCGATCCACCGCTTTCTTGGCCTACCTCTATGTCGTCTACCTCCTAAATGCCCCTCCAGGACTTTCTTTCCCTGGCTGGAGTAGGCTTCTCACATTCCAAGTCGCTAATACCAATCCATAACCAATTCCTGGCTTAGGTCGTTTTAACGTTTTATCCGTCATTCTTTGCGGCTTCTCTACAAACTATTTTTTTTACGGGATAGGGTTGTCAGCCCTATGTCCAACCCCCAACCTGGAGGACCAGGGTATCCCTTTTAGTCTGGATCATCACCTTCGACCTGTCAGGCTTGGGAGGCCCTACCAGTAGCTAAGCTTCCGCCGGCATAGCTCTCAGGATCTGCTAACCACATAAGCCCCACCACCACGGCAAGGTAAAGATACCATCGATGGGGTATTTTTAATACATAAGAAATAAATATTTCCCCGATTTTTAGCCCCTAAAAATCCGAGCCCTATTTATCACCACTGAGAGGTATTAATTAGCCTTTCAATATACGAGAGCCTCTGCGCCATCGTGTTGATATTAGTAGTAGAAGCCTTGAGGGACGAGCAGGGTGACATAGCGATGGCAGAGTACAGTCTGCAAATAAGTCAAGTAGCATTGCGCGCGCTACTTGTGTTAAACAGAATGTATATTGTGCATTGGGAGCGGAAAAATTATTATTAATAATAATAACGGGTGAATTAAGATTTGAAGTGTATTTAATTGTATCGTAACAGCACAGGTACGCATAACCACGGAGACTGAGTCTACTGGAACTGGCTCATATCCTACCCGCACGACTGTACCTGTCAACCAGGCTGGCTGACAACGTGACACATGTAAATAAAGAATAGTTCCTACTTCGGCCACCTGCACTCGTACCTTTCTACCACTCGCCCTACAGTGGCATGTTTATGGAAGGAGACTTGTAGTTTTGCGTGACAGTCAATCTCGCGATCATGAGTCATGGGACGTAGACCACCGTGGCTAGCGTTCTTGGCTGTCACCTCGGAAGTCCGGATTCGATTCCCGGCTCTGACAAGAAATTTTGATTCTGGTGTGAGGGCTAGAACGGGGTACACTCAGCCTCGTGAGGCAAATCTGCAAACAGGACGGTTCGATTTCTACCTCAATCATCCTGGAAGTGGTTTTCCATGATTTTGCACTTCTACTTCAGGCGAATACTGAATGGTTCCTAACTAAAGGCCACGGTCGTCTCCTACCTAATTTACGAACACACACACAGCAGTATACCATCAAAATAACACTGGTTATCACAAATTACCCACACACACACACAGCAGTATACCATCACAATAACACTGGTTATCACGAATTACCCACACACACACAGCAGTATACCATCACAATAACACTGGTTATCACGAATTACCCACACACACACACAGCAATATACCATCACACTAACACTGGTTATCACGAATTACCCACACACACACAGCAGTATACCATCACAATAACACTGGTTATCACGAATTACCCACACACAGCAGTATACCATCACAATAACACTGGTTATCACGAATTACCCACACACACACAGCAGTATACCATCACAATAACACTGGTTATCGCGAATTACCCACACACACACAGCAGTATACCATCACAATAACACTGATTATCACGAATTACCCACACACACACAGCAGTATACCATCACAATAACACTGGTTATCACGAATTACCCACACACACACAGCAGTATACCATCACAATAACACTGGTTACCACGAATTACCCACACACACACAGCAGTATACCATCACAATAACACTGGTTATCACGAATTACCCACACACACACAGCAGTATACCATCACAATAACACTGGTTATCACGAATTACCCACACACAGCAGTATACCATCACAATAACACTGGTTATCACGAATTACCCACACACACACAGCAGTATACCATCACAATAACACTGGTTATCACGAATTACCCACACACAGCAGTATACCATCTCAATAACACCGGTTATCACGAATTACCCACACACACACAGCAGTATACCATCACAATAACACTGGTTATCACGAATTACTCACACACACACAGCAGTATACCATCACAATAACACTGGTTATCACGAATTACCCACACACACACAGCAGTATACCATCACAATAACACTGGTTATCACGAATTACCCACACACACACAGCAGTATACCATCACAATAACACTGGTTATCACGAATTACCCACACACAGCAGTATACCATCACAATAACACTGGTTATCACGAATTACCCACACACACACAGCAGTATACCATCACAATAACACTGGTTATCATCGAATTACCCACACACACACACACACAACAGTATACCATCACAATAACACTGGTTATCACGAATTACCCCCACACACACAGCAGTATACCATCACAATAACACTGGTTATCACGAATTACCCCCACACACACAGCAGTATACCATCACAATAACACTGGTTATCACGAATTACCCACACACACACAGCAGTATACCATCACAATAACACTGGTTATCACGAATTACCCACACACAGCAGTATACCATCACAATAACACTGGTTATCACGAATTACCCACACACACACAGCAGTATACCATCACAATAACACTGGTTATCACGAATTACCCACACACACACACAGCAGTATACCATCACAATAACACTGGTTACCACGAATTACCCACACACACACACAGCAGTATACCATCACAATAACACTGGTTATCACGAATATACCCACACACACACACACAGCAGTATACCATCACAATAACACTGGTTATCACGAATTACCCACACACATACAGCAGTATACCATCACAATAACACTGGTTATCACGAATTACCCACACACACACAAAACACATTGAACTATATGGCTTTCTGAACAAGTCAGGAGAGAGAAAGAGATTGGCTTTTAGGCTATTTTTTCAATTTTTATGGAAACTAACAGAATTTTGGAAATATTTTCCTACCCCTACGTGGTGAGCCGAGTGCGTCATGTCGCGTAACACGACTGCAATGTGACCTGCAAGTCCAGAGGTCATAGGTGCTTCAGATCCCCACACTTGACAGCTGTCATCTTGCAGATTTTCCCCTGAGGTTCTCTTCAATCCCTCCAAGGGAATGCAGAGATGTTACCTTATTTCGAGTTCTGGGGCACCTGCTCCTATCATAAATGGCAGTTTTTTATTTATTATTTTACAGTAAATAATTCCAAAGAGCCATCGGCTCGTACAGTATCTTTCTGTAGAACAGTAGAATTGTACAGTAACTTGACGATTCATTTGTCTCATCACGTCCACGAAGTGCTAATTCGAAGGCACCACAGACTGTTAAACAGTCAATGATTTTTGGAAGTATATAACGATTCTTCCGCACTTGATCATTATGTCTTTCCACAGATTGCTTGTAGGCACTGTCAAGCTGCTGTCGAATGTCATGCTTTCCCAGGAGACCAAATTCAAGCTGAGCAATCATGTGTGATTTTTAACGTATGTTTCTTTATTTTCTGAGACAAATGACCTAATTTTGTCCAGTTTCCTTCTCCATCTCCATTTGAGAAACACAAACACGGGAAACAGAAAAATCTATTAACAATATTACATCCACAAATCCATTCTGCTCTCTTGTATATGTCCGGTTTAAATTTCCGAACAATCTTCTTATCTTTATTTTTAGTCGGGTTTGTTAGATCCAGATCTGGCGTTGGCCGCCCTACTGCTATTATCACTATTTTTGCTCTAACGCAAGACAGGAAAAGTTAATTCTCAAAACCCTTTGGATACTATTTAAAGCCATATTGTTTCCCCCTACCTGTCAGGCTGTCACACACGCACACACGGAAAAAATAATTGAATTAGGCTACTAATCTCAGTCACTAATATATTTCACGCAGTTAATAGGCACAAGGAAATACTGTAAGTAGTTAACTTTCCCGCTCTTGACAGTGTGACTAACTTAAACCTGAGACAATAGTGGAACTACAGTAGCGAGTGTGGTTACTCCGGAGCGTAACAAGACACAATCTTCTGCTATTTTATTGGTTGAATTACTTCAATCTATATATGAATCGTGTATTTATTTAATTAGCCTTCAAATACAACAATTAGCTAGGTAGTTTAGTTTATATAGATACATTCAAGGATAAATTAAGGGCGCATATATATACTATAGTCTAATGTGGCAGCCATGAAGCACCCTTTCAAAAGCGGTCCCAGAGGCCACTTTCGCTGTATGTTCACATTGGCCGCATTATTTTACAAACACATCAAGAGATGTCGGAGTGTATACCTTGACCGCAACCTTGAAGGGCTTGTGCTCAAGGAGTATTACTCCTTGCTTGTGCTGGGCTCAGGCGCGGATCTAGAGCTTCGCTTGGGGGGAGGGGGGTCACAGAATCGAAATTGTTAAGAAAAATGGTATCACTAACAACGCAATCACAAAATAACCAAACGTACAAAACCAGACCAATTTTTTGCAAGTTACATGGATAGAAATTTGATGCGTTTAGCGCACCAAAAATATTCGCAAAATTGCAACGGCGTGTTTTGCGACTTTTACATCGAGCTTCGAGAAAAGTATCAAGGAACGTTATAGTTTCGGCAAGTCGAGTTGGTACCGACAAAGGGAGAAAGTCACAGCTTAAATTGCCAACCAAGTTTGCAGTTTGGACGTCGGCAAAATTTTTTTGTGCGAAAAAAGCCACAAATTCCTATCCGTGCATTGCTGCACATTCATCGTGACATCACTATAAACATCCATTCGGTAATCACAAGGTTTGCTAAACAAAATAGACGAGTTGATTTTGTTATATAATTAATCGTTTTTATACAACAGGTATGAAGTTGTAAATAATTATGTACAGTTGTAACAGAACATAATAATTGCAATAAAGATATTTTCAGTATTGAATGAAATGAAAAAAAAACCACACCAGTTTTTCAGTTAAAATTCGTTAAGTTTTATTTGTCTGGTTATTGTGTTTTCGTTTTTTGAGTTTGCAAAAAAATAATTGGTCTCCGTTGGGGGGGGGTCATGACCCCGTGACCCCCCTCCCCCTTGAATCCGCGCCTGGCTGGGTTAGTGAAATAATTCAGCTATCTTATTTCGCATGTGTGTAGGATGGATAAACGTTTGGCTCGTGTCTACTGTTTCCTTTCCCTTCTGACCCCCGCGTCATGCCCCATTACGTTACTCGCCTATTCTCTGCAGGGAGGATTGGCCAAGATCAAACCAGATCTTGCGCCGGCTCGACATCCTCGCGCTCGTTACCTGCATTTGAACTCCGCGCTGTTTTCGAATGTTCGTTTGCTTGAATTGGCGCCGTATTACTCACCGTCAGCTATATTATGAGGCTTTTAACAGCGCTTCGTTACATGCGGATGCGGTTAGATGTGTCCAAGTGTGAGGTTTGGTGGTGAGTTACGAATGTTGATTAATTACTTTTAATTGCTCAATTTAAACTGAAAAGTTGCACTGTACCGGTACTCCACTAAATCCATTCGTTCTCGCCTGCTGACCCCAAAATAGCGGTATCAAATCTGCTGAATGTCTTTCACTATTTCATCACAATAATGTTGCGATGTCAGCAATCAATACCTACTTGGTTCCTTAGCTTAGGGGCTGCGACAACGGGGTCATGTAGCCCCGTGTACTTTGGGTGTGTGTAGAATCTGTCTGATAACCGGTGTTAATTGTGATGGCTGTATTAGTGTGTGTTATCGGGTAAGCACTGCAGACGATAGTTTCAAGTAGTTCCTACTTTTCTACCAAATGCTACCGTCTACGACACCTAGCTTGCGGACTTGGGTGCTAGATGCCATCATAGTCAGCACCTGGCGGCCAACGTTGGAACTAATATAGCCGCCTTAAAATATCTTGGGCATGATAACACTGTGCAGTCAAGAAAGATAGTGCAAGTGAAAAACATGTACACAATGTAGCCTACTTGACGTTCGAGCATTAGGTATTGATGAAGGCTGCCTCGGTGGCGTAGTTGGTAGCATGCTGAGCTTCTATGCCCAAGGTCGTGGGTCCAAACCCGGCCGAAGTCGTCAGATTCTTTTAAGAGCGTTAAAATCCGTTATTATGCCTTCCTTCGGAGGGGAAGTAGAGTCGGCGCGGCGGTCCCATGTCATAGATTTACGGATCGAAAAAGAACCTTCCACTAACTGCATTTCTGTGAAGTAAAATTTGTAGGTTAGATTTGATTAATGCTCTATTAAGTTCCAACTTTCACCGCGAGGTGCCGGTTGCGGTGTCATCTAGTAACCAAGTTCGCGGCTAGGTGTCGTTGACAGTAGCATTTGGTAGCAAAAGTAGGAACTAGTTGAAATTGATCGTCTGCAGTCCTTACCTGAATTATAGATAACACACACTAATACAGCCATCACAATTAACTCCGGTTATCAGACAGTCTACACACACACAAAGTACACGGGGCTACATGACCGCGTTGTCGCAGCCCCTAAACTAAGGAACTCCGCCTGTGCTCCACACCGACTACTGCATCGCCAGAATAACAAACGTTTTCATACACTGCCATATTAAATGTGTAGCGGCTAGAATTCTTGGCTGTCGTCCCTGAGGTCCGGTTCGATTCCCACCTCAGCTATCCTAGAAAGAGTTTTCCGTGGTTACGCATTTCTGCATCAGGCGAATGCCGCGATGGTTCCTAACTTAAAGCCACGATTGCTTCCATCCCAATCCTTGCCTCAATTACAAATACACACACTAATACAGATATCACAATAACACAGGTCATCAGATAAATTCTGCACTTACGTAAAAACACGGGGATATTTATGCACAATATAACATTTAAAACAAATACTGTATATTAAATACTGTTATAATAGAAAGATCAATTAAATGAGTCTTATAATGGATATTCGGAGGAACGAGGAACAGATGCAATTATAGCCTTTTTTTTTTAATTTCTAAAATATTAATAATATGTGAACTGTTTCCAAAGAAATATGTGACCATGATTTATTGAAAGGGTTTAGCCTAGATTGCACAAAATTGGAGTTGTGTTAACTGAATTTTGTTAGCATTAAATGAAACAAACGAGGTTAAAATTACCCCAAGTTATAGGCAGATCCTTTTTCTCGGGAAATACTTGTTTGTGTTCCCAAGACACTAAATCGTGGAAAGCAAGGAGGTCATATTTCAACATTTGCAGGATATGCTGTTTCTTTTATTGTAAATTTGAATTACCATTTCCCCCCTAGTAGTTAGTTCTATACAAACTTCGGATTCAGGTAATGTAGAATTCTTCAACGTTCTACCAATACTCCAGGTTTCATTTGTAGGTACTTCCTTTTCACATGTGGGTTTTCCCCTTATCCATCAATTGATGCTTGTTTGTGGATTAAGCTGTTGGCCTGGGACAGGGGCAATCCCATCAGAACCACCCTCTGTTTCTCCAACTATCCTAGGACTACCAGCTTGCTGTTGGCAGCATTGGCCACATTATACAGGGTGACTTAGTGTGGATATTTTTGATCCTGTCCCAAAATATTTTTTTAAAAAATAAGAAAAAAGGCATTCTGCCCCCACTGAGAGAACATCATTTAGGAGGCTGGGAGTGGCTTCAAACATACTATACATGCTGTGATGCAACAATCATTTTGTTGTTACAGAATGCAACGAAAGCTAATATTCTGCATTGAACTATACTGTTTTCCTGCTGGCTTTACTGAACAGACTCATTTATCAAGGCTGATGTGGAATTGCATGAGTGGATTAAATTTTTCTCACGATTTACTGCTTGATGTAACTGTTTAATGTATTCCATTGGTTCTTCTTGCAGATTCTTCAAAATTATGGCGAAACAACATGTCACTAAAAAGCATCAGTCGGATACTGGAGAAACCTCTAACAATGTAAGTGAACTTTTATCACATATTGTCCTCAGTATTGAAAAATGTTGTTCATAAATTTGCATATTAACTGGAATCAAAGTGGACTTCATTTTTGCATCTCAACAACGATGTATTTCATTTTGGAATGCATTAATAAGAATAGGGTGATTTTTAAATATTTTTAAATTACTTTCCAAAGGAACATAAGATAATATACATCAATATCATAACTCTTCAGAGGTTTTTCAAGGTTTCCTATATAACAATTTGAATATATTTATGTCCATATATTTGCTCCACATTATTAATGTTATTGTGTAAAAAAGTTATCCATAAAACAACTGAATTTAACAGATGTGATTTCTTCATATAATTATATTCTTCAAACATTATTATTTATTTATGATATCTGACAGAGTAAGTATGTTTTTGTGAATAACTGTTAATGTTTAAAATTTCCCAATTTTTAGTTTAATATTATATTTAAACATATTTATAGATTTTTCGTTAGGCATCAATACGACTTATTGTAACAGATCTATTGTTTGTATTGGTTTTATTAGCACTTTTAACAGGACGATATTTTTTGCTTGGACTTATCTATGTCCCTAGAAAGTATTACATCCTAATTTAATTGTTCTTATAAGTAATACTTGAAACATTATCCCTTCCTTAGAATGTTTAGGACTATTGGATTATGAAATTGCTCACATTTTACATTAGTATGCTATTGTAATTACTTATAAGCACCTTACTGAAGGAGACCACAATGTCGTCGAAACTAGCATGGTACTATCCGAATAATCTACATTAAAATATGTTCTTCATGCCATTTGGTATTCGACTGAAGAAATGACATACCGGTAACTTATCCTTTCTTTCTTCATTTACTAATAACATTATTAGGATTGCTTGCATAACACCTGTTTCAACCCTTAAAATATAGCATAGACCAAACGTTAAAACACCTGTATTATTGTATTTGGTGTGAATTGTCTTCAATTGCCCACAAGTTCCCATTCTACTCATGGAAATCCTGTGCGCCTAACAGAGGGTTAAGTTAGAGTTTAGTTGGTTAGTAGGTTATTGAGGTTGTATGCGGAACAGCAAGGACATCTGCCCCTCTTTGCACAGATTAGAGTATGCAAATTAGAATGGAATTAAGAAGTGGAAAGTTAGAAATTGATTGGTTAATAATATTGCATATTCTTTGAAGTTATGTGGGTTCTCTTAATTATTGGGTTTCTGGAAACAGGCACAGCAAGATGTAAGTTGCATCCAAGTATTTGTCTCTCAGACATGGATGGTTCCATCTACCAGTACTACTCTATGGCATCTAGCAAGTTACAGAAGAGCTTGCCTTAATTCAAAATCACTTTCACTTATTCAGAACCAAAAATTTTAACTTGGAAATTGGTAAGGAAATTCTCACAATTTAATATTTTCAATATGCACAGCATTAAATCAGAAACTCAGAAGTGTTTCACTGTTTGTAGCTTATGTGATGGCTGAGCGGTGGTGGAAATATTAGGAGCAGAACACAAGGGCATCTGCCCCTGATGTAAAGATCGATTATTCCTGCCATCAAATAACCTATAGTTATTGATTGTTTGTATATTTTGCCTTGAAATTGAAGCACGTTCTGGTAGAGTGTGATCCCAAGCAATTCAACTATTTCTTCCATTTCCTTTTCTGAGTTATTATATTTTAGATCGTCCCCTATTTCCCCAAATTCTTCTTTTACCGGTATGTTTGTGTGCATATTTGATATATACAAACAATCAATAGGTCTATTTATGGGGTCACCACTCAGTGGCCTAGTTGCCAACGTGTTTAGTAATAGTCTAGATAATAAATTCCTTGAGGGAAATTCATCCCAGGGAATCATACATAGAAACGTGGATGATGTCATTTGCATATATGGCAGGGAAATAACCAACGAAGATAGATTACTCCAAACAATGAACAACTTGCACAAAACTATTAAATTCACTATAGAAACAGAAAACAACCGACGCGTAAATTACTTAGACATAACAATCCATCGAGCGGACCAAAATCCAACGTATTCCTCATACAGAAAGAAAACGCAAACGTCAGTCATTATTGATAACCATTTAAACCACCCAAGTTTTACATAAAATCTAATCTAAGGTAAACAGAGCTATCGGCATACCTATGTCAACTCAAAACTTATATGAAGAAATTGAAACGATAAAACAAGTGGGGACAGAGAACAATTTCTCGACCAACACGGTTAACCATGAACAGACAAATCGACAGAAGAAAAAAGGGACAATTCACTAACCTAAAATGAGAACAAATACGTACGATTAAATTTGGTGAACAATAGCACATACACAGTTACAAATATCTTCAAGAAACAAGGACTCATTATAGCGTTCAGAACAAACAACCCACTCGGCAATCATCTACATAATAGCAACTTAACAAAGACAGACCCGCATTCCAAATCAGGTGTATATTGGCTCAGATTCAAAGATGAAGGATGTATGTCGGACAATGTGGAAGACGAATTGGAACACGTTACAAAGAACACAAAAGTGCGATTAAACACAACAAACACTCAGCTATATCCGAACACATGTATGACAACAGTCATAGTTTCACTAGCATGGACACAGCCCTGAAAATTTCACACCACGAATCTAAGGGCAGAGCGCTCGACATTAAAGAATCCATATAAATATATTATACCCGTTCGTCCTGGGGATGCGATGACCCATCTGCTATAACATCGCATTCCTGGAGTTCCAGGACAGAGCGGAGTTAAATGAACCTCTAGTAAAATAAGGAATGTGTCGGAAATTCAGCTGAGTTATCGAAAAAGCAGTGGGTATCACGAGACAAAGTATCTCTAGGGTCGTTACGGGCTTAAGTTTAATAGAAATAATGCAAATATAAATAGGCGCCATCAACTGAATTCCTAGCAAACCACTTCCTTTCCGGATAAGCCTTACTCAAGACAAGGAAAGAAAAAGGAACATCACACCATCATCAGATCACAACTAAGATAAAAACAAATTTATTTTACTTTGATAGTCAGACAGACATTTTAAATATAATTCCTACCTAAGAGTATGGTCGAATGCCAAAGTTAAATTGTCATTGTCCAAAAATCGAACCATCTCTTATCTAATCCAAAATTACTTTTATCCACATAACAAGAAAAATTTATAAAGTTCTCTTGGGTTCTCAGGATCACTGTAGCACTATGTCTTTCGTCACTGACATTTGTGAAACCTGAGACCTAATTTCTCTTTAATTTAACATCAATGTGGATTTGATAAAGTTGTTAATCTGTCTAAACATACACATATTATAATCACACATATTAAATATCACGTAAATTTATGGTTTGCATGGCATAATTTGAATGTTGAACATGTTAATCAAATGCTCCTAAACATCGAATAATTAATTTACACTATTTACATCGTCATTAACAATCACTTATCTGTGAATTACAGAAAATTCAAATTCTCATTGGTCATCATTATCGTCATCATCAAAATTAAATATTTCTCACATTAATTCTCACTTCAAAATTCTACATTTTCCTGTCAGAATCCTTAATTCATCACCATTACATCATTTAAATTCTCAACTCAAGTTGCAATTTCTTCAACATATCTCTCAATTAAATTTATTTAACTCCATATAAATTCATTAATCATCAGCTTCTTTAATTAATTATCACCTTCTAATTCAGTTATTCATCATCATTACAATCGTCTATTAATTTATTTCAATCAGTTTATTTTATCCAATCTTTAATTCATCCATTTATTTAATTCATCGATTTATTTCAAAATTTAATTTATCAAATTATTTAAATTTCAATCATCTGGTTATTTAGATTTTCATTATTTCATCTAGTCATTCTGATTTTTATTTCATTAGGTCAGATCGTTAATATGCTTAAATCTCAGATTATTATTTCTTTAATTATTATTTTCAGAAAATCTTGTATTATCAACTTCATTTATTTGTTTAATTTCCTAACAAATTGTTTAATAAGGTTTATAGAACGTTGTCTTACAGTTTTATTACTTCCAAGTTATATCTCGTATTTAATTTATCATGCCAAAAAATAGTATTGCCTCCACGACATCACGTTGGATCTAACTATCCACAACGACATTACATTTCTTTACTACTTCAAATATCACATTTGAATACAACAATTACTCCACAAAACTCCATAAATATTCAGCACATACAGCATGAATCTCAACAATTACGCTAGACTGGGTACGACGACCTCATGTCTGCTTCAAAATACATTATCAACGTTGCAACAATCACATGGCAACTTCCACAAAATGCCTATCACAAACTCCACTTAACCATGTTGCATGATCTACAAAAAATATATAACTGGCTTCAAATTATCAACGCACACAATCTCCAATAACTGTAATTACTCTGATCACATCTAGACAACTTCTTAAACAATTGGAAAAATATTACTTCAGTAATTTAAGATCTGCTTTCAAATAGCATAAATTCTCTTACAATTCTTATAATTCACATCGCAGAAAAACACCAATGTGCTATAATCTCATATCAAAATCTGCAATACTGATCTGCCTTGAAGTAAATCTGACCATTAATGATTAATCTTACAAGATGCAATTACTTTAAATCCTTCTCAAAGGTATCAAATACAATTATAAAAATCATCAAAAGCATCAGCTGTAACAGCTGTTAAACTGAAATTACTCTCAAAAGAGTATAGCAACAAAATATTGGATTGGCAAACAAGAATTACTAAATGCAATCCTGTTGACATTTATCGTTACTTTATTTAACAAAATTTCGACTGATATGTGACTAGTAGTTCCTTGTTTGATTCACTTACATCTCGTGTACACTCGGATGATAAAAATGAGTCCCTCAATGGCGAGTAAGATGTGTAACCACCGTACAGTCGTATAAATACGAAAGACCTCGCCCCGTCGACTTGGATGATAGTTTCCTGAACGATGGGTAAGATGAGTAGCCACCATACAATCGTATAAATACGAAGGACCCCATCTCGTAGGCTATATGAGTGAATGTACTAGATAGGAATCAACAAGTTTCTAGTTGTCATATAAAAGCGATGTTCATTCACTAAAGTGAATAACTTCTTAATATCTCCAAACAATCCATTGGAAAAATCCCTACTGATGAATAATACACACTCGCTAGTATGCAATGAACTGACGAAGTAATTTTTGATAATCAATTGCAGATCACGAGTTCGAAATACTCGTTACACAAAAAAATTATATTCATGAAAAATATCCTAGCTGGAAAAATGTCTAAAAGACCAAACATCTGCTTAATAAAGCCAAACAATGGTGAGAATTTCGTATAATGATGCCTGCCATATCATATGGTCACTCCATATTCTAGCAAATTCGAAGTATATAAATTCAAACCATTTCTTAATAATCGTATCACTCCTATTAGAAAAATATACATGTGTGCCCAGTATTCATGAAAATAATCGTATTAGGTAGTTATGACTCTTACAGTACCTTTCATAATCAGCTGTAATTAAATTTCCAAGATCGTTGATTTTCCCTACATAAAGAATTTCTCGAAAGATCGGCGGGAATATCATTTCATCCATGAAATGACGATTGCCTTCGAAATCCCAAGTGAATCAGCTGGTGGACTCCTCTCGTCAGGAATCGAATCCATCGCTCTGCGGTGCCATCTTGTCTCTATCAGCGTCTACTCGGACATGTTGAACTTCGGATTACCCATAGCGGATATTGTCCAACTCCTTCTCGAAAAAGTTCATGGAAACAGCGGACCCCCTACACCTCTTCTAAGTTACGCCACTGTTCCGTTAAATGTTCAGTTTGAGTATTGCAAGTTCAATCTCAAATGACTGCTAAGTCCCGCTTTCGTAAAACGAAATTTTACTTGAGAGTGTTCAAGTTTACGAAACACCCTGTAGCTGTCTGTATTCATGAAAACTGCATAAGAAATAAATCTTATTAATGCACGATCTAATGTTCATCGGTGCCTATGCTAACAACATTCCGTATAATTGAAATAGTTAAAGTGACTTTGAATGCGTTATAGAACAGCATAGCCATAAAGTTATTCATCAAAGAACAGTGTTCAAACTGCGTTGAAATGTAGCTTGTAATAAAGTCTTCAACTACTAGCAGTGCGGTTCTGACATATCCCGGCCGTCTGTAATTGCTTCCTCGGCTAGCCCGCCTGGATCAATGACCCGCCTGGCCTTCGCTGCTCGGCGATGCAGGAACTGTCGCCTACACTTTGTCGTGACAGTTTCTGTATGTTACGTGACCTTCACTGTGCGTCTCGCTTGCGCTATAGAGCTGCTCCTACCTGCTCGTCTGACTGAGCTCAACTGAATCTGCTGGCACTGTCTTCTTGCTTATGTGCTCGGCGCAGGCACGTGGCGTAGTCCCCCACCACTGTGCTCTCGCGTCACGATCATAATCTCGAACCCAGATCATCTCGGCTGTTCTGTTATAAAATAACTTAAGGGTTATCTGTCTTCTTTAGAATTATTTCCACATATAATGCATGTTATATATCCTCTTCTAAGATGTTTAATTGCTATAATCCCATATATATCTCAATAAAGCTTCACATCTCTATCCATAATTCTATCTTCTTACAGACGTCAATGCCTCCTTGATTCTAGACCTCCTACGTCATCTTGACATTCTTCTTGACGCGATCGGTGCGCTATCTTTTCCTAATTCTTTCCAAAACCTCAACTACAGCTTAATGTCTGCTGGCGTAGCCGATAGCCTAAACTAGGTATCGGGTACATCTCTCCCGTACATCTCCTTTTTTTAAATCAGGATTGAGAAAAAAAAAATACACTCTCAGGCATTCTATATATAATACATGTACACGATAGCTCTGCAATTCCCTTACTCAGCATGATGGTTCATTCTGACTCTCAATAATGATGATTGACTTCCAATGATTAGCATCTTGATTCCGTGTTATTCTGACGTTTATTTCTTCTTTCTTCGCCACTCGTGCTCGCTCGATTGACATCTCTCACTGTCTCTTCGAGTGGTGCACTAGGCTGTCTATCTTCTTGCCTTGACCTCTCATGTCCACGATTATCCCGTCTGTCGTTAGGATCGTTTCTTCGGCCATCCTGCCTGTCGTTCCCATTATACTGTTGATCTTGGCTCCAGTTATTTCTGCCCCGATATCTATTGTTATATCGATTCCTGTCTTGATATCTGGAATTCTGGTTATAATTCCTATATCGGCTATCTCTCGCTTCTTGATCGTATGGCCTCTCTTATGGTCCTCTATATCGATCATTTCCTCGAGCGTTACGGATGTTTCCTCGATTCCCTTCGTTCCGTCGGTTTTCCCAGGAATCCCTTCTGTCCGTTTGAGCTGCATTGTCTACGACTACCGCATTCACTTCTTGCGTGTTTCTGTTGTCGTTTCTGTTACTTCTAGGCGTAACCTGTGCGCTTGTATAGTCCAATCGCCGAAAAATGTCGTCATAGTGCTCCAGTGTATTGGCTCCCGACGCTATTAGTGATCGCTGTACCTCAATCGGTAACTGTCTCGCTATAGCTTGCAAAAGCTCTTCTTCTGGCAATGGAGGAATAAGGAACTGTAATTTAGCCAGCTGTGACGTGAAATAGTTGGCATAATGCGTCGGATGTGACGTAGAATAGCGTTTTGAGTACATCTCCGCTCTTACGTTAAGTTGATCCTCGGCACTCCAAAATCTCCTCAAGAAAACTATGGCAAATTGCTCCATGTCCGCAAAATTGCTTCTGAACGCTCTAAACCACGTAAGCGCAGATCCATCTAAGGCGCGTTCGACTATCCTTAGCTCTCTTTCTTTGGCTACCCTATGTTCCGCCATGTAGTCTCGAATATCTCGCAGAAATTCGACTGGTGTGACTCCTGTATTTCCCGAAAACTTTCTCGGTTTGTCATCCAGATTCCTAATAATGGTGACTGGACCTGAGTATCGTTCGCTTAGACCCAACGTACTCCTATTCGAACTTGGATTATCCTGAGGGGTTGAACTAGCCCTTTCGAATGTCACATTCGGTTGCATTTGACGGTCTTCTCCCATGCTCGCTTCTTGATTAGTCATACTGCGGTCTATCGCTGTCTGATTTATCAATGTTTCCCCTGATGTGATATTCTGACTGGTGAAACTGTTAAACATGGATTCTAGTTTAGTTATCCTGTCTTCTGCTAATTTCTCCACGGTCTTGACCTGCGTCTTCAACTCATCTAACGATGTAACGTCCTGCGTTTTGTTACTCTCGTCTAAGTCGTTTCTTAACTTGTCAATTTTTCCTTCGCACGTGTTCTTTACTGACGCGACTTGTTCTTTTAACAGATCAACATCTGTTCTAAATAGAGTTGAATCTATCTTCATCGCTTCCTTGTTTTCCGTAAACCTCGCTTCTAAGTTTGCCATACCTGCGATTAATTTTTCATCTAACCCTTCACGTTTCTCTTTTGCTTCGGCATCGACCTCACTATACCGTTCTTCCACAATTGCACCGACTCTATTTTTAAATAAAGCTAAGTTTTCATTAACCTTTTGCTCTATATCGTCGTCTATCTTCCTAATATCTTTCTGCAATTGATTTTCTAATGATTTTAAATTAGAATTGACCTCTCCTAAGACTTCCTCTTTAATGGTCCCAATTACTGTCTTTAAATCTTTAATCTCATTACCTAGATTCGTTTCTAGACCTTTAATCTTAGTCTCGAAAGATACTTCGGTAGACCAATCTTGAATTTTGCCTACATCTGCCACTAAACCATCGATGTCGAATCTCAACTTCGATACATCTGATTTAAAGTCTTTCTGTATGGACATAACGTCTGTTCTTAAAGTAAAAATATTTTCTTCTCCTCTACTTTCTAATTCAATAATATTTTTCCTTAATATTTGAACATTTTCCTCTCCTTTCATGTTTACTGCAATTATGTCTAATTGTAAAGTCTTCAGCATCTCATTATTCTTTAAAGTTAAACTATTCTCTAATCTAGTTAACTTGTTTTCTAATTCAGTGTTAGTTTCTTCACTACGAGACTGTAATTTCTCTTCCAATGATTTAAAGTTATCTTTCAAGTTAGCTTCACTAGCTTTTAAATGACTTTCAGTACTAGTCTGTAATCTAGTTTCTAATGACTTTAAATTATCTTCACTATTTGACTGTAGTTTTTCTTCCAATGACTTAAAATTATCTTTCAAGTTAGCTTCACTATTTGACTGTAGCCTAGTCTCTAATAACATCAACTCATCTTTGCTATTCGACTGTAATAATTTTAAATTTTCTTCACTAGTTGACTGTAGCCTAGTCTCTAATGACTTTAAATTATCTTCAGTACTAGTCTGCAATAATTTTAAATTTTCTTCATTACTAGTTTGTAATGCTTGTACATTCTCTTTACATTTAGCTTCTAATCTAGCTTCTGAATTATTAATTTGTTCTTTAACTTCCGTTTCCATCTTAGAAATAGTTTCTGCAATACCAGACATACCCGTCTGTAACTCTCCTAACACCTTAGCTAAATCTTCCGGCAACATAATTATATTTTCAATATAGGTTTTATATAGAGACGTTAGACAACAACACATCACAATGTCTCAATTCCTGCATTCACTTGGGTATAGGAAAAATGTCTTATAACTAACATGATATTACTAATACGATTAACATGAACACTGGATTGGGCACACAAGTACATTGTCTGACTAAGTTTAATAAATTTTGTAACACACTTAAATGAACTTGAGATCAATCTCTCAGTAATCTAAATCTGATGTGATTCCATAGAATAAACAAAATCGAAAAGCCCCACTAGTTGGATAAAGCCAATTCTCCCTCTCTCTCTGTACCCGTTCGTCCTGGGGATGCGATGACCCATCTGCTATAACATCGCATTCCTGGAGTTCCAGGACAGAGCGGAGTTAAATGAACCTCTAGTAAAATAAGGAATGTGTCGGAAATTCAGCTGAGTTATCGAAAAAGCATTGGGTATCACGAGACAAAGTATCTCTAGGGTCGTTACGGGCTTAAGTTTAATAGAAATAATGCAAATATAAATGGGCGCCATCAACTGAATTCCTAGCAAACCACTTCCTTTCCGGATAAGCCTTACTCAAGACAAGGAAAGAAAAAGGAACATCACACCATCATCAGATCACAACTAAGATAAAAACAAATTTATTTTACTTTGATAGTCAGACAGACATTTTAAATATAATTCCTACCTAAGAGTATGGTCGAATGCCAAAGTTAAATTGTCATTGTCCAAAAATCGAACCATCTCTTATCTAATCCAAAATTACTTTTATCCACATAACAAGAAAAATTTATAAAGTTCTCTTGGGTTCTCAGGATCACTGTAGCACTATGTCTTTCGTCACTGACATTTGTGAAACCTGAGACCTAATTTCTCTTTAATTTAACATCAATGTGGATTTGATAAAGTTGTTAATCTGTCTAAACATACACATATTATAATCACACATATTAAATATCACGTAAATTTATGGTTTGCATGGCATAATTTGAATGTTGAACATGTTAATCAAATGCTCCTAAACATCGAATAATTAATTTACACTATTTACATCGTCATTAACAATCACTTATCTGTGAATTACAGAAAATTCAAATTCTCATTGGTCATCATTATCGTCATCATCAAAATTAAATATTTCTCACATTAATTCTCACTTCAAAATTCTACATTTTCCTGTCAGAATCCTTAATTCATCACCATTACATCATTTAAATTCTCAACTCAAGTTGCAATTTCTTCAACTTATCTCTGAATTAAATTTATTTAATTCCATATAAATTCATTAATCATCAGCTTCTTTAATTAATTATCACCTTCTAATTCAGTTATTCATCATCATTACAATCGTCTATTAATTTATTTCAATCAGTTTATTTTATCCAATCTTTAATTCATCCATTTATTTAATTCATCGATTTATTTCAAAATTTAATTTATCAAATTATTTAAATTTCAATCATCTGGTTATTTAGATTTTCATTATTTCATCTAGTCATTCTGATTTTTATTTCATTAGGTCAGATCGTTAATATGCTTAAATCTCAGATTATTATTTCTTTAATTATTATTTTCAGAAAATCTTGTATTATCAACTTCATTTATTTGTTTAATTTCCTAACAAATTGTTTAATAAGGTTTATAGAACGTTGTCTTACAGTTTTATTACTTCCAAGTTATATCTCGTATTTAATTTATCATGCCAAAAAATATTATTGCCTCCTCGACATCACGTTGGATCTAACTATCCACAACGACATTACATTTCTTCACTACTTCAAATATCACATTTGAATACAACAATTACTCCACAAAACTCCATAAATATTCAGCACATACAGCATGAATCTCAACAATTACGCTAGACTGGGTACGACGACCTCATGTCTGCTTCAAAATACATTATCAACGTTGCAACAATCACATGGCAACTTCCACAAAATGCCTATCACAAACTCCACTTAACCATGTTGCATGATCTACAAAAAATATATAACTGGCTTCAAATTATCAACGCACACAATCTCCAATAACTGTAATTACTCTGATCACATCTAGACAACTTCTTAAACAATTGGAAAAATATTACTTCAGTAATTTAAGATCTGCTTTCAAATAGCATAAATTCTCTTACAATTCTTATAATTCACATCGCAGAAAAACACCAATGTGCTATAATCTCATATCAAAATCTGCAATACTGATCTGCCTTGAAGTAAATCTGACCATTAATGATTAATCTTACAAGATGCAATTACTTTAAATCCTTCTCAAAGGTATCAAATACAATTATAAAAATCATCAAAAGCATCAGCTGTAACAGCTGTTAAACTGAAATTACTCTCAAAAGAGTATAGCAACAAAATATTGGATTGGCAAACAAGAATTACTAAATGCAATCCTGTTGACATTTATCGTTACTTTATTTAACAAAATTTCGACTGATATGTGACTAGTAGTTCCTTGTTTGATTCACTTACATCTCGTGTACACTCGGATGATAAAAATGTGTCCCTCAATGGCGAGTAAGATGTGTAACCACCGTACAGTCGTATAAATACGAAAGACCTCGCCCCGTCGACTTGGATGATAGTTCCCTGAACGATGGGTAAGATGAGTAGCCACCATACAATCGTATAAATACGAAGGACCCCATCTCGTAGGCTATATGAGTGAATGTACTAGATAGGAATCAACAAGTTTCTAGTTGTCATATAAAAGCGATGTTCATTCACTAAAGTGAATAACTTCTTAATATCTCCAAACAATCCAATGGAAAAATCCCTACTGATGAATAATACACACTCGCTAGTATGCAATGAACTGACGAAGTAATTTTTGATAATCAATTGCAGATCACGAGTTCGAAATACTCGTTACACAAAAAAATTATATTCATGAAAAATATCCTAGCTGGAAAAATGTCTAAAAGACCAAACATCTGCTTAATAAAGCCAAACAATGGTGAGAATTTCGTATAATGATGCCTGCCATATCATATGGTCACTCCATATTCTAGCAAATTCGAAGTATATAAATTCAAACCATGTCTTAATAATCGTATCACTCCTATTAGAAAAATATACATGTGTGCCCAGTATTCATGAAAATAATCGTATTAGGTAGTTATGACTCTTACAGTACCTTTCATAATCAGCTGTAATTAAATTTCCAAGATCGTCGATTTTCCCTACATAAAGAATTTCTCGAAAGATCGGCGGGAATATCATTTCATCCATGAAATGACGATTGCCTTCGAAATCCCAAGTGAATCAGCTGGTGGACTCCTCTCGTCAGGAATCGAATCCATCGCTCTGCGGTGCCATCTTGTCTCTATCAGCGTCTACTCGGACATGTTGAACTTCGGATTACCCATAGCGGATATTGTCCAACTCCTTCTCGAAAAAGTTCATGGAAACAGCGGACCCCCTACACCTCTTCTAAGTTACGCCACTGTTCCGTTAAATGTTCAGTTTGAGTATTGCAAGTTCAATCTCAAATGACTGCTAAGTCCCGCTTTCGTAAAACGAAATTTTACTTGAGAGTGTTCAAGTTTACGAAACACCCTGTAGCTGTCTGTATTCATGAAAACTGCATAAGAAATAAATCTTATTAATGCACGATCTAATGTTCATCGGTGCCTATGCTAACAACATTCCGTATAATTGAAATAGTTAAAGTGACTTTGAATGCGTTATAGAACAGCATAGCCATAAAGTTATTCATCAAAGAACAGTGTTCAAACTGCGTTGAAATGTAGCTTGTAATAAAGTCTTCAACTACTAGCAGTGCGGTTCTGACATATCCCGGCCGTCTGTAATTGCTTCCTCGGCTAGCCCGCCTGGATCAATGACCCGCCTGGCCTTCGCTGCTCGGCGATGCAGGAACTGTCGCCTACACTTTGTCGTGACAGTTTCTGTATGTTACGTGACCTTCACTGTGCGTCTCGCTTGCGCTATAGAGCTGCTCCTACCTGCTCGTCTGACTGAGCTCAACTGAATCTGCTGGCACTGTCTTCTTGCTTATGTGCTCGGCGCAGGCACGTGGCGTAGTCCCCCACCACTGTGCTCTCGCGTCACGATCATAATCTCGAACCCAGATCATCTCGGCTGTTCTGTTATAAAATAACTTAAGGGTTATCTGTCTTCTTTAGAATTATTTCCACATATAATGCATGTTATATATCCTCTTCTAAGATGTTTAATTGCTATAATCCCATATATATCTCAATAAAGCTTCACATCTCTATCCATAATTCTATCTTCTTACAGACGTCAATGCCTCCTTGATTCTAGACCTCCTACGTCATCTTGACATACTTCTTGACGCGATCGGTGCGCTATCTTTTCCTAATTCTTTCCAAACCTCAACTACAGCTTAATGTCTGCTGGCGTAGCCGATAGCCTAAACTAGGTATCGGGTACATCTCTCCCGTACATCTCCTTTTTTTAAATCAGGATTGAGAAAAAAAATACATTCTCAGGCATTCTATATATAATACATGTACACGATAGCTCTACAATTCCCTTACTCAGCATGATGGTTCATTCTGACTCTCAATAATGATGATTGACTTCCAATGATTAGCATCTTGATTCCGTGTTATTCTGACGTTTATTTCTTCTTTCTTCGCCACTCGTGCTCGCTCGATTGACATCTCTCACTGTCTCTTCGAGTGGTGCACTAGGCTGTCTATCTTCTTGCCTTGACCTCTCATGTCCACGATTATCCCGTCTGTCGTTAGGATCGTTTCTTCGGCCATCCTGCCTGTCGTTCCCATTATACTGTTGATCTTGGCTCCAGTTATTTCTGCCCCGATATCTATTGTTATATCGATTCCTGTCTTGATATCTGGAATTCTGGTTATAATTCCTATATCGGCTATCTCTCGCTTCTTGATCGTATGGCCTCTCATATGGTCCTCTATATCGATCATTTCCTCGAGCGTTACGGATGTTTCCTCGATTCCCTTCGTTCCGTCGGTTTTCCCAGGAATCCCCTCTGTCCGTTTGAGCTGCATTGTCTACGACTACCGCATTCACTTCTTGCGTGTTTCTGTTGTCGTTTCTGTTTGTTCTAGGCGTAACCTGTGCGCTTGTATAGTCCAATCGCCGAAAAATGTCGTCATAGTGCTCCAGTGTATTGGCTCCCGACGCTATTAGTGATCGCTGTACCTCAATCGGTAACTGTCTCGCTATAGCTTGCAAAAGCTCTTCTTCTGGCAATGGAGGAATAAGGAACTGTAATTTAGCCAGCTGTGACGTGAAATAGTTGGCATAATGCGTCGGATGTGACGTAGAATAGCGTTTTGAGTACATCTCCGCTCTTACGTTAAGTTGATCCTCGGCACTCCAAAATCTCCTCAAGAAAGCTATGGCAAATTGCTCCATGTTCGCAAAATTGCTTCTGAACGCTCTAAACCACGTAAGCGCAGATCCATCTAAGGCGCGTTCGACTATCCTTAGCTCTCTTTCTTTGGCTACCCTATGTTCCGCCATGTAGTCTCGAATATCTCGCAGAAATTCGACTGGTGTGACTCCTGTATTTCCCGAAAACTTTCTCGGTTTGTCATCCAGATTCCTAATAATGGTGACTGGACCTGAGTATCGTTCGCTTGGACCCAACGTACTCCTATTCGAACTTGGATTATCCTGAGGGGTTGAACTAGCCCTTTCGAATGTCACATTCGGTTGCATTTGACGGTCTTCTCCCATGCTCGCTTCTTGATTAGTCATACTGCGGTCTATCGCTGTCTGATTTATCAATGTTTCCCCTGATGTGATATTCTGACTGGTGAAACTGTTAAACATGGATTCTAGTTTAGTTATCCTGTCTTCTGCTAATTTCTCCACGGTCTTGACCTGCGTCTTCAACTCATCTAACGATGTAACGTCCTGCGTTTTGTTACTCTCGCCTAAGTCGTTTCTTAACTTGTCAATTTTTCCTTCGCACGTGTTCTTTACTGACGCGACTTGTTCTTTTAACAGATCAACATCTGTTCTAAATAGAGTTGAATCTATCTTCATCGCTTCCTTGTTTTCCGTAAACCTCGCTTCTAAGTTTGCCATACCTGCGATTAATTTTTCATCTAACCCTTCACGTTTCTCTTTTGCTTCGGCATCGACCTCACTATACCGTTCTTCCACAATTGCACCGACTCTATTTTTAAATAAAGCTAAGTTTTCATTAACCTTTTGCTCTATATCGTCGTCTATCTTCCTAATATCTTTCTGCAATTGATTTTCTAATGATTTTAAATTAGAATTGACCTCTCCTAAGACTTCCTCTTTAATGGTCCCAATTACTGTCTTTAAATCTTTAATCTCATTACCTAGATTCGTTTCTAGACCTTTAATCTTAGTCTCGAAAGATACTTCGGTAGACCAATCTTGAATTTTGCCTACATCTGCCACTAAACCATCGATGTCGAATCTCAACTTCGATACATCTGATTTAAAGTCTTTCTGTATGGACATAACGTCTGTTCTTAAAGTAAAAATATTTTCTTCTCCTCTACTTTCTAATTCAATAATATTTTTCCTTAATATTTGAACATTTTCCTCTCCTTTCATGTTTACTGCAATTATGTCTAATTGTAAAGTCTTCAGCATCTCATTATTCTTTAAAGTTAAACTATTCTCTAATCTAGTTAACTTGTTTTCTAATTCAGTGTTAGTTTCTTCACTACGAGACTGTAATTTCTCTTCCAATGATTTAAAGTTATCTTTCAAGTTAGCTTCACTAGCTTTTAAATGACTTTCAGTACTAGTCTGTAATCTAGTTTCTAATGACTTTAAATTATCTTCACTATTTGACTGTAGTTTTTCTTCCAATGACTTAAAATTATCTTTCAAGTTAGCTTCACTATTTGACTGTAGCCTAGTCTCTAATAACATCAACTCATCTTTGCTATTCGACTGTAATAATTTTAAATTTTCTTCACTAGTTGACTGTAGCCTAGTCTCTAATGACTTTAAATTATCTTCAGTACTAGTCTGCAATAATTTTAAATTTTCTTCATTACTAGTTTGTAATGCTTGTACATTCTCTTTACATTTAGCTTCTAATCTAGCTTCTGAATTATGAATTTGTTCTTTAACTTCCGTTTCCATCTTAGAAATAGTTTCTGCAATACCAGACATACCCGTCTGTAACTCTCCTAACACCTTAGCTAAATCTTCCGGCAACATAATTATATTTTCAATATAGGTTTTATATAGAGACGTTAGACAACAACACATCACAATGTCTCAATTCCTGCATTCACTTGGGTATAGGAAAAATGTCTTATAACTAACATGATATTACTAATACGATTAACATGAACACTGGATTGGGCACACAAGTACATTGTCTGACTAAGTTTAATAAATTTTGTAACACACTTAAATGAACTTGAGATCAATCTCTCAGTAATCTAAATCTGATGTGATTCCATAGAATAAACAAAATCGAAAAGCCCCACTAGTTGGATAAAGCCAATTCTCCCTCTCTCTCTGTACCCGTTCGTCCTGGGGATGCGATGACCCATCTGCTATAACATCGCATTCCTGGAGTTCCAGGACAGAGCGGAGTTAAATGAACCTCTAGTAAAATAAGGAATGTGTCAGAAATTCAGCTGAGTTATCGAAAAAGCAGTGGGTATCACGAGACAAAGTATCTCTAGGGTCGTTACGGGCTTAAGTTTAATAGAAATAATGCAAATATAAATGGGCGCCATCAACTGAATTCCTAGCAAACCACTTCCTTTCCGGATAAGCCTTACTCAAGACAAGGAAAGAAAAAGGAACATCACACCATCATCAGATCACAACTAAGATAAAAACAAATTTATTTTACTTTGATAGTCAGACAGACATTTTAAATATAATTCGTACCTAAGAGTATGGTCGAATGCCAAAGTTAAATTGTCATTGTCCAAAAATCGAACCATCTCTTATCTAATCCAAAATTACTTTTATCCACATAACAAGAAAAATTTATAAAGTTCTCTTGGGTTCTCAGGATCACTGTAGCACTATGTCTTTCGTCACTGACATTTGTGAAACCTGAGACCTAATTTCTCTTTAATTTAACATCAATGTGGATTTGATAAAGTTGTTAATCTGTCTAAACATACACATATTATAATCACACATATTAAATATCACGTAAATTTATGGTTTGCATGGCATAATTTGAATGTTGAACATGTTAATCAAATGCTCCTAAACATCGAATAATTAATTTACACTATTTACATCGTCATTAACAATCACTTATCTGTGAATTACAGAAAATTCAAATTCTCATTGGTCATCATTATCGTCATCATCAAAATTAAATATTTCTCACATTAATTCTCACTTCAAAATTCTACATTTTCCTGTCAGAATCCTTAATTCATCACCATTACATCATTTAAATTCTCAACTCAAGTTGCAATTTCTTCAACTTATCTCTCAATTAAATTTATTTAATTCCATATAAATTCATTAATCATCAGCTTCTTTAATTAATTATCACCTTCTAATTCAGTTATTCATCATCATTACAATCGTCTATTAATTTATTTCAATCAGTTTATTTTATCCAATCTTTAATTCATCCATTTATTTAATTCATCGATTTATTTCAAAATTTAATTTATCAAATTATTTAAATTTCAATCATCTGGTTATTTAGATTTTCATTATTTCATCTAGTCATTCTGATTTTTATTTCATTAGGTCAGATCGTTAATATGCTTAAATCTCAGATTATTATTTCTTTAATTATTATTTTCAGAAAATCTTGTATTATCAACTTCATTTATTTGTTTAATTTCCTAACAAATTGTTTAATAAGGTTTATAGAACGTTGTCTTACAGTTTTATTACTTCCAAGTTATATCTCGTATTTAATTTATCATGCCAAAAAATATTATTGCCTCCTCGACATCACGTTGGATCTAACTATCCACAACGACATTACACTTCTTCACTACTTCAAATATCACATTTGAATACAACAATTACTCCACAAAACTCCATAAATATTCAGCACATACAGCATGAATCTCAACAATTACGCTAGACTGGGTACGACGACCTCATGTCTGCTTCAAAATACATTATCAACGTTGCAACAATCACATGGCAACTTCCACAAAATGCCTATCACAAACTCAACTTAACCATGTTGCATGATCTACAAAAAATATATAACTGGCTTCAAATTATCAACGCACACAATCTCCAATAACTGTAATTACTCTGATCACATCTAGACAACTTCTTAAACAATTGGAAAAATATTACTTCAGTAATTTAAGATCTGCTTTCAAATAGCATAAATTCTCTTACAATTCTTATAATTCACATCGCAGAAAAACACCAATGTGCTATAATCTCATATCAAAATCTGCAATACTGATCTGCCTTGAAGTAAATCTGACCATTAATGATTAATCTTACAAGATGCAATTACTTTAAATCCTTCTCAAAGGTATCAAATACAATTATAAAAATCATCAAAAGCATCAGCTGTAACAGCTGTTAAACTGAAATTACTCTCAAAAGAGTATAGCAACAAAATATTGGATTGGCAAACAAGAATTACTAAATGCAATCCTGTTGACATTTATCGTTACTTTATTTAACAAAATTTCGACTGATATGTGACTAGTAGTTCCTTGTTTGATTCACTTACATCTCGTGTACACTCGGATGACAAAAATGAGTCCCTCAATGGCGAGTAAGATGTGTAACCACCGTACAGTCGTATAAATACGAAAGACCTCGCCCCGTCGACTTGGATGATAGTTCCCTGAACGATGGGTAAGATGAGTAGCCACCATACAATCGTATAAATACGAAGGACCCCATCTCGTAGGCTATATGAGTGAATGTACTAGATAGGAATCAACAAGTTTCTAGTTGTCATATAAAAGCGATGTTCATTCACTAAAGTGAATAACTTCTTAATATCTCCAAACAATCCAATGGAAAAATCCCTACTGATGAATAATACACACTCGCTAGTATGCAATGAACTGACGAAGTAATTTTTGATAATCAATTGCAGATCACGAGTTCGAAATACTCGTTACACAAAAAAATTATATTCATGAAAAATATCCTAGCTGGAAAAATGTCTAAAAGACCAAACATCTGCTTAATAAAGCCAAACAATGGTGAGAATTTCGTATAATGATGCCTGCCATATCATATGGTCACTCCATATTCTAGCAAATTCGAAGTATATAAATTCAAACCATGTCTTAATAATCGTATCACTCCTATTAGAAAAATATACATGTGTGCCCAGTATTCATGAAAATAATCGTATTAGGTAGTTATGACTCTTACAGTACCTTTCATAATCAGCTGTAATTAAATTTCCAAGATCGTTGATTTTCCCTACATAAAGAATTTCTCGAAAGATCGGCGGGAATATCATTTCATCCATGAAATGACGATTGCCTTCGAAATCCCAAGTGAATCAGCTGGTGGACTCCTCTCGTCAGGAATCGAATCCATCGCTCTGCGGTGCCATCTTGTCTCTATCAGCGTCTACTCGGACATGTTGAACTTCGGATTACCCATAGCGGATATTGTCCAACTCCTTCTCGAAAAAGTTCATGGAAACGGCGGACCCCCTACACCTCTTCTAAGTTACGCCACTGTTCCGTTAAATGTTCAGTTTGAGTATTGCAAGTTCAATCTCAAATGACTGCTAAGTCCCGCTTTCGTAAAATGAAATTTTACTTGAGAGTGTTCAAGTTTACGAAACACCCTGTAGCTGTCTGTATTCATGAAAACTGCATAAGAAATAAATCTTATTAATACACGATCTAATGTTCATCGGTGCCTATGCTAACAACATTCCGTATAATTGAAATAGTTAAAGTGACTTTGAATGCGTTATAGAACAGCATAGCCATAAAGTTATTCATCAAAGAACAGTGTTCAAACTGCGTTGAAATGTAGCTTGCAATAAAGTCTTCAACTACTAGCAGTGCGGTTCTGACATATCCCGGCCGTCTGTAATTGCTTCCTCGGCTAGCTCGCCTGGATCAATGACCCGCCTGGCCTTCGCTGCTCGGCGATGCAGGAACTGTCGCCTACACTTTGTCGTGACAGTTTCTGTATGTTACGTGACCTTCACTGTGCGTCTCGCTTGCGCTATAGAGCTGCTCCTACCTGCTCGTCTGACTGAGCTCAACTGAATCTGCTGGCACTGTCTTCTTGCTTATGTGCTCGGCGCAGGCACGTGGCGTAGTCCCCCACCACTGTGCTCTCGCGTCACGATCATAATCTTGAACCCAGATCATCTCGGCTGTTCTGTTATAAAATAACTTAAGGGTTATCTGTCTTCTTTAGAATTATTTCCACATATAATGCATGTTATATATCCTCTTCTAAGATGTTTAATTGCTATAATCCCATATATATCTCAATAAAGCTTCACATCTCTATCCATAATTCTATCTTCTTACAGACGTCAATGCCTCCTTGATTCTAGACCTCCTACGTCATCTTGACATTCTTCTTGACGCGATCGGTGCGCTATCTTTTCCTAATTCTTTCCAAAACCTCAACTACAGCTTAATGTCTGCTGGCGTAGCCGATAGCCTAAACTAGGTATCGGGTACATCTCTCCCGTACATCTCCTTTTTTTTATCAGGATTGAGAAAAAAAATACACTCTCAGGCATTCTATATATAATACATGTACACGATAGCTCTACAATTCCCTTACTCAGCATGATGGTTCATTCTGACTCTCAATAATGATGATTGACTTCCAATGATTAGCATCTTGATTCCGTGTTATTCTGACGTTTATTTCTTCTTTCTTCGCCACTCGTGCTCGCTCGATTGACATCTCTCACTGTCTCTTCGAGTGGTGCACTAGGCTGTCTATCTTCTTGCCTTGACCTCTCATGTCCACGATTATCCCGTCTGTCGTTAGGATCGTTTCTTCGGCCATCCTGCCTGTCGTTCCCATTATACTGTTGATCTTGGCTCCAGTTATTTCTGCCCCGATATCTATTGTTATATCGATTCCTGTCTTGATATCTGGAATTCTGGTTATAATTCCTATATCGGCTATCTCTCGCTTCTTGATCGTATGGCCTCTCATATGGTCCTCTATATCGATCATTTCCTCGAGCGTTACGGATGTTTCCTCGATTCCCTTCGTTCCGTCGGTTTTCCCAGGAATCCCCTCTGTCCGTTTGAGCTGCATTGTCTACGACTACCGCATTCACTTCTTGCGTGTTTCTGTTGTCGTTTCTGTTACTTCTAGGCGTAACCTGTGCGCTTGTATAGTCCAATCGCCGAAAAATGTCGTCATAGTGCTCCAGTGTATTGGCTCCCGACGCTATTAGTGATCGCTGTACCTCAATCGGTAACTGTCTCGCTATAGCTTGCAAAAGCTCTTCTTCTGGCAATGGAGGAATAAGGAACTGTAATTTAGCCAGCTGTGACGTGAAATAGTTGGCATAATGCGTCGGATGTGACGTAGAATAGCGTTTTGAGTACATCTCCGCTCTTACGTTAAGTTGATCCTCGGCACTCCAAAATCTCCTCAAGAAAACTATGGCAAATTGCTCCATGTTCGCAAAATTGCTTCTGAACGCTCTAAACCACGTAAGCGCAGATCCATCTAAGGCGCGTTCGACTATCCTTAGCTCTCTTTCTTTGGCTACCCTATGTTCCGCCATGTAGTCTCGAATATCTCGCAGAAATTCGACTGGTGTGACTCCTGTATTTCCCGAAAACTTTCTCGGTTTGTCATCCAGATTCCTAATAATGGTGACTGGACCTGAGTATCGTTCGCTTGGACCCAACGTACTCCTATTCGAACTTGGATTATCCTGAGGGGTTGAACTAGCCCTTTCGAATGTCACATTCGGTTGCATTTGACGGTCTTCTCCCATGCTCGCTTCTTGATTAGTCATACTGCGGTCTATCGCTGTCTGATTTATCAATGTTTCCCCTGATGTGATATTCTGACTGGTGAAACTGTTAAACATGGATTCTAGTTTAGTTATCCTGTCTTCTGCTAATTTCTCCACGGTCTTGACCTGCGTCTTCAACTCATCTAACGATGTAACGTCCTGCGTTTTGTTACTCTCGTCTAAGTCGTTTCTCAACTTGTCAATTTTTCCTTCGCACGTGTTCTTTACTGACGCGACTTGTCCTTTTAACAGATCAACATCTGTTCTAAATAGAGTTGAATCTATCTTCATCGCTTCCTTGTTTTCCGTAAACCTCGCTTCTAAGTTTGCCATACCTGCGATTAATTTTTCATCTAACCCTTCACGTTTCTCTTTTGCTTCGGCATCGACCTCACTATACCGTTCTTCCACAATTGCACCGACTCTATTTTTAAATAAAGCTAAGTTTGCATTAACCTTTTGCTCTATATCGTCGTCTATCTTCCTAATATCTTTCTGCAATTGATTTTCTAATGATTTTAAATTAGAATTGACCTCTCCTAAGACTTCCTCCCAATTACTGTCTTTAAATCTTTAATCTCATTACCTAGATTCGTTTCTAGACCTTTAATCTTAGTCTCGAAAGATACTTCGGTAGACCAATCTTGAATTTTGCCTACATCTGCCACTAAACCATCGATGTCGAATCTCAACTTCGATACATCTGATTTAAAGTCTTTCTGTATGGACATAACGTCTGTTCTTAAAGTAAAAATATTTTCTTCTCCTCTACTTTCTAATTCAATAATATTTTTCCTTAATATTTGAACATTTTCCTCTCCTTTCATGTTTACTGCAATTATGTCTAATTGTAAAGTCTTCAGCATCTCATTATTCTTTAAAGTTAAACTATTCTCTAATCTAGTTAACTTGTTTTCTAATTCAGTGTTAGGTTCTTCACTACGAGACTGTAATTTCTCTTCCAATGATTTAAAGTTATCTTTCAAGTTAGCTTCACTAGCTTTTAAATGACTTTCAGTACTAGTCTGTAATCTAGTTTCTAATGACTTTAAATTATCTTCACTATTTGACTGTAGTTTTTCTTCCAATGACTTAAAATTATCTTTCAAGTTAGCTTCACTATTTGACTGTAGCCTAGTCTCTAATAACATCAACTCATCTTTGCTATTCGACTGTAATAATTTTAAATTTTCTTCACTAGTTGACTGTAGCCTAGTCTCTAATGACTTTAAATTATCTTCAGTACTAGTCTGCAATAATTTTAAATTTTCTTCATTACTAGTTTGTAATGCTTGTACATTCTCTTTACATTTAGCTTCTAATCTAGCTTCTGAATTATTAATTTGTTCTTTAACTTCCGTTTCCATCTTAGAAATAGTTTCTGCAATACCAGACATACCCGTCTGTAACTCTCCTAACACCTTAGCTAAATCTTCCGGCAACATAATTATATTTTCAATATAGGTTTTATATAGAGACGTTAGACAACAACACATCACAATGTCTCAATTCCTGCATTCACTTGGGTATAGGAAAAATGTCTTATAACTAACATGATATTACTAATACGATTAACATGAACACTGGATTGGGCACACAAGTACATTGTCTGACTAAGTTTAATAAATTTTGTAACACACTTAAATGAACTTGAGATCAATCTCTCAGTAATCTAAATCTGATGTGATTCCATAGAATAAACAAAATCGAAAAGCCCCACTAGTTGGATAAAGCCAATTCTCCCTCTCTCTCTGTACCCGTTCGTCCTGGGGATGCGATGACCCATCTGCTATAACATCGCATTCCTGGAGTTCCAGGACAGAGCGGAGTTAAATGAACCTCTAGTAAAATAAGGAATGTGTCGGAAATTCAGCTGAGTTATCGAAAAAGCAGTGGGTATCACGAGACAAAGTATCTCGAGGGTCGTTACGGGCTTAAGTTTAATAGAAATAATGCAAATATAAATGGGCGCCATCAACTGAATTCCTAGCAAACCACTTCCTTTCCGGATAAGCCTTACTCAAGACAAGGAAAGAAAAAGGAACATCACACCATCATCAGATCACAACTAAGATAAAAACAAATTTATTTTACTTTGATAGTCAGACAGACATTTTAAATATAATTCCTACCTAAGAGTATGGTCGAATGCCAAAGTTAAATTGTCATTGTCCAAAAATCGAACCATCTCTTATCTAATCCAAAATTACTTTTATCCACATAACAAGAAAAATTTATAAAGTTCTCTTGGGTTCTCAGGATCACTGTAGCACTATGTCTTTCGTCACTGACATTTGTGAAACCTGAGACCTAATTTCTCTTTAATTTAACATCAATGTGGATTTGATAAAGTTGTTAATCTGTCTAAACATACACATATTATAATCACACATATTAAATATCACGTAAATTTATGGTTTGCATGGCATAATTTGAATGTTGAACATGTTAATCAAATGCTCCTAAACATCGAATAATTAATTTACACTATTTACATCGTCATTAACAATCACTTATCTGTAAATTACAGAAAATTCAAATTCTCATTGGTCATCATTATCGTCATCATCAAAATTAAATATTTCTCACATTAATTCTCACTTCAAAATTCTACATTTTCCTGTCAGAATCCTTAATTCATCACCATTACATCATTTAAATTCTCAACTCAAGTTGCAATTTCTTCAACTTATCTCTCAATTAAATTTATTTAATTCCATATAAATTCATTAATCATCAGCTTCTTTAATTAATTATCACCTTCTAATTCAGTTATTCATCATCATTACAATCGTCTATTAATTTATTTCAATCAGTTTATTTTATCCAATCTTTAATTCATCCATTTATTTAATTCATCGATTTATTTCAAAATTTAATTTATCAAATTATTTAAATTTCAATCATCTGGTTATTTAGATTTTCATTATTTCATCTAGTCATTCTGATTTTTATTTCATTATGTCAGATCGTTAATATGCTTAAATCTCAGATTATTATTTCTTTAATTATTATTTTCAGAAAATCTTGTATTATCAACTTCATTTATTTGTTTAATTTCCTAACAAATTGTTTAATAAGGTTTATAGAACGTTGTCTTACAGTTTTATTACTTCCAAGTTATATCTCGTATTTAATTTATCATGCCAAAAAATATTATTGCCTCCTCGACATCACGTTGGATCTAACTATCCACAACGACATTACATTTCTTCACTACTTCAAATATCACATTTGAATACAACAATTACTCCACAAAACTCCATAAATATTCAGCACATACAGCATGAATCTCAACAATTACGCTAGACTGGGTACGACGACCTCATGTCTGCTTCAAAATACATTATCAACGTTGCAACAATCACATGGCAACTTCCACAAAATGCCTATCACAAACTCCACTTAACCATGTTGCATGATCTACAAAAAATATATAACTGGCTTCAAATTATCAACGCACACAATCTCCAATAACTGTAATTACTCTGATCACATCTAGACAACTTCTTAAACAATTGGAAAAATATTACTTCAGTAATTTAAGATCTGTTTTCAAATAGCATAAATTCTCTTACAATTCTTATAATTCACATCGCAGAAAAACACCAATGTGCTATAATCTCATATCAAAATCTGCAATACTGATCTGCCTTGAAGTAAATCTGACCATTAATGATTAATCTTACAAGATGCAATTACTTTAAATCCTTCTCAAAGGTATCAAATACAATTATAAAAATCATCAAAAGCATCAGATATAACAGCTGTTAAACTGAAATTACTCTCAAAAGAGTATAGCAACAAAATATTGGATTGGCAAACAAGAATTACTAAATGCAATCCTGTTGACATTTATCGTTACTTTATTTAACAAAATTTCGACTGATATGTGACTAGTAGTTCCTTGTTTGATTCACTTACATCTCGTGTACACTCGGATGATAAAAATGAGTCCCTCAATGGCGAGTAAGATGTGTAACCACCGTACAGTCGTATAAATACGAAAGACCTCGCCCCGTCGACTTGGATGATAGTTCCCTGAACGATGGGTAAGATGAGTAGCCACCATACAATCGTATAAATACGAAGGACCCCATCTCGTAGGCTATATGAGTGAATGTACTAGATAGGAATCAACAAGTTTCTAGTTGTCATATAAAAGCGATGTTCATTCACTAAAGTGAATAACTTCTTAATATCTCCAAACAATCCATTGGAAAAATCCCTACTGATGAATAATACACACTCGCTAGTATGCAATGAACTGACGAAGTAATTTTTGATAATCAATTGCAGATCACGAGTTCGAAATACTCGTTACACAAAAAAATTATATTCATGAAAAATATCCTAGCTGGAAAAATGTCTAAAAGACCAAACATCTGCTTAATAAAGCCAAACAATGGTGAGAATTTCGTATAATGATGCCTGCCATATCATATGGTCACTCCATATTCTAGCAAATTCGAAGTATATAAATTCAAACCATGTCTTAATAATCGTATCACTCCTATTAGAAAAATATACATGTGTGCCCAGTATTCATGAAAATAATCGTATTAGGTAGTTATGACTCTTACAGTACCTTTCATAATCAGCTGTAATTAAATTTCCAAGATCGTTGATTTTCCCTACATAAAGAATTTCTCGAAAGATCGGCGGGAATATCATTTCATCCATGAAATGACGATTGCCTTCGAAATCCCAAGTGAATCAGCTGGTGGACTCCTCTCGTCAGGAATCGAATCCATCGCTCTGCGGTGCCATCTTGTCTCTATCAGCGTCTACTCGGACATGTTGAACTTCGGATTACCCATAGCGGATATTGTCCAACTCCTTCTCGAAAAAGTTCATGGAAACAGCGGACCCCCTACACCTCTTCTAAGTTACGCCACTGTTCCGTTAAATGTTCAGTTTGAGTATTGCAAGTTCAATCTCAAATGACTGCTAAGTCCCGCTTTCGTAAAACGAAATTTTACTTGAGAGTGTTCAAGTTTACGAAACACCCTGTAGCTGTCTGTATTCATGAAAACTGCATAAGAAATAAATCTTATTAATGCACGATCTAATGTTCATCGGTGCCTATGCTAACAACATTCCGTATAATTGAAATAGTTAAAGTGACTTTGAATGCGTTATAGAACAGTATAGCCATAAAGTTATTCATCAAAGAACAGTGTTCAAACTGCGTTGAAATGTAGCTTGTAATAAAGTCTTCAACTACTAGCAGTGCGGTTCTGACATATCCCGGCCGTCTGTAATTGCTTCCTCGGCTAGCCCGCCTGGATCAATGACCCGCCTGGCCTTCGCTGCTCGGCGATGCAGGAACTGTCGCCTACACTTTGTCGTGACAGTTTCTGTATGTTACGTGACCTTCACTGTGCGTCTCGCTTGCGCTATAGAGCTGCTCCTACCTGCTCGTCTGACTGAGCTCAACTGAATCTGCTGGCACTGTCTTCTTGCTTATGTGCTCGGCGCAGGCACGTGGCGTAGTCCCCCACCACTGTGCTCTCGCGTCACGATCATAATCTCGAACCCAGATCATCTCGGCTGTTCTGTTATAAAATAACTTAAGGGTTATCTGTCTTCTTTAGAATTATTTCCACATATAATGCATGTTATATATCCTCTTCTAAGATGTTTAATTGCTATAATCCCATATATATCTCAATAAAGCTTCACATCTCTATCCATAATTCTATCTTCTTACAGACGTCAATGCCTCCTTGATTCTAGACCTCCTACGTCATCTTGACATTCTTCTTGACGCGATCGGTGCGCTATCTTTTCCTAATTCTTTCCAAAACCTCAACTACAGCTTAATGTCTGCTGGCGTAGCCGATAGCCTAAACTAGGTATCGGGTACATCTCTCCCGTACATCTCCTTTTTTTTAATCAGGATTGAGAAAAAAAAATACACTCTCAGGCATTCTATATATAATACATGTACACGATAGCTCTACAATTCCCTTACTCAGCATGATGGTTCATTCTGACTCTCAATAATGATGATTGACTTCCAATGATTAGCATCTTGATTCCGTGTTATTCTGACGTTTATTTCTTCTTTCTTCGCCACTCGTGCTCGCTCGATTGACATCTCTCACTGTCTCTTCGAGTGGTGCACTAGGCTGTCTATCTTCTTGCCTTGACCTCTCATGTCCACGATTATCCCGTCTGTCGTTAGGATCGTTTCTTCGGCCATCCTGCCTGTCGTTCCCATTATACTGTTGATCTTGGCTCCAGTTATTTCTGCCCCGATATCTATTGTTATATCGATTCCTGTCTTGATATCTGGAATTCTGGTTATAATTCCTATATCGGCTATCTCTCGCTTCTTGATCGTATGGCCTCTCATATGGTCCTCTATATCGATCATTTCCTCGAGCGTTACGGATGTTTCCTCGATTCCCTTCGTTCCGTCGGTTTTCCCAGGAATCCCTTCTGTCCGTTTGAGCTGCATTGTCTACGGCTACCGCATTCACTTCTTGCGTGTTTCTGTTGTCGTTTCTGTTACTTCTAGGCGTAACCTGTGCGCTTGTATAGTCCAATCGCCGAAAAATGTCGTCATAGTGCTCCAGTGTATTGGCTCCCGACGCTATTAGTGATCGCTGTACCTCAATCGGTAACTGTCTCGCTATAGCTTGCAAAAGCTCTTCTTCTGGCAATGGAGGAATAAGGAACTGTAATTTAGCCAGCTGTGACGTGAAATAGTTGGCATAATGCGTCGGATGTGACGTAGAATAGCGTTTTGAGTACATCTCCGCTCTTACGTTAAGTTGATCCTCGGCACTCCAAAATCTCCTCAAGAAAGCTATGGCAAATTGCTCCATGTTCGCAAAATTGCTTCTGAACGCTCTAAACCACGTAAGCGCAGATCCATCTAAGGCGCGTTCGACTATCCTTAGCTCTCTTTCTTTGGCTACCCTATGTTCCTCCATGTAGTCTCGAATATCTCGCAGAAATTCGACTGGTGTGACTCCTGTATTTCCCGAAAACTTTCTCGGTTTGTCATCCAGATTCCTAATAATGGTGACTGGACCTGAGTATCGTTCGCTTGGACCCAACGTACTCCTATTCGAACTTGGATTATCCTGAGGGGTTGAACTAGCCCTTTCGAATGTCACATTCGGTTGCATTTGACGGTCTTCTCCCATGCTCGCTTCTTGATTAGTCATACTGCGGTCTATCGCTGTCTGATTTATCAATGTTTCCCCTGATGTGATATTCTGACTGGTGAAACTGTTAAACATGGATTCTAGTTTAGTTATCCTGTCTTCTGCTAATTTCTCCACGGTCTTGACCTGCGTCTTCAACTCATCTAACGATGTAACGTCCTGCGTTTTGTTACTCTCGTCTAAGTCGTTTCTTAACTTGTCAATTTTTCCTTCGCACGTGTTCTTTACTGACGCGACTTGTTCTTTTAACAGATCAACATCTGTTCTAAATAGAGTTGAATCTATCTTCATCGCTTCCTTGTTTTCCGTAAACCTCGCTTCTAAGTTTGCCATACCTGCGATTAATTTTTCATCTAACCCTTCACGTTTCTCTTTTGCTTCGGCATCGACCTCACTATACCGTTCTTCCACAATTGCACCGACTCTATTTTTAAATAAAGCTAAGTTTTCATTAACCTTTTGCTCTATATCGTCGTCTATCTTCCTAATATCTTTCTGCAATTGATTTTCTAATGATTTTAAATTAGAATTGACCTCTCCTAAGACTTCCTCTTTAATGGTCCCAATTACTGTCTTTAAATCTTTAATCTCATTACCTAGATTCGTTTCTAGACCTTTAATCTTAGTCTCGAAAGATACTTCGGTAGACCAATCTTGAATTTTGCCTACATCTGCCACTAAACCATCGATGTCGAATCTCAACTTCGATACATCTGATTTAAAGTCTTTCTGTATGGACATAACGTCTGTTCTTAAAGTAAAAATATTTTCTTCTCCTCTACTTTCTAATTCAATAATATTTTTCCTTAATATTTGAACATTTTCCTCTCCTTTCATGTTTACTGCAATTATGTCTAATTGTAAAGTCTTCAGCATCTCATTATTCTTTAAAGTTAAACTATTCTCTAATCTAGTTAACTTGTTTTCTAATTCAGTGTTAGTTTCTTCACTACGAGACTGTAATTTCTCTTCCAATGATTTAAAGTTATCTTTCAAGTTAGCTTCACTAGCTTTTAAATGACTTTCAGTACTAGTATGTAATCTAGTTTCTAATGACTTTAAATTATCTTCACTATTTGACTGTAGTTTTTCTTCCAATGACTTAAAATTATCTTTCAAGTTAGCTTCACTATTTGACTGTAGCCTAGTCTCTAATAACATCAACTCATCTTTGCTATTCGACTGTAATAATTTTAAATTTTCTTCACTAGTTGACTGTAGCCTAGTCTCTAATGACTTTAAATTATCTTCAGTACTAGTCTGCAATAATTTTAAATTTTCTTCATTACTAGTTTGTAATGCTTGTACATTCTCTTTACATTTAGCTTCTAATCTAGCTTCTGAATTATTAATTTGTTCTTTAACTTCCGTTTCCATCTTAGAAATAGTTTCTGCAATACCAGACATACCCGTCTGTAACTCTCCTAACACCTTAGCTAAATCTTCCGGCAACATAATTATATTTTCAATATAGGTTTTATATAGAGACGTTAGACAACAACACATCACAATGTCTCAATTCCTGCATTCACTTGGGTATAGGAAAAATGTCTTATAACTAACATGATATTACTAATACGATTAACATGAACACTGGATTGGGCACACAAGTACATTGTCTGACTAAGTTTAATAAATTTTGTAACACACTTAAATGAACTTGAGATCAATCTCTCAGTAATCTAAATCTGATGTGATTCCATAGAATAAACAAAATCGAAAAGCCCCACTAGTTGGATAAAGCCAATTCTCCCTCTCTCTCTGTACCCGTTCGTCCTGGGGATGCGATGACCCATCTGCTATAACATCGCATTCCTGGAGTTCCAGGACAGAGCGGAGTTAAATGAACCTCTAGTAAAATAAGGAATGTGTCGGAAATTCAGCTGAGTTATCGAAAAAGCAGTGGGTATCACGAGACAAAGTATCTCTAGGGTCGTTACGGGCTTAAGTTTAATAGAAATAATGCAAATATAAATGGGCGCCATCAACTGAATTCCTAGCAAACCACTTCCTTTCCGGATAAGCCTTACTCAAGACAAGGAAAGAAAAAGGAACATCACACCATCATCAGATCACAACTAAGATAAAAACAAATTTATTTTACTTTGATAGTCAGACAGACATTTTAAATATAATTCCTACCTAAGAGTATGGTCGAATGCCAAAGTTAAATTGTCATTGTCCAAAAATCGAACCATCTCTTATCTAATCCAAAATTACTTTTATCCACATAACAAGAAAAATTTATAAAGTTCTCTTGGGTTCTCAGGATCACTGTAGCACTATGTCTTTCGTCACTGACATTTGTGAAACCTGGGACCTAATTTCTCTTTAATTTAACATCAATGTGGATTTGATAAAGTTGTTAATCTGTCTAAACATACACATATTATAATCACACATATTAAATATCACGTAAATTTATGGTTTGCATGGCATAATTTGAATGTTGAACATGTTAATCAAATGCTCCTAAACATCGAATAATTAATTTACACTATTTACATCGTCATTAACAATCACTTATCTGTGAATTACAGAAAATTCAAATTCTCATTGGTCATCATTATCGTCATCATCAAAATTAAATATTTCTCACATTAATTCTCACTTCAAAATTCTACATTTTCCTGTCAGAATCCTTAATTCATCACCATTACATCATTTAAATTCTCAACTCAAGTTGCAATTTCTTCAACTTATCTCTGAATTAAATTTATTTAATTCCATATAAATTCATTAATCATCAGCTTCTTTAATTAATTATCACCTTCTAATTCAGTTATTCATCATCATTACAATCGTCTATTAATTTATTTCAATCAGTTTATTTTATCCAATCTTTAATTCATCCATTTATTTAATTCATCGATTTATTTCAAAATTTAATTTATCAAATTATTTAAATTTCAATCATCTGGTTATTTAGATTTTCATTATTTCATCTAGTCATTCTGATTTTTATTTCATTAGGTCAGATCGTTAATATGCTTAAATCTCAGATTATTATTTCTTTAATTATTATTTTCAGAAAATCTTGTATTATCAACTTCATTTATTTGTTTAATTTCCTAACAAATTGTTTAATAAGGTTTATAGAACGTTGTCTTACAGTTTTATTACTTCCAAGTTATATCTCGTATTTAATTTATCATGCCAAAAAATATTATTGCCTCCTCGACATCACGTTGGATCTAACTATCCACAACGACATTACATTTCTTCACTACTTCAAATATCACATTTGAATACAACAATTACTCCACAAAACTCCATAAATATTCAGCACATACAGCATGAATCTCAACAATTACGCTAGACTGGGTACGACGACCTCATGTCTGCTTCAAAATACATTATCAACGTTGCAACAATCACATGGCAACTTCCACAAAATGCCTATCACAAACTCCACTTAACCATGTTGCATGATCTACAAAAAATATATAACTGGCTTCAAATTATCAACGCACACAATCTCCAATAACTGTAATTACTCTGATCACATCTAGACAACTTCTTAAACAATTGGAAAAATATTACTTCAGTAATTTAAGATCTGCTTTCAAATAGCATAAATTCTCTTACAATTCTTATAATTCACATCGCAGAAAAACACCAATGTGCTATAATCTCATATCAAAATCTGCAATACTGATCTGCCTTGAAGTAAATCTGACCATTAATGATTAATCTTACAAGATGCAATTACTTTAAATCCTTCTCAAAGGTATCAAATACAATTATAAAAATCATCAAAAGCATCAGCTGTAACAGCTGTTAAACTGAAATTACTCTCAAAAGAGTATAGCAACAAAATATTGGATTGGCAAACAAGAATTACTAAATGCAATCCTGTTGACATTTATCGTTACTTTATTTAACAAAATTTCGACTGATATGTGACTAGTAGTTCCTTGTTTGATTCACTTACATCTCGTGTACACTCGGATGATAAAAATGAGTCCCTCAATGGCGAGTAAGATGTGTAACCACCGTACAGTCGTATAAATACGAAAGACCTCGCCCCGTCGACTTGGATGATAGTTCCCTGAACGATGGGTAAGATGAGTAGCCACCATACAATCGTATAAATACGAAGGACCCCATCTCGTAGGCTATATGAGTGAATGTACTAGATAGGAATCAACAAGTTTCTAGTTGTCATATAAAAGCGATGTTCATTCACTAAAGTGAATAACTTCTTAATATCTCCAAACAATCCAATGGAAAAATCCCTACTGATGAATAATACACACTCGCTAGTATGCAATGAACTGACGAAGTAATTTTTGATAATCAATTGCAGATCACGAGTTCGAAATACTCGTTACACAAAAAAATTATATTCATGAAAAATATCCTAGCTGGAAAAATGTCTAAAAGACCAAACATCTGCTTAATAAAGCCAAACAATGGTGAGAATTTCGTATAATGATGCCTGCCATATCATATGGTCACTCCATATTCTAGCAAATTCGAAGTATATAAATTCAAACCATGTCTTAATAATCGTATCACTCCTATTAGAAAAATATACATGTGTGCCCAGTATTCATGAAAATAATCGTATTAGGTAGTTATGACTCTTACAGTACCTTTCATAATCAGCTGTAATTAAATTTCCAAGATCGTCGATTTTCCCTACATAAAGAATTTCTCGAAAGATCGGCGGGAATATCATTTCATCCATGAAATGACGATTGCCTTCGAAATCCCAAGTGAATCAGCTGGTGGACTCCTCTCGTCAGGAATCGAATCCATCGCTCTGCGGTGCCATCTTGTCTCTATCAGCGTCTACTCGGACATGTTGAACTTCGGATTACCCATAGCGGATATTGTCCAACTCCTTCTCGAAAAAGTTCATGGAAACAGCGGACCCCCTACACCTCTTCTAAGTTACGCCACTGTTCCGTTAAATGTTCAGTTTGAGTATTGCAAGTTCAATCTCAAATGACTGCTAAGTCCCGCTTTCGTAAAAAGAAATTTTACTTGAGAGTGTTCAAGTTTACGAAACACCCTGTAGCTGTCTGTATTCATGAAAACTGCATAAGAAATAAATCTTATTAATGCACGATCTAATGTTCATCGGTGCCTATGCTAACAACATTCCGTATAATTGAAATAGTTAAAGTGACTTTGAATGCGTTATAGAACAGCATAGCCATAAAGTTATTCATCAAAGAACAGTGTTCAAACAGCGTTGAAATGTAGCTTGTAATAAAGTCTTCAACTACTAGCAGTGCGGTTCTGACATATCCCGGCCGTCTGTAATTGCTTCCTCGGCTAGCCCGCCTGGATCAATGACCCGCCTGGCCTTCGCTGCTCGGCGATGCAGGAACTGTCGCCTACACTTTGTCGTGACAGTTTCTGTATGTTACGTGACCTTCACTGTGCGTCTCGCTTGCGCTATAGAGCTGCTCCTACCTGCTCGTCTGACTGAGCTCAACTGAATCTGCTGGCACTGTCTTCTTGCTTATGTGCTCGGCGCAGGCACGTGGCGTAGTCCCCCACCACTGTGCTCTCGCGTCACGATCATAATCTCGAACCCAGATCATCTCGGCTGTTCTGTTATAAAATAACTTAAGGGTTATCTGTCTTCTTTAGAATTATTTCCACATATAATGCATGTTATATATCCTCTTCTAAGATGTTTAATTGCTATAATCCCATATATATCTCAATAAAGCTTCACATCTCTATCCATAATTCTATCTTCTTACAGACGTCAATGCCTCCTTGATTCTAGACCTCCTACGTCATCTTGACATTCTTCTTGACGCGATCGGTGCGCTATATTTTCCTAATTCTTTCCAAAACCTCAACTACAGCTTAATGTCTGCTGGCGTAGCCGATAGCCTAAACTAGGTATCGGGTACAATATCAAGCCAACAGAGATAATCCAGCAAATCTGAACGAACTTATGTTTTTAGAAATACAGGGTGTCTCAAAAAATGTACTAACACTTTGAATGACTATAAAATAATTAATTATGAACATAGAGACAAGTTTAAGGGCTTCAATTATAGATGAGACATGTAATTAAAGACTCATGTTCGCAAATGTTCAAATTGATGACCGTCAGTGTCCAGACAAAGCTCATTACGCGAAGCAATGGATTTGCAAACATTACGACAAAGTTAATTTGGAATTTCGTGAAATTGTCTGTCAATTTCCAATTTTTTGTTGGAATGTCGGATTTCTAGCGCAAACGCTTCATGATGCGATGGACGCTATCTTTTGAGATGTGTGTCTCTCGAGCCGGTTGTCGTAGTGATTTCGGTAGGGATCGAGTGAGGGCTTCCAGCACCTGTTCTTCTTTTCTAGGACTTGTGGATGTCCGTGGTCGTCCAGAACGTTTCTTGTTGAAGTTGTGAGCGATTCCATCTGCTTCAAATTTATCTCTGATGCGAGCAATGGTCCGGTGCGTTGGTGACGGTGTGTCGAACTCCTGGATACTGACGGTGATCAATTTGAACATTTGCGAACATTAGTCTTTAATTACATGTCTCTTCTATAATAAGTGAAGCCCTTAAACTTGTCTCTATGTTCATAAATAATCATTTTATAGTCATTCAAAGTGTTAGTACACTTTTTGAGACACCCTGTATTTCCACTTGTCGCGATGTTAAATAAAGTAAATCTACTCCCGTTACGGAAATGCGTAACGCCTGTGTTGTTCTAACTGTATACATAATACCCATACCTAGTTCACAAACACTTATAAAACAAATTAACCATATACAACGAGATTCAAACTGATTCGCATTACGGTACGTGCAATCAGATAATATTTGTATATAAATGTAAACCTCAGCCCCAGTGATCAGGATCTAATGATGACTGCTTGAAGGTAGAAACGCGTAAATCTTAAATTTCCCCTTTATAATAATTGATCCGTTACTATTTTGTAGACGGATCGCGAAGGGACGAAAGATTGTTAAGACTGCCATCTGTCGTCAAAAAATCTAACTTATCATCTTAGTTTGTGCTATTAAAAACTCATCCCGTGAGGAGTGTCTGATCTGAAAGTAGGGAACGCTGTTTGTCCCAAGAATGATCCTTATTATTATTACGAGAAGAGTTGAAAGAGGATTGAAGCCATTATGAGAGTAGCGGAAGAAAATGTATTGTATGTGTTTGTAACGAGGCTGAAATTCGTCCGATGATATTCTAAGTTCTTGATCAAGTCATCACAACTGTTGGATTTCTCAAGGCTTTAATTTAAGAAGAAAAGCCAGTAATTATTTATTGTAATGGAGTATTTCGTACCTGGCAGCTTGGGATCTTCTGATAACGTCTCGAGGAAAGGATAAGTGTTACCTTTGAAGTATCGTATTGGCATGAATTTTAAGAAGAAATATTGGGTTACTAAATTCATATCCTCCAATTTTTTAGTGTTAGCATTCCCCAAGATCCTTCTGTTTTAGAGCTAGATTGGAGATTGTTATTGTTTTAGGTTATATGTTCTCGTTTGTTCATTTTCCTCCACTTTTATATTGACATACTATGATGAGGGATCGCGTTGTTTTAAAATACGGTTAACGATTAAGGGACTATTGTTGATTTGTTTTTTTCTGGTTGTATTTGGTATTATGTATTATTTAGCCTGCGGATGTCATCGCGTTTTAGCTGAATAATTAAATTATTAGAGGGATGCGACGTAACTTTGGGCATTTGCTTATTTTTTAGCCTATTTTCAATTTTGAAAAAAAAAAAGAAGGCTTATGAGATCACCTTTTGTCCGTGTGTCTGTGTTTGTGTGCGTGTGTGTGTGTGTGTGTGTGAGGTGTGTGTGTGTGTCCCCTAATAACTTTTAAACGGCTGGAGCGATTTCAATGAAACTCGGTAAGTTCATAGCACTATTCCGGGTGACCCCGACCGTGCTCTTCAAATTTTGTTACGTATCACCAATCCAACATGGCGGCTGTGCGAAATATTTCACCAGCATTCAATATCTCCGAAACTATTCCCGATATCACCCTGGAATTTTTTACGGTGATAAAGGGAACTACTAGAATTTCACCTATGTGACTTTTGAAAAACTGATAACTACAAAACCAACATGGCGGCCTCGCGAATTTGCGACATTTAAATAGACATTTCTCGCGATTTAACCAACCAAACGCAATAAAACTTGGTACAGTATATGTTTATACACATTGTAATGCACCGACATCTAACTTCGTTGAATTGTTTACATAACCACAAGATGGCGGATGTGCGAAATATTTCACCGGCATTCTATATCTCTGAAACTATTAGCGGTATCACCCTGAAATTTTGTACGAAGATAAAGGGCACTACTGGAAGTTCATATTAAGACTTTCAAAAACCGGTTAACTACAAAACGAACATGGCGGCCAAGCGAATTTTAAAATTTTAAATAGACTTTTCTCGCGATTTAATGTTCCAAACGCACTGAAATCTGGTACAGGAAATGTTTATACGCATTGTAATGCACTGGTAACTAATTTAGTTCAATTGTTTACACAACCTCAAGATGGCGGCTGTGCGAATTTTAAAATTACGTTTTTATTTCTTGTGTCGTAATCATGCGATCGAAGTGAAAGTTTGAATAATGAACCTACGCAATAATTTTCCTTTAATGGTACATGACTCTATGGCCTATACATTTAACAATCCAACATGGCGACCATCCCAAATATTTAGACGGCTCTGAATATCTACGAATCTATTATAGCAATCAAACTGAATTCCTTTATGTTCATAGGGGCTATGAACTTAAGTTCACCTATAGGATTTTAAATAACCTGGTGATCACAAATCCAACATGGCAGCGACGCGAAGAATAAATGTTCACATGGACGATTCTCGCAATTTAACCATCCGAGTGCAGTGAAACTTGAAACAGTAAATCCTTATACGAATGTTAATACACTGGCATCTAATTTATTTCAATTGTTTCCATAACCACAAGATGGCAGCTGTGCGAAATTTTAAAATCTCGTTTTTACTTCTTGTGTCCTAATCATGCGATTGTAATTTGAATGCTACACGTACACAATAATCTTCATGTAACAGTACATATCTCTAGGACCTACATATATATAAAATCCAACATGGTGACCATCCGAAATATTTAGTCGGTTCTCAATATCTACGAATGCATTACAGCAATCAAACTGATATTTTGTATGTTGAAAGTGGCTGTTAACATAAGTAGGATATATGAAAATAGGCTGTATAGTTCTTCACGGAACTACTTGTCTTAAATGTGATGAAATATGACGATGAAAGACGAATTTGATGATTATTTAGTGTTAGTGTTTATGTGTTAATTTGTGTTGGGTAAATGAGTAGGACATCGACATCCCTCTGGTTATTTCTTTATAAGCTTTCGTTATTATTTGCGGGTGGGAAAATGTTATTGTTAATTGGGGTTCTGAACTGGATATGGGGTCGTTGTAATTGTTTTCTTGGTTTGTTTTATCCAGTCAGAACACAACGTGCGATCTCACCAGTTATTAAATGAGGTACATCGATTATTCTTTCGGCCGGTGATATGCGTATTTATTGCATTGCCCGGGACTGTGATGGATGCTCATTTTACTTTCAGGAAGATAACCTAATCGCATACTTCGTCCGAAAAGAAGTTTTATTCAGAAAGTATATGAAGTCAGTCGTTGTTTAGATGAGGTTTTGTTTGTTTATCTTCTAGTCATGTTTAGAGTTGGGCCTGTCTTTGAGGTTATGTATGTCTGACTAGTTTTTTCTTTTTGTTCATTGGTCGTGTTATGAAGTTGAATGTAGTTGTACGTAGTGAAATGATTTGACGTATGGTCGACGTTTCTCTGAGGTGGTCGTGTTTTGTGAGTCATACTTTGATATATTTTAAAGTGGGGTTTGTTCAAGGGTTGTACGGCTTCATAAACCTTTTAGAATATTTCTTCTGATTACTTTCGGTTATCAGCCTGTGGTGGGACGAATTTATTATTTTATTATTTTATTATTTTAATTAGCTTTTTCCCTTGATATGATTTTAGTCAATTTCGATACGATCTCCAATCTATCAAGTGTTAGGCTTCTCTCCTCTTCTCTTTTGATAGTTCTTTATTGTGTGTCATTTAATATTTTTATGTTTTACTTTTGTTAACATTTATACCTTTATTTACAGACCCATCATCCCTCATTGCTACCATTTCATGCGCTCATCGTTTCCCCTTTTTTATGTTTGTTTTGGTTAATTATATTTTCTAACAACCTTTACTCGAAACATGTAGTCATTTAGTAGTCGGTGGCCATCTAGTTCGGTATGTGCGAGTCGAGCTCGATAAGTCAGGTCTCACGGTCCAAAACGCCTCCACAATAATTATCATAACCAATACATGTCATTGTTTCCAGGAGTGTTGTTTACTTTTTTATTATTCATAATTATTTTATAAACATTGCACCCCGCCCAGTCATTGGGCAAATTGGTGTTGTCCCACTACAGAGTTACAACTGACATGTCTAAAGGAGCTAAGCTCCTTATTTTCTTAATTTTTTTCATGTGCTTTGCCTGGTTCGCGTACAATGGCGACCGCACTGGTTGCTTCCTTTCCTGTGTGACACGGTTGTTCGACTACTTTGGTGCCCATTATGGCTTTAACATTCTGCAGCCATGACATTTGCCGTCTACCTGTGCTCAATGGCCTTCTATTTTTTCCATCCTAAATCAATTGAAGGATAGTGTATTTATGTCCTCCCAGAGACATGACCCAAATGCTCTAATTTTCTGCATTTGCAATACCGTACCTCTCTCGTCCAGTTTGCTCTAAGCATGGCATGTTCTGTGCTCTCCATGGTATCTTGAGCCTTCGTCTGTTAAGTCACATTTTGAAAGCTTACAATGTCTTAATTGTGGTTGCCTTCCGCGTTCATACCATTACCCCCATACAATAGTTGACCATAAGTGTGTCTTCACCATACACTAAGTTATCTCACGTAAGGAGACTTCTAATTCAATTGAATACAAACCTTTCTGTGTCTAACCTCGATTTAACTTGGAAGTATCGATCTAGATGCTGTGTCTTCGTGCAGTCTGGACACTCGCTGAATTTATTCGTCCGTTTAGTAGGTAGTGTTGCATCTTCATGGTTCTCTCCAGTTAAGATCATATATCTTGTTTTACTAACATCAGTTGATAAACCCAGGTGTTCCTCAACCACACTAATTCTCTCCGGGAACAAACGCAGGAGGGGAAAATATTAATGGGTTATAGAAATCTGTATAGCCTACAGTGGTTTTCTGAGAATAATAATAATAATAATAATAATAATAATAATAATAATAATAATATCGTATGGCCTCGGATGCCGGGTGCAAGCTTTGTTATGTGACGCCCAGAGGGCAGTTTGACGTTCCTTGGAGCGTTATGAAAGTCAAGGTGGTTAGATATCTAAGCTCCTTGATGCTATAGCACTTTCCAGTAGAGAATGGAAGAACTTTGTGTTGGCGGAAAATTCCGAGATTAATTTTACCATTATGAACACGGCCTACAGAATTTGAATGGGTTCTTTAACATACCAACAACGTATGATATGCGTGACGTGATTTTTGTCGCTTAAAAAACTTACCACGGCCAGGAGCGAACCTGCAAGCTTGGGTTTGGTAGTCCGACACGATTACCACTCACCCACCTTGGCCCGATTGCCTCCTAGGGCTTAAAGTTTCGCCGAGTATATTTGAACCATCAATGACGTGCAGCGCGATATGTTTAGAAAAGCATTGAATGCTTCCCTATGGAGGATTGCTGTCTGGAGAAACAACATCACGTTGGCCAGTCTGGCTGGCGAAAGCATTGGGGACATGATAGTACACGCTCTCACTTGTATAGAAATCTTCTTCCATTCTTGACCTACAGATGGGCCATCAAGTGAAATAACCGTTATAGGAAACTACTGCAAGGTAGATATACAAGTAATCATTCTATAATTCCCCCCCCCCCAATAATTGTTTCATATCTATCTTATTCTATGTTCCATATTGAATTGTACATAACATTGATCCATTGTTTTACAGTAGGGACCTCGCATCCTGCATATCATATAGGAACTTCATTTCCTTATATTTGTTACAGGAGCCTGGTGTGAGATTGAGCACTGATAACCTGGTAGAAATAGAGGTTGTACCAGATCTTATGTTTCCTGATGCAAGTCCAGAAGCAATTGTGGAAGAGGAAAGGGACATTCAGGTGGCTACAATTCAATGTTCGATGTTTATTTTGATTCTTAAGAGTATCATGGATGCTCCCTGCAGCTGTTGGGTTTCACTATCGTCCTGCTCTCAGATACAGTAAAAAGCTGAGGAACTAGTTTAGCTGGAATTTTACTGGAACTGAAGCAGTGATGAGAAGTAGCTACATTTTGTTTTGTGCAGACTGAGGTCTCATAAATGTAGAAGATTTTCAGAAAGTTTCATGATTCATTTATATCGAAATATTTGAGACCATTTGTCAGTGTTGCCTGAGTAATCTATTACTAGAAACTTTTCAGTTGGTTAACACGAGTGTGCCCATATTAGATTGGGCGTTTCCTAATGCCTGATATTAATTATATGCATTATTTATACACTTAATAAAACACCTCTCACAAATCGGGGAGCTAAATTGGGCAACTGGAATCATCAGCCCCAGCTCACTTACGCTTAATTTAGGTTCAGTGGATATGTACAGTATATAATACCTATGTACAACAGTATTTACAATTATTAAGCCACAATAGTTAAAACTTTGTAACGAGTTGGATTTCTCAGTCAATTATATTTTATTGCATTAGTCTATTACACTTCTATAGTGTTGTGTTCATTGTTAGTACTTTTTATGTGTTTAAGTGTGAAACCTTTCTGAATTGTTATCTTCTACCGTAGCAAGTTTTGGAGTGATTGCGTTCTAAACTGTTTTGTTATTAACCATTACTTTTCAAATGTCTCATTTACTTTGCGAGCTTTTGCAGTCGGTTCAACACTTTAATGGAACTGTGTTGATACTGTCGTTTGTAGACAGCTGATTTGCGGCTGCTGATGTCCATTTCACTACACGTCTCACTGCGGACTGACGTGCCTATTCGGTGAAATGCTTTACCTTGAACTAAATTGGGTGATGCGATATCTGTCATTGCATCGTGCAACTTATTTTCTTCCTAACTTATAGTGGCGTATGGTAATGGCTCTCAACTATTATAGAAGAATATCGTTCGTCACTCGCAAAACAGATCGTCCATAGATCGAGCTGCCAATTTTTGAACCTGATTTGCACTCTAGAATATAGCCTAATTTAGGCCTTGGTTTATTGAGAATATGTTACAAATTCACATAGAGGATTTCCCGATACGGCCAATTGTTAATTGCAGACATGTACCGAATTAAAAACGCAGCAGTGAACATCTCTAAGTATGAAAACATACGATGGTAATCAATAATGACAATTCACTCGGAAACACAATGGAATTATTTAACAAACTAAGCTCACTACAAATAAAACCTAGCATGAGATTAGTGTATTTTAATATAATCAGTATCTATACCAACATTCCGATAAATGAAGACTTCAAAATAATAGAAGATAACTTAAAGATTAGTAACTCGGTAAAAGATACAGAAGAGATAATGAAAATGTTGCGGATAGCCCTGAACCAAAATGTATTTCAATTCAATAATAAAATCTAGGCGCAAATAAATACTTTAGCTACGAGTTCACTACTGATCGGGTTTGTAGTTAACATTTTTATCAATAGCACAGGATACAACTTTCTAACACAAAACAAGGCAAAGGGAATCCTACAGTGTAGTAGATAAGTAGATGATGTTCTATGCGTATTTGACACAGAAGTTACAAATGAAGAAATACTACTCCAAGCAATCAGCAGTTTACACCACTCAATCAAATTCACTAAGGAACCAGAAACAGAGCGTAAACTAAATTACCTTCACAACTATCAATAAATCAGACAGCAATCTTCCACAAGCAAACATAAATATCTCACACTATTGATAATCATTCCAAGCACACAGTAACTAGCAGGTTTCAACCAAACCATACATAGGGCCTTGAGTATGCCTAGAAGCAAAGAAAACTTCAACACAGGAATTAAAACAATAAAACAAATAACTAAAGAATATGATAATAACCCGAATACGATAGAACAAATTGTACATAGGCACTTGGGAAAGATCACAAATCAATCGCCACCAAATAATGAAGAAGTTTGTGCGTTTTAATTTCATTAACCCAAACATGAAAAAATACTATCCATTTCAAAAAAACAAGGAAAGAAAATAGCTTTCAGAACATCCAACACAATTGAAAAATGCTTGCATAACAGTAACTTATATAAGCAGGACCCACACTGAAAACAGGTATATTTATTAACATGCCAGGGAACAGGGTGTCAAGCAACTATGTAGGAAGGGCAGATGACCTCGCTGTTCTGCCCCTTAAAGCAACAATAACTAACTAAACCTGTAGGACAGATCGGTAGAGGAATGGATACATGCTATAGAGAACACAGAAATGCAACTTAACACTGTAAACACTCAGCAGTATGCAAACATATGTACGACAGAGGACATAGTTTCACTAATATAGAAACAAGCCCAAAAATCAACCAGATCAAACAAACGGTAGAGAACTTCATATAAAAGAGGCCTTAGAGATCCATTCAGCTAAGGTAAACAGCCCATCCAACTTAAACAAACATACATTTTTAGAGAGCTCACCCCTATTCACATTATCAGGCAGCTTTCCCAACAACAAACAGGATGCAACTTAACAAATGAAGCAGGCTAAAAGAAATTAGGGGGAGACTAGAGATAAAGGAAAAATGTTGAGCGGAAAGGATGTAATTTATACCATATTCTCAATAAACCAAGGTCAAATATGTTTCTGCCATGTGTATTTAACTTTTCGTATGCACACAATTATTTTAGCACCTGATCAAATAATGTCCATCGGGTGAAAGGCGATGTATGTTTAAAAGAAAAAAATGTTTTAATTAGGTTCTGGGATTATAAAGAACATTAAATTATCCCTAATAATACAACATTCATTTGAGCTTTTTACAGTATTATGCTGATCCTATTGCATTGGTACAGCTACCACATAAACCGGTATAGACATCTGACTGTTGGAATGTATTTCTGAAATTATTAAGAGCAGACGTGCACAGGCATATGAAAATTAAATCCAATACGTAACTATGGCATAACGAGTAAACATGTTCTTTGTATAATCATTAGTGTTATTGTCAGTTCAGTTTGCTTATGTAATATATAATGAACAGGCAGAATTTTATCACTAATCGATGTGAATGTTTCCTCAGGAATCGAAGACAGCAGCTTGCAGTGATGAGTTTAGCATCACTCGATTTCTTTTAGACAGGTGAGTTACCTTTTTAGTATAAGGATATTAAATATACAAAATACCAAATTTTGGTATGCATAGGGAAATGTATTGCACGTCTAGGTTCTATTTCGTCATAGAGTGATATTGCTCTTCATTAGCAACTACTCTGAGTTACTTGGAGATTTTGTATTTGTACATAATAAATGAGCATGCACGATATCTTGTGTGGTTCAAAGTATAATTGTATTCTTTTCCTACTCCATATTTAAGACCAAAATCTCAGCACAATTATGAGTGTTTCATATATTTGTTCATTTAGCTAGAATCTGCTAATCTCCGGACTATTTTAACTTAAGCAACTTAGTATATTCTATTCTATTCAGGTATGTTTGAAATCAACTGTTCAATCCTAAGTGTTCAAAATGCCGATATGTAATTGTCACCAAAAGTAATTATATGTAAGATTTCTCAACATTTTGCTCTTAAATATTTCCTCTTTTTATGACAGGTAAATGATTGTAAGGATTTAAACATCCTTTAACACCATCCTAGATTGAACAGGAGATGGAGGGAATGGATGTAGTTACAGTATAAAAATATGAATGAAACGCTCCCCTGGATCTTAATTTATGACTTTATATTTAACCTTTGACTACACACACTTTTTAATATAGAATAAGTACACGCGTGGTGAATATTGTACACCAAGAGAATAATGTCACGAAATCAGTTAGCCTAAACATTAAATCAACTGTTCTACAAGCAGAATAGTTAAGGCTATTTTTTATCGTGATAATTTTTTTCGTTAATTCCTCCTCTGAAGTATCTGCATCTATTCCAACTTCTTCTGATTCTTCTTGCGCTATAGCATCATAGATTTCCTCTTCAGTAAGTCACTCCGGATTTTTAGTTTGAATACAAACCCTAAAAACACAGAACCGTATGAGACACGGAGATAGTTTCTAATTCTATTAAAATATAATTTAAAAAATAAGGCTGAGTTAAATAACTGACTTAATATTATACTTATGTAGCTGCATGCATGGAGTACTTTGTGCACCATACCATGCAACAGCTCAATGTTTATTCCTGTGAATCAGCACAAACGAATCCGGCAACAATGACACTGACCATGCATCAGCTCAGTGTTTATTCCTGTGAATCAGCACAAACGAATCCGGCAACAATGACACTGCTTGTAGTTGTTTGGGAACATTTTAGGGATAGGTTAGATGGCGCCTAAGAACGAGATTGATCTGATAAATACCTAATGTATGCATTACATACGGTTCTACGGGAGGACTTTTAACACGACGATTGCATTAAAGCGGCAAATACATAACCTAACACTGTTTGGCAAATTTAAAGAGGAACTTCTGATACCGTAATTCCATTTCAAGAATCCCGGTTTTTCTTTTAAATGTTTTGGGCATTTATTAGAATTGCCACTTATCCATATTGGGCATTTCAACTCAAATTCTTGTACGAATTTCCGAATTTCTCCATCCCCTACAACGAGGTTATTTCATGTCATCGTAATACTGGTTGGCGCCTTTTCAAAATCGTTAATAATCTCCGTATTGAAGAGGATTCAACTTATTTAACTCAAGCGCCGAACTGAATTATTTTATTGATTTTCTAAATTATTTTGTGTATATTTTGATAAATGTTTTAAAGCTTAACATTTTTACACTCACCGTTAATAGTTCTTATTTTCTAACTACTTTCTTAAAATTATTGTTAAAGACCAATCTTTTATTTAATTAATACTATATTTGTAAGGATATCCATTTTTAATACTATATTTTATTTATTACAATTATTATCATTAATTTTTCATTTTAATTTAGATTTAAGGCACATAGGCCTATGCCATTTTAGTTTTTAATTCTTAATTGATTTTCTTTTTAGGCTGAGGATGACCCCATTGTGGGTCGAAACATGTACTAATATATAAAATATATTTTTATGTATTGATTTGGCGTATAATTTAAACGTTTAATCCTTGGAGTATAATATTAATTTCTCTTTGATCCCCAAAAAACGGCAATAGCTTTGGGGCAGGTGCACGACGCACATTGATTGTTAACTGGCTAGCATCTAAAAAGTGTTGTTCACAGAAAGTAATCACAGATAATTGCAGACCCTTCCTGTAATAATAGCGATATGGGTGAATCAGTTTCCCTGGATAAAGAGGATAGAGCTGAGTTTGATTTGTTGTTGAATATTTACCCAGCCCTCAGAAAAAGGAAATAAATCTAATTTCCAAAAATCACACCTTAGATTGTCACGGTATACAACAATTCAACTTTCGGGTGCCAGAAATTAGAATGGTATTCTAGGACTTCAATGGCATCACATTATTGATGTACCGTACCTAATAGGAATTTCTGAGTCTTGGTTTAGGTGAATCCCGTTCGCGTAGAAATGACTGGAACAGCGGAGGAGGTGAGAAGGCTCTGTACATGAGGAATAAGATTTCAAGTAGATTCATTTATTAATCCCCTCGTTCTGAACGTCCAGGACCTGAATTTCTATTCGTGGAGATAACGGCATTTACTCAGGAATTTCTGGTAGGAGTGACATATCGGCCATTCAACAGGAAATTTTTCGGAATTACAAGACTGCCTACTGAGACTTTATGAACATGTAATTCTGTTCGGTGACTTGTACCTACTTATGACACAAGACAGTTGCTTCCCTTTGAATCCCATGACATGATTTTACTTTCCTAAAAATCTACTCACCACTTTCACTCAACTAGAACGATTTCTGATACCTTTATTGATCTAATGATTACTAAAAATTACAGAAAAATTCTAGCTCACGGTTAGTTCTCTGTTCTGGGTAGTTCACGTCATGGCCTAATTTATTTGGCATACCGGTTCTCAGTTAGCGTTCAACGATGAACTGTACATTAAAAAAGATAACCTATCGAGATATAAAACATCTCAACATGAAACTTCTTACATTTACTCTAAAGTCGAATTTTTGTCCATTTTCACAGACTCAATGACAAGCACACACCCGTACGTAAATAAAAGTATCGTTTAAACCAGCCCCTTTCTTAACGATCGAATTCAGGGCAATTGTGGCCCTTCGAGATGCAGTATATCAGCAATACCGACATACTCCCTTTCTAATCAACTTTAAGTGGTACCGGGCCAACGGCCATACCATGTTGAAAACACCGGTTCTCGTCCGATCACCGCAGTAAAGCAACATTGGGCGTAGTCAGTACTTGGATGGGTGACCGCTTGGGAACACTATGTGCCGTTGGCTCAAAACCATTTTGATACTTTGAAGTTATCAAAAGTAATTCCAGTGCACAAAAACGGTTCAAAAGATGAATTAGATAACTATCGTCCTATTACTTTACCAACTGGTATTGCAAAAATTGTGGAAAAAATTATGTATAAGAGACTGATAAGTTTCATAGAAAAAAATAAAATATTATCAAACTCACAACATGGATTCAGAACGGAAAAATCTACACAGACAGCAATTTACGAATGTAGTAATTGTATACTGAAATTAATTGACAATAAGGAACATGTAACTGGCCTATTCTTGGATTTATCGAAAGCATTTGATGTTGTTGACCATAAAATCCTCCTTACCAAACTAAATCAATATGGTATTAGAGGTCTAGCTAATAAATGGATAGAGTCTTACTTAACAAGGCGTAAACAAATAGTAAGCTTGAGACACAAGGATGATGGAACCAAATTACTTAATGAAACATTGTCCAATGAGGGAATTATTAAATTTGGAGTACCCCAGGGATCGGTTTTGGGCCCACTACTCTTTCTTCTATATATCAATGATATAACACAGAACGTTCATTCACATAAGGAAATTTTGTTTGCGGACGATACAACACTCGTAATAAAAGGTGAAACTAAACAGGTCATACAGCAGTCTGCTGACTCCGTTACAGGAGAGTTAACCAAATGGTCACAAGATAATCGCCTCATAATAAACTATAAAAAAAACAGTATGTATAAATTTCCACACTATACAGAATAGGAATCCTGCGAAACCCAATATAACATTAAATGGTCATCAAATAGAAAATAAATCAGAAACAACGTTTTTAGGACTAAGGATACAACAAGACTTGAAATGGAATAAACATATACAATATCTGAATACTAAACTGAACTCGATGTGCTTTGCGTTACGTATTTTGAAAACCTGCACTAGCATGCACACATTAAGAAATACTTATTTTGCTTATTTCCATTCATACTTAAGATATGGGATCATATTTTGGGGTATGTCGCCAGATGTACTAAGCTAGTTTAGGATACAAAAGAGGGCGATTAGAATTATGGCAAATGTAAACTCTAGAGAATCATGTAGACCTCTGTTTAAAGATTTAAACATTCTCCCACTGCCCTGCATATATATCTTTGAAAGTATTATGTTTTTTAAAAAGAATTTTATGAATAAAGATGTTTTTCTTAAAACAAACAATGATGTTCATAGGCATAACACAAGACAAAATCAAAACATTCATATTTCACACACACACACAAGCATATATCAAAAAGGAACTTTTCACACTGGAGTTAAATTATACAATAAACTACCCCAGTATATAAAACTGGCCCCAAAAATAAAAACCTTTGATAGAATGTTGAAAGCTTATCTGCAGTGCCATTGTTTTTACTCTGTAGTTGAATATCTTAGTGTATAGGAGCGATGAAATACGGTATATAATCATATTTTACTTTTCTATTTTAATTGTAATACCTAGCTGTATGTTGTTGTATTTATAGAATTAAGTTTTCATATTATGATAATAGAGTGAGGTGTAAATAGTTGTGCAATAAGATTGTATCTATTAAGAATTGCTATTATAATAAGTTAAATAGTTATAATATTAGTAATATATACCTGTTAGTTCTTTTATTTTATAGATGTAAATTCTGACGTGTCCTATATCAAAAAAGTATTGAATGCATGTATTTGATCAAATCGAATTAATAACAATCTATCTATCTATCTATCTAAAAGGCAAGCTATAAGAAATGTGCTTACTTTCAGCAGCTTGCCAGCCATTTAATTCAAGTAACACTTAGCATCTTTTGCATTCCAAGGCATTGGGAAACTAGACAACAAACTCGAGTTTTCACAGGATGAACTAAATTCATTTTTTTTCTACAAATAAGGTACACTCGGATCCTATAACAACACTCAGTCTATGACATTAAAATAACAAATACAGCACCGGCCGTCATTAAACTTCAACATATAGTAGGAAGTTAAGTCATCTGTATCTTCAATCAGTTCATATGCTAGAGTCAGCGATGATATTTCAGTCTCTCTCCTAGACAACACTATTGATAAAATACTTCCTACCATCACGCACATATTTAATTACTGCATACACACAGGAAATTATCCATAATTAATATGGAAGGAAACACTAATTATTCGCATACTGAAAAAATCTTTCCATAGCCTACCGACCGATTATCGCCCCGGTTCAATTATTACTGTATCGTCTAAAGTCATAGAAAAAAGAATTCATTAACGGTTGATGGAATATCTGAATAAATACACCCTTCAATCTGCTTTAAAAAAGAACGCAGTACTAAATATGCCTTACTGATGATGTAAGACAAGCCAAGGACCGAGCACAATTCAAAAATCTTACTCCACTTCACCTCAGTAGTGCATTCGATACCGTTAAATTAGCCATTCTTTTGCAAATTTACAAGCCTTGCATTTTAGCCTGACGGTGCCTCAGTTATTTTTTGCCATATGTCACACACCGCAGACAACGTGTTCTCATTAATGAGATCATATCTCATTCGGGTTTGAGAAGAACTGGAGTCCCACAATTCCACAATTCTTTTTAGTTTATACTTAAATGACATCTCAAAGCGACTTAAATTTTACAAATATCATCTTTTTGCTGATGATCTTCAAACTTACTATCACTCCAAAGTTAATAATTTTCATTGGGCAAAGAAACAAAAGAATGAAGATCTAAAATATTTAACTCAGTTTGCACGTGATAATTTTCTCATTAACCCGGACAAAATGCAAAATATAAATATTAGATAAACTAGGGCCATTAACACTATCTAAAGCAGCAACATTCCTAGCTTGCAACTTCGTGGTATCAATATTACATTCAGTAATGCAGTTTAAAACCTCGGTGTCATTATGATCGAAAACCTGAATTGGAAAGAACACATAACGAAGGTATGTGGGAGAGTTCATGCTTCACTTTATCCTCCCATTTACTAACAGTCCTTCCTCCCACCAAATTCAAAAATTATATTAATTCAGACACACATACTCCCATTATTTACACAATGTGATGTACAGATTGATGTGACTATTGAACAGACCGATAAACTAAAAAAAGCATTGAATGCATTCATTAAATTGCTTATGTCATACCATTTTTTGAAAGACTGGGCTGGTTAAAATGTGACCAACCATGTAGGTTACACATGGCTATTCTTGCAGCTTAGGCTTTCACGGCCGGCGTTCTTAATTAAGTACATGTTTTTCGGGCTTGTAGGCCGTGGTCCAGACAGGATATCTCCCGAAGTTTTACCGGAAACTGCGTCCGGCATTATCAAGGGTCAACTGACCAAGGAAAGGAGCGGAATCCTTGATAATGTCGGACGCAGTTATATATATATCATGTCTGGACCACGACCTACAATCCCGAAAACTTGTACTGTTGACTGATTCACAACCTTTCATCTCTGTCCACTACACTTTCGACCTTTAACGACCTTAAAACTACGTTCTATGTTCCTTAGCATCGCCATTCCCATCAACAAACCACTACCTTCAACCAGTCATTGAAAGTGTAGGGTGCCAGAGTACGGAGCTCCATTCCAATTAATATAAACTAGCAAAATTTAATGCTTTTCAGTAGGTCAATACGATTGTAATGTGTGTTTTCCTAAACTTGAATATTATTGATTTAAGCCCACTACGGAGAGCTTATGACTAGTTCTTCGATGCTCTTTTCCCAATATCTCTTGAGCCCTGCTGATAATTTCTCCTTTCTCTCCTGCGAAAGGGGCTTCCGACATTTAGAGACTCTAGGTGGTGGGGTCCAAGATTCTACCATAGCACAAAATTTAGAACGATCTTCTACATCAAGGTCAGCAATTCCAGCCGAATCCAAGTCCTTTAGTACTTCATTAAGCCACAGGCTTCCAGTCTTGTAGCTTTTAACCAAGGAGAAGATCTTCTTAGTAACCCTGTTGCTGTTCATTCTTTGTAGGTGCCCATAGAACTTTAGCCTCCTTCGTCGCATACTGGTATTGGCTGATTCTAAATGTCGATACAGGTCAGAATTAGATTTCAAACGGTAGGTTCCATCTGGGAGCATTCTCGGGCCATGGATTTTCCTGAGGATACGTCTTTGGGCTTTCTCCAGGTCATCCATGGTGCCTTTTCTGTTCTTGAATATAATTTACACGAGAATAATAAATTCACTTGGATGACCAGTTTCGATCATCATCAATGGCTTCCAGCATGATAATAATATTAGAAAGTGTACGTAATTGAAGAATTTAAGGTTTACTTGCCAGAGTTATTTCCCAAATTAGAAAAATTTCTGAGTGAATGATGTGTGACTGTGAGTGAATGGATATTTCAAAATAGTTTTCTAGTGTAAATTAACATCCTATCATTTTCTTTGGTTAAATTAAATTAATGAATAGTAAATTTACTAGTGTAGTTAGGTTAGAAATGCACTGTGTTACCTTCATGCTTCACATTTATCTTTTACTATGTGGTTAAGAGTGAGAGGGCCAGGAGCCCTAACCTCCTTTCTAATCAAGACAATAATAATAATAATAATAATAATTTGAGTCAAAGAAAAGTCAGTGAGTTTGGCTTGCCAACTCCAAAATTAAAGTTTGTGTATGATTTATCCTACACTTTTAGGATAATGCTATGTGTAAACATGCATTGATTTAAAACATTGCGATATTGAAATGTGTTCAGCATTAAACAATAATTATTACAGGCTGTAGCTTTCACATACAGTGTAAACATGCAATAAGATGCTAATCAACTACACGGTAACTAAGATCACACTTGTGTATTAGACTTAAATACGGATTTCATAGTTACAATAATAATGGATACATGTTTCACAATACACACAAAGCTATTTATGGCATGGCCAATCAGATTCCTAGCACTGACCAATGGAATACCATACATTAACAAGCAACCATTGGTACTGGTCACTCGATTCCTAAAGCTCTGAAAATTCTGTCTAGTTTTATTTCATCACTATTCCTAAAAATAACATCATTGCTAACTTCGAAAGCGATTTCTGAGATTTTCATGGTGATTTTCACAGGGCGAAATCTTCTTCATCCTCTGAGGGAACCGAATCGCCTGCAACTAATTCTGGGGAAGATAAGCAGGAGGACTCCAATGAAGTGACTGTTGCTGGGCGCTATACTTGTAATACTTGCAACAAATCTTTCTTACAGCGTGGAAATCTAAGAAGGCACTTATATCTCCACTCAGGAGGTAGACCGTATGCCTGTAAAATATGCAACAAGACGTTCCCGCGGCCTGATAAACTTAAGTGTCATATTTTAATCCACGCAGCAGATGAACCAGATTTATGTAAAACCTTACTTGAGGAAGCCAATGAGCCTGTGCCAAAATTAAATGAAAGTCGGGTAAGAGGGGATTCAACAGCTGATAATGATGCTGAAATTTTTATTTGTGCTACTTGTGGTAAAACTTTCAATGAGAGAGGACCTTTGAGGAGGCACTTGTACCTTCATGCAGGAGGGAAACCCTTTACATGTGATACATGTAACAAATCGTTCTCTCGCGTTGATCGCTTGAAGTCTCACCTCTTAGTACATTCTGGTGAGAAGCCGTATTTCTGTACGACCTGCGACAAGCGCTTTTGTTACATGTCTAGCCTGCGACGACACATGGAGGAGTTCCTGCACATGCCGTGGTCGTCTTAACACCAATGTAGCAGACTGAAGTTTGAGATGAGAAGAGTTTACCTTGTGGGGAATTGCTTTTACGGCCAGATGCCCTTTCTGACGCCATACTCAACGTAGGAGTGAATTAAGATGAATGGAATTAGGTAAGGATTTGGAAATGGTATGGCCAAATTTGGAGGTACCGTCTCAGCGTTTTCCTGGAGTTGAAATTGGGAAACTGTGCAAATCACCCTAAGTATGGCTGACGATCGGAATCTCCTTCAGATTCTGAAAACCACCTAATTCCATATCTTTACGTGTCACCTCGCTTAATTACCGCGGTCGGTATGGGGGTACCGAATTAGAACAAATGTCGATCCGTATCTTACTCTTTTGCGTCTCATTCATAATAATAATGTTATTGGTTTTACGTCCCTTTTAACTACCCTGGCTTTTAGAGTCGCCGGGGTGCCGGAATTTTGCCCCGAAGGGGATCTTGAACGTGCCAGTAAACGTACTGACACGGCTCCCTCGCATTTGCGCACCCTCAAATGCCAGCTGACTGCGCCAGGATTCGAACCTGCTACCTTGGGCTTAGCAAGCGAGAACGTTACCCCTGAGCCACGCAGCCAGACTGCGTCTCATTCATAGAGGTCTTGAATGAAGAATAACAACAGAAATGCTGTCTACCTATACAAAAGAGTCTGTTTGAGCAGGATTCTTCTGTAATCGTTTACTATGTTGCGACGAAGCACTGGGATGATAACAATAGTCGTTTGAGACTTGCCATAATAAAGCTTGATATTATTGATAATTGGGTGCCTTCAGCTTGTACTTCAAGTAGTGTGCAATTAACATGAGACATTACCATCCCGGCGTTTACTTGGAGCCGACAATGAGAAACAATAGGAAACCATTTCAAGTAAGGCCGGCTAAGGCGATCGAACCCACTCTTACGGGCCATGTGGGACATTTTAATTCTCCAGTTTCCATTCATAATGCATGCCCTAATAGCTGAAAACTTAAATTATATTGATGTGGTCATGAAACTACAACTCTTGGAATTATTTTGTTCCTATCGACAACACTAAACCGCTCCCTTTAATTTGTGTACTTTTTGATTCTTGGACAGGGTTTATGGTAATGCATGAAATGTTTGAATATTAATTAGTGTTGTTTTGTTCAGCAGCATAAAGTCTTGATTAGCAAGTTATGTTCTTGTATACATTTCCTCTTGTATCATGTTTCTGTGGTGACTGTAGGATGAGATAGATTCCATAAGGCATGCATTATGGTTCTGGCTTTTCCTCCAAAGAAAGTAGAGAAATTTTCACTTCCTTATTACAGTTTTGGAGCATTGATTATACCACTTGATTACACTTGAGGATGTAAGAATATTTTATTTCAGTAGATTCCTGTGGCATATGCAGTGTCAATGCAATTAGCTGATAATCTTTCTCATTCCTTGAACTTCTGGGTTATAGCTGTATGGCCAGCTACTTACACAGCAATCGCCATACTGTAGCACGTCAGGAAGGGGTGATACTTTTACTCGTAAAAATGAGCTTGATAGTTGTATTTGTAAGGACACTGCAAATGCATGCAAGTAATAATTTTGAACACAGTTTCTGTCAGGAGAATAAACTCTGCTTATCTTTGCAGATTGAAATCTTGTTTGATTGGTAGCGTCTGTAAGCCACTTAAATTTTAATTTTTTTTATTGCTCATAATCTGATACATCAATTTTGATTCCTTTAAAGACTATAGTTACTACATTTAAAGTGAAGAGTGAGTTCATATCTAATGGAAATTCTTTGTTACAAAACTCCCTCCATGTTTAATGACTTGACAAAATTATACAGCTGTGTGTCTCACAGTGGCTGAAGATATTACAATATCATCAAGACAATTTTACAACATCAGAGAAGGAATATGCACTATCCTTTCTTCATTGATAGTCCACCCTTAACAGTTTGTGCCCTAATAAAAGCAGTGTTAGCAATAATGTAGCAATAGCACACAACCATAATATTTTTTTTGGGACTTATAGAGAAAGTTTCTAGTCACTTGTTGTCTCTAAAGTAGGCGTGCTTGCAGAGACGGTTAGACTAACAAAGACAGACTGGATCTTTATGCCTGTTCTTGGGTGTAAGAGTGATTTAAGTGATTGGCCTATGATTTACTATGGCAGTGTAAATTATTTACTGTGAATATTGATTATTCTATGTATTTAACAACTGAGTTTAGCTATTTTGAAAATAAATCTTTAAGATATTATGTACCTAAATAAAGTTAATTTAATGAAAGATGTCTTGATACTTATTTCTCCTGAAATTCATCGTTCAACTCGGTGAGAATTTTGTTGTTTCAGGTGTAAGTTAGTCTACTTGTGAGAAATTGCTTTTCCACAAACCTTGCAGTATTAAAGAACACTGTGTTAATCATGAAGAGGCAGTTCTCTTTTAGCAATAGGGCTCAGTTGAACACACTTTGTCCTTCGCCAGTTCTTTTTTCTTTTAGTAATAGGCATTCCAGGTTGATAATTTCATTAGTGGATAATGCAGAATGTGTCGTTGTTGTTTGAGTCTTCAGCCTTTTGACTGGTTTGAAGCAGCCTTACATTTTTCTCTGTCCTGATCTAATCGGTTCATCTCTACGTAGGTACCACAATCCGAGGCAATTTGTTAACATATTCTAACCTTGGTATACCCCTACAGTTCTTAACCTTGACCCTTCTTTGTATAACTAAGTTTGCTATTGCTGGGTGTCTTAAAATGTGTTCTACCAACCTATTTCATTAGCAGTCGCCACAATCGTCTTTCCTCTCATAATCGTCTTAATACTTCTTCATGTATAGCCCTATTTACCCATGTGATCTTCATTATCCTGTAACACCACATTTCAAACGCTTAAATTCCCCTCTATTCTGCTGTTCCAACCGTCCAAGTTCCACTTCCATGGAGTGCCACGCTCCAGAAGAAGGCTTTCAAAAAATACTTCCTGATACATTAATCTATATTCAATGTCAACAGATCCCGTTTCTGTAGAAATGCTTAACTTGCCTGTGCTACCCGACTATTTTATACTCTTTGCTACGTCCATCACTGGTTATTTTGCTTCCTAAGTAACAGAAGTATCCTACTTCCTTTAGCTTTTCACCTGTCGATTCGACGTCCATAGGGATTTCTGATTTCTTTCGACTGCATTCCAAGATTTTTGTTTTACATTTCTTTTTCATCATGAATTCTTTCCACAAGACAATATCCATTCCATTTAAAAACTCATTCAAATCCTTTGGTGTGTCTGCTAAGGTGATGATGTCATCAGCTAATCTCAGAGCTGATTTTATTTTTCCTTGAATCTTTACTCCTGCTTTGAATCATTCTCCAATTTCCGTCATTGCTTGTTCAATGTATAGATTGAAAAGAATGGGTGATAATTTGAAGCGAGTGTCGATTCACTTCGATTTTCATTAAACTTGTTTTTGCTTTGAGAATTGCTGTGAATGCATCTCTTTATTTTGAGGTTCATATTTGAGACTTTTAAAAAGTGTATCACCATTATCAATTCCTGTGTTCTTCTGGCAATGAGTTAGTACATCATTACCGGGTGAGTTAGCAGTGGTCGTTACGGCATGACTGCTGGCAGTCGCTCACATCCGGGAGGCGAGGAGGTTCGAATCCCCCCGCCGGCAACCTTGAAGATGGTCTTCTGTGGTTTCCCATCTTCCTTCCAGGCAAATGCCGGGGTTGGCCCCTAACTATAGGCCACAGCCCCTACCTTCCAACTCCTCGTCCTTACATCCCAACTTTCCTCCCCAACGGTACTTGTAGCTCACCCATTGGGTGTCCGTCTCGAAGCAGCTACAACACTGGCGAGCCGAACATGTCCTCGGACAATCCCGGCACTAAAAGCCATACGCTAAAAAAAATAAGTACATCATTAAGAATTTCGTATGAACTGAGTTCTCATGGGGTAATGCGTCCACCTCTTGAGCACAATATCGCATGTTACTTTCATGGGCCAGGAAGTTTTTTTTAAGGGGCTGGAATAATCCATAGAGCTTCTGGTATTATCATATTGACTCATAAGTGATTACAAGACAAAATTGATTACAATAAAGTTTTGGTTTCATTGCTAATAGGAAGTGTAACCAATACTTGAATGTTGGAAATAGTTCACCTAAATGGGTTTAACTCGAAAATGATATTCATCAGGTGTGTGAGGCCATATTATTATTTTATGAATGTTCTGTATAGATGTTATTACTACAGAGTTAACTTGATTTGGCAACTGTACATATTGTAATACACGGTACCAGTACTTGGACATCTTCCAACATTTCTATTAATGAGAGGTATTGTGCCCGTTTCTCGGACATGATATTGCATGGCCCAATAAAGAGATAGATATATTTTATTAATTCCATTTGATCAAATACATGTATACAATACATTTTTGATATAGGACACGTCAGAATTTACATCTATAAAATAAAAGTACTAATACGTATATATGACTAATACTATAACTATTTATAACTTATTATAATAACAGATCTTAAGAGATACAATCTTATTGGACAACTATTTTCACCTTACTCTATTATCAAAATATGAAAACATAATTCTATAAATAAAACAACATACAGAAAGTAAAATATAATTATATACCGTATTTCATCGCTCCTATACACTAAGATATTCAACTACAGAGTAAAAACAATGACACTGCAGATAAGCTTTCAACATTCTATCAAAGGTTTTTATTTTTGGGGCAAGTTTTATATACTGGGGTAGTTTATTGTATAATTTAACTCCTGTGTGAAAAGTTCATTTTTGATATATGCTTGTGTGTGTGAAATATGAATGTTTTGATTTTGTCTTGTGTTATGCCTATGAACATCATTGTTTGTTTTAAGAAAAACATCCTTATTCATTAAATTATTTTAAAAAACATAATACTTTCAAAGATATATATGCAGGGAAGTGGGAGAATGTTTAAATATTTAAACAGAGGTATACATGATTCTCTAGTGTTTACATTTGCCATAATTCTAATCGCCCTCTTTTGTATCCTAAACGTGCTTAGTACATCTGGCGACATACCCCCCATATCTTAAGTATGAATGGAAATAAGCAAAAAAGTATTTCTTAATGTGTGCATGCTAGTGCAGGTTTTCAAAATACGTAACGCAAAGCACATCGAGTTCAGTTTAGTATTCAGATATTGTATATGTTTATTCTATTTCAAGTCTTGTTGTATCCTTAGTCCTAAAAACTTTGTTTCTGATTTATTTTCTATTTGATGACCATTTAATGTTATATTGGGTTTCGCAGGATTCCTATTCTGTATAGTGTGGAAATTTAGACATACTGTTTTTTTTATAGTTTATTATGAGGCGATTATCTTGTGACCATTTGGTTAACTCTCCTGTAAAAGAGTCAGCAGACTGCTGTATGACCTCTTTAGTTTCACTTTTTATTACAAGTGTTGTATCGTCCGCAAACAAAATTTCCTTATGTGAATGAACGTTCTGTGTTATATCATTGATATATAGAAGAAAGAGTAGTGGGCCCAAAACCGATCCCTGGGGCACTCCAAATGTAATAATTCCCTCATTGGACAATGTTTCATTAAGTAATTTGGTTCCATCATCCTTGTGTCTCAAGCTTACTATTTGTTTACGCCTTGTTAAGTAAGACTCTATCCATTTATTAGCTTTAGTTTTGTAAGGAGGATTGTATGGTGAACAACATCAAATGCTTTCCATAAATCCAAGAATAGGTCAGGTACATGTTCCTTATTGTCAATTAATTTCAGTATACTATTACTAAATTCATGAATTGCTGTCTGTGTAGATTTTTCCGTTCTGAATCCATATTGTGAGTTTGATAATATTTTATTTTTTTCTATAAAACTTATCAGTCTCTTGCCTACATAATTTTTTCCAGAATTTTTGCAATACCAGTTTGTTAGGTAATAGGACGATAGTTATCTAAATCATCTTTTGAACCGTTTTTGTGCACTGGAATTACTTTTGATAACTTAAAAATATCCTGGTAAGTTCCTGAGAGAATTGAACTGTTTATTAAGTGTGTAAGTGGATTTATTATATTTTCTGCACATTTCTTTAAAAGTGCATCAGGGATGCCATCAATGCCAGCACAGAATTTATTTTGTAGCTCTTTTATAACTATTCTTACCTCTTCACTTGTGACATGATTTAGGCTATAAATGAAGAATCACTAGACTAAGTTACATATATTTATTTTATTATTAGAATTTAGTGTATTTACTTGTGATTTGTTTAATAATTTTTGTGGAATTTCCAGAAAATAGTCATTAAAAGTGTTTGCTATTTCCTCTGGATTATTAATCACTTTATTAAGCCATCTCAATCCCCACCGAGAAATAAACATAAAGGAGTGAAACCTCAAACCAATAGGATTTAGTTTTGAATAAAGGAAAAGAAAGTACATACCGTATGTAAGCAAAAATTCGCCAATAGGACGAGATCAAAGTAATCTCAGGGGGTGAGAATAGGATAAGGTTGGTAAGTTCTAGTCAAACTAAATCCCAACAGAAATTCTACAGAACTGAAGTTGATTAATCCAGGATTACCCACTGCATATAATTATTAATCACCAGGCCAAAATGTCAATAAAATCCTTTTACCATATAGGCCTATTATTATTGCCTCCACATGAATATTTATAAATCCTACCCTAAGTAAGTGAGGAATTCGTCTTCTTGAAGTGCAACCAAAAGTCAATCACTTCTCACGTACCGTTATGCCTTTCGAATACATTAATGGAGATTGCAAATAAAAATAAATTCTCATAATTACAAAATAAAATGTTCTTCCATACCCTCGTTATAATTGTCTTTCAACTGGGTGGTCCCTAATATGACACATTTTTATCACTTTTTGAAATATTTATGTAGGTACCGGTACTTAATTTAATTTAAATTTACTGCAGCAATTAGCCATACAAAATTAATAATAATAGATACACTAAAACCCCCATTAATTTTCACTAAAGATTCAAGTCAAAGATTCTCTTCTTTGTTCACAGTAGGTGGGCCAACGTTGCATGGTATCGTAGACAGCCCTGACCACACCACTCGCATATGCATTTTGCACCTGGTAGATGAAAGCTTTTAAATTTAGCCTACATAGTTTGTGGTGAAAACCAGGCGCAGGAAACCGCGTTTCGTGTCTCAACTCAAATCCTCCCTTTTTATTTTGGTTCTTAATCTTCGTTGATAAAAAAAAAGAGAAAGAATGCAATGTTCAGAAAAAAATCAATTATTTTGCATTACTTATCTACGCTTCATTTCATAAATCGATATAATATACACTCTCTCTAGTATTCCTAATTAAATAGGCGTATTCATAAATTCATTTCATCAGTCATATAACTCCTCATTTTATTTATGAATTTCTAAGTGTTTACCATTATTTCCTTCTTATGGTTCATCCATGTAGGCCTAACTTATATTAATTTATTATATTTGAAACTGTCGTTCAGAATCAACAATAATACCCCTATTAAAATTGGTATACTCCAAGATTTGATTAGCCTACTTTTCACATTTTGCAAAAATGAGAAAAAAGTAGACTTATGAGATCGGGCAAATGTGTGTCTGTCTGTCTGTCTGTCTGTCTGGCTGTGTGTGTGTGTCCCCCTATCAACTCCTAAACGGCTGGAACAATCGAAACAAAATTTGGTAGGAGTAAAGATCTTTACCTGAATATCTCACGGCCATATTTGAAAATGATGTCAGTGCTACCAACTGCTGAAAAATCGCATTTGAAATTTGAGCACCGAGTTGGATATCTTGGAAGGTATCAATGGGAGCTATTTCAAAATTGGCACACGTATAGATAATAATATTGTAATTTAATTTCCAGGAGGCCATACATGGCAGTGTTGCCTAAATGATTATAAGCCTGCTGATAGGTCCAATTATTAAATGCACATAACTTCTACACTATCAATTCGAATTCAACCAAATTACGTATGTTGTATGTGTACATAACCAGATATGACTGAGCGTATTCTTAAGAACCACCAGGGCTGCCAACTGTTAATAAATGCTCATAATTTCTTTTATCCAAATACTAATATATCAGAAAGTATGCAAGCCGACAGCTTTAAACTATGCACACGTATAGTACCTGACATTCTATATTAATTTTGAGTAACTTATATACGTCAGTGCTACCAACATGATTCTAAGCCTGCTGAGAGGTCCAAATTTAAATACATGTAACTTCCATACTATCATTTGGATTTCAACCAAATTTCGTATGTGCTATGTGTAAGATAACAGATATGACTATGCGTATTCTTAAGATCAACCAGGGCTGCCAACTGTTAATATGTGCTGTCTCTATTTTTGTTACCCTAATATCAATATATCAGAAAGTGTGCAAGCCAATAGCTCTAAACTTTGCACACGTATAGTACCTGACATTCTAGATGAATTTCGAGTAACTAATTTACGTCAGTGCTGCCAACATGATTCTAAGCCTGCTGATAGGTCCAATTTTAAAATGCATGTCACTTCTATACTAACTAATGGATTTCATTCAAAATTGGCACAACAATAGATCAATTATTTCACATTATTTCTGACCAATACATGCATGACATTGTTGCCAACATGATTTTACGCGCGCTGTTATAACCCATGCTTAACTGCATGTAACGTCCATGCTATTCATTGGACTCCAACCAAATTTTGTATTCTGTACCTTAAGAGACGGAACTAAGAATATATTCGGTCACCAGGGCTGCCAACTGTAGTGCTCTATTGGGCTATATTATGCCGGGTATACAGTATTTCGAGCTAATTATAAATTTCGATATTACCAACTTAATTTCGTCATTATTCTAGATAGATCCTTATAGATTAATCATTGGCATGAATCTTAAATTTTATGAAAAGTAGGCTCTTTACAGTAGTTCGTCACGAAACTTCTTGTTTAGTAATAAAAGTTGTATGTTTCCTTTTATATGTGTAGGAATTCATAATTTTGTTCTATAATAATTCAGGAAATCTTATAGGAAGTTACTGTGAACTGACTGAGAAAGCGAAGCGCGCCAACCGTCTAGGAGTGCTCGTCCGTTTGGTCTTTGCCAAACACCGACCAGATCTCAATAGTGAAGGGTATGGCAGAGATGCTAGACCGAGTAAGCCCTATCCCAACAGTTAACACGGCTGGTCGTTGCCCGCCGACTACAACAAATTAGCCGAGGCGCAGGCGCTGACGGAGACATCCGAGATGCTTCGTCAACTGCCGAAACCATGTCTTGCAATGTTGCGCGTACTTGTGACACCTGCAGTTCTCGCCCTCGTATATAACTTAAGTTGTTTTGTTCTCGTGAAGGTTATCATGTAGACTAACTTATATTTCATTTAATTAAATGAAAATGTGATGTTTCTGAACTGCGGCATTCGTTATGAATGAGTTACATCCGTTTTACCGCGCAATTGAATACAGTTTTCTCCACTATCAAGCAGTCATTTACCCTATCACCTCATGGGCGCCCACAGGAGGAGGGGGGCAAGGAGGGGCCGTGCCCCCACCTCCTGAAATCCCGAGAATATTTCGATTGTTCATTGTCACACCATTTTATTTCACAAATTGAAGTTACTGATAGTTAACTGTTTTATATGTAGGGACAATTCCACAGTTTTATTTCACTTAGTAATTTGGGATTATTTGAGAATATCTTCAGTTAGCCTATTTAAAAAATCGGCGAACTACTTTTTGCCTGTTTTTAAAATATGAACATTATGACGATGATTCACAAAGAAAAGCGAACTCCTATGGACAAGAACTCTGAACTAAAAAAAAAATATTCCTCCCATTCATGCCCTAAGACCAACGGTTTAAGAGCAGCCAAATAATGAATGTCACGAAGCAAGTAAGAAATGAAACGAAAATTGCGGGGAGGGGGGGGGGGGGGGGGTGGAGGAGGAGGGGGGGGGGGGTGTACGTCTCAATACCACCTAGTGACATGTAGGTAATGAAATAAAAGTATATATACCCCCCCCCCCCCCCCCTAGAAAAAATCCTATGGATGGCCATGTAGCACCCTAATGAAAATAGTGTTACACCCAGGACAATTATCCGCCAGCCGCCACTGGTTGGGCTTATAACAGGATAATTCCATCTTTATTAACTACGGTAACTTATTGTCAATCCTTCCTTAAGTTGCATAAATGCCCCTATTATTTCAATGAGCCTTTATTTCTGCACGCCTTTTTGTATTACTTACCTACCTACCGGTACCGTATGTCTTAGGCCTATATCACTAGCAAAATAATCATAAATATGCCATAATTTATCCAATAATCATGCATATCACCAAATGGATTGTTAACCCTTAGCTACTGAGGTTTGAAATCAGTAACGTTGTTAAATGATAATAATACCGTAGGCTAATTGGTAAAAATAAATGTAGGCCTACGGTACCGAATACCCAAACTGAAAAACTATCGGACGCTCTCGGAAAGAGAACAACATTTTATTTTTATTTTGCCCGGATGAACCCGAAGAGATTGACTTTAAAACATTTGATCTTTTTGACAAAAGTCTCAAACAGAAATTAGTTGGATCATCGATGTAAAAAAGGATCTAACAAACATGAAAATTACTAAAGAAGATACGGTAGGCCTACTCTAGACATTTCAAAATAAGATGAGAAAATTACAGGGTTTTAAGGGGAAAATGCAAAAAGTGTGTAGCCAACATTTTTGGAGAGATGGAAGAAGAAAAAGGCACAGTGAAAAGATGAAGAAGTTCGGTACCGGTGCTGGAAAAACCCAAAATCTAGAAAAAAGACAAAAGGAGGAAGTTACTTCACGTGGTCCATAGCTTAGGGGCAAATGACTTCGTAGAACCACCCCTTGAAACCTCAATTACTAACTATGGTCCATAGCTGACCGAAAAAAAAAAAAAAAAAAAAAAAAAAAAAAAAAAAAAATGAACGAATAGATACATTTTAAAATTATATCTGTGAATCATGAACACGTAAGTTGTTCAAAATTCGGGCAAAGGTTCATAACAGACATTACTGAAATCAGTGCTCACACCTTTCTCACAATGGCTCAGTTGAGAATAAATAACAGCTGAGTGGGGTACCGTACGGGAAGTATTACAGCAGTGGTGGATCCAGGTCTTGCGGGGGACCTGGGCGATATGATAAGATGGGGCCCACAACAATAGGAAATTAAACATTATCAAATCAAATGGAAAATAGTTTGGTAATAATAATAAAATAAATAATAGTTACAATATTTTGAATACACTACAGCACATTTTTTTAATAATATGAAAGAACCGTTTAACTCCCCTTGAAGAAGATTATGTAAACTATGAAATATTAAAATGTTATTTTGCGACTTTTTTCCCGGATGAAGTCTTCTATTATTTCACTGAAATCTAAACTTGCTAAACGGTCATGGGAGGTCATAGCTACACTGAAAAAGGAATATGAATTATAAATTAGTTTGATATAATTAATTAATTAATTAATTAATTACATTTAAAAAATCCATGGCGCGGGGCCCTGGGCGGTCGCCCTCCCCTTGATGCGCCACTGTATTACAGTACTTAATAATTGCGTGGGTGGTGGGGAGCGGCAGAGCTTCATTTTGTCTGGGCTCGTGCGCAACTAACTGACACCCATGATATCATCGCTCGCGGAGGAGCTGTTCCCTGTCCAATCATCCTCACTCATCAGGAGTGGCCAATTATAAGATTTGGTACGGAATATGATCACGGTAAGGAACAAATACTTTATTTAAATGTGAACAATGATAATGATTCATTAACCTACTTGGTAGGGAATTGGTGTAGACGCATGGGAAAAGCTTAACAAAGCAACATTTAGCAGGGTTCTTTCTGAAAATCTGGATGTGGTACAATAATGTGACGTGACGTAAGATTTTTTTTCTCCGGGAGGGATTCTCACAAGTAGGAAATTAGGCTAACTATTGTAAGGAATTGCGAAACGTTCTGATTAAGCAGTGTCAATGAAATGTTTAGGCATTCGAACAAACCCGAGATGTTAATTGTTATAGAGCAGTACATGAAATGTTCGGTATGTGTCTGTGTGAGTGAAGTTTCTCTTGTATCGAAACGATAGAATGTTATTTTATTTCGAACTGTACGTACTGTATATTACCTGGAACCTCGGCAGGGGCGGCGACCGCCCACGGCTCCGCGGTCCTGGGGGCCCCATGCCATATTTTTTTTAAATTTAATTAATTAATTAATTTAATTAATTAATCATACTTTTCAAACTAATTATATATATATATATATTTATTCAGTGCAGCTATGACCTCTGTTGACCGTTTAGCAAGTTTAGATTTCGGTGAAATGATAGAAGACTTCAGGCGGAAAAAAGTGGCTAAGTAATATTTCATAGTTTACATAATCTTCTTGAAGGGGACTTGAAGGTTTCTTTCATATTATTAAAAAAATGTGCTGTAGTGTATTCTAAATATTGTAACTATTCTTTATTATTTTTACAGAACTACTTTCCATTTGATTTCATATTTTTTTATTTCCTATTGTTGTGGGGCCCGCCTTATCATATCGCCCAGGGCCCCGCAAGGCCTGGATCCACCACTGGACCTCGGTGTCTATTGTCATATGAGGGTCTTGGACATAGTGATCACTTAGCCCCGTGTACATAGGTGAGTGTAGAATTTGTCTGATAACCTGTGTTATTGTGATGTCTGTAGGAGTGCAAGTATTTGTAATTCAGGCGATGATAATGAGGCGGCCGTGACCTAAAGTTAGGAACTATTCCGACATTCGTCTGGATTAGAAGTGTGAAAACAATGGAAAACCACTTCCAGGATGGCTGAGATGAGAATCGAACCGATCTCTTCTCAGTTTTGCCTCGCGAGGCTGAGCGTACCGGTACCCTGTTCTAGTCCTGAGACCAGAATTAAATGTCTTCGCAGAGCCACAAATCTAACCCGGACCTCCGGGGTGACAACCAAGCCGGTACACCATTCATTTGTTTGTTTGTTTAAAATCTTGCCTTCGCCCGTTCCCTATTTCTATGAGACTACATTTCTTTACATTTACAGTACGGTATTTTCATTTTTATTTTCAATTGTCCGCTTAGGCCAGGTTCAAGCCATCTGCGTTTAACCCATGTATCTTTCAATATACGGTACCTTAGCCTATTACACTATCATCCGAAAACAATCGACAATCACTGCAAATCCCATTTGGTAAGTCATTTATGAACTCCAAAAAGTAACAAGGGTCCTATCGCGCTAGCCTGAGGTATAGGCCTACCCAACGTTACGGTAATGGGCTTTCGACGTTCACTTTCTGGGAACGACCCGTCAAAAATTCTTGGATCCATAAAGTTACTCTTCTATCAATCTTCGTTGAAGCTAATTTATGGAGTAGCATGTCAAACGCCTTCGCAAAATCTAAAATTCCATTTTCTAACGATTTGCTAATATCTTGAAAATTCATCCATGTCCAAAGGGACATGTGGGTATTGGGTCTATCAGCAGATGATGCTTTACAATGAAATGACTGGCGCCTCAGTATTAAGGAAGCAAACCCCGTGTAACAGGAAAGATGAGGTTGGTTACAATATCACTGTTGATAAAAGAACATTCATCGGGACGTGTTAGGCTGTAACCATTACCAAAAACCATTGATCTGGATGCGTTAGGCTGTAACCATTGTCAAGAGCCATTGGATTGGACAAAATGAAGGTTAGAATGGTCGGGTGGTGTGGCCTTGGCTGCACGCATCTAGCGGGGAAAGTCGTGATCCTATTTGGGATGGCTGGGTGGGTCACAGACAGCCGAGAAGGAAACATCTATTGAAACATCAATCCCTGATTTATTTCTCATCGTTTGATAAGGGTTTTTTGGCTAATTCAAGTAGGCCTGCAGTTCACGCAACGGATTTTGGCTGATCAGTCCCGGTTTCGCAGTCGTACAGAGGACAGTCTGCGATCCTCACGAATCTGCAATTGATACGTGAGTTTTCAGTTGCATGGAAATCAACTCATATGCCTGAGGTTTGCCATCTGTCCTCTGTACGACTGCGCAAACGAGGCTCACCAGCCAAAAACGGTGGCGTGAACTGTACTATAGACAATGTGATCGCTCGTTCTACTTTCATTCAGTGCTACAGATATTTTTATTTGTTTATTAGCCTTACAATTGCTAACTGGTTTATTCGAAAAGCAGGGAAGCCCTCATTCATTGTTAAGGTCCAACACACACGTCTTGGATTTGCACACACTACCGTACCATACATTTAATTCATTACCAACAGCCTGTTTCTCAGTCATTTTTTTTAACCGTCACCGAACATTACTGTATCATCAACATATTATTCGAAACTCTTCCTTCTCCTAAAACAACTACATTCGTTTCCACCCATTGCCTCCCAAACGTAGTAAATCTTGCATGTATTTGTCATGAGCAACCCTCTTGTTTAAGACGAGCTCTCTCGACAAGGACTTCAACTTCAAGATATAAGTTACCGTACTTGTAACTATCATATCTTATTGTACCGTATACAGTATTTTCCTAATTATCCGTTTTGGCTCCTGATTTCCCAGGTATAAAACTTAGGATCTGGGTTTTGTTTCAGTACGGTAATTTAAAAGGGATCAATTTATCGATAAAGCTGGTGCTATTTAAAATGTTCAAAATGTTTGTCCATCACGAGGTGAGCAAATGTTGTTGATATTGTTGTACTATTCAAACCTGTTCAAAGGTAATTACCTGGTTGAAAAGCTGATGTACAGTATATACCGAACAATTCAGTACAGTATTAAGAATTGTTAATGTTATCGTAATCAGTTGTTCTCAATTCGTTATTATTGCGCCTCTGAACTTGGTAACTATTGCAACAATGGACGTGTATCTCTGTCTCTCTCTGGCGCTGATTGTTATTTCTACCGGCCCTGGTGTTGAGTGAATGGAAATTAATGTTGAGAATTTTGTGCTAACATTGTATTTTACATATTATTTATCTTCCTGCCCCATGCGATGGATATGCCTTGTTGTTGTTGTTGTCCTCCATGGCGAATGTTTTAGTAGTAAAAATAAAGCAGAAGTTCCGTCAAATACTGTATTAATCCTTAAGATCCTAGCATGACCAAACTAAAATAGTTTAAAATTTCTTCACTTAATTCAACAGAGAGAGGGCCTACTGCAGAGTCTTACTGACTGTCCTTGTATCAAGTCTAAGATGCGAACATTGAACAGAGAGAGGGCCGGCTGTAGAGACAAACTGACTTTCCTTGTAGCAAGTGTAAGATGTGAACATTGAACACAGTGGGCCGGCTGTAGAGACTTGCTGACTGTCCTTGTAGCAAGCCTAAGATGTGAACATTGAACAGAGAAAGGGCCGGCTGGAGAGACAAACTGACTTTCCTTGTAGCAAGTGTAAGATGTGAACATTGAACACAGTGGGCCGGCTGTAGAGACTTGCTGACTGTCCTTGTAGCAAGCCTAATGTGAACATTGAACAGAGAAAGGGCCGGCTGGAGAGACTTACTGACTGTCCTTGTAGAAGCCTAAGATGCAAACATTGAACAGAGAAAGGGCCGGCTGGGGAGACTCAAAGCTACGGCCGCGTCCTTCACCAATCATCTCAATTACAATTACACACTCCAATATAGCCATCACAATAACACTCATTATTATACAAATTTCACACTCACCCAGTTACACAGGGCTACGTGACCACGATGTTGCGAAGCCCCCAAATAAATAATCAATTACAGTTATAGCATACTACTACAGTCGCCAAAATAATAAAGGTTATCAGACATTCCACACATCCTTATCTACACGGGGCTGATTACCAAGATGTCATAGCCCCCTGAAACTGAATTAACAACAATACATTGTGTTTATTTTATAATATAATATGACAATATTTTATATTTACTTGCTTCTTATAGAATCTCGTCGACCATGCAGGAGCCACAGTTCATCAAATGCGAGCCAGATTGGTTGGCGGATAGTTATAATGTAAGTGTATTGAAATATTATATCCCCTGAACCTAAAGGAGATCTGATGATGTTCGCTTGACAAATTAAACCCCCCATTTGTGTGAGGTGGTTTTGTTAAGTGTAGAAATAATTCATGTAATTTATTTTAGGCACTTGGAAACGTTGTTGTTGGTTATTTTTGGGGCTGTGACTTCGTAGTTATATAGCTCTGTGTATTTGGGTGTGTGTGTGGAATTAGTGTAATAACTTCTGTTATTATGATGGTTGGTCTTAAGTTAGGAACCATCCGAGAATTTGCCTGGAGTAGAGGTGGGGAACAGTGGAAGAGTGGAACATTAACCTTATATCGCCAGCCCCCTACCAGAAAACATTTGTAAATTCAAGGCAAAGGTCACGCGATGGCAAAAACAGAAAATACAATGAGGACAACAAACTGTAAGAGTTATGGGTATACAGTATGTATGTGTGTAAGATTTGTAGCGATAAGATTTAGATGTTTGTTCTAGATAATGAGTACTGCGTATTAGAATTATCACAGGGCAATTCTGCGATTGAGTTGTATATTGAGTTAGTGTGGGTTGTTAATGGAGTTGTTTGTAATTTAATACTATTTTGAGTTTTTACAAGGATAGCCTATATTTGCCACCGGGGCAATATCCCCTCTTGCAATAAATTATTTTATTATATACACTGGGCAGACAGGATGTGCCGTCTGTGTTCAACTAAAAGAGTACTACAGGCACGTACTTTTATTTTCTTTAAGTCTGGTTCTTCTTTAAACATACATTTTTCACTATAAACTAGATCAATATCAATTGTCAATAAGGCAACAGTGAAAAATGGCTTCAAAGTTATCTATCCTTAACTTTAGACTGAAATGTCGCAAGAAGTGAGACGTTGCATGGCCGTGTTGATTGTTGTTACAGCATTCGAGCCACACTTCTTTAGTAAAACCATCGTGATTGCAAGGCTAAGTTATTAGCACTGAATATTCCGGAAAGGATACGGTAAGGGGTAATTGCGTGAACGTGTTTGGCAAATTCCCAAAGGAAATCTTGCATTTAATATGCTTTACCATTTGAATTTTTATAGTAGCCTACTGTATCATAATTTGGTTTATTTTCTACATAATGACCAAGACGAGAAAGTTCACGTGCTGAGCTAACGAGTACATTCGGTACGTATTTTCTCATGAGTTCTTCCTGTACACCTGCTGTCTGATTTTGTTTTAGGAATCAGATGTGCAGTTGTCCAATGATAGCCTAGTGGAAATCAAGTCTGAGCCTGATTATGTATTCAGTGGTCAAAGTGATGGAGAGAAAAGTGCCATAATAGAGCAAGAGGAACCTGAGGCTCACGGGGTGGTAAGTCTCTGTACAAGATTATGTTCATACCATGTTATTCAAATACACCACTCTTCTACTTGGTCAACATCCTTGTCTTGTAGCTGAAGTCAAGCCTCAATGGCAACATTGATGGACATTATTTTTTATTTTTAATGGGATGTTTCATAACCCAACATTTGTGATTGGTCTTAAATTTCCAAGTTCTATTAATGGTTAGGAATATATTCCATCCATGCTTGTTAACATCTGAAATCTCAGTAGGCCTACTTGCAAATCAGTTATTTAGTTGTGGAACTGTTACTGGATGTGTTTTATTGGGGTTTGGGTAAAGTTGATGGTAAAACTTCACGAGAGGGTTTCCTTTGTATACATTTTTTTAACTACTGAAATTAACAAATTCACCTGAATCAACAGTCGGGAAAATATCTGGAGGTGATGTAGTAATATATGCTTACTCCTCTGCTGTCTGAGACCCACCCAGCCATCCCAAATAGGATCACTACTTATATAGTTTAAATTGCGACTTTGGCATCTATTTTTTTCAAGGAGTCAGTAATGCCAACCACACGCATTCGGTACTATATCGCATCCGGCAGACCAATGGTTTTGCCTAGACCAATATTTTCGTCCAGACCAATGGTGGATTGATAGTGCGGCCCAGGGCCGCGTTAGCTAATAGATAACACCCCTGGTTTTTGTCACGCACAGTGGGGGAAGTCACGCATCAATAATCTTTATCCAGGCCAATAGTTTTGCCTTTTATTTCATGTCCTGTGGTGTATTTTGTATTGGACATGTTGGCAACATTGACAACGGGTATGACGTAGCGTGTGACATGAATGTAAGATGGCGCGGAATCTCGTAAGAATTAACTGTTATCGGTACTAAAAGTAATTATTTCCCGTGCAGCAATGCCGATGCAAATCGAAAATGATCTCCCATAAGCTCCCAGAAGGTATGTGAATCAAATTGAATCAAATTATATATATATTTTCAATATTGAGCCTTGTGAAAGTGATATAAAGGCAGGAAACCCTCTCGTAAAGAATTAATAAGTTGACTTTAGGTTTGGTGTTTGTCGTATTAACAATTGATATTGTAACTTTCAGTCGGTCAACAGAAAATAATTCCAAGTACTGGAATATGTAGACATTACACAATTCATATACGGTCTTTCAAGACATTAATAGTGGACAAACACTACTTCGTATGTTGTAGTATTAGCCTTTTACTATCCTCACAGTAGATTACTTGTAGTTCATTTCCACATATTAGTTTACAATTCTGCTGTAGTTTAGGGCTTATTGGTTAAGTGGATCACAGAAATAATAGCTACACCTTCCTTGGAGAAGGAAGACTGTTTTGTTTGATAGGATCATCATTTCTAGTTTTGCAACTCCAAAATAAACAATTCCATTTTCGATTGCTTAATACCTTAATTACATTATTTAAATTATCCATGGTGGTTCCGTATTGATATGCTAAAATAGTTCCTAATAAGAATCATACATCTGCCTGAATCATTACTATAAAGAAATTAATTATTAAACTTGTTCTTAGTACATGTTTCAAGGATTAATCAAATTTTATCCCCTTCATCAGCTAAAAACATATTGAAAACAAAATAAAGCGTATTAGCCTTTTACGAATTGATTGCCGGCGGTCGAGAAGGGAACTATTCTTTCTTTACTTGTGTCACACGGCAACCTGCTTCGTTGACGGGTACAGTTGCGTGAGTAGGATATGACTCAGCTCAAGTAGTCTCTGTCATCATTTAACTGTCCGTGGATGTGCAGAATGCATTCTGTCATCGTTGTGTTCCCCGCTTCGTCTCGCGGGGCAGCTGCTACAATAAACAACAAACACTGGCGCACCCACGCTCAGTGGCAATCAGATCTTAAATGGGTAATAGCACTGTAATATGAAAGGTTATTAAACCTAATGTGGTGCACCATATATTTAGGTTGTAAAAATTAGAATAAAATAAAGTAGTTGGTGACGGTGATCAGCCTGCAGATGCTAATGAAGATGTATGACAGACAGTAGACACTACATTCACAGTTCCGTATTGAGAAGGTCAAAAGCTTGAGGTGACAGACTTGGAATTTCAATACTTCACCAATCCGTGTATAATTAATGAAGACGCCTTTATGCTTAAAGATTCATAAGCCAATCAAAGCGGCATCAAGCAAACACGACGTGGTGGAAAATACATCTCTTGGTAAAGAGGTTAACTCAAAGTATATGTTTGAGGTTAAGTCAATGTTTCGTTTAGAAAATGATTTGTGTACGGTATTCTATTGTTTACTTGATGCTGCTTTGATTGAATTATGGATCTTTAAGCATGAAGGCTTCTTCATTAATTATTCACGGATATGGACCCTACATATCATATCTTCCACCATTCTCCTTGTATTTAAGTCCCAGTACTGTTCTTTGATTGTTGTGTATGTGGATGTTCTTGTTACCCACAGGATGTGAAGAACGAAGTTGACAGTTTTGAAAATAACATCAGAAAAAGTCCTTCAAATGAGTAAGTGTTAACATTGAATGCAGAAATATTATAAATGCTAGAAATTAGTTAATTCCAAATTCACGACAGTTGATTCTTCTAATATTAACACTTAGAGATGTTCTTTTTTTTTTTCAATACATTTTTACTCTGATTTCAACAGCATTATGCATGTTTACTCCACTAGCATTGCAATGGTAGACAGGTTTATCCAGACTTTAAAATTAGCCACACTAGTGACCATTGGTGTTCGGCATATGTTTGCAATTTTGGCTGATATATCACAAGCATATAGATTGGGCTTCTCATTACACTTACCACAGAGATTTGGGTGAAATGAGGAGAATGTTGTTGATTCTAAACCGTGGTTATAATGCTGGTGTTGTTTTCATTTTCTTGTATACTATGTTTTCAGTGTACGGTATGCAACTTATCCTCTGCAGACAATATGTCTAAAATAATATTTTTGTAACTAATGTAATGTGAAATGACAGATATATTACTAAATAATTATGATGAAACCTCCAACGATGAAAGTAAAAATGGTGATAATGAGTACAAAAGCAGCATAAGACACCGGGCAAAATACAGGATATGTTCAGGTCAATGGAATTTATCAGTAGAATTTGACAGAGGGTGAAAGGGGTTGTTGATACAGAAAGCAGATAATGGTGACAAATCAAGATCCAAGTCCACAAATAATAAATTAATAAATAAACATAATTTTCAGTTGGCCAACTCATTTTGACACAGCAACTTATGCTTTAGATATTTTTCCTTTCTCTGTGATGAAGATGTGGTTGTTATTATTGTATCTGAAATCACTTGGTATGGGGATAATAAAAGAGCAGAAAATTATTTTCCTCAAAAGAAAGGGCAATGTTGAAATTGGTTGATATTCAGGAACTTTTCTTTTTCTGTTGGTAATAACAACCCAGCAAAAGCAGGGCAGATCGACCAATTTTGGGGGGAATGCGAATTCCTTTGCAGATCATATCTGTGTGCAATAGTTGGTGAGTGAAACAAATGATTTTCAGTCTGCCAACACTGCTGTATACTGTGCTCAATGAAATTGGGCAGGGAACACACTTACCTACTCACACCCACTAACCTGAAAATACGGTGATTATTTACTTTCATACACTTCCAAAGAAAGAGAGAAGTGGGGTTAGTTGGATGAAATGCTTCATTCTTCAAACAAATATCATCAGATCTTGTTCACTTGGGCCTTGTTAGGTACACTTGATATGTATTTAATATTTATATACAATAGAATATATAATGGTATATTGGCTTTCACGGCCAGAGAATTAAAACTCAGCAATTCTCCTAGGTTTGTGCCTCGGCTTGTGTGGGGTTTCGCCTAGGACACCAAGCTGGCTCATCTGCGGGCTCTTGGTGTCCCTGCCTGGGGATATACCATTTTTTTTGGAAGCCTTCATAGGGAAGTTAAGGCTGCTTGGGCTTTTAGTTCTCGCAGTAAATAGGTGTAGTTGCACTTTATATAAAGGGAGGTAGCACACAGTTCGCTACCCGTGTGCGGGTCCGGGGGACATCAAGAGCCCGCTGATGAGCCAGCTTGGTGCCCTAGGCGAAACCCTACACACGACAGAACACAAACCTAGAAGAATTGCTGAGTTTTAGTATTATATAATTATTGTTATAAAAACTTTTATTATGTGTCCAACTTCTAATTATATTCTTGTGGAGCTCCTGTAATGGTACTGGAGTTGTGTTGTCAAGACATGCAGACACCTTGATTTATCTGAAGTGAGCCTCTATTCTGATGACAGGAAAACCCTTATTGTTATTGCCCCTGTCCCTGTCCAACTGATGGGCTTTCATGAATACTGTTAGTTATGTTGATAAGAAACGCAAACACCTTGGTACGGTACCATTAACAGAATATGGAATGTGAAACACTTATCTGATTGCTGGTAAAACTTGTTGCCCACATCCGCTTCAGAACTGTACACCGCTGACTGACTTGAATCCTTGCATGTGGTCTTTACCTGTTGGTACTATTGGCGGTATCTGTTGCTGCTCCTTGGAAAAAAAAAATACTACAGGCTGTATATCTGGGTGGGCTATGAACTGTAGCTTTAAATGAATGTAAAATTGTTCTTATACTTTCAGAACTAATATAGACAAATCTCTATAAATCGTCCTAACGTGATTTTGGACTCGATAATACTACGTTGCTTAGGACTTCTTTTTTTTTAGGGGGTGGGGGGGAATTAAGTATATTTTACATTCTTGCCAATAACATTCTTCCCATATCATTGGTTGCTCTTCTCGTATTTGTAGCCTCACTTCCTTCGCTATGTCGCTTCCTGTTAGGTAGATTTCTTTAGAAAGCTAACTATTGCAATGGGTCCCATGTTTCGACTTCCGGAAAATTTCGACATATCTTCGCGTTTCACATCCCCCAGACCCCAAAACCACCGTCAGTTCAAAAGTTTATATATAATTTATGTATATATGTATATATATATATATATATCAGTTTCTTGTGGACACGATAACTGCCGTAATTTTGCACCAATCACTTTGAATTTTTTACATAATATGTATCCCTGTAAAATCTCGGTCGAGTTCGTTAATGGGCAAAATCGGTCAAAGGGGGTAAAAATGGGGGGCTTTTTTCGAAAAAGTGAAATATCGCTATAACTCTCTTAATACATGAAATATCGAATCCCTTCAAAGTTCATAATATGTGTCGGATAAGTGCCAAAAATTTATGTCAAATAAGTTTTTTGATAGCACCAACCATTGACCAAAGGGGTGGGAAAAAGTGGGTTTTTCGGGAAACATTAATCATATCTCTGTTAATAGGCACAATATCAAAACCGCACAAAATGGACAATATTCCTCCAATAATTACCTAAAACTTTTGTCTGAAAGAATTTTTGATATGACCCACCATTACGCCACGGGCTGAACAAAATGATTTAATTTATAAGAAAATGCCAAGTGCCAAGAGAGGTTGCCATGACAACTTTACTTTTAATTGATAAGGGATGACCATCAGCAGTTGCTATGACAACGCCACTGCACGAGATCACATTCAGTTTTCATATGTCAGTGGGAAGCGACTTCGGTATCGGAACTGGTAGCATGCTGAACTTCTATGCCCAAGGTCGCGGGTTCAAACCCGGCTGAAGTCGTCGGATTTACTAAGAGCGCTAAAAAACCTGAGTTTGCTTTCCTTCGGAGCGGAAGTTCCAACGTTCGTTGCGAGTTGCTGATTGAGGTGGCATCTAGTAGCCAAGTTCACAGCTAGGTGTCGTTGACGGCAGTATTTTAGGTAGATTTCATTAGAAAGCTAACTATTGCAATGGGTACCATGTTTCGATTTCCGGAAAATTTCGACATATCTTCGCGTTTCACATCCCCCAGACCCCCAAAACCACCGTCAGTTCAAAAGTTTATATATAATTTATGTAATATATGTATATATATGTATATCAGTTTCTTGTGGACACGATAACTGCCGTAATTTTGCACCAATCACTTTGAATTTTTTACCGAATATGTATACCCATAAAATCTCGGATGAGTTCGTTACTGGGCTAAATCGGTCGAAGGGGATAAAAATGGGGGACTTTTTTTTTCGAAAAAATGAAATATTGCTATAACTCTCTTAATATGTGAAATATCGAATCCGTTCAAAGTTCATACTATGTGTCGGATAAAGCTCAGAAATTTATGTTTGAAACGTTTTTTTGATAGCACCAACCATTGACCAAAGGGGTGGGAAAAAGTGTTTTTTTCGGGAAACATTAATCATATCTCTGTTATTAGGCACAATATCAAAACCGTACAAAATGGACAATATTCCCCTAATAATTACCTAAAACTTTTGTCTGAAAGAATTTTTGATATGAGCCACCATTACGCCAAGGGATGAGAAAAATGATTTCGGAATTGTAAGAAAATGCCAAGAGCTATCAGTGGTTGACATGGCAACACTACTAAATTGATGAGGGATGAGCCATCAGACGTTGCCATGACAACGCACTTGCGCGAGATCAGATTCAGATTTCCATCTGACTAAGTGTGATGCGGCTTCGGTGACTTAACTGGTAGCATGCTGAACTCCTATGCCCAAGGTCGCGGGTTCAAAGCCGGCCAAGGTCGTCAGATTTTCTAAGAGCGCTAAAAATCCCTCAGTATGCTTTCCTTTGGAGGGGAAGTTCCAACGTTCGTTGCGAGTTGCTGATTGCGGTGGCATCTAGTAGCCAAGTTCACAGCTAGGTGTCGTTGACGGTAGTATCTGGTAGCAACATTAGGAACTACTGCTTGAAATTGAGCGTCTGCATTCCTTACCTGAATTACAGACTAATACAGCTATCACAATTCACACCGTTTATCAGACAGATTCTACACTCACCCAAAGTACATGGGGTTACATGACCACGTTGTCGCAGCCCCTAAACTGAGGAACCAACCAACATCTCTGCGGGAGATATAATTTTGCGTGAAGAAGTAACAGACCGTTACATAGTTACACATCAGTGTCGAAACTTTGCTTAAGGACAGTGTGACCACAAGTATAAAAATGGACTCCAAATGACAAGAAGGTTACCGTCATCATAAGACAATAGAATGTTTAAAATATGCATAAAATGACGAAAAACAAAGTTAATTAATCTCCAATTATAAAATACTTTCACGCAATAAATGTGGTCTGATCCTTCTACGAAAACCTGCATATTCTGCCTATTTTCGACTATCCCCAAGTTTGTCCGGTGAAATCTACCTCCGCCTTCCGGCGTGCCGAGAGGACTTTTTTGTTATTGGCGATGTTGGCAAGTTGGATGACTAATTGTCTGATGAGTTATCATGTAAATCATAGCCGTAAGAACTGTTATGCCTTGAAGGAAGGTGGTGCCAGATCTGAAGGATTGCTCTAAAATATGTTGAAGAATGGAGATTTCTTTTTTCTTTTTCTTTCGAATAACCCATTTGGAGGGTACGATGAATCAACTTTGGCTATTGTCCATTGTATTCAATTTCCGTTGTTTCCAAATTTCTTTCATCCTTCTATAGTGACGATCTTTCTCCTCTTGAGTCCATTTCTGCCAGTTGTTTGTTTCTTCCTTTCTCGAAATTTTGCCTTTTGAATAGCTACTCTGAAGAGCGATATGTTTACTATTGTGTCTGTCTGAATTTTGGCGTTTGTCAAATCTTTGTCAATTTCAATGAACCATGTGGGTTTGGATTTGTAACTAGTCAGTAAGTTGAAGATCTGTTTAGTTAGTCTACTATTTTCCATTCTATAGATGTGCCCAAAAAACTGTAATCTTTTCTTTCTCATTACATCAGTTAATTTTTCACATTTCAAATATATCTCTCTATTTGGCCATAACCTATATTCTGCGTTATTATTTCGTTTAGCTCCCAGTATTTTTCTCAGAATTCGTCTTTCAGTCTTCCCTAATTTGTCTAAATCACCAAATCTTGTTAATTTAAGTGTTTCTGCTGCATACAGAGTTTCAGGTCTGACCACTGTTTGATAATGCCTTAATTTAGTGTTCCAGGATAAGTTTGTTTCAATTATATATATCTTTCGTCATATGAAAACACCTTTGAAATTTATGCATACGCGTTTCTATTGCTGTCTTTTCCTGTGAGTCATTCATTATCCACTCTTCTAGGTATTTAAAAGAATTTGTTTTACATACTGAACTGTCATGAATTGTGATACTTTTGGGGGCATCGATGATGTTTGTCATGAACTTAGTTTTTTCAAATGATATTTGTAGTCCGACTTTGGCTGCCTGTTTTTGCAACTCTCTAATTTGTTCTTGGGCAGTATCCAGTGAGTCAGTAAGTAATGCAATGTCATCCATAAAAGCTAAACAATCTACAGTGATTTTATTTGGATGTCTTCCTAGTTGAACGCCTTTAGTATTGATGGCTTTCCTCCACTCTCGAATTACCTTTTCCAATGCACAATTGAAAAGCAGAGGTGACAGACCATCTCCTTGTCTCACACCTGACTTTATTTTGAAAGATTTTGAAAGTTCCCCTCTAAATTTATCTTTGGAAGTCGTGTTCGTTAGTGTTGCTTGAATTATTTCAGTTGTCTTGTTATCAAGTCAAATTCCTTCAGAATGTTAATAAGTGCCTTTCTGTCAATGGAGTCGTAGGCTTTTTTAAAATCCACAAAAGTAACTACATATTTCAAGTTCCTGATTTTCCTCATGTCTAATATGTTCTTTAAATTTAGTATTTGCTCCTTACACGATCGTCCCTTCCTAAATCCTGCTTGATACTCTCCCAATTGTGGGTCGAGTGTTTTTTCTGCACTTTTTAAAAGTGCTTTGGATAAGATCTTATAGGTCACTAGCAGGAGGGAGATGCCCCTGTAATTGTTAGGATCTGTTTTCTTCCCTTTCTTCTGTAGTGGATGTATCAAAGCAGATGTCCATTCTGATGGTAAACTGTGTGTTTCCCATATGTCATTTATGATTTCCGTTAAACATAGGATCATATTGTCACTCTAGGATTTCCATAATTCAGCAACTATACTATCTTCTCCAGATGCTTGGTTATTTTTAAGTTCGTTTATAATTTCTTTAATTTCATTTTTTGTTGGTGGTTTCGAGTCTGGAGGAATGGGGAGTATATTGTCAAAATTAAATGTCTCCTTTGGTGGATCACAGTTGAGGTGTTCTTCAAAATATTCCGCAAGTATTCTGCAATTTTCAGCGTTATTATATGCAGTTTTCTGTGTCTTTGGATCTGTGAAAAGTAAGCTTGGTGGAGTATACTTCCTTAAACTACTTCTGAAAGTTTTGTAGAAGTCCTTTGTATTGTGCTGTCTGAAGTCCAATTCTATTAATGTTAATTGGTCTTTCATATGTTGCACTTTTATCCATTTGAGTCCCTTAGATGTATGTTTTCGGGCTTCTATAAAGCTGTTCCTGGTATTCTCATTTGTATTTGCATTCCAGGCATGTTTTCGTTTTCTTTTAAGGAGAATGGTTTCTTCTGCTGTCTGTACTAAGTCTCCTTGAAGTTGTTCCCTTGTTTTAGGTGCTCTGCTTTCCAAAAGTGTTTTGAAATTATTTTCTGTAGCTAATTTCTGAGTATCAAATTTTTTGGATTGATAATGATTTTTCTTTTTATATATTGGTCTAATTTTTAATTTAATGAGAGAGTGGTCTGAATCTAAACCTGCACTCTTAGCAACTTTCACATTGACTATCTCCGTTGTAGACTGTCTGCTAATAGCAACATGGTCAAGTTGTTTCTCACCACAAACTGGATTTGGGGAGACCCAAGTAGTTTGTTTCCTAGGATATTTTTTTGAAGAATGTAGATTTGAGGACTATGTAATGCCCTCTGCATAAACTAATGAGTGTTTCTCCATTTGTGTTGGTTCTTTTATGTGCGGGGAAATTGCCTACTATGGACCGATGTTGACGTTCTTTGCCGATTTGAGCGTTAAAGTCTTCAAGTAGAAGTATTATATTTTTTGATGGAATTTGATCTAGGGTGTTTGCTAGTTCTTGCCAAAAAATTCCATTTGTTCTTTCCGAGTCCTATTTTTCTCATTAGTTGGTGCATGTGTATTGACAATGGTATAAACTTTGTTTACTGATTTAAAGGATAGCAGGGATAATCTTTCATTAATGGGTTTAAACTCTATTATTGAAGTTAATATGTTCTCATTTACAACGAACCCAGTTCCAAACTGAGGTATGTTTTTAATAACTCTCTTTCCAGGTTTTCCCTTGAATATTCTATAACCTTCTGAAGAGCTGTTATCATAATCCTTTTCTCTTTGATGAAATTTATTAGAGTTTTATGTTTTCCTGTTTTTAAGAGTGAATTGACATTAAATGTTGCCAAAAAGTTTATGTTCTTGTGCTTAATTTTACTAGTGATTTGCTTAATGCTGTTTTCAAGATGCTCCGACACATCCTTTTCATCCTTTGCACAATGATGTAGGCCCCCAGAATCCGAGTGCCTACTTTTCATTTACTTGGAAAATGGAGATTGGTTACTCCCTGGGGTAAAATCTCTTACAATGTGCATATCCATTGTTGATTGTTTGCTAGGTTAAGGAAACAAGTCCCCTAAAAATTCTACTCGAGGTTGATGGCTCCGAGGATGAGTTTTCAGCCTCACCTTTATTTCATTACTCAAATATAATAAATTACATGGACTTCGAAATAAATATAAGCGTTATGATCGTTGGTATATTTCATCAAAGTTCAATGGTCTGTGGTAATAGACGAACGTCACACTCAGGCTAATAAATGATTACAAAAATGCTCATAAATCTGATAAAATCAAGACTCTTGTGCTTAAAGACCAATCCAACTTTCTACAAGGTCTTCCCAACAACAGTTCTAAGAGTACAGTGTAGAAGTATGGATACTATTGTAGAGCGTGGAAGCTTTTAATAAGGAGGATCCTATTGAAGCAGTACGGCACGGTATTATATCAATTAATAACGGTTCCTAACAATCAACTATTGAACTGTATCTGCTGTTTGGAGATTCTGATTAGCTTAATTTATCGAGTCTGAAAAGACCGATGTGTATTCCATGTTATCCAGCTAAATAAAGGCGATCCTTCATGATCTCAGGCCAAGTGGGCGGGGCTCAATTTCAGAAGCTAAGTTATACAGGGAAAACGGAATAATGACGAAACAGTAAGAAGAGAGATTATGAACTGAAAAAATAAAAATAAAGAAAATAAAACACTTATGAAAATAGTGGCTTCTCTTGAAAGATTCGTCTGGCAGCGTGGCACAGCCGTATTGTTCTCGCATGTTTAGATCAAGGTGCATCGAAAACCGGTGCTACCGGTTGGACTTTGAGGGTGCTTAAATGCGAGAGACCTGTTTCAGTAGATTTATTGGCACTTTAAACATATCCTCCAGAACAAAATTCTGGAATCCGGGTTTCCCTGATAGCCGCAGGAGTTTAGAAACGTAAAGCCCATATCATCTTAATATTGAAAGTGACTTCGGTCCCACACAGGAACTTTTACAATCGGAAAATATTGTCTTGTTATTTAAGGTAATTTCCAAGTAACTTTAAATGTAGCCTACCTACTTTTTATATTAGTGTTCAATTATTAATCTATAGGCTGTCTTATAATAGAGTAAGCATGAAAAATATATTTTCCTTTTTAGCCATGCTGATGTAACAGCGACTACATCCGTTGAGGTAAACACGCTTAGTAGTGAAGGTGCACTTTTAAGCTGTGATGCTTGCGGGTATACATTCGCTGATCGATCAACTTACAAGACACACATGACCATTCATTCAAGTGCAACGCATCCTAGTGAACAGCTTTTTCCTTGTACATTTTGTGATAAAACATTTGTAAGAGAGGCAGACCTAATTGTGCACGATAAGATTCACCGAAAACCTTTATCAAGTGATATTTGCAAAAAGTCATTAAAACTGATGTCTCATCTTCAATATTATAGTCCAACTCACTTTACTAACAACTCGTATACATGTAGTGAGTGTGACAGGACATTCATTAAGAGTAGTGATTTGAAGAGACATCAGATGTCTCATTCAGGAGTCAGGCCTTATACCTGTTCTGAATGCGGAAAATCATTCAGGCAAATGTCCCATCTTAAAACTCACGCTGTAATTCATTCTGGAGATCGACCGTATTCCTGTGATGTATGTGCAAAGAGTTTCAATCGTCGTGACTCGCTCATGTTGCATATCTCGTCTCATTCAGTGAAGAATTGAAACTATGCAATTTGACTGAAGTACTACTCAAATAAGAAGCCTTTTCTACCCCAGTTTTATTACCTGCTTCTTCTTCATCTCCTCTTCCGTTGAGTTGGTGGGTAGCATGCATGGCGTCTGATCGGCTCCGTCCTTTGGCCAATAGCTTCAAGTTGATAGTTGTGTTTGCCTTTAATGTTGTTGATAAATAGTGATCTTGGTCTTCCTTTGCTACTCCCAGCTTTCCGTCGAATAGAGGGGCGGACCAGTGAGAATGTCGAAGCAAGTTACTCACGTCTTTTGTTTAAGGATTGAACCAAGTTGCGTGGCTGATATGCTCTTTTGAGAACTTTCCAGCTTGTGACGATCAGTCCCCGGTATCTTTAGGAGTCTTCTCCAGCACCACATTTCAACTGCCCCGAGTTTCGACGCATCTACTTTTAGAGGGCCCATGTTTCAAAGCCGGAACGTACAATACTCCATATAAAACTTTTCACAGATTGTTTTCGTACCTCGTACTTCTATAACCGAAGTAACATCAGATGATCTACCCTTCACGAAATTGACGTCAAACATGGCATCTTGGTTATTTACAATTGGGAATTAGTCACATTTTATTTAATTTGGAGACGAAGACAACACATAGTTCAGATTATTTTTTCCAAGGAGAAGTAGACATTCATTTTGATTTCCGTAAGTTTCTAACTAGCCAATTTTACAACCATAATGTATCAGATCTGATTTCAAAAATGTTTTACTATGTCTTAATAATGGCAGTTAATATTTACCCCATAACTTAGTATGCAAAATAATTTAGTTCAAAGATAGATATGTCTAATCTATTGTTAGATCGAACATATAGAGTAGTCTAAGTTAAGAGGTGCACGTGCACTTGATAAGAAGGGAGGTAGTGCACAGTTCGCTACTCCGGTGGGGATCCAGGCGCGGACACCAAGAGCCCACTGATGAGCCAACTTGGTGTTCCTAGGCAAAACCCCACACAAGACACGGCATAAAACTAGAAAAATGCTAAGTATTAGGATTTTTTTTTTTGTTCTAGATATTCAAAGTTATTGAACAGACATTTAATTTTTATAGGGTATGTTTTATTTTATCCCTGTCTTTAGTAATTTTTATTAGCAGTTGTTTCTTTGTATGATACTCGCAGTTTTATTTTTACTTCTATTTTAATTCTATTTTTACATGAATTTCTAACATCATCACTACTACGAATATTTGCTGATGAAGATTAAAAAGTAACCGAAACCAGTACATTGTAATTGAGTTTCATTTGAGTATTGATTAAGGGGACAATAAATATACTTGACCTAGTTCTAGATATTATATTATGTAAGTCATGATTAATACTGTAACTTTAGGCTCTGTCTTTGTGTAATCATGATATTTCTTTTGCTGTATCCCTAGATGCTTTGAACTTGATGTGTTAGTTTCGTTTCTCATACCAAGGCAATACCTTCTTTCTCTTTCTCATCTCCTGAATATATAATTTTGTAGTCACTCTAGAAGTCTACATTATTTGGCCATCGCAGTTCACTAAGTTCTAGATGTCAATCTTGAGCATACCGTATCCATTTCCTTTTTGACATTTTCCAGTCCGCTTCAATGATCGATTATTCCAGGTTTCCATTCGACATACTCGATCATTTATTTCAATTTTCTTACGACGTCCCCTCCGGAGACCCGAGTTGGGAACTATTTTACCTCCGGATACTAATTTAACTTGGGAATATTCCATCATGCATGTTTATTCTTGGGATATCCTGTGGATCTTTAATGCAGTGGTTTCCCCTACTTTCTACATCCTATGCCGTTGGCCACCTAGTGACTCTTCCGTCTTTAGGGGTAGCTTCCCACCTCAGGGACAGGAGCCTGGAACTCTGCCTGCTCATCTGCCCTACAAAGGCCGTTGACACTTGATAGAGGGCTATGCTGGTATGTGCCCATAACATGAACAGAAACCTTTTACGCCATTAACCCTACGCACTGGGTTGCGTCTTTTGCCAGCATACCTGCCAACCTCTCAAACTGGAAAATCGGGAGAATTGGCAGGTATACGCCAGTTACGCTGTCCAAAATCCAACTTTACAACCTCCCTACCGCTAGGGTTGCCAGAAGTTCCGTTTTACCTGGAACATTCCGTTTGTTCTTGTTTTGTTTCGCGTTCCGTTTTAATCCTTAACAGAACGCCAAATGTTCTGTTTTTTTTGTTTGTTAATTTGATAATATATTCAATTTTACACCAATTTTCAAATGTCTCGCTTCAGAATTGATTGTAATATCCAGCTTGTTTCCTAGTGATACAGGTGCAAGTTTGAAAAAGAAAATGATTTCTATGCCTGTGTCGAATAGATCGGTACAGGTTATAGATTTATCAGGGGCAATAAAATTAAGGAATATCTTCGTCCTTGTGAAGTTAATACTCAGTAATTTTCCCTCCAATGCTTTTACGAAGAGAGTTTTTTCTGTCATGAATATCAAATGGAGAGATGATAGAAACAGAAGGTCCATTAGTTTGATAAAACAAGAATTGTTAACATATTACAATTATAACGAAAATAGTAGTGAATTTTATCAGAAGGTACTTGCAAATAAAGAATCCTTGAAAAGGGTGGTTCAAATGAAAAGCATTTGTTAAGTTGCTAGTGTCATAGGCCTATATGATATGTCAGCAATATCTAGTTTTAATTATGTGTATTTGCTTATTTAATACGTATGTGTATTATTTATTACAACATTTAACTACCTTGATTAAAAAGAAACAATGTTTTGGGACGTGTGTTCCATTTTTCTATTAGCTTGCCACGGTGGGTGAGTGGATAGCGTGTCGGTCTACTAACCCCAAGATTGCAGGTTCACCCCTGACCGTGGTAAGTGATTTTTGAAAGGCGGCAAAAATACGATACGCATGTCATACGATGTTGGCATGTCAAAGAACCCATTTGAATTCAGTAGGCCGAGTTCATAATGGCAAAATTAATCTCGGGAGTTTCTGCCAGCACAAAGTTCCTCATTTCTCTACTAGAAAGCGCTATTGTGTTCAAGGAGATTAGATATCTAACATCTAACCTCCTTGACTTTCATAGTCAAGGAACTACGAAATTCGACATGCAAGCTACCCTCTGGGTGTCAAATAGCAAAGCTTGCACCAGGCACCCGAGGCCATACGATATTATTATTATTATTTTTCCATTCTTGAAATCTGGCAACCCTACAGATTACCGCTGAGGTCTTAACTCTGAGCTATGTCCCCTGGAGAGGCGGTGTCCCAGAATGTTAAAGCCCCCAGGAATTGGGTTATGATTGTTTGCCATGGAGAAATAATTCGTACAAAGAATAGCTTTCGTTACTTAGGTGTAGTACTGCACATGACAGGGAGATTCTTCTGCGTTCACATGGAAGAAAGAATGCCATACAAAACTTCAGACGACTCACGTTTGCAACATCAATCAAATTCTACGAAGCTGACGATTCTCCATGTATACCATGTGGACTTCGCATAATCAGGGAATATCAGAGCCCAAAATAGGGAAGAGAACCTAGAAGGAAGGTATCTAAAGAAAGCGCTTTCTTTTTCCAAATATACTCCAACCAGATTGCTTTATATACACATATCTGCCAAGGAAACTTCTTCATTGAAGATCTGAGACTGAAACATATCTTATCGGCCATGAACAACTCTCACAACGTGTTAGAAGAAAGGGAGAGAAAGAAAACAGGAATCGACTTAGCTTTCTGTGTTCTGGCAGCAATGAAATGAGAAACTAAAGACCACAGCCCACGAAGTGTGCTTGACTACCAAGCGACCGCTGCCCAGCCATCCGGCTTACAGATTGTGTGGTCAGCCCGTTGGGTCTCCTCGGCCGTTAATCTTCGTTTCCGTAACCGGGTGTCAGACAGCTACTCAATTGTACTCACGAGGCTGAGTGCACCCCGTTCCAGCCCTCACGTCAGTTTTACTTTCTGCCGCTACCTTGAGTAAAAGGCATTGCACATCCTTCAACACAATGACATACCGGTACTGTTTTATAGCAAATTCGTCTAGCTGGTTGAGACGGACGAAGCTGTCATGCTTCTCAATATTAGTCTTAATGGACTTCCATATTTCCCTTAAATGTACTTGTCTGCAAGTACAGTTCTGACGTTTGTTTTTGGCCGGTGCTTGCTTGTTGCGTAGGGGTCTCCGCTCAGCCAGGAAGCCTTCTTATTGTGACCATGTGCAGTAACAACTGCATGAACGTACGCACGATTATAAGGAAGGAGGTTGAACGGTTAGCACAGTGGATGCGCGTATTTCATGGCCACCGGCCTAAAACAAACGTCAGACCTGTCAGGTAGTCTGATCTACCCAATGAGGGCACTAGTTCATTATTAAGCAAAGTCACTGTTCGCATTCACGGCAATGTACCACCACACAATGCTCGTTCGGTGGGAGTTGTTGAATAACAGGTTAACCTTGATCAATGCGCATCCGTACGCTGAGTACTGTATAGTAAACACTAATTGGTCGACTGTGGTTAGCTCTGATAAACCCTTACACCATTCATCTACTGACCACGTTTATGCGAGCGTTACTGAGCAGGTCATCCAGTTGGCTCATCCATTTGGATTCACGCATCTGCATTGAAGAGCACATATCAGGGTTGTGAACTCGTCTTGTATCATGCGATTTCCATGTGTTCAGTAAGCTGATAATACATCTAGGTACGGTACGTGGAAAAAGATTTTACCTAACTAGTGGGCACTTTGTACACTCTGCCGTCTGTTGCGGGGTCTAAGAATAAATGTGCTACCATTGCTGCTCTCTTTCAAAAACAATTAGTTCAGAAGATTTATTTCTAAGTATTTTTTCGTAATTGTTTTATTGTATCATTATTTTTCTTCATTTCTAAATCTTTTGTACTTGGCTACAATTTGATTTGATAGATGACATTTGTGTCTTGAGATGGACCGCACAGTTTGTTAATTAGTACTATTGTCAGCATTGTATCGAGAAGGGTGCGGAACAGCCAGCACCTATTAGTTGACTGCAATATCGACTAGTTCTATAGGGAAGAAAATTGCTTAGCAATATTGTTGTCAATGGGTAATAAGAGCTACATTTATGTACTGTACTCAAATTTGCCAAATGAAAGATTTCATTATTTGAAAGTTTTGAAACTAAGCCCATAGTATATAAATACGAGTCTGCAAACGTGACACAAACCGGTTTTTACAGCTCACGCAGCAAGGAGCTTCCAGCCAATAGTAATATTAACTCATTTTAATTCAGCAAGAGAGGCAAGAAACCTGTTTGGCATTGTTGGCTAGCCGAGATTGCCCGAGAGATGGGGACTGCGTGCGACAAAGGAACGTGCACGCGCCAAGAAGCGTGAGCAACCCAGTGCCTTCCTTAGAACAACAGTTTGATCTTCAAAACTACAGAATGAAGAATGTGTTCGTAGAGACGGGTTAGTATGGTGATACAAATCAATCAATATATTCCTTTCCTTGCAGATTACTTGACCGCTCGAGCTAAGCCGTCACCTGATGACGTCATATGTTTAACAGTTGTGGTTCACTTCTAAGGTATTTCCGGACACTTGTGACCCTAAGTGTCCTATATCAAATTACTTGTCTCAATGCCATCTACGTCGCTATAGAGAGTTTTAAATGTTAATAAGCGACACCCTGTATATACACCTTGTACAATAATGCTTAGTTATACCCCTAAAGCATTTGTGTCTGTGCAAAGTGATATCAAAACCCCATGCCAATTTCATCTCTCATGTGGTTCATAGCCATAGGGTAAACAAACTTACCATGCCCGATGTCTGTTAGTCGTACCTGACCATATGAAAAGCCTGCTGAAGGGTACAGTATCAAAGTATGTACGAGCAGGTTTGACAACGTCTGGCGATCACACAATGCCTTTATGGCAGCAATAAACCACCCATGTTTCTCTTCCAGTGGAGTGAAACTCCAGATTCCAACTTGCGATATTGGGACAAACTGTACACTCATACAAACAGTACGGTACATCCTTTTTTATTCACAGCCAACACAATCTGATACAGACACTTATCAAGACATCGTTACAATAAATTAAATGCACAAATTTGATTTACAATATAATAGATTATAAATACACTTATGCACAAATTTACTAATCAGGAGACATAGGTAGTGTTCAAGTCACCAATTACATAGGTAGGTGTAAGCACAGTTTGGATTATACATAACCCTAAATTGAACAGTCGATGCCATACTGTTACAATCAAGCGATGATTGTGCAAACAGCGGGGATTTGAGTATTTCAGAGCAAATAATTTGCAGTTGGTAAGGTGAACAAAATGAAAATTTTATGTCAGGATTTAAGGGTACATGTTTGAATTATTTTCATTAATCCAACATAACCATGGTCGAGTAATATAAGAGGTGAAGGAAATGCATAAATACTTAAATTGCTCGTTGCATCTTTATAACCTTCAATTTCATATTAGCCTACAGAGCATAAGGGGAACCCGGAGTAATTAGAACATTACCCAATAAATATAATATGTACGGAAATAAGAAACAAAAGGAATTATGTCAACATTTCCACACTTCTGAATTCACAAGCCGCCTTTCATAGGTCAGTATTCAGCGTTACGGAATGTATAATATACCGTATATATATTCGTATGTTGGTACTCATATTTCCATAATTTTTACCAAAGAGTAGCCAATGGTACTTCTAAATTTTGGAGTTTAGTTCATGGAACAGAAAATACCCCCTTACTTAAAACTGCCCCCTACATTTTCCAGAAGTATTTAGGTGGCGTGAACACTAATAAATGAACATTCCAGCTACAAGCTAGATTAGAATGTTGTGACGATAAATACCGATGCAATTTTGAATTGTTTGATCAAGCAGCAATTTTTAATTGTGTTCGGGTCTTGGGTTAGATGAACTGGAGGAAATAATGTCAGTGGCATTGAAGAACAGTAACTAGGGCAGATGTAGCTGATAAGACTCCTGACGGGAAGTGTTAAGATTGTCTTCACGTTTATTAGCAGTGCCGGCCCCTGGTGTTGGGGTAATTCACCTGCCTCTTTCCCAAAAGCCCCAGGATCGATCCCCGGCACCGTCAGGTACATACAAACTGACGTGAAAGCTGGAACGGGGTGCACTCAGCCTCGTGAGGACAATTGAGTAGTTCCTTGACAGTAAAATGGTGCCCCGGTGAAGAAAAACCAAAATTAACGACCAAGGGGACCCGACGCGCTGATCACGCATCACCCTTCAACCGATTGGCCAAATGTCTGGGCAGCGGTAGGTCCATGGTGCCACGGGGTTTGTTTAGTAGTAGTAAAGGGGAAAGATCCAAGCAAGGCACCGGTCAATCTAGTTGTTTATTATTTTGTCAGTGAGATGAGCGATCTGTGGAGTTTGGATGCAGTAGGTACCTCTGATTCCTTTCTCCGGAAATCCAAAGAAGAAATATTGGAGCAAGTAAAAGATAATTTCCAGGAGAGAGTAACTAGCAATGATGATGGATGCTTTGCCATGGAAGGAGGCTCAACAAACATCTAACACTGAAGAGATTAGAATCTACGACGAAGAAACTGAATTCACAAAACCCTCTTGATTCATATGATGCAGTTCTGAAAGAATGGGAAGAATTGGGAGTAATTGAATACAATAAGAAATAGATAAGTATGATCACTATGATCAATACATCGCGCTGTTGTCAAGGAAAACAACGTCCAGTTGTCGATGCCTCTGCTAGGAAGAAAAATTGTCCATCGTTGAATCGGAGTCTAGAATGTGCGCCAAATCTTGTTGATCTCATCCCTCCTCTACGTCCCCAGTTTAGACCACGAAAATTTGATGATCTGGATAAGTGGTGTATATGGGGATGAACAGGTAGACCCTGTCATTAAGATTGAGTTATGGGATCGTACGGTACCGGTATATACAGTGGATCTTTTTCTTCTTGAAATCTTGGGAATCGACTTTGGATTTCAGTGTCTAAAGGTCATGGGGACATCAGTGTACATACAATTTGTAATCGAGTGAACAAGCCCATGCTGGATGAGGGTAACTCCATTGAAGGCATTTTTAAGTGGGTGGTTCCTTAGGTCACTTTTCGCTTCAGTTAACCTGGCTCTGACAAATCTGGGAGCTATTTCTCAAATGTAAGTTGGCAGCTTATTTTTTATCGTATCATAATAATGCAGTGAAAAAATGTCGACATACCTTTTGTATTCATTAAATAACTATTACATCTCGGATGTGCATACAAATAGGAGCTTTTGAGTCTTCTTTTTTCCTTTGTAGACTTGAAATGATCAAATTCTCTTACTGATGGTCCATTCACATTTCATCAGCAATAGATTATTTGACCTTTAAATTGAGTTATTTTTACATCGTTCATTTCCATGAAAAACCACACTTGGCTTTGAAGAAGAGATACAGTGTACAAAAACAATTCCTTAAGATGGAATTTAGTATTAGATGGACTAACTGCAAAACCAATAGGCTAACTGAATTCCTAGCATCTCAAAGATATGATTTATGGAGATTATCTTTTGAATTTTTGATTTAGGCTACTCCAAATGGTGATACTTTTATCTTGAAGTTGACGTATGCTGGACCAGGAAATCTTCAATATTATAAATCTTTAAAAATACCAACGCCCTGCTATCATCTACATAAAAGTTTAAAAAAACCACGCACGTTAGCCTATGTTCGGAATCTAATAGCACGATTAACGAGAATCCACACTGACACAAACAGTTAAGTACAGTATAACACAGCAGACCTAGACTTATAGTAACTATTTCACATTAAAACACACATAAAAGTTTAAACTCTACACAGAAACACATCTAATGAATACACAAATCCTCTTGACTTTTCATGGAGCAAGTTTTGCCTTTTTTAAATTTCTTACGGAATTTCCACATCTTATTATTCCTGCCCTGTAGGATCAGGAAGGAGGTGAGAAGAATTTCTGTGGCGTTGGTTTTTACAGTCGGATGCCCCTTTTTACTCTAACCGTATGAAAGATATTAATGTGAACTGCAGATGAGTGAAATAGGGCAAGGAGTTGGAAGGTTATTACCAAAATTACTTTTCTGTGGGTTAAAAGGTGTACTCAATTAGTTGAAAAGCAATTCAGATAATAGATTATACAGGTATTACCGAAATATTGCTTCTAATATGTTAATACTTGGAAGGTTAGAAAGTTCAGTAACACTATAGGACCCCAAACAACCTGAGCATTTTTTTACACTTCTGAAATTAATGGAAATATATTTTGTAATGAATGATAATTCTGGAAATGATGTAGTAACAGATGTTTTCTCCTTCGCTGCTTTGTTGTATTTCTCCATGTATTCACCAAATGTGTTAGAAGAAATCCTTAACGAACCACCATCACATGTATTTACTTTAAGCCGCTTTTATTATTATTATTATTATTACACAATACACATTGAAAGGCCAAGCAAAACGGTGAGGTGTCAGAACGGAACTTACCCTGTCGCAAAACCAAATCTGTCACCGTTTCTACTTTTGTTGCTAGTACTGTAGTGTATGGCTTACGAACAGACTATGTTAAATAGTGGGTATTATTTCACAGCTAATCATCGACTGGAAAACATTAATTATATTCATGTCCTACAGCGTAAGCGCAATTGGCGACCAAGACTGATCTGGTTATGATGTTACATAATACACAATCTCTTCATCAGTGTAGTGGAAATATATATATTGTTGAAGGTTCTATGGGCCAAGTGCAAATAGAGATTTGTTTCTATTCAGCTTCGCCAAAATAAATTAGCCACCTGTGTATACAGTAAAATTCCAGCTGTGTCCACCATGGTAAATTATGGGACAATAAAAGAATATTGCCAACCCCACGCATACGGTACTGTAGCCCGCATCTTGCAACAAAATAACGCAGGGTTTGCCTAAGCCTGAGGCGTCCAGTCTTTGCTCCTATCTCTCTTGCCTGGGCGTCTTGCCGGTGCTGCGACAGCTCTTTGCCGCATTTGACGGAGTCAAGTTGGGATTGCTAGCGTACCGGATGTAATGTAAACAAACTGTTTGTATAATGCGTTGGTTGTCCGACACATCTACATTGTGTTTCGCGCTTTTCTCGGCATACCGATACTTGAAGATTACGTGCCTAGCATTATAACAGCTGGAAATACTGATAAGATATCATGGAACTCATTTAAGATATTGCAATTTCACATTATTGTTTTTTTTTTCTTCCTTGTTTCAATTTGTTTTCATATTTACAATATACTGAATACCGTTTGACGTTCGATCCATCAACCACAACACAATGAAGGCAGTACGGGAGGAAGTGAGACGGGAAAGCGAGTGAGAGAGACAAATCTATAGTCTTCCCCACCATCACTGCAAAGCCGTCCGCGCCAGAAGCACGCTGGCCGAACTTGTATGGACACCTCTGGCCTAAACCAATAATTACTGGGTAGCGTGACCCGGGCATATATGCAACCCTGGGTTTTGTCACGCACAAAGTGAGTACTCACGCATCAATAATCTTTATCCAGACCAATCGTTCATATATCCCACATGTTGGCAACAGTAATGTGACGTCAATATATGCGCCTCGGTAACAGTTTAAATACCTCAAGCGCATCAACAAGCAATGACAAATTGTTGAATGAGCAATAAACAAATAAAACGAAATTTAGCAAATATTCAGTGCAGTAGTGATAATATACAGTAATTTCAATTGGTGATGACTTCCAGAATATGAAATAAGTTATGAAACCATATATTATGAAAGTACAAGTGTACAATTCATGTTAGGAGCCCTGAGATATGGTAATACATATAAAAACATTTATAGGTTATGTTTGAATTCTCGTAACGTGCAACGGCACATACTGATGGTAAATGTTTACTCTCATCTAGGACAATTGTTTGTTTCCTTGTAATGCACATACGTGTAATATTCGATTCTAGAAAGCTTGAATCAAAGAATATGAAAGATGAACAAATCGACTGGATTATCGTTCTGCGTGGTCGATGGTGGAATGAAGTCGTTTTTGTCCATTATAAACGCGAGCTATTCATACTACCAGTAGACTCGAGAAGGGACTTCGTTATCCCGTATTTTATAAAGCATTAAGATCTTTTGCTTTAGCGTTTGTTCCGCCTCGTGGCAGGGTCCGCTGTCTCCACTTTACTCGGTCATGCGGCACACGGTCAAAAGCCTTTTCGAGATCTATTATTAAGATTGTGGGATTAACTTCCTCCATTTTTGGTCCATATTGACTTTGATGATTTAATTGATTGACGGACTAACATATTTGCAACTATTATTAAGATTACTTATTTTTTATAAAACGACAGATAGTGGAACAACTGCAAATAATTTTAAAGTAAACATTCAAAACAAGAAATGTCATTACCAGCTTTTCGTTGGTATTTTGCATTTTACGGTGAAAATAACCCTTTTCGCAAAATAATTTATCAAAAGAAATTGGCATATTGGTGTAAATACATGTTTGCTGAAACATTTCGCGGATATCGAAAATACCAAAATCCTCGTGCATTGAACAGTGTCTCATTTCAATTTTGTTAGTATCTCTCTGAAAATTGTTTATTGTTATTGTGCCATGTTATTGAGACTAACTGCTTAAGAAACACCACATTCACACTTTAATGAGGAAATTGTCAACATTTACACTTTGCATTAAAAAACTTACGAATAACATGCCATGTTGGATTAGGCTCGTATCCGGATATATTGCGAACCTCACTGCCCTTCAGTTAGATGACTATCTTGTCGAAAATCACTGATGTACGAAAATGGGTGTGACATAAATCATTGGTTTAGACAGTGGTCAGGATGAAGCCATTGGTCACTACTAGGTTAGACGACTGTCTGGACGAAACCATTGGTCGCTAGTTGGTTCGACGACTGTCTGGACGAAAATTACTGATGTACTAAAACGGATGTGACATAAATCATTGGTCGCTACTTGGTTAGACAGCGGTCTGGATGAAGCCATTGGTCACTACTAGCTTAGACGACTGTCTGAACGAAACCATTGGTCGCTACCTGGTTAGACGCCTGTCTGGACGAAACCATTGGTCACTACTAGGTTAGACGACTGTCTGGACGAAAGCAATGGTCGCTACTAGGTTAGACGACTGTCTGGACGAAACCATTGGTCGCTAGTTGGTTCGACGACTGTCTAGACGAAAATTACTGATTGTACTACCAGCAGATTAGGTTTGTGTTTATATGTTAAGTCTTATTTCACGTTTACCACTGCAATTCTATGTTTCGTACTAAGCGGTAAGACCAGCGACAAACTGTTGAAAAAAATGCAAAAACACCCTCTTGCAATGAAATGTTTAACTCCTGAATCTTACATCTGGTTTCTTCCTATAGAAACATTTCCGAATTTTGATGTCGGTGGCCATCGTACAGTGCACGAGTTCCATAGTTGAAATGGAAGTGCCAGAGTATTGAAATAGAAGAAGCAATTTTTCAGTGGTGCCTAGTATCTATTCGTAGAATTGTTTTTCAGTTGGTCAACACAAGTGTGAATTAGATTGGGCAGAGATTAACAATTCATTTCCAAGTACCTGAAATAAATACATGCATTATTTATACACTTAATAAAACACTTCTCATATAAAAGGTGGGTTTAATTGGATGACTAGTATCATTTGTGAAGCCAACATCATCAAATGCTGCTCCCTTAGGCTTGATTTCGGTTCGGTGGATACATACGAGGGCTATTCCAAAACTAAGGTCCGGTTAAAAAAAACATCCAAAATCAAAATTGTTTCCAAAACAATTGTTTTATTGACATTCCTTACGTCTTTCTCTATTTTGCTACATAATTTCCATACTTATTTACACATTTGTCACATCGTTCCACAAGCTTTTGAATGCCTAAGTCGTAGAACTCGGCCGCCTGCGAAGCTAACCAGTCTTTAACAGCTTCTTTCACTCCATCATCTGTGTCGAAGCGCTTGCCGCCAAGAAACTCCTTTAGGTAGCGGAACAGATGGAAATCACTTGGCGCCAAGTCCGGACTTTACGGTGGGTGGTCCATCTGTTCCCATCCGAATTTCTTGATTAGAGTTTGCGTGTCATTCACAGTATGGGGTCTGGCATTGCCATGCAACAACAACAGTCCAGACGACAAAAGACCACATCGTTTATTCTGGATTGCACGTCGAAGTTTAGTCAGGGTAACGCAGTAGGCGGCTTTATTGATCGTTGTCCCTGAAATAGTGAATCGTCGATCTTCACAAATTTTGTCGTCAACTGCATGAACCAACTCGTCTGAAATCACTGATGGTCTGCCAGAGCGGGGTTCATCGTGCACATTTTCCCGTCCTTCATTAAAGGCTCGCACCCACTTGCGCACTTTACTGTCACTCATTATGTTAGGACCGTACACTTCAGTAATCTGCCGATGAATTTCTGCCGTATCACTGCCCTTACTTCACAATCGGCGGGCTGATTAATTGTATTAAACATTGTGAACTGAGACTATTAACAGCACACAGCAACAGTAACGACGCTACTGGCGGCTTTTGCCACGCAAGGCATGCCGGAGGGCGTGTTTTGCCCTTGGCGCCGCTTTCAAATATTTATGGCGAATCGGACCTTAATTTTGGAATTACCCTCGTATATAACACTTATGTACAACCGAATTTACAATTATTAAGTTACTGAAGTCAATCAAGGAATTATCTTTTGTTTCTTTAGTTTTATTGACAATTTTGACATAGCAAATATTCAGTAGGTCAACACGAAAGAACATGTGACTACAAATATTTTTTTTGGATAATCCAATAGTTTTCTCTCTCTTCTTCAATCCGAAACAAATATTTTTAATCACATGTAATATTTCAGGATGTTTATTGGATTTTCCAGCAAGTGGGATTATTTTGACCGATTAGAAAAGTTGCAATAACAATGGTACGAGGGCTGTTTTTTTTTTCTTTCAAGTTCCGATGGACTGTATAAAAATAACAGATTGACTACCTGGTCATTGCGGACAAGCGTAAGTCAAACTACAAAGTGTGCCAAGAGTCTGGTTAGGAGCAGCTCTCCATTCACCCTGCCTCTCTGCTTTACCCTTCAACTCATAGTATGAAGTACTACTCATGTACACTAATCTCTGTCCTCCCCTATAATATCTTTTCTACTGTTTTCTCAATTACTTTCTTTAATAGTCCATCATGTCTGATTAATGGCCTATCAAACTTCCAACATTCACCACAAGGTATCATTGATAGCCTATCCGATAGCGAAAGTTGGAACTACTTGAAATTGAAAGAAACTTGTAGCTCACCCTAAGGGGGTCCGCTTGAAGCAGCTATAGACTCAGGCTAGCTGAACATGTCCTAGGACACTCCCAGCACTAAAAGCCATACGATAAATAAATAAATAAATGCCTATCAGCTTTGCCCTTCCTCTATTTAGTTGCTTGATGAAGCATCTTCCCTTTCCTGCTCTTCTAAATACAGTAAAACTCCAATTATCCAAACTCCCGACTATCCGAATCGCTGATTACCCGAATCGCTTTCACAAAAAAAAAAAAAAAAAAGACAAAAACTTACTGCAATTCGCAAAATAATGATTCTGTCTAGGCACGCTATTGTTCTTGCCTCCAAGAAGCTAATGTAGGCGCAGCTCGAACATTATTGGGATGATGAGCTTACTTTTTATTTACTACTATCGTACAGCACTTGTAAGTACGTACGCTATATAACATGTCAAATGTTGCCTTTTCACTTAATTTCATAATTATAAATGCATACAGTACCGAAAATGAGCTCTCTTTAAAATACACATGTATGTATACCATGTGTACAAATCAAATTATCCGAATTTTTGATTATCCGAAAGGAGTCTGGTCCCAATTGATTTGGATAATTGGAATTCTACTGTACTTCCTTGTTCATGATCATCTCTCATGTCTTGATTGACGGAGGTTATTTGAATATATTATATGACGGACTCCGTCGAAAGCTTGCATGCCATGTTAGAACTTGAACAGAAACGTAGGGAGTATGGTGTGATGATCAGCATTTCAAAGATGAAGGTTATGTCGGTAAGGAAGAACCGCAAGAAAATAGAATGCCAGGTAGGAGGAATGTTAGTATAGCGACAAGACCCTCCTTACAATGCTCAGTATTTAGACCGACCTTGCTGTATGGAAGTGAGAGCTGGGTAGATTCAGGATATTAATGATATGAGGGTTGCACGAATGATTGCTGGGACAAATAAATGGGAGCAATGGTAGGAAGGTACTTGTAACGAAGAGGTAAAGGCTAAGTTAGAAATGAACATGCCAGTGCTCATGAACATGTTGGGTAATAACTTGTCCACTGGGTGTCGCCATAAACGACCCCAGATTTTAATTGAATAACCTCTCTTTTCATTACATTCCATACTCATGCTACTAACTATGCTCCTCACCTACGAACTGTCAGTTGTAACTGTAATGCTTATTGGGCAATTCGTGTTGAGCAACTGAAGAATTACAACTGACCGTTTGTATGAGCCGACTTAGAGGGTGGGGTCACGTGAAGAGAATGGGGAAGAGAGATTATCTATGAAGTTAATGAGGTGTAGACACAGAGGAGGCCACAGTGCTAACTGCTAATAGGGGATCATGGAGACGATTTGTTCGCTAACAGAGGCTTGCAAACTAGACTGGACGCTGAAAGGCAAACCTGCCTCAAATGAAATTGTCGAAGATTCACTACCGTATCAATGTCATGGACAGGCTAAAAGCATAGGATAGTGTGCTGCACAGCTGCAAGAAGCATCTCCATGGGTAGGCTTATACCTGATGCTTCTTTTGATAGATGTTTCACCTTATTAACACATGTGAACATTCCTCCAATACTAACGGAAGGTGAGATAGGAACTCGTCTTCAAGTGTTTAGTCCCAGACTGACTTTCAGTATTTGATAATGGAAAATATATTATGAAAATAAAAAACATAATTGTTCCACCTTGTCAATGCTTTCCATTTAAAAAGGCAGACTGTCTGAAACATGTACAGTACCTGCTTCTTTATACAATTTAAATTGAAGCACTGCTTTGCAGAACAGTTGTTTTTTCTAAGGTTTTCTATTATCAAACTAATGGAAGTGTTGCCTGGTTCGTTCCTATATTTACGAGCTGCGACAATACGGTCGTGTAGCCCCGTGTACTTTGGGTGTGTGTATAATTTGTCTGATAACTGGTGTTAATTGTTATGACTGTATTAGTGTGTGTTATCTGTTACTGCAGACGATAATTTCAAGTAGTTCCTACTCTCGCTACCAAATGCTACTGTCTATGACACCTAGCTGTGAACTTGGCCACTACTAGATGCCATCACATCCACCGCCTGGTGATAAACGTTGGAACTTAAGAGCATTAATCAAACTAAACCTACAAATTTTGCCTCACACAAGTTTAGTTAGTGGAAGGTTCTTTTACATGCCATACATTTATGACATGGGCCCGCCGTCTTTACTTCCACTCCGAAGGAAGGCATACTGAGGGATTTTTAATGCTTTTAAAAATCCGACGATTTCGGCCGAGTTTGAACCCGTGACTTTGGGCCTAGAAGCTCAGCATGCTACCAACTACGCCACCGAAGTCACCAAATGGAAGTGTAATCCTATGTACTGTTCAGTTTTCTGTATACAGGGTTAAGTACGGAAAGTTTTATTACAACTGCCTGGTACCTTCAAATAGCTCTCCCAGTACTGTAAAAGAAAACGTAAGAGCTAGACTAATGTCCCAACTTTTCTGTACCAAATATCATGCATAAATAATTTCTTCTCTACACATAATGCATGTCAGCTTTAGCAAGATTGTACTAAGAACAAAATTTTACTACCTAACTATACACTGGTTTCCGATTCCTTGTTCAGTCTTGGATGCTAAATTATGTTCAGACTTTCTTCTCCTGGTAGAGAAGCTTCAGAAACTTGATGGAGAGGCAAGTGCTCATGGACCGAACTTTCCTCTGGAACTGAAGCAGTATCTTCCTCGTCGTGGTCGGTAAGGCAAGGCGAGTGCTTCTCCTGCATCTGTTCGGAGTGAGCTTGTTTGTTCCAGTCTGTGAGCCTATCTTCTACATTGTTGGAATGTGACTGTAGTTGCAATCTGTATCTTCTACGTAAATAGTTTCTCAAATGTATTGCTGGCCACTTGGTTTGTCATCTGATGGAAGTTGATTTGTAAGTTCTTGAAGAAGTGTTGCGAGCCGTGAGAGTCCGTGACTTTCGTTTTGTTAGTTTCTCTTTTTTATGTTCTGCGATAATGTTTCGACTAAGCTTACCTGACTGTTCAGCTCTACGCAAGGGCTGCGACATTCCTCTTGAACGAGGTCTGCTATCTTCCAACTGCAATGCTCTTGTTGTGATTGTTCGCAGATGAACCCTGGAAGCCTTTATCTGGTTCAACCTGTCTCCCTGCGTAAGGTGGCGTGCATTCCTTCTTTGACCTTGAGAGTTTTGATTGATGATAACTTCAGTATGCCCCCTCTTTTGCCGATAGACATGATCATTTTGGTTCTCATCTTCTTCTTGATCATCTAATTTCCTGGAATCTGCACTATGAAGTGTTCTAGATACACTCTCAGGTATGTTATACTCATTTGAATCATCTTCCTGATTATTTAAATCATGAAATGCAGATCTCCACTTTATGCTATAAATTCCATACGTATGTTTAAGGAATCCACTGCTCAGTTGAGACCTATGAAGGTCTCCTAGCAACCACATTGGAGACTGCTTCTCTTGAAGCCATTGTTGCTGACAGCCAATGATAGATCCAGGTCGACAGATACGAATCCATGAAATAGCTTCGTGGGCAGTAAAATTATAATGTTTCATGATGTAGCATGCAATCAAGGTGCCTGTTCGTCCCAAGCCTGCTTTGCAGTGAACAGCGATAGCTCCGGGAGCAGTTTCAGATATGTGAAGGAACTTGTGGAGGATACCATCATTTGGAGTGCTACCATCAATAAAAAAAAGATCTCTATGTTCAAAGCCAGCTTCGGTAAAGCAGGCAGCATTATACATCTTCTTATTAAGTCTCACGACAGTGCTTACCTCATTTCTCCGGAAATAAGCAAAGTATTTATCTGGAGTGTAAACAGGGTGTGTCTTTTGAAGTTTACTTTCTGCATGGGGGCCACAGAAAGCAATGAACTTCTGAGGCACAATCCAGTTCAAATCACCGTTCTTGACTCGTTCATAGTACTCATATTGACCACAATCAAAATCGTCAAAATTAAAGAAGCCGAAGTTGAGGGCCTTATAGACAGCATTCAAGCAATCAAATAACGTCACACAATACACTGGCATGCGAATAGATGCGTCAATGAATGGTAAGAACTGTGGATTTGACCCAGCAACCAAAGGTCGATATGCTTCATCGGGGGTCATCTGCAAGTATATTATCGAATACGATGCGATCAGAAAGGCAGCATTTGCTCTTTTTTTACAATCCACTGTCGTGTAATGCACAATTTTCTTGTTCCGAAGAGAAAAAGACTTCAATTTCTTGTTAAGCTTCAAGCAATACCGATATAACATTGCTAGATTTAATGGCCCGAAATCGGCGTAGAAATTTTCGTATACTAATTCTTTGTCAATAGAGAAGTAGTGCGTTTCTGAAGTGGATTTTGGTTTCACTGCAGTACGAAACGTTACGAAGTACAGCCGATCTTTCACATATTCGACGGAACACACCAGATCTTCATTAGTGCTAGCCATGACCAAAGACCTATATATAGTGTTCCTTGTACACATTAGACATAGGCCTACCTAATAATGAAGCAAGTCCACACCAAAATCGAAGCACCACAGGATTCCCACTCCACGATGAAGGAACTACCAGAATTTTACATCAAGTCGTAATCACCAACCTTGCTGCGTGTAACTCCCAGCACAAACCATCCGGCCAATGTCCACATCCTACGGCACGTAGAGATCAAATATGTCAACTCTGCGATTGGATTATATTTTTAGAACCTGTAAGAAAAACAAAATACTTCAAAGCACCCTATTCGCATTTGCGCTCAAATCCATTTCCATTAATTACAAGACGCCCAGTAAGATATCAAATCCATCCTTGTACGTTAGGATTAAGAACAAGATCATAATTTGCTGTTGATAAATCATTTTAAAGAGCCTACCCTACAATTTTCGTGTTGGAACACATACAAATCTGACGTTTCCGAGTTTTATCATCCACATATATTTAAGTGTCTCCGCGAGTCCATACCTTCGGCTATGAATTACCCAGACCTACTCTGGGCTGCCCTTTTCTTAATCCACTGTATAATACGAAAGTTGAAGAGTTCTATTAAAGAAAACTTTCCAGATGGTCAACATAAGCGTTCTTTCTTTCGAATACACAGCACCCTTTCCACATTAGACTTGAAACGTACCCAACTGTATTTTCAGGAACATTTGTCTGATCTCTCACACAGTAGGCATAGCCTAGCCAAAGCCATTCTTCAGACACAGACCAGCAGGGCTAACCGAACGAACTCGAAACTTCACGACCTCAACCGATCGTAATTCCCACGGCTCACGACAGGTACAGACAGGCAGGGCAGTGAGCTGTTACGCATTGCGCTTTAGCGGCGGGCCAACTAAACGCGTCAGTTTTGTAGAACTAAATATTGATCCTACACAATTATTAGGGGAAGGTGCTGTACCTAGGGACAATTATTTAAAATATATTTTTTAACAATATAGTTTTGTATTTTCTGGGGAAACCAAATACTGTAAGTTGTTACTGTAAGTGTTTGGCTTGTTATTCATCAACATAATTATTGATATTTACGATAACAAACTTTTAAATAATATTTTTTCCACCCCTGTCATGCGTCCCCAGGTACGTACGGCTGATGTACCTTGGGACAATGGGTGATGTACCTAGGGACAAAGGTTTTCTATGGGGAATTTATGTATGATAATGTTACTGTTATTTAAGATACTTGTTGAAATAACCACTACATTATTTACAATTAATTTATTGATTAATTTCTGAAGAAAATCTTAAAGGCATAAGCACATTGACTGCAGTGATTTGCCTTCGAATATGAAAGCACAACCTTTCGTAAGGTATAACCATTAAGAGATACAGGGAACGGATATTTCATAACATTTATGGAGGATGAACCAACAAAATGTTTTGGAGGGGGAAGTTTTACAATATTATCTTCAAAAAGAAGACTGTAAACCTCCGAACTGTCTGTGAATGTGAAGCAGGAGCTACCAATAGATTTTGCATTGTTCAGATACTGCACACTATAGGCTATTCTCCTGAATATTTGCCATAGTTTTTACCAACGTACTGTTTGATAGTTTTCTATTTTTAAACAAATTGATCAGTACAAGATCCATTACACAGACATCCTGATTTTCTAAATCTTGTTCCATTTTCACAGCAAGAACTTCATTATACAAATCTGCTAGCCCTGAAGAATCATCACTGTTCAAGTCCAATGAAATATCCTCCAACTCAGATTCACTATCCTTGGTTGTAAATAGTTTTCTCTTTTTCTTTTCATCAGTCTCTCCTTGGTTGTTTCACGGATTTTCGTGTAGGGTTTGGCTTTTTTCCTGATTTTTATTCGGCTTTCTCTGGGGTGTTATTGAGCACTCGAGCTCTCCCTTTGCAGTGACATCCTCTTTCGCTGGTAGTAGTGCCTATTTCTTTCGGAAGTGGTCGAATTACAGAAGGTGATAGTTTGTACGCAGAAGCATCATCCGTATTGCAGGTGGCAGGTGTTCCACAGGTGCTAGAGGTCGTAGGAATTGAATCAGTTGACGGAATAGAACATTGTATTTTGTTGCTGCAGCACGTATAGATAACTTTTCATCGACTACCGGTACATCCCAAACTGCTCTAGACAGCTTCCCTGCCAGGCCTGGGCGCTTTGAACCTAACTTACATCGAGGCATTTCAGTCAGTCTGAAAAATCAGAAAATACTGTTTACAATGATGTACCTAGGGACATGTCCCCAGGTACACTGTCCCCTGGTACATCATCCCTACTTTTTTTTATTCAATGCGACAATACTTGTTATAGGTTAGAGTTGGACGGCCAGAAAAATCATGATGAATGCAAAATAAACTACCAATATGAACATAGCAATAACATATGTAAGTAAAATCCATGTAGCTGCATTTAAAAAAAGTACTTGTGGTAAAATCTCCAACCTTAAGACGCTGAAAACAATGTTTATCCACTGATCGCCCAATATGTCAGCCATTACCCGCTCAAACACTTAAGCTAGTCAGAAGTTATTAAAGTCAGAGTGACCAACCACATTTCTCTTAATTTCTCTCAAATTGTATATTTAATAACCGCAGTGTCCCTAGGTTTAAGATGTCCCCAGGTACAGCATCCTCCCCTATTCTTCAGGGTCACACAATATCGTTATGACATATTCATTTCACCACATCAGTGGGTACAAAACAACATACCGTATGTCGGCTTATTTGCAAGACCGTATGGCAACTTCTCTGAGAGTGGCACACTGAGAAATGAACGAACTGATGGAATAGGTCTCCAAGATGACGGCCTTCCGCATGATATTTTTATCATTTCAAATTATCTTGTCGACTTCGTCGTTATGCTTTGGGTCTAAGGTTACGCGGGACGGAGACGGTTGCGTTACGGAGACTGTGACGTCATGCAGCCGCGCGGGAAGCCTAAGTTAATGGGTAGGGACACTCGAATTTCTTGAATGAAAAGGTGCTGAATTCTTGAGTAAAAAGAGAAAAAATTATTGAGAAACGAGGGAAAATTCTTGGGTAAGTAATTAAAATTCTTGAGTAGGAAACAAAAATTCTAGGGTAGAAAAGACAAATTCTTAGATGATATGGATCTTAGGGAAATAGAAAGGCAGTCAGTACTTTCAAATATTTATATTGTAACTTGAAAATTGTCTCCCACAAATCCAACCCCTCGTCCTCGTCGTGGGAGATGGGCAACGTAATTAAGTAGGGGATTGCCGGTAGGGGTAAAGTACAGTGGGACTTTGTGTGCCTCAAGACCGCTACGGTAGCTGTGAAGGCCCTACAGGAACCCTGAAGAAATTACGGCTAACGGGGCTCTGGTGAAACAACTGCTGCCTTGTAGTTTGGAGTTGGTTCTTCAAAGGCTAAGGGAAGAAACCCTGACAGAAAATCAGCCTGGTGCCTCAGGCTTAAGGTGGCAGCCCCTCCAAGGCACTCGGAGACAGTGGGTTAATCACTCGCTCCTCTTAAATAAACTGATTACGGAAACTGAAGCGTAATTACAAAACCGGACGGATAACCTAATGACGACTTTTGGCATGAAGAGGACTACGAAAATCGGTTTCTGGAATGTGAGGACCTTGATGGAGAAAACCAGACTGAAACAAGTGACACGGGAGATGAAGAACTATGGGCTGGATATCCTAGGATTGAGTGAAGTGAGGTGGCCAGGATTTGGTGAATTACAGACAACAGATGGAATTACATTTCTCTATTCTGGGGGTGATGATGAAGAACACAGGGATGGAGTGGGGTTGCTGCTCAACAGAAACGCAAAGAGAAGCCTTATGGACTGGAAGCCAATTTCTAGTAGGCTCATGTTTGCTAGGTTCAAGACAAAGATCAGGAATGTGATCATCATCCAATGCTATGCGCCTACAGAACAGTCGGAGCCAGAGAAGAAGGAAGAATTCTACCAAATGCTGCGAGATGTCACAAGACAAACAAGTAAGAAGGACATTCTCATTGTTATGGGAGACTTCAACGCGAAGGTGGGCTCAAACAATGAGGGGTTGGAGCAGATCATGGGTAAACATGGCCTTGGTGAGATGAATGACAATGGGGAGAAATTTACGGAATATTGCGCCAGTCAGGATTTGGTGATGGGTGGCACGGTATTTCCTCATAGACGGTGCCACAAGGTCACCTGGGTGTCTCCTGATCAAGTCACAGAAAATCAAATTGATCACATCGCGGTGAACAGGAGGTTCAGAAGAAGCTTGGAAGATGTTAGGAACAAGAGAGGAGCGGACGTTGGTAGTGACTATCATCTTGTGGTTGCCAACTTCCGCATGAAGATCGTCGCAGTCCGCCGAAAGTTTAACACTCGGCACAACAAGTTTGATGTGGGCAAGCTTAAGAACCAGCAGAGATTGGACCAATTTAAACTGGAGCTCAGAAATAAATTCCAGGTGTTGGACTCCGAGACAGAGAAGGACGTGGAGACTGTGTGGAGCGAGGTAAAGAATATCTTCGTGGAAACCAGTGAGATGCAGCTCGGGTACAAGAACTACATGCGGAAAGAATGGATATCCGATCAGACCTGGGACAAGATAAATTATAGGAAGGAGATTAAGGCCAAGCTCAACACCTGCAAGACTAGGCAGCAGAAGGCTCTCACACAAGCAAAGTGCTTTCGAAGAAAGGTTTTAATAAAACTAGGCCTGTGAAGAGCAAGACGGGCGAGATCCTCACGACGTGTGAACAGCAGCTGACAAGATGGAGAGAACACTTTGCGGAGGTTCTTAATAGAGATAGAAGACCAGAAAGTAAGCAGTGAGGAGAAGATGAAAAGGAAGCAGAAAGTGACCCAAGCATCAGCCTCGACTCCCCAACTCGGGGCGAAATACGGACAGCGTTGAAGCAGATGAAATGCGGGAAGGCACCAGATCTGGATAATATCCCAGCGGAAGTACTGAAAGCAGACCTGGATATTACGATCGATCTGCTGCACCCGCTGTAGGAGAAGATCTGGAAGGAGGAGAAAATACCAACCGACTGGAAGAAAGGGTTGATAGTCAAGTTGCCGAAGAAAGGGGACACCACAGACTGTAACAACTGGAGGGGTATCACCTTGCTGTCCATTCCAAGCAAATTGCTGGCGAGAGTCATCCTGAATCGTATAAAAGACTGCGTAGAAAAAAGGCTTCGGAAGGAACAGGCTGGATTTCGACAATATCGCAGCTGTGTGGATCTCATCAACACCCTCCGAATCATCCTGGAGCAGAGTGTGGAGTGGCGGAATACCCTTTACCTCACATTTGTTGACTTCGAGAAAGCCTTCGACTCCGTAAATCAAAGAATCATGTGGAAGACCCTCGAGGAATATAAAATTCCAACAAAGATCATCAGAATCATGGAAGAGATGTACGAAGGGTATGAGTGCCAGGTTCTTCACGAAGGCAAATTAACAGAAAAGATAAAGGTCAGTTCCGGAGTGAGACAGGGGTGTGTCCTTTCCCCCACTCTGTTCCTGTTGGTCCTGGATAGTGTGATAAAGAAGGTAATGGGAGGACGGAAGAGGGGTATTCAATGGGGTATAAATGACAGGCTTGAAGATCTGGATTTCGCAGACGACATTTGTCTTATGGCACAACGGTACTGAGACATAGAAGATAAGCTGGGGAGGTTGCAGAGAGAAGCAGAACGTGCAGGACTGATGATCAACACCAACAAGACCAAAGAGATGAGGATCAATTCTGACATCACGACCAGTTTGACAGTCAACGGAAAGGACATTGAGCGAGTTGAGTCCTTCCTCTACCTTGGAAGTATAGTCACAAATGATGGGGGAGCAGAGGAAGATGTTTGAAGCCGTGTCAGGAAGGCAAATGGTGCCTTTGTCCAGCTCTACCCCATCTGGAGAAATTGAAACATTTCCAGGAAGACCAAGCTCCGCCTCTTCAATAGCAACGTAAAGTCGATTCTTCTCTACAGCTGTGAAACATGGAAAGTCACAAAACCGATCAACAACCAGCTACAGGTGTTCATTAACAGATGTCTGCGTCGCATCATGAATGTGAGGTGGCCGGACATAATCTCAAATGAAGATCTTGGGACCATCACCAATCAACAACCGATTAGCATCCAGATCAAGGAGAGGAAATGGCGCTGGATTGGTCACACATAAAGGAAGCCGGACGGAGCTATTGAGAGGGCGGCGCTAGACTGGAATCCTCAAGGCGCCAGGAAGCGAGGTCGACCTAAGAAGACCTGGAAGAGGACGATCGAAAATGAAATTGCAGAGGTGGACAAGAACTGGAGTCAGTGAAGAGAATGGCCAGGAACCGTACTGCGTGGAGAAATTTCGCCAAGGCCCAATGCTCCGGAAAAAGCGGCAGGAATTAAGTAAGTAACTTGAAAATTATCGGTACAAAAGACAGAAATCGCAAACATTAAAGACAAAAAAGGTATTTACAAACTTTACCTCCCTGCTTCCTTTCATGCTTTACATTCATAATGTAGGATGACAGCAATTCCAAATTTGTCACTGTTAGATTAGTTCTGAAATCCGTCAACACACAAGAAAAGTTTGAAAAGAATCTTTCACAATTTACATTTGACACTGGAACCCACAGTGCCCTTAATGCACCATCAACAAAGGGTTGATGATCCTCACGCATTGCCTGAAGGGCATCTTCCACCGCTATTTCTGCATTCTTCTTCAGAATATCCTGAAGATCCCTATTTGCGAGCACTCCTTCATCAACGGGAATACCCTTCAGTGACGGTATTTTGCTGAATAGGGCCTTCAGTTTGTCTCTTGCTGTAGACTGCGACAAGACATTCTGCCCGTAGAAGAGCTCAGACACTGGCTCCAAAAATGTACGGGCTGGTTCCCCCAACAACAGGTTGTCCAACTTCGTATGCATATGGCCTGACATCTTCTTTATTTACACCATCGCTCTGCCCCTAAGATTACCTTTCAGGGCATCCAGCTCTTCCTGGACTTTATTGCTGAACATTCCTGCAGCAACCACGTGTAAATGCTTCTTCAAATTTTGAAGTTTGGGATACACTTCTGCAGCAATTGGTTTGGAATTTGTCTCCAGTCCGAGCAACAAGATCACGCCAGATAAGGCCAATAAGATCGCGGAATGTGCGCTGTCCGTTCGCGTCGCGTGTCATAGCCCGCAGGCATAAAGACGAGATTACATTCTGCTGACAAGATCACGCCAGATTAGGCCTATAAGCTCGCGGAATGTGCTAAGTGACGAAACTGGCCGCTCGCGTCACAGTTCATAGCCCGCAGGCATAAAGACGAAATTACTTTCTGCTGACAAGATCACGCCAGATTAGGCCTATAAGCTCGTGGAATGTGCGCTGTCTGTTCGCGTCGCGGTTCATAGCCCGCAGGCATAAATACGAGAATACTTTCTCCTAACAAGATCACGCCAGATTAGGCCTATAAGCTCGCGGAATCTGCGCTGTCCGTTCGCGTCGCGGTTCATAGCCCGCAAGCATAAAGACGAGATTCCTTTCTGCTGACAAGATCACGCCAGATTAGGCCTATAAGCTCGCGGAATGTGCGCTGGCCGTTCGCGTCACAGTTCATAGCCAGCAGGCATAAAGACGAGATTACATTCTGCTGACAAGATCACGCCAGATTAGGCCTATAAGATCGCGGATTGTGCGCTGGCCGTTCGCGTCACAGTTCATAGCCCCAAGGCATAAAGACGAGATTACTTTCTGCTGACAAGAGCACGCCAGATTAGGCCTATAAGCTCTCGGAATGTGCGCTTTCCGTTCGCGTCGCGGTTCATAGCCAGCAAGCATAAAGACGAGATTACTTTCTCCTGACAAGATCACGCCAGATTAGACCTATAAGCTCGCGGAATGTGCTAAGTGACGAAGCTTGCCGCTCGCGTCACAGTTCATAGCCCGCAAGCATAAAGACGACATATTTTTCTTCTGACAAAGTCACGCCAGGTTATAAAGTCGCGGCAGCATGTGCAACTGACTCTCGCACAAATACGAATACGCTATGCGACGATTATGCGATGACATTTTATAAACCTATTTTAGTGTTTGAAAATTGGGGTGCGACGATTATGCGAGGAAATACGGTATTTCTCTAGTTGCGATAAATTTCGCGAGTAAACCTAAAAATTCATATATGGAGCCGAAATGTCAAAATTTCGCGAATAGATAGTGTTCCAAATTACATTTAAATTCGTAACACATGTCCTATATGCCTTTCTCCCATCATATTTAACACTTATGAAAAATTCGCGTTTGAGTGTCCCTATTAATGGGTAAAGGACGGCGAGTGCGTGACGTCATGCAGCCACGCGGGAAGCCTAAGTTATTGGTTAATGGAGACTGTTGAAAGAGTCCTGGGGCGTCGAGCGACCTGGGGCTTCGAGTGAAGCGAAAGAATACAGGGTGACTCCCAAAGAGGTGTACAAGATGCCAGAAGAGAATACAGGGTGACTCCTAAAGAGGTGTACAAGATGTCACACAAGAATACAGGGTGACTTCTAAAGAGATATATAAGATGCCAGATAAGAATACAGGGTGCCTCCTAAAGAGGTGTGCAGGATGTCAGAGCAAAATACAGTACAAGATGCCAGATAACAATACAGGGTGACTCATAAAGAGATATACAAGATGCCAGATAAGAATACAAGGTGACTCTTAAAGATGTGTATAAGATGGCAGAGAAGAATACAGAGTGACTCCTAAAGAGGTGCACAAGCTGTCAGACAAGAACACAGGGTGACTCCTAGAGAGGTGTACACGATATCACGCAAGAATACAGGGTGACTTCTAAAGAGATATACAAGATGCCAGATAAGAATACAAGGTGGCTCTTAAAGAGGTGTACAAGATGGCAGAGAAGAATACAGGGTGACTCCTAAAAGGGTGCACAAGATGTCACACAAGAATACAGGATGACTCCTAAAGAGATATACAAGATGCCAGATAAGAATACAAGGTGGCTCTTAATGAGGTGTACAAGATGGCAGAGAAGAATACAGGGTGACTCCTAAAAGGGTGCACAAGATGTCAGACAAGAATACAGGGTGACTCCTAAAGAGGTGTTCACGATGTCACGCAAGAATACAGGGTGACTTCTAAAGAGATATACAAGATGCCAAATAAGAATACAGTGTCCCTCCTAAAGAGGTGTTTAGGATGTCAGAGCAAAATACAGTACAAGGTGCCAGATAACAATACAGGGTGACTCATAAAGAGATATACAAGATGTCAGACAAGAATACAGGTTGACTCCTAAAGAGGTGTACAAGATGTCACACAAGAATACAGGGTGACTTCTAAAGAGATATACAAGATGCCAGATAAGAATACAGGGTGCCTACTAAAGAGATGTGCAGGATGTCAGAGCAAAATACAGGGTGACACTTAGCGAGGTGTACAGTATGTTAGATTCGATCAAATACAGGGTGACCCTTAAAGAGGTTTGCAAGATATCAGATTCAAATAATGGGTGACCCTTAAAGAGTTGTAAAAGATGTCAGACTCAAATACAGTGTGACCCTTAAAGAGATGCCCGCGCGGGAAGCCTAAGTTAATGGGTAATGGAGTCTGTTGAAAGAGTCCTGGGAGCAAAGCGAGAAGCCGTCCTGAGCCTTTCTAACATGTGTAGCATTTGTAGCATGCATCATTTGAAATGATATAACGTCTAGTCTTTCAGACTGACTGTAATTTTTTTGTATTTTCTCTGGATTAGGTTATAACCCAACTCTTTTGGGTACATTCGTGTTGACCGACTGTAAAGCACCAAACTTTTGTTCATTCACATATTAAAAATAATGTAGAACCCGTAAATTTAACTTATCAGGGAAGAAATAAGCTCAAAATAGGTTTTGGTCTCTTTTTTAACCTAATGCAAAATGAAATTCCTGCGTTTATATTTGTTTTGAGACATATCGGAATTAAATTTTTTGTGCCTCTGCTTTCTTCATCTTCACACCAGATGCAGGACCAAAAGGAAAAAGATTTCCTAAAATCCGTAGGCAAGTAATTCTTGTTGCTCGTCACTAGGACAAACATTGATATTCTTGGATCCGAAATCACAACGCGACGGGAAGATTATTTTATTCTTCCGCCATGCCTGTTGGAATTACGGATTAACTCCAGCTGTAGAGGACAGACGTTTACAAAATTCTCTGTTGGTTACTTCTGGTAGCAAAAATCCAGACTCAAGTAGTACCAGGGGGATGACAGTTCATAGGGAGCGCGTGGGTCGCGGTATAGTTTACATGATCCTGGAGTAGTACTAAATGTGTCCAACAGAAGGCAGAATATGCCAGAGATCGACTCGGCACTGGAAAGCCAACGGGGACTGTGAAAGTTCCTTTGCACCGTCTATATACGGCCGTATTTGTGAAATGAATTAGTACAAAAATATACTCGTTCGGTTCTTGAAATAAGTGTGTTGAATAGGTGTTAAATAAGTGTAAATAACAGAAACAACGCATATTACAAAGCTACTGGCGTAAATGTGCATGAAATAGTGTCGAAAGAATCCATTGACTAGTTTGTGAAGCAAGGTAACCGTGTGAAATTAATTTATAATGGTTAGTAGAAGCAATGAATACAAGTGTTTCGTAATTTATTGAATTGAATTATAGTGAGAATATCCTATATAATACCGAATTTTAGAGGTAAGCTGAGCGAAGTTCAGTTTTGGTGTATGCAGTGAAAGTGTTAGTGAAAGCCAAATATCGAAATTATCAAATCAATCAAACTATCTAAGTTGTAAATAAACTCTCGAATTTGCCAAAAACACCAATCGCCATATTGTCATAGAAATTGTTGACAGATTAACCATCTGGAAATCTTTTGATCAAAGAGTACAGATTAAACTGCACAATTACCATTGCAGCCATCTTGCCATAGATGTTATAAGGCAGACATATACTTCGCAGTGAAAAATGTCAAAGAGTAAAGAACAAAAACACACCATGGCAAATGCAAATCCCAAAGAGATTAGCTCATCAACATCAACATATAACACGGATGACATTTGCGACATTTGTAATAATCAAGTCAAGGACACTGATAATGCCTTAGAATGCGAGTCCTGCAACATGTGGCAGCACCAGGAATGTTTAAGTATGTCCAAAGGGTATTACGACGCAATTAAAAAGAAAAAATGCAAGCTAACATGGCTCTGCACTGTATGTAAACCGCAAATAGTGACACAAAGAAGACACCAAGACACAAAACTAAAAGAACTAGATCAAAAAATGAATATGATATTAGATCTCATCAAGGATTCCATACCAACAATAATACAGAAGAAGGTAGAGTAGACAATATTGTGGATGAACACCTGTAAGCAACCTGCTAAACAACATCAACAACCAACAGAAACACTACATGAGACGGATATATTTATTACCTCGAAGGACGAATCATACAATTATGATAAACAATGCTCACCTCTCGTCAACAACAAAGCCCTAGAAATAGTACCGAAATGTAACCCTAGAAATGGGGAAGAATACATAGGAGACGGTACGCATAGCACAGCAGCGCGGAGGACATCGCCCCGAAAGAAAGCGGCCACTCATTGGAACTCAAGGACAGAAATGCTTCTCGGAACAAAGGAAGGCGAAGATCTTCAAGCAGGAGAAAGCACCACACCATGGAGGACAATACCCCACCGGAGAGAAAACTCTCGGCGCAACCGCAGATCAACTGTGGTTATCGGGACAAAGGAGGATGAAGGATTACAAGCAGGAGAAAAAACGGCCTGGCTCTACATAGGGAAGCTGAAAGAGAACACAACAGGTGGCAAAGTGATTTCATTTCTACGCAAAAATGGAATAAAGGGGGATATAGCATGTGAAGACCTGAACACTACAGGCACAAACAAGGCCTTCAAAGTTGGAATATCATTTCAATCCCTTGGAATGACTGAAAACCCTGACTTTTGGCCAATTAATGTACTAGTCAGACGATTTCGCCTCTCCCGAACTTTCACACAAAGACGGGCTGCAGGATCCCTGGAATAAGGACTCAATATTTTTATTGCCCACTTCACGCAACAAAAAGCAAATATCAGTTTATAAAAATTCAGGAAAGTAAAATCTGGTGAAGATACTGTTATGGAACATAGAAGGATTGAAAAACGCTGTCAACATGACACCAGAGGATACTTTCAACGCCTATGACTTAGTTACACTTACGGAAACGTTCTTGACCACACAATGGAGCACAGAACAATTTTATTCAATTCATTCACATGCAACACAAGGAGAAAGGGGAAGGCCCAAAGGTGGCATAACTATGTTAATAAAACCTACCTTGGCCCCCTTCGAGATTCAGCTTAGCTCTCCAAATATTCTATTAGTGAAAACAAAATCATGCGTAATAATGTGTGTGTACTTCCAACCAGACTATAAGGCAGATGATATAATGGAAGAAGTTGCAAATGCTCTCAGCCTGACAAACAGAAACGACAAGCTAATCTTACTAGGAGACATGAACTGCAGGATCGATGCTCCCTCTCAGAAGACGAACACTGTGATCAGTTATTTAGAAAAGGAGGGCCTAACGTTGATCAACGACAAAAAAGAAAAAACCTACTTTGGACCAAATGGTTCCAGTACTATTGACTTTGTGTTCGTAAACAGCGGCAAGACACATCAAGAGATCAGACAAGACCTGCCGGTACGAAAACACTTACCAGTCAGCACCCTAATTAAAATGAAAGGATCTTTCGCGGAAGAGAAGCCAACCAAGCGGTCAACAAGGATAACCAGAGAAATCGATATAAGCAAACTCAACATGGATGCGACACCCATAGCGCTACGAGAGATCAAAGGAGGCAACATAGACGAAGCTTTGAGTATAATTGAAGAACAGCTGGCACATGCGATAGTAACGAAAAAATGGAGGCAACGGAGGGCAAAACCTTGGTTCACCCGAGAGTGCTATCAAGCAAGAAAAACAGCGCTAACCGCACTACATAGAGCAAAAACAACATTAACTCAGAAAGACCTGGAGACATATAGCACAGCCAGAAAACACTACAAACAAACTATAGATCAAAGCAAAAAGAACCATCTTGTAAGAGAAGAGAAGAAGCTCATTGAAGAAGCTGAACAGCAATGGTTCAAAGCCTCAGCGCCAAAACAACCCTATTTCCCGAGAGACATTCCACTTAGCACATGGGAGAAACACTTCAGGACGGTTCTACAAGACAGAGAAACACGTCCACCTAACATAAACCAAGACGAAGAAATTGGGTTAACGAATCCATTGTCACTGGAAGAAGTTCGGAAGCAAATCGCAGAAACAAAAGATAAAAAAGCTTGCGGTCCAGATGGTATCTTCTTCGAACACCTGAAGGAAACTGCACATGCTCTTGCAACAACATGGACTGAGCTTTTTAATGCATGTCTAAGACAAGGAAACATCCCAAACAGATGGAGGCTTTCTACACTAAAGGTTTTATATAAAGGGAAAGGTGACTCGAGGGACCCGAACTCATACCGGGGGATAGCTTTGGAGTGTGCACCACTGAAAATTCTGACAGGACTATTAACTGACAGACTTAGCAAACTGACATCTCACCCAATCCCTGAGCAGCAATTTGGGTTCATTAAAGGGGAATCCACAATTCAGGCAGTAAAATGTCTTCAGGAGGATATTGAGGCGGCACTCAGGCTCCCAGGAGGGATGCTCCATGCAGTTTTTACAGATTATACAAAAGCTTTCGACTTGTTGAACAGGCAACTATTCATCAGGAAAATAGAAGACATCGCCGGAAGAAATCAAGTGACACGTCTAATAAAAAATATCTTGTCGAACAATCAAGTAGAAATAGACAACAGAGTGTCTAAGTCAAACCCGATGACCCAGACCAACGGAGTGCTGCAGGGAGACCCCATGAGTCCACTGCTTTTCATCATAGCCACTGCGGAACTATCGGTACCTGGAGAAATTGCAGTTGAAAACGTTAAAATATACGCTTACGCAGATGACATTGTCCTCACCTCTCGTAACTTAGATTGCATTCAATCTGCTTTTGATAAACTCTCAACATGGGCCGAAAACAATGAATTAACACTAAACGGTACTAAAACTGTGAAATTGACATTCAGAAAAGGAGGTAGACTTTCAACAAATGACTTCATTATGTATAAGAATGTCCCGCTACAGAATGTATCACACTTCAAATACTTGGGAATCACTATTCAGACAAGAGGAGGTGTCTATAGCCAACACGTCAAGGAAAGAGTCGCCGCGGCAAAGATTGCTATTCACACTATAAGGAATCTGAGACAGCTATCTTTAGCCACAGCCATCACCCTGTTTCGCCTTAAAATTACACCAATAATAACTTATGGACTAGAGACAATTTGGCTACAACTGACGAAGAGAAATTTGGAAGAAATAGAAAGAGTCAAAGCCACTTTCTTGAAAAGAACATTGTGCCTGTCGAAATTCACACGGTCTCGCCTCACCTACGTGCTAGCAAGAGAGCAATTTTTCATCGAAGATCTTCGCCTTAACCTATTACTATCATCAACCGTCGCCTACACAGAACTTTTACAAGAACTCATTGCAAAACAGCAAGACATATGGCCAACGTTCTTTTCAACAGATGCCATGATTTACAGAGAATGGACTCAAGTTGGATATGAACTACGGCATGTAGTGACGCGATACGCCGTGCATGGTTTCCACCACCGGATATGCCAGACTGAGAATTTCCACGACCCGGACGATAACTGCAGGTGTAAACTGTGTGGGTCAACCTGTGACCGTTATCACCTGCTTTTGTGCACCAAACGGAAAGTCTCGTTGACAGATTTCTGCAATGATTGAATGTGTAGCGCTACAGGAGAGGAGACCAAAGGTATAAAAAAAATTAGGTAATGAAATTTGCCAAAATACCTTTAGTAATGGTATCCGGAGGTGTTAATATAATAGATGTTGACTCGTCCGCTGCAATAAACCCACCCAGCTATCCCAAATAGATACACGACTTATATAGCAGAAATGAAGTCTTTCGGCGCCATGTTGCTCACTAATTCTGGAATGCCAACCCCACGCATTTGGTACTATTTCACATGGAGTATAGAACGAGTAAACCAAAGAGCGTCGATAAAGTAATGTAATGAAAAATTGCGCCAATTGTCAGTGAAATCAGTTGAACCATGGATTGTGTCACATGTGAGATAACTTTTCGAGTTTCAATCGTAAATACTATGGCGATCGAAATAAGTTACTGGAACTCTTACAGCAACACAATGTGATATCGAAAACTCTTCCGTGCGCTAAATGTCGAAGCGATCTACCAGTGAAGTGGTCTAAAGCCACTGGAAGGTTAGTTGTGACCTGCAATAAGGCCATTCCAGGGCTTCAATCAAGATACTGTAATTCTAAATCAACGGCCTTGAAAGCAACCTTCTTTTCCAAATCAAAGGTACCTATACCAGATATTGCGAACTTTATTTTTTTATGGTGTCTGCTTCCTAACCCTCGACACAGAATACTGATGAAGGAAGTAAATATGAATAGTAATACTGTAGTAGACTGGTCGTCACTTTGCCGGGAGGTGTGCGAGCATTGGTTGTATCAAAACAGAGTACAAATTGGAGTACCGGGAGTTGTGGTGGAGATCGACGAAGCAAAGTTTGGGAAGAGAAAGAACAAAAGAGGCCGGGAAATCGATGGCCAGTGGGTTTTTGGAGGAGTGGAAAGGAACAATAAAAAGAATTTTTTTATCCAACCTGTAGAACGAAGGAATGCCCAAACACTCATTAATGTCATTCACGAATGGATATTGCCAGGTTCCATAATAATTTCCGACTGTTGGGGGGACTACAACACCCTGCAACACGAAGGGTTTATCCACCTACGGGTTAACCACAAAGTGGAGTTCGTCTCCACACAACGAAGCCGCCAAGTACACCTTCAGAACGAAGCAAGGATGCTAGCAGCCAACATAGATCCCTCAGTCCACACCCAGAACATAGAAAGGGAGTGGCGCAACGTGCGCTATAGTATCCCAATCTTCGGGCAGAAGAAGGCCCACTTTGAAGGCTACTTAGCAGAGTACCTCTTCAAGAGAAACTATCCCTATAGCACCCGAGTCCACCAGTTTTTGAGGATAGTCTCAGAACTATACCCCCCCCCCCAATCATTAAAACCTAACCTAACCTAACCTAACCTAAACCTAAACCTAAACCTAAACCTAAACCTTAACCTTAACCTTAACCTTAACCTTAACCTTAACCTTAACCTTAACCTTAACCTTAACCTTAACCTTAACCTTAACCTTAACCTTAACCTTAACCTTAACCTTAACCTTAACCTTAACCTAACCTAACCTAACCTAACCTAACCTAACCTCGGAACCTTTTAAAACAATTTCGAACTTTTAATTTCGAACTATTTGAAATAGTGACAATTTCAAATTTTACGTATCAATAATATGTGTGTCGTGTCGTGAATTTCGAACTTTTAATTTAAAACAATTTGAAACTTTCAATTTGTAACCAAACTTTACGTGTCAATAATAAGTGTGTCGTGTGGAAATTCTTCAATTTGTAATCATTCCAAACTTTACGTGTCAATAATATGTGTGTCGTGTGGAAATTCATTCAAACGTGTGAAATGGTGAATTTTGTATTTGACATGTTGGTAACGTACTCAGACGTTCGTTTCTCGGGTGTCACATGACGTATGACGTAGTGTCCAAGATGGCGTCCATAGTGAAATGAAGGCAATGCTAAAAGCATTATTTTCGTAAATAATCAATTAAAAGGAATTATTCCGGTGCAGCAGTGGCAATTGAGAAAGTAAAACGACTCCCAACATCCCCGAGAAAGGTTTGTCAATCATAAATACTATATTTTCAGTAATATACCTTGTTGAAAGTTAGGACGGCTCGGTCTCCTGTTCTGTAGTTTTAATGTTAGCACTACAGAACAGGAGACCAAAGGTATAAAAAAATTTAGGTAATGAAATTTGCCTAAGTACCTTTAGTAATGGTATCCGGAGATGTTAAAATAATAGATGTTGACTCGTCCGCTGCCATAAACCCACCCAGCCATCCCAAATAGATACACGACTTATATAGCAGAAATGAAGTCTTTAGTAGCCATCTTGCTTACTAGGTCAGGAATGCCAACCCCCACGCATTTGGTACTATTTCACATCGGGTATAGAACGAGTAAACAAAAGAGCGTCGATAAAGTAATGTAATGAAAAATTGCGCCAATTGTCAGTGTTTATTTATGTATTTATAATGTTTTACATACAAAAACAGACCTAACCTGGGGCTTACGCCCCAGACCCCCTTTCTTGTGGTACTAGCAGTAATTTTCGACCAGGCAGTACATAACCTAGTAGCGGACATAAATTCTATCTTATTAATGTTTTACATACAAAAACAAACCTAACCTGGGGCTTACGCCCCAGACCCCCTTGCTTGTGGTACTAGCAGTAATTTTCCGCAAGACAGTGCTTAACTTAGTGGAAATTTGTAACAATTTCAAATTTTACGTGTCATATGGTGAATTTTGTATTGGACATGTTGGTAACGTACTTAGATGTTCGTTTTTCGGGTGTCACATGACGTATGACGTAGTGTCCAAGATGGCGTCCATAGTGAAATGAAGACAATGCTCAAAGCATTATTTTCGTAAATAATCAATTAAAAGGAATTATTCCGGTGCAGCAGTGGCAATTGAGAAAGTAAAACGACCCCCAACATCTCCGAGAAAGGTTTGGCAATCATAAATACTATATTTTCAGTAATATACCTTGTTGAAAGTTACGACGGCTTGGTCTCCTGTTCTGTAGTTTTAATGTTTCCAGTTCGATACATTGAGTTTTGATAAGAATGAAAGGGCTGACAAAATCTGGTGTGAAATTTCGAAGATTACCGATGTTTCTGGATTAACGAAGTACCCTTCACTAATCAAACTTATGATGGCAATTCTTCTGGTCCCACATAGTAATTCTCCCACAGATCGTGTTTTTAGCTTGGTGAGGAAAAACAAAACTGAATTTCGCGCGAATATGAGTACAGAATTGCTAAGTTCTCTACTGGCCCAGAAAATGCAGATGATTTCGGATGGAAAACCTTGCCATCAGAGTACATTTACTAGACTCCAACTTCAAGATGCCAAACAAGCCACTCGTCTTCAAAATTTGAAGTGCGTACCCTCAACCTCCACCCAAGTATCTGATATAGATGTAGATCTTGCAGAGGAGGCTGTTGATGAGGAGGGATTGTAATTGGTAAGTAGCTATAATCTATTTTAAGTTGTAATACAGTAGATTATATTTTGTTTGAATGTCGTACCCCCCCCCCTTCTATATTTTGTTTGAATAATGCCCCCCCCGGCACTCCGATCCGATTACTAATTGTTCTTTCTGAAAGTTGGCATCTCTGCAGATACACTGCACTAGAATGGAATAAGGTTATTTAAACTTAGGTGTTATTCGAAACCTGAGTCCTATATGGCATGCGTTCTTGTTCACTGTTCACCTCAGACTGAAATGTTAGCTTCCGCGCTCACTATAGTGCTGCTCCCTACTTGTTGTTCTGTGGAATATGCTACTAAGCGCTATGTCTAAGTATTGTCCGCGCCATCTCTTGTTGCTATCTTTAGTTTAGATTTTAATAAATAAAGGGATCCAGAAACATGATATTTGCTATAGCTACCCACCAGCGAGAAGTTGGTGATCACAAGAAAAAAGTAAAAAATGATCTACAAAATAGGAATAGAGTATCGTAGCCATTACTATGGATATGTGGCCTGCGACGGTAATTTAAGTGCCACCGTTCATTTTGTGGACCTGGACTATAATCTTTAACATATTTGCATTGAAGTGATACCATTTGAAGAAGCGAGCCACACTTGTGAAAATACCATTTTGCAATTTTTTAAAAAGAGAATGTTAGAAGCTAGGGGTTTAATTTTAAATTAATGGCCATGATTCACGAAAACAGTCGCAATGTTGTAAATGCTATGAAGTTACTGTCAGCCAAAATATTATGTGCGATAAAAAATAGAAAAATATACATTAAAATTCCCAGACCTACCGCAAAATTAAACAAGGAAACAAATGATGATGTTGGATTTTATGTAGGCCTGTTGGTAATTTCATAAACTACCTTCAAACTCGAGTGCACATAATATTTTTATCGACAGTAGGAACCTTCCCCACCTGCCGTGCCTAGCGCAAACTTTCTAACTTGTTTTGAAGAACTTCAAAAAATATTCAGTCCATCTGGCCATGTGGGGAACTAGTTGGGAGTTTCAAACACTCCTCAAAATCCACAAAGTTTCTTAACACCGCACAGAAGCATCTATCTCTACCTCAACATAGCTTGATTCTGGATGAACCTACACGATGGATCTTTCTACGAAGACTTCAGCAAAGGAGGGCCATAGTTTTTGCATCCTCTGATTTCTCCTTACTAGTGAATCTTGGAGTATCGCAATGGAATCTAATAATTTACTGATTGACACATTTCGATCAAGCAACACTCACCGTAAGTTCATCCTCAGCGCGTGTCCGAAATAATTCCCAACGTGAACAGTGTTATTTCTGAGCAATAAAAACTCTCAGAAAGCAGATTGGGACTTGCGATTGTTCGCTTAAAAGGACGAGCTATTCGCAGTTCCAGTGCTTTCAATTCTGCTCAAAACCGATTGGTGGACCTTGTCAACCAACAGGAATGCCCTGCATCCAAATATATCCAACTTTTTATTTTTTATTTTATTTTAGATGTCACATACCAATTCAGGTATCTTGGCTCCTTGACTCGTTCAGATGGTGACACCCTCCCTGATGCCCGAGCTCGTGTGAGTGCCAGTTGGTTCAAATGGAGGGAAGTAACTGGAGTTCTCTTTGGCCGCAAGATACCCACCTTTCTTAAGGCCAAGATTTACAAGACCGTCGTGCGCCCAGTTGCCTCTACGGTTCTGAATGCTGGCCGGCCTTTGTTAAACACGAGCAAGCCCTACATGTTATGGAGATGCGCATGCTTCGTTCGGTGCTTGGTCTGACGCGACTTGACCATAACAAGAATTGCGATGTCCGAGGGAGGATGGGAGTTGCGCCCATACGGGATAAAATGCGGGAGGCTCGTCTACGGTGGTACGGCCCCATCATAGCCAGTCACGAACAATCAGTGGCTAAAACTGCCTTGTGCCTCAACCCGGATGGCAAACGTCCTCGTGGGCAATCTAAGAAGAGGTGGCTTGATCACCTTAGAGAAGACATGCGACAAGATAATCTGTGTCGGCATGATGCCCTTGACCGACAGAAATGGAGATTGGCATGTAAAGTAGTAGACCCTGCTCCAAAGCGGGACAAACACTAGGAAGATGATACTGTCTTCAAAGGCCCAGAAATTGCCAGGAATGTGTTACCTGCACAGTAACATTACCGGTATGCAAGAAAATAATGATGTGCCAAATTCATTACCAGTTGACAGTTCCCAGGAAGAAATCACTGCATATCTCAAAGACGATTTGTCACATTGTCTTGGATTGCGGTAATGGAAAATAAATAATCCAAAACTAGAAATATCAGCTGTGCAATTTTTGTGTATTGGCCTACCACCAGCAACAGTTTTCTCTGAAAGACTATTTAGCACAGCAGGACTCTTATGTGACAGAAAAAGAAGTTGACTTAACCCCAAAAGAGTGAAAATGCTAGTATATTTGAACCGAAACTTCTAAAATTGGACTGTTTTAATAAAGCATTTTAATTTCAATGTAGAAGTTAAAAAGAATTATACTGATGATGTTCATTTTTGTCTGATTAAATATGTACACAATTAATTTAATTGATATTATACAGTTTCTCTCTATTTATTGAAACATGTCAAATATCGAGAAAAAGAAACATGTATTGGCATCGACCTATCTCTAATTAAAACATTTTAGAGCTTTTCTTCCGAATCAATTACCGTACTTGTTCCATGTAGTCTTCGAAAGCTATTAAAATCAATGTTTGAAAATATGTGTAACATTGCATTTACACTTTCTGAGAGTTTTCTCTTCTACACTTGTCTTGCACATACAGAACCTGGATTGGAACACCGTGTCAGAAGAGGAAGGGTGGAATGACAGAGCAAAGTGGAGAGGAACCATATTTGCCCCCACCCGGTGTCAGCTGGAAAACGGGAAATGAAGATGATGTTGATGAATGGGGAAAAGTTTTATCAATCATCCATTTCATTCCACTGTATGTTTGGTAACTTGATAGCCACTCCAGGCTTTCTCTTGACATTTGCTTCCAACTCTAGATAGAGTATATGCTTGTCGGAATGTGCTTTTAACACCCACCTTGGACCAAGACATTTCCACGAGAGCACAGCTCATCAAGATGTGTGTGAAAGCTATCAATCAGGCATCGTTGACAGGCTCTCTGTGGCTTTCTAAACATCACCAAGGTTCTTGTCTTTCACATCTTCTGACATTGTGAACATTCAGCTCCGAGTGCTTGGGTGTGCGTGGAACTTTTGTCTCATAGCCTGTGTTACCGGTATTGTGACGGCTGCAGTAGTGGGTATATTTGTTATTCAGGCGAGACTTGGGGTGGCGGCCGCGGCATTAAGTTAAGAACCATCCCAAGATTTGCCTGGAGTGCTAGCTACAACACCTTAAGGTTTGCAAGGAATGTTCAAAAGTACTAGGACATTACTTGAGTACTGGCTTCGATACGATGCAAATCAGACCAAAAACGGAATGAAGACAATAGGTAATGAGTTTGTGTTGCATAGTTTCTTTTAGCACTATAAACAATGGGGAAAGCAAATCACCACTGATATGGTCGTCACTATGATATAGCTTTACAGCGAGGTTTTTTTTTCCATCCCCTTAAACATACAATTACATTTACATATCTACTGCTGCTCGTTTCCGCGCAGGATTTTTTTTTTTGGGTTGGAAGGTTTGTTTGTAGCATGTGAATACCAGGTATGAAGAAAGGGACGGTAGACACGGTCGTATGAACAATCAACTGGCATTTATGCAATAAGCAGCACAAAGCTTTATTGAACTAAACACTCTCCAAGGAACAAGTACACATTATAAGGGGAAGGTTTTGTTTGGAACATTTGTAAATATGCGCCAAAAATTAAAAAAAAAAAGACAAACCTTTAAAAGTTGCCATTTACTACTATGATCATTACTTCCATATTTGCTCTGTGATGCAGAAAGTATTTCCATTGAGACCAGTGTTCCCCGGGCGATAGCTTGGCATGTACAGTCAGTCGCTATAGATCCCACTTGAAAGCCTTTTCTCCCTCTCTAGGGATGTCCCAAGTAAATTTATGAACACAATGTCACTGCAAACACCACTTTAGGTAGTCTGACCAACATGTGTGCAGCATAATCTGAAGATGTAAGACTGAAGGAATTGTAAAAAACTGAGACATATTTTTAACAACAAAATTGCAAGAACAAACCAAACCACCCTCCTTTCAGAAACTCTTGATATTTGACGATTGTGAGAGAAGCAGTTAATGCCAATGTCCTACTCCTAAAAAGAGCAATCACTACAACCAGGAAAAAAAAACACAAAAACAAACAAACAACGGTGATTACACAAGTACGGTACCGTAACATAAAAACAGTAATTGCCGGTAAACTATAATTATTTCTAGAATAAAGTCAATACCTTGTGAATTATTTACTCATAAACTCTGTATTTCTGATATTAATACTTTTAGGACAAGGAATTTAGGTAGGGTTTCCAGATTATTTCTTTAGGAAATGTAGGACACACTACAAAAATGTAGGCTATTATAGGATACAGTAGGCTATTATAGGATACGGTAGGCTATTATACGATAAAGTAGGCTATTATAGGATATGGTAGGCTATTATAGGATACAGTAGGCTATTATATGATACAGTAGGCTATTTTAGGATACGGTAGGCTATTATAGGATAAGGTAGGCAATTATAGGATAAGGTAGGCTATTATATGATAAGGTAGGCTATTATATGATACGGTAGGCTATTATAGGATACAGTAGGCTATTATAGGATATGGTAGGCTATTATAAGATAAGGTAGGCTATTATAGGATACGGTAGGCTATTATAGGATAAGGAAAATTTAACAAAATCTAAAATGCAACTAAAGTATGTATATACAATACATTATATTTTCTGAAAATATTCCAAAACAACGAACATCAATGAATCTTCACAATAATTACAATAATCTCCCACAAAACATGTGACTTGTTGGAAATAAAAACATTAACTCTGTACACACTTCATTTCACTGCAACAGGACATTTCATAGTGTCAATGGATAATATGACTGACAATGATTTTGATGATAGTCATATTGCCGTGGCAATTGGTGACAAATTCTGTCCTTTCCTGATAAACCAGTCACAAATTCACTTTTAAACTAATGAATGTTCAACACGAGCAATTATTCTAGATTTAGCCATAATTGTTGTGAGGCTTCATGCTGGTGTACAAACTGAGCTTATTAGCAGAATTGCTTGGACCAATCTATGCCACTTGACTCAAGGAGATAAAATAACTAGTACATCAGGGCAAAACCCTGCAATGGCTACGGCATAAACCTATTAGGTTTGTTGGTGTTAATTGCTTGTCCATGAAGGCCAGTATTCCAGCTTGATGAAAGTTTCTCTCACAATGTAGGACAGTACAAAGTTTCTCTAAATTCCTGTTAGGTGGCGAACAGTAGCTTAAAATGTAACACATGTCCTGGATTTTCTAGATGACTGTAAACACTAAATTTAAAACAAGCAAGCACACATCGAATGTAGCCAAAGAAACAGATTTTCTAAATCATGATGACCATCACTCATCATCATCATCTTGTACAGTTTCCAGCCCCAGGTTGGGTCTGTTTGGAACATAAGCCTCGCCACTTAGTCCTTTCTTCCCACCACCTCTCCGCTGTCACTCTAGTTCAGTGCTCGCCTCTCTTCTTGACACATTCCTCCACTCCTTTCAGCCATCTATCTCTAGGTCTTTCCCTTGGTCGTTTCTTCTGCATCTGCATCTCATGTATCCTCTTGGGAATCTTCTTCTCTTCCAATCTCTTTAAGTGACCATACCACCTCAGTCTTGATGTCTCAATCCTACCCTGCAAGGGCTCCTCTTTCACTATTTCCCTGACCTTTTCATACCTCACCCTGTCTCTTCTTGTTACTCCGATCCTAATTCGTAGGAACTTCATTTCATTTGCCTGTATTCTGCTTATGTCTCTTTTCTTCATTATCCACGTTTCTGATGCATAGGTCAGTATCGGGATATAGTAGCTTCTGTATAACACTTCCTTGCTTTTTTGTGGGACATTTTTATTCCACACTAAGCTCCTAATGCTTCTCAGAAATGCTTCTGCCTGTCTGCCACGTTCCGTAATCTCTTTGTCATTTCTCCCATTTTCCTCCACTCTACTTCCCAAGTACTTGAGACTTTGCACCTTCTTCAGCTGTCCACTTCCAAGTGTTATCCCACTCATTGATCTGTCCTTTTTCCTGGTCGTTAATAGGATCTCACATTTACTGATGTTGAACTTCCATCCATACTCTCCCACTGTTTCTTCCCAAGCCTTCAGTTGCTCCTGAATTTCCTCCTGCTTGTTTCCCCAGACCATGAGATCATCTGCAAACACCATTGCTTTCATCTTATCTTCTCCTATCTTTCCTGCTACCTGCGTCATTACCTCGTCCATAACCACAATAAAGAGAAGGGGTGACCATCACTATTTTACCAGAGTGCACTAATTTTGTGCATATTTGAGTCCTGTTTTTAAACTGGCTTTCAGCCCCTCTCCATGCCTCCCTGTTCTGAGCTAATCTTGGCCTGCCTCTACAGTTCTCATTCTCGACCCTTCCATAACCAGGTGTCCTACCAACTATCTCTTCATTATCATTCACCAAAAACAACTCTCATCGGCTATTCAAATTAATACCTCTTTTTTGTTACTCTATCCACCATAATAATCTTGATCATTTTCCTGTAACACCAAATTTCAAATGTTTCAATTCTCCTCTTTTCTGCTGCACCAACAGTCCCAAGTTTCACTTCCATAGGGCACCATGCTCCTGACGAAGGCTCATTTTGCACTTGTATTGTTTCTTTCTGTATAAACATTCCTTGGATTGAAGATAGATATTTTCTGCTTTTCTAAAATTTCACAAAACTTCTTTCTCCCTACAGATGAATAACCAGCTTCATTGCACCACTCTTGGTAGATTTGGTGCATGTGGTGAATGGATTTGAAAGTTGATTCCGCCAACACTTGTGAGGAAGATGAGCTGCAGTGGATTTCTGGGATTAATTCCAACCATCTGATGACAGAGTCAGACTTCAATGGTTTTCTCTTTTCATCTGGAGGCACTCGTTTTCTCTTTTTTATCTGCAAAAATGAATTATCACTGATTTCACTCTCTCCTGCAATATTATTAAAATCACCTTTCCAGGTTTGAAAAATAGATTTCCTTAGTCCTGTTGTCGATAAAAAGAAGTCTCTACACACCCTTACCTTTACACCATCTGCCCTTGGCAAGTAACAGTCAAAACCACAGTTCTTCTTTGCATAGTTTCCGTGGTTTACTTCTTTCCTTCTTTTCATAACTGGTCGCAAAGTGACGAGACTATTCAAATACTCCTTCTTTTCATCCCACGTGTCAAATGACCAAAATTTGCTATGAACTTCCACACGAACATTATCTTCAATTTCTTCACACATAAAACTTCTTTTCTGCAGAATTCCCTTCTTATGAGAACAAGTCTTTGGTAGCAGTTTTCTATCGTCACCCTCCATCAGAATATAATTGCCATAAATTTTTTTCAGCCTTTGGTATTTCTTACCGTGCAGTCGGAGTTGTTTGTTTTCTTCCCTCGTTTTCTTTCTTGTCACACCTTGTATTTCAAATTCTTTGTGTATGTTTTCAACGAAACAGAATTTACTCGAAATGCTTTGAGATTCATAATCATCAATCCTCTTACTATGCTCATTGGGGGCATCTTTAAATATCCTACTGCATTCCACAAAATCACTTTCAGCACAGATACTGTCACTGACCACACTTTCAATTGGGGAAGTGTTCCCCAACTCTTTAGAAATAGTAGTTTCAGAACACAATGTAACATCTTCAGTTATATCATTAACACTGGACAAGAGATATTCTTTTGAGAGAATGTCTGTGATACAGTCTTGAGTATTACGTGATGCTGGATTAATGCAGACATCTGTGAAAAAACAAAGTAGGAACTTAGTTTAGATTTTTTTCCTTTCACAGTGAAATAATGCCCGTTTCATAAATTATATATGACATTCCTTTCAAAATAATGAATAACCTGGACCTAATTCTTGATGTAGTGAAGTTTGCTTGATATGAATTTTGTGTATGGTACATACCTAATATTGTATTTTCCTTGACAGTTACACCTTTACCTTCTTCAACTGTCTGAGCTGCAAGAGGTAATTCAACCAGGCCAGCCGAGAATGGCATACAATGGTCTTGAAGTTCAAGCTGTAAAAATGAAATCAAGCCAAGAAAGGAAACATAACACTAATATTCTTCCATTTTACATGAGTAATCACACTACTACTGTCGACCAAAGTATTATGTGTACTCGAGTTTGAAGGTTGTTTGTGACGTAACCAATAGACATACATAAAATCCAATAACATCATCATTTTCGTCGTTCTATTTAACGTGAGCTTATGTAGGTTTGGAATTTTTAATTTATATTTTAATATTTTTTATCGCAGTTGGAACACAAAAAGTGCCCGTTTTTAAGTGTGTTTCAACCATGCGTCACATTTAAGAATTACTATCTCACAAACCCGTCATCAGATCGAATCCAAATGTTAACACAATATACATTGAAATGTTGTATAACTGGTTTATTAATTTCAAAATTTTGCGTGTCCAAGAATCAAAGTTGTTATCATTTGTGTAAGGTAACGTTTTCTTGGCTTGGGGTGGTTGGAATATGTAGTTCTTGGTCGCGTTGTAATTCTTATACATCAAAAAGTTATGCTGTATGACTTTAAAATACGTAAATTAATTCACTTATTTTATATAGGTTTATATTTGAATGGGGAAATACGACCTCGCCTCGCTCGGCGGTGATGGGTTCCATCTCAGCAACGCTGTACAGCTTACCCCGGAGCGGCTGGCTGGTGAATCATGCCTTATTTCCACGAACAAATACAAACCGATATATAATAAGTGAATTAATTTACGTATTTCACAGCCATACAGCATAACTTCTTGATGTATAAGGATTACAACGAGACCAAGAGCTATATTTTCCAACCACCCCGAGCCGAGAAAAAGTTACCTTACAAAAATGATAACAACTTTGTTTCTTGGACACACAAAATTTTGAAATTAATAAACCAGTTATACAACATTCTAATGTATATTGTGTTAAAATTTGCATTCGATCTGATACCGGGGTTTTGTGGTAATAATTCTTAAATGTGACGCATGGTTGAAACACGCTTAAAAACGGGCACATTTTGTGTTCCAACTGCGATAAAAAATATTAAAATATAAATTAAAAATTCCAAACCTACATGAGCTCACGTAAAATAGAACGACGATAATGATGATGTTATTGGATTTTATGTAGGTCTATTGGTTACTTCACAAACAACCTTCAAACTCGAGTGCACATAATACTTTGGTCGACAGTAGATCCTCACACCCAATTCCCGGGAATGTGGGACAACAGAAACAATTATTGTGTATTCTATATGAATTGTTTGTAGAACCATCGCCGTCTGCTATGCTCCAATGCCTTCCCACTTCACTCCAAACAGTGAACATGCAGGAGTACTATAATTATCCACGCAGCGCTAGTAGGTTGATATTCCAGAGATTACGTCGGCAGAACATAAGATTGGTATTTAAATTAAATAAACATACCTGTTTGTATATCCCATAGGCATGTCAAAATTATGGAGTCGTGGTGAAAATGCTGTAACTACTGTAAGTAATAGAAAATATCAACGCATCAACACTTACACTGGTGTTCAAAATTAAAGCAACAAACGGAAATGTTGCAAGGTTGGGTTAATTTTGCAGCAAAACAGTATAAGCGGAGTTGGGCGTTTCGACAGGTGCAAGGAAGCATAACAATAATATTCTACAATTTTACATGGCTGATAACACTACTAGGTCCTCACACCCAATTCCCGGGAGAGATCCAAGCTCGAGTACGCCAGCCAAGTATGGAATCCCTGGCAGAAAACATGCATTAAGTCCATTGAGCAAGTTCAAAAGAAATTCCTCAGATATTTACACCTCAAAATAATGGGCAATTACCCACACATGGTACCCTACGGTGAACTATTGTTGAATTTCGGCATGACTAGTTTGGAGTCTCGAAGGCAAGTGAATGATATGAAATTCCTTTATAAAGTCATTAACGGTGAAATTGATAACTCATTTTTCCTATCGCTCCTAAATTTCAACATCCCTCGCTTAACTACAAGATCAACCATAACATTCAAAAATGATATAACCAATACCACTTCACATAACAATTCACCTGTATGGAGGCTTTGCAGTATTTACAACGATGCGGTTCGTGTAAACTGGAAACTAGGCTTTTGTCTCTCAATCAGACCGTTCTTGGAAGTTATAATCCAGTCACTCTAATTCATACTTGAAATAAAATTATAACACAAAATAGAATCAACAATGTTCATGTTCCCTAGTTATTAATGTTACCTTTAGTTTATTATGTAATAATTTCAAAACCTGTTTTTATATTTGGCATTAGATCAAATTTAGATTTAGTTTTTATAATATCTTCTTACTACTATGCATTTTCATCTGTGTGAACTTCCTAGTTTTAAGAATTACATTAAGATATTAATATTTATTACAGACATATCAGGAAATGTATCTTACTGTGTAGGTGCACTGTTATTGGGGCGTACACTGAGCCCTGTTGTGTACCATCAACAAATAAATAAATAAATAAACCTAGCAGCGCTACCGTCGGGAAGATCGTCAAGTAGGGGATGTTCGTTGCTTAGCACACAACTTGCGCTGAATGGGAGGGCATTAGAGCATAGCAGACGGCGATGGTAGAACACATAAAAATGGAGATGAAATAGTGAACAATCCATACAGGATGTTCCAGAATTCCTATTACACATTTCTGGGGGTTGAAGAGGGGACCCAGCCGCTAACATTTACAGGTGGACTACATATCCTAAAATGCACCACTTCGATGACAAGGTCGAATAAATTTCACATCTTCCCCCATCATATTCCTACATAGTTTCCGTGATTGCACAGGGTCGTCATATTCAGCAGCTCTTGCAGTGTATTCAGGTGACCTCTTCATGGTATTATAAGGTGTGTTCAAAAAGTAACGAGCCGGAGGCTGGAATGCACAAACCGGTGACTACATCGGCTAATCGTGGCGTATATAACGAGGTGTGGTTCTGACCAGAGCGTGGAAGGTCACAGCCCGTCGCTAGAGGGCACGCGTGCACGTCACGTGACGATACAAAGCGAGCAGCAGCATGAATCAATCGTGCTGCCATTCGCATTGCAAACAGTGACATGGAGGCATCAACCGAAGGGCAAAGAGGTGTTGTTCGGTTTCTGACAGCGGAAGGAGTAGGGGGAATGGGCATTCATCGCCGAATGTCACAAGTGTACGGCGAACACTGCATGTCTCTTGCAAGGGTCAAGGCGTGGCACAAGCGCCTGAACGGGTGTCGTTAGCCGATGGTGCCCGGTCTGAGACACCCCCCTGCATTACCGATGACAACGTCCAGCTGGTTGATGCATTCATTACCCAGGACCGCCGAGTGACAGTGAACGCCATAGCTGCTGTGGTCGCTCCACGACCTCATACGGCCGACACAGTCGCGGCACTCCTGCAGAAATTCAAATGGGAGGTTCTCGGCCACCCTTCATACAGTCCAGACCTCTCTCCCTGTGATTACGCCATGTTTGGTCCCCTGAAAAGGGCTCTGCGAGGCCAACGATTCACCTCGGACGCCGACGTCCAGCTGTAAGTGCGGAACTGGTTCACATCGCAGCCCAAGGAATTTTATGAGACAGCCATTCACCGCCTCGTGTCACAGTGGGACAAGTGCCTCAACAGCCAGGGCCAATACTTCTAACATACAGGTACTGGTTTCTGTATTTATGCATCCAGCTCGTTACTTTTTGAACGCACCTTATATTAGCATCAGTACGTTCTTAGCTTTTGTGCTCCTCATTGGTTTTATCAGGGGCCGATAGCCTAGATGTTAGGCCCCTTAAATCAACAATTATCATCATCATCAACCTCATTGGTTTTACACAACATGTACATAAATACTGCAATAATCATATTAAGTGCAATAACCGGTTTGCAAAAATAAATTATTGTAACAAATTCAATAGTGTTCTGTCTTCAATGTAACAGCGAATTGGTGCAAGAGTTCCCGACCGGCTGGTTCCCCTGGATCGCCATGTATACATCTCTCCCAAAGCATACATACATTTTCACATGACACCGTTTTGCCTTTCAGTGTCCAGTGCCTCTTCCATGATCGCCTGTTAGCATTTAACACTTCAGCCTCCCCTGGGTCTACACCACTCACTCTGAAATCGTTCAACATTGAGTCTAACCTCTGCTTCTCTTACCCTCTACAGCCAAACTCATTACCCTCTTAGGTAATTTCTCATCACATGACCCCACCATCTGAGTTGACCCATACGAACAACTACATTAAGTTTGTTCATTTTAAAAACTTGACCTTTCTCTCTTCATATCAGTTACCTGTAGCTTATGTATCAGCTCTCACTTCCATACAGCAAGGTAGAGAGAGTTTTGTGGCTTCACAAACTTCCTCCTTGCAGAATACTGTATATCACTGTATTGGCGTTTCTCTATTTCCTTCCCCACACGACCATCCTGAGAGAATACACAGCTGCTCCAATTTAGTTCCTCGTATCTGGGATTCAATTTGCTTGTGTTTCTTCCGTACCCACATAACATTCATTTTAATAAAAGCTTATTTTCATAGCGTATTCTCAATATTTCTGTTTGAGTTCTAAAGTGTTGTTCTTTTTGACTCATAGAGTCACCCATTTTTCCGTATTGACTTAGTTTATCAGTTCCGCTTCGTCAATACAATATATTTAAAACTTCATGAAATAATCACATGTCACACTCTCCTAATGGTACATGTTTCAACGCCTACACACATTGTCATCATCATCAGCCTTATATTGTATTAGCAGCACTTTAAAAACACTTGGTAAAAAAAATATGTTACAAATAAAATATTGACATAAAACACTCAAAACACATATACACTGAACACATTAAAAGTTTCCTTAAAAAGTTTTATAATTATGGTCGGCACTCGTTGCAAAAACCCTTAAGGTTTAAAAGCCCATCTTGAGGTATACACAGTTCAGTTCTTGTTGTTGTCACCTAACTTGCTGAAGGGTTTCCACTGCTGGTCAGTGTAGCGCAGCCTCCAGGTAGCACAGCACGGCTATGTGTGACTCATGCCGCAAATTACTTGTTGAAGGGGGTGGAAGAAAGCGTGAAGAAGAGAGGAGAAAACTGGACAAGGGTGGAGGCTGAGAGATGGTGGGAAGACAGAAGACGTTGGAGAGGCTTGTGTTCCAAACAGACCTGGCCAGTGGCTGGAAACTGTGCAAGATGATGATGATGACTATTGTTTGTTCAGTCAAGGGTACATTTCCTAAACCCCATGTCAATTCAATTATCCTATGCAACCATATCATCCCTGCTATCCCACTATGCTTCACCATTTCTGGCCAAATTTCATCTACCTCTGCCGCTTTGTGACATTGTAGTTTATTTATCACCCTCTCTACTTCCTCAGCCAGGATCCTGTTCCCGTCAGCTTATTGCATCATATCAAAATCTGCTACATTACTATAAAAGACTTCATTTACATTTAACAAGTTTTCAAAGTATTCTTGCCATCTTCCCAATGCTTCCTTGGTATCTACAATGAGTTTCCCTGAATTATCACAAATACCACTCATCCATCTTTTTCCTCCATTTCTAAGATTCTTATCACTCCAAACAGGCTTTCCTGGCACTTGACCTAATATCTCTAATTTATATTCAAATTCCTCCCATGATTTCCTTATCGACTCTACCATTATTTGTGTGTTTCTGTTCCTTTCCACTACATAAAGCTTTCTGTCTGTTGGATTCCTTGTTTGGAGCAATTGTTTGAAATCCTTCTATTTACTTTAACAAGCATACTTCACCATATCATTCCTCCAGGATGTGTTTTTTCCCCTGTCTTTACACAACGTGTCCCAAGATATGCCTTTGCTACTTCTAGAACCGTACTGCATCCTTGTATCCTGACAGCTCCGTTTTTATCAGAATGTTTCCAACAGTGATGCTCTAACCTCAGGGGGTAGGGGACAGAACCCAATCATTAGACATTTCTTTATATGAAGAGAGTAGAGAAATGCAATTTTACTAATAATAATTAAAGAAAAGAAAACATGGCCCTTTATTACACAATTGGCTCGGAGTACAGCATTCTTTCTGCTTCACAGGCTGCTAGATGGAGAGAGCACATACATGGCAGAGTTTTCCCAGAGGGGATGATGTTCAGTAAGGTGCAATGGATTATCCTCTAAGGATGGTCAAACACCTTTATGAAGTTTGCCAGGAGTGTGGTGGTTTTTGACAGCTCTTGGATAACTTCCAATTGGAACTTCGCCAAGGACATATCACTACCAGTTTGGGCTTCGTAGAAAGCTAATGCATTGAGAAGATCTATGTTGTAGACAAATATTTCTTTGTAGCACCTAGTGGATTTCCTTACACATTCAATGTATGAAAGCATCATGTCTGTCTTGTAAACCCCAGCCATACTCTCATCGTAATCTACAGCAGTAACCGGTTTCTTCACTCTTTCCCCTGTTTTGTGGTCAGTTTTCTCAGTTGTTACCATTTTTTTGTGGCGGTAGGATGTAAGCAAGTAAATTTCCCTACTATCCTTCAATTGCAATGCCATCATGTTGTCAGTATGATGTGATTCAACATCCCTCTTCTGTAATGCTTTTACAAACACAGCCATCCCCTTTCGGATCTTACGAACTGTACAGGTCTGACGTTTATATTAGGCTGGTGCTTGCTTGTTGTGAAGAGGTCTCCGGCCAGCCAGGAAGCCTTCTTATTGTGAGCAGGCGCAGTAACAACTGCATGCATGCACGCATGCTCCGAAGAAACGAAGGCAAAAAGGCAGAAGGTTGAACGGTTAGCACAGTGTGTGCCTGCTACGCGTCTTGGTAGGTGTGCCTTTACCAACTGAAGAGCCCAATTGGCACACTGGGGTGAAACGCTAGCAATTTGTTAAGTTATGCAGGACATTTTTATCACTTTATGTGATAATTATAATGGCTCAACGGACAATATTCATTTTGATTCTCTTTCAAGAACATTTGATTATAGTCAATGCCAAAGCAAGGTTTATTGTTTTGGAGTGGAGTTTTTGACTCCCGTGGTACACTGGCATGCTCGTGACGTGGCTACATATGTAGCAAAGCGTCTTGCATGGCCTTCTCAGTGTGTGCCTGCTACGCGTCTTGGTAGGTGTGCCTTTACCAACTGAAGAGCCCAATAGGCACACTGGGGCGAAACGCTAGCAATTTGTTGAGTTATGCTGGACATTTTTATCACTTTATGTGTTAATTAGCACAGTTGATGTGCGGATTTTAAGGCCACTGGCCAAAAACAAACGTCAGACCTATACCACATATATAAGTCTTTCTCCTCACAAGATGGTCAACTATACCAATTGTCTATGAACAGCTGGTTACAACAATCCTTGACACTCATAGCAGTTCAGCACCCGTGTATACAATAAAATCTAAAATATGCCTGGTTTCCACATCAGTGACATCTCACACAAACAAAAATTTGACACCAAACCTGTGACGCTTCGATGGAATATACTTTTTGAAGTATAACCTTCCTTTGAATAACACAAGTGATTCATCAATACACAGGTTGGAATAGCTTCAGAGATTTTTGGAATATTGTTCTCACAGAGTTCACTACCTCTCTGATTTTGAAGAGTCGATCCCTATGAGGCTGAACATCCTTGTTAGACATGTGCAACATTGCAAGAATCATTTGGAATGAGTCCCTAGGCATCAATTCTGAATAAATTGGCGAGTAGAGCAACCTATCAAATGACCAGTGTAGTTCCAACTGTTTCTTGCCATTGGCATATACACGCCAAGGAAAGTGTACAGTACACAGCTAGATCACACCACTTTCTAATCCTGGAATGTGGTGACAGTTCGATGTTTTCGACCAGTTGTTTATCAAAGTCAAAATAAGCAGTATAGGCAAAGATATAACATTTTAAAAAAATTGGGTCAACAAAAAAGCTCGACCCAAATCACATTAAAAAATTTCAAAAGAAAAATTGCAGAACTCAAAATGAAAGAAAACCTCAAGAAATTGTAAACGAAACAATACTCAGAAGGGAAATCAATATTCTATACTGTACTCGAATTTGCAAGGTGAAAGTTTTTATAATTTGGGTGTATTGAAATGAAGCCAGTATTATAAAAGTTCGATGCTGCATTTATGACACAAACCAGTTTCTCACGTCACGGTAGCAACAGAGATCAACCAATGAGAAAATTAGCTTGGAAAATAGAAGCAGAGAGCGCGAGAAACCGGTCTTGCTTTGTTGTCAGCGAGCCGATATAAAAAAATCTTGCTCAGGGGAAAGGGAGAGCACACGTCAGAATCCACATGTGGCAAGCCTACGTCAGAAGTGTGACTGAACTATGTCGACACGTGACCAGCGGCTGCCAAAGAAATACGAGAATAAAGCAATTGCGAGAGCTATTTAATAATAATAATGATGATGATAATTGTTGTTTTAAGGGGTCCAACAACGAGGTGACGGGAGCTATTTAAGGAACTTGGACTACCAGAAAAGTCGTCAAATATTATTCTCAAAAGATGAGGACATTCCTGAATGTAATTGAACTTGTAATTGCAAAGTAACGAGTATAATTAATAAACGCGCAATTTCAGACAAGTTTTTTATACAAAGGACGCTATCATTTTTATTGGAGTGGGAGAGACGCGATCTAACTCGAGGTCTTTTTCATAGAAGCCTCCAGTGGAGACGGACGTGTCTTCCGACAGTGCAACAGTTTACCATTATAATTGAAAGTATTAACTTAGAGCATCGCAGAAGAATATATAGCAGCAAGAGATACTGAAGTGAAGTCTACAGTATAATTACGGCAAAGCACAATTGGTTATGTGTATTCCCGAATGGGAATATGATGTTATTTCCGTTTGATCAGATAAATTATCAATTGATAAGATCTCACCAAGACGCATGGCTAGCACATACTGAGAAGGCCATCACAAAACACAAAATACAAGAAGTATTGACGTCACGAGCGATGCAAATGTGCTACGGAAGTCAAGCTCCCTTACATACAAACAAAAATCTTACCTTGGCAATCCAAATAGGTTATGTGTATTTTGTGTCTTGTGATGGCCTTCTCAGTATGTGCTAACCATGCGTCTTGGTGAGGTGTGTCTGTACCAACTAACAAGCCCAACGGCACACTGGGGCGAAACGCTGGCATTTTATGTTTGATCTGACCGGACCAATTTTATCATATTAATTGATAAAGCACAATTGCATAATTAACGACGATATAATTGTAATATTATTGAAGGTGCAATTACGAACATTTAAGAAGCACACTAGCTACGGGAAGTTGGGTGGGACAATTACTATTGCTTCAGAAGAGATGATGTTGGATTGTTAAGATGCTATTGGGAACATGACCTATGGACGACATCGAGGATATTCGAGATGACATGACAAACGATGACTCAGGGGAGACAAACACCTTTCTCTCCTGCATTTCTAAAACCTACGCACGTCATAAGAACAACTACTAAATATGGATCTTCTTCTTCTTTCTCTTTACATCATTCCCACTCCTATGTGGGGTCGATGTTTCTGACAGCTCTCCTCCATTTAGCCCGGTCATGCACATCCTCTTCTGACAACTGTTTTTCTCTGAGGTCCTCCTGTACACAATCCATCCATCTTCGTTTAGGTCTGCCTCGCATTCTCACTCCCTGTATTTGCATGTCTAGCATCTTCCTCCCCACATAGGATTTCTCCCTTCTTCTCACATGCCCGTACCATAAATAAATATGGATACAGCTACAAATTTAAATCTACGCGGAAGATCAGAAGAAAAGAAGATTTCCATGTACGCGCGAACTAGGCTGGATCCAGTTCGATTCCTGAACAAGAGAGTGAGGGCGGACCTGACTCTTGAAGATGCCAATGCAGAAAGGACTCTGATATATCACCAAGATGATGTATGGAATTCAAATCCCAGTCCAGGAGATGACTACTTCATATGGCGATCCAGGATTATACAGCAAAAGCAGTCATGAACAGAGGTACCCCAGGAACACCCTGTTTATGAAATTCAGTGAGGGAAAACCACTTCTAGACATCTTTATGCTACTAAAGGTAGAATCAAGACCAATTATCAAGTGCCCCATATTTCTGTAGACTGGTTAGATTGGAGAATATCCGACCATTTTTCTATCAATGTTATTTTTGCCAATTTTTCTGCTTTTCTAAATTTTGACTTTATATTTCGATCGTAATGTCATATAGGATTTTGATGTTGAGTTTCAACGGAGCTTAATATTTTTATGAGTGATAAGGATTAATATTCATTGCTTGCAGTTTGGAATGTTTTTCTATTTTGATTTTATCTAGGAGATATCGGAGATTTTATTGCATTACGTTTGATTGATTATTTTGGAACTTTGGATTCCCGAATTTAAGTTTACTCTATACAGTAATAACTCCCGTGTCCTATACTATCTTTAAATTTCACCATAAATCCGATTAAATAATCCTGCTTTTAACACCGATAAATAATTCTAATTGTGAAAAAACTGGTTTAAATTAACACTACAGAAAATTCCTACACTTAATAAACAAGATCTATTTACAACAAAAATATTAACGAACTATTTCTTTCGAATTCCATAATTCTACCAAATACTATCTCAAAATAGAAATTATTCAAAATAGCAAACTGTAAAATTCAAATCTCAAATATTTACACAACTCCTCTCAAATCTTACTTCTTCAGTTACATCTTTAAAATCTCATGAATCTCCACTTCACTATGTCTTATCTGGTAAATTTGACAATCCTGGATTCTATAATCCATACAATTAAGTAAAGACATAGTTAAAGAACTCCTACTGATCCTTCATCTCAATAAAAATAACTTTTCTTAACACTTAATAATCACCAGCATGTCTACATTCTTCCTTAAACAGAACCATTTAAATGGAGTACAATTTAACTCAGCATCACAAAGAACAGCTGTTCCTAGTATTTCAAGGTTCAATCGCATTGTCCATCGATAACTTCAATAATAATCTCAATTATACTTCTCTCATTCCTGCTAATAATCCTTTTTATATAGCCTCATATATTTTCGCAGATCTGTCCACACAGATCTCTATACAACAATAATGCCACAATGTCATCTAGCCCATTGCCATTACAATATAATCATCTGTCTACCGGGAATACTCTCTCAAATGAAAATCCACAGCCTGCTTCCAGTCTCCGACCGGGTCACGAATGGAATGAATGAAGCCCCCATCTAGCGGCGAGGATATGAACTGTGCCGGCTGCCGAGGCCTGACGCACTCCTCTGGGGCAATGATTAAATGAATGACAGATGAAATGAAATGATACTGGAGAGTGTTGCTGGAATGAAATGTTGACAGGGAAAACCGGAGTACCCGGAGAAAAACCTGTCTGGCTCTGTTTTGTCCAGCACAGATCTCACATGGAGTGACCGGGATTTGAACCACGGACCCAGCGGTGAGAGGCCGGCGTGCTGCCGCCTAAGCCACGGAGGCTTTTGGGAATACTCTCTCAAATACTTTTCATATATCCTTGCAGCTTCTTTCTCCATAATACAACATAACTGTATCTTCCAAACAACCAACATACAGTACTGCGAAAATTCTTATTTGCAGGTAACACAAGTTTCATAAAAATACTACGATAAATCATTGGTTCCTTCGACGTCATATAATAACTGGTAATACAATAATCTAATATTTGTATAGCTCTGATATACTTCCAATAATGTTAAATTTATGATAATAACTTCAATCAGCTGATATACTCCTCATGAGTATTTATTCCAAATTGACAATGTTTCAAAAATTACGACATTATCGCAGTTCACCCTGTGTATTTAATAATATTACCATGTTTCATATTTTCTCACTTATTTCTCCACAATATCATACAATCTCCACCAATATGTGAGCAACTTTCGCAACCAGATGTGAGAATAAGCTATTAACAAGATAACTAAATTCCTCATGAGTTGCTTTAGTATGCGCTCCGCAACCATGGTGTGCCAGAGTCATTTGTAAATGTGGTCAAGATGTTATACACGAACACCAGGGGTAGAGTACGTTGTGCAGTAGGCACCTCGGAAAACTTTCCTGTAAATGTCGGCGTCCACCAAGGTTCAGCACTATCACCGTCCCTTTTTGTTCTTGTGATGGACACCATCACTCGTGACCTGCAATGGAATGTTCCTTGGACCCTTCTGTATGCAGATGATATAATGGTTGCAGATGACACCCGAGAAAAACTCCAATGTCAAGTTGAAGACTGGAATAACCGCCTGTCCCAGTAAGGCCTATGTCTGAATGTGAAAAAGACGGAGTATCTGGAGTTAAACCCAAGCGACGGTAACATTCAAGTCGCTGGACAAAATCTAGTCTAGACAGAATGCTTCAGGTAACTTGGATCTCGTCTTCAGAGTGATGGCAACTTCAATGATGAAGTAAGAGCCAGGAAGGAGGTCACGGGTGTGCTTTGAGACAAGAAAATGCCACTTCGTCTCAAATCGAAGATATATCGGACAGTGGTACGGCCATTTGCGATGTATGGCGTTGAATGTCGACCATCCGACAAAATTTGAGAACGTCGCCTGCACGCCATGGAAATGAGAATGCTTCGTTGGACAATGGGCATCTCCCTTATTGACCATGTCAGAAACGACACAATTCGGGAGCAAATGGGTGTCGCCCCAATTGTGGACAAAATGAGAGAGAAACGGCTCCGATGGTATGGCCATGCCCTACGTACAGCGCCTGATACTGTTACAAACTCTGTCCTACTTTTTGAGGTTGAAGGCCTACGCCCCAGAGGACGACCGAAGCAGCGTTGGCAAGACATTATAAATGGTGACTTAAAAATTACCGGCCTAAATCCAGCTGACGCACGAAACCGGACAAAATGGAGGTCAATGACCAAAAAAGCGGACCCTGCACCAGCGGGACAACGCTTGGAAGAAGAAGAAGAAGAGTAATAAATAGCTATTGTAATGATGGAGGCCTACGTCGGGAGTAGATTCATTTGTATTTGCGGAACGACTTAATGACAGGATTCTTTGTTGTTAACTCCCGTTATTTAGGGAACAGCAGTTTGTCGCCAATATTTAATTATTTTAAATTGGTTGAGCTTTTATAAGCGACTCTAATTTGTCATTATTGTTTCCAAGGAAAACTATTTTATTTAATTTAATGTGAAGATATTTGCATAATATTATTTTCTTTATTTAATATTTAAAATTTTGACATGAACTCGTGTGTCTTTTGAATAAACAGATAGGCACATGTGCTACGAATCCCTGATATTTTATAGAAATTGGCATTATCTTTTGTAGTTTATTGGTATTGGAATGTGCTATAGGGTGGAGGTATTTCCATTGACCTGATCAATATCCCAACGCCCGAGATTTTTGATTCTCGTTTTCCTGAGCAGTAATTAGAACCCTTTGTTAGGTAGTTAGTTTCTATAGCACATTCAGATGATTCCTCTGTGCTTTATCCGGAGTGTATTCCCCAGTAGCTCTATGCAGTTTTTCTAGCCGGGGACTTCAAGATGCTACGATCCTTTTTCCATCTGTGGATTTTGGTGGATCATCCCAGGAATAAGGGTACAGTACAAATGAGAAGCTTATTTCCAGAAGATATCAAATCCAAAAAAATCCAAATTGAGATTATGATGGAAAACGTACATTGGTAGGAAGCTCCATCATATGAAAGAAAAGGAAATTGCCAAAACAACCTAAATCCATAACAAACAGGGTATTAAAATCTCGATTGATGCCAATAAGTACCAAATCCTGTGGCCTGAATGTGCCAATACGTACCGTATCCATGCAGCCAATGGGAGGCCATTTCTTTTAGTAGTGCATAATATTCTCCATTGTCCAATTCACAAGTTATTTACCATATTCATGTTCTTTAGACACAAATTACAATCATAATTCCAAAAGTTCATCACTGGTAAGTTACTTTGTATAATTTTCATTGTTTTGTTCAATTTTATTTAATATTATTTAAATAATCTATACCTTCACTGTAAATACCTCAAATCCAATTATTGCATAACTAAATACAATTAGTTTTCTCGAAGATTCTGATGAATGCAGTGAAATTTTATGTCTTTCCGTTGAAAGTGTTTCGAGTTTCAGTGCCAAAAAGTACCAAATCCACAATTTTCTTTGAATATTTCCTAAACTGCAAGAGCCTAAACAGAAATACTTGGTATAACAATGCATTTATTCTATCTGAACATAATAAATGTGCTCCAAAGGATTTTCAGATGAAATTTTACACTCGGAGCGTTTTTACTCTCTCCTGTAAAATATTACTTTTTGGATTTGGTACCTTTTGGAAATAAGCTTCTCAAATAGAAAAATGTCTTAAATAAACAAATGCATGAACCCCATCTAAAGGGAGCAAAGAAGCTTGACTAAAATAGTTTGGGATCACTTTCAACAGAAACATGAAAGTACAATGGAACATCTAATGGACAAGAAGCAAGACACTCTGAACAATAAAACTGGAAAATTGGAATCTGAACACAGTCAAATGGGAAATACAAAATCAAATCAACCCACAAACCCTAACATTCACACCTTTCAGTAACCCATAATCAATCTAACAAAAATTGATCTCACAACTATAAAAAACAATACTAGAAAAAATTCCCAAACACAATCGGGCACAAGAATTTAAAGAACAGACAATTACTAATAACATAGCCGAAGTTGAACAAGCAATCAGCTCATTGTCCCCCGAAGAAGAAAAATGCCATCAGATTCAAAACTAACCAAAACATTGAAAGAATTAAAAAAGAACAGAAAAAAGAAAAACAAATCAAAAAATTAAAACATAAGATAAAAGACAATAACATCATTGTTAAAAAAAAACCAGATAAAAGCAATGTGATAGTTTTAATAGATAAAGACATAGAAAAAAATATCTTAGATTACCCAAAGTTCAAAAAAATAGTGAAAGATCCAATAAACAATATCAAAAAAAGAAAACTTAAACAAGTAGGCTAATAAAAAATATCAATATTCTATTTGATGGAAATGACCCCCCTAACTTAATCAGTATGAACCCAGCCAGGCATACCAATCAGACCAATTATACATTTCAAAAAAAGTCCAAATTACAAATTAGCTAAATATGTTCAGCAGTTCCTAAATATATATATATATGCACAGTATATATATATATATTAAAAAAAAACATGTAAAATTTGAAGCCAACACAAATTACATAAATTCAATAGAATGAAGAATTTAATCTTGGAAAATAAACACATGATGCAATCCTTCGATATTCAGGACATGTACTCAAACATTTGTGTAAAAGAAGCTTTATCAATAATTAAAAATAATCTCAGCAAATTTGGAAATCTAAGTAAAAGAAATCACAGAATTTATGTCTTTAATAACATTCTTATTAGAAAACGCCACTTTCACTTTCAATAATAACATTTCTCAGCAGTGTAATGGGCTTGCAATGGGATCTCCCACATCAGGAATAGTGGCCGATGTTTACGTAGACCATTTTGAAAACAACAAAATCATTAATCACATTCTGGGGAAGATATGTTGATATCTTCACAATTACAGACGCAGACCAATTCTTGGAGAAACTAAACAATAAAATTTACCAATGAATCAGAAAAAAATTCATCATTAAATTATTTACACCTCAAAATTTTGAAAAACGTAAACAAATTAGATTATGAAATATGTAGTAAGCCAACTCAAACTGACGACACCATAAAGAACGCATTCAATCACCCAACAAAAAAAGCAACATTTTACAGTCTTTTGAATAGAGCAATAAAAGTTCCACTAAAAAAGAAAATGACAATAAGGAAATGAAAACAATAGCACTCATTGCTGGGAATAATGGATACAACCAGGAATACGTTTACAACATCAGTAACAAGTTCAAAACAACATTCGTAAAATAAAAAAGACCAGAATAAATTTGCCATACAGCATTTACTTATACAAATTCCAAAATTCACTCAATCACCAACACGTATAAAAAACATAACATAAAGGTCGCGTTTAGGACCAAGAACAATAACCGCAATTTTTTTTTCAATCATAGTTCAGTAAATAAAGGTAGCAAATTCAACAGTGCAGAAATTTACCAATTGAACTGTAAAGACTGAGGATCTAATTACATTGGTCAAACTGGTAGAACATTTAATGTCAGATTTTACGAACACGTAAATGCAAAAAAATATGAGAAGTTTTTGGCCATGGCCAATCACATGGAGGAAGAGAGACACAACTTCAGCTCTATAGATAACGATTTCAAGATTTTACACATTCAGAATGAAGGAAGATTAATGGACATCTTGGAAAAAATGGAAATTCACACATCACAGGAACAGACCTAATAAAAAATTGAATGAGATAACATACAACGACAATATTTTATTTAACACAACAGCCAAATTAAGAAACAAATCAAAACGCACATCCAAAATGAAACAACACATTACTCCGCAACCCCCCTCCCTCCAGACACTCGCCTCCCTACGCGCAAACGTCTTCCCTCCGTGCAGCACGAGATAACAGATGGCCAGCCGTTGGTCTTCGCTCAGTAGCCAGCGCATGGTCTACAGCAGAGGTCACACATTTCATGTCACGTAAGTCTTGTCTCCATATACATGCTTCACACTTTTAGTTAACTGGTATTTATCATCATTTACTGTTGTCAGAATTACAACATTTTGCACACTATCACAAGATTGCAATTAAACGAAAGAATTATGATTATTGTCTATGGATTTCACATAAGTTAATTGCAAGATATTTACAAGATTTAAGCATCTAATAATTTGAAACATTAATTGCAAGATATTCACAAGAGTTAAGCATCTATAAGGTGCATTCAAAAAGTAATGAGCCGGAGGCTGTAATGTGCAAACCGGTGACGACATCGGCTAATCGTGGCGTGTGTAACGAGGTGTGGTTTTGACCAGAGCGGGGAAGGTCACAGCCCGTCGCTAGAGGGCACGCGTGCACGTCACGTGACGATACAAAGCGAGCTGCAGCATGCATTAATCGTCCAATGCTGCCAGTGGTATTGCAAACCGTGACATGGAGGCGTCAAACGAAGAGCAAAGAGGTGTTGTTCGGTTTCTGACAGCGAAAGGAGTAGGTGGAACAGACATTGATTGCCGAATGTCACAAGTGTACGATGAACACTGCATGGCCCTTGCAAGGGTCAAGGCGTGGCACAAGCGCTTCAGGGAAGGACGGGTGTCGTTAGCCGATGATGCCCGGTCTGGGGCACCCCCCTACATTACCGATGACAAAGTCCGCCTGGTTGATGCACTCATTACCCATGACCGCCGAGTGACAGTGAACGCCATAGCCGTCGAGTTCGGAAGTGTGCACACCATCATGAAGGACTGCACTTGCGGAAAGTGGGTGCCCAATGGGTGCCCCACAGTCTTCAACCACACCAGGAAGCATGTCGAATGGCCTACTGTCTTGGTCTTGGTTGGACAAGTGATGCATGCTGCTACTCGCTTTGTATCGTCACGTGACGTGCCCTCTAGCGACGGGCTGTGACCTTCCAAGCTCTGGTCGGAACCAAACCTCATTACACACGCCACGATTAGCCGATGTCATCACCGGTTTGCGCATTACAGCCTCTGGCTCGTTACTTTCTGAACGCACCTTATAATAATTTGAAATGGTCTCACCTTGACATTTCTTTCATTTTACAGAATCAAGTATAAAGTAATAACAAAACACAAGCCTCAACAATCTTTCATGAAGACAGAAGGAATTATTTTAGAAGACGTTAAATGGATGTGAAATTTTAAACAGCAATTTTAAAACCATTTTAGAACATTTTAAATCTTTTAAACATCATTTCAGTTTCATTTTCATCCTCATTTTTTTAATGTGTTTTAAATGATGGACTCGCACCTAATGGTAACAACGATTATTGGGATTGCTGTAGGCTAACAAAGGAGAGGAGAAACATGTACCAATGAGCACTTAGTACCCAACAAAGTAAGAAGTATTGAAAAGTGGAAAAGTAGCAATTAATTAGTTATTTGTGATACCGATTTGTTTCATCAACTCCACTGCCACAAAAGTTCACTACTTAGTTCACAGAATCTGTCACAGTCACTTGAAAGTCTGATGGAGAAAAGTCATCCGTCCGACAAAAAATAGTGATGAAATACAATTTTACTGTGTATTTCTTCTTGCAATTAGGAAGAGGCTCTGTTTCTTTCTCACTTGCAATGTTTTCAGAATTCTCTGTATCACTTCTACTTTTAAAATCACTCACTGACGCTTTAAAATTATCGTCTTCATCACTTTCCACTGAAGGATTGTTTGTTGCGGCGAGAGCAACTAGCTTGTTGTTCCGCCATGTTGGTTTACATTACAGGTGAACTCCAGCTGTAGAGGAGAGACGTCTACAAAAAGCTCTGTTAGTTATTTCCCGTAGCTATAAGCTACCGTATGTTCAATTACTTCTACATAGTGCCCACCTGATGGCAGAACATGCCAGAAATCGTTTCGGCTCTTGAATGTGAACTGGGAAACTCTTCTGCACCTAGGGTGACCACCTGTTGAAGGGAGGAATGAGGGACAAGACGGTCAAAAATGAGGGACAGTCCACAATTTTGGGGGGTAACTCCATTTTTAGCTGTAATTTTAAAATTAAACAATTTTAACATTTTCAAAAGCATTGTGTTGCCAGTTTCCTTCGTTTTTGTCCAAGAGTGCTCTTTTCCCTTTCTCCAGCTGGAGCCGGGCAGGGGCCTTACTGAAGTAATAGCATACAAAAATATACTTCACTCATCTTTATCATATGAATTAATTTTTCAGTCCATGGGTTGAAGACCCTTAATCTAACTGAAAACATACAAAAGCCAACAAATTCTAAAATAATAAAATAAATATTAAACAATGTATAGCTTAAATACAGAATGGCCACACTAGCCACGCCACGGACTCGCCATGGACTAATGATAACTCGGAAGTTAGAAGGCTCATCCGGAACGTTTCTCCAAAGATACCGTACTATCATTATAACCTGCTTCTTTGCACTTTCAAAGATTATACTGTTGGCAATGGTTACGCTATTTTTAGTTGAAGCTAGATGGCAGGACGGTTGCCTATTGTGAAAATTCGTATCGATGACAGTAAGGCGAAAATTCGTTCAGATAGAAAAGAAAACAATTGCGGGACTATTGACGTCCCGCGCGGGACATTTACAAAATACCTTAAAATGCGGGACGGGTGGTCACCCTACGTGCACCGTCTATAGATGAACGTAGCCCTGGTGGACTGGCTGCGGGTGTAGCACTTATTGGGTTAAAGGAGATGGGGGTACATTCTTGTTATTCAGGAAATATAACACAGTTCTTTACCGTCTACTCTTTAATCTCCAACTATAAAATCCGCCTTGTCAAACACTACGAAGTTTAATAATTACATTAAAACGTACATGTTTTGGTATACAATGATACCCTCGTTAGCGTAGATTAAAGGAAAAGAATTTTAAACACTATGTTAACAAATACAAAGAGAAAATGGATATCCTTAAAAAAGCATTAGAATGTAAATTATGAAAGTTGACAAAAGTTTAGAAAATACATAAAAGAACAATTTAATATAAAACTACCCTAATGGACTGTCTATCGGACGTTGCTGCCGAGAGCTATGTGTTGTTGCTTCCAGCCAGGTATAATGATACAGAACAATGCATAAAATTTCAAAAAGAAGTCATCCAACCCTTGAGAGAATTCGCCTTCAATATGTCGCTTCTAGATGGTTGATTGATACCTGTCAACATGGATAATATTTAATACCATAATGGCTATGCATCTACTCTTTGGAATTTCTCATCAATCATTTCCATGTATTTCTGCCTACATTCCTTATCGTGGAATAAGGCTGGTAATTGAAAAAGCTCGAGAAAACAAGCAGAGTTTATGTTTGGTTTTTATGGATCTTGAGAAAGCCTTCGACTGTGTGCCAAGACCGTTAATATGGCAAGCATTAAGGTCGCAAAACTTTCCTGAACTATACATAAAACTCATAATGGATATGTATAACAATGTAAAGACATGTGTCAGAAGCCCAGCTGGTTTGTCCAAAAGCTTTGATATCAAAGTGGGGGTTCATCAGGGAAGTGCACTGTTATTCAATATTACTATAAACTATCTAACAAAACAATTTCAGAAACCCTTACCATGGAATCTTTTGTGCGCTGACGATGTGGCACTAATATCTGACAGTATTCATGACCTACAGGAGAGTCTAGACCAATGGAGAAGAGCTCTAGTGTCTAATGGACTGCGCATTAGTAGAAATGGTATGCGACTTCCACAAGAATAAACGCAGTATGACAAATATTGAACTTAAACTAGATGGTGAAACCTTACCAAGGGTAGCAAAATTCAAATATCTAGGTTCTGTCATTGCTGAAGATGGCACAATAACTGCCGATATAATCTATAGGGCCACGTCTGGGTGGAACAAATGGCGTGAACTAACAAAAGTTTTATGTGATCCGAAAATACCCATAAGAACCAAGGGTAAAGTTTATAAAACTGCCGTAAGACCAATCTTACTCTATGGTAGTGAATCATGGGCTACTACAAAGGCACATGAGCAAAAGCTACATACCACTGAAATGTGTATGTTACGTTGGGCAGGTGGAGTTACTCTCAAAAATAAAAGCCGTAATGAACATGTGCGGGGCAGTTTCAAAGTAGCGCCTATAACAGAGAAACTTTTAGAAACCAGGCTAAGGTGGTATGGACACGTTATGCGAAGACCGGAGAATCAAATAGTGAAGAAGTGCCTTTCCATGACTACGCAAAAGAGAGGGAGCGACAGACCTCAAACAACATGCATGACGAATGCCCAGAGGGACATGAGAGTATTGGGCCTATCAGCTGATGATGCTTTCCAAAGAAATGAGTGGCGCCTCAAGATTAAGAAAGCCGACCCTGCGTAACGAGAAAAGGCGAGGAGGAGGAAGAAGATTCCTTATCGTGGAGATCTTAACCCTAATCTAATTGCAAACAGACCTCATTTTATGCACTTTAGGTTTACATACGCTTAGTTCACAGCAAATCAGTTCGTGGTCTGTTTCATATAAAAAAGGCTGCGACTACCCTGCAATTCCTTATCAATTTCTAAAATTGAAAGTCAGTAATGATTAGGGGCCGTATTTTTTGGTAATAGCGATACGTGTGAACTTTTTTTATATCTTCTTTCTTGCCTATATATGACTTTCTAGGTATTTAAAGTACCATATTTTAACAAAATGCACTCGCGAAATATCACAAAATCTGATTTATTGCACAAATAATCACAAAATATACACCAAAAATGCCAAATATTATCGAAGAAGCTCTCTAATAAATGTTTAAATGCTTCTGAGGAATTGACTGTCGTGGTTTCCATCTCATCTGATTGATAGTTCTGCATATTCTCTACACAAATGCCCACAAAACCGGAAGTGTATTCAGTTCCGCGATCTCTAAGGTTATTGATGAAAATTGATATCTGCTATCGATTACATCCAATGGCGTTGTGATCATAGATACAGCTGTGCGAGTTCGCGACTGATAACATTTTGTACATCTGGTTGATTTAATAACAAGAATACATTAAAAGAGTGCTCTTTAAAATCCCTTATCACATAATTTGTTAGATTTACCCCATACTATATGAAAGATTTCAAAAGATACATCGATCATTACGACAATGTATTTTGTGAAATACCCACAGGAATAGTGTCAGTTTTACCAGCGAAATCAACAGTTTCATTTCACCAAAAAACAAGATGTTCAGTAAAGAACATATAGCCTACTTTCTTCTAATTGCATGGGTATTGTTATAACTCTTTGTCCTTTTCAAGGAGTATAATTGAATGTTGGTTGTAGTAGGTTGTTGAAATACAACGTACTATACGGATATTAAACATGAATATGAGGTGACCTTTGCTAGTGCTACCTCTGTAAAAAATTCATTGAATTCGGTTTCACCGTGTTTGAATTGATGGGGAGAATCGATTTGCACACATACATGGCCGCCATCCACAAAGTATTGGGCTGGTGACCTTGTAGGTTGGTCAAAAGATTCTTCATACATAATGGTATTATGTTGCAAAATTTGGTAGAGATCAGATGATAAGGCTGGTCGTAATTTGATTGAAGCTTTTGACATTTGGGTGGCCGCCATTACGTTTTCGTCAAGATGGCGGCAATATAAAACATGACACTGAGCTGTCCTTGTCTAGTGCTACCTTCGTACCAAATTTTGTTCAATTCGGTTTCACCGTGTTTGAATTGATAGGGGGAATCGATTTGCACACATACATGGCCTCCATCCGCAAAGTATTGGGCTGATGACCTTGTAGTTTGGTCAAAAGACTCTTCATACATAAAGGTATTTAAAATCCACAGCCTGCTTCCAGTCTCCGACCGGGTCAGGAATGGAATGAATGAAGCCCCCATCTAGCGGCGAGGATATGAACTGTGCTGGCTGCCGAGGCCTGACGCACTCCTCTGGGGCATTGATTAAATGAATGACAGATGTAACGAAATGGTAGTGGAGAGTGTTGCTGGAATGAAATTTTGACAGGGAAAACCGGAGTACCCGGAGAAAAACCTGTCTGCCTCCATTTTGTCCAGCACAGATCTCACATGGAGTGACCGGGATTTGAACCACGGACCCAGCGGTGAGAGGCCGGCGTGCTGCCGCCTAAGCTACGGAGGCTGCTATACATAAAGGTATAATGTTGCAAAATTTGGTAGAGATCAGATGATTAGGTTGGTCGTTATTTGATTTATCTTTTGACATTTGGGTGGCCGCCATTACGTTTCCGTCAAGATGGCGGCGATATAAAACATAACACTGAGGTATCCTTTGCTAGTTCTACCTCTGTACCAAATTTCGTTCAAATTGGTTTCACCGTGTTCGAATTGATAGGAGGGGACAGACATTCAGAGCACACACACTCACACACACACACAGACAGACACATTTTTTCGCCCTGTGTAGATCTCATAAGTCTACTTTCATTTTTTGCAAAAATCGAAAGTAGGCTAAAAAGGCCCTTAGTAATGATATAGTCTATTATTGATCTGTTGCTCTACCCTCTAATGTGTATCTGTATATCTCCTTATGCTTCGAGAATGAGTTCACAACAGACAACCCCAGGCTAGCACAGAAGTCCAGTAAATGCTTCCCATTGGTGTTTGCTTCCCTATCCTCACCCCACTTGCCCACTACCCCTCAGTCCTATTTCCTATCCTAGCATTGAACTCCCACATCAGTACTACACATCCTTATTGTTAACTCTCACCACGTCACTCAGGGCGTCATACAATCTGATCCACCCCTTCACATGGAGCATACACTGAAACAATCCTGACCTGATTTCCTGACATTTCCAAATCTATCCTGTGATAGCTCTAAACCTTAAATAACTTGCTTTGGGCCCCACTCATTACTATAATGAGAAAATGTAGAATACACTAGACAGTATTCCCGGGTAGCAGGACAATAAGCTTGTTTTTACAGCAATTCACTTTACCCTTCCCTTTCCTATAATAAGATGACTTAAAAATAACGGTAAACAATAATCTCAGCACAATGTGATTGCAAGATAACTTTATAATGCTTTAAAAATTGAACTACTCTTACTTATCGGAAAGCGCCGTACATTACTGTCTATCATAGTGAACCTTGTCTTACTTGTACTTTGGGCATTATATTCCTATATGTGCTCTTTATTTCCATCCACATACGTATTTTTGCGGGTGCCTTTATATATAACTCCAAGTTTACGAAAACTTTTCCGTAATGTAACAGAATGTGAATCCTTCCTGGGGTTTAATTCTATTCACGACTATATAAAGCAGCTGGTTGTATTTTTATCAATATGCATCAATTCAATGCCGAACAATCAACTAATAAACTTTTCTCAGAGCATCAATCTCCCATCTCACTGCCACCTAGATCCGTATTGGTTTCAAACCCATTACAAGTTCTGCATTCTGCCGTGTCGCTTCTAGCAGGCGCGGATTCAAGGGGAGGGTCACGGGGGTCATGACCCCCCCCCCCAAACGGACACCAAATTTTTTTTTGCAAACTAAAAAAAAACGAAAACACAATAACCAGACAAATAAAAACTTAACGGATTTTAACTGAAAAACAGTTTTTTTCCATTTTATTCATTACTGAAAATATCTTTATTGCAATTATTATGTTCTGTTAGAACAGTACATATTTACAACTTCATACCTGTTATATAAAAACGATTATTTATATAACAAATCAATTCGTCTTTTTTGTTTAGTAAATCTTGTGATTACCGAATCGATGTTTATAGTGATGTCACGATGAATGTGCAGCAATGCAAGTCCGGCGAGCCTGTCTTCTGCCATGTTTGCTCTTAGCCAAGTTTTGAGGCGACGGAGAGTTGAAAAACTTCTTTCTGCAGTGGCTACACTCACAGAAAGTGTGATGAGGATACGTAACAGTTTATTGATGGATGGATAAATATCCTCGTCACACTCATCACAAATGACAACAATCGAATCGGGGATCTTGCCGCCGTTCTCAACAATGCGCTCCCATTTTGCGACCCACAATTCGTACTCGGCAACAACTGTTGAAATGGGAGAATCCAAAAGCTTCTGGCCCGCTAATTGTTGTGCCGAGTATATATTGGTTTATAAAGAAATTACATTTGTTGTTTGTCATATATATATCCACGGATAGGAATTCGGGGCTTTTTTCGCACCAAAAAATTATGCCGACTTCCAAACTGGTTGGCAATTTAAGCTGCGACTTTCTCCCTTTGTCGGTACCAACTCGACTTGCCGAAACTGTTACGTACCTTGCTACTTTTCTCAAAGCTCGATGTAGAAATCGCAAAACACGCCGTTGCAATTTGTACGAATATTTTTAGTGCGCTAAACGCATCAAATTTCTATCCATGTAGCTTGCAAAAAATTGGTCTGGTTTTGTGCGTTTGGTTATTTTGAGATTTTTTTTCGTTTTTAGTGATACCATTTTTCTTAACAATTTCTATTCTCTGACCCCCTCCAAAGCCAAACTCTAGATCCGCGCCTGGCTTCTAGTCCATTTTATAACATATGACACAAGGCCACTAGACAACCGCCTAAGTACTACATCCACACTATATATCTGGGCACTTTCCGATTATAAAAACATAAACTATAACTATATACATATACACTAATAAACAGTGATGAGGAGTGCCTGTGCATATCTATGATCTGTCACAATCCTCATTATAAGAAAATCCGAGGTTTCCAAAACTGAAGTAAAAGTGAAAAATTATATTGATAATGATTAGAGATACAGGAAAAACACAATTGCGATAAATACGAACTTAATTTTTTTTCTCAACCTTTCATCTATTTGTTGACTATTATGACATAACCACAATTTGCTTAACTGAATAAGCGACAAAGTGCGCTAACTATTGGTTCTTGCGAATTTTCCCCATAAATAGGAGAAATGCCCCCCCCCCCCCCCAAAAGAAAGTATTCTTTCTTCTTACTAAATTTTTGCTCCCTACATTGAAATGTACAGGGTCATCGAAAACTAATGCCAACATTTCAAACAATGATAGCACCGAAACCCTTTATGTTAAATGTGTAATTCTTTCACTGAACGCCAGCTGGTTAAAGTAAGTTTTGTTTAGGAGGGAACGTGCCCTTGCTATGCGCACACTAGATGCGTAGTAGCCAAGGTCGGCCGGGGCGCGCGCGCCAATGAATGCACCGCCCGCAAACTGCACCTGATTACAAAGCTGTCATTCGATGGTTTAATCAGTTTAAGGAAACAGGGACTGTAGAGAAAAAATCTAGGCCAGGCCGACCACCAACATCAGCATTGAACGCACGCTTTCCCAATGGCTGGATTGGTACGTGCAATCATTTCAGGAGTAAATGTCAAGATTGCGGCAGAAATTCGCACCCGCAGGTGCTCCAAATCCTGAATTTTTTTCTGCATACACAATGTATTTAATGTACCCCCAGAAAAAATCCAAAGGGGTAAGGTCAGGACTTCATTGGCGCGCGCGCCCCCAGCCGACCTTGGCTACTGCGCTTCTAGTGTGCGCATAGCAAGGTCACGTCCCCTCCAAAACAAAACTTACTTTAAGCAGCGGGCGTTCAGTGAAAGAATTACAAGTTTAACATAAAGGGTTTGGGTGCTATCACTTTTTTAAATGTTGGCATTATTTTTCGATAACCCTGTATAGCCTTGAAATAAACCATCATAGGGCTCACAGTGATGCACAGATTCCTAGCGACGAAAATTCGACCTCGTCGTCAAAATAATTGATTAGTTGAAATAAATTTGAAAATCAAATGGCTGTTCTCGCATCCACCGGTTACGGACAATTAAGTGATGGGTTGTGCTGGTTCCTCTACCCTCTAATGTGTATGTGTGAATGTCCTTATGCTTCCAGGAATGTTCTAATTGTTTGTATCTATTCATTTTTACAGTGCGAGTAGTAAGATTACAGGAACAGCACTCATTCCAGGTTCCGTATTGACCATGTTTACATGAAGTATAACATAAATTTCTCGCCAAATCAATACCTTTCTTACTTTAAAAATACTACAGGTACATGTTTCGGAAAACTAAATGTTTCCTTCCTCAGCCCACTTTTTGGTGTATAACATCATACTACATCGAAAACCTCACCAATTAACAAAAAACACATTTCACATCTACTCTCTCATTCTTCTTTTGTTAGGCCTGTGTCATTAGACACATTACCGGGTGAGTTAGCCGTGGGCGTTACGGCATGACTGCTGGCAGTCGCTCACATCCGGGAGGCGAGGAGGTTCGAATCCCCCCGCCGGCAACCTTGAAGATGGTCTTCTGTGGTTTCCCATCTTCATTCCAGGCAAATGCCGGGGTTGGTCCCTAACTATAGGCCACAGCCGCTACCTTCCAACTCCTTCACCTTTCATTCCCACTTTCCTCCCCAACGGTACTTGTAGCTCACCCATTGGGTGTCCGTCTCGAAGCAGCTACAAAACTGGCGAGCCGAACATGTCCTCGGGCACTCCCGGCACTAAAAGCCATACGCTAAAAAAAAAATAAAAAAAAATAAAAAAAGACACATTAATGTCACTCACGGAATAAACACTTATTAGTTGAAGCAAGGAACATTGACATATTTACTCCTTGTTAGTTTCAACGTGGTTTCCCGAACTGTACACAAGCATCTGAAGAACAGAACAATGGAAAACGCCGGAATCGTACAACCTTGTCAAAAGCGGAGAGACATTAACTAGCACCAAGGTAGGGTGATTGGGTATGGCGTCAAGAAATTTTATCGATTCAGGGTATATGTTGGAAATTACCTATTGCGACGGGGGTTGAGGAGGCGATCATGACCGGAAGCAGGAAATTGACATTATATATCAAATAGCTAAACTCAATGGTTACAACCACAATTATGTCAGCAGATTAATTTACAAGTTAAAAAACAGACCCTCAACAAAATTAGTTCGAGAGGACACAACAAAGAAAACTTATGCCACCTTCACCTACATGGATCGAAGCGTATACACAGTAACCAGCATCCTAAAGAAACACAAAATGAACATCGGCTTTAAAACCAATAATTCAAATTTCAACAAATTTTTGAATTCCAATAAATTTAAGAGTATTGATAAACATTTAAAATCGGGAGTTTATGAGCTCAGATGTAATTTTTGCAAATCAAATTACGCAGGACAAACTGGTAGGAGCATACGTACTCGTTATGCTGACCATGTTTCGGCCATAAAACACAGGAAGTTTTCAGCCATGGCGGTACACATGGAAGAAACGGGACATAAGTTCATGGACATAAATAATGACATCAAAATTTTATACTTCAACTAATAAGTGTTTATTCCGTGAGTGACATTAATGTGTCTAATGACACAGGCCTAACAAAAGAAGAATGAGAGAGTAAATGTGAAATGTGTTTTTTGTTATTTGGTGAGATTTTCGAAGTAGTATGATGTTAGACACCAAAAAATGGGCTGAGGAAGGAAACATTTAGTTTCCCGAAACATGTACATGTAGTATTTTTAATGTAAGTCAAGTGTTGATTTGGCGAGAAATTTATGTTATACTTCATATAGTAAGGTTACGTTTATATAGGTTGATACCGCGCCAGCCACTCATTTCTAGTAATGAAAAGTATGTTTCCTGATATGAATAGACATTCTCCATTGATTTCTCCTCGTTTTGGAATGTTGTTTAATATGATACAAGTATTGTCTACAATGTGTGAGTTATAGGTTATGTTTCATGTCCAGTGAATTGGTTCAAACTCCGTCAGATATCCATGAAATGGTTTACCACGGTTTCCCATATTCAAGGCCACAACTGTGTCCTTCCAACTCCTTGCCAAGTTGCATTAATTTCTTCTTTATAACTCGTCTTATGAGTGCATTTGACCATTAACCCACCCAGCAAATAGGAGTTCAATGCACCTTATATCTGAACCTGTTGAAACGGGAATAATAAGAGATTATTTACGAGGGGTGTACTATACTGTTTTACACTTTATTTTCTTCTACCCAAATGAAGTACATTAGACATCAGTTGTTACGTCCACCTTCTCAACATAATCTCCTTGTAACGTTATGCACTTTTGCCATCGATGTGTCAGTCTCTCCACACCTTCCTGAAATCATTCTTTCGGAGTGCTGCGTACCCATGCCTTGACACCGACCATGCAGAGGTTTCTTCACGTTCCCAAACAGGTGATAATCACTTAGTGACAGGCCGGGAGAGTATGGTGGGTGTAGCAGCACCGTGAATCCCATTTGATCAATGGCGGCGGTGGTCTCTTGGCTAGTGTGGGGGCGGGCATTGTCATGTTGCAGAAGCACACCTTTAGCCTATTGTCCTGGCCACTTAGTTTGATGGCAAGACGTAAGTGCTTAAGGGTTGCCACATATGCTGCACTGTTAATCGTGGCCCCCAATTCTAGCCAGTCAATGAGGATGATGCCCTTTGTGTCCCAGAACACCGTCGCCATCCACTTGCCAACTGATAACTCTGTTCCACATTTCTTTGGTGGTGGACTGCCCCTATGCTTCCATTGCATCGATTGTTGTTTTGTTTGTGGCTCATGGTAATGGAGCCATGTCTCTTCACCAGTCACAAGCCTAGCCATAAAGTCGGCTGGATCTTGTCTGGAGACACTGACACATCGATGACAAAAGTTACAAGGAGATTATGTTGAGAAGGTGGACGTAACAACTGATTTGTAATGTACTTCACTTGGGTAGAAAGAAATAAAGTGTAAAACAATATAGTACGCCCCTCGTAGTTATTTATCCATTGTGTTGTATTTACTGTAAGTTAAGTAAATGTACGATTCACATTCAACTTGTAAATGCTTATGCTGTTTATCAGCAACATCCATATATCGAAACACTGTGCACGTCTGAATTAGTTTCCGCGCTTATTAATTTTGAACCTGTTCAGATTTTATCAAACCGTGTGACTAACTTTCAAATGCTTCAAAATGCTAAATATTTCAATCCAAAATGCAATTTTCAAAATAAAAGGAATACATACTCAATTTCAAAATGCTATTTTCTTGTATCTTTAATAATCAAGTAATTGGATGCACTCGTTTAAGACAGAAATCTTCAGATTTAGAAATATCATGGAATTGGGCAGATACTGAACAAAATGCTGTGGTACATGGTGATGTAGAATATTCTATAGGAATCTGGTAAAGAAAGCAGGAAGGCTCAAGCTAACAATACCAAACATACACAACATATTGATATCCTAGCTGATGATCAATTAAGAAGGAAATATCTAAATCTAATAGCATGCTATGGTTTTAAACAGTGCAACACTAAATATGCAACACGACTTCGTGACACTGCAGCTACCTTAATAGATCACGTGTCACTAAACAATTCAGAATTAAGTTATAAAATATCAAATGTCAGCAATGATATTAGTGATCACAGTATATTAATTCTTGATATTTTCAAGACCAATTATAGCACGTACACTCAGTCACATAACTCAACAAAATCAACAATACACGAGGACTCTTGGGATAGGCAACACACTCCTGAAACTAATATATCTATAAACGCAGATTCCCATAATGATGCAGACAGTACTGTTAACTCTCTATATAACTCTTTCATCAAACAATTGAATCTAAGGAACAGGCATAACCAAAGAAAAATAACAAACAATACTAACAATAAAAGACAGACTACTAACTTACCATGGGTCACAGCTGAACTCCTTACACTTATAAAACAACGAGACACTCTGCATGCAAAGCTCAAAATTCCCCTTCACAAAAATAATAATGATATGAACCAAGAATACTGTAGATGCAGGAATAGTGTAACAAACTTAAAAAGAAGACTAAAGTCAAATTACTACTCAGACAAATTCAGAACATATGGAAACAATTCCAATAAAACTTGGGAGACTATCAAAGAAATCATACACAACAAAAAACCAACAGTTGAGACATGCACTTCACTTGAAATAGACAACAAAACTATCACAGACAATCAAGAGCTATGTGAATCATTTAACTTGTTCTTCACAAACATTGCTGGAAGTCTAGCAAAAGCTATCCTGAACAGAAGGAAATCCTCAGTAAGGACCACAAGCAGTCAAATTCCCTCTACTTATATCCAACAGATGAAGCAGAGGTCAAGTCCATCAACACAAATTTAAAGAATAAAAAGATCAAGACAAATTTCATTAAAAACAATATGCAATCAGTTATTAAAATCTTGGTTGAAATGATTAATGAGTCCTTAGTTACTGGCATGATATCAGATGACTTAAAAGTGGCCAAAGTAGTTCCTATATTTAAGGGTGGTGACAAAAGAAATCCAAATAATTATAGACCTGTTTCAATTTTATCGGTAGTTTCAAAAATTCTGGAAGAAGTGTTAAAAACAAGATTGCTTTCATTTCTGAACAAGAATACATTCTTTCATAATATGCAATATGGATTCAGGGAAAATTCTAGTACTGAGGCAGCAACTATTGACCTAATAACAATGCTGCAAGAAACTATTGACAAAAATAATATGGCAGTTGGGTTATTTATTGATCTCACAAAAGCCTTTGATACAGTAGATCATTAAATACTGTTATCAAAATTAGAAAATGCTGGTGTCCGAGGTATAGCTCTAAAATGGTTCCAAAGCTACCTTATTGGAAGAAAGCAGCATGCATAAGTTCAGGAAAATATATAACTCATGGAGTTTCACAAGGATCTATACTTGGACCTACATTATTCTTAATTTATATAAATGATATTGTGGAATATAATTTGAGGGGGCATATCAAATTGTATGCAGATGATACAAATATCTTCTACACTGGGAAAGACATAATTGAAATCATACAAAATGTGCAACAAGATATAAATACTCTCTCACAATGGTTCCAGGCCAATAAATTAACAATGAACCTACAGAAGACCAATTACATGGTAATTTCAAAACAAAGCATGAAAGAAATTACACATGACAAAATATATATAAATAATATTGAAATAAAAGAGGTTAATCAGGCAAAGTATTTAGGTTTAATCATCGACAAACACCTAACCTGGATTGAACACGTTGAACGAATTGCTAAGAAACTCTCACCTATAGTAGGGATCCTAAGGAAACTTCGGTATCTTATTCCCCTAAACCTTGTAAAACAAATCTACTATTCACTTGTACATAGCAAGCTCCAATATTTAAATGTTATTTGGGCTCACTGCAGGAAATCCACACTGAATGATTTAATGACTATTCAGAATAGGGCTATTAGAAACATATTTAACCTTCCTTACTGCACTCCAGTAAAAGATCTGTACATCAGAAGTAAAATTCTACCCCTCAGCATAAGTGCAGATCTCCGAGCAGCTATGCTAATATACAAGATTAAACACAACACAATTCTCTATAGCTCTCCCTACATCTTGAACTCGGACAATCATTCTTATCGAAATAGGCAAGCGAAGGACGTAGCCTTATATATCAATCACTCTTCTAAATACGGTAGAAATAGTTTCAAGTTCTCTGCATCACAGACATATAATAAACTTCCTGATAAAGTAAAAAGTGCACCAACTTTATCAGTATTTAAGAGGAAAACTATGAAAGAATTGTGGGAAAAATTCGATGCACCTTAATACATCAAATAAGTTATGTATAAGCTTAAAAATCCTAAGTGCTTATCATTTTAAGGGACCTTGGTCTAAACAATCTTAGATATAGTTTCAACTTTACTAATAGGCCTATGCCCTTATTCAACAATTTGTGTTACCTTCAGAATTTTCTTCCTTGGTGTGTAAACATACATATTACTGTACAATTCCTCTGTATGAGCCTATGGCTCTTTGGAATTAATTGAATAAAATATCTATCTATTTATCTCATAAGCTCCTAAAACAAAGTGTGAAACAATAATTTAAAAAATCCTCTCTGCACGCTGGAAGGCGGAGGTAGATTTCACCGGACAAACAAGGGGATAGGCTATAATAGTCAAAATATGCAGGTTTTCGTAGAAGGATCAGACCTCATTTATTGCGAGAAAGTTTTTTACAATTGGAGCTGAATTAACTCTTGTTTTCATCTTTCTATGCACATTTTTAACGTTTTATTGTCTTATGGGGACGGTAACCTTCTTGCCATTTGGGGTCCATTTTTTATACTTGTGGTCACACTGTCCTTATGCAAGGTTTGGAACTGATGTGTAAGTATCTAACAGTCTGTTACTTCTTCACGCCAAATTGTATCTCCCGCAGAGATGTTGGTTGGTTCCTCAGTTTAGGGCTGCGACAACGCGGTCATGTAACCCTGTGTACTTTGTGTGTGTGTAGAATCTGTCTGATAAACGGTATTAATTGTGATGGCTGTATTGGTCTGTAATTCAGGTAAGGACTGCAGATGGTCAATTTCAAGTAGTAGTTCCTAATTTTGGACCAAATACTACTGTCAACGACACCTAGCTGTGAACTTGGTAACTAGATGCCACCGCAACCAGCAACTTGCAACGAACGTTGGAACTTCCCTTCCGAAGGAAAGCATACTGAGGTATTTTTGGCGCTCTTAGAAAATCCAATGACTTCGGCCGACTTTGAACCGGCGACCTTGGGCATAGAAGTTCAGCATGCTACCAGTTACGTCACTGAAGTCGCTTCCCACAGAGTCAGATGGAAAACTGAATGTGATCTCGTTGTCATGGCAACCTCTGATAGCTCATCCCTCATAAATTTAGAAGCGTTGTCATGGTAACCTCTGATGGCTCTTGCCATTTTCTTCTAATCCCGGAATCATTTTTCTCATCCCTTGGCGTAATGGTGGGTCATATCAAAAATTCTTTCAGACAAAAGTTTTAGGTAATTATTAAGAGAATATTGTCCTTTTTGTATGGTTTTGATAGTGTGCCTATTAAGAGAGATATGATTAATGTTTCCCGAAAAACCCACTTTTTCCCACCCCTTTGGTCAATGGTTGGTGCTAACAAAAAACTTTTTAAACATAAATTTTTGGCACTTATCCGATACATTAGTATGAACTTTGAATGGATTCAATATTTCACGTATTAAGAGAGTTATAGCGATACTTCACTTCTTTGAAAAATTCCCCCCATTTTCACCCCCTTCAACAGATTTTGCCCATTAACAAACTCGACCGAGATTTTAAAGGGATGCATAGGCCTATTATGTAAAAATTCAAAGTGAGTGGTGCAAAATTACGGCAGTTATTGTGTCCACAAGAAACATATATACACACATCAAAAAAAGTTTTGCATCACCTCGGTTCCAAGAGTTCCGGAACCTTTAAATACAAAGGGAATAGAGATCAACACAAACAACATTTCAGCTCGTTTTATTGCTCATGAGACCCACACATTGCATGTTGTACCATCATACAGCTAGACTTTCAGCATTTGTGGTCCAGATTGCAGTACACACCACTACCTCTAATACCCAGTAGCACGTCCTCTTGCATTGATGCATGCCTGTATTCGTCGTGGCATACTATCCACAAGTTCATCAAGACACTGTTGGTCCAAATTGTCCCACTCCTCGACGACAATTCGGCGTAAATCTCTCAGAGTGGTTGGTGGGTCAAGACGTCCATAAACAGCCCTTTTCAACATATCCCAGGCATGTTCGATAGGGTTCATGTCTGGCGAACATGCTGGCCACTGTAGTCGAGCGATGTCGTTATCTTGAAGGAACGCATTCACAAGATGTGCACGATGAGGTCGAGAATTGTCGTCCATGAAGACAAATGCCTCTCCAATATTCTGCCGATATGGGTGCACTATGGGTCGGAGGATGTCATTCAGGTATCGTAAAGCCGTTTCGGAGCCTTCCATGACCACCAGTGGCGTACGTCGGCCCCACATAATGCCACCCCAAAACATCAGGGAACCACCACCTTGCTGCACTCACTGGACAGTGTGTCTAAGACGTTCAGCCTGACCAGGGTGCCTCCAAACACGTCTCCGACGATTGTCTGGTTGAAGGCATATGCGACACTCATCGGTGAAGAGAACGTGATGCCAATTCTGTGGGGTCCATTCAGCATGTTGTTGGGCCCATCTGTACCGCGCTGCATGGTGTCGGGGTTGCAAAGCTGGACCTCGCCATGGACGTCGGGAGTGAAGTTGCGCATCATGCAGCCTATTGCGCACAGTTTGAGTTGAAACACGACGTCCTGTGGCTGAACGAAACGCATTATTCAACATGGTGGCATTGCTGTCAGGGTTCCTCCGAGCGGCAATCCGTAAGTAGCGGTCATCCACTACAGTAGTAGCCCTTGGGCGGCCTGAGCGAGGCCTGTCATCGACAGTTCCTGTATCTCTGTACCTCCTCCATGTCCGAACAACATCGCTTTGGTTCACTCTGAGACGCCTGGAAACTTCCCTTGTTGAGAGCCCTTCTTGACACAAAGTAACAATGCGGACGCGATCGAACTGCGGTATTGACCTTCTAGGCATGGTAGAACTACAGACAACATGAGCAGCGGACCTTCGTCCTGGTGGAATGACTGGAACTGATCGGCTGTCGTACCCCCTCCGTCTAATAGGCCCTGCTCATGCATGGTTGTTTACATCTTTGAGCAGTTTTAGTGACATCTATGAACAGTCAAAGGGACTGTATCTTTGATACAATATACACAGTCAACGTCTATATGCCGGAGATCTGGGAACCGAGGTGATGCAAAACTTTTTTTGATGTGTGTATATATACTGTGTATACATATATACATATATTATAAATAAACTTTTGAACTGATGGTGGTTTTGGGGTCTAGGGGATGTCGAAATAATCCGGAAGTTGAATAATTTGGAATAATTAGCTTCCTAATGAAATCTACCTAACATTATTATAAATTACCGGAATGCTATGTTCCTCTTTGACAACCATATCTTCTTCATCTGCAGCTGCTATTAGATCTGGCTCCACTTTAATCTTCACCAGGCTATCAGCAGGAAACTGCATATTCACACCCTGAAAATGATACAAGAGTAATACAATATTCTACAAAGAGAAGCAAGTAAGCCATAGGCTCTCTAAAAACTAACACACTCTTTGTGTACAAATACCTACTTAAGTAGGTGGTCATCATCATCTTGCACAGTTTCCAGCCACTGGCCGGGTCTGTTTGGAACATAAGCCTCTCCATCGCCTTCTGTCCTCCCAACATCTCTCCGTCACCACCGGCTTCTCCTTCCTTCCGCACGCAGTCCTCCACACCTTTCAGCCACTTATCTCTTGGCCTTCCTCTTGGTCATTTTCCCTCAATTTTCACCTCGTGTAGGCCTATCTTCCTGGGTATCCTCCTCCCATCCATTCGCTTAAGTAGGTATTTGTGCATTAAGAGTGTGTTAGTTGGTAGGGTATGTAAGTACTTGTAATTGAGCACAATTATTGCTGACCGACTGAAAAGCTTAGGCAACACTGCAAAATGGCTTATATTGCTACAATAGGCTCATAATGGTAATTATCACTATTAAAGGGGCCAATTAACTAATACATGTAATTTTTCCAGGAGTGTTGGTTGGTTCTTAAGTTTAGGGGCTGCGACAACGCGGTCATGTAGCCCCGTGTACTTTGGGTGTGTGTAGAATCTGTCTGATAACCGGTGTTAATTGTGATGGCTGTATTATTGTGTGTTATCTGTTTTTTAATTCAAGTAAGGACTGCAGACTTTTAATTTTTTCAAATAGTTCCATCTTTTGCCACCAAATGCCACCGTCAACGACTACTAGTTCAGAACTTAGCTACCAGATGCCACCGCATTTGGCTCTTGGCAACAAACGTAGGAACCTAAGAGCATTGTTTACATTCTTAACCTATACAATTTAGCTTCACACAGGTGTAATTAGTGGAAGGTTCTTTAACGTGCCATAAATCTATGACATGGGACCACCGGCTTTACTTCCCCTCCGAAGGAAAGCATACTGAGAGATTTTTAATGCTCTTAAAAAATCCGACGACCTCGGCCGGATTTGAACCCGCGATCTTGGGCATAGAAACTCAGCACGTTACCAACTACGCCACCGAAGCCGCCTTCCAGGACTGTATTTACATCTTTATATCATAGTTCATTGGGCACAATCGTGTTGACCAACCTGAGCTACAAATGACAATTTTGAATTGGCAACACTGAAAGAATGGCTTCAAATCTCTGATATTCAAGGAATCGATTTTTCGAAATATTTGAAATTAGTTGACTTGTTATTACGTCCATTCAGAGTAAAATATATCCTGGATTCTTCAGGAAACAGATATCCCAATCCGGATCCTTGATAAGATAATTTTTTAATGAAGGGAGCATAGCCCTCATAGTATATTGGGACTGCTCAAGGAATCATAGTAGCCTTGCGGCCTTCCCAAGCATCTTGGTGTGGTGAAACGTACCAACTGATGAGCCCAACGGTACACTGGGGTGAAACCGGATCAATGCATTATTAAGCTCAGAGTAAAATTATCTGCACCGAGATATTTTTACTCAGAATTTATAATCAAATTAATCAGAAAATTCTGCACTAGCCAAAACTGAAGTAGTAATTTTTTTTTCTTCACATTTTCTGGGGTCAGCTCACCTTTAGATGGTCTGTCATCTAGAAAACTAAACTTTGAACGTTTAGCTTAAATCTGAGGAAATTAGAAAAATCGATTCAAATACCTGTACTTAAACTTTCTTAATCTAGTTTTTAGACAGACAAATACAAAGTGTAGATAAATATATCTAAATAGTCATCAGCCTCCAGTGGAAACTGTAATTTTATATTCAGTACAAGCTGACAATGTCACTTACAAACTGGGAATCTTCTGTGTCTGACAGCCCTCTAGGTTCACATTTGACGAAATGCGGCTCCTCCATGATATTAAAACTCTATAGAGAGACAGAGGAATGAACACATTAGAGAATTCTAATATAGTGATTGCTATGGAATGTGAACATTTCCACAACATTCACTTTTTGGATGTGCTGTACTGTATGTTAAATAGGCAGGATGTCTACCAAAACCAACTAACGGATTTCCCTGACAATTCCCTGATTTTTCCAGGATAAATCAGAAAATTCCCTGAGTAATAGTAGCGGCCATAATAAACAGAGTTTGTACTTTAAGAGCATTTCAAAAAGTGCAAGAACAATAAAGGGTAGTATGACAAAGTTGGAAAGACAGAAAGAAAGAAAAAAAGAAAAAAAAAAAAAAAAAACAGATACATATATTTTTTCTATATTTTGCAAATTTCTACATTTTTATCCAGAAAAACTATTGTACTTGTGAGCATTGAAAGTAGCTTGTCAATAGTAATGCTCTCAAAAATCATAGTTACACATTTATATACAAATACAGTCTACACATGTAATTTGTATGCTCCATCTTGCAAGAAATGAGAGCTAAAGCCCGACCCAGGAATGTCTGCCGCGATGCAGTTACGCACTTTAATTCGTTCACACCTCCTCTGGCACACGTGACACGTCCTGACTCCCCGAGTCCTGATGTAGCAACATCGTTCATTTTCCGCTTGGACTTGGCCGTGATAATATAATGCTACGCAATGTAGACGAGAGCTTCGCTCACCCGCTCGTCCTTGTGCAACGACTTGGCAACATTACATTGGCTCCCCAAGTCAGCAGCGGCTAGTATCGAAGCAGTTTGCTCTTTATTTTAAAAATAACATAAAGAGTAAACTACTGGGCATAGAACTGTGATTCATGTTTCTATATACTCAGTAAAATGCTGCCTTTCATCCTACTTTTATGTAGAAACCATATCCTGTCAAACTTGAACCCTCGGTGCGCGTGATATTTCGTTTTGGTGACGCGTGACGCGAGCCGTCAGTCGTGCTAGTACAGTCCCACTCCTCTACCACTGTTCTGAAGCCAAGCCTGTCCGGTCATGTCGCAGCAGAAACCGCTGGGTCGGGCTCAGCATCTACAAGAGGACATTGTGCAGGCATTTCAACAACCAAAGGGCAAACTGTATGTGGTATTTAATGACTACATCAAGGCTTTTGACAATGTCAACAGAGAGAAACTGGTTCACAAAGTGGGGAGGGCATTATATAACTAGGCTGTCAATCAGTGGCGGCCGGTAATAAAGTTGCAGTGTTGCACTACGACCAGATTAATTCAAGAAAAACAATTAAAACCGTAATAATATTTTAGTAATAAAAGTTGTATATTTCCTTTTATATGTACGGGAATTCATAATTCTGTTCTTAATAATTCAGGAAATCTTATAGTAAGTGATTGTGAACTGTCTGAGAAAGCGAAGCGCGCCAGCCGTCTAGGTGCGCTCGTCGGTTTGGTCGTTGCCAGGCCCAAGCACCGACCAGATCTCAATAGTGAAGGGTATGGCAGAGATGCTAGACTGGGTAAGCCCTATCCCAACAGTTAACTCGGCTGGTCGTTGCTCGCTGACTGCAACCAGGCAGCCGAGGTGCAGGCGCGGACGGAGACATCAGAGATGCTTCGTCAACTGCCGAGACCATGTCTTGCAATGTTGCGCGTAGCCTACTTGTGACACTCGCAGTTCTCGCCCTCGTACAGTATATAACCTACGTTGTTTTGTTCTCGTGAAGGTTTTCATGTAGACTAACTTATATTCCATTTCATCCGATGAAAATGTGATGTCTCTGAAATGCGGCATTCGTTATGAACGAGGTAGGCCAACATCTGTTTCACCGCACTTTCTTTTAAATGCAGCCAATGGCCATGTATTGTATTTTTCTTTTCAGGACGGGTCAGGGAAGGGGTTATGAAAAGAAATTGGCCGTGGACCTATTGAAAGGAACCGTCCCGGCATTTGCCTGGCAGTGAAAATGGGAAACCACGAAAACCATGTACAGAGCGGCTGAGGTGGGATTCGAACTCACGCTCTCCCGTTGCCAGCGAGACACGAGGTAGCGCTTTAGCGCTCTCGGCCACCGCGCAATTGATTACAGTTTTCTCCGATATCATTTACCCTATCACCTCATGGGCGCAGGAGGAGGGGTGGGGGGCAAGGAGGGGCCGTGCCCACAAATTGAAGTTACTGCTGGTTAACTGATTTAGATGTAGGGATAATTCCACAGTTTTAATTAACTTAGTAATTTGGGATTATTTGAGAATATCTTCAGTTATTAAACAAGAAGTTCCGTGACGAACTAAAGAGCCTTCTTTTCATGCCAATGATTATTCTACAGTATATGAACCTATCTAGAATAATGACGAAATTAAGTTGGTAATATCGAAATGTCTAATTAGTTCGAAATATTCCTGCTATACTGTAGTCTATATATATATTTTTTTAAAATTTAGTCAATTTACCCTCTAGGTTGGTGGTTCCCACGGACTCAGCGGGATAACTCACCACGACCGCCTCTATGGGCAGTGTCCTGGAGCCTGAACATCTGGTCGGGAGGGATACAACTGGGGAGGTGTGATCAGCACTTCGCCCAGGCGGCCTCACCTGCAAAGCGAACAGGGGCCTCATGAGGGACGGGAAGGGATGGAAGATTGGGAAGGATAGGCGAGGAAGAGGGAAGGAGGCGGCCGTGGCCTTACAGTAGGTACCATCCCGGCATTTGCCCGAAGACGAAGTGGGAAACCACGGAAAACCACTTCGAGGATGGCTGAGGTGGGAATCGAATCCCCTCTACTCATTTGGACCACCCGAGGCTGAGTAGACCCCGTTCCAGTCCTCATACCACTTTTCAAATTTCGTGGCAGAGCCGGGAATCGAACTCAGGACCTTCGGGGCGGCAGCTAATTATGCTGACCGCTACGCTACGGAGGCGACTATTCCTGGTATAATGTAGCCTAATAGAGCACTACAGTTGGCAGCCCTGGTGACTGAATATATTCTTAGTTCCATCTCTTAAGGTACGGAATACAAAATTTGGTTGAAGTCCAATGGACGTTACATGCAATTAGACATTGGATCCATCAGCACGCGTAAAAGCATGTTGGCAACAATGTCATGCGTGTGCAGGTTAGAAATAATCGGAAATATTATGATATATTGTCGTGCCAATTTTGGATGTAGTCCATTTGTTAGTATAGAAGTTACATGTATTTTAAAATTGGACCTATCAGCAAGCATAGAATCATGTTGGCAGCACTGACTTATATTAATTACTCCAAATTAATCGAGAGTGTCAGGTGCTACACGTGTGCAATGTAAAGAGCTGTTGTCTTGCATACTTTCTGATATATTTGTATTAGGGTAAAAAAATATAGACATCATTTATTAAGAGTTGGCAGCCCTGATTGCTCTTAAGAATACTTATAGTCATATCTGTTATGTTACACATAGCACATACGAAATTTGTTTGAAATCCAACTGATGGTATAGAAGTTACATGTATTTAAAAACTGGTCCTATCAGCAGGCTTAGAATGTTGGTAGAACTGAAGTATATAAGTAACTCCAAATAAATCTAAACTGTCAGGTACTATACGTGTGCATAATTTAAAGCTGTCGGCTTGCATACTTTCAGATATATTGGTATTTGGATAAAGAAAATAGAGAGAGCAATTATTAACAGTTGGCAGCCCTGGTAGCTGTTAAGAATACACTCAGTCATATCTGTTTATGTACACATATTACATACAAAATTTGTTTGAAATCCAATTAATAGTATAGAAGTTATATGCATTTAAAATTGGACCTATCAGAAGGCTTAACATTATTTTGGCAACACTGGCATGTATGGCCTCCTGGAAATTAAACTGAAATAGTATTATCTACATGTGTGCCAATTTTGGAATAGCCCCCATGCATACCTTCCATGATATCCAACATGGAGCTCAAATTTCTAGTGCATTTTATCAGCAGTTGGTAGCACTGACATCGTTTTCAAATATGGGCTTGAGATATTCCTGTATACATCTTTACTCATAATAAATTTGGTTTCGATTGCTGCAGCTGTTTAGGAGTTGATAGGGAGGGGCACACACACAGCCAGACAGACTGAAGGACAGACAGACACACACACATTTTCCCGGATCGATCTCATAAGTCTTTTTCCTCATTTTTGGAAAATGTGAAAAGTAGGCTAAAAATCGGTGGACTACTTTTTGCCTGTTTTTTTTTTTAAATATGAACATGATTCACAAAGAAAAGCGAACTCCTATGGACAAAAATTATGGACTAAAAAAAATAATTCCACCCATTCATGCCACAAAGACCATGTATCCAACGGTTTAAGAGCAGCCAAAACAATGAATGTCACGAAGAAAGTAAGAAATGAGACGAAAATTACGTCTCAATACCACGTAGTGACATGTAGGTAATGAAATATAAAATAATACATGCCCCCCTCATCCTAGAAAAAATCCTGCGTGTGCCCATGTACCACATTAAAGAAAACAGTGACGACCCAGAACAATTATCCGCCAGCCGCCACTGCTGTCAATTAACACAGTAGGCCTACAGATTGATGACAACGTCAAACGATCTCCAACACTGCAGCAGACAAACGGTGTGCTATTAGAACTAAATAATAACAAGACCATCATGATGGTGTCGAGGAAGGGTGGAAGGTTGCCAGCAAACATAGGGATCACTTACAAATGAACAAAGCTAGGAACAGTACGGTAAATAGCTCCAAGTATCTCAGGGTCATCATCATCGTCTTGCACAGTTTCCAGCCACTGGCCGGGTCTGTTTGGAACACAAGCCTCTCCAACGTCTTCTGTCTTACCCCATCATCTCTCAGCCTCCACCCTTGTCCAGTCTTCTCCTCTCTTCACGCTTTCTTCCACCCCCTTCAGCCACCTGTCACTCGGTCTCCTTCCTTCCCACTTCGTCTCGTGTTCTCTCCTGGGTATCCTCTTCTCCTCCATTCGTTTTACATGTCCATACCATCTAAGTCTAGATTTCTCTATACCATCCTGTAATGGTTCCTCCTTCATTAATTCTCTGGTCCTCTCATTTCTTATTCTGTCCATAGCTCCAATACTGCTTCTCAAGAACCTCATCTCACTGGCCTGTATTTTGCTCTTCTCCCTTCCTTTCATAACCCAGGGCTCCGAGGCATACGTCAGGATAGGGACATAGTACGTCCGATATATGATCTTTTTGCTGTTCTGAGGGACATCCTTGCTCCATAACATGCTTCTCACACTCCTCGGAAATGCTTCTGCCTGCCTCCCCCGCTCATTTATTTCTCTATCGTTTCTTCCATTATCTTGTATCAGGCTTCCCAGATATTTGAAACTCTCCACTTTCTTCAGCTGTTCCCCACCAATTGTTATTCCCGTTGTGGTTATTTCCTTCTTCCTTGTTGTGATCACCATCTCACTCTTATTTATGCTAAATTTCATCCCATATCCTTGTATTATTCCTTCCCACGCATCCAACTGTTCCTGTACCTCCTCCTCCTTGTTTCCCCAAATCATCAAATCATCTGCAAACACCATTGCTTTCATCTTTCCTTCCCCAATTACTTGTGCCACTCGGGTCATTATGTCATCCATCACCACAATGAAAAGTAACGGTGACAGTGCACTTCCTTGTTTCAGGCCGTTTCTCTGTTCCAACCAGTCTGATCTCTCTCCTCACGCTTCCCTTGTACATCTCCTTTATCCTCTTTATAGTCCATTTCTCTACTCCTCTATCCTCCAGGGACTTCCATACTTTGTTTCTGCATACACTGTCATATGCTTTCTCAATGTCCAGGAAGGCCATCAGTAGATCTGTTCCATACTCATAGTGCTGTTCTTGTAACTGCCTTACAGCAAAAATCAAATCCACTGTGGACCTTCCTGCTCTGAAGCCATGTTGTTCTTCCCTCATCCCTCCTTCTATCCTTTTCCTAATTCTCTTTCCAAAACTTTCTCGAAGATCTTTGCACAATGACTCATCAGTGTTATTCCCCGATAGTTACTGCAATCTGTTATACTACCTGTCTGTCTGCGACATACGTGCCCCAGATGAAACATCAGGGGATAAATGAAAATGTCGAATTAACTCTAGTGGACTGTATTTACAAAAATGTACATGTTACAAAAGACACAACACTTGATATGCGAAGGAGCTGCTGCTCCGAAACACAAACACATTCAGCCATGATGGCTACTTCACTCTCTGTCTAGGTCACTGCTGCCAACCTAAACATAATAAATGTATCTGTTACCAACTGTGGAAATAAAACACTATATAATTCTCCCTGAGAGCAAACATACTCCCCACCTTGAAATACATGGATTTCAATAATCTGAAATAGAAACACTGAAATGTTCCAATGACAAGGACATAAAACACTAAAATATTCACTAAGTTAAAACACTGACATATTATCAGTCAAAATTATGTGTCTGCTCAATTGGTAGCGGAGCTACCTTGGAAACTGGTCGTTTAAAAATACCACTGTTGCACTTCACTGAAACCACTCTTACCACATTGTCTTGACCACCATGCACTTCAGTGATAACACCAAGGGGCCACTGGAGTGGGGGAACATTGTCTTCCCGTATCAGCACCACAGTACCTGGTGATACGTTGCTGGAGGAGGTCGTCCATTTGCTGCGCTGTTGCAGATGGGTGAGGTAATCTAATGACCATCTCTTCCAAAAGGATTGGAGTCTTTGTTGCAGAACCTTATATCTAGTTAACAAAGGCCGTTTACATAATGTTAAATCGGGTTCGGGAAGAGTCGTGAGGGGTTCGCCTATAAGGAAGTGACCTGGTGTCAAGGTAGATGCATCTGAAGGATCATTTGACAGGGTTAGAAGGGGACGTGAGTTTAAGCAAGCCTCAATTTGCGCAGTTAATGTAGCCAATTCTTCATATGTGAAATGAAGTGTTCCGAGAACTCTTCTTAGATGATGTTTGAGGGATTTTACTCCGGCCTCCCAAAGCCCTCCAAAATTAGGGGCATGAGGAGGTATGAAATGCCACTTAACTCCACAACTACTGGCGAAGTTACTGATCTCCTCTCTAGTCCGTTCCTGAGTGAACAATTTCTTGAGCTCCTTTAGCTCTCTACTAGCACCTTGGAAATTTGTACCATTGTCGGAGTACATGTTGCTGCATAATCCTCTTCTTGCGATGAATCTCCTGAGTGCTGCGAGGAAAGCTTGAGTGGTTAGGTCGGAAACTATTTCTAAATGAATGGCCTTGGTGCACATACATATGAATATGCATATGTAACCCTTGACAATGGTCTTGCTACGTGGATTGCCGATCTTCAAGTAGAAAGGGCCCGTGAAGTCTGTGCCGGTGTTGCGGAATGGTCTTGCTTGAGACACACGAACTGAGGGCAACTGTCCCATTACTTGCTGTGTAGTTTTGGCTTTGAACCTGAAGCATTTTGTACAAGTGTTAATAACTCTTCGAACCACCGACTTTCCATTGATGATCCAGTAGCACTGTCTGATGGATGCTAAAGTCAACTGGTTTCCTGAATGTAGGAGTCTTTCATGTTCCCTCTTGATTATTAAATCAGTAAACTGATGTTTAGCGGGAAAAATCATCTGATGTTTGAAATCGTAGTCTTGATTGGAGTTCTCTAGTCTTCCTCCAACTCTCAGGATTTGATCCTTGTCTAAAAATGGTACTAAACTTTGAAGTTTGCTACGTCTTGACACTGCATTGTGTTTCAAAAGATCAGCTATTTCGTCGCGGAATGCTATTGACTGGACTAGTCTAACACATGTCATGTTAGTTTGCTGCAACTCTTCTATAGTTAATGGACCATGTTTCCGTTCTGAAGGTTTGTGTTTAGTGTTGTGCACGAATCTTAAACAGTATGCTAACACTCTTTGTAGCTTGAGATGGGAAGAAAATCTTGTGAGCACGTCTGCAGGATTAGAGTGGACTGAACAACTAAGCACTATCTTGCGTTCCTCAGGAATCTCTGATTCAGGTTGTTCACTGGAAGTGGGCCAGTTCCGTTCCGAACACTGTAGCCATTCAGGGCCATGCCACCAAAGATGATTATTTAAAAGGTTTGTAGGAACAGTTCCTCGAGAAATTAGATCTGCTGGATTGTCTGCTGATGCTACGTGCTTCCAATCCTTGACTGAAGTATTGCCTTGCACTTCAGCCACACGGTGCGCAACAAAAGTTTTCCATTTTGACGGTTCACCTGCTAACCATGCGAGAACAATCTTTGAGTCTGTCCACAGATGAATGCTATGGAATTCAATATTGAGAACATGACACATCTTTTTAACCACTTGTGACAATAGTACAGCTGCACACAACTCTAGTCTGGGTAGCGTGATCTGTTTCAGTGGAGCCACTCTGGACTTGGAGCACAGGAAATGTGTTATTACGTGACCTTGATCTGTTGACGAGCGTAGGAATAAACATGCACCGTAGCCCTTCAAGGATGCATCAGCGAAGCCATGCAACTGCACCTGAGTACAATTTTCTTGAAGCACAAATCTGTTAATATATATATTGTCAATCAAGGGTATTTGAGAATGCAGAGTACGCCATCTTGTAAGAAGTTCCGTTGGAAGTTCATCATCCCATCCTATCTTCTCTTGCCATAGTTGCTGCAGAAACATCTTGAATGTGATGACAATAGGACTGATTAGCCCAATAGGGTCATAAATTGACGACACAATCGATAACACCTTGCGTTTGGTAACTGGAGATCCACTTCCTTGTTCTTTCTGCACACCACTGGATATCTGTAGTTTGTCTGTCGCTGGATGCCAAAGTAGACCTAAGGTCTTTATATTTTCTCCAGAATCAATCTGAAGGGGAAGTTGCGTCTTTCTGCAGTCCTTTGGAACCGCCTCTAACAATGCTGGATGGTTAGAGCACCACTTGCGGAGCTTGAAGCCTCCCTTGGATAACAATTGGATCAGTTCACGTTGTAGGAGTAATGCATTGTCAACCTTACTTGTTCCTGAAATGCAGTCGTCTACATAAAAATCACGAAGAAGGACAGATGCTGCCTGCGGATACTGTTGTCCCTCATCATATGCCAATTGCCTTAAACATCTTATTGCTAGAAATGGAGCTGATGATGTGCCATATGTGACCGTCTGAAGTTGGTACTGCTTGATAGGCTCATTAGGAGAAGCTCTCCAAAGGATGCGTTGAAGGCTGCTGTCTCTGGAATCAACCTTAACTTGTCTGTACATCTTCTCGATGTCAGCTGTAAAGCCTATGGCGTGAGTTCTAAATCTAGCGACAATCGAACATAAATCTTGTTGAATAGAAGGACCCGTCATTAAAATATCATTAAGTGACTTTCCTGACCTCGATTTACAAGAAGCGTCGAAGACAACTCTAGTTTTTGTAGTAGTGCTGGATTTCTTGAATACCGGATGGTGCGGCATGTAGTATGCTACCGATGTTGCCATACTAGAATTAACAATATCCATGTGACCTAGTTCCTGGTATTCAGTGAGAAACTGGTCATAATCTACCTTCAGTTGCGTATCATTGTTAAGCCTACGCTCAAGGTATTGAAATCTGCTAGTAGCTGTTTGTAAAGAATTGCCTAATATACTTGGATCCTGCTTAAATGGTAGTCTGACTATGTATTTCCCAGATGCATCTCGTGTCACATGATCAGAAAAATGCTGTTCACATTCAATCTCTTCTTGCGACTTGACTGGCTCGTGAAGTTCTTCGATCTCCCAAAATCGTTGTACTTGGTTATGAAGGTGAACATCATTACGAAGGAAAAACGTTCCTGCTGCACTGTTTCTATTTCTCGAGGTGGATTCATATGAACCTGACACAATCCATCCAAAATCTGTGTTTTGTAGGACTGGAAACTTCCCTGGTCTCGTCCTGTGTCCCCTCTGTAGAATTCTAAAGAATACATCAGCACCGAGAAGCATGTCTATCTTGGCTGGGGCATAAAACATTGGATCTGCTAACTGAATATCATCAGGGAGCTCCCACTCTTCATAGGGTACCTGCTGACTAGGCATGTCGCTTGTAATTTTGGATAGGATCAGACATTCAACATTATGACGTGTGTTGCTTATGGAAGAATGCACTTCAACGCTCACACTATACTTGGCTTCAGACATGGACTGAGAAATACCTTCGATGGGTGTGAGATTCTTGGCCTTTCTTAAGCCCAAATTTTGAACCAAACTCTCGGTTACAAAATTGCTTTGACTGCCACTGTCCAATAAGCACCGAGCTAAGTGTAGCCTACCAGCACTATCCTTTACCTTTACTATTGCTGTAGAAAGTAGAACTTGAGTTTGTGGTTTGAGTTTCATGGTGCAATAACTGGAGGAGTTACCACGAACTTGAGCATTGTGAGCCTGGTTGGACTCGGGGTTTGAGCATCTGCTGATAGCTCCTTGCTGAGACTGTTTAGACGAGTTGGCATTGAATTGCTGATTCCCTGAATCAAAATGCAACAGTGAGTTGTGACGACCGTTGCAAGTTTTGCATGTTGACTTCGAAGGACAAGAACTTATAGCGTGTGATTCATGCAAACAGTTGTAGCAAAGCTTATGCTGCTTAACTAGGTTGTATCTACGATTAACATCATAACCTAAAAATTTATCACATCTGAAGATTGGATGTTGCCCCTTACAGGCTTCACAATTATTGTTAATTGCAATGTATGAACTACTTGTAAATGGTTGTTTCTCATGCTTGAAACCATGCTTAGAAGTTTTATCTTGAGACAATCTGCTGATCTTATCACTGTGACCCTTAGTAGGTGAAAAATCAATTAATTCAAGGGTTTGAGCCCGCCTTTCAAGATATTCTAACAACTCCGTAAGTGTAGATAGTTCCTTGGATTTGTTGCTCATTTCCCATTGCTTACGTGTGGCTTCAGGTAACTTGTCAAGTATGATTTGACCTATTATGATTTCATGTAGGGGAATATTCAAATTCAAAGACTCAACAGCCTTTAAATTGGACTGAACTTGATTCAAAAGTGTGCGTAGACTAGAAGATGACTCCCTTTGGACGATATCTGGAGATAACAGTAATTTGATATGTGCATTTACTATTACCTTTGAATTGCGGTATCGCTTGCAGACCGTTTCCCAAGCTAGCTCAAAGTTATCTGCAGTAAGAGGAATGTTTTGAATGAGTTGATGAGCATTGCCACGCAGTGCTGACATTAAGTAATGGAACCTTTCAACATTACCCAACGACTGATTCTTCAGTATTAATGAATCAAACAGGTCATGGAAATGCATGAATTGTGTAACATCACCTGAAAATTCTGGTAACCGTATCTTGGGCAAACTGTACGAACCTGTATTACTACTTGTAGATTCTCTACCGTTGCTAGAGACAGATGAGGCATGTGTGCAATGGGTATTTAGTAACTGTTGTAGCTTAGCCCTAAGTTCATCATAATCATCTTCGTATTCACACCGGACCTGCTCATGTGGATTTTTATCATCCAAATCCTCCAATTTGCTTTGAATTTCATTAAATTCTGGTAATAGAGCTAATAAACGTTCATTCTTCACATTTAATACTTCAGCAGGAGTCTTATTATTAAATTCATTAATTTGGTTATGGAGTCTCGTGAGGGATGCTCGGAGAACACCTCTGCGCTTGGTCAGTGACTTTATCTCACGTTCAGTAGACATGCTTAAAATGGTTCATGCACAGGAAGGATTGCTTGGTATGGGAAGGAATTGCTATGAAATGCCTTTGTTAACTTATCTGGTGTAGAGGTTCTTTCAGTCTGCGTCGTCACCAAACGGTTGGATATCGAAGTCAGGACGTCTGAATGGAACTGCGTCTGTCAGGAATCGAAGGCTGCACCGCTGAATGGAACTGCGTCCGTCAGGAATCGAAGGCTGCACCGCTGAATGGAACTGCGTCCGTCAGTAATCGAAGGCTGCACTGCTGAATGGAACTGCGTCCGTCAGGAATCGAAGGCTGCACCGCTGAATGGAACTGCGTCCGTCAGTAATCGAAGGCTGCACTGCTGAATGGAACTGTGTCCGTCAGGAATCGAAGGCTGCACTGCTGAATGGAACTGCGTCCGCCAGGAATCGAAGGCTGCACTGCTGAATGGAACTGTGTCCGTCAGGAATCGAAGGCTGCACAACTGAATGGAACTGTGTCCGTCAGGAATCGAAGGCTGCATTACTGAATGGAACTGCATCCGTCAGGAATCGAAGGCTGCACTACTGAATGGAACTGTGTCCGTCAGGAATCGAAGGCTGCACTGCTAAATGGAACTGTGTCCATTGATGCTTTCAACTGCACACCGAAACGTTCACAATACTGGATATGCATTTACGAATATACAATTCATCATGATTAATTTTGCAAGTCCCGCTGCATGAATTAACTTATTCAAATATTAACCTTGTATTACAACAGCCGCGTTGTAAACATGAATCAAACAGGCTGGCGAGCGCTGCCTGCTGGCGCTGCCTGCTGGCACTGCCATCAGCACGTGTATCGAAGCTTACCGATGCTAGCCGAAGCGACACGAAGCCAAAGCACACTGGTGGCTTTGTTTCGCAGCCACAATGCTCACTTTTCAAAATAAGTTAGATCGAACTCACAAACATTGATAAATAAATTGCAATTGCGCCTGCATTGTTCACAATAATGTACTAGTATTGTCTCTACATACGTATTTCGCACTGGTTCACTTAAATACAGCAGTTTTAGCGGTTGTCGAGACCACATGGCGTCAGTTGATATAGCGGGAATCCTGCCCGTGTTGGACCAAAACATATGTCTGTCTGCGACATACGTGCCCCAGATGAAACATCAGGGGATAAATGAAAATGTCGAATTAACTCTAGTGGACTGTATTTACAAAAATGTACATGTTACAAAAGACACAACACTTGATATGCGAAGGAGCTGCTGCTCCGAAACACAAACACATTCAGCCATGATGGCTACTTCACTCTCTGTCTAGGTCACTGCTGCCAACCTAAACATAATAAATGTATCTGTTACCAACTGTGGAAATAAAACACTATATAATTCTCCCTGAGAGCAAACACTACCTTTCTTGAAGATCGGGACAATTATTCCTTTTTTCCAGTCCTCTGGGGTCTTCCTTTCCTTCCATGCTGTCCTCATCACTCGGTACAACCACTGTATCCCCACCTCTCCTGCTGCTCTCACCATCTCTACACTCAACTCATCCACACCCGGTGCCTTCCCTCCTTTCATCTTGTTCACTGCATCTTCCACTTCTTTCCATGTTAAGTCCCTTTCTGTTTGAAGTTCATCTTCCTCTTCCCCGATTTCTTCCTCCTCACCATCTTTTCCATTTGGGTTCAGAAGTTCTTCAAAATATTCTGTCCACATTTTCTTCAGTTCTTCCCTATTTTCTATCCCTTGTCCCCTTTTGTTCACCATTCTAACATAATCCGTAGGATCCTTCCGCCTCTTATTTTTTACCATCCCATACAGGACCTTTTTGTACCTTCACTATCCTCCTCCATCATCTTTGTCCACTCTTCCATCCACTTTCTTCTCTCCTCAGCCACTACTCTCTTCACCTCCTTCTTTCTTTCCTGGTACTCTTCCGTCCTATTTTGATACCACCTCCTATAGGCTCTATTCTTTTCCCTTACTATATCTTTTGTCTTCTCATTCCACCATGGTGTTTCCTCAGGGTAATAATCAAAAGTTTACCTAGTTCAGCCTCATCAATACAATATATTGAAAATTTCGTGATACAATCACATGTCACACTCTACATCGGTACATGTTTCAATGTCTATAAATATTGGCATCATCATCAGCCTTGGGGGTCTACGTTGCTTCACGTCCGTAGGTTTAACCAGCACTCTCCCCTACATGTGTCCCCCGGGTGGTGCTATGAAAGCAACAGTGATAAGATGAGACCGAACTGTCGGAAACGACCTCTCGGTCAAGGAAAATGGAGGAGAAACACACCTAGAGGCCCTTTTCAGGGCCCTCAAGTTCGTAACATTGGCCCTTCATTGAAAATATGCCAGCTTAACGTCGAAGGCATTAGCAGAGCAAAGTGTGAACACCTAGCAAAGGTTCTCAAAGAACAGCAGACTCACATCATCCTGCTTCAAGAAACCCACACCGAAAATGATCTCCAACTGCAGTCCAGAGGGAAGATTCCAGGATTTAAATTAGTGACCGCAATTAACCACGCGAAGTACGGGATTGCCACCTATGTGAGGAGCGATATCACACACTATCAAGTCTTGCCATCTTCCTCAGATAATGAAATATTTACTACCTCAATTAAAGTCTGTGATTTGACAGTAATCAACGTATATAAACCTCCTGGAACTCCCTGGCCATCTCCGCCAATTCCAACTTTGCAAAATCCAAGTATAATTGCAGGGGACTTTAACAGCCATCACACACTATGGGGACACAAGGAGAACGACAGAAATGGGGAAAAGCTTACTGACTGGATGGAAACTGAAAACCTCAAACTTATCTATGATGCCAAGGATAAGGCTTCCTTCTCGTCTGCACGATGGAACAAAGAATACACCCCGGATCTCTGTTTTGTAACGCAGTCACAACACCCACTTAGCAACATACGACGCACAGTGCTCAACAAATTTCCTCACAGTCAGCACAGACCAATAATTCTCCAGTCTGGATTGCTTGTGCCTATTGTTCACTCCTGCCCGAAACAGAGATGGAATTTTAAAAAAGCCAATTGGGATGAATTTTCTAAACAGATTGACTCCAACCTGCGATGGATAAGACCTATCCATAGCAACTACAGCAGATTCATCGGTGTAGTTAAAAGTGCAGCAAAACGATGTATCCCAAGAGGATATCGTAAACAATACATCCCCGGCTGGAACGAGGAGAGTGAAAGGCTCTTCAAAGAATTTGAGGCCAATGGTGATCCAGATACGGCTTCTGAACTTTTGCAATCCCTAGATGAAAACAGGAAGAGAATTTGGCAAGAAACTGTTGAGTCCCTAGACTTCACTCACTCCAGCAGGGAAGCTTGGAGCCTGATCAGGAAATTGGACACATCAAACAGCAAAATTAGACCAAAAACAAGCATCAGTCTAAATGACATGGCCAAGCATATGATCTCTACCTCAAAGGTTTCAGCTGAAAAGCACCATAGAAGACACGTAAAGCAACTCTTCAAGGAAAAGAAACGTTTGGCTCTGCGATCCTCTGAATTCTCTGTCCCATTTCAACCACCAGAAATTAAGCAGGCCATAGAAAGTTTAAAACCTGGGAAAGCGGCAGGTGTTGATGGTATAAATCCAGAGTTCATTCTACATCTTGGACCAGCTGCTGTCAAATGGCTTACTAACTTCTTCACGAACATCCTAGAGACAGGTCACCTACCTTCACTCTTCAAGAAGACAAAAATAGTAGCTGTATTAAAAACATCTAAGGACCCAACAAAAGTTGATAGTTACCGACCAATAGCACTCCTCAGTGTCACAATGAAGCTTCTGGAAAGGCTGATACAAAACAGGATCTCTGCGACAATCAATCAGCATATTCCAATCGAGCAGGCTGGATTCAGACCTGGACGTGGATGTGATGAACAGGTTTTAGCACTAGTTACCCATATTGAAAATGGCTTTGAGAACAAAATGGTAAGCACGGGTGTTTTCTTAGATCTGACAGCTGCATATGACACCGTGTGGCAAGATAAGCTCCTTCTTAAATTTATCAGTATCATCCCTTGCCTGAAACTCACCACATTACTCAGTAACATGGAGATTGTGCTACACTGAGTTGGCATCCAGCACAGCACTGCTGTGTTTGACCCTTGCCGCAAATTACGTAAGTTTTACAAATATTTAAGGATACTTTTCCAAATTTATTTGTATTATTTCATATTTTCTTACGCCTAGCATCATTTATTTCCAGTTGGGAATGGAAACCTTAGACCAATTTCGGAGACAACATCATGAACTGAACTCTGAAAATCCTCAAGAGAGACAATTAAACCATCAAGAGTTTTGCAATGTGTACCTACCATAATTTTAAAAAAACTTTTTAAGAAAACTTTTAAAGTGTTTTAAAGTTTCAGTGTATAAGTGATTTGAGTGTGTTTTTATGTCAACATTTTATTACTGTAATTACAAAGTGAGTTTTAAGTGCTGCCAATACACTGTAAGGCTGATGATGATATCAATGCACATAGGCATCGAAACGTGTACCTATGTTGATTGTGACATGTGATTACATCACAAAATTTTGAATATAATGTATTGACGAGGCGGAACTGGGAAATCTTTTGTTTATTATATTCTTAATTGGCAAAGATATCATCTTCTGGGACAACACTGAATATAGCATGCTCTATCAGAGTGAAAATCACAACGACTGGAGTTTATCTACAAAAAACTATAAGATATATGAACTTTAGAATAGGCCCAGTTGCAAGAATGTAGCTTCGTCACTGGTGGCAATGAATGATCAAACACCTAAGTTATCCTTGCAGACTGCTCTAAAGTTGTTTACTGTAAAATAAAACTGATTACCACTTATGACATAGGGGACATCTGGGAACATCTGAAAAAGAAGGATTTGCTAGAAATAGAGAAAATCATGTGTCTCTCGAAGTTCACACTGTTGCAACAGTATGAACATTCTAGGCAGCAATTTTTCATAGAGGAACTCTGGTATGAACTGCTACGGTACTGCCAACCACAGCCAGTTACAAAAATATGCTACTGGATCTTAAAGCGAACAAGAACATATGAAGCGACTTCTATATTACTGACACAATGATCTATACAGGTTGGCAACAAGGCGACTATGAGCTCCGACATGTCATGACTTGTCTAGCGGTAAATGGCTTCCACAAAAAAATTCGTCAAAGTAGGAGATTTCATAACCCAGAAGATGAGTGTCTATGTGCTTTATGTTCAGAGCACTGTGGCCGATACCATGAACTAACATGTATACAGAGACAAATTTCATTGTTTCAAAATTAGATCACATATCAACATTTATTTCTATTATGCACATCAGTGCGCTTTCTAATAAATAATAGGAACTAGGATGCCATCCATGGAGTAGCTTCGGTGACCACAAATTAAATTTATCTGAGCAGCTGGTACTGAGATTGTTGTTGACTTAAGAGCAACGGAGTTGAATTGTCTGCCACTGTGACAGCTTTGTGCAGTATTGAATGGTACGATTCACTGTAGAAGTATCTCCTTAGCTTGTGGATATGTCCAGCTAACTGGTTGTGTAAATCAATACCACCTTGTCCACCCACATGCTGCGGTAACATGACTTGTTCTACAATATTTTAGGGTGACGTTCTTGTGCCTTTGTCAGCGGTGTTCTAATCATTTGGTTCAAGACCTTCAATGTAGGTTTTACTCCACTGTACAACACCAAAGGAATAACTAAGAGCAGGTACAGCAAAAGTGTTGATGGCCTTAAGCAACTTCTCGCTGTTCACAAATTCTTCTGTCAGTTCCAGCTGCATCGCTGTGTGCTCTGTGTCGGGCTTGCTTTATTTGTATGTCTCATTAGCAAGCGATGTCTGAATTAGATGACCATGATCAGTTCCGAATACACCTTCTTGGTGCTTGTTGATTCTTTCAGGGGCTTTGCGACATTGTGTCTGTGTCTGTACTATTGTATGTGTGTATTTGTAATTGAGGTAGAATTTGGGTTGGAAGCAGCCATGGCCTCAAGTTGAGTACAATCCCAGCATTTGGCTAAGAAACTACTTCCAGGATGGCTGAGGTAGGAATAAAACCCACAGCTCCGGAGTGACAGCCAAGAACGCTAACCGTTACACTACTTGTTGTTAAAATATGTGCAAGAAGAGCTTGCCACAGAATCCTGCGCAGATCTTCAGCAATGTTCGGGTGGGCTTGGTAGTGGCAGAGAATGCCCCTCCCACTTTGCTTCAGTTGTTCGCTGGCAGCAGTTGTGAAGAGACCATCTGCCCAGCCGGAGGCTTGGCATGCTAAACTGTGACTGGGGTTCAAGTGTGATCTCAGCACGTGTATGTAATGATTTACACAGTACCGTAGCTATTACCTGAGCCAAGACACAGTAACCTATACCCTAATTAGCCTGTATTGCTTGCTGCTTCCTTGCATTGAATTACAGATGTAAACCGCGTCTTGCAGCGAGCCAGCGGGGTTGAAGAATGCAGTGAGAAGTGAGCCCGGTAATCAGCATTCGGGGGACACACAGGATCCCCGCAATCAGCATTAATCTACACCGATTGATATTGGTTTCTGCGCATCATTGCGTTTCGACAAGCTCTTCTTGCGGGTACTCTACTTGATGTTAGGGTAGTCATACAATAAGTTACATGGGTGATTCTCCAGAAAAGGGCAGATTTCAGTCCTCGTAGGATTATAAACATATTTGTTAAATATTATTTAATATTTTTATTTTTATTGCTTACTATAATACTAATAGTGTCTTAATATATTTTTAATTTGGTTTAAAATTTAAATTTAACACCATTTTAAATTAGTTTTATGGTGTAAACCTCAACCCCGTGACTGTCCCCTCCCATGGTTTCAAATGTCCTTTTCAAAAAAAAAAAAAAAAATCATATTTGTAATTTCACAGAACTTCAGTAATTAAGTTATTACTAAACTAACTTAGTTTAATATTTAAAAAGTTATTTTTCAAAATAATATAATATAAAACAAAGTAACTTTTTTCTTTTGTAGTTTTGTCCCTGAGGGCAGTTCTCAACTCCGTTACCATTGATTATAGTTCAAAGACTTACTCACAGGTAGCAGCACCTGACTTTTCTTCACTAAACATAAAGAAGGCAGCTTTGTTGTGACTGAGTAGAGAAGCTGTGTGTTTTTCTGATGTGTATAGTTGAGTGATTAGTTGAAATAAGTTCACTTGGACATTACAAGTTTTCAAAGTGGAAAATATTAATTGCTTATTGTTTGTCTACATGAATAAGACATTGAACCTGCACATTCAGGGCTAGGACTTTAGTTACTAACCTCAATTGATGCCATGTGGTCCATCATTTTTCACAAATCCCTCAACTCCGTTACTGATCTAAGTGTTTACAACTATTGACACTTTTGTTTTTAGGAACTGTTGAATCAAAAGATGGGGAATGTGTTACTGTCAACTTCATGAACAAAACAGGAGAGAAAAACAAGAAATAAAAACCAGTGAAATATTCTGTGTCATCCCAGAACCAGCTATTCCTGTGTCAAACTGCCACTTCAAGCTAAAACGCTTCAGTGACATTGATAAAAGAGTGAAAATGCTTTTGAAGTAAAGATCAAAGAAAAATGAAGTGATTACTCTTTATTTTGATGTATATTAGGCCTTTGTTTGTAATAAAACTGCCTTCTTTAAAAAATCTCAACTCCGTTACCAACAAAATAAACAAAGATATTTTAAGCTAATTTTTTTTTACAGAACCATTTATAAAATAGGATTATACAGTAAATGCTGTGCCCCATAAAAATTATAACATAAAAATATGAAAATTTTGGATTATTATTTGTTTTCAATCAAATCTGCCCTTTTCTGGAGAATGGAAGAATGGGGAGGTAAGTTATCTGACAATCATCTAAATAAAATGTTAATCATAAAATTTGAATCATGTCTACTTTTTCTGAAAAAAAAGTGCCTGCAAATATTCGCTCTTATTCAAAGAAATTCAATATTTTTATTTTATTGAATAAATTACAGTGTCCTCTCCATGTTACAACCGTTATATCTAAACAATGGCATATTTACAAAGACAACAATGGTGCATCATTAGACTCATCACAATTCCAAGCACTGATAATAGACACGATTGTTGTAAAATTTGATTAGGCAAGAATAACGTTTGATGGGACACAGAAGTTTATATCCTGAAGTCACGTCTAACCTGTTCTAATAGCCGAATAGTCTTGGTTCAGGAACCTGTAACATAATAACATAGACAATGGGAATTATTGTGGGCCTAGGAGCAAGAAACTTCAAGCTAATGATATGACCATGCAGCTCTAGGTTACATCTAGAACATACAGTAGGCCTACCATTTATGGATGTATTTTCTTGCGTTTTAATTTCTTGCCGAAAATACTTCATCGACGTAATGATTAGTTCTATTATTCGTATGCAATTCTACTGTGTTTGTGAACATTATTGAGAAACGTAGAAAAGATACCACACTATGAATTCTTTGGATCATTCTGCTCGTACCCAAGTTAAGGAAGTAGCATTACATTTCTATATAACCACTGCCGGCTGGATCGCAACACTCCTGGTTGCTTTAAACTGCCTGCCCATTCAACACTCACAGGCGTACAAGATATATGCATTAATTCACCGCTAGGTGCAGCACCAAGGCACTGAGATTGCCGCGGCTTTTTAAAGGGGAAGACACCTGAAACGAAGTATTGTTATGTTTGGAGGCTTAATATCGAGATTGACGGACGTGAAAAGATTACACCAAGTTAGTTCCTTTGTTACTCTAACATCTAAAAGTATTCAGACACATACTTACGGGCAAATTTTCAGTATAAAGGAAAGCAAAAATACATGTGGTGGAGGCGATTGTTTTTAAGGGGCGTAATGTCTAGCTCATTTTCCCGTAATTATGCAGACGATAATAAAAATATAAATACTTCTAACTGACTTAAATCTAACTTACATACTTGGCGAGATGAAAAGAAAAGAATAAGGACAATAAAAGACAGGGAAAAGAAATGCCTCCGGCCCCCGAAAAATGGGATGATGATTTATTTAGGGGCTTTGCGACATCGTGGTCATGTAGCCCCACGTACTTGGGTGTGAGATGAATTTGTCTGATAACCCGTCTTATTGTGATGGCTGTATTATACATTTTTACAGATTTTTTGGACAGATTGTTTATTTTTTTTACTTATTTATTTATTTTCTTATTTCTTTACTTATTTATATGCTTATTTATTTACTTACGTATTTATTTACTTATTTGTTTATTTACTTACATGTTTATTTATTTAATTATGTAGTTTCTTATTTATTTGCTTATTTATTTACTTACTTATTTGTTTATTTACTTACATATTTATATATTTAATTATTTATTTTCTTATCTATTTGTTTACTTATTTATTTATTCACGTATATATTTACTTACTCATTTATTTACATATGTATTTATTTAATTCTTCTTCTTCTTCCATCGATTTTGGCCTACTGTGGACCACGGAAAACAACTGATTTGTTGGTTAGTCTTTTTTTCTTCTCCCAAAATTTCTTCATCCTTTCGCTGTGGTTCCTCCTCCTCTCATCTGACCAGGTGTTTTTGGCCCTTTTACATTGCTTTTCCTGGAACCCCTTGAATTTATCAATCTTAGCTCGAAACACATCTCTATTCCAAAAGTCTTCTGGATTTATCCCCACTTCCTCCATGTCTTTTCTCGTTTCCTCTATCCATAATGTAGTTGCCTTGATCTTGGAGATGTAGTTAAAGATTCTCTTCGTTAGTCGACTCTCGCTCATTCTCATGAGGTGTCCATAAAACTTCAATCTCCTAATTAATTTAATTATTTATTTACTTATTTTTATTCACTTCTTTATTTACTTACGTATTTATCTATTTAATTATTAACTTATTTATTTTCTTATCTATTGATTTACTTAATTATTTATTTACTTATTTGTTTATTTACTTACATATTTATTTACTTACACATTTATTTATTTAATTATTTATATTCTTATTTATATTTTACTTATTTATTTTCTTATTTATTTGTTTAATTATTTATTTACTTATTTATTTGCTTATTCATTCACTTATTTATATACATATTTATTTACTTACACATTTATTTAATTATTTATTTTATTATTTATTTGTTTACTTATTTATTTAATTATTTATTTTCTTATTTATTTGTATACTTATTTATTTTCTTATTTATTCACGTATTTATTCACTTATTTACTTACACATTTATTTATTTAATTATTTATTTGTTTACTTATTTATTGCGTATTTATTCACTTATTTATTTACTTACATATTTCTGAATTATTTATTTACTTACTTACATATTTATTGTCTCACGTATTTACTCAATCATTCATTCATGTACCGGTATGTATGTATTTATTTATTTGCTTCCCCTGCGTCACCTTCTCTGGAAATTGCACATAACCACATCCCACGCAGTGAATTGTCCGATGGTATCTCATGAAATGAGATTCCCCGGTATCCTAACTTGCCCTATTCTGATTTACAAAAGGGCACGCAGCAGTACAGCATTATAAAATCATTCAGAATACATTCCAAACACAACTGCTCCATTAGCATCAATACAAAACTTATGTCTGCCACAGCGCCTTTATTTGGAAACGAGGTTGTACGCTCAAACCAATGCTGTAATCGTCGAATGGGCAGGCAGATTAAAGCAACCAGGAGTGTTGCGATCCAGCCGGCAGTGATATAACTTAAAGTAGAGTAAACTATGGTGTCCCAAAATTGAAGTTTATTTTAATCCTCACAGAATGTTTCTTAAGACAAGAAAATATACCCAACTTGACAACATTTGGACTAATTTTCAGAGATCGCACTGTCCTGTTTAGTTACTAATTTTTGCTTGAATTACCGTGGCGCACACGTGTTTGCCAAGCATCTGCTGGGCAATTCACCCATACAATGAGGCAATAACTCATTTTACTGCATGCTATGCCTTCGCTGTTCTTCCCCTTAAAACAACCGTAACTAAAATCAGGCCTGGGCAATGATTCACTTCAACTCTAAATCGTATAATACCGTAGGTGAAGTCTACGTTCATTTCCTTATCAGTAAGTTATATATAAGAAGCATGTTGGGGAGCAGGAGGGGGCCACATCATCCTACTAAAAATTTAGTTTAATACCAGTCTAGTTGTGGACGCCCAAACGTTCATATTGTGAAGATTTGGGCGGTGATAAAGAGTGGAGAGTTAACTTCGAAGTGAGTGATGTGTGAAAACTTTGTACCGGTAGGTCTTAACGCCATCACAGTGGTCCTTTTAGCCTATCTGGCCGCGCAAAATTCCCTTGCATATGGAAGAGGTCTATAAACCTTAAAACAACTGTTCAAAAGTATGTCAAACATTTTCCTTAATCTTATTTATAAGAATTGACGTTAAACTTGTCATAATAATAACAATAATATTAATAATGTTCAACTGGATGAGGGCTTTCCTTAATGCTGCTGAGTGTAGGTGATTTTGTGACTACAGGTTTTTGAAAAATACTCCAGATTAAAATAAATGAGCAACGTTTGGTATGCTATATTGGACTCCTAGCTGCATACAATCCATAGATATTTTAATTGAACTATTACAGGTATTAAGCCACAAGAGTCTAATTTTCATTTGAGAATGCACTACATTACAAAATAGTATTTGATGTGTAGGTACAGTAATAACAATTGAACTCTTTTAGTAACCATAATTAAATACTGTGCATGAATACACAAAACATATTAAATCTCCCTTGTCCTCACAATCTCTATCTCTGGTCAACACAGTAATACATTAACTTGTCACTGAAATGCGATTTCATGAGTCGGGCGAAACACATGCCATTCCTTCCATCTGGTTCTTATCACAGCTAAACTTGTGGTGCAACGAAGCACTTAAGAAGGGAAGGAATTAATTAACACAATATATGATCTTTCAGGGGTGTACAGAATTTAACTGAAATACCACACATCTATTCGATTAAAGAAAAATTAGGAAGACAAAAAAGTAATAATGTATACAAATATTGCACTATGTAATAAATAAAGTGTTTTTATATTATTCTTTAAAACATACTAGTCCATTTCTCCATACTGGTTCTGATGCCGGATCTTGTAGTAAAGTTACAACCTCAGAAGTAATTGGGGTGTTTGTCTTTTGTGGCTTTCTCCTCAGGATACTTATTAGGGGATCAGATGACACCAAGAGCATATTCAGCATATCTTCCATTGTTTGCTTCCTTGAACATTTTCTCGTATTCCACAGGCGGAAGAATTTGTTGAATCTATTAAGGGCCTCTTCTGAAAGTTGACCTATGGGGACGAGGGGTGATTTTATTATATGAGCGCCATGAAAAGTTCCCTTCCAGCCAATTTTTATTTTATGACTGAAACTTGCTTAATGGCCTGTGACTTGCAACTCACTTCTTTCTTAATTACTCGGAAAAATTAATACGTTTTTTTCCTAACAATATCAGAGAGAGAAGAGAGGCGAGGACTGGACCAGAGTGACAGCGGAGAGGTGGTAGGAAGAAAGAACTAAGTGGCGAGGCTTATGTTCCAAACAGACCCAGCCTGGGGCTGGAAACTGTGCAAGATGATGATGATCTTTAACAGACTGTCCAAGGGTTTTCAGATTAGTATTTTCTATCAAATAGTTTAGTAAGACATCACTTTCTTTCACTTTCCCAATTGCATGGCGCCAAACATCGAAAAGTTATTTCCGCAAAATTCCTTCCGACAGCACTAAAAGGAGAAAAAAAAAAGCCAAAGTTGCAAAAAGTAGCAAGCAGTTCTTATACAGGCAACAGAAGAGAATTTCAACAATGGTTGACAGTTGCAAATTTCTGGGTCTAAAAACCCATAGAAGAAGGATAAAATATATTTCAAAAGTCACTATTTTCAAACGTTTATCACAATAACACAGTAATTTGTATACGATTTTTCAAATTCAATAAAGAAAGAGCATACCTTGTTCTGTCATATCCAGTGGCAATCGATAAAGATAGCTCAAAAACCCGTCTTTACAAACACAAGATTAAAACACAAAAAATCAGCTCCGCTTCCAGCTGAGGATACGATAAGAAACATCCTACTTCAGCGGTCTCTCACTCCCCATGGGGTGAACAAATATGACATACCGGTATAGGGACAGTTCTGAGGTCATTGGACATTACTGATTCTAAAAACGTCATAAATCATGTAAATACAAAACATTTATTTTTTACATTTTGAGCGCCCAGATAGTGCAAAAGGACCACTGTGCGTCATGGCACTATGTCTCCTTTGTGGTGACGTGTCCAAAGAGTTGGGACGTGCCTTATTATCCATTCGTTCTTCTATAATTGTTATGCAAGAAATAACATTCAAATTGAATCATTTACATATTAACGACAGTTATAACTTAGTATCATTTTGCCGTATGGTGTGACCCACTTTCTACGCTATCATTACAGTAGTGGCTCTTGATCTTCACGTCTGATATTCCAAATTTGCAAAACGTTGTTTTCCTTATCAGTAAGTTAATTATTACTGTACGTTTGATCTTGTCATGTTTTTGATAATTAGGTTATACAGTTTACACCACCGTTTTTGGCCGGTCAGCCTCGGTTGCGCAGTCGCACAGAGGATAGTCGGCGAGCCTCAGTCATGTGCAATTGATCCGTGAGTTGTCCGTTACTCTGAAGGCGAGGCTGTGGTGATTAGATGTCACAGACGGGTATAGTTCAGTGAGGTAATGCTGTCTCGCTTAGAGGTGCACAGTAGGCCTAATTTCTTCTTGCACCATAGACAAACCACTGAATTCCACTATTGAACCATCGTGCCCACAGAAGTCATCTGCCGTAAGTAGCATCAAGGCCATTCCATGGGAAAGTGAGACTGGATGGAATAATTTCAGTTGTACAGAGAGTTTAGTTTGTATATAACGGAGACCCTCGCTTGCCCGCGTTGCGCGCCTGTCTCCCGCCAGGCACTTTGCCGTTATGCGGCGCTCACATGGCACTGAGTCATTGAGTGTTTCCCAAAAATATAACACGATTATCATCTTCTATGATTTGGTTGTTTCTGAGGCTTATTCTATTGAGTTACACTCAGATCTTCAAGTAAAATCCATACAGACCAAAGTTAAGATGAAAAATTTTAATATTGACAAATACTGTATAGTTCTGACATATCCCAAATTCTCAAGTTATTTTTAATTCTGAGAGAGTAAACTTGGAAATGAAACCACAGTCTTCTAGAAACAACATTGGTACTTTTGGCTACAGTGGGTGTTCAACCCTCAAGTAAATCATGAGGAATGAAAAAGATTCGGAATTTGCGTGTGTATGAATGATTTGATACAATACAGTTTTTATCATTGGCTTACAAATAAAAACAGTAACTCTCTGTGTACATCCTTCAGAAGATTAATATTAAGCATCTATATCCACAACTCGTTTATCTATAAATCTTCTTTGTCATAGTGTGCCTTCCCATTTAAGTCAACCATATCTTGTTCAACACACGTGTGTCTTCATTATAAAGGGTTTATTTCTGGATAAATGGTTTGCTGGAGAATAGTCCTTAGTGTTTATGTAGCTTGCTGATAATGTTGTCAATACTGTATGAGGAATGTGATAGCCGTGGTTGTTCTTTAGAAACTAAATTTATTCATTTGCGCTTTGAGTTTATTAGTATCAGTATATTAGAGCTCTAAGCACATAAAAAATACGGAATATTTGTACGTAATAATAACCTTAGACACGCTCTATACATAATTAGGTCAGAAAGCAATTTATTTTTTATCAATTTACACATCTCGTGTCTTCATCCCATGGGATAATTGGATATTAGTGCCCTGCAAGTCCGTATTCTTGAAATAAACATATAAATAAAAATAATTCATTTAAGCTTCCAATTTGTTATGTTGGTAAAAGGAAATCCTCTTCAAAAGACATTAAGCTATGAGCGATTTTATTTGAATCGTTTGTATTTTGAATACTTCTTGGTTCCTTGACTCAGAAATTAGTGAATTGCCAGGAATTCACTTTTTTTTTTATTTTTTTTTGTAAAGCAAGTTTTCTGCATTTGAAACTAATCTTAAGACAGGACCACATATTACAGAAAGTTACCGCCCTCTACTACGGATTTCATCATATAAACGGATAGACTGGTGAGGTGGCCTGTTTTTGTTTTACAGACATATTTGTTTTTACTTTCAGGAATCGTCCCTCATTATTTGTCATCATTGCCGATCTTATAGAAAACAATTGAGGTGTCTAGTTTCAAACACGGCCAAGTCCATAAAAAAAAAAAAAAAATGAGATTTTTGTCAATATGGAATCTCCTGTGAAGAAGGGATATGACATGGTGAAATTGGGTTTCAAAGCCGGCCAAAAACAGCTTTAAATAGCTGTTGAAAATAGCAGTGAGTTTCAATAAATGGCCATGTCCAATGTGATGATTTCAAATCCGGCCAAGTCCATCTTTAGCCAATGAGGAAGCAGGTATCCATCATGTGACTTAATGACCAGCATTGTTTTCAACATGGCTGACATTCTGTTGTTGGTGAAGTTGTGAAGTAGCAAATTTGGCCTAATTTAGGGCAAATAACGGGATAAATCTTAGTGTGGTTTGCTCTTTCTTAACCGGTTATGATGGAAACGGGAAAACCGCGTTCCAGGAAGCGCCAGCGAGACTGTTCGTCTTGGAAACGATCATGAGAGAAAGAGGAAAGGTCAGTACATAATGGGAACAATATAACATGTTTTATTTAAAGTCTCCGTCATATATTTTGAAGGCACAATAATTTTTAATGGGTAGGTTTTAAACTTTAGAGAATAAACTTTCAATCCTTTCAAATGCAAGTTCCTTCCACTATTGTTTCTTAGTATAAATCGGCAACAAAGTAAGTCTAGATTGTCTTCGACATTCCAAACATAAACTAGTATTAACAGCTGCATTACCAGGTATGATGTTACCCATTTGTTTCAATTCGTGCAGTATTATCGTATAGGATAATAGTAACAATATTTTTTACTATTTTCAGATATTCTGCAAAATGCTTACCGGTACCTGTTTACCCAACCTGTAACCATAGAGGAAAAAAGAAGACATGCAGATTACTGAAAATGAAAGACATTCAGAATTTCAATCACAAATTTTATTCGTGCCGCACCAAATCGACTCAAGATGTATTTATTTTGAAGTATTGCCGCAGCAGTTTACCTACACGACGACGCAGTAGAAGCAATGTGCGCCCAGAGAAAGGAATAACAATATAATACAATATTGTTAATAAAGTTGGAGTTCTACATTCTGTGTGTCGAAAATTTTTTATGTCAACATTGGGGATTACAAAACACAGGGTCATGGGTGTATTTCAACGTTTCCAAAGGGATGGAATTCCCATTCCTGTTGAGACTAGAGGTGGTGACAGAAGGTCCAAGGCATATGCTAGAAAATCATCTTCAGTTGTAAACTTCATCAGTAAATTTAAAGCTGTTGAGTCTCATTATTGTCGGGCAAACAGTGAGCGTGTATATCTTGACTGCAGTTTAAATATTAAGAAAATGTGGAGGATGTACAACCAAGGGGTAGCTACAGATCTTAAGGTGAAAGACTCCTACATCCGTCACATTTTCAATACTCATTTTAACATCAGTTTCAAAACTCCTTCAACTGATGTGTGCTCAAAATGTCTTGAGTTATCTGAGAAATTAAAACGAACGACTAGTGCCAAAGAGAGAAATGAGTTAATGATAGAAAAGAGAGTGCACAAACTGAGGTACAACCAATTTTACGGTATGTTGAGAGAGGAAAAACCAGGGCTCTTGACTATTTCATTTGACTGCCAGAAAAACCTTGTCCTTCCTAAAGTTTGTGATCAAAGTGCATACTATAGCAGGCAGTTGTACTGCGCTAACTTCACGACAGTAAACATATTCAATACGGACCTGAAATGGATAATATTATTCTGATCAATGAGGCAAGTCAAGCCAAAAGGTTTAGATATGCATATAAGGATCTTAATGTCTTAATGCATATTTGGGCTGAGGAAGCACTAACGTTTGTGCGAAACATGTACCCAATTGTATAAATAGACTATTAATATTGTATTGAAAAGACGGAGAATTGATAGTTTTATTAGTAAAAGGTTCATCACGTTCTAAAATGCCAAAGGAAAATGTATCAATATACACCTGGTGTGAAGTTGATAGGCCTAAAGCCTCCAATGAAATAGTGTCTGCAGTGTATAATGAACTTCAAACAAGTGATTTGCTTGGCGTCGACACCATACGACTGGTAGCAGATGGGTGCGCAGGCCAGAATAAAAACATTGCTATGTTAACAATGTGTAGTAAATGGCTACTAGATTCTCCACCTGAAATAAAATCGGTTCAGATTATCTTTCTGGTTGTAGGACATTCCTTCCTACCACCAGACAGGGTATTTGGACGTATCGAGAAGGAGTTAAGAAGAAGTGAAACAATACTGAACCCAAGAGAGTACCACATCATCTTCCAGAAGCATGGTTTGGTGAAGATTCTGGGGGAAAGTTGGAATGTGTATGACTGGAAAGGAGAAGCCTCAAGTGCCATGAAGCCAACCTCAGCTCTGCATTTCAAATTATCCCACTGCAAGAGATTCTATTTAAGACGAAGTAAGACAAGTGGCAATATTCTAGTAAAGGTGAAGATTTCTACCATGCTGATATTAGGCTGGAGAAATGTATAACCAAGAAACAGAAATCAGTGTCTCTTGTGAATCCAAAACAACTGTCAATAGGGATACCTATTAAACAAGAAAAGAAAACAGATGTGGACAGTCTTCTTACAAAACACTTTGGTGCTGATTGGAAGAATGTGGATGCTTTACAATGGTATAGGGTTGTTTTCGAGAGAGATCATGGTAGTGAAAAGGTGAATGAGGAAACTGTTTGTGAGACACGTCATCATGACCCTCCAATTATTTAAATTCAATTATGTATTAAGTTGTTTTACTAAAAAACTGTCAAGATTGTGATGGTGTGAATTTATATTATTGACACGTTCCCACCAAATGGGCCATTTGAAGAAATACAATTCAGAACAGAATATGAAGAGTGAAATTAATTTGTCTTGCGAAGCAGTAATCGGCTGATGTGAAACATTTCCCTCAAGAAAGTTGATACTAGAGTAAAATCCACCGAAATTATGATCATATGAATCAATTATGCATTTTCTCAAATAAAAACTATTTAACACGACAATAATCACGCAAACATAGCAACTTATATTTCAAGAAATCAGGTTGTAGAAACCTATTTTCTGAATAACGAATGTAGGTAACTATAAACAATCATCTTATACAGGGTGGCTGCTTGGACTTCTATTAGAACATCGATGTTCTGTGATCCATGACCCTTCAATTACTTATAAATTATAATGTATCAAGTGAACTTATTTAGTTCTTAGAATGCTATGAAGACATGTGCCTTAAATTTGACAATGTGTGGCATATTAGAGAAATAAAATAATTATACGGAGGTCAAGTCATTCGTAACGTACGGTATGCACTTGCGTAGGAAGCCACTAGATGGTTTATGTAAACAACAATGTGGGTCTGAGCATTGCCCCAAGTTCATTGTGTGAGTGAGAACGTCACACAATGGAAGTCAACAAGCAGGAGCTACGATCGTATATTAAAATCGCAGTTCTCCACGGCAGAAATGCACGCCTATGTCATGCACAGTTGCGGGAAGCATTAGGTGTGCATACCATGCCCTATAGAACAGTGACGCGGTGTGTGGATACGTTCAAACGGGGTAGAGTATCAACTGCCGATTTGCCTCGCCCAGACCGTCCAGTGTCCATGGACAAAGATTTACGGATAATGGTGATCGATCAGTGTTTACAGGAGGACAGACGCTGGACTAGAGTGAAATTGCAAGAACATACAGCAATACCAGCGGCATCAATACAGCGCATTTTACACAGGACCTACAGATGCGTAAAATTTGTACAAAGTGGGTGCCATATCACTTAACGGAGGTACAGAAGTGGAGTCGTCATGAAACATGTCGCATCAAACTGGAGAGGTTTCAGCAGGAAGGACAAGCCATGTTGAATCTCATTATTGCAGTCGATGAAACATGGGCACGTGCTTATGAACCTGAACTGAAGAGACAGTCAAGTGAATGGCATTGTCAGGGGTCACTACAGAGACACAAGGTTCGACAAAATCCGTCGCCCAATAAGGTTACACACGATACACACCCCAACAGTCAAACCAGAGTTATCCGAGACCAATGTCAGGAGTCTCTACTGTAAGAGGAAATTTGAATTCCCATACAGAACAGAGAAATGAAACTCAATGGTACACTCCCACAAATGAACAAGAGTTTCACACGGACTACAAGAATGAGGCTCAAACCAATGTCCCTTACTTCGTTGAAGAATGCGACACGGCCTACATTCCGGAATATTATGACAGCATGGTGTCCACAGGCAGGAAAAGTCAGGAAAAAGTGTGAAAAAATGGCGTGAGTCAGGAAAAATGGCGAAAAGTATTAGAAAGTCAGGAATTTTATATTAACCATACAGTATTTTGTGTTTTACAGCCATACTTTGATGTTACTAGTTCAACTAATCTCTGAAGATAAAAATCAATAACTCACTGGACATTATGGTAAGTTTCCATCTTACAGTACATCATAGTAAAAACCTCCTTTACCTACTTTTTGTATGCTTTCTTTTGGCGTTGGCGTAGGGATATGACAACCCCATTTCAGGTTATTAAGTACCGAAGTTATACGTTAGTTATTGTTGTTTAAAGGGGCGAAACTACGAAGTCATCTGCCCCCCATTAAGTACTTTGATTTATGTGTTATTGCATAATAATTTATCTTATTTTCTATTTTAAATGAATAAAGCAGCGAGCGTTGGGCAAATTCTGCAAATGAAAAAAGATATAAATATTTTTGCTCAATAAACCTTTTTTCCGATGTTACGATGACTTCGCGAGTCAGGAATTTTGTTGAAAAATGGTCAGGAAAAGTCAGGAAAATTGACATTGAAAATTCTGTGGACACCATGGACAGTGACTACTGCACAAATAAACAAGCTGGAAACTCAAGTGAAGAATACCAGCAGGATTTTCACTGACACAGCAATCGCAGTCGAAAACATAGCACAAGTTGTATATGTCTCTCCATTCGGTTTTGAGGAAACAAATTTCCAAGATGAACCTATAAGGCACATCGAAGCCAAGAGACAAACCAAACAAAGACACAGCTTCAAATGTACCTAATCTAGGGGATGAAGGCTATCAGAAAAGAATTGATAACCAGATGGTACACTCCAATCAGGAACACCCCATATTTACCCTAAAAATGTCAAAAAGAAGATTAAATCAAAATTGAAACCAGATAATTGTCAATTTTGGTAATTCACCAATAATTCAGGAATGAAAAATATTTAAAAACCAAACCGACAAATTATGATTGTTACACGGAACAACTTGTATCAAGATCTGATGATCATTTACTAAAAAAAATCATATCAAATAAATACGCCGTTCACTTCGATGACGTAACAGTTGAGATCCCTTTCATTCAGACATGTCAGAAATTATTCACATCTGAATTAATAATAATCAGATGCACGGAATTTTTAGAAGACATTGAATCCACCAACTCACAGAAGGAGATCATTTTTCAGTACCACTCTTTAAATCATAATGGTATCAATGTAACAATTGAGCACCTCCAAACTAAATATTACTGGCCACATTTGAAAGGAACAAGTATGAAAGAAACCAAGCAATCAGTGTGTCCTTCAACGATATCACCACCCAAGATATTCTCATCAATAGAAAAAAAACTAGAAGAAAACAATTATAAACTGTTTACTCAAGAATGATCAAGTATGCCATTTATAAAGGGCACAAAAGGTTATGTACATAATAATTGTGATATCAGAAATACCACAGAACACCCTTTTTCTCAAATCCACATTGACACTTTTCATTTCGAACAAGACAGAATATTAACGATAGCAGACATATTCTTATAATACAGACAAGCATATGTATTGCCAAACGGAACAGCTCTTGCTGTATTGAATCAATTGCAAACTTACGGTACTTCGCCCATCATGGCTGCCGAAGGAAGATTCTTACCCATGATCAAGGTGGAGAATTTGAGAAAGACTTCTGCAAATCCACAAACATCGAATACCACGCCACAACCCCTAAAATTCGTCCTCTAATTCACCAGTTGAAAGATTAAATTCAACCCTTCTCGAGAAGTAACATATTGCAAGAGATAATGATAAATTCACACCTTTAGCCCAGCTGTTACCTAGTGTAATTATAAATTACAATTCAGCTATTCATTCTGCGACAAAACAACCACCATTTAATGCATTATATGGTCCATACTATAAATCCCTGGATCATATCTTCTCACCTTCGCCCAAGATTAACAAATATGTTGAAAGGCAAGGCAGACATCTAGTTGCAGAACAGAACAAATCCGAACCCCGCACTACCAACTTCACACATGAATACAAAGTAGGAGAGACTGTCTTTGTATTAGACCCTCAGGCAAGGAATAGGAAATCTATGAATCTCTACAATAAGGGCATAATTACCCTAATTGAAGAGAACAGTAACCCGAACAGAAAACGGAATAATATCGAACCCAGCTTTCCAAACTTCACACACACATGCAAAGTAGAAGAGTATGGCTTCGAATTAGACCCTCAAACAAGGAATAGGAAGTCGAAGAATCTCTGCAATGAAGGTTTAATTACCATAATTGAAGAGAACAGAATCCATTGCAAAGTGAAAAATGGATAGAACCATGTGAGAAACGTTAAAGGAATCTTACGACAGCCTGCGACACAGTATTGAAGTTTCAAATACAAAGAGTAATTTAGATAAATTGCTGCCTGTTACAATTAGAAGTAAAGGAGGCTTGATTAATAGCCTAGGTTAATTAACTATCTGGTAATCTGGATTAAAATGATTTGGATAATTAATAGAATCAATTAAATTCCAAATACGTCGCCCCTACTCTTCACATCCGAGGATCTGATGGTAAACTTAATCTCAATAATAAAGACTGTGCTAAAGCCTTTGGAGAATATTTTGAAACCCTTTTGAACACGGACATACCTACTGAACAACTTGCTTTCTATCCTAGCGTTGCATACCACGACAGCTCACCGCCCTCTGTCGAAGAAATAACACAAATCATCAAGGGGCTAAAAAATAATAAGGCCTCTGCGGAGGATAGTATTGTGGCTGAATTATGGAAATATGCAGATAATGGCTCCATCATTTTTCTCCAGAAAACCATTGAAGAAATATGGCATAGTGGAAAATTGCCGGAAGATTGGACTTCCGCCATCATTCATCCTATACATAAGAAAGGGGATAAATCCACCCAAATAATTATAGAGGTATTTCACTGGTATCGGTAACGTACAAAATATTTGCAAGGGCACTTCTGAACAGAGCAGAACCGATATTAGACCGTCAGTTAGGGGAATATCAAGCTGGTTTCAGGAAATCAAGATCCTGTCCTGAACAAATTCATAACATTAAGACCATAATTTCCTACTGTACGGTATGATCAAAACCTTATGTTGTGATTTTTGTGGACTTTCAAAAGGCTTATGATTGCATTCATAGAGACACAATAATTAACACCTTACGTGAGTTTGGCCTAGACAATAAATCAATTAATTTGTTCAAAGCAAGCTTAGACTGGCTGTAGACAAGGTGATCTGGGATCACCGATACTGTTCAACTGTGTCTTGGAAAAAATTATAAGAGAATGGTTAACAATCTTACCGAATAATTATGGTATTCGAATTGGTTATAAAAAAGAAGACCTGAATATAAACTGTCTCACTTTTGCAGATGACATTGCTTTGTTCGCTAATACAATGGATGAGGCCACTGACCAACTTATTAAACTACAAACCATAGCTGCTAAACTGGACTTGTGGCCTTCCATAAAACTAATTTTATCACAAATGTCAAAGATGCCTCAAAATTCATCACGATTGGTCTGCAAAAAATCAAAAAAGTCCGAAAATTTAAATACCTAGGGGAATGGATTACCCCTAATAATTCAGAAATAGCTGCCATTGAGAGCAGATGTAACAAATTGGAAAGTGCCTTTCAAACCTTCAAAAACATTTACAAAAGTAAAAGCTTGTCCCGGAATGTCAAACTTTGTCATAACACAGTAATTAGTCCGTCAGCACTGTATGCCGCAGAATGCTTACAGATGACAAACAAAGGTCCATTGAGAAAATTAGAACTTAAGGATCGGAAAATTCTAAGGAAAATATTAGGACTTGTTAATGATAATGGTACTTACAGAAGAAGACATAACAATGAATTATTTGAACATGTAGAAGATTTGGTGAGTGTGATGAGAAAAAGGAGAATGTCTTTCTTTGGACATTTGGAGCAGATGGAACATCATCGACTTTCATATCGAATCCACTCATCAATATCTAAAAAAATTTCCTATTGTAAATGGTCGATGCAAGTTAAAAAGGATCTAACAGAAGCTCGAATCAATCAAGCTCTGGTTTGGGATAGGAACCTGTACAGAAAGGCGGTTAAATCAACCAGTAATCTACACCCTTTAACATCTGTGATGCCTCGCCCTCACTGCAAGTGGATGGAAGAAAGGAGAGCAGAACATTCGTCAAGAATGAAGATCTACTGGCAGACAAGAAAACAAGCATTACAGTGATCATTATGAGTGAAGAACATCGTGGTCCCTTGATGGCCGAAACGTCTCAAAAAAAAAAAAAAAAATCAAATTAATTTAAGAAGAGTCACACTAAATGTAATTCAACATTAAGGAAAATAATAATAATAAGTTTCCAATGGCAAACTCACTAAGGGTATGTTCCAAAAATAACAAAATGAATGTAATTGGAAAAATTATTAATATACAGTGTCGTGTGTAACCAAGTTCGACAAGGTGGTAAGTGATCGGAAAGAAGCAATCAGTGTGTCCTTCAACGATATCACCATCCAAGATATTCTCATCAATAGAAAAAAAAAAAAAACTAGAAGAAAACAATTATAAACTGTTTACTCAAGAATGATCAAGTATGCCATGTATAAAGTTTGATGATGTATAAAGGGCACAAAAGGTTATGTACATAATAATTGTGATATCAGAAATACGAAATGTAATCTTATTGGTATATCAGTGTTAGGGACCTACGCCTACCCGGTGTAGGTATAACCAATAAAACAAATTGAATGCAACTCTCAAGACTTCTCATAAGAAAACTTTATATTCTAGTAACTGCCATTACATTTTCACTGCCTTGTGTATCAAAGCTCTTAACAACAAGAAACACAAAAGTCAAGGAGTAAAGAGTAATCGTCCGTGACATCCTCCCACCTTTGATGAAAATCAAACACAATGTTCATAAACAGAGACGGGAAGGCGTTTTTACTCTTCTTCCACTCCTGGTGAAGTTGCGACTTCTGAGACTTACTGTTTCCGGAACTGCACTACTAAGTAAGGGCACCGCCTCACTCCCACCTCCAGCCTCCAAAGGATATATGTGTCTCGTAGGTCGGAGGAGTTCTCCTGAGGATGTCTTTACCCTAACTACTCAGGTCACTTTGTCTTTACCTGGAAGTGTAGCTGTCACTCTTCCTAGGGGCCAGTCTATCCTTCTCTTGTCATCACTACCAATGATGACTACATCTCCTACCTTCCACTGATGGTCAGACTCCTTGCCCGATGAACTGCATAGAAGGCTACCCAGATACTCCAGTCGGAATCTCCTCCTCAGCTCACCCCTTAGCTGTTGAAGATATTGAAATCTTCTGTTGAGATTAACTGGATCTAGCATGTCTAAATCAGGAGTGCCAACCACGGGAATGTCCTGAAGAAACATTGATGGAGTCAGAGGTACCAATTCATCACAGTCTTCTGAAATGTAGGTGAGGGGCTTCGAGTTGATTACCGATTCACTATCAGCAATCACAGTCAATAGTTCTTCATATGTCAAGATAGCTTTGCCTAAAACACGCCTTAATAATTTCTTGACCATTTGCATAATACGTTCCCAGAATCCACCCCATCAAGGGGCTGAAGGAGGACTAAATTTCCACTTGATTCTATCAACTGATACTTCCGCACACAATTTTTTCCAGTCAATGAAGCCAAACAAATTGTTGGTGCCAACAAAGTTTGTCCCGTTGTCACTATAAATCACACGAGGCCTTCCTCGTCGGGCTATGAAACGCCTAAGAGCTAACAGAAACCCTGCAGTGGACAAAGTCATGACTAATTCAAAATGGACCGCTCTCACTACGGCACATGTAAAAATCACAATCCGAGCCTTGTTCTTGCATTTTAAGTATAGCGGTCCAGCAAGGTCCACTCCCACTACCTCAAATACACCTGCATCTCTCGCACGATCTTCTGGAAGGGCTGGCGTTTCCAGAATTGTCTTTTCCATTTCGAATCTCCTGCACTGGGTACACTTCCTGATGACTTTGCGAATGGTTCTTCTTCCCTTTGGTATCCAGTAGTGCTCCCTGAGTATAGCAAGTAAAATCTGAACACCAGCATGAGAGGCTTTCAAATGATGATCTCTGATTATCATCTCAGTCAAAGGGTGCTTTGATGGCAATAACACCGGCGCACGGAAATCATATTCATCCTTCCTGTTGGTAATTTTTGTCTTAATCCTGAAGAGACCCATCTGGTCTTAAAAAAAGCAGAATGTTTTCTGGTTGTCCCTTTCTTGGAAATGTTTCAATGTTGCAATTTCAATTTCCTTCTTCGATAGTGTTTCAGCAGGATCACCAATTCCAATGGTTTCCAGGTTCCACAGTTCACCCAAAGAAGCAGTTCTCACAAACAGAGAGTTCACCATTGACACTGTGCTATCGTTTTCAGTTGTCTTCCAAAGCTGACCCATCACTGTCCAACCAAATGTAGTCCTAACAGCAACCAATCCAGACTTCAACTCGATTGTGTCCCCAGTCAATTAACTACCCACAGTGTCTGCGCCGATTAGTAGTCCAATCTCCGATTGCTCTGGGCCAAAATCAGAGAGTCAGATTTTCTTTTCTCAGATCTCATCCATCCAAGGGCCCCGGTTTAACCGTGCGATTACACCACAAATTTCCTTTTGTCCCAACACCTTTAATTTTCGAGAAATTGAATGATGTAGGTTGTCTATATCTATCTCATATAGGTTATGATCATTGGCACTGATTGAAGCACCCCCCAAAAAGCCTGTGTTCAAATTTTTCAGTCTTTGATGGAATATACCCCATTTCCACAGCAATCTTCTCTAACAGATAGGATCTCTGCGAGCCTGTATCTAACAACGCCCGTACAGTTTTTTCTCTCCCTTGATGAACCAACCTAACTACAATAGTTTGCAGCAGTACTTCCGAAACATCACTAGTTTGTGTATTAAGGGTTGTAGTTGGGACGCCAGGCAATTTTGAGCCCCTTCCCTGGTGCTTCTCCTCACCTTTATAATCCCCCCTATTTACAAACATCTAAGTTTGGGCACATAATAGCTTCATGTTTACTACTGCACACAAGACACTTCAGTTTCGTAATACAATTTGCAGCCCTATGTCCAACCTTCAGACACAAAAAACAAGCCTTGTTTTCAGACAGCCTTTTACGTTTGTCCCCTAAGTTCATTTCTTGAGCAAGATAACACCCCTTACTTTTATGTGTTTCTTTTACAGAAGACACACGTTAAACTGTTTCCTTCGCCTTTACGAGCAAAGAGAACACTAGCAGTTGCTAAACTACTCTCTTTCCATTCTTTAACTTTAGCACTCCTTGATTCACTAGAAACTCCAAAACCAGCTTGAGCAAATGTAATCCTCTCTTCACTTTCTACTTCACCCTTCAGAAAACCAAGTAATGCAGTCAATTTGTCGGCAGGTCCATTGTCCTGATCCCTTATAGCCGTTGACGAACTCCTCATCCAGACACGTAACCCTTCCTCAGGCAAGCAGGATTCTACTAGAGGGAAAAGCATTGAACCGTACTTATCTCGGGTAACACCTATAGACTCCAAAGCTCTCAGTTGTGCTTCCAACTTGTCATATAGACTAGCAAGTTGAGTCTTCTTCCTTGTTTGAGAAACATTTTTCACTACAAGACTTATATGAGTTCCCTTACATAGAACTCAGTCAATAAATCCTCCCTTCCAAATCTACCCTGAAGAAATTCCACTGCTTTAGGGTAATTTTCAGCAGTAGGGGGGAAACTGGCAACTAATTCTCTGCGCGACTATCAACTTTCGTAGATTGGATCAAGTATTGAAATTTGTCTTCGTCCTCATGAATGCGCCGAAATTGTCCCCAAAAATTCCAACCAATTTTTAATCTCCCCATCGAATTTCATCAGTTCTATTTTAGGTAGTTTCAACTGCTTTTTTGTTTTATTCCCATCTGATAGGACAGATCTTGCTGACACCACTGCCAATACATTGGAATTAGCCTGGAACCGTCGAGCATACTTCTGTCTTGCATCATCCAATCTGTCTACATATTCGTACTCACGGTCATACTCGTCCCCTTCCTTTTCCAGCAACATGCTTAAAACTTTCTCGTCCAACGGTGCCAGCTCCGTTCCTAACCTCTCCAATTTGGTTAGCAAGGACTGTAAGGTGTCGTCGTCCACGCCGTCTTGAATTTCTTGATTTAAGTTTTGCAAAAGCGCATTGTACGTCTTCGTAAAAGTCGCTCTTACCGGCTTCCGCGCTTTCATTAACTTCTCCATTTCCAATACGAACACAGAACAGGAACATGAACGAACAGGAACACGCGGTCTTGAAATCAACACAATCTTCAAGTTGTTTGAATTAATACGCCATCCTGGCAGGATCGCCAAATATTTTGTTAGGGACCTACGCCTACCCGGTGTAGGTATAACCAATAAAACTTATTGAATAAAACGCTCAAGACTTCTCATAAGAAAACTTTATATTCTAGTAACCGCCATTACATTTTCACTGCCTTGTGTATCAAAGCTCTTAACAACAAGAAACACAAAAGTCAAGGAGTAAAGAAGGAAGGAAGGAAGCTTGTAGTTTAACGTGACCGTTAATCTTGAGATCATGAGCCACGGGACCTCCATTTTACGTGGAATCCGAACCACAGGACATGGCATTTCACTTCGAAAATTTCACATGCATTGACCGGGAATCGAACCCGGACCGCCTTGGTGAAAGGCATACAGCTAGACCGCTGAGCCACGCCCCTAAGGAGTAAAGAGTAATCGTCCGTGACAATCAGGGTGTGAACTTACAGAAATTAACAACGATGTTCAAATATTTATATCTTTAAACAATGAACATTTTCTATTCTTTAGTAACCAGCCACAAACAATTCTACAAACCTGCAGTGAGCAGCAAAACAGTGTAAAAGGTATCAGGACAAGTGTATTGTTTATACTAATAAAACCTGTCCTATATCGGCAATTGGAATTATGTTGGAACCAAAAAATTATGTTCATAAATTTGCAGTTATTAATACTCCATATCAAATAAAATTAAGTTCCAATTATCCCACTTAGATGTTAAGAAGATGAAATTAGATTTAATTCCCGTCACCCCAAATTATCTTACTTCAAAGAAATTTGATTACACGGTTGTAATTGTGATTTTTATTGTATTTTGTATATTATTATTAAGACAAAAACTCTCCTCACACAGGAGAGTTGTTGGCTGGACTGAGGAGATATTGGAGAACAAAGAAAGCGTCGCAGAAGCACTCCTTAGTGGCCTTAAATCACTAATAATAATAATTGTACTAGTAGTTAGTTTATTTTTTATTTTTTCATTATTTTCACAATCACCCAAACCATTAGGGGTCGATAACCTAGATGTTAGGCCCCTTAAAACAACAAATTACCATCACAATATTTCCTCTTGTGCATTGCTATGACACTCGTATGCTATATTTTGCTCTCCTGGCCTCGCATTCACCTGTAGGTGTACAAACGTCTTGGAGCTCGATGCTTACGTTGGTATGCAGTACATGTCATTCAGACTGTCAGACAGTGAGTAGTAAGGTACTTTGTGCTTTGTCACCATGGTCTCGTGCCAAAATACACTCAACAGACGACCTTTCATAGAGTCTCGGTGAATTTCCTTTGAATAAATTCTCTATCTAAATTGCATTTTGTAAATATTGTCAATTCAAATAACAGTACAGTAAGTATGTAGTTAGTTTTAGTTGTAAGTAGGTAGTTAGTTTGTCTATTAGATATATGTCATTGTTCTATTAGACTGTGGTGTGTGAGTGTGTCTGGTAGCAGTTGCATTGTTTATTAGTTATAGTTCATTGTTTCAGTAGACTGTGATGTGTGAGGGTGCATGTGAGTGTGCCTGGTGACAGACTGTTTTAGTGGTAGTATTTGTTGTTGGTGGAACTTAAGTTTTTTGTTAGTAGAATTTTGGTATTTAATTGTTAGTACGGTAGAAGGTTAGTATTTTTGTTAGTAGAATTGCTCTTTACTTATTCTGAAAGGGAGTAGCAGCCTTTCAGAATAAATCAAATCTTTACTAGTCTTATAGACGGTTAAGATATTGATAATATAAGCCAAATAATGGCTACACTGCGTCCTGCTGCACGGCTGAAAGCAACGGGAAACTACAGCCGTATGCTATTCCCAAGGATATGCACCTCTCTATGCATAATTACATGTGATGATGGCCTCCTACCTTGTAAAATTTCAATCCGGAGGTAAACTAGTCCCCCGTTCGGATCTCCGGGTGGGGACTACTCGAGAGGGGGTTAACATCACAGAAGTGACAAAGAGGAAATCTGACATTCTACGGATCGGAGCGTGGAATGTTAGAAGTCTGCTAGGAAGTGGAAGGTTAGAAAACTTAGAAAGGGAAATGGATAGGTTGAGGTTGGATTTGGTTGGGATTAGTGAAATGCGCTGGCAGGGAGAACAGGACTTTTGGTCAGGAGACTATAGGGTCATTAGCACTAAATCAAACAATGGCCAAGCAGGGGTTGGCCTCATATTGAGTAGGAAACTTGGACAGCGGGTGGAATATTATGAGCAATATAGTGAACGGATTATTGTAGCAAAAATCAATACTAAACCTACCTGCACCACAGTGGTACAAGTCTATATGCCTACCAGTCAAGCTGATGATGAGGATGTTGAAAAGGTCTACGAAGAAATAGACGAAATTCTGAGGTATATCAAGGGTGATGAAAATGTTATAGTAATGGGAGATTGGAATGCTGTGGTAGGAAAAGGGAGAGAAGGGAAGATAGTAGGAGATTTCGGATTAGGTGAAAGGAATGATCGAGGAAGCAGGCTGGTAGAATTCTGCACCGAGCATGAATTGGTCATAGCTAACACCTTATTCAATAACCACAATAGAAGAATATACACATGGATGAGACCAGGAGATACAGGGCGTTACCAAATCGACTTCATTATGGTCAAGCAGAGGTTTCGAAACCAGATTTTGGATTGTAAAACATATCCTGGTGCTGACATAAACTCTGACCACAATCTGGTTGTAATGAAATGCAGATTAAAGTTGAAGAAACTGAAGAAAAGTCAAAAGCCAAAAAGGTGGGCAATAGACAGACTGAAAGAGAAGGATGTAAACGAAAGATTCAAGAAGAGTATAAAGGAAGGACTAATGAAAAGCCCTAAACAAACTTCAATTGCAGACGAATGGGCACTTTTGAAGAATGAAATAACAAAATCCGCAGAAGAAAACATTGGTAGGAAAGAAAGAATAGGTAGAAAACCGTGGATCACTCAGGATATACTAGAATTGATGGATGAAAGGCGGAAACACAAGAATGTAAGAGATGAAAAGGGGAAAGCAGAATACAGACGTCTGAGAAATGAGGTTAACAAGAAGTGCAAGGAAGCGAAAGAAGAATGGTTGAAAGAGAAATGTGCAGGTATAGAAAATTGTCTGAAATTAGGAAAAGTAGACACAGCTTATCGAAGGATTAAGAATACTTTTGGGGAAAAGAAGACTAAGTGCTGTAATATTAAGGACACAAATGGAAAGCCTCTAACAGATAGGGAAGAAAAGGTTGAGAGATGGAAAGCTTACATAGAGAGTTTGTATAAGGGAAAGGAGATTGAGAATCATGTAATGGAAAGGGAGGAGGAAATTGATGAGGATGCGAAAGGAGATTTAATATTGAGATCAGAATTTGATAGAGCTTTGGAAGACTTAAGCAGGAACAAAGCACCAGGCATAGATGATATACCGATTGAGTTGCTATGCTGCATAGGAGATGAAGGTCTGATCAGGTTATTTCACTTGGTGTGTTGGATTTATGAGGCAGGTGAGGTACCCCCTGATTTCAAGAAAAATGTAATCATCCCTATACCAAAGAAAGTGGGAGCTGACAGATGTGAAGATTACCGTACAATCAGCTTGATTATTCATGCTTCAAAGATCCTGTCTAGAATAATTTACAAGAGGATTGAAAGCCAGATAGAAACGGAGTTGGGTGAAGACCAGTTTGGTTTCAGGAGAAATGTAGGAACAAGGGAAGCTGTACTAAGTCTTAGGCTGATTTTGGAAGGTAGAATAAGGAAAGATAAGAGAACGTTCATGGCTTTTGTAGACTTAGAAAAGGCTTTTGATAACGTTGATTGGACTAAATTGTTTGACATTTTGAAATCGATTGGAATAAAGTACAGGGATAGGAGGGTGATATACAATCTGTACAGAAACCAGACAGCAGTCATTCGAGTTGAAGGACATGAGAGAGAAGCTGGTATTCAGAAAGGTGTAAGGCAAGGCTGCAACTTATCACCCATACTTTTCAATCTTTACATTGAACAAGCAATGAAGGAAATTAGAGAAAAATTTAAAGTGGGAGTGAAGATTCAAGGAGAAATAATTTCAACTCTGAGATTGATGACATCGTCATCTTGGCCGACAAGCCTGAGGATTTGAATGAGTTTTTGAATGGTATGGACTCCGTTTTACGGAAAGAATTCATGATGAAAATTAATAAATGTAAAACAAAAATACTGGAATGCAGCCGAAATAAATCAGAAACCTCTATGGAGATCAAATTGACAGGTGAAAAGCTAAAGGAAGTAGGAGACTTCTGTTACTTAGGAAGCAGAATAACCAGTGATGGACGAAGCAAAGAGGATATAAAAAGTAGGTTGGCTCAGGCAAAGAAAGCATTTCTACAAAAAAGGAATCTGCTGACATCGAATATAGATTTAGGTATTAGGAAGTCATTTTTGAAAGCCTTTGTCTGGAGCGTGGCGCTCTATGGAAGTGAAACTTGGACTATTGGTGCAGCAGAAAAGAGGAGAATTGAAGCATTTGAAATGTGGTGTTACAGGAGAATGATGAAGATCAGATGGGTAGATAGGGTTACAAACGAAGAGGTATTAAGACGAGTGGGAGAGGAGAGATGTTTCTGGCGACTGCTAATGAAGAGAAGAGAGAGGTTGGTAGGACACATACTAAGACACCCAGGAATAGCAAGCTTAGTTATGGAAGGAAGGGTCGAGGACAAGAACTGTAGGGGTAGACCAAGGTTAGAATATGTTAAACAGATTGCCTCGGATGTAGGGTGTCGGAGCTATGTAGAGATGAAACGATTAGCTCAGGACAGGGAGGCATGGAGAGCTGCATCAAACCAGTCAAAAGACTGAAGACTCAAACAACAACAACAACAAATTATCTAAATAAAGAGTCAATGAGGACATTGGATTTCACTAAGGGTGGAGGAGTTACGCAGCCATGCGTGTACGTCACCTGAAATCGCAGGTAACATACCTGACAGCCATGATGCAATAGCTGGCAGGCAAGCTTATAGCTTCTAGAGGATATTTCATTGTATTTACTAAATCATTGACGCATAGGATATGTGTTTCATGTATGTTATGTAAGTGTGTACTCTGTGCTGTAACGAGGGAAGATTCCACAGTCACGAGGCAGTAAGTTATGTTATTTGAATAACAAGTCGGGTGGTCTCTAAACATTGATCTCACTCTGCACCTTGGATCATTCATAGTATTATATAAAGAGAATGATAACAGAGCTCCAGGCTTCATTCATCACACTGATTTCAAACATGTTACTTTGCCCGTCTGAGGGAAGCCTGACTCGGAATCGAACCCGAGCAATAACATCTGCTCGAGTTCACACTGTTTATACTCATTCTTTGGATCTTAATAAAAGTCAGTTATTAATCTGCATCAAGTCTATTCTTTTCTTTGTAATTGACAGCACGCGGTAAAGAAACCGTGACCTTAGCACGCATACATCTGCAAAGTCAAGAGACGCTGCCGAAACATAACTTTCACACCACATGACAATCTTGCTAGGGCCGTCACTTTCTACAAAACACAACCAGACAGTCTCCGCTCTCTAGGAATAAAAAATAAAACCTGTCGGAAAACTTAGTAAGTGTGGTAATGATTACTGATAAATATTAAGGCATTAGGCACATGAAAAAAGAAATATTTATTTTAATGTTGCAAAACTTAGAAATGGCGATCCCATCAACAGAAGTCTCCTTTCCCCAACTAATCTATGAAGGTGTAACTACTATTTCTGTGATTCACACTAATATATCACTTGTTATAATAAATTGCAACTTTCTTGTCTCTCCCAACCTTTTCTTTGCCGACTGCCAGACATGCAATTACCTGAAGATGCAAGATGCAGTATCTAGGAAAACGCTGGGAATTTCGTACCCCACTGGTTAACGGCTAATGAGCCCAGAAATCTTGTTCATTTAGTCTCATCAAGTGCTTATTTGAAAACATAAGTACATAAAAATAAAAGACCTCACAGAAATAAATTCTTGTAAAAAATAGCATAACTATGCATATATCTCCCTGTATATCTATGAATATATCAAATTACTTTAACAGCACACTAGTAACTTCCATGAAAGGGCATTAGTGCTTAATTAGAACACTAGAGGTAAGAATGACCGTGATCCATTAATGCAACTGAAAATATCACATATACCTTCATCTAATGTAGGATAATTTTCATTTGGATTAGAGGATATTGATTCCTACCTTATTGCTAATTTTTAGAAACTCTCACACACAGAGTGGACATATTCTAAATGGGACTAAAAGATAGTTAAACAAATAAAAGTATGGTACATTGACTTTCACGGCCAGTGAATGAAAACTCAGCAAATTTTCTACCCCCCATTTTATGAAGCGCACATGCGCCTCTTTACTGCGAGAGCTAAAACTCAAGCAGCCATAACCTCCCCATGAAGGCTTCCAAAAAGATGGTATATTGGCTTTCACGGCTAGTGAATTAAAACAGCAATTTTTCTAGGTTTGTGCCGTGTCTTGTGTCGGGTTACATCTAGGAACACCAAGCTGACTCATCAGCGGGCTCTTGGTGCCGTACCCGGAGCCCCACAGGAGGTGCGAACTGCGGGCTACCTCCCTTTCTATCTAGCGCACCTGTGCCTCTTTGCTAGAAGCTCAGGTAGCCATAGCCTCCCTATGAAGGCTTCCAAAAAGATGGTATATTGGCTTTCACGGCCAGTGAATTAAAACTCAGTAATTTTCTAGTTTTATGCTGTGTCTTGGGTGAGGTGGGGGTCCAGGCATGGACAGACGAAACCCCACACAAGATATGGCATAAACCTAGAAAAATTGCTGAGTTTTAAATAAAAGTATGTTGAATATATGACTGTCTTTATTTAATGTCTTAGTATTTTCATATTCTGTACATTGTATTACACTTGGTTTAAGGGTTACGGTATATTGCATGTATGCTTGTTTTTTGGCAATGTCTATTAAATTTTACGCTTAATGGCGGCTTGTTATAATAAGTATTATTAGTGCGGTTACCAGATTATTCTTATAAAAAGTAAGATATAAGGGTCCATTATCGACTAAGAAAGCTAAAATACAACTATAATGTGTATACAAGGTAAATTTTATATTTAAAGAATCTTCATATAAAATCTTTTTAAAAACAATCTTTCATGAAGTATCAGGCTCGTATAATTATGGAACCGCACACAAGCGATGACTTCGAATTTATAAATCACTACAACTCAATCGACAACCTAATACTTTCTTTGCAGATAGCCATGGCCAGTTGCGACTAATTTTGTTCTTTTCTGACGACCCAGAGTCCTAACCCATTTTCAAACTAACGGAAGGAGCACAAAACCTGCTTAGTCATGAAAATGAAGAACATTCCAATTGTTTAAAGAAATTTCACCTGGACACTGGATTGAAATGTAGGCCATATTCTTCCATTTTCAGGATGTCTGATGACCCTAATTATTAACCACCATTTTCTACAATGTTTCTGGGCACATCATCAGTAATCGCTAGTCTCTTAGCTCTCATTTAGACATAAAATAGTAAAGCGACACCTGGACCACGGCTTACAAGCCCGGACAACTTGAACATAGTTATGAACGCCGGCTGCGAAAATCCAGAGACTCATTCACAATTGGCCCGGTAACGAGAACGTGAAGCTTCCCGGGACCCCAGTTCACAATTGGCCCGGGAACATGCACGTGAAGCTTCCCGGGACCCCAGTTCACAATTGGCCCGGGAACATGCACGTGAAGCTTCCCGGGACCCCAGTTCACAATTGACCCGGGAACATGCACGTAAAGCTTCCCGGGACCCCAGTTCACAATTGGCCCGGGAACATGCACGTGAAGCTTCCCGGGACCCCAGTTCACAATTGGCCCGGGAACATGCGCGTGCAATCAGCTATAGCACAAGAATTTTAAAACAATCAGCAAGCGCCCACTAATAAACACCACTGAGGGGCTAAAAACAATGAATACCTGAGAAGTGCATTCGCAGGTTGTGTTTACATAGCTGGCTACTCTTTCCGTACTGCAGGTACAAAGTTTCTGATCGGCTCCGAAAAGCTCCGAGAACGTCAAACATGAAACTTAACCATGTTTCCATTGGCCTTTCCGGGCTACATTTAGCTTCTCGTTCCCGGAGATTGAGTGTCAACCGACCCATAAGGTGGAGTGCATTTCAACTTCCTCCTCGTTCTCCTTCCCAGGCGATTGTGAACCAGCCTTAAGCTGTTATGTTTGAAAATGAGCTTCGGTGAAGCACCGATCAATAGAAAATAATGTCTCTGAAATGTTTGCAGTGTCAGTAGGTCACGACAAATTTATCTGACTATTTTTGTCACATTACCATGTGTTCAATCGCAAAGAAATTCAGCAAGAATAATTATGAAACATAGCATCGGAACTGCTTGCAACACTGCGAAGAAATGTGTGCCGTAAAAGTGCCGCGGTAGGTATCCAAGGAGGTTGAGGGACCAGCGACACCATCTGAGTCTTGGCGACACATTATATTGGTGGCAAGCGCTTGTCCTTGAAATACGGGGGCGACGACCACAACTGACCGGCTAGCTTGTACACTGCAAGGGTGCGAGCGTTGGAAGTAGCTGGTGATAAGAGCGGCATTGCCATTTATAAACATTTTCTATAAAAAGTGGTGAGAGCTAAAAACACATATCGCTCATTTGTTGCAACAGTGACATAACTCAAAATATGATTACTGTATGTGAAATTGTGTTTAAAGATTTAAAGGTATTTACTCAACTGTGGATTTTTTAAATGTCTAGGTATTGATGCCATATTGAATTGGGGATTTATTACTTTGCTTCAAATGAGTGTAACCGACACCAATGCAATTAATACGTATCCATGTTCTTGAATTGCAATATGGTATTTTCAGACACTGGCACAACGAATTGTGTAGCCACACGTTGCCAAGGAAAATGACAGTGTAGTGTCCAATCAATTGGTAAATAATATTTTCCATCACTTCATTGTGGTAAAAGCAAACGATGTACAGATTTCTATTAACGCCACTGTTGCAGCAAATGATCGATATGTAAGCATTCGTCAGTCACTTCGCTAGACGTACTACAGTATTTGTTTATTAGCACCTTCCACCATATATAATTCATGCTAGGAACTGTATTTAGAGTACGAACCCGCTAGATTCAAACTCTATCGTTAGAAGTTCCCCTGCCGGGGTTTGGATCCCTTTGAATGTGCTTACCTCTACAGAAATACTTCCTTTTTATTTTATTTAATGAAAAAAAAAATTCAGACTTCCTCGGACAGCCCAACTCGAGCGACTGCAACCTCTTCACTGATCCAGCATGTGACATTAACGTCAGGCAAGTTCGAGAGTTTCCGAATACAAAAGATTTGTTTATGACGATATAATCTATAACCTACATAATCCCTTCCAGTCGAGGGAGACGTTAATATATTGAGCGGAGGGGAATGTTTTGTGGAGTCGCCTCACAAAGCTCATTTTAGTTAGCTTTTTAGGGAACAAAATTGGAAAGCTATGTGTAAGAGCATTATGCATAAGAATTAAGGGATACTTTTTATATTTTAAGGCACTTGCTGATCAATCTCACTAAGTGTTGGCTCACATAATGTGAGGAAAGATTACTTGATTGTTTTGGCTGCAGGGATCAAAACAGCTGACTATTTTTGCGTATCCCTCAAAACATAAATATTGCCTACGGCACTTTTAAGTGAATGGGTTACGTCAGATCAGCTTCTGCCTTTCCGTTTCGACTTCTGAAAGATTTTTGGATAAAAAAAACTGAATTTTGGTAGTTACTCTATATAAAAGAATTAGGATTTTCTTTCTTATTGTTATCTCGTAATAATACTTTAATTGGTCAGAAATGGGTCTGTAGTTGATTTGAAATACCCATCTTTTTAGCCAAGTTAAAATTAGAATGCATTTTTTTTAGATCTTGCCACCTGACTGTAGGGCCCAAAGGCAGGTAGATGGAATTTACCTTCTTACAGAAACTTAAATGTTCAAAAGGAAAACTTGATGGTTTGTAGACTAAGGCTTACTATGCAATCATAATATGAAGATAATTATTAAAAAAAAAGTGTTATTGTTCACAGACATTATAAATGATAAGGATATCTGTTAAATAATAACTCATTCCCATCAACAGTTAAGTTCTTGATATCGAATTATGGAACTTTAAACCTTTCTCTTGGGTGAGGTAGCCTATACAGGAGGAGAATCTTATTTAGGGCTATCAGTAGCTCAATTCTTCCAAATCATCATTTGTAGATCCCCACAGAGATAGTTAGCTAAATATGCAGAGTTCTATCAACAAAATTTTCGTATGAAAGTTTGATGCTTTCGTTTACTAAGGCAACATTGAAAATAGCTTCAAACACCATGATAGATATTCGTACAAAAGCTGAGGGTGTCACTGTTAAAGCGTGCACAACACCGAGTCATCAATCCTGTAAAGCTTTAATTGATTCATAAAAAGCAAACATAAAGAATTTTATTATATTTGAATCCAAAGGACTCGTATTAACAATGTATGGAAGCTATTCTTTAGGAATTTCCATGGGTTTCATTTAAGTATCTTATTTTTCTTAGATTCTCCATGTTTTGCTGGTTCTGTACTTTATCTGTTCATAAAATAACTTAATTCAGGATGACAAACAAGAATATAAGTAAAATAATTTTAACTAACTTAATTAAAATTCCTATGACTTGCCAGTCAAGTTTTCATCATCTATGTGCGAAAGTCGAAAAATAAGCTTCCTCATTATGTTTCTGGAAAATGCATAGAACTGGTGGGTTTCAATGTTGTATATACACAAGCATCCTTCGTCGTTTGTTGTAGGGAGTACGACCTTCATTGCAGAAGCAGTGCAGACACAAGCACATGTCATTGAAACTGACTTCAATGTCAACAATACCATTTCAGTAGCTACCTTTCTGCCCACATCGTTATGTCTCTCGCCAATAACGTTACCACTGAAGGCAGACTAGGGAGGCTTATTTTCTGACTACCACACATACAAATATTCAATCTCCTTAAAATACCGGTAAATACAAAGTTCATTGAAAAATATCACTTGATTTTTTTTGTGCACATCTTGTTGTTCAGAGATGAAAAATTGACATCTATTTCTATTGCTTAAAATTTCTCATCTATAAATACAATTCCTTCTTGCCAGGAGAAAAAGTATAAGTCATGTCGGGAATGCTCGCAAAATACGTTATTTGCTTCACCAATGAATAATCCGACTTCATGGTTCTTAAGGATTCCGGTCTAGATTTTTGACCAAGTCATGCAATTTTAATTTCCGAATATATTTTCCTGACACCGGGATTCGGTGTTTGTAACGTCCTCGCCGCGACGCGCACGTCACCCACGACAGATCTGTAATAGACATCTTTGAAGGCCACAATCCATCATTTTCAGGACAAGAGTAATATTTTAAAATGCAAACAGATAAATTTTCATGAATTATTTGCAAGTAAATCACCATTTGAAGTTTTGTTACTTTTTATTCATTTCAGAACTCCGCTTAGATAAATTATTTTTGACTTATACTCTTCAGCCCTGGTGCGAAAGAAATATCCAATCTTCATAGCTAGTTATGAAGTTCATTTGGAGCTATACATCTCAGGTGAAAGTTCAATGAAATGTTGATAAAGTTCTTCTTCACCCCCACAATCCACTCTGCTTAGATTTGGAGGGGACGGAACAGTATCTACACCATAGATATAGTGACATTTATGCCAAGATTTCCATTGTCGGCAAACAGCTGTGCAATACTGGTATCAAATACCAAACAGTCCGAATTCAAGATAGCTGACGAAACACCTTCGTGGATAGATCGAGGTGTAGCTTCCCAAGTCAGGCGTCTACGTTGGCCATTTAACTCCAACCGATATGCAAAGTTTTCAGCCTGTTTCCGGGAACCAATCAATTGAACGATGGCGAAGAATTGCTGATGTCCATCAAACTTCTCTTGCTTTTCAAGTACTAGCATGAAATGATGTCCAAAGCAAGACTGCATCATCACCCAATCGACAGCACCTGGAAGATTGATATCAGTTGCAAGGAACACAATATCTTCCCCTTGCAATGTTGTTATCGACTTGTGTGACATCATGAGATGTGGCATGACTGCTTCTAAGGAACCCTGCCACTTGCAAGACGCTCCCGGACAAGGGCAGGAATATGGACGGAACTCGCAGGCATCTTCGTGCTCATTCTTCTCTGTGTGCAGAACTGATACGCTGCAGCCAGTGGTGCTGTACTTGCATGGGAACATGACGCTGCTCGCCACCTTCTCCATAGCGAGGTTTCTGATGTTGCCCAACGGCCCGCGGCATGTTGGGCAGCATGTCAACTTAGGTCTGCAGTTGGAACACACAAGATGACCACTTTGGCACTGAAGAATAGGAGGCAGCACATAATCGAAGCAGACAGGGCATTCAAATAAACTTGCTAGATCTGCTGAAACAGTTGTGGTGTTTGTTGGTGTAGCAGAAGTTGAAGTGCTTGGGGCTCCCCGTCGTTTAGAAGATCCTAAGACAACCTGATTACTCATGTTCAATATAGTAGGCCTACACACAAAGATTTTACATCATCTACGAGTTCAATGTTATTTTACAGTAAGTTATATAGCACAGTTGTTTAAAATTTTCTCCTGATTTAAAAAAAATACAGTTCTTCCTTATCAAACTTTTCTTGAATAAATGCTCTTCATTCACTCTAAAACAATGTTTGTCATGATATTCCACAGCAACAACAACATTTACGAGTGAGACTACTGGAATCCTCACAAGTTATTAGGTAGGACTATGTCATAGACAACGTAGCCTATACAAACAACAATAACTCAAAGCACCATGGAATGAATTAGTCTTTCAGTAACGTTGTGAGCGCCTCAAAGTGCTTCACAACCATCAACCAAACAATATGTCATTTCTTCAAAGTACAATCTTCGAGACGAGTACCGGTACAATTTGTCCTTTGGAATTTTATCGAGTTCCATTCTCACTTGTTCCCTTTACGGTTATTGTGAACGTTTCAACACACAATATAGGCTGTATAGTTCAATTAATTTTTAGCAGTAACCAATAGAGAAAGTATGATTGTATAATGCACCTCGGAACTACATAATCTAGTATTGCAACGTCAGGAAATCACCACCAATTTGAAGTGGACGTATTAATTACCCAAAATCTCACTCACATTCACAAAAAGTCCCATACAGACTTTACTGTATGCCTCGTACTTCTCGTATCATGCACCAGTAGGCAATATAGAAATTGCTGTTGAGGAACGCATAATACATGTCTTCGAATAATACTCCTAATTCACTTATTTCGATCCTTGACGTCCAACTAGACGACAGCTGTACGACAGAGCCTGCAGCCAACTCCCGTGTTTCTCATTTGTAAACCATTATGTTGTGACCAAAAATATGTACATGAATGTAGCATATCTCATAGCCAGACATGCGAAGTACAGAGATATTACAACTAATCCGTATTGTTTTGGAACAAGGAAGTTTTAATTTCGTTTCATTGTGAGACGAGTGAACGCGTTTGCTTTCTAACAGGTTGTCGTGTAATAACATCCAACAATATTCAGAATCCTATTCTATTTAGTCCGCGTCACCAGAAATAAGTTACTGAAAGTGCATCCTTTCTGTCCCTATCACTAACGGTACAAACACGGTGGTTTATGGCATAATTTCTCGTTGGCTTTATTTTTCCAGTGTCATCAACCATACCGAGTCATGCCATCTGCAAACAAGACAATTCCAGTAAACGTTGGTACAATTAAGTTGCCGAATTTCGCGAACAGTTTACGTGTGAATGTTCCAAGAATGTGGGGGATTGAATGCTACCAAAGTTCTTCCTTTCTGGTCCGGTACACTCAAGCACGTGGTTGTTCATTTGATTGGATTATTTATCATTTTTCGTTGAAATTCGAAGTTAATGCAGTTGTGCAAGGTAAGGTCATCGATTAAAACTGTTATTACGCTTATTATAGACTTAGATTAGGCTATATAATATACTGTAGGCCTATGTGTAAATTTTGGTTCAAGTATATATCGCGATACGTAGGCTACGTGTCCAGGAGTAATTACCAATAAAGCTCGCTGACAGCTGTCAAAGCTAGCACGTGGGGAAATGCTGTGTTGCCACTGAGGCAGATCATGACTCATAAACATTCCAAGAGGCTTGCAGGAAGACACAAATACTGTGGAAGTTATTAGCTCCACTGCCTGGCGCTCGAATGACCGTGACGAGTGAAGAGACACTGAGTCAAACCATTTGCTTATTGCTGTGTCTGCATACATTGCAACATTGCTCACACTTGCCATGGAGACCGTTATCCCTCTCGTCTCCACTCCTCACCTCACCTATCAAGCGTGTGACAGCTTTCACCGAGCATCTTTTGTAAATCAGATTATAGTCGATGACTTGCGGACGTGGATGTTAGTTTGTTTCATGTTTTGACTTGGAATGCCGCCATATTTGTCAGCTGTATGAGGTTTTAGACAGTGCGTCGTTACATGCCGATGTAGTGACGTGTGTTTAACCCTCAAGTACCCAGGGCTGGTCTGCCAGACCACTCACCTTAGTAATAGTAATAGTTACTCTCATTTGCTGCGACCTTTAACAGCGTAGGTTTCAGTAATCTATTTTTGCTGCGTACGTATGTGTTCGAAGACATCACCAGCTGTTACGTTGAGTGGTGTGCAATATTTCTAAGTTCTCAGGTGGTCCACCTGACCATACCTGGGTATTACCGTTGTGAAATGACTTCCCCAGCCGGATGCTCATGTTAAAAAGTGATTGCCGCTGATTAACATATCCAAAGTGTCATTGCTGAATGGTTTGAGGATGAGAATAGGAGTGATGGTGAAACGGACTGTGATGAAGGTTTTGCAGTTGAATCCAACCGTATCTCAGACTCCTGTCTCCAAAGTTTAATTCATGAAAGCACTAGCGAAAGCTCTGGTTTTTCCACTTATGAATTTATTTATTTAATCGTATGGTGAATTACATAAAAACAAATCACAAATTCAAGTTCAAGTTTTGGAGCCATTCCACACTACATTCTCGAAGATGAAACAGATCACTAGGGCTCCCGGAGTAGGCGTGTAGAGGGCAGCGCTGGATGATATGGTCCATGGTCTGTTCCTCCTCATTGCATTGACACAATGGGGAATCTATCCAACCCCACTTATGGCATAGGTAATTGCAACGGCCGTGCCTGGTTCTCAGTCTATTGAGGCGACACCATAATTTTCTAGGAAGGTCAAATCCTTGTATTTTCACCGTTGGGTTGATCTCCTGGGCACTAGTTCCAGACGTTGAGTTTGACCATTCGTCCTGCCAGCATTGGTTTAGGTTGAATCGATTTGCCAGAAGTTGGTCGGCCGATAAACTGGTTGGTCTCCTCGAATGAAGTCGCTTCGGTGGTGGGTGGCAGAATTCCTGGTGTATTAGTAATGAGGGAGAAGCATAGATCTTCTTTGCTTCTCTGATTAGAGCTTCCTTCCTCCTCAGGTGAGGTGGTGGAATGTGGCTGAGTACTGGTAGCCAGTGGCGAGGGGTTGATTTTATGGTGCCGGTTATGCAACGCATAGTGTCATTCAGCTTGGTATCCACTTTATGCACATGTGCACTTTCCAACCATACTGGAGCACAGTATTCCGCTACAGAATGAGACTAGACTGATACCCGTTAATCTTAAGCAGTCCGCCGTGGCTCCCCATGAACTACCGCAAAGCTTGTGCAGGATGTTATTTCTGGTGGAAATTTTGTGAGAGAGCTTGGTGAGGTGTTCTTTGTAGCTCAGAGTTCGGTCCAGCGTGACACCTAGGTATTTCTGGAATGGGTTGTATTTCAGTTTTTCACCACGAAATACAACATTTGACTTGTAGTTTGCTAGTCGGTTGGCAAGATGGAAGCATGAAACCTCTGTCTTAGACATACTTGGGATCAGTCGCCAGGACTTGAAGAACGTTGACATTTTCTCCAGATCGGTTGTAAGAGTGCCTTCTGCATCTTCAAAAGTTCTGCTTTGAGCTACCAGTGCAATGTCATCTGCGTAAATAAACTTAGTAGCTGTTGTTGGTGGCAAGTCATGAATGTACAGATTGAATAGAACTGGGGCCAAAACTGATCCTTGGGGTAGACCATTATTTAGTTTCCTTTTGCGACTTTTAGCATCATCTAGAAATACTACGAACTCTCTTTCACAAAGCATGTTAGAGATAAGATTTGCAATTTCCAAACAGGGGATAGCTTCCAGCACTTTGAGGATCAGTCCATGTCGCCAGACAGTGTCATATGCGCTAGTCAGGTCGATAAAGACAGCTGTTGATTTGAGCTTCTTTTGAAACCCTGCTTCAATGTGAGTGGTGAGGGCCAAGACTTGATCAGTACAGCTTCGGTTTTTCCTGAATCCAGCTTGTTCTGGTGGGGTTACAGCTTCAATGAGTGGTGCTATCCTGGCAAGAAGGACTCGTTCTAAAAGTTTATAAATGCAGCTAAGAAGTGCTATTGGACAGTAGTTTTCAGGTCTCTGCTCCGACTTGCCAGGTTTAAGAAGGGCGATCACCTTTGACCGTTTAAACTGCTTTGGTAGGTTGTTAGTCTGAAGGATGAAAGTAAAAAGTGAAGTAAGCCAGCTGATGCTATGTGGACCCATGTTTCGCAGGAATTCATTATAGATGCCATCTGGACCAGCAGCTTTACCAGTTTTCAACATCTTGATAGCGGTTTCAACTACCTGAACAGAAAATGGCCTAGACAGTTTCTCATTCTTCTGAGTTCTACGTTTGAGTTCGGTGAGCTTTTGTTTCACTGTTTTCGTGTGACATTTATCTCTTCTGGATCGTGTAATGTCCACCATTCTATTTGCAATGGCATCTGGGCTCAAGTTAGTATACTGCTTTTTGGAGACATGTTTTCCAGTAAGACGATTTAAGACTCTCCAAGCCTTTCTGCTCGATTTCGCGAAGTCCATGTTTTTCACTGTTTCTTCCCACTTTTGTTTCCTATTCTTCTCTAGTGATTGTAGCAGCTTCGAACCAACTTCATGATTGCCTGTTAGATATTCTTCGTATAGCGCCTCACTTTCAGGGTTCCAGCCTGGCACATAGTCTTTTCTGAAACCTCTAGGGATGTTTAATTTAGCAGCTGAAATTACTAGGTTAACGAAGTCATCATAGTTATTGGCAATTGGCTCTAGTTTTGAATCAAATAGCTTCCGATCAAGATCTTCAGAGAATTTGTCCCAATTTGCACGGTTGAAATTCCACCTGGGTAGAGGTACTGACTTCACCAGGGGTATCTTCGTGCCAGTTTCCAGAAGAACTGGTCGGTGTTGGCTGTTTGGGAAGTTAGACAGTATTTCACGTGCAGTGTTAAGAGGCTGATCAAGACAATCCTTGGACACAAATGTTAGGTCGGGATTGTAGTCTCTTCCCCAACGAGCAGAATGGAAGGAGCCTTATGGATAAAAGGGCTTCAAACACTCATCTCACTCATGAACTCAGGATCTGCATTAGAAAGATTTTGAGTGTAAAGAAGCACTACCTCCAATTGAAGAGAAACTGCAAAGGAAGAAGACTTGCCAAACGTGCACTCCAAGCAAGAAATGGAAAACTGCTTACATGGGCCATTCATGCAGACATCCCAATTGTTTGCAGTTAGCCAAAACACAGTCTACGAATATTGCTGTGATTAGCTCAAAACAACAGAGAATGAGAATGTGAGCTTTATTTGTGGATAATAACTGCCAATCTTGAGCCCGATCCATTGAGTATAACAATGTAACGTGTTTTTCGAGGGGATTTTACGCCACTGGCATAAGTCAGTAGGAAGCCATCCTATATTTATTTAAGCGGCAAATTGTTCAGCCAAGAGAAGTTTTCATGTAACTTATTATTATTATTATTAAGGTATTTCTTTGGAGCATTTTTTATAAAATTATAAGTAATCAGATAGGTTTTCTATGTTATAGAAAACACTATCAAGCAAATTATTACGAACAACATTATCGTAAGAAAATTATATGATTACGGAATTTTACGGAGTTTTGTCAGTTAGGGTATTATGAGAGAGATGACTCACTGGGAATTCGGCTACAGGCTTAATCTTGTCGAGTAGCATGACGCAAGCTGGGTTGCAGCTTCAAGAGAAGACGAGGTGGCCGAGTGTAATGACCCGGAGGTGGGGAAGTAGTGCGTGGTGGCACAGCCAATCAGTGGAGACCGGGCGACTTGAAGACGGGGTCCGGAGAGGGGATGCGACGAGTGCATATATGGTTTGCGCGCCGTGGAGGCAAGGCGACTATCTTTGTAAAACTTAACCAGTGTGGTTGTACGTGTGGTTGGTTCCGATGTTCGGACCATAAGTTATCAAAGCTACAAGTATCTCATCAACTAACGAAGAAGATGACGACGACCAGGAGGCTGTGGGAAGCTCTCTACAACATCCAGTACGAGGGAAATGCTACGGCAATTTCCAGTGGTGAGCGCGAATGACTCAGAACTACGCAATCTCTCGTCTCTTTGTTTAATATTCAGTATTTCAATAACTTCATAGCTTGGGAATAAGAGTAAAATCAGTAATTTATCTGACCCTGTTTTCACGTAATTTTCTAGCGGTAATATTCAAATCGCAACGCTCCAATTTAAAGTCAAACTTATTATTATTATTATTAATTTTGCAATACTCGTTTTATATAATAAACTCATTTCTTTTAACCATGCAATCTTTGCTTTCAGTAGGTAGCATTCCTTCTCCTGATACAATTGTTTGTTGGGTTAATGATCAAATCATACCACGATCTGAGTGAAAAGATTCTTGAAGGTGTTCTACCAGAGCTAGGTGTTGTTAAATATAAATTTAGATTTCAACATAGCGTTGAGGTCTTGGCGCCCATTAAAACAACATATCTTAGTCAGAGTAAATATTTCAAAGTGCAAGACAGAGCTAGTAAGAAACCATTACATTTGTCACGCAAAAGTGAGGGCGTTAGAAACCGTTTCACTTGTCGCTACCAACTTGGGGCCGAAAACCTAATAACATTTGTGGAAGGAGAAGGGTATATATTTCTGTGCCTGTATTTTGGGGGTTTTTCATTTATCGGTGTGTATCAGCATGGGTAGTGTTGAGGAAGAGATGAAGTTGCGTAGTGGTCACCAGTTGGATAGTGAAGATACGAGCAGTATGGCTAGTCTTGGAAATGAGAGCAGTACAGGGATGTCGGAGGTAAATCCCGATACTGAGGGGGGTAATCAAAACAGTCAAGCAGGGTTAGAGAGTTTGCTTCTTCAGTTTATGCAACAAAACAAAATTAGCACAGATGCTTTAAACGCTAAACTCGAACAAAATAACGCTAGACTTGAACAAAATAGTAGGGAAAATAAAGAGAGTAATAGGGAATTGAGCGATAGTTTAAATGCTAAACTTGAACAAAACAGTAGGGAAAATAAAGAGAGTACAGAGGCTCTAAATGCTAAATTGGAACAGAGCAGTAAGGAAGTGAGCAATAAATTAAATGAGAAATTTGAAGAGAACAATCTAAAATTAGATAAGAAATTTGAGCAGATTAGAGGAGAAATCAGAGGGGTGATGGAAGAAAAAGCTAAAGAGATTATTGCAGATGTAGACAGAAAGTTAGGAAAGTACAGGAGGAGTTAGAAATTAGAATCAGTACACAGGCTGAAAATTTAAAAGAACTAGTGCAACTGGAAACACAGCAGGTCAAAAAGCAATTGGGGGGAGAAATTGACAAAATACAGGTAGCAACTAAAGAGGTTAAAGAACAGCTGGGGGGAAGAATTGATAAAGTACATGCAGAAATAATCACTGAAGTTAATACTTTAAGGGAGAGGAATAAGAAAAGCATTAATGAGATTAGTGAGAAACAAGCTAAATTAAGTGGTAAAGTTGAAGCATCGGAAGGGAGCATTAGGTTAACTGTAACTAATATTGAAAGAAAAGCTGAGGAGAAAATCGCTGAATTAGAACAGAAGTTGAAAGCTAGAATTAGGCAGGAAAATAGTCAGAGCAGGCCATTTTTTGTGAATAGCACACACAGGGAAATAGAACTAGGCAAATTTAGTAATCGGCAGGGTTGTCCAATGGAGTTCATGAATACGATAGAAAATAAATTCGGGGAGAGGTTGGAAGATGGTAGTATTGAGTGGTGCCAGGTAGTTTAAATTTTAGAGCAAGCGTTTGTAGGGGAGACAAGAAACTGGTTTGCTGTCTACAGAGACAATTTTGAGAATATTTCAGATTTTAAAGTTAAATTTTGTGAGAAATTTTGGAATGAGGTAATTCAGTCTCAGCATCGTGAGGGAATTGTGTGTGGGAAATATAACCCGAGAGGAAACTACACTATGACCGAGTACTTTTTAGGACAGGTATTAACGTGTAAATATCTGGATGGTTTGAAGGAGGAAAGTGATGTAGTCAGGCTATTACTAAGACATTTTCCATAAAGAATCAAGGAAGCTGCCTGTATCCAAAATGTTAAATCTATTTCACAAGTGGAGAATTTATTGAGTACATTCGATGCTTTGGGAAGAGTTTACGAGGAGAATTTCGGTAGGAACCAGGGTAACAATAATAACAGGCGTAATGAGAATAGGAACCAGGAAGTTCAAGGGAACAGTGGCGAAGGGGCCAGCGTTCAAAATAGGGGGAACCAAAATAATAATAATAATAATCAGCAAAACCAATACACAGGAAATGGGTATAGTACGAACTACCAAGGTAGAAATAATGATTTCAAGGGAAATCAAGGTCGAAATAATGATTTTAGGGGTAACCAAGGGAGGTATAATAATAATAATTATTATAACCAGAACAGGGGTCAAGGAGGGAATCAGCCCAATGGTAATAACGGACAGAGAGATACCGTTAACACAACCCAGAACAACCAGACCAGTGCAGTAGAGAGTAGTACTACACCAAGCGGTAGTAATGCTTTAAACACGAACCAGGCTGCGATATAAGGTCAGAATCTCAGTCTATAACATGCCCTGTCCATACACTTATACAGGAACCCTATGACCTAAATGTAAGAAATGAATTATTACGTGAACTAAATGATGAAGGTATTATTCAGGAGGTGGTTAGTAAGAGCCCCATAGTTAAATTTAACGTGTCCGAGGCGTACACAGATGTTTTAATTGATAGTGGTTGTATGAAGAGTTGCATAAGTAGTGCATTTTATGATAAAATGAAAGGAACTGGAGTAAATTTTGAGGAGATGCCAATTAAAAGTACTTTTGTTATCACAGCTGTTGGGAAGAGGTCTAAAGTAATTTCTAAGCAAGTTTTAGTAGACATTAAAATTAATAATCATATAGAAAAGCTGATTTGTCTTGTAATTCCAAATTTAGTATTCAGTGTTATCTTGGGTTCAGAGTGGCTAAGTAGAGTGTCTGGTAACTTATGTTATGATGTAGGGAGTTTGAAATATAAATGGGGAGATTCTGAAATAGAAGTAGCGTTCAATGACCATATTCAGAGAAGTAGTGTTGTAGGTGTGATTTGTACTTTAAATGAGATATCGCCAGCCGTAGAGCGGGGTTCTCCATGTTTTGTGGGCAGTGTGATTACGAACGGTAGTCTAGAGGACTCGTTACGTGATGCTGCATTTCAGGGAAATATAGAGGTGGAACAATGTGTTCGGCTCTATGATGTGTTATTGTGTAATAGGAGAGTTTTTGAGGATCGCATTGGTATGGCCAATTGCTATGCACATTCATTGAACGTTATTGATAGGTCAGTATTCACAGGGCATAGATATCCTGTACCTTTCGCTTATCAGAGTGCAGTTGAAGCACAAATTAACCAGATGCTTGAAGATGGGATTATTGAGCACTCTAACAGTCCATATGTTAATTCTTTGATGACGGTACCCAAGGCCGACGGCACAGTTCGTATTTGTTTAGACGCTCGTTTGGTTAACAGTAGAATTAGTTCAGATCAGCTGAAATCTATGTCAATAGAGGAATTAATGCAAACATTTGAGGGGAAGAAGTATTTCACTTGTGTAGATTTGAGTTCCAGTTTTTGGCAAGTGCCACTTATGTACGAAGATAGACCATTTACAGCTTTTAGTCATAAATATAACCTTTATCAATTTTGTAGAACACCTTATGCGTTAAAGAGTAGTTCAGCAGCTTTAATTCGGGCTTTAAACATCGCATTAGGGGATGACACAGGAGAGTTTGTAACCATTTACATTGACGATATGGTAATTAGTTCACGCAGTTTTGAGGAGCATCTACGTCATTTAGATATAGTTTTTCAGAAGTTAGATCAGGCAGGGTTCACTTTGAAGCTGTCTAAGTCGTCATTCTGTCAGTCAGAAGTGACATTTTTAGGTCATAGAGTGTCGAGTAGAGGTGTGACACCAGAGGAAAGTAGGGTTAACATGTGTGGACAGTAGCAACAGGGCATCGTTACAGACACTGAGAAATACGCTAGTGGAGCAACGTGATGACATTAAGTATGTGTCATAAAGTGAGTGTGTTTAGCTGGCGAGCCAGCCTATCAAATGAGTAAGTGTGGTATTTGGTGCGTGAAAGATCTGGTCTTCCAGGCAGGCGTATCAGAAGTCACACAGGGGGGGTAGTAGGTAAGTAAATGAGAGTTTTTAAGGTACAGGGAAATATGACGGGATTGTCGGATGCTCTTGAGCACTAAAATGTCTCGATACACCAAGGCCAGAATTTGGCAGCGCTGGTGAATTCCCATTTATCTCCAAGAGATGGGTGAGCGCTTGAACAGGGTATTTTTGCTTAAGGCGTCCACGAGACAAAAGATGGGCCATCAGAAGGTGAGACAGTCCTTCATGAAACTCATACATAACAGCACACGTGATTTCTGTTTACGGCCTCGCCATGTAAGATTTGTAAGTGTGTAATTTAAGGTAATTTGTACAAAGGTATTATTTGTGTGAGGAGAACTGGTCTGAGTTGAGAACTAGTATTAAGTAGAATATGGTCTACGGGAACTTAAGAAGACAGGGCGATTACGGCACAGAAATATTTGGTGTTATATGTAATGCGCACTTACTGTTTTTTTTTTTCAGAAGTCAATATTAATTTCGTCTTAGATAAAGAGGGATTAAGTATTATTGTCACGATGCGCTGCCACAATAGTGTGATCGTGTGCTCAGTGATAAGTGAGATTAAATTTCACCATAAGGAAGGGACCTCCAGTGAAATTAGGAAGTTCTGTGGTGATAAACATATATCAGAACACCTTGATGCGTGTGATGTGACATCATAAATACACAGTGCTCACACATTATTTGTGTCTATTTTCCCAACATAGAGAAATTTTGAGAGGCGGAAATATCCGTGGAACATTATTCTATATAAAAAACATTGGACTGGTTGCAAAGTGCAATCCATAGTGACAACAAACTTTGACGCAAAGTGCGTAAAGAAAAATTATGAGTGTATATATATGTAATTTAGGGTGATTTCATTTATGTAATATGTATTTTGGATGGGGATTTATTAACGTGTCTGGGATAATCGGATAATGGACCGTCGTCACGGTAAATCATCCGATGATCCGAGGCGAACATGTAACGTGTTTTTCGAGGGGATTTTACGCCACTGGCATAAGTCAGTAGGAAGCCATCCTATATTTATTTACGCGGCAAATTGTTCAGCCAAGAGAAGTTTTTATGTAACTTATTATTATTATTAACTTATTATTATTATTAAGGTATTTCTTTGGAGCATTTTTTATAAAATTATAAGTAGTCAGATAGGTTTTCTATGTTATAGAAAACACTATCAAGCAAATTATTACGAACATCATTATCGTAAGAAAATTATATGATTACGGAATTTTACGGAGTTTTGTCAGTTAGGGTATTATGAGAGAGATGACTCACTGGGAATTCGGCTACAGGCTTAATCTTGTCGAGTAGCATGACGCAAGCTGGGTTGCAGCTTCAAGAGAAGACGAGGTGGCCGAGTGTAATGACCTGGAGGTGGGGAAGTAGCGCGTGGTGGCACAGCCAATCAGTGGAGACCGGGCGACTTGAAGACGGGGTCCGGAGAGGGGATGCGACGAGTGCATATATGGTTTGCGCGCCGTGGAGGCAAGGCGACTATCTTTGTAAAACTTAACCAGTGTGGTTGTACGTGTGGTTGGTTCCGATGTTCGGACCATAAGTTATCATATCTACAAGTATCTCATCAACTAACGAAGAAGATGACGACGACCAGGAGGCTTTGGGAAGCTCTCTACAACATCCAGTACGAGGGAAATGCTACGGCAATTTCCAGTGGTAAGCGCGAATGACTTAGAACTACGCAATCTCTCGTCTCTGTTTAATATTCAGTATTTCAGTAACTTCATAGCTTGGGAATAAGAGTAAAATCAGTAATTTATCCGACTCCGTTTTCACGTAATTTTCTAGCGGTAATATTCAAATCGCAACGCTCCAATTTAAAGTCAAACTTATTCTTATTATTATTATTATTATTAATTTTGCAATACTCGTTTTATATAATAAACTCATTTCTTTTAACCATGCAATCTTTGCTTTCAGTAGGTAGCATTAGATATAGACCAATTTCTTCTCCTGATACAATTGTTTGTTGGGTTAATGATCAAATCATACCACGATCTGAGTGAAAAGATTCTTGAAGGTGTTCTACCAGAGCTAGGTGTTGTTAAATATAAATTTAGATTTCAACATAGCGTTGAGGTCTTGGCGCCCATTAAAACAACATATCTTAGTCAGAGTAAATATTTCAAAGTGCAAGACAGAGCTAGTAAGAAACCATTACATTTGTCACGCAACAGTGAGGGCAATAGAAAACGTTTCAATTGTACGCTCAACGTGGAGCAAAGTAAACCCGTTACAACAATAAACTATGATTAAAAAAAACTGCGTGCAATTTTTGCTTTGTTTGCTGTTTTCTTTGTATTTTCATGCTAGTGTCCTTCGCTTCACATATCTATAGACAGTGACAATTTTCCTCTTATATTGTTTCCATATTCACTATCTAAGGCAATTTTTAAAGAAATGTTGTATTCCATGTAATAAATACCAATAGCCAAGCGTTGCATGGAGTTTTTGTTTTATGTCTACAGTATTTAGATATATAAGAGGTCACATAATCTATAGTTTAATATTTAAGCCTCTGTATCAAATCAACTCTTTGTGATGTAGAAAAATAAAGAGAGGCCTGTCAGACCAGACCTGGGTGCGAGGTGCAGTAGTGAGTTACGAATGTTCATAAAATAATTACTTTTAGTTCAATTTAATTGAAAAGTTGCACTGTACTCTTCTAAGGCCGGGGTGAGACAAAGCAATTGTCTGGGTGAAACTATCCGCGACACCATGGACGACATTAAAGGTTTAAACGATTCATACATATTAAATTCTCTGTTTTAATAAGGCTTTACATACAAACACAAACCTAACCTGGTGCTTACGCCCCAGACATCCTAGCTTGTAGTAGGCTACAAACAGTAATTTTCGTTCAGACAGTGGTCCTACCTAGTAGTGGCGAATGGCCTTTTCCGGTGTTGCCTATGATTTTGTTAAGGAAGCCATTGCAAGGTTCTAGGTACATCGAGGTAAGGGTGCTGTTATTGTTCTTCATTAATTTGTGTTCTAGATTATATGGCTAACAATCAAATAATTTTTCAAGATAGTTAGCTTCTCATAAACATATATCTTCAGATTCTGTGTTTAACTTTGATTATTTCTTTGCAGGAGAAATAGTAACGGCAGCACACATTTGTTGCTAGCATGCTGAACTGCTGTCCCCAAGATAGCGGGTTCAAACCCGGCCGAAGTCGTCGGATATTTTAAGAGCGTTAAAATCCTTCAGTATGCCTTCTTTTGGAGGGGAAGTAAAGCCGGCGGTCCCATGTCATAGATTTATGGCATGTAAAAGATCCTTCCACAGACTAAACTTGTGTGAAGCTAAATTTCTAGGTTAGATTTCGTTGGAACGCTCTATCAAAGTTCCAACGTTCGCCACTAGGTATCAGTGATATCTGGTAGCGAAAGTTGGAACTACTTGAAATTGAACGGAACTTGTAGCTCACCCTATGGGTGTCCGCTTGAAGCAGCTACAGCCTCTGGTGAGCCAAACATGTCCTCGGACACTCCGGGCACTAAAAGCCATACGATAAATAAATAATAAATAAATAATAGTCATCATCATCTTCATTTCCCCTTTTCCAGTTGACACTGGGTGGGGGCAAATATGGTTCCTCTCCACTTTGCTCTGTCGTTCCAGAGCACAATGTTCCAATCCAGGTTCCGTTTTCTAATACTATTCTCCACCGAGTCCATCCAACGCTTTCTTGGTCTTCCTCGTCCTTTCTTCCCAGTCATCCGTAGTTCCAGTGCTCGTCTTGGTAGCCTTACTTCATTCATCCGTTTGACATGTCCAAACCATCTCAATCTGTTTTGCTCCAGTTTGTCATTTAGTTTCTGTACTCCCAGTTCTTTCCGTATATCTTCATTTCTCACTCTGTCACTCCTTGTTTTCTGGACCATACTTCTCAGGAATCTCATCTCAGCTGCTTGTACTCTGCTCTCATCCCTCTTAGTCATTGTCCATGTTTCTGCTGCATATGTCATTATAGGAACATAATATGCTTTGTAAATATGACAATGCTTATTTTTTCAAAGGACTATTATCTTCAGTTAGAAGGATATTTTATTTATTTAGCGTATGGCATACAAATACATTATTACAAATTTACAACAATTATTACAAACAAACGTCTAGGCCCTGTATATATTCAATGGATTTTGGGGTTGCCAACAGGAAGTCTTCATAGCGTCCTTCATATGCTCTGCTTGTGCAGTCCTTCCTAATGTGTTCAACAGTTTGCCGCGGTGCTACACAGTCGCATGCTGGTGAGGGTAGCATTCACCACTTAACAGGCGAATCTCCGCATCGTCCGTGTCCCGTTCTAAGGCGATTGAGTGCTGACCACATTTTACGAGACTGATCAAAACCTGGAACTGTTTTACTGATACAAGGCATAGACTGGCAAATAACTGGAGCGTTATCGTGCCAATCTCTCCTCCAGGAGTCAATGATGTTGAACTCGCCGAGGCAGCTGGCAAGTGCAAGAGGTGGATGTCTTGAGCGGAGTCTGTTGATCCCAAGGTCAGGGATATCAGAATGTATCGGAAGATCAGGGTTTCCCATGATCTTGGTGTATTCTCTTCTCAAAGCAACTTTCCTTCGCAGATGAGGGGGTGGTATATTACTTAGGACAGGCAGCCAGATGATGGGTGTAGACCTGATAGTTCCCGAAATAATACGCATTGTATTATTAAGCTGGACATCGACTTTGTTTATATGTTTGCTGTTCAACCATACTGGTGCACAGTACTCTGCCGCAGAGTATACCAAGCTCAACGCAGATGTCCACAGAGTTGTGGCGGTTGATCCCCAAGTGGTTCCACAAAGCTTTTGTATGATATTGTTTCTTGTCCTCAGTTTTGCAGCAACTTTTGTAAGGTGTGATTTATATGATCGAGTTCTATTTAGCTTGACACCCAGATATGATGGTTCCTTATTATGGGTAAGTTGTGTACCATCAAAATACACTTCCAGGGTCCTGTTGGATTGTCTGTTGTTGAGATGGAAGCAACTCACCTCTGTTTTTGATGCGTTTGGTCGAAGTCTCCAGTTTCAAAAATATGCTGGAAGTGTAGACAGATCAGATGTTAGAATTTCTTCCATAGGTTCAAAGTGAGTATGCCTAGTTATGATAGCCCATCAGCATATCCGAATTTCTTGCAAACTGTTTCTGGCGTATCAGCAATGTAAAGGCTAAAGAGCAATGGGGCTAGAATAGAACCTTGAGGAAGGCCATTTTGGAGGAATTTCTGGCTACTGATTTTATTTCCCATAACAACCTGGAATCCTCTGTTATCAATCATATTATCGATGAGTTTTGTAACTTGTTGGCATGGGATGATCATCAGCTTGTAGAGTAGGCCTTGCCTCCAGACGGTATCATAGGCTGCTGATAAATCAATGAAAGCCACAGATGTTTTCATGTTCTTCTGAAAGCCTGCTTTGATATGCGATTTTAGTGCCAACAATTGATCTGCACAGCTTCGGTTGGGACGAAAGCCAGCTTGTTCTAAAGGGATTGCCGAGAGTATTGGTGGTCCAATCCTATTAAACAGTACTCGCTCTAAGAGTTTGTATATCACACTAAGCAATGCAATGGGACGATAGCTTTGCGGGAGATCTGCAGGTTTTCCTGGTTTAAGGAGAGCAATTATCGGCTGGATACTCTGAAATCAAGTTTCTGTGTGGTATCTAACCACTTCTGTCGGCGTACGGTATCTAGATTACGTATTAATTCATCTGCTATTTCTTTATCACCACTATTTTGAAAATCCTTATAGAGTTCTTCACATTTCTCATCCCATCCTGGGATATATTCTTTACGATATCCTCTGGGAAGGTGCTTTTTTGCTGCGCTTATAACAGCTCCAACAAACCTATCATAATTATCAGCATGTGATGGAATCCAACCTAAACATTTTTCAAGATTTTCAGTAAAGATGCTCCAGTCAGCTTTTTGTAAATTCCATCTGGGTCGGGGAAATGAGGTTATCAGAGGGACTTTTGTATCAATTCCTACTATAGTTGGTCGGTGTTGGCTATGAGGGAAGTCTGGCAGGTTATTGCGGGTTGTGCTGACTAAGTGATGTTTTTCATCTGCTGTGACAAAGCATAAATCTGGATTGTATTCTTGTTTCCATCATGCTGACCAGAAGGAATTGCGGTCTTTAGCATAAAAAATAAGATGGATATTATTTTCATCTGCCCAGTTTACCATGGCCTCATCATTGGTATCATTCATTCTATATCACCACTGCTCATGGTGACTATTAAAGTCTCCCACAAAGATTGTAGGATGTTGGTATACGTGAAGAATGTGGGTTGGCCAAGGAGAGCTTGGTGGTTTGTATATATTACAGATGATTAGTTCCCCAATTTTGATTGTCACTGAGTGAATGTTGTTATTCGTAGAAGTTGATATCAGATGAACATTCTCTATATCATTCCGGACATACGTGGCTATTCCATAGGCATGGTGGTGAGTTGCACCAATGATATCATATCATGGAATTTTCCTCCTAGAACAAAGTTGATCTTCACTATCTGCATGAGTTTCCTGTAAAGCAACCACATCGATATTGTGCTTTTCCAATATCTTTAGTAAAATTTGACATTTGGTTCTACTAATGCCTTCAATGTTTAGTTGACATATTTTAATACTTGGTCCAAGGTTTCTAGATGTTTGGCCATGAGAAGGGCTTTTGATGTAGTGTTGTTGAATCATGTTCTCAGTGTGGCATGTACTTGTTGTGTAGCCAGGAGATCTAGAAAGATTGTCTGGCAGCCAGTTGTGTTGCTTTCTTAGCACCACCCGAGGGACACGTGTAGGGTACTTTAAGGTTACAACCTACGGACGTAAAGCAATGGAATTCATTTGCTCATATTCGAGAGAACGATACCATTTGCTGTAAGAGGAACTGTTTTGTTAGACAGTATGTTTGGAATATAGAGAGTGATCTCCCAAAACCTGTTAGTTTTGTTGGAAAGCGCTTGCCACAAGGTTCGAATACTCCAACTGAGAGCGCCAGCATAGCCTAATCACCATGTGTTGCAAGGGAGTTCATGCCCTCTCTATGGAAAACAATAGTTGGTTATGTGCTGTCCACAAGGCTTGCGTTGTTTTATTTCATCACGTAGCCTACTGTATTCACACTTAAATTGCACTTAATTCCTGTCGCTCCTTCCGGAGCATAGGCCTTAGCGAACTTTCTCCACACAGTACGGTTTCTAGCCATTCACTTCACTTCACTCATCACTCCAGGTCTTGTCCATCTCTGCAATTCCTTTTTCGATCGTCCTCTTCCAGGTCTTCTTAGGTCGACCTTGCTTCCTGGCGCCTTGAGGATTCCAGTTTAGCGCCGCCCTTTCAACAGCTCCGTCCGGCTTCCTTAGTGTGTGCCCAATCCAGTGCCATTTCCTCTCCTTGATCTGGATGCTAATCGGTTGTTGATTGGTGATGGTCCAAAGATCTTCATTTGAGATTGTGTCCGGCCACCTCACATTCATGATGCGACGCAGACATCTCTTAACGAACACCTGTAGCTGGTTGTTGATCGGTTTGTTTCACAGCCGTAGAGAAGAATCGACTTTACGTTGCTATTGAAAAGGCGGAGCTTGGTTTTCCTGGAAATGTTTCTATTTCTCCAGATGGGGTAGAGCTGGACAAACGCACCATTTGCCTTCCTGATACGGCTTCGAACATCTTCCTCTGTCCGCCCATCATTTGTGATTATACTTCCAAGGTAGAGGAAGGACTCAACTCGCTCAATTTCCTTTCCGTTGACTGTCAACCTAGCCGTGACATCAGAATTCATCCTCGTCTCTTTGGTCTTGTTGGTGTTGATTATTAGTCCTACACGTTCTGCTTCTCTCTGCAACCTCCTCGGCTTATCTTCTATGCCTCGGTACTGTTGTGCCATAAGACAAATGTTGTCTGCAAAATCCAGATCTTCAAGCCTGTCATATATACCCCATTGAATACCCCTCTTCCGTCCTCCCATTACCTTCTTCATCACACTAACCAGGAAAAAAACTAAAATAAAAAAAAACAACTATTATTTTACAATAAAGGCACTCAAGTCAATGTATACATCTATCGTTATTTATCATAACCTGCTATTTTATCAGCTTGGATTAAATAGGGATTTTTATGAATGGTGAGCTTCTACATTAGCGTAGACTATCTATAAGAGTCTGAAAATTACATTTTTACTCATGAAAATCATAGCAAAGGTACAAATCACAAACCTTGTTCGCTGTGCTTCATTTGAACATCATCTTGCACAGTTCCAGCCTTACTGGCCAGGCCGGGTCTGGTCGCTCCACCCGAGGCTCCAGCCATTCGTCAAAGCGATGGGGGTTACCTGCTACTGGCTTGCTGGGCCTATTGTAGCTTCACCAGTCACTATTCAGGGTTCCTGTAGGACCTTCACAGCTACCGTAATGGTCCCAGGGCACAGACAGTCTCCATTGTACTTCGCCGGTTCACGCAGTCCCCTACTTCATGCCATTGCCCGTCTCCATCGACATGGCCGAGGGTTTGGACTTATGAGAGACTGCTATGCTTCATTTAATGTGTATTGTTATTTCAGGATCATCCACAAACTCGTGGAACAGGCCAGGAAAGAGTGGAGATGTTCAAGGAATGATCTGCCAATATGTTTCAGGGGGTGGAAGACTGATAATTGGAGGGATTCGTGCCTGGTAACTTAATACACCAACCAGCAAAAATGTGCATCACTAGACAAAAATAACATTAAAGTGTCTGATGTAGCACTCTTAATATGTGTATAAAGCATTTTGTAAAGCAATATTGTTCTTTTCGACACCTAATAATGAAAGATCCTGTCTTGTTTGTTTATTGTCTCCGACCAAGTTTAATAGTTTCCTGGCCTGGTGTTATGCTTCTTCCCTCAATGTGAGCCTTTATGTAAGGTAAGTGGTCACTGACACATTGTTGCTTCATGTTTGGAACCAATGAGCTCTCTTTACAAGAAGTTTCTGAAAGTGAGAAATGATTTTAAGTCAAAAAGTGGCGACAGTGGTCAGTGAAGGGCGAAGTCTTTGTTATGTGGCTAATGCTATTGGAGCTTCATATGGAAGAGTCGTCCAACATGCTGTAGAACGCTATTGTGGAAGTGCCACCTACAGCAGAAGACATAAGAGGTCAACATCGGCCCAGGATGGCCGATTCATCACCTTTCAAGTGTTGTGTGACTGCAATACAGCCACAGTTTAGGCCAGGAATAGACTTCAAACCATGAGGAATGTGAACGTCCGTAAAAGGACAGTCAGATGAAGCAAATCTGTCTTCAAGAAGACCTGCAACATGGCCATAGCTTGAGGAACACAACAGAGTAGCACGACTCCAGTTTGCAAGGCTGCATCAACGCTGAACTGCTGAAGAGGGTGATGCGTACTATTTACAGATGAGAGCCAATTTGGCCTGAGGTATCCAGATGAACTTGGAAGGATTTGTAGGAAACCACGGAAACAATATTCATCTGCTACACAATCTACCTGAACACCTTTTGGAGGAGGTTTAGTTATGGTGTCAGCCTTCAAGGACACACCGAGCTTGACAATATCCTTGTAGACCAAGGCACGGGACTTGATGCACGTCAGTACATCGAGGATAATCTGTTACACTATATGGTGGCATATGCACCGTTTGTCGGAGAAAGCTTCAGGCCTATGCATGATTATGCCCAGCCATGGGTTAAAAATTGTGTTAATATGTTTCTCAGGGAATTGGAATCAGAACCCTGGACTGGCTAACACGCAGCCTGGACTTGCATATCGTCAAACATGTGTGGGATATGCTGGCACAAAGTGTTCGACGTCATGATATTAAAACTGACATGCTCTGTGTGAGGAATGAGATGCCATTCCCCAAGAATCGATCAGGGATCTTCTGCTCAGTTTGCCCCCATGTCTTAAGCTGTTATGGTAGCTAGGGGAGGAAACACCTGCTACCACTGTGTGTGGGAAGGTATGTCAGTTACACATTAATAACAGTTACTATGACTTTAAAAAAGAAACTTAAATTCTTTTGTGAAATTGATTAAGTTCTGAAAACAAAAGAATTAAACATTAAAACATATACATGGGTTGGTTTTTTTAGTTTTGGCACCAATGCTTCAGTGCCAAGTTGCAACAATGTTGGGCGCTGCCACTTTTACCGACGGTTGCTGCCCTGCGTTCCCTCCCTCAGTGCACATGACCTCACCTGTCCTCACCACCGCTCGTGCGCAGTCGCGCCTGTTAGATGAGTAGTGTGAGACCAGTGCTCGCGAAAGACAGTCGCAATGTTTTCCAAGCAGAAGCAGAGAACGTGGATAAAAATTCAGTGTGCTAGTGGTCACAGTGTCACCGAGGATTGCAGGAAGCGTGCGGTGCAGCTGCGTTACCGTTCAGAACGGTAGCAAGATGGCTTGCAGCCTTTCAAGATGGGCGCGAACGTGTGGAGCACATGGCTCGATCTGGTCACCCACCAGTAAGTGATGACAATGTACAGATGGTGTCCGCGTTAGTAGAGGTGGATTGGAACGTAACGATTCGTCAATTAGAGCAAGATACCGGACTGGCGCATTCAACTGTCCTCCACATTCTGAAGGACTTACTGAAAATGAGGAAGATTGCATCCAAATGGGTTCCGCATGACTTAACCGACATGGCTGCGATATGACACTTGTCGTATGCACTTGCAGCGTTATGAGCGCGAAGGAGAGGCCTTCCTACGGCGTATCATAACCATTGATGAGACGTGGGCCAAATCTTATGAGCCACCGCGGATCACCACGGAAACAAACAGTTCGACAAACCCCCACCAATGTGAAGGTAACGTTGATTCTTGCCTATGATTGGGATGGTGTGAACATTCACCATACTATTCCCCGAGGGCAAACCGTTAATGCGGCGTACTATTGTTCGTTTCTGCAAGACCATCTCCGAGGAGCTCTGAGAAAGAAACGGCGCCACCACATGGTTACACCGCCCATCATTCTGCATGACAATGCTAGGTCACACAGCAGGCGTTGAGTCGGCATTGTTGGATAGCTGGGTTGGGAGGTCCTCTATCACCCCCCATATTCTCCCGACGTCAGTCCCTGCGACTATGATCTCATCCCGAAGATAAAGATGACAATGCGTGGGGAGCGCTTCCATACCATTGAAGACGTTAAGCAGGCTGCCGAGCGCTCTCTTCGTACCATCAATAGATTGGGCAGTGCCAACAGGATCCAACGACTTCCGCATCGCTGGGAACACATTGTACGCAACGGTGGGGACTACATCAAGGGCCTGTGAAACTTGGAACCATCTAAGTGAGTTATTAATCCAGTTATAACTAAGGTGCCAAAACTAAAAAGCCAACCCATGTAATTAGTGTTTCTATTGTTTATGCCAATCAGCCGTTTTGAAGTAAATGAATGAAATATTTCACGTTAAGTTGAATTTGTAGACAAATTTTTAATATTTGGCACGTAAATATGATTTTCATGAAATCCACTTTTTCTCAGGTGATGGTATTTTATTTTATCTGGTCTTCGATTTCTGGTTTTAATGTCAAATAAGATTGTTCATTCAACATAACTCATTAATTAAAGGAGGAATAATTTGAGTCCTATACAGGGTCTTTTTTTTTAGGTCGCTCCGAATATCAGAGGAACATGCACAGAAGGCGATAGCCCGGCCGGGTGACTCATTTGCAGAGAGACATAGCCCGTCATGACGGCTAAGACGACCTAATGCAGTACGATAGCGGTAAGCCAGCCGTGCCGTGCTCGTTGTGCTGCGGAGCGACCTAAAAAAAAAGACCCTGTATATTTGTCAAATTATCAAATGTTTAAAAAATTTCCATGTGCCGATTTAAAATTTGCTTTAGACATGAAGCAAAATCAGAATTACCATGGAGCTACGAATTCTGATACATGTAAGCAATGGGTGCAAAAGCAGCTGATTGCTGGTTTGAGAACCGTTGGAGTGTTTGTCATAAGGATGAACCATGCTTCATATCATAGCAAAGTTGTGGAGCAACAACTAGCTAGAAGAAAGATCATCTATTGGTGATTATTTAAGTAGGTAGCTTATCTATTGTACTGACTGATATTTAGTAGGCTTGTTGAAAATTGTAAATTTTATTTATTTCAGTCATGTTTGCGCCAGAATGGTGTGATGCCTCCTGGAAATGCGACAAAGCTAAATCTGTTTGGAAGAAGGCCCTGGATTTGGTAGGTTAATTGGATGTGTTGTATTTGAACAAAAATTTATTTTTGTTCAGGTGTGAGTTGGTCCCCAAATTGTTAATCCTCAAACACACGCGTTGAGGTGGAATCCACCCCAGGCCGTTTCATTTCCTTATGAAATGTACAAATAATTTTTCAGTTCTTTCTCCGTCCATGTACCTTTCTGGCGAGGTCTTCTACGAGAGTTCACTCAAGGTCAACCATTACCTGTGCGACATTCAGACAGTGCACGTCGTAATACTGACTGGGGTGGATTATCCACCCCAACGTGGTGTATCATCATCATCATCTTGAGCAGTTTCCAACCGCTGGTCGGGTCTGCTTGGAACATAAGCCTCTCCATCGTTTCCTGTCCATCCACCATCTCTCGTCATTTACTGTGTCCCAGCACACTCCTCTTTCCTCCACACTCTTCTTAACTCCTTTTGTCCATCTGTCCCTTGGTCTTCCCCTTGGCCTCCTTCCCGTCATTTCCATTCCAAACATCTTCTTCGGTATCCTCTCCTCTTCCATCCTCCTCACATGTCCATACCATTGTAGCCTAGATCGCTCTATTCTATTTTGCAATGGTTCCTCTCTTACCATCTCCCTGACTCTCTCATTCCTTACTCTGTCCATTCTTGTCACTCCTACCCTACTCCTCTGGAACTTCATCTCCACTGCTCGTATTTTATTCTTGTCCCTTTCCTTCATCACCCATGTTTCTGAACCATATGTCAAAATTGGCACAAAGTAGGTCTTGTAGATGATTCCTTTACATTTTTGTGGTACATCTTTATTCCATATCATCCCCCTAACACTCTTGAAAAATCCATCTGCGCACCTTCCCCTCTCATTTATTTCCATCCTATGGCCTCCCTTTTCTTCAATTATGCTTCCCAAGTACTTGAAGCATTCTACTTTCTGCAACTGCTGTCCTCCAAGTGTTATGCCCATATCCAGTCTGTTCTTCTTCCTCGTTGTGATGACCACTTCACTCTTTTGTGCTGAGAACTTCATCCCATATGATAACACTACCTTCTCCCACTCATCTAATTGCTCTTGTACTTCTTCCTCATCCTCTCCCCATACCAGAAGGTCATCAGCAAACAACATTGCCTTCATTTTCCTTTCCCCAATGCTATTTACCACTTTTCGTATGATTTCATCCATCACCACTATAAATAACAGGGGTGAGAGGGCACTTCCCTGTTTCAGACCACTCTCCAGTTGAAACCATTCCGTTCTCTCTCTTCCCACCTTTACACAGCTTTTGCTTCCCTCGTACATTGCTTTCACTCTTGCCACTGTCTCCTTGTTCACTGCTTTTGCTCTCATTGCTTCCCATACCTTGTTTCTATTAATACTATCATATGCTTTCTCAATATCCAAGAAGGTCATCACCAGATCTTTCCCATATTCATAATGGTGTTCTTGTAGCTGTCTTACTGCAAAGATGAGGTCAACTGTTGACCTTCCTGGCCTGAATCCATACTGTTCTTCCCTCAGCCCATCTTCAACTTCTGTCCGAATTCTTCTCTCCAGTACCTTCTCAAATATTTTGGCGCAGTGGCACATGAGTGTAATTCCCCTGTAGTTCTTGCATTCCTTCCTACTTCCCTTTTTAAATATGGGTATTATTATCCCTCTTTTCCAGTCCTCTGGTATTTTCTTCTCCCTCCATATCACTTTCATTACTCGAAAGAGCCACTGTGTTCCTATCACCCCTGCTGCTCTCACCATCTCCACACTCACTTCGTCTATTCCCGGTGCCTTTCCCCCTTTCATCTTCTTTAATGCTTCCTCCACTTCTTTCCATGTCAATTCCTTCTCTGAAATGTCTTTGTCACTGTCTGTTTCTTCCTCCACAATGTCCACTACGCTGGTTTTAGTTGGATTTAGGAGTTCCTTGAAGTATTCTCTCCAGATAACCTTTACTTCTTCCATATTTTCGACCTCGTTTCCATTCCTGTCCACCATTCTGACATTTTCCCCTGTATCTCTTCTCTTTGCCTTTATCATTCCATACAACACTTTCTTACTGCCATCACAGTCCTCCTCCATCATTTCTGTCCATTTCTCCAGCCATTTCTTTTTCTCTTCCTTCACTACTTCTCTTGCTTCTTTCTTCCGCTCTTGGTATTCTTCTCTTGTTCTGTCTGTCCTCTGTTGGAACCATTTCCTGAATGCTTCATTTTTCTTTTTCACTGCTTCCTTAGTTCTGGGGTTCCACCATGGTGTTTCCTTCCACCTTTTCTTTCCACTAGTTCTGCCACACACGACTTCCGCTGCTTCTACCAACACGTCCTTGAACCTATTCCATTCTTCTTCACCTGTTTTCGGATCATCCTTCGGTAATTTGTTCCTCACTAATATCTGGAACTTCTCCTTATTTCCATCCTCCTTCAGCTTCCATGTCCTTATTCTTCTTTCTTGGTTCTCAGTTCTCCTCTTTTCCTTCAGTCCTCTCACCTTGGCGACCAGCAGACGGTGGTCACTGTCCAGGGCTTCTGAAGGTATTACCCTTATATCCGTGATACTCTTCTTTGTCTCCTTCCCGCATAAAATATAGTCCACCACTGATTTCCTAGTCAAATCCCTGCTGTACCAAGTAATTTTATGGCTCTCTCTCTTCTTGTACCATGTGTTTCCAGCCATTAGCCCATTTATCTTGCACAGTTCCAACAATCTCTCTCCTTCCTTATTCCTGTTTCCCCATCCTTCACCACCAATCACTTCCTCAAAACCTCTTCTATCAGTTCTGACATGGGCATTTAGGTCTCCCATGACTATCAGGTCTCTCCCCACTAACTGCTTCTGCAACTCCTCTTCAAACTCGTCCTTCTCGCCCTCTGTGCATCCCACCTGTGGTGCATAGACTTGCAGAATGTCCAGGTTTCTACCTTTCACAGTGATTCTGGCTCTAATTATTCTATCACTTACCCTCTTTACTTCCTCCCTCAGCCCTTCTCTCACCACCATTCCCACTTCATTTCTCTTCCCCTCCTCATTTCCTATCCAGTATAGCTGCAAGCCATTTCTCAGTTCTTTTCTTCCTTCCCCTCTCCATCTGGTCTCTGCCAGTCCGAGTACATCCAGTTTTCTCCTCTCCATCATATCCACAACCTCCTCCACTCTTCCCGTCAATGAAGTTATATTCAAAGTTCCGATTCGTAGTCCATTTCCATAGCCAGGTCTGCTTCCTTTAGATCTGTCCTTTCCGAGGCCCGTTCCCGTTTTAAAAGCAGTTTCATATCCACTACTGGCTTGCTAGGCCTAACGTAGCTTCACCATAACCCTGGCGAGGGGCCTGTTTTTGGTCCGCGAGAGGTATTTTATTTCCCTCAAACCCTCCGGACAAGTCCGGCGAGCCCCCCTATCCGCCACCTGGGACGCGCCCGATAGAGAAACAGGCAAACCCCACGTGGTGTATGTGTATGTAAAATAAATCACACAAAGGGGAATTGCAAGCAAAACGGGCATTTCTTTCTTGTGTTTGTCTTTGTTACTGCAAGTAAATATTTGGTTTTCTTCTCAGCCGTGTACGGTCTGGTGGTGTTACAGTAGGCTATTAACAATGTGTAGGCCTAACACCATTGTTGGCAGAACTCTTATTTTATTTCCATGTTATTTTCAGTGATGAACAATATTTTGGAAACCATATAGAATGGATACTTTTGATAGAGTCCAGGAATTTCTCAAATAGTTGGTTATTCAGCTCAAAGCTCACAAAAGCACACGCAGGTTATCAGGCTACTATACAAACCTTAACCCTCTGGAGCCCGCGTGTGCGGCAAAAGAGCCACAAATTTAGATTTTTTTGAAGGAAAAAAAGGGATTCCAATCGAATTGTGGCGGGAAGAGCTGCTAGGTATGCTCACGTTACTATGTTTGGCGCATGGGCGCACCACAATCGTCTTTCGACCTTTGCCGTTGTGGCGTAAGTTCAGTGCGAGAGTTTACATAGCGGAGACCACCTGCCAGCTCGCCGCTATGCGGATACTAGACTTTCAGAAATTGATGTGCCCAGGCTGTCATGTAATTACCTTCTAATTATTTTTTTTCTTGGTGTTCCTCTGTTTTTTTCGCATTTCTCATTGTAGGATACCTGGGATGGTGGTGAGGGGGAGAGAGGGCAAGCTATCACAAAAATAACAGCGTCTATTCCCATTTGTATCGGATTGTCACTTCTGTTTTAGGGACCGCAGATTTTGTACCAATGACGATATTCTTCGATGTTTACGAAAACTATCTGAGGATGAAGTTGAGGAGGAAGGATACATCGAGAGTGAAGGAAGTGATGTTGATTACGAACCCGAGGATATAGAACAAGGGGATACTTGTACAAATTCCGACCAGTCGTGACAAGAAGGGGAAGACGATGACAGATTGGATGAGGAAATGCCTTCTTGAGGATGACAATCTTGCCAGAATACGTTTTTATATTGGTAGAGACCAGGAAACATCATGGGTAAATGATTCGAAATGTACAGCCAGTACTTAACAAAAAGTAAGAGCTAAGATTATTATTAGAATTTTGCCTGGTCCGAAAGGAGCTGCATCAGATGCCAAAACCTCTCTAGATGCATTTCTACAAATCATAAGTATCCAAATGATCGATGAACTAGTGAAATACACAAATTTTTCAATGACAAAGATTCACCAAAACAGACGCCAGCAGTGGGAAGTACAGGGGAAAGTCGATGGACGTGACGGGGACTTCAGGATGACAAATGGCGAAGAAATCGTGGCACTTATTGGGGATCTCTTCATGATTGCCTGTAAAATGTCGAATCGAGCTAACATTAGTGAGCTGTGGAAAATGGATGGGACGCGATTGATAATGCCCGGAGCGAATTTCAGCTTCAATAGATTTTTGCTTCTTTTACGACGCCTTCATTTTGATGATGTAACAACTAGAGCTGCAAGACCAAAAACTGACAAATTGGCCCCTATTCGTGACTTCCACTTTGAATTCGTCAAGAATTGCCCAAATAGCTACGGCTTGGGTGAACTTACGACAATAGATGAGATGCTTGTTGTCTTTCATGGCAGGTGCGTTATTAGTCAATTTATGCCACTGAAACCAGCAAAATATGGCATCAAAATACATGCAATTGTGGATGAAGATGTTTTACACGTACACAGTTGAAATATATTTTGGGAAGCAGCCTGATGGCCCCTATTTTGGTCATATGAACAAGCCCCTAGACATTGTCAAACGATTGGTTGAACTAGTAAATAGGTCCAACCGTAACCTGACTACGGACAATTACAACTCGAACATCCCCTTAGCAGAATATTTGCTCAAAAGTGGAATGGCATTCCTAGGAACACAAAAGAAATAAAAAGGAGATACCGCCAGAATTTGTGAATGATCCTTCTCGTAAGGTAGAATCATAATTATTTGGTTTTCAGTATTACAAGTCCTTGGTGAGTTTTGTTACGAAAAGGAAAAAAATCCGTCATTCTCTTGTCAACTTTTCACGATACTGCTGAAATCGACCCGAAAACAGGCAAGCCTGTAATGATACTTGATTATAACATGACAAAAAGGGGTGTGGATTGTGTAGACCAGATGTGCTCTACATTCACCACAGATAGGAAAACAAGAAGATGGCCTATGACCGTTTTCTTCAGGCAACTAGATATTGCAGGTATTAACTTCTACAACATTTACACAACCATTATCGCTAGAGAAGAAGGAATTATCTAGATGACCTTGCCCAGCTGTTGATGGAACCGAATCTCAGAAACCGAGCTACAAACCAGAGTCTTCCCAAAGATATCCAACTTTTCCTTTCCAAATACAAGCAACCCGCAGTCATCCAACCTATTACCATCTAAGCTGTTCAAAGCGGAATATCACATAAAAATAATAATCAAAAGATTTCTTTAGTTCCGCCTCGTCAATACAATTTATTCAAATTTTTGTGATATAATCACATGTCACTTAATTTACATCGGTACATGTTTCGATGCCTATTTGCATTGGCATCATCATCAGACTTTCAGTGTATTGGCAGCACTTGAAAATCACTTTGTACATCTTATTTTATTTCAAGTGCTGCCAATATATTGAAAGGCTGATGATGATGCCAATGCAAATAGGCATCGAAACATGTACCGATGTTAATTAAGTGACAGTGATTATATCATGAAAATTTTAATAAATTGTATTGACGAGACGGAACTGAAGAAATCTTTTGATTATTATAGCAAGTCAATACGGAAAAATGGGTGACTCTATGGGTCAAATAGATCACATAAAAATAACAGAAGAAGTCTTTCCTGCGATAAATGCTCACACAAAGTTTGCAAAAAACAAAGCAAACTAACAGTGATTTGCGAAAGGTGTCAAGGAGATGATGATGAAGAAACTGAAGACTGACTAGAGATTTGTAAAAATAAACATGAGTGATGTGTTTGGGTTATGTGATTTGTAAAACAAAATCTTTGAGCTTAATGAGAAACTTTTCTCTGGTACCACAGTATTCTTTTCAAGTTCGTGTATTCTTATTTTGTCTTGTAATTTTTCATATTGTGATCTTTAAATCTTTATTTAGATTTCGGAAAGTTTGTGTCATGCAATTTTTTATTTTCTTATAAGAAACAAGATATATTTTGGAGTATATTCAAAATGTTCCCAAGACTGAGTGTATTTTTTCTAGTTCAGATCGCAATGCAATGTATTATTTATTGTGTTCAATATATAATGTTTGTTTTGTATGAGCGTGTTCTTCAAAACTTGTTATAGCCTCATATAACTGCATAGTTCCATTGTTACATAATATTGTAGTTTGAGGAGAAGAAAAGGAAACTTTTATGATGCGGCCAATTTGCCGCCACGCGGGTTCCACTTCGACACCAATTTACACGGGTTCCAGAGGGTTAATCAGTAGTGAAGCATATCGGTGGTACTGAGGTTGAACCTCCTTCCCCCTCCAAAAAGGAAATGATAGCTACCTCTCATTGTGATGTTTGCCCTCAAAGAAAGAACAGGAAAACTCAAACATCGTGAAGCAGTTCCAACAAACTCGTCTGCATGGAACACAGAATCGTTTTCTGTGAAGAGTGCACTCCTATCACCACAACTCTCCCCGAACCCCAACACATACAGGACTTACAATTATTTTAAAACTATACAATTTATTCTTATTGTTGCCAAGTACCATTTTAGGTCAAGTAATTGATTTATATTAATTTTTGGTGCGTTTATTTAGCGAGGATCATTTTTTTTTGTATTTTAAGATACGGTAAGTATTTTCTAGCGAAAGTTCAACCTCCCGTATATCACTGTTTTTAAATAAAAGTATACCTCAAATGCATAATTCTCTTTTATTTGCTATCCCTTCCATTGTATATAAGCTTCACAGTACATTTATTGAATAGGATTTCGAAGATATTTATTTGTGTTCTAAATTTTGAAGTGTGTTCTTGAGGGTTAAGTTATGTAGCTTGGTTTCTGTCATGTTCCAGAATATACGGTATCATTGATGCCAACAACTACTAACAGAAATTGTGAATGGTTTTCACTTGCAGTTAGTATCATGTACTTTTTACTGTGAGTGGTGTCTGTCTGACCCCAGATGTTGCCCTATATATTAAACAATCCCTTCATAAAATGTTTGTCGTTTATTGAACATTTCCTCTAAACGTAAATTTCCAAGCATACTGCAGCAGAACTTAGATAAAATAAAAGGTAACACTGAATGAGACACCACTCATACGAAATTATAATTATTGAGAATAAATACGCATGGTTCATGCAAAATATAAATGTGAGGTACCGGTACACTTCAGGTCGTACAGAAATCGATGATGAATTTACCACCATTCCTACACTTGATAACGTGGTAGCGTTCACAAGCTTGGTAACACCGCTCACATGCACACGTGAGATTTGGATTATGATGGGATTTCGTCCGACATGTTTGCGATGGTAGCCGTGAACAGCCATAGAAGTCATAAAATGTCGAAGATCCTGGTTCGAGTCAGTCCATATTGGTCATGGCCTCAGTTGAGTAGTACTCAATCCAGATATCCTTGACTTTCGATGTCCTCTCATCCAGGATTTTCTTTCAGTTGGTTGTCGAGGGCAGTACGAACTTGCGACGTAAGTCAACCATTAGGATGTGTTCACTGGCAAGTTCGTAAACAAGTTGGGAGCATGTGTATCTTGATATTTCTAGGGCACCCTTTAAGTGTCGTGCTTTAACTTTTCAAGTGATCTGGGATCCCCCAAGCCTAATGTATCCCAGACTATGTCTAACCCATATGTGAGGACCGTCGACTTGGTGTCAAATAGTGCCAAGGTGGATGTCAGTGAAAGTCGAGGTATGTTTCTAATATCAAAAGTAGCCACCCACTGTCTTATGTGAATCCTGAAGGATTTCATAGTGGTTTGCAGAGTCATGCCAAGATAGCTGAAGGTAATTACGATGTGTAGGGGAGTTCTTTTTAAAACTATACTGTCATTGTTGGACGCTCGTCCACCTTTCCTAAAGATCATTTATATTTCGTCTTCATGATATTAACCTGGAATTCGTTAGTATTCGCCCATACCTCCAGAGAGGAGACAGCTGATCGTAGCCCAAAACCAGATCATCCGCATAAATGTAGCGTTTTATTTCTGGTGAGTTGCAAGCAGGTTGCAACATTAAACAGGGTCTCCCTGAAGTGCGCTATTTGTTTGCAATATTCGAGAATGTTACATTGTGAGCAATTTGAATGTAATTACTCCTTAATATATTGTGGATCAGGTTTATGAGTGGTTAAAGTACTGAAATTAGCCAAAAAGCCTTTTCTAATGGTGAAAAGTAAATCAGGAAATGATGTAGTAATAGATGATTACTCCTCCGCTATGCATAACCCATCCACCATCCCTTATTTAGATCACGATTTATATAGTAAAATTCCAGCTATGTCTGCTATTTTTTCTTGTGAATTATCGTCAAATACACTATTGCGAACTCCGTGCTTATGGTACTACTGTGTATATAAGTGCCCCGCTGTAATTAATGGATTTTGCAATAGTAGAATTTGTTGAAACCAGACAAATGGTTTTTGCCTAGACCAATGTTACCATATACACAACCCTGGTTTTTGTCACACACAGTGGGGTAGTCACTCATCAATATTCTTTAAATAGTGTGGTGTATTTTGTATCCCACATGTTGGCAACAATGTGTGCGCTTTGGTGACAGTTGAAGATACCTTCTGCTCTGTCGAACATGGCTGTCATTTTTAAATGAGCAATAAATGAAAGCACATCTTTACATAAATCAGAACATATATCCGGTGCAGTAGTGGTCAGGGTTAGTAATTTCAGAAGATTAAATAAGGTATGAAAATCATATGTTATCAAAATGAATGAGATAGAAATGAGTGATGTTTCATTTAGAATTAATAAATAAATTACAACCCTAAAAACTCTAAAAAGGTGTACCCTGTTTATTTTCTCAAAACCATAGGAAAAATCTGTGTGATTATTTCTGTACTATGTCAGAATTTTAAAGGAGTCTAAAATAAGTAATAAAAACAAAATAAAGGAACATTCAGAACATAATTGGATATTTTGATGTCCAAAATCCACGTAGGTTGGAGTGCACAAGTTTCCTTATCACAAGATATGCCAATATATAAACCTTTGCGAATGACTATAAATTGAAAAGCTGTATGTGTCCAAATGTTGGTGATGATCTCAGTACGTAGGAAACTATGATAGACACAATGATATGAGGGTACTTCACTCCTGCTTTAGCTATAATATCTTGAGTAAAACGTAGGCCCCATACTTGTTTCTTACCCTAGGCATTTGCCCTTGGACAGCCCATGTTATACTGTCTTGTACTGGTTGTGCCTTTCTTCAAGGAAAACAAGTTTTGTTACCACAAAAATAACCATGGTGATCTAAATGTCCTGTATTTAGATCCTCTTTGCCTTTTTCTATGTAGTCATGTCCATCATGAATAGTTACTGGTTCATTGTCATCCACTTACAGTTCTGAATCTAGCAGTGGTGGCCGGTGTACTACGCCCTCTCAATAACGGTTTGTATTAAATTTAAATTTCAAGGAAATGGCAAGCATTCTGTATTCATTTGAACGAGCGTGCGAACTGACATGCTCTCTGGCAGCGCTTTCCTGAATGAGTGAGGCAGTCCTCACGGCCTCCACTTCCGTAAATAAGACTCCATACCAATAAACACTAGTTTGGCATATGTTGTGTTGGGCAGAGATAGAGTCGACAACCGCTTGGCCCAGTCACTAGAGCGCAGCATGTAGTAAGCCCAAGTTAGAACTTACTGCTTGAAGTGATTTATTTCAACCACCATTATACAACCTATGGCAGCACAATGCAAAGGATGCAGCTCCAGGGTTCCCAATTTAATGTGCCCTCTTTGTCACTATGGCAACTTAAATATATATAAGACATTTTAGTTCTTTCTTGTTAAACATTTAGCTACTTTTTCACACTCATATTGGTGGCAGGAATAATTTCTTCTCTATTTATAATGTTGTTGTTGTTGTTTCCTATGGCTAGCCCGGATTCCAAGCCTTCAGCTTTCTTGCGTTCCAATAGAGTTGTGTGAGGTTTCCTGAAGTTCTAGCAGTCACATCAAGTTTGTTGCAATGTAGCAGGTGCCCCTTATCCATTTTACTTCCAGTGCATAGTGTGCATTCTTCAGACCTCAGAATGTTGATTCGTTTCAGATGTGCAGCAAGGCAGTCATGGCCAGTGTTAAGTCTGAAGAAGGCTACAGCTTCTCTTCTTGGTGTTAATTTATATTGATCCCATTTAGCATCAATGTCCTTCCATTATTTGGCTTCTGCTGTTTTCTTTGCCATTTCTTCATACCTGTTTTGGTACTATTTTTCAACATCCGTTTTGCTGACATAAAATCAGTCTGACTGACAGGTTGTTGTAGTGTGGTACCTTTTTTTTGCTAATCTGTCTGCCTCTTCATTACCTGCTATTCCAACATGAGAAGGGATCCACTGAAATGAGATCTGTTTGTGGAGTCTTTGAAGGGTTTTTATCATACAAAAAAATTCTTTCAGTTCTTTATTTTGAGGCTTATAATTCGACGAGACGGGTTGGATGGCTGCTTTTGAATCTGTAATAACACATTTTTGATAATCAATGTTTCTGCCTAATAACTGATGGAGCACATGTGAAATTGCTTATCTGAGCATCAAAGTTTGTTTTGTTTTGGCCTACTGGGAAGTAGAGTGAGAAGAGAGATGAATGTATTCCTGCTCCAGTTCTATTTTCTTTGTCTTGTGAGCCATCTGTAAATATTTTTAGCCATTGATTAGACGGATATCTTTCTTCTTTTGTACCGAGGGCCAGTTGTTTTAGATCATGTGGTGAAGAGTCTTTCTTTCAGACCTCTTCTAGCAAAGTAAGATCTGTAGACACTTGTATATATTCAATGGGGTTGACTGGCATACAGAGTGGTTCAAGTTTTATTTGCAGATTGCTCTTATTGATATATTCTTTGGCGAGACTTAAGGGATCTATTTGTGTTTTAAGATTGGGGCTAGAAACTGGTTTTTTGGTAATGTAACAATCGGGATATTTTGCAGTAAGTTTTGCTTTGTTTCGTTGGTTTAAGTTGTCGACACTGTTATGCCAGGCAAAACGCAAATACAAATTCTCTGGTTTGTTAACTTTTCTGGTGGCATTGCAAGTCCGAGAGTAATGTTGCAAAATTATTTTTATGTTTAATCGGGTGCAGTGAATACCCTTACCAAGTTTATATCTATATGTAAGGTAGTCTTGATGACGGTAGGGCATCTTTTTTATTTCATTTCACCTGTTTAATTCGCGGTGGCAGCTGAAATTGTGTCAAAGCTATTGTACGTCTTGTACAATACCCAGTCAAATACTGTGATTTTGAAACTTATATAATAAAATATGCACTGTGTATACTTCCAACATTTGAACGATTTGATTGCAGATTTTGAATTTGCTGGCACCATCATGTGAATTATTACCAGCTGCCACTGGAATCTATTACAGTTTGTCCATGTTTTGGTTTTTCAGGGTTTCACTTATAATCTCTTCTAAATCACTCTCTAAATTTGGTTGATTTGCTCTCAGAACTCGCTGAGATGAACTCGGTCGTGGCTCCACAATAGAGTAATTAATTACAGAGGAGAGCATGTAATGATACTGCACCACAATCAAAACAGAACTTAACAATTCATTGACGAACAATAAATAGTCAGTGAACTGGTACCATACATCTGCGAGATGGAACACCGATTTTACTATGCATGTACTGAAGATCAGGCAGAGTGAGAGGCATGCCACTGTCATGACATGGGCCGGATATTCTAACTGAAATTTTCAGTGCAAAGGGAGAAAGCATTATGGCCCAGGAAGTAGAAGGGGTGGTCTTGATAAATATTTGCAACCGTCTCATAGACGTATCGTTTTTATTTTTTAAATATATATATGGAATTTCACCCAGTCAACACTTTATTTTTTCATTGTTTGAAAATCAATTGGTGGTGCACATTTCAAGTTTTGACCTTCGAACTCTTCCTCAGCACTTTTTTGTCTAATATAAAAATCCACAATCTTAAGTATATTGGCACTTGTAGGAACTTAAGTCTTAAAAAATTAAACAGAAAACATTGGTTTAAAAAATGCATGATGGGTATTTTCAATGCCTGAATGGTTATACATATATATTTGACAGAATGAATGTTTTTTTTTTTAACTTGTCAATACGGGCTCTTCTAAGCCGGCTGATTGGAGTGTCAAATGGTTCTTGTTCAATAATACTGTCTGTTCTATGGAGTCACTTGGACGGTTCTAGTGTTGTGGTTCGATCTTAGTTAGAAAACTTGGTACCATCCTACGCTTTTGAAGATGTTATTGAGATAGTGATATCTCTTTATGCCTCACACCATTGCCAAAATGTTGTTCATTAAAGCTCAGTCACAGACATATGACATTAACTGAGGATACCGTATCCTAGCTTAACGGTATTTCATTCTCACTTAATCAGAAAACTTGCTTTTATAAAAGCTAATCAAATTCAAAGCATTCATAGTTACATAGTAATAGTTTATTATATCACAATTGGTCATCTGAGCAGCCTGTAGACATTACACAATTCAGATAAGTAATCACTCGCGATCTTTGAACACATTAATAGTGGACAAACACTACTTTTTATGTTGTAGTATTAGCTTTATACTATCATCACAACACAGCGCTTGTATGTCATTTCCACTTATTAGTTTACTATTCTACTGTACTTGAGGGCTTATTGCTTATGTGTATCACAGAAATACTAGCAGTAGAATTAGTAACAATTAATTGGTTGGTTCCTCAGTTTAGGGGCTGCGACAACGCCCGTGTACTTTTGGGTGTGTGTAGAATCTGTCTGATAACCGGTGTTAATTGTGATGGCTGTATTAGTGTGTGTATCTCTTTTTAAATTTAAGTACAGACTGCAACTTAGAATTTTTCGAATAGTTCCTACTTTTGCCGCCAAACGACACCGTCAACGACTACTAGGCCTAGTTCAGAACTTAGCTACTAGACGCCACCGCAGTCGGCTCTTGGCAACGAACGTAGAAACCTAAGAGCATTGTTTACATTCTTAACCTATCCAATTTAGCTTCACACAGGTGTAATTAGTGGAAGGTACTTTAACATGCCATAAATCTATGACATGGGACCGCCGGCTTTACTTCCGCTCCGAAGGAAGGCATGCTGAGGGATTTTTAACGCTCTTAAAAAATCCGACGGCTTCGGCCGGGTTTGAATCCGCTATCTTGTGCATAGAAGCTCAGCATGCTACCGACTATGCCACCGAAGCCGCAACAATTAATTACCACACTTACTAAGTTAATTAGTTATTGTCGTTTTAAGGGACGGAACTACGAGGTCATCTGCCCCTCTTAACACAGATTAAAGAATACAAATTTGGAATTGAATTTAAAATTTTGAGGTGGACGCCTAAATTTAAAAAGACCAAAAATTAATAAAACAAAAAATTAAATAAAAATTAAAAATTATAAAAATAAACAAAAATTACGGAAAAACAAAACATTATCATTCAAAAACGAACAAGTCGTTGAGTCAATGTTCACTGGAAAATTTAGATTGCTGGCCCTAACCCACTCCCACTTATAAAGCGGATAACGCGATCAGCAGCCACCGCGTCATCGGCTAATATAAGTTTGAGTGTCATCTGCAAACCAAGGTTTCTTCGTAAGTCAGCAAGATCCACACACTCGGTGAAAATGTGGGCCACGGTGAAAACGGCTCCACAGGTACAAAGTGGGGGGGTCTTCCCTTCTCATCAGATACGAGTGGGTGGATCTTGTATGACCTATCCTTAACCTACAAAAAATGATGGACCCTCTCCGTGACCGGAAAGAGCTCCGCCACACACGAGTAGTTCCCTTGATCGCTCTCAGTTGACTGGGCAGTGGGTCAGCTAGCTACTGACTCTCCCAAAATGCCAGAACTTGTTGGCGTAACTGAGAGCGAATATCTCTAGCGGGTACCTCCATTGGTCGAGGTGGTAGTGATACCGCCTCTTTTGCAGCTTGATCAGCTAACTCATTTCCCGCAATTCCCATGTGGCTTGGAAGCCATAGAAAGGTGATTCGAGTGTCAGCGTGGCACAGCCCGGCTAGTAGGTCGTGGATTCGCTGCACTAGGGGGTGTTGCGGGAAACATGTAGCAATTGACTGCAAGGAACTCAAAGAGTCGGTACATACGAGAAAGTGGATTCGTGCATCCTGTAGTGCAAACCGCAGAGCTTCATAGATGGCAACGAACTCCGCAGTAAACACACTACAGGCCTCAGGCAAAGAGATCTTGGTATTTGCACCATCAATAACGTAAGCACAACCCACCTTCGAACCATCCGTGTAGAGAATGCCAGCGTCCGGAAATTGGTGAACTATGCTGTTCACCTTAGGACCTCGGTGCAGATCTAACCGAATTTCCGGACGCGGGACTTGCCACGGAGGCACCTCGCTAGATGTCCGGATCATACAGGGACCTACAGCCACTCCTATTTCAGTACACGAGCTATGAAGTCTAATACCAACCGGCCGGTTGGCGTACCCCTGGTGGTTTTGGGTACCGAAGAGAGCTTGATAGGTCGGGTGTTGCGGCATTTGACGCACATTGGCAGCATATTGTTCTAGATCCCTTAGTTGGGGGAAGTTAGATCTAAAACGTATGTGTTGATGTACCAATTTATAAGGTGATGCCTAGGAGGGGGTAGCTTCCCGTAGCTGGGTAAGCTGACCAGTGTAGAGTGTTGTTTAGTGTTAGGATGCTAGGGGATGCTCCTATAAAGACGTAAGTGTAACTCGGGGGATGAACCTCTGTGTACAGGTTAATGCACTAGCCTCTCAGCTGGTTGGAGAGAGTTATATAACCGACGCGCGTGCGTTAGATATGTTGGCGGCTCGCTGCTCAGGCAGTCGGGCCGCTGCGGGAAGTACAATGAAGCTTGAGCTAGCAACTATTTGGCTACTATTGTCACGGTCACTCGTGACGGGAGTCAGGAAAGGCGTTGGGGCGTAAAGAGGCGTGTAATTAGTGAGACAAGTGTAGTGTACTGACCAAGTATTTATTGGTCAGTGAATATGGAATTGTAAGTCCCTTTTAGGGGAATGTAATAAAATGTTATAAGTTTAAGTGTACAAGTTTGTGGAGTAGGTTACAAAATATAGGATCTCTGAACACTTCACTGATACTCACCTAGTGATAGCAGCCTGCAGTAGAGCCTTCGGCGACACACGGTATGACAGGTAATAGAGAGAGAGTCTGTCCTCCTTAAGGCCTTCCTCTTATAGGCTTTGGTGTTGTACTGTCAGCATTCCATTGGCATAGCTGCCCCAGTTAGTTATAGTGTAGATGTTTATAGTGTGATGCAAGTGTTTGGCAAGCCTTCCGAGCTGGTCGTCTGCCCTTGCTGTGTAAGAGATACTGTTCTGGACTTATGAGATTTGCCAGTTAGGGGTGGTTTTAATAGATGATGGAGGGTGGCTTCCAGGGGGTGAAGCCCCCTGGGGGCCTGTACAAGCCTCTTCCTCTGTTTAGTTCGCGTCCCCGCGAACGGGAACGGAACGTGGAGTTGGGGTGTCGATATAGTAAGTCGTAGTGGAATCTTCCTTGTATCTGATCTTCGTTTCTTCTGTTCCGTGTAGAGGTGGTGATGTCCTGTTGATGTAGGGATGTCGTGTAGATGTGAGATCAGTTCGTGTTCAGAGGGGTGGGTTTTGGGATATACATATACATTTGACATTTTAAAACAGTGCATGAGGAAAAAAAATTGGCATTTGCAATATATAAAAAGTTCCACAAAAAATACATGGTTTTAAACATTGTGTAATATATTGTTGTGCAGGGAGGAAAAAACCCAGGGCTGGACGGGTGATTGTGCCGTCCGCCTCTGTCTTGGGGAAAAAATTGCTCCCTGCAATGTGAAAGATGGAAGAAGTAGAAAAAAATAGGTGTTCCAAGGTATAAGTTAAAGGAAATATTTAAAATATGTTTATTGAGTTGGGATAAAACGGAACACCTTTACAAATTGGGACGTTAGAAGAAAGAAAATGAAAGAAACAAATCATAATCATGGTGTACATGTGTGTGCCAAGAATATGTGTGTTCCAATGTGTGGCATCATAATTTTGTGTGTAGTGCCTTTGAACAATATTGCCGTATTTTGTATTACATTATATTACATTATATACTTATATCTATCTATGTTAATTATTAATTATGCTATACCTAGACGGCCGTGTCTATTGTAACTTGCGTGCACGCTACCTTTTGAATTTATGTGCCGTCCCACGGCTAATCCTATCCGGCCGTTTCCCGGTGTGGTTTAGTGGTCGTGCCGCTGATATATACCCCTACTTTGTGAACCATTCTCTGTGGGCGAATGCCTTCACACTTGACAGTGAGAGTCACCACCACAGATCGGTTGCGCCCTCACTGCCGTATGTTGCGTCGCATTTTTGACGCTTTATGTTCTTTGTTTATGTTGATCTGTCAGCAAGCCTGATACCCCACAGGTATCAACCCTGCTGTTCAGATTTTTGGAGTGTAGCTGTAAAAAAAATGGAGGTGTATGTGTTGGGTTGTGTGAGGATGAATACAAATTATAAATACAGATTAGTGCGTAAAGGTGGTACACAATAATATCATGGCACAAATAACATGCTGCTGCTGTATGGCAGTGAAATCATAGTCACCAGTGGCATATTCCTGGTGACGACGCCTGAAAAATGGAGAGGTTACAAAACATATGAATATTACATATTCTTTATATCGGCTCCTGGGTCAGTGTGTTCACTGGCTGAAGCTATTTTTCCCCTGAAAAAAAAAAAATAGCATGATTAGTGTTAACCTGTGGCCATTATTAATGTCATGTTCTCTTTACACATGATTGTTTTACTCGATGTATGATCGGGCTTACCCTACACGGTGCCGTAATGTTTTTTTCTTACTCTCAAAGTGTTTATATTAGTCTTAGTTAACCTAGTTAATCTAACTTAATGTATTATCGGGCTTACCCTGATGACGGGTTTGTCAGTCATCAGGTGCCGAGATATTCTACCTTAGTCTATTGTTAACCTAATGTGTTATCGGGCTTACCCTGATGACGGGTTTGTCGGTCATCAGGTGCCGAGATATTCTACCTTAATACTATTTATCTTAATATGTTGTCGGGCTTACCCCGGTAGCGGAATTTTAGTTACCGGGTGCCGAGATATTTAGCCTAAATCTGACTTATTCTAGTGTGTTATCGGGCTTACCCTGGCAATGAATTTGAGTCGCCAGGTGCCGAGATATTATCTTAAAAAAATTGCCTTAATTATGCTAAGTAAAAAAAATTGTTGCTATTTATAAGCCGCATGGGTGGCCTTACTTTATTGCCGAAATATGCTGTGCTATTATTTAGCAACAGCGGTTAGTAAATTTGCATAATTCTAAGTTGCGTGCCAAAATGCAACTGTCTTACATGCTAAAATTTTGACCAGAGCGATCGGCCGGTGGCAGTTTTACCTCCCCAGATCACCACCCGCACGTATCCTAGAAACACCGGTTGTCTTTAGAATCGCCGGATTCCGCTCCCTTAATACTAGTTGTCGACGCTTATGCTAATGATTATTAACTAGTATTAATATAGTCGCAGGCGGCTTACGGTGCCACTAAGCAAACCGTCTCGCCCGCTGTATTTGCCTGCTCCTTGCCGTTGCCTTTGCATATGTTGTCGTTGTTGGGTCTGCCCACTTTGACCCCTGTGAGTTGCTCGCGATGCTCCTCGTTTAATGCCCTTGGCTGCCCGCTGCGTCACCATTTATGTGGGCATTGGACATCGTCCAATGGCATAGTATCATCTTCGCCCTTATTGGCAGTAATAGTATTCTCTTCGCCTTTGTTGGCAGTAATAGTATTCTCTTCGCCTTTGTTGGCAGTAATAGTATTCTCTTCGCCTTTGTTGGCAGTAATAGTATTCTCTTCGCCTTTGTTGGCAACAATAATGCTTCACTCCTGCGCATAGGAGCCTTGCTTCTCGCTCTAGAAGCCCTACTTATATTTAACTAAAAGTCTAGTCCTAGTTTGGTCGTCCCTAGGGTCAACTCCTGAGTCCGGCGTGGAGCTGGCTATTTCTCCCACCATCCTCAGAAAGTCTCCCCTGCAGGTCTTGGCTTCGACGCCCGTGGCACATAGTGGGTGTAACATCTCTTCGTCCTAGGGGCAGGCTAGGCACACCTAGGATTCCGAAGTTTGCCCGTGCCAGGCCATGAATGCCTCAACCTTACGTAGTTCGTCTTTTTGGTCTAGTCGTTAAGTTAACTAGGGTAAGGCTCATCATCGCCTTACCCGCTCTGCTCCAGTGTGGTGCCTCTGGCCTTCTGCTTGTGTCGTTATCACCAATCAGCGTGTTATCAGATTCCTTTTGTGTTATATATATATATATATAAAAATATAGTGTAACCTGTAAATAATTTGCTGTGTATAAAATGTAAGATTTTTCAAGTGTTTTGGGGTTGTAGAAACTTCTAAGTGCATAGACTACTTCAGGTCTACTGTGCTATGTCGGATTTCCAGCTGTAATGCTCTGTTAACTTTCATGGACGCGTTAGTAGGGTTTATAGCGTTAGGTTCCCTGTTATTAGGATCCGGGGGTATTATTCGTTGAATAGGCTTGAAGCAAGGTAGGAGGGGGTTGCGCATCTTTGGGCTTCATGTAAATGGTGGCCTAAAGCCGGTGATGCTGCTGGGATGCTTCTACAATGAGTGGACGGGGGTAAGTATTTCCCGGGATTGCAAAAATTTTAACAAAGTGTCATGCAGGTTTAATAGTAATAACCCTTGGTATGTGGACGGGATATTCCATGCATGTGTCTGGATATGAGGCGTACCCGCACTCATGTAAGGATAGGTATAGGGTGAGGCGTAATAATACTATGTCCTTTTCATGCGTGATTATTTAATAAAAAAGAATTGTTAGTATATAAATTTGGCCTCATCTCTTACTTGGAGATGCGCATTACGCTTAATTGTCGTTTTCCGACACACCCCTAATATTCAGGTGTTAGCATTGAGATCCAGGGCGTAGTAAGCCCTCTCTTTAAACGCATGAAGTCTATCAACCCCGATGTAAATTTTGTCATGTAGTGTAGCTGTTTTTATCGTGTTCATGTGTCTGTGTTGGTTAATGTTGTAATTGGGAAGGTTATGGAAGGGGAGTAAGGTAGTAAAATGGTAGCCTGTGGGTGGTATATTGGTAATCCCGCTGGGATTATCCACCTATGCTCCTGTCATCCTCCCTTGGTCCATGTCTGCTTTCTATCCTCTTCTTGGGATAGCAAAGTGTGGTGACGCTGTGACGTCACGGCCTAATCTGGTCTCCCATCTGTAGTGTTAATGTATCACGTGATCGTAGTGTGCTTGGCCATGTCCTGATCGCCTGTAATGATTTTTTAGAAATAAAGTCGAGAAAAGAAGTTTTTAGGGGGAGGTCTTGTTCCCTCAGAGCCCCTGTCTGTATTCGCCCCTGATTAGTGAGCGCGTGTGTATGGGACTATGTTCCGCTACGCCATGCGGGCGGGAGGCCTGTTATCGGCTAAGCCCTATCGTGTATCGCGTGTCTGAGTGTCAGATGGCGCGTGCAACTTGTCAACATCTTTGTAGATATGTCCCTGTGGCCCTAAGATAAGTCCGGCTTATTATGTCTGTACGTTGCTAAATGTCACAACTGTTGTAGCAGTGCTGAAAAATGTATGGCATTATAATTGGTTTGTGTTTGTGATTTCATGGTCACTTCCGATATAACAATAGAGTCTGTCGTCGGCAGTGTTGCAATGGGGCGGAATCTGCAAGTCAGTATTTCGTCATGTTATGTTTTCATTTGTTTGTGTACATGAAGTCTCTGACATTGCGTATGTCGGCTGTCGGAACGTGATTTTGTTTTGCCAGTATGTGAGTGTTCTCACTGTGTGGAATTCCGGGCGGGCTAATGTGTCAATTCGTCCTATTTTTGCTAGTACTGTTGTGTGGACACTATTCCATAAGACTTTTTGCCTTATGAAATTGCTATGCCTGTGTTTGGGAAATCTATTTCCTATGTCAGGTGTAATCGAAATTTTTGCATGGTGTTTGGCCGGAGGAAATGTGGTATTACCTGTTTATGTACTTGTATGGGCCAATTTCGGTCTAATTGGGAGTCTGTATAGTTGTTTTCCACGGTGTCCGATTTTTATTGGGCATTTGGACCCGCAATTTCATGTAATCCTCTGTGTTCTATGTCTGCGTTGTCTGTTGGTTTTGAGCGCCTCTTGTATGTATTTTGATTGTGTTTTTCGTACCAAAAATACCATTGGTTAGTTAGTTTTTGGTACGAGTGTGTTGTGTGGTTATGAGTTCGGACCCGCCTTGCTGTAAGGACCTGATATTACGATATCTGTACCGTATATACCACGGTACACGTATCGTGTATTTGAAATGCGCAAATGAAAATACGCATGGGCGTGAAGAGTTTGTGTCTTTTTGAATTCTCCTCGTAGTGTAATTTTGGAAGTTATGGGGTTCTGGACTTGGCGTGAATGATGGCGTTTATTCCGCTCTCAGAGCCGCATGCATATTGCTGTCTGTATGTGTGAAGGTCGGCCAGTCACCGAGTGTCTTATCGCTGACGGCGATACTATTGAATTACAATGGCGTGTGCACTCACTTGTTACTTGTCTCTGTTCATGTTTCCGGCACGTATATGTGTGTGAATTTGATTGTCCGTTCTCTTGTTGTGATCGTGGCTTTCCGCCATGTAAAATAACCTTTCACTGAATACATTCGTGTCCCCAAGTTTTGTGTTATGTAGCGTGGGTCGAATATATCCCTATTGATGGTACTAAATGTCGTTATGCACGAGTGTCTCCGGGCCGCTAGTCGCGTGTTTGGTGACTAGGTGTCGGAGGTGATTTTATTGTCTTCCGCGTGTGAATATCTGTTAGTGTAACTGTCCCTTACTTTCCTATCCTGCAACTGGATAGCTGCCCGACCTTACATTCCTGGTATTCAGGAGGTTACGGGTTCGAGACCGTCTTTAACCAGAGTAATTATTTCTGGTGCCATTTTAGGCTGTGTCTCCGGGCCAGTTGTGTTAGCGTATCAACTTGTTATGTGGCAATGTGAATTGGCTGTGTGTCGTCCAAAAATATGTAGGCTTTCCCAAAGTCTGGGATTTTCACCCTATGGTGTTTGTGTTTTAGCTTGCGTGTTGTTATGGAGGTGAGAAAAAGTCATGTTATAGGCAGTGTAATGTGTCACGTATGCCTATAGATTAAATACCTACAGTTCAACTTGGCTAACTTTCCTTTCTCGGGATTAATGAATGAGGCAGAAAAAAATGAGTTATGCAACGCTCCGAATTAAGAGAGCTCTTTGAATAGAGTAGAGAAAATATATTGTATCTCGTCTGCACAATGCTTTATGCTCATCAAAGCGGGTTGCCAGGCGGCGGTAGTCTGTAAAAATTGTGTCGTAAACAATATCAAAAATGTTTAAAAATGAGAAGTAGGACCTGAGTGTACTATCCACCTATTTGGTGACGTTAGTACTACAGCAATCTAGTTACGTCTCAGGGGAATCTACCATTTTTGAAAAATAGTTTGAGATTCTTAATTCTTGCTACGATTAGGGCTCTCGCCCGTCACAAGAGAATCTATCAAACTGTGGGACTGGAACATAGAACACTTAGTCATTTCTACTTAGAAAGACCTGCCTGAGCTCTATGCTGTGGTTCGTTGCCTAGGCTGTGTTCGGAATAGCTGTTTCCGGCCTTAAGCCGCGTGGCCCAACTGATTGGCTTCCGCTTGGCTTTGCATATTAAAAACTTTACGTTATCCAAGTTATAATGTGGACCAACTATGATCAATAACCATTGATGGCCTGAGAAAAAAAATGCTAGGGAGTCAAGAAAAAAAAACCCAATTAATTTTGAATTACGCACTTTTAAATTAGCCATGTTCCACTGTATATACATGAAAAAATGTGCATTTTATGTTTGTGAGTCTCTGTGTGTCTATTATCGTATTTCTCACGTGTAAACGAGCCTACGTGTATCTATAATAGTGGTGCAAGTGATATTGGTTTATTTTGTACTCCTGGTGAAAGTCGTTATCCCCGTCCGAGCGTCCTTGGTCTGAAAGGTGAATGCTTTCGCCCTGTTACTAGGGCATAGGCCCCTGAAACCCATTGAGGCGCTTCTTTGCCATTTTTCGGAGGAGTTTGTCGCAAAGTAAGCCTGGGCCTACTTTCACCGTAATGCCTGGCTGTTGGTCTGAGTGTGCCCGTGTTCGAGGGACTAATTGCGCTCTGCGCTACCCTAGTAGAGTTTACGGGGGTGTGTGTGTTTTTGACTGACCGGTCTCGTGGGGTAGGTAATAAGACCTTTCTTATACCCCGTGTACTGTGTGTTAGCGTCTGGTCAGAGTGTGCGGGTGTGTGTTGTGCACCCTGAGGGCCTGAAGGCAACACCCTCTTATGCATTCGCACCTGGGGTACGAATGCCGGTGCCCGCTTTCGTCCTGGCAAAATTGCCCTTTGGACTAGCGGCAAAGGCCGTTTGATTGCCTGTGTTTGCCCTGGCGATGTAGTGGCGTGTAGTCGGACCGCTTTCTGGCCTGTGGCCACATTAGACTCCTGCCATTGTGTTTGCCTATTTGTGTAGGTGTATGTGGGCTTAATGTGCTGTAGGGCGGGCTCTACGTCCTCAGCCCATGACATAGTTACCTCCCGTTTACACCCTGTTATGTCATGTGTACTCGAGAGTCCTGGCGTCAACTCCCTCTCGTTCGTCCGTTTTGAGGGGTTGGCCTGGGTTCTGTTCCCCGGTTTGGCAAAATTGCCTTCCGAACCGGAGCTAAGGGATGTGTAATGGTGTAACTTTGTCCCCGCAGTGTATTGGAGTCTAACCTGGCCGTTTTCTGGACTGTGGCCACGGTGAACTCCTTCCCATGTGTGGCAGTACGTGGCGAGAGGGACATCCTCGCAAATTGCTGCGTTAGCGTGTCTACGCTTATGTCCTCTCTCGGCTGGGCTTGTGGCCCTACCATGAACTAAAAAATGGCCTTGTTAGCTTGGAGCTCGCGGTACTCGTCCCAAATTTGGGTGTACTGCCTATTGAAGCTCATGGCCTGCTGGCAAACTGTCGTGTCAATGTGCTTGTGTCCTGTACAGTTCTGTGGCCGCCAGTTGGAGAAACGCTTGTTCGCGAATGAGCTCCTTGTATTGAGTGTGTAAACTTGTGTAGTGCACCCTCATTCTCTCGAGGGTTGCATTATCTATTACGGGACCATGTGTGGTGATTAATTGGTCGTATATTCTGTTTCTTTGGACATGGATCCTATTGAGGTGTTCATGTATGTGCCTCAAGTGCTTGTGTGCGCATCTCAATCGCGCTGTCCTACCCTCTGACGGAGTGTATGGCTGTTTGCCCTGTATTGCCCCGACTTTTGTTTGGAGTGCCCGTATTTGTGTCTGTCGCCCTTGCATATGTCTTTGGCACCTTATTAATAATGCTAATAGTATCGGTGTAACCCTATTGCCTCTATGGCTTACCATCTCTGTTGCTTCTGCATGAGGTGCCATTCTGCGTTAAGGGTGAGTGTAAGGAGAAATGTGTACGCAATTTCTGACTCTTTCCAGGGGGTGGGGGTTGATGTGGGAGAAAAAAATTCCCTGTGTAGCTAGCTTGAAACAAAAATGATGCTGTCTGTCAGAGAAAAAAAAAATTCAGTCTCGCTTGGCTGTATGCGGTACGGGCCGTTTTGACCACGAGAACTCGTTGTATGAGCCCTTTGGCTACTGTGCGTGTTACCCGGCCTCCACCAATCTGTTTTAGATCCCTTAGTTGGGGGTAGTTAGATCTAAAACGTATGTGTTGATGTACCAATTTATAAGGTGATGCCTAGGAGGGGGTAGCTTCCCGTAGCTGGGTAAGCTGACCAGTGTAGAGTGTTGTTTAGAGTTAGGATGCTAGGGGATGCTCCTATAAAGACGTAAGTGTAACTCAGGGGATGAACCTCTGTGTACAGGTTAATGCACTAGCCTCTCAGCTGGTTGGAGAGAGTTATATAACCGACGTGCGTGCGTCAGCTATGTTGGCGGCTCGCTGCTCAGGCAGTGGGGCCGCTGCGGGAAGTACAACGAAGCTTGAGCTAGCAACTATTTGGCTACTATTGTCACGGTCACTCGTGACGGGAGTCAGGAAAGGCGTTGGGACGTAAAGAGGCGTGTAATTAGTGAGACAAGTGTAGTGTACTGACCAAGTATTTATTGGTCAGTGAATATGGAATTGTAAGTCCCTTTTAGGGGAATGTAATATATTGTTATAAGTTTAAGTGTACAAGTTTGTGGAGTAGGTTGCAAAATATAGGATCTCTGAACACTTCACTGATACTCACCTAGTGATTGCAGCCTGCAGTAGAGCCTTCGGCGACACACGGTATGACAGATAATAGAGAGAGAGTCTGTCCTCCTTAAGGCCTTCCTCTTATAGGCTTTGGTGTTGTACTGTCAGCATTCCATTGGCATAGCTGCCCCAGTTAGTTATAGTGTAGATGTTTATAGTGTGATGCAAGTGTTTGGCAAGCCTTCCGAGCTGGTCGTCTGCCCTTGCTGTGTAAGAGATACTGTTCTGGACTTATGAGATTTGCCAGTTAGGGGTGGTTTTAATAGATGATGGAGGGTGGCTTCCAGGGGGTGCAGCCCCCTGGGGGCCTGTACAATATGTTAAAAGCATATGTTGGCGTCTATAATTTAAAGGTGGAACACCCGATTCGGCGAGTAGGCTGGGTATCGGGCTGGTCCGGAAGGCACCGGTAGCCAGCCTAACGCCACTATGGTGGATTCTGTCCAGTATTTTCAAGGTTGCCGGCCTTGCTGAACCGTATGCCGCAGAACCATAGTCTAGCCGGGAGAGGACGAGGGCTTGGTAGAACCGTAGCAGCACCGCACGGTCAGCCCCCCCACGTAGTGCACTCAGAAACTTGAGCATGTTCAGTTTCCTGAGACATGTCATTTTTAATTGCCGTATATGGTGCTGCCACGTTAATTTGCTGTCAAAATGGAGCCCCAGGAAGCGATAAGTGTCAACCAACGGCAACGCAGCATCCTTGAGATGTAGTTCAGGGTGTAAATGTAGCCTCCGGAGCCGACAAAAATGGACGACGGAGGTTTTCGCTGCTGAAAAACGAAAACCCCGGTCGTGAGCCCACCTGTCGATCCGGTTGATAGCTAGCTGCAATTGCCGTTCCACGACCGCCATACTTCCAGAGCTGTAATGCAGAGCTAAATCGTCTACATACAGCGATGGAACTACCGCGGACCCGGCGGCGGCAACAATGCCATTTATGGCAATCGCGAACAAGGTGACACTCAGCACTGAACCCTGAGGAACTCCATTTTCTTGAGTATAGTATTGCGATAATGTCCTACCGACCCTTACACGGAAGAGTCGGACGGACATGAAGTTCGCAATGAAAGTCGGTAGATTACCACGGAGTCCCCACTTGTGAAGGTTGGAAAGGATTCCGTAGCGCCATGTGGTGTCGTAGGCTTTCTCGAGGTCAAAGAAAACCGTGACTAGGTGGTGCTTTCGGAAAATAGCCTCCTGTATGGCGTTCTCAAGTCGCACCAGATGGTCCGTTGTGGACCTATGAGAGCGAAATCCACACTGGTACTCAGACAGGAGACCTTTCTCCTCTAAGAACCACACCAGTCGACGGTTCACCATCTTTTCGAGCAGCTTACATAGGCCATTTGTCAGACAAATGGGCCTATAGCTGCTTACAAACTTGGGGTCCTTTCCAGCCTTGGGAATCGGTATCACGATCCCCTCTCGCCATTGAGATGGAAACTCCCCTTCAATCCATATACGATTGAAGAGGATCAACAGTGGTTTTATACTGACTTCGCACAGATGTTTTAACATTTGATTATGTATGTTATCCGGTCCAGGAGCCGTATCCCTGCACAGTGCAAGCGCACTGCGCAGTTCCCATTCAGAGAATGGTACATTATAGGACTCCGAAGCAGCAGTGGCAAAGGACAAGGAGTGAGTCGCTGCCTCCCGCTTCAGAGTCAGAAATGTAGGATCGTAACTCCCGGAGCAGGATACATCGGATAAGTGCGAGCCAATGCTGTTGGCAATGGCGAGATGATCCGTGATGATGTCTCCATTGATGGACACTCCGGGTATCGACAGTGATGTCGGGAGTCCGGAGATCCGACGAAGCTTAGTCCACACTTGAGATGAAGGAGTATGCGCCGTCATAGACGACACATACTTTTCCCACGTCGTTTTCTTACTCTCCCGAATCAGATATCGGGCTCTAGCACGCATCCTTCTGAAGGTGATAAGGTTGGCCATAGTGTTTTGCCTCCGATAGCATTTGAAAGCACGTCGACGATCTTTAATGGCTGCTGCAATCTCCGCTGTCCACCAAGGGACAAGCTTCCGGCGTGAGTTGCCGGATGAGGAAGGTATTGTTTCCTCAGCAGCAGCCAAAATACCATTCGTTATATGTATGGTATGATCGTCGACATTCTCAAAGATATCTTCGGCAAACACCGCACGTGCCGTGAAAGTTGGTCAATCAGCCCGACGGAGAAGCCATTGACTTGGTAACTCGATGGCTCTCTATTTCGGAAGAGTAACGATAATTGGAAAATGGTCACTATTACAAAGGTCATCGTGTACACCCCACTGTAGCAGGGGAACCAGCGCACTACTGCACAGGGTAATATCGATACTTGAATAAGTACCGTGTGCAATAGGGAAGTGCGCAGGTTCCCCTGTGTTCAACAAACACAGGTCCAGCCGCCTGATCAGCCTCTCAAAATCTCTCCCTTTACCGCTAGTGGTAGCGGAGCCCCAGATGGTGTTGTGGGCATTAACATCTCCCAGAAGGAGAAAAGGGGGGGGGGAGCTGAGAGACTAGATCCACCAGCTGGTTGTAATCTGGTTGAGATTCAGGCGGGATATACACGTTACATACTGTTGCCATTACTGGCAACGAAGTACGGACTGCAACTGCCTCTAGCTGAGTACCCAACGGCACCTCTTCACTAAAGAGGCTAGAGTGGACGAGAGTGCAGACGCCACCAGCGGCCACAACTCCTTCCACCCGGTCTTTAGAGATGAGTTTAAAGTGACGCATTGTTGTCTCGTGTCCAGGACGAAACCTGGATTCCTGAAGACAGACAATGGTTGCCGAAAACGAAGATATTAATTGACGTAACTCAGCTAGATGAACAGAATAGCTATTACTGTTCCATTGTAATAGTGCCATGGTGTGGACTTAAGTAAAAGTGGATCTTCTACTTAAGCTTGACCGCTTGCCACCCTTCCCCATCTCTATTTGGAGTTGATGGGGCAGGAGAGCACACCTCAATCTCCACATCTCCGTCCGAAGACGAAGAAAATGGAGCGGGCGCTCTCTTGGGTTGCGCGCGGTCGTCGTCGGACCTCACGAGTCTTGCTCTTGGGGAAGAGCGAGAGCGGTGTCGAGGGACTTTCTCCCGGTCCGAAGACCGGGTGTCTGTCCCCGACACGCCCTGGAGTGATTTCTTTTTGGATCGGCGCCGACGTGTGTTTGGGGAAGAAGATGGTCCCTTGCCCACAGACGCCGGGTCCTTATAAAACAAGGTCGCTGCTGCTGGCACCGCTCCACTGGTAGTTGTGGGAGCGGGATGGCCAGCAGATACGTGAGCAGCCCTGCCTTTAGGAGAGGAAGAGAAACGGCGCTGAACCGTTCCCCTCTCCTCCGTCGATCTATTTTCTTTTCTATATGGGAGTTCCTCCATACGGACGGGCTTGGCTTCAGCAGGCTTCGCTACCTTGGTGGTCGTGGGAGCGGAAAGGCCAGCAGAGACAGTAGCCAACCCGTCAGCAGGAGCGCGAGAGAGACGGCGACGAACCGTCTCCCTCTTCTCCACTATCTTTGTCTTATCAGTTGGGCTGGATGACGAACCAGCCCCGGTCGCAGAAGTCTTTTTTGCCTCGTTGGCAGGGGAAGACTTCTTCTCCGACCGTTTTGGAGAGGAAGATGACTTCTTCTCCGATTGCGCCGGTTTAGATGGTACAACCGGCGCCTTTTTCACAATGGCCGAAGAAGGTTCTGTGACCCTCTTCGGGCTGACAGGTCTCGCTTGGACAGCGAGGGGAGACTTTACGATCTCAGAGTAGATCGTCGTCGAGGGTACAGCACGGGGAACGAAAGTGGCAGGAGTGATAGGTGGCGTCACCTTAGCCGCGAAAGATACCGGAAATTCGAGTGCAGTCATATCGCGGTATCTCTTTCGAGCGTCGTGATATGAAAGCCGATCCAATGTTCTGATTTCTTGGATCTTTGCTTCCTTGCAGAACTCAGGGCACTGCTTCGACCGCGGAGAGTGATATCCTTGGCAGTTAGGACACGTCGGGGGAGGCGTACACCCCACACCGTCATGTGTCCCCTTGCCACACTCTGTACACACCGACTTGGCAGTGCACCTGGCAGAAACATGGCCGAATTACTGGCAATTGTAGCAGCGCATAGGTGGAGGGATGTACGGTCTAACGTCGCAATGGTACTGTCCCCGTATATTCTAGAGGCGGTCTGTTGAATATCCGAAGCAACAGCTGGATTCGTAGACCCTGACTGCTCCGGCGCAAAATACTAATCAAGGATCTACGTCCAACTAGACCCTCGCAAATATACGTGGCGCAAATTACAATACAACTGTGAATTACATGAAAAATACACTTAGCTCGCAGTAAAACACCTACCTTATTCTCAGGGATCTCGTGGTCAGCCTCTCTGGACCTAAAATGGGTTTCACAGTTGCATCTCCTTATATCTAAAATGAATCATGACGACACGGCTTCTAATAAAACTAAACGATTTAATAACAAAATGTAAACTAGGGCTAAACATTCACACATGAAAATAAAATAACACACTCCCATTCGCTCATCTCTACATTCTCGCCACTGACAGAACAGGGTTCTATGAACATAATGACAAAGTTTGGTGTAGCTTGTGTCCACACATCAAGCTGTACAATAGTAACACATCTCTGTGTATTTACATTCTTCTGGCAAGCTCTCAAGAACATATGGGCGCTCGGCGCACGCGACCCTTGCCACGTGTCCGATGACATAGCATTCACCGTTGCATTCCCAGTCTAGCTGGTTTAAAAAAAGAAAGAGCGCGAGCCGGGCGGTTCGCAACATCTCCCCCCACTTGTGCGGCCTGGCCGAGCTATGGCCTTGGCTAGAAACGTGTTTTAAAGAAGTCCTCGCTATTCCCGCCTGGTTCACAAATGTGCTCTCCATAACAATAAAAGCTGTGTTAAAATGAAGTAGATTCACGTCAGACAAATACGTGAACTGTACTCAAATCCTACATGCTACTGGCATAAAACTTCTATACACACTAACATTCATACTCTCGCATTGTGACGTCCCAATGGAGTTCATTTCATTCGCACTGAACAAGAAACAAACCACATACTGTCACATACTCATTCACACTCTAACCTCTACGTTAAACAAACTATAAACTTCCTATTCCTAGCACGTTATACACTCGATTGACAAATAATAAAGGTTAACACTAAATGAATTTATAATGACGCTTATAGCATCAGCTATAGTCCTTTCAAAGTAATAGCGTCTAACTACACTCGAGCCTGTGCTCTGATCTAGCAGTTATGTCAAATACAGTGAACTGTGATCCTTAATATCTTCTACATCACCAGAAATAACCACCACCAGTCTCTCCTCTCTGATCTGGTGTCAAAATAGTTTTAAATACGTTCGACCACTTAAGGTGAAACATATGCCGTTCCATGTTTAGGTTTAATAATCTCGATAAGAGTATAGCATAACAGCTGACATCATCAATTTCCCGTTCCAATTTCAACCGTGACCCTTCCTGTCCTCTCTAAATCCCAGGTCGTGTATAACAAAATAAGGAGTACTCTCTACTCACACTTTAATGCCATGCCAATCCTAGTCATGCCCACGCAATGACTGTACTATAAAATGCGGAACACACCTTCGCAATAACCTCATATGCCAACTACATACGGAAATACATAACAAACCACTATCAAAGGGTTATCAACTCCACTTCTTTCAACCTGGCATTCCTACAAAAGGGCATAATTCCTCAGCGTTGTCACCACAATCGCTGGTCTCATGAACAATAACAACAATTGTTAAATTATTAATTTATACATCTTAACGACCTCTGGAATTGACGATACTGACCTCCTCACTTAATACTCTTGAAACGATACTCTGATAAGTATAAACTGTCGTGCATACATTTAATAAAAATACTACATCTCATCTTCACACATCTGGGTTCGACTTTAATCGATGAAGGAATATTATGTCTACAACGTGACATGATATTACTCCTCGTAAATATTTAATCACCACATCATATCTATGTGTTTGTCCAACAAGAATCTATCCCGACGAGGATATCGAACGATAACTACCCTAACGTCGGATGATAATTAATCTTCCAAGAATATTCTAGCTTCCAATAAATTTAAATGACTGAAAGTTCAAAGCTTTCTTCAATAAAAACATACAGTTAGTCATATTCGTATTTTCTTCATTCAGAACGAATGTCTATGAGTTCTGACGATAATAATCGTGTCCACGTTAAATGTTTCTTTTCCACAATGTGACATGATATTTCACAATATATCACTACCAAGATCTTCTTTCTTGACGTTTCTTCTCGACGGATAAAATGCCCAAATTAAACTAATAAAAATTAATTTAAAGGGTAACATAGACGAAAATGTCTTATCACCTGTATTCAGAATGAATACAAAAACGTCGAAAATAAATTACTGTTCCTTAAAGGAAATGACAAAAGCTTGTTCCTCGAACAAGTAAAAAATAATCTCAGTTCAGAAACTGGATTCCTAACAAACGAAGATAATAGCGTCGCAAGACGGTCACCACAATACATTTCGAAGAATAAAAATGCTATACATGGAGTACATAAATACTGTATCGAAATATGGATAAAGAATTTGCTCAGAAAATTTCACTACAAGCTCTAACTATAAGGTTAGTGAACACTGCTACCTGGTCTCGAAGTCTAGAAGATCAAGATAGAGTATAACAAAATACTCGGATGTTACATCTCCCAAAGATCTGGGATGGATCCTAGCTCGTCTCCAAGAACTTGTGACCTCAGGAAAGGAACGAATTCCCCCACTGGAAACAGCAAGCTCCGACCGGAATCGAACTGCGGGCCTCCAATCATCATCTTCTTTATGACCGGGCTAACCCTGGACCTCTTGACAATCTTGATGTTTCTTCTATCTCCGTCACAGCACAGTCTCATCATAACAGTGAGTAGCGTCGAAAGTTCTGCTTTCCACTTCTAAAGGCATTTGAAGAGAAAGTCTTGGACCTCACTCGAATAACGAACATTCATGTAGATGGAATCTGAACATTGTTCAGTAGTCGCTGATGTTAATGTTGAGCTCATGCTTGACGAGAATGCACTAGAATAGAGTTGTGCCTCAAGTCTCATGATGACTCACTAACTAGACATTCACGAACAGTCTCCTCTAACGAAGCTCCTTCGTTGACTATAATGCTTCTATCTGCCTATACTCCTGGCGCACATAATAATTTAGTCCATAATAATCTTCATAATACTAGACTGAATATCGTTCTTTACAATGGAATACATCTCCATCCTAAGTGTTGTAATACAGTTCCACACAAGCAATATTAATACACACTCGTACTCACGGGTGGCTGTTGCCTGAGCTGCAGTCGCTTGGACAAAGTGTCGTATCGCGCTGGAAAGAAACACTTTTCTCGCGCTTCACAAAACTGCTTATAATTGCTGAAATACTTCTCTCAAACTTCTGAACGTTTGTAATATACAATATCTGCTAGTCAGCTAGAATATGTAGTAGAAATAAATTCTCTGAAGCCGATCAGACCGAAGTGAATGCGGTATATGTGAACCTCGCAACTTCACCTAGATTCAAGGTGCGGTCGTCTCCTAATTCCGCCCTTGTTTATTGCCTTGTCTCCACGAGTCACCTTCTACATACCCGGTGAAACACTCGGAACTACTTTCTCTTCCAATCGCACACGTCTGACCTCTTCGACGTTCAGATACACAAGAGCCCCGGTGCTTGGTGTCTCCCCTCCAAGTCTACCGATTTCAGACGCCTTCTTGAGTTCCCTCTCAAATTCACGCGGGCTCTAGCAAATCGCTTATTTCTCCCAATAGCGACCTGCTATTGACTTATAAATTATCATATTCTTCTCTTTTCCAATATATAAATTCACTCTCTAAGGGCTTAAGTGAATTAAATATCCATAAAAATTTAGTTGCTGGAACTCCCGTCTTCTCTAAAACTTCTTCCTATTGACTGTAAGCTCATATCCAATGGGATAATTTATAACAATATTTAAACAAATCCTGGGAATATTCGCTGTTGCTAGGTCGATTCCAAGCTTCTAGAAACTTCCATTGCGCGTTACAATCACGTGACGGAATTTCCCTCCTTGCTCGACGTCGCCTCACGCCTGGTTTCTGCCAAGTTCCAGCCATCATATTCCTTGGTTAAATTTTATCATGGGCTTCGAAAAAAATGTATTATTCCCATTTTCATCCCTTATAATTCATTTTACGGGGGCAGTACGACGTGACCTTCACCTGCCTAGGCACTACATCACCCTCAAAATGGAGAATGAAAGCGCCAGTATCGACGCTATCATTTCCAATTTCCGGGTGATGCGCCTAATCCTGGTGACGCCTCGCTTCCCCAGATCCCGCATCAATTCCGCGTCGCTGTTTAAAATGAGGTCGCGATGGAATATAACTCCACGGACCTCATTTAGCGTATCGTGCTTCTCAACCTTAACGGGAATTTTGCCGAAATGCGTGCATTCCAGCAACGGTTCGGTTTGCTGCCGGTCAACGGTGTGCAGCAGGAGCTGCCCGTTCCGGAGTTTGGAAATCCCGTTAAGGTCGCGATATTTCCCCTCGATTTCCTCTGAAAATAGGATCGATTTTACCTGTTTAAAATCTCCCCCGTCTGTCCTGGTAGCTACCAGGTAGCGAGGAGACCTGTCAACAGGGAACTTCTTATTAAATGCCTCATCTTAGGGCGTATACTCCTTGGATTCGGTCTACACTCCAGAGACGGCTTTTTAAGGGTGCCACCCTGTACAGGTGTCCGTGATCGCTTACTTGGCATCCTGGACGAAATCCTCCCCGAATACTGCCCACTCCGAACGAGGGCCATCACTGTGGGCGCCACCCAGCCAAGGCAATACCTACCTGGCATAGCAGGTATTGCCCGGGCTGCCAGTGCCTCGAATAAGCACTTCCCCCTCGGCATGCACAGTGATTTATGCAGCTCCAGTATTCGGCCATGCAGGGACCTTCGTTGTAAGGCGGATACTACTGTAGGGTACATGGCGCACCCACCTGACGTGATGGGGCATACCGTCTGGGCTTTCTGCCCAGATGGCCAAGCTGGTGGCCCTTCCCCTAACAGCATGCATGTTTATTTCTATAGGTCAAACCAGAACTGGGACCAGAAATCCGAAATCGACCTTTATAAGGCCCCCTCTAAGTCGCCTTTTACGACAGGCAGGGGATACCGTGGATGAATTTTGTCCTCCCCATCCACAGGGGGTCTGATCAAATCAATATCTGGCAAGTTATTCGGCCGTGTCGGCCCTATTAGTCGCCTCCTACGACAGGCAGGGTATACCGTGGGTGTATTCTATCCCGCACCCACACGGGGACACACTAAGTTTCTGACAGGTTCTTATTTTGTATTTTTCGATGGCAGAGACTGTCTGCGGGTGTCACTGTAGGTTTGGTAGTGTTTTGAAGAGCCATTTGTCTTGTAAATTTGGATCTGATGATTCTCGTTTGATGAGCGAAACATGTCATCCCTTAGTTTTCTCCATAACAATATAAATATCTTAATCACATGTAATTTATTTGAGGTTCATTGTTCCAGTAGGTGGAATTATTTTGTGTTGATCGACTGAAAGTTACAATATTAATTGGTAACATGGCAACACTGGAAAATGGCTTCAAAGCACTCTTTACGATAATAAAATGTTAAACATAAAAGAATATCAACTTTTGTATATGCTATCTAATTGCTGCAGCGCGAGGAGGTTAACCAATTGACACGAGTTTCGCACTGCATAAGGTAACACTATTTTTACCCCTTATTATTCCAACTTCATCAGGTGGTGAGAACAAGGTGAGATTATTTCTTATGGCCGAATATCTTTCGTGACATCAACATCATCAGAGGAGATGAGATGAAATGTATGTGCAGTATATCCCTTATTATTCCTGTTTCTGTGGTGTTGGTTATCCGGCTATTTCTATGTCGTAGGTGTGCTTTGTGATGCCAGCCTCCTAACCCGTCAGGATGCGCCCTCTGTTTTGTAACGTATGGGCGCTCTCTGGGTACATTTTGCCCAAACAGTTTATTATTATGAAACGCCATATGTGATCAATGATCATTCTTCTCTCTTTGCAAGAAGCAAATAAAATTATTCTATCGTCTACCATTAGCCCCTAGCAATCAATAGTGGTCTTGGCATTTTGAGCTTCTCCGTTGGGACCTGGTAAATGAATAATGGTATTTTGTGCTCTGGGCCCCTTTATCTCTAAAGTTGGTTTATTTATTTATCGTATGGCTTTTAGTGCCGGGAGTGTCCGAGGACATGTTCGGCTCGCCTGAGTCTGTAGCTGCTTCCAACGGACACCCTAAAGGGTGAGCTACAAGTTCCGTTCAATTTCAAGTAGTTCCAACTTTCGCCATCAGATATCAGTAATACCTAGTGGTGAACGTTGGAACTTTGATAGAGCGTTCTTACGAAATCTAACCTAACAATTTTGCTTTACACAAGTTTAGTCTGTGAAAGGATCTTTACATACCATAAATCTATGACATGGGACCGCCGGCTTTACTTCCCCTCCGAAGGAAGGCATACTGAAGAATTTTTAACGCTCTTAAAAAATCCGATGACTTCAGCCGGGTTTGAACCCGCCATCTTGGGCACAGCAGTTCAGCATGCTACTGGCTACGCCACCGAAGCGTGGTATAAGGCTAGTAGTGCTCGAGGGTGTGTTAAATGACCCTTTCTGCAGTGGCGCCTCCCAGATGCAGCATGTTAGAGGTTAGAATGATCAATAAGCAAAGTACGGTTTGTACATTGGATATTTAACGGCGGAAAGGGGCCTCTAGCTCTCACACTTATTTTCCACTAATTCACTATAACTTTGTCCATTTGAATAATAATAATTCTTTTTTTTTAGCATATGGCTTTTGGTGCCGGGAGTGTCCGACGACATGTTCGGCTCGCCAGTTTTGTAGCTGCTTTGAGACGGACACCCAATGGGTAAGCTAAAAGTACCGTTGGGGAGGAAAGTTGGAATGGAAGGTCGAGGAGTTGGAAGGCAGCGGCTCTTGCCTAAAGTTAGGGACCAAGCCCGGCATTTGCCTAGAAGGAAGACGGGAAACCACAGAATACCATCTTCACGGTTGCCGGCGGGGGGATTCGAACCTCCTCGCTTCCCGGATGAGAGCGACTGCCGGCAGTCATGCCGTAACGACCACGGCTAACTCACCCGGTAATAATTCTTCTAAAAAAATCATGCAAGCCCTACATCTTGCCACTGAATGAGACAGCAGAAAGAAAGTCGATGGCTTGAAACTAAATCATAGAATAAAAGAAGACCGTGAATAAAGGGAGTGTGGCAGACATTCTACTCAACCAGCTAGTCCATGGTTGGTTGCTCAGTGTAGGGGCTGCTACAACGGGGTTATGTAGCCCCGTGCCCTTTGGGTATATGTAGAATCTGTCTGATAACTGGAGTTAATTGTGATGGTTCTATTAGTGTGTGTTATCTGTAATTTGGGCAAGGACTGCAGACGATCGATTTCAAGTGGTTCATAGTTTTGCAACCAAATGCTGCCGTCAGAGACACCTAGCCGCGAACTTGGCTATTGGAAGCCACCCCAACCGGAACCTCGTGGCGAACATTGGAACTACAGAGTGTTAATCAAATCTAACATAGAAATTTAGCTTCACACAATTGTAGTTAATGGAAGTTTCTTTTACATGCCATAAGTCTATGACATGGCCCACCGGCTTTACTTCCCCTCTGAAGGAAGGCGTACTGAGGGATTTTTAACGCTCTTAAAATATCCGATGACTTCGGCCGGGTTTGAGCCCGCGATCTTGTGGGCATACTAGTTCAGCATGCTACCAACTACGCCACCGAAGCCCCAGAGTGCTAGTCCACAATAGTTCAATATATGGTCAAGAGATGGCGAAGGATCATCCAAAATGATTTGAATAAAACTGGGATTTCTCGGGGCCAGTCACCCATGTCTTAAACTGTCACCAGACAGGAGTAAGAATGATCGAATCTCTTCAGAACTATTTATTATTTATCGCTGTTTCACCCAAAGTGTCTGGATTGCTCTTGACAAGGAAAGAGCTAATATTGTTTTGTTGTAGATTCCTATGTAAGCACTACATCGAGTAGGTGTAATTTACTGCACTATGAACGATTTAGAGGACAAGGCTGTCCCTAATTCTTTTGACATGGGACATGACCTAGAAGTAGCCCTCATGAACTGCCTTCTTTTGTTATATGAATGTGTCAACGACGGGTAGTCAATGCTACATATTTGGAAAAACTTCATGGTTTTGCCTGAATGGATTGTTGGTCTTATGTCTCGGTGATGATTTCCTACATACGAGGACGAGCTGAGTAGCTCAGTCGGTCGAGACACAGTGTAATTATTATGTTACAGGTTTGACGTCCCATTTAACTACTGCGGTAATTTTTCCCCGAAGGGGATCTTTAACGTGCCACTAAATCTACTGACACGGGTCCCTCACATTTAAGCACCTTCAAATGCCAACGGGATTCGATCCGGCTATCCTGGGATCAGCAGGTGATAACATTACTACTGAGCCATCCAGCTAGTCGAGGCACTGTGCTTTTAACGTGAAGGAAGAGGGTTAAATTAAGAGCTGTGGAATAACGTCGCTACTTTTTAACAGTAACGAAAATGCTCCTTACTTTCTTGAGCTCGACCAATCAATGTCTCTGGCGTTTATAATGTAATTTTCAATATCATTCACATTAAAACTTTATTATAATGTATTCAATTTTTTTGGCAGTAAATATTAAGTACTTTTTACAATTTGCTTCTGTCCAAGTCTGGCCTTCATCTTGGACTCCAGAAAGAATAACTCATTTCACCGCTATAACTAACAGTATCCTGTGGTTTCTTTGAAATTCTAGATCAGAGATATGACTAGGTGTTAGAATCCACGTAACTTCTGACTGGTTGTCATTAGGTTAAGGCTAGGCAATGATTTTGAGGAGGTATATGGATATAAACAATACTAGCAGTAGTGCCCGGCTTCGCCCGGTGGATTTATTTGTTTTATGGATGATAATGACTACTACTGCAGAACTGGAGCGCTCATGGATAAGGATCGGAAAGCACCAACGCTCATTGAAGCTGAAAACCTCAGTAAACTGCACCAACACCATCACCCTTATACAGCTACATACTATTGTCATGATGATAACTGTTTTAAGGGTCCTAAGAAATAATTTTGCACTAATTACTCCCCGTGACTGTGCAATTTTTAAGCAGCTCGCAATTCTGCACCAGAACACTGGTAGGGGCGACGTGATGCAGCCCGCATTCCCAGGCAACAATAGACCTAGGTATTATTGAAGCTGTTCGGGAGAGCTTCTTCTGCCGACTTACTGAACAAAAATCAATCTTTACGGTTACCTGAGAGGTGTAGCCTAATTCTACATAGCTCAAACTATTCCTCTTGAATCTGGCTATCATATATAAAAATAATTTTTCGAATCCGACTGGTAGTTCCAGATATTAGTGCATTTAAACAAACTCTTCAGCTTTATTATATTAGTAAGTTATACATTGCTTCTTAGGGATTAATTTAGGAGTTGTACATCTAGAGATAATACTGTCAAAATAGTCATTTATTATTTAATATGATTTACACATTTCCAATTCATTGTGGTCTAACAAATTACTGGAATCCATGCACTATTCTGTTCAAATCAAGCAAATTTAGGAGAGGTGAAGGTATCATTAATAAATTATTTAACTTTAAAAAGGTAATGAAGCGTTACTTAGAAAGTGGTAACTGTTATGCAGTTACATTCCACACAAAGTAACTGCAGCTATAACTACGTCATTACTTTTGGTATTTAACGATAATCGTAACATTGTTACTTTTGAAATGTAAATTACCTTAACCTGGTTCCATTTCTACCCATGTAAGAAACAGAGAAGCAAAGATGACACCGGGGAACACCCACCTTATGACAGAAATGAGCAGCCTACTAGCGTAATTCCAGGGAGCAAAGGCAGCCAGGTATGGGGCTAATTTCAAAACCGATGTATAAAAATTAGATGTCTGTACTGTTTAGTACCCCATGGGCCCCCATTGCCTGCACAGCATTGATTTTGCTTATAATAAAACATATAGTCAATAGTAGAAATCGCGAAATCTCATGATTTGATGGAAACAAAGTAGCATTCAGAACTAACAACACACTCGGTAAGCACCTTCACAATAGCAATTTAAATAAACAAAACCCATGCTCAAAATCAGGAGTGCACTTATTATCATGCCAAGAAGGAACCTTGTAGTTTAACGTGACCGTTAATCTTGAGATCATGAGCCACGGGACCTCCTTTTTACGTGGAATCCGAACCACAGGACATGGCATTTCACTTCGAAAATCTCACATGCATTGACCGGGAATCGAACCCGGTCCGCCTTGGTGAGAGGCATACAGCTAGACCGCTGAGCCACCACGCCCCCTATCATGCCAAGAAACAGTGTGTCCAGCAAATTACGTAAGGCAGACAGGGAAGAGGATGGACACACGTTATGAAGAGCATAGAAATGCTATGAAACACAGGAAACATTCTAGCAGTATGTGAACACATGTATGACACCAGTTATAGCTTCACAAATATACACATTGATGTAAAAATCATACACTACAGAACAAAGGGCGTAAAAGGAGCCATAGAAATTCATTTAGCTAAACTAAACAACCCAGATAATGTAAATGAACACATTCTTGGAGAGTTCATCCCTATTCACATGGTTAGGCAACAACCCCGCCAACAAAAATTTAAGAGGCAAATGACTTCGTAGTTCCGCCCCATAGAACCTCAATAACAAAAATGTAACAACATAACGAAAGAAGCCAAGCATAAAAATGGGGGATAACATGGGAAAATGCTAAGCAGGAAAGATGTTAATTGTACCATATTCTCAATAAACCAAACCCTAAGTTAGGCAGTATTCAATGACCTAAAGAACCCAAATAGAATTGGAGCGCTTAAAGAGGACTCATTAGTTAATGCGAGAAGGGGAGAGATTGGATGTTAATAGTTCAGATCGTCCTTTTCAATTGACATACATCACCACAGGTTAGGTCATTGCCGGCTCACGACAAACAAACAAGCTTCGAAGAAGCAACAACATATGGCGCGGACAACACTTGGGCGTATCGTTTAGTAACACAGTCCACTGAACTACAAGTAGAGAGCAGCACTATAGTGAGGTGGAAGGTAGCTCATCTCACAGTGAACAGTGAAAAAGATCGGGCGCTACATGATTCAGGTTTCGAATAACATAAGTTTAAATTACCTCATTCCATTCTACTGTGCATCTTTTATGTATTATAACCACAAACAATAGGTCACCAGTTTAAATAGGAACTGTTGATTTAGAATATAATTAACAAAGTAGTGTAGATATCATTCCTGAATTTACTCACATTAATAATTCATAGAACACAGGTTACCACACTTCAAATACATGAACAATAACGCAACAACCATAGAAGTGAACAATATCATCTTTAAATAAGGTTGACGAGTTACATAAGTCTTTAGGGGGCGTGGTGGCACAGCGGTCAAGCTGTTGGCTTCTCACCAAGATGGAACGGGTCGATTCCCGGTCAATGCATGTGAGATTTTCGAAGTGAAATGCCATGTTCTGTGGTTCGTATTCCACGTAAAAAGGAGGTCCGTGGCTCATGATCGCACGATTAACGGTCACGTAAAACTAAAATCTTCCTTCCTTTACATAAGTTTTTACAAACTTATGTAATCTGAATATTGTATAAACATTTGTGCACAAGTGTAATTCATAAACATCGTACATTTATTAAACCTAAGTGAGCAAGATCTGAAGATGATGGCTTGATGATCAAAACATGTTATCTGATCTTTTTCTACATCAAAGCGTGTTATTTTGTGATAAATATCTTGTGTAATGTTTTTCATGTTAGCGAATATAAATACATGTTTTCCCGCCTAATGCAATTGGGCACCATTGGTGTTGACTGACTGGAAACCTTTCCTTAATAATGGCCCTACAGTGCCACATATCAAACACCGGGATTTTGTTTCTACCCTTCTTCCATACGGTGTCATCATGCATAACAGATACAGTTTTATAATCATTAGCACCCCGTGGCTGAGAAATGAACAGACGATATATTGTATGATGTAACAGCGTGCACTTCCCGTGTTAGCCAAGGGGTCACACATAGGAGATTTTTCCTGCCCACCGAACTACGTTTATTCTCACAGCTTAAAGTACAAGGGATTAACTGCCTTAAATCGTAAAATTACATCTTCGGAACAGTGAAGTCTATTCCTCTTATAATTAATGAAATAATACTGGTATTATATTATAACTTAACGGAATAGGAAATCCCTCCACACGAGTTAAATGAACAAAGAATGCTTTTATAACATCCATGCTTTAACATATGACACTTCAATGTATATTATCAGATGAAATTCCTTCCCTAAGTTTAAAAAAATATATTTATTCGGGACGCAACATCCACTTATTCTACAGCCGAAGTTGATTAACAAACGTAGACATACTGTATAGCACCTTTTCAGCAATGCCATATAACAGTTACCGGTAATGCTCGAGTCAAGCGCTGTGAACCTGATAGGACTGTCGATGAGGAAAGATGTTCGCAAATAAGTTTGTCGGTCACTCACTCGCAAGACCACAGTGGTTTAGGCAACGGCTCTATGTTAGTAATATTGGAATAGACAGGAATTCCAGATAACACGACGGACTGTTGACAGGGCCCTTCTCTTCCTGCCTCCTGCGACACCTCGTCCCGCAAGAACTTAGACCCGAAGAGTAGATTGGTCAGCACAATTTAAACGTTCTCCACTGTGGTGATTCACAAGTATGTAGCAGTTAGGACTAATGACCAACATGCAATAACATGTGGGCCACCAATTTACCCTTTCGAGAAAATGCCGCCTCGCATGAATTACATGAAAAGCGCTTTTGGCCACTATGGCCTGTGACATGAACGTTTAAATTGGATCGATTATTAAATGCTGCCCCACAGATATCACAAACATGGGGCTTTAAGCCAGTATGAATTTCCTCATGTCTCTTCAATCTGTCACGATTGACAAATGATGCTCCACACGTAGAACATGAATATGGCCTCACTCCATTATGACTTAACATATGTTCCTTCAATTTGTTCTTACGAATAAATGCAGCCGGACACGCACCACAAGAGTACGGTTTGTTACCACTGTGAATTAAAGCATGAGTTTTCAAATTACTCCGATCACTGAATGTCGCTCCACAGATAGTACACGCATACGGTTTGATGCCAGAATGGATGAGTACATGTTTCCTCAATCTGGTTTGGTTACAAAACGAGGCTCCACAGATACGGCACGTATGAGCCCTTTGTCCGCTATGAATCGACATATGTACAGTTAACGCTCCACGTTCACTAAATGCAACCCCACACTTATCACATAAATAAGGCTTTTGACCACTAAGGATCAATCGATGGGATTCCAAATGTCGTCCCTGAGTAAATTCTGATTTACAGGTAGAGCAAGAGTACGGCTTTTGATTACTATGAATGAACATATGACTCTTTAAATTACACAGTGCTCTAAATGCAGCGCCACACACGTCACATGAATGAGGCTTCAATCCCAGATGAAGTAACCGGTGACTTTTCAGCGATTCCCGTCTTGTAAATGAAGCCCCACATGTATCACAGAAATGTAACTTTTTCCCGCTATGGCTTATGGTATGTCTTTTCAACGATCGTTCCATAGTAAATCCCGCTCCGCATGTATCGCAAGTAAAAGGCTTCCCCTCACTAATCGTGATACGTGGTTTCTCGTTACTATGGTCAAAATTCCTTGCAAGAACAGTGCTGGAATTACCTGTAGGGTAACTCCTCTCATCAGTCTCAAAGCTCTCAGCCTGTTGGGACCTGGAAAAAAAGTATGTGATACATTTCAGTGTGTTTCAATTGAAGCTAGTTCTAATATTTGGAACTTGAAATGGGATAAATTTAGGCTGTTATCTTGACAATTAATCGGATTCATTCTCTTATACATTAGTAAGTTTCCTTTCAGTACCAATATTTCCTGAGTTGCCTGTTAGTGTTTAATATATCAACGTTAACCTTAGCGATACTATGTACGTTCTTCCTTCCAGTATGTCCTGTATGCCGGTGGGATCCGCTGGGTTGGCTGTCTGTCTACACTTCACACTATCTTGCACGAAGGAAGCCGCAGTTTGGGGTGGTGGTACTATGTCGCAGGAACTCACATCAGCTGCATACGGAGTGAGTTGTTTCTAGAGTACAAAGTATTGTACGGAAACCAAAGTTGGTCACTAAATTGATCGGGTCTTAAGATAGTGGCGTAACTACCGGGGTGATCAAGGGGATCATTCCCCCTCCAGAAGCAAATAATAAAAATATGAAATTTTTATGTTTTTAATTTTAATAAAACCAATCTTTGGATTGATGACAAATGATCGGATTATTTCAGTTTAGACAAACTAATCTCAAAGTTTTTTTAAAACACTTGTGAAACATTTATAGTATTACCCTAACTTAACACTTCCTGGATGAGCAAAATGGTCAGATGTTCAGTTAGCCAGTGGGGTGACAGTGAGATGGGTGTGGCATTATCATTCTTCGTTCCTTTCCAAAAATACACAACTCTTCAGTTAGCATTTTGTTAGTATCCGAGTGTGAGTGTCATTGTTTTAAGTTGTATTTCTGTTTTAAGTTAATATTCAGTTGGAAACTATAGTTTTTCACTATTTACACAATGTTGGGGTATAGAAAAGGCAATATAATTTAGTTAAGTATTCTGAAATTCATTATTTTAAATCAATAAATGGTCATTGTCACACCTTTACACATTGATAAGTGAAAATAAAACATATCAAATGCTAATAAAATCTAACATGAAAAATATAATAGGAGGTTTTGGTAGTTCAGGATCGTATATTTACTTTCATTAATTATGTCTCATTATGCCTGAGCCCTCACCTCCCCCTCAATGTAATTTTAGACACAGCTCACCCCCCACTACCCCTCCCCCCTAGTTTTTACATGCACGCTGATGGACAACTTCCAACAGCACTGAAACTTCACAAAGTGAAAGAGGCAATGGGGTACAGTGATACGAATTACAAGGTGTACGGTGTTTCAAATATAAAAAAAAAATGAGGGAAGTAAGGTGTTAATGGAATGCAGTGATATTGCTGCAACTAAAACTGTGTTTCAAAGGCCATTCATGACATAAGACAAAAGAGTGACTCAATTATTTTTATATAGCCGAGACTTACGTACCGGTACACCAGAATCACACAATGAAAGCATGCTAGGTAAGGGGACTCGTTTCATCGCATGTAATGTGGAATCAGTGTCTACATGATTCGTACTGCAATGCAAATTATTTTTTCGCTCAAAATCAAAATACAGTTCTACTCGTTATCATTCGGACATGAATCTCACATCGTTCAAACGATGGTCCTTAGAACAGTTATTTCCTAATATCCCGCCTCATTCTGTGTTTGTATGCAGTTCAATTAGATAAAGCACCAAACAATATCACAGTCAAGGCAGACATCACATCCCGATTGATTGCGAATAAAATTCCCCTCAGAGATTCACAAACCCGTCCTGAAATGTTGCAAATAGTGAAAGCAAACAAACACAGGTCTGTTAAGTACGAAATGAATTCTATCGCCACAGATAAAGGTCACATGGTTGTCCGCCTGATACCTTACCATTGCGCGGATACAATCCAATTGAATTTGTATAGGCACAAGGAAAACCATACGTACCAAATAAGGACCATTACTTTTAAGATAAATGCTGTTGAGCAGTTCAGCCAAGACACCATAGACAGCATTTCAACAGAGGTGTGGAGTTGCACACGCAGGGAAGTTACAGGAGGAGGATTTCGGAAGAAACATTCCAATGGACAGGATAATGGACCCCTGTATCGTCAATCATCAAGATTCTGAGTTCGAGTCCCAGGAATCAGACACAGAGAATGATTGAGAATCTTTCCAAGTGAACGCTTTTCACGCATTTTCTTATGCGTATTTGTAATGTGTTTCGGTTTGCGTTTGTTGAGTGTACCACATAGTTTTATGTTTTTACTGCACTGCAACCACCACTGTGCTGTGGCATATCCGTGCTCGTTAAATCGTGCACCACAGCCACAAGGACAGCTGCACCAAGTCAGGTTTCCTGGAGCTGACAGCGGCTATCCAGAGTGTGGTTTTCCCCTGTTGTTTCCCACACTCCCTCCAGGCAAATGCCAAGATAGCACCTCACTTCCAGTCCCAGGCACCTACCTCACCTCTGTCCTTAATACACACACTACTTCTGGCATCACATAAATACAGGTAATCAGACATGTTCAATACACACAACTAAACGGGGCTGATGACCACAGTCGAAACCATATCAGTAGGCATTAAGTGCATAGAATAACTGTTAGTTGCAGCATGGCACTTCCGTGTACTTGGATACATCTTTAACTACTTGTGACTTGACCTGATTCAGTCTATGCTCACGAATAGTTTGATTGCATGGGAAGAACATAATACAGTTATGTAATAAAGGCTCAGCCGGCCCCGTGGTGTTGGGGTAGCGCGCCTGCCTCTCACCCGGAGGCCATGGGTTCGATTCCGGGCTCCGTCAGGGATTTTAGAAACAGACGTGAGGGTTGGAACGGGGTGCACTAAGCCTCGTGAGGACAATTGGGTAGCTGACAGTAAGGCAGCGCCCCGATCACGAAAACCAAGATTAACGGCCGAGAGGACCCGATGCGCTGATCACACGTCACCCCAATATCTGCAGACCAAATGGCTTGGCAGCGGTCGCTTGGTAGGCCAAGGCCCTTCATGGGCTGAAGTGCCAGGGGTTATTATTATAATAAAGGCTCAAGTAACACAATACATATAATGCACGGAAAGAAGTCATATATTCTATATTAGAAAGAAATTGTAGGCTGTAACAAACGTGAATACGGGACAAAAATGCAGCAGAACCGGACGCCACAAGGATCAGTTCTAAAAACCAAATAAGTTGACATAAAACCATAACAATCATTGTATTTGTGTATTCGCCACATGAGATATTACAATAAAATTAGGCCAACAGTTTAAATAGGAATGGTTGATTTTGAATATTAACAAAATAGTGCTGTTCACTACTGAAATTCCAGTATTCATAATAACAATGCAATGGACAACAGGCTACATACTTAAACCACATTAATAATAATAATAACGCATTACCCATAGAAGAGTAATATACTGTCTGTAAATAGTTGACACATTGCACATGTTTCTACAAACTCATGTAATATAAATATTGTATTTGCGGTAAAGTGTAATTCATAAACATCGTACACTAAGCCAAAGTGAACGGGAACTGAGGATGAACATGTCATCCAATTAAGTACATAAAAGTGTGTAGGCTATGTAAATACTTTGTTTCCCGCCCAATGTAATTGGGAACAATTTATGTTGACCAACTGAAAAGCTTTCTTTAATAGAATTAGGCAACACTGAAAAAAGGCTTCTATCACTACAAAGTATTTCTATCCCGACGAACCCCCAAATTGTAGGATTAAAGTGAGATACCTATATTTGTCACCACCAGTGCAGGATTAAGGTAAAATGAGGGCCAAGTCCCCCACATTTTAGGGGCCCCTTTATTTTTTTTTTCAAATATTTTTTATTTTTTAGCACCTGTACATTTAATAAAGTATATAAACCAAAGAAGAAAAAATTGGCATGGTTTGAAGAATGTAACAAAGACTTTCTAGCAATAGGTATTCCGGATTGCAAAATTATGAACAGGTGTGAATTCGGACACCTAATCAAAAATTACCAGGGATTTAAGGTAGGGGCAAAACCCCAAAAGACGGAGGGGACCTCTTTCAGAAGATCGGAAGAAGGCGATGAGTGATGGGCTTAAGAGGTACTGGCAGGACATCAAAGCTGGCAGACGATCTAGAACGAAACACTGATTTTGATTGTTACTCCGTAGTCCATAGTGGCTGAATTCGAATGTAACAAAAAAGTATATACAAGAGTTCTTTTTCTCAAGATGAAATACACTTTTTATTAAATCATACATAGGCCTACAAATATACATACGTTTCAATTGAAACGATCATCGTTATTTGAAAACATTTCAGATGATTTGACGAACAATTTAACAAATCATAATATTTTTTACTTCTGCAAGATGTAATCAATTATTTCTTTTCGGTCAATGAAATCTTCTACAATGTCATCAAAATCAATTTCCCGCAGAACATCTGACTCGATATACATTAAACTTAGCATGTGTAATCGTTCTTGTGACATGATACTAGTTTGCGTACTTTTGATCTGTTTCAATTTTGAAATTGAGCTCTCCGCAGAACAATTCGTTATCATGGGGTTCAGAAAAATGCGAAAAGTAATTTCAACGTTCAGGAAAACAGACTCAAACTTGTCTCGAATAAGAATTTCGTAAAGTTCAGAATGAGTGGACTCAGTTTTTAAAGGACATTGTACTTTAATATAATGCTGGAACTGTCTCAGTTCTGGATAAAATTTTTCTAAATCTTCGGAATAAAATTGAACTAAATTAGAAATTGCTTGGGGGCCCCAGATAATTGGGGGCCCTAGGCCTGGGCCTAGTCGGGCCTAATGGGTAATCCAGTACTGGTCACCACCTGCTCAATTCACTCTCTCACATATGACAAGAGATGACCAGTCAGAAGGTTGGTGTGGTACTGCATGTAAACTCTGACAAGTATGTATACTGTGAGAAGGAGGTAACGCAATTCGGTGTTTTGAAAAAACATATTGCTAGTTCAGATTGTTATATAACTCACCTCCACAATCCCCAATCAAAGTTAAAACTTTCACAAGGCAACTGACTTTGTACATTTCAGCATATTTTGTTATTCATACAAAAAAGAGGAAGGACTTACTCATTCGAATGACTTCCACCTGTGTCACCTTCCTCGCCCTGAATTTCCACCTTCACTTCCTAAGAAAATACAGTAAGTACGATATTATTTCTTTGCAATCATCTAATGTTAACAAAAGAAAAGAAAAAAAACAATTCATTTATATCGCACACTTAAATTAAGCAACAATACATATTAGCATTATACATTGCATCTGCAGTGACTACCTGATATAAAGGAACCACTGATCACTATAAATGGATCGCTGATGGCAGCTCTCCGCTGCACGAGAAAGTACGCCAGGTTGAGCGCACGGTCCGCCATGTTGGCGTACCCATTCTCGAGCTCTCCTTATGGGGAAGCAATGATAATCTAGTCAATTTTAAATCGTTAATTAATGGTGCTTTGGAGCAAATAAAAATATAGAGATATGTTCACTCATTGCATAAGGGCATTGGGATCACTGACACGCATTCCGAGGTTAGGAAATCTCCGGAATATCAATAAAAATGAATGTATAATAATGTATAATGACGGCTGACAAATATGTTGAGTACATGCAGAGATCAGTGGGGCCGATAGCCTAGATGTTAGGCCCCTTAAAACAACAATTATCATCATCATCAGTAACAGAGTAACGAGTGAAAAACAATTTCTGGAAACATTCTTGTAAATTGTATATATGGTACACATGTATATATATGCCACGAAATTGTGCATTCTTCAAATGATGTACCTATAAACGTAGCTCACTATACAGGCCTAGATTCGACATATCGTAATCGGTGCTTGGTAATGAATTCCTGTTTCCATGAAATAACCAACACTTCCCCCAAGTAATCCCAGCACTCTACATCAAATACTACAGCTTTTAATCACGCTAGCAGCACAATTAACTTAATAATAACGGGAAGTAGATCAAAGCCAAAAATGCACTTTAAGCCAAACCAATTTCACTCCTTAGCTCCACATAAAACTTAACACAATTAAAAACCTACTCAAAATATACTCTCCCCACCGTTTTACAACTACTGTATTAAGCGGACTATTCGCACCCGGAATCGAAAAACCCTGAAATGGGATCGAATTTAAACACGCAGTAGCCTAGCCCGATCATGTCTGCTTCAGCACCAACACATATGTATACTTAACTTCACAATAACTTCCAAATTACGGCTAAGTGACCTATCTGCCTGAGAAGTAAAGGTATTATCGGCTTGCCTGGGATGATGGGTCACCAAACCGGTACTTAAAACTAAGATTTTACGCTTTAAATAACCAAATTCAGCCCATTTTACAACTACAAGAAACACAAAATATTTACTGCCAGTATAAATACATGTATAATATCAAACTACCAGTAACCAATCACAGAGCCGGATTCGCAATATTGCACCATGCTCTCGCTGCCATCTTGCTATACCTGTCATCGTCTATTCGGCTTACTGCTGCCTTAGCTACCAGCCATCCATGTATAGAGATCAGTGAAAGGAACACATAAAACGACCAGCAGTATTATATAGCAATGTCTGATGTAAGGAACTGGATGCTACTTGTTAATTCATGTTAGGGCTTGGGACATCATGGTCATCAGCCCCGTGTAGTTGGGTATGTGTTGAACTTGTCTGATAACCTGTGTGTATAACTGTATTAGGGACAGTGATGAGTAGGTGCTCCGGGTCTTGAAGTAAGGTACTATTCCAGCATTTGCCTGGAAGGAGTGGGGAATAGTCAGGATAGCCACCGCCAGCACCAGGATTCAAACCTGGAACATCCAGACTTGCTGTAGCTACCTTCGCTGCCTTGGTGCACTATTTAATGAGTACAGCTATGCCGCTACTGGTATAAGGAAGGATGTAATTGAATAGGCTGTACAGTATTGTCTGCAGTCACACAATATTTAACTTAAAGTAACTTTCTCACTCCTCAAAGGAGTCAAGTCATCTAAAATGTAGAAGACAGGCTGCATGTTTTATCAACAAACTCAAATATATTTAACAAAAATGTATGACACACGGCAGAAACATTATAGCCTATGTATGCTCAGTGCTTTTTATCTTAAAGACGTTTAAGGGGCACTCTCAGTTGTAGTCGACAAAACATCACGATCTTGCAATTGTCGGCAATTTGCAAAGTCCGGTCATTGTTTCTGTTCGAATCATTAACTTTCAGCTTTATCGATGCCTGGGTGGATGTTAAATAGTTCGTTATTTTCTTCATCCTTCAAAACTAACCACACCCACAAAATAACAACCTACCCCACCTCCAAACACTCGCCTGCGTGCTTATAAGAACGGAGTGCCGAGTTGCCAACCAAAAGAAAAAGAAACTGATTCGATAGATCAATTTAAATACAGGGATTACTCAAAATCTCCTCCAGCTGTTGTGAACAGCGCATTGACTCCAGCTGATCGATGAACTTTCAAGTCTAAACAGTCCGATCCTAGTTTGTAACAAGCGACCACATACTGTAGATCACATAGAATTCTTGGAGGAGGACGTAGTTGTGCTGCTTGGAGTTTTTGTGCCCGTTGCTTGGTCTTTTCAGGTCTACGACATTCCCCTTCAAACATTTTCACAGCAGTCGGGATGGTCTGATTGCCAAGTTGGATTGTCTTTAGCAAGTGTGTCCCAGGCTTTTGGATCGAGACCTGCCAACTTCATAATCTGCTTAAATTTGTCTTTGTAATGCCTCTTAGGACCTCCATGATGTCTGGTGCCAGAACAAAGTTCACCAAAGAGGATCTGACGTGGAAGATTTGTATCACCCACCTGGCGGACATGTCCAATCCATCTAAGCTGACGACCAATGATGGACGATTCTACAGGGTCTCCCAGGTAAAGTCAGACCTTCAGGAGGCGTTTTCACTCTCCTCTACGGCTACTGCCCCAGACAAGCTAATGTCGCGTCTCGGCCGGGCTTATGTTGCGCATTTACAGTCTTACTCATAGTTCTTACTGAAACTGAGCTACCGTAGATTATTAAAGCATACATAACAACACCGTGTTACCGAATAACAATTTCATAGCCAAAACAAAATCTCGCATTGTTGTTATTAAATGCCGTCAGTTTCTCTTACACGGTGTATTGTTGCCAGTCTGAATCGCAAGTCACTGAACTTTCATCAACGAGGGTGTGAAGTGTCATCACACAGATAAGAAAGTAACATAAACAACAGCTTCCTGCATGATTTAACTAAAGAAGCACACATGTATTTTATCTCTTGGGAGTCCAGATGACCTCACGTCACCATTTAAAGGTTCTAAACATGGCAGAACTTACTTGTGTCAGCCAGAATGTGGTTACCAGATATAATGCCTGTATAACCCAGGAAGGACTTCACTTCCAGCATCTTTTATAAGGTAAGATTTCATATAAGACTGTATACGTGCGACACAAGCCGCAACATACGCTCGGCTGTGGCTGCTGCCATAGCGGACAATAAAAACGCTGCCTGACGGTCTGACTTGACCTGAGAGACCCCGTAATTATTTGCGTGTGCTTTCTCAAGAACAGCAAGGTTGGTGATGTGTATTTTACCACTTGGATCATCACTGTATACTGTGCTTCAAGAATAGAACCTTACAATACATTCAAAATAATTTTTTGATGAGTCCCTATAAACTGCCTCCTCATGAGATGCTCTTTCAAAATTTAAGAGCAGCTTGTAAATTATAAGGCAATAGACAACACCGGGATTTAACATAGTCATTGTTTATAGTATAACCTCTAAAAGGTGTTTAAAAATATTACGAAACTGCTTTACTGTAGTTTCACATATGTTCTTAGTTACTATTTTATTGCGAAGTTCAATTGATTGCCTCCAACTGGAGAAATGTGTGCCTGATTGATTGTTCGACCCAATACAGACAAATGTAACACATTGATCTTCAACAGATGTTATCCCAAATGCTGAAGTACAGACTACCAGCCATGCAGCCGAGAATACTTCCGAGTGTGCAGCAAAATATGCTTATTCCTTTTTACATTGCTTTACCTCTCTGAAGCCCAATTGAAAGAAGAACTGATACGACAAGTGTAAGGATGGAAATATGTTCTTAAAATGATGAATGGTTCCATAAGTCTAAGGCATTAGAAAGCTTTTATACCAAACACTGTTAACATGGGCTCGTCCGGTAGTGTGCGTTCTGCCGAGCGCTGTTGCCGCAGTACGACAGTTGAGAGAACACAACCTAGGTTATGTCATACTGACAAATGTCAGCTAGATGAGAGTTCACAATATACTATTCACCACATTGCTAAAAAATCTCATCCCCTAATGGTACTGTATACAGGGGAGCAATCCATTCTTGGGGGTGTGACGGTCCAGGGGCTAAGCCGTTTGCCTCTCACCAAGGCTGACTGGGTTTGATTCTCATTCAATGCATGTGAGATTTTGAAGTGAAATATCACGTCCTGTAGATGAAATCCTCATAAAACTGGAGGTTCACGAGGCTCATGTTCGCAAGATTAACGGTCACGTGAAACTACAGTACAAGCTTCCTTCGTTTTTGTTTCCAACCCATTCTTCCTAAAAAGTATTACTACTATGAACCGCAATATATCCTCCAAAATTACCCATCAAATAAGAAAAAAAAGTGGCCCAGGAAAACGGCAATAATATTTGAGAATGTAATAAAAGACATAAAACACCCTTACAGACGTCCAGCTCACTGACTAACTACCTGAATGAATTCTTCAACTGCTTCCATATTTCTGTCCTCAATGTTCGGCTCATCGTTCACCGGCAGATTTTCTGTACATTGTTCCTGCGAAAACACATACATTTAAAAATTACTCATATATTACCAGCACCAGATTATTTTCAGAGAAATAACAAGCGTATAAAGATATGAAATATTGGATTCTTGGTTATAAGCATGTAAAGATTCTATCAACATCAGGCAATCGGTATCTTGCTACTGGGAACATAGTTTAAACAACAAGTTCTTAAAAAACACATCATACAATGATCTTGGCAACTCACAGCTGGTACTTTGTTTGGAATTGGAATGATTACCTTCACAATATTATCAAAAACACATCTCTCATCTGGCATAGCTTGTACACAGTGGCATAACTAGAGTTTGCCTCTGAAGGGGGATGAGCTGTGTCTAAATTACATTGTGGGGGAGGCTCAGACAAAATGGGATATATTCAATAAATAAAATATACAATTTGGAAATTTCAAAACCAACTATCTATAGTTATTTTCGTGTTTGATTTCATTAGCATTTGAATTGAAGTCCTGGTATCTTCGCGAAATCATCTGGCCCCTTCCTATTCCGCGATGGTGTATACAGTAAATCAGGTTTTATAGGACAAACTATTGTCCATAGTTATGATGGGCAGATTTTGGCCCAACAGCAAAATGAGCGGAGGAGGAGCCAATCACTCTCAAGGCTCCCAAGGGTCATGGAGGCGGACGAGGTCAGGCCAGACGGACTGGCTTTAAAGGCGCACCTCAGTAGTACTTGAGTATGCGGCAGTTCGTTGCAGTCTCTGTGTTCGGTCCTGCATGTCTCATTCTGTGTGAGCGGCAGGATAAGGCTCAGAGATCATAGTGTGTGGGTCTCGTCCTGGCAAGCTGAGACCCAATCACGCCAGTGGCACTTCTTCCGAACGTCACTTACTTTCAAAGTGCAACGGCGATGGGATATGGACGGTGGGGGCAGGTTATGGGTGTAACTGGAAGCCCCTAGTTCAGACCTGCACGTTGGCAGCAGATGTGTGATGGTCGTCTTCTGGAGACTCTGTGACTACTCAAGAATTCGGTCCTGCATCTGTGTTTGGGCAGGCCTATTTAGGAATCATCCATAATAGGTCACCAATTTAGATGGATTGGTCATGTCCATCGGATGGATGATGTGAGATTACCTCGTCAAATGCTATATGGTGAGCCTTGCTATGGCACCAGACCTCATGGTGGTCCTAAGAGGCGCTACAAGGACCAATTTAAGTAGACCCTGAAATTGACAGGTCTTGATTCACAAACCTGGGACATGCTGGCTGAAGACCGCTCAACTTGGCGCCGTACCATTTCGGATACTGTAAAGACGTTTGAAAGGGATCGACGCTCACATGAAGAGGCCAAGCGTCAAGCTAGGAAACTTTGAGCAGCCCATCCACGTCCTCCTCCAGCAATACTATGTGACTTGTGTGGATGTTTGTTCCATGCCAGGATTGGACTCTTTTAGTCACCATAAACACATCCACAAACTGGACTGAAGGAAGAAGATTTATACTCGGATTCCAGTTAAAGCCGATGATGATACAGTAAATATAAATAAACCACAGTTCCCAACTAAAGTCTAACTAAAAGAAACAATACAACTTAACAATACTACTTCACCTTTCAAAATGACACTCTCACTCCGTTAGTAACAGAATGGCAACCCACAAGTCGTGTACTTACGGAGAGGGATGGCAAAATATAGTACTACCCCTCTGGCTAACAGCTGACCATTTTTTCTAATCCAGTAAGGGTTAAGTTAGTCTGAAGCTAAACATTTTAAACGTGTGAAGAGAAATGCTTTCAAATTAGTAAATATAACTCAACACATTTCATATTCTTATTATTTGGTTCTGGGGGCAGATTGATCCCTCCGATCAGCCCCATTAGTTATGCCACTGCTCGTACACCATATTCATTATTTCACAAGTTGACTATCAGTTCGCCAAGTTATCATTCAGATTTGTCACATTCTCCAAACATTCTTTGACATCCATCAGCTCATAACACTTTATTTTACTCAACTCAACTGATTTATGAATTCATAACTGAACACACCTGGCCAAATCGTCTCCTCCATCACAATATACAGTAGGCACTTGGTTGAAACACTAAACTAACTAACAATATTAAGGCTCCATTCACCTTTTTACCGGCGGCGTAGTCGGTAGCACGCTGAGCTTTTATGCCCAAGGTCGCGGGTTCAAACCCAGCCAAAGTCGTCAGATTTTTAAGAGCGTTAAAAATCCCTCAGTATGCCTTCCTTCGGAGGGGAAGTAAATCCAGCGGGCCCATGTCATAGATTTATGGCATGTAAAAGAACCTTCCACCAACTAAACTTGTGTGGAGCAAAATTTGTAGGTTAGGTTTGATTAATGCTCTGAAGTTCCAACGTTCTTCACCAGACGCTGGTTGTGATGGCATCTAGTTGTAAAGTTCACAGCTAGGTGTCATGGATGGTAGCATTTGGTAGTGAAAGTAGGAACTACTTGAAATTATCGTCTGCAGTCCTTACTTGAATTAAAACAGATAACACACACTAATACAGTCATCACAATTAACACCGGTTATCAGACAGATTCTACACACACCCAAAGTACATGGGGCTACACGACCGCGTCGCCGCAGACTCTAAACTAAGGAACCATCCAACTTTTTACCAATTTATTTGCCTTTCAGCTCATGATGCTCTGCCTCCCAGACTTGTAGAAGGCTGCAATCAATTCTCTCCCTCATTCTACCTTTACCATAGTATTTAGCTGCATCTACATGTCCTACCTTCAAATACTTTACAATTCAATATTTCTTCTTATCATTTCTAGCATTCTCAGATCACCTCATCTCTCAGTGGTCTATAATCTTTCCACTTTACACTTACTATCTCTTGTATGCTCATGTTTCCATCCATCCATCATTCATCAATAATATAACAGCCTCAGAGATGCGTTTCATCTATCAAGGCTCTATATATCTTGTTACACTGTTACTTTTCAGAAGAGGTTGGCCAATGAACTCTCATACTCATAGAGTACACAGGTACAAGGGCAGGATGTTGGTGGGAATAGAAAGATAGATTCAAAACACAGGAACAAGAACATTCCAAACTTGCTTTCTACAGGGTGTTCGTAAACTCACAGGACTCAATATTTCGAATTTTTTCTTCTGATGTTGTATTACACATACAATACTCTAGTGATTACACATTATACCCAGTCTAGCCATAAATACTGTTACAACTTAAAAAGTGAAAAACGCAAATATTATGAGAAGCATTTTAATTTGCTGTTAGTACGTTGTTCTTACAGGCATTCTTTACACAAATCACCAATCACTTTTCGAAATGGTGACCTTTGGCACTTATACAGGCTCTGAGTCTTGTGACCACTTGTCTATGGCGGAACGGAGAACATCCAGGGGGATATCCGCCACTGCTCACAATAAGGAACGCTTTAAAATTCCAATGGTGGGGTGTGTCTTCTTGCTGACAATGCCCTCAAGCACTGACCACAGTCGGTAGTCCAAAGGGTTCAGGTCCGGACTGCTACTGGGCCAATCTTCAGTTGAAATGAAGTCGGGGACATGACGCTGAATCCACCCTTGAGTTGACCTAGCCTTGTGGGCTGGAAAGTCCAGGGTAGGTTTTGAAACAATGTGTCACTTAAGTTCTTCACAATAGGCTCCAAAACGGTGCTTTCGTACACTCTGGCGCTGGTTTTAACAGCCTTTTCGCAGAAATGCAGCTGGGCGGTGCCAGAATAACTCACCCCCCACCATACCATCACAGAGGAGGGATGATGGGCCCTCTGAACTTTCGGAACCTTTTTACTGGCTTCCCGAGATGATGATGCATAAACCCTGTTCTTTTGCACATTGAAAGATTCTTCAATAGTGAATATCTTTTCATCGGTGAAGAGGATGTTTCGATGACCATTTTGCGCGTAACGCTGCAGGAGATGTCGACATTTAAGCACTCTCAGCTTCTTTAGACGCGCGTCAAGGTAATGTCCTGTTCGTCGGCGATAAGCCCATAGTCCACGGTCCTCTGACAGAAGCCTTGATAATGACCTTTTTGAAATATTCATTTCACGGGCCATGATAACCTGCTTCCGCACCGCATTTCTCCGAATACGAGCCGCCACTGCCTTTTTTGCTGCTAGAGTCCTGACACTGCGTGGGCGACCCTCCCTCGGATGATCCTTTACAGTCCCAGTTGCAGTGAATCGCTCAATGGTCCGGTACACAAACATACGACTGATTTTCAGCTTTTGCAGCGTCTTGAAAATGTCACTTGGAGATTTTCCAACTTTATGTAATGCTATTACTGCAACACGATTTTCATAATCACCCCATTCCATGTTGAAACCTGGAGCTAGATGCTTCCTCTTTCACAGACAAGTTAACAATGGTTCAAGGTTAACGTGTGCACATGGGTAGTTCTTTGCCTGCCAAACCGGTTGTACAGTTTGTGTCAAAAGTTTGTAACAGTATTTATGACAAGACTAGGTAGTTCCACATACCTTCAAGTGAAAAACAATATTTTTTAAAACTCCAGTGAAGTATTCTGGAAGTTCTTAGAGTAAGAAATGTTCTGACACAGCAGCAAGTCGTTTTCTGCACATTGCGTTCCCACAGTTTCAGTTCACAAGAGATGTTGAAAGCGACCACCATTTTCTTGCAGGCACAGATTTACACGCTTACACATGTTTTGCAATGCCTCTTGGTGGTGTTATTTCATCAATACATTTAGAAATTGCTTCTTTGAGTTCACGCACGTATTGCGGATTATCTCTGTATACTCTTTCTTTTAAATATCGTCACAGAAAAAAAAAAGGAGAGGTTTAATCTGGTGAACGAGGAGGCCACAAATTTCTTGAGATTACTTGATCTTCGAGAAAATGTAGCAACATCGCTAAGGTCGTGTTAGCAGTATGACAAGTGGCACCATCTTACTGGAAACAGCAATAGCGTTCATCCTCCTCCAATAAAGCCCCGAAGTGTTGTGCAATGTCCCTGAATATCGCACCAGCAACAGCTGTGTTGAAAAACAGAGGTCCAACGAATCTTTTGCGCGATATTACGCACCAGACGCCAATTATTTCAGAATGAAGCGGTACTTCATGCAAGGCATGCAGATTTTGGTTTGCCTAAATTCTGGTGTTCTGGGAGTTAATGTAGCCGCTGAGGTGAAACCATGCTTCACCTGTGAAAAAAGTATTGTTCAGAATGGCCACATGTCGTGTGAAGGTATGGAACCACTGGCAGTCTTACTTACTTTTGACTTATATCCTTTCGCTCCGTGCGGAGCATAAGGCATACAAAAATGATTTCCATCGGGCTCTGTTTGCTGCCAACTTCTTCACTTCCCTCCAAGTCTTTCAAGCTTTTCTGGCCTCCTCTTCAATGGTGCGTTTCTGGGTCTTCCTTGGTCTTCCCCGTCTCCGAGCCCCTTGAGGATTCCAGTCCAGAGCTCCCCTTTCTACTGCATCATTCTGTTTCCGCAGAGTATGCCCAATCCAGCCCCATTTCCTCCGTTTAATTTGGACTTCTATAGGTTGTTGGTTAGCCCTTTGCCACAGCTCTTCATTTGGAATTATATCTGGCCATCGTATACCCAAAATTCGACGCAGACAATGATTGATGAATACTTAAGTTGGTGGCTAATAGGATTGGTAACTTTCCATGTTTCACATGTATACAATAGCACAGCTTTCACATTGGTATTAAAAAGTCTGATTTTCGTTTTCCTGGGTATGTTACGGTTTCTCCAGACTGGATAGAGCTGTACAAAAGCCCCATTTGCTTTTCGTATTTTGCTTTTGATGTCATCCTCAGCCCCTCCACTTCTCGTTACCACGCTTCGCAAGTAAACAAATGTATCCACCTGTTCTACATCTACACCTCCCACAGTGAGACCAGCCTGTACTGTGGAGTTCACTCTCAGCTCCTTTGTCTTCTTTGGGTTTATCTTAAGTCCAACCTTAGCAGCTTCAAGTTCTAAGTTTGCCAGTTTTCCCTCTATGTCTCTGAAGCGCTGTGCTAGCATGCAGATGTCATCAGCAAAATCAAGATCCTCCAACCTGTCTCGAAGTCCCCACTGTATCCCTCTCTTCCTTCCTCTCCCCACCTTCCTAAGAGTATTATCAAGAACAATCAGGAACAAAGTGGGAGAAAGTATACAGCCTTGTCGTACTCCAGTGTGGATGGTCAATGGCTGGGTTAGCTGACCCTCATGCAGGACTTGACATTCATAACCAGAATACATCTCTCTTATGATAAGTATTTTACTTGGTATACCATATTCCTTTAATGTCTCCCCCATGACCTTCCTATTAATGGAAGCAAAGGCCTTCACAAAATCTATAAATGTGATGTACAGTGCTGCTTGCCATTCGTTACTCTGCTCCACAATAATCCGTTAAGTGTTAATTAAGTCCACACAACTGCGGTGTTTCCTAAATCCAGCTTGTTCATTCCTCAACTTCGACTCGATAGACTTCTTCACGCGATTCAAGATTATCCTGAGAAATACTTTGCTTGGTACAGATAGTAAGGTAATACCTCTCCAGTTGTTACAATTCTTCAAGTCACCTTTTTTTTGGATTTTAACAATCACACCTTTCTTCCATTCCGCAGGCAGCTTCTCTTCAAACCAGATCTTTTCCATCAATGGCTTCAGGATATTAGCTATGGTGTCCATGTCTATCTTGAAGACATCTGGTGAAATGTTGACACCGGGGGCTTTTCCATTCTTCAGCTGTAGCAAGGCTTCTTTGATTTCAGCACAAGTTGGGCTATGCAAAAGAATATTTGGATCAGAATTTTCAGGTTCATCATTCCTCTCTTCATGTTGTTCAACAATCCCTCGATCAACATTAAAAACTTCGGTGAAATATTCTCTCTACCATTCTTGTTGTTCTTCTTGAGTTGTAAGTAAATTTCCCTGTTTGTCTTTTATGGGTCAGTTCTTTCGGAAGCTCTTCTTGGACAGCACTTTTGTGATACCGTACATTTCTTTGCTGTCACCCTTTGACTCAGCATCTTCTGCCTTCTTTGCCATCTCATCGATCCAATTACAGTACTCTTATATATCTTCACACTCCTTTTGACTTCTTTGTCAATGACCGTGTACTCTGCTTGCACTTTTGCTTTCTGTTGTCAAGTCTCACACATATTCAATCTCTCTCTAATCATTTTCCTATGACTTATGGTCTCCCAAGTTTGTTCTGACATCCAATCCTTCTTGAGAGGATTGCTCTTTCCCAAGACATTTTCACTTGTATCAAGGATGATGTTCTTTACATTACTCCATGAAGATTCTATATCAGTTTTCGCTGTATCAGGTTGGAGTACCTGAAAACGATTTCTGAACTCCAATTTAAATCCTTCTCTGACCTGCTCCACCTTCAACTTCCTCACATCAAATCTCTTACTCTGTTTTTCAAACCTCTATTTTGCCACCATGACCTTCATCTTGAACTCAGCCAGCATAAGGTGGTGATCACTGCTAGCATCGGCTCCTCTCTTATTCCGAACATCGGTGAGTGATCTTCTGAATCTCCTACTCACTGCGATGTGGTCAATTTGGTTCTCAGTGTCATGATCAGGGAAACCCACGTGGTCTTATGGCACCTCTTATGAGGAATCAAAGAACCTCCAATAACAAGGTCATGGCTAGCACAGAAGTTTGAGAACTTTTCTCCATTTCCATTCCTATCCCCAAGGCCATGTACACCCATCACATGTTCTAGTCCCTCGTTGTTCTAACCTACCTTAGCATTAAGGTCTCCCATTATTATAATCACATCTCTCTTATTGCTTTTCTTTACTGTCTCATGTAGAAGGGAGTAGAATGCTTCCTTAAGATCTTCTTCAGATGGCTCTGCGGATGCATAGCATTGTATAATCATAACATTGCGAATGCTAGTTTTAAATCATGCTGATAATATTCACTCGGAAATGAGTAGCCAACTTATAAGGCTTTTCTTTGCATGTTCAGTAAGCAAAAGACCAACTCCATCTCTGCATTTGGCAATCTCCTCGCTCCTTCATAAGTTCTTATCTCACCAAAATCTGGTCATCTTATCTTTCTGAGCCCAAGTATATCAAGTTTATACGAGATCATTTCTCTGGTCACCTGCCTCAGCCTACTACTCTCACCCAGAGTTCTCACATTCTAGAAATCTATTTTTGTCTTCCATTTCGTGCCGAAAGTGTTGTCAACATGCGATCAGTCCAGTTTTTATTAGCCCACAGCTTCCTAGTTTTCTAATAGGGCTGCCACCTTAAGGACTGAAAATGAGCCCCCACAGTTTTCCAACCGTACCGCTGAATTACAGCTCCGCTTGGAAATAACCTACTGATGACGCTGCTGCCCACCATCATAGAGTAGTCTGTGATTTAGTCTGGTCTCTCACCCATGACCTTACCGGCATTGGTGGCCCTGCCAGGAGCCGAAGCTCCCGCCGGAATTGCTCTCAGGATCACTGAAACACACCAGCCTCCCCACCACGTCAAGGTACCAGACCATGGGGAAGGAACCACTGGCAGTAATGGCGACATTTCTCTAAATCAGGCAGCTTCAACACCTGGACGTGCTTGACTCGATAAAACCCTAGTTTTGCCACTTTCAGCGCTTTCTGTGTGGATCCTGTTGATATTCCAAGTTCTTGTGACAAACATCTTACAGATTTCCGCGGAGATCTGTCAATGCGCTGCCGAACATCATGAAGGAAAGTGTCAGAAATTAAATTAGGTCTCCCACATCGTCCTTTATCATCAACGGAGCCTGTGTCATGAAACCTGCCTACAAGATCATACAAAGAAGATTTACCTCGTAAGGGTTCATCAGGAAAGCTATGTCTCCAATTTTCCACACACCTCTCAATAAGCCTCCAATAAAGCAACCCATTGTGCGCGAATAAAATGCATTGCTGCCTGCTTGACCTTATACGACTCACTGTGTGCAAGGCAACAGCTGCACTGCTTTGATACCACTACAATGTCTGATAACATTCCATAGCCGAGCTTGCCAACTTATTCCATCAGATATGTGAGCTAAATATTTTAGACTATTTTTCACATTTTGCACAAATGAGGAAAAAGTTTTCTTATGAGATCACCCGGGCAGATGTGTGTCTTTATGTCACTCCTGTCTGTGTGTACGTATCCCCCCCTTATCAATTCCTAAATGGCTGCAGCTCTCGAAACTAAATTTGGTATGTGTAAAGATCTATACCTGAATATCTCACGGCCATATTTTAAAATGACATCAATGCTACCAACTGCGGAAAAATCACAATTGATATTTGAACTCTATGTTGGATATAGAAGTTATGCATGCGAACTGTTCCGAAATTGGCACTTCTTCTTCTTCTTCGAGTGCCTCGTCCTCCAAGAACATTAGCGATCAGTAGCATGATCTGCTGTTTGTCCATAGCTGTTCTACACAGTGACACTGTATTAAGTCCAAACCACTGGCTTAATTTCTTTAGCCAGGATATTGGTCTGCGTCCTGGACCCCTAATGCAATCAATCTTCCCTTGGATAATTAATTGCAATAGGAGGTATTTGTTGTTGTGCATGAAATGACCATTCTAGTTTTCTCCTTTTGATGATACTGAGAATTTCCGAGTCTTTGTTCATACGCCGCAGTACTTCCACATTTGTGACTTTAGCAGTCCATGATATCCTTAAAATCCTGCGATACGTCCACATTTCAAATGCTATCAGTTTCTTACCTAAAACCTCGGTAAGTGTCCATGATTCAACTCCATAGAGCAGGACACTAAAAACCTAGCATCGAAGCAGTCGGGCTCGTTTTGACAGACTTAAATCACGGCTGGTCAAAACTTTTCACATTTTCATGAAAGAATTTCTTGCCTGCTCAATTCTACAGCGAATTTCTTGACTTAAGTCCCAGTTATCATTGATTTGACATCCTAGATATTTATATGATGAAACCCTTTCAATTCTTTTATTACCAAGTGGAGGAAGGCCCTGAATTTCATTTTGTTTCTACTAACAACCATCCACTTTGTTTTTCTTTTTACATTTAAATGTAATCCCATGGCGTTACTCTCTTCAGAAATAGAATCCAGTAGAATAGATGTTGAAGAGGAGTGAAGAAGGAATGCAACCTTGGCGAGCTCCCTTCATAATCGATACTTCTTCAGACAGCTAACCATCAACACGTACAGCAGCACGTTGATTCCAGTACAGATTACCAATTAATCGGATGTCACGTCCATCTAGTCCCAGGTCACATAAAATTTTCATCAGTGTCAAAGGCTTTTTCATAATCGAAGAAACACATGTAAACATCGACACGAACATCACGACATCGTTGAATCAACACCTGAAGACTGAGCAATGCCTCCCGAGTTCCGAAACCACTCCTGAATGGAAACTGTGTGCCACCGATGTTCTCCTCACATTTATGATATAACCTTAAGTGCAGGATTTTAAGGAATAAACTGATCATTGCAGCACTTTGCATTAGTCTTCTATTTCGCTACATTCCTTTGAAAGGTGTTGTTCCTTGGCAGTACGGATTTCCTTCCGTATTAATTTCTGCAATTCTCTGTATTTTATCAGGTCAGTATTCTTGAAAGGTCTTCTGCAATCGATCAATTGTAGAATTTTATCTGTCATCCAAGGTTTGCTTTTCCTACTCTCCGTGGCCTGTAGTTTATCTCGACACACTTCTTTCACTGCGGATTTGAATTGGTTCCAAGTGTCCTCAATATTATGTGTATCCTTGTTCGACTGGATATAACTTAGTTTTGTACTCAATGCTGTTTGGACATCATTTCTCAATACAGGGTCTTGGAGCTTATGGATCACAAAATGATTGCTGTGCCTCACTGGGTGATATTTTTTCAAGTTCAAATTCATTGTGGCTAACAAAACATGATCGGAGTTAATATCAGCACCAGTATATTTCTTCCCACATTTAAGGGAATTTCTGAATCGCTTATTAACGAGGACATAGTCAATTTGATTCCTGACATTATTGTCAATGTTTGAGGTCCATGTGTAAACACGACGTGGAGGAGGCTGAAAATGAGTGTTTGGTATGATGAACTTTTCCTCTTGGCATAGCTGGACCAATCGATCACCTCGATCATTGCTACTCCCTAATCCGAAATTACCCACTATATCAGCGTGTCGACCTTGCCATTGAAATCGCCCATCACAATGGTAATCTCATGCGTTATGGTGAAAGACAAGGCTGTTTTGACTTGGGTGTAGAACGCTTCAATGTCTTCATCTGATGTATCACAAGTTGGAGCATACACCTGGATAATATTCAGTTTTGCATTGAATTGTAGAAAAATTACCCTATCGGACATAGGTACAAAGGTCTTCACTGTCGCAGTAATATCTGGGTGCAATATGAACCCTACACCATTACAATGATGGGGATTGTCATTACCTGCATAATATACCTGGTAACCATTGACGTTACATTTTCCAGAATTAGGTCAGCGCATCTCACTAATTCCAAGGATGTCAACTTTTAGTCTTTCCATTTCTCTGATGGCATTGTGAGTCTTTCCACTTTGAAATAAACTGCAGACAACCCAAGTGGCTATCCTTTTTATGACTGGCCCGGAGATTCTTAGCACCCCCTGCTCACTTAAGGGCTGCCGTGGACTAGAGGCCTTGGCTTTAGATTGTCCAGTCATGCTAAAGATTATCCTGGGGAAGATAATGTGGTGGTTTCCCGTTGCCTTCCACATTCCCATGCCGTTGACCAATTGTTATTGGTTCCTCCGCCTTTAAGGACGATTTCTTATCCTAAGGAAAAGAGTGTGTCCTGCTTCATCATGAAGATGAATTTGGAAGCTTATCCCGGCCTCCGTTCGGTCTCCTCCCATCTGATACCTGTCCCAGCCTTGGAACAGATATCTTTTACTCCATTAATCTCGAGCACTGGGCTGCCACTTCCGCCAGTTACACTGTACCAAAGTCGAACTTCTCCACTGTAGCTGCCGTTGTGGTCTTCACCGTAACCCTGGCAAGGGACCCTTACATGGGACTACCAGCCGGGTCAGCTGGCTCAAGGTTTTTTACAGAGGTCTTACTCCTCTATCATTTATCCCGGGAGTTATTGGGACGCCAGAGCCTTGTTATTTTACAGCAGGGTGTACTACGTGTAAGAAAATGATGGCATTTGGATGAGAATTCTCTCACCAGTCATTAAAATATATCTACTGAAAAGAGAAAATAGCATTGCAGATTTATTTTCAGGAGCCCATATATGACAGTGTTTCCAACATGATTCTAAGCCTGAAGATAAGTCCAATTTTTAAATGCGTGTAACTTCTATAGTACCGTAACAAATGGATTTCGTATGTGTTTAGTGTACCATAACAGATATGACTATGCGTATTCTTAAGAGCCAGCAGTGCTGCCAACTGTTAATAAATGCTCTATCTTTTGTTTTATCCTAATTCTAAATATCAGAAAGTACGCAAGCCAACAGCTCTAAATTTTGCACACGTATCGTTAATTTGCAATAACTGATACACGTCAGTGCTGCCAACATGATTCTAATTTTTAATACATGTAACTTCTATACTAACAAATGGATTTTATCCCTAATTGACACAATAATAGATCATAGTAATTCAAATTAATTCTGAGCAACACATACATGCCATTGTTGCCAACATGATTTTATGCTCGCTGATAGATACAATGTCGAACTACTTGTAATGGCCATACTATCCATTGGACTTCAACCGAATATTGTATGTGCATTCTGTACCTTAAGAGATGGAACTAAGAATATATTCAGAGTCACATGGGCTGCCAACTGTTGTGTTGTATTAGGCTACATTATTTCAGGTATATTTCAAACTAATTAGAAATGTCAGTATTACCAACTTAATTTCGTCATTATTCTAGATACGTCTATATAGATTAATCATTGGCAAGAATCTTAAATTTTAAGAAAAATAGGCTCTTTAGTTCTTCACGGAACTACTTATTCAAAGTTGGAGTCCGATGACTTTAACGAATACTCTACATTATGATTTGGATATCTCACGTACATTTGGTTTGTGAACAACTACAACCGCACTGTCGAAATACTGAGACACGTAGAGTTGTTGTTACATTTGTGGGGTTTGGACATCGAGGTCATTTAGCCCCATGTATTTGGTTGTGGGTGAAATTTTTGTCTCATAACCTGTGTTATTGTGATTAGTAGATGTATTTATAATACTAGGAAGGAGGTGGCCGTGGCCTAGGAACTATCCTGGCATTTGCCTGGAGTACAAGTAGGAAACAATGCAAAACTTCCAGGATGGCTAAGGTAGGAATCGGACCCACTTCTTCTCAGGGTGGTCTCATGAAGCTGAGTGTATCCCTTTCCGGCCATCAGCCCAGAACTAAGGCACCTCTGGGGTGACAGTCGCTACACCACAAGTTCGAACTCCCTATCCATACTGTTATACATTTGTTTCAAAATATTATTTATTTCTTATTTTTTTTTACCTTTCCTGTGACGACTTCTCACGATAACGCCAAATGGCAAAACCAGTCGAGGTAAAATTTTAAGTAAGTAGTGAAAGTAAACATTGTTTATAATTTTATAATTAATTAAAAATTTGCCTAATTTTGCAGTAAATTTGTTTCAAATGTTCTTCTGTTCATTATAATTCGATGTTTTGCAACAAAACTATCGAGGACAAATTTCTTAATTCAGTAAACTCTGAAACATATATTAGCTATTTATATCACTCTTTTGAAAGCTGGGTTATAAATTATAACATTTTACAATGTATGGTCATAATTCCGCAGTATGTGCATGATCGCTTTATTTTTGAACAACAACTACCAATACAACATTGAATGTCAAAAACGAGACAAGAAAGGTTTAATATAACAAAACAATCTTAACGCTTGCCATAATTGCACAGAGACTGTTTTGAAAGAAAAAAATAATAATTAAAGGAAAGGAAATTCTTGCAGAAAATAGGATCTTTCCAGACGGAAGACGATGGTACAAACCAAATTGCAAAATCTAATAACCCCAGGAATACCTCACCGATGCCATCAGACGGACATGCCAGGCTTTCTACGGCCACCTGTACAGAATGGACCACCACACCACAGGCTGTCTTATAAGATCTTCAAGGTAGCCAAGAAGGGTAAAGCCACTGGGTCCTTGAGGATCAAACAAATTGAGAAGGATCTTAATATTCAGCAAGACACAATAAATGACAGGAGTCGCTACCAGACCTTTCCTCACGTCCATTACAGAAGTTCCCCACAACGCGTCCAGGAAATGGTCCGAGGAACGTAACATAGAGTTCAGCAAGAAAATGGAAGATTTCTGGTCCAATAGAAAGGCTCAAGATTTCAGCAAAAAAGCAGCCGCAAACAATCCACCAAGAACACCAGAAGTGGCAGACAAGAGCTAAAGCACAAGCACCGTGGCCCATAGGTGGCCCAAACGACTGAATAATAATAATACTAATAATAATAATAAAAAGTTGCAATATTAATCTGATAATCCAGCTATCAATTAACAGTTAAGCCTCCAAGTTAGTCATGTTCCTCTCCACAACCACGGCATAGGGAGTCAGGTTCATAAAGCACGAGTCCTTGGCACAGTTCATGAAATCATTCCTTGCAGCTCAGGCACTGAATCCACTGTTCGCTGCCATTATCATCATGAAAGTGCCTATTGCAAGACTGACACATATCTACGACACTAACTTTCTGTTGCTCCTTCTTCCGAAGATTCTTTCCAGAGGAGCTCGGAAGTTCAGTAGTGGACTTGGTAGACATGCTTGGGAGAGGGAACTGGGCTTCTGCCAAATGAAAGCCGCGATCTGGGGTGATTTCTATTCTACTGACGCCATGATGATTACCAAATTAATCCAAACAAATTACACAATGAGGCATCTTATGACGCGTTTCGCTGTGCGTGGTTTTCATCACAGGATATGTGCTATCAAATGTTTCCATGACCCGAGTGAGGACTGTAATTGCGTGTTACGGAAAAAGACCAGAGACCTCTATGAAAACGAGAAGAGTATCACTAATTGAATTCTGTTCAGAGTAACAGTATGAATGCACATAATCACACACGTCTTCTTAATTGTAACTCCTCGTTCTTGGCTGCAGTAAAATTATTATTAAACAATTAAATTGACTACGAATAAAACTCCAATACAGAGGGATTTAACAAACAGACTCGTCACCTGAGTGTCATTTTCCTTTTTGATGCCTGCCTCATTTCTCTCTTCTTCATTTGGATCATGGAACACATCTCTCGGCTCAGCTTTTATCCCCGGATTATCGATATCTTGTTCCTGAGAAATGACAAGAATAATATCACCACCAGTTATCAGAATCTGATAAAGGTAAGTTAGTTATTGTTATTTTAAGAGGCAGAACATCGAGGTCATCTGGCCCTATAAATGATAAGTGTATAAAGACTGGGAAGAATGGCAAGTACGTGCACCTTAAAGAGTCACTTCTCAGTAGGTCAACACGTGCCTTGTCTACCCACACCAAATAACCTGGAAATAATTACATGAATTAATTAAACATTCTTATACACATCTCAAAATGAGAGGGGTGGGTCAATTCTATGACATGTTAGGTGAACATCATCAGATCCAGTTCACTGAAGGCCTTTTAGAGTATAGTGGATATGGATATAATACATCTTCTTTCTCCGTGATGCCCGACTAAGGAGCGCTATTGAACTTATTTAGCTGCTGGCATTGCCTTTCTCTTCTCCCAAAATCTCTTCATCTTCTCTCTGTGGCTTCTTTTGTGATCTTCTGACCAGGTTTTGTTGGTGATAGTGGTTGGATGGTCTGCAAAGCGGTGATTATCGAATAATTCTCTGAACTTAGCTCTGTCTAGTAATATATTTTCCAACTTCAAGCAGCCAGGTGTTTTTAACTTTCATTGACGGGGAAGGTTAAGAATCCTTTTGGTCAGTCTCTGATTGCCCATCCTGAGGATATGCCAGTAAAATTTAAATCGTCTTTTCCTAAATGTGTCTGAGATTTTCTCCGAGTAGAATTTGTTATGTTCGGAATATTGTAAGAGGCTCTGATAGCTGTTGCTGCTCTCTCCTCAATGAGCAAAATTTACAATATGTACACTTATTTGGGTTTTTCTTTTCATCCAGATTCCCCCTGTACAGACTGGTCCAAAAATGTATCTTAGGATTTTCCTTTCTTGCTTTTCCACTTCTTTAATTAATGATCTGCCCCCAATAATCTGCATTTCAGAAGCATATAGTGCTTCAGGCTTCATTACAATGTTGTAATGGCATAAGTTTGCATTTCTGGATACTGATTTTTTTATTATATCTGTTCCAAGTGAGTCTGTAAGCTTGTTTGCAGTTTAGAGAACTTTTCTTTGTTTGCTTCACGATTCAGTCCGGAAGGTTGGATGACTTCTCCCAGGTATTTGAATTTAGACACTTGAGATATTTTGCCGAATTTGGTTGCCATTGGCAGTCCATCTAGATGCCGAAGAGATTCCTCCATGTAATACTTATATACAATATATACATCTATTTTGTAACCTGTCGAATTTTACTTGTGTTCCGTTAATTACTAACACTCCTGTAATTATTGTGCTTTCCTTATTAGTATTAGTGATACTATAAAGACATGATAACACCATTCCCTGAAGTGAACCACTTACTGGATCGCTGGAAACGTGTATTGGCAGCTCCCCTGTTCACAACTAATGCAATGGACTAACTCGTTAGTCAACGAGCTTAAATAATCAGGTCAATTGGTACTGCTTGTGCTATTGTTGTTGCTCCTTGGGAACCATATGATTAACATCCATGTATACTGGGGTTGATTACCTGATTTGGCTATGAATTGCCTTGCTTTTAATGCATATATGTTAATGGTTCTTGAACCTATTCAACTATTATAGACCAATCTCTATCGTTCAACATTTTAACTTGCGTTCATGTATGGCGCACTTTGCATATGCATGTGATTTTGGACTGTATTATACTTCCTTGCTCAGGTCTTGGTATATTCAGAATTTAGTACATTGCAGATCCTTCGCAACTAACATTGGTTGTCCTCACATTATCTTCAGTCAGGAAATAACAACTACAAGTCTACTTACTAATTTGATTGGTTCTTTTGACTCTGGCAGCCATCCTGACTCACATTTGATGAAGGTTGGTTCCTCCATGATTTCAAGAATCTAGAAAGAGGCAGTACTGTTAACATAAACAAGTATAATACACAGTAATTAACGAAGTATGTTTAGTTCAGTTAAGACATTTATGTTCCTAACACAAACAGTAACATTATGGTGTTTGAAGTCATTTTCAGTGTTGCCTTAGTAAACAAAAGTTCGATGCATTTCAGTCGGTCAACATGAGTTTTTTCCCAAAAGAGATGAGATGGGTTATTCCCTAATCCTGAAGAAATGTACATGAGAATAATAAATACACTTGGATGACCAGTTTCGATCATCAAGCGATCATCATCAGATTCATTACACTTAGGCTATAAAATTTATGTCAGAAAGTATGGGTGAAAATATTTACAATATTTTATTATTAACAAGAAAAGTGCGCTCGAGTTGAGCATTAATTTAAACATATTGAAGCAGATCTAAAATAACAGATTATTCTTTGCTATATTCTGTAACCAATTTTGTCCTCTTTACGCATGTCAATAAGTGATATTTGTCACAGGTCTGCCCGTACAGCATACAGTGACAATCTTCAGTCGGTTTATGGTATGTTTTGATACCGTATTGCATATCTTGTGATGGAATCCGTGAATTGCAGTTCTTGTGATAACATGTCTCTGGGACTGGCATTCCTTCTTCCATCCGTCATCTATCACTGCTGAGGTGGTGTAGAACTCCATTTCTATCTCCATTTTTTTTTTCTCCATGTTAACCAGATCCTGGTCTGGTCCTATAGATGGCAGCCAGTGGTGTAGTCTAACATCCTCTATAAAGTAGGTCTCCCTCATTAGTTCATAAACTAGCCGTGATGGCGCTGTTTTTGCAACTCCTAACACTCGTTTCATGAACAATGTCTTGACATTATCAAGTCTTTTCAACTCGCTTATATTGAGTTTTTCCCAAATTAATGCAATTCCATATGTAACGACTGGCACAACTACCGTTTGAAATAACTGCATCGCTGTGTTCGTCGATAAATTTGTTATGTTCGGAATATTGTAAGAGGCTCTGCTGCTCTCTCCTCGATGAGCAAAATTCACAATGTGTACACTTATTTAGTTGCAGTATTAGTTGAGATAATTCAACTCGTCAATATTTGTTAGCTGTTGTCTATGTGATGTTTTGTTAAAATACTGGAATTGGATTTCCAAACTACCTTGTTAAGAGTGAATATGTGTTTATGGTTAAATGGGCAATACAGGTTGTTGTATTGTACCGGCTGGTGTCTTGCGTTGTCCTGGTGAGAACTGCTCTCATAAACAGTAACTTGTTTGAAATGTAAAATGGACAGATTTACTCCTACCATATGTTAAATACTATAGATAGTGCCAGAGTCTATATTATAGCACTCAGAATTAACAGTAACCACACTGAAGAAAATGGAAATTGCAACACCATCAAGGCATTGGTCGTTTGTGTTGATTTTCAAGACAGAACGATGCCATGTAGGTATGTAAACGATCAAAGTTTCAGACCCATTGGATTTTTGCTACAGGTCTCCCCACGTGATTGATCGCGGAGGAATCAACTCCAGTATACGGATCCTGGTGTAGCGTAGTTGACTTGCAGTCTGTGCAGGAAAGGGTTCCCCGTCAATCATGCCTCGACGACAGAAAAGAGAACGTTATCAACAACTGTCGCCGTTTGAGAGGGCTCGGATAATTGGGCTGTGTGAGGCTGGATTATCGCTAAGGACTGTCGCTGCACGTGTTGGCCGACAGGCATCTACGGTACAACGTGTATGGCAGCAGTGGTCAAATGAAGGTAGCCACACTCGTAGACCTGGCACAGGCCCAGCGCGACAGACAACTGTGAGAGAGGATCGCCGTATCATTCGGATGGCCCGGATGGCACCCCATGCAACAGCAGCGCAAATTCGAGCATCTGTGGCACCCCACGTGTCTCTGCAGAAGGTGTTCCATTGACCCCACAACAGCGACGTGTATGGCTGGCCTGGTGTCGAGAACGATCGATGTGGGTCGACGAATGGCATAGGGTCGTCTTTAGTGATGAATCGCGCGTATGTCTTGCCCGCAGTGATCGCCGGAATCGTGTGCGTCGACGTACCGGGGGAGAGGGGCCGCCCAGACCTTATTGTCGAGAGGCACACAGGGCCAACACCAAGCATTATGGTCTGGGGAGCTATTAGCTTTAATGTGAAATCACAATTAATGCTTGTTGAGGGCACTATGACTGCTCGACAGTACGTTGATAGGGTACTCAATCCAGTGGTTGTCCCTATGATGGCGAGCATTGCTAATGGTATGTTTCACCAGGACAATGGCCGGGTTCACACTGCACGCATCTCCAGAGAAGCTCTCCAAGACATCACAACCATAGAATGGCTCGCCAGATCACCGGACCTCAGTCCTATTGAGTATGTGTGGGACATGATGGGTCGACAACTGGCCAACCGTCCTCAGCCACCCACAACTCTGGAACAACTGACCCGTGCAGTGCAGCAAGCATGGGCCACAATTCCTCAGGAAGCGATCCAGGGCCTTATTGACTCCATGCCTCGCCGAATTCATCAATGTATTGCAGCTCGTGGTGGGCACATCCTGTATTGATTGTTGTCCAAACTTGCGGTCAGAGGGACCTGAAAGTGTAATCATCGAATCACAACCGAACACTCGTCCTGCATGTTCAATTGCAGCAATGTAGCACCACTCCTTCTGGGTGTTGCAATTTCCATTTTCTTCAGTGTATTTAAGAATAATTAAATATGCAATGTGTTCTTCCACATAAAGACTGACAAATGCTTACAATGCTGATGAAGAATTATCACTAGTTTGAAACATGTAACATTAACAATTGTTTTCACTTTTCAATTCAAATATTTTAAGATCAATCTTCTTAAATAGTTTTGTTCTTAAAAACATTGTATTAATAAGTAGAACAAATTGTTAATGTTATTATTTCAATACAGACAACAATAACAAAAATTAGAATAGTCATTGATATACATTGCAACATGTACACGTAATGTAATGTTTAATGTAATGAAGTATTGACTAGGTGGACACACCCTATATTCGAATCAATTTAAAGGAATAGAATACTTCTACCACTCGAATACTGGGTATATAAGTATCTGGTTGGCAAAAAGCCGTTATTAATAGTATATTTCACAACCCTGTAAAAAAGGAAGCACCTGACAGTGCAACATCATAAAAGGTGAACGCATATTGCAATATTTACATACCTTACTAAGGCACGTATCAAAACTGAAATTTACGGCAACTTAAATTCACCAGGTCTAGAATTAATTACTCACCATAACTAGTTGAAATTTAATGTTTTTCAGTCGGCAACACGATTGTACCCAATTGTAATGGGTGGTTCCATAATCCTGAAAAATATGTACATGAGATTTGATTGTTGAACATATTGTTCTCTAAGTTTTCATTCTATTTTTTGTATTTTCTTTTTTCCAATTGTGTGCATTTTGAGATGTTGTACCATAGTTATTAGCCTATTTTCAATTTTGAAAAAATAGGCTTATGAGATCACCTTTTGTCCGTGTGTGTGTGCGCGCGCGCGCGCGCGTGTGTGTGTGTGTGTGTGTGAGATGTGTGTGTGTTCCCCCTAATAAAATCTAAACGGCAGGAGCGATTTCAATGAAACTCGGTAAGTTCATAGCACTATTCCCGGCGATCTCGACCGTGCCCTTCAAATTTTGTTACGTCTCACCAATCCAACATGGCGGCTGTGCGAAATATTTCACTAGCATTCAATATCTCCGAAACTATTACCGATATCGCCCTGAAATTGTGTACGGTGATAAAGGGCACTACTAGAAATTCAGCTATGAGACTTTCAAAAACCTGGTGACTACAAAACCAACATGGCGGTCAAGCGAAATTGAGACCTTAAATAGACATTTCTCGCGATTTAACTATCCAAACGTAATGAAACTTGGTACAGCAATTGTTTGTACACATTGTAATGCACTGGAGTCTAATTTAGTTCAATTGTTTACATAACATCAAAAAGGCGGCTGTGCGAAATATTTCACTGACATTCTATATCTCCGAAACTATTACAGATATCATCATGCAATTTTGTACGGTGATAAAGTGTACTGATACAAGTTTACCTATGTATATTTCATAAACCTGTAAAGTACAAAACGAACATGGCGACCAAGCGAATTTGAAATATTTTAATAGACTTTTCTCGTGATTTAACTCTCTGAGTGCAGTGAAATGTGGTACAGTAAATGATTTTGCAGATTGTAATGCACTGCCATCTAATTCAATTCAATTGTTTACATAACCTCAAGATGGCGGCTGTGCGAAATTTTAAAATTAAGTTTTTATTCTTGTGTCGTAATCATGCGATCGAAGTGAAAGTTTGAAGAATGAAGCTAGGCAATAATTTGGTTCTCCTTTATCAGGAATAATATCTAACATATTTTTAGATAATCTGGAATACGAATCAATCATTAACAAAAAGAATGGTTTGTTCTTTTGGGGACGATATGTTGATGACGTTTTCGTAATCCTTGACAACTCTAAAACGAAAATAGAACAACTTTTGCAATATTTGAACCAAATAAACAGCAACGTTAAATTCACGTCAGAAAATGAAATAAACAGTTCCATAAATTACCTTGATCTACTAGTCATGCATGATAAAGATCACCTCTGCTATCAAATATTTAGGAAACCAACTCAAACTAGTACTGTAATTAGACAAGATTCTAATTATCCAGCTTCCCATAAAAGAGCAGCACTCGCATGTTTCGTCAATAGAGCGTTGAACGTCCCTCTATCTGACGTAGATTATCGCAAAGAAGTTTCAATAATTCACCAAATTGCCGAAGCTAATGGATTCAATAGAAAATATGTTAACAATATAATTAACAAAATTAAGAACAAACCTGTTTCCAGATTAGCAAAAGAGGACAAATGACCTTCCACATACGCAACGTTTACTTTTGTGAACCAATCCACATACAATGTTACTAGTGTACCAAAGAAATATAAAATAAAAACAGCGTTCAGAATCAATAACACTAATCATAATACATTTTTCAACTCACATATTCTCAACAAAACCAACAAATACAGCAATTCAGGTGTCTACAGGATTAAATGTAACGAGTGTAATGCCGATTACGTGGGACAAACGGGGAGAGGGTTCAACACCAGATTTTTGGAACATGTCAATGCAATCAAACACAATAAATTTTCAGCGATGGGCAACCACATGGAAGAAACTGGGCATAAATTCACAACCATAGACAATGATTTAGAAATTTTACATCAAGAAAATAAAGGCATGCTCATGAATATTTTGGAACAAATAGAAATTGATAAAGCACAGAGATTCAACCCTTCACACAATCTTAATGAAATAATATTTGAAACCAGCATTTTATACAGAACACTAATAGACGAATTATATAGTAATAGATAAAATTCCCGCTATATTCCACTATTCATACCCATCATTTTTCATAACATACTAAAGATTGACACCTCTCATTCTACGTAGTAATCAATCACCATAACAGCAATACACGGCGCTTCAACACACCTCACACATTCTCATTTCCTTAGCCTCCCACCTCCCACAGCCCTAACCGCCAGCTTTTCCCAAGCACGTCACTAACACTCAGCTGTAAGAGTCTTCGCAAGGCTCATTCGGTTTGTTTCTGTTCACGCCTGAGCGCACTACAGTTTTGGCGGCGCGTGACGCGGCCACAAGTTTTCTCCACCTTGATGTTTGCCAGGAGCAACAGGGGGACTAGAGTGGTCCCACGATGACGCAGTGGGGGCAGCGGACCACAGCACCGGCCCAATTCAGAAGTTCTGGTGCACCTAGGCCTTAGTGATCCAATAAGAGTACCGTATCTTCTTTGGAGCGTCGAGCGGGAATTGTAAATAATTATTATTTCATTATTCATTATTCTTCATGTGATTTGTATGTGCTTATACAAAGAAAGTTTTTCCTTTGTGAAGTTTTTGTTGGACTGGCTGATGAAGGGGAAGTATTAGCCCCCGAAACATGTCCCTGTTTCAAAGCTATAGTTACGTCAATACGGACCTGAATAATCGACATTATTACTTAATAAGGCGTAAACAAATAGTAAGCTTGAGACACAAGGATGGTGGAACCAAATTACTTAATGAAACATTGTCCAATGAGGGAATTATTAAATTTGGAGTACCTCAGGGATCGGTTTTGGGCCCACTACTCTTTCTTCTATATATCAATGATATAACACAGAACGTTCATTCACATAAGGAAATTTTGTTTGCGGACGATACAACACTCGTAATAAAAGGTGAAACTAAACAGGTCATACAACCAAATGGTCACAAGATAATCGCTTCATAGTAAACTATAAAAAACAGTATGTCTAAATTTCCACACTATACAGAATAGGAATCCTGCGAAGCCAAATATAACATTAAATGGTCATCAAATATAAAATAATTCAGAAACAAAGTTTTTAGGACTATGGATACAACATGACTTGAAAATGGAATAAACATATACAATATCTGAATACTAAACGGAACTCGATGTGCTTTGCGTTACGTATTTTGAAAACCTGCACTAGCATGCACACATTAAGAAATACTTTTTTTGCTTATTTCTGTTCATACTTAAGATATGGGATCATATTTTGGGGTATGTCGCCAGATGTACTAAGCACGTTTAGGATACAAAAGAGGGCGATTAGATTATGGCAAATGTAAACACTAGAGAATCATGTAAACCTCTGTTTAAAGATTTAAACATTCTCCCACTGCCCTGCATATATATCTTTGAAAGTATTATGTTTTTTAAAAAGAATTCAATGAATAAAGATGTTTTTCTTAAAACAAACAATGATGTTCATAGGTATAACACAAGACAACATCAAAACATTCATATTTCATACACACACACAAGCATATATCAAAAAGGAACTTTTCACAAAGGAGTTAAATTATACAATAAACTACCCCAGTATATAAAACTTGCCCCAAAAATAAAAACCTTTGATAGAATGTTGAAAGCTTATCTACAGTGCCGTTGTTTTTACTCTGTAGTTGAATATCTTAGCATATAGGAGCGATGAAATCTATAATTATATTTTACTTTTCTATTTTAATAGTAATATCTAGCAGTAAGTTGTTGTATTTATAGAATTAAGTTTTCATATTATGATAATAGAGTAAGGTGTAAATAGTTGTCCAATAAGATTGTATCTCTTAAGATCTGTTATTATAAGTTATAAATAGTTATAGTATTAGTAATATATTATATAGCTATTAGTACTTTTATTTTCTCGGTGTAAATTCTGACGTGTCCTATATCAAAAATGTATTGTATACATGTATTTGATCATATGGAATTAATAAAAATCTATCTATCTATCTTGGATTATTAATCTCATGTAGTCTGTGATACAGGTCTCTTTCCATCTTAGTGCAGCCACCTCTATGTCGTACTCCTTTAATTGATCTTCCAATGCTCTGTACCAGGTGAATCAGCTGCCCCTGTTAATATTGTTTTATGCAGCCCATAGAGAATGTTGTCAGGAAGGTCGATATTTCTCTGCTTGCATCCCGTATGGTACTGCGCCCGAATCTCGCATTAGCCACCACCCGCAGTCTTCTAGCGCTGCGTTGCGTTACAAAGTTGCTTGTTTCAGTAGTGAAATAATGTTTCTACTGTTTTACCGGCGTCTCCATTTCTTCCTCAGTGATCGTGCTGTCTCCTTTCAATACAGTTGAATCTCCAGGTCGCACTTCTAATTACTGTGTGGCTTGCTCGGAACCCTCTGAACATAGGTCCGGCCTCTTCAAGTGTCTGAGTAGGAATGAAATCTCGCCTTCTGACAGTCGCGCGCGTGAACTTCCAGACCTGGGTTGTAGCCTCGCGTCGAGTCCTTTTATATAGAATTTCGCTATTATCTCCTCTCTTGTCCATAAATTCATAATTCTGTTTAACCAAATTAATTTCATTTGCTCTTCATGACCTGTAGAAATGCTAATCTCGCTTTATATAATCAAATTTGAAGTAATTGCAATTCCCACAAAAATTATGTGATCCACACTGATTGGCTGTTGGTTTATTGTCAAAACCCTTCCTGTCTAGCCTCTTATCAGCGGGTCGTGTGCATAATTGATTGTAGTCAACTCGGCCAACCAAAACCGGTCTTGAGCATGCTAACTTGAAGCCAATGGTCATATCCCAGCATCGAATTATCCGAACCTCCCTTGGTTAAATTATCATTCACTGAAATATTCCCAGTTCTAAGTATCTTCAAATAATCCAAAATTCTCCAAAAAGTTTCCAAAATCCTTTTATTCACTTCCTACAACATATCTGTGAATAAATAAATTTATATTTCCAAATTCCACTTCTTAAAATGAAAAGTTCATAGATCGGTTCGATCCTCGACTCAGTCAATGGCTGAAGCTGGGGTGAATTTGGGTTCAGTACTAATGCAATGTAAGCGTATCCTGCAAACCATACTGAACACTATTATCTTTCCCTTGATATGTTTACACACTAAAACGTGGGAAATATAATACTGTTCATTATCGCATTTCAAAGAACAAGAAAGGCAATATGCAGTGGTGGTTGTATCTCTAGACGCTTTTCAGTGAACATTCTGGCAGGGAAGATTGCATCGGTTGTTCCAGTACCCTTGAGAAAGCCGCACTGGTTGATACTGATGCTGACGATTTCATGGAGACGTCGGTGAAGGATTCTCTCAAAGATCTTCATTGTGTGCGACAGTAGGCGAATTGGACGGTATCGTGCACAGTCGGCTGGATCACCAGTTTGCTTAAAGATAGCACAATGATGCTGGTAGCCCAATCACTAGGAACAGAGCCAGAGTCAACCATGGCCTGGTCACTACTGTACCAGAAATATGTGATAAATTACGTAAAAATGTGTTTTTATTTATTGCTCATTCAATGATGGAAGCCATGTTCTATAGTGCACACATGTACGTCACTCCTCTTGCCAACATGTGGGATACATAATACACCGCACAGGTCTGGTCTGGATAAAGATTATTGACGCATGAGTACTAAATAATGGTCTACCACAGGGATCTGTTTTAGCCCCTTTGCTCTTCAATTTGTACATGCATGATTAACCAGTCACAACATCAACTAAGTTCATATATGCTGATAACATCGCTCTTGTTGGGTAGATTATTGGCTGAGGAATAACCTAACCACCAGGGAAGATGATAAAGAAAAGGAGGTGGGTTTCGGACTGGAGAAAAAGGATAGAAAAATAGGAGGAGAGTCCCACAAAAGTTATGAATTTAACTTTAAATGCACTCAGAGGCGGTTGCCACCGCAAATCCGCTCTCTGATACCTAAAGTGGGTAAGGACCTGGTCGAAGCCGACGGGAACTGCAGCTAAGACTTGGGCGGTTTGCCAGAGAAAGGCTTTAGTATATTCCCTCTCAAGCATGCATATGCCTTCTATGGGGAAGGGTGATGGTCTGACAAGACAAATAGTAACAGATTTATTGCGTATTAACGCGGGTATGAACCTAGGAAGAGTTAGGAAAGCCAGGATCTTGCCTAACCGTTGTATTAGAGAAATGATGAATCGAAAAGGAAAGTTTGAATTTATTTAACAATGCAAAAAAGTCTAATAAATTTGACAAGTATATAGTTTCAATTTTTAGTAACAATTTGGGGTCGCAGACCTCCTAACATTTACAGTTTGCTCCAGGCAATTAACAATTCTTTAGGTTTCAAACCTTATATATGTACTAAAATCTTTATAAGATTTAAAAAAGACAAATGAAGTGATTAAAGTTTAAACATTAAATTGAGTACAAGGAGTGTACTTTAAGAAATTTCCACGTAACTATTTTAGAAAAAGTTACAACTTCGAAAATAACAAAAAAGAAAGCGGGTAGAATGAAGGAGAAGTTCCTATAACTTCTTATATTCATACAGAATTACTGTTGGTTATTATACAAATAAGGGCAGGTCACTTACTGTGAAACCTGAAGAGAAAGTTAAAAGGAAGGTTCTCAACCTCCTATGTTTAAGTAGGAATCACGAGCCAAATGGGGCAGTTTGCCTTTCGTGAGATCTAGAAATAACTCACTCATGAGTTGAAAGAATTGTTTTCCCTGATTATAAGGTAGAAACAATGTAAGCTTGAACCGTGTATAAAACACGTAGTTATGCAGAAATTAATTAATGATAAACAAGCAAGATGGAAGGGCACTTCGTTAGAGTGACACCTCATTGAAAATGATCTAGAGTTACAATTTTATTAATATGGTTTGTTAGTAGAAGGTTTAGGAAAGATCAGTTGGGATTTAGGATAAATGTTCATGGCCTTATTTAAGGTAAACGGACGATCGCGACGCGGTAGAAAAGTTGAACAAGCACTAGTTTTAACTATAGTCTGTTGAATAGATGAAAAGTTCACTGTAGTAACACGAAAGTTTATGGCAAAGAAAGTTATTGCAATGATGAAAAAGGACTGGTTGCACTAGATAGGCGAAAGTATATTGCTTGAGAAAGTTGTGGATTACAATTAAATGCGCCATAGAACATTCCAACGGTGGAAGAAAATTCGCTATTGAGCTTTAATTCAGAAGGAAGATTCTTCAATTTTAAATAGTATTCTCACAAGTGAGTGAAAAATACATGACGGCAAGACTTGTAGATAAAGTACAGGATCTGGAAGGTTCCAGAACGATCTAAATAGAAGAATGGGGCCAAAGTTAATCCAGCGGAGGAACTAGCTTGGTATTTTATAGACAGCGGGTATTAGATAATATCCCACGTGGTGAGAAGATTTCTCATTTAAATAGCTTAAGAAAAGCTACTTTCTATTAAGGTTGGCTTAAACAGACAAAAGCCCAACATAGCAAATCCCGCGAAGGATGATTTTTGCCCCAAAATAGTAATCTCACACTGTCTATAAAATGATCAATAAAAGCATGTAGATAATAAAACTGATGAAGATGAGGTTAAAACCTTAAGTCTGTACTTATCTTGGTTGCATGTCGAAGGTGACGTTCCCTTTGACGGATACCTAATGTGCCAACATGGCGTAGAATGTAGAGAGTGCCTCTTGGTTTGAGGAGACTGGCTCTAGTTGAGCCTTGACTGACCGAGTCAACTGCCGACTTACAAGTGAGACCCACTCAGCGAAGCGCGGAGGGTCCAAGGAAGGGAAAAGAGTGGGGGTAGGAGACAAAAGGAGAACATATAAGCATGACCAATATTGTAAACTTAAATTCTCTTGAGGAAATGGTCTTCAAAGAGTTGATAGCAGGCGATACTAGCACAGCCTGGTGGGTGAAAAAGTAGACGAAGTTCCGTTGATCACGGAGATAATAGCTGGCGATGATGACGAGATCTGGTGGCGAGATGGAAAAGGAAGTCCTCTTGTACAGGGAAGAATTGAGGAACTTCACAGATTCGCTGCTAGATGACGCTAGGTGAGTCATGGAAGTTATATATCTAGAACAGATTCACAATGAACATAAGAGACATGACCAACAAAGAGAAAATAGGAGATCACTGTTGGTGTTTGAGAAAAAGGATGAAATGAACAAGCAAAGAGCATTAAACTTTATATTCTCTCGTACCGTGTATTCCAAGAATACACCACTTGTAGCACAGAGTAATAACTTTGAAGATGGTGAACAAATCCTTACAGAGGATATCAAGGAGATGTCAACTTTCTTTAAGACCTGGAGATTGATCCCCAGCACTTCAAAAACTGAAGTCTCTTGTTTCCATCTATCGAATCGTGCTGCATACTACAATCCAAGGGTTTTGCTCAACGAACGAAATCTGAGGTACAATCCTTTTCCGAAATATCTTCGAGTCACTTAAGATAGATCCCTGAGCTACAAAGAACACGTGACTAAGCTTTCCCACAAAGTCACCACAAGAAACAACATATTGCATAAGCTCAGTGGTCATCCTGGGGAGCCTCTGCTGACTGTTTACGCTTATCTGCCATCAGTCTTTTCTACTCGGCCACTGAGTACTGTGCACCCGTCTGGTTGGAAAGCGTACATGTGAAGAAGGTAGACACAAAATGTAATGATACAATGCGCTGCATTACTGGTTCCATCAAATCAACTCCATGTCACTGGTACCCATGCTGAGTCACATCCCTCCACCTCACTTACGGACGAAGCAAGTTCTACTAAGGGAAGCTAAGAAAATCTTTGCATCACCCTCTTTGCCATTGCACCAAGAATTCTGCCCACCACAACGACTGCAATCTAGAAGACCAGTAAGTGTCACTGCGGGGCAAATCATTGCTGCTGGATTTGATCTAAATGAAAGCTGGAAGCATGAGTGGTCAACTAAAACACAGGGAACAAGTGCCCACCATCTTGATCCCACAAAGAAACGAAACGGCTTTGACTTACCGAGGAACTTCTGGTACCGCATCAACAGGCTGAGGACTGGACATGGTTGCTGCAATTATTTCAGGTACAAGTGGGGCTGGATCAGCTCACCAATGTGTGAGTGTAACCTGGAAGAACAGACGATCGAACATCTGGTCCAACGCTGTCCGCTCTTTTCTTGTCCTGGCATTCCTCATGATTTATTTGCTCTCACACCCGATTTAACCGAATTGTTAAAAGTTTGGACTTAAAAGTTTGATTATTACCTTGTTATGTATAATTGTATATTGTATAAATTACCGTACGATTAAATAAATACCCCACTGTGCGTGACAAAAACCAAGTGTATGTATATGGCTAACACAGGACTGGTCTAGGCAAAAACCATTGGTCTCGATTTAACAAATTTTACTATTACAAATCGCACTATATGTTGAACTTGATGCTACTTTGTTTTACAGTGCCGCCTATACACACAGTAGTACCCTATCTGTGAGGTTGGCAATAGTGTATTTGACAATAATTCATGCGTATAATGGCGGACACAAGTGGAATTTTACGAAATAAGTGAGTCGTGGCCTAGAAAGGGGATGGTGGGTGGGTTATGGACAGCGGAGTACATCATTCACTGATTTATTTTTTTATCATTAGGAAACGTAGTTTGATGTTTTCAGTCGGTCAACACGATTGAGTACAATCTTTTACGTTTCCGAAGGCAACACTGAAAATAGCTTCAAACACCATAATGTCATTAGAAAAGGTATTTTGGCAAATTTCAGTACTTAAGAAAATGTTATCATACGATGAGCTCTCATTTAGTGCTACTAAACAATTTTGTCTGCCATAGCGTAACACTTGGCAACTGATTTACTTTGTGTCTCTTCAGCCTAATTTTCTCACTAGGCCTAAGCAGCACCGAACATGGCACATACTGTTGATATTTATTGCAACTTACTTCCTTCCACCCTTAGTGCCACTTAAATACGATCTTACAAATTCAGGCTGCCCCTTAATTGCCATCTTATTTCCCCTATAGTGACACCTAAAACCTTATGTACCACTTACTCCCCTTCTTAAATTGTCACTTCACTTCCCGCTTAGTAGGTATACAATCTAAATTGCATCTTAGAATTTGTGTTTAATTTGCCATCTTATTTCCCCTATGTGTCACTTAGGCTAAATTAAATATCGTACCGTCATAGAACTTGTTCCTAATTTGTCATCTTGTTTCCATTTGAGCAAGTTACTGTTATACCACTTACATACCACCTTAGAAGTTATTCCTTTATTTCCTCCTTAGCGGTACTACTTAGCTACCACCTCAAAACTTTTTCCCTTAACTGCAACCCTATTTCCTCCATACTGCCACTTTAACCCGTATGTCCCACTTGACTGCTCCTGGACTGCATTTAACAGTACCCTAAAACACTATTTTGAAACAGCATTTTCCTTTATACAAAGAGCTGTTCAAAATACCAAAGCTAGCAATTGGATAACAACAGGGATTACAAATTCATGTCAAAGAAACAAATTTCTACACAAAATATATAAACAATACCACACTACACCTGGATCCAATTTATACTACAAAAATACACTAGCATATTAAGTAAGGTAATAAGACTAGCAAAGAAAATGCATAATGATAATTTTATTTTCCAAACATCTAATAAAAACAAGGCTATGTGGACCATGATAAAGAAACTGGAAAATCTGCTAAAATACAAAGGAACATTACATTGACCTGCAATAATAAAGTGATTAATAATCCAGAGGAAATAGCAAACACTTTTAATGACTATTTTCTGGAAATTCCACGAAAATTATTAAATAAATCACAGGTAAATACACTAAATTCTAATAATAAAATAAATATATGCAGTGATTCTTTATCTATAAATCATGTCACAAGTGATGGGGTAAGAATAGCTATAAAAGAGCTAAAAATAAACTCGACGCTGGCATTGATGACATCCCTGATGCAATTTTAAAGAAATGTGCAAAAAATATAATAAATCCACTTACACACTTAATAAACAGTCCATTTCTCTCAGGAAGTTACCAGGATATTTTGAAGTTATCAAGAGCAATTCCAGTGCACAAAAAGGGTTCAAAAGATGAATTTGATAACTATCGTTCTATTACCTTACCAACTGATATTACAAAAATTGTGGAGAAGATCATGTATAAGAGACTGATAAATTTTATAGTAAAAAAAAACTATCCAACTCACAACTTGGATTCAGAACGGAAAAATCTACACAGACAGCAATTTATGAATGTATTAATATTATACTGAAATTAATTGACAATAAGGAACATGTAACAGGCCTATTCTTGGATTTATCGAAACCGTTTGATGTTGTTGACCATAGAATCCTCCTTACAAAACCAAATCAATATGGTATTAGAGGTCTAGCTAATAAATGGAACGAGTCATACTTAACAAGGCGTAAACAAATAGTAAGCTTGAGACACAAGGATGATGGAACCAAATTACTTAATGAAATATTGTCCAATGAGGGTAATATTAAATTTGGAGTACCCCAGGGATCGGATTTGGGCCCACTACTCTTTCTTCTATATATCAATGATATAACAAAGAACGTTGATTCACATAAGGAAATTTTGTTTGCGGACGATACAACACTCGTAATAACAGGTGAAACTAAACAGGTCTTACAGCAGTCTGCTGACTCTGCTACAGAAGAGTTAACCAAATGGCCACAAGATAATTGCCTTATTTATTTATTTATTTATTAATTTACTCGTGTCAGGAACAAAAATATTACATAAGAAATTATGTACAAAATGGGCAACAAAAATGACAATATTTAAGGTTCTAAATACTGCATGACCAATATTTTGCCGTGACACGTCCATTTGGTGTAGCCTTCACCAGAAACATAGTATATTTACATAGTAAGTTATCGCCTCATAATAAACTATAACAAAACAGTATCTTTAAATTTCCACACTATACAGAATAGGATCGTGCGACGCCCAATATAAAATTAAATGGTCATCAAATAGAAAATAAATCAGAAACAAAGTTTATGGTCTATGGATACAACATGACTTGAAATGGAATAAACATAATTAAGTAATATAATATCTGAATACTAAACTGAACTCGTGCTTTGCGTTACGTATTTTGAAAACTTGCACAAGCACGCGCACATTAAGAATAGTACATTATGCAACGAGCCTATAATGGCAGTAATTAAGACACGAGTATGGTTATAAAACGAGCGTATGCGAGTTTTATAATTTCCATACGAGTGTCTTAATTACCATTATAGGCGAGTTGCATACGACTGTTTATGTTCGACGATAATTATTATAACTATTTTATGTTCGAACATAAATATTCATAAATATCTGTCGATATTTTGCCAGTTTTATGTACTGAACAGAATACCTTGTATTTGACCATGGCCTCCTCGATTGGCCCACTATGACACTAGGCCAGGCAGTAAAATTTAAATTAGAAGGCCTTGGAACTCAGCACAGATGCGTTGCTATCCTCACCTAATTGGTCAAACAACTGTTTCTTGAGTTCTGATTGGTGGGAGAAACTGTTTCATAATGAAAAATAGTGTTATAATGAGTATCATTATGATACAGTTTTCTGACATATAATAGTCAGGGTCGAACATAAATATATATTTCCAATCATACTTGAGATGTGGGGTCATATTTTGGGGTATGTCACCAAATGTACTAAGCACGCTTAGGATACAAACGAGGGCGATTAGAATTATGGCAAATGTAAACACTGGAGAATCATGTAGACCTCTGTTTAAAGATTTAAATATCCTCCCACTGCCCTGCATTACATCTTTGAAAGTATTATGTGTTTTAAAAAGAGTTTAATGAATAAAGACATTTTTCTTAAAACAAACAATGATGTTCATAGGCATAACACAAGAAAAAATCAAAACATTCATATTTCACACACACACACACACAAGCATAATTACCGTATTTCAAAAAGAAACTTTTCACACAGGAGTTAAATTATACAATAAAATACCCCATTGTATAAAATTGGCTCCAAAAAATAAAAACCTTTGAAGGAATGTTGAAAGCTTATCTGCAGTGCCATTGTTTTTACTCTGTAGTTGATTATAGATAGATAGATAGATTTTTATTAATTCCATTTGATCAAATACATGCATTCAATACATTTTTGATATAGGACACGTCAGAATTTACATGCATAAAATAAAAGAACTAACAGGTATATATTACTAAGATTAAAACTATTTATAACTTATTATAATAGCAAATCTTAATAGATACAATCTTATTGCACAACTATTTACACCTCACTCTATTATCATAATATGAAAACTTAATTCTATAAATACAACAACATACAGCTAGGTATTAAAATTAAATTAAAAAAGTAAAATATAGTTATAGATTCCATCACTCCTATACGCTAAAATATTCAACTACTGAGTAAAAACAATGGCACTGCAGATAAGCTTTCAACATTCTATCAAAGGTTTTTATTTTTGGGGCCAGTTTTATATACTGGGGTAGTTTATTGTATAATTTAACTCCAGTGTGAAAAGTTCCTTTTTGATATATGCTTGTGTGTGTGTGTGAAATATGAATGTTTTGATTTTGTCTTGTGTTATGCCTATGAACATCATTGTTTGTTTTAAGAAAAACATCTTTATTCATTAAATTCTTTTTAAAAAACATAATACTTTCAAAGATATATATGCAGGGCAGTGCATATAGGAGCGATGCAATCTATGATTGTATTTTACTTTTCGATTTTAATTGTAATACCTAGCTGTAAGTTGTTGTATTTACAGAATTAAGTTTTCATATTGTGATAATAAAGTAAGGTGTAAATAGTTGTCCAATAAGATTGTGTATCTTAAGATCTATTATTATAATATGTTATAAATAGTTAGTTTTTGTAATATATAACGTACCTATAAGTTCTTGTTTTTATAGATGTAATTTCTGACGTGTGGGCGTCGTGTCCTATATAAAAATGTATTGTATACATGTAATTGATCAAATGGATAAATAAAAACTCTAATCTAATCCTTTATCCTTAACAGCCACTTATATTTTTTTATTTTCTTTGCCAGGGCTCTTCTCTATTCTCGACAAATAAATAGTGATCTGATTGGGCGTTGGAAACTTGCGTAATTCAGATTCCAAGATTTGCACAACCGAAATGATGCAAAATGAAGATTTTAAGCTACGGTATTTAGGTTGAGCAATGTATAAATTGTCCAAGCCACGTGGAGGGAGGTTGGAGTGGGACTCGCCGTAGCCCTGACCACTAAACTGAAGGGGAGCACTAATTATCACTTAGCAATGACAAAAGTTTGGTGCTTTTCAGTCGACCACAACTGATGCCAGAGTGAACACAAAACAGCTCGAAGTTCCAGAGGAAGACAACGGATAAGTATCAGCCTGTATTACTACAATATAACCATAGCTGATTTTTTATAACCATATAATCACCCGAAACAGACAAACTCCGGATTTCTATCACCACTTTAGCTTTTCACCTAACATTAGATATACTACATTTAGCATACACCGACAGTTGCATTACCAATACTGCAACTAAATAATGGTACATATTGTAAATATTTTTCACCTGTATTCTTAAACATAGATGTTATAGCCTAAGTGTAATGGATCTAATGATGATCGCTTGACGATCGAAACTGGTCATCCTAGTGTATTTATTAATCTCATGTAATTTATTTCAGAATTAGGGCATAACCCAGCTCTTTTTGGGTACATTCACGTTGACCGACTGAAAAGCACCAAACTTTTGTTTACTTAGGCAACACTGAAAAATTGGCTTCAAATCCCACATTTTAGCAATGATGTACGGTACCGTACATTAATTGTAAATTCCTATCAAATATTACATGGTATACAAACATTACTTACGTGAGCTCACTGGAAGTGAGAGGCTGCTACAAGCACTAGCTAGCTTCACAATATAACCCGGCTAACGTACAACGGCAATTTGTGTTTTAAACTTGTTAACTAAAATTAAAAAAAAATAAAGATACCGTAGGATACATTGCTTATATGGCAATTGTCTTTGCATTCTATCTCTCGTGGTAAGCATATGTTAACTGTTCATTTGACGATTTCTTGATTTCTATTTTATATGCTTCCTTTAAGTTTGGATTACCGTACACCAAAATATTATTTAAGTTTGGTCTGGGGTAGATCGTCGTTATGTGTGGTCGCGCATGAACAAAGGCTTTTCAACTTTAACTTCAATCTTCAATTTGCACGCTAGGAATTCACCCCTAGACATGATATATGTAAAGCTTTTTATTAAATTGTAAATCGTTCTAAATTATCTTGTCCTATAGATCGAATTTGTCTTGAAGTATACGATTAGCAAATAACTAATAACAGTGGTTTTCGGAAGTGGAGATACCACGAGTATTAATATTACCCTTTCACGAATTGATTGCCGGCGGTCGAGATGGGAACTATTCTTTATTTTCTTGTGTCACACGTCAGCCTGCTTCGTTGACAGGTACAGTTGCGCGAGTAGGATATGACTCAGATCCAGTACCCTGGTCATCGTTTAACAACTGTCCGTGGTGACATGGGCTCTGACGCAATGCTGCTTGACTTCTGTGCATCACTGTGTCCTCCGCTGTACCACGCGGGGCTCCTGCTGCAATAATCAACAAACACTGACGCAGCGATGCTCAGCGGCAATCAAATGTTAAATGGGTAATAATAAAGGGGGACGCTGGCTTTCATTAAATATTTAACCGTTACCGGTACTTCATATTATGTAACAAATCTCCTAAACAAATGTTTGTATCCGTAAACTCATAATTCCATTAACCTATGTTAATGAGGAATACGGTGGTAGGCCTAATTAAGTGGTATTAAAGGATAGAGGCAAGAAAAGGAAACTTGAGTCCTTACATAGTGGCAGCACGGTGGCACATTCGAATACCATTGCCAAGAAGAAATTAAAGTAACATCGAATGAGGCATCTTTCGTACGATGAAATTTTCTTAAGTAGGCCTACCTGTACCGTAGTGAAATTAGCCAAAATATATTTTCCATAGATAAATAATATACGGTATATTAGGAAACGATTTAGTGCCTAATAGATGTTTACTCCTCCGCTGTCCACAATCCACCCACCATCCCTTATTTAGATCACGAATGATATATAAACCGGTACGGTAGGCCTATATTTATTTCCACGGTTGTGAGAGCTGGTCCATAAGGAAACGAGATACGGTACGAAGTACAGAGAGTTTGTTTTATATACGACGGGGACCCTCGCTTGCCCGCTCGCCCGCGTTGCGCGTCTGTCTCCCGCCAGGCACTTTGCCGTTATGCGGCTCTCGCGCAGCACTGAGTCATTGAGCATTGGAATTTGTATTTCAATGTGATCCTTGACAAATTTGTTGACGAACTGATTTACGAAGAGCGATTGTCAACTTATTTTCAACAGGATTCTCCCACTGCTCACACTGCCGAAGCATCCATGACAGGATTGCGTCGCATTTTCGGTACCGGTACTAAGATTATAAGTCGGAACGTGTGGTCCCCGCGAAGCCCAGACTTATCACCATGTGACTTTAATCTGTGGGGGACGCTTAAAAATAGAGTGTATGCGAGAAACCCTCACACTGTAAATGAGTATTACAGCTGAAATACAGTCAATCGGTGCTGAGGATCTTCAGAAAGTAAATTACAATTTCATAAAGAGGTGCCAGTGATGTGTAGCAGTGAATGGCGAACATTTTCAGCACCATCTGTGAACTAGGTAAGTACAAATTCCTATACTCAATGACTCAGTGCCCCACGAGCGCCGCATAACGGCTAAGTGCCTGGAGGGAGACAGACGCGCAATGCGGGCGAGCGTGTAAGCGAGGGTCTCCGTCGCATATAAAACAAACTCTATGTATATTGATGCTTTTGAACTCGGGTGTTGGAGAAAAGTAGGCTACTGCATAGGCCTACCCCTTGGACAGTCAAGAAGGCAAAAATATTGGTAATTCAAAAAATCAAACCAGATCTGTCTCTTGAAACATTGATAACCAGATCACTGCTGTCATATTTTGGACACATTATGAGACGTTCTGATTCGATGGAAAATTTTATGCTTGGAAAGGTGAAAGGGTCTCGGAGACGAGGACGGCCAGTATTGAGATGGATCGACTCCATCAAATCCAACCTGAATATGTCATTGAAGGATCTGAAGTACCGGTATATGGTATGGCTGATGGAGACAGTCCATCCATGCAGCCGCTAGGAGTCGACACCGACTTGATGGCACCTGATCATCATCATCATATTTATTTCCACAAGAACATCCAGGAGGACATGAAGATCCAGAATATCATAATTATACAGGGTGGCCACAAAGTCCCGTTACCCCCTTATAAATGTCAATGTACCGGTACCAGTAGCGCAGCCAGGGGGGGGGGGGGTGGTAGAACCCCGCCCTTTGGAAATTTTACAACAACAAATAGGAGGTGATAATAGTTAATAAGCTAAATAAAAATTTCTTAAATGAAATAGTGACACTTGATAATGAGTCTATAACACATGCTTTGTGGGAAATATGTCTGGTTGTGATTCGTGTCTGCATCACCACTACTTGGTGATGTATTGTTGTCACCTTTCGGTCCGGCAACACACGTCTTCTTGACAATGCACAACTCCGTCCTCCCAGTTTTGCCAATCTAGCCTTTCCCCAACTAGATATACTGTAGCTTTTTTAAACTGAGCCAAGCCACAGATAATTTTAAATCCCACCTAGCGGGGCAATTAGGTTTCTTTCTTTCTTTCTTTCTTTCTTTCTTTCTTTCTTTCTTTCTTAGCAGAAGGATTTTGTATTTAAAAGAAAATAATAATAAGGGCCTAGAATATTCTATGGGTACATTAACACTAATTTGGAGATCGTTCTTATCTTCTTGTGTGTGAGATCGCCGGATTCTGTAATTCCCCGAAATACGGTTATCCCCAGGGTACTATAACCCCTCCCATTGGTCGATCTTGGCTACGCTACTGACCGGTACGTTGGTTTTGGTCTATGTTTCAGATCGTGTGAACTAAACGATGGCTGATACGTTCAGTTACACCATTGAAGAACGTATTATTCAAGTTGTTCGGCGCATAAGAGAGGGAAAACAGGGAATACAATACCACACGTTCGTACTGACTTTCGGGCACGATTTCGACGAGAGCCTCCTCCAAAACAAACACTTCTGCGATGGGAAAAGAAACTCTTCGCCACAGGAAGTGTGAAAGATAAGGACAGAAGTGGGAGACCCTTCACAAGAAGCGAAACATGTCAGTTTGCCGAGGAATCCGTGGAGAGGTCGCTGAAGAAGTCGACGCGTAAAAGATCAGCGGAATTATTGCAAATGCCCGGGTCGACAATGCAGAAGCACATGAAGAAAAACTTAGGCTTGCGCCCATATAGGTCCACGCCCGTCCAGGAATTATCGGATGCTGACATGGACCGGAGAATGGAGGCATGTGCAGTACTTCTTCAGATGTTCGACACAATACCAAAACGAGGCAAAGTGCTCTTTTGCGATGAGTGTGCGATTTACAAGAGCTCTCGCGCACGAAATGTGGTCTTCTGGAGCAAGACAAATCCACACTTTTATGAAGAGTTGCAAAATAACCTGCCGCATGTCATGATATGGGCAGCCATGGACTGCAGACGCTTGTTTGGGCCGTTGTTTTTCGACAGTGCTATGAATCAGTACAGTTGGTACGGTACCTCAACATGTTGCAGGACTGGTTTGTTCCTCTCTTGGAGGAGAGACATGTTGGTTTCAGCATGATGGGGCACCTGCCCATTTTGCCATCGCAGTGCGCGAATATCTTAATGACGTTCTTCCAAAGCAATGGATAGGTCGTGGTTCTCCAGTGCTGCCGGCTCCACTTGCCTAGCCACCACGAAGCCCAGACCTTACCACATGTGATAATGCGCTATGTGCAGGGGCGTATATAAGGGGGGGGGGGGGTGCTGAGGGGGCTCCATCCCCCTCCCCCCGAAAATAACAATAAAATTAAGAAAGTGTTGCTTTGGTAAGAGCATTAAATAATTGTAAATTTGGTTGTACCCGAATCTTATAAACAATATTAGGATTGCAATTAGACTAACTCGTGGTGTAGTGGCCAGCATTATTGGCTGCCGCCCCGAAGGTCCAAATTCGATTCCCGGCTCTGCCAACAAATTTTGATTCTAGTCTTTTAAGAAATAAATTATCAAATTGTAAAAAAAAACTGTTTATTTTTCTGCTTAGTAAATTATATTTAGATATTTGCCATTCATACTCCATAGATCATAATAGCAAATGTATTATATTATGCACTAAGATATTGGTTGATATTTCTGGGTATTTTGCGGTGACAATCCCCTGAGAATACTCACAATTTTCCAGGATAGTCAGCAACCCCCCCACCGAAAAAAATGTATATACGCCCCTGGCTATGGGGGTTCATAAAGGGTATCGTTTCACAAAACGAATACAATACCACGGATGAACTGAAAGTTGCTGTGAGACAAGCTTTCACTTAAGTCACCCCAGCAATGTTCTGAAGAATGTCGCACTTGGCGCCGTATTATCCTTTGCCATGAAAATGATGGTGCAGAGACTGATTGTTTGGACTCGTAATGCCGTATACTCCCAAGAAAACCTCTCTTAGGAATGGTCTACAACTTATTTAACTAGCTTAGGCTTTCACGGCCGGCGTTCATAATTAAGTAAAAGTTTTTCGGGCTTGTAGGCCGCGGTCCAGACAGGATATCTCCTGACGTTTCACCGGACACTGCGTCCGGCATTATCAAGGGTTCCGCTCCTTTCCTTGGTCAGCAGTGGAATGAGGAAGAGGCTTGACATAATGGGTAACGGTTTGTAGTGGGGTATTGTTGCTTGAATATGACGGTTGGTTGGGTGGATCTTGGCGATGAATTAACGGGATGAGCCGAGCGTTCGCCACGCAGTCCGGCTAGATCGTCTGGTCTCGCGTAGGCCTACATGTAGCGAGGTGTGGTGCGTGCTTCGGCTTCGGCGACCGAACTTGTGAGGGTCAGGTGTTCCCTGGGCGACGGCCGGGCTATAGCGGGAAGGTTCTTCAGGTTGACGTGTGCGCGATATCTTGGCCTTGGTGTTCCTAAGGGCCGGGATCCATGTATTACGCACACGTTCAATTTCTTCCTTTCGATTGAAGTTGTCGGGGTGTTTGAATATTTCTATGGCTTCGCGTTGCAGCGTGGCGTGGTAGTGTGTGGTCGTGGAGAGGATCTCCGTGTCCCCGTACTGTACATCGTTGCCGGGCAAGAGAGAATGCTCAGCGACTAACGATATCTCAGTTTGACCCAGGCGGCTGTGTCTGTTATGTTCCTTGAGTCTGGTTGTCACGCTCCTCTTCGTCGTTCCTATGTACACCTGCCCACAGGAACACGGGATTCTGTAGACACCTGCAGTGGAGTGTTGGTGGCGCTTGTCTTTAGCGGATCGCAGCAAGTCCTGGATTTCGGCGGTGGGTTTATAAACCGGCTTCACCCTATAGGTCTTGAGTAATTTGCCTATCCTGTCCGTCACCTTCTTCACGAACGGCAGGAATGGGGTGGCCACAGGAGTTTCCTCAGATTCTTTCCTCGTGTTCCTGCGCCTGGGATGAGAGGCTCGCTCAATCTCCTTATTGCTGTATCCGTTGGCGCATAGGGCCCTCTTTATATGTTGCAGCTCTCGGTTGAGCATGGATGGCTCACAGTTTCTCCTAGTACGGTCTACCAATGTTTTAATAACTCCGTGTTTCTGTCGGGGGGAGTGATTAGATGTATTGTGTAGATACCGGTCGGTGTGTGTGGGTTTTTACGGTATCCGGTGTGCCCCAAGCGCAGGCAGTCCTGGTGATAAGCACGTCAAGAAAGGCGAGGCAGTCCTTCTCCATTGTAAATTTTATTTTGGTGTTGAGGCTGTTGAGGAGGTCCAGGAAACGTTCCAGCTCTTCCCCTCCGTGGCTCCAGACTACGAAGGTATCGTCAACATAACGTAGCCATTCTTTCGGTTTGAGGGGTGCAGTCTTAATCGTCAACTGCTCGACCTTTTCCATGTTGTTGTTGTTTGAGTCTTCAGTCTTTTGACTGGTTTGATGCAGCTCTCCATGCCTCCCTGTCCTGAGCTAATCGTTTCATCTCTACATAGCTACCACACCCTACATCCGAGGCAATCTGTTTAACATATTCTAACCTTGGTCTACCCCTACAGTTCTTGTCCTTGACCCTTCCTTCCATAACTAAGCTTGCTATTCCTGGGTGTCTTAGTATGTGTCCTACCAACCTATCTCTTCTCTTCATTAGCAGTCGCCAGAAACATCTCTCCTCTCCCACTCGTCTTAATACCTCTTTGTTTGTAACCCTATCTACCATCTGATCTTCATCATTCTCCTGTAACACCACATTTCAAATGCTTCAATTCTCCTCTTTTCTGCTGCACCAATAGTCCAAGTTTCACTTCCATAGAGCGCCACGCTCCAGACAAAGGCTTTCAAAAATGACTTCCTAATACCTAAATCAATATTCGATGTCAGCAGATTCCTTTTTTGTAGAAATGCTTTTCTTGCCTGAGCCAACCTACTTTTTATATCCTCTTTGCTTCGTCCATCACTGGTTATTCTGCTTCCTAAGTAACAGAAATCTCCTACTTCCTTCAGCTTTTCACCTGCCAATTTGATCTCCATAGAGGTTTGTGATCTATTTCGGCTGCATTCCAGTATTTTTGTTTTACATTTATTAATTTTCATCATGAATTCTTTCCGTAATACGGAGTCCATACCATTCAAAAACTCATTCAAATCCTCAGGCGTGTTGGCCAAGATGACGATGTCATCAGCAAATCTCAGAGTTGAAATTATTTCTCCTTGAATCTTCACTCCCACTTTAAATTTTTCTCTAATTTCCTTCATTGCTTGTTCAATGTAAAGATTGAAAAGTATGGGTGATAAGTTGCAGCCTTGCCTTACACCTTTCTGAATACCAGCTTCTCTCTCATGTCCTTCAACTCGAATGACTGCTGTCTGGTTTCTGTATAGATTGTATATCACCCTCCTATCCCTGTACTTTATTCCAATCGATTTCAAAATGTCAAACAATTTAGTCCAATCAACGTTATCAAAAGCCTTTTCTAAGTCTACAAAAGCCATGAACGTTCTCTTATCTTTCCTTATTCTACCTTCCAAAATCAGCCTAAGACTTAGTACAGCTTCCCTTGTTCCTACATTTCTCCTGAAACCAAACTGGTCTTCACCCAACTCCGTTTCTATCTGGCTCTCAATCCTCTTGTAAATTATTCTAGACAGGATCTTTGAAGCATGAGTAATCAAGCTGATTTTACGGTAATCTTCACATCTGTCAGCTCCCACTTTCTTTGGTATAGGGATGATTACATTCTTCTTGAAATCAGGGGGTACCTCACCTGTCTCATAAATCCTACACACCAAGTGAAATAACCTGATCAGACCTTCCTCTCCTATGCAGCGTAGCAACTCAATCGGTATATCATCTATGCCTGGTGCTTTGTTCCTGCTTAAGTCTTCCAAAGCTCTATCAAATTCTGATCTCAATATTAAATCTCCTTTCGCATCCTCATCAATTTCCTCCTCCCTTTCCATTACATGATTCTCAATCTCCTTTCCCTTATACAAACTCTCTATGTAAGCTTTCCATCTCTCAACCTTTTCTTCCCTATCTGTTAGAGGCTTTCCATTTGTGTCCTTAATATTACAGCACTTAGTCTTCTTTTCCCCAAAAGTATTCTTAATCCTTCGATAAGCTGTGTCTACTTTTCCTAATTTCAGACAATTTTCTATACCAGCACATTTCTCTTTCAACCATTCTTCTTTCGCTTCGTTGCACTTCTTGTTAACCTCATTTCTCAGACGTCTGTATTCTGCTTTCCCCTTTTCATCTCTTACATTCTTGTGCTTCCGCCTTTCATCCATCAATTCGAGTATATCCTGAGTGATCCACGGTTTTCTATCTATTCTCTCTTTCCTACCAATGTTTTCTTCTGCGGATTTTGTTATTTCATTCCTCAAAAGTGCCCATTCGTCTGCAATTGAAGTTTGTTTAGGGTTTTTCATTAGTCCTTCCTTTATACTCTTCTTGAATCTTTCGTTTACATCCTTCTCTTTCAGTCTGTCTATTGCCCACCTTTTTGGCTTTTGACTTTTCTTCAGTTTCTTCAACTTTAATCTGCATTTCATTACAACCAGATTGTGGTCAGAGTTTATGTCAGCACCAGGATATGTTTTACAATCCAAAATCTGGTTTCGAAACCTCCATGTAGAAGTTCGCAATCACAGGGCTTAGTGGGCTACCCATGGCAACTCCCTCTATTTTTTCTCGAAGAAGTTCTCGCGCCATAGGAAGTAGCTCGCGGTGAGGCAGTGGCGAAACAAGTCAGTGATGTCTTCCGTGATGAGCTTGGCAATCTGGTTTATGGATTCTTTCATAGGCACCTTCGTGAAGAGGGATACTACGTCAAAGCTGACTAGGCGGTCTTCAGGTTCCAGACGTATGTTCTGCAATTTCTCAATAAAATGGCCTGCATCCCTCAGATGGTTTTCAACTATCTTAAAATCTTAAACAAAGCAATGATTAAAACTGTTCGGTGCATACTGTAAAATAAAATAATGACCCATCAATTGAGGCCTACGATATTGCCATGAATAGCAATATTACGAATACGGTACTATCATAAAGCAAAAATGTTCAAAGCGAAGCGACAACACGTGATTGTTTCCGTGATATTTAGCTATTTATATTTCCTGTAGAATAAGTTTCAAGGCACAAGAAACACACAAATATACGGTATTACAAAATATACGTTCAATGTGTTGGCTATTAACTCACCCTTCAGAAGGCAGAAGCTAACACTGGGAAGAGGCTCTATCCCATCCATATCATGATCATTGCTGTCCCGGTCCTCTCCGTCACTGGACCCCGCGCTGGAGGATGACGAATCGCCGAGGGAAATATTGATTTCTATCAACACTACCTTCACGTTCCCACCCTTCGCTTAACACTCTTTCCACGAGCGACACCACTTTCGTTGAGCTTTCACTTGCCCAACCCCTTCGACAATAAGCTTTTCAACCTCTGTCAAATGAAATGCTTCATTGTTTGCCGCAACGTATTGCTTAACTTGTAGCCCAGATCATGGGATTGAAAATGGCAGTGGTAAGGTGAAAGCCGGATAACCTCATATCAATGCTTTTTAGGCAGTTCATCAACGTGATAAATAAATAAATAATGGACATTAATGAGATTAATAAATACATGTAATTTATTTCTGGATTAGGGTATAACCCAACTCTTTTGGGTACATTCGTGTTGACCGACTGATAAGCACCAAACTTTTGTTTACTTAGGCAACACTGAAAAATGGCTTCAAATCCCATAAAGCATTCATCATCTAAATCTGAAAAACATAGGCGTATCCATGAGCTAATGTCTCTCGGTGTAGGGGAGGAACTTCAATAAACAATTAGTGCATTATACGGGTGTAGTGATGTAAAATGTCTAGGCATTTATAAGTCGGGGCAAATGCCCAGGCATTTTGGGCATTTACCTCTTTTAAAAACATATTCATAATGTAACGCTTATATTAATATTGTTTTAGCCATATATGTATCTACATACATGTATTCTATATATTTATCCATAAAAACAGGAGTTGAGGCCAAAATAGGCTGCGGAAGTTGTTGTAGGAATTCACCGAAAGAACTTGATTTTGGTTTTGAGGCTGAGCTTGTGCTTGGTACTGCAGATTAGTAAAGGTTCATAAGGGGTTTTCTTTCGAAAAGGTTTTTCAACCATTGTAAATGTACCTAACTGAAGCACTTTTTTTTAGATCTTGAGGGCACTTAAAACACTTTTTTATGTGCTTTTCCATTTTGTTACAATGTGTCTGGTATAGTCCTTATTACAATATTTACGAGATACTCCTTTCCCTTTCAAATTAAAAATGTTCCAAATAGGTCTTTTTTTCCTAAGCATTTTGTAATGATTTAATCTAACACTTAAAAATATAAATAGCCTAAGAAAGAAGTGAGGTTATCTCTGACTCAACCACTCAACAGACAACTCTACTTCAAAACTAACTGGGCTGGGCTGCTGGTGGTAGAATGCCTCGCCAATCTCAATGCCACAACCACCCTACCCCCATTCCAAGATCATAGCACAATGGCTGCCCAGGGCCTAGCCCATCCATTCCCCTCCCGAAGCCACTATTCACACAATAATCAAACTCCTACCTAATTTTCCTAAATATAAATGAGTAGGCCTGCAGGCCTAACTGAGTAATACAATGTTTTATTCAAACCAGATATACATAATTCCCATTTAGATGTTATTGACAACATTGACACAGCATAATTAAATTATTATTAGCAATATTCGGGCATTACTAGTCTATCCATGAAATGTACCTTAGATTAATGGTCTTTATTATGTTTTAGAAGCTCTAGTAACAATCACAAGCAGTAAGGAGTTTAAAAAAAAAGTTTTTTTAATGCCCATATTTTGGGCACTTAAAACTGCTTTGGGCAAATGCCCAGTTATAGATGTCCTGCCCACTGGGCATTTGTCCAGCCCACATCACCATACGGGTGGCTAAGCTGCCAAGCTGTGATCTACATTTAGCAAGATACCATACAAAGTGGTGGGATGCCAACCTGTGATTAACATTCAGCAATACATCACACGGGTGTTTGGGATGCCAACTTGTAATCAACATGTATCACATCATTCAGGTGGCTGGGATGCCAACCTGTAATCAGCATTCAGAAATACTTCATTTTTCGGTACATGACTTTTCTTCCTTTTCCTTGATGACGGGAATATGGCCAAGAAATTGTCCTCATAAACTGTCTTCCCTTACTGTACGAACACGTCAATGACGGGTATCAATGTTAGTATTTATTATATCTGAAAACTTAATATTAGGTTTTGAACTTTAAAATGTTTTCTTTTTTTGCCTTGAACTTGTAAGATATGTACCACATTATGCTGGTAATGCATATTATGGCCAAAAGATCTTCCAAGAAGATCAGTCTGCCAGATCACTGTTGCTCGATTAGCACCACCCAGGGGTCACGTGTAGGGTACTTGAAGGTAAAACCTACGGACGTGAGCAACTTCAACCCCCATGCTGGTAATGCTTACTACATACAGGGTAGGGCTAAGTAGCTCACTCAGTTAAGATATTGTACTTTTGAATATGACGTTGAATTTCGGAACAAAGGTACACCAAAGAGGGCAAATAACACTGCGGAGCTCACAACCCTACAACCTAACTTTGGCGCACTGGTGGCTCCGAATGTACTGAGTAGATCAAGGATATCTCCTGTCCTTTTGGAAACCACAGCAACTGCACCTCTCCAACGGTTCTAGCGTGGCCGCATTGATGTAAGTGCCCAATCGCTCCGGTCCCAACAGCTGGTGATTAGGGTTTGAATCCCGACTGCAGATATATTTTCAAGTCTTACCCAACATAAATGTCCTCTCCAAGGAGAGCTATGACCTAAGGCCTTTCTGCATTTGAACATTGTGTTCCTATATTTTATTATAAATTTATGGCGTCGAAAGAAAGTATATATTTATAATTAAATATTGAGGAACTGGAATACTCACCTCATTTAACAATGATATCCCGTCTTTTATGACAGTACCATATATCAAACACTGAGCTTCGTTTTCAATACATTATTCCATGCGAGGTCATTATGCGAAACAGACACTGCTTTATAATCATTAGTGCTTGGCGACTGTGAAATCAACATGACATAATCGCTTTCTTTGCCTGGCCTGCCTTCTGACATAACAGCGTGTACTTTAATTGTTACCCATGAAGTCACATACAGGAAAGTTGATCCATCAACCTAGCTACATTCATTCTCAGAGTCTGCTACAAGTATCAGGGCACCATTGGCTTAAATCATAAAACACATCACAATTGTGCAAGATTTTATCCATCTGAATCAATGATCTCCTACTAGTATTATATTAAAACATAAATTCCTGTTTGAGTTGACTTTCTTATATATGAATTGCAGCCAATGGCTATAGGTGGGGGCCCAAGGGCTCACAAAAAGTTCAATTCCCCGTAGTACCAACTATGTTTCTCAGATGCTATTGTCACGAACACCTAGCGGCGAACGTTGGAACTAGTCAAATATAACCTACACATTTTGCTACTCACTACCAATTGAAGTGGTAGGTTCTCTTACTTACCATAAATCTATGACATGGGCTCGCCGGCTTTACTTCCACTCCGAAGGAAGGATTTTAACGCTTTTAAAAATCCAACGACTTTGGCTGGGTTTGAACCCACGATCTTGGGCATTGCAGTTCAGCATGCACCGACTACGCCACCGAAGCTGCTTCAGTTGACACTGTGCACTTTGGTTAAATGACCAAGTTACGCTCTAACATGATAGCCTACTCCAATATAAATTTTCCAGTGAAACTCATTCCTTACGCGAAAATGAAAAATATACATATGCAACATCCACTAATTTTTCATACAATTAATTTATTCGCAAAAACTTCTTACAGGAAACTCATGGATATATGTTTTTATCTGTATGCTGAGTAAAACAGAAACAATCAGTCCTTATAGATATCGAGCAAATAAAATGCCAAAGATGCGAAAATGAGCAGATGACACTTAACATTTAGCACGTATTATGGTTAACCACCAGTACAAATTAACAAAAATGTACTCAACGTTGTCCCTTTCGCAAGTTCTAATCCACAATATGCAATAACATATGGGCCTCCAAGTTAGCCTTTCGAGAAAACGTCGCATCACATGAACTACAGGAATAACGCCTTCGGCCAGTATGACTTAATACATGGGCCTTCAAGTTGCTTCGTAAAGAAAATGCTCTCCCACAGATATCACAAATATGGGGCTTTAGGCCAGTATGGATCAAAAGATGTCTCTTCAATCTTCCACGATTTATAAACGAAGCATCGCATGTATCACATGAATATGGCTTAAGCCCAATATGGCTTAACTTGTGATCCAGTTTACTCTGAAGTGTACATTCCACCTCACATGTGTCACATGAATGTGGCTTTTCCTCAATATGGCTTAACAAATGTTCTTTCAATTTAGCCTTACGGGAAAACGAAGAATCGCACGTACTACAAGAGTAAGGTTTCTCGCCACTATGGATTACAACATGGGCATTTAAATTACTTCGTTCACAAAATGTAGCTCCACATGTGGCACAAGTGTATGGTTTGACATTACTATGAATGAGTGAATGTCTATTTAACCTTGCCCGCGTAAGGAACGCAGAACCACACGTATCGCACGAATAAGATTTTTGTCCGGTATGAATTATCATGTGTGCATTTAATCTACCACGCTCAGCAAAAACTGCTCCACATGTGTCACACGAATGCGGCCTTTGCCCGTCATGGACTAGCAAATGAGTCTTGAAACGTCGAATTGTAGCAAATTCAATTTTGCAAGTAGAACAAGAGAACGGTTTTTTGTCGCTATGTTTAAACATATGAGTCTTCAAATTACACTTCTCAGCAAATGCAGCCCCACAGACATTACATGAATATGGCTTTAAACCAGTATGAATTAATTTATGTCTTTTCAACGCTTCCCGAGTAAAAAATGCAGCATTACACGTTTCACAGAAATGAGACTTTCGTCCGGTATGTATCAGCATATGTCGTTTTAAAGAGCACTGTGCTGTAAATTTTGCTCCACAATTATCGCAAGAGAACCGCTTCTCTCCAGTATGGCTGGTAGGTAGTTTCTGATGAGTCTTTGCACATACAGTGCTGATATCCAATCTTCTAGTAGTACCTGACATGTAAGTCATCTCTTCAGCAGACTCCAGGGTCTCAATATATATGAACCTGGAAGTATGATAATGTTACATTCCAATGTGTTTCAATTATAATAGAAATATTTCTATGTCGAAGATCTTGGAAAATATATTTTTTTATCTCTATGTGAATCGTTTAAATAAATAAAAAGTTTAACAATTGCACTTTTCTTAAGTAACTGTTTCCCCGTCGTAGTTGACGAACTACAGTATAATGAAGTGCTGAGTGGAAACTGAAGAGGTTTTGACGGTTGATATCCTTTACTTAAGACTAGGAATTTGCATGTGAACAAACAAGTTTTCTAATTTGTGGACCCCCTTGAGCTCAATTACAAATACACACCGCAATGGCATGAGTTATCAGAGAAACTCGACATGCACCAAGGTACACGAGACTAAATGAACAGATTTTATTAGTCCTTAAATAAATTAACAAAAATAATTAACTACCTTGTGCGTTTGGCTAGCACTCCTCAACACATCAGATTGTTCCCTTAATTGTAAGAATTGAATCTGTGTAAGACTGGCAACTTGCTCCACTTGACCCTCCTGGAAACCTGCTAACATTTTTTATGATTGTCCTCGGACCTACGCGAGTGGCGTGAGTCCCTCTCTAATTTGATAGATGAGAGACACCATGGAAACCTACGGATAATACAACTGGCGTGTCATCGATATCACGGGTTTGGGGGTACGGACGGAAGTAGAACAGACTCAGCAAGTAGGATAGAATTAGATATTCTATGGATTAAGCAAGTTCGGATAAAAGGAGAAAGAATTAGGAGATTACAAGGCGTACCTGTCAGTTGATGTACAACGAGGAAAGCAGGGCTGTATATCATGGAAACTATTGAACGTAAAAAAGTTGCTGTAAGGTACATAAATTAACGATCAACGTGGATTGGAAAATCTCAGAAATCTGTTGCAGGATTGTTTCAGTGTATGCTTCATCTGGAAAAAGAATGCTGGCTGTGTTCCATGAGACTGTGTGATGTGGTGAGAATAAACAGTACAGATAGTCTAATCTTGAAGGATAGGGAATTTCACTAGGGGGTATGAGAAGGTAAGTGAGGATAGAAAAGCAAGCACGAACGGGCTATGTTTACTGAATTTCTATGTTAGCATGAGATTAGCTGTGGCAAATTCGTTCTCAAAGCATAAGTTGATTCATATATCATATAATTCATTATTTATTATATATCATATATTGACTCCGTTCATGTTTGGCGCATATTTCAGTGTGACATCATAAAACAACTAAAGCAGTTATTTCAACTTAGGAGATCAGATATCAGCAGTGTTATCAAGCAAGTATATCGACGATATATTTCGGAAAATATGACCAAGGATCAAGGGAGCAGTGCATTCGCATCATAGAAGAACGGAAGATTTATGTTTCTATTCTTTATAAAATGCATACAATATTATTCTAAACGATCCTTCGAAAACTCCCCCAATTTATCTCATAAACTACTTTTTCATTTCCTATTCCAATCAGGTAAAAGTTGCCTAACTGATACCCTGAATGGCAACGAAGCAAATAAGAAAGATGATTTCCTGAAGGAATGATCCTAGATCATATCTGAAATTTATACATAGACTTAAATTAGTTAATTAACACCATAGCACATCACACCCACATTTCATTCCTGAAGGTAATAGACAAGGAGCAACATAAGCCGTAACAGGGTTAAGTTATTGCTAGACGGAGATGCATTGTTTCTTGATGTTAAAAATCAAATTGTTTATAAATTTTAAATTGAAAACAGTTCAAACTACAAATTGAACATGAAGTGCAGAAAATATATTGTACTATACTGTAATTGCAGCAGCATGGAAATGACCACATAGATAATGCTCAATATCTAGAGATTTATTTGGATGAGGATGTGAGGTGCAGAAATTACATTAATTACCTACACTAAAGAAATTAAGAATGACGATTTAAATTTATGGTCAGACTTGAACTACCGTACTAATTTAGTATATGGCCATGTTAGACATAACTTGTTACAACGATATAAAGAAGGCTTTCAAAATTTGCCAGCTGGCTTTGATTTGCCCCGCAAGACATGGATAACTATCAACAGAGTCCACAATCACCACGGGAGACGCAGATCAATGATATTTAAGTGGGGTATGCGATCTTCCCCAACCTGTGGTTGTGGTGCAGTTAAACAGACTATGAACCATATTGTCACTGAATGCATTAGTAGGGCATTCACTGGATCAACACAGGACTTTGTAATAGCCACTACTGAAGCCATAAGCTGGCTAGATATTTGAGACATTAATCCTTGAACACACTTTCCCTTGCATGATTGTTACAGTGTAATGTATTACCTATTGAATATATTGTATGTATATTGTTTATGTTGATTGCTTTGAGTTGTACCTTATGCTAATAATAATCATACAAAACTTAGTATTGCATATTATGCCTTGATAAGAAAGGTCATATTCTACCAAAAATAACTAATTATGTGTGTAATAAACATGAATATGGGACACAATTATGTATGTTTAATAGTACAAACAGCTATGGACAAACAACAGATCATGCTACCGATCGCCAATGTTCTTGGAGGACGAGGCACTTGAAGAAGAAGAAGAATAGTCAAATGTATATTATATATAATATAAAATTGGAGGTAGTTCCATGAAGAAATTAACCATGTGTTATATCCTATACTAGTTCTATCTTCGAACAGATACTTAAGAGTTAAAATTCAAAAGAATATACATGATCTTATTGAGGTGTTAGCAATTTACATGAACTCTCACTACAATCTGGTTGTTCTGAAATGCAGACTTAAGTTCAAGAAATTGAAGAAAAGTCAAAAGCCAAAAAGGTGGGCAATAGACAGACTGAAAGAGAAGTTCGTGAACAATCGATTCAAGATGGGTATAAAGGAAGGACTAATGAAAAACCCCAAACAAATTTCAATTGCAGAGGAGTGGGCACTTTCGAGGAATGAAATAACAACATCAGCAGAAGAAAACATTGGTAGGAAAGAAAGATTAGGTAGAAAACCGTGGATCACGCAGGATTATACTAAAATTAATCAATCTTTATTTTGTTATTAAGCATAGAGTATACAATAGACATTGTTACATACATGTTGTAAACAAATAATTACATATATTACAGTTTTAGTATGGTACATAATATTTCCAGAAATTTTAATTAAATACCGATTACTTCCATTTCTAAGAACTCCTTAGTTGAAGAGCTTCAACAGATAAATTGATTTACCTGCCTTTGTTTTCTGCAACCTACAATAGGGTACATCCACCTGATTTCTACTCCTAGTGTGGTGATTATGGAAGTCATTTCGGTATCTAACATGTGTGATTTTAACTTTACATAGTGCATTAAAAATGTACAAATTAATTACTGTCATAATAGAATTATCAATAAACAAGGGTTGACAGTGTGTACCTGGTGGAGACTTAGATATAAGATGTAGATGGATTACAAGAACCTCTGAGATTCTACTGCAATTTCCTCATAGTAAAATTCCGTATTGCACGATGCTTTGAAAAAATGCAAATTATGCATTTAACAGGAACATTCTTGGAACTTTCTGAATGAGGGCTCTTAATAAATACAGTACCTTTGACAATTTCTTTGTAATAAAATCAATATGTGCATCCCAAGACAGTTTAGCATCCAAATAAATTCCGAACAGCTTGACGGGATCACTTTCTTCATTCATTTAATGAGTACTTAAACTAATTATAAATGTTTGAATTTTGTTGGAATTAAGTAATAGCTTGTTTACTGCAAACCATTCCATTGCTGAATATCGGGTATCATTTGTTTGCTGTCTAACTTTGTCTACAGTATTAGCGTTTGTTATGGACAAGAGGCGGAAACACAAGAATGAATGAGATGAAAGGGGAAAAGCAGAATACAGACGTCTCAGAAATGAGGTTAACAAGAAGTGCAAGGAGGTAAAAGAAGAATGGTTGAAAAAGAAATGTGCAGGTATACAAAATTGTCTGAAATTAGAAAAGGTAGATACAGCTTATCGAAGGATTAGGAGTACTTTTGGGGAAAGAAGAACTCGGATGGAAAACTCCTTACAGATAGGGAAGAAAAGGTTGAGAGATGGAAAGCTTACCTAGAGTGTTTGTATAAGGAAAAGGAGATTGAGAATCAATTTATGGAAAGGGAAGAGGAAATTGATGAGGATGAGAAAGGAGATTAAATATTCAGATGAGAATTTGACAGAGCATTGGAAGACTCAAGCAGGAACAAAGCATCAGGCATAGCTGATACAGTATACCGATTGAGTTGATAAACTGCGTAGGTGATGAAGGTCTGATCAGGTTATTTCATTTGGTGTGTAGGATTTATGAGACAGATGAGGTACCCTCTGATTTCAAGAAGAATGTTATCATCCCTACACCGAAGAAAACAGGAGATGACAGATGTGAAGATTACCGTACAATCAGCTTGATCACTCATGTTTCAAAGTTCCTGGCTAGAATAATTTACAAGAGAATGGAAAGACAGTCTTGGGCCAAGACCAGTTTGGCTTCAGGAGAAACGTAGGAACGAGGGAAGCTGTATTAGGTCTTAGGCTGATTTTGGAAGCTAGAATAAGGAAGGATAAGAGAACGTTCATGGCAATTGTAAATTAAGAAAAGACTTGTGATTACGTTGATTGGATTAAGTTGTTTGACATTTTGAAAACGTATTGAATAAAGTACAGGCATAGCAGGGTGCTCTACAATCCAACAGAAACCAGACAACAGTTATTCGAGTGGAAGGACATGAGAGAGAAGCTAGTATTTAGAAAGCTGTAAGGCAAGGCTGCATCTTATCACCCATACTTTTCAATCTATACATTGAACAAGCAATAAAGGAAATTGGAGAAAAAATCAAAGTAGGAGTAAAGATTTAAGGAGTAATAATTTCAACTCTGACATTTGCTGATGACATCGTCATCTTAGCCACTTACAAATAGGTTACAAAATAAATTATTATATTATTATTATTAATCTTGATTGGTCACATTGGACCACTTGAGTCGTTCCACAATCACTTCTTCTTTGACGGTAGTACTGCTTGGTTCTTGCGCTCTTTCCAGTACTTTTTCATTCTTTCAGATCGGGATTTTCTCAACTCATCTGAAATCTCCATAGGCTTTCTGTGTGTCATTTCTGCAGAAAATTTGTGAGTTTTAAGAATGGTGTTAATTTTATTTTTCTCCTCGGCATCTGTTATCTTGAGTCCAACTGCTTTGAGATCTTGTTGGATTTCTTGGATCCATTTTCCTCCAGTTTTCTTTCCTAGATTTCTCATCACCAGTTGGCGCACAATTCTGTTTTCTGGAAGCCGTAAGATGTGAAAAAAATATGAAATTCTTTTCTTCTTCATTGTGCTGGTGATTGGATCAATCTCACGATAGACAGTTTCATTTGGGAGAATCCTCCAGACTCCCTCAACCTGATACTTTTTATTTATGCACGTTCTAATGATTCTTCTTTCCGTTTTGAGGAGCTGATCAGTTCTTTGTTCATTTTTAATTTGGAATAGTGTTTCACAAGCGTAAGTGGCTTCTGGGAGAGTTACAGTTTTATAATGTTGGATCTTAGTAGTTATTGATAGGCATTTTTTATTATATGTTGACCAGGTTAGAGATTGTGCCTTTTTCATTTTATTTGTTCTATTTATCCAAGTTACTTTTTCGTTTAAGTTATGTGTTATAATTTCTCCAAGATACTTAAATTGAGGAACTAGGTTAATTTTATGATCATTTATATAGACTTCATTTATATCTAAGGGTTTCATAGGCATGATATCTGTAATCCTATCCCTTGAGCAATTTCTTGGAGACTAGTGATCTGAGTACAAACCTCTTCCTTGTCTAGTGCTAAAAGAGCCAAGTCATCTGCAAATCCTAAGCAGTTTATTTTTATTGATGGTTTTGTTCCAATTTTGATCTTAGGAGGGTTTTCCTTTTGCCAAACCTTCATGATATAATCAAGAGCCACATTGAAAAGCAGAGGGGATAATCCATCACCTTGTCTGAGACCAGTTTTTACTGTGAAAGCTGTTGATATTTCTCCCCTAAATTTAACTTTCGAATTTGTGTTTGTTAATGTTAATTGAATGATTTTTATCAATTTAGGATGGAGACCATATGATCTGATGATTTTTAGCAGTGTCAGTCTATGAATACTATTATAGGCTTTCTTGAAATCTATAAAAGAGATAAAGAGTTGCTTATTTCTGTTTTTGTAATATTCCATTATTAATTTCAGGCTAAGGATTTGGTCTGGACAACTTCTGTAAGGGCGAAATCCTCCTTGATATTCTCCAAGTTGTGGTTCCAGAATGTTTTTGATCCTGTTGTAAATTATACGAGAGAAAATTTTATATGTGCAGTCCAGAAGGGTAATTCCTCTGTAGTTATCTGGGTTCGTTTTGTCTCCTTTCTTAAATAATGGATGGATTATTCCTGTGGTCCAGTGTGCAGGAATTTCTTCAGTAATCCACATTTTAACTAGATGTTGATGAAGATTTATAATCGCAGGTTTACCAGCATTTTTCCAGATTTCAGCAAAGACTAAGTCTTCGCCACAAGTTTTGTAATTTTTTTTTCTTTAATTGCGAGTTCTACTTCATTAATGTTTGGAGGATTTATTAAATCAGGTGAAGTTAAAATAGGTGTATCAGTGTTTACTTGCAGGGTTTCCAGTGGATCATCACAATTTAACAGTTTCTCGAATGCTTCTGCAAGGATCTCTGTATTTTCTTGGTTAGAATGTGCTAACTTTCCTGTTTGATTTTTCAACATTAATGTTGGAGCTTCAAATTTTTTTAGATATTTACCAAATGTTTTGTAATAATCTCGAGATTGCTTTTTCTTGAAATCGTCTTCTATCTTTTCCAGTGTATTTTTAAGATGATTACGTTTCGTTGGTCTGTTGATTTTATGGGTTAATTTTCTTTGTATAGTTAGTTCTAAATTTGATTCTTCTGACTTTATTATATTATTATATACTGTAGAGGTTATAAAACAAACTAAATGTGGATGGATTCAATTTAGTTTATATGCCACCAACTGGAACTCCTTGGGTTCATCAGGGTACATTCATAATAGACTTGTCCGGACAATGAGTCGAACAGTTGCTTCGCAATGATTGAAACATGTTTCTATTCAATGTACCGTCAAGGGCGGTCAAGATTCCCTTATGACAACACCAGCACTTCACAGTGATGAAGGTTCTATATGAATGAAACCTGCACAACTCGTACTGAACCATCTCTTCCGTTTACGGTGAGGCGGATGTGGGAAGGAGATAATGCTATTCGGTGTTTTGGACACCATATTCCTAGTTCAAATTGTTATATAACCCACTTACACAATTTTCGATCAAAGTTAAAATTTCCACTAAAGCATTTTTTGTTAGTGATACATAAAAGAGGAAGGACGTTCTTATGTACAAAGACAACCACTTACTCATTTGAATGACTTCCACTTGTGTCACATTCCTCGCCCTGAATTTCCACCTTCACTTCCTAAGAACAAATATAGAAAGTATTATTACTTTAAAATCACGAAGCGTTAACACAAGAGAAGAAACAAACCAACGTAATGGCATTGCACACTTCAATTACGTAACAGTATGTATTAGGATTCTGCATCTGCTCTCAGTGAATGGTATACTGTTTAATAATCCTGGATGAGGATTTATTAAAAGCAGATTAGAATCAATGGTTCATTGTGTAGTCACGCCCTAGTTCGTGAACCATGGGCAACGGCTGAGTGGCTTTGTAAGTGGTCCTGACAGTTACTATGGAATAGGAGTGGGCATCTTGGATATATTCCGAGTCGTGGGCCTCCTTATGTTCAGGTGGCTACGACTACCCAACTCAGTTGATTGTTCTCCGATGTGAATCTGAGGGTCCCTGTATAAGTAAGGCTAGCAACCTGCTACATTTCTACACTCTAAACCTGCTAAAAATGGCATGAGCAAACCTCGGGCCTATGGGAGTGATGGAGTCCCTCTCTCATTTGACAGATCAGGGATTCCTTGGAAACAAACGGGTAATCAAACTGGTATTCGATGGGGTGCTGTTTATATCGAAGGCGGTTACGGAAGGAAGAAAATAAAGATAGATGCGCCAGCAAGTAGGATGAGATTGGATATTCAAGGGATTACTGAAGTCCAGATCAAGAGAGTCAGAGAGGGGAAGTAGGAGGTTACACCTGTCAGGTGATAAAAGAGGCAGGGCAAAGTGGGGAATAGGGCTGTATGAAAAGAGAACCTTAAAGCATAACATAGTATCTATGAGGTACGTAAATGAACGATTAAAGTGGATAGATTTGCAAATGGGTCGAGATTGTTTTGGTAAAGAGGCGGATCAGGACGAAATAGACCGATTATGAGGCATTAAGTGATGTTGTATTGAGAGTCAAGAATAGGGAAAGTGTAGTACTGATGGGGGATTTCAATGCAAGGATAGAAAATAGAACTAAAGCATATGAGAAGGTAATATGTAAGAGGGGTGAGGATAAAGAAGCGAACACCAATGTCAAATGGTTATTGGACTTCTGTGCTAGCGAAATAATTCTCGAAGCATAAAAGGGATAAAAAAAATACGAGTCTTACAGTAGTCGCATATGATGTGTAACATCTGACATAGAAGAAACCTCACGTGAAATTGTTGATACACCGGTATTTTATACTATTATTGGCACAAATATTAATCTATTGTAAAATGGAGTGTTTTACAGATATTGTAGTTAATAATACGGAACTCATTTTATTAGATGATTTGTAGCTTCCACCAGCACTAGCCTAAATAAAGAATACGATATGGATCAACTAGATTAATAGACGCGACACCGCTCATAACCTTAAATTCCTTATAAACAGGTCCTCTTCATTCACAGACCAACGCGTAATTACATATGGATTCTGTTAAAATGAGTCATATTGATATGATAAATATCGTTTATAATGATAATCTGGTAGCAAAAATATCTACCCCGTCCTGGATTCGAACCCAAGATCTATAGATTCACAGTCATAAGTACTAACCCCACGGCTATTTCGACTACGCAAATTTTGGGCACAAGATGGTGACTTATTTCCACGTTCCAATAATACTGCATTACGGAATTAAGTTTCATTTATATTTTGCTTGTTTCGATAATGTTCCTGCGTGAATTGAGTTTAAAATGCCTTATGAACAGGCCCTCTTTTGAGTAAAGACAATGTATTCAGTAATAGTTCATGAAGGCTTGCTCAATTCTCGTATAACCACAACGATTATATTATATTGATGACTGCATTACCGTTAGGTGGGTTAATATTTGAATAGCCATTGTGCAGAAACATAATACCGGCAATGCCGACTACTTACAATGTTTGATATTAAGGCATTTTACCATTTAAATACTGATACGAAGACTTCGAACATGTACCATGTCATTTGTTTCACTTAACACCAGAGTTCGCATGAGCGTTTTCCGTTCAGTATGTCATATACATTCCACATGGCCGAGAGTACGTCATGGTATCAATTTCTGACACCGCGCACTTATTGTTTCTCGTACCACTGCCAGCTGGGTCTTACCACTGCCCGCTGGATCGATCGAGTTGGCAGTGCATCTTATACTTCCGTTCGTTCCACCACTGCCAGCTAGTACACTTCCGTTCGATCGATCGAGCGGGCAGTGCATACTTCCGTTTTCCACCACTGCCAGCTAGTACACTTCGGTTCGATTGATCGAGCAGGCAGTGCATACTTCCGTTTTCCACCACTGCCAGCTAGTACACTTCCGTTCGATCGATCGAGCGGGCAGTGCATACTTCCGTTCGATCCACCACTGCCAGTTCGATCGTTCCGATCCACTTCCGTCCCCAATTTTCAAAATCACTCTCACAAAACTATCCAGCAACCGTGCGGAAAGATGTTACACATCAAAAAGGGGTCATTATGGCACGATCATAAAAGACAGCCAAGGCCTTGGATGCCTATTGTTATCACAAGAAAACTATAAATTAATGAATACGATTTGCACTTCCAATAAATATTTACAATCTTTTGTTGCTGGTTTTGCCTTTCACCATCATGGAGAAATGAGAAACTATTAAAACAAAAACATAATCACTCATAATGTAGTTTTGTCAGAGGTCTTACACAGCAGGGAGGAGAACTGGATAAACATTATGTAGGCTTCGTAGGTGTTCTTAGTTGATCATAATAAAAATAGATGCAAAAATTAAAACGCATAAGGACACCAGGGCAGAACGTTGTGAGGGAATAGAGAGATAGATTGAAAACAAAGTAACAAGAACATATAAAACTTGTTATATTATGCTTTGCACTTTTTGCAAGCTTTTTGTTTTGTGATCAACTACAGTGTCATCAATTTAAGTCTCCTCTCCGATAGCAATGAAGGCTCGTCAAGCTCTAAAACTGACAGCCGCTCGCTGACTCGAATAACACTTCACAATCTTACGATACCGGAGATACTGACAGCTTATTGCAACATTGCCGGCGTCAGCGCGCGTGTTCATTGGGGAGATAAGGCTGTGCCTGCCAAGGTCACTTTTACCGTCCTAGCCAGGGGGATGACAGTTAATAGGGAGCGCGTGGGTCGGAGTAAGGCCCTGTACTGGATGTTCTGCCGACCAATGAAGAATTAATTTTAGCACTAAGGTTCCGTAGTTGGCACTCATGAACGTTCACATCAAACCGACTGGCGAAAGCGGGAATAGTCTGTTTTGACTGAGTTTCCTCGTGGTGTTGTTGGTTGTTTTGATTTGTTCAGTATTTTGATTATTTGAATTGAATTGAGAGTCAATCATGCCACTGCAAGGGACGAAAAATTGCCAAGCACCGGGATGTAAGAATTATAATGATAGAACAATACGGCAATTTTCATCTTCCTGGTGTTGACCATGTGTAAAACTAGTGGGCAATATGGAATACTCTCGAATAAAAATATATAGAGAATAAATGTGTGCATTTCATCTCTAGTTTGTTTTCTTACCCATTCTCCTTTGCATTGCAATACAATTTGTGGTTTAGGGCTACGGGGAGGGGTGGGTGGCAGCGGGCATGCTAGGCAAAAAGTGAGGTTATGGCAATGTAGTGTGTGAATTTGGACAATTTTCTTTATATTCATCGAATATCCCAACAATTCTGTAGAGTATGAGAGGATTTTTAATTAGCCTAGAGGTGAATTAAGCTCTAGAACGGCATAACTGTGTCCTTCGTGACAAATCTATTGCCAATATTGATATATATCAAAATGTATTATTTTCCTATCTGGAAGTATATTTCAGCGCCTAGCGAAAGGCGCAGTTACGTTTGTGTTATTTTCATCAATAATCAATAACTCATCGCAGAACATACTGTTCATTTACGTGTAATAAAGGCTACATTCATATGGCTTTTTACTTTTTATGTTGCCAGACTTGCCAGTACAATCCATAGCCTCCGGCGGTGTTCTCTCTCGGAAATTCTACAACCAAAAGTGACGAATCTCTTATACTTACATGATCCTTGGTCCGCGGTGCGTACAGGGTGGATTTAAAATGATGACCCTGTACAACCCCACTCCCTAGATATTGACACATGCACAGGTCTATCCCACTCAGTGCTTACCCTGCCCATGATGACTTCTCATTTGTCTATGATGTCAAAGGCAAATTTGGTCAAGGTAAAATTTGAAATACCTAGTCTAAATGAAAAATGAAAATCCACAGCCTGCTTCCAGTCTCCGACCGGGTCAGGAATGGAATGAATGAAACCCCTATCTAGCGGCGAGGATATGAACTGTGCCGGCTGCCGAGGCCTGACGCACTCCTCTGGGGCAATGATTTAATGAATGACAGATGAAATGAAATTATAGTGGAGAGTGTTGCTGGAATGAAATATTGACAGGGAAAACCGGAGTACTCGGAGAAAAACCTGTCTGCCTCCGTTATGTCCAGCACAGATCTCACATGGAGTGACCGGGATTTGAACCACGGACCCTGAGGTGAGAGGCCGGCGTGCTGCCGCCTAAGTCACGGAGGCTTCAACTAGTCTAAATACATTTTTTAAATGAATTCAGTAAGTTATCATGTATTTTCTGCAAGAACTGCCGATTGTTAACAATGATAAAACAGGTCTTGATGAAGGCAGGTGAAAATTACAAGCTACAGGAAGCAATACCAGGCTCAACTGAGAAACTATGATTAACAGCCAATTCCAATTGTAGGTAATAAATTGTGTGACACAGTATCACCAGCAAAACTCTATTAAGCAGTTAAATTGACCATAAATAAAAATCCTATTTAGACGGATGTAATAAACAGACTAGTCACCTGAGTGTGAAGTTCCTGTTTAATGTCTCCCTCATTCCTCTCCTCCAACTTTGGATCATAAAACACATCTCTCGGTTCAGATTTTATCACCAGGCTATGAATATCTTTTTCCTGAGAAATGACAAGAACATAAGGAATCAATGTTTTATCACCACCAGTTACCAGTATCTGATAAATGACAAGTTTATTAAGCCACGGGAAATGGCAAATGCGTGCATGTAAAATACTCGCTTTTGAGGTGATCAATACATTAATGTAACTTGCCAAATTAAATAAGGCGGGGATAATACTTAGTTACTAACCTTGATTAATTATACACTCATACACTTCTCAAAATAAAGAGGAGGGTAATTGGAAGACGTCTTTCGTTTGTTAGGTGAACCTCATCAGGTCTAAGGCATTAGAAAGGTTGGTGGATCTGTATATTACACTTGTGTATACTAATATATACAATACAAGGTTTTTTTTTTCCTATGACCTGTCAATTTCTTCGTGTTCCATTAGTTAATAACACTCCTTTAATACCTAATTTTTTTTGGTGGTTGGTTCCTTAGTTTAGGGGCTGCGACAACGCGGTCATGTAGCCCCGTGTACTTTGGGTGTGTGTAGAATCTGTCTGATAACCGGTGTTAATTGTGATGGCTGTATTAGTGTGTGAATCTGTTTAAATTCAAGTAAGGACTGCAGACAATAATTTCAACTTTTGCTACCAAATGCTACTGCACACAACACTTAGCTAGCGGACTTGGCTACTAGATGGCATCGCAGTCAGCACCTGGTGGCAAACGTTGGAACAAATAGAGCGTTATCAATTCTAACTTACAAATTTTGGCTACACACAGTGTAGTTAGTGGAAGGTTCTGTTTCATGCCATAAATCTATGACATGGGACCGCCGGCTTTACTTACCCTCCGAAGGAAGGCATACTGAGGGACTTTTAATGCTCTTAAAATATCCGACAACTTCGGCCTGGTTTGAACACGCGACCTTGGGCATAACAACTTTTTTTATAAGTAGACTATTAGTTATGTTGTTAAGAAATGCCAACGCCATCGTGTTGGAAACCATTTTTCAGTGTTGCCTAAACGAAATTAATGCTTTCCAGTCGGTCAACACGATTGTGCCAGACTGTAATGGGTGTATTTCCTAAATCTGAAAAACAATTACATGTGATAAATTCACTAAGATGAACAGTTTCGATCGTCAAGCGATCATCATCAGATCCTTTACACTTAGGCAGTAAAATCTATGTCTACAAGTACAGTATGTGGGTGATGGCATTTACAATTTAGTTAGAGCAGTTATTACAATCTTGCATAAATTATCAGGATTTTTTGTTAAGATATCGTTAGTGGTTATTGACCTTCAAGGTTGCTTGTCTAGTGTAATATCTGTGATTGTCAGTAAATTGTGAGGTTGGAATGGAATATAATAATAAATACTTTATTGCGCACAATGCGCATGAACGTGGTTCTTGCGATCCATCATTAGTACAAACTTTTGTGAGGGATTCTACCTTCAGGCATGATTGCAGTCTTCTCGAAGGTTCTGTTCTTCCTAGGTTCAAGTTACTGCAGGACGACTCCTTCGTTCCGTGGTCTTCTTGGTGATCGAAAGGGACGCACAAGAACTCTCTTAGGCCAAAAGTTCGCTTGTTCAACTTGCTCTAGGTGCTGCCAGGGTATACCCAGTTCGAAAGCCTTGTTAGTTCCTAGGGTTTTTGTTGTGATTTAAGCAGAGATTAATACAAAAGGATAGCTTTTAATTAATTGTATATTTGGATATAGATTTGGCATGTCCGCCATTACAGGGAATAAACAAAAGAGTACATTTATATATAACTTAGATAGAGGAGCAAGTTAGTGACTGGTGGTCAAACGCAAGTATAATAGTTCCTCTAGGTTGGCGCTGATTGAAACTGGATTACTTAAAAACCCAATACCCTCACTTAATCCAGTTGTCATTTTATCAATCGGATTCGATCGGCAATAATAAATTCATCAATTTGCAAAAATTCCAATGTTTCGACTTAACTAAGCCTTTTGTCAGAACATCTGCAATCATTTTACTAGTACCTTTAAAATCAACCGTACTTCATGTTTTTCTACTGCATTTTTGACAAAATGATATTTTACGTCTATGTGTTTAGACCTTTCTTGTATTTCGCTACATTTGGCATTTTTAACAGCTGACTGATTGTCACTAAACAATAAAACTTTACTGTTTTTAAAAATAAGTTTGTAATCGTTTCCCTTTAAAATTTCCTTTAATATTCTATTTAGAATTACTGCCTTTCTAGTACATGTTGCTAAACTGACATACTCCGCTTCCGTTGTTGATAGAGCAACAATATCCTGCTTCTTACTTTCCCAAGCGACGGGGCCATTAGCAAGAAACAAAATGTACCCAGTACATGAAATTCTATCAGCTTTTTGGCTAGCAAAATCTGCATCTGCATATCCTATTAAAGAGCTGCCCGATTTGCTGTAAACTATTTTGAAATCAATCGTACCCTTCAAATAACGTAACACCCGTTTTGCATATTCCCAGTGTTCCCTAGTGTAACATGTGTTATAACGACTTAGTTTTCCAACAGCATAGGCAATGTCTGGTCTACTACAGACCGCTGCATACATTAAACTGCCCAGTAACGCTAGATATGGTACATCAGGACATTTACTTGGATCTCCTTTGGGCGGATCTAACTTAGGTTCCATAGGAGTATCCGCTATTTCGCAATCTAGCATATCAAAACGAGACAAAATTGTTTTTATGTACTGTTCCTGATCTAACGTGATTCCCTTTTCTGATCTCTGCACTCTCATACCTAAAACACTTTTATTGATTTGTTCGATTTGTTGAGATTGTTTAGCTTTCGCTGGTATGAGTTGTGATGTCACCGAAGCGACAGTTTAGTTTGAGAACAAGTCTCATGGTTATCCCAAGGCACCGGACTCCCCTAAAACACTTTTAGCTTCCCCTAAGTTTTTAATTTCAAAATTTTTCTTAAGTGACTTTTCTAGACTGGTAATAATTGTTTCATTCTTACAAAACACAAGGAAATCATCCACGTACACAGCTATTATGCAAAGTAAATTTCCGCTTCCCTGAACATAAATACATGGTTCAGTTGAAACTCTTTTGAATCCTAATGTCATTAGGACATTTCTACATTTATCATACCATGATTTGGAAGCCTGTTTAAGACCATAGATGGCTTCCTTTAATAAGCAAACTTTGTTTTCAGAGCCCAGCTCTGTAAAACCTTCTGGCTGTTCCATAAAAAGAGTCTCTGTCAAATCTCCAATCAGGAACGCAGCTGTGACATCCAGATGATAAATATTTAACCCAATCTCAACTGATAGTGCTATCAGCATTCGTAATGCCGAATAACTTATAACTGGAGAAAATGTTTCCTGATAATCCACACCATATCTTTGTGAATATCCCTTAGCAACTATTCTTGCTTTAAAACGCTCCAATTTTCCTGCAGCATCAATCTTTTGTTTAAAAACCCATTTACATTTTATAGGAATCCTTCCATCTGGCAAATTTACCAGTTCAAAAACTCCTTTGTCCTTTAAATTTTTCCACTCTAAATTCATTGCCTCTTTCCATAGAATTTTATTTTCCGACCCTAAGGCTTCTTGCACTGTTTGTGGATCATTATGAGCGGGTAAGCAGTCACAAAAGTTTCCACTCATTGAGTTAAATAAGTAACGTGATCTGGAAATATCTTAGGAACCCTTGATCTAATAGGATACCGTCTGATTGATTCATCTTGCACAGTCTCTACTGTCTCACTCATATCAGACTCATTATTCTCAGAAGTCTCATTACAAATAATCAAGTCTTCTTCTAAACTTGCATGACCCTGACTATCTCTATTTATAACGTTTGCATTTTTATCGTTAACTTCAATATTTTGCTCTAAATTTATTTGGTTCCCTCTTTCCGTTATCATCTTTGGCCTCACTATTTTCTTCGATTGTAACCGCAAAATCGACTTTTGGTAACAACGTTCGAAAATCTGTTTTGTCACCCTCACTGGTTTCAGACTCTCTGGAGATGAAATTGTTTAAAAAAAAAAACATCTCTAGATTTTAATTGCTTATATCCCTTTTCTGGATCCACTAGTAGATAACCCTTTGATTCCTCGCAATAACCCACAAATACACATTTCTTGGATTTAGAATCAAACTTGGTTCTATGTTCTTTTGGAATATGCGCATAGGCCATTTCTCTTCCGGTACTTCATTTTTTAGCGCTTTAGTTGGAGATCTGTTTTTAAGGTATACAGAAGTCCTGCAAGCTTCTACCCACAACTTTTTAGATAGGTTTGCTTCTAGTAGCATAGGTCTTGCTTTCTCAACTATTGTACGGTTGACTCTCTCTGCAAGTCCATTTTGCTCTGGAGTGTAAGGGATACTAGTTTCGTGCCTAATACCACAGTTTTCAATTTCTCGTTTCATTTTAGAATTGACATATTCTGTTCCATTGTCAGTACGTAGGCATTGAATCTTACACCCTGTTTCATTTTCAACTTTTGCCTTAAATATTTTAAAATACTCATACACTTGATCTTTGCTCTTAAGAAAATAAATGAACGTTTTTCTTGAGAAATCATCTGTAAACGTTAAAAAATATTTTTCTCCATTAACTGAGGGTGGTGTCATTGGCCCACACAAATCAGAGTGCACTATTTCCAATTTGCGGGTAGTTTTCTCATGTCGAGGATTTTTTGTTTGGAAAGGTTCCCTGCATTGTTTACCTTCAACGCAAGCGATACATGGTTGAAACGGCGTTGTTCTATCCAGTTTCATACCAGTAGCCCTAGTTTCTAACAAAGCCATATTTTTGTGTCCTAGGTGACCTAACCTTTTGTGCCATAATATTTGGCCATTCTTTTCCTCCATTAAACTAGACATCGCCCTAGCTTCACTGCTTTCTTCTTTCCGGTTGACTACAATACTTTTCGCATCCAACGTATAAACTCCACCTTCTTCGGAACCAGTAGCAATTAGTTCCCCTGTAATCTTTAAATTTGCTGCGTCAAATATCTGGCAGCTCTTTTCTTTAAATATTACACAAGCACCGTTTCTAGTCATACAACTCACTGAGAGTAAATTAGACGAAAGCTTCGGTACATAATAAACATTTATAAGCTCCTGATCGTTGCCCTGAACTAAGCTAATAGTTGCACTGCCTTTTCCTGCTGTGCCAATCTTTTCATTATTTGCAACAGTTACCTCAAGATTATCTTTTGAGTTAGAACTAAAGTAATTTAATAAATCAATATCATTTGTCATATGAGCTGAAGAACAAGAATCTACGTACCATTTTTCTGGTTGAACATTAGATGCCATGGCCATGAGCCACGCATTTGCCCTTCCTTTATTTTTGCCGTCGGCTCTCTTACTGGAGTCATCTCCTCTAGAAACTTGCGCAACTTCATTATTTTGAGAACAATCCCTTGCTAGATGTCCGTAATTATTGCACCTAAAACATTTAACTTTATTAATATCAAATGTATTATTCTTAAGTTTGCCACCATGATTTGAAGGATTAGAGGATGTTGGATTAACAGGTTTGACTTTGTGTTTAGTATTAAATGAAACCGCAGTCTCCTTGACTTTCAACGAACTTCGATAACCTTCTTGAAGTAGCTTTTGCTTGACAGTTTCGGTATTCAGTTTTCCAGTAGCTGTGTTTTCAATTGCCATTCTAAAAGGTTTATAATCTTCTGTTAATCCTCTCAACATGGGTACGGCAACAAATTCATCGTCAACTTCCTTCCCCATACTTCTCAGTTTTGCACGTGTTTCGGTAAATCGCTGAACATAGGCCTCCATATCCTTTGAATTCGCCAAACTAATATCAAATAATTGGTCTATGAGAGCAATATGCCGATTAACGCTTTTATTCTCGTAGGTTGTTTTTAAGTGGTCCCATATCGCTTTTGGGGTTTTAATGTTAGCAATTTCCATTTTAGGTCCATTATCTAATAGCATATAAATCTTGGCTCTAGTACGTTGGGCCTGCTTCTTTTGCTCTTCCGACGCAGTCGATGCAAGGTTAAACTCCACATATATCCACAAATCCTCATGCAAAAGATACATCTCCATATCCATTGCCCATGTCTCATAATTTGCGCCTCCATGCAATTTTTCGATTTGCAGCAATGAATTGCCAAATCCGCCATTACCGGCCATTGAACAATTTTTTAAATAAATAAAAGTTCAAAACTTACAGTAATATGTCCGTCCACTTCCTTTGTACTCTGGGCCTCATAACCTGTTGTGATTTCAGCAGAGATTAATACAAAAGGATAGTTTTTAATTAATTGTATATTTGGATATTGATTTGGCATGTCCGCCATTACAGGGAATAAAACAAAAAAGTACATAACTTAGATAGAGGAGCAAGTTAGTGACTGGCGGTCAAACGCAAGTATAATAGTTCCTCTAGGTTGGCGCTGATTGAAACTGGATTACTTAAAAACCCAATAGTTTTCAACCCTTCACACGATATGATACCGTCAATTGCTTTCGAAGACATGAATTCCTTTACCCTCTCGGTAGTCGCATTTGGAGAGAGGTGACCCACATATAGCCAGGCAATTCTTTCTCCGGCTTGAATGATGGAATTAGATTCATTTGTTCCTATGATGATGTGTCGGCTTTCTTTATATCTGTTCCTCCTCCTCCTGACTGTCTCCCAATCCTTCTCTTCCTCCTCACCTCTGTCATATATCTTGTCGTCACTTTGCACGCCATGGGCTACCTGATCGACATCCGCAGTACCATTACATGCTTTGTCTTCTTTCACGAGGTTTGTGTTCTTTTGAAAAGTATCTGTCGCCTCACATATCTTTCGTAATTCTGCTTTCTTAATTGTAAACTTGTTAGATCCAGCAATGTAGTTGTCCTTTTCCTCATTATCATTACTGCTTGATGAAGTCGCTTTTCCTTTCGTGTAATGCGTATTTCTCAGTTTAGTATCTGGCATCTCATTTGTCATCTTTAGTACTCTATTCCATAGGGTCCGGTACGCATTCTCGTTACTCTGAGATATCTCTGGTCTCGGAGTTTGTTTTCGGTTTTGATTGAGCATTTGGCCAGCAGATATAGATTGACACTGGTCGCCGTTGCTCCCTGAAGCTTCTAAGAGTGGACCAGCAGATGGCGCACATTGTGAATTTGGTGTTTGTTGCTGTAGAGCCTTTATTTCTTCCGTTATAAGGCTTTTTATGTCATATGTGAGTACATCCGTCATTTGATTCATCTTCTGCATGACGTTATCTGTGATATTCTCTTGTAATATGTTGTAGGCCATGAGTTGGCTGTTGGGATTACTTTCAAGGCCACTAGATGACAGAACCTGTACGTTGGAAAACGGCCGACTAGATGCAATATGTGCAGTAGAATGATCCACTTCGCAGTTATTGTCGTTCACGTTCTTAGCTTGTTGTTTGAGGGATCCGTTCTCGCTTAGCTGCCACTACTTCCTCTGTATACACTGAACTGGTAACACCTTGATACCGCTATTCAATACTGAAGTGAACCATTTATCTGATCACAGGAAACAACTTTCAGTAGCTCCGCTGTTCATCACTGTCTGCAGTGGACCAACTCGTTATATAACGTGCCTACTGTCAGGCCATTTGGTACTACTGCTGCTGTCTGTTGTCGGTCCTTGGGAACCATGTGGCTTATAAAGAATCAGGAAGGCTATGTCTCTATTCTCTTTGTTGTTACTTCTTAAGTTCCGTGCTGCTGCACAAAATTAATTTAAAACTGCTATGGAATAGCTTGGTAACTGCAAATCAATTTGCTTGAATCCCAAGTTAATGTAAACGTCCGGTAGACGATCCAAGATATAGTGGTGACCGGTGACAGAACTTATACATGTGTTAGTAGTGGAGCTACAATATTAGCCTTAGACCATAAATTCAATAGATGGCTGATGACGTCACATTGTTGAAAACAACATCTCGATCAGCTGACTAAAGGGAACTGCGGATAGTGATAATATAATTATCCAATATGGAGCTCATTTTGTATTCCTTGACGTTGCTGAGCATTCACCATTAGCCAATTGTAGTCGGTCTTGAGCCATTACCCTTCAGTCAGCTGATCGAGATGTTGGTTTCACGTCACACCGGTCACAGTACAGGCGCAGTGTGGCAATGCGCCCTCTATTGTATTTATGCTCTAAGATATTAGCCAAGAAGAAACGTGCAGCCATTCGTTCTTCATTTACGGAGATATTGAAGAAAAGCAAACAATTGCTAACCAACACAGTCAGCTTGGAAATGTATGAAGGATTGGTGCGAACTAAAATACATAAACTTACGATACTTGACCAAGATACTATATATTTAGAACAAATTGGATCATTTCGTAAAAAGTTGAAAAGGTACAATTTACTAACTCCAAATGTTTAATAATTTACTCTTGTGATACCACATTCTTCCAGACATATTTTCCAAATATTTTTCCGTTTATCATTATTAATGGAGCTGAAGAACAATATATAGGAGCAGATATCCCTCATAATGGAGGAAGAATTACAACGTGTCATCGTCAATTTACATAGACCGTAGGCTACATCGCCTGTTTGTCAGCTAATGGAGAACATTTCCAGCACCATCTGTGAGAAGGTAGCTCTTTAATGATGCATTACAGATAAAATTACCATTAATTATCAAATCATGCCTTCGCGCAAGCAGCGGCCCGAGGTGGGTTGGCTGGCGGAAGGCGTGCGCGCTCCAACAACATGCGCAGACTGTATTACCATCGTTCCTCACAATATTCTAGAATGGTTTGTCTTGTGGGGTGGACCATGAGATTAGTCTTCAACTGTAGGAATCAGTAGAGACCTGGTGAACTTCATTCTAAGGAAATCAAGGCAGCAGAAAATCATATTGTCAAGATGATTCATGCGGAAGAATTCTGGGAATAAGTGACAAACGCATTGCTTCTTTAGACATTTATGAGGATGATCACGGCGTGTTACGGCTCAAGACCAAGACATCAGAGCGAAAGAATATGCCCTATTTTAGACAACCTGCCTAGTTACCTCTTCATCACCCTGTGGTAGCTACAGTAGATTGATTCGCGAGTTACAGAAAGAGTCAAATCACTTGGCTGTTCAAGGATTTCTTAGTCAAATAAGGGATAGATTTTGTATCTTGAAAGGGAGAACTATTCGCTCAGTCATGAGGAAGTGTGTCGTCTGCATACGTTTCGAAGGACACAATGTAAGTCAACCTGATTTGGTATTACCTGAATATCGAACGAATGATGCCGCATTATGTGAAGTCAATGGCATGGATCTCACAGGCCCGTTTTATCCCAGACGTAATGCGAAAACCTGGGTCTGCTTGTTCACGTGCGCAGTGTATCGGGCAGTTCACTTGGAGCTGGTTAATTTGCCCTCTGCGGACAGTTCATCAGGGCTTTGAGGAGATTTGTAGCTAGACGGGGTAGACCATCCACCATCTACAGTGACAATAGACTCAATTTTGTTGGAACGGAAAACGCCTTTTCATGTCTAGATTGGACGCAGATACAGTCATACGTTGGAAATTCAATACCCCTGTCAGCTTCCTGGAGGGAGCATTTGATTGGCATCATGAAATCATTGCTTCGGAAGGTACTTGGTAGACCACGATTGGATTTTGAGGAACAGCTAACAGTCATTTGTGACTGTGAGCCTGCAATGAATACTAGACCTCCCACGTATGTGTCCGAGAAACATTATGACTTGGTCCATTGACTCCTGCCTTGTTCTTACAGGATATCAAGAAGGTTGCACTTTTCGACTGTGAACAGCTGGACTTAGTCGACATAAGGAAACAAGCCGGATATCTCCAGAATCTGCGGAAAGATTCACGAAACAGATTCCATTCATAATATCTCGGAAGAATGTCCATTGAGGTTTGGGGAAGTAGTTCTCGTCGGGGACGACAGTAAAAAGCGGGTGGATTGGTCTTTAGCGATAGTGAAAGAAACGGCAACTGAACGTGGGGGAGTTGAACGGGTTGCTCCCCTAAGAACTGCCACTGGTGTTATCTTGCGACCAGTCTCTCCTCAAGAGATATGTGAATGGGAAGTAGCGTCAACACCTCATCCAGACATATCAGAGTTCCCCAACAACACTGAGCAGGATACAGAACAACCACTACCTTCCCAAATGGTGCCCACGCAGCAGAAGTCGAAAAGAGGGCGTAGAATCAGAGTTCCATCCTGATATAGCATATAAACTGTGATCTGTTGTAATAGTAAATATTTTATTGATGTGCCACGTTTGAATTGCGTACTCAAGGTGGGAAAATGTTAAAAATCAGGAAGGCTATGGCTGACCGAGTGTATGATTGTTTTCTATTTTCTTTGTTGCTCCTTGTTAGGTTCTGTGCTGATGCATAAAAACATTAAAATGCTATCGAATATCTTGGTATCTGCAACTCGACTTTCTTGAATTTACGCATATCCTAAGTCAACATAAACGCCGGATAGACGATCCGAAACATGCTTCTAAGCTATGGTTGATTACCTGAGTGGGATATGAATTGCCGGATACACAATCCGAAACATGGCTAATATGCTTGTAAGCTTAGGTTGATTACCTGAGTGGGCTATGAATTGCCGGGTAGACGATGCGAGACATGACTAATATGCTTGTAAGCTTTGGTTGATTACCTGAGTGGGCTATGAATTGCCGGATAGACGATCCGAAACATGGCTAATATGCTTGTAAGCTTAGGTTGATTACCTGAGTGGGCTATGATTTGCCGGATAGACGATCCGAAACATGGCTAATATGCGTGTAAGCTTTGGTTGATTACCTGAGTGGGCTATGAATTGCCGGACAGACGATCCGAAACATGGCTAATATGCTTGTAAGCTTTGGTTGATTACCGAGTGGGCTATGAATTGCCGGATAGACGATCCGAAACATGGCTAATATGCTTGTAAGCTTTGGTTGATTACCTGAGTGGGCTATGAATTGCCGGATAGACGATCCGAAACATGGTAATATGCTTGTAAGCTTTGGTTGATTACCTGAGTGGGCTATGAATTGCCGGATAGACGATCCGAAACATGGCTAATATGCTTGTAAGCTTTGGTTGATTACCTGAGTGGTCTATGAATTGCCGGATAGACGATCCGAAACATGGCTAATATGCTTGTAAGCTTTGGTTGATTACCTGAGTGGGCTATGAATTGCCGGATAGACGATCCGAAACATGGCTAATATGGTTGTAAGCTTTAGTTGATTACCTGAGTGGGCTATGAATTGCCGGATAGACGATCCGAGACATGGCAAATATGCTTGTAAGCTTTGGTTGATTACCTGAGTGGGCTATGAATTGCCGGATAGACGATCCGAAACATGGCTAATATGGTTGTAAGCTTTGGTTGATTACCTGAGTGGGCTCTGAATTGCCGGGTAGACGATCCGAGACATGGCAAATATGCTTGTAAGCTTTGGTTGATTACCTGAGTGGGCTATGAATTGCCCGATAGACGATCCGAGACATGGCTAATATGCTTGTAAGCTTTGGTTGATTACCTGAGTGGGCTATGAATTGCCCGATAGACGATCCGAAACATGGCTAATATGCTTGTAAGCTTTGGTTGATTACCTGAGTGGGCTATGAATTGCCCGATAGACGATCCGAGACATGGCTAATATGCTTGTAAGCTTTGGTGGATTACCTGAGTGGGCTATGAATTGCCGGATAGACGATCCGAAACATGGCTAATATGCTTGTAAGCTTTGGTTGATTACCTGAGTGGGCTATGAATTGCCGGATAGACGATCCGAAACATGGCTAATATGCTTGTAAGCTTTGGTTGATTACCTGAGTGGGCTATGAATTGCCGGATAGACGATCCGAAACATGGCTAATATGGTTGTAAGCTTTGGTTGATTACCTGAGTGGGCTATGAATTGCCCGATAGACGATCCGAAACATGGCTAATATGCTTGTAAGCTTTGGTTGATTACCTGAGTGGGCTATGAATTGCCGGATAGACGATCCGAAACATGGCTAATATGCTTGTAAGCTTTGGTTGATTACCTGAGTGGGCTATGAATTGCCGGATAGACGATCCGAAACATGGCTAATATGGTTGTAAGCTTTAGTTGATTACCGAGTGGGCTATGAATTGCCGGATAGACGATCCGAAACATGGCTAATATGCTTGTAAGCTTTGGTTGATTACCTGAGTGGGCTATGAATTGCCGGATAGACGATCCGAAACATGGCTAATATGGTTGTAAGCTTTGGTTGATTACCTGAGTGGGCTATGAATTGCCGGATAGACGATCCGAAACATGGCTAATATGCTTGTAAGCTTTGGTTGATTACCTGAGTGGTCTATGAATTGCCGGATAGACGATCCGAAACATGGCTAATATGCTTGTAAGCTTTGGTGGATTACCTGAGTGGGCTATGAATTGCCGGATAGACGATCCGAAACATAGCTAATATGCTTGTAAGCTTTGGTTGATTACCTGAGTGGGCTATGAATTGCCGGATAGACGATCCGAGACATGGCTAATATGCTTGTAAGCTTTGGTTGGTTACCTCAGTGGGCTATGAATTGCCGGGTAGATGATCCGAAACATGGCTAATATACTTGTAAGCTTAGGTTGATTACCTGAGTGGGCTCTGAATTGCCGGATAGACGATCCGAAACATGGCTTATATGCTTGTAAGCTTTGGTTGATTAACTGAGTGGGCTATGAATTGCCGGATAGACGATCCGAAACATGGCTAATATGCTTGTAAGCTTTGGTTGATTACCTGAGTGGGCTATGAATCGCCGGATAGACGATCCGAGACATGGCTAATATGCTTGTAAGCTTTGGTTGATTACCTGAGTGGGCTATGAATTGTCGGATAGACGATCCGAAACATGGCTAATATGCTTGTAAGCTTTGGTTGATTACCTGAGTGGGCTATGAATTGCTGGATAGACGATCCAAGACATGGCTAATATGCTTGTAAGCTATGGTTGATTACCTGAGTGGGCTATGAATTGCCGGGTAGACGATCCGAGACATGGCTAATATGGTTGTAAGCTTTGGTTGATTACCTGAGTGGGCTATGAATGACCGGGTCGATGATCCGAAACATGGCTAATATGCTTGTAAGCTTTGGTTGATTACCTGAGTGGGCTATGAATTGCCGGATAGACAATCCGAAATATGGCTAATATGCTTGTAAGCTTTGGTTGATTACCTGAGTGGGCTGTGAATTGCCGGATAGACGATCCGAAACATGGCTAATATGCTTGTAAGGTTTGGTTGATTACCTGAGTGGGCTATGAATTGCCGGATAGACGATCCGAGACATGGCTAATATGCTTGTAAACTTTGGTTGATTACCTGAGTGGGCTATGAATTGCCGGGTAGATTATCCGAAACATGGCTAATATGCTTGTAAGCTATGGTTGATTACCTGAGTGGGCTATGATTTGCCGGATAGACGATCCGAAACATGGCTAATATGCTTGTAAGCTATGGTTGATTACCTGAGTGGGCTATTAATTTCCGGATAGACGATCCGAAACATGGCTAATATGCTTGTAAGGTATGGTTGATTACCGAGTGGGCTATGAATTGCCGGATAGACGATCCGAGACATGGCTAATATGCTTGTAAGCTATGGTTGATTACCTGAGTGGGCTATGAATTGCCGGATAGACGATCCGAGACATGGCTAATATGCTAGTAAGCTTTGGTTGATTACCTCAGTGGGCTATGAATTGCCGGGTAGATGATCCGAAACATGGCTAATATACTTGTAAGCTTATGTTGATTACCTGAGTGGGCTCTGAATTGCCGGATAGACGATCCGAAACATGGCTTATATGCTTGTAAGCTTTGGTTGATTACCTGAGTGGGCTATGAATTGCCGGATAGACGATCCGAAACATGGCTAATATGCTTGTAAGCTTTGGTTGATTACCTGAGTGGGCTATGAATTACCGGATAGACGATCCGAGACATGGCTAATATGCTTGTAAGCTTTGGTTGATTACCTGAGTGGGCTATGAATTGCCGGGTAGAGGATCCGAGACATGGCTAATATGCTTGTAAGCTTTGGTTGATTACCTGAGTGGGCTATGAATGATCGGGTAGATGATCCGAAACATGGCTAATATGCTTGTAAGCTTTGGTTGATTACCCGAGTGGGCTATGAATTGCCGGGTAGACGATCCGAAACATGGCTAATATGCTTGTAAGCTTTGGTTGATTACCTGAGTGGGCTATGAATTGCCGGATAGACGATCCGAGACATGGCTAATATGCTTGTAAGCTTTGGTTGATTACCTGAGTGGGCTATGAATTGCCGGGTAGATTATCCGAAACATGGCTAATATGCTTGTAAGCTTTGGTTGATTACCTGAGTGGGCTATGAATTGCCGGATAGACGATCCGAAACATAGCTAAAATGCTTGTAAGCTATGGTTGATTACCTGATTGGGCTATGAATTGCCTGATAGACGATCCGAAACATGGCTAATATGCTTGTAAGCTTTGGTTGATTACCTGAGTGGGCTATGAATTGCCGGATAGACGATCCGAGACATGGCTAATATGCTTGTAAGCTTTGGTTGATTACCTGAGTGGGCTATGAATTGCCGGGTAGATTATCCGAAACATGGCTAATATGCTTGTAAGCTTTGGTTGATTACCTGAGTGGGCTATGAATTGCCGGATAGACGATCCGAAACATAGCTAAAATGCTTGTAAGCTATGGTTGATTACCTGATTGGGCTATGAATTGCCGGATAGACGATCCGATACATGGCTAATATGCTTGTAAGCTATGTTAGATTACCTGAGAGGGCTATGAATTGCCGAACTTTAAATGAGTATATTTTAATAGTTGTTGAACCCTCTCAACTATTATAGACCAATATCCATTGTTCACCACGGCTTAAATAACCGCTCTTATATGCCGTACCCAGCATATGAACGTGATTTTGAACTCTTTAGTACTGCTTTGCTCAGGTCTTGGCTTTTTGCGATTTTCGTACATTGTATTCCATCACAAGGAACATTTCCCCCGTATCATTCCTTGTCCCCACTAAATGTTATCCATAAAATAAGTCAGGAAAACAGAGCCACAAGTTCACTTACAAATTTGGTCGATTCATCTGAGTCTGGCAGCCATCCTGGCTCACATTTGATGAAGTCTGGTTCCTCCATTATGTCTAGAATCTAGAAAAAGGCAACACCGTTAACTCAAACATGTCTAGAATAACATAATAGGATAAGTTTAGTAAGATATATTGATATTCCTAATATAAATTTTAACTTCCTTAAAATGTTAAGGTTGGTTGGTTCCTCAGTTTAGGGGCTGCGACAACGCGGTCATTGGGTAGATTATAGGCTAGGGAATAACCCACCCACCAAGGGAAGATGATTAAGAGAAGGAAGTAGATTTGGGATTTGGAAAAGAAGGATAGAAAAATAGGAGGAGAGTCCCACAAAAGTAATAAGTTTAGTGTTAAACACACTTAGAAGCAGTTGCCAATGGAAATTAACTCTCGGATACCTAAAGTAGGTACGAGCTTGGTCGAGGCTAACGGGAACCGCAGCTAGGACTTGGGCGGTTTGCAAGAGAGAGGCTTTAGTACATTTCCTCCCGAGCATGTATAAAAGTACTATGGGGAAGGGTGATGGTCTGGCAAGACTTAGAGGAACAAATTTACTGTATGTTTTCTCAAGGAAATTAGGTTTTACAAAGTAATTCGAAGAATGCCAATGATTTAACTCAAGCTTGGTATTTTCAATTTCCAAAATTATGGAGTTCCTGTAAGGGCGACCAAGTGTCTCTAAGAAGGAATATGATAAAAGATTATGCCTTATTGGGTAATCTTGGTAAATGAACCAATGGTTGCATTGGACAATGGCTAAGCTTTTACTCAGCGAGGAGCCGGCTAAAAGTTTAGACAAAAAGAAACACTTATTTTTTAGAAAACTGACCATAAGTTTTCGGAGAGGGTCTCCACAAGCAGGTAGTTGGCTTAGCGAACTTTACTTGCCTTACTGGCCAATTAGAATTAGCTATTGTCGCTAAGAAGAACTTTAGTAAGGTGAAAATTAAGAGTTCTTGCTCAAATGCAACAAATAGTGAAAGCTCTATTAATGATTTTGATATCATTGAGTGAGGAGAGTCAAGGAAGACAGGATTTTGCCTAAACTTTATATTCGAAAATGAAAAAGCAAAGGGAAAAGATTTGTTTATTTTACAATTAGAAAAAGTTTGATGAAATTAACAATTATGCAATATAATTTTAATAAACATAGTTCATTTGAACTTTTTAACAAATAGGGTCGCAGACCTCTCAACATTAAACGGTTGCTCCAGGCAATTGACAATTTACAAGGTTTCAAACCTTACATGTTTCTAAAATCTTTATAAGAGTTAAACAAATGAGCAATAAAATAATTAAAGCTTGAACGTGAATTGAAGTACAAAAAGTGCACCTTAAGAAATTCTGGAGAGAATGTTCTAGAGAAAGTGACAACTTTGAAAATAACAATAATAACGTGAAAAAAAATAGAAGTTCCTACAACTTCTTATATTTATACAGAATTAATATATGAGAATTATACAAAAAGGGCAGGTCACTTACGGTGAAACCTGGAGAAAGTGAAAAGGAAGTTTCTAGACTTCCTATGTTTAATTAGGAATCACGAGAAAATGGGGCAGTTTCCATTTCGTGAAACCTGAACATGACTCGCTCAAGAGTTTAGAGAATTGTTTTCCCTGATTTTGAAGGGAGGAACAATGTAAATTTGAAACTTGTGCTAGACACGTATCACAAAGATTATACAGAGATACTTAATGATAAACCAACAAAAATGGAAGGGCACTTCTTGGAATGACACCTTATTGGAATAGACCTAGATTAAAAGTTTATTGCAGATTGTTAGTGAGAGGTTTAGGAAAGAGAAATGGGAATTGAGGAAAAAGTTCATGGCCTTATTTGAATATAAGCGAACGATCGCGGCGCGGTAGAAAAGTTGAGCAAGCACTGGTTTGCACTATAGTTCATTGAAACATATGAAATGTTCACTGTGGAGACACAAAGTTTGTGGAAAAGAAAGTTATTGCAACTATAGGTAGAACTGATTGCACTATATAGGTGAGAGTCTATTTCTTGAAACAGTTGTGATTTACAATTAAATGCGCCATAGAATGTTCCAGCGGTGGACGAAAATTCACTATTGTAGTAATTTAGTTTTAAACAGAATTCTCCCAAGTATGTGAGAAATACATGACAGCAGGACTCGTAGATTGAGTACCGAATCTGGAAAGTTCCAGAACAATCTTAGTAGTAAAATGGGGCTAATGTAAATCCAGCGGAGGAACTTGCTTTGTAAATTACAGACAGTGGGTATTAGATAATATCCCACGTAGTGAGAAGATTTCTCATTTGGCAAGCATAAGAAATGCTGCTTTCATAGTAAGGTTGGCTTATACAAGTAAAAGCTCAACATGGCAAAACCCACGAAGAATGATTATTGCCCCAAAGTAAATAATTTCACACTGCCGATAATTAAAAGCACTTGGAAGTTAAAACCATGAAGATGAGGTTAAAACTTTTTAAAAATGGTACTTATCTCGATTTCATGTTGAAGTCGGAGTTCCTCACTGATGCTTAGAGTTCCAACATGGCGTAAGAGAGGGTGAGCCTCTTGGTTTGAGGAGGCAAGCTCGAGCGGAGCTTTGACTGAACGAGTCAACTGCAGACGGAGAAGTGGGAGCAGCTCAACGAAGCGCGGAAGGTCCTAGGAAGGGGAGAGAGTGGGGGTAGGAAACAAAAGGTATACATATCAGCATAACCAACTTGAAAACAACAAAATAATCTTCTTTTGCTGAGCTGGTCTTCAAAGAGTTGACAACAGTATCTGGTAGCCAAATGGATATGGAATTCCTCTTGCGCGAGGAAGAGTTGAAGCGCTTCAGAGATTCGTTGTTATATGACGCTAGGTGGGTCACAGAATATATATCTGGAACAGACTCATACAAAATATAAGAGACCTGAACCCCTAAGAGAGAACAGAAGATCACTGTTGGTGTCTGACAAAGAGGAAGGAAAGAACATGCAAAAACATTGAAAATTATAATCTCAGGTACCGTGCATTCCAAGAATGCACCAGTCATGTATCCCCGAGTACTTTGGGTGTGTGTAGAATTTGTCTGATAACCGGTGTTAATTGTGATGACTGTATGTTAACTGAGATTCGGGTATGCACTGCAGATGATCAATTCTTAAGTACTTCCTACGTTTCCTACCAAATACTACCACCTACGACACATAGTTGCGAACTTGGGTACTAGACACTTTCGCAGCCAGCACCTGGCGACGAACGTAGGAACTAATATAGCGTTATCAAATCTAACCCACAAATTTTAGCCTGACACAAGTTCAGTTAGTGGAAGGTTCTTTTACATGCCATAAATCTATGGCATGGGCTTTACTCTCCCTCAAAAAAGCCATACTGAGGGATTTTTGACGCTCTTAAAAAGATCCGACGACTTCGGCCGGGTTTGACCCCGCGATCTTGAACATAGAAGCTCAGCATGCTAGCCACTACGCCACCGAAGCGTTCAGGAGGGGCCATATCCTTTTCATGGCCTCTGTACAGCAAAAGTCTTCTCTAACCACGGATACTCACTAAAAACGCCTGTTCATATGGTCTTCTGTTACGAAGCGTCTATGTTCAATGAGGAATGTCTCCCATGACAGCACATAACAGAAACACAACAGAGTACATTTGGAAGGTCCAAGGGTTGCTTTCAAATATCTTGCCTTTACTTTGATGCGGTTGAGTCATGTTTTGAGATACACTCCCAAATCAAATGTAGGTATCCCTCATGTTAAAATGGGAATTGTTTTCGCTTTAAAAAACAGCGGCACTATTTTCGTATGTCAGATATAGCTCTAATTGCAGCTGTGACCTCTCCTGTAGGACAGCGTACAGGTCGTTTGGAGTGCTGTGCCCAAAATATAGCGAAACATTTACTGCTCCCAATTAGTTTCTCTCCTTAAAGTATATCTTGTACTTTGAGCTGGATTTCCTCGCCTCCTAAAGATCATTTGAAGTACGGTATCTTTTATCGGTTGACGGTAATTTTATTTTCTGGACAGTTTATAATTTTTGGGAGTGTTGTCTCTTGAGGCCAAAACTATATCGTCAGCATATATGTGAAGCAGCTTTTTTTTAAATATGGAGATTTTAGCAAACGACAGATTGAAGCCTATGAAACCTAAGAGACACTTGAAGACTAACCATCCAGAGTGTGTACGTAAACCTATAGCTAGATCCCTGCGCCGATATACAAAGCCTACGGTATCCACATCCGCACGTCTCTTATCCGAATCCACTGACATTACATTAATATTTTTAATTTATTAGATAAAGCATAGAGTATTAGAGCAACATATTCAGACATTTGAGAAGAAAGTTGTTCCCCTAGGCTATGTGTGCCAAGTGATATGTTTTAAAATGAATGATATACAGCCAAGATTGCAACCCTTTTCAGTTCGGAGTGTTAATTGTGCTTAATGACATAATTTGAGATTAGCTTAAATTATCTTACTTGCCATTGAAAAAATACAACGTAAAAAATACCGTAACATAAACATCCGGGTCCTAGTACTGATTGGGTCCAAGCTGCGTGAACCTGAGAGGAATGTGGATCACGGACTATGAGAAGTGATGGTGACGAGTGATGAGGTTTCCCGGTCCGTGCGTAGTAACAGAACCAAATACATTGGTCGGTGACTCACTCATTCATTCGCAATACCACGGTGGTTTCAGCAACGGCCCTATGTTAGCAGTATTGGAATAGAAAGGAATACCAGATAACACGGCGGGCTGTTGACAGATCCTTCTCTTGTCGCCTGACCCTTCCCTGCCCGTTCACCTCATCCCGCAAGTTCACAGAGCTTGGACCCGAGCAGTAATGATATTCAACAAGTTCAGATTGTAGTTTAAAAACTATCCGCAAATTCACTCCAAACATTGTCCGCAGCTTATCCGCTATCCTCACAGATATGCAAACTATATCCGCAACCGTGCAGGGCTTTACCTAGGGCCTATAGCAAATACCGCTTTCTTTTTGTGCGAAAATAGCCTATGAGAAGTGCTAAGAAAGGAGAGAAGAATAAGGGGGAGGGCGCTAGTTATTTCATGTTTCAGAAGAATAGTGAGGGGGGAGGGGGGGGGGGGGGGGGGGGGGAGCGACAGAAATAGTTTGAGAACCCCGGCGCGGCCTTGGGCGAGGTTAGTATTTTCAGTCAATGTCCTCCCAGAAGATGAAATGAAGTATGAAAATCATGTATTATCAAAATGAATTTGAAATAGGGAAGAGTGATGTCTCATTAAGAATTAATAATATATTAAGGAATAAGGTGGCAAGTATAAACGAATACCGTACTGGTAGGTGGTAGTTCAGCGTAGATTGGCAGATAAGAGGCAGCGCGGTGCAACCAAAGTGGTATTTACATGGTTGCGTATTGTTAAATGAATATTTCTAGTTTCAGATCACACTTCTACATTCTTGACGTAACTGGAGTATGACTGATGATCTGCTTCGGCGTGGAATCTTACGTAGGCTAGGTACTTCAACTTCCAACAATTGGATTTTCATAACCACTACGCTGCGAAATGGAGGTCGTGTAACGCACAAGTAAGTTACAGGGTCTTTATTTTTGCTTGACAAGGACATTCTCGCTCACACACTCCGCCAGGGACAGCCCAGTTGCCGGCTACCGCGCGTGCATATGTACCGCAGAATACGGTGCTTAAAATCAGTACCATGCATTTTTACTCACCATGTTTACAGTAGATGCTGAAAATGTTCCCCATCCGCTGCCAAACATAATCGGCATCTCCTTATGAAGGTTCCGGTTACCCCAGTTAATTTAGCTTCCGTAAGGAAATAACGACGTCTATTTTTATTGTTTTCTGAACCTGTACGTTTGAATCTCTTAGCCAGTTGTTTTATTGTCCGATTTATAGGAATGTGTCTCCCTGGAAATCTCACTCGAAACTTTTGTCTTGTTGTAGCGCACGATTTCCTGCACTTTATGTATATATTGTGCGGTATCAAATATTTCACATAAGGCTTTACAGCACTATACACAACTACAATATAAATACTATACAATACGATATACAGTACATGGTAGCTTTACAAAACACCCAATTAGCTCGGAGGTCACACGTCTATCGCAGAAAGAGCGAGGGAATACGGTCCGAGACCACGCGCGCCAACCTGTAACATGCCGGGGACCACCGGCCAAGGTCGAGCGGAATCGCCTTGTCCAGCAAAAATAAAGACCCTTAGTTCAAGATATGTCGCTGAGGATTAGAGAATTGATATGCCTGACCCCATCTTGACTCGAACCCCCCATCTCCGGTTTTGTACACTGGTCCTCTGGCCACTTAGCTACAAGATGACACCAATTCTCACTTGGCAATTATACATCTAACTGTCCACCAAAATATTATATGAACTCGAGTTTGAAGGTTGTTTGTGAAGTAACCAATATACTTGCATAAAATCCAGTAACATCATCATTTTGGTCGTTCTATCTTACGTTAGTTCATGTAGGTTTCGAAATTAAAATTTATATTTTAATATTTTTTTTTATCGCAGTTGTAACACAAAAAGTGCCCATTTTTAAGCGTGTTTCAACCATGTGTTACATTTGAGAATTATTATCTCACAAACCCGTCATCAGATCGAATCCAAATTTTAACACAATCTTATATTGGAATGTTGTATAACTGGTCTATTAATTTCAAAATTTCGTGTGTCCAAGAAACAAAGTTGTTATCATTTTTGAAAGGTAACTTTTTCTCGGCTCGGTGCCGTTGGAAAATGTAGTTCTTGGTCGCGTTGTAATCCTTATACTATACATCAATTAGGTATGCTGTATGACTGTGAAATACGTACCGGTAAGTTAAATTAATTCAATTATTTTTATATCGGTTTGTATTTGTACGGGGAAATAAGACATGGTTCACCAGCTAGCCGCTCCGTGGAATGCTGTACAGCGTTGCTGAGACGGATCCCATCACTTCCGAGCGAGGCGCGCCATGACGTGTGTTGTGCTCTATCTTGGCAACGCTGTACAGCTGGTGAACCATGTCTTATTTCCCCGTACAAATACAAACCGATATAAAATAATTGAATTACTTCACGTATTTCACAGTCAAACAGCATGACTTTTTGAAGTACCGGTATAAAGATTACAACGCGACCAAGAACTACATTTTCCAACGACACCGAGCCGAGAAAAAGTTACCTTACAAAAATTATAACAACTTTCTTTCTTGGGCACACAAAATTTTGAAATTAATAAACCAGGTATACAACATTCCCATGTATATTGTGTTAAAATTTGGATTCTATCTGATGACGGGTTTGTGAGATAATAATTCCTAAATATGACGCATGGTTGAAACGCTTCAAAACAGGCACTTTTTGTGTTCCAACTGCGATAAAAAAATATTTAAATATAAATTTAAAATTCCAAACCTACATGAACTAACGTAAAATAGAATGATGAAAATGATGATGTTATTGGTTTTTATGTAGGTCTATTAGTTTACTTCACAAACAACCTTCAAACTCGAGTGCACATAATATTTTGGTCAACAGAATAAGACGTACTTTTTAAGTTTGTGACATATTATATTACACGAGCAAACATTAGGCCACTTACGTGAACCCACTAGAAGTAGGCTATGTTATAAGCAGAAGGGCTGGTACATCACAGCTTACAAATTACATTTGTGGTCGTTACATTAGCCATTTCCTTCTGAATAGATGCATGCAGGGCCGGCGAGAGGCCGGTGTAGGGGGTGCTACAGAACCGGGGCCCGGCCCGGACCCAATGATGTAATGTAAATTTTTGTGGTTGGTACAGAATTCTAGGCCTACCTCATCGAGTTCCATCCGGGAAACTGGAAATGTGTGTGGCTATTAAATTAAATTGACTGTTTATTTATACCATACAAATCACAAAACAAACTTAAGTTGCAAGCTTACGGTTTGAAAAATTGCTGTAGGCAATGCTGCACAACAATGTATGAAGTGCGCGAGGATTCCCGCACCGAGGGAGGGTTTTCCCCGCTGTCCCCGCACTGGCCGCACTGTGCTGCGTCATCCACTGTCAGTTGATTGACTAATCCAATAGTAATACGTTGTGTTAGTGATTCGCTACGGTTTGTGTGATTTGTATACGTCAGTTTTAATGGTGTCGGTGTGTAATATAGTTCGATTACGGATTACAATTTAGAATACGTAAGTTATAGTGTGTTTTTAGTGAAACTTACTATGAGTTGCAATTACAAATACAAATCAAGTGCTCAAAAAAGGAAGGAAAGAGAAGACAGGTAGTTGAAGGAAAGAGCATCGAAGAAAGGCCAGCTATCGTTTGGACAGTTTTTAAAATGTCCTCCTTCATCATCGTCAGTTACCGTATAGAAAAAGGTAACGTTACTAATAGGCCCACCGATAGTAATAGTTATAAAGTAGATGTTTTACCTACAAATGAACAACAAAATGAAATCGAATCACACAAGGAAGAACCAGTTCCCATCACTGAAACAGGGACTCCTAGTCATATTCAGTCTGTGTCGCCTACGAATATTGAATCTATCAAAGGCCACAAACCACCTTTACCTTTACCAGACAAATATGTTGATGTAAGTGACCCTGCTTTCGATAGCAGCCGATACTTAAAATACCCTCATGTTCCTTTGCCTGAACAACTTCCCGTGGATTCGGTAGGCTATTCCGTTCCCGTGTCGGTCTTCCAAAAGATACAAATGGTGAACGGATTACTCGTGATTGGCTTGTTTGGAGCAAGGTTGAGAAAGCGTTTTACTGTTACCTTGCAGAATATTCAGGACGTTGCCCCAGCCAAAACGATCTTCGTTCGCTCTTTCTGAAGGATATTATGCGGAAAAACACTGGAATAAACTCTTCAATGAAGTGCCAGAACATGAGAGTAGTTCAGTCATAATAGTTGCTATGTTGAGTGGAAGTCAGAGGTGATCAAATAAAAAAAATATATAAATCGCTAACGGACTTAATCTTTCACTCCATTCAGCAAGAAAAGAACAATTGGTGTGATCTTTTAAAGCGACTTCTTAATGTCACTTTATTGCTAGCTGAAAGAGGACTTGCTTTTCGGAGTAGTATTGATAAAATCGGGAACCTCTCAAATGGCAATTTTTTGGGAATTTTAGAACTGCTGGCCAATTATAATCCGGTTCTGAATGAACATTTAAATAGAGTCCGCTCGTTTCACGAAAAGGGAGAAAGAATGCAAGTGAATTATCTGTCTCATGATATTCAAAATGAGTTCATTACTCTTTGCGCTGCCCAAGTTACGAAGAAAATTTTAGAAGAAAGAGAAATGGCAAAATACTATGCCATAATAGTCGATGCAACACCAGATTCTGCACATGTTGAACAGACTGCGTTTCTTTTGAGATACGTTTATTTGACTGAAAATGAAACTCGGCCTTACCAAGTCAAAGAAAGGCTACATTGCTTTACCGACTGTACCAAAAAGAGTGGAGAAGCCATTGCAGAGCTTATTTTAGATAAGCTAAAGGAGTTCGACATCCCATCAAAAGACTGTAGGGGCCAAGGCTACGACAATGGGAGTAACATGAAAGGAGCTCAGGCAAGAATTCTATCTGCTAACAGTGAAGCAGTTTACTCTGCTTGCACGTGTCATTCCTTGAATCTGTGTGGAGAACAAGCAACGGAGAGCTGTGTGGTTGCAGTAGCATCCTTTGGAGCTGTTCAAAAGGTGTTTAACATATTTAGCTCCAGCCCCCAAAGATGGGAAATTTTGAAAAGAAAGATACCAAGCTCCCTTCACTCGAAGTCGAAGACTCGCTGGTCTGCTAGAGTAGACAGCGTTAAACCTTCCAGGGATAATAGAAGCACTGAAGGCATTGACTGAACTGAGCCTAACTTTTGAATGTCGACGAGACCTTGAGGGATTGAAAAAATATTTCAAAACCTTCGACTGCCTTCTTCTTGCGTCTATTTGGTTCAAGGTAAGAATAAATCTTATATTCTTCTTCTTCTTCTGCCTTTACGACCTCATTGGACCACTTCAGTCAATCATTTCTTGGTCCTCTTCTTCAGTAAGTTTCCTTTCCGAGTCGCCCAGTAGATTTTCATTCGCTCTGATCTTCTCAGGCATTCCTCATCTGTAAATACCCTTTTTACTGTATCTTATATATTATATATATATTTATTATTCATCATATACCATATATTCGTTTAGAAAAGAGGCGTGTAGCTACGGTAGTCAAAAATACCTGCGGGATAAATATCATAACTACCAAAGAAAATATTATTTATTTTCCTGGTAAAATAGTATTTCTTTGACCTACAAAGATATTTCAAACCACATAAAAATCATAAAAGCAAACACTTATGACAAAAATACTATCTACAGTAGAACCTCGTTAAATTCGCACTCTTTAACGCGCCGGTCTGCGTGACCCGGACTGGGATTAGTTGTTTTTATTTTTTGTTGTTGTAACATTTACTACTCAGTTAATGTCCCTTAAATCGGTAAACTGGCAGTGCGAGTGGACCAGTTTTGTTTGACGGGGCTGTACTGTACTCACTATCGTGACTGCGTAGACGATGAGTCATTGGCCATCCCCTCACCCCCGCGCCAATGGAGTAAACCTGTTGTATTCTATCACACTGCATGAGCATTAGACCAGCTGATGAGTGAGAGCGCGCAGTGCTACCACTCTGTTAACTACCACGCACCCTAATAAGATAAGTCTGTCGGTAATCAGTTGACACGTTTATTAGGTTTTAAAAGTGAATTGCACAAAAGGCAATTTATTAGTTCATAAACTTTAATAAATAATTTATATGTAGAATAATAAAGACAAACATTTTTGAATTACTCTCCATTTTTTCAAGTCATGAGGGGAGGGGGCTTAAGTCCCCCTAATGCCCCCCCCCCTGTAGATGCGCCACAACAAATTACTTTTTCAAAAAAAACCTATTCTGTTTCAAATATTTTTGTTATTTTAAATTATAGCAATACCAGTTTCATTTAAAAGAACATAGTCTGTTGTTTTCAAATAATAAGCGTTAGCGAAGGTCTCGGTTTTTGTTATAGACAAGTGCTACCGTGCAGTAGCAGTATAATGATGGAAATTTAAATATTACAGATGTCATATTTTTTAAAATAAGGAAACAAACGAATTCTTTCTTTCTTTCTGTCTTTCTTTCTATCTTCCGTGTTTTAAAATCAATAGACATTGTCAACAGAGTTCTTCAACACCGAGGTGAAACCATGGATGTAGCGGCAAAGAACTTAGATTCTCTGATAGAAGACTTGAAAACTATACGTTGTGAAGGGTGGGACCGTATTTATAGTGAAGCTGAAGTAGTGACTAAAAATATAGGATGGCCCCAACAACTTGAAGAGGAAGAAAAGAGACGAAAGAAAAGAAAGAGGCAAGCTGATGAAGAGAATGGCGGTCATGAAGACAGTAATGATGCAAAAACTAATTTCAGAAATGATGTGTTCAATGTAATTCTGGAGAGTATCATAGGGGACATGACAGTGCGGTTTCAATCAGTACAATCTCTTTGTAGCGGGTTTTCTGTTTTGTGGCAATGCAATGAAATGGCAGATGAATTAATTTCGGAAAAATCAGCTAAGCTATTCAAATGACATAGGAAACGACCTTTCTGATGAATTACAAAACCTGAAATTAATTTACCAAGCTAACTTGGGTAGCAAAACTCTCACGCCCTTGGACCTTCTCAATCAAGTATAAACTTTAAATTTGGAAACCCTATTTCCTAATCGTAATGTAGCATTGAGAATATTTGTTACCATCCCCGCAACAGTTGCGAGCGCGGAGCGCTCTTTCTCGGTTCTCAATCGCGTTAAAAACGTCTTCCGCTCGATAATGTGCCAAAATAGACTTTCAAGCTTGGGTGTTTTGGCTGTTGAAACGGAACTTGTGAAGTCTACCAATTTGGACAATATCATAGATGGTTTTCCCCAGAAAAAGGCCAGAAAGGGGGTCTTAGCCTAAGTTAATATAACTGTTTGTATTGTAGGTTTGTTTTGTACATGTTCATATACTGTGAGCCATTAAAGATGTAAGTTTATGGTAAATTTAGTGTTTTAATATTTTATTTCTAATCTTTCAGTTCAGTTTACAAATAAGGTAATGGAAACTTTATCAATCGATTTTAAAAACAAATGGATTGGATTTTTAAGTTAAAAAAAGTTATATGAACTGCATTATTTTTAAAGTGAATGGGTTACTGTTTATTTGGGAGAGAGGATTATTAAAACGAATTGGAGTGCTTACATGATTCGACATTTTAACTTTACAAAAATATGTTTTAAATCGGTAATGCATTTTATAGAGAGTTATAAATATATATGTATGTATAATACACTAAATACATGGGTGTGTGATTAGTGAATTTGGGTTGCACAAAAATGCATAAATGGCAGGGGCCCGAAATACTCCCAGGACCGGGGCCCGCGGCCGCTCTCTCCGGCCCTGGATGCATGTTATCAATATAGTAAGCTAACGTAGAACGGTACTTAATATCCCATCTTGAGCGATAAACAAACATTAACTGTTCATTTGGGCCTCTTAATTTCCTGAGTTAACGCATGTTTAGTCTGCAAGACTGTCGGGAGGTTCATATTGAAGAAAACTTACGTGTCGTCCCATCAACTTTAAGGCTCTAAAACTAATGTAATGATACTTGTACATAAGAAGTTGTAGGTCTAGAATTTGCAAACTGGGAATGCAACCCTAGTCTTGATATAAGCAAAGCATATTAAAGGAAAAACAACAATAATCTTAAATTAAATTGCTCCAAACATCGAATTTGTTTTGAACTATACGATTTGAAAATCACCAACACCTCTCGGAACGAAATAATATTGTAACCGAGTTCTTTAACCTAGTTAACCTACACTGGCAAAAGCTACGCTAGCAGTGCATGACGTATGACCTCGTCATAAATTTTCTAAAGTAAAAAAAAAACTAACCAAAATACCTGTAATAATGGCCAGGAAAATATCTGGAGAAAATGTAGTAATAGATGTTTACTCCTCCTCTGTCTATAACCCGCCCGCCCACCGGTCCACTGGTCTGTCACCAAAACAGAACTGCCAACCTCGCCCTTACGGTACTATATACAACAAAGAAGCGCCCAGTTCATTCTCTATAGTGCGTCTCTACCTTAAAGGACAGTACGCATTAAATGGGGCGCGCTGATGCCAGATCTACTGCATATACAAGTTCTGCAAGGGCGGGCACATGATGTAATGTAACTCGTCTACAGGCGTGCTTTTACGCAAAACTCGGGAAATTTCCAAAATATTTGTTTGTTGTATATAACTGTAGCTCATACCTTGCAGCGAACAACGCTACAATATTTAGATATGATACGCCGAACCTCAGAGCGCGAGTTTAATGCACACATTATAACAATTTATATTTTTCAATTATTCATGAATATGATAATATTATAATATATTATAATTTATAATATTACATTTTCACGAATATCATAGGTTAAAATAAATTATAATATGACATTTTTCATGAATATTATATATACCTGAGGTATATATATTGTGGTCCACGTAATTTATCCAATTTTGTGTGGTCAAGTGGTATGCAGCCAAAATTAAATTCTTCATTTCTTGTTTCTTGAATGAGACGTTGTTCAATTTTATGTAGTTCTTCACTTGCGCCCATACCATTTCGATGGGATTAAGTTCACTGCATGGTGGCAAGCGAAGACATATTTTTTCTGCTAATTTAGCCATCTCGTCAATGATGTATTTATCATATCTGACTCTGTTTTGAGTCACAATAAAACGAAGCTTCCGTTTTAACATATCATTTCGAAAAGGACCCCTTTTGAGTGACCCAATCTATAATCCGGTGTTTTCTCCGTTATAGGCAAAAGTTCGATTTTTCGACTGTGGTAGCCTACATTGTCTATTACTAGGATAGATCCTTGCGGAACATTGGGCAACAATTGCTGGGCGAACCACTTTTCTTACACTTCACCTGTCATTTCGTCGTGGGTGTCTGCCGTGTTCTTTTGGCACAGAAACGTTAACTCTGCACCACTAACGAACCCTTGTTCATTCCCGGGATGAACAAAGGCAAACCACAGAAACCACTTAGAGGATGGCTGAGGTAGGAATCGAACCCGCCTCTTCACAGAGTTTTGTCTCATGAAGTTGAGTACACCCCGTCCCAGCCCTCAGACCAGAATTAAATTTCTTGGCAGAGCCGGGATTCAAACCTGGGCCTCCACGGTGACAGCCAGGAATGCTAGCCACTACGGTACGCAACGAGGCGGACAATTTATGAAGAACACAAGGACCACTTCATTTCACAGTTTAACTTCACACTATCAGTCGGGGAGACTGGCGCTTGAGTAAACAAACTTACGCAGCGTCAGCGCTGGGCGGGAGGAATAAGTGCGATAACTTATGAATGCTATCTGATATTGAGCTCAGGTTTGTTTTAAAAACTTTTTCACATATTAATGAACATTTCTTTTCGCTTAGTCACCGTCGTAAAGTCAATAGCAAAAAAGTTTGTTGCACCGTAACTTTCCTGTGATACCATCTCAGATTTTTCAAGTAACATTTAAGAAAAAAAATCATAACTTTCTTACTATGAAAATAATTACAGCCCTGAGAAATAGAGTATCTTCTACCAACATCAGACAATCTAAAAATAAATTCTCGATCTGTTGCGATCATTAGTTCATTATCTATGGCGTGATAAGTTTTATATCTGCAAAAATATAGATTCACGCTAAAATATCGTAATTGTGAAAATTGGGCCATGTGTTAATTATTTATGGCTTTTATTTTTACATCATCTTAAAGAGCGGAAAATTCTCTGTAAGACCACGCAAACAGTTTCTTAGATTTGTCACTTTCAATTATTGGGAAATGGCAACATCGCCGGGGTGGAAGAGGACGAAGCTAATTGCAGGACATAGGAGTGCGAGTGAGAGGCAAATACTACATTTAATTCCGTACTGTCTTTTAAGGTTGAGACGCTCTATAGTGCGCATCATTCGTGTGCAACACTCAGTTTATTTGATAGTGCGCCGAATTGAATCATTTATGTGGATTGTCGAAGTTGCGTGATAACAATCAGTAACTTCAATCGGCGGTTCTATGATCAACCTACTGTAGCAACACATTTTAGTACCATAAACATAACCGTGCGCGAAATGGCATCGTGAAGTGGAAGTTAGGTGGATAAAACCTTCGAGCATAAATACAATAGAGTGCGCATTGCCACACAGCGCCTGTACTGTGACGTGAAACCAACATCTGGATCAGCTGACTAAAGGGAAAACAGAGGAACTCGTAATGGAAGGTGATAGGAGTTGGTGGGGAAATGATTTTTAATGAGGGTTTAAACACACATTTTCGTAATTTATACGACATTGGGAAAAGCATCGCTTGTTTCTTTACGTACCGGAAGGTAGCAAAGGTTAAGAATGTAACATATTTGGTGTTAAAAGTGGCTGTCGTGTTCCGTAATACTCATACATCCAGAATCCCCTCTTGTAAATCATTAATAACAAATCCAACTCTGAATTAGGCCTACTGATTTTTGAAGAGAATTGTGTTTGTGTAAAAAGTGGCTGTCGTGTTCCGTAATACTCATACATCCAGGATCCCCTCTTATAAATACTTAGCCTAATAAAAAATCCAACTCTGAATTAGGCCTACTGATTTTTGAACAGAATTGTGTTTGTGTAAAAAGTGGCTGCCGTGTTCCATAATATTCATACATCCAGGATCCCCTCTTGTAAATAATTAATAACAAATCCAACTCTGAATTAGGCCTACTGATTTTTGAAGAGAATTGTGTTTGTGTAGCTGGTCATTTTTAATTGTACGCCCGAGAGCTCCAAACAATTTCTATCTATTACTACACCATTTCCTAATTTATTTGTCATCATTAGAAAAAGTATTTTGGCAAATTTCAGTACCGGTGCATTACTTTACAAAATTTTATCGTACGATTAGCTCTTATTCAGCGTTACTTTCCATTTCAGTATTTTATGAAGGTGAACAAAACATAGGCAAATGGAAATAAGGAAGTCTATTGATTTAGTAAGCGTTGCTTTTTAACAACTATGCATTACATTTGCTACAACGGAAATCATTACAAGCAATGAACTGTTTCCTTTTAAATTCCATTTTCCACGAATCATAGAAACATTTGCAGTAATAATCCAGAACTTTGAAATCCTACGAATTGACTAATTTAGGGCTGCAATGTATCCTAGAAGGATCTGAAAATTTCCTCAACCAAACGCACTGTCCATTTGTTTAATAAGATGACAAATATTACCTCAGCGTATTTATTATCGAAGACTACATCGTCACATCAGTAGCATAACCCGCAATTTGACACTGAACATGATTGAAAAGGAAGGCTATTTGATGTTGTGATGGTCCTAATTTTGCTTCATAGGCCTGTTCAGTGGAGTAAGGGATAGAGTAAATTTTAATAATTTGTAATACATTTACAGATTAAATGATTTTTCTTTCATGTCTCGGAGGTAAGAGGAATCGTAAAGAAATGCAAGTAGTGAAGTCAAGAATTTTAGGGTTATTTTACAATGAATTAATTTAGGACTACCTATGGAAAGAAATGCCCGATCTTTTCCTAAAGGTCTCCTTACATCCATACGCTGCACAGTAATACACCATTCTGGCTTAGTACGGTAATGAATAGAACAGAATAGCCCAATTCTATCGTCACGTGTAGTATTTCAGTGCTCCAAACTATCCGCAGTTCCCGGCAGTTCCCTTTAGTCAGCTAATTGAGATGTTGGTTTCATAAATGTGACGTCATCAGCCATCTATTGTATTTATGATCTAAGGATAAAACATAACCTATCTGTAAACTGCAACAAGAGGATACCGGTACCCGGACGTCAAGGCCGCAACCACACCCGACCATTCTAACTTTCGTTTTGTCCAATCCAATGGTTCTTTACAATAGTTACAGCCTAACGCGCCCAGATCAAGTTTTGTGTCAACCGTGCCCCGCTAGCTGCGCGCGGCCAAGGCCACACCTACACCCGACCTTTCTAACCTTCGTTTTATTCAATCCAATGGTTTTATCATTTTAAATAATCTTGACTTCGTCGTTACGCTGAGGACTGGCGTTACGTTACGGTGACGGGAAGAAATGTACCTAGAATGCACTGAGGTGTGTGACGTCATAGTACGATGTAGCAGCCGAGTACCAAGAAGGCAGTGCGAGAACAGAGTTTCAAGAAGGCAGTGCGAGAACAATCAAGTAGACAGTGAAGAAACAAAATAGAATCTTGAAACTCTGTTCTCGCACTGCCTTCTTGGTACTCGGCTGCTAGCATTAATAATGATATAAAGGCCAGTCTTTCAGACTGACTATCCGTGTCTTTTTGACAATGGTTACAGCCTAACGCGTCCAGATAAATTATTTTTAATTGCGGTAAAGTGAAGTTGGCACCATTGCCTCATACAGGCATTATTTACAAATATAAATACCAATACACAAAAGCAAACGCGCATTTTTTCTTTTTTCACATAATTACAACGTTACGTGTCGTCTGGTGTATTTTGTATCGGACATGTTGGCAACTACTGACGTCAATGTGTGCGCCTCGTTGTGAGCGATCGCTGCGGCAGTTTCACATACTAAAAAGCATCTGACGACCATGGCTCCGGTTGTTAAATAAAACACATATTTACGTGATTTTGCACATATATCGGATGCAATCGGTGCAAAAGTAATCAGGGTTGGGAGTTAAAACTGATAATGTCTCCCAACAGATAAAATAAGGAATGAAAGTGATATATTGTCGAAATGGAAGCGAAAAGAACAAAGTGATACGTCGTGCATAATTAATTATTGGCCTTTAGGTGGCCTTTGAGAGGAAAGTTAGATCTCTCTTGGATAGTAATTAATTTTAAGGAAATTATAAAGGGGAACTAGCCTCCTTACGAAGTGGCAGTTAAGACAATAGCCAATAACGTGTCAGCAAAGTGGTGGCTTAGTAGACTGTAATGAGGTATCAGAACATAGCCTATTGAAAATGTTTCGTTAAAAAAACTATTTGACAAAAATATCAAGCGGCAGCTAAGGACAATGAGACAGCTAAGCGGCACACAAGGGTTTAGGTGGCAATTAGGGAAAAACTTTAAAAGCGGTACGGTACGGTACGGTACGGTACCGTGAAAGGCAGCTCAGTGGCACTAAAGGGAAACATATATTAGGAACAGCATTTAATTAACACCTAACTAAATGGTAGCCTACAAAGAGGAAAAAGAAAAATAAGTTGGCAATTTGGGAACAACTGGTAAGGTGGTATAGGCCCTATTATGTGGTTGTAGTTGTCAATTTATTTCAAGGGCTTCCGACGCGGTGTAGTTGGGTGTGTGTTGAGCTTGTCTTGTAACCTGTATTTATGTGAAGACTGTAGTAGTGTGTGTAACGCCACATATGTGGCGCTAAGGAGAACGTGAAATGGCAATTTAAGAAAATTAATGTGGAAGCAAGATGGGAAGAAGATTCTATGGTCTTGAGCCATCTTTCAGAGAGGTTTATTATCCCGTCTCGGAGTTTTGATGCGAAGAATTCAACGAGACCCACTTCCACAGCTTCAATGTTTTTGAAATTTCTTCCTCGCAAGAAATAGGCCATGGATCGAAAAGGAAGGTAATCTAAAGGTGCAAGATCAGGGTTGTATGTTGGCTGTGATAGCAGTTCGACTCCTCCCAATTCCTTAATTTTATCATTTTAAATGATCTTGTCGACTTCGTCGTTACGCTGGGGTCTGGCGTTACGTTACGGTGACGGGACGAAATGTACCCAGATGCACTGAGGTGTGTGACGTCATAGTACCGCTTGGTGAATGTGTTCCCCGACAATCTCTACTTCGTTAGTATAGACAAAAATCCCCGATTCTTGGATGTCACGGGTAATCTCGAGAACCACTGGATGGATTTTGATGCGGTTTTCACCATTCTGTAAAGGATATCTCGAGGAAAGATTCTGCAGAAAATAATTTATGTATGATCAAAGGAAGCCAAGCAGTAACGATTTCAGTGAAAAAGTTGGAAACAATCTTGGCGTCCGTGCGCTTCTTAAGCTTACGCTGGGCAAACCGTTAAACATATCAATATACTATGAGCGTAAGAATTGGTCAGCATGAAAAGTTCTACAAACAAGTCCGCGAGAGCATATCTCTATCTTCAATACATCGCCCACTAGAAGTGTTTTTAGACTGGATGGAAGGGGCACGTCCCCGCGCGCTCTGGTGAGCGTGACGGCATCCCGCGCGCTTGACCTTGCTTTGCCCTTGGTTTGCACTTGCCGTTCGCGAGTAATTTGAAACAATATTAGTATTATGCAGATAATTTTCTAACATGTCAAGAGTCTTTGACTTCGAGCGAAGCGAGAAGTCTCCAGCCTTTCTAGCATTTTTCAGCATTTGTAGCATTTAAAATGATACAAAGTCTAGTCTTTCAGACTGACTGTCACTTTTTTTTTACCATGGTTGTTCCTGCAGTAGCCTATGAGGTCTCGCATTGACCTGCTGTAAGAGAACTCTATTTAGGTTAAATGATGCTGGGTATCTCCGTCTCAAAATTTCATAAACTCGTTCCAGTTGTTGAGAATAAATATCCGCATTGACTGCACGCCAATGTGGAACAAACTCCCAGTGAATCAGTGCTTCAAAATTCCAACAGGCGCACATCATCACTTTGGGGCCGAACCGATCCCTTTTAACGATGACTTAGGCAAGTTGACGGGGACAGAGATCGTTTTTCGAGGCGTCATCTTTGCGGTAACATACCCTACCGTAGCCATGTTTCATCACTCTCAAATTCACACCACTCAAGTGGCTACCAATATTATCCAACATTCACCCTCCTCCCCTGCGAAGGCTAACAGCTCTAAAAAGGGAATGGTCAAAATGCGCTGCAAATGATCTCTTACCCATACATCAGGTCTGTAATCCACAGAAGCAAGGGAGATTAAAATCTCGACATCCGTCATGGCAGCTAGGCAAGATGCTTGTTGAATCTAAGTTCAATATGGACGAAACTTGGTGAGAAGAATGGACTACATCAAACCCAGATGAGCTAGGATTGATCACCGACCCCTGCAGGAAACCTTCTGGTTTCCATCTTCCAAGAAGGATATGGACGTCACTGAACAGAGTGCGGACCGGTCACGGAAGGTGTAACTTTTGGCTCCACAAATGGGGGAAAATTTCTAGTCCTCAGTGCGATTGTGGCGATTCAGTGCAGACAGTCCATCATATTGTGTTGGAATGCCCTTCACGGTCCTTCAAGGGAGGATATGACGACCTGCAGAACGCAACTGATGATACAGTGGAGTGGATTGCTGCTCTGGACATCCAACTGTGACTTTTGGTTTAGTTTTCAATGTTACCGTACTAGATATTTGTTACTAGTATATATTATATATACTGTAGCATTACTGTATCCTCTGTATGTCATACGAAATATATATATATATCACATGTGAGAATTCTCATCAGCGTAGGAATGTGGCGGCCCCATCGCCCAGTGGCAAACCACTGCAATCAGCCACCCGAGTATTCGCGGGAAAACCATACTTAAGTGGGCAAGGAGGAAATGCCTGCCCAAACTTTTACCATCTGGGACACCCTCTCTCCAGGGGATAAATATGGAGGATGGGAAGGTAAACCAAATATTCACTTTTCGTTGGGCTAATCACCCATGTGGAGGTAAAGTGATTCACAGAACTACAAGTAGTCTCGGATTGGACGGATAAATGGCTCAAACGAGGCTACCCCAACGCTTGAAGGCATAAGGGAATTGGAGAAGAAGAAGAAGATGAAGTGACAATTCTCCTGATAAATCTATCATCCCAGGGATTACCGATAAGCTGACGAAAGATATCCACTCTACGTTGAGCCTGAACAGGGGTCAATTAATGAGGTACAGATGTACAGCTTCTGTTTGATTTTAATAATAATAATAATAATAATAATAATAATAATAATAATAATAATAATCTTTATTGCAGCCTGTGGCCATGTTGTTGACGTATACATTTCGTACACTAGTCCGTGCTGTATGCCACTATCGACATGATTCGTTTTGGGCAAGAAACGATATGGTACATTTCACATACATTCCTACATAGTTCACAAATGCAATTTCCATCTGGATAATGGAACACCTTCCTTGACCAGATCTTGTGGTGAAACCGAAGTACCGCAACTCTGGTCACGACATGTCGCATTTCACAGAATGGATGTATCCATCTTCGGTCCAACATCGCATTTGACGTGTAGAATTCCCTGGGTATGTCTTGTTTTTTATTCTGTAGATCTTGCAGCAGTTTTCTGTAATTGTCTGAAATTGGCAGTAGTAGTAACATTTGTAGGTCTTCTATTAAAAATGTTTCTCTAGCAAGCTCGTATACAAGTCTAGACTTGGGTTGTCTTTGCTACTCCAAGGACTCTTTTGAGAAATCGAGATTTTACTTTTTCTATTTCATCTAACTGTCTGTAAGTAAGAAATTCCCATATTAAATCAAGTCCGTATGTCAAAACGGGCAGTAGGCCTACTTTGTTCTAAAAAGTGCCATCGCTGTCTCAAGTGATATTAGGGTAATATATCTGATTTTCCAAGTTTCTTAATCTGGCGATGTGTGGTATATTTTAATGCACTAAATTCTTCTTACAGCCTACGAGTACTTCTTTGCGGATTTTCTACCAAAACTGTGCGTGTATCCTCAATATCCCTTAGTTTCGGTCTTATAGTAGCCTACGCGGTAAATCTGTAATGTTTCCTTCTCCAGTGTTGAAACGTTGGAACCATCGTTGTATCACACACTTACTAATTTCACCTTATTTTCCCACTTCACATTCCTCCGAGCCGCGCCAGCAGCTTTGTAATCTTGTTTCCAGTAGTGCTTTAGAAGGAACCTAACCTCCATTTGTGATTGTGACGACTGATACAGCATTGGCGAACCAAGGAAAACCAAACTTAGAAAGCGACATTTCTATGAGACAACTCAATATACATCGAGAACATTCCAGATAAAACACATATAGTATGAATATAAATGCAGAGTAATGCAAACACAGTGAAAGTTAACAAATAAATAACAAGTAGTTCCGTGAAGAACTATACAGCCTATTTTCATATATCCTACTTATGTTAACTGCCACTATCAATATACAAAATTTCAGTTTGATTGCTGTAATAGATTCGTAGATATTAAGAACCGACTAAATATTTCGGATGGTCGCCATGTTGGATTTTATATATGTAGGTCCTAGAGTTATGTACTCTTACATGCAGATTATTGGGAACGTGTAGTATTCAAACTTCAATCGCATAATTAGGACACAAGAAAAAACAAGGAGATTTTAAAAATTTTCACAGCTGCCATCTTGAGGTTATGGAAACAATTGAAATAAATTAGATGCCAGTGGATTAACATTAGTATAAGGATTTACTGTACCAATTTTCACGGCACTCGGATGGTTAAATTGCGAGAAACGTCCATGTAAATATTTATAATTCGCGTCACCGCCATGTTGGATTTGTGATCACCAAGTTATTTAAAGTCCTATAGGTGAACTTAAGTTCATAGCCCCTATGAACATTAAAAAATGCAGTTTGATTGCTAAAATAGATTGGTAGATATTCAGTATCGTCTAAATATTTCGGATGGTCGCCATGTTGGATTGTTAAATGTATAGGCCATAGAGTCATGTACCATTAAAGGAAAATTATTGCGTAGGTTCATTATTCAAACTTTCACTTCGATCGCATGACTACATCACAAGAAATAAAAACTTAATTTTAAAATTCGCACTGCCGCCATCTTGAGGTTATGTAAACAATTGAACGAAATTAGATACCAGTGGATTACAATGTGTATAAATATTTCCTGTACCAGGTTTCAGTGCGCTTGGAACATTAAATCGCGAGAAAGGTCTATTTAAAATTTTCAAATTCGCTTGACCGCCATGTTCGTTTTGTAGTTAACCGGTTTTTGAAAGTTTTATAGATGGTCTTCCAGTAGTGCCCTTTATCTCCGTACAAAATTTTAGGGAGATATCGCTAATAGTTGCAGAGATATAGAATGCCAGTGAAATATTTCGCACATCCGCCATCTTGTGATTATGTAAACAATTGAACGAATTTAGATGTCGGTGCATTACAATGTATATAAGCATATACTGTACCAAGTTTCATTGCGTTTGGTTGGTCAAATCACGAGAAACTTTTATTTAAAAGTCACAAATTCGCTTGGCCTCCATGTTGGTTTTGTAGTTACCAGGTTTTCAAACGTCACATAAGTGAAATTATATTAGTTCCCTCTATCACCATATAAAATGTCAGGGTGATATCGGTAATAGTTTCGGAGATATTGAATGCTGGTGAAATATTTCGCACAGCCGCCATGTTGGATTGGTGAGTCGTAACAAAATTTGAAGGGCACGGTCAAGGTCGCCGGGAATAGTGCTATGAACTTTCCGAGTTTCATTGAAATCGCTCCTGCCGTTTAGATTTTATTAGGGGGGGACACACACACGAATCACACACACACACACACACACACACGCACACACACACGGACAAAAGGCGATCTCATAAGCCTATTTTTTCAAAATTGAAAATAGGCTAAAAATGACTCCAATACGTGTAGGACTATTACTGGTCCTTTTGCCAAGGTGGTAATTCAAGTATACGCTGGCCGATAAGGTGACAGCAGAATGTCATGTTAGGAGTGTAGCAAATTATAAGGAACTTTCCTTCTTCTGAATTGGCAGTTAAAAGGAATAAGTAGGCAGCAACGTGGCAAGTTAGATAGCAGTTAACAGGCAGTAAGGAAGCATCAATGTGGCACTTAAGTGGTAGCAAAATGTAAGGAGGAAAAAAGAGATCCTGATCTCCCAACAAGACGGTACTTAAGAACAGACAATCCATTTAATGGCATCAAGTTTAAATCCTGGCTACTTTTCTCGCTGGCGTGTGGGCTTGTTAGCTAGTAAACTAGCCGTGTGTGATCATAGCTGCAAGTACGGTATCAATTCTGTGTAGTTCTTGTGTGTAGACATCCTTATTGTTTCACACCCTTTGCCCCTATCAACCACTCGCTATTTATAAGGTGTGTTCAGAAAGTAACGAGCCGGAGGCATAATTACAGAAACCAGTACCTGTATGTTAGAAGTATGGCCCTGGCTATTCAGGCACTTGTCCCACTGTGACACGAGGTGGTGATTGGCTGTCTCATAAAATACCCTGGGCTGCGATGTGTACCAGTTCCGCACGTACAGCTGGACGTCGGCGTCCGAGGTGAATCGTTGGCCCCGCAGAGCCCTTTTCAGGGGACCAAACATGGCGTAATCACAGGGAGAGAGGTCTGGACTGTATGGAGGGTAGCCGAGAACCTCCCATTTGAATTTCTGCAGGAGTGCCGTGACTGTGTTGGCCGTATGAGGTCGTGCATTGTTGTGGAGCGACCACGGCGGCTATGGCATTGACTATCACTCGGCGGACCTGGGTAATGAGTGCATCAAACAGCTGGACGTTGTCATCGGTAATGCAGGGGGGTGCCCCAGACCGGGCATCATTGGCTAACGACACCCGTCCTTCCCTGAAGCGCTTGTGCCACGCCTTGACCCTTGCAAGGGACATGCAGTGTTCGCCGTACACTTGTGACATTCGATGAATGTCCGTTCCCTCTACTCCTTCCGCTGTCAGAAACCGAACAACACCTCTTTGCTCTTCGGTTGACGCCTCCATGTTACTGTTTGCAATGCGACTGGCTGCGTTGGACAATTGATGCATGCTGCTGCTCGCTTTGTACCGTCACGTGACGTGCACGCGTGCCCTCTAGCAACGGCCTGTGACCTTCCACGCTCTGGTCGGAACCACACCTCGTTACACACGCCACGATTAGCCGATGTCGTCACCGGTTTGCGCATTCCAGCCTCCAGCTCGTTACTTTTTGAACGCACCTTATACCTGGGTAGTTCATTATAAAGATGTTGGAAAATTGCACCTTTTTAAGTTTTGTGTTGCAATAGACTTCGTGTTTTATATCCCATAGCAGAAGTACCCGTTCTTCGAACGGTGTTCGGTGTTAACACCAGACATTATAATAATAATAATAATAATGTTATTGGTGTTACGTCCCTTTTAAGTTCTGTTGCTTTTAGAGACGCACCAGACATTATCAATTGAGCTACTGTTGCAATGGTTAGCGGCTTGTAATTCCTTCATAAATTTTTCAAAACGAAGTTAGTTTTCTGGGAATATCACACACACTGTTAATTTAAGGGCCTTATATTGTGGTTTTCGGAGTCCCTTTATAGACTCGCAAATTTTGTGTCTCACATTGAGAAGTGCAACATATGCTTTGGTCGTCCTTCTAGGATAATTTTTATATTTCGCCTATTTTAGCATGTATTTTGAGAAGTTTTTCCCGATATCCACCCTTCTACTGTATGAAATGTACGGTGAAGAGTTTTATAAATGACTGGTGTATTGACTCATGTTTACCATACCTAATTTTACGATGCACCAAGCATCCAAACATGAGTTATAGGCATACATAAGGATACACAGAAAGACAGACAGACAGACAATACTATTGTCTACAACATATCACCCAGAATTCCAAATATGGGTATATCTACCACACAGTATCAAAGAAAATCATCCTTACGATGAACCCGTATGTCGACAAAAAAAAAAAAGATTAGTTAAAATGTGCTCTCAAACTAAATTCACCTAACGTGTACTTCCTGACATGAAATAGAATTGAAAGCCTTGTAGATGAAACGCAATACACGTCACATAAAAACAGACCCTCTACGTTGTGTTGGGTCCCCATACACAGGAAGACCTCTATCATAAATTATAAAAGCTTGTGGTGCATGAAAATTCAGGTTCTTTAGTCTCAAATGGCCCAAATTCCTAAAAGCCGCAAAAAAATGCTGATTCAATTCAGGAATTTTTGAAAATAATGTTCTTGTTTGGAGATATAATAGACCTTCTGTACTATATGTCGCAGTGAAAATTGCATGAAAAAGTCCTAGGTTACCCCTTGACCCCCTTAATTGCATTGATGAACTATACAGTCTACGTTGGTTCCGTGATAACCTTATATTTGCAAACTTTCACAGAAATGTAATAAATGTAATAAATTGCTTCTTACTGAAATAGATGGAAAGTTGTATGCCACCCCTTGAGATAATGTTCTCATGGTTACCGATTTGCATTCCTTCATTAGTTTGTTAAATTAAATTTAATTAGTTTTCTGGGAATGTTTCAGAAACTGTTGGTTTTAGAGCCTTATAATGTAGTTTTCGAGGACCCTCCAGTTTTATTTCTGGCACCGAGGGGCTTTGTCTCGTCGTTGTTCGCCATAATATAATATTAATAATAATAATATAATATAGGGATAGGAATATAATAGACCTGCCATACCTCACCCGCAGATGTAAATCGCGTGAAAAAATTCTAGACTACCCCTTGACCCCCTTAAGCGCATTTTACGTATTGATGAAATTTACAGCTTAATTTGGTTCCATAATAACCATCTAACCGTTTGCAAACTTTCACACTAATGTAATTAATGCAATTGTATTGCGTCTTACAGCAATAGATGGACCTCGGAGAATCTGTTGCCATGGTTATCGGCTTGCATTCGTTCATTAGTTTATTAAATTAAATTAGTTTTCTGGGAATATCTCAAAAACGGTTGGACGTAGGACCTTAAAATGTGCTTTTAGGGCCCCCAAGTTTTGTCCCTCACATTGAGGGGCTGAAAATGAGCTTTGTCTCGTCCTTCTACTCCTATTTCAGCATGAATTTTAAGGGGTTAGGCCCTCTTTTATGAGATGTACGGAGAAGGGTTACATCAATGATCAGTGTCGTGCCTCTGATGGATATCTATACCAAATTTTACGTTGATACACCCAGACGTTCTCGAGTTATAAGGGAACAAAGTTGTCCACAGACAATCAAACAAACAGACAGACAGACCAAAACATTATTTTCGCGCGCATCTATCATAAAACAGTCTGAAACGTGTAAATAACTCAAATTTCCGTAGAAATTCAGAAAAAAAAATTCTTTTTTATATATGTAGAGATATACTGCACCGCTCGGTGTTGACCGTGTTCTATTGCACACATTTAGGCTTTACTCGCTAACCGTCGGAGATACACGAAAAGTGATAAGAACCTTTTGGATAGAAAATTAAATGCTAAAGCTCGTGTATACCATCAAAAGTTTGCTATTTCTTAGCGTTCTCTTTTTATTTGAAATGGAAATATGAAATTTTGAAACCAAAGGGTGTAGTGACGTCACAAAAGTAGGTTTTACTCCTAACCGTTGAAGATACACGAAAAGTGATAAGGACCTTTCCGATAGGAAATTAAATTTCAAAGCTCGTAGTGCCATCAAAAGGTCGCTATATCTTAGCGTTCTCTTTTTATTTGAAATGGAATTATGAAAATAGTCGCCATTTTTCAATAGTGCAAAATATCGTAATCAAAAGTATCCTATATGTAAACCTGGTAAATCAGCTACATCCATGCAAAATTTAATTTAAATCGGACCAGTGGTTCTTGCGTTATTGAGTAACAGACAGACAGACAGAAAGACACACACCATCTCATTTTTATATATTAGTATGATAACACAGGGTGATGCAGGTAGACGTTAACAAATTGCGCAATATTATTTACGTTCCACTAAATCTTGTAACACACTACTCAGAAAGGTTCAGCAATGGGAAGAGAAAAAAAAACGTAGCCTATTTACAACACGTGGTGCCAACTCGCTAGGTGCGTGGCCACTGAGCGAGCGGAAAGTTTTGGGTTTAATGGTCACTATCGTACTAGCTGCCTTGCCAGTTTATAAACTCACCGGCTAGCAAGTAACCCATGATGTTGGGGTAGCGTGCCTGCCTCTCATCCGGAGGCACCAGGTTCGATTCACGGATTCAGAGATTTTATAAACTGATGTGAGGGCTGGAACGGGGTCCACTCAGCCTCGTGAGGACAGTTGAGAATGACATAGCATTGGTTTGCATAGGCGTGGGCAGTTTTTCGGATTAGTGAGGCTGCGACCCGGTCACGAAAACCAAGTTTAATGACCGAGGGGACCCGATGTACTGACCACGCGTTAGCCCAATATGTGCAAGTCAAGTGGATGGCAGCGGTCGCTTGGTAGGGCTCTTCATGGGCTGCAGTGCCACGGGTTTGTTTAGTAACTACAGTCGCTCAATGTAAGTGAGCCTTTAAGAGACGTTTCCAGACAAAATATCCAGACCTTGTGTATAAATGACTCCAACATTTGAAAGCGTCACGAGCAACAATCAAAAGGATGTGCAACGTTCCCGGAAAATCAGTTAACAGATATTATGAAAGCGCTGAGAGCATCCCTTGAGATATCTGATTAATTGCAAAATCCAAATCAGGATAATATCATTGGTTTGCATGGCGTACGCAGATTTTCGGATAAGGTAGGGCCACTTTCTCAAGTTGGGCTGCTAGGCAGCAGCCCCTCCACCAAAGAAAAGGTCAAAAAATAAGGCATACCTACAACATATAATGTTGCCGACATGAATGGAACGAAATTATTGAGCCTACCGGTGTACGTCTCTTGTCGGCCTGGTATGAATTAAGACACCATAATGCAAGCTCTACACTCTTTACGACTTAGATACATAAAGAAGAATCGCTTCATTATTGGTTTTAAAGAAATAAGCAAAAACCGCTTAGGATCATCAAAACAGGTCGAATAGATATTTAGTCGAGAACTTGAAAATGCGATTTAGAGTTAACTGCTGATCGATTTTTTGTTGTTAATCTATTTGTAAAAGAAAATAATTTGCGAAGAAATGCTTAGTGGGAAATAGGGAATTAATGGTAGAAAAATGAATACTGAAAATTGAAAATGGTCTCTTTAGCTTGTTTTTAATTATACTCGTATCTAATATACACTTATGAAAAGAATTAAAGTTAGAATAGACTCATAAAGACACAGTCCATGCAACGGCAATACAGGGGACACAAAAAACATTGCAGGAATTCAACAGTACATCCTAAAGATATTATGAAAGTGTTATAGTAATTCATTCTAGTCTCGATTGACTGCTACAATGCCCAAATTGATTTATTTACTCTTTTCTTGAATATATGTGTTTTATGAGAGTTTGAATCAAACAATTTGTACAGAATGTGGGTTGTGACGTTTTGCATGTTGGTAATTTCCAGCTGATTACTGTTTTCACACAAAATATAAAAGCTAATAACGGATAATAATCGAATATTCTAAACACATACTGCATAAAATAAAGTGGATAAATAATAAAAGTCTATTTTATTGAACATGAACTAATGTATGGTACTGTATCCAAAATCCTCTCAAGGTTACTATGTGAATATAGTAAAATTACAGTATTTAAACATAGTCAATAATTAGAGTTCCTTTCAAGTAAGAGAATTAGTGTTAAGTGAGTAGTGATTAACTAGGAAAATAACACAAAGTACAAATATACCTACAACTTCACAAATTACAGATAACTTTGCACTGATGCTTAAAGTAAGTTGTCAATCTAAGAGTTTTCTCTACACATCAGGGCGGGCACATTTTAAAAACCTAGTCTGCCCAGTAAAGATAACAAGAGGACATACATTACGGAACTACAGAGCGCCCGAAAATGTTCACCGCAGTGGGTACGTGCAGCTGTGAGTGGTTGAGTAATGAGTTTTAGTTGGCTGCACTGCACTGTGTCCTTCAAAGCGGGACTTCCCCGTGTGAGCTGTCGATGTGTATCGTGATAAGCGCGCCAGCCTGCATGTCTTCAGCGTGTATTACAGTCAGCGAGCGTTCAGATAGATTATTATTAGAAGAGTGCAACAGTATATAGGCGGTAATGTTTACTACTGAAGAGAGAGTTTTTTTTTTTGGTGGAATACGTTTTTCGCGAAGGCGATCGGTTTAGAGAAAATGTAAAATTAAGATTTCAGGCGTGGTTTCCTAATTCAAAGTGTCCAAACCGTGATACCATTCGGGATTTGGTAAGTAAATTTCGTGTGACTCGCTCAGTTCACGATGTACCGAGAACAGGCAGGCCTACGCTTTTAACAGACGAAAAACTTGATGAAATCTCCGATATAATGCTGCGTAGTCCAAGTAAATCAACACGAAAATTAGCTCAACAAACAGGAATCTCCAAGTCGACAGCACATAAAGCTGTAAGAGACAAGCTTCAGTTGTTCCCTTATAGTGGGCGATGTATGGAAGATAGACATATGCTCTCGCGGACTTTTCTGTAGAACTTGTCATGCTGAACAATTCTTACACTCATAGTATTAAGATATCTTTTACGGTTTGCCCAGCGTAAGCTTACAAAGCGCTCGGGCGCCAGTTTTTTTTATCGACTATTCCACTAAAATCGTTACTACTCGGCTTCCTTTGATCATAAATAAATTATTTTTTACAGAAATCATACTCGATATATCCTTTACAGAATGGGGAAAACAGCATCAAAATCTATCCAGTGGTTCTTGAGTTTACCAGTAACATCCAAGAAACGGGGACTTTGATGTATACTAAGTAGAGATGATGCAAGCGGCAGCCGTGCTACCAACGTAACTGCTGTAGCTAGCTCTCGCAGACGCATGTAGGCGCTGCGGAGAATATTCCCGGACTCACTGTAGTAGTAACCTTTTGCACTAGTACTTTTAAGTCAATCACTACACTTAATCATGAGAGAGTGAATCGTAGAAGGCATGGCAGCCTTTTGGAAGAACTTATTTCAACTGCTGCATGTAATAATACATTTGGGAAGAAATTGTCCGTGGTTCTGTGTGGAGTGAAGGTCTTTTCTTTAGTTTTCGTTCTATTGTGCTGTGGACTGAATCACATTTTATTTGAGTGTGCCCCTTTTCCAGAAAATTTTGCATTATTGTCTGCCCGTTTTTGATGGCATGGTCTAGCAAAGCATTTGCTAAAATACTGTTCCTGTTTTGATATGTGCACCCATCTCTGTATATTATTATTTCCTTATCATTTGCACAGTGGCATTTGAGGTAATCAATACTCATAGTTGTAATCGTTGATGTGACAAATCAGTATCGATTTCGCTGAACCAATAGCACACACAGTGAAGTGTAGTTGGGTTGAAAACTGTTAAAAACTGCCATTACTTTATGGCATGTTAATTTGGTTTTATAATAGAAAGCACTACCCTAAATACATGGTGCAACCTTCACTGCCTGTAAGTCCATGGTAATTACAGTGCACTGTTTCTGTGCTGCAAGAGGTTTATCGTCTTCCTCTTCTTTTCGTGTTCCACCTTTTCTAATATTGGGCTGGATCCAGTCTTCTTCAGAAAGGTTACCTGTCTCATATTCAGCACACATGTCACATTGGTCCTTCTTCAGTTTATGTACGGACAGATTCTTTTCATGGAATACGGATGAAAATTTTGTTCTGCTTACTGGAGTTCCAGTATCATGTTAAATTTCCTCACAGTACAAATCATACAGCTGGGCCAAGGAATGTATACTCAGATCGAGAAATAATTTTGATGTATTACACTTATTGTAATGCGAAGGAAGTTTTGGCAAATTGTTCAAGAATTAATTTGAATGCTCCAGTTGCTCTTTATGAGCTGCAGGTCTGTCACTCTTCCTGTTCTTAATCTGAACGATACATTCCTGCTGAACTTTTATTCTCCCAATCTCCCACAGAACGTTGTTCTAACCCCAACCCCCCTGCAGACAGTTTCCTGAGTAACATTCTTTAATTCAAAATAATAAAGGGAGATAACACTTCTCCAAGATTCTTCTTTAGATGTGTATCACCGCTTTGGTACTATTTTCTTAACATTGTTAGCGACAAATACTTTTCGCTGCTCCCATGACATTATTGACAAAAATTCTTGAAATATATAACATCGCTCCTCCTCAGAAATGTCATCACATCTTTGTTCTGCATATTTCCTACATGATTCAGAGTTGCATCTATCTTCTAAATTTCTTTCATTTCTGGGTTGGCCCTGTACATCTTTTTCACTTGAATCCTACAACCTACTGTATGTATCTCTTTCCTTGCATACGCACCCTTTTATTAACATTTCTATTCCAACACTTACTATTACCCCTCTTTTGCTTTAAAGAAGTACCACGTGGGGAAGGATGAAATTCTGTTTCAGAAGGCATATATGAAGCATCTGGTTTAGCTGTTATGACAGAAATGTTGGTGTCTGTAGCAGAATTTTGACCTTCCCTAGGTTCTTCCAATTTCATGAGCACCCCTGCGAACGGCTTACTACAAAATATCTAAGTTAACAAACAAAGTGACTACCTGCAATTTTCCGTGACCAACACATCTGCGGGATACAATATTATGCCATTGTGGCAACGTATAAGATTATGCTGAAAACAAAAATGTCGTAACCCTCACAGCGTGGGATATAACATTTTGTCACTCATTGAAAATATCACCGGGGATACATTTGGTATTCCATCAAAATGAAATAGAAATATTCATCGGAGGGATATGACATTTTTACTGAAGATGGGAACATAACCCACAAGCTTGAAAATGGCAAAATATCTATTACGCTTAAATTGAGGGTGCTTCTTCTTTCCAGAGACTCCTTCTAGCGTACTGTAAATACAGTGTATTGCACAGATTCATAAAAGTGAAATGAATCAGCGGTTTTATCTAGACTGTGAAATATGCACCCATCATATAATTATTTGTTAACTACTCTGGCAATATTGACAGCTTTGGATTGAGAATTAACAGCGTGCATTTCACCTGTCAGCCAAAGATTTATGCATAGCTTTTGGTTCCACTCCTCAAGCCAGGTACAAGTACCTGGCACAATTGCCTTATATCACATTAAATCTCCATATATGTGAAAGATATACCCCTGTAAAACTATTTGCTTGTCGAGGATAGAATGAAAATGAAGAGTATAATTGTACAATTTGACATATCGTTTATCCTCACGAGTAACATGAACACAGATAGTACTAGTGCATGCTATACAACAATGCCAGTTCAGTTTACTATTTTGTGTGAAATTATGTACTACGCTGAAATTCAAAAGGTCCGTGCTTCTTAAAAAAAAAGACACTTTCAGGAAGAAATATATAATAACAATTGTCAAAGGAATATAACCATATTTCGTAATGTTTTCATGGCTTATGAGGGACGTGCAGTGGTTCAAGACTGCTATGAATTAACACGATCTTAATATTCGTCCATGATATCAACATGGTGGCTGGCCTAGATGGCGCAGCTTGTGACTCATCAGGGTACTCTGCCGAGCAAATGCCGTTCCGCATGTTTCACATGAGTAAGGCTTATAACCACTGTGGATTAGCAAATGTCTCTTCAAGTGGCATCTTTGATGAAATGCCCTTCCACAAGTATCGCAAGAGTATTCCTTTTGGTTAGTATGTGTTAACATATGTCTCTTCAACGTTCGCTCTTCAGTGAATGCCGAATCACAGCTGTTACATGCATACGGCTTGAGACCACTATGGCTCAGCAAGTGTCTTTCTAAAGTTCGCTTTTCCTGGAAGGCAGCGTGACAAGTATTACATATATGTGACTTCGGATTAGTGTGAATTAACATATGTCTATTCAAAAGCCCCCGTGATGTAAACGCAGTCTTACATGTATCACATAAGTAAGGCTTTAGTCCACGATGAAACAAAATGTGCCTTCTTAAGGAACTGAAATGCGTAAAGGATGCATCACAAGATTCACATGAGTATCGCTTTTCACCAGTATGTACTAATATGTGTTTCCTCAAGGAACCCCTTTCACTAAATGAAGCTCCACATGTACCACAAGAAAGTGGTTTTTGGGCTGTGTGGATTTTCATATGCACCTTCAAATTATTCTTTTCAACAAAAGCAGCACCGCATGTATCACAAGAATGAGGCTTTTCGCCAACATGGTATAACAAGTGCCTTTTAAGTGAACTTGAAAGAGTAAATGCCGCATTGCATTCCTTACAAGTGTATGGCTTTTCACCGCTATGGATTATCATATGCCTTTTCAAGGAACCATGTTGAGTATATTTCGCTTCACATACGTTACAAGAGAATTGCTTCTGACCAGTATGGTTTAATTTGTGTCTATTCATTGAACCCTGGTGAGAAAACTGCGCTCCGCATATTTCACATATGAATGGCTTCTTCCCGGTATCGATGGCACTATGGCTTGTGAGGGAACGATTTCTTCCACATACACTATTAATGAAGTGCCCGGCAGTGTTAATCTTAACTGCAGGCTCCAGTGTCTCTGGAAGTATCAGCCTAAGTAAATAGAATAAATACACACATCAAAAAAAGTTTTGCATCACCTCGGTTCCAAGAGTTCCGGAACCTTTAAATACAAAGGGAATAGAGATCAACACAAACAACATTTCAGCTCGTTTTATTGCTCATGAGACCCACACATTGCATGTTGTACCATCATACAGCTAGACTTTCAGCATTTGTGGTCCAGATTGCAGTACACACCACTACCTCTAATACCCAGTAGCACGTCCTCTTGCATTGATGCATGCCTGTATTCGTCGTGGCATACTATCCACAAGTTCATCAAGACACTGTTGGTCCAAATTGTCCCACTCCTCAACGACAATTCGGCGTAAATCTCTCAGAGTGGTTGGTGGGTCAAGACGTCCATAAACAGCCCTTTTCAACATATCCCAGGCATGTTCGATAGGGTTCATGTCTGGCGAACATGCTGGCCACTGTAGTCGAGCGATGTCGTTATCTTGAAGGAACGCATTCACAAGATGTGCACGATGAGGTCGAGAATTGTCGTCCATGAAGACAAATGCCTCTCCAATATTCTGCCGATATGGTTGCACTATGGGTCGGAGGATGTCATTCAGGTATCGTAAAGCCGTTTCGGAGCCTTCCATGACCACCAGTGGCGTACGTCGGCCCCACATAATGCCACCCCAAAACATCAGGGAACCACCACCTTGCTGCACTCGCTGGACAGTGTGTCTAAGACGTTCAGCCTGACCAGGGAGCCTCCAAACACGTCTCCGACGATTGTCTGGTTGAAGGCATATGCGACACTCATCGGTGAAGAGAACGTGATGCCAATTCCGTGGGGTCCATTCAGCATGTTGTTGGGCCCATCTGTACCGCGCTGCATGGTGTCGGGGTTGCAAAGCTGGACCTCGCCATGGACGTCGGGAGTGAAGTTGCGCATCATGCAGCCTATTGCGCACAGTTTGAGTTGAAACACGACGTCCTGTGGCTGAACGAAACGCATTATTCAACATGGTGGCATTGCTGTCAGGGTTCCTCCGAGCGGCAATCCGTAAGTAGCGGTCATCCACTACAGTAGTAGCCCTTGGGCGGCCTGAGCGAGGCCTGTCATCGACAGTTCCTGTATCTCTGTACCTCCTCCATGTCCGAACAACATCGCTTTGGTTCACTCTGAGACGCCTGGAAACTTCCCTTGTTGAGAGCCCTTCTTGACACAAAGTAACAATGCGGACGCGATCGAACTGCGGTATTGACCTTCTAGGCATGGTAGAACTACAGACAACATGAGCAGCGTACCTTCGTCCTGGTGGAATGACTGGAACTGATCGGCTGTCGTACCCCCTCCGTCTAATAGGCCCTGCTCATGCATGGTTGTTTACATCTTTGAGCAGTTTTAGTGACATCTATGAACAGTCAAAGGGACTGTATCTTGGATACAATATACACAGTCAACGTCTATATGCCGGAGATCTGGGAACCGAGGTGATGCAAAACTTTTTTTGATGTGTGTATATCACAACACGGTTTAATTATGAAACGGAAATACCTTACGATCATGGGAGTTAGGTACTTCTATGTTGACCGATGAATGTGACAAATTATAAGGTTATTATTATCAAGGATTATATTTTTCCTCAACAGTTACTAGGGAGCGGTCATTGAGGTGTTATAATCCAATCCTCTTATGGAATTGTTATTGGCGGGTGCTCTGTCAGTTACTGAGACTACTTAGTATTTATTTCTGAGTAAAAGCTCTTCTTTAATCAATTCAGCATAATTTCACAATTCTAAGAAACATACAATTAAATATGGATATGCTGACGTGTTAGTGTTTGTGACTCGTGTAACTACTTACAAAGGTACTGTAGTAACTGGATTTAATCATTGATTTTTGTATTTTGAGAATAGTGTCTCAAAATATTAGTGTAAAATTATATGACGGTATATAAAAGCTGTCACATATATGTCAAGTTAGAAGTGATATTGCAGTACAAACTAATGCTCAAAAAGCTACAAAACTTCAAACGGGATGACTCAAGAACGGATCTATTCTTTGTAGAAATATAAGATAGTAAGGAACCTATCAGATTGTTGTCTATGATTCCACGTAAGGACAACTACCTAATACTAGTCACTGACTAGCCTAGTGCAAGTTAATAATGGAGGCAATGTTATTCAATGCAAAATATGAAATAGGTGAGAAAATGTTTTATTCAGTGGTTGACCAGAGCGGAATTGTACATCACAAGAAAGAATTGCAAACTAAGTTCCCTGTAGATGAATTGCAAGTCGAAGGAAATAATAATAGTGAGCATTAAAAAATGGTAGACCCGAAGATTTTATTTCAATGATGGACGTCATTGAAGATGGTGTTGCAAAGGTATTGGTATTGCTACTAGTGGAGTGGGGCAGTGTGGTGCAATAGCACATAGTGTAATGTTATACAGTGTTGGTCAGTGTGGTGCAATAGCACCTAGTGTAGTGTTATACAGTGTTACAGTATGTATATATATATATATATATATATATATAGTATGATCAGGTAGGGAGTGATAGAGGAGCAACACCTCTTCAAAAAACCCTGGTCCAGCTGGCCCAGCTGGTAGTACCTTGTTAGGGTCCCTTGCCAGGGTTACGGAGAAGTCCTCAACGGTACCTGCAGTGAAGGAGGTGAACTCTGGCACAGTGTGGTTGGCGGAAGGGGCAGCCTATTGCTCAGGTTTAATAGGGCAAACTATTGTCCATAGTTATGATGGGCAGGTTTTGGCCCAACGGCAAAATGAGCGGAGGAGGAGCCAATCACTGTCATGGCTCCCAACGGTCATAGAGGCGGAAGAGGCCACGCCAGACGGACTGGCTGTAAAGGCGCACCTCAGTAGTACTTGAGTATGCGGCAGTTCGTTGCAGTCTCTGTGTTCGGTCCTGCATGTCTCATTCTTTGTGAACCGCAGGATAAGGCTCAGAGATCATAGTGTGTGGGTCTCGTCCTGGCAAGCTGAGATCCACCCTAAACAAATTCACGCCAGTGGCACTTCTTCCGAACGTCACCTTTCAAAGTCCAACGGCGATGGGATATGGACGGTGGGGGCAGGTTATGGGTGTAACTGGAAGCCCTTAGTTCGGACCTGCACGTTGGCAGCAGATGTGTGATGGTCGTCTTCCGGAGACTCTGTGACTACTCAGGAATTCGGTCCTGCATCTGTGTTTGAGCAGGCCTATTTAGGATCACCGCTGCCCACCCCACATGGGGAAGGCCCTAGAAAAGGTGGGCTAAACATCGGAAGTCACAATCTTGGTCCGGCTGGACAACCGCACTCAGCAGGTCACCCCTCATGCGTTCGAAACTCAAAAACAGTAAAGAATCACAAATTGATTATTGGATCATGGAACATCAGAACCTTGCTTGATTTGGACAATAACGTTAGACCTGAGAGAAGGTCAGCTCTCGTAACCCATGAGTTATCAAGACTCAACGTTGACATTGCTGCTCTCAGTGAAACTAGGCTGTCTTCTGAAGGCAAGATTACTGAATCTGGAACAGGATAGACCATCTTCTGGAAAGGAAAGGAGGAGGGTGAATGTCGTATTCATGGTGTGGGCTTCGCTGTGAAGACCAAACTGGTAAATTATCACCAACTTACGCCCATTGCAATCAGCGAAAGGCTCATGACTCTCCGCATACCACTCTCAGGAGGTTCCTTTATGACACTCATCTCTGCCTATGCTCCTACCTTAGATTCTGATGATGAAGTAAAGGCTCAGTTCTATAATCAGCTAAGTGAAATCATCTCCAAGGTACCATCTTCAGATAAACTCTTGCTCCTCGGTGACTTCAATGCCAGAGTTGGGAAAGATCACAGGCTATGGAATAATGTGATGGGCAAACAGGGACTTGGAAAATGTAATCCCAATGGACTGTTGCTTCTTGGTCTTTGTGCAGAACACGAACTTTTCATTACCAACACGCAGTTCCGGCTACCTGACCGCTTCAAAACCACGTGGATGCATCCTCGTTCCAAACATTGGCACATTCTTGATTATATAATTACCCGGCAATGTGATAAGAAGGACACTCTTATTACCAGAACAGCAAGGAATATAGACGATTGTTGGACAGATCATAAACTTCTTAAATGTAAGCTCAGGTTATCCATCAGATCTAAACCACCTAGGAACATCAAAAATTTGCCAAGAAAGAAGTTTAATGCATCCTAACTTCAGGATGAATCCATGTACAAACATTTTAGAAACAGGATCGTCACCCAGTTATCAGAAAACCCAGTAACAAATGATATTCAGCAAGAATGGGCCACATTACAGAAGATTATCACACAGTCAGCTGAGGAAACCATTGGTTTTATAGTGCGGAAAAGACACGACTGGTTTGATGACAACAATGAGGAAATTCTGTCTCTCATCAATGCCAAAAGGAATGCCTATCTTGCCCATCTTCATGACCCAACTTCCAACACAAAGAGAGATAAACTACTGGAACTCAAGGGTAAATGCCAGACGCAGATAAGGCAGATTAAAAATACTTGGTGGCAACAGAAGGCTCAGGAACTGCAGAGACTATTGGATGCTCGAGACTTGAGGAACTTCTAAGCCGTACTCAAGGAAATATATGGACCATCTCGCTCATCATCAGGTACACTGAAAAGCGCTGATAATTCTACTACCTTTACTGATAGTCAAGAAATCTTGGAACGCTGGAAGGAGCACTTCTCCAACATCCTAAATCGTCCATCAGAAGCTGCTGAAGATTTCCTCTGTGATGTGCCGCAACAACCTGAACAACTGTGGTTGGCAGTACCTCCTACTTATCATGAATTCAGTGTAGCTCTCACCCAATTGAAACCCAGAAAAGCACCTGGCCCAGATAACATCCCTCTGGAACTAATTCAAGCCGGAGGTCATTCCCTCAAAACAAGAATTTTCATCCTTATCCTCAGAATATGGGAATCAAGAAAGGTACCTGGGGACCTAAAGAATGCCACAATCGTCACTATCTTTAAAAAGGGTGATCGCAGTGTTTGTGGCAACTACCGTGGTATATCACTGCTATCAATTGTGGGGAAGATTCTTGCAAGAATTCTACTTAACCGCCTCAAGGTTATCTCTGAGAGGATCCTCCCAGAGTCACAATGCAGATTTAGAACTTCCAGAAGCACAATTGACTTGATTTTCTGTGTGAGACAGCTACAAGAAAAATGTAGAGAACAACATAATCCACTCTTCTTAGTCTTTTATGACTTGGAAAAGGCATTTGATTCGGTTCCAAGACCAGCCATGTGGGCAGTGCTGAAGCGGTTTGGTTGCCCTCAGCGTTTTGTAGATCTAATCAAGGCTCTCCATGATGGCATGACAGGTCAGGTTTGCCATCAGAATAATATGTCCGATGAATTTCCCATTACCCATGGACTGAAACAAGGATGTGTACTGGCTCCAACGCTTTTTGCGCTGTACTTGGGTGCAATGCTTTATGATTCACCCACAAACATCCCAGGTGTGGAGGTCAAGTATCGTTTTGATGGAGGGCTTTTCAACCTAACTCGTCTCCGCTCCTTGAGGAAAACTCAGGTTACTAACATGTTGTATGCAGATGATGCTGCGTCACCAACTCTCACACCAGAAGAGCTGCAAGAGTCAGTTAATTGTTACAAAAGTGCATGTGATCGCATTGGTCTTACCATAAATGTCAATAAGACTAAAGTCTTGGCACAACCTTCACCAGGCACACCTCTTCCTCAGTTCAATATCTCCATCTCAAATTTGCCATTAGAACAGGTTGACCACTTCTCGTACCTGGGCAGTACCATTTCTGTGAGCTGTACCTGTGAGCAGGATGTGGATAAGAGAATTGGCGCAGCCCACGCAGCATATGGACGATTAGCGCACCGGGTCTTCATGAATAAAGATCTGTCCATGAGTACAAAGCTTATGGTGTACAAAGCAGTAGTCATCTCTATGTTGTTGTATGGCTGTGAAACGTGGACCCTTTACCGACGTGATCTTAGGAAGCTTGAGCGTTTCCACCTACAAAAACTTCGATCAATCCTGAGGATTGAATGGGAAGACCGCATTACCAATATTGCTGTTCTGGAAAAGGCTCAAATCAACAGCATAGAAACATCCATAATAGGTCACTGATTTAGATGGATAGGTCATGTCCATCGGGTGGATGATGTGAGATTACCTCGTCAAATGCTATATGGTGAGTTATGCTATGGCACCAGACCTCATGGTGGTCCTAAGAGGCGCTACAAGGACCAATTTAAGCAGACCCTGAAATTGACAGGTCTTGATTCACAAACCTGGGACATGCTGGCTGAAGACCGCTCAACTTGGCGCCGTACCATCTCGGATACTGTAAAGACGTTTGAAATGGATCGACGCACACACGAAGAGGCCAAGCGTCAAGCTAGGAAACTTCGAGCAGCCCAACCACGTCCTCCTCCAGCAATACTATGTGACTTGTGTGGTCGCTTGTTCCATGCCAGGATTGGACTCTTTAGACACCGTAAACACATCCATAAACTGGACTGAAGGAAGAAGATTTATACTCGGATTCGAGTTAAAGTCGATGATGATGATGATGCAAATGAACACACATAAAATATGCAACCAGGAGAAAGTTGAGTCAACAACCGTCCAGGCTCACGGAAATTACGGGAGAGGCATCAAATCCACCCAGAGCCGTTGAATCTCCAAATAGTGCGAATAATTCAAGAACACAGAATGCAAAACAACAGTCTAAGTTCAGAAGATTATAAGCGCTTTTTCTAGGTTTCTCTCCCCCTTCGGTAACATTTTCCGACCTTGAACAAACTTGAAAATCATCTCACGATTCAATCCCTAATACTTCAGCATGTAAACTGAGTCTGATGATCTCGATATATTGAGTTGTGTATTTCAGTGTGTAAGGTCGAATCTTCCTAATCCTCTGTATTTAAAAATTCCTAAGTATGATTGAACAAATACAAAATTAATTCCAATTATTTCTCACGTGGTATTTGCTATTTTTGCAAAACTTGATGTTCTGTGTCAAAAAGTAGATGTACGAAGTGACCACGTCACTATTTTGACTATATATGCCCTAATGTAGGCCTACGTGTAGTTAACTCCTCCACACATGCTTGGAGTGGTGATTGGAAAAGACATCTTATGTTGGTTAATGGGGCAGAGTTCATGTGATGCTGGTGAAATACAAGTTTACTCATCTCATTTCTCTCAATGTGACATTGTTGGAATTCAGTTCTTATCAGACCCAACTTACAACCTTTTCTGATCATTATCTATTTAGCATTCACAAAAACTAGCCTAGAATTGAATCAAGATTCACTAGAGTAGTCACCTGCTGGAAAGACCTCTGGCATGTAATGCACCGTAGCACACCGTGTCAGTCACAGCCAATAGAATTCAGGCTTGTGGAGGTGACCGCATTATATGGGTTTTACATAAATTTTCAGTAAGATTTCGTTGTCTTGATTGCTGAGGTTTCATCCTAATTAACTGTGAGATGCCAGAATGACATAGCCTACAGTATTGCACAGACAAGAAGGAGAGGTGGTAAATGAAGTGCTATGTCAAACAATTTTCCTTTCCTCATATAATACAGGCCATTCATCATACCTCTCATTCTACAAAAGAGAGAAGAAAGCCAATTCCGTAAGTCCTTGAACTGGTAACACAATCTTAAGATAATGATCCCTTAGAAATATACTTACAGTCTCCCCAAGAGCATTATTTGGGACATATTGATACCCAACAAAGTACTTACAGCAAATACTCTCCTAGTTTGAGGTTAATTCTAATTGATCTCTGATATAGTTGCTACCTGTAACAGCATTGGGTGAGTGGGATGCTATTTTGCTCCCCATTTTGGGAATATAGAGTTTCAGAAGGAAGTAATATGGGGCCGAGGGCGCAAATCCTTGGAAATAGAAACACACAAGGGGTGGTTATAGTGAGAGTTCCCAACAGAACTCATGCAACACACACTAGTTTACTTCCGGCAAGCAAGTGAGAAAGCTTCCCTTATAAGTCAAGAATATATCACAAAGAGGTTTGAATTACAAAGGTAACCTCCCAATTAACATTCAACCAGGACTCATTTAATAAACTATCAAAACTCATTAACTTCCTGATAATTTAATGGTCAATAAACACAAGTTAAACATCAATGTCTACTGCAATGATGATACAAGCAGTTGCCAAAGCAATATGATCAATGACAAATACATATACTGTACGATGGCACCAAACATCTATCCAGCATTTTCTAGTACACATACATAAAACGGAATGAGTGCTTTTATTTATTGTGTTGTCCACTTACTCATTTATGTGACTTCCTTTTGCATCACTTTCTTCATCCCAGGTTCCTTCTTTGATATCCTAGGGATAAAAGGGAAAATGTGATTTCTTTGTAAACCTCTCGACCTTATGGTTGTGCAGCTCAAGTTGAGTGATACTACAATACTTCACATTCTCCATCATGTTTTACCTCTAGAGATACACATGATATGGATAAGTGTTAACGACAATCCACAAGCCTTCCTTGGTATAAAACTTATAATTTCATCTTAAAGCCATTCATTCATTAAATTTATAGACCAAGTGAAACTAAGGATGATAAGAAAATTGAAAATGATATTGCAACGAATTTCCAAGAAAAATGTATCACTACCTCAATCTATTTACCAGCATTTTGTCCTGCACTCAAACTTGGATTGGTACAACTCACATAGATGCTGGCTAGTACATACTGAGGAAGCTAATCACTTAGTATGTTGCACCTTCCCAAGATGCTGGCTAGAACATACTGAGGAGATTCATCCGTTGGTATGGTACACCTCACCAATACATACTCAGCCAGCATCTTGGTGAGGTCTATCAATCCAACTGGCACCCCAAAGGTACATGGAGGTGAATTGCTTGCTGCTTGACAGATTGAGATGAATGGATGAATATTTTCAATTCTCTTTGAAATTCAATGCATTCAATGCATTCAATGACGTAACTGCGTGAATGATTTATAAGCTTCTATATTCTAAATTCCTTCCAAAGTGGTCTAGTCTGAATTAAATAATATTATTGTATTTATATTGAAGCACTAGCCTCTATTCGAGTTTGGACATCGCGGTCATGTAGCCCCGTGTACTTTGGGTGTGTGTAGAATCTGTCTGATAACCGGTGTTAATTGTGATAGCTGTATTATTGTGTGTTATCTGTAATTCAGGTAAGGACTGTAGACGATCAATTTCAAGTAGTTCCTACTTTTGCTACCAAATGCTACCGTTAACGACACGTAGCTGTGAACGTGGTTACTAGATACCACCGCAACCAGCACCTGGCCATGAACGTTGGAACTTTAAGAGCGTTAATGAAATCTAACCTATAAATTTGGCTTCGCACAGTTGTAGTTAGTGGAATGTTATTTTACATGCCATAAATCTATGATATGGACCCATCGGCTTTACTTCCCGTCCGAAAGGAAGGCATACTGAGGGATTTGGGAATGCTCTAAAAATCCGACGACTTCGGCCGGGTTTATTCGAGTTCAAATACAGGTTTAACAATTCTCACAAATTACTTTTGTATGGATGTCCATTTGCATATTGGAGAGTTGATGAGTTTTAATTATTATATTGTTTTCTCATAGTTAGTGTCTAAGTATGATATAGTTATGTGACGTATGTTGATGGAAGCCCCAGTGAAGGGTTGGAAACATGTTTCAATAAACATTGTAGTGTTAAAAGTAAACTCAATTAACGATTATTGAGTAAATCATTAACGAAAATTAGACATGGAAAAGGGCTCAACTTGTATCCTTGAGGCACACCGGAAGAACTAATAATGTGTCCCAAAATTTCACGTTTGAAAGAAATAAACTTCTGTTTGTTCTTTAAATATAAACACAACAATTAAAAAGTTGATTTCAAAAACCAAACTGCTGGATTTTGCTCAAATCTAAATCGTCAAATGCCTTCCCAAAATTCGTATTAACTATATCAGTTCTTCTGTTCACATCTAATATATTGGACAATGTTTGAATAAATCCCACAAGATTTGTAACAACAGATCTTTTGAATATAAAACCATGTTGATATTCAGAAATGCTTGTGTATGTACTTGTAATGCTCTGGAATGGGAACCTCTGCCACTAGTCACAACAATACCGTCAATTTTCTGTAGACAAAAAACAACAATTCACGGATGACAAGCAAGAGTATTGCAGAGGTAGTCAATCCCAGAAGATGTGAATCATGTCTTGTAGCAAGAGACTTAATAACAACATTACCTCTCTCACATCTTCTCCACTCAGTGAAGATGGTTCTATTTTGATGCTCCAAAAATTCTCTGGTGTGGCACATCCCTCAGTCTTTATATCCTTACTATAATCAGGATCGTCCTGCAGACAATAGACTTGTTTTAACAAAGGTGTCTTTTACACTGGTGGAATTAGCTTGTTAACTTGCACTGTACAGATCAAAGAATAATGTAAACATTTATATCATTTCCATAGTTCTACATTTCTTCTCAACATAATACAACATGGGTCTATGTTAAAATGTGTGTACAAAACGGACATTATTTTAAGTTCGTTAAATGAATTACTTGTCAGATTTGTGTTACTTGCTATATTGAACATAACATAGTTCTCAGGTAATTATTTTCACTACAAACATAATAAATGTGTACAATAATATAAGACGCAGCTATTTTAAAGTTGACCTTCAGTGTGCCATTGCTGTATTATAACAGCAGCATCAAATCTGTTTTAATGTAGCTGCACTGAAGATAATTAACCAAAGCGATGGCACTGTTGTATATCCTCTGTATGGTACCAATAAGTAGAGTGTGATTTCGGAAGAATAAATATGCAATGAGTCTGAATTTGTAAAGATAGATTCAGCTACTATTTATAAGATACTTACTAATTCCAGGAAAGTGACTTCAGCTATTAAATAACTAGTACCCACATTGCAGAAGAAATTAGAACTCATTCTTTCAGAAATCCTTAGGTTTATTTACACTCTATATTAACTACAAGGTCTAATATAACAAATATCTATTATTGCGCTCTCCAAAATTTACTCAGGAGTGTTTCGGTAGCTACATATAGTCAATTTTTTAAATCCATTTTCAGCGTGAATACCATCGAAGAACAACGCGAGATAAGAAAGCAGCTACATTTTGCCCACATTGTTCCACACCAGTTGGTAAGGTGTTTGTTTCACGACCATAACCTGCTAGAGTTTCTCATAAAATGAATCAAAATGCTGTATATAAACACCAGCAGTAGAGTATGTTGCAATGTCGACGCTTCTGAAAGTTTTCCTGTTCACGTTTCTGTACACCAAAGCTCCGCGCTGTGTCTATGACCATTTGTTCTCTTCATTAACACTGTCACTCACGACCTAAAGCGCAGTGTGCCTTGGATAGCTTTGTATGTAGATGATGTTGTACTCGCAGACTGTAGTGCAAAATTGAAGATTGAACAACCTACTTTCCTAGTACGGCCACCATATGAACAACAATAAGACGTAATATCTGAGGGTTAGTCCAAACGATGGCAACATCCAAACTGTAGGAGTGAACATACTTCAGTCATAAATCTTCAAAAAACCAGTCCCACCTGCTGAGTGAAAGCGGCATACGCGAAGAGGTGCGAGCAAGGATAAATGCATCCTGGATACAGTGGAGGGACGTCACCGGAGTGCTTTGCGACAAAAGAATGACACTTCGGCTTAAAACAGTGGTTTGGCCAACTGCGTTATAAAGACTTCAATGTCGACCCGCTGACAAAATTACCAAGCGCTAGCTGCATACCATGAATATGAGAGAGTGACCGTTGCTTTCGGGCATAACATCTACGCAATAGACTCCTATGGAATTGTAAATGCTTCTTTCCCGACAAGATCGATTCCAAAGATGGGCACAATACATCTGCCTGAGTTAAGTCATGTAGACGTGTTGGGCTGTCTGAGTCGTGGCTCATCCAAATGGTTGGCGAGAGTAACTGCCTTTCCATGCTAACTTTAGTATATTTCGCAGTGACATTTCACTACGGGATGGGGATCAGACCTCGAGTGGAACTGTTAGTGTGGGTGGAGTAACTCTTTCCAGGCCACCATATATTTGTTGGTTGCTACTATCGTTCCCTTTGCAGCTTTAAGTAATGTCTAGACTCAGTGCTTGCAGCTCCATCGCAGGGCGAATTGGGGTTCATGGACGACTTAAATCTTTCCACATTAAAATGGACCTCCCCAAACACAGGAACACATGACAAAGATCACGACTCCTTCTTTATAGATAATTTTATTACTGGCCTCAGATTACAGCAGCATAACATGTATCCAATGCGGGGCTCCAACGTCCTTCGCTAAAACTGAAATCCAACACAACTGGTAGAAGTATATTTGTCCCTCGATATATAAAATTCATTAAACCCTTTTTAATTAATAAACTTCGTGTTCCTAATCGTTCGGATCTACTTTGTTATTAAATTATTTTTTATATTATTTTTCTCCTATTTTAGTCTATTTTTAGTGTCATTAGTTTGAATAGTTTATCCTTTTTTATCATTAATATTTTCATTTAATTTAGGATTGTTATTTTTTATGTTGTACAACCACTCTGTCCCTCCCCATCCCACACTCAAAAGCAGTCGAAGAGCCACCCTCGCACTTGATCTTCAACTGGCGCCGAGCTGACTACCCAGCAATATGTCACGCCTTGGACCCTCCTTCAAACACCTCACGTGGAGTCGGCCTGCTGTACGACTGGCTATTTGCTAGCACCATAAACTTCGTGCCGGCACGGCAGCCTACCACCAGCTAGTACCAGTTCCAGATTTCCCAAGAAATTCGGCTGGGCTTCCGGAAAAGCTACAGCACAATGGACCACTTCCAAGCAGTAAACCAGGTGATGAGAAAACACTTGAATTCAACATCAGAGTATATGTTGCATTCGTGGACTATAAAAAGGCATTCGACTCGGTAGAGCACATCAACGTCTTGGAGGCATTGAAAGTAATAGGTGTCAACTCGAAATACATTCGAGTTATTGGTCTAACATACTTGGAAAGCTACGCCAAGGTTAGAACGGAAGTTGAAGGAAAACTCTTCAGAATAGAGAAAGGGGTCAAACAAGGGGATCCCATATCGTCCAAACTTTTCACCTGCGTCCTCGAAATTTTGTTCAGAAAACTAAACTGGGGAAACAGGAACTTCGGAGTTAACATTAACGGAAGACGTCTATCTAACTTCCGCTTTGCAGATGACATTGTGCTATTTGCAAAGACAGCAAAGGAACTAAACACAATGCTAGATGAACTCCATTACACGAGCGAAGAAGTAGGACTGCTGCAAATAAACCCCAGAAAAAACAAAATAATTACAAATTCCGAAGAGTTACCAATCATAGTGAATGCCACACCCATGGAATATTGCACCGAGTATATATATTTAGGCCAAGCAATAAGTATGACACAAACAAGCGACCGAGAAATCAAAAGGAGGATTGGATTGACGTGGGGAAAATACTGGAGCCTAAGCTTCATCCTTATGGACAAATCATTGAGCCCTAAATTAAGATTCGATGTACCGTACTTCAAAACTGTGTCATCCCAGTGTTAATCTATGGATGCCTAACTTGGTCATTTAGTAAATGTCAGACAAGACTGCTCCAGATCTGTCAACGGAAAATGGAAAGGAGAATCCTAGGCGTTAGGCTAAGCGACAGAATCAGTAACACGGATCTGAGTAACACAAATGGGATGGAGGACACAGCAACAAGAGCTCGGCAAATGAAATGGTGCTGGGGGGGGGGGGGGGAACATATCCAGAATGCACCAGGATAGATAGGCCTACTCCACGACTATGTGGGATCCAAGAGCGGGCAAGTGAAGCAGAGGACGCGCCCGTCGCAGATGGTCGGACGAATTTAGGTTCGAGTCAGGTGTTAAGTGGACCAGAAATGCCAGGGATAGAAAGCTATGGAAGGAAATTCAGATTAGTGTAACAGTGTAACAATGTAAATACCGTAGTAAAGATGTGTGTTAATTTATTTTGTATTAATGTGTGTCAATAGGAAAGACATCTCTCAAGAACTGGCTCCTCTTGGGATACTACTTGAGCCACCCCCTACCACTCCGGTAGGAGGCCCTTGCCCATCAGGGATCTACGGGCTTAATTGATCTCATCTTATGGGAAACAAGAAGAGGGCCTGGTGCCTTAGGAAGGATTTCCCTATCCCCCATACTCGTAATACATTCGAACACATTCGCCGACACGCATATAGAAGTCATCACCGAAAACGTCCGGGAAAATCCCAAAACTCAAGGAGGAAGACTGATAGGATTCCCGCTAGCGTAAAACACCAGGGAACCACTGCGGTCGGACCTGATCGCAATGAAAAATTCAATAGGTATTTCTTTGAAAATGATAACACTCCCACCCAAAAGCAATCCCTTCCATTGGTAGAAACAGTAGCAAATTGTGCTTTATCGAATATAACAACAAAACCTAACGACGTCCTCAGTCTGCGTCAATCTCTCCGCACCAACAAAGCTACTAGTCCCGCCTTCCTGAAAAACACAACCACTGTTCACTGTACACCACCTTCCGACCTATTCAACGGGTGCTTTGCCAAGGACTAATTTCCTTCTGCCTGGAAAAAGGTCAACATTTTTCCAGAATTCAAATTTGGGGACAAAATGAACCCATCATCTTACCGACCAGTCTCTATACTGCTCACACTGTCCTTTATAATTGGAAAAATAACCCACCAGAGTGTCTCCTATCTTTTGCTTTACCATATATTTCAACCAGCCAGCTGGCAAGGTTTCCATCCTGAAGGCTCTTGCCTCAATAAATTGGCCACTATTCACAGCTATGCAAAACATGTCATAGCAGAAATATCCCAGCTTGATATCGGTTCCGTAGATATATCAAAAGCGTTTGATTCGAAAGACCATATCCTTCTACTCCACAAAATCGTTGAACGGTCCTTACACTCCTCACTGGCTTTCTACGGAGCCAATAGACAGTCGTAATAGCAGGCATTTCATCTCCTTGACCACTTGTGCTCTTTGGCATCACAGTAAGTGTCAGGACAATGTAATTTTTACTATTTTTAGACGACCTACCATCCAAACTCTCTGACATAGCCGATACCCTACTCTTCGCAGATAACTGCCAGATTTCTAAGGAAATGAAGACACCAGCTGACGCCACTCTCCTCCAGTCCTCACTAAACGTCCGATCGGACTGTTGTCGCACATGGAAGTTGAAATCGAATCCAGATAAATGCCGCTTATTAACGATTACCCTACGCAATTTCCCATTATTTACAACATATTCCTTATATGACAGGCCCATTACTGCAGTTGCGCATCATCGGGATCTCGGGATCATGTTCGACAACCAGCTACGATTTAAAGATCTCATGCTAACTCTTAATCCAAAGCCATGAAACTGCTATCACTGCTACTGCTCTATCGCTTCTCAGAAATATCAAATCCCATAGCTCTTCACCTTTCATTACCTCTCGATAATCCAGCCCATTGCAAACTACCGCTTCCCTATTTCGACAACTTCTTGCCCGTCAAATTGAGATAAATTAAACATAATTCAATCCTTCTTTGCTGCCATTGTAAGGAACAGAATACATAGGTATAGACACTTCACCACTAAACAGTTACTTTCGGCCATAAATATCCCTTCCCACTGCACGACACGACATGTAACTAACCTGTCCTTCCTATACATTATTTTAAAAGGTCATTAGTATTGTCATTATTCAATCTACGAGCCCCTTTTTGTTCTACCAGGAGCAAAGATATTCTCCACATTCCACTCACTGAACATTCAATAAACAAACGATCCTTCTAAAACAGTACATCCCTGTACAGTGTAACAAAGAAATGCGAGCTGGACTTATCACAACCAACATGGCGTTTGTGAACAAGGACCTAAACTGCACCTAGAACTGTCATCTTGGTCATTGATGACACGGCTACGAACAAGTACATTCTTCTGACTCTTGGTCTGGTATTAGATTTGCTTCATTTTAATATTATATATTTATCTTTGTTAGTTGCACAAGGGTGGAGGGCTAACTAACATAGCTGTAGTTTGTGCTTTTATTATTACATTTAAAAAAATCGGCAAAACTGGACAGTGCACCAACTGCAGAAATGATGCGAGATATTACGGCCAAGACCATGGTAATCAACTCCGTCCTCCATTTCAATACTGAAGGTCAACGGCACCGAGGATGGCTGAAACAACGCTGACAAGACACCTAAGGCAGTGATTGAACATCCTCAGTCTGAAGCCCCTTAGTGTACAGGACCATACAAAATGGATGCTGGCAGTGACCGAAAGGCGGACCTGCTCAAGCGCGTGTGGAAGTCCCCTTGTTCTCACTAGTTTAAGAGCTCTTGAATAAACAAACAGCAGTGCAGCCTCGCTCAGCAACATTCATATCTCAATTTCTTTATAACATCAAGTCACAACACGGCATGTGGTGTGGGCGTCAACTACAATAGGATCTTGCATGCCTGCATTGCCAATACTTTAACATTAACTACTGTTATCTAGTTAATTAAATTGGAAAATACACTGAGTAAAATGAAAGCCTCATGACATAATTTAACAAGAAAATCAATCAAATGTATTCATAGAAAGGAGAGGCAGAACCCATAATCACCTCTATTTCATGTTCTTCTTTAACAGCGATGCTTTCATCTTCAAATATGCCATCAGCTTCAATCTGCAGGTTATCAGATGTTAACTGCTCACTTGATTCCTGGGAAGTAAAATGCGAGTATGTCCCAATGCACAATAAATAATCATTAGTTCAGAAAACGAGCTCTAGAAATGTTTAACACACCCTGGTTACATTTGGTAGTAGGTATTCGGTCACTAGATCTTGCTTGGTACAAACAGATTGTCATGCATATCAATAGGATAACAATATATGGAATTGAAACAGAGCTTACAATGTTAGTGGATTCTTCTGTTTGAGGAAACCATCCTGGCTCACATTTGATGAATTCTTGTTCCTCCATAATGTTCAGGTAACTAGAACATAGGAACTGCACTTAATCATTGTTTAAGGAACGTAGCCAACTTACATGTCAAATCAGTTTAATATATAACAAACAAAATCAGTGCTCAATTCGTAAAATTGCTTATGTGATATACCCCTCAAGATGCACGGCATTAAGGTGAAGTTACGTTTGATAATAACGGTAATATTTACTTCACTAATGAGCTCAACTTGATAAGTGCTCCTCGGATCAAGATTGATAGGCCTTCTAATTGAATAACGGGATCCCTTTGGACCAAATATTAGATTGAGTAAATCAGATGCTGGTCTGGTGGTGACTAATTACTCCCTGCAGTAATTACAAATATCTGTATTTACAAAACAATTAGAATAAACAATCAGAACTATAAACAATACTAAATTTACTGCTGCAAAGCTGGAATTAGGAGTGTAAGAAATATGGTTTAAACATCAGCGAGACAAAGACGGTGGCGATGAGGAAGGAGCAGAACCAATAGTCATGCTAAATGAAGCCAATTTGGACAGCGTTCAAGTTTTCAAGTACTTGGGTAGCATTCCATCAAGTGACAACCTAGCAAAACATGAGGTAAATAATCGAATTAATAAGGCAACACAATTTTACCACCAGGTAAGACACCTGCTGTGGGATGAGCAAATGCCCACGAAAACAAAGATGGCATTGTACAAGTCCTATTATACACCGACTCTTACATACAGTCTCGAAACCACAGCACTAACCAATAGAGATAACTCTAAACTCCAGGCAGCCGAAATGAAATTCCTACGTACGGTACCATGATTCAGAAGACCAGGAAAGACAAGATAGGAATGAGAAGATCAGAGAAGAAGTAGGAATAGATGATTCTCTCCTCAATAAGATCCAGATCTCAAGACTGAAGTGGTTTGGTCACATGAAGAGGATGCCACCAAACAGAACTGCACGGAAGGAATTTGAGAGAAAAGTAGAAGGAAGGCCACGAAAGAAGTGGATAGATACAGTCAAGAACGATGTACTGCAGAGAGGTCACGATTGGGACAAGTTGGTGGAGGAGGAGTGGTACAAGGACAGGGGGCTCATATACCACACCCGGGCAACTGGAGTTGGTTCAGGATGATGATGATGGTGATATACGGTAATTCTTAAAATTTGACCATTGGACTGGAAACAAATTTGGTTGGTTGGTTCCTTAGTTTAGGGGCTGCGACAATGCGGTCATGTAGCCGCGTGTACTTTGGGTGTGTGTAGAATCTGTCTGATAACCGGTGTTAATTGTGATGGCTGTATTAGTGTGTGTTATCTGTTTCATAATTCAAGTAAGGACTGCAGACTTTTAATTTCAAGTAGTTCCTACTTTTTTACCAAATGCTACCGTCCACAAAAACTTTCTTGCGGACTTGGCTACTAGATGACATCGCAGTCAGCACCTGGCGGCGAACGTTGGAAGTTTTTTTTTGTCGTGTGGCCTCCTCAGAGGCCGAGTGCAGGTCTTTCTATTCGACGCCCGTGGGCGACCTGCGCGTCGGGATGGAATGGATGAAGATGAATGAAACTGGGCAAGGATGTGGAAGGAATCGGCCGTGGCCTATCAGAAGGTACCGTCCCAGCATTTGCCTGGTGTTGAAAATGGGAAACCACGGAAAACCACTTCAAGGACGGCCGACGGTGGGGCTCGAACCCACGCGTCTACCGAGTCAGCAGAGAGCTTGGTCCCATGACCTAATGCTGCGCTTTAGCCAGCTGAGCCACTGCTGTCGGTTGGAAGTAATAGGGCGTTATCAATTCTAACCTAAACATTTTGGCTTCACACAAGTGTAGTTAGTAGAAGGTTCTTTTCATGCCATAAACCTATGACATGGGACCGCCGGCTTTCATTCCCCTTGAAGGAAGGCATACTGAGGGATTTTTAACGCTCTTAAAAATCCGACGACTTCGGCCGGGTTTGAACCCGCGACCTTGGGCATAGAAGCTCATCATGCTACCGACTACGCCACCGAAGCCGCCGAAACGAATTTATGGATCAATTATATCTCAAATGGATGACAATTTACACGTTTGTAATATACATAGCGTTATTCAGCTAAGAGAACCGCCTCAAATATCTACGAGTACGGGACCGTTGAGGATATGGACATTTTGTTTCCAAATTCTTAAATCGCATTGAGGGGCTCTTGGAACACGCTCCATGCCGCCCGCAGTACGTACGTAGTTATCGAGAAACTGGTAACACCTTTTTAGCATATTTTCACTTATGAAAAAGTAGGCTTATTAGATCACCTTTTGTCCGTGTGTCTGTCTGTGTGTGCGTGTGTGTGTGATGGTGTGTGTCTCCCCCTAATAAATTCCAAACGGCTGGAGCGATTTCAATGAAACTCGGTAAGTTCATAGCACTATTCCAGGCGACCCCGACCGTGCCCTTCAAATTTTGTTACGTCTCACCAATCCAGCATGGCGGCTGTGCGAAATATTTCACCAGCATTCAATATCTCCGAAACTATTACTGATATCACCCTGGAATTTTGTACGGTGATAAAGAGAACTACTACAAGGTCATCTATGTGACTTTTGAAAACCTGGTAACTACAAAACCAACATGGCGGCCAAGCGAAGTTACGACTTTTAAATAGACGTTTCTCGTGATTTAACCAACCAAACGCAATGAAACTTGGTACAGTATATGTTTATACAAATTGTAATGCACCGACATCTAACTTCGTTCAATTGTTTACATAACCTCAAGGTGGCGGCTGTGCGTAATATTTCACCGGCATTCTATATCTCTGAAACTATTACCGGTATCACCATGAAATTTTGTACGGAGATAAAGGGCACTACTGGAAGTTCATCTATGAGACTTTCAAAAACCGGTTAACTACAAAACGAACATGGCGGCCAAGTAAAGTTGAAAGTTTTAAATAGACTTTCTCGCGATTTAATGATCCAAACGTAATGAAACTTGGTACATCAAATGTTTATACACATTGTAATGCACTGGTATCTAATGTAATCAATTGTTTATATAACCTCAAGATGGCGGCTGTGCGAATTTCGAAAATTAAGTTTTCATTTCTTGTGTTCTAATCATGCCACTGAAATTTTGTAAGTGTATAGAGGCTATAAGCATAAGTTCACCTATGGGACGTTCAATAACCTGGCGACCACAATTCCAACATGGCGGCGACGCGAAATTTAAATGTTCAAATGGACGTTTCTTGCGTTTTAACCATCCGAGCGCAGTGAAACTTGATACGTAAGGTATATGCTTTTACAAATTTTAATCGACTGGCATCTAATTCATTTAAATTATTTTCATAGCCACAAAATGGCGGCTGAGCGAAATTTTAAAATCCCGCTTTTATTTCTTATTTCTTTATTTCATGCGATTGAAGTTTGAATAAAACACCTACACAATAATCTTCATGTAAAAGTACATAAATCTAAGGCCTATAATATAAAAATCCAACATGGCGACCATCCAAAATATTTAGACGGTTCTCAATATCTACGAATATATTACAGCAATCGAACTGACAATTTGTATGTTGATAGAGGCAATTTATATTAATTGGATAATTGAAAATAGGCTATTTAGTTCTTCACGGAACTACTTGTTTTTAATGGGACTATACTAATTGCATCCTCTAGAGCAGCTACGAATCAAGCGACAAGGTCAGTAATGTGCTTATTTTGTAAATCCGATGAGTACTTTGTGAGATATTAAAGGTTTCGAAATGAGTCGGCATTAGACAGAAAGCGATGGTCGAGCGCATGAATCTCTTGTGTGAGCCACTCCAAGTTGATATTTAAACACACACACCTCGCTCGAGTGGTCCGAGAAATGTACATCAGTGTCAACCTTTCACGCTTCATTGTCTCATTGACGTTCAATGGGAAAGGCAGGGACAAGAAATGAATACTTCAAGTGTATGTTCCACCTTCATATGAGTCTACAGTTCACAACAAGAAAGCAATCAAGGACATGGTCATTGGACAGAAGCTTGCCACGGTGGGTGAGTGGTTAGCGTGTCGGTCTACTAACCCCAAGATCGCAGGTTCGCTCCTGGCCGTGGTAAGTGATTTTTGAGAGGCGGCAAAAATACGACACACATGTCATACGATGTTGGCATGTCAACATTGAATTCAGTAGGCCGTGTTTATAATGGCAAAATTAATCTCGGGAGTTTCCGCCAACACAAAGTTCCTCATTTCTCTACTAGAAGCGCTATAGTGTTCAAGGAGCTTAGATATCTAACCTCCTTGACCTTCATAGTGTTTCAAGGAACAACGAAATTCGACATGCAAGCTACCCTCTGGGTGTCAAATTAGAAAGCTTGCACCCGGCACCCGAGGCCATACGATATTATTATTATTGGACAGAATGGATACAGAAAATAACGGGAACGTTATTGTAGGGTACTTTGGTCACCCTTACAGGCAACATAAAATCAATGTACATCAGCAACAGGCAGTGGCCGAGTTGGGAAAAAGTCTGCTGTTATTCTAGCATACACTCTGTTTAGACTAGTGGTTCTTAACCGGTGGTCCGCGGGAGAAAAGGGTCCACCAGCACGTATAAAAAGTGGCCAATAAAAGGGATTTCGAAAACGGCGATGATTATCAGATTTTGAATTGAAATATCTTTAAAATAAGTGTTATTGAGGAAGGGTTACAACTGATAAGGTGTATTGGAGGGAGGGATGGGGGGGTGTCCTTACATGGTTCAATTTCAGCTGAGTGGCCCGCAGACTTCTACGGGTTCAGAACCACTGGTTTAGACAGAAGGGTTCAGGTAGTTTTATTGTTAGGAGCATTGTTTCATTCTCTTTCTGTCCAAGAGAACTCCATCGCGCAGGGGAATGTACAGTCGCTTGCGTCACATCTACTCCAGCGTTAAACTACTACTACTTATTAATTGCATGTAATTTTTGCAGGATCAAAAATAACTCATCACAACTGGGTACAATCGTGTTGACCGGCTGAAAGACATCAAATTTCGATTACTAGAGCTTCCTATTTAACTATTTCTTTATAACCGCGTTCCGTAAAACGTTCAATTAAATAAGCGTCGTCTTGCGAAATACTTAAACGATCTTTAATAAATACAGGACAAAACGTATTTTAATAAATAACTTAAGCGGCTTCGGTGGCGTAGTCAGTAACATGCTGAGCTTCTATGCCCAAGATGGTGGGTTCAAACCCGGCCGAAGCCGTCGGATTTTTTAAGAGCGTTAAAAATCCCTCAGTATGCCTTCCTTCGGAGGGGAAGCAAAGCCGTCGGTCCCATGTCATAAATTACACCTGTGTGAAGCTAAATTGGATAGGTTAAGAATGTAAACAACGCTCTTAGGTTTCTACGTTCGTTGCCAAGAGCCGACTGCGGTGGCGTCTAGTAGCTAAGTTCTGAACTAGGCCTAGTAGTCGTTGACGGTGGTGCTTGGCGGCAAAAGTAGGAACTATTTGAAACATTCTAAGTTGCAGTCTGTACTTAAATTAAAAAAACAGATAACACACACTAATACAGTCATCACAATTAACACCGGTTATCAGACAGATTCTACACACACCCAAAGTACACGGGGCTACATGACCAAGTTGCCGCAGCCCCTAAACTTAAGAACCAACCAACCAACTAAATAACTTACATGTCAAAACATTTTTTAATAAATACACGACAAAACGTTTGTAACAAATACATTTCAAAACTTTTTTTAAACAAATCGGTTCCTAATTAAATGTTTTCTGAAAATTGTTTTATGATTTCAAAGATTAATCAATTTTTAAACCAATTTTCGTTTAAATTTGCTCCTTTAGCCTTTAATGTGTTCAATTTTTGTATCCTTAATGTAATACACTCGCCGTAATGATATTGACGGGTGTCATTGTCGGTATTTCTCATACCGGATGGCGTAGGGGTATTAAATACTCCACTGTGCATGTATTCTTCGCACTAGACTTGTGAACTGAAAAACCTTCATAACACTTCTCCCAGAACCAGTCAAAACGTCAGTCGTCAGAAATATTTGTTACAATTAAGTGCAAAATCATTTAAGCTGGCGCTAACTGAATATTTGAACAAAACACTTCAATCTCTTACTATGCTCATACCAGCCAAGGGAACGTTTGGTGAAACTCCTTTTATAAGATGGAATAGTTGTTGCTGAGAAAGCAATATCCCTCACCGTTACCAACATTACAATTAATGAATTTTAAAAAATCATTAAGGAAAAGATACACTTATTACATAACTATTAAAGTTGAAGATTTCAAATTAAATACATTTAAAAGAGAGTTCATGGCTGCAATTCAACCTAAAATCATGGTTTTAATTCTCCAAACTTACTGTTTGGAAATTTTTCCACGAAAATATTTTTTTAAATTACCGTATATTTTTTAAGCAATGCATTTTCTCTGAAGGTGCTTAAATACTGGAGCTGATATTCTAGGTCACATTAATGTGCATATGCATATAAATATACAGTGAATATTTCAAGTAGATCAGTGCAGTACTCTCTGAGATAATTAACCTTATTTGGATAAAGATGGAAGTTGTGGGAAATGGTGGAGAAAGAAATACCTGCAACAGAAATTGGTAGATGTTTGCCAAAGTTGACAAATTTAAAATTCCAAACAAACTTCCAGTGATAAATCAATATTTTGAGGACCCAAAATAAAAATAGAAAGGGAAAACATTCACAACAACCTAAGTTAGCGCCATCTTAAGAGCGCCAACATTAATAAGAAACTCTAAACGTTTATGAAAACGTTTCATTACTAATCGTTTATTTTTAGGAAACGTTTTCTGTGCGACCGTTTTAAATATTTAACCGGGACTGTCAATTGTAGCTCTTCAGTCGGACAACGCGAATTCTCCCAATCACTGGGTGGGTGCGATGTATACAATATAGTACATTATGCAACGAGCCTATGATGGCAATAATTAAGACACGGGTATGTTTATGAAACGAGCGAAGCGAGTTTTATAATATCCATACGAGTGTCTTAATTACCATTATAGGCTCGTTGCATACGACTGTTTATGTTCGACGATATTTATAACTTTATTTTATTCAATTTTATGTCCGAACATAAACATTCATAAATATCTGTCGAGATTCAGTCACTTGAATTTAGTGATCGGAGTGTAAGCGCCGAGTTTGCTCTCTGTGCTTTACAAGTTCTCTGACCCACGCATGCGCTCTGTCTGCTTGGCAATGCCATATGTTTACAGCCTGCCGATCTGCGCCAGCATTCACTCAAACTGTCACCAAAGTTGTATGAAAGAATGCCCTGTGTAGAAATTGGAGTTGGGGATATTAAGGTACAGTGCTACTTCTTTTCTCATATTCGCTAGTTTATTTACGCGAACATAAGGGACTGTGCACTTTCCATGTCGGTAATTTATATAGAAGGATGCTGTGTTACAATCTTCTGGACGTAGATTCATAAATTTCTTGCATATGTCATAGTATTTTCTTATTACCTTAAAGGTTCGTGCTGATTTTGTCTTTGTGTTTGCCATTATAACTACAATGGTTGATCGGATATCTTACACATTGTCAACTTTCAAATCATATAATTCATTTCCGACATGTTGGATGCTGTGTTCAAGTGCGAAGCTATCAAGTACCCAATTGGTCACACATCATACATCTTGAGCTCTGATTGGTTGGAGAAACTGTATCATAATGAAAACTAGTACTTTAATGACCATCATTATGATACAGTTTTCTGACATATAATATTTACATTTCGACATGTCCAACATAAAGTAAATAACACACCCGGAAAAATACAGTACATGTATTAGTTATGATCACTATTATAATGGGGCAATCCATCGCTTTCTGTCTAATGCCGACACATGTGGAAATATTTAATGTTGCAAAACGTACCCGTCGGATTTATAAAATCAGCACAAAGCAATTGCCCCATTTTAATAGTGACCATAACTAATACATGTATCTTATTCCAGGAGTATTATTCACTTATTATTCATGTATTATACACACTGTACCCCGCCCAGTGATTCGTGTTGACCGACTGAAGAGTTACAACTGACAGTTTGTACAAGCAACACTGAAAGAATGGCTTCAAACCTTCACATTTAATCGGGACATCGCAAAAACGTTTGTGATCGTGAGCCTTATAAACTATCCTGCTTGGTATAGCCGACTTGTTCATGAAAAAACAACCTATGTTCCAATAAATCGAACGAGATGGTACACCACGAGCGCAGATGTGCTGAGAAAGGTAAAATAAGATGCATCAATTGTGAGGGACTGAACAAATTCCTCGCCTCGTGCCAGTGGCGGATCCAGAGGGGGGCACCAGGGGCAAGTGCCCCCTACGAAAAACGAGTTGTCTGCTACATTGAGATTGCTGATAAAAATGATTGTTTCTCCAAACTGCACTGCAAGTAAAATCTTTACTGTATTACCTGCATTCATGAATGTGGTCAATGTTTGTTATCATATAGTATGTAATGGCAACACTGTTAATATTATCTCTACATCGACAGTGTTGCAAGTGCAGAAAGATCATTCAGCAACTTGCAACTTATTAAATCATGGATACGAACGCGAATGACAGAGGAAAGGTTAAATGGCTTGTGCCTGTTATTTGTTCACCGTGATATAAATGTTGACGTTGAAAACGTTGTAGAACGTTTCTCTAAAGGGGGTAAACGAATGATCGCCTGGATTTTATTTTGTAATAGGCATGTATTTTGCCTAGGATAGTCACCAAATATAATCCCAATCAGTATTCAATACAATTGTTTTTTGTATTTAAATTTATGTGACTAGTAGTGACTCAGTGACTGACAATGTTGGTACTATATACAGTACAGTACATATCTTGTAACATTTAGGTAGTAGACTTGTATATTGTCTTCAGATAGTTATTATGATTGCACATTTTTTAATACATATTAGACTGTTTAATGTGCATTAAAATGTGGAAATGTACATATTCTGTAGAATTGGAAAGTGTTTTTTTTTACATAATAACAATGACTTGAAACTGAAACCAATAAACCATTTTAATATAATGATTTTCTTGTAGAATTATAAAATCTGGTGGTTGGATGTTATGTGTAGTGTGTGTAGATTAAATAGAAATTTATTAATTTTATTAGACCTACATATTTTCTGTTGCTACTCTGAAATCCTAGAGTGCTCCCTCCGAGGTGAACCTCTGGATCCGCCACTGGCCTCGTCTGATGTTACTTCTTAGGAGTCTGGTTAACCATCAAACATTTTGAAAATGTACATATCATAGTCTGCTATGAATGGACGGAATAAATTCGATGTGTGTTTTCAACAAGGTGTGGGTCACGCAAGAGATTCATGCGCTCAACATTCCAGTGGCTGGCACTTCGCTTTCTAATGCCGACAAAAATGGAAGCCTTCAGTATTTGAAAAAGTGCTTGTCAGGTTTGCAAAATAAGCACACCACTGAACTTGTCGCTTGATTCTTAGTTCTTCTTCTCTATATGCACTGCCCAGTCTCCCGGACGTTGGCGATCAATATGAATAGTGATCGTCTACCTTCAGCAACATGGTATAGCTGTTCAATAGTTCTTGTGCCAGTCCAATCTTGAAAATTACGAAGACAAGATGTCCTTTTTCTGCCCGCTCTTCGATGCCCTGTTCTAGTGGATGAAATTAGAATAATCCCATTTAAAAAGCCACAGTTGTTACCAGTTTCTCGGTAGGGTCCGGTATCATGAACTGGTACCAAGTATTAACGCAATATTTTCATTTCTTATAAAAGTAACACGTTCTGTTAATGTTGTCGTTAGGTGCGGGGAAAATTTACTGTGATAGTCCTGCGAGCCGCCACTGCCCTGAGCCATACAGACAGAGCTGAGGAAATGGATGAGAAAAAGCTTTCGAATTCTTAACACACCAGTGATGCTTGAGTTAATCCTTGAAGCAGTCTCACAAATACCAAGTATTAATGAGTTGGGTGTTAATTTAATTAGTTATTTACTTCGGGAGTAGCCAATTCCCTAATGTGTAGGAGCATGTCCTACATCTTGTACGTAGAGCTGTTTTGTGTACTCAACTGGAAGACATCGATAATGACCTAGGCGGCCTACATGGTTGAAGTAAATGCCACTATGCTGCAGACAAAATAATATATTACCGTCAACTGGTGTGACTACGGTCACTTTTTTCGTTTTTTGTGAAAATCTTGCACATTTTTTGAGATATCCATGTAAAAATGAAATTCGATTTAGTAAACAGTGTTAGGTATCATCAAGTCACTTAAATAATTTTTTCGAACATCAGGTAATTGTTTCACATGTGAAAATATAGTGACCATAGTAACCCCATGGGGTGGGGACACTATGGTCATGTATTAGAATCACTCAAAAATTGTTACTAAATGTGAAGGAATTAGTAGGGGGTGACTATGGTTAAAAACAACATAATTTTTCAAGCATATTGATGTAAGAAATCTTATATTTGACTATATTCTAAAGCTAAAAACTACAATTGTGTCAAACATTAATGAAAAATCTATAAATTTTGAATAATTTGTCCTTTTCATTTCATTTTCCGTTGAAGCCAGTAAACTTTACAAAGAAGGTTAGTTTACCCCTCCTTTGCTCAACTGCAGGGGGTAGTATTTTATGAATTGCATTCACATTTATAACAGAAATGTCTGCTTCCTTCGGCCACAATATATTCATGGCATCTTCTTAGAAATGTAATGATCACTTCATCTTCTTGAGGAGTTGCATCATGATCATCTATCATCTTACTTTCGTTTTTTTTTTGGTCCTAAACTCGGCAATAGCATCTGCAATTTGTTGCGGTGAGTAATCCATATAGGATCGGGACCAGGCCTTCTTTTGTAATTCCTGACCATTTTGCCGCTAACACTGAAATAAAAAGGACACAAACATGAAAATGTGGAACAAACAAGTGAAGAATGAAATATAAATATATTAATTATCTTCAATATTTAAAAAGAGTAATCTAACATAACCTCTAGGGCAATTGCAATGAGTTAATACTCTTGACCATAGTAACCCCAAAAAACAAGATAATTGTGCTATTGTTTATAAATTTGCACTTCTAAGGTACAAAACAATTTCGTATAAAGATAAAATTACATACATACCTTAACAAGGAATAAACAAAGGTAAACAACACTTCCAGATGACATTTAGATGTGATGACCTAGGAGCAATAATGAACAGTTTAGCCAACTATTGTTTTTGTCAAAAAACAAGTGCTGAAACAAATGAAAGTAAAAAAAGCGCATTTCAGGTTTGAATCACAAGTTTTACCTTTCTGGAAAGAAAAATTTGCCTAGATTGGAGGAAGATTTGAAAAATGCGGTTTTAAAAGTATATAATATATAAATTAGCCAGAATAACAATTTTCCTCAATTTTGACCATAGTCACCCCTGGGACCGTAGTCACCCCGGTTGACGGTACTTTATTATTCGTCTTCAACGACTTAACCCAACGCTAAGAATTTCTGCATGTTTAAATATGAGTCTGTTTGTTCTCTGTTCATTCTCTTAGTGTGCATATATATAATATTAACGATCATGGCCATCAGTGCATATTTTACACTAAAAAAAATAACATAAATTACTGCTTCATTCACACAAAGTGTAAGTCCTCTCCCAGTAGATACAAAAGAGTTAGTCAGACAGAGATAGGAACTGAGTGTGTGCGCGTTTGTTGATTTTCTTTTACTTTTCAATTATAGATTTATAGAATACCTTGGGTACAACCTAGTCCCTATTAATATAGTATTGTTATTATTATTATTATTATAAAAACACATTAACAATCCCAATGATCACAAACGTGATTTGGCGGCTTCGGTGGCGTAGTCGATAGCATGCTGAGCTTCTATGCCCAAGATCGTGGGTTCAACCCCGGCCGAAGTCGTCGTATTTTTAAGAGCGTTAAAAATCCCTCAGTATGCCTTCCTTCGGAGGGGAAGTAAAGCCGGCGGTCCCATGTCATAGATTTATGGCATGTTAAAGAACCTTCCACTTATTACACCTGTGTGAAGCTAAAATGTATAGGTTAAGAATGTAAACAACGCTCTTAGGTTCCTACGTTCGTTGCCAAGAGCCGACTGCGGTGGCATCCGGTAGCTAAGTTCTGAACTAGTAGTCGTTGGCGGTGGCGTTTGGCGGCAAAAGTAGGAACTATTTGAAAAATTCAAAAGTCTGAAGTCCTTAGTTGAATTAAAAAACAGATAACACACACTAATACGGTCATCACAATTAACACCGGTTATCAGACAGATTCTACACACACCCAAAGTACACGGGGCTTCATGACCGCGTTGTCGCAGCCCCTAAACTTAAGAACCAACCAACCCAGCCACAAACGTGATTATCTGATAGTGGAATCGAGTTTGGGATAATCCTGATTGAGGACAGTTAATCTAGATTGTAAAATCGTGTTGTGTTTACAAGTCCGTATTTAATGTGGATCGAGGCCTATTCGTTTCGCCTAAACAAGGCATGACAATTTTTTTAGGTTCAGAATATATTGCTAGTTACACTCTGATTTATCTAGAAGCTTCACCAGAATAGTTATTACTAGGCCCCGGATGTTGATGCCATGAAAAGTTTAAAAAATGGAGAAAATGATCTTATAGTAATAAAATCACCAATATTTCAAAAATGACATCTGAAGCTCAAACTTAACAGTCAATCAAAATAGATTTCGAACACTTAACAAAAGGTTCATATTCATAGCTAGTAGCTTCTTGTTAACTCTGAGAGACGTAACTCCCTCATATAAAGCTGTGACATGACTAAATTGGAAAAAAAAAATGCCCTTAAAAGGCTGCTTTCTCTAAAATATAACCAAAAAATCTACCAAACTTAAAAAAATGCTCTTAAAATGGAAAAATAGCAAAAAATGCAAAAAGATGCAAAATAAAAATGACATATTTGAAGACGGGGTGGCCCGTCCGGAGATTCTATGTACTTCAGCATTGTTTTAGACAGCTCAGTAAAAAGATGACATGTCATCAACATCCGGGCCCTAGTTATTACTATTATACTAATGCTATGAATACAATACAAGTACTGTACTCGAATGACACTTAAGGGCTTACAATAGTGATTATAGATGTAAAAGACATTATTAAAACACCTTCAACTATGACGATGATGGTGATGATGTTAGTTAGTTATTGTTGCTCAAGGAGCGGAACAACGAGGTCATCTGCCTCTATGGTGGTGATAGCTGTAGCATCAAACACTAGTGCAATAATCACAAGCACGACGGTTGGACCTTGTTGAGTTTTTGATGTGGCTTGTCCAGGAAAATTGGAATGTAAGTCAAGATTTCTAGCTAATGTGTGATTGTTCCTGTGTTGTGCTTCCTTCAATGAGAGGCTGCTGAAGCCTAACAAAATATACCGGTACAGCTTCAAGCTACACAGGATACAGTGGGTGTATAGAAACTTGAAACTAATCAGTGGCGTACGCAGCATTTCCTTCTGGGGGGGATTTAATTCATAGTTGTGCACATTATTAAAAATGATATTTCGATTATTAATCATAAACAGTTGGAATCCATTCTTCAGTGTTACCTTAGTAATCGAAATTCAATGTTTTCAGTCGGTCAACATAATTGTCTGTCTGTTAGGTAGTCAGCCCGAAGGCTGGTTGGATCCTCAAAAAGTACCGCCGTTACGTTATGTGAGTAGATACCCACAAAATCCCAAGGCAGCACTATTTTGAGGCGTTCTAGGCAAGAAGAGGCCCAATTGTAATGGGTGGTTCTCTAACCCTGAGAAAATAATTACATGGCATTAATACATACACTTGGATGACCAGTTTCGATCGTCAAGCGATCGTCCTCAGATCCTTTAGACTTATACTACAAGTATGGGTGATATATATTTTGGAATATATACACCATTATCCATGCTTGTAGACATTGATTTAGGAGCCTAAGTGTAAAGGATCTGATGATGATCACTCGACGATCGAAACTAGTCATCCAAGTGTATTTATTAATGTCAGGTAATTTTTTTCAAGGTTAGGGAATCACCTATTACAGTTGGGGACAATCGTATTGACCAACTGTAAAACATTAAATTTCAAAAAGCAATACGGTACCGTAATAAAATTAACATTTTCTTTACATGAAAATTAATTTAATTAAGTTGCTACATATTTTCCAGCACGATAAACAAAATTGCAAATACCGGCACTATTGAAAATATACGAAATTACGGTAATCAGTAACTAAACAAACTGAAAATAGCCAATGGATTGGTAACGAGTCCATACGGTACGTGCCACACTACTTATAATTAGGGCTCGGATTTTTAGGTAAATAAATATTTTTTTATGTAAATATATATTTTAAGCATTTATCTATAAATACATACATTCCTGCTTTTCACTTATTAGCACATAAAAAGACAAATATTTACATATCTTTCCGTTTATTGCATTTTTGTTCTGTGTTACTTCAACGGGAAGGAACCTGTGAGCTATCTAATCTTCATGCAGAGCGTATGTCAGCTTGCAACTGTGTTATTCTTAACTTGTCGCCCCGTGCCACTCACTGTGGAAGTCGGGGATTTCCAGATAATTTTACTTATGACGAGGGCGTTCTGTTCTGCCAACCATGCAGGAAAGCAATCAAGGCTGAACAGCGATATCAAGTTACACACCACCTCAAGGGCAAGAAATATATTGCCGCAGTTTCGCGCCTTCAGAAGAAGTGTTTCGCTATAATCATCGGTCATTTGTGATGCACAACCTGAAGATGTATCTCGTTGTGTATTGTGCCAGTGCTGCGTATTGTTTATATTCAAAATAATAAACCAAATTATACTTAAATATTTTTACTTTTTTATCGCATATTTCAGGTATTTTTAATACATAAAAAATAAATATTTTCCAGATTTTTAGCACCTAAAAATCCGAGCCCTACTCATAATACTGATATTGTGAGAAAAAGAAAGCTTTTCTCTCCATGTTCTTACTGCCATTACTACTGACTCTCAAAATCTGCCTATTTGATGCCTTTGTCTACATACAATCCTTACAAGTAACTAAATAAACGTATAAGACAAACGAAGTGGGCTCCTTCAGTGTAAAGAAGACTCGCTGGCGGTAGTGCAAATCATTTAGCACTGTGACAGATGGTTGGTTCCTCAGTTTAGGGGCTGCGACAACTCGGTCATGTAACCCCGTGTACTTTGGGTGTGTGTAGAATCTGTCTGATAACCGGTGTTAATTGTGATGGCTGTATTAGTGTGTGTATCTGTTATTAATTCAAGTAAGGACTGCAACTTTGAATTTTTCAAATAGTTCCTACTTTTGCCGCCAAACGCCACTGTCAACGACTACTAGGCCTAGTTCAGAACTTAGCTACTAGACCCCACCGCAGTCGGCTCTTGGCAACGAACGTAGGAACCTAAGAGCGCTGTTTACATTCCTAACCTATACAATTTAGCTTCACACAGGTGTGATTAGTGGAAGGTTCTTTAACATGCCATAAATCCATGACATGGGACGGCCGGCTTTACTTCCCCTCCGAAGGAAGGCATACTGAGACATTTTTAACGCTCTTGAAAAATCCGATGGCTTCGGCCGGGTTTGAACCCGCTATCTTGGGCATAGAAGCTCAGCACCGACAATGTGACAATGTAAGTAATATTCCGGTAAACAAATGTCTCTGGGGGGAGGGGTTTAAACCCTGACGCTCCCCTCTCGGTACTTCAGGCTACACCACTGTATACAATGCAGGGGCGGATCTAGGGGAGGGCGACCGCCCAGGGCCCTGCGCCATGGATTTTTTTAAAATTAAATTAATTCATTAATTATACTTTTCAAACTAATTTATATATAACTTATATATAAATAATCTTCTTGAAGGGGACTTAAAGGTTCCTTTCGTATTATAAAAAAAATGTACTGTGGTGTATTCAAAATATTGTAACTCTTCTTTATTTTATTATTATTACAAAACTACTTTCCATTCGATTTGATATTCTTTTATTTCCTATCGCCTAGGGCCTCGCAAGGCCTGGATGCGCCACAGATGGGCCTACAATGTTGTCATAGAAAATAATCGCCAGGGAGGCTTGATTCCACAACTTGTGAGCGTGAACCAATGGTTTCGGCTGTTACATGCTGAACACATGCAAATTCTCGTCCCAACTTCCAATAGATTGCATTCAATGTGCAGTAATACCGTGGAAAAGTTACAGTTGCATGACACATACCTCGAGTGCAGAGCTCAATGAAGGCCACCTAATAACCGAAGTGTTGGCGAAGGCACAAGATCAATGTTAGCGTTAGCGTCACTAATTTCGGCGACGTTATTTCTATCGCAATTAGCTTGCGCGATCTAGACGTTAACTGTTTTTGCAGCACTAGCTAATAAATTTCAGATTTATCTTCCTGAATAAACAACTATAGCAAGTATATTCGGATTCGAGCGCACAGACAAAAACCTCAGTATAGAAGTTCCATTTCAAGTTACAAGACGCACTGTTTGAACTAAAACTATTTTTTTTCCCTCACTGAACAGAAACGATTTATTTATCCTCATAGGCTCATACAGAATGAGCAGCAGTAAAGGTTGGTTCACAATCGCCCGGGAACGAGAACGAGAAATGGAACGAAGGAAGGAAGTTAACAATAAATCTCCGGGAACGAGAAGCTAAAAGTTGCCCGGGAAGCATAATTTTTTTTTCAGCCCGAGCCTAGCCACAGTATGTAATTCCGAGCCTCTTATTGGCTGTTATGTCATTCCATTCTCCTGGTTCCGAATAGTGACGGTAGGTAGTAGCAGGGGTCACATCCGATCAAACATGGAGGAAGGTTATCGAGTGAGATGTGGATAATATTCGATGTTGAATTGCATTATTAGCGTGAAACTGGCATGAAACGTGCTTTAGATCAAGTTTAAAACAACCCACGCAGCAAATGAATGCGTTCCAATCAACATTTAAGGTCCAAGTGAAATCATTCGACATTTAACCACATGTATTAAGACCTAGACCTATGATAATATACTTCCTCCACGAGCGGAAATGTGCACGAGTGGTAACGTGCGAGCTTGGTGACTTTGTGTCTCGGGTTCAAGACTGCTCGAAGGCAGAAATTTTTATTTCTTTCGAATTATCTTATTATATCCTCCCTCCTTTTTACTGCATGTTTTATGCCTTTTTTTAATTTAGTCAATTTACCATCTAGGTTGGTGGTTCCCACGGACTCAGCGAGGGAACTCACCACTACCGCCTCTATGGGCAGTGTCCTGGAGCTTGGAACATCTGGTCGGGATGGATACAACTGGGGAGGTGTGATCAGCACTTCGCCCAGGCGGCCTTACCTGCAAAGCGAACAGGGGCCTCATGAGGGATGGGAAGGGATGGAAGATTGGGATGGATAGGCTAGGAAGAGGGAAGGAGGCGGCCGTGGCCTTACAGTAGGTACCATCCCGGCATTTGCCCGAAGACAAAGTGGGAAACCACGGAAAACCCCTTCGAGGATGGCTGAGGTGGGAATCGAACCCCCTCTACTCATTTGGACCACCCGAGGCTGAGTAGACCCCGTTCCAGTCCTCATACCACTTTTCAAATTTCGTGGCAGAGCCGGGAATCGAACCCAGGACCTCCGGGGCGGCAGCTAACCTTGCTGACCGCTACGCTACGGAGGCGACATTTTATGCCTTGCTTTATTGAAATTATCATTAGGGTGATTGAAATAATAAACCTTATTAGACGGAAGGGTCGAGAACTGTACGGGTAGACCAAGGTTAGAATATGTCAAACAGATTGCCTCGGATGTAGGGTGTGGTAGCTATGTAGAGATGAAAAGATTAACTCAGGACAGGGAGGCATGGACGGCTGCATCAAACCTCTCTAAAGACTGAAGACTCAAACACACAATCTCGCGATCATTAGACACGGAACCTCCAATTTAGTCAGAAACCAAAACTCAGAACGTGATTATTCCCTTCGTAAATCTCACGTGAATTGACCGGGAATCGAACCCTGTCCACCTTGGGGAGAGGCAAGCAGAAGTTGACGCTGATGTTGCTCTTGTTAATTTGATCAATTTGGACATGGTGGTCAATGAGCCCTCCTACTTGTAAATAAATAAATAAATAAATAAATAAATACATTTCTCTGATAACCTGGGTTATTATGGTGTATGTAGTATGGTGAGTATTTGATATTCAGGTGAGGATTCGCAAGGTGCGGTCGTGGCATTGTTATGAACAATTTCGGCATTTGTCTGGAGTAGAAGTGGAAATCTATGGAAAATCACTTCCAAGATCGCTGAGGTGGGAATCGAACCAACCTCTACTCAGTTTTGGCTCACGAGGCTGAATGTACCTCGTTGCAGTCCTCACACCAGAATTGAAATTTATCGGCAGAGCTGGGAATCGAACCCGGACTTCTGGGGAGACAGCCAAGAACGCTAGCCGCGTTGAACAGTAAGCAGAGGATTATAAATTGAAGTGAGAACTTGGAAGAATTCCGCCTAACAATGTTTATTATTTCAATCACCCATACAGATAATTTCAATAAAGCAAGGCATAAAACATGCTGTAAAAAGGAGGGAGGATATAATAAAATAATTCAAAAGAAGTAAAAACTTCTACTCTCGGGCAGTCTTGAAACCGGGACACAATGTCACCAAGCTCGCACGTTACCACTCGTGCACATTTCCGCTCGTAAAGGAGGTATATTATCATAGGTCTAGGTCTTAATACATGTGGTTAAATGTCGAATGATTTCACTTGGACCTTAAATGTTGATTGGAACGCATTCATTTGCTGCGTGGGTTGTTTTAAACTTGATCTAAAGCACGTTTCATGCCTGTTTCACGCTAATAATGCAATTCAACATCGAATATTATCCACACCTCACTCGAAAACTTTCCTCCATGTTTGATCGGATGTGACCCCTGCTACTACCTACCGTCTCTATTCGGAACCAGGAGAATGGCATGACATAACAGCCAATAAGAGGCTCAGAATTACATACTGTGGCTAGGCTCGGGCTGAAAAAAAAAAAAAAATGCGCCCGGGAAGGCCAACGAGAAATATGGTTTCATGTTTTACGTTCTCGGAGCTTCCGGAGCCAATCAGAAACGTTTTACCTGCACAGTACTGAAGGAGTAGCCGAAGAACGCTATCGTGATGTCATCAGATGTCATCGTCCTTGATTACCATCATGACATTATTTAAAAGCGCATACACTTTGTACACACAATATAGATATAGTACACAGACTTATTAGTACAGACAAGTGATACCGTAGCGGATTGCGCGCGCATGTACAAGTTCACGTTCTTGTGTCAATTGCAGTGGCGGCCGACATACAGTGAGCTGGGAGGGCGATCACAGTATTTTTCCCGCACCTTTTTTATAAGTTGGCAGATGAAAAAAAAGAGTACCGGTAGGCCTAGATTCAAGATACTTTTATATGCAACGAAAATATCGCTACTCGATATTCTTGATATCAGATCCTAAAGCTGCCCTCTACAGAATTAATTTTGAAACGCAGAAATACTTAATCACACTTAGACGTGAGCATAAAAAGACAATCAAGCATTTAGGAGTTTCATCTCTAGAGCACAGCCGTAACAAGAATTAAAAATTATTAGTAATATTACTACTGTTATAGAGACATCACGAGAATATCACTTACGGCACAAGCACTTCCAAACCACAGTCGCACCGGTAAATTTAAAAAACAAAACTACTTAATGATTTACAGATTTTATCACCAACAGAGAGATTACAACTGCTGAATGTTACCACCGTACTCAAGACTCTTCAGCACGAAAGCGAAATAGCTCACTGGTGCCAACCTCTTCACTAACCACAGGATGCTAGCCAGAGGTCCGTGTTATACATCACCATTGCAATATGAATCGAGATTCCAGATGCTACACTTAAATGAAAATCCACAGCCTGCTTCCAGTCTCCGACCGGGTCAGGAATGGAATGATGAAGCCCCCATCTAGCGGCGAGGATAGGAACTGTGCCGGCTGCCGAAGCCTGTCGCACTCCTCTCGGGCAATGATTAAATGAATGACAAATGAAATGATAGTGGAGAGTGTTGCTGGAATGAAATTTTGACAGGGAAAACTGAGTGCCCGGAGAAAAACTTAAATATAAGCATATTTCTTTTTTTTTTTTGTCTTCAAAGATAAGCAAATGCCATGCTGGTCATGGATTATTGTTATTTAAATTTAATTTATATTATATGCAACCATGGAGTGCATATATTTATATTTATTCACTTACTTTATTTGCTAATGGGGTGATTCTTCGGCTGGGCGCATGCTCGTAGAGTAGCAAGGGGATATGACATATTTACCGGAGCTACAGAGCTGTACGGACTCCGCCCGGCTTGAAGACAACTGCCCGCACACCGCGCCCACAGATTACCCCTCTGGCAGCCGACAAGCGCGCCAGTCTCCGTACTCCCCTTACGTCTCAATCCCCTCGCCCGAGCACAATCTTAGGTCGGAAAGCCTGGAGTCCGTGACTCCATACTGACCAGTGAGCTGCGCGCTGAGTGTGATACCACCAAACACAGTCTTCCTGATGGATAGAGCTGCAGTTTCACATTGACATGTAATTTTCTTAACATTATTAGAGTTCAATTTTTGACTTAAAATATCAAGAGAAAATGAAAATCCCTTTTTGTTCTCTAGGAAGGACACCGTCCCGGAGTCCTTATGGGCCAGCCGCTACTGGTCAATTTTAAACCGGGGCCCCGGGTAGCTTCGCGTTGTCGTTCCTGGGCCAATTGTCAACCAGCCTCTATGCGTTTCGCAGGAAAGGGCAGGGGCGGGCGAGGAGGGCGACCGCCCAGGGCCTCGCGGTCCTGGGGGCCCCGCGCCATGTTTTTTTTAAATTTAATTAATTAAAGTAATTTCAAAGTAATTTATAATTCATATTCCTTTTTTCAGTACAGCTAAGACCTCCCGTGACCGTTTAGCAAGTTTAGATTTCAGTGAAATAATAGATGACTTCAGCCGGGAAAAAAAGTCGCAAAGTAATATTTTAATATGTCAGAGTTTACATAATCTTCTTCAAGGGGACATAAAGGTTTCTTTCATATTATTAAAAAATGTACTGTAGTATATTCAAATTATTGTAACTATTCTTTATTTTATTATTATTACCCAAGTATTTTCCATTTGATTTGATATTTTTTTTATTTCCTTATCATATCGCCCAGGGCCCCGCAAGGCCTGGATCCATCAGTGGGAAAGGGAGGAAAGAAAAATGGAAAAGGCTTCCATGTGACCAATAGGGAACACGAAATAGCATTCACCACACCGATATACACAAAATTTAATCGTAGTCGGTAGCATGCTGAGCTTCTATGCTCAAGATCGCGGGGTCAGACCCGGCCCAAGTCGTTGGATTTCTTAAGAGCGATAAAAATCCTTCAGTATGCCTTCCTTCGGAGGGGAAGTAAAGCCGGCGGGCCCATGTCATACATTTATGGCATATAAAAGAACCTTCCACTGACCACATCTGTGTGAAACTAAAATTTGTAAGTTAGATTTCATTAGCGCTCTAAGTTCCAACGTTCGTCGCCAGGTGCTGGTTGCGATTACATCTAGTGGTCAAGTTCCCGACTAGGTGTCGCGGACGGTAGCATTTGGTGGCAAAAGTGGGAACTACTTGGAAATTGGTCGTCTGCAGTCCCTACCTGAATCACACATAACACACACTAATATAGCCATCACAATTAACACCGGTTCTACACACACCCAAAGTACACGGGGCTACATGACTGCGCTGTCGCAGCCCCTAAACTGAGGAACCAACCAACAAAATTTTAACACTGGCATATATGGGTGAGGGGGGGGGGGGGGCACCTCTCTAAATCGGTCAGTAATTTATGAAAATTGAGATAATTGATTAACAAATTCATTTTTTCTTTGTCCAAGAAGTGAATTTATTTTTGTTATAAGAGGATAACAGTGGAGTTACCTAAAAAAAAAGTCGCAAACCGTAGCTTATACCTTTTTCTTAAATAATATGCACGGTATAACGAAAAAAAAAAGATACGAGCCTTACAGTAGTCGCATATGATGTGTAACATGTTATCCTACTATGGAATTGAGATGAAATGTATGTGAAGTCATCAGACATGTTATCCTACTCGTTTACTACACAGCTTGCACATTCTTAAAATGTTAATTTACGCTCCGTTTTCATACTGGTACTATGATGAATGTTCAGATTGATTTGGAGATATGCTACTGTCACACTTGTTTGAACAAACATCACATATTATATTGTAAATTAAGGGGAGGAATGAAACCATAGCCTATCTATAGACTACTAGAAATAATGTTCAATACAATCGAATTTCCCAACTCCTGCTTGGTGCGAACTATTGTAATTAAAATTAGATAAATCATAATTTCATGTAGGTTCTGTTAAAATGACGCATAATGTTATGGTAGATATCTTTTAAATCGATAATCCGGTAGCAAAAATAATTGCCGGGACCGGGGTTTGAACCTGAGACCTCATAATCTGCAGACCTAGATGCTATCACTCAGCCATTACAACCACAGATATTTAAAGTACAAGACAGGTACTCATTTTCACGTGCCGGTAATAATATGGAAGTGTTTTTTTAATGCTCCGTTAATATTTTAATTTTTTTTCCGATAATGTTCCTGCGTGGAATTGAGTTTTAAATTAGTTATGAATACGCCTACTTGACAATAAAGGGAATTCCTATAGTGGTCTATGAAAGGCTAGCCCAGTTCCCATATAAAAACATCGATCACTGCATTACCGCAATGTGGGTTAATATCTGAATAGCCATTGTGCAGAAACATAATACCGGCTTTGCCGACTGGTTACAATGTTTCATATTCAAGCATATCATCATTTAAATAATGATACGAAGACTTTTAACATGGTTTGTGTTTCAATCAGTTAACACCAGAGTTTGCATGAGCGTTTACCGTTCAGTATGAAAAAGTTGAGCTAAGTTAATCGGGGAGTGGATGCCCAACACTTTCATCCAGAGATTGAAAAACAGACTCTTAATAAATCATAATTGTTATCAGCAAATATGATATAATGAATATTTTTACACCAAAGAACGACAACTTTAAGATGATTTATTGTAGAAATATCTGTAATGGCGCCTCCAAACCTTGAGGTAATCTGTATGTTATACACATTCCACATGGTACTGCCCCCGAAAAATGAATTAGTTGGGATGAAAATGGGATTATTTTTGAAGCCCCATGATAAAATTTAACCAAGCAATATCGATGCTGGAACTTGGCACAAACCAGTCGTGTTGCTACGTTGAGCCAGGAGGGAGACTCCGTCACGTGATATAATTGCGCAACTCAAGGTTCTAGAAGCTTAGAATTGACCTAGCAACAGCGAATAATCGCAGACAATGTTATAAATTATACCATTGGATATAAGCCCACCGCCAATAAGGAGAAGTCTTAGAGAAGACGGGAAGTTCCTTCAACTAAATTTTATGGAGAATTATCACATTTAGGCCCCAAGAGAGTCATTTTATGAATTGATAATGTGAAGAATATTATAAGAAAATATTATAAATACCGTATTTTAGAAGTCGACAGGAGGTCGAAATACGTCAGAATAAGCATTTTTCTAGTGCCCGCTAAATTTTTCGAGGGAACGAACATTTGCGGCTAGATCTGGTGTCTTGGGGGGAGACGCAAGACATTAGGGCTCTTGTTCCTGCGAAGTTGGAAGCGTTCAGACGTTTATACAGGGAGAGTTGCAAACCCGAAGGTATTAGCCGAGTCCGAGAGTGGTTGACTCGTGGAGACACCGCAGATTGAGGCTAGATAGTGGAGGTCGCCGTGCTTGCGATCTAGGTGAAATTGCGAGGAGTGTTAATGCCGCAATAACTTTTGACTATTCTATATTAGAACAATCATTTTAACTACAATCGATAGTGCAGAACACTTGTTACAAACTTTCAGCGCGATTAAAGGAAGATTTTGAGAACTACAGACATTTTAGAAATGAAATAGAAAAGTAACGAAAGCCAGCAAAGTAATGCATTTTAGTTGAGGCCAGACTGCAGCGAATACGGATCCGTGTGCACAGATTCACGTGAGCAACAGTGATTGACATTATTATTATTGAGGAACTAAACTGTTACACAAGTATGATGACTGTGTATATTCAACGAATGAAGACTATTAAGAACTGTAATGTGATTGAAATTATGGACTAAGAAAGTATGGTCGCCAGGAATACATTCATGACAGAGTAGTATATTCAACAATGGAGCTTCGATAAGGAGATTGTTCATGATTGTCTACTTTTAGAGCAAGCATGAGACGTTATGTACAACCACATTCTAGTACATTATCGTCATACATGAGCTCGGACTTAACACCAGTGACTACATAATAATATTCATAGTCCATCTCAATGAATATTTTATATACGAGTGAGGTCCATGACTTCCATTTCGAATTTACTTCGGAATATGAAGCTGAACTTTTAACGCTACTCGATAATATAATGAAGCTGTATCATGACGGAGAAACGAAGAGACAAGAATATTTTCAAGATGTCCAGGGATTTCTAGGCAACAAAGAAGATGAAGGATGGGAGTCCGCAGTTCGATCCCAGATGGAGCTTGATGTTTTCCGGAAGAGGGAAACCTCCCTTGTCCGAGGTTGTCAGTTCGAGGGGACCAACTAGGGTCCAACCTAGTTCCTTGAGGGATGAAACAACTGAGTATTGTCTAATACTCTAGAACTTCGAGAATTCCAGTGAAGGTAGCAGTGTTTAATAATTTGTAGTTAGAGCATTACAGTGACATTCTAGAGCAATTCCTTTATCCATATTCCGACACAACTATTATGAATCCCATGTAACAACATTTTATTCTACGAGATCATTTGTGGTGATTGTCTTTCGACATTTTCATATTGTTTGTCTACGATCCAGTTTCTGAACTGAGATATTTAACTTGTTTAAGGAATCAGTATTCCTGTAATTTTCATTAAGGAACAGTACATTTATTTTTGACTTTTATGAATTCATTTTGAATTCAGATGATAGACATTTTCGTCTATGTTGCCAATTAAATTATTTTAATAATTTAATTTGGGCTTCTTATTCGTCGAGAAGAAACTAGTTAGCATCGAGTTGGAATGAAACATTTAACTTGGAATCGATGAAAGTCATAAGAACTCATAGACATTCGTTCAGAATGGAGACACATTCCGAATTTGATAAACTGTATGTTTTATTGGAGAAAGTTAAGATCTCTCAGTCAATTAAAATTATTAGAGAGTTGAATCTTCTTGGAAGATTACTATCATTCGACGGTAGGGAATTCCTAGCTACCCCGTCGAGATTGATATTTATCGGACTTACAGAAATAACACTTGTAGTTATTTATTCACAATGGGTAATATAAACGTCATATTGTAGACGTGATATTCCTCCATCGGTGAAGGTGAAACTAGAGAAGTAATGGAGAGACAGTGCAGTATTTTTTATTAAATATATACGCAACAGTTTAGAGATATCCCAGTATCGTTTTTAAAGTAAATACAAGGGGGTCTCTCACGCTTTGTCCAAAAGTCGTTTGCATGTATAAAGATAATGGATTAACAACTGATGTAATTGTTTGAAATACCAACGATCGGTTTGACAACGCTGAAGAGTATGCCCATTTCAATGAATGCTAGTTTTGTGGAAGAGAAGATGATAACCTTTATGTGTGTATTAAAGTGTTTGTAATTCCATATCCAGATGGTATACGAGGAGTCATTTGCGAGGTAGTTACCGCATTGTATTAAAGTCGTTGCATTGGCAAGACTATTTGGCATTATAGCATTATGGCATAGGATGTGAGTTTGTAGAACTCCTTTTGATTTTATACACGACTTTTGGGTATGTGGAGACGGTAGGGTTGTACTGAAATTTGGGCGAGAAGGCGGATATTGACGTCTGTTATGTATTATTTCTATTAACCTTTATTAAACGTGATTACGTAAATGCGTATGTTTTGCCTTAATTGGTCAAACATATCCAACATGGCAACCATCCTAAATATTTAGACGGTTCTCAATATATATTAGTCTATGCCATATTGACCATCATTCAATAACCTGGTGAGCACAAATCCAACATGGTGGCGACGCGAAATTTAAATATCCAAATGGATATTTATCGCGATTTAGCCGTCCGAGCGCAGTGAAACTTGGTACGGTAGGCTATATGCTTATATAAATTTTAATCCACGGGCATTTAATTAATTTCAATTATTTTCATAACCACCAGATGGCGGCTGAGCGAAATGCTAAAATCTGGTTTTGATTTCTTGTGTCCTAATGATGCGATTGAAGTTTGAATAAAACACCTACACAATAATCTTCATGTAATAGTACATAACTCTAAAGCCAATATATATAAATCCAACATGGTGACCATCCGAAATATTTAGACAGTTCTCAATATCTACGAATGTATTACATCAATCAAACTGAAAATGTGTATGTTGATAGAGGCAATTAACATAAGTATGATACATGAAAATAGGCTGTATATTTCTTCACAGATCTACTTTTTCTACATAAAAGCGTCTCTTTTTGTGATAAATTTCTTATGTAATATTTTTTCAGGATAGGGTGCTTATACACTTGTTTCCCGCCTAATGTGATTGGGCACAATTCGTATTGACCGACTGAAAAGCTTTCTAGAACTAGGCAACACTTCTATCACGTCAAGTTTGTTCAAGGTGTTGTATCCGTAGGGATACAGCCCCTATACACTACACCCCCAAGGGTGGAAACAACCACCATCCCCTACCTCATACTTTCGTACCCAAGTACTCAGATATTTCCTAACACATTTCATACAGTCTCTGAACTACCTTAACCTCGGTGAGCTTCCTGTTGAACTCAATCGACCCCTCTAAATGTACCGACCCGATTGGAATGTGCAATTCTACAAACGCAGCAGCCCACGAAACTATAAAACCGGCAGGCGCACACACTTCGGGAGCCTTGTAGTGTCAAAGCTTTGAAGAGCGACTCCACGTCGGGCTGCCATCCGGCTGAGTGTATTAGCGAGTATCTTCCCACACACACATCTCCACTCTTCCAACCCCTTGACTTGTATTGTGACGCATCTCTTGCACTAAAGCTGTTCTGAGAGTTATTATCACTTCTTCCTAGAGGTACCTATTAAAATCACTAATCTCTAGCACTGGTCTTTTAGCTTATTTACTTAGTTAATTAGATCCCACCCCTAAACCTTATCCAAGTAGGATCTGCCAGTATTAATTGTTCACTTGCCTTAAGGAAGCAGCTGAATAGACGATTAGCGGACCGCCAAGGAGCTAGCATCAGCATATTTGCTCAGCCTCCTCTAGCTTTCACGTGCTATCTGCAAGTTAAGCAGCACCGTAGCACTTTAGATTACTATCTCCTAAAAACTTTAATTAAGTATAACAAACTTTAAGTTTCCGCCTAATCAACACTATTTATTATTTCGTTAGCTTATGGGTACATGTTTCGGAATTAGTACAAATCCTTCTTCAGCCCTTCATAATTCATATTCGGAAACATCATAGACTAAAAAGACCACGTCCATGTGAGAAACATAACACACTGATAATTAAAATACTATAAAAATTAATTGAACACTTTAAAACATGACGACCTTATGGACATTACCTACAATAAAACAATAAAAACATTCCTGCTGTTAACAATCAAATTGAATAATAAATACTACTATGCACATTCTTGAACGGTATGTGTCGGTCAAATTGAGCAGTCGTTAATTTCTTTTTGTAAATAAAAACAAAGAGCACATTCCATTAGTGTTCAGGACACAAATAACTTGCTGTACTAATAAACGTTGACATAGGTGGAAACTTTATTCGGCACTTTATTGAAAGTGCGCTGACATATGCTTAGTGGATGCAAAACGGAGAAACCTTCCGATTATTAAACTTGTATTTTTGCACACTAACTGGGAGTGTTTATCTTGAGCCGAAAGCACCACGGACGTGCAACGTTTAAGAGCAAACACACCAAGGTCAATGACTATGGTACTGGTTGGTAGGCTCCCACATCGGCGTGACTGCTAATGCGAAGCGATGTAGGTAAGGTCAAGTGCCTGGCTGTTTGCGGTCCGATGTGCATACAGGTTAATCCACCTTCGCATTAGCAGTCACGCCGATGTGGGAGCCTACCAACCAGTACCATAGTCATTGACCTTGGTGTGTTTGCTCTTAAACGTTGCACGTCCGTGGTGCTTTCGGCTCAAGATAAACACTCCCAGTTAGTGTGCAAAAATACAAGTTTAATAATCGGAAGGTTTCTCCGTTTTGCATCCACTAAGCATATGTCAGCGCACTTTCAATAAAGTGCCGAATAAAGTTTCCACCTATGTCAACGTTTATCAGTACAGCAAGTTATTTGTGTCCTGAACACTAATGGAATGTGCTCTTTGTTTTTATTTACAAAAAGAAATTAACGACTGCTCAATTTGACCGACGCATACCGTTCAAGAATGTGCATAGTAGTATTTATTATTCAATTTGATTGTTAACAGCAGGAATGTTTTTATTGTTTTATTGTAGGTAATGTCCATAAGGTCGTCATGTTTTAAAGTGTTCAATTAATTTTTATAGTATTTTAATTATCAGTGTGTTATGTTTCTCACATGGACGTGGTCTTTTTAGTCTATGATGTTTCCGAATATGAATTATGAAGGGCTGAAGAAGGAATTGTACTAATTCCGAAACATGTACCCATAAGCTAACGAAATAATAAATAGTGTTGATTAGGCGGAAACTTAAAGTTTGTTATACTTAATTACAAAACGTCAGCACGGAACCTGCAATGGACTCTTCTTCGAATATGCTAAAACCTTTCCACTGCCAACACACCCCCGAGCTATCCCATCACTCTTAACACTTGGGAGCTCTCCTTTAGAGCTACGTCTACGCCCCTAGACAGCTCGATCTCATACTAACCGCTCTACACGAATCCAAACATCCCCCCATTACACCAATTCACACCGCCTGAAACACAGCATTGTATAGGGCACACACAAAAACCCATACAAAGGTTCGGCTGGAAATGACGATTCGAGGAGTCTCTCAACAATTGACCAAGTAAACAACTAAGCTTACTGAAAGATAAAGACAGTAAGACATATCGGTAACCGTGCACGCCGGTCGGGAGGGCAGCTGTAGCCAGTCCGGAGATCGTAGGTTGTAATCCCGGTGCTCACCGTGGCCATCCTGTTTCCCGGGGATTTCCACACTCCCTTAAGGCAGATGCTGGGATAGTACCTTACTTCAAGTCCCGGGGCGCCTACCCCATCCGTGTCCCTGATACAGTTTCACCAGTGGCAGCTAGTGATGAAAAAATTGTGGGTGTGCACGCTTAAAAAGAAACATCTAAATTTGATATAAGTAGATGCATATCTAAGCATACAAAATAATTGTCTCATCACGATGTTACTCTATTTTCTCCAATTTCACTAGTGGAACTTGGAGTCAGTTTTTCGACACCTCGATATTTTGCTGTTCTATGTTCCCTCCTGATTGCACAATGAAGCTGTTGTCTGATTTATTATTTTCCTAGTATTTGTAATTCCAATTCTGCATTCATGTACGCTTTTAATTGTTCATATTTGTCCATAATAGTTAGATTTCATTAGAAAGCTACGGTACCTATAGCAAAGCGAACCGTTGCGACTTCCGGAGAAATTTGACATTTCTTCCCGTTTCACATCCCCCAGATCCCAAAACCACCGTCGGTTCAAAAGTTAATATATCATTTGACTTCTTGGCAACTACACAACCGATACATTCTCAACATTTCATAATAACTTCATCCCACATATTTCCAATGCTTCTCTCTTCATTGTAAGTAAAATAAGTTTTTGCTCTCAAGATTCAATAATTTAACACATTAGTTTCATTATACAAAGCTATTTATATTGTTTGTTATTTCTCTCTGCACGGATCTCTCTACCTGGCATATACACATCAAGCATCATTTTTATAACATAACTTATCGAACATAGATATTTTCACAAACACGCAAGTGTTATATTTTTTATATCTTTTCTATTCTCTTTTCATGTTTTTGTTTCTCAGTTTAATTTCTTCTTTCTATATCTCTTCAATTCTACGCTGTTTTTTCAAGACATTTTAATCCTTTATTAACAAAATTATTGTAACAGATCTGTTTTTCTTTGAAATTTTACTCTGTGAACTTTTGGTACAAAAATATTTATTTATTATATCCTGTATTAGGGAAAATTTGATGAAGTTGTATGGTACTACACAGTTACTCATCCTTTACCATGCTGAAGATGGTAACAATGATTCCGAAACCGTTACGGTTTCAATGTAGCCTACTAAATATTGACTTTAGGTAATAAATAGTTTATTATAATTATAATTTATATGTATACATAAAATATAACCATTCAAAATCACGGTGAAGTTCGTTAATGGGCAAATTGGACCAAGGGGTTGGAAAAGTGATATATCGCTATCACTTTCCTAGTATGTTAAAAACTGAATCAATTCAAAGTTCGTACTATTTTTCGAATAAGGTCCAAACGCCTCTCTTCGTAGAGTTTTTGATAGCACCGACCATTGACCATAGGGGTGGGAAAATGGAGTTTTTAGGGAAAGGAAATCATACCCACACATGGTACTGTCCCCGATAATACGGATAGTAGGCTGTCAGATATCCGCCCCCTCAATCGGATTGCCAATAATCAATCGCACCGGCACAGCTACATCAATGAAAATGGCACTGACAGATACTACCGAGATTAGAGCACAGTAGTTAACAAGAAATTATTGTGGAACACACCAAAATATACGGGGGTTCATACTTACCTTTTACTTACCTTTTCAAATTAATCTCGGGTATGGGTTGCCAACTGGATCACTTAAAAGTATGCCCTCACAATAACCTCCACCACGATATTCAAAATGAACCAAAAACGGAAACAAGAAACTTTAAACTGTACAATAATTTATTTCACGTAAAGGAATGATTTAACAAAATTTAACAACAAAAATTACGTGGCGATCAGAAGCCATTGTCAATGTAACTATGTCCTCCTGTAGGACTTGTAGACTTTACATACAAAATTTCAGCTTTCTAGCTCAAAAGAACGTAATAATAATAATACACTTGGAATGGATAAGGGAGTTGGGACGAGACATATAGCAATTGTTTTCCTTTTTCATAAACATCACATTTTATTTATAACCGCAAGGCTGCTATGTAAGTGACCTTGGCCTCTATCATTCAGTTGTCTGGCCACCTGCACTATGTCGCATGCTTGCATCGTCAAATGGACCCACCTGTCCAGCCAACGTTAGCATATGCTAGTTACATCAGAGCCTAGCTCCTTTTCAAAACACTTTAAATGTCCTCAACTCAACTCAAATATTATCACGCAAATCTTTTAAATGCTTCATTCAAATATCAATGGATTACTCTAATAATCCCAAAACTTGTTTACTTGTATAATCCAATTGTTTAACTAGCGTTGTTTAGAGTATAATAACAAAAACGTTTAATGTTTATAACAAAATGTTCATTAATTATTTATAACAATTTAAATTGTTTATAATATTGTCAAACGACAATTGAAAAATTTATACACGCCTCTATTAATCCCGTTCGTTTCAAATTATTATTAAAGATATTTACATAGTTATTTACAATATTAATATTATTTATATTAGAAATACATTAAACCACACGTTTATCCGGTTGATAATTACTCAAATCGTGGTGATATAATCGACCAATGAAGGTTAGTTATATTTAACTTTTAGATTCAGGTTTAATAAGATTTAATAATTATTATTATTATTTATGACGGTAACCTCCATTCAAAATCGTTATCTCAAATTATTTAAACACTCATGTTAATTTTAACAGTAACTTCACATGATTAATTTTCAAAGGACCTGGACAATACACTCAGCGGAAAAATACCTCGCTCAAAACGCACAAAGTTGCACAAAAATTGGCCCAGAATTCATCATATATCTCAATATATATGGCATCAAAATCTTCCACAATACATACAAAAAACCTCCACTTATAAATTCATTAACTTCATTAATATTACTGTGGGAACTTCCTTCACTTATTCAAGGGCATTATTCATCAGCGACTTTTACACGTCCACTGAACTAACGATTATACATCCATAGTTCCTCTTTAAAAATTCTTATATTCATTAATTGTATCAAAAACTGTTATTATATTTAACCTTCGTGGGTTTCATTCATGAATCGATATGAAGTAAAAATTTGCCAATCACAAATAAATTTAATAGCAAATACGATTAGACACGCCTCCCTGGTCTATCAAAATTGAGATTAATATCTTCAAAGTATCGCAGTATAAAAATACTATCTTCAATCAAAGTTCATCTAAACTGCATAAATAATCGAATAGAATACAATTAGACTGTGGAATGCAAACATTATTGTTCCAATCTAGAATTGAGAAAAACTCCTATCTAATGTTCTTTACTATAGTGTACTCAATAAATCGTACTCAAAGTTCATATTTCATAAAATTGTCTATAATGCTATGGTATTTCAGAACTGACGATAAATGTCTATGTTGCAATCATGTTCATTAAACGACTAGTATTTCCAAGATCGTCGATACAGTAATAGATTTTAACGCTCTAAAATCTTTTAATTATTCTTCTTTCTTGAGGATGACAGAAAATTGGACAGAGTAATTTACTGAATAGAATTACTTTAATAAAGTGACACGCTGTCTGAATTCAAATTTGCCATAGAAAATCGTTAACTTTACAGTCAAATCGTGACTACAAAAATATGCAAATTACTGAAAGAATATATAATATCAGTCTCAACTGATCCAAAATTATTTAAATATGCCAATGACATAACAATGTCTCAATAAATCGTAGAAAAAGGCATAAATCATCAAAGTGTACTGAGTACAAAAATATCAAGCAAGAATATGGGGCAAAATAAATGAGACAGAAAATATGGGAAAAATGGTTGCTCAGATATCGCTAAATGGCTCAAATAAAACAAGAAACGTTCACGACTACCTTATCTGTTGATTGAAGTTCTAGAGGAAAACTTCCAAAGAAGACTGCTGATAAATCCATTTCACCAACGTAAAGACGTGCTCCGACCTCGAACCTGGAACCAGCGCCCTCGGAGAATAGAACTGCTTCCTCCTCCGGAAATTGCACTGCTCCGTGTAGACGATAGACATCCTTCTGGCAAAACTCTTCTTTGTGAGCCGGGTCCACCCTGGCCTCTCTTGATAGTTCCCTGAAGTTCTGGTAGAAATTCGCCATGAAGTTTATTGCAATTATTTCCGTAGAAATGTTCATAATTGTAGAGTATGAAGATATTTCCACTGCCATTTGATATAATTCAGCGTTGGACTACGATGCATGAGTGTAGTTGGATGTTCACTACATGCTCGCTTTTGTAGAAAGACGATTAACGAAGTTCCATGCTGCTATTTCACTCCATTGATATATGTCCCAATTGCATTAAAGATTTAGTCTTCCATCTCCACTTCCGTTATAATAATAGTCGAAAGAACTGCCAGATTATATTGTTCCATTCTAGAATGTAGCGTTGTATCACCAAATGCAATATGTAGTATCACGGTTGCAATACACGTGTCAGCCGTAGTGTAGAATGTGATATTATAATAGTGCTTCTCAGGTGGCGAGAAAATCACTTTTGTCTGCAGTCTTAAAATGCGAATATCTTCCAAAGTATAATCGTGAAAATATTCAACTTTCCTACACACCTCAATATTATAATGCACAATTGAATTAGCATAAAGGCAGTAGATAACTCTTGATAGATAATCTTGTAGACTCGTTTATGTGTGCACTCCAACTTCGCCTAGTTTCAGAAACCGTAAAATTGAACTGCTGCACGCTCCGTGCTTGTTCGATGCGGTGGGCTCTGCCACACGTGCTAAAGACGACTTGCTTCACTGAATCACTCGAAGTCTGACAATATGATAATCAGAAAAACGACTATGAGACATGAGAAAAGAGAAATGAGAGCTTCTCTCTGCTGTGCAAGACCTTTTATCAACTTCTTAAGGGGCATATCCATCCCTTCCATAGCTTGTTCCTCCGTCATTGCTAGAAGTTCTAACTTTGGCTATACTTGACGGATTTTCAAATTTCAAAAACTCAAAATTAATTTCTTCAAAATTCCAAACCAATGCCATAACTGAAAATAGTTTTCCACAATTCTGCATTCCAAAAGTAATTAAATATGGTAATTTCAGTAATCTCCGTCTCCCTCCAAACTATCATTCATTGGTTCGAGCCTTTCCTTCAATAGCGTAACTTCTTCCTTAGCACAATTCCTCGTTTCCCTGCGACTGCGTCGTAAATCTCAGATCTTTCTCGAACAAAATCATGACGTCACCAAGAATCTCAGCTTAACCAGCCTACTTGCATGAAGTCTGCGTCATCCGTGCTTACATCATGAATATACACGTCACAACTATGACAGCCATAACTTTATTCATATATGCCAAAACAACCACCGTGGTCTCAATATAATTCAATTTACGGGGGCATTCTCCCTTCACCACGTTTTAAAAACAGTTGCAAATTGTTTTTAAACTCTGTGTTATAAATATCTGAATTCACTTGAACACGAAATTGAATTATTATTCTACTCTTGTATGATATTTCCTCAAGTTTCCAGCATTGAACTTGCCATATACGACATTATTCTCATCATCGTATAGTTCATAACAGTTGTTTCCATAAGCATTCGTAATTCTGAACGGACCCATGAACACTATTCCAAACTTGGGATAGATTTTCTTACTCACATCAGCCTTGACAGGTCTGCGTAGTAATACCAGATTTCCAATTTCTAAGGGAGCACCAAAACGTTTTCCAGCTACTCTTTTCAGTCGTTTTTGTGCTGCTTTCTGGAGTTGTTCTTTCGCTCTGTCAATTCTCTGCTGCCTTCCTAGGTCGGGATCTCTAGGAACGTGGTTGAAAAGATTGTCCCACGGCCTTTCTGGGTTTCTTCCTAGATGAAGTCTCATTGGCACCTCTCCTGTGCTCTCCTGCACTGTAGAATTTAGACATTCCTCAATAAGGGGTACAAATCTCACCCAACCAGAATGATTATTCGGACAGAAAATTCGACAAAATTTCGAAAATTCAGCCATGTATCTTTCTGAAGAATTCGATTCCGGGTAGCGCACGCTTGAAAATATGTGCTTAATACCAAGCCTTTCCATATCTGCAGTAAATTCTAAGGATGTAAACTGAGCTCCATGATCCGATAGTAGATACTCTGGTTTACCAGCTTTTGGAAATACAGCATGTTCCAGTCTGCTTACAACGTTCCTCGTGTTAGCTTTTTGCATGGGACTCATTGTTACAAATTTCGAGAAGACATCCACGGTAACCAACAGGAACTGATTACCCTGGTATCCCTTCGGACAGGGGCCAAATATGTCCGTCGCCATGAGTTCATTTGGTTTAGAGGGAATCATAGCCTTAGGTTTTCCTTTTAATAGAGCGGAAGCATACTTTGCTCTTTGACATTTATCACATGAACGAATGACATTAGCAATGCTGGAACGCATGTTAGTCCAAATAAACCTCTCTTTAAGAGTATCAAGAGTTTTATCCAGACCGGCATGTCCAGTTGCGTGATGAGGTACCCACACTAAATTGACAACAAGTTTAGGTGGCACGACTATTCGGAGCTTTGTATGCGCAGAGTCAGCATACTTACATACGACGTCTCCACTCAAGACAAAGTGTCGTGAATCTCTCTGTGTAGCTGCATAGTCAACATCAGTATTGTCCATGTAACCCTTAAGGAACCTGTACATTTTCCTGATTGGAGCGTGTCTCTTCTGTGATCATGTACCCATCATTAAAGCTAATAATCCTATTCTTCATATCAATAATGGCTCCAACTTTCGATATAAAATCGATTCCTAGCACAATATCGAAATGGATCTTGTTCACCACAATAAAGATCTGTTCATAATTCCTTCCATTAATTTCAAAGTTCAACAATACTTGGATCTTGCATTTCACTGCCTTGTCTTGGAAAATTCCTCTCACTTTGACGGTAGAAACAGGTAAAACTGTCATGTTTTCTCCTTTTAATAGACTTTGATAGCATTCATCAGAAATGATAGAAATAATTGCGCCGGTATCCATAAGAGCTTTGTACTGTTGGCCATCTATCAGTACAGAAATAATAGGTAAGGCACATGGTCTTTCCTCTTTGACGATTCCCCTCTCTTCTAATAAATCCTCATCAGTTACTTCGTAAATTTCATTAATGGTAATTAGGTGTGGTGTGGCAATGTATTCATAGTTTCTCACTGTCGTTGAGAAATCGGCGTTTTTTTGTGTTACCAATCTCAAAGTTCCCCTGCTGGCTTGTAGAAGGACCAGGATCGATCACTACATCCTGTCTTTTCTTCTGGTTTTCAGCTTCCTTCTCTCGTAATTCCTTCAAATACTGCTGACTTTCTTTCTCTCTCTCTTGATACTTGTCCGGTGTCATAACCTGACCTTGAGAATTCTGATTCCGATTCTGGTACTGGTTATTTCTGTTGTAGTTTCTATTGTACCCCTGGTTATTATAGTATCTACCTCTTCCGTTATTATAATTCCCTCTATTGTTATTCCAGCCTCGTCTTTGCTGATATGGACGGTAACCTTTTGATCTGTTGTTGCGAAAATAATTGTTCCTGTGAGGACCTACATTTTCAGTTTTTTCTTCAGCAGGCTTATCAGTTTGCTGAACTTGATCCATGTAGACTGTATTAATGTCTTTGAATTCGTGCCTCTGACCTTTTAGAACCAAATTTGGCATCGGACTCGTGTAGTCAAGCCTTCTCAATAGTTCGTCCATACTGGTCAAATCCCTGATATTTGACGATATGATAAGTCTTCTTACCTCCACAGGCAGCATACGAGAAATAGCATCTATCAACTGCTCTGTCGACAATGGGGGTTGCAAGAATCTCAAGCGCGATAACTGGCTCGTGAAGAAATCAGCGTACCGTGTTGGAAGAGCACCTGAATACTTCCTCGAGTATACCCCAGCTCTTAATGAATTTTGTGCTTCTATTGACCAGAATCGTTTTATCAGTGCCTCTGCAAATTCATCAAAATTACTAAAAGTGTACCGAAATGCTCTGAACCATTCAAGGGGTCCTCCAGCTAGAAATCTTTCTACGATTCTCATCTCTCTTTCTCTAGGAATATGGGCTTCAATAAAATAGTCTTTCAGGTTCCTGATATACTCTATCGGTGTTAGACTATCAGTATTACTAAATTTTTGAGGTTTGTCCTCAAAGTTTCGGATGACTGTCACATTTCTTGGATATGAATCCATGTAATTCTTCCCACTATCACGATATTTCCATTCAGGTTCAATATTCCTATCCTCTTCTTCTTCCCGAAATCTGAATATACGTTCCTCAGGACTAATATCTCTCTCTTCAGTAGCGAGGTTACATCTTCTGACGTAATTCCTATCATCTTCACAAGTCAATCCTTCTGGATCCTTATCTGTGATTTCCGTGATGACTTTCCTAATCAACTCTTCTTTATACGTTTCCATCATGCTAGCTTCTCCTAGTTTCAAATTCTGAAGTTTGCTCGTAGTTTCATTGACATCAGAGACAACCTTATGAATTTGATCCTCTAACGCGGTTTTTAATGCTTGCACGTCCTGACCTATTTGAGTTCTATCCTCTACCTGCTTTTCGGATAGCGAATCCATCCTTATACTCAAGTCCTTTCTAATTTGAACTACCTCATTATTTATATCTACTTGTGTACTGGCAAGTTTTCGTTCAATTCGCTCCTGAATCTGTTTGACATGTTCCCCACTTGACCTGTTCCATTCATCTTTCCAAACCGTTACATTTGCAGTTAACATTTCCGCAATATCTACTTCAATGTCTTCCTTAAGTAAACGATTATGATCTAAGACTTGGGTTCTCATGACCTCTACATCATATTTTAATCCAGCTAAAGAAGCTGTTGTCCTAACAGACTCGTCAACCAACCTAGTTGTTAAAGCACTAATGTTACGAGTACAAAGCGTTTTTGAAGTTTCAATTTCTTCTCTAACTTTATTAATATCAGTTTGAATTTTGGCAATGTCTACAAAAACTGTATTAACTTCTACTTGTATCTTATTGATATCGCTTTGCATCTCATTTACATCAGAATGAATATTATTTATGTCTACTTGAACGTTTGACACATCGGTTCGAACATTTTTAATCTCTCTTTGGACTTCTTCTACCTTTTCTTGGACAGTAGCAACATCATTCCTAACAACAATTACTTCTGCTCTAGCACATGAAATATCACCCCGGACATTAGCAACATCAAGATTCAACATAGTAAGGTCTTTCTGTACCTTAGAAACATCTACTTTAACATCTGAGACATCTTTATGGACATTGGACACGTCTGTGCGCATGTTACTTACATCATTCTCGATTCCCTGGGTACTGGTCTGTAAACGCGACACATTATTTTCTAAGTTTGCAGAACTGGTCTGAAGAACTTTCAAATTTTCATCCAGCATCTGCTTCGTACGACTAGCATTCCTAGCTTCCATCTCCTTCATGCTTTCATCCAGCCTAACAGACATATTACTAGAATTCTCCTCCATCATCTGCTTCATACTGTTATCCATCCTAACAGACAAACTGTTGGACATCTCCTCCAACATCTTCCTAATACTCGTATCTGCCATCTCAATAATATTTCAATAATAGACTGCTTTAGGGACATACATCAAACAGAGCAAGATAACAACATCTGAGCAACATCTTTCACCATATATAAAGTTTGAGCAATTTTCTGTCTTAAATCTAACTTATAATTACCTTATAATTAACTTTCGTAGACACCTCATGTTGAAATAAACTCAAGCACATGTTCAAATTTCTTTGGTTCATTTTAAAATATCCTAACACAAATAATTTACATTTACAATCCAAATAGTTTAATTTTATCTTTAATATGACTAAACATGTCATAAGCCGGTCAAATAAAATAAGACTCCAGATCATAGGCGATTTTTCTAAGTTTCCAGCCTATTTAACCTCTCTCAAGTTGTATAAGATCTGACCTTTTCTGAGTGTAATTTTCCTAATACAACACAACATTTAATCCCTATATAATCACACTATCAAATTCTACAATTGGCCAAGACATCTAACAAAGAATCAACCTCTTTATTTGAGTCTTCACAATCCCATTGACATCGATAACTTGGTAATCCAATGTTATTCGAGCACTCCACACGAAATTGCGGTGCCAATTCTACTGCAATAACTTGGTAATCCAATGTTATTCAAGCACTCTGAACTTCGATTGTGCCAATTCTACTGGCGTTCAACCTGGTAATCCAGTTTTGTCAATCGAGCCCCACGAAATTGCGGCGCCAATCCTACTGTCCCCGATAATACGGATAGTAGGCTGTCAGATATCCGCCCCCTCAATCGGATTGCCAATAATCAATCGCACCGGCACAGCTACATCAATGAAAATGGCACTGACAGATACTACCGAGATTAGAGCACAGTAGTTAACAAGAAATTATTGTGGAACACACCAAAATATACGGGGGTTCATACTTACCTTTTACTTACCTTTTCAAATTAATCTCGGGTATGGGTTGCCAACTGGATCACTTAAAAGTATGCCCTCACAATAACCTCCACCACGATATTCAAAATGAACCAAAAACGGAAACAAGAAACTTTAAACTGTACAATAATTTATTTCACGTAAAGGAATGATTTAACAAAATTTAACAACAAAAATTACGTGGCGATCAGAAGCCATTGTCAATGTAACTATGTCCTCCTGTAGGACTTGTAGACTTTACATACAAAATTTCAGCTTTCTAGCTCAAAAGAACGTAATAATAATAATACACTTGGAATGGATAAGGGAGTTGGGACGAGACATATAGCAATTGTTTTCCTTTTTCATAAACATCACATTTTATTTATAACCGCAAGGCTGCTATGTAAGTGACCTTGGCCTCTATCATTCAGTTGTCTGGCCACCTGCACTATGTCGCATGCTTGCATCGTCAAATGGACCCACCTGTCCAGCCAACGTTAGCATATGCTAGTTACATCAGAGCCTAGCTCCTTTTCAAAACACTTTAAATGTCCTCAACTCAACTCAAATATTATCACGCAAATCTTTTAAATGCTTCATTCAAATATCAATGGATTACTCTAATAATCCCAAAACTTGTTTACTTGTATAATCCAATTGTTTAACTAGCGTTGTTTAGAGTATAATAACAAAAACGTTTAATGTTTATAACAAAATGTTCATTAATTATTTATAACAATTTAAATTGTTTATAATATTGTCAAACGACAATTGAAAAATTTATACACGCCTCTATTAATCCCGTTCGTTTCAAATTATTATTAAAGATATTTACATAGTTATTTACAATATTAATATTATTTATATTAGAAATACATTAAACCACACGTTTATCCGGTTGATAATTACTCAAATCGTGGTGATATAATCGACCAATGAAGGTTAGTTATATTTAACTTTTAGATTCAGGTTTAATAAGATTTAATAATTATTATTATTATTTATGACGGTAACCTCCATTCAAAATCGTTATCTCAAATTATTTAAACACTCATGTTAATTTTAACAGTAACTTCACATGATTAATTTTCAAAGGACCTGGACAATACACTCAGCGGAAAAATACCTCGCTCAAAACGCACAAAGTTGCACAAAAATTGGCCCAGAATTCATCATATATCTCAATATATATGGCATCAAAATCTTCCACAATACATACAAAAAACCTCCACTTATAAATTCATTAACTTCATTAATATTACTGTGGGAACTTCCTTCACTTATTCAAGGGCATTATTCATCAGCGACTTTTACACGTCCACTGAACTAACGATTATACATCCATAGTTCCTCTTTAAAAATTCTTATATTCATTAATTGTATCAAAAACTGTTATTATATTTAACCTTCGTGGGTTTCATTCATGAATCGATATGAAGTAAAAATTTGCCAATCACAAATAAATTTAATAGCAAATACGATTAGACACGCCTCCCTGGTCTATCAAAATTGAGATTAATATCTTCAAAGTATCGCAGTATAAAAATACTATCTTCAATCAAAGTTCATCTAAACTGCATAAATAATCGAATAGAATACAATTAGACTGTGGAATGCAAACATTATTGTTCCAATCTAGAATTGAGAAAAACTCCTATCTAATGTTCTTTACTATAGTGTACTCAATAAATCGTACTCAAAGTTCATATTTCATAAAATTGTCTATAATGCTATGGTATTTCAGAACTGACGATAAATGTCTATGTTGCAATCATGTTCATTAAACGACTAGTATTTCCAAGATCGTCGATACAGTAATAGATTTTAACGCTCTAAAATCTTTTAATTATTCTTCTTTCTTGAGGATGACAGAAAATTGGACAGAGTAATTTACTGAATAGAATTACTTTAATAAAGTGACACGCTGTCTGAATTCAAATTTGCCATAGAAAATCGTTAACTTTACAGTCAAATCGTGACTACAAAAATATGCAAATTACTGAAAGAATATATAATATCAGTCTCAACTGATCCAAAATTATTTAAATATGCCAATGACATAACAATGTCTCAATAAATCGTAGAAAAAGGCATAAATCATCAAAGTGTACTGAGTACAAAAATATCAAGCAAGAATATGGGGCAAAATAAATGAGACAGAAAATATGGGAAAAATGGTTGCTCAGATATCGCTAAATGGCTCAAATAAAACAAGAAACGTTCACGACTACCTTATCTGTTGATTGAAGTTCTAGAGGAAAACTTCCAAAGAAGACTGCTGATAGTTCCATTTCACCAACGTAAAGACGTGCTCCGACCTCGAACCTGGAACCAGCGCCCTCGGAGAATAGAACTGCTTCCTCCTCCGGAAATTGCACTGCTCCGTGTAGACGATAGACATCCTTCTGGCAAAACTCTTCTTTGTGAGCCGGGTCCACCCTGGCCTCTCTTGACAGTTCCCTGAAGTTCTGGTAGAAATTCGCCATGAAGTTTATTGCAATTATTTCCGCAGAAATGTTCATAATTGTAGAGTATGAAGATATTTCCACTGCCATTTGATATAATTCAGCGTTGGACTACGATGCATGAGTGTAGTTGGATGTTCACTACATGCTCGCTTTTGTAGAAAGACGATTAACGAAGTTCTATGCTGCTATTTCACTCCATTGATATATGTCCCAATTGCATTAAAGATTTAGTCTTCCATCTCCACTTCCGTTATAATAATAGTCGAAAGAACTGCCAGATTATATTGTTCCATTCTAGAATGTAGCGTTGTATCACCAAATGCAATATGTTGTATCACGGTTGCAATACACGTGTCAGCCGTAGTGTAGAATGTGATATTATAAAAGTGCTTCTCAGGTGGCGAGAAAATCACTTTTGTCTGCAGTCTTAAAATGCGAATATCTTCCAAAGTATAATCGTAAAAATATTCAACTTTCCTACACACCTCAATATTATAATGCACAATTGAATTAGCATAAAGGCAGTAGCTAACTCTTGATAGATAATCTTGTAGACTCGTTTATGTGTGCACTCCAACTTCGCCTAGTTTCAGAAACCGTAAAATTGAACTGCTGCACGCTCCGTGCTTGTTCGATGCGGTGGGCTCTGCCACACGTGCTAAAGACGACTTACTTCACTGAATCACTCGAAGTCTGACAATATGATAATCAGAAAAACGACTATGAGACATGAGAAAAGAGAAATAAGAGCTTCTCTCTGTTGTGCAAGACCTTTTATCAACTTCTTAAGGGGCGTATCCATCCCTTCCATAGCTTGTTCCTCCGTCATTGCTAGAAGTTCTAACTTTGGCTATACTTGACGGATTTTCAAATTTCAAAAACTCAAAATTAATTTCTTCAAAATTTCAAATCAATGCCATAACTGAAAATAGTTTTCCACAATTCTGCATTCCAAAAGTAATTAAATATGGTAATTTCAGTAATCTCCGTCTCCCTCCAAACTATCATTCATTGGTTCGAGCCTTTCCTCCAATAGCGTAACTTCTTCCTTAGCACAATTCCTCGTTTCCCTGCGACTGCGTCGTAAATCTCAGATCTTTCTCGAACAAAATCATGACGTCACCAAGAATCTCAGCTTAACCAGCCTACTTGCATGAAGTCTGCGTCATCCGTGCTTACGTCATGAATATACACGTCACAACTATGACAGACATAACTTTATTCATATATGCCAAAACAACCACCGTGGTCTCAATATAATTCAATTTACGGGGGCAGTACCCTACTGTGAACTTTTGTTGAATTTCGGCATGACTAGTTTGGAGTCTCGAAGGCAAGTGAATGATATGAAATTCCTTTATAATGTTATTAACGGTCAAATTGAGAACTCATTTTTCCTATCGCTCTTAAATACAACATCCCTCACTTAACTACAAGATCAACTATAGCATTCAAAAATGATATAAGCAATACTACTTCACATAATAATTCACCTGTATGGAGGCTTTGCAGTATTTACAACGATGCGGTTCGTGTAAACTGGAAACTAGATTTCTGTCTCTCAATTAGACCGTTCTTGGAAATTATAACCCAGTCACTCTAATTCATACTTGAAGTAAAATTATCACACAAAACAGAATCAACAATGTATATATGTGGATAGGCCTGTACCCTAGTTATCAATGTTACCTTTTAGTTTACGATGTAATAATTTCAAAACCTGTTTTTTATATATTTGACATTGGGTCAAATTTAGATTTAGTTTTTATATTACCTTTAGATTAAGCTTTTTCTACTATGGATTTCAATCTGTGTGAACTTCCTAGTTTTAATAATTACATTTAGATATTAATACTTAATGTAGAAATATCAGGAAGTGTATTTTACTGTGTAGGTGCACTGTTATTGGGGCACACACTGAGCCTTGTTGTGTACCGTCAACAAATAAATAAATAAATAAATAAATAGGCACAATGTCAAAACAGTTTAAAATGGCCAATACCCCTCTAAAATGTGCCTAAAATATTTGTCTGAAAGAATATTTGATAAGACCCACCCTTACACCAAGGGACGAGCAAAATGTTTCAGAAGATGCTGTATGTTCGTAGGTATCACCTCCTGTACAATGTTTCAGGTATTATAAGAAGATGCTGTGTGCTCCTAGGTTTCACCTACTGAACAACAATTGGCTAATATAGTGAATTCGAAGTATTTTCCTCTGGCCGGTGCAATCTACCTCCGCTTCTGGCGTGCGGAGCGCAATTTCCTAAGTCAGAGAACCCTGTTTTTGTGCACGTTTTTCTTCACACGCCAACATTAATCACGGAAAACAATACATCCTGTTGGTTAGTTCACAGCCACAAGCCCACTCATACTAACTTGCTCTAACTTCATCATGGAATAAGCGATTCCTAGCCTTCCCTTTGAACAGATTTGTTTGAATTAAATTCAGGTTTGGAATAGGTCTTCCCTTTCCGCATTATATGGCCACCTTTTCTTGCAGAGTAAGTTGGGACGATGTAATAGTTTTTAAATCCTGAACAGTAGCCATAATAATCCCGAATCCCACCTTGGTCGTCCTAAAAATGGTTTCCGTGGTTTTCCATTTTTATCACTATGCAAATACCAGAATGGTTCCTTTCAGGCCAACGGTCAACATCCGTTCTTTGACCCTGAATTAGATCCAAGTTTGCGGTCGCTAGTCACCATCCCCAGTTGTATCTGCTGACAAAGTGTGTTTGGCTCCCAGACACCGTCCTTCCCATGGTAGAGGAATGATCCTCGCATGTCCGTGAGTAAAGCCAAGCTGGGAGGATAAGCGATTAAATATAATAATACACACGCACTCAAATATTCCACACTTTAAAAACACACTTGAGACAAATAATTGCCACGGCCAAGATCATCAAGACGATAATCCACCAAATACAATCATACTGGACCTTAAAAATCTGTAAATTATAAAGAAATGTTATGAAACTGAATTCACTGTTACAACTATAGACTATTATATCCATACAGTTGGCTGTATGGATGTGGGTTTTAAATGCACAATGGAAATCAAATGGCAGTGGCGATATTATACAAGCAGCGTAAAGACACAACCTTGCAAACTGCGCATGAAACACTACTTGGTACAACTATTCTCCAACAGATAGTGCGGTAGCTTCTGCACACTAAACGGTCATCACGTCTTCGTCTGTCGATCAGATGTGACAGAAGGAGATGGAAAATAAAACGGAGCATGCACAGTTCTTTTCGCCAGGCAAGGATGTGGCTCCGATTCTGTTTAGTAAGCACACAACCCCTCTTGCCCCCTTTTGCCGCCAAGTCTAAACGCTGGCTACAAAGCTGCAACTGGCGAACGGCGATCTCTGATGATACCCGCGCCAGCACACAAGCAACTTACAGTGGGGCGCAACGAGCGTGGTACAGTACGGACATTTGTTGACGCTTTATAATAGTCCTTACCATAAAATGTTATTTTAATTTTTACATACCGTACATAAAATTGAAATGTGAACGGCAATATTGCAAGAATGGGTGTGCACTGGCTCCAGGACAAATACCCAGAAACCGCCACTGAGTTACACCCACACTACTACAGGCTAATCCTGGGATACAGTGGCGTAGCCAAGGGGGGGGGGGGGAAGCGAACCCCCCCCCCCCATTGGAAAATCGGCAGGTTGTGATTTGTGTCTGTGGTGATGTACTGTTGTCGCCTTTCAGCCCGGGTCCCCATTTGTTGCTACACACGTCTTCATGACAACGTATAATCACAGTCTATCTACAGATCGCGAAGCTTGGCTCATATATTTCTACCGCCAGACAATAATGCTTTCATGCAGCCAGCAAGAATGTGCCGACTGCACTGTGTTGGTGTATGTTATTGTTGCTGGATTTACTGTATGTGAGCATTGTGTAAAGGTTATGTCTTTATTTTAACATGTGCTTTACATGAGGAGATATGCAGTTCAATAAACAGCAATACTTCAGTGTTGCTAAGTAACCTATATGATCGCTTTTCAGTCGGTCAACACGAGTGTACGGTACCCAATTAGATCAGGTGGGCAGTGACAATTTATCTCCTAATGCCTGAAATAAAATACATGAATCGTGTATACACTTAATAAAACACTTCTCACATAAAGGAGGGGGTGGGGAGTTGTATGAGAAGCGTTTTATCAAATGTATAAATAATTATTGTATTATGAATTACACAGGGAAATTCAATGTTACTCCTCGCCCAAACTAATTGGGTGTATTCGTGTTGACCGACTGGGAAGTCAGACTGTTCAAATAGCAAGACGACACCCGAGTTTCCAAAATACCCTAAAAGGTAAGATTTGATCTATTGATTTTAGGCTAGTATTATAAAGCTTTTCAAGGGGAGCGTGAAGGTGCAGTGGCTTAGCTGCTCATCAATCACCCGGACGGCCGGAGTTCCAATCCCACTGACAGTGGGGTGGAATTTTTACCTGAAAAATTAAGTGGCATCAGGAAGGGCACCCGGCCTTAAATCCCCGGCCAAAACCAAATGAGCCTGATTGGCTCCGACGACCACAATTAATTGGGATACGCAGTAGAAAGTATTATAAAGCTTTTTAATCAAACAAGGGAACTAGGACTTTAACTGGTTATAAATCAATAATAATATTATTGGTTTTAGGTCCCTTTAAACTACTGTGGCTTTTAGAGACACCGGGGATGCTGAATTTTGCCCTGAAGGGGATCTTTAACGTGCCAGTAAATCTACAGACACGGTTCCCTCGCATTTATGCACCCTTAAATGCCAGCTGACTGCGCCAGGATTAGATCCTGCTATCTTGGGAACAGCAGGCGAGAACGTTACCGCTGAGCCATGGAGCCAGTCGATTAAAATCAGAAGCATGTCTCGGTAGGATATCTAAGCATGGCTTTGGTGGCGTAGTCGATAGCATGCTGAACTGCTATGCCCAAGTTCGCGGGTTCAAACCCAGTCGAAGTCATCGGGCCCATGCCATAGATTTATGGCACGTAAAAGAACTTACAACTACAATTGGAAGTGTGTAGCCAAAATTTGTAGGCTATTGGGTTAGACACGCTCTATCAGGTTCAAACGTACGCCGTTGGGTTTCAGTGACAGTGGCGTCTGGTAGCTTAAGTTGGAACTACTTGACATTGAAATTGGGGAACCTACGGGCGTTCATGTGAAATACCCTGCTATGGCCATTGGCTGCAAATCAAATATAAATAGCTATGCATTTTGAGAATGAAAACAAACGGTAGGCTAAGTAAACGTAAAATATGTCATCTCATACCCGTGCCGACATTTTAATTTTCAGATGTAGAAAATGGCTTTTTAATAGTCAGAGAGCTGATTTAATGAATAACGATTTTGTACAATAATATATACTTATTCTCGAATCCTTTGGAAGCAAGCTAATTTATGTCGTCAGGATAATGCTCACAAACTTATATGTGCACACTGTTTGGTAATTCTCTTAAGAAATACCTGGTCTCCCACATGGCTGCTGTGAAGGTACGGTACACAATGTTATTACCGATATTTTGTAAAATTGGCATTGTATTATTTTGTCAAATTCAGGAATGAAAGGTTCCAAACCCACAGAAAAAATACGAAGTACCTATAATTGAGCCATTTAAGACCATAGGATATTTATATACTTTTCGTTTCACACACCACACTGGTATTTTTACTAATTAACTGTAATGTTACTCAATTTTACGTAATAACTAGCTTTTGATACTGTTAAGAATTTGATATTACTTATATATTTTATCCATACTATCAACCCGTCCCGGCTTCGTCAGGTATCTTAAAGGGGTCACTCAGTGTAAGCTTAAAAGGCGCACGGATGGTAGGTCTCAGACGCAATTCAGAAAAGCCGAGGTGAAGAGCAAAACTCCAAACACTTATAGTATACTCTTCTCTGAAGTCTTAACTCGACACGACTCGACAGTTAATGCTGGCCGAAGCTGGGGTGATGGGCTCGCTCGTAAACTCGCTCCGAAGCTAGTAATTTAAATTTCCACTGAATGGAGATTGTTGGAAGAAATTGAAACTTAAAATCACTTATAGTTGGCGATGCATTAAAGATAAAAATATGCTGTCGGGGACTTCTTTGTAGAACTTTTCATGCTGACCAATTCTTACGCTCATAGTATATGGATATTTTTAATGGTTTACCCAGCGTAAGCTTAAAAGGCGCAAGGACGGCAGGTTTTCCTTCGACACGAGTCACTGAAATCGTTACTGCTCGGCTTCCTTTGGTCATAAATGAATGTTTTCCTACATAAACTATCCTCGAGAAATTCTTTACTGAATGGTGAAAACCGCATCAAAATCCATTCAGTGAATTTAGAGATTACCCGTTACATTCTGGAATCGTGGACTTGGTTTTATGTAGAGATGCCAGCGACTATCATTAAAACAAATACATGAATTTATAACTAGTATGGACTATGAATTCTACGTAAGACTCATTAAATATGTCATACAACTGTACCTACGGATACTTATAGAGGACTGAACTAATAAAAACAGAGCATTCTTTTTATGTTTCTATGAATTAAAAGTGTACAGTAAATCAACATTGTGGCTTTTTTCTGTAGTAGTTGATGATTTAACGTGACTTATGTTCACAATGGAAATAATCACTCAGGTGAGTTAAAATTTAAAAAAACCTTGCAGAAGTGAAATCATCTTATCCCGCGAATAACGTGCTCAAGACAGTTGCCAGCTTGCTGGCCGCCGCGAGCGCTAGTGTCGCTTCACCTACAAAGAGGATGCAATTTCGTAGCGCAGTGAGCTTCTCGACTGTGTATTTTAGACTGTGGTAATACAACTCCGTCCTCCCAGGGTGCCAATCTAACTTTTCCACCGCGATATAACTTATAGCTTATTTCAAACTTAGGCCAGCGCCAAATAATTTTGAATCCCACACAGCGGGACAATATTAGCTTCTTTTTTCTTTTCTTGGCAGGAGAAAAGTTATATGTAAATTAATCTAGTGTTTATTAAAAATAACGCACTTTAATAAAGACTTAGAAAATTTTATGGGTACATTAACACTAATTTTGGGATCATTATTAACATCTTGAGCTTGAGATAACCGTCAGCCGAGTTGATTCATATTACGTAACATGTCCAGCAATTCCCCGAATTACGGTTATCTCCCAGTTACGAATGAGTGAAATTTGTCGCATGAGTAGTGTAACCAATTAAAACATTTTCCGGGTGTATGTAGCATTTGTAAGGTAAGAAGGACCTTGGTAGGTGACAAAAATCTTCGAAAATGATACTTTAGGCATTCAGGGCTAATTGCAATATAAAGCACAGGATCTGGTTGGAAAAACTGAATAAACATAAAAATGAGTACCGGAATTGAATTACTCATAAATCAACTTGATACATCGTGAGAGGACATGCCCACTTTTGCTGAGACCTCTGTAATTAATTTCTCTTGTTGAGAGATACGCAGTCTTCATGTTGGTAGCACAGATATATTTGAGTTAATTTTGTTCCTGTCAGGGGAACAGGAATGTTCTATATTTAGCATTGAAGTGAGACATTTTAGTAAAAAATCAACAATTTTTTAAAGAAATGATTCGTTTTTGTCTTTTGAGCATATTGTATTACTCGAAAAATTCGGGATCAAAGTACATGAAACTTTTCTTGTGTAATAATATCTCATAGAGAAATGGAAATACTTGTAGAGGAGTTGTTAATTCATTAGTGGTGCTTGAGACACCTTGGTCATCAGCCCCGTGCAGTTGGGAGCGTGTTGAAGCTGTCTGGCAACCTGTATTGCTTTGATGATTTTAATTGTGTGTGTAAATGTATCTGGGACAGGGATGGAGTAGACGCTCCGGGACTTGAGCAAGGTATTATCCCGGCAATTTCCTGTAGGGAGTGTGGCAAAGCCCGGGGAAAAACACATTCAGGATAACCGCTGTCAGCACCGGGATTCGAACCTACGATATCCGTACTTACCACTGCTGTCCTCGCGACCATGGTGCACGTTTGACGAGCGCGGCTAAGCCGCGGGACGAAGTGCTTGTAGAATTTGGCTTGAGTTCTCATACCCCCCCCATTGGTCGATCCTGGCTACGCTACTGCTGGGATAGTACCTTATTTCAAGTCCCGGGGTGCTTACCCCATCCGTGTCCCTGATACATTTACACACACTACTACGGTCATCACAGCAATACAGGTTATCAGACAAGTTTAACACACACCCAGCTACACGGGGCTGATGACCAAAATGTCCCAAGCTCCTCAAATGAATTAATAACAAAAGAAAATTGGGGGAAGGAGCGAAATATAGCCTACTAGCAGGCTTCGCACGCGATGAAACAATGGGGATGATGCTTTATTGCTGATAATTTGTCTACTCTATTACAGCAATCTCGGCTGGGTGGGTCCATTTCAATTCAGAAAATTCTGATGCCTACAGTATATTAGTATGAGCCGCAAACTGGGAATTCCATAGAGTTGAGAAAGTCTACAGGGTACGATGTTACCTTACGTAAACACATTTTAAAATTACTTTTTTGGTTTTGGCATGTTTTGCTGAGACATAACGATTTTGTTGTCAGGATTCTCGTGAGCAAGCCACATAGCCTACAGTTGCCCATGGGAAAAAATGGTTTTGTCTAAATGTACACCTGCTGCTGTTAAGTGTGTGTCATTGCGCTTTGTTAATAGAAATTGCGAATATTGTTTGAAGAGCGAACTGCACTCTAGCACACTGGATTGGCAAATCTATCGGAATATGGGGAATTAAAAGTATTTTTTCGTTAAGCTATTCAGGGTGTAATTTTCCCAATATTATTGATGATTTGAACGTCAGCATGTCGCTATTAATAGACATATAGTAAAATATCTCTCTCCTTGGCCGCTGATGTACATTATGCAGTCCCTTCCAGTGTTACATCCCAGGGATTGAAATTCTCCAACTACCCTTTTGCCTCACATGCTTCCCTTTAGTATTGAAAATTCTTGATTATTGTGATTTTAGAGATCTTTGAAATACGTTGCCCTCGCACGTGGTGTACATGCATTGTCAAAGGAAAACATTCCATGTTACGAACATGTACGGTGTAACCTGTACCGAAAACGTCTGCAGATTTCATACCAGGCCAATTCTGAACAACAGTTCTTTGAACCAAGATTTGTCAATATTTTATTGTATCGTTCCAGGCGTAATATCTCTACAGGGTAACTACGTAAAATTTGGTTCAGATCGGTGAAACGGAGAAGATTTGTGCCAAAGGGCCTAAATGCAGAGAATGGAGAGGGCGATTTGAAATTTGAAGTGGACAGTGTTTGCTTTTGCGAAAGTTTTTTGTAGGTTTTGTTTCCCGTACGGTTTGAAACACACGTTCTATCTTTCTGCCCCATTATCTTATTTCGCTATAATTGCAGTATGAACGCGGTGTTCTGTTTATTTATTTATTTAACTTATGTTTCATTTCAATTGTTTTTCTTTATTATTCTTGTCAACTCACCTTTTTCTGAAGTGTCTTTCTAGACGCACCATACTGTCACACTTTCTCATGAAGTACTGTGCTCACCTCAGCGGTAACCCTCGCAATGTGCATGGAGTTATGCGTTGATTGGTATTTGACAACCCTCCTCCACATCTGGAATGTTCGGCGTGCTGACGTCATTCCCACTATATATTCTCTTCATCGCCGTTCTGCTGTGTCTGTCTACACCTGCCCACGGCTGTCTGACCACTTCAGTGCAGCCTAGATCGGCGCACTGTTTCCCAACACTGTTTGACCTGAAGCTATCTACGTGGCATGCCTCCCTGCTTGGACTTTGCCGGGCTGGGCAGTCCGGGGTCAACAACCTTCATCTAGGCGACAGCTTCATCACTTAAACTCTCTACAACTCGGCACGATGAAATCGTAACTGCTCGTACCTGCTAACCAGGTCATTCCCAAGAGGCCTGTCATTGCTGGTTACGTTTCGCTGGAGGAATTACCATCCATCTCCTTTGGAAGCCACATCACGGCTTCTTGGAGAATAACTTCACTGGACTTCATGACCCGCTCTACGCGGGCCAGCCAATTCATGGTCTACACTCGGACCTTGGAATCACGCTGAACTAACTTGCCCTGCCCGGGCAATCATCATCGCTTCCTCCGGGGTCTCCGCAGGATTATTTATGGAAGATACTCTCTGTGTCAAGTATCGAACTGTTGATAACAAATCAAACTTATTTTACATAATACAAGGCCAAGCCTTTAAAACTTCTAACTTGGTTGTCATGGATTTTTTTTTATTGAGTTGCCTGTTATTAATCTTTCCTCATGTAATCAACTTTGGCAATTCATTTTTTCCTAGTCAATGCTACTTGCAAGTTGTTTTTGAGTTTCCTGGAGAAACAGGCATTTGGAATTGCCTTCTTTAAATCATCCTTTTAATGCAAATAATTGTTACTATTTATCTAAATGTTTATAATAATCAAATAAATGTATCAACACTAGTCAAGTAAGGTTTGGTCTCTTCCATATCGTCCTATTACAATCCACTGTGTGCCCTAAGCCTAATCCATTGCTATTTCCCAGTTGGGGTGCTATCAAAAAAATACCTTTCCATGGTACTGCACCCGAATCCCGCATAGCTATAGCCTATATCCGTAAAGTTAGACAAGGATTGTAGGGCGGCCGATACCCGGCCAGGTAGATCAACGCTACCCCACTAGGATAATGACTAGGGAACCCTCTATGCATACCGGTCATGCAATAACACTACCGATTAGTTACACATTTACATAGAAATAAACTATCCTAAACACAAAATGGTAAGATGAGAATCTCGGCTCTCGGGTGTGAACGGTGAACGTTGAGACTAACTTGAACTCTTGTAACTAATTCGCAGTATCATCATGTCGATTGCCAGAATGAAATGATGATCAGATTTATAAAAAAAACGAACAGGCAAACAAAAACTAGTGCCTGGGATTTATTTGCAAACAATTACAGATAATAAAATAAAATAATCCCTATCACCATGAATAAACAAAAATGTTAACTTTAACTAATACACACGACAAATAGTTCTACCAATCGTAGAATAAGTGTATCTAAATATTCTTGTTACAACAATGTAACGATATTAAGTTTCAAAAAAGGTTTACATAACTTTACAGTCACCCTGTGGCTGTGTCATTGAAAATGGCCTGATTAAAATCAGCTGTTCACGCATGAAAAATGAAGTTAACAATTCAAAACCCTACATTATACACGAATGTGCGTAGAATATAACTATCTACTCAAATAAAATTGTTATTTATAATATGTGGTTTAAATATTTACATTATTAAAAAATCTCGTGCTTCACATAGTTTAAAAATTACCGTTAACACTGTCAGTCACACTCTGACAGCTTCATAGTGTCTCTGTTACATAAATTACGGTTCTCCAACAATGTTTCTACCAACGATAAAATTCTCAGGTATCTCCAGTGGTTAGTCATAGTAAAGTAAGCCTGAGTATTGTACCCGATTGTCCGTGTCAATAAATAAAACAATAGGATAAAGATCGATGTGAAACTACTACAAGACTTTATACATTACGTGGATCATTTACAAATACTTTCAGACATAAACATTTCAAACATCTAACCTCTCTGTTAGCGCTTTCACTCATCCTGTAACAATTCGTTGCTCCACATAGCAATATGTTCCTTCCTTCCACAATACAGTGAACAATACTTATCAAAGGCGTCTTACTACGCTCGAAACATATCATACATCCTTCCTTTCCTCTTTATAAACAATCTTCACAACTCCGCACGGCATTAATTCCTTGAAAAACCCATCTTGCTTCACACTTGTAGAAGAATTAGTGATTTTACTAGATAACTACACTAGAGTATGTTACCGTTCAGAATGCACTCCTAACTTTCACCTCCTGTCTAAATTATTAAACCTCGTGCATCAAATTACAACAATTACATGTTCGTTCACATTAATACAATTCACAAAGTACTTCTTATTCCTTTCATTAGCGCTCTTCGTTCTCTATGATCCATAATAAACTTGTTCTTTCACGTTACCAAACGTTAACACTGTTACTTTGTAGTTCGCTCGTCTTTTAGTTGTTAATAAAAATAAATTCATATCCTCCCGCTTCTGGTGTAAGTTTAAATATATGAACAATTTATATTTAAGTTGTTTTTAACATACAAGACCGCAGGTAGACTAACATATCTCCTGGTCTATTCGTCTCAGTTAAACAATGTTTATACTTTAATTGTTAATAAATATAGGCATCATTTGACCTCAATTGTCAATACCATGATCCTAATTTATGGTGTATATTCGTAATATAATAGTTCAAGACTATTTAGTTGTCTAATAAGTTGTATTCCGTTATAGGAAATTTTATAACACTCAATTGTTATACATAATTATATCAGATGTATATTAACATCGTAATGTTTATTACATAATAATATAGCATCTCACAATTATGCTTTACTTGATAACAATGCATTATAGACATATCATTGAATACTTTCGCTGTTACGCATTGAAATTGTTAATAATAATTATAATGTTTCAATGTTCTTACAATTTGTCAATATCTACATTCTTCTCCAAAATACAGTGTAATTGAATAATCGAATAATCTAAACATTCTCAAGTTATCTTGGCATTATCGAATTATCTTAGCTTTATCGAATTATCTTAGTTTTATCGAATTATCTTAGTTTTATCGAATTATCTTAGCATTATCGAAGCATTCCTTTTATAAAACGAGTATCGTTCAAAAATGAGGGTCATACAACGTTTCCTTCTGAATAAAAATACAAGAAACGCAAATCTAAGTTAAATGAATAAAATAACGTCTCATACGACACATGAAGACGTATCAAAATTACAATGAAACTCTAAAATTTAAGCTATTAAAAGGCAAAGAATAAAGATAAGAATAACTACAAATGATGTTGGTCACTCCAAAAATGGATTACTACTACTACAGCAAAACAACAGACATGAAACAAACGGTTGTTCTACCTTGAGACGTCTTCTACAGCCAGGGAATACCTCTGTCAGCTGTCCTAGATGTTGCGTCGAATCTGTCATCGTTCGTCTCCCAGCGAAACCAGTTACTGACAAGCTCGTTCGTCAGCTACGGTGGACCCCTACTCACTTGGCTTGCCACCTGTTCTGCATCACGGCTTGAGCTGCTAACGGCAGATGCGTCATCTTCTCGGTCAGCGGCCTGGAAACTGCGATTCCCAGTTCGATCGGCTGCAAATGGTCTCCTTCTTTTTATCTCTGTCCTGCAGAGTGGTCTCGCCATTGTAGATCCGCAAGTCCTGGGTTGACATCTCGTCCTGGTGAAGTTGGACATCTTGCTTGTGGTGTAGAAATTTATATTTGAAAGCTGCAAGTTGATGTGCAGTTGTAGCTGTGTCGATCCTTGAATTTCCGAGTCACTCTGACCTCCCAATCCATGGTATAGATTAACCTCCTTTCATTTTACTTAGTTCTTCATAATCTCTTCTTCAATAGACGTATAATAAGCTTCTCCTCCCCGACTTATGATTTCTGCCATCATGTAGACTGTGATGTAGCTTGTGATGAGATACTGCTGTATATTTATATTTGGAATAATTGCAGCAATATCGTTGCTTTCAGTAGATCAGCTCTTCGTTATTTCTTCTGTGTGAAGTGCTGCTTATATGCGAAGTCTCGTTCTAAAATTGTATAGCTTTTATACTCGCTGTTCTCTCCAATAATGAAAAATGCGTTTCGCCGACTTTTCTTCCCATCTTCCTCGGCGATGTGTTGGTTTTTCGGTGGTACAACGGTGCTTATCGTCCTGGCTACTGGTGTGCAATAACTTCTCTTTTGTTGTGCGCGTGCGTGAAACGCGTTTGCTCGTGGCCAGTCGCTATGAGAGTGTGTTCTGCCACGCTTCTCCTTCGCGGCACGTGTCAGTCCTGGCCTAGCTTCGCTAGCCTCCAACACATGTATATTAATAGAAATATACTCATATTCGCTCTATTATTCAATAATTTATATTTCTTTTCAACCAAATAAATTTCATTTTGCATTCTACACCTGTAGATGTGCTTATTTCTCTTAATTTCTGCCAAATTTATATAAAAGCGATTCCCACAAAAATTATGTGCTATTAATTGATTGGCTGTTGAAATATTCTGAAAAAAGGCTCCTGGGTCTAGCTAGCCTCTTCTCCACGAGTCGTGTGCATTGCTTTGTTATGATAGCCTTGCTAACCAAACTGGTTTTCTCGTGCCAAACATGAAGCTTTGTACAAAATCCAGCTTCGAATGATCGAGCTCTTCTTTAGTTAAAATCTCATTCACCAGAATATTTCCAAATAATAAATTCCTCAAAATGCTTCAAATGTCTCCAAAATACTTTCATTATGCATCATTTGCATCCCATAATACATATATATTTATTAAATTATTTTAATTTCAAATTTCCAATTTTTCCTTTCAATGGTGCACAAGTCGTTCGAGCCTCGGCTCGGTCAAAGGTCCTAAGCTGGGCTGATTTCGAGTTCAGTACCTCATCCCCGGATCGCACCCAGAACTTTTATTCTGAGACCACAAATTCTATTTAAAATAAAAAACTTGTGCAACCTAACATTTGTCTTACACATTTCAGTATACCGTGGCTAGCGCAGGAGATCTGCGGGAAGGCGGGAACAATCCCAGCATACTGTACAACTGTTCTCTTTCCGGAAAGCGGGTCACAGTCTGGCGCTGCAAGCAGCTTTGGTGAGTGAGTTATTCCAACTTTCCAGCCATGCCAGTAATAATAGATGACAAGCTATTAGACTCTCGGGCTGCCTACAAGGGCCAACTCACCCGTTTTCAAAAATATTTAGCTACTCTACCTCAAGATGAACAAAACCTTGACATTATATCTCAGCGTTTAAAAGCTTTTGAACAGGCGTACGAGAAATATGATCTCGTGCAACTTGAAATTGAAATCAAAAGTCCGGAACATCAGTCGGATAGGGAAGAAGTAGAGAGTAATTACTTTGACACACACGCTCAGGCTGTGGCATTAGTTAGAACTTTGACCCTGGCGTTGAAGGTAGAAGAAACTCAAGGAAGAATTTGCGACAATGTGTATAGTGTCAAACCATTGTTACCTAAAATTGAAATTCTGCATTTTTCAGGAATGGAGGAGATGTGGAAATCATTCTTTGAATTGTTCAGTTCATTTACGCCGGCTTAGTACCAGAATAGCGTATCCTAATAGGATATCCATTATAGATACGCTATTTAAGTCCTAAGCCAGTGTAGTACATGATAACGCCACACTTCCAGAAATTCAGAAATTCCATTACTTAAAATCCACTTTGCAAGGCCCACCCCTTCAACTTATAAGGGAACTCCCCTTAACAGGAGAAAACTATAACATTGCTATAGAGCTTCTTAAAGGCCGCTATGGCAACGAAAGATTATATATACAAAGGCATATTCAAGCCTTATTCAACCTGCCCGTCTTGCGTGCTGACAATTTGTCAACACTGCGAGCCTTAAGTGACACGGTCCAACTACTCGTCAGAGCATTGGCACGGTTGAATCAACCCGTGGAGCATTGGGATCTAATCTTAGTTCACTTGGTTACTTCTAAATTTGATCCGGCAACCTTAAAGGCATGGGAGAGGGAAATAACAAATGACACTTCATATACCTATGATTCACTGCTTTCGTTTATAAATAATAGATGTCAGGTTTTGTCAGCCGTAGCTTGTCATACGTCAGGAAGTGCAGATAACAAATCTAATGTTGTCAAGCCAGTCGGTACTAAAATAAACAAATCTGCTGTCTTTACTGTTCAAAATAATTCAACAGATTGTATTCTCTGTAAAGCGCCTCACGGGTTATATTCCTGCGTTGCCTTTAAAGCTCTTTCTACCGACGAAAGACGCAAATTAATAGCTCAAAAAAGATATTGCTACAACTGTCTGTCAGCTAGGCATATGGTGCCTGATTGCTTATCTAAAAATACTTGTTCCCATTGCAAGGCTCAACATCATACCTTGCTTCATAGGTTTGAAAAGCCACATAAGGCTCCTTCCCCTGGAAGTTCCAAAGATACATCCCCAGGAGCCAATGCGCAATCTTATAGTCAGAGCTCTAGCTCTATTCGTAGTTCCCAGGTGCTACTATCAACCGTGTTATTAAAAGTTCAAGATTCCTCCGGTAGATGGCTTGAAGCACGTGCCTTATTGGATAATGCTGCCACCCATGACTTTATAAGTGAGCGTCTCATTAAGAAACTTGGTCTTCCAAAGCAACCTACATTAATTCAGGTGACCGGTATTAACAATAGCATGTTAAATCTTTGCATTTTGTTCGTATTCATATCAAAGATGCTGTTAATTTTAACACAACATTACTGTTGAATTGTCTTGCCATTGATACTATTGGCAGTAATTGGATTTCTTATAGAAATAGTTTGGAAGATATTTCTAATGTTATTATCCCGCGAGTGATTATTCCCTTTCCCTCCTGTGGAGGATATGAACTTCATATCTTTGCTGATAGCTCATTGAAAGCTTATGGATGTTGTGCGTATATTGTTTGCCGTAATTTGTCCAATCATATTTTCTTCCAATTTAATTTGCGCTAAGTCAAAGGTGGCCCCTCTTAAATCTTTATCCTTGCCACGACTGGAACTTTGTGCTGCTCTTCTGGCGGTTGAATTATCGGTCAAAATCCGTCAATCTTTATAAATTCGATTTATTAAAACGTACTTTTGGAGTGACTCAGCCATCACGCTGGCATGGATTGCCAAACCTCCCTCACATTGGCAGGTGTTTGTAGCTAATAGAGTGTCCAAATTTCAACAATTATCTAATCTTGAACAATGGCATCATGTATCTGGCAAGGAGAACCCTGCAGATGGCATTTCTCGGGGATGTTCCCCTCTTATGTTGGCTAACCTGACATTATACTGGCACGGTCCCCATTGGCTTCTGCAAGAACCTTCCGCTTGGCCAAATTATCCTCTTCCGGTGTTATCGGACTTGCCGGATGCTGGTAAGATTACTGGATCTTCTCTTCTCGTTTCCGACTCTCCCCTTCTCTTGCAGCGATATTCCTCTTTCCATAAATTGGTCAAGGTTATGGCTTATCTCCTTCGATGGAAATATTTTGCGGTAGAACAACCCCTTTTTCCTAAGCCATATTTAACCCTTTCTGAATTAGGTTTAGCCACTACAAAAATCTTATGGCTTACTCAACGAGAAATATTCTCTAAAGAATGTCAGGTGTTGTCCCAAGGTCAATCACTTAAGAAATCGAGTAGGCTTTCTTCACTCGCCCCTTTTTTGATGCTGATGGTTTACTAAGAGTAGGAGGACGTTTATCTTTGTCTGATCTTTCTGAGGATAAAAAGCATCCAATTATTCTTCCCTCAAAGCATCATGTCACTTCCTTAATCATTCGTCAGTATCATTACCAGCATCTTCATGCTGGCACTCGTACATTACTTTCTGTCATTCGTGAAAGGTATTGGCCCCTAAACGGAGTGCATGAAGTTACCTCTGTTATCCGGAAGTGCATTCCATGTTTTAAATCCAACCCTAAAATTACCGCTCAGCTCATGGTTGATGTTCCCAACTTTAGATCTGCGCCTGCTAGACCCTTTACCTTTACGGGGGTGGATTATTCCGGGCCTTTTGTTTATGGAAGAAATTCCCCTGAGGCTAAAAAAATGTATTTCTGGAAAACTATATATCTCACTTTTTGTATGTATGGTCACCGGAGCAGTTCACTTAGAACTAGTTACCAACGCCTCTACTGCTTACTTTTTGGCAGCTTTTGCCAGATTTTCTGCTCGCCGAGGTCTTCCTTCAGAAGTGTTCTCGGATAATGCTAAAAATTTTATCGGAGCTTCTGAACAAATTAAGAGAGCTCTTACTCACAATTCACCGCTGGAAAGGATTACTGATTATGCTCACCAGAGAAATTTCAAGTGGCACTTTATCCCCCCTTATGCACCTCATCAAGGTGGGCGTTGGGAGTCTTGTGTGAAACTCACCAAGAAGCACCTTAGACGTGTTTGTGGCCACACCCCCCTTTCTCATGAAGAATTTAATTCCTTGATTATTGTTATTGAGGGCATAACTAATTCTCGTCCTTTATCACCCTTATCTAATGATCCTTCAGATATTCTGCCATTAACGCCAGGCCATTTCTTATTGGTGGTCCGTTGACTGCCTCTCCCCCTTTGTTATATTCTAATTCTGAATCTTCTTTAGCCATTTCTTGGCGCAAAATTGAAAGTTTGCGCAATAATTTTTGGCGTCGCTGGAGGTTGGAATACCTCTGTTTGCTTCAGCAGCGTGGTAAATGGCGTGTTTCCTGCTCTAACCTTCAGGTAGGGGACTTGGTCCTTTTGAAAGACCCCAGTCCCCCTCTTGTGTGGAATTTGGGTAAGATTGTTGAGTGCTTTCCAGGCAGAGAAGGTAGGGTTCTCGTTGTAAAACTGCAGACTTCTGCTGGTCATTTTCTCAGGCCAATCACTAGGATTGCTCATTTGCCACACAAGGCCTAACTTCTGCGCTTTCTTCCTGCAATTTTTTCTCGCCCCTCCCAGCATGTTTGCTTTGGCGAATGATTTTTGTAGGTTTTGTTTCCCGTACGGTTTGAAACACACGTTCTATCTTTCTGCCCCATTATTTTATTTCGCTATAATTGCAGTATGGACGCGCTGTTCTGTTTATTTATTTATTTATTTATTTATTTAACTTATGTTTCATTGGAATTGTTGTTCTTTATTATTCTTGTCAACTCACCTTTTTCTGAAGTGTCTTTCTAGACGCACCATACTGTCACACTTTCTCATGAAGTACTGTGCTCACCTCAGCGGTAACCCTCGCAATGTGCATGGAGCTATGCGTTGATTGGCTGTTTGATAACCCTCCTCCCCATTTGTAATGTTCAGCGCGCTGACGTCATTACCACTATATATTCTCTTCATCGCCGTTCTACTGTGTCTGTCTACACCTGCCCACGGCTGTCTGACCACTTCAGTGCAGCCTAGATCGGCGCACTGTTTCCCAACACTGTTTGACCTGAAGCTATCTACGTGGCATGCCTCCCTGCTTGGACTTTGCCGGGCTGGGCAGTCCGGGGTCAACAACCTTCATCTAGGCGACAGCTTCATCACTTAAACTTAAACTCTCTACAACTCGGCACGATGAAATCGTAACTGCTCGTACCTGCTAACCAGGTCATTCCCAAGAGGCCTGGCACTGCTGGTTATGTTTTGCTGGAGGAATCACCATCCATCTCCTTTGGAAGCCACATCACGGCTTCATGGAGAATAACTTCACTGGACTTCATGACCCGCTCTACGCGGGCCAGCCAATTCATGGTCTACACTCGGACCTTGGAATCACGCTGAACTAACTTGCCCTGCCCGGGCAATCATCATCGCTTCCTGCTATTGTTAGCGGGGTCTCCGCAGGATTATTTATGGAAGATACCCTCTGTGTCAAGTATCGAACTGTTGGTAACAAATCAAACTTATTTTACATAATACAAAGCCAAGCCTTTAAAACTTCTAACTTGGTTGTCATGATTTTTTTTTATCGAGTTGCCTGTTATTAGTCTTTCTTCATGTAATCAACTTTGGCAATTCATTTTTTTCCTAGTCAATACTACTTGCAAGTTGTTTTTGAGTTTCCTGGAGAAACAGGCATTTGGAATTGCCTCCTTTAAATCATCCTTTTAATGCAAATAATTGTTACTATTTATCTAAATGTTTATAATAATCAAATAAATGTATCAACACTAGTCAAGTAAGGTTTGGTCTCTATCATATCGTCCTATTACAGTCCACTGTGTGCCCTAAACCTAATCCATTGCTATTTCCCAGTTGGGGTGCTATCCACGAAAACTCCTTTCCAGACAGCGTTACTTGTTGGGTTTCAGAGAGTAAGTTTGTAAAATTTGCTCCAGATCTATGGAACGGTGTATTTGTGCCAAGGGGCCTAACTACGAACATTGAACTTTATATATATGGATGGAAGGCAGCCTATAAGCTATCTCCATTTCAAATTTCATCCAAATCCGTCCAACCATTTTAGTGTAAAGATGTACGGTAACAAAAACACTCACAAACTTTCACAATTTTAATATGTATAGGGATTATTGACATATTATGTTAACTACTAAGCGGTTAACCCCACAAACAGAAAATATGGATTCAAGTCTAGAAAGTGTCTTATTTGATAAAACATTTTAAATAAAGCGTGTATGTCATAAAGGGTAAAAGGAAGAGGCAGCGAAGTATGAATAAAAAAGAAAATGATGCCCAAAATAATAATAATAATATATGGCGGATAGGTATAGAGGGCAAAAAAGAAAGGAAAACATTGCATAAGAGAATTTCTTAGGCGACATAACTCCGAGCTCTACGAACAAATAGAGAAACTATCTGATTGTGCGAAAAAAATAGAGAATAGCCTTTTTTGGCCATAACGCGAGATTAACTTCCACAAGATTGAACAATCGTTTGCTCAGTTCCTGGCACAATAAGAAGGTTCGTACCACGTGGTTGACGGAAACTGAGGAGGATATAAACGAACTGGAAATATCAGATCTGTATGGCAGACAGGCTGTGAGGCGTTCTTTGAAGGAAGTCCATGGTTTTTCCTGAGAAACCTCGGAAGAAAGGTACCCCCTGGACTACTGAAAGAAAGAAGTAGCACCGGAAGAAAATGCGTCAATACTAGGCGAAGATCAAGACCCTCCAGTTAAATAAACGTGGTCCTAAGTAGGCCAATTCGAGAGGTGAAGAAGTATACCGGGGTAAGTGCAGAGCTAAATGCCGGTATTTGTTCGTGGAGTGGGAATCTGCTCGGCTTGAATTGCTGTACCGGGCAGTAGGCTACACTTTGGACTACACCGCGACTTACCGTCCCCAAAGCCTTGAATTGCATTGCCGTGGAGTTTTAAGATATGACTAATAAGTTATGATAACGAGATCCCCCTAACGGCTCTTAACTAGAGGAACGTAGGTTGACGACCACGGGGTCCCAGTTGAGTCCGGCATTGCTTCCACTTACTTGTGTCGGGCTCGTCTCTTTCATATTGCCTATCGACCCTCCTTGGTCAATTATTCTCTTCCGATAATATTCCGCCTTAACTGGTCCTTGTCGATGCCACTGTGATGCCCTATCTCCTGTCTTGTGTACACAGACACAGCACTAGGGAAGCCATGGCGCACCTTGAATAGCGCATGTGAGCTTGGCAAGTGGCGTTCCCCTTTTCCAATAACTTGAAGGTGAACCCTCTCCTCCTTTTCCCTTATTCTTTCCAAATCCAAGTCCCTGAATGCTAATTCTCCGTCGGTTTAGAGCATGTCTTTTATTTCTTTTACTCCTCTGTTTTCCACCCTTTTGTTCTTGGTTTTAAGTCGGTAAGGTAGCATTTAGTTAGTTGGAGTTATCGTTCCGTTTTCGATTTTGCTGTCACCCAAATCATTAAGGACTGATGACCTAGATGTCTCTCCCCTTAAACAATGGCCATCATCATCAACAAGCAATGAAGGGCATTAGAGTAAAGTTGAAAGTACCGGTAGATGTAAAGATTCAAGGATAAATGATCTCAACTCTGAGATTTGCTGATGACATCGTCATCTTAGCCGACACACCAGAGGATTTGAATGGTATGGATTCAGTCTTGAGGAAATAATTCATGATAAAATCTGAAAACTAATAAAAGTGAAACAAAAATAATGAAATGCAGCCGAAATAAATCAGAAACCCCAATTGACATAGAATTGGCAGGTGAAAAGCAGAAGGAAGTCGGAGACTTCTATTACTTAGGAAGCAAAATAACCAGTGATGGACGAAGCAAATTGATATAAAGCGTAGGTTGACTCAGGCAAGGAAAGCATTTCTACAGAAAATGAATTTGTTGACATCAAATATAACTTAGATTTACCGTACCGGTAACTTACTAGCAAGTAATTTTTGAAAGCCTTTGTCTGAATCATGGCGCTCTGTGGAAGTGAAACTAGGAATTAGGAGAATAGAAGCATTTGGAATGTGGTGTTACAGGAAAACTATGAAGATCAGATGGGCAGATAGAGAAACAAATGGACGAGTAAGATAGAGAGAGAGGAGAGATGTTCTGGCGGCAGCTAATGAAGAGAAGAGATAGGTTGGTAGGACACATACCGGTACTAAGACACCCAGGAATAGTAAGCTTAGTTATAGAAGGAAGGGTTGAGGATAAGAACTGTAGGGGTAGACCACGGGTAGAATATGTTAAACGGATTGCCTCGGATGTAGGGATGAAACGATTAGCTCATCACAGGAGGCGTGGAGGGATGCATCAAAGCAATCAAAAGGAAGGCAACAAAATCTAATCTTACGCAAAGAACTGTTTATGCCCATTGCCGCTCCGTTCACAATATTTAACTGTCGAGGATGAAGAGATGTAACTAGAAACAGTCCCATGACGACAATTATACAACATTCCTCCTAAGTTAGTTTCAAAAGTGGGAACGGATAAAACAAGGAAAAACAAAACGCTTTGCCGTCTGTTCTGTGCAATGAGTAAAGATGGTTTCATTTCGAACAGTGCTTCTTGTACTGGCAGAGTGATTTTCTGTGCAGTGGTTTTTGAGTGCAATACTGATGATATGTAACTGCGCAGCTTGTAAGTAAAATTAACGTTCAAGTGTGGATATATTCTGTACATTTATACGAGTATATAAATGAACAGAGAAGAGTCAGCTAATGTGCGGCCAGAGAACCTTCCTATCCCAACATCGTAAGTGGTGCTGCCATACTTCGTCCCGTATCAAATGTACATCTGCGGCAGTGGCGTAGCTACGGGGAGGGGGTTACTGGGGGATTAGAACCCCTAAATTGTAGGCGAAACTCGACTATATGGGTTGGCTCTTTTGAACATTCACAGAAATAATTGTGAAACAAACACATTTGTTGGATCTATTTTCTAATACACCTGGGAAGTTGGATTTAAGATTGTAGGCCTAATCTCAAAGTATCATTCGCTGATCTTTTTCACATTGTTCTTCTTCTGTATTGTAATGTCGGAATGTAAACATTATGTGTCAGAAAACTGTATCATAATGATGCTCATTATAACACTGTTTTTCATTACCATACAGTTTCTCCAGCCAATCAGAGCTCATTCATTGACCAATTAGGTAAGGATACCTTCGCGCATGCGCTCAAAATCCAACACAACATCTTTCTATATAAATTACCGACATGGAATACGCACCGTCCATATGTTCGCGGAAATAAACAGGCAAATATGAGACAAGAAATAGCACTGTACGGTACCTTAATATCAACAACTCTAATTTCTACACAGCGCATTGCCTTCAAACGACTCCGGTGACAATATTAGTGAGGGACGGCAGATGTAAACATATGGCCTGCATAATATGGCATTGCAAGCACACAGAACGCATGCGTCGGTCGGTCAGAGAGCTTGAAAGACAGATATATCGTACTCAGCGCTCGCACTCCCATCACAAAATGGATGACTCAAAATATACTATTTATGAATATTTATGTTAAAACATATAATAAAGTTATAATTATTATTTATTTATCGTATGGCTTTTAGTGCCGGGATTGTCCGAGGACATGTTCGGCTTGCCTGAGTCTGTAGCTGCTTCCAGCGGACACCCTAAAGGGTGAGCTACAAGTTCTGTTCAATTTCAAGTAGTTCCAACTTTCGCCACCAGATATCAATGATACCTAGTGGTGAACGTTGGAACTTTGATAGAGCGTTCTGACGAAATCTAACCTAACAAATTTTGCTTTACACAAGTTTAGTCTGTCAAAGGAACTTTTACATGCCATAAATCTATGACATGGGACCGCCGGCTTTACTTCACCTCCGAAGGAAGGCATACTGAAGGATTTTTAACGCTCTTAAAAAATCCGACGACTTCGGCCGGGTTTGAACCCGCTATCTTAATAATCTTATAATAATGGTAAATAAGACACTCGTATGGAATTTATTTTGTAACTATAGCACACTTTCCCCACCATTGACCGATCTTGTCTACGCTCCTGATCTGAGGGAGTTAGTCATTGAGGTTATAATAGGCGGATCTACGAGGTCATCTGCCCCTCTTAAAATAGATTGTTGCTTTATGTACGTAGGCCTAGAGAATGTGGTACCGTAGAGCTTGATTAGTTGGGTATGATAATTGGGTATTTACGCCCAAATCGTTCATCATTTGATAAGTATGATGATTTGGAGTTAAAGAAACTCTTACATGAGGAGATATTCTTACAATTTCAGCAGCACTTGCACATTGCACGATAAAACTAGCTGAATTCGAGAGTTTTTACCCTTTCCCTGTCTAACCGTGGCCTATATGCAGCGCTGCAGTTGAAGAGATTCCGTATTTTAGACCAGTCTCTTGCAAGCACAGTGCTCTGTGACGTCACCGGCCGGAAAATCTGTGCTCCGTTTCACCAACGGAACGTGAAAAGACGAATGTAGGGGCGGTGGAAGGGAAGCCAAGCATGTCTATAGAGCACCCAGCGTTGAGAAAATACCGTGGAGCCTTTTGGCGACTGTGTTGCTAACTCTAGGCAGAGATAGCGCTGACGTCATACGTTATCTTCACCCGCTTCGAGTACTGTCCTTTCATAAGTTAGCGACACAACAGGACCCCAGCAGCTGCCTGAAATAGAACACTCCCAGGAAGGAGCAGTTTTTCAGGTGTTAACGGATTGGACCAGTATTAAGGATAAGCCAAGAGAACCAATAACGACATTCATTTCGTTGTAATATGACGCATTACTGATTGACAGATGCCGAGAGCACAACCCTTCTTTCCTTTTCGGATGTTAACAATTTTTACGTCGGCAATAGTCTACTGTTGATCATCACCTTTTTGTTATTGTTATTTAGTTAGTTAGGCTACAATTTAGTTTCTTCCAATGTTATTCTTGTTTTGTTTAGATTAATATTTGTAATATTGTAGCGAGTTTTCCATGTGGTTAGGGGCGCGCAGCTGTGAGCTTGAATTCGGGAGATAGTGGGTTCGAACTCCACAGTCGGGAGCCCTAATTCGATCGAACGGAAATTAAAACAGACACACGACAGTAACACCAATGACGGATAGTGCTTCAGAACTTATGTTGCCTGCGGAACTGGGTACGTGCTCCACTCCGGGCGATCATGCAACACAGGACGAGGCTCTTCTTTCCAGCGTGCTAACCTCGAAAAGTTTTCAATCACTAAGGCGTAATATAAGGGATACTTGTTTGCAATAACAAAGATAATCAATTGGCAGATAATTGTAGGAAGCTATTATGATGAAAAATATATAAGTACAGAGTTCCTTCATATGTGACAAAAGGTGAGGTACCGTAACAAAACCAGTGTCGGGGGTCCGTTAAAAGTAAAAGCTCATAAGATCCACAGTCTTTTTTTCAACGCTGGATGCTCTATAGCTGTGGGGGACTCCACTCAACTATGCGGGCGCAGCATTCTTTATAGTAATACTTGCACATTATAAAAGGTATATTTTGCTCTGTTAACCTATAGGGTTTAAACATTTATTTCTCATTAATCTCTATATATATAACAATCAATGTTACGTTATATTTTGTCTCTCTGTATGTATGTCCACTATGTGTTCATATGCCATTCCTCCGATTGGGATGAAACTTGGGTGAGTTGTTGTGTGCACTCCAGGGAAGGTTTCTAGCTACAAGTTATTTATGTAACACAAAAGTGTGAGGCACTTAACAGAAAGTCTTAAATCTCACATTAACCCAATTGCACAATCTGTATACTCATTACACCGCAATGCAAGGTGTGAGAATGGCTTGCTGATTCATTGCGAGGTGACATGAAGAGACTGTCAAGAGCCCGCCGTGTTATCTGGTATTGCTGTCTATGCTCACACAGGGCCGTGGCTCAAACGACTGTGGTGTTGCGAAGGATTGAGTGATTCACCGGCCAATGTAAATAGGACCGGGAACCTCGAACGTCTGATCTGCGATCCTCTCAGGTTCGCCGAGCTTGGACCCGAGCGCGCGAATCGTTTCAAGTCCCTTATGCGTTCATATACCATTCATCCGATTGCGATTAAACTTGGGTGAGTTGTTGTGTGCACTCCAGGGAAGGTTTCTGGCTTAGTAAACCCATTTTACCATAGGTAGCGTAAGAGTAGATGCAACAAATGAGTGACGGCGCGCGATCGCTTCGAGTCTCTTATACGTTCATATACCATTCATCCGATTGCGATTAAACTTTTGTGAATTGTTGTGCACACTCGAGGAAAGGTTTTCACAATAGGTAGCGAACGAGCAGATTCAACAAATGAGCTACGGCGCACGAATCGTTTCAACTAAGTCCTGTATGCGTTCATATGCCATTCATCTGATTGCGATGAAATTTAGTTTAGTGCACACTGCAGCAAAGGTTTCTGAATTAGAAAAACCATTTGATAGTAGGTAGCGTACGAGTAGTTTCAACAACTGAGTGTTGGCCAGCGAATCCTTTCAGGAGAGTCCCGTAACGTTCGTATACAATTCCACCAATTGTGATGAAACTTTGGTGAGTTGTTGTGCACACTCCCACAAATGTTTATGAATAAGTAAATCCATTTTACATTAGATGGCGCAGGAGTAGTTTCAACAAATGAGTGATGAGCGCGAATCCAAGAAATTTACTTTGGTGAACGGTTGTGCGCACGCCCGCGAAGTTCGTATACCATTCATCCAATTGCGATGAAACTTGGGTGAGTTGTTTTGTACACTCCAAGGAAAGTTTCTGGCTTAGTAAATCCATTTCACAATAGGTAGCATACGAGTAGATTCAACAAATGAGTGACGGCGCGCGATTGTTTCAACAAAGTCCTGTATGTATTCATATCCCCTTCATCCGATTGCGATGAAATTTAGGTGAGGAGTTGTGTGCACTGCCGCAAAGGTTTCTGAAGCAGAAAGACAATTTGATAGTAGGTTGCATACGAGTAGTTTCAACAAATAAGTGTTGGCCAGTGAATCGTTTCAGGAGGGTCCCCTAAGCGTTCATATACAATTGTGCCAATTCTGATGGAACTTTGGTGAGTTGTTGTGCAAACTCCCTCAAATGTTTCTGAATAAGTAAATCCATTTTACATTGGATTGCGCACGAGTAGTTTCAACAAATGTGTGATGAGCGCGAATCATTTAAAGAAATCAACTCTGATGAGTTGTTGTGCGCACGCCCGCGATGTTTTCCGAATTAGAAAATCCATTTTACAATAAATGGCGCGAGAGTCGTTTCTACAAATGAACTTCGGTGAACATTTGTGCACGCCCGCGTAGTTTTCTGAATTAGTAAATTGATTTTGTTGAGTCGCTTCAACAAATGAGTGTATTTCATACATTTTTGCGTCAGTGCATGCGTTTTCTTTCTATGAGTGCGAATGCTTGACAGAATTGAATCTTTTGCAGCGACATTTCAGTTCGGGTATGACATAATTTGTTTCATCTGTTACTTAATAATTGTCCATCGATGCCTCTAACCGGGGCAGATGACCTCGCTGTATTGAGTTGGGAGTATCTCAATATCTCAAGCATTCAATATTTTACCATTTATATGTACACAATTCAACCAACATGTGAATTTCTAAATATAGATATTTGGTGTCACAACTGCTTGAGTCCAAGCTCTGTTAACTTGCGTGGTCAGGGGAAGGGGCAGGCGACATGGGAAGGGCCTGTCAGCAACCCTCCGAGTTATCTGGTATTTCTGTCTATTTCAATACTGCTAACCAGAGCCGGATTAAGGTAAAATGAGACCCAAGTCCTTCAGATTTTTGGGGACCCTTTATTTTTTCCACGTAATTTTTATTTTTTAACACCTGTACATTTTATAAAGTATATACAAGAGGTTTGTTTCTCAAGATGAATAATTCACTTTTTATTAAATCATATAATCATACATTTCAATTGAAACGATCATCGTTATTTGAAAACATTTCAGGTGATTTGATGAACAATTTAACAAATCATACTATTTTTTTACCTCTGTAAAATGTAATCAATTTTTTTTCTTCTCGTTCTTCGGTCAATGAAATCTTCTACAATGTCATCAAAATCAATTTCCCGCAGAACATCTGACTCGATATACATTAAACTTAGCATGTCTAATCGTTCTTGTGACATGATACTAGTTTGCGCACTTTTGATCCGTTTCAATTTTGAAAACGAGTGCTCCGCAGAACAATTCGTTATCATGAGGTTCAGGAAAATGCGAAAAGCAATTTCAACGTTCGGAAAACAGACTCAAGCTTGTGTCGAATAAGAATTTCGTAAAGTTCAGAATGAGTGAACTCAGTTTTTAAAGGACATTGTAATTTAATACAATGCTGAAACTGTCTCAGTTCTGGATAATTTTGTTCTAAATCTTCCGAATAAAATTTTGGAAGCCCTAGGCCTGGGCCTAGTCGGGCCTAATGGGTAATCCAGCACTGCTGCTAAAATAGGGCCGTTGCCTAAACCACTGTGATGTTGCGAATGAGTGAGTCACCGACCAATGTACTTGGTCTGTTACTGCGCAGGGACCGGGAACCCCACACACCTGTCATCATAGGCTATATCGTCATCCATGCGATCCACATTCCTCTCAGATTTATGGAGCTGGGAACCGAGCAATACATCAACAGCTCGTTCTCTAGATGCAACGTTTATCGGTCAAAGCCAGCAAATAAGATTGAGCCTAGGAAGATATCGAAGGTAGAAATCTGAATTGCCTATATCAGTTTTAAAATTTTACCATGTTCGTTTAGTAATCGCTTCCTTTTTCATTAGCCTATTATTATTATTATTATTATTATTATTAAGGGCAAATGACCTAGATGTTACGCCGCAGTTGTTACGAGGGACGTAAAACTAATAACATTATTATTATCTTTTTTTCTGTCTTTGATTGGCATTGCAACGCATGCCGGGTATAGCTAGTAATATATATTTCTTCTTCTTCTGCGCGAATGGGTCTCCTAGGACCACGCGGAGTCAACACTTATTGGCCTTGATGTGTGCCCAATAACTCTTCATGCGCAACGATTGAGCGAGTCTTCGTTGCTGCGACCAGACGTGTCTGGTAGGTCTTCTCTCTTCTTCCTCAAAACCCCGTGTATGAGTAATTTTCCTAACTTCCTCTCGATCCTTGAGACTGGGAAAACCTAATTCAGCCAAGTCCTTTTCCGCCTGTATGTACCTGTTTGGACCTTGTTGCCTTTTTCTGCAAAAACGTATAGATTTTATTTGTTAACCTAGTTGGGTCCATTCTGTCCAAATGTCCCATGAATTGGATCCTTCTCATACGGATTGTGTCCGTGATTTTAGTAATTTTTAAATAGGCGTCAGCATTGGTTTTCGGAAGGTGAATTCCATCTTTGATTCTTGGTCCCAAAATGTTTCGCAAGATTTTGCGTTCCTTAATCTCCAATTGATTTCTCAGTGTTTTATGTTGTAAATTAAGTGTCTCTGCTGCATAATGGGCTGCAGGCAAGACTACTGTTATATAATGTTGAATTTTACAATTCCAAGAGAGGCATTTTATGTTATAAACTTGTTTTGTCAAATGGAAAGCAGTTTCCATTTTCTGTAGTCTTGCTTCTATAGAGTTTCTTTCGTTGCCAGTTTCATTGATCCATTCACCTAAATACTTGAAGTCTTTCATTCGGGAGACCTTACAATTACCAATGCAGAGTGTATTCGGAGCAGTTTTAATATCCGTCATACATTTTATTTTGTCAAAAGATTTTTGCTTATTACTTTCATAAAAATTTGTTTTAATTGAATAATGAATGTTGTTATGCTATTAAACACAGGCAGAACATATGCGCAATGCCAATTGGTTTCATGACAAATAATAATATACATGTAGACGTTTGTTGAAAAATCACGTTCTAAACACACATACAGAATAATAATAATCAACAGTCTAATGACGATGAAGGTTGAATTTTTTTCACACGTTGAAATATCTTAAAACACACTTAATATTTCGCCATTCCTCCATACTCGACAAACAAGAATAGTTCTTCCCACACAGACAAGAAAATGTTAGGAGTCAATGGCTTTTGGTTGTCCTGTTGATATTTTCGTTAGAAACAATATTAACTTTAATGAGGCAGCGTGCAACTTTGTATACTCGAACAGGCACCACAGCATTGGCTGGCTGGCAAGCGCGATCCTCACAAGGAAAGCACTGAACGCGGAAAGCTCCTCCTACGTCACGAACAAGGCAGGTGAAGGTGGCTGTATTAGACATAATATGTTCGTTTCTGCTCCAATTGCTACTTGATGGATCTAGATCTTCTTGCTGAATCACTTTCATCTTAAGCAAAGCACATCCCAGAGGCGTAAACTAAAATATACATACATTTAATTACCCTCGTATACGGAGTTGTGCAATATTTTCATCTAACTCGGAGGTTTTGTCTCTGGTACTGTAAGCCAGCCAGGCCTATAAATCAAGTAAAATAATTATACTGACTTTCCAAAGGGATCCCAAACAATTGCTGGTGTATACCCTCCTACGAATAGGGTATTGGTCACATTCACATTTTAATACATTGCACGAATGGAGTTTGACAGCTGATTAGATTTCATTGATTTTATGCCATACTGAAAAGTAGTGTAAATCTTTACTAGAAGAGGCATTCGTAAGCATGAAGCAGAGCGCACATTAAGTATGCCATGAAAAATATACATAAACCCACGTTTTCCAACAAAAGTCTTGATATGTATGTGGAACGCAAATTCTAAGAAATTATAACATCCTCAAGTCCAAATACTCTGTGTTACATGCTTATATGGGATTTTCGCAGTCTATTTGTGAATTTGATATTTTATTACAGTGTTAATTATTTTAAAAAATAATTGTAATTTATACTTATTTCAGTTCTGTGATTCACAGAAAAGCTCACCTCACCGATAAGCCTAATACTTACCATCATCATCATCATCATCATCATCATCATTTCTTCGCCGTCTCCAATTTGTCCTGTCCATTCGCAACTGTTGTTCTTGTATTTGATGCCAGTTCTTATCTCTATCTTCTAGGTCCTTATAAATTTGCATCTCCACACATCGCGAGGTCTTCCTCTTGGTCTATTCCCGGGAACACTCTGGCCAAAGTACACCCGAGGTATCCTGTGGGGAGCCATCCTCTTCATGTGACCATACCATCTCAATCGCTTGAGTTCGAGTGTCTCCAGCAGGCTCCTTTCCAATCCCATTTGTTGTCGGATATCCTCATTCCTTATTTTATCCATTTTCGTCTTTTGAAGGCAAGAACGGAGGAACTTCATTCCTACTGCCTGGAGATGACTGTTTTTGTTGGTCCAGTAAGGGTTGCTGCTTCCAGTCCATATGTTAGTGTAGGTATTAAGTATATCTTGAACAAACTAATCTTGGAAGCTTGTGGAAATGTTCCGTCCCAAAGTAGCTGACGCACTGCCTGATAGAAATTGGAAGCTTTCTGTATTCTGTTCTTAATCTCTTGATGTATGGTATTTTCCGAGGAAAGAATACTACCTAAATACTGGAATTTGTCCACAACATTTATCTCCTCATCTTCAAGTCTTAGATGGACCGTTGAAGGAATTCTACTCATCACCAAACCAACCGTCTTGATTTTGCTGATTTTATGAACCATGATCGCAAATTCATTCTACCAAAGATCTAGCTCGCACCTCCTCTTCTGACTCGCCCCACACCAAGACATCATCGGTGAAAACTAAGGCATTAGTTTCTTGATCCTTGATTTAACTGCTTTTAAAACTTCATCCATAATGTTAATGAAGAGAAGCGGTGAAAGACAACTTCCCTGTTGGACTCTGCTCTTTGTTTCTAACCAACCTGACTTCCCATTCTGGACCTGTACACAGCTCTTAGTTTCATCGTATAATCGTTGTACTCATGCTATGATGTCCTTGGGCACTTTCTTACGTTTCAAACATTCCCATTTATATGCATGCTTGGTACATGGTCATATGCTTTCTCGATGTCCAGAGAAACAGTTATTAGTGTTTTACTTTTCTCCCAGTACTTTCCGTAGAGCATTCGGGTTGCAAAAATAAGGTCCACAGTTGATAGACGTGGTCTAAGTCCATGTTGTTCCTTTTCAAGTGTAGGTTCAACATATTTTCTTATCCTTCCCTCAAGGATGGACTCATAAATGTTTAAGCCATTCGTCAACAAAATCACACTTCTGTAGTTTGTACATTTCTTCCTATCACCCTTTTTCAATAATGGGATGATGATTCCCTGCTTCCAATCATTGGGTGTAGTATTTTCTTTCCATATTCTGTTGAGTATTCTGTACATCCATTGTTAACCGATCTCTCAATGGATGTACAGAGTATTCAACAGAATATGGAAAGAAAATACAATACCCAATGATTGGAAGCAGGGAATCATCATCCCAGTATACTCAATAATAATAATAATAATAATAATGGTAATAATAATGTCATTGGTTTTAAGTCCCTGTTAACTACTGCGGCTTTTAAGACGCCGGGTTTTTGAACAGAAGGGGATCTTTAACGCGCCAGTAAATCTACTGTCACAGCTTCCTCGCACCTTCAAATGCCAACAGACTGCCCCCAGGATGTGATCCTGTAACCTGGGGAACAGCAGGAGCTGCGCCATGCAGCCAGTGACAGTATTTCCAAGATCTGAGTCACGTACGTTGTACCGTACTTTATAACAGCAATACTGAGGATGGACTCAAGCAGTGGTGTCACCATTTGTCTGGTAAGATAATAGAGAATCAATATTCAGGATGGCTGCTGGCGATTGACGCTCACTTTACCCACCCCGTAAACTGGCACATTTATTTCCGGATCGATAGTGTGACGTTTGGCCATCTGGACGTGCGGACTGAGTCTGGGAGCAATACAACATGGCACCATGCTTCTCCCAAGTCCTCAAAAAGCAATGGTCGATGGGCGGAGCGAAGGGAATAGCCTCGGTTATGTCATCGGCGTAAGAGGTGTCCTACTACGAGGCGACGAGTGAGCACTCAGCAGCATTCCAGGCCTTTCTGCCACTGTACCAACCGAGTTGCAGCGAGATACCGCGAGATGGCAGTAGAATCCTCTAGCGCTATATACAGCGAGCGAGGGCCCAGGAGTTCACTTGGCAGGATAGTTCTGTTCACTGACAGTACAGTGAAGTTGAGTATAATTAGTGACTGGCAGTGTAGCAAGCTAGCGCGCCTGTGTGAGTGAGTGCTGTGCCACGTAAATGGTGTGTCGGCAGACTTGGAGAATCGAGCGGGAGCTGTAGCGCGATACATCAACGAGTGAAGACTGGGAACTTACGTTGACTAAATGTTACCGTTGTTAAAATATATAACCTCTTTCTACTACTGTATCTCTTAGTAAGTTAATTAGCCCGCAGGCTTCAAACACTGCAATTTAACAAGATGTGGTGAAATGGCGGTACTGCTGTGTATTTTGAGGATCATATCGCATTACGATATAGAGGACTGATTAGTAGTCTACTGTACGTTCTTAACCTAATGATTGTTTGCACTAGTGTTCTAGTTTCGTTGACATCATGGAGGAAGAAGCATTCATCAAATGTGAGCCAGGATGGTTGTGTCATACAGAAGAATTCGCTAACCTTGTAAGTTTATTATGTAATACTGCAGTCTTAGCGATGTTATTTAGCAACGATTTAGTGGTCCAGTACCTACTAACAAATTGCTACCAGAATCCGTTGACCTTCTCATGGGACATAATATAAAGCTCATATTCTGAACTAGCCTACTGTCTATGTGCTTGCAGGAGGCAAGTCAGCAGTTGCCAGCTAATAACCTGCAGATCGAGTCTGATGATATATTGGAACTTGAAAGTGTCGCTGTTAAAGAGGAATATGAAATGCAGGTAATTTATTTAGTTATTTATATTAACCTTCCATCAGTCGCAACCTAAATACTATCACCGTTAAGCGCCACTAACCTGTCAAAGTAACCTTTCAACGGTCTTCTAATCTACAGTATATCGTTTAGAATTTGGCATCTCTTTTAAATGTTGTATTTTAAACTTGAACAAAGGAAACTATCCCATTTCAAATATAAAATGCTCAATTTTTACGAAAATCAGAAAATAAATTACATGTATAAAAATCTGCAAACTTATTTCACATATTAAGATATGATGAAGCCACAAGCTGAAAAATCTCGCATATGATCAATAATTCATATTTCAAATCGATTTCGTGATAATGAAGTCGAAAAAATAGAAGGACTCTTTAATACGAAATCGGAGACAATTAATCTCGTAGAAGAATCAGTTCACTAATAAGTATCGAAGGACGACCTCACCCTCACGCAACTGATCGGGCGAGCAGAAGCAATTGCAACGCACGCACCGTTTCTGCAATATTATTAGCCTGGAAGGGGAAAAATATTCCCAATTAATCTCGTAGATTGTGTGTGCCCCATGTGTTTGTTTGTTTATGTATTTATTTCAGTGGGGGCACTTGAGCCTCGTAATCGTGCAATACATTTACAGTATCACAAGGACAGTACAGGCAGTGTTCATTGACAAAATACAGATTTTTGAATCTCACATGTTGGTTTTAAAGCTTTGACTGTGAAGAAGCCTCTTGTGTTTGGTCACGTAGTTCACTTTTTACAGATTAATGTTGCAATGAAATTGATACCAAATTTACTGGTATGTATTAATTACGACAAGACATGAAAATGACCATGTCTGCCCAAAAATCCTTATTGAAAAAGTTTAATAAATTAATACTGTAAGTCAATAAATCATTATTCTTAAGTGCAGTGTACCGGCTTTGGTCACATTGTGAACTTCTTCAGCTCAAACAGTAACTTATAACTACTCAAGATGTTCTTGCAATAACTCTTTCCACAGCAACGTAATCAGGAAGCTTTTTATTTTCACATAAACATATGATCACAACATAAATCATCCCAACCTCAAAATGTCAATGCACCATATCCACATCATTGATATTTTTCCCTTCGAGCTGTTTTTTTTAACATTAATCAAAAATTGTCGCAGATCTGGTTTTTCAGTCTTTTAGTGTATTCTTAACATTTTAGATGGTATTCTTACAAAAAGTTGCGAAATCAGCCATTTTATAAAATTTTTGGGTAAAATTTACAACTTTTATTAATTACATTTTGCTGTACTTAAGAATAATAATTTATTGAGTCCTAATTTATTATGTATTAATTAACAAACCAATTGTTAGCTCGTCTATTTGCAAAGGTGCATTCATTGTGCAGGGTATATTTGAGTTTGTACATCGTGAGAACTGAAACCTTTTCGGCAAACATTCCTCAATGATGATGCAATATTAAATAACTCTTCAGTTGGAGATAGCACAGCCATGTAGAAAACCAGCTCGAATGCCCATTTATATAACATGTTAACTCTCTCAAAGAGTTCCTTGGTACAATATGCCCTTACACTGATCACGGAAGTTGGTGATTTTCAATAAGGACATGGTGCATACACTTCATTAGTCGACGGAATGCCGTGTATCCTAATCTATCTAACCTATCTCGTATTAACTCGAATTATTTTCGCGTTAAATTATATACGAAATGTCGATTACTCAGTTTTGTTTTCTAAAGTTTAAAATACACTACGCCAATCAATACTGGAATTAAAATATATCTATTATATATTTTAGGATGGATACATGTTTCGGCCTGACACTGAGGTCTCCGTCAGCCCAATTAAGAATGAAAATGCTAATGTTGTGCTTAAGCCTGATGATGATTGTGTGATATGAAAAAAATGATAAATTGTAATTAAAGGAATAAAATAATAAATGGATGTCCTTTTGAATCTTGATTTGTCTTAAGTCGTATGTATAAATAACCAAAATGGTTAATGACATTATACTAATGAAGTTAAAACCGCAATCGGAATTGAAGTGGTGATATGTTCCTTGTATGTAGCCTATGCTTATCGTCAGTTGTCAACCGTGTTCTGTAGTTGAGTGGCAATTTTGAATTTAACCAACAAGTGTTTAGTATTATGGAATGGGTCACGTGAAATAACATTTGGATATCAATTCTTCGGAATGTAATAAACAATGTTAGGTTACGTATGAATCTTCTTTAACATATCATGTGTAAATTCTTCATATAACATTATATTGTATATGTTCATAACCTCTATCTTGGTAATTATATACAGATCAATTAGGTTAGAATCCTAAACATACATTTTGATGTATATCTCACGTGATTCGTTGTGTTCGGAGGAAATTAAATAAAAGGAACATACAGAAGTAAGATTTAGGGAAAGAAAGAACATTATGAGTCTGAATTTGCAAAGACAGATTCAGCTACAGTATCTTTTCCTCACTAGCATATAAGCACCAAGAAACATTTACCTTATTTTTTGATTCTTGCAATGCAAATTAAGTTATTCGTAAGATATAACTCCACCAATCTAAAATAATAATGTTATTGGTTTTACGTCCCTTTCAACTAAACAATCTAAAAGCACATACTCGTAATTCAAGTCATTTATTTTCAGGATGATCATGATCATTCTAAAGGTATTAAAACTGAAGAAGAGATATTTCCGTACATCAAAATAGAAACACCATCTTCAGTGAATCGAGATTTAATGGAGGTAAGTACCTTATTTGGTCGCTACTTTTGAAACGTGTATTGTAGATCTCTTGCTACATGACTTCATCTTCATTTTTATCACTTTAATACGAAGGAACTAGGGTGTTATAATGGTCTAGGTATACCAGTTGAACCCATCTGTACCGAATATCAGAGAGCTCAAATGAGATCCACTCATTGGGGCAAATGCGAAGAGTTGGGTCTAACTAGCTCAGCAATTCTTGAAGTTGTCTTCTGTATGTTGGTGCTCTAATTACTACTGAATATTGCCAGTTTGGTTTTGACTTATGACAGAGGCCATCCCCTCCCCAATGCTGAGCATCACAAGCACATGAACGTGGAGAAAGGTTGCAAAATACTTGCTGGTATGAATTAAAATTAAGAATAATTTCTAGAACTATGCATGCGAAGTAATTTGTATGCAATGCATATACGTTTACTTTTAAGTACATAAATACTGGAGAAGCTTTTGTCTTGTTGTACTTTATATCAATGGTGCATGGTATAGCCATATGCTAGTTCGTGAACCATGGGCAACGGCTGAGTGGCCTAGTAAGTGATCCTGCATGTCGGGACACCGGTGGACTTATTCTGAGTCGTGGCCCTCCTTGTGCTTCGGCGGCTAGGACTATCCAACTCACTTGTTTGTTCCCTGACATGAAACCCATGGGGCTCCGTGTAAGTAAGTCTAGCAATCTGCTTCATTTCTACTTTCTAAACCTGCTATAAATGTCATGAGCAAGTCTCGGATCTATGGGTTGAATGAGTTCCACTCTCATCTGATAGATCAGGGACTCCTCAGAAACGAACAAGTAATCGACCTGATTTTCGAGGGGGGTCTATTATTATCAAGGGTAGTTATGGGAGGAAGAAGGTAGAGCTAGCTGAGCCAGCAAGTAGGGTGCGATTGGATATTCTAGGGATTAGCGAATTTCAGATTAGAGAGGAGGAAGTAGGAGATTACAAGGTATACCTGTCAGGTGTGAAACGATGCAGGGCAAAGTTTTATGTTAAGATAACCTTATAACGTAACTTAATTTCTGTGAGGTACGTAAATGAATAATGATGTGGAAATTATTTGGAAATGTCTAGAAATTGGATCAGGATTGTATCTGTGTATGCTCCTTGTGAAAGCGTATATCAGGACGAAGGAGAGAGATTTTATGACGTACGGAGTTATGTAGTACTGAGAGTTTACAATAAGGATAGAGTAGTACTGTTGGGGAATTTCAATGCTAGAATAGGAAGTAGAACTGAGTGTTATGAGAAGGCAATGGGTAAGTGGGGTAAGGATAGGGAAGCGAACACCAATGGGAAATGTTTATTGGACTAATGTGATAGCATGGGGTTGTCGCCAACTCATTCTCGAAGCATAAGGAACTTTTCATATGCATATGAGACGGTAGAGGAATAATAGACTATACCATCACTGACTTTGAATTTAGGAAATTGATAAGGAATTGCAGGGTATTCAGTGGCTTTTTTGACGAAACAGACCACAAACTGATCTGCTGTGAGTGAAGCATTGTTAGACCTAAAGTGCAGAAAGAGAGAGCGGGTGTTAGATCCTATGACTGAAATAAACCAGCAGATTACTGGTAAATTAGAATCCCATCAATAACTTACTTTAAACATAAAAACTAAATTGTCTTGCATTTCAATCATTGGGACAGTTACTTCCATTTAGCACTGATTTCAACATTTTATCACCCTTATTTTCACTTGGCCTATAAGGGAGTGGGTGGTTTTGAAGGGAAATTATACAGTCAGTTTCAGAACAGGGAAAGACTTGTGAGTTTTTGTACACACTTATCTGTGTGATGTTCATCTCTGGCAGTAAGATGTAATGATGAATATGAAAGCATTATCAGTTAGTTATACAGTAAATTTTGTTCGGTTGCACTGTCCAATAACAGGGTTTATTATTCATTGTGTATAAATGTAGGGGTATTACAAAGATATAAAACTTTCTCGGTTCATGTACATATATATCGCTATAGGTTCGTGGCTACGGAAAAGTTCTAGTGTAGTCGATGACGTGCATACATTGATGTTCGTTTGATTGATGCTTTGGCTTGAATTGCCGCCATTTTGTCAGCTGTGTGTGGTTTTCAAACAGTGCATCGTTGCATGCCAGTGTTTAGACAGGTGTTCAAGTACGACGCGTGGTGGTGATTACGAATCTTCATACATTATTTTTAGTTCGATTGAATTGAAAATTTACACTGTACTTTTCTAAAGCCATGGTGAGACAAAGCCATAGGTCGCTACTTGATTAGGTGACAGTCTGGGCGAAACCCTTGATTGCTGCTAGGTTAGACCACCGTCTGGATGAAACCATTGGCCGCTACTATATAGTTAGGTTGCTGACTGATGTTTATTCAACTCGACACTGAGACACACATCTTGTAATACATTCCCGAACACACGGCGGCGCTATAGTCGCACCAATCGGGCCAACCACAAGGAACCAAACAAAATAGCAACAGATTACTGAAATGGCTGACACTTTGCACAGTAATACCAATACAACAACACCTCCCGTTTGGCAGTCATTTCAGCGATTGAAAACGTCATAGCAATACACAAAACTCAAACAATTAGTCAACCAGAAATTAATACTCTGAAACTCTAATCAGACATACCAAGCATCTTAATACATTCAGCAGTTTTTGGCCCACTTAAAGGTTTTGTTAATAAATCAGCTGGATTCTCATTGGATGGAATATACTTGAATAAAATCAACCCACACTTAACATAGTGCTGTAAAAAACACAATTTTACATCCATGTGTTTGGATCGCTCTGAATCCAAATCATTCTCACTCAGAAATATCGAACCTTGATTATCACGCTTAACAACAATTGGTTTATTCATAAACTTCTATTGCCCTAACTCGCTCAGGATCATGTCTAACCATAGTAACTCTCGAGTTACCTCACACATGGCATTATACTCCGCTTCAACTGTAGAGAGTGCAGGACATGTTTTTTTTAGTGCGCCAAATAATTAGACCATTAGCAAATATAATTACATATACAATTAATTGACAGCCTCTCTGATTTAGTATTAGCATAATCTGCATCACAATATACTTTCACTTTACCATCTCTTTGGTGTCTAGTAGAATATACAATTTTCATTTCCTCTGTATTTCTTAAATATCTCATGAAATGCATTACATCATTCCAGTCTTGTCTATTAGGATCCTTACATCTCTGACTTACTTTACGTACTGCAAAACTGAGATCTGGTCTTGTTGATGTTGACAATTATAGTAACTCTCCTACTGCATTTTGAAATATTTCTTGGTCTACTTTCTCCTCCCCTGATCCTGTCTTATCACTACTGATCGCTAAGGGTGCTGACTTCCCTTTTGCAGAACTTAACTTACAACTCAACAGTATCTCTTTGGTGTATTTACTTTGGTCATTGCAAATCTTTCTCTGTCTTGTGTTACATTCATTGACTGGAAATTGGCATTTTTCCTAAGTCTCTTAACTCTAACCCTTTCCTCAGCTCAGACTTCACCCAATTCACATCTTTTGTATTGCCCCAAATCATTCACGTATACTCCACAATCAAATCTTTTGTCTTATTGATGTAAACACTCTGGTCCTTTTTAAGAGCAGTTAGACCCAGCTCATTCAGCACAGTTCTATGGAACCACTAGTTAGCACTCTGTTTCAGTCCATATAGACTTTTCACTAATTTCCTAGGGGCGATAACCTAGATGTTAGGCCCCTTAAAACAACAATTATCATCATCATCATCACTAATTTCCACACTTTGTTTCTTCCTTCTTCAACAAAACCTTCTGGCTTTTCACTATACACTAAATCATTAAGAGAGCTATTAAGATATGCGGTCAGAATATCCATATGATGCACTTCTCACCCATTGACTGCTGCTAATGACAATAAAAGTCTAACGGTTTTCTTGTGCATTACAGATGAATATATTTTATCACAATCTATCCCTTGAATCTGGGAGAAGCCTTTAGCTACTAACCTGTCCTTAAACCTTTCTACTGTACCATCCTGGTATGTTTATTCCTTTCAAACACCCTCTTAATTCCCAGTATATTGGGGATCTTTGGTCTGTCTTCCCACACAAAAATACCTTTTGCCCTAAGCTGACACATCTCTTCTTCCATGGCTGAATACCATGAACATGCATTTGGACTTTCTAAAGCTTCCTTGACAGTCTTTGGTTCATGACAAACATTTAACAAATTGGTATCACAATCACAGTCGTTACTTAAAATGACAAGACTACTGTTTGAACAATCCTTCCCCCTTTTTTTTATTCTTTGTGATCTACATGACTCCGTCTCATCTGTGTTAACAGGTACATTCTCATGCATAACATTTTCCAACTCGTTACTATCCCAACCCAGGAATGGTTCATTATTGCTACTCTCAGTAATGCTACTCATATCAAAATACCCAACTATATCTTCTCTCTCAAATAACTCATGATCAAAATCAAAGTCTGGGGTTTTATCATCATTATGCCTACCTTCGGAGGTGAAGAAAAGCCGGCGCTCCCATGTCGTAGATTCATGGATTGTAAATGAACCTTCCACTAATTAAACTTGTGTGAAGTTAAATTTGCAGGTTAGATTTCGTTGAAACGCTCTATCAAAGTTCAAACGTTCACCACTACGTATCTGTGACACCTGGTAGCGAAAGTTGGAACTACTTGAAATTGAACGGAATTTGTAGCTCACCCTATGGGTGTCGCATTGAAGCAGCTACAGCCTCTGGCGAGCCGAACATGTCCTCGGACACTCCCGGCACTAAAAGCCATACACTAAATAAAAAATAAATTATGGGTACATTATCATTCAATTGTATTCTAGAACTGTCTCTAAGATCTAAGAAAGATGAGTGTTGTCTCGCTAACACTATACTGAACGTAAGGGACTAACCTTTCTTAAAATTTCATACTATGTGCTATCTGGAACTTTCTTTCCGATGGAATCTACATTTTATAACCCTTAACAATGTCCCCATTCCCTACAAATACAATTTCAACAGCTCTCTCATCCAACTTTGATCCCTTATTACAGTAGATCCACCCTCTACATCCAAATGGCTTAAGATACTCATAGACTTTTACACTTATTGGAATACCCCTCCACAGGGCAAGTGGTATCTGATTGCCTGCTGCCCTAGAAGGAGACAAGTTCCTAACATGACATGCCACATTCATTGCCTCTGCCCAGAAACTGAATGGAAGATTAGAATGAAATAACATACACCTCACACTCTTCGTCAAGGTCTTAATCTGCCTTTCTGCTATGCCATTTTGAGCAGGTGAGTAACTTACAGTTTTTCTACGAGTAAGACCATGCTTGCTCAGAAATTCATCAAACTCCTTGCTCACATATTCCCCTCCTCCATCTGTCGGCAGAGCCTTTATTTTCCTTTCATAAAACACTTCTACTTTTCCTTTGAACCGTTAAAAGTTTCAAACACTTCACTTGTATTACTCAAGAAATACACAAACACATATCACTAGCCTTAGAAAAACCGTTCTGTGTTGACTTCTCTTGAAACATGCTATACATGGCTCTCCCGAGCTACCTTGAACTTTGATAGGAATTATTTTCTTTATTGCATCTTCATGCAAGTGCCCTAGTTTTTAATGCCAATCAGACAAGCTGCAGAATCTACAACAGTGTTTACATCACTTTTAGTCACAACACAAGATGCATTTATTTCTTTTACGCTATCCAAAACATATAATCCATTTCCCACATAACCTTTGAAGATTATTTCTTTCCAATTATTCTCATCTCTGGCAACACAACTCTCGTTACGGAACTCAAATGCAACTCCTTTGGAACCAAGTCTTGAACTTTAAATTAAATTACACCTAAATGAGGGTACATACAACACATCTGACAAGCCCAATGTCCATCCTCCACACTCGTCTTTCATCTTAATCTATACTGTTCCAATACCCTAGACCTCTTATTGCCCACTGCCATTTCTACGTTACCACTTGCAGGGGGTAAATTTTTAAACTTCTCTTTCTCCACACAAATGTGATCACAAGCTCCTGAATCTATAACCCATTCTTGCATTGAAGAATTAGTGAATGATTTAGCTCCGACACATGCTCTGTAATTATTCTGACTCTGACTAACCTTACCTTTGTCCGTTGTTCTACTTGCACTTATCTGCTCTGTACAATCTCGCACTAGGTTTCCTGGCTTCGTTCACCGGTAACATCGCATCTTGTCATACATCTTGGCTATGTGAACCCACTGATCTTATCTGTTGATGAACAGTCGCCTCCCCTGGAGTAACATTCCCTGATTGGTTACTGCCGCTACTACCACCTCGTCCTCTGTCGCCAGATCGACCTCTTCGTCCTCGGAAGCCTCCCCTGGAATCGCCGCGTCCTCGGCTAGCTCCCGATGAGGACATAAGCGTCCCGCTTACTGATCCAGGCGTTGGAACTAAATCTTCTGTCAAGAGAGCAGCCTTCACTCTTTTGGTCGTTAGTCCCTCCTCACCACTCAGCAGCGCTATTGTTACTTTATATTTATCTCTGGGTAAACCATTGAGCAATTGTCCAGCAAGTTGAGTGTCTTTAAATTAAAGTCCACAGTTTGCACTCTTAATCACTCTGTTGAGGCATTGTACTTTAGCCATGTATTGCTGCATAGACATGTCACTTGTCTTCACCACGTTAACCATTTCCTTTATTTTATCCAAACACTGAGGTAGGGTATATGTGGAATGAGTGTTCTTAAATTTTATCCACGCTGTTCCAAGTATGCATCAGTCACATACTTGAGAAGAAAGACCAAAGCATTTCTGTTCGTTCTCGCTAGAATCTCATTATAGTTCTCCACTTCCACGTTGAAACCCGGTTCTATGCCATTCCAGGAATCTCTTTCGATAAGTTCAGCTTGGCGCTCTTCTTGACCATGCATAGTAATTATCACTTCTCAACTGCGGCACACCGTCACCTCGTTTCTCGTCTGCCATCTTGGACGTTCTTCACAATCACTGGTCTCGAATTTCTTCATTAAACATTCATACGCTCTCTTTTAATTCTTTTCATTATTCGGTGCTTTAACTGAGGCCTGGGCCCATAACCTGTAGGCAGGTTATAATAAGCAGTGGAATAAAAGACTGTCTTGATGACTGGTGTTTATTCAACTCGACACTGGGACACACATCTTGTAATACATTGCCGAACAAGAACACACGGCGGCGCTATAGTCACATCAATCGGGCCAATCACAAGGAACCAAACAAAAGAGCAAAAAATACTGTAATGGCGGACAACTTACACAGTAATTCCAATACAACAACATACTAGTTTCGGTGACTATCTGAACGAAAATTACTGCTTGTACTACAAGCAAGAGTGTCTGGGGCGTAAGGCGCCGGTTAGGTTCGTGTTTGTATGTAAAACCTTATTAACACCTAGAATTTAACATGTATGCATCTTCCTTGACGTCTTGGATGCAGCCATTTATTGTGTAGTGGAATTTTGTAGTGTAATGCAGCGCGATCAATACTACTCTTATGGTACTTTCTCTTATCCCTAGGATATCAAAGAAGAAACACCTGATGACGAAAATGATGCAAGTGGAGGCCACTTAAATGAGTAAGTAGACAAAATAATAAGAAAATGCTTTTTTTTTCTTTTCTGTATGGGTAACAGAAAATGATGGATATAAAAAGGGTTGTATGCAACATCAGATATGTCTCTCATTGTATTTGCCATTAAACTTGTTCTTTTTGTTACTGCCTGTTCCATTTTTGAAGTGGACATTGATATACTATATACTTTATTTCTTAGCGCCCCAGAAATTTTCTATTCTCATTCAGAGTGCTGACAGTTGTAGGCACTTACCTTATATTGGTTAGTCTGCTGATGGTATCAGTGTTAATGAGTGCATCTGCACTTAACTCTTTGTAAAGGGAGCATTGCTGAGTTGACTTGTGCAGTACACTCTCATTTGTTTGCAGCAAGTGCACTTGCAGCAGTGTTTTTTACTGAGTTTCGTGGGAAACATCCACTCCTTAAAACCTCCCAAACTGTTTTCCTGTATCTAAGGTAGCGCCATACGATTGGCTTCTTTTATTGTCTGATCCAAAAACTGTTAAAGCGACACTCTGCTGCTACACGCAGCAATTAAAGCAATGTAACTAACCTGAAAGTAAGGGAGGATTTACATCAGGTATTTTACCAGTATTTACTGCTTAAACCTTTTGAATTTTAGGTAACTTTATCTGGATTTGTATCTTCGTATCCCTGGACTTTGCACCATTCTATCATCTTACAATAGTTCTGAGGATGCTAATGAGCATTTGTATCTAAACTCTGCAAAGAGGGGTCTCAGTTAAAAGGTGACACGAAGTATTCTCTCTCAAATAAACTTGAGGAAATGAAGTCGATATTTCAGCGCTTGAAAGATCTATCGTATGTTGCTTTCTATTTGCTCAGAAACTGTCTTTGTATTCCAAAACTAACACATTGTGCATTACTCCATTATGGATACTGTTCAACTTATGGTATGAAATGGGTTGCCTGTTAAAATCTCTTATTCAAGACATTTTAATGTCTCATTGAATGCAATACCATGAGCACAAGCTACATTTTCCATTCGATATGCGTAACTAGGCATAAAGAAGATATCTGGTTTCTCTCTGTCCACCTAATTAGCTTCCTTTTTCCTGCAAGGAATATTGTTTTTCATTATTATGAATAAATATTTGCTAACAATTCATCCTTGCTCTATTTACCCGCAGCTTCAGAAACCTGGAACCTTAGCTAAGACAGCAAGATATAAATTTAAAGATCTTAAAATAAAACTAGCTAGCACTATAAAAGATTTTGATTTCCTTACAAAATGCAGAGCCCTTAATGTAATACCCCAACATTTAAAATCTTATCAAAAGATAGGCCCTTTAACCCCTTACGAGATTAGAACACAAAGATTGGTAAACAATAGATTATTTCAAAGAGAAATTAAATTCCTTTTCACAAGAAAGAATAATATTAATAACATGTTATACCGAACTCATCTTGATGCATCAAATTTATCTTCTAAGAAGGATTGGGATATTTATTCTCTCATCGATAATCAAATTGTCCACATGAAAATGTCACAAAAAATAGCTACTTTAGATAACAAACTGAATAATTTACTAAATAAGAATAAAACGCTTAACCACATATTAAATAAAGATGATCACACATTTCAGGATCCTTTAAAAAAATTAACAAAATTAAAGCATGAATCTAATATTCTGAGCAAAGGTCCAAAGCACAATTGGGAACCTAAATTAAATAATAAAGTCCTTACCACAATAATAGCTGAAACTGAAACCGCTATAAGAAAACTACCCATTAATGAACGAAACTGAGCAAGACACGAAACCAACAAAGAAATTCGTAAAATTATTAAGAAAAATAATAGCTTTCTAGACAATAATTCCAATAATCAAGACAGCTTATAAACAATAATATAATTGTAACTAAAGCAGACAAAGGAAACACCATAGTACTCATTGACAAAGATGAGTACATCACTAAAACTATAGATTTCATTAGCAATGATAATTTTAAAGAAATAAATAAAGATTCCACAGCGTCCACACAAAGAAAACTTAAAAGCATTCTAAAAAACACAGTTTTTATTTTAGATGATAAACAAGTGACTCAACTTGTCCACATGACCCCAGTGTTCCTACATTACGGACCCTACCCAAAATACATAAAAATAACATTCCTATAAGACCTATTGTTAATTTCAGAAACAGCCCGTTATATAAAACATCCCAGTTTGCTCAACAGTTTCAAAAAAAAATCGTTTTGAAGCAAACAAGTCGTTCAAAAACACTTTACATTTTTGTGAGAAAACATCAGTTTTGGAGCTAAAACAAGAGCATTCTTTACATAGTGCTGAAATCAAAGATATGTACACCAATATCCCTATTGTTCCTACAATTAACATCATCAAGAAGAATTTAACAAACAATAGCAATCTTTCCAAAGTAGAAATAGATGAATTCATTTGTATTTTGAATTTTATTCTAAATAATAATAACTTTACTTTCAATAGTATAATTTACAAACAAAATGTGTTCTCCAATATCAGGAATAGTCGCTAATATTTACCGCGACCATTTAGAAACTAAAATAGAAAGCAAAATAAAAGGAATTAAGTTTTGGGGTAGATACGTAGATGATGTTTTCATCGTAATTGACAATAATATTCAAAAGGTAGATGAAGTTTTAGACCAACTTAACAATATTGATAATAATATTAAATTTACTATGGAATCCGGCGCCGGCCCCGTGGTGTTGGGGTAGCGCGCCTGCCTCTCACCCGGAGGCCCCGGGTTCGATCCCCGGCTCCGTCAGGGATTTTAAAACTGACGTGAGGGTTGGAACGGGGTGCACTCAGCCTCGTGAGGACAATTGAGTAGCTGTCTGACAGTGAGACAGCGCCCCGATCACGAAAACCAAGATTAACGGCCGAGGGGACCCGACGCGCTGATCACGCCTCACCCCAATATATGCAGGCCGAATGGCTGGGCAGTGGTCGCTTGGTCGGCCTAGGCCCATCATGAGCTGTATAGTGCCAGGGGTTGACTTGATTATGGAATCCGCCACAAATAATAAGCATAATTTCCTCGACACCAACATCATTAAAAAAGATAACAGACTGGATTACCAAATATTCAGGAAACCCACGCAAAACCCATTCTGCTATAAGACAAGATTCAGCCCATCCTGGCTGTCATAAAAAAAACACTTTCATTAGTCTTGTGAACAGGGCCATGTGTTTACCCCTTTCCAAACAAGATTTTGACAAAGAAATTGCAATTATTCATCAAATTGACAGAATTAATTGTTATAACCGTCAATACATTAATAATATAAGTAACAAACTGAAAAACCTATCACGCAACTTCAACCTGATCGTAAAGAAAATCCTTCATACGCAGTTTTTACTTACTTTAATCATCATACTTATAACCACCAACAAATTCAATAAATATAACATGAAAATAGCTTACAAAATAAACAATACTAATCAGAACCTTTTCTTTAATTCTAATACTATCAACTTGAAGAATAAATTCAGCAAATCCGGTGTTTACAAATTAAATTGTAATGAATGTAACGCAAATTATATAGGTCAAACCGGAAAAGCTTTCACCACAGGATATAATGATCACTTAAATGCCAATAAATACAGATATATTCAGCCATGGCCGCACACATGGAAGATTCAGGCGATAAATTTACTAACATAGATAATGATTTACAGATATTACATTACACTAACAAAGGTACTATGATGAACGATCTCGAGTCTATGGAAATCAACACAGCACACAAAATTCCAGACCCCGTGAATCTTAATGAAATCATTTTCGAATCAAATATCTTAAGTGTTAAATCCAATATTAAACCACCTTAAATCCTATTTAATATAATTTTTCTATCACAAATATTTTATACATCATTACATACTTTCATTAATCACCATTACCACTATTACAGTCCCCTAATAATTGTTTTTCATTACTTTTTCTAGTTTTAATTTTCCACTTTGTACGTTATCTTCTTCCCATAAGTTCATCTTTTCACAGTAGCGCTCCATTCGTATCTACGTCCTTTTCCAGAACCAGCACTGACGTTATTTCATTTCTTACTACCATCTATTTGAGTTTTTGGGCTTTGCTACGCCCCTAATATTTTAAACAATAGACAAATCATTTTCTAAATGTAACATTGTCCTAACCTCATGTAAATTATCGTATTTATTAGATTTATATTCATTCAATATCATTTAAATTAAAATTGCATAATGTTTTAATATATTTTTCATCTTAGTCACTGGTATAATTTTATCTGTTTTTCCATTGCTTCTTTTTAGACACCATATGCTTTGAACTAACCTCTCTTTACCAAGAGACCACTTTCCATCACGTCGTGTTACTTAAAGCCGCTTTGATTTGAAACGTTTTAAAAATGGGTCTTTAAGCATACAGGCTCTTCATTAATTATAGACCTACACGGATTGGTGAAGTATTGGTATTTCCAAATCTACCGTTTCAAGCTTCAATACGAAACCATTTGTCATAAGCATCTGCAAGCTGATCACCATCACCATATATTTCATTTCATTTTATTCTGATCTTATAACCTAAATTATATGGTGCACTATATTAGGTTTAATAACGTATCTTATTACTGTGCTACGTTTTATTTTGTTCTTTCAATATGTTTTTAAGCTGATGAAGAGGATAAAATGTAATTAATCCTCGACACATGAACTAAAAACAAGTTAAATAATTAATTTTCTTTATAGTATTGATTCAGGCGGGTATACAATTCTTATTAAGAACTATTATAGCAATCAGTGTTGAACCAAGGATTGCCTTTTCGCAAATTCTTGCCAGGAGGAATGGCTTCCTTGATGTGTTTGTCCTGGGCTTCTAGAGCAGTGTTCACGTCGGCTTCTTTGATGGTGTTCATTATCTGTCGAAAGTCTACTTACTTAATTATTTTGACGTCAAGTTTCCTTGGAAGTTTGATTATTGAAACTGCATTGAGTGTATATTTCTCATTAAATTGTAGAATGGTCTCTAATGATAAGTGTTTCATCACTGCAACACTTATACAGTATTAACATCGGTAACTCGGAATGTAATTTAGCAAATATAACAAAATGTGAATGAGGTGTAGTTCATTAAGGGAGTTATTTTGTTCAAGCTATGTGTGCACTTAAAATATCTTTCGTATAATACTGATGGAGCATAAAACCATCAACTCAAGATTTGTATTTGGTGTATTTGTCCTCCTGTCCTGCTTTTGAAGTATTAAAAACTGAAATGGCAACTAGTACCAATCACATAGAACTACGTAAGGATGGTTTGGATATTTACTCACCCACTCAAACTTTCACACTATTTGATTCACTCAGCAACTTATTGCTATTCAGCACAGTGTTAATATATACTAAACATGCGCGAATTCGGTGAAAACACCCTTAGCAATGCTACTAACACAGTACTATTACTCTAGCAGTTATTTTTTGTTGACTAGAGCGTGGATGAGCGTACAAATGACTGACAAACATTTCGTGTACATCTCTAATGATTCTATCCATTTATCCGTGATGTATTCAATGCACGATTGAATTAGTATCGTTATCTCTAGTGAAGCAATATATGTCGAAGGTCTTCAACGTAACATGTCCTGAATAGCCTAGGTGCCAGAATGCCCTTTATCAGCAGGTTACCGGGTTAGCCCGGGTAACCACCAATTAGTCCTTGTGTTGTCACCCAACGCCACTTCGCCCCTTTTCGGTGTTATCCAAACATCCGAATGGTTGAAAAGAATACACAGTGCTTAACTACATTCCTTCGATTTGGGGGAGAAAATGAGAGCTCCACGCTCAGGAACTCGCAACTAATTGAGCCTACCTCATGTTCCTTTCGTGTTACTAATATAATATAGAATATTGTGTTTATACAGGAGTACTATTACATCATAATCCATGGCACGAGACATTCAAATCTATACATGATCCCTGTTAGTAAAATGTATATATCCCAAATCTCCATTTACGTCACAGGGTATTTGTTCAGTGTTTTCACCACATTATTGAAAATTAGAAGAAGGGGGTCATCTCACGGAGTTGTTAGGAAACATATAATTGACAACATTATATCTACGGTGCTCCTGTTATTTGCCTCATATGACGTTCAATAAGCTAAATCCTTGTATTCATCCGTTTTCTTAGGTCATGTGTTCTTCTACTATAATCCAGTAGCGTTGGTTGATTTTATTTTCCTGGTCTCACATGTGCAGAGACGTTTGAGTATGATGTTAGGAATGTTTACACCTTTATTAATATTAATGACAATGATTGTTGGTTCAAGGGACGCACCACTGAAGTCACGTGTACCTGTGGATAATACTGAAGGAGAATTCAACAAAATTTTACGGAAAAGAAAATTGTCGAAGACTTGTCATAAGAAGGGACTTAATAACACTGATAGCGGAGAAAAGCCTTTCACGTGTGACACATGTGGAATGGCTTATACTCTAAGGAGTTCATTGAATAGGCATGTGATTATCCACAGTGGACAAAAACCATATCCTTGTAACAAATGCGAGATGGCGTTTACTCACCGTAGTTTCCTGAAAAGGCACATGGTACTTCATACTGGCCAGAAGCCAGTTTCATGTAGTACCTGTGGAGCAAGGTTTACTGAAAACAGTCACCTAAAAGTACATATGTTACTTCATAGTGGTGAAAAGCCACATTTATGTGATACGTGTGGAGCTACCTTCACTGTGCGAGGTTCGTTAGAAAGACACTTGCTACTCCATACAGGCGAAAAGCCATATATATGTGGTACTTGTGAAACAGCGTTTACTCACCGTAGTTCGTTGAAGAGACATATGTCACTTCACAGTGACCAGATTCCAAATTCAAGAGATACATTTGGAAGTGCCCTTAATGAGCGAGGAATATTGGATACCTCTCAGTCCTCCAATAGTAACCAAAAACTATATTCTTGTGGTACCTGTGGAACGGCATTTACCCAAAAGAGTCGTTTAAAGACTCACATGTTAATCCATAGTGGTCAAAAACCACATTCATGTGACTCTTGTGGAGCAGTTTTTCCTGAAAGAGGTCATTTGACAAGACATATGCTAATCCACACTGGCCGAAAGCCACATGTATGTCAATTATGTGGAAGTGCTTTTACTCAAAAGAGTCGTCTAAAGACGCATACGTTAATTCATAGCGGCGAAAAGCCACATTCTTGTGTTACATGTGGAGCAGCATTTATTGAGAGAGGTAATTTGAAAAGACACATGTTAGTCCATAGTGGCCTTAAGCCACATTCATGCTCTGCATGTGGAGCTGCATTTTCCCGCCGCAGTGCATTGGAAATTCACAAGTTGCGCCTTTGTCGTAAACGGACACTATAAACGGCCATTATTTCTGGAAAATGTTAATTAATATATAATTCCTCGTTTGAAACTTGTGATAATTAATTTCCTTCTAAGAGTTACGTGGAGAGACACATGTTTATGAACTCTGAGAATGTGTGCTTTCGATGTGAACAAAATGAAATTTTACACCAAAGAGTATTATAATCAGGCTGTGTGACAGCAAGCACTTGGTGCCCGAGTCAATGCAATACGCGTGTAGAGCAAGATAGTATCATCTAAAATTCACCCTTCGCTGTTTTACCATGATTCCTGATAGGATTCACATTAATATTCTAATGTGGTGTAGGGATGTAGCGCACAGGCAGTTGAAATGGAAAGTGCCAACGGATGGAGCAAAACAGATGTGGCACTCCTCGATTGACAAGTCAAGTACATGCTATTACGTGTGAGCACAGAGTGGTCCCAGCTGCTACAGTTGACATTGAATATGTGATATGTGAAGTTTTAAAGCTTTTATTTCAGTTTGCCTGCAAAAACTGTCATTTTATACACTTCATTCGGTCAGTACGCTTTTTGCCCAATTTGATTAGAAAGGGTAACTACAGCATATCTGTAACACATTTTTTCTGAAAAAAATAAAATAAAATGCTTATTAATATTATTCACTGATAAAAGGGAGAAGATTTAGGACTACGCATTTGGACCGTGTGAGAACTCGTTTGAAGAAAAACAGTAAATATCAGAGGGCAATAAATTCACTAGTCTGGAAGATATTATAGCAAATGTTGCATTTGAAACCATACTCATAATTCTTGGACACGATTTTATAACAGCTATAATTATTATTGTTAGAATTCAGGATCCTTGAGGTCACTCGCAAATTGTGTAGAGCTGATGTCATTTTGTGAAATACATATAAAAGAAAAAAATGTTAAATGCATTTTTCATATAATATGGGAAATGTATGTATGAGCATACAGAGTGATTTGTAACAGTTCAAATTTGGTTCATTGGGATTCTCTACCCTGTCTACTAAGGTTAGTGTACAAAATTTGACTGATGTAGTGTATTATTGTTATATCTATTCAAGAGAACGTATTTTTAATTTGGGTTAAATTACGACAGAAACGGACGTAATATTAAGCTTGGTGCCATACTATTATTTATCTGAAATAGTTGCAGAATACTACGCAAAACCACTCGACGATAACTGAAGTAAGAGTTAAACATACCTGCATTTAGATGTTCTCTCGAAATAAAAATCCAATTCCAGCTCTCAGACTAGAATTACTTTATTTGGTGGGGGGGATGAGTCGGGGATTGATGCCCAATCTTTTGATATGTCGTCTCAATATGTATCACAAAATCACAGAAGACTACAGAGCACTCTATTACCCCAGCTGGACGACTGGGGTACAGAGTGTATCCAAGAAGCCTCTCGGTGCAACGCTAGAGCCAATGTGAATATTATACCAATCAGTCATATCTAATGTAATTATTGACGAACCGCTGGGTACCCCACTGCTAACATGGCCTAATATTACGATCATTTAATATCGATTGATAACACAGACGAATATATTCAGTAAAATAATTGTTTTCTCCACATCGGCTGCGGTATTTTGTTTGATGGTTCAAAGAACTTGCCACTAGTAAGTTTGAGATGAAAGTTCAGATTTGAGATTAGAGAAGCTTTCACGGAAATCGATCACGTACTTGTCAAAAAGTTAATTTTTTTACTGACTGAAAATATTGTTCTGACCGGGAACCGGGTTGGTCGAACAAGGGGGTGTAATTGGTAAATTTGGTAGGTGTGGTCTGATTGGGAGAGTTTCGGTAAATGTGTTGGAACCCGGGATTGGGCGTGGGTATGGAAGCTATGGCAGATGGGCGAAGCTTCAGTCTGCCGGGATTGTAGATTTAGGGGCTGTGCTAATTAAGTGAGCTATTAGCGCCAGGAGCAATTACTGTATGTGAGCGGTCTCCTAATAGCTGATCGTGCAATGCTCGGTTCGACAGCACACCAGGTTGCGACAATGAAACTGATTACTGCTCACGCAGCGATTCTATAATTGAAGGCACTGAGGGGTCAAGGTGTGGGGAATTAGGAAGTAAAGTCAAGTGTAGAATAAAGGTGTACAATGAGCGTGTAATGTAGATGGCCACTTGTTTATTTGACCGTAAGTACTTTGAGAGTGTCCCTCTGTTTAGGGACGTGTAACACAATTGTGAATGTAAGTTTTACAATAACGAGTTCTTGTAACAATTGGATAGGAGTACATTTTGTAATGTTATGTGACAGGACTCTGAGATGCGCACTTACCTACGGGTGAGAAATCAGGATCCAAACGGGCGTAGCCTCAGGCAGCAACAGACCATGAGCCCAGAGTGGTCCTCTCCTTTATGTGTTTCGGAACCGCTGACTAATTGTTTCCTCACTTGTTGCTGCTCCAGATACCTCCAAGTGTAAATGTGTGTGTGTGATGCAACTTGTTGGCTAACCAACTGTATTGAGTGGCCGTCTGCCTGCAGTGTTTTAGAAAATGTAATGTGTTTGCTGTGTTTCCAGCCGGGGGGTAGTTCTGGGGCAGAAGAGGGTGTTTAATGTTGGAGTCGAAGCGTGGTCTTGTAGATTGGATTTATAGATGTATTTGTAGATGTGCAGCTTGTGGGTGAATGTAGGTTTAGTGGCGTAAGCCACATCTCCCTTGGTGGTGCATAAAGTCCTAGGGTCCAGAGGGTGTAAGGACCCTGGGCCTGAACTACACCTCGTCGATGTTTAGGTCGAGTCCTCGCGAGCTGGACTGAGAGTAAAGGGTGGCTTCCCCTGCTGCTTATTCTTCTCCCCTGGTCTTCTTCTTCTTCCTGGTCTCGTGCGGTGTGGGTGTTGTGAAGTTGGTGGTTGTCTCGTCCCTTGGTAGTGTGTAAGTATAGTGTGCTCTCACAGGGGGGTGTGGCTGTTAGGGGTGGAACATAGATAAAATTTTCTCTGCATATGAATACATACAATGTTCGATTATTAGTCGTAGTACAATATAATAGTTATCTTTACATATCGTGACAAGTAATGTGTTTTCACATGGAGGGAAAAAACATCAGTTGTAACATTCTTGCTGTCTCCGCAGCGGGATGAAAAAATTGCCTTCTGCGGTTAAGGTTGGTTATCATGTAATAGATTGTGGAAGTGGAAAGATGGAAGAGAAAAGTAAAACAGATGCCCTGGGTGTAATTGTTAAGGGTAGTTTTATAGTATATTTATTGTTTGGGGGTGAAAGTAGGCCATCTTTTCAATTGTGGATTTTAGAAGAGTGAAAATGAAAGTACATGTGTATATATGTATACGATTACAGTGGGATAATTTGTGATAACAACAACTGTGCAAGACAAACAATAATAATAGTGACAATGAAAACCATACAAGCATAATCATAAAAATAATAACCATAGTCATAATACTTCGGTACCTTCTGTTTAAGTGTAGCATAGGATCGATCCGGCCGTACTTATACCTCGTGTGCATGCTACTCTTTGTGGTATGCTTACATACTGTGCGGCCGCTACCCTTGTCGTAGCCTAGTGGCTAATCCGCTAGTCTTGTGGTGCATTACTCTGTGTGTTTTCCTGTTAGTGTTATAATGACCTTCCCGCCGTGGGTAGGAAGTCCATTCTTGATGATGAGGCACGGCACTTACAAAAGCTGTGCCGCCCCTGGTCATCGTATGTCGCTCGTTATTTAAGCCTCTGATCTGTCTTTGCGTCAGCGCCGCTCGGTGCCCCCACGGTCACCTTACGTAGCTGCCCGCTGGCGTCATTACTATGAGTGTGACTAAAGCGCAGAATCGTGTATTTGTGTGTGTTTGTCGAAATAGGACAGTGTAGTATGTTGGGATGTTAGGAAGATATATTTACAAAGGATATATGTATACATCATCGGCCATCTGTAAAGAATGGTCATTGTACATATTATTTATAGTGCACTCTTTTCTGCTGCTCTGTAACGAAATTCATGTTACATAGATACAAGTTTCAAACATCAATGCAATGAACATATATTACCCAATGGCCATTTGCTTACACCAGTCCCAATTCTCTTTGGCGTCCCATAGCTATGCTATCCTATGCCGGCTAGAAACTTACGCTATTTTACTTACGGCTATTGTGTTTTTCTTGTGTATTTGTGCGTCCCCTCAGTGTATACAAGTGTGTGTATGTGCCGTTGGTGGTCCACCTTACCTTGTATACCATGATCATTTGTTCTGCCGTTGGCTGCAACGTTGGAGCTCTTTCTCTAGAATAAAATACAGCTTTAGTGAAGTACCCTTGGCCAAATATATTATCGTCCGCGCAGCGCTGGTTTAAGGGTCGGCTTAGGTGCTACCGCCCTTGAGACCTCTTCGGACGTCTCGTGTGCAATGCCTTGTTGAGTCTTTTGAAACTCTAGGGGTCGCTAACCTCTATTTAAATTAGGCTGTACTGTTACTGCTCAACTGGCCTTATTGCCAGGAAATTTATTCCTTTCGTGTCATCGCGGAATAATTGAACCGACGCCTTGTCGGCGGTGTGTCGACACCGTTTTATCGACACTTGTCGCCGCTTTGTCGACGCGTTGTCGACGTTTTTCAACCCTATTATCGGTCTTACACTGCCACCAAGTGGTTCTTATGACGCCGAGTCGCTTTGTAGCGTGTAACTCTGTATCTTAAATTTAATTACTGACTAATCTATGTCTAGAAAAACTTTCCGGGACGGTTCCTTATTCTAATTCCGAAATACCCCTTGTAAGCTACTGTTTTGGAACAGTGGCTTACTGAATTTGCTTATGTCTAAGTTGCTCTAGAAATATGCAACTATATCTTAAGTACTAAATTTTAAACGAGGAATATCTCCCTTAATGGGGGTGTCGTGCGTGCATATTTCTGGTGGTTCCGGCAACTACCAGGCCGCCAGACCGAAGCCCTACACTTTCCTCCTTATATGCTAATTCCCCCCTTAATAACTAATGTGTTTGTATGTAAAGGCCTGTGTAGTTGCTTAAAGAGGCATTTCATTCGGTATCCATGGCTTTATAGCCGCTTTATAAATCATTTTACGGGTGTCCCCGGAATGTAGTTGTTTATATTCATGACATTGTATTCCATGATCATTATTCATTATTTTTTTGGGGGCCCAGACCTTTCCGTGGAGGTCGCCACCTGCCATGTACACTTTTAGGGGCTCGCTGCCGCGCTATTTAAGTTCACGGATCGCTATTTGACATTTGTGGGCGTACGGAACAGAAATGGTGGGCTGCGATATTTACGCTCTTGGCGTAGCCGGATATGATCCTGTGTTCACGCTCGTGGCGGATGGACCTTGGCCAATCGTCACGCTCTTGGTGGATGGGCATCCAGTTATCGTCTTACGCATTCATTTAGTATATTCAGTTCACTCTTCACCTTTCTTCCGGGAAAGGGCTTTTGTGGACCTGGGAGGTTCCGCTGAGCCCAGACTCACATCTCCACTTCTCTGCGAACGGAAGACTCACTCCCACGCCTCAGGAGTGCTTCTTAGCATTACAAACTAGCTAAAATGTCAAGTCCTAAACTTGGTCGTCTCTAGGTGAGTATTTTTAAGTCCAATACTGAGTTGGCTATTTCTCCTATCAGACTGTCAAAAACCTCCCATGCAGGTCTGGCTTCGCTGACAGTAGCGCATAGTGGGTGTAACTGTCTCCGAGACGGTGCACAAGCTATTTCTGCCGAGCACTCAACGTTTGCCCGCGTTACGTCAGCGTCGCTCGACCTTACGTTTTTCCGTTCATCTGTGCCAAGATCTGCCACTGCCTTCGCCGGCTATGCCCTCCTGTGGCCCTTTTTTTATCGTCATTTGTATACATATACACACATCAAAAAAAGTTTTGCATCACCTCGGTTCCAAGAGTTCCGGAACCGTTAAATACAAAGGGAATAGAGATCAACACAAACAACATTTCAGCTCGTTTTATTGCTCATGAGACCCACACATTGCATGTTGTACCATCATACAGCTAGACTTTCAGCATTTGTGGTCCAGATTGCAGTACACACCACTACCTCTAATACCCAGTAGCACGTCCTCTTGCATTGATGCATGCCTGTATTCGCCGTGGCATACTATCCACAAGTTCATCAAGACACTGTTGGTCCAAATTGTCCCACTCCTCAACGACAATTCGGCGTAAATCTCTCAGAGTGGTTGGTGGGTCAAGACGTCCATAAACAGCCTTTTTCAACATATCCCAGGCATGTTCGATAGGGTTCATGTCTGGCGAACATGCTGGCCACTGTAGTCGAGCGATGTCGTTATCTTGAAGGAACGCATTCACAAGATGTGCACGATGAGGTCGAGAATTGTCGTCCATGAAGACAAATGCCTCTCCAATATTCTGCCGATATGGTTGCACTATGGGTCGGAGGATGTCATTCAGGTATCGTAAAGCCGTTTCGGAGCCTTCCATGACCACCAGTGACGTACGTCGGCCCCACATAATGCCACCCCAAAACATCAGGGAACCACCACCTTGCTGCACTCGCTGGACAGTGTGTCTAAGACGTTCAGCCTGACCAGGGTGCCTCCAAACACGTCTCCGACGATTGTCTGGTTGAAGGCATATGCGACACTCATCGGTGAAGAGAACGTGATGCCAATTCCGTGGGGTCCATTCAGCATGTTGTTGGGCCCATCTGTACCGCGCTTCATGGTGTCGGGGTTGCAAAGCTGGACCTCGCCATGGACGTCGGGAGTGAAGTTGCGCATCATGCAGCCTATTGCGCACAGTTTGAGTTGAAACACGACGTCCTGTGGCTGAACGAAACGCATTATTCAACATGGTGGCATTGCTGTCAGGGTTCCTCCGAGCGGCAATCCGTAAGTAGCGGTCATCCACTACAGTAGTAGCCCTTGGGCGGCCTGAGCGAGGCCTGTCATCGACAGTTCCTGTATCTCTGTACCTCCTCCATGTCCGAACAACATCGCTTTGGTTCACTCTGAGACGCCTGGAAACTTCCCTTGTTGAGAGCCCTTCTTGACACAAAGTAACAATGCGGACGCGATCGAACTGCGGTATTGACCTTCTAGGCATGGTAGAACTACAGACAACATGAGCAGCGTACCTTCGTCCTGGTGGAATGACTGGAACTGATCGGCTGTCGTACCCCCTCCGTCTAATAGGCCCTGCTCATGCATGGTTGTTTACATCTTTGAGCAGTTTTAGTGACATCTATGAACAGTCAAAGGGACTGTATCTTGGATACAATATACACAGTCAACGTCTATATGCCGGAGATCTGGGAACCGAGGTGATGCAAAACTTTTTTTGATGTGTGTATATACTGTATGTCATCACCTGGTGTGCACTCAGTTCCTTTATTATCTATTTATAGATAATTCTCTGGGGTGGGGGTGTAATTTAGTGTACAATTTATAATAATTTAGTGTATATATGTATAATGTAAAATTTTGTGTAATTTGGGGTTGTAAATCATTCGAAACGCAGTGCCTGCTTTCGTCCTTATTAGCTCAGTCGGATTCTTCCTGCTGATATCTTTGTATATATGTAAACATGTTAGTGGGATTTTGTGGATTTATAAGGTATTGTTAGCAAGGTCCGCTGGGGGTGTTATTTGTAAAAGGGGTATAATACGTTGGTGTGGAGAGGTATGCATCATTGGACTCTGTGATTCATTGGCCTGGAGTCGGTAATGCTGTAGGGATGTTCTTAAATTACCGGAATGGGGTTGGATTTTCCCCGTGTGATCAAAATTTAAATATGCATGCAGGTATCATAAAAATACAACCCTGGGTGCGTGGATAGGATGTACATGCATTTAGATGGATTTGAGCGCCTTTATTTGCCGCTCAAGTAAGGAAAAGGGGTTTGTGTGGGTTAAATAAGTTTATATTTGTAGCATGCAGGATTTTTGATTAAATATTTGTTAGTATATATATTTTTATGGCCCTTCATCTATATAAAATAGATGTATATCCAGCGTTTAATATTTGCGTCCGAACACCTCTAGTATTCAGGTGGGAGCAGTATGACACGGGGCGCAGTTAGCCCTCTATTTAAGAGCATGAGTGTCTACAACCCTCCGTGTAAAGTTGGTGTAGGATGTGTGTACATGTAAATTGGTGGGAAAATGTTGGGAATGGTATGTGGATTTTTTATGCCTATATATTGTCGATGGGAAATTGTGGGTATATTATCTCTCTGTGCTGTTTACTAGGTGACCGTTCTCTCTTGGTCATATTGTGCTTTCTCCGCTCTTTGTCGCTATTCACGTGCGCTCACTGTGCGTCTGTACGTCCTGTATATGGCTCATGGCACATAATGTCTATTAAAATGCCTTGCTCACTGCCGCCGTGGGATTATCATCCCTTACTTCCATTAAAATATTAATATCCCACTGGATAACGCCTCTGCGCTGTCCCACTTTCTGCTATGTAGCGTGTCGGTTTTACCGTTCACGGCTACCCCTACTTAATTAAGATTACCATTGGGGTGCGCTTGGCGCCCTTCCAAACATGGCTATTATAAAAACTGTGTAGAATATGCGCGCTTAGCGCCCTGTGGCCTGCCTACCTAGCTTTGTATGCAGCCTTGCCCTTTATGGATATCATTTTATGTGTCCGCCCTATCATGGGGGTCAATTATTTACTATCCTGCCCTTGTATTCGATTGTCTGCGGTGGCTATTTGCCAGTGTAGAGATCACTATGTACTGGGGTGCACTTCCCTGAATTCTGTGATCGTATTCCTCCCTATGCTAGGGGGTGTTTATTTATTGAGGACGCTGTTGCTATCTGCCCTTGCAGGTATGTATCTGTGGGCGTTTATCTGTCGGCATAATGCGCGTATTATGTACGAAGTGTGACTGGGCAGGTGACGCCCGTGGCTTGCAGCATGTGTTGCCGCTCAAAGCGGTCTCGCTTGCCTCCCTGTACTGGACCGTCGTGTAAGTACTTTGTAATCCTAAGTGCACTCGGGCTACATGTAGGCTATTTTTGGCCTAGGCATGTAACTCCGTGTCCCGTAAAATATATACTATTCGATGATGTCACCGCGACTTTCCACTCTTTGTCGGCTGTTGTTTATTGTTATGCGCCGTCTAAGTGAGTCCTGTTATCTGAGTAACCTGCCTTCAGCTGGGCCTTATCAACGTGTCTGTAGGCGTGTCGCATGTACGTTTAGTCTTATCAGCCAATCCTGTGGTCGGATTTTTCATGGCCGCTGTGAGTGAGTGCTAATGTCGGTATTCACGATGGCGGTCCGTTGTGTTGCGTATTTGTCTCTTTTGATATTTTGTGAATTATTCCAGCTTTCCCATTGGGGATATTATTGTAAGATAGTCGGAAGCTCCGCGATGAAGCAACCATGCGCTGTGCAAGTGTATGTCCCCGCGTGTATGTTTGTTTGTTGACGGTCAGCAGTTTTGACATATTATGTTTATAAACGTGCCTGGAGTCAGTTGCACTAAGTACATGTTTTGAGGCTAAGAATTCTTCCTGTATTATGTCTCCGCCGTTTGCAATGCTGAGTGTTGCTACCTTGCGGCTGGCTCGTGTGTACGGATTGTTTATGTTATGGGGCAACTGTGCATTCCATTGGTTTGTAAAGATGTTTGCGCCCTATTCATGTCGGCATTAAATTATCGTATTATCAAAAAAAATTGTGTTCCGCTGTCCCAATGTTTTTTCTATTATATGCTGTGTTTTTCTGTGTTCTCCTATTTTTCTGGATCTGTCTGCCTACCTGATTATATTGTCTGTCATTCTGTGATTTTTCCTGCAGTGTTTTGTAGCTGCCCTATTTGTTGTGTGTTTATGTGGCTGTGCGAGTTTTGAGACGTCCCGGGTCTAATGACTTGTGTGTTTATATGGCTGTGTGAGTTTTGAGACGTCCCGGGTCTAATGAGTTGTGTGTTTTTGTGGCTGTGCGAGTTTTGAGACGTTCCGGGTCTAATGACTTGTGTGTTTATGTGGCTGTGCGAGTTTTGAGACGTCCCGGGTCTAATGAGTTGTGTGTTTTTGTGGCTGTGCGAGTTTTGAGACGTCCCGGGTCTAATGACTTGTGTGTTTCTGTGGCTGTGCGAGTTTTGAGACGTTCCGGGTCTAATGACTTGTGTGTTTATGTGGCTGTGCGAGTTTTGAGACGTCCCGGGTCTAATGAGTTGTGTGTTTTTGTGGCTGTGCGAGTTTTGAGACGTCCCGGGTCTAATGACTTGTGTGTTTCTGTGGCTGTGCGAGTTTTGAGACGTCCCGGGTCTAATGACTTGTGTATTTTTGTGGCTGTGCGAGTTTTGAGACGTCCCGGGTCTAATGACTTGTGTGTTTATGTGGCTGTGTGAGTTTTGAGACGTCCCGGGTCTAATGACTTGTGTGTTTATGTGGCTGTGCGACTTTTGAGACGTCCCGGGTCTAATGAGTTGTGTGTTTCAGCTGATGGCTTTTCAGTCGGTCGACACATTCGCCTGGTAGCCCGTGTAGCTATCTGTATTCCTATCTTCATTGTGCACTTAAACATAGTGTCAAACCATTCCTAATTTGTCTGTTTGTTTCCGAGATGGGTCATACCGTTTGTTTTCCAGTCGGTCGACAATTTCCGTCTCGTGTATGTTTCACTCCCTCTGTAGGTCGCTCGCTCGCCTTTGTGTATCTCCTGTGCTCTATATTGACGCATGTTAGCAGTGTTATTGTGTATTTCCCCATGTGGCGTCTAGTAGTGTATTCCGTAACTAGGTCTTATTGGGTAACTTAAACCTAGCTACGGCATGTCTCCCTGTTTTACTGTGTTTGTGCGTAATTTGCATTCCCTGTCTGTAATATTGAGTTTAACTACGATGTGGTCTGTACGCGATCCAACGAGTTATTGCGTATGCTTCGTGGAGTCTGATATGCCCTGTGTCGGTAATCCGGGATCCATAATTCCCTACATTTGGTTCTTTAGCGTGTATTATGTGGGGTTGACATGCATGTGGGAAAATGAACCCTGTTTGCAATAATTTCTAAGATGCTGATTGTCCCTCATAGTTCAATTTCGGGAGCTGTCAGGTTTTCAAAGCGGGTTGAATGATTGTATTTTACTGTAGTGTTATCGATAGCTCTGCTAACTGTGCTGATGCCTCGTTATTCTACCGTATTCATGCGCTGTGTTTCTGCTGACTCAGAAATAGTTTCACATTACAGTGTTGTAACAGCAATCTTGACAGCCTGGCTGCCTGCTCGCTGTGTGTTGACAATTTCAATGTGCAAAGCAATCATGCCTGTAACCTGGTCTGAGTAATGGTGTCAACTTGTCTACCACTTCTTGTAATTAAAGACCCTACTGTTCAATACATTTGTGTGTGTTTCCAACTCTATGTCATGGATACATAGATATATAGTAACACTGTGTACACACACATATATATATATATATACAGGGTGCTTCAAAAAAATGTATACACACTTTAAACTATCGTAGTTTTCCCGCTCTACAAGGCTAATGTTATATTTCTTCGCCAGGTGGCAGCATAATCGTCCCTCTATGTTATATTGTCAGTTGGAATTTGTAATATCAACATGGCGGACGTACGTTTGAGTTTTGAAGAACGTAAGCAGGTTATTAAGTGGTACTGGAAGTTTGAGAATGTAATTGAAGTTCAAAGACAGTGGAGAAGGGAGTATGATACAGAACCACCTTCAAGATTAACAATTACACGCATACGAGACAAATTCAAAGTTCATGGAACAGTGTGTGATGTGCATAAAGGTCATTCAGGTCGACCTCGAACAGCTACAAGTGATGAGTCATCAACGGCAGTCTTGGAACTGTTTCAACGCTCTCCTAACAAATCTTCAAGGCAAGGGGCACGTGAAAGTGATTTAAGTGCTAGCAGCGTGCTACGCATTCTGAAGAGAGGCAAGTATCGTGTTTACATTCCAAGGCTGGTGCAACAGCTAAGTGACGACGATCCAGATCGAAGGTTGCAATTTTGTGAATGGGTTCAGGAGATGGTGATACGTGAACCGGGATTTATGGTAGCATCATTTGGTCGGATGAAGCCCAATTCAAACTTAATGGAACTGTCAATAGGCACAATTGTGTTTACTGGGGTGAAGAAAATCCTCACATTACAATTGAAAAAGCTGTAAATTTGCCTGGTGTAAATGTGTGGTGCGGTTTGTCTTCAAGGGGACTCATTGGACCTTTTCGATTTGAAGGCACTGTAACTGGTATAACTTACCTAACAATGCTTGCTGATTCCATATTTCCTGCCATTCGTGCATTATACGGTAATGATAATTTTTATTTTCAACAAGATGGTGCCCCGCCGCACTATCACAGGGACGTACGAGCTTACCTGGATCAAAATTTGCCGGGCCAGTGGATAGGACGCAGGGGGCCAATCGAGTTTCCAGCACGCTCTCCAGACCTTACACCACTGGATTTCTTCTTATGGGGCACAGTAAAAGATGAGGTGTACAAACGTAAACCACGTAACCTAGACATTCTTTGGAATGAGATTCAAGCCGAGTGTAGAGAAATCTCATTGGACGTTTTGATAGGATGTACAGAATCAGTGGTGACTCGTACTCAGAATTGTATTGATGCTGCAGGTTGCCAATTTGAACAGTATTAACATTTGTTATTCATGTTTCATTTACATTGGACTTTCAGCTTTCTAATTTCCTGAAATTTAACTTTGTAGAACGGTAAATAAATTTTCTATGGAAGTTCAAAGTGTGTATACATTTTTTGAAGCACTCTGTATACATATAATCACTGCGCATTGTTAAAGCTATATAATTTCTGTAGATCCTGGCAATGGTTGGCCATTATTTACGGTTTGTCAAAAATTAATGTATGTGTTGGCCTGTTTCTTGTCAAGACGACCTGTAGTTGTTCGACCTTAATGCATGGTATTTGTAAGTGTTAGTTTCCTTGGCCTGTCGTGGGTTCGATCCTATTCGAGCCCCTATAAAGTTTTGTGGTATAATCGTAACACATATGGAATAAACTGCATGAATACTGTGTATGTGGAAATTTATGCTCGTAGGCTTGCTTTTTCAACCTCTTCGTCCGGCAGCCTTTATGTGTTAATTGGGCCCTAATTTAGGAATAGTATAATTGCCGTAGTCACGTTTATAGGAACCTACGGGTATTGTGTAAATGTGTGATTTATGCTGTTCGTGAATGTGTCACCCGTGTCAGTGTCTATCGTTTGTGTTTACGGTGCTGGCTTCGATTCTCCTATGCCATATCAATTGCCGTTTCTTTGGGTCATAATTCCTATCTGTTAAAGCATATTTCTCCTGTTCAATTAATTTTATTACCGCCTGAGCGCCATTGCTCGGTGTGGTGACTGATTTTGTCCTGTGACCAAGGCGTATGCTTCTGGTAGCCACTTAGGAGGGTTCGTGCTGTCTCCCTTCGGTGTTTCTAAAAGTGTGAGCTTCGGCCTTCGTGTGCCGTTATGCCCCCTTGTTGGATTGGGTGCGCGCGTGCCTGAAGAGCTAATTGCGCGCCGCACTGTATTGTGAGTGTCTGAAGGGGTGTAATGTGCCGCCCTGTGTAGATGGCTCGTGGGGATGGGAAGCAATACTTTGCTACTACCCCGTGTAATTTGTGTCTGCACGGGCGAAGTTTTCTGGTGTGTGTGGATTGTATTCTCAGGGGTTGGCTTCAACACCCTTCTATATGTCTGTGCCGGGGGGGGGGGTGCAGATGGTAGTGTCCGCCTGGCTTCTGGGCTAATTACCCTTTGCACCGGTGGTGTAGATCGTGTAGGTGTTAGTGTGTTGGAGGTTGGAGTGGCAGGCTCTCGTTTTTGGGCCACGGCCTTCTCCTCCCCCTTTGTGTTGTTGGGTGCAGAGATGGACATCTGAGCAAATTGCTCTGCCAGCGTGTCGATGTTGATATCCTCCCTCTGTTTTGTAGGCCCTCCTGCTTCCAACTCAAACACCGTGTTGTTGGCCTGCAATTCGGCATGCGCTTCCCAAATTTGCGCATATTCCTTGTTAAGCTGTATTGCCTGCTCGGCTACATTAGTACCGTGTGTGCCTATGTATAAATGTTGTTCCCTGAGCTGGTGATATGTCTGAAACGTGGCATCATGCAGTAGGTGCAATCGCCAGTGTGAGCGGTTAAGCTGCTTTCTGAGCGTAGGGATTTTAGCCCTAATTTTGCTCCTCTGGGCCATGCTCTGTGGCCGGACAAGTGCCCTTAAGACCCCCATGTACTGGGAGTGTAAGAGGTCCTGCTATCTCGTTAGGTAGCCCTGTCTCTCCGAGATAGTCTTGTGCCATGCTATGAGGTCCTGATACCCCGCGATATGCTTCAGCATGGTTAGACGGTATAGTGGGACCATTTTATTTGTAGATCGGTAAATGTACTGCATGTGCGTGTTAGTGTATGAAATGTGTAGATGTATGTACTGGGGACTGTGTGCTACTAGTGCCCTTAATTGATTCTGTATAAAAGCTGATAAATTAGTAGGGCCCGTTAAAAAATGGTCACGTTTCTCGCATCTGTGGAAGTTTTCCTATTTAAAGCCTTATGTCACCTAATTGTTTTACTATTTGCAATATTTTTACTGTAGGGCTCGAAAAATTTGCCCTAACTTGCATTGAAAAAGGTTTCAATATGTATATATCCTACGGGTAGGGTCGGAGGGCTAATAAAACAAATGGTCCCACGTAAAACAAATCAATGGCGTGCTCAAAGAGAGAAAAATGTTTCCCTAATCTCGCTTGGCTGTGTCAGGTACTGAAATCGTAGCCCCGATTCATTTTGTATGAGATCCTCTCTATACGTGGACTACCCTGCGCGTCCACCAATTTTGTTCTGACCGGGAACGGGGTTGGTCGAACAAGGGGGTGTAATTGGTAAATTTGGAAGGTGTGGTCTGATCAGGAGAGTTTCGGTAAATGTGTTGGAACCCGGGATTGGGCGTGTGTATGGGGGCTATGGCAGACGGGCGAAGCTTCAGTCAGCCGGGATTGTAGATTTAGGGGCTGTGCTAATTAAGTGAGCTATTAGCGCCAGGAGCAATTACTGTATGTGAGCGGTCTCCAAATAGCTGATCGTGCAATGCTCGCTCGACAGCACTCAAGGTTGCGACAATGAAACTGATTACTGTTCACGCAGCGATTCTATAATTGAAGGCACTGAGGGGTCAAGGTGTGGGGAATTAGGAAGTAAAGTCAAGTGTAGAATAAAGGTGTACAATGAGCGTATAATGTAGGTGGCCACTTGTTTATTTGACCGTAAGTACTTTGAGAGTGTCCCTCTGTTTAGGGACGTGTAACACAATTGTGAATGTAAGTTTTACAATAATGAGTTCTGGTAAAAATCGGATAGAAGTACATTTTGTAATGTTATGTAACAGGACTCTGAGATGCACACTTACCTACAGGTGTGAAGTCAGGCAGCAACAAACCATGAGCCCAGAGTGGACCTCTCCTTTATGTGTTTCGGAACCGCTGACTAAGTGTTTCCTCACTTGTTGCTGCTCCAGATACCTCCAAGTGTAAATGTGTGTGTGTGATGCAACTTGTTGGCTAACCAACTGTATTGAGTGGCCGCCTGCCTGCAGTGTTTTAGAAAATATATTGTGTTTGCTCTATTTCCAGCCGGGGGTAATTCTGGGGCAGAAGAGGGTGTTTAATGTTGGGGTCGAAGCGTGGTCTTGTAGATTGGATTTATTGATGTATTTGTAGATGTGCCGCTTGTAGGTGAATGTAGGTTCAGTGGCGTAAGGTACATCTCCCTTGGGGGTGCGTAAGGTCCTAGGGTCCTGAGGGTGTAAGGACCCTGGGCCTTAACAATATCTGTCTGTTTTTCGAATAGATATTATTGTTATTTTATGCAAAACCAGCAGAGGCACATCACAGTGATTACAGAATACGAGATGGCCAGTTAGCATGCTGGGGGTAATAACGTGCTTTTGGAGGTGACATCCAACTAAGGTGTGATGAATCATCATTTTCCATCTCCAGTGTCCCGGGTACGGTAAACGAGTGCTCCCCCAATCTTCCGATCTTGGTACACCATTTGTTCTCGGACATCGTTCTAGTAAATACTGTTCTTCCCCCACTCTGATCGTTCTGTCTCTATCGCCTCCATCTTGGTCTTCTTTTCTTTTGCGTCCAGTTTGAAGTATTTCTTATCTGTTATTGTGTTATCCATTTCCAATACATGATCATACCACTGAAGTCTATCTTTCTGTAGGGAATTTGGTAATAGGAACCATGTATCTCTGTGTACCTCATTTCTGATCTTGGCTCTCCTGTTACTTTGATCACAGTCCTGATAAATCTCATTTCTGTAGCTTGAATTCAGCTGTAGTCCTTATTTAACAATATACATGTCTCTATACCAGAGGTAAGGATTGGTACAAAGTAGATTGAAAACAAAGTTTAATTTAGTGCCTTGGATATTTCTTGCCCCAGAGTAGGCTCAAGAACTGATTATCTTGATGCACCCGACGTGGAGTTTGTTGACTTTGAAAGATGTTGTGGTTGTAAGGTTTAATAGCCATATCAGATTTACGTTTTTCACCTAATTCTAACGCGGATCCATTCGGAAGCGGCGTCTTCTGTTGTCTGTTGAGGTTATTCAAACAGCTACTACGGGAATAAGCCATCTAAAATGAGTGAATTGTGCAGCTTCATGAGGTACAATTCAAAATATTTCTGTATCATTGTTTATTACATTTCACCAGATTTTCAATCGCAACTCCATTTCATTAACAACATATTTCCAGTGATTGAGGATTTTTTTATGTAAAACAAATTTTAATTCAAATTTTGTAAGGATATCCATGTCATTTCATATTATTAATATTTAACTAATAACGCTGAAGAAGATATCATTGTTATATCGAAATATGTACGTTTAAAATAATACTAAGCACCATTTCATAGTATTGTCAAGGCGGATACATAGTACATATATTTTAAACTTGATTGTAGAAATTTGATGCTTTCTATGCTTTATTTAGGATTTTTGTTAGGCAGTATTATCCTAGGAGCTCATACTTCTGAGGTGTTTAAATCAGAAACGGTTTAAGTTTTATTCCCTCCAAACAGCTGTTTGAATTGGCTCTCTCTGTTAATGGTCATTTCAACTGTCTTGGCCTTGCTGATCTTCAGATTAAGTTCTTTAACTGTATTGTCCAAAGCAGTCAGTCTCTCCTGCACTTCCCCATAACATGTTGTATGTATATTAAGTAAAATGTAAGAATTATTAACTATAGGATGCAGTATTTTTGTATTTGTATGTTGGCACTGCCTAGAGTACGTTGTACGTGACTTCAGCAAATTCAATTTAAATGATTTTAAAACTGACGCAGAACTACTTCCTTGGCAGAATTTCTACCAATCCACTGACATAGATGAGAAAGTGACTGTATTTAATGATTGTGTAAATAAACTCTATGATAAGTGTACGTGCATTGCCCGTACCAACGTTTTTAAATATGTATATTCCCTATATGTGACTTCCCGACCTTTGAAACGACCGCCTGATGGCTTGGTTCCGCAAATGATCACGAGATGGTAGCATCTATCGGACTTCGACGTCCCTAGTCGGAGTTGCTTCTTCAACCGCTAGAGTGTGTTTGGGGTGCCTTCTCGTATCATCCTAATCTAGACATATTCTACGTCATGGAACAAAAGACTGTATATACATGATACCGCCAAATTAATTACTTAATAATCACATTGTTGCTTGATGTGTCAAGCTGTGATTGGACAATTACATTAACACGAATGCAATGCTATTTTTGACTTGTGATTCTCCGCCATCTTGTGAGCTTGATAGTCTGTCGTCAAGAAAACAACAAGCCGGCTGCTGGAATAAGTGTATCTCTCCGTGTGCTGGGGGCCGTGGCCCCTAGCCGCTACGAAAATGTGGATAAATGCTAATAGGAATTGCATGAGCTCTTAAGGCTGTATTTCGCCTTTTCGTATTGAAGATGAAGAATGAAAGTGATATATTATCGCAACTTGCTGCAAAACGAGTGCTTGTCATCTAAACGACGCATGTGCCGGGTTAGCCATTTTTGAGGCACATTTAGTGCCGTATAATTTTTTTAAATTCTGTGTTAATTATTTTATTTTTATTGTGTCTCCTCAGAGAAGTTTTAAGGTACGTTATTATTTTTAATATATTGTTTTTGGAGCTCCAGCTTGCCACGGTGGGTGAGTGGTTATAGTGTCGGACTACCAACCCCAAAATTGCAGGTTCGCCCCTGGCCATGGTAAGTGATTTTTGAAGGCGACAAAAATCACGACTCTCATGTCATACGTTGTTGGTATGTTAAAGAACCCATTTGAATTCAGTAGGCCGTGTTCAATGCCAAAATTAATCTCGGGATTTTCCGCCAACACAAAGTTCCTCCATTCTCTACTTGAAAGCGCTGTAGTGTCAAGGAGTTTAGATATCTAACCTCCTTGACTTTCATAGCGTTCAAAGGAACGATGAAATTCGACATGCAAGCTACCCTCTGGGTGTCAATTAACAAAGCTTGCACCAGGCACCCGAGGCCATACGATATTATTATTATTATTATTTGGAGCTCCGATATTGGCCTTATATTAATGTTTTAATTCTGTATTTTGTTTCGCCTGGTAGGCCTAATTTTTGCTAATATTACCAGTTATGTAAAATTTATTGTTTTTCTTCGTACCTTTTGGAGACACGTTTCTAGTTTATTTACGTTGTAATTTATTATTTATTTTCCTTTGGCAAACTTTGGGATTGCCCTACTATTTATTTATTTTACGATCCGTTGCTGTCTAATAAGCCTAATGTCAATAGTGTTAAGGCGTAATTCTTTCCTCCCCTTTGTTCTCTCTGGTGATTTTAAATTAATTTTATGCTAATTGTTTGCCGTAATTCGATTTGACATGCGGTCGTCTGTTTGGTGGCCATGTTTGTTTTTTGTTTTGCCCGGGTGCATTCTGGTCTTGGGAGTGCAGTCTCTTGGCGTCGAGCGGGAAACTCAACCGTGTTGTGGTGTTAGCTTAATACGTTTTTTATTAACCTTGTTGGTTTAACCTTGTGTTTTTGGTGAATGTTCCTGTGTTTTTCTCAGTCACGAATGTTGTGGATTTCTTAATTAATCATATTTTATTTTATTAATTTAATTTTAAATTTTTCGTTTTTTGTCGTGGCCTGGATCTCTGCATGTCGGGTCGGTATTGCGTTCTAGTAAATTATCAAGCCCTTTCTCATTTAATAATGCCTGTCTACTGATTTTCTTCCTTTGGGCTTAATTAATTTTTTTTAAATTTAATGTTTTCGTTTTGGTTCAGCAAGCAAGCATGTTAAGCCTTATCTAGTTTTCTATGATAATTGTCTTATTTTGGCCTTAAGCCATGTGCATCTTCAGTGGGTGTCTTGGCCATAGAGTTTCTTCCTTTTTTTAAAATGATTTTGTTAAATTTTCTTTTTCTTCTTGCATACTTCTGATAATTAAATTTTATTTTAAAATTTTAAGCAACTGTTGTGGCTTATTTCGTCGGCAGCAGATCTATTAGTTATCGGAGGGTGTCTGTAGATGAGCCTGTGCCTTCCCCTTCTCCACCTTCCTTCCACCCCTTTTGGTGTTCTTCTGTTGGGGCATGCCATCTGGAGGTGATTTTGCTGTGGAAGCGATGTGGACCTCTGAAGACAGGTAAGTAGGCCCATCCACCCTGGCCCTCCCCGGTGTCAATAAGCATGCACCGCAAAAGAAAATGGGTATAAAACATTTTCTGCTCCGTGGATCAGTAAAGAAATCAAAACGCTTTTAAAGAAACGTGATAAATCACGTAGAACATTTAATAAATCTAAACTTACCATTGACTATGAAGAATACAGAATTCTGCGTAATAAGACAAAACAAACAATCCGGATCACAAAAGTGAAATATATGTACAACCTCTTCAGTGTCTGCAAAACCACCTTCGCCAGATGGCGTGCTGCAAAATCATTGGGAGTTGGTGCCAGTTCAATCTGATGTTGAGATGCCTGTCTCTGCATTACAATTAAATGAACATAACTCAAATGTTGCGTCAATTGGTGATGCATTAAGAGGATCACAGACCGTCATGAAATATAGATCCATCCTTTCCCCTGCCCATGACAAATTTTTCTTTATGTATGTTTACCAACACCAGATTGTGAAAGCCATCAACTCACTTCGTATAAAAGCAAGAAGCCCTGATAGCATCGCAATTTCTCTTATCTCTAACTTTTTGAAGTATTTCTACCCCCAATTATCCTTCTATTTAATTTCTCTCTACAAATAGGAGTATATCCGTCTCTTTGTAAGTGTGCTAACATACGTCCAGTGCCAAAAAAAAAACTACTAGTTGTAGTGACTTAAGACCAATAAATATCCTTTGTGCCCTTAGTAAAGCGCTTGAGAAAAGTGTTCATGAACAAGTATGTGGCTACCTAGCTAAATTTAATATATTCAATCCTTACCAATCTGGGTTTAGAAAGGGGCATAGTATCACTACTGCATTGTTAAAGGTGAGCGATGATATACGCTCAGCTATGGACAAGCGTCAGCTTACTATCTTCTGTCTTTTCGATTTCAGTAAGGCTTTTGACTGTGTGAAACACAATATACTTCTTGCAAAGCTGAAATCTTTTGGCTTCTCTCAGAGAGCTCCTTTGGGTTCAAATCCTACCTTTCCATGTGTACACAGAGAGTGGTCCTTGCGGATGGCTCCTCCTCAGACCGGAAATCGGTAGAAAGTAGAGTACCTCAGGGATCTGTCTTAGGTCCACTATGCTTCTCTCTATATATAAACGATGTTTTTAATGAATTTCGAAATAGTTCTGTTCATATACTGTATAGGATGATGATCTCCAAGCCTATTTTCACTTCACGCCTAACAGTGCATGCAATCGTATACATCTGTTTAATGAAGACAATGACAGGCTTTGAGATTGGGCCCTAAATCTTAATCTTAACTTGAACATATCTAAAACGCAACTTATATCCATTGGATATACAAAACTTCTAAATTCAGTAGATTATAATTCACTACCACCCATCAAGATACAAGATAATAATATTAAATATAGCAACACTGTCAATAATCTTGGAGTGATATTTGATAAAACACTGTCGTGGGCAGAGCATACGTATAATGTGGTAAGGAGGGTTGTATCAACTATGCATCTCCTGAAAAGAACTGTTTCTTACACCCCTCCTAACATACGTAAGATCTTCGTCCAAACTCTTATTTTTCCAATCAATGATTATGGCTCTGCTTGCTGTATACAATGATTTACCATAACACAGAACATCAAATTACAAAGAGTCCAGAATGCATGTGTCCGGTACATTCTGGATGCAAGGCGAGATGAACATATCACACCTTACTATGTGCAACTGAAATGGCTGAAACTCCACGAGCGCAGGCAGCTATCAGTTGCTATTCTGTCACATAAAATATTACATGCCAAGACCCTGTTATATCTCTACAAAGCCTTTACATCTATGCATTCTGTTCATAATCGAGAAAATAGATACACAAAATTAACACTCCAGATTCCTATACACCGAACCATGAAGTTCAATAAATCTTTTGTTTGCACCGCCTCACGTCTCTTCAACACCTTCGATTTATATAAGTTTGTCAACATTGCAAGCACTGCAGCTCTCAAAAGACATTCTTCATCCCGCTTCTTGGAGCGGGATACCTCTCACATCTGATTACTGCATTACGGTATGTTATAAGACTACTATTAGTTCAATAATTATAACATCAGGACATAGCTGACAACCTGCCTACTTCAATAGCTTTTCTGGTATATGGTGTTTCTTTTACGGACTGATCGTCTGTATGCACTCATTCGTATATAATTTTTCCATTATTATTATTATTATTATTATTGTATTATTACTGTCTTGAGGTACACGAAAGGAGCCTCCCCGATGATTGCGATGATGATGACGATGAATGATAAAAAGATGCAATCGGGCGTACCCTGGGCAACGGCAGAGAATTAATCAACATTCTCTAACGGCTGATCCTTTCACACCCGAAACATCAACCGAGTCCTTTTCAGGGCCACAGTTAACAATTTTCTCTGCAAATATAAAGGGCATATCATCCGCCAAAGAAGAACTACTGCAAAACCTTTGTATCCAGCATGGATGCCATGTGCTATGCATACAGGAGACACATAGAAGCCATAATATGCACAGACCAAAAGTAAAGGGAATGGTCCTTGCAATAGAAAGACCTCATGATAAGTATGGAAGTGCCATATTTTTCCATCCAAATGTTCAAGTCCTATCCACGGCACTCCCGGAGGAAAATAACATTGAAGTTCTTACCCCCAGAAACAGCCAACTGTACGATTTCACCTCCTTGTAAACCACCTGGCGCTGATTTCATCATCACCAAACCATCCAATTTCCAAAATAAAAGCACACAGATTGTGATTAGCGATTTTTAAAGGCAAAGCTGCGCATGGGGCTACGATCATGAAGATGAGAATGGAATAGCAGTGCAAGAATGGGCAGAAATAAATCACATTACCCTGATCCATGATGGAAAACAGCCTGCATCATTGAATAGTGGTAGAGGGAAACGAGGTTACAACCCTGACCTCATTTTCAGTAGTAACAAGATCAGCGAACTATGTGTAAAATCTGTCTGCTTTCCAACCATTAGAGAAACAAAACGGGATCACTGGTTTAGAACTGTAGAAGACCTGGATCTGAGAAGAGACAGCCATAAGGCTTGGAGACTTTTAAGACGTTTAAGCAATGAACCGACAAAGACCTCTGTACATTACAACATCACTGCCAACCAAATAGCTCATCAGCTTTTGATGACCGGGAAGCCCATCTATAAACACAGAGTGTCCCGACATCAAAGAGAATTTCAAGAGGAAAGTAATGACCTTACAATACTATTCAGTATGGCAGAACTGGAAAAGGCCATTAAACACTAAAACTGGGAATTCAGCCGGCTTGGATGACATTCGGACAGAACAAATTAAGCATTTCGGCTTAAAAACAAAGTAATGGATACTCCAGCTCTTCAATAACTGCATGAAGAATTATCAAATGCCAAAGATATGGTGGAAGAGCCGTGTGATAGCTTTGCTGAAACCTGGCAAAGAAGGGGACAATCCAAAGAACTTCCGACCAGTTGCACTCCTGTGTCACCTCTACGAACTACTAGAAAGAAAGATTTTGAATCGCCTTCTACCCGTAATTGATCCTCTGCTCATAACTGAACAAGCTGGATTTCGTCCCGGCAAAAGCTGTACAGGACAGTTGCTGAACCTTACGCAGTTCATAGAAGATGGTTTCAAAGCAGCTAATGTAACTGGAGTGGCATTTACCGATTTATCGGTAGCCTACGACACTGTTAATCATCAGCTTCTATTTGATAAGGTCCACACGCTGACTAAGAACTCCAGCCTAACCGGGTTCATTGCTACTCTCCTGCAGAATCGGAGATATTTTGTGGACTTCCAGGGCCAACGCAGCCGATGGAGACTATAGAAGAATGGCCTACCCCAAGGTAGTGTTCTCGCTCCATTTCTGTTCAACGTGTATACAAATGACCAGCCGATAGCTTCCAACACCAGGAGTTTCTTGTACGCTGACGATCTCGCTCTTGCTACACAGTAAGGATTTTGAATCAGTGGAGAACAACCTCACGAGTGCCCTTAAGGATCTGTCCAAATATAATATCGCAATTCAACTTAAACCAAATCCCTCCAAGACACAAGTATGTGCCTTTCACTTGAGAAACAGGGAAGACTTTCGTAAACTGAAGGTAATATGGTCAGGGGTGGAACTGGAACATTGTGACACCTCAAAATTTCTAGGAGTGACACTGGACAGAGCTCTTATCTACAAGAAACACTGTTTGTACACCAAGTCAAAAGTTCACACCAGGAATAATCTTTTGAGGAAACTGGCCGATCACAATGGGGTAGTCAACCTGACACTATTCGAACATCTGCAATGGCATTGTGTTATTTCGCTGCAGAGTACGCCTGCCCAGTTTGGTATAACTCAACTCATGCTAAACAGGTAGACGTAGCTCTCAATGAAACGTGTAGAACTATAACTGGATGCTTAAGATAAATACCAACAGAGTGCCTTTACCAGCTCGCAGGAATAGCACCACCCTCTATTCGACGAGAAATAGCTGCAAACAAGGAAAGGAAGAAAGTTGTCCACGACGCAACCCATCCTCTACATGGGCATGAACTACATGCTCAGAGGCTGAAGTCTAGGAAGGGTTTCCTAAGAACATCCAAAGAATTGAAGACTACATGTGAAAAAGCCAGGCTAGAATTATGGAAAGCTAAGGAATCTCCTCTCCTGGGCTGGAGAAGGATAGCCGAAACTTTACCTCCTGGTCATGATCACGATTGGTTAACATGGAAATCCTTGAATAAATTAAGATCGGGAGTGGGCAGATCTAAGATCAATCAAGCACTGTGGGGCTACATTAAGGAAGATGGCATTTAGTGACTGTGGAGAAGATCAGACTGTGAAACATATGCTTCAGTGTAGACTGTGCCCGACCTCTTGCACAGAAGATGAACTTTATGAAGCACCACAGAATGCAATGGAAGTGGCCACGTTTTGGTCAAATATTATATAATGTCTGTAGCCATAGTATTTGTATCTATGATTTATTTCATGTTTCTGACTCGAGAATAATAATAATATTTACTATCTTTTTGTTACTCTATTATTATTATTTATATTGTGAATGTAAGTGAAATGTTTTATTTTTGTAAGCCCTAATCTTATTTTATGTAGGGCGCTACTGTAAAGGAGCTCTTAAGCTCTAAGTGTAGCCGTGAAAATAAATTCAATCAATCAACCAATCAATCAAGGCATAAGGTATTTCTTCTATTACATCAAAATTATGGTTTCCAATTGGGGATTATTCCATATGTGAGTAATTAACCATTCCATCATCATGCCGACAATGAATTTAATGGCAGTTTATACTTTTATAAATTACACTGGCTTTACACTTATTTTTGCAGACAAATTTGAAATTGTCCATGGTCTGCCACAGAATTTAAACACTGGTTGATCTGCGTTATCTCACTGATTCTATTACCTTTCCAGGACACTGTAAGTTCGTATAATAATCACGGTACCGCTATAGGGTAGCCTCGTGGTAAAGTTCACAGTTCAACTTTGCACAAAAATGCAGAGAAATCGTATTTGTACCGAATAGTGTTCTTGTTCAATCAAACAACGTTTTCGACAGTGAAACCAGGAGCTCCCATTGCAGCGGTCACGAAAGGTATGGTAGGAGATTGTGCGTCCCTAACTTCAAAGGGTTTTGCTGTTATCATCGCTCGAGCAAACGACGTGTACAGAAATGAGAATAAAAAGGTAATCAAAGATTTAAAGGGTACATTGCCATCCAAGCATAACACAAATGTCATTATTGTAAACATTCCACAGAGATATGACTTAATTCCCAAATCATGTGTAAATGTAGAAATAGAGGCTACAAATGAAAAAATTCATAAAATTTGTAAGAGTTTTCCAATTGTCCAAATTATAGATGTAAGTATTAGACAGGAAGTTCCACACTCGGCATGGCCTGCACTTAAATAGGTTAGGAAGAGAGTATCTTAGTGAAGAAATATGCAAAATTGTAAATTCCAATGGTAAGAATAGTTCAACAGTAATATCTTTAAGAGTGGAAGCAGGGAAACTGGTAAAGGAAGCCAGACGTGAGGTTTGGTAATATCTTTAAGAGTGGAAGCAGGGAAACTGGTAAAGGAAGCCAGACGTGAGATTTGGTAATATCTTTAAGAGTGGAAGCAGGGAAACTGGTAAAGGAAGCCAGACGTGAGGTTTGGCATTCAGATCTTTTGAAGTCAAATTTAACTGAGTGCAACAATGGTATTTCGGATTTGTCTAGGAACAATAATAATAACAATTATGATAATAATAATGTAAATAAATCACCAACACAAGCTTGCAAAAGTAACAAATTTAAAATTTACCACCAGAATGATCAGTCTCTCTATAATAAAATTGATTACATAAAACTAATGCTTAAAAATGAACTTAAAGACATCTCAGCATTATGTATTTCAGAACATTGGCTGAAAGAGGAACAAATCGAATTAATTCAATTCCCAGGTTTTATACTAGCTAGTAAATACTCTAGATCTAATATTAGCCATGGTGGTACTTGTATCTCCTTAAGAAATAATTTAGATCATGAACACTTAACAGCTTATGATTATCAAATTACGGAACAGGATTTTGAATTCTCTGCCGTAAAAATACAGCAGTTTAAGTTAATAATTGTATGCGTATACTGATCTCTGTCAGGAAATTTTCGTTTATTTATAGACAAATTAGAATTGTTACTCAATAACATGAGCAAAGTAAATTTCGATATAATAATTTGTGGGGATGAAAATGTCGATTTCTTAAAATGTGATAGAAATTGTGAATTATTAACACAGTTACTAATTTCCTATGGACTGAAAGCTACAGTAAATACACCAACAAGAATAACAAAACTTAGTAAAACCTGATCAAATTTTTATAAATACAGATAAATATCACCATTCAATAGAAGTCTATTGTCCGGGTGTTAGTGACGACCATGGACAAATACTGAGTTTTGAAGTACCCGAAACAATCAATAATAATGATAATGGAATAAAATCAAAGTGCAGGTCATTCACCGAAACAAATGTAACATATTTCAATGACTTATTACATAAGGAAACACAGTCAGAAATGTATAAACTAGAAAATGTAAATGATAAATTTTATGCATTTAACAGTACCCTAAAACACTATTTTGAAACAGCATTCTCCTTTAAACAAAGAACTATTCAAAATAACAAAACTAGCCATTGGATAACAGGGATTATAAATTCAGGTCAAAGAAAGAAATTTCTACACAAATTATATAAACAATACCACTCACCTCCTGAATTCAATTTATAATACAAAAAATACACTAGCATATTAAATAAGGTAATAAGACTAGCAAAGAAAATGCATAATGATAATTTTATTTCCCAATCATCTAATAAAACAGGGCTATGTGGTCCGTGATAAAGAAACTGGAAAATCTGCTAAAATACAAAGGAACATTACACTGACCAGAAATAATAAAGTGATTAATAATCCAGAGGAAATAGCAAACACTTTCAATGACTATTTTCTGGAAATTCCACAAAAAATATTAAATAATTCACAGGTACAGTAAATACACTAAATTCTAATAATAAAATAAATATATGTACCGGTAGTGATTCTTTATTTATAAATCATGTCACAAGTGAAGAGGTAAGACTAGTTATAAAAGAGCTAAAATAAATTCTGTGCTGGAATTGATGGCATCCCTGATGCAATTTTAAAGAAATGTGCAGAAAATATAATAAATCCACGTACACACTTAACAAACAGTTCAATTCTCTCAGGAACCTACCCAGATATTTTGAAGTTATCAAAAGTAATTCCAGTGCACAAGACCGGTTCAAAAGATGAATTAGATAACTATCGTCCTATTACCTTACCAACTGGTATTGCAAAAATAGTGGAAAAAATCGTTTAAGAGACTGATAATTTTTATAGAAAAAAATGAAATACCCTCAAACTCACAACCTGGATACAGAATGGAAAGATCTACACAGTCAGCAATTTATGAATGTAGAAACAGTATACTGAAATTAATTGACAATAAGGAACATATCAATTAATATGATAAAATTTTATCATATTAACTGATAATTCATCTGCTCAAACGGAAATAACATCATATTCGCATTCGGGAATATTCATAACCTAATAAGGAACATGTAACTGGCCTATTCTTGGATTTATCGAAAGCATTTCATGTTGTTGACCACAAAATCCTCCTTTCAAAACTAAATCAAAATGGTATTAGAGGTCTAGCTAATAAATTGATAGAGTCTTACTTAGCAAGGCGTAAACAAATAGTAAGCTTGAGACACAAGAATGATGGAACCAAATTACTTAATGAAACATTGTCCAATGAGGGAATTATTAAATTTGGAGTACCCCAGGGATCGGTTTTGGGCCCACTACTCTTCCTTCTATATATCAATGATATAACACAGAACGTTCATTCACATAAGGAAATTTTGTTTGCGGACGATACAACACTCGTAATAAAAGGTGAAACTAAACAGGTCATACAGCAGTCTGCTGACTCCGTTACAGGAGTTAACCAAATGGTCACAAGATAATCGCCTCATTATCAACTATAAAAAAACAGTATGCCTAAATTTCCACACTATACAGAATAGGAATCCTGGAAGCCCAATATAACATTAAATGGTCATCAAATAGAAAATAAATCAGAAACAAAGTTTTTAGGACTATGGATACAACATGAATTGAAATGGAATAAACATATACAATATCTGAATACTAAACTGAACTCGATGTGCTTTGCGTTACGTATTTTGAAAACCTGCACTAGCATGCACACATTAAGAAATACTTATTTTGCTTATTTCCATTCATACTTAAGATATGGGGTCATATTTTGGGGTATGTCACCAGATGTAATAAGCACGTTTAGGATACAAAAGAGGGCGAATAGAATGAAGGCAAATGTAAACATTAGAGAATCATGCAGACCTCTGTTTAAAGATTTAAATATTCTCCCACTGCCCTGCATATATATCTTTGAAAGTATTATGTTTTTAAAAAGAATTTAATGAATAAAGACGTTTTTCTTAAAACAAACAATGATGTTCATAGACATAACACAAGACAAAATCAAAACCTTCATAGTTCACACACACAAGCATATATCAAACAGGAACTTTTCACACAGGAGTTAAATTATACAATAAACTACCCCAGTATATAAAATTTGCCCCAAAAATAAAAACCTTTGAAAGAATGTTGAAAGCTTATCTGCAGTGCCAATGTTTTTACTATGTACTTGAATATCTTAGTGTATAGGAACGATGAAATCTATAATTATATTTTACTTTTCTATTTTAATTGTAATACCTAGCTGTAATTTGTTGTATTTATAGAATTAAGTTTTCATATTGTGATGATAGATTAAGGTGTAAATAGTTGTCCAATAAGATTGTATCTATTAAGATCTGTTAGTATAATAAGCAATAAATAGTTATTGTATTAGTAATATACACATGAAAGTTCTTTTATTTTATAGATGTAATTACTGACGTGTCCTATATCAAAATGTATTGTATACATGTAATTGATCAAATTGATAAATACAAATCTAATCTAATCTTTTCCTCGTGCACACAGAACGCAATAAATTCAGTATTTTAAAATAATACACTTCGATTAATAAGTCACGTTTTTCCACTCACAGGAAATTACATCCACGCCATGTGGGAACACGATTAGAGCTGTCCGTTCCGGATCTGACTGCTTGAGTCAAGAAGTAACGCTCCCACGTTGGGCAACTGAATTTTGCTTAATCACATTTGTGGCATGGCAATAATACTCTTCACACGAAGAAAAATCTTGAAATAAATCCACCTCTACACTTAAGAATTCCAGGCTTTTACATTTCTATGCAGATAGTAAAAAAATAATTTATGGCGATGTGTGAGAGTCCAACGAGTAAAACATCTCCACTACACAAGTCAAAATCTTTTCCAACAGCTTCCTTGGTGCGCCTGAGACGAGTTCTTCGGGCTCAATACAATGACAATAAGATGATATATTGTTGTTTGGAAGAAAAGGAAACATTATTAGAATTCATAAGGAATCGTGAGGCATTGTATAATGTGCAGAGTAACCTTAAGAATACACCGAGTTTCTGTCCAGGAGATATTGGTGTTTTGTTTCTGTTGTACGGCACTGAAGTCTGAAATTATGTAATCCTTTGTGTAATTCAGAACATAATCAAATAGCACTGGTGTCAACCGAAAATATTATCTGAATTTATCTTCATTGCTGTGCAGATGACGATGCACTAAAATTTCATATGCACATTCTGTAGGACGCATTTTAAAAATGTCACTTCCCCCCGAACGTTCCCTATCGCCCTTGGATGACTCTTCTTCTTCCAAAAATATTACGAGCGCCATGTCAAGATAATCCATTCTTTATTTAAATTTATGACAACATGCCGTCACGACTCACTGATAATTAGCTGTAACTTTACATCATTGCCCACCGCCAAGACGGTCCCCAGTGTCTATACCTCATTCGCCGTCACGTTACGGCAGCTAGCATCTCAAGCCGTGTCATAAGGTTTGGCAACACCGCCCATCTGTCATCTGGGAGGCCTATCGCAAGCACGTGGTAATTGCTAACACTGCGTAAACATATACATTTTGACGCCAAATATTTCCGAAAATACAACAGAACATAACGTCCGCTAAATCTACACACAATTATCACAAATAAAGGATACATATTATCATGCTACCGGTATGTACTGTCAATTCCCGATAAGGTAGGCCTAATAATAAAAGTCTGTACGGTGCTGTACCTCAATGTCCCAATGTCTGAAGTTTTCTTTTCTTGCTGATATGCTCACTGCCGTCATTGACGCGCTCAGAGAATATGTTTAAGACTATTCTTACTAACTTAGAGACTGCCTTTGATAATGAATCCTTCACTTTTTGTTCACAGATGCACTCATCATAGTCACAATAGGCCTCGCAGCTTAATGCTGACAATCTAACAATAATGTTCCAATGGTCACATATTTTAAAAATAGGTAGCCTTCTAATAATAATAATCTTTATTGCAGCCTGTGGCCATGTTGTTGACGGACAGTATACATTTCGTACACTAGTCTGTGCTGTATGCCACTATCGATATGGTTCGTTTTGGGCAAGAAACGATATGGTACATTTCACATACATCCCCACATAGTTCACAAATGCAATCTCCATCTGGAGTATGGAACACCTTCCTTGAGCAGATCTTGTGGTGAAACCCATGTACCGCAAGTCTGATCACGACATGTCGCATTTCACAGAATGGATGCATCCATCTTCGGTCCAACATCGCATTTGACCAGTAGCGGCTGGTGGATAATTTTTCTGGGTGTTGCACTATTTTCATTATAATCTGTGAGCTGCCAGAATGGGATTGACATTTGGCCGGAAATTCCTCGTCAGTCATCATCCCTCTGTCTCTAGACCAATCCATGTTCGCATAGTTGATGTCATAATACTCTGCGTTGCAATATTACAGCCCACGTGCTTCAGTGCCTAGTCAGCTGTATCTCTGGCATGTACAGTTCGGCAACCTCGTTCTCAGACCACATGGAGAGACGAGAACTGTCAATCCTATTCTGGCAGCTCACAGAGTATACGGTGGTACATGGGCACCCGCTGGATTTTTTCTAGGGGAGGGGCTGTATTTTTTTTATTTCGTTACCTACAGCACATGTCACTAGGTGATACTGAGACTTACATCCCCCCGCAATTTTCGTTTCATTTCTTACTTGCTTCGTGACATTCATGATTTGGCTGCTCTTAAACCGTTGGGTACATAGTCTTTATGGCATAAATGGGAGGATTTTTTTTAAGTTCCGAGTTTTTGTTCATAGGAGTTCGCTTTTCTTTGTGAATCATCGCCATAATGTTCATTCTTTAAAAACAGGCAAAAAGTAGTGGTATCACAATGTATCGACAAAAATAAAAATCAAGTAGTTCATTAAAATAGTAAAGTTAATCCAGTTCGCCGATTTTTTAAATAACTGAAGATATTCTCAAATAATCCCAAATTACTAAGTTAAATAAAACTCTGGAATTATCCTTATATCTAAATCAGTTAACCATCAGTAACTTCACTTCATGAAATCAACTGGTGTGACAATGAACAATCGAAATATTCTCGGAATTTCAGGGGGAGGGGACACGGCCCCTCCTTGCCCCACCTCCTGCGGGCACCCATGAGGTGATAGGATAAAAGACTGCTTGATATCGGAGAAAACTGTATTCAATTGCGTGGTAAAACGGATGTACCTCATTCATAACGAATGCCGCAGTTCAGAGACATCACAATTTCATCGGATTAAATGGAATATAAGTTAGTCTACATGAAAACAACAACGTATGTTAGGCTATATGTGAGAGTGACAACTGCGAGTGTCACAAGTTCACGCGCAACATTGCAAGACATGGACGGAGCATCGCGGATGTCTACGTCCGCGCCTGCGCCTCAGCTCCTGGTTGCAGTCAGCGGGCAACGACCAGCCGTGTTAACTGTTGGGATAGGGCTTACCCGGTCTAGCATCTCTGCCACACCCTTCACTATTGAGATCTGGTCGGTGCTTGGGCTTGGCAACGACCAAACGGACGAGCGCTCCTAGATGGCTGGCGCGCTTCGCTTTCTCAGACAGTTCACAGTAACTTACTATAAGATTTCCTGAATTATTAAAGAACAGAATTATGAATTCCTATACATATACTGTAGAAGGAAACATACAACTTCTAGCACTAAAAATATTATTTCGGAATTAATTGATTTTCATGAATTAATCTGGTCGTTGTGCAACACTGCAACCTTATTACCGGCCGCCACTGCATTTGACGTGTAGAATTCCCTGGGTATGTCCTGTTTTTTATTCTGAAGATCTTGCAGCAGTTTTCTGTAATTGTCTGTAATTGGCAGTAGTAGTAACATTCGTAGGTCTTCTATTAAAAATGTTTCTCTAGCAAGCTCGTATACAAGTCTAGACTTGGTTGTCTTTGCTACTCCAAGGACTCTTTTGAGAAATAGAGATTTTACTTTTTCTATTTCATCTAACTGTCTGTAGGTAAGAAATTCCCATATTAGCTCAAGTCCGTATGTCAAAACGGGCAGTACCTTTGTTCTAAAAAGTGCCATTGCTGTCTCAAGTGATATTAAGGTAATATATCTGATGGCATTTATAGCTTTTATTGCAGCGGCTGTTTTTGATCTTATATGCAGTTGAAAACTTTTTCCTGTAACCTGTACGGTGAAGCCTAGGTATTTGAAATTTGTGACGACTTTTAGTTTTTTCCCGTTGCATATCACTTGATCAGAACTTGATTGCCTACTACCGTTTCGAAAAATTATCCTTTCTGTCTCGTCCGCATTAATTGTAACTTCATTTGTCTGTGCCCAGTCACTTAGTATGTCTATAGCTGTTTGCAAATCATGTATCTGCTCTGAAGCAATTGCCATATTGTCTGCATATATGTATAATTTAGCTTCTGTTGTTTCCCGAATTCTGTCACCAACATCATATGTAAGCACATTGAATAATGTAGGACTGAGGGGGTCCCCTTGCAATACCCCATTTGTTTGCATTATCCAGGTTGACTGTCCAACTCCATCATAGATTTGTATATAGTTTTCCGCTAATATGTTTGATATGAGCGTTGTTACCCTTGTTCTGCCAGTTAGTGTTTCCAACTTATTTATTAACAACTTTCTGTTCACTAAATCAAAAGCCTTCGAGTAATCAACGAAAACTACATAGAGTTTACCTTTCGGCGTTTCTAGCGTCGTTGTTATGTGTTGTAGGAGGTTTTCTGCAGCCATAATCGTTGACCGTTTTTTACGAAAGCCACATTGCTCATCTGGCAACAACGGATCTACAATTACATTTATCCTTGTAGTCAGTATCCCTGTTAATAGTTTTAGAATCACTGATTCCAGTGCTATGCCTTGGTACGAGTCAGGGCTGTCAGGACTTCCTTTTCCCTTATACAGTAGCTTGATCGTAGACTTCCTCCATTCAAGTGGAATTTGTCCAAGTTCCAAGCATTTGTTCAGTAGTGCTACCCATACTGGCAACAATACTTCTGCTGTTTGTTTTGATGTTCATTTCGCACTCCATCGGGGCCAGGGGATCTATTATTTCCCATTCTTTTGATAGCCGTTAAGATCTCTCCTTCTGTTATGATTTCGGTTGAGTCCAGGTCATCCGTGGATCTAAGTTGTGGTCGAGTTTCCTTAGCACATGTGACTTTCTTTATGTGCTCTTCCCATAATTCCATTGGGATACTGGGTTGAAAGTGTTGGAATGTTGGTCTTAAAGCCCGATAGGCCTATGGATCTGATTCGGCTTCTGCAATGATCTTTTTTTGTGTGTCTTCTAAGTATTCCCTTTTCTTCTCTGTGAGCAATTCTTTGTAGGTTTTTCTTTGCTGTCTATAATCTTCCAGTGTTTCGTCGTCTTTTTGTGCCCTCACTCTGTGAAGTTTCATTAAAGTCTTTTTCCTCTGAATATAACACGATTCGTCAAACCAGGGTTACGCTTTCCTCCCTTGTCCATGTTTAGTTTCTTATTTGTTATATTCGTTAATTTCTAATGAAATCTACCTAAAAACCCTTACCAACTGAGTAAAGTTCATAATTTACTGGAAAATAGAGGTCACATGAAGATATAACCTTAACTAAACTAGGCCTACTAGACACAGAAAGTCCACCTCGCTGTAGTGTTGTAATATAACCCAGTTATTTTAATAATTTGACTTACGGCCAGGCACACACTTCCTAGGCATCAGAAATAGTTTAATGAAATATTAGTGAAGACTTTGTTGGTTAAATTCATTACAAGGCATTGGTTACACAAACAACTTAATACGGGAAATACTCACTTCAACAACTTTCAGTAGGTCTAAATTACCACGAGGAATTTCACGGGTGTTGAAATAGTTAGTACGAACTGCTTTTAGATGCTGTCATATCAAAATGAACGATATTTATGAATAAAACTTAGCATGTGGTCTTACGTTTTCATATAATTTACGGACTCTTCTATACGTTGCCAATTCTACCAACAGCACGGCTTGAGAATCTTCAGATTCCCCATGGACGAAGAATTTAAAGCGAAATTAATAGATCAATGCTATTCCTCGATAGGACTTAACGCCAACTCAGTTCACTAGAGTAAATAATACATTTTATATTATCTGCAGTCTAGGATTTCGTTATAAATATCTGGGGTTTTAATGTACCATAATTTTAATTTATTTACAATTGCATCATTGTAGAGTAAATAAATAAACAGCCTATTTAGAAAAATAAAAAATAGATAGATACGGTACCTTACGTTCTAATACAATACACCCTTGTTTTGAATGGTATATGACTCATTAAGCTATACTTTTAGGTTAGGCTACATTTTGTCTTACTCCTCAGTTAATTGCAATATTTTGTACAGTAAACAAGAGTTTAGTGCTTTTCAGTCGGTCAACACGAATGTGGTTTTTTAGTATGTATTCTGTTTCTTTTAGCACACAATGTTTTGTACAGAAAGTTTAATTTTAAAAATACTGGTACCATTAATATAGATTATACTGTAGACTAGGCCTACATGTAAATATTGTGAATATGCAATAGAAGATGTAAGCTAGTTTAATCAGAAATTAAGCCTGTAGGCCTAAGTGCATGTTTAGGCCTAAGGGTTATCATATATTTGCTTGTGCCATATACACTTGAATCTGATATATTGTGGGAAACAATCTTTCCAAGGTGTCCATATTTTACTTCAGTTGCTGAAAGAGAAGATTCATTTTTTAAATTCAAATTTAAGTTACTGGTACAGCAGGGTTTTGGAGCTTGGTTACTCTGTTGTTGTAAACGAGCAACTGGAACTTAGAATTGATTACATATACATAGAAATTGTAAAATTAGGCGAGTTCTCTTCAATTTCCTCTGGTACAGTAGTGAATAATGTGACAGGTATTCATGCAGTTTTAGACTACATAGAGAATTTAGAGCAGTCCATGCCTTGTAGTATTTCTCAATTCACCTCATTTCAGCTGGAACGTTTACACAGTACTGTAAGGAAAGATTGAGATACAGCACTGATATGCTTTTTGCCTCTTTATTACAAAATGTATTTCACTACATGCTTACAAATTTATACGACATGCGATACTGTACGGTTCAGGAAATCTCATTCTTCCCCATCTTTCTCCCTGTAATCCTTTTCTACCTTTTCTACATGTTTGCAAGACCCCTGCCAGTCTGTTTCGGTCACAAGTGATACACTCTCAAGCGTTATATCACACAATTTCTGTAAAGATAAGTCATCTGTTATGTTTCTTTCTCTAACTACGGTATTCGTTTCACCTTGGCATGTAAAAGATCCTTCCACAGACTAAACTTGTGTGAAGCTAAATTTCTAGGTTAGATTTTGTTGGAACGCTCTATCAAAGTTCCAACGATCACCACTAGGTATCAGTGACATCTGGTAGCGAAAGTTGGAACTACTTGAAACTGAACGGAACTTGCAGCTCACCCTATGGGTATCCACCTGAAGTAGCTACAGCCTCTGGCGAGCCGAATATGTCCTTGGACACTCCCGGCAATAAAAGCCATACGATAAATAAATAATAACCTTGGCCTAAGCTAGTTCTATGGGATTCAGTTCGCACATGTATGGGGGCAAGCGAACGACAGTGTGGCCCAATGAAACAAGAAATGCATCCACTTTATAAACCTTCTCTTTTGGTTTCTTTGCTTCTATCAGCCTGTAAAGATCGGTTTTGCGCATTGAACTGTCACAGTGAACCCCTTTGTTCTCCAACCACAATATCATAGCAGATTTCGCAGCACTCTTAGGCGGGGGTTTATCCACCTGTATACTGTGATAAGGAGCATTGTCTAACACTACAACAGAACAAGGGGGAAAATTAGGTGCCAGCTTTTCTCGAATCCATTTTTCAAAGTTTACATGGCTCATTTGTCTATGATAGTCGCCTGCAGCTGTCCCGGCCTTGTATAGGAGAAGGGAACTTTCCAGGACCTGTTTATACTACCTGCATGAACTATTATTAGCCTATTCCCTGCATTAGTGTTTGTATGAATGCCAAATTTCTCCTCACTTTGCCAGCACCTGACGAATGTGATGTTACTATCTACCCAGCTCTCATCAATATAGAATATAGTTTTCCCATTTTCTCGCAAATGCTTTATTATAACCAGATAATCGTGACTCCAAGCCACGATGTTAGCGCGTTCTGTAAGTACCTTTCTTTTGTTCTGACATTTCCTCCATTTAAAGCCGAGCTCTGACATTAATTTCCAAAGCGAACTTCGTCCCCATGGAAAGCGTATCTTCTCCCGAACAAGCAGCAATTTATTTACAGTAGGCACACGTTTCTCAAAGACGTAAAAGTCGTGTATAATTCTCCGAATCACACACTTATCAAAATCATTCACATTCACTACAGTGTGTGCAGGTCTTGTTTTCCAATGTTTCCCTGGGGTCGTTAGAATACACTTTTCACCACTTACATTTAAATCGTGCACCTGTTTGCGAATTATTTTGATTGTTGTTTCAGAAACCCCTGTATATTCGCCAGTGGAAATTGTATACACTTGATCCTAGCTTCTTCATCACATTCCTCAAACACTTTCCTAATTATTTCCCTACCCTCAGAATGTATCACTCTTTTCTTCTTCACTTCCGACATAACACTACTGATTCGTACGATTTCACAATAGAAACTAAACGCAAGTAGCAGTGTTTAAACATAGCGTGAATAACATAAGTGCTCGTCCACTCAATCAACGCAGCTGGAATGACTCTCCTGTCCTCTTCATTCCCCTAAGACCATGAGCTGGTGGACGGACAGTAGTAGTATATGCAAGGTATGTTCCTCATATGACATAAGTCCACAGTTGGAACAACAGATTCTGTATCTGTAAAAGAAGAGAATTGTAACTTCAGAGGCGGTCCTAGCAATATCTTCAGGTGGTGCAAGATATCATTGTGGCGCCTCGTTCCCTGTAGACAAAATATAACCAACATTTTCTACATTATTAATAACTATTAACTGGAGCAGGAATACATTCATCTCTCTTCTCACTCTACTTCCCAGTAGGCCAAAACAAAACAAACATTGATGCTGAGATAAGAGCTATTTCACATGCACTCCATCAGTTATTAGGCAGAAACATTGATTATCAAAAATGTGTTATCATTACAGATCCAAGCCGTCTCGTCAAATTATAAGCCTCAAAATAAAGAACTGAAAGAAATTTTTTGTATGATAAAAACCCTTCAAAGACTCCACAAACAGATCTCATTTCAGTGGATCCCTTCTCATATTGGAATAGCAGGTAATGAAGAGGTAGACAGATTAGCAAAAAAAGGTACCACACTACAACAACCTGTCAGTCAGACTAATTTTATGTCAGCAAAAAGGATTTTGAAAAATACTATCAAAAACAGGTATGAAGAAATGGCAAACAGCAGAAACCAAATTATGGAAGGACATTGATGCTAAATGGGATCAATATAAATTAACACCAAGAAGAGAAGCTGTAGCCTTCTTCAGACTTAACACTGGCCATGACTGCCTTGCAGCTCATCTGAAACGAATATACATCCTGAGATCTGAAGAATGCACACTTGGTCACGAACCTGGAAGTAAAATGGATAAGGGGTACCTGCTACATTGCAACAAACTTGATGTGACTGCTAGAACTTCAGGGAACCTCACACAACTCTATTGGAACGCAAGAAAGCTGATGGATTGGAATCCGGGCTAGCCATAGGAAACAACAACAACAACAACATAATATTCATAGAACGGTCCAAAATATTATTTAATATTAAACAATAATGTTCGCCTATAGTCGCGCTTAGACCAGGCTACACAAAAAGAAATATGTCTAATATTATGTTACTAATATCTTACAATACATAATAACACTTAGTCTAGTAGTAAAGTTCTAACAGTAAGTTAAGTAAAGTTTCAATTTCACTCGTAGCTTGCAACACAGACTCAAATCACAATTCACATGCACCCGCACTGGATCTAACGCCAAGAAATCGGGCGGTGGACAGAACCCTAGATGTATAGATATTGGTTTCAACTCGTTAGTATTTGAACAGCGTTAAGTGCGAATTTCACGTTATATGTCTATACATTTGAAATGCACGCACCCTATCTAACTTATATACATATAATTCAATTTGATTTCTGAGAAATATGGATTTTATCATGGGTTTCTTTCTACATAACTTTTCATGCTCTACTGATTGATGTGTTTGAAGTATTTGGAGCACACCTGTGAACAGATGAGTAAGAATGTACCGTATTTCAAATAGGGTATAAATTTCTAAAGCATTAGGGAAAGGAAATGTGCAAATTAAGAGTTTAAATAACATAATGTTAATGTTATATCATATTTCTAAAAGTTTGGGAAAGCTTAACAAATAGGCGGATAAGCAAGGAACTGAGAGACATGATAAATGGAGTGCTACAGTAGTGTGAAGACTAGGGTCGGGACATCGGATTGGTTTAAATTGCCACTGGACTAAAGCAAGGAAGTGTGTTGTCAACCTTATTGTTCTTAATGGTGATGGATGACACCATGAAGGCAGCAATGAAAGACTATAGTAGAGCAAAGATGAAGGTAATGTTGTTTGCAGACGATGTTGTGATCTGGGGCGAGTTTGAGATGGAGGTACATGAACACTTAGACGTAATAAATGAAAAGATTGAGCAATGGGGATTGAAGATAAATATGGAGAAGAGTAAAACAGTGGTGATGAGTAGAGGTGAACTGACTGAAGATGGACGACTAGCTTCGGTAATTAGCAGAGGAATACAACTCGGGAGAGCTTTCTACCAACAGGTACGGGGACTAGTATGGAACAAGTATACGGTATACCAATTAAGGCTAAAAAAGTTATGTACAAATCATATTATGTTCCTATAGTGACATATGCAGCAGAAACTTGGACAATGGCTAAGAGGGATGAGAACAGAGTACAGGCAGCTGAGATGAGATTCTTGAGAAGAATGGTCCAAAAAACGAGGAGAGACAGAGTAAGAAATGAAGATATACGGAAAGAACTGGGAGTACAGAAACTAAATGACAAACTGTAGAAAAACAGATTGAGATGGTTTGGACATGTCAAACGGATGAATGAAGTAAGGCTACCAAGACAAGCACTGGAACGACGGATGACAGGAAAGAGAGGACGAGGAAGACCGAGAATGCGTTGGATGGACTCGGTGAAGAATAGCATTAGAAAACGGAACCTGGATTGGAACACCGTGTCGGAATAGGAATGGTGGAACGACAGAACAAAGTGGAGAGGAACCATATTTGCCTCTACCCGGTGTCAGTTGGAAAAGGGGAAATGAAGATGATGATGATGATGACTGCAGTTTTTGTGGCCAGAGTATCATTACTTCACGATTCACTTACAATGCCCCTTTCAGGACAATGTATATTGCGGGACAGGGCTTACATTTCCTGGACGAGTTGTGCTAACACACTGTGGTGGCTCATCCTGCTCTAACATAAAAACATTGACAGGACCTGTAGCATTTCCCCTAATATGAAGAGTCATTCTACAAGAAGAATGAAATAGGAAACATGCTTAAGGTAATTCTGGAAAGATTTGAAAATGCACGACTTCATAGCATGTTACAAAGGGGAGAAAAAATTGAGGGAATATCTACAGAAGTGTCAGCTCCCAATTTCAATAGAATAAAGCATTCTCTCTATGATCCATACCCTTTGCAAACTGCCATAGTTAATAAACTGTACACAATGTAATGTTAACGACTGCAGCATATTAGCCAGTGTGATCATTTCAAAATGTAGAGTTAATTGAAGACTTGCCATTTAAGTTTAGGAGATTCAGCCAACTTCTTAATTCATATAGCTGCATAGAAAAGAATAAAGTATTTCTTCATCCCAGAGATGCAAGCTGGAGGTAAGAGATTTATAAAAAACCTTCTTCCAAGATAATATTGTTTTTTAATCTCAGCTTGGAAAGGGAGCGGTAATATTAAGTATGTTGAGATAGGAAATAAGTCTACTTACAAATACATCTTGCTTTTGAAACTTTTTATATATATATAACCCCTCCAATTGTTACTTTGACCTATATTTCTCTTGTGTGCCAATTTCTTTTCTTCTTATGTCAGTCCTGTACCTTCTGTAGGAAGTATGGGTGGTGTCCCTTGAGGACGGGTATGGCTGAAGGAAAACCACTGATTGGATTAATTTTAGAAGTATCTATTGCAGTTGCCGTAAGTAATTTTGCTCTGAATAATTGATTTGTGGTTATATTCAGAGCAGTTGCTAAATTTAATTGTGAACATTTCTGTTAACTTAATGTGGGTAATGTTGAAGATGATTTAGGGTAAAGGACCTCAACATCTAGGTCGTTATTTCCTTCAATGGTGGGTTTCTAAGTAGAAATAATTACTAATATGTGGGCAAGAGAGAGAAAGTTTTTCTACCACACTTGTAAAACACATTTCCTAGAATTTCTTCAAGGAAAGGCATTGACATCAGTTTTTACATGATGTTAGATAATGGTGATGAGTAGGTGTGAAGAAATGGTTTGTTATAGCCCACAAGCAGGAACTAATATCTTTAATCCAAAAAAGACAAGGCCATTAGGATTTGAAATCAATAGTGTCCAGAGGGGCAGGGCATGCAACAGTGTTTCAACCCAAGTCACTGGATAAAGTGTTACAGGCTACCCCAGATTATCTCATGTAATCATTTTTCATAGAGTTCTGGAATTCTTTGCCTCATGTAGAATCCACATTGCCATCTGCTGTAGCCTACTGTACTTGAATTGGATATACTGGTTAGGGTCTGAAGAAGTTTAAACAATTCATAGAGAAGAGGCCAACATTCTCCCCTCTGTGATTAAAGAAAGGAATCGGTGATAAAGGGTAAAGAAGGTTGACTTTTGAAATTTATAGCAGATTAAATATTACCCTGGTGCCCGAGGACTAGAAAATGCGACTTTATAGGATGAAGTTAACGTTAGCAGTAGTGTTGTCTTAGATTTCAGTGACATTCATTTGATTTGCTTGTTGACACTGCAATGGTAATACTCATGTAAAGCAAAATTAATGTCCTTTCTATTTTATATTTTATGACAAAACATATTTGTCATTTGTGCAAGATCTTATGCCAAAACAAACAAAAAATAAATTGGAATGCTGTTGGTCATCTCATGGAAAAATATCTCTTCCCACAAATATTATTGGACAAATTATTCTCTCTAAATCTACTGAGTTTTTACAGAAATGTAATTAAGAAATAAAACAGTGCTAGTCTGTCATGGTTGATAGATTCCATATTACACTGAAATTCCATTCTCTTATGCAGATGTAGCTCTCGAAAGAGCTACTCTAATTTGCAACGATTAAAATTATCCATTTTTCTTGTTCATCTTTCATTTCTTGTACCCGTAAAAAAATTATTTTTTAAAATAGCCCAGTTTTCAAAGTACGGCTCTGAACCTGTTTCAAGTTTCTAAAATATGACTGTGGAATGTAGCATTTACTGGTTGAACTATACCTTCCGATACACCAGCGTTTGGGGAATATTTAGGGAGAACAGTGACGTCACCGTGATCTCACGGATGGCGTATTGCTATCGGTCACGCTATTGGTTGGCTGACGTATTGCTATCGGTAACGCTATTGGTTGGCTGACGTATTGCTATCGGTTGTCAGCTGATTACTACGTCAGTTCGTCGGGAGATTTTGCTGGAGTGGGTTCGCCATTTTTGTGTTGTCACGCGATCGCGTTTTCTAAGCGTAATATTAAAATAAATATTCCCGTGAATAACCTGTAAAATAAGATTTTGATATTAGCAGTGTCGTGTGCTCGATTGTGTTGACGATTTGTATTAAAATTGTTTAAATCCTGAAGTTGTTGCATTAAACTAAAAGCCGTTACTTGTGGTGGAAAATCAGTGCTTCTGCTTGTATATGCATGACGAATAGAAGGACCTAGTGTGAGGACTCCGCCATTATAGAACGGTAGTTCGTGGTCCCGCCGCTACAAGCACTGCAAGCGATTATGTCCAACACGTGTCCTGTTGTTCCGTCGAACCGGGTCATAGAAAAGTGCGGGGGAAGCTACTGTGTGAGATATTTGTGTGAATTAAATTGAATTGTCTTTGCTTTCAGTTCTTAAATTCTGTTCATTGTGTCTTGTGTACATCAGCGTTCTATGTTTTGTGTGGGCCTACTTCAAACATAGGCTATTTCTTTGTTAATATTACTGTTTTGTGCTTGTCCCTCAGCGAATGGACGGTCTACCTTGACTCATATGTCCAGGAACTGAGGAGCAAAGCCATGGCGAATTACTCTTGAGAGATAATCTTATTCATATATATATATATATATATATATATATATATATATAATTAATTAAATTATATATATCATTTCAAACAAATATATCCAATCAATCATTGCACCCACTGCCGACCTATCAAATCGGTACGGTGTAAAATCACTTAAAACAACAAATTTCACCTAAAACAATTCATTAAAATCAAAAATTTCACTATATAAAGGGGCGTAAGGAGCTCATTGAGAGCACCAGGTTCCCATTCTATCAGGCAATGCACGAATGCATGCAAGCTTGATTATCTCATTCCAAGTCCAGCATCCAAGCAACTGCACGCCACTGCTCCAAGCTCCGTCTTCTAACGCCAATTGATGAAATCGATGATTTGCCAGTCTTTCTACCAAGCCTAGGCCTCGCTATCGCCTCGACTTCGATATTTCAAGCCATTCCACTATGTTCCTATAGGCTTAATTTGCATCCCCCTTAGTAACAGTGCAGATTAAGTCACTCCTCTACCATTCAAATATCCAACACCATACCCACCATGTAACCATCCTAGTCAAGCAACTCCTGTCTCCCTCGAGTTTTAATACAAGTTTAGCTCATCCCCTCTTCCTACTAAGCAGTCAATAATTAATTATTTAATTAATTATTTAATTAACTTCAAATTTCATCAGCGCACTCAACGTCATAGCTCCAACTGTATTTAAACTGGATAATTTTGAGTGACTGGTAAATTTGTTTTTCTCTTTCCTTATTCTCTGGTCGACCAAGGTATTTGACCACTATCTCTCATCACCTCTTACTCATTACACGCGCCTATAGTCTACACTCACGAACACAAACATGTCGCGCACTGACACTAAACCTCGCACATTAACGTACCAGGGCATAACATTCCTGATAACTCAGGACCCTGATGACTCTAAAAGCCAAAATTATACCCCTGTTAATCCAAAAACACTAATTCCGAGTGGGCCTACCCACAAAGGAGATGGTACACTCGTTCCACTTAAACCAACTTCACCAAAATCAGATTCCTCACTCTCTAGCTCACCTCCTCCCTCACCGGGTCACGTCTCATTCCCGACATTTGATTTCGAGAAAGAGCTGTGGTACGCTTCACCCAATGGCAGTAACCTTCAGAGCACGATGGTCCTTATCCACCCACCTATTGGTATTAGCCTTTGTAAATCAGTCAGGCAAACAGTAATTAACGCGCTCAATCCCATAGCCCAATTTATTTCCCTCATTGAGGAATTAGGTAATCACCACATAGGCATCACTCCTTCTGAGAATAGCCATCTCAACTCTGTCACTAGTGTTCTCAAGAGCCGCTCTGCCATTCCCCCATTTTCATTAATTAGATTCAGACCACAAATTCACCTTCTTTAGTCTCTCAATCTGAGGAAACTAAATTGCCACAACAAGAAACAACAAAATAACAGTCTGTATAGCCTACTCCAGGAATCTGTGCTTTCCGTAACATGTAATGGAGACCGTAGTACTTATTTCCGTGAATTATATTTTCCATTGTGCCCTGCCGTGTTATTTTAATTGTGATCGCTAATTACATTTTAAAAGAGTATCAGTTACAAAGTACGGTAATTCGTTTCCCTTGGCATTATCCCTAAGACCAGCTGACCGGCAGCGTGGAACTTGCCCACACTAGCGCTGCCGGGCGAGGCGCGCTTGAACTTAAGGAGTCCTCTCACTTTCTCCTTCTATTCGTCATGGTATATGTGGAATAATACAGCATTTGGAATATATCGGTGAGTTTTTACGTTGTTCATACATATATTTTGGTTGTTGCATTTAATACGAAAGTTGTCTAAACGATAATATTACGTCAGGAACGGTGTTGGCGAATACGCCTGTTAAAATAGTAATGGATTTAGACAAATTGGCATGTACATGAACACCTGCAAAATAGATATGACAATGTTTTGTATTAGACCTATCGGAATCTTTAATTGAACTATATAGCTCAAATATAGATTTCGATACATAGAAAGAAAATGACGGTTTTTGTGTTTGCACCCAATATTGGAAAACATAAAAATACCAACCTATCGGAGGGGGGGGGGGGGGGGGGGGGGTGGCGCAGCCCCCCCAGCAAAAACAACATTATTGACCACAATGTTTTATGATGGCATTGACCTGTATCGGAATCTTTAATTGAACTATATAGCTCAAATATAGATTTCGATACATAGAAAGAAATTGACGGTTTTTGTGTTTTTCCACGCAAAAAACTCCTCTTACGTGAATTTGCGAATTCTTTTTATGTATCGGAATTTTTAATTGAATTATATAGCTCAAATATAGATTTCGATACATAGAAAGAAATTGACGGTTTTTGTGTTTTTCCACGCAAAAAACTCCTCTTACGAGAATTTGCGAATTCTTTTTATGTATCGGAATCTTTAATTGAACTATATAGCTCAAATATAGATTTCGATACATAGAAAGAAATTGACGGTTTTTGTGTTTTTCAACTCAAAAAACTCCTCTTACGTGAATTTGCGAATTATTTTTATGTATCGGAATCTTTAATTGAACTATATAGCTCAAATATAGATTTCGATACATGGAAAGAAATTGACGGTTTTTGCGTTTTTCCACCCAAAAAACTATTCTTACGTGAATTAGTGAAATTTTTTCATGTATCGGAATCTTTAATCGAACTATATAGCTTAAATATAGATTTCGATACATAGGAAGAAATTGACGGTTTTTGTGTTTTTCCACGCAAAAAACTCCTCTTACGTGAATTTGCGAATTCTTTTTATGTATCGGAATCTTTAATTGAACTATATAGCTCAAATATAGATTTCGATACATAGAAAGAAATTGACGGTTTTTGTGTTTTTCCAGTCAAAAAACTCCTCTTACGTGAATTTGCGAATTCTTTTTATGTATCGGAATCTTTAATTGAACTATATAGCTCAAATATAGATTTCGATACATAGAAAGAAATTGACGGTTTTTGTGTTTTTCAACTCAAAAAACTCCTCTTACGTGAATTTGCGAATTATTTTTATGTATCGGAATCTTTAATTGAACTATATAGCTCAAATATAGATTTCGATACATGGAAAGAAATTGACGGTTTTTGCGTTTTTCCACCCAAAAAACTATTCTTACGTGAATTAGCGAAATTTTTTCATGTATCGGAATCTTTAGTTGAACTATATAGCTCAAATATAGATTTCGATACATAGAATACGTGAATTCGCGAAATTTTTTCATGTATCGGAATCTTTAGTTGAACTATATAGCTCAAATATAGATTTCGATACATAGAATACGTGAATTCGCGAAATTTTTTCATGTATCGGAATCTTTAGTTGAACTATATAGCTCAAATATAGATTTCGATACATAGAATACGTGAATTCGCGAAATTTTTTCATGTATCGGAATCTTTAGTTGAACTATATAGCTCAAATATAGATTTCGATACATAAAAAAATTGACGTTTTTTGGTGTTTCCCCACCCAAAAAACCCCTATTACCCAGGCTTTTCCCGTAAGCTTGCCAGAGGAGTATTTCGTGACGTCGTTGATGACGTCACGGAAGCCGCCATTTTGTTTTAGGGGAATTTCATACGCGGCCGTATCGCAATGTATAGTAGTCCCCATTTACTTAATAGAAAAAACATTACAGATCTAAAGTTGAACAAAGTTTTATGATAGAAAGCACAAAATAAAGGTTTGCCAATTAAAGTATGCTACCCTGAATATATCTTCCAGAACTTAATGTTTTCTTTTAATAACAGCTGAAAATTTCAAATGCATACTGCTTCTGAAAATGCTATTTTTTGGCTTATTTACAGTCCTTACAGTACTTTCTGTTTGTACAAACAGTAAAAATGACCCATGGACATTTCCATGTCGATGGTCATGTGGAGTGTATTTGCACTACTAAGTTATTTAACATTTCTTTCACAAATGGAAAGATTACTATTCAGGTGAGGTGTAATTTCCAAATATGAAGTACAGTATTAGAATTGGTCGCAATGTGTACGATAAGAGCACAAAATGTGTTTGTCTTTGGTGAAACATCAATTTATATCCATATTTAAACATTTCAAATTGACTGTGAACAAGCAGCTCAATGAGTGGACAAGCCATTCCTACAGTGTTGCCTTTTGGCATAGCAACATCCTACTCTTTTTCTTTTTTAATTCTGGGAAATGATAGTTTTCTGTTTTTTTTTTTCTTGAGACTTTACCTGCTAGGCATCTAAAGTACCGTATTTAAGAAACCATAGGCTGTAATTCCCTTTCTTCTGTGGCACATTTTAGGCTATATCCAAGCATATTTAATTTCATGAAGGAACATATGTAAATATAGGCCTACTCATTCTATTTATATCACTAAGTATCATCTAGTGTATTAAGATTTAATTAATTTCATTAGTTTCTTAAAAAGTTTATTCATAAGTAAATAGGGGAACAAATAAATACGGTACCTAATCACCCCAGGAAGGTGCTCCTATTTATAAGGCTTCCAACTGAACATCTTCGCAGACATGGCATAATTAGCCTCCACATTACACAAAATAGTTTTTGAAATGTCATTGAATCCCATCGATTCAGAAGAGAGAGGACATTCTTTAATGTTGTAAACAGGGTTCAAAGTTCATATGAATGTAAGGTAACTTATATTGGAATATTGTTTCCTTTAACTGTAGGCTGCAAGCCAACGTTTGAGGAAGGGAAGATATTTCACTGAGTGAGCGTGGAGGGATACATCAAAACCTTATCTTACGCAAAGAATTCTTAGTGCCCATTGCCGCTCCTTCAGAATATTTAACTGTCGAGGATAAAGAGATGTAACTAGAAACAGTCCCATGACGACAATTACCGTATACAAGATTCCTCCGCAAGTTAGTTTCAGAAGAGGGAACGGGAATACACTTCGCAGTCTTTTCTGTGCAACGAGTGAAGATGGTTCCATTTCTGACAGTGCTTCTTGTAATGGCAGAGAGATTTTCTGTGCAGTGGTTTTTGAGTGCTTGCATCCTGCAAATGCTGATGATATGTAACTGCGCAGCTTGTAAGTAAAATTAACGTTGAAGTGTGGATATTACTGTACATTTATACGAGTATATAAATGAACAGAGATGAGTCAGCTAATGTGCGCCAGAGAATCAGATTTACCTTCCTATCCCAACATCGTAAGTAAGTTCGCCTCTGGTACTGCCATACTTCGTCCCGTATCAAATGTTCATCTGCGGCAGTGGCGTAGCTACGGGGAGGGGGTTACTGGATGATTAGAACCCCCTTTCTTGGAGGTGAAACTCGACTCTATGGGTTGGCTCTTTTGAACATTCACAAACATAATTTAATTGTGAAACAAACACATCTGTTGGATCTATTTTCTAAGAAACCTGGGAAGTTGGATTTAAGATTGTAGGCCTAATCTCAAAGTATCATTCGCTGATCTTTTTCATATTGTTCTTCTTCTGTATTGTAATTTAGTTTTTATTTTATCGTAATTTGTACATTATATGAATATCACTTACTTTTATTCGTGTCTTTATAAGGATATGCATTAATTTGTAACTACAGCACACAATCCCTACCATACGCTCCTGATCTGAGGGAGTTAGTTATTGAGGTTAAAATAGGCGGAACTACGAGGTCATCTACCCCTCTTAACACAGATTGTTGCTTTATGTACGTAGATAATAATGTGGTACCATAGAGCTTGAATTGTTGGGTATGATAATTGGGTATTTACTGTTTCTAAGTACGCCCAAATCATGCATCATTTGATAAGTATGATGATTGGAGTTAAACGAACTCTTATGTGAGATGATAATCTTACCAATTCAGCAGCACCTGCACATTGCACGATAAAACTAGCTGAATTCGAGACATTTTATCCTTTCCCTGTCTAACCGTGGACAATATACAGCGCTGCAGTTGAAGAGATATATTAGACCAGTCTCCTGCAAGCACAGTGCTCTGTGACGTCACCGGCCGGAAAACCCGTGCTCCATTTCTCCAACTTAACATGAAAAGAGGAATGTAGAGACGGTGGAAGGAAGGTCAAACATGTCTAGCAGTGGGGAACTCCACTCAGCTATGCGTGCGCAGTATTCTTTATAGTAATACTTGCACATTATAAAAGGTATATTTTCCTTTGTTAACCTATAACTTAGGGTTTAAACATTTATTACTTATTAATAATACATATTTATTACTTAAATAGAAAAATGTTTTAATTGAATATTGAATGTTGTTATGCTATTAATCACAGGCAGATCATATGTGCAATGCCAATTGGTCTACTGACAAATAATAATGTACAAGTACGGTAAGTTAAACATTTGTTGAAAAATCACCTTCTAAAGACACATAGAGATTAATAATAATTAATAATGATGCTGAAGGTTGAATATTTTTGCTTGTTGAAAAATCTTAAAAATTATTAAACATTTCGTTATTCCTCCATACTTGACAAACAAGAATAGTTCTTCCCACACAAACAAGAAAATGTTAGGAGTCGACGGTCTTTGGATGTCAGATGCCACTTCTGTTGACATTTCCGTTAGAAATGATATTAACTTTAATGAGACGGCATGCAACTGTGTATACTCGAACAGGCACCACAGCACTGGTTGGCTGGCAAGCGCGCTCCTCGCAAGGAAAGCACTGAATTTGGAAAGCTCCTCCTAAGTCTCAAACAAGGCAGGTGAAGGTGGCTGTGGTAGATAATACCCCCACTACCCTTGTTAGAGGAAAGTATGGTACTGCATCAAAATACTAGTGCCACTGTCACATAAACGTAAGTAGGTATTCTTTTCAATATGATAAACATGGAACAACATTGCAGCATAACGTACGTAGGAAAGACTATTACGCACACGAAACTCCAAAGATAGAGGCGCAGAAGTATTTTCCGACCTGCCATCTTACGGCAATACATGGAGTATATTCTTCATAATACGAGTATGTTCGTTTCAGCTCCAATTGCTACTTGATGGATCTGGATCTTCTTGCTGAATCACTTTCATCTTAACTATCTTAAGCAACGCACATCCCAGAGGTGAAAATTAAAATATACATATATTTAATTACCCTCGTATATGGAGGTGTGCCATATTTTCATCTAACCCATAGGTTTTGTCTCTGGTACTGTAAGCCAGCCAGGTCTATAAATCAAGTAAAATAATTATACTGACTTACCAAAGGAATTCCAAACAATTGCTTGTGTATAGGCCTACCCTCCTACAAATAGGATATTGGGCACATTCACATTTTAATACATTTCAAGAATGGAGTTTGACAGCTGATTAGATTTCATTGATTTTTTGCCATACTGAAAAGTACGGTAGTGTAAATCTTTACTAGAAGAGGCATTCGTAAGCATGAAGTAGAGCGCACATTAAGTATGCCATGGAAAATGTACATAACCCCACGTTTTCCTACAATAGAGCTTGATATGTTTGTGGAACGCAAATTCTAAGAAATTATAGCATCCTTAAGTCCAAATAACTTACCGTACTCTATGTTACATGCTTATACTTGGGGATTCTTGCAGTCAATCCTAAGATTTATATTTTATAACCGTATTAATTATTTTTACAAATAGTTGTAATTTATACTTAATTCAGTTCTGTCATTCGCAGGAAATTTCACCTCACCGATAAGCCTAATATTTACCATCATCATCATTTCTTCGCTCCAGCAAGCCGGGTGAGATTATATATGAGCCATCTCCAATTTGTCCTGCCTGTCCATAACTGTTGTTCTTGTATTTGATGCCAGTTCTTATCTCTATCTTCTAGGTCCTTATAAATATGTTTCTCCCGCACATCGCGAGGTCTTCCTCTTGGTCACTTCCCGAGGACACTCAGGCCAAAGTTCACTCGAGGTATCCTGTGGGGAGCCATCCTCTTCATGTGACCATACCATCTCAGTCTTTTGAGTAAGAGAGTCTCCAGCAGGCTCCTTTCCAATTCCAGTTGTCGGATATCCTCAGTCCTTATTTTATCCATTTTCGTCTTTTGAAGGCAAGAAAGGAGGATCTTCATTTGTAATGCCTGGAGACGACTGTTTGTTGGTCCATTAAGGGTTGCTGCTTCCAGTCCATATGTTAGTATAGGTATTAGGTAGGCCTATATCTTGAACAAACTAATCTTGGAAGCTTGTGGAAATGTAGCTGACATACTGCCTGATAGAAATTGGAAGCTTTCTGTATTGTGTTGTTAATCTCTTGATGCATGGTATTTTCCCAGGAAAGAATACTACCTAAATACTGGAATTAGTCTACAACATTTATCTACTTATCTCCAAGTCTTAGATGGACCGTTGAAGGATTTCTACTAATCACCAAACGAACTGTCTTGGTTTTGCTGATTTCAAGATCCATGGTCACAAATTCATTCTGCCAAAGATCTTGTCTACCTTCCACCTCCTCTTCTGACTCGCTCCAATCCAAAGCATAATCAGCGAAAAGTACGGCTTTAGTTTCATGATCGTTGCTTTTAACTGCTTTAAAAACTTCATCCATTATAATATGAAAGAGAGGCGGAGAAAGGCAACTTCCCTGTTGTTCTCCGCTCTTTGTTTCGAACCAACCTGACTTCGCATCCTGGACCTGTACACAGCTCTTAGTTTCATCCTATAATCGTTTTACTTGTGCTAAGATGTCCTTGGGCACTTTCTTACGTCTCAAAGATTCCCATTTATGCATGCGTGGTACATGGTCATATGCTTCTCGATGTCCAGATAAACAGTTATAAGTGTTCTACTTTTCTCCCAGTACTTTTCGTAGAGCATTCGGGTTGCAAAAATAAGGTCCACAGTCGATCTATGTGGTCTGAATCCATTTTGTTCCTCTTGAAGTATAGGTTCAACATATTTTCTTATCCTTCCCTCAAGGATGGACTCATAATTTTTCAAGACTTGCGACAACAAAGTTACACCTCTGCAGTTTGTACATTTCTTCCTATCACCCTTTTTCAATAATGGGGTGATGATTCCCTGCTTCCAATCATTGGGTGTAGTATTTTCTTTCCATATTCTGTTGAGTACTCTGTACATCCATTGTTAACCGATCTCTCAATGGATGTACAGAGTACTCAACAGAATAATGAAAGAAAATACAACACCCAATGATTGGAAGCAGGGAATCATCATCCCATTATACTCAATAATAATAATAATAATAATAATGGTAATAATAATGTTATTGGTTTTATGTCCCTTTTAACTACTGCGGCTTTTAGAGACGCCGGAATTATGAACAGAAGGGGATCTTTAACGTGCCAGTAAAAATACTGTCACGGCTTCCTCTCACCTTCAAATGCTAACAGACTGCCCCCAGGATGTGATCCTGTAACCTTGGGAACAGCAGGAGCTGCGCCACGCAGCCAGTGGCAGTATTTGCAAGATCTGAGTCACGTACGTTGTACCGTACTTTATAACAGCAATACTGAGGATGGACTCGAGCAGTGGTGTCACCATTTGTCTGGTAAGGTAATGGAGAATCAATATTCAGGATGGCTGCTGGCAATTGACGCTCAGTTTACCCACCCCGTAAACTGGCACATTTATCTCAGGATCGATGACTTACGTGTGGCCCTCTGGACAAGCGGCCTGAGTGTGGGAGCAATACAACATGGCGCCATGCCTCTCCCAAGTCCGCAAAGAGCAAGGGGAATACCCTCGGTTATGTCATCGGCTTAAGAGGTGTCCTACTATGAGGCGACGAGTGAACACTCAGGATCATTCCAGGCCATTCAGCCACTGTACCAACCGAGTAGTAGCGAGAAACCGCGAGACGGCAGTAGAATCGTCTCGCGCTATATACAGTGAGCGAGGGCCTAGGAGTGAGCCTCTCAAGTCAGGAGTTCACTTGACAGGATAGTTCTGTTCACTGACAGTACAGTGGAGTTGAGTATAATTAGTGACTGGCAGTGTACCAAGCTAGCGCGCCTCTGTGAGTGAGTGCTGTGCCACGTAAATGGTCTGTGGGCAGACTTGGAGAATCCAACGGGAGCTGTAGGGCGATACATCAACGAGTGATGACTGTGGACTGTGAACTTGCGTTGAGTAAAAGTTACCGTTGTTAAAATATATAACATCTTTCTACTACTGTATCTCTTGGTAAGTTAATTAACCCGCAGGCTTCAAACACTGCTATTTATCAAGATGTGGTAAAATGGCGGTACTGCTGTGTATCTTGAGGGCCATATTGCATTACGATATTGAGGACTGATTTGTACTGTACATTCTTAACCAAATGTTTGTTTGCACTAGTGTTCTAGTTTCGCTGACATCATGGAGGAAGAAGCATTCATCAAATGCGAGCCAGAATGGTTGTTTCATACAGAAGAATTCGCCAACCTTGTAAGTTTATTATGTAATACTGCAATCTTAGCGATGTTATTTAGCAACGATTTAGTGGTCCATCAAATTCCAGCTCCAGTCACCCGGGTGCTGTTAACGAGCCCTCGCCACCTTTTCCTGTCCATCAATAGTTCGTCTTCATGGGTCCTTCTCCAGTCCAGCTCTTTGTCTTCAAGATCATCCTTGATTAGGTCCAACCATTTCTTCTTTGGTCTTCCTACTGGTCTTTTTCCTGGGAAAATCTTGTTGAAATAGCTTTTGGTGTCCTCTCATCTCCCATTCTTTGCCATCCTAATCGTTACTTCCCAAATATTTTGTAGCCTTGATATCTATGCCAGCCTCTGTCCTGTTTGTTTCGTTCTGTACTTTGGCTCTCCTTGTCCTTTGAAGCATTGTTCTTATAAACTTCTTTTCGGATGCCTGAATCCTACTTTCTTCTCTTCTGAACAGGGTGCATGTTTCTACTCTGTAAGTTAGAATTGGGATGTAGTATGTCTTAAACAGTACAGTATATGTTTACACTTCCTGGGCACCTTTTTATCCCACAGTAGTATTCTATCTTGTGCATAGAAGGTGGCTGCATTACTACTTCACTGTTGCTGTTGTTATCCTTATACAGTGTGCTACCAAGATATTTAAATTGATCAACAATTTGTAGAGGATGATCATTCAAGTAAATGGTTGCATTAGACAGTCCTGTTGTCATCACTACTGTCTTACTTTGGCTTATTTTCAGCCCATACTCCTTGAACAGCTTGTCCCATGCATCCAGTTTTTCTTGTACCTCTCTGGCACTTTCTCCCCAAATCATGACGTCATCTGCAAAGACAAGGGCATTTGTTTCATTACCCTTTTCTTTTATTCTCTTCAGGATTATGTCCATCACTGTGATGAATACTAATGGAGACAGTGAACTTCCTTGTTGGACTTCTTGTTTTGTTGTGAATCATCTGCTTTCCCCATTACCTATGCTTACACATGCCCTTGTGTTTTCATACAGCATTTTGATCTTGTTTATCAAGCCTTTTGGGACATTGTGCCTTTCTAAACATTCCCAAATTTTTGATCTTGCAATGCTATCATCAGCCTTTTCTATATCTAGAAATACTATTACTAACTCTTTCCCTTTTTCCAGATTTTTCTCAGTAAGCATTCTTGCAGCAAATATCAAGTCAATCATACTCCTTCCTGGTCTAAAGCCATGTTGTTCTTCTTCTAAAGCCTTTTCCAAGTGCCTGCGTGGTCTTTTCGCAATTATTTGTTCCAAGATCTTTAGACCATGGGATAACAAAGTAATTCCACGATAGATCTCACACTTTTTCCGGTTTCCATTTTTAAACAATGGCACTATTGCACCTTTAGACCAGTCATCAGGGATCTTATTGTCCTTCCATATAGCATGTAAAACTCTGTACAACCAATGTATCCCATTAATTCCTGCTGCTTTTATCATGTCTGAACTTACTTCATCAAATCCAGTGGATTTCCCTTTGATTATAGCTTTTAAAGCTTCTTCCACTTCAGACCAGGTTGGGGTGGTTTTTGCCATAGGTCCCTAAATTGCTGTTCGTGTCCCCACTGTCATTATTAGATGCATCATTTAACAGTTGATCAAAATACTGTTCCATTAACTTCCTGATTTCATTTATGCTTCTCATCACTCTCCATTATTTCCTTTCAAAGCTGTAACTGATTCCTGATGTCTTTTGTTGTTTTTCACAGTTTTATATAGTAATTTCTCATTACCTTGTGTATCTTCCTCCAGTTTCTTTGCAAATTCATCCCAAATCATATCCTTCTCTTCATTAATTATGCGTTTAACTCTTAATTTGTGCTCTCGATATTGTTGAGCAAGTGGTCTGATTTTATCCTCATTTCTGCTATTCTCTTGCCTCTCCACTTCTAATTTTCTCTTTACTTTGTTCCTTAATTGAATTATTGTCTTGATTTCCTTATTCCATCAGGCAGTCTCTTGCTACTTGTTTCGCCACATAATTCTCTAGCTTCTTCAACTAAGACATTTCAAAAATTTTGCCACTCTTCCTCTGCACTTTTGGTATGAATTTTTGGTACTTTTCCTAAAATTCTTCTCTGATATTCCTCACATTTGTCAGATTTCTCCAGCTCCCAGACCTTGATCTTTTGTTTCTTTTCCATCTTATAATTAATCAGTTATACTAACTAGAACTAGCCTATGGTCACTGTCGAGACTTCCACTGGGAACGACTTGGACATCCACAACTTGTTTTCCTGCTTCACCCGCTGTTATTACAAGGTGTATCATTGATCTATGTCTTCCATCCCAGCTGTTGCTAGTTACTTTATGGCTTTCTCTCTTCTTAAACCAGGTATTTTGAATTTGAAGGCTATTTCGACTGCACATATCAAGCTGGTCTTCTCCTTCTATATTTCTGTTTCTATAACCAAATGGGCCAATCACTCTTTCTACACCCTCCCTTTTGCATCCTACCTGAGCATTTAAGTCACCTATGATCATAATTTTCTCCTAATCCAATTGGTTCTCAAGCTGTTCCAAGAACTTCTATTTCTCTTCATCCTTGCACCCCGTTTGTGGGGCATAAACCTGCACTGGAGTTAGGATTTTTCCGTTTGATGGTACATCTAAGCTAATGATACTGTCGCTAATATATTTAATATCTGCAACAGTATCTCCTCTCTTACTTAGAATAAAGCCCACTCCATTATGTGACCCTTCCCATTTACCACACCAATAAAGGGTATATCCTCTTCTTAAATTTTCTTCCCTATTCCATTTGGTTTCGCTCAGACATAATACATCCAGTTTCCTTCTTTCCATCAGATCTACAAGCTCTTCACATTTTTCAGTTAATGTAATTTCATTCCGTATTCCTATTCTCATTTTGGGGTTATCTTTCCTTATTCTGTTTTTTTTCCCACAGCTTTACATTGCATAACATCAGGCTGGATGCCATCATTCCTGTCAACTGTAAGGCATGTGAGCTGTCCATTTTGGGTATTCTTCTTTCCGAGGCTCGTTTTAACATTGAAATTGCATAACTATTTACTCCTTTATTGGCTTGCTAGGCCTAACTTATTGGAGGATTTTCTGTCAGGATTGTCTCCCTTAGCCTTTGGTATTCCACTACCAAACCTACAAGGCAGCAGGTTGTACTCATTATTTAACCCCTGAGTACTGGGTTGCCTCTTCCACCATCATCACTGTACCAAAGTCCATCTTCTCCACTGCAGATGCCGTTGAGGTCTTCACACGTAACCTTGTGCACGGGGCTATGTTGTACCCCATAGGACTGGGTCTTCACCAGAACTTAGCCGTTACTGTAGTTCCATGGTATATTACAGTACCGTTGCCCACCCCCACGACGTGGACGTGCCTGGCAAGAATTATCCATGCAGCTAATTTTAATTGACTCATGGACCGTGTTAAGGAGCTGTCTAAATCCAGTCTCCAAGCTGTGGCTGTGGTCCAGTACCTACTAACAAATTGCTACCAGAATCCGTTAGGCGTCTCTAAAAGCCAGTGTAGTTAAAAGGGACGTAAAACCAATAACATTATTATTATAGAATCCGTTAACCTTCTCATTGGACATAATATAAAGCTCATATTCTGAACTACTGTCTATGTGCTTGCAGGAGGCAAGTCAGCAGTTGCCAGCTAATAACCTGCAGATCGAGTCTGGTGATTTATTGGAACTTGAAAGCGTCGCTGTTAAAGAGGAACATGAAATGCAGGTAATTTATTTAGTTATTTATATTAACCTTCCATCAGTCGCAACCTAAATACTATCACCGTTAAGCGCCATTAACCTGTCAGAGTAACCTTTCAACCATCTTCTAATCTACAGTATATCGTCTAGAATTTGGCATCTCAATCAAATGTTGTGTTTTTAACTTGAACAAAGGAAAATATCCTATTTCAATTATGAAATACTCAATTCTTACTAAAATCAGAAAATAAATTACATATAATAATCAGATTAAAAATATGCAACTTATTACACTTATTGCGATATAAAGAAGCCTCAAACTGATTTTAAAAATCTCACATATGATCAATAATTCATTGGATAAAAAAATCGAATAAAATAAAAGGAATCCTAAATACGCAATCGGTGGCAATTAATTTCTTAGAAGAATCAGTTCACTAAAGAGTAGTGAAGGACAATCTCACTCCCACGCAAATAAGGAGGAGAGCGGAAGCTATTGCAACGCACCGTTTATGCAATAATTTTAGCCTGCGTGGGGAAAAACATTCCCAATTTATCTCGTAGATTGTGTGTGCCCCAAGCGTTTGTTTATATATTTATTTAAATTGGGCCACTTGAGCCTCATAATAGTGCAATACATTTTCAGTATCACAAGGACCGTACAGCGAGGGTTCATCGGCGAATCACAGGTTATTGAATCTTACAAGTTGGTTTTTAATCTTTGACTATGAAGAAGGCTCTTGTATTTGGTCACGTAGTTCACTTTCACAGACTATTTTTATTAATCGTATGGCATTTACACGTCACTCTTGGAACACAAAGATAAATGTATACATGATTTACAAATTCACAGATGAATTATTTACATAGTCAATCGCATAATATGCTGTAACATGCTAAACGTCCAATTGGTTACCACAAAACAAGTTCTGAGGACACTCTTCAACTATATGTCTTATTATCTGACGCGGAAATCCACGGGTGAACTCAGGAGAGGCGATCTTTCCCCATTTGTGAAAAAGATCACATCTCCCATGGTTGGTACGTATCCTATTCAGAGTACACCACTTCCTACAGGGCAAATCAAGTTCCAATGATTTGTTGTTGCTTTGGAGAAACCTATGTAACTCTGGTGGAGTGTTATTATACCTTTCTTGCGTCCAGGCTTCATGAAGATTGAAGTTATGGTCTGCCAGGTTGATTGCTGTTCTGATTGCAGGATGTCTGGAGTGGAGTCTGTTGATTTGGATGGCAGGTATGTCCTCATGTATTGCAATTGTTGGTTGTTGCTGATTTTGTTATATTCTCTCAGGTGGATATTCTTTCTGCTCAGCATAGGGGGTGGAATATGGCTCAGGACAGGTAGCCAGAAAACAGGTGTGGACCTGATTGTACCAGTAATAATCCACATAATTAGCTGCACATCTACTAGCTTCGTGTGGCTAGTGTTTAACCAAACAGGGCTGCAATATTCTGCTGAGTATGCAAGACCTTGGACAGTTGAATGAAAGGTAGAACCAGTGGAACCCCATTTTGTACCACACAGTTTTTGTAGGATGTTATTTCTTGATATCAGTTTAGCTGAAGTCTTTGTTAGATTCTGTCAAGTGTAACTCCAAGGTACTTTGAGTATTTGTTATGGAACAGACGTTCACCTTCAAAATATATGTTTAGTTCATGGTTGGCTAGGATGTTGCTCAGATGAAAGCATGTGGATTCAGTTTTGTTAGGGTTTGGTTGAAGGCCCCATTTACGGAAGTATTAAATCATTGCATTTAAGTCCTTCATTAGTATTTCTTCAGTGACCTTGATTTGTTTGTGCTGAGTTGCTAACACCCAGTCATCCTCATAGCCAAACTTCTTGGACTGGGTGTTTGGCATATCTGCTATATAGGGACTGAATAATAGTGGAGCTTGGACTGAGCCCTGGGGTAGTCCGTTAAGAGTTTTCTGGTCACTAATGGCATTGCCTATGGTTATCGGGAAAGGTCTATCAGTCAGCATATTGTTCAGGAGTCTTGCTCTCCTTCTGCAGGGTATGACACAGAGAAACTTACGAACAATTCCCTGTCTCCATCTCTCCACACAGTATCATAGGCGGAGGACAAATCAATAAATACAGCAGAGGTCTTTACTTTTACAGACTAATGTTGCAATGACATTGATACAAAATTTACTGGTATGTATTAATTACGACAAGACATGAAAACGATCGTGTTTGCCCAAAAATCCTTATTGACAAAGTTTAATAAATTATTACCGTAAGTCAATAAATTATTATTCTTAAGTGCAGTGTACCGGCTTTGGTCACATTGTGAACTTCTTCAGCTCAAACATTAACTCATAAGTACTCAATTTTTCTTGGAATAAATCTTTCCACAGCAACGTATTCAGAAAGCTTTTTATTTTCACATAAACATATGATCACAACATAAATCATCCTAACCTCAATGCACCATGTCCACATCATTGATATATCTTTCAACTTATACGAAAATTGTCACAGATCTGGTTTTTAGTCTTATAGTGTATTCTTAACATTTTAGGTAGTATTCTTACAAATAGTTGCGAAATCAGCCATTTTATAACATTTTAGTGTAAAACTTACAACTTCCATTAACTACTTTTTGCTGAAGGCCTACTTAAGAATAATACTTTATTGACTTATGGAGTTAATTTCCTAATTTATTATGTACTAGCAGAAGTATCTGTTCTTCGAACGGTGTTCGGTGTTAACACCAGACATTATAATAATAATAATGTTACTGGTGTTACGTCCCTTTTAGGTACTGTTGCTTTTAGAGACGCACCAGACATTATCAATTGAGCTACTGTTGCAATGGTTAGCGGCTTGTCATTCCTTCATAAGTTTATCAGAACGAAGTTACTTTCTGGGAATATCACACACACTGTTAATTTAAGGGACTTATAGTGTGGTTTTCGGAGACCCTTTATAGACTCGCGAATTTTTTGTCTCACATTGAGAAGTGCAACATATGCTTTGGTCGTCCTTCTAGGATAAATTTTATATTTCGCCTATTTTAGAATGTATTTTGAGAAGTTTTTCCCTATATCCACCCTTCTACTGTATGAAAAGTATGGTGAAGAGTTTTATAAATGATTGGTGTATTGACTCATGTTTACCATACCTAATTTTACGATGCACCAAACATCCGAACATGAGTTATAGGCGTACATAAGGATACACAGAAAGACAGACAGACAATTCTATTGTCTACAACATATCACCCAGAAATCCAAATATGGGTGTATCTACCGCACAGTATCAAAGAAAATCATCCTTACGATGAACCCGTATGTCGACAAGAAAATGAAAAGTAAAGATTAGTTGAAATGTGCTCTCAAACTAAATTCACCTAACGTGTACTTCCTGACATGAAATAGAATTGAAAGTCTTGTAGTTGAAACGCAATACACGTCACATAAAAACTGACCCTCTACTGTACGTTGTGTTGGGTCCCCATACACAGGAAGACCTCTATCATAAATTATAAAAGCTTGTGTTGCATGAAAATTCAGGTTCTTTAGTCTCAAATGGCCCAAATTCCTAAAAGCCGCAAAAAATGCTGATTCAATTCAGGAATTTTTGAAAATAATGTTGTTTGGAGATATAATAGACCTTCTGTACTATATGTCGCACGTGAAAATTGCATGAAAAAATCCTATGCTACCCCTTGACCCCCTTAATTGCATTGATGAATTATACAGTCTATGTTGGTTCCGTGATAACTTTATATTTGCAAACTTTCACAGAAATGTAATAAATGTAATAAATTGCTTCTTACTGAAATAGATGGAAAGTTGGATGCCACCCCTTGAGATAATGTTGTCATGGTTACCGATTTGCATTCCTTCATTAGTTTGTTAAATTAAATTAAATTAGTTTTCTGGGAATGTTTCAGAAACTGTTGGTTTTAGAGCCTTATAATGTAGTTTTCGAGGACCCTCGAGTTTTATTTCTGGCACCGAGGGGCTTTGTCTCGTCGTTGTACGCCATAATATAATACTAATAATAATAATATAATATAGGGATAGGAATATAATAGACCTGCCATACCACACCCGCAGGTGTAAATCGCGTGAAAAAATTCTAGACTACCCCTTGACCCCCTTAAGCGCATTTTACGTATTGATGAAATTTACAGCTTAATTTGGTTCCATAATAACCATCTAGCCATTTGCAAACTTTCACACTACCGTAATGTAATTAATGGAATTGCATTGCGTCTTACAGCAATAGATGGACCTCTGAGAATCTGTTGCCATGGTTATCGGCTTGCTATCGTTCATTAGTTTATTAAATTAAATTAGTTTTCTGGGAATATCTCAAAAACGGTTGGACGTAGGACCTTAAAATGTGTTTTTAGGCCCCCCCGAGTTTTGTCTCACATCGAGGGGCTGAAAATGAGCTTTGTCTCGTCCTTCTACTCCTATTTCAGCATGCATTTTAAGGGGGTAGGCCCCCTTTTATGAGAGGTACTAAGAAGGGTTACATCAATGATTAGTGTCGTGCCTCTGATGGATATCTGTACCAAATTTTACGTTGATACACCCAGCCGTTCTCGAGTTATAAGGGAATAAAGTTGTCAACAGACAATCAAACAAACAGACAGACAGACCAAAACATTATTTTCGCGCGCATCTATCATAAAACAGTCTGAAACGTGTAAATAACTCAAATTTCCGTATAAATTCAGAAAAAATCAGACAAATTTTCTTTTTTATATATGTAGAGATATACTGCACCGCTCGGTGTTGACCGTGTTTTATTGCACAAATTTAGGTTTTACTCGCTAACCGTCGGAGATACACGAAAAGTGATAAGAACCTTTTGGATAGAAAATTAAATGGTAAAGCTCGTGTATACCATCAAAAGTTTGCTATTTCTTAGCGTTCTCTTTTTATTTGAAATGGAAATATGAAATTTTGAAACCAAAGGGTGTAGTGACGTCACAAAAGTAGGTTTTACTCGCTAACCGTTGGAGATACACGAAAAGTGATAAGGACACTTGGGATAGGAAATTAAATTTCAAAGCTCATATGTGCCATCAAAAGTTTGATATTTCCTACCGTTCTCTTTTTATTTGATATGGAAATATGAAATTGTGAAACCGAAGGGTGTAGTGACGTCACTAAAATGGTCGCCATTTCTTAATAGTGCGAAATATCGAAATTAAAAGTATCCTATATGTAAACCTGGTATTTCAGATACATCCATGCAAAATTTCATTTAAATCGGACCAGTGGTTCTTGCGTTATTAGGTAACAGACAGACAGAAAGACAGACACACCATCTCATTTTTATATATTAGTATGATTAATTAACAAACTAATTATTAGCTCCTCTAATTGCATATGTGCATTCATTGTGCAGAGTATATTTGAGTTTGTACATCGTGAGATGCCTTTTTGGCAAACGTTGCTCTATGATGATGCAATATTAAATAACTGTCCAGACGGAGATAGCACAGCCATGTAGAAAACCAGCTCGAATGCCCATTTATATTACATGTTAACTCTCTCAAAGAGTTCCTTGGTACAATATGCCCTTACATTGATCACGGAAGTTTTATGATTTTCAATGAGGTCATGGTGCAAGCACTTCTATAGTCGACGGAATGCCGTGTATCCTAATCTACCTGTCCTATCTTGTCATCATCATCTTGCACAGTTTCCAGCCACTGGCCGGGTCTGTTAGGAACACAAGCCTCTCCAACGTCTTCTGTCTTCCCACCATCTCTGAGCTTCCACCCTTGTCCAGTCTTCTCCTCTCTTCTTCACGCTTTCTTCCACCCCCTTCAGCCACCTGTCTCTCGGTCTCTTTCCTTCCCACTTCGTCTCGTGTACTCTCCTGGGTATCCTCTTCTCCTCCATTCGCTTTACATGTCCATACCATCTAAGTCTAGATTTCTCTATACCATCCTGTAATGGTTCCTCCTTCATTAATTCTCTGGTCCTCTCATTTCTTATTCTGTCCATCTTTGTAGCTCCAATACTGCTTCTCAAGAACCTCATCTCACTGGCCTGTATTTTGCTCTTCTCCCTTCCTTTCATAACCCAGGTCTCCGAGGCATACGTCAGGATAGGGACATAGTACGTCCGATATATGATCTTTTTGCTGTTCTGAGGGACATCCTTGCTCCATAACATGCTTCTCACACTCCTCCGAAATGCTTCTGCCTGCCTCCCCCGCTCATTTATTTCTCTATCGTTTCTTCCATTATCTTGTATCAGGCTTCCCAGATACTTGAAACTCTCCACTTTCTTCAGCTGTTCCCCACCAATTGTTATTCCCGTTCTGGTTCTTCTTCCTTGTTGTGATCACCATCTCACTCTTATTTATGCTAAATTTCATCCCATATCCTTGTATTATTCCTTCCCACACGTCCAACTGTTCCTGTACCTCCTCCTCCTTGTTTCCCCAAATCATCAAATCATCTGCAAACCCCATTGCTTTCATCTTTCCTTCCCCAATCTTGTATTAACTTTAATTTTTTTCAGATTAAATTATATACAAAATTTCGATTACTCAGCTTGATTCCTAAAGTTTAAAACACACTACTACAATACTTGAATTAAAATATATCTATTATATATTATAGGATGGGTACATGTTTCGACCTGGCATTGAGGTCTTCGTCAGCCCAATTAAGAATGAAAATGAAAATGCTAATGATGTGCTTAAGTCTAACGATGAATGTGTGATATGAAAAATATTATGTAATAAATTGTAATTAAAAGTATAAAATAATAAATGGATGTCCTTTTCAATTTTGATTTGTCATAAGACGTATGAATAAATAACGAAAATGGTTAACGAAATAACATTTTAATGAAATCGGAATTGAAGTGTTTATATGTTCCCTTTACAGTACTTAGCCTGTGGTTATCGTCAGTTGTCAACCGTGTTGTGTAGTTGAGTGGCAATTTGGAATTTATCCAACAGGTGTTTAGTATTATGAAATAGGTCACATGAAATAACATTTGGATATCAATTCTTCTGAATGCCGTATACAATGTTAGGTTACGTATGAATCTTCTTTAACATATCATGTATAAATTCTTCATTTAACGTTATATTGTATATGTTTATAACCTCTCTCTTGGTAATAATATGCAGATCAACTAGGTTAGAAACCTAAACATACATTTTGATGTATATCTCATATGTTTCGTTGTGTTTGGAGGAAATTAAATGAAAGGTACATGCAGGAGTATGGTTTAGGGAATGAAAGGACATAATGAGTCTGAATTCGCAAAGACAGATTCAGCAACAGTATCTTTTCCTCACTAGCATATAAGCACCAAGGACCATTTACTTTATTTGTTGATTCTTCCAATGCAGATTAAGTTATCTGTAAGATATAACTCCACCAATCTAAAAGAACATATATGTAAATGAAGTCATTTCTTTGCAGGATGATACTGATCATTCTAAGGGTATTAAAACTGAAGAAGAGATATTTCCATACATCAAAATAGAAACACCGTCTTCAGTGAATCGAGATGTGACGGAGGTAAGTACCTTATTTGGTCGCTACTTTTTAAACTTATATTTTAGGTCCCTTGACCTCATCTTCATTTTTATCACTTCAATACGAAGGAACTAGGATATTATAATGGTCTAGGTGTACCAATTGAACCCAACTGTACCGAATATCAGAGAGCTCAAACAAGATCCACTGATAGGGGCAACTGCGAGGAGTTGGGTCTAACTAGCTCAGCAATTGAAGGGCTCCCCCGAAAAACGTTGTATAATCCATTTCAGTAATTTTACAGGAGAGGCATAAAACTAAATAATTCACCCAAAGTCACAGGTTTGGATGTTTTATTGAATAATTCACAATTACTGGTGAACAAAAACATTAGTAGTGTGCCACTCAATTATTTTACAAGTATTATGTGACTACAGGTGTGTCCAAAATAGGAAAAACGTTGGATATCCATACATCAATACTTTACTCACTTATTCACACGGCAAATTGACGTAAAAGTCTCTGAACTGAGGTTCAAGGAATGCACACATGCTTAATAAGTCCTTTTTCTTCTCCTTCTTAATCGGCAAAGGCTCCTGGTTTACCGGGGTAAGGCTTGAAAGTGGGGCCACAATACATTTTTCGATCGCCTGGCTTTTCCCACGTTGCCGCTTAGTTAGACTGTTAACAGTTCCAAGGGTGAAGGACAGTATGATCTGCTCTCACTTGAAGCACTGTAGGACTGTCTGCACAAATCCGCATCCACATCGCCTCAGTTATTTTTAAGACAGGATCTTTCCTCAGGTTGCACACAAGGTGAGTAACATCAAGAAAGTCACCTTGAGTCATTTTTACATCAAATGGTTTATTTGGGCATGCATTTTTGATGACTTCTTCCCACTGGAATGGTACATGAACTGTGGATACTCTCTTCTTCTTTTCAACTTGGGCAAATGTCCTGTCACACGGCAAAAAGCTGTGCCCACTACAAAGAAACATTTGGTTCACCTGAGTGAAAAACCTCGATGCAACCATCCACTGCATCAAAATAATCATTGTCCAGTTGTTATTCTGAGCTACACAACGATCAGACCAAAGAATGAGTGTGCGCTCCTGGTATTGCGAAAGAGGTTCATAGTGCGTATGAACGTAGTTCAGGACACATGATGCAATCTCAGTTGCCCCTCTTCGAGCTATGGATTCATGTGTTGCCTTTGTTGGTCTCACTGGATTAAAAATGGCAAAATTATATGTAGCATATTGCCTCTGATAAAAAATATTAGAATGTGTCAACGTAGGACAGAACAGTACTTGTTGAAGATCAACACACAATACAACTACATTGTCTTTTTCACTAGCAACAGCAATATCGTCCTTCATTGTTGTAAGCCTTTTCTGCTTTCCGATGGCGACGTTCGTTTTCCACACTTATTTTGTTCCTTTCTTCGTCTGATTCTGCTGTAATCAACTTCACAAACAGTTTGTTACATGTAGCACAGCTGTCCGACCTTGGAAGCCCAAAACGTACATTAAAATCTGAAGTGAAAATATCACGGTACAAATGCAACGAGACCCTAGAATTGGGGTGGACATTCTGGAATAACCTGTACATTGTAGCAACATTCAGGTCTGAACTAAGGCATTTTTTAGCGTTGCGTTTCCTGCTATAGTGACTCTCTTGGAAGGGGAAACTGTTGATATGATCACAAACAGACTGTTTGTCTTCATCTGGAACACGGTGTGGTCTGATTTTATGGAAACCCCGGCCATCCTTGAAGTCTGTTTCCCCATTTTTAATTTTTTTGCTGTAAGATCTGCACTCTTCTTTGTGTAATCTGAAAAGTATCACAAAATGTTTTTTGGCAGACCTGAAGACGCTTCGCCTTGACTGGAATATAGTACCTAAACGAACACGATTTATGTGAAACAGTCTCTTCAACTCGACGACGTTTAGGTTCAATTATGTCCATATGTAGAAGTTTAGACTGCCCATTGTAATTTAAAGCATAAAAATCACTGAAGGCATCTTTCTTCATGTCCACGGTAAGTGTTTTTGCAATCGCTGTGAAGACATGTACAAACACGGTCCTACACAGAAAGAGAAACACACAGTCACTTACTTTGTAAACATCCTGTACCTAAAATACCCCACTGTCACATTGCCCGCTCACTCACACATATTATAGTATTATAACATAAAGCTTTGGTTTGCACAATACACATGAAATGCTACCTTTAAAGCAACATACCTAACTTAACCTACAATATATGTGATATACAACATTATTCCACGCACCTTACTTGGAGGACATTTTCCAGGTTTTACCGCGCCTTTCCTTGTTTCATACTCTTTACCACTATTCCTTTTACATTTACGCACATTATCCTTCCACTTGGTCATATTAATGGGTCGTTTTCTGCCCTTATTCACTCGTAATAACTGCGCAACAGATGGTAAACACAATTCTTCCTCCGCCATGTTGTCAGGATGTTCAACGTTTTTCCACGGAGCTTGTATTTCAAAGCTGGTTACCAAGGATACCAACTGCAATAGCAACTAATTTATTCCTTGATTTTATGAGGCATTGGATATCCAACGTAATTCCACCGAAAACACACTTTCGTTGAAATTGGATTATCCAACGTTTTTCGGGGGACCCCTTCAATTCTTGAAGTTTTCCTCTGTATTTTGGTGCTCTAACTACTACTGGCTATTGCCGGCTTAGTTTTGACTTATGGCAGAGGCTATCCCCTCCCCAATCCTGAGCATTACAAGCACATGAACGTGGAGAAAGGTTGCAAAATACTTGCAGATATGAATTAAAAGTAAGAACATTTTCTAGCACTATGCATGTGAAATAATTTGTATGCAATGCATATACTTTTACTTTTAAGTACATACATACTGGAAAAGCTTTTTTCTTGTTGTACTTTGGTACATTGTGCATGGTATAGTCACATCCTAGTTCGTGAACCATGGGCAATGGCTGAGTGGCCTAGTAAGTGATCCTGAATGTCGGGAGTGGGCATCTTGGGCTTATTCTGAGTCGTGGCCCTCCTTGTGCTCAGGCGGCTAGGACTACCCAACTCACTTGTTTGTTCCCTGAGATGAAACCCATGGGGCCCTGTGTAAGTAAGGCTAGCACCTGCTGAATATGTCATGAGCAAGCCTTGGGATTGATGGAGTCCCACTCTCATCTGACAGATCAGGGACCCCTTGGAAACGAACAAGTAATCGACCTGAGGGGGGGGGGCTATTAATATCAAGGGTAGTTATGGGAGGAAGAAGGTAGTGCTAGCTGAGTCAATAAGTACGATGAGATTGGATATTCTAGGGATTAGTGAAGTTCAGATTAGAGAGGAGGAAGTAGGAGATTATGAGGTATACCTGTCAGTTGTGGAACGAGGCAGAGCAAGTGGTATGTTAGGATAACCTTAGAACGTAACTTAGTTTCTGTGAGGTACGTAAATGAATAATGATGTGGATAGATTTGGAAAGGTCAGGAAATTGGATCAGGATTGTATCAGTGTACGCTCCATGTGAAGGCGCGGATCAGGACGAAGTAGACAGATTTTATGATGTACTGAGTGATGTGGTACGGAGAGTTTACAATAATGATAGTGTAGTACTGATGGGGTATTTCAATTTTAGGATAGGAAGTAGAACTGAGGGTTATGAGAAGGCAATGGGTAGGTGGGGCGAGGATAGGGAAGCGAACACTAATGGGAAATGTTTATTTGACTAATGTGATAGCATGGGGTTTCGCCAACCCATTCTAGAAGCATAAGGAGATTTTCATATGCATGGTAGACGGTGGAAGAAGAATAGACTATATCATCACTGACTTTGAATTTAGGAAATTGATAAGTAATTGCAGGGTATTCAGTGGCTTTTTGATGAAACAGACCACAAACTGATCTGCTGTGAGTGAAGCATTGTTAGACCTAAAGTGCAGAAAGAGAGTGCAGGTGTTAGATCCTATGACTGAAATAAACCAGGAGATTACTAGTAAATTAGAATCCCCTCAAGAACTTACTTTAAAAATAAAAATTATCTTCTTTTTCAATCATTGGGACTATTACTTCCATTTAGCACTGATTTCAACATTTTATCACCCTTATTTTCACTTGGCCTATAAGGGAGTTTCAAAACTGGGGAAGACTTGTGAGTTTTTGTACACACTCATCTGTGTGATTTCTGCCAATAAGATGCAATGAAGAATATGAAAGCACTATCAGTTATACAGTAAATTCAGCTGCACTGTCCAATAATAGGGTTTATTATTTATTGTGTATAAATGTAGGAGTATTACAAAGATATAAAACTTTCTCGGTTCAAGTACATATATATCGCGATATGTCCGTGTCTAGGGGAAAGTTTTAGTGTAGTCGATGACGTGCAGACGTTGATGTTCGTTTGATTGATGCTTTTGCTTGAATTGCCGCCATTTTGTCAGCTGTGTGTGGTTTTCAAACAGTGCATCGTTACATGCGGATGTATTGACAGGTGTTCAAGTACGACGCGTGGTGGTGAGTTACGAATGTTCATACATTATTTTTAGTTCGATTGAATTGAAAATTTCCACTGTACTTTTCTAAAGCCATGGTGAGACAAAGCCATAGGTCGCTACTTGGTTAGGTGACGGTCTGGGCGAAACCCTTGATCGCTAACACCTTGCACAGTAATACCAATACAACAACACCTCCCGTTTGGCAGTCATTTCAGCACTTGAAAACTTCATATCAATACACAAAACCTGTATTGCCCTAACTCTCTCAGGATCATGTCTAACCATAGTACTTCTCGAGTTACTTCACACATGGCGTTATATTCCACTTCAACGTAGAGAGTGCAGGACATGTTTGGTTTTTAGTATGCCAAATAATTGGACCATTAGCAAATTTAATTACATATCCTGTAATTGATAGCCTCTCTGATTTAGTATTAGCATAATCTGCATCACAAAATACTTCCACTTTTACAATCTTTATGGTCTCTAGTAGAATATACAATTTTCATTTCCTCTGTATTTCTTAAATATCTCATGAAATGCGTTACATCATTCCAGTCTTGTCTATTAGGATCCTTTCATCTCCGACTTACTTTACATACCGCAAAATTGAGATCTGGTCTTGTTGATGTTGACAAATATAGTAACTCTCCTACTGCATTTTGAAACATTTCTTTGTCTACTTTCTCCTCCCCTGATCCTATCTTATCACTACTGATCGCTAAGGGTGCTGACCTCCCTTTTGCAGAACTTAACTTTCAGCTCAACAGTATCTCTTGGTGTATTTACTTTGGTCATTGTAAATCTTTTCTCTGTCTTGTTTTACATTCATTGACAGAAAATTGGTCATTTTCCCTAAGTCTCTTAACTCTAACCTTTTCCTCACCTCAGACTTCACCCAATTCACATTTCATACATTGCCATAAATACCCAAATCATCCACGTATACTCCACAATCAAATCTTTTGTCTTAATGATGTAAACACACTGGTCCTTTTTAAGAGTAGTTAGACCCAGCTTATTCAGCACAGTTCTATGGAACCACTAGTTAGCACTCTGCTTTAGTCCATGTAGACTTTTCACTAATTTCCAAATTTTATTTTTTCCTTCTTCAACATATCCCTCTGGCTGTTCACAATACACTAATTCATTAAGAGAGCTATTAAGATAATGCGGTCGGAATATCCACATGGTGCATTTCCCACCCATTTACTGCTGCTAATGACTGTAAAAGTCTAACGGTTTTCTTGTGCATTACAGGTGAATATGCTTTATCATAATCTACCCCTTGAATCTGGGAGAAGCCTCTAGCTACTAATCTGGCCTTAAACCTTTCTACTGTACCATCCCGGGTTTGTTTCCGTTTAAACACCCACTTATTTCCCAGGAGTTTGTGGTTCTTCGGTCTCTCTACCAACACAAAAATACCTTTTGCCCTAAAATGACACATCTGAATATCATGAACTTGCATTTGGACTTTCTAAAGCTTCCTTGACAGTCTTTGGTTAATGACAAACATTTAACAAATTGGTATCACAATCACAGTCGATACTAAACATGACAAGACTACACTTTGAACATTCTGTCGTCTTTCTTATTCTCCGTCTCATCTGTGTCAACCGGTTCATTCTCATGCATAGCATTTTCCAACCCGTTACTATCCCATCCTAGGAATTGGGCATTATCGCTTCTCTCAGTAATGCTGCTCATATAAAAATAACCAACAATATATTCTCTCTCAAATAACTCATATTCAAAATCAAAGTCTGGGTTTTATCATGAACATTAATGGGTACATTATCATTCAATTGTACTCTAGAACTGCCTGTAAGATATAAGAAAGATGGGGTTGTCTAGCTAACGCTATACTGAATGTAAGGCAACACCTTTTCTCCAAATTTCACACTGTGTGCTATCTGGAACTTTCTTTCCAATGGTATCCACATTTTAAAACCCTTAACATCGTCCCCCGACCCTACATATACACTTTCAACAGCTCTCTCATCGAACTTTGATCCCTTATTACAGTAGATCCACTCTCTACATCCTAATGGCTTAAGATACTCATAGTCTTTTACACTGATTGGAGTACCTCTCCACAGGGCAAGTGGTATCTGATTGCCTATAGCCCTAGAAGGAGACACATTTTTAACATGACATGCCACATTCATTGCCTATGCCCAGAAACTGATTGGAAGATTAGAATGAATTAACCTACCCCTCACACTATTGGTCAAGGTCCTATTCTGCCTCTCTTACAGTTTTTCTATGAGTAATACCATGCTTGCCCAGAAATTCATCAAACTCCTTGCTCACATATTCCCCTCCTCCGTATGTCAGCAGAGCCTTTATTTTCCTTTCATAAAACACTTCTAATTTTCCTTTGAACCGTTTGAAAGTTTCAAACACTTCACTTTTATTACTCAAGAAATACACAAACACATAACGAGAAACTGGTAGTTGGCCCATCACATCACTATGGATAAGATCTTCTGGTTTACTAGACACCCTGTCATTAGCCTTAGGAAAACCGTTCTGTGTTGACTTCCCTTAAAACATGCTATACATGACTCTCCCAAGCTACCTTGAACTTTGCTAGGAATTATGTTCTTTTTGCATCTTCATGCAAGTGCCCTAGTTTTAAATGCCAATCTGACAAGCTGCAGAATCTACAACCGTGTTTACTTCACTTTTAGTCACAACACAAGAAGCATTTATTTCTTTTAGGTATCCAAAAAATATAATCCATCTCTTACATAACTTTTGAAGATTATTTCTTTCCAATTATTCTCAACTCTGGCAACTCAACTGTCTTTACGGAACTCACATGTAACTCCTTTGGAACCAAGTCTTGAACATGAAATTAAATTACATCTAAATGAGGGTACATACAACACATCTGACAAGCTCAATGTCCATCCTCCACACTCGTCTTTCATCTCAATCTCTACACACATCTTGTAATACATGCCAAACAAGAACACATGGCGGCACTATAGTCACACCAATCGGGCCAATCGCAAGGAACCAAACAAAAGAGCAACAGAATACTGAAATGGCTGACTACTTACACAGTAATACCAATACAACAACATACTAGGTTATGTGACTATCTGAACGAAAATTACTGCTTGTACTACAAGCGTAAGGCGCCGGTTAGGTTCGTGTTTGTATGTAAAGCCTTATTAACACTTAGAATCTAACATGTATGCATCTTCCATGACGTCAAGGATGCTGCCATTTATTGTGTAGGGGAATTTTGTAGTGTAATGCATCGCGATCAATACTAATATGACGTTACTTTCTTTTATCCCTAGGATATCAAAGAAGAAACACGGGATGAAGAAAATGATGCAAGTGGAGGTCACTTAAATGAGTAAGTAGGCAATATAATAAGAAAATGCGCTTTTTCATTTCTGTATGGGTAACAGAAGGCTATGGATATAGAAACACATGTTTGCAATATGAGATATGTCTCTTATTGTATTTGCCATTAAACTTGTTGTTTTTGTTACTGTCTGTTTCATTTTTGAAGTGGACATTGATATACTGTATTCTTTATTTCTTAGGGCCCCAGAAATTTTCTTTTCTCATTCAGAGTGCTGACAGTTGTAGGAACTTACATAATGTTGGTTAGTCTGCTAATGGTATCAGGTTTAATGAGTGCATCTGCGCTTAACTCTTTGTAAGGGGAGCATTGCTGAGTTGACTTGTGTAGTCCACTTTCATTTGTTTGCAGGATGTGCACTTGCAGCAGTGTTTAGAATGAGTTTAGTGGGAAACATCCACTACTTAAAACCTCCCCAACTATTTTCCTGTCTCTAAGGTAGCGCCATGTGATTGGCTTTTATTATTGTCAGACCCCAAAACTGTGAAAATGAATAGCTTCTTCCTGACACTCTGCTGCTACATGCAGCAATTAAAGCAACTAAACTAACCTTAAACTAAGGGAGGATTTACATCAGGTATTTTACCAGTATTTACTGGGGAGATTGCACGTATACTGCTTACAAATTGTGAATTTTAGGCAACTTTGTCTGGATTTGTATCTTCGTATCCTTGCACTCTGCCGCATTATATCACCTTACAATAGTTCTGAGGATGCTATTGAGCATTTGTATCAAAACGTGGCAGGGAGGTGTCTCACTTATAAAGTGATATGAACCTTTCTCTCTCAAATAAACTGGCGGAAATGGAGGTGATGTTTCAGAGCTTGAAGAATCTTCTATCGTATGTTGCTTTCTATTTGCCCAGAAACTGTCTTTGTATTCAATAACTAATAAACACATAGTGTATTATTCCATTATGGATACTTTCCAAATTATGGTATGAAAAGTGTTGCCTGTCAAAATCTCTTATTCAAGACATTTTAATGTCTCATTGAATGCAATATCATGAGCACAAGCTACATTTCCCATTCGATATGCGTAACTAGGCATAAAGAAGATATCTGGGTTCTCTCTGTCCACCTATTTAGCTTCCTTTTTCCTGCAAGGAATATTGTTTTTCATTATGAATACATATTTGCTAACAATTCATCCTTGCTCTATTTACCCGCAGCTTTAGAAACTTGGAAATAAATTTCAGATAATCAAATCAACCAGTCTTAACCGGCCAAAAGTATTGGTATAAGCTTACATAGCAGAGTATAATTGATGATAATCCAGTCTTGGAAATCCAAAGAATTGTGCCAGGTTCAATGCGTCGCAAGTAAAGGAATCGGGAGCTTGGTTGCTTGCTGTTGTCTGTAATCACCAGGGCCAGGATAATTATGTACGGTACTGAACTTTCCAGAAATATGTATTTATTTATGTGTCTTAAAGTGGAAATATGTTCTGAAATTTGTTTCATAGCGTATTTATGTCCCCCAGTTAGTTGAAAAGTAGTTGAAACGTCCAGCTGCTTGAATAATCCACACAAATGTTCCCGCTTAACACGCAGGGGCTAGCCTCAGTTTCCGAATGCTATAATTTTTACTGCAGATGCGCGATACGAAATCATGTGTTTGCTGTTCGCGAATTTCATTCTGAAAGTCGTTGGGAAAGATCACTTCAGAAACTTTCATAGCACTGATTGGTTTGTTTTATATTGCCATTTAAGTGCGTAAATATGCTTGATTGACGTGAAAAATATTCTTTGCCCCCGGCCCTGCTATAGAGACACGCGCAGTTAGACAGTTAAATAACTTTAACCATGAATAGCCCTCAGATGCAGAAAGATTCACTTTTTGTTTTTCATCAGCAACTTCTTGGTATACAGAAAGAAAACTACAACACATACACACAATAATAAACAGAATAAGTCGTAACATATACGCAACGTACCACGAAATTTAGGAAATATGTACTTATGAATAAATAAGCCAGAAGATGTATTTATTTATAAAAACGGCAAGAATAATTTTAATAAATAGAATATATTTAGTTAAAAATATTTAAACCCATAACTATCCGGGCCTTACTAATCACATCGGAACTCGTCTCGACGGCAACATTGTGAATTGGTATTTGTTTATAGAGCTCAGCAACTCTAACTGAAACCCCGGAAAAAATGCAAACTAAAAGTACTTCCCCCCTGCCCGCTCTGACCAACTCAAGCAAGACCAATATCTGTGCAGAGGGGTGTAGTCCATCGCTGGCCGGGGGCCAATAGATGTGTTGACAAGGGTTCACAGTCCACTCTCTCGCTCTAGCTCGCCCTCCTCTCTGTCACACTGGCTGACAGAGCTAGCGCTGTCACCAGGGTCTCACTTCAAGTTGCTGAGCTCTATCTTGGTTGCGATGTACACGTGGTATATTTATATACCAGAATTGCAATGAAGAACTAGACCTTAAAGGATTGCACACCATAAATCGCAGTAAAAGATGTAGAATATATTGCAGACACATTTTGAAAGACACCTTGGAGCCAACGGTGTTATTAACAGATGACGGAAAACGTTCGATGGATGGTGTCACTGATATACCATGATCAAGAGGACAGTGTCTGGTATGGGATGTAACCTGCGTCGACATCTTAGAGAAGCAAGTTCCACTGCTGAATTGGCATGCAAATGAAAACAAGTAAATATACCAAAATTAAATAATAATAATCTTAATTGCAGCCTGTGGCCATGTTGTTGACGTACAGTATACATTTCGTACACTAGTCTGTGCTGTATGCCACTATCGACATGGTTCGTTTTTGGCAAGAATCGATATGGTACATTTCACATACATCCCCACATAGTTCACAAATGCAATTTCCATCTGGATTATGGAACACCTTCCTTGAGCAGATCTTGTGGTGAAACCCATGTACCGCAAGTCTGGTCACAACATGTCACATTTCACAGAATGGGTGCATCCATCTTCGGTCCAACATCGCATTTAACGTGTAGAATTCCCTGGGTATGTCCTGTTTTTTATTGTGTAGATCTTGCAGCAGTTTTCTGTAATTGTCTGAAATTGGCAGTAGTAGTAACATTCGTAGGCCTTCTATTAAAAATGTTTCTCTAGCAAGCTCGTATACAAGTCTAGACTTGGTTGTCTTTGCTACTCCAAGGACTCTTTTGAGAAATCGAGATTTTACTTTTTCTATTTCATCTAACTGTCTGTAGGTAAGAAATTCCCATATTAGCTCAAGTCCGTATGTCAAAACGAGCAGTACCTTTGTTCTAAAAAGTGCCATTGCTGTCTCAAGTGATATTAGGGTAATATATCTGATGGCATTTATAGCTTTCATTGCAGCGGCTGTTTTTGATCTTAACAGTTGAAAACTTCTTCCTGTAACCTGTAGGGTGAAGCCTAGGTATTTGAAGTTTGTGACGACTTTTAGTTTTTTCCCGTTGCATATCACTTCATCAGAACTTGATGGCCTACCACCGTTTCGAAAAATTATCATTTCTGTCTTTTCCGCATTAATTGTAACTTCATTTGTCTGTGCCCAGTCACTTAGTATGTCTGTCTATAGCCGTTTGAATATCATGTATCTGCTCTGAAGCAATTGCCATATCGTCTGCATATATGTATAATTTAGCTTCTGTTGTTTCCCGAATTCTGTCACCAACATCATATGTAAGCACATTGAATAATGTAGGACTGAGGGGGTCCCCTTGCAATACCCCATTTGTTTGCATTATCCAGGTTGACTGTCCAACTCCATCATAGCTTTGTATATAGTTTTCCGCTAATATGTTTGATATGAGCGTTGTTACCCTTGTTCTGCCAGTTAGTGTTTCCAACTTATTTATTAACAACTTTTTGTTCACTAAATCAAAAGCCTTCGAGTAATCAACGAAAACTACATAGAGTTTACTTTTCGGCGTTTCTAGTGTCGTTGTTATGTGTTGTAGGAGGTTTTCTGCAGCCATAATCGTTGACCGTTTTTTACGAAAGCCACATTGCTCATCTGGCAACAACGGATCTACAATTACATTTATCCTTGTAGTCAGTATCCCTGTTAATAGTTTTAGAATCACTGATTCCAGTGCTATGCCTCGGTACGAGTCAGGGCTGTCAGGACTTCCTTTTCCCTTATACAGTAGCTTGATCGTGGGCTTCCTCCATTCAAGTGGAATTTGTCCAAGTTCCAAGCATTTGTTCAGTAGTGCTACCCATACTGGCAACAATACTTCTGCTGTTTGTTTTAGATGTTCATTTCGCACTCCATCGGGGCCAGGGGATCTATTATTTCCCATTCTTTTGATAGCCGTTGAGATCTCTCCTTCTGTTATGATTTCATTTGAGTCCAGGTCATCCGTGGATCTAAGTTGTGGTCGAGTTTCCTTAGCACATGTGTCTTTCTTTATGTGCTCTTCCCAAAACTAAAGAACGTGGGTATATTTTTATATGAATTCGCTGTTGTGGGTGTAATGTGTTCCGAGCCCAAGATATTTCTAGGTGCCATTGGATCCAGTTTTCAAGACCAGAGGCCCAAGTGAAACATCACTTTGTGCAAAGAGTAGAAAGGGGGCATCCATCCAGGAAAGCAACACTGCAACCAACTTTGAAATTGTGTCACTCATGACAGACGTTAACGACGTGCCATATTTAATAGATCTTACTTGTAAAAATTAATGGACATTGGCTTTGTTATTTTAAGATCAATTCTATTCTCCATGTGGTTGGCATACCAATAATTACAATATTTGAAATCACCAACCCTAGATGCAATACAGCAGCTGCCACGAAACACAGTATATTCACAATTATCAGTTTGACTATTACGCGAAAGCCTCCTCTTGACTGTAAGATACATTAAAATCAATACCTCATGAATACGAAGAGTGTTAATGACAAAACTGGGCTTTAAGTTATATTCTTATAAGATACTCATTCCCATCAATAGACAAGCTTCCTGAACTTCACACATTCGAGATGTTGAGCGCATATACTGTTGAAATGTAAATACTGATTTCTCAGAGTGTAATTGACCGTCCCATAAATTATAAAAAGAAAACGCAGTTATATAAAGAATCTCTCGCTTCCAACTCACAAGACTCTCAGTTTTGGGTATTATACCCAGTCGCCATACTAAATATGTAAATGAAAAAAATCCACAGCCTGCTTCCAGTCTCCGACCGGGTCAGGAAAAATATGTAAATATAATACATTATTAACATCGGTAACTTGGAATGTGATTTAGCAAATACAGAGTGGTTCACCAGCCCCTTATTTTCTTGGAGAAAGGCAACCCAACTAACGCGTATATCATAGTCATCTAAAAACCAGTAGTACCTGCTCCTTTACGACCTTAGTACTACTTTACTGTTGAGTACATGCTCGCGAATATAGTAGAAATCGATAGTGGCAGTGTTATTTCAATGACCTCAATGATCACAGCTCGGAATAACACCACCTTACGTATAGACAGGAAGTGTCTGCGAATAGATTCAATACGTGCCAGCAATACACCAGGGTTTTCGGTAGCTAAGGTGGCTAAATCAAGAATTGCTGGAGTAGCTTCAACCAATTTGCATAGTAGCAGGTTCGATCCTCGAACTAGTACAAATGTTTTTGCTTAATGTCGTTTATTTTGGATGTATTATGGGCGCATATCTACCTGTTCCAACGAGTGATTTTTCATTTGGTCTTCAAAAGGACCGCATTTATCCGATGTTACGTAGCCAGATTGGACGACGGCATAATGAATTGTTGAACGAAAGCAAGGTATCCTGTATATTCAGGGTAGCAAGTGTTCGAAATGTTGACCACCTTGGTTTAAAGGAAACCTCAGACTCAGGCCGCCACACATGTCAAGTCAAAGCCCTGTGTAACGTCTCGGGTTGTAAACCATTCCTCATTCTTACGCTGTGTCAAGTCAAAGCCTTCTGTAACCGCGGGATATAATCTATTCCTCATTATTACGTTTGACAAATATAAAAAGGTATTATTTGATCCACTTATGAGGTATACCGTAGTGTATTAAGTTCATTAGACTGTTGACATGACTTTTCTCACTAAAGATGTGCTAAGACTTTTTGTTAAAATTTAATAACAAAATAATACCAAGGGAAATTCTAAGGAATACGTATACTTCGATGCGAGCACTGGCGATCACAATCTGCTTCGATATATTGTTGTTGCTCCATTTGAGGGGCTAGGATATCGAGGTCATTTATCCCCGTATACTTGGATGTGAGTAGATTTTGTTTGATAACCTAAGTTATTGCGGGCTTGTAATAATGTGTGTATTTGCAATTAATTTATTTATCGTATGGCTTTTAGTGCCGGGAGTGTCCGAGGACTTGTTCGGCTCGCCTGAATATTTGCAATTGAGGATTGGGAAGGAGGCGGCCGTCGCCTTGAGATAGAAACCGTCCAGGCATTTGGCCGGAGTAGAAGTGGGAAACCACTTCTAGGGTGGCTGAGGTGGGAATCGAACCCACCTCTTCTCAGATTCACTTCACGACGCTAAGTGTACCCCATTTCAGCCCTCAGACCAGTATTGAATTCCTTGGCAGAGCCGGGAATCGAACCATGACCTCCGGAGCGACACTTCGATATGTTATGTTAATATCCATTACAGTTTTTTAACTTTCTGCCATTACAGGTCACGTAGCATAACCTACCGATCCGATCGTATTCTCTCTATAAATCAGCAAATTCAACATACTGTGCCTGTTTAGACCGAAGTCCAACGATCACATTTGCAAATTCCCGAAATCAGTTTAGCAAGAGATAAAAATATCTCAGGGTCTATCTGGGCGAAAACTAAGAATCAAAAGCTGGCTTCACTGATCTCGGTATTATGCAAACAAGGGAGAGAGAATAAGAAATGAAAATACCACAATTTCCTAAAAAATCCCATTTTATTATAAAGTTTAATTTAAATTAAATGCAAATCATCATCTTCAAAATAACCACACATAAAACATCGACACTAGAAAAATGATTTCCTATCCTAAAATAATATTAAACATCCGAAGTTTGATGACCAGAACATTTTCAGTCCATTTGGCATCAATGTTATCGATTTATAATTTTTGCTTTTTACAGTAGGTGGTCCAGAGTAAATTAATAGTTCGTCTGACCCCTGTTGCTATAAGCTTTTCACTTTCACTTATGTTTCGAGAAACAAAACACCATTAACTATTTACCAAGTTACTATTTTTCAAGTTTGACAAATCAAGTTATTTGAATGGTAAAATATAGTCTCATCTGAATTTCAAGAAAAATGTGTTTCTCAACAAGATCGTGATTGTTATACACAGTTATTTCTTTTGCAGAATTATTTCATTGTGTTCTTCATTTATTTCTTATCTTAATACCAATATTTGTCAAATATTAATATTGTTTGGCATATTCATGATGTTCCACAGAACAATATACAATTTATATGTGCATCGTTTTCATTTCATTTGGTTGTTACAAAAATTATTTTAAATTCACATAAATCATTACCATAAGTTTGTTCAATATTATCAAATAAACTATTTATTCTTCCATTCCTAATATTATTATTATTAGTTTTAGAGTCCCTTTAATTTACAAAATCTGATATAGTTATAAACAATTATCTTCCACAATTAATTTATAAACTTAATTCGTTATCAGATTAATTATAATTTTTATTATTATCATCTTAACTTCCCAACAATAATTAAGTTCAAAAATAATTTACAGCAATATGAAATTATTATTAGTAATAATAATTATGGACATCACTCCTATCCAATTAAGGCATTAAGATGATCAACATTTAAGCGATTCAATTTATTATGATATTCATTTATGCACTCTCAATAATATTTTATTTACTGCACAGGATCCGGTAAGGTTTGATCAAATCTAACAATACTTTATTTCATAGGCGTCAAATATAGAAAATTGGATAATTGACTCAGGTATCATCGAACAGAATTCCACTGACAGTACTTAGATGGGACAAAAATATAGGGCGAATGAACCCATCTTTTCACAATAATCAAACATGTGCTTAACAACAAATTGAACCTCCAAAAATATTAAACTTGGAATACATTTCCCCAGTGGACGACTCCTAGTCTCCACACAACTCATACATTTATGCCGACACTCATGCCGCATAATATTCATCCATTATAATAATTACGTTTTATAATTGATTTTTCTTTCACATTTGTGTAACATTATAATAAAAAAAAAGTCAAACCCCTGGCACTATCCAGCCCATGACGGGCTAAGGCCGACCAAGCGACCGCTGCCCGGCCATTTGGCCTGCAGATATTGGGGTGACGCATGACCAGCGCGTCGGGTCCCCTCGGCCGTTAATCTTGGTATTCGTGATCGGGGCGCTGTCTCACTGTCAGACAGCTACTCAATTGTTCTCACGAGGCTGAGTGCACCCCGTTCCAACCCTCACGTCAGTTTTAAAATCCCTGACGTAGCCGGGGATCGAACCCGGGGCCTCCGGGTGAGTGGCAGGCGCGCTACCCCAACACCACGGGGCCGGCGTAACATTATAATAATAATAATAATTATAATTATTACATTTTATAATTGATTTTCCTTTCACATTTGTGTAATATTTTCGTCATATAGACAACCTCACATATTTTATCCAAGCACCTCTTAGTTCTTGTGCAAATCAATGTCTTCTAAAAATAGTTCTAATTACTCCTGGTCAAAATCCTTCCCATGCCTATATTTAACAATAATCCACCCTAGTTTTCACATTTGTTATTCCATAACCTATCTTTCCTCTGTTTATTTCTTCATTCTTATTTAGTGCATTTCAGAAATGTGTCGTCTTAAAAAATCAATGTCTAACTTTTATTAGATTATAGGCCTATTGCCCACAAATATAAATATATTTTTAATGAACCATCATAGTTTATTATTATTATTATTTGAAAAATATTTAAACCTGCAATATTAGAAATTATTAAACCCTCAACTTAAATAATTATTTATAATATTTAACTAATATTTATTATTATTATTACTATCTCATGAATGAGATTTTGAATGTTCCTATTTGACATTTAAATTATTATTTGAACTACATGAATCGAATACTTACGTTATTTAAATCATTTGAATTAACTGAATAATTTTAATAATTTATTTAATTTTTGAATTATCTGAATAATCCACGATTTCTCAGAATTGCATAAGCATTTATATCCTAAAGAAAATAACTTCAGCATGTCACCCAGACAATCTATCGCTGGTCTAAACATCTCTAAAGCAACAATTTGTACTTGAAAACACTAGTCACTAATCATCCTACTAATCATAACGTAAGAACATAATCGTCGATTTGAAGCGTAAATAGTGTTGATATTTTATACGATAAATGAAATAATGAATTCTCAATTACATACAACTAGTAATAATACATGTTCAGATCCCTCCTTCTTCGAGGGGTCAGACCTCTTGTTTTCTTTTCATTATATATCCTTTTCTCTTTCAGATTCCCGAACTGTTTTTGTTAATTGGCTCTCCGTGTGTCTAAATTCCCTTAAGCGATATTTTTTTTGCATCTACACTCCATTTTGTATGTATTTTCAATCTACGTTGCATTTTGTAGATCTTTTCGATCTAAATTGCATGTTGTGAGTGTTTTCAACCTCAATTGCATTTTCTAAGGGTTGACCATCTAAATTGTTTTTTAGTAAGTCTTTCAATATAGGGGGTGGAACTTTTGTGAGTATTTTGAATTTCAATTGCATTTTGTAAGTATTTTCAACCTAAACCGATTTTTGCAAGTATTTTCAATCCAAATTGCATTTTGTATGGTGCGCAGTATACAAGTATTTTGATTCTCAATTGTATTTTGTGGGTATTTGGAATCTAAATTACATTTTGGGAGTATTTTCAATCTAAATTGCATTTTGTACATATTGTCCATCCAAATGAGTAGTTTGAATCTACTGTACATTTTGTAAGCATTTTCAATTTCAATTGCATTTTTTAACCATTTTGAATATTAATTGCTCCTTGTGAGTATTTTGGATCTGAAATGGGAATTTTTCAATCTGAATTGCATTGTGTATTTTCAATTTCAATTGCATTTTGTACATATTTCCAATCTCTTTTCCTTTTTGTAAGTATTTTGAATATCAGTTGCATTTTGTACGTATTTTGAACCTAACCTACATTTTGTGCGTATTTTTCAATCTATTCCTTTTGGAGTATATTCGTTCTAAATTCCCTTTTGTAAGTATTACCGCTCTCCATTTTGTGAGTAGTTTCAGTCTGAGTTATTTTTTATAAGTATTTTCCGTCTCACTTAATTTTTGTTCTGGTTTCCATTCCATTGTCATTTTCGCTATCACCCAGACCATTAGCGGCCGATAACCTAGATGTTAGGCCCCTTAAAACAACAATTGTCATCATCATCATAAAGATTCTCTAGGTTCTTTCCTTTCATCTTGTGCATCTTTCGTAATGGATTCCTTGATATCTCTAATCATGGTTTCTTTAATACTCTTGTTCAAATCCTGCACTACTTTTCCTTCTTTCAGTTACTCAGCTATCGTATCGTGAAAATCCGTAGCTATTTTCTGCAATACTTGTCTAGCTGTAACTCTGCATTCTTGCGCAATTTTAATTTCCAAATTTGCTAAATCCTCGGTTACTTTTCTAGTGTTACTTTCAAATATATCCTGCATTGTTCATAACCTAGTGTGTGACTTAGATATTTTCTCTTCTATTGCTTTGGTACTTTCAGAAATGTTGTTTTCAAGAAAACTAGAATTTTCAGCTAACCTATCCTCAAGATTCTTGTTTTTTTCAAATAATTCGGTTTGTTTATCCCCAAAACATTTTGTTTTTTCGGAAAGTTTAGTTTCTAATAATTTAAGTCCTTAACTCAGTTCTAGCTTTTTAGAATTTTCTACCATGTCTAATCTCATTGTTTCAGAATTTTATAAAATTTTTCATTCCGTAAGTCTAGCACTTTCTGACAATCGATCTAGAGTTTTAGAATTTACTGATATTTTATCTTCTAATGTCTCTTTTAATGAATCGGAATTTTCTGTTAATTTATCCTGTAAAGTTTTAGAAATTTCTGTCATTTCTCACCTTAATGAAACGGTGCTTTTGGATAAGTTATCTTCTAAAGTTTCAGAATTCCATATCATTTCTGACCTTAATGAATTAGTGTTTTCTGTCATTTTCTCTGTTAATTTCTTTTCCAGTTGAGCAGTAGTCTCAACACTAGCCTTAATAATCGCCTTCCACCCTGGCCAAAACTTGCAATATTTGCTCCATTCAATATGTATATTAATGCAGGATAGGACTCCAATGGATCCGAACGACTTACAACTAACTTGTACTAGCATAATGTAATTGAGAATTCCAATAAAATGAGCTTTTCCCTACGTTGGTGTGATGAAAAAGAAATCTCTACAAGTTAATAATCTACTCTCAAATAACAATAAGGCAAGAACTCAAAATATCCTCCATCTGGATGCTATGAAATTGTGTATTTTCTCTCCTAACCAAAAATATACCCCCACTTTTATCTTAATAAAAATTTAATTTAAGAAAACTCCCCTAACATAAACTAACTGATTCCCTAACGGATAAGCCGTCACAACTCTAAACTCAAATAAAATTTAATTCAAAACACAAAATTTAACAAGTCTTCTCTACTTGTACTTACAACTCCCACTAAATAAAAAATCCTACCAGCTTATGTCATTGTCAACGCAAATGACGAACAGCTCGCGCCCTGACGTCAACGGCGCCAATTTCTCTCTCTCTACCAAAATGTGCCCATTCAGACCGAAGTCCAAAGACCACATTTGCAAATTTCCGAAATCAGTTTAGCACGAGATAAAAATATCTCAGGGTCTATCTGGGCGAAAACTAAGAATCAAAAGCTGGCTTCACTAATCTCGGTAATATGCAAGCAAGGGATTGATTGATTGATTGAGTGATTGATTTTGTTTTCACGGCTACACTTAGAGCTTAAGAGCTCCTTTACAGTAGCGCCCTACATATAATAAGATTAGGGCTTATAAAAATAAAACATTTCACTTACATTCACAATATAAATAATCATAGTCTAACAATTATAGTAACAAAAAGATAGTAACAATACAATAATAATAATAATAATAATGATAATGGAAAAAGGAGAGAAGGAGAAATGAAAATACCACAATTTCCTAAAAATATCCCATTTTGTTCATCTTCATTTCCCCTTTTCCAGCTGACACTGGGTGGGGGCATATATGGTTCCTCTCCACTTTGTTCTGTCGTTCCACCATTCCTCTTCCGACACGGTGTTCCAATCCAGGTTCTGTTTTCTAATGCTATATTTCACCGAGTCCATCCAACGCGTTCTTGGTCTTCGTCGTCCTCTATTCCCTGTCATCCGTCGTTCCAGTGCTCGTCTTGGTAGCCTTACTTCATTCATCCGTTCGACATGTCCATACCATCTCAATCTGTTTTGTCCCAGTTTGTCATTTAGTTTCTGTACTCCCAGTTCTTTCCGTATATCTTTATTTCTCACTCTATCTCTCCTCGTTTTCTGGACCATAATTCTCAGCAATCTCATCTCTGCTGCTTGTACTCTGCTCTCATCCCTCTTAGTGATTGTCCAAGTTTCTGCTGCATATGTCATTATAGGAACATAATATGCTTTGTAAATAACTTCTTTAGCCTTAATTGGTATATCCTTGTTCCATACTAGTCACCGTACATTTTGGTAGAAAGCACTTACGAGTTGTATTCTTCTGCTAATTTCCAAATCTAGTCTTCCATCTTCAGTCAGTTCACTTCTTAAGTATTTGAAGTGTTTCACCACTTCCAATTCCTTATCTCCTACTTTGATTCCTCATTTTCCTTCTTTCTTACCTCTACTCATCACCACAGTTTTACTCTTCTCCACATTTATCGTCAATGCCCATTGCTCAATCTTTTCATTTATTACGGCTTAACTGTTCTTGTACCTCCATCTCATCCTCGCCCCAGATCACAATATTGTCCGCAAACAACATTACCTTCATCTTTGCCCTACTATAGTCTTCCATTGCTGCCTTCATGATGTCATCCTTCACCGTTAAGAACAATAAGGGTGACAACACACTTCCTTGCTTTAGTCCCCTGTCAATTTTAAACCATTCCGATGTCCCGACTCTAGTCTTTACACTACTGTAGCAATCCATGCACATTCCATTTATCATGTCTCTCAGTTCCTTGCTTATCCCCCTATTTGTTAAGCTTTCTCAAACTTTTGTTCGAGGGATGCTATCATAGGCCTTTTCCAGATCAGTAGAAGTCATTACCGTATCCTTCCCATATTCACAACTCTTTTCAATATTCTGTCTCAGAATGAAAATGGGTTCCACTGTTGACCTGCCCCCTCTAAATCCAAACTGCTCCTCCTCTATTTGGCTTTCTACCTTTACTCTAATTCTTTTTTCTAGGATTCTTTCCATTACTTTGGAAACATGAGAGACGATGGTGATTCCTCGGTAGTTACCATACACCTTCCTGTCTCCTTTCTTGAATATTGGCAATATTATTCCTCTTTCAGGATCTTTCTTCTTCCTCCACACACTCCTGAGAAGTCTGTATGTCCATCTCAGTCCCACTGGTCCTGCCGCCTTGATCATTTCTACTGCCACTTCGTCGATTCTCACGGCTTTCCCCATCTTCATCTTCCTAATTGCCCATTCCACTTCTGCCATAGTAATGTCTGGCTCTTCTTCTATTTTTTCCTCCACCGTTTGGGTTGTTTGCGCAACTTCTCCGCATGCCTGACGTCTCATCTTCAGCAGCTCGCTGAAATATTCTTTCCATGTGTCCGTTATCTCTTCTGATTTTGTCAATATATCACCTTTGTTTTTCACGAACCCAGTGTTCACATTTTCATTCCTTCTACTTTTTAAAATAGCAATTTTTTTCCACAATTTAAATCCTCCCTTATTTCCTGGGTGAATTCTTCCCAGCTTTTCTTCTTTTCCTCTGCAATTACTTTCTTGCAATCTCTGTTTGCTTCTATATATTTTGCTGTACGTTCTTCAGTCTTTCTTGTTTTCCATTCCTTCTAAGATTTCTTCTTCTCTCTTACCTTTTCTTTCACTCGTATCATTCCACCATTTTTCGCCTTTTCCCGTACCTTCTCCTGATTTTCTACCACATGTTTTCTCTGCACTGTTTACAAATGCACTCTTAAACTTTTCCCATTCTTGTTCCACATGGGTAATATCCGTCCTTGGTATCTGTTCTTGCAATTCTTTCTTAAACTCTTCTGCAACCTCCTTCCTTTAGTCTCCAGACCTTAGTCTTTATTTCCTTTTTTCTGATAATCTCATGACCTTTCCTACTTATAGTTTTGCTACCACTGCCCTATGGTCTCCTCCAAAGGCTTCCTCTGGTATGGCTCCGACATCCATTAGCTCTTTCCGATGTCCTTTTTCGACTAATACATAGCCTATCAGAGTTTTCGTTCTTCTATCTCCCCATTCATACCTTGTTATCTTTTGACTATTTTTCTTTCTGAACCACGTATTCCCTATAATTAATGGTTCCGTTGACAGAAGTCCATTAAGAAATCCCCTTCTGGATTCTTACTGCCATAACCATATGGTCCCAAAATCTCCTCTCTTCCTTGTCTGTCACTGTACAGGATCCGCTAAGGTTTGATCAATTATAAAGTTAAAATTTAAATTAAATGCAAATCATCATCATCAAAATAATCACACATAAAACAACAACACTAGAAAAATGATTTCCAATCCTAAAATAATTTTAAATACTCAAAGTTTGATGACCAGAACTTTTTCAGTCCATCTGGCATCAAAGTTATGGATTTATGATTTTTGCTATTTACAGTAGGTGGTTCAGAATAAATTAATAGTTCGTCTTAACCTTGTCGCTATAAGCTTTTCACTTTCTCTTATGTTTCGAAAAACAAAACACCATTAACTATTTACCAAATATCAAAGTCCCTTCAGATGTTAAAGTTTGACAAATCATGTTTTTTCAATGGTAAAATATAGTCTCATCTGAATTTCAAGAAAAATGTTTTTCTCAACAAGATCGTGATTGTTGTACACAATTATTTCTTTTGCAGAATTATTTCATTCTGTTCTTCATTTATTTCTTATTTGGCCAACTTGAATGTCAAATATTAATATTGTTTGGCATATTCATGATGTTCCACAGAACAATATTCAATTTATATGTGCATCGTTTTTATTTCATTTGGTTGTTTCAAAAAACATTTTAAATTCACATAAATCATTACCATAAGTTGGTTCAATATTATCAAATAAACTATTTATTCTTCCATTCCTAATGATATTATTATTATTGGAATACATTTCCCCAGTGGACGACTCCTAGTCGCCACACAACTCATAAATGTATGCCGACCCTCATGCCGCATAATATTCATCCATTATAATAATTACATTTCATAATTCACTTTCCTTTCACATTTGTGTACTATTTTCGTCATGCAGACAACTTCACGTATTTTATCCAAGCACCACTTAGTTCTTGTGCAAATCAATGTCTTATTTATTTATTATTATCTCATAAGGGGCACCTGAGCCGAGGCTCGTGATAGTGCTGTACATCAAGGTAACAATGGTATTTTAGTAATTACATGCAACTGTAAGTTACATTGTTGAATTCATTAAGAATTTAAACAGTTCTTTCCTGAAAGTTCTCATTGAGGAGATATTTTTCAGGCCATCAGGCAGTCTATTATATATAAATGATGAGTAATGCCATAGTGAATTATTTCCAAACCTGCTGTTATTTATTACATTATAGTGGATATTGCTTGCATTTCTGGTGATGTGTGAGTGAGTATCTGAATTGGTTGTGAGTATGATATTTGAATTGGTTATTTTATGTTTAATATTATATATCATTATTACTGAGGCTCTTTGACGGAAACAATTTAGTGATAGGACATTACATTGGTTGTACAATTGAATTGTAGGTGTTAACATGGGAAGATTGAAAAGTATTTTCAAAGCCCTTTTATGTAATACTAGCTGTTACCCGCGGCTTCGCCCGCATTAACATTTGGAATCCCATTATAACATTAGTTATATAGATAGATAAGCATGGGTCCTAGTGGAAAATAATTCTATCACCTGAAACCAAAAATGCATGGGACGAAAAAAAACATCTAAATATCATGTTGGTTTCGGACCCTAAAAGACGTGAAAAATATAATAAAAGTATAAAAGAAAACTATTTTTTGAAATTTCATTCGAATCAATTTTTATGTCATTCCTGGGACTTAGAAAATTCCGGCCAAAAAATACAAAATCATTAATAACTCCGTAAGTATTCGTCGTATGATGAAATAGCAAGAGACAAAAAAGATGTAATGTGTTATTGTCTACAACATAGGCCATGTATAATTTTACACTGAGACATATTACGTTCCCCCCCCCCCCCTCCCCCATATGTCTACCCCCTTAACACCCCTTTAGAACCTGAATATCCAAAAATCCTTTCTTAGTGGGCGTTTGCGGCCCTTGAGGAAGCTGGATACCAAATTTCATTCCAATCCGTTCGGTGGTTTCTGAGATTTCGTGATGAATGAATGAGTCAGTGGTATTTGAGCTTTATATAGTAGATAAGCATCGGTCCTAGTGGAAAATAATTCTATCACCTGAAACCAAAAATGCATGGGACGAAAAAAAACACATCACAATATCATGTTGGTTTCGGACCCTAAAAGACGTGAAAAATATAATAAAAGTATTAAAAAGAACTATTTTTTGTAATTTCATTCGAATCAATTTTTATGTCATTCCTGGGACTTAGAAAATTCCGGCCAAAAAATACAAAATCATTAATAACTCCGTAAGTATTCGTCGTATGATGAAATAGCAAGAGACAAAAAAGATGTAATGTGTTATTGTCTACAACATAGGCCATGTATAATTTTACACTGAGACATATTACGTTTCCCCCCCCCCCCCCTCCCCCATATGTCTACCCCCTTAACACCCCTTTAGAACCTGAATATCCAAAAATCCTTTCTTAGTGGGCGTTTGCGGCCCTTGAGGAAGCTGGATACCAAATTTCATTCCAATCCGTTCGGTGGTTTCTGAGATTTCGTGATGAATGAATGAGTCAGTGGTATTTGAGCTTTATATAGTAGATATTATTTTTATTGAATAATCCTTTGCTGCAACAAACCCAAATGTGAATCATGTATGCAATGTGACTTTCAATATGTGCGTGATATATAGACTTCAGTAGTGCTCGAGAAACTTTGTATTTTACTTGGCTTAGAATTCCTATAGCTGGAGTTAATTTTCCACCAATAGCTTTGACATGATCATCCCAAGGGAGTAGCTCATCAATGACTAATCACAAAAATTTGATAGATTTAACTCGGGGTAGACATTGGTCGTGGAAGTATAATCGCATGTTTAAAGGTAGGTTTTAGGAAGGCTTGTGAAAGACAATATAGTTAGTTTTAGTTAACTTAACTGTTAGACGGTTTTCATGCATCCATAATAGGATCAGATGTGCTTCTTCCTGCATTTTCTGTTCGAGTTCATGTACAGACTTTCCAACATAGAATACATTGGTATCATCAGCAAATAGGGATATCTTACCGTTTAAATTTAGTCTTCCAATGTCGTTGATAAATATTAAAAATAATATTGGGCCTAAAACAGATCCCTGTGGTACCCCAATAGTAATAGCTTGGCAACTACTATCAGCATTCATGCAACTAACAAATTGTTCCCTGTCCTTAAGGTAATCTACAAGCCAGTGAAGTGCAGTTCCTCTCACACCAGCTGATTCTAATTTATGAATTAGGAGAGAGTTATCCACAGTGTCGAAAGCCTTTTTTAAATCTTTAAATAAACCTGATGCAAGCAATCCTGAATCTAGAGCCTCTTGAAGTCTAACCCTATCATCTTCCACTGCATTGTTTGTGCTAGATTTGGGAATGAATCCATACTGACGTTTATAGAAATAATGGTTACGAAGAAATTTGAGTAGCCGGTCCTTCACAACCTTTCCTTATATTTTAGAAATAACAGGAAGTATTGAGATAGGTCTATAATTATTAACGTCATGTTTATCTGATCCCTTATAGATTGGTACTAATCTGGCCATTTTTAACTTCTTAGGAATTTTCCCTTCGCTCAAGGATTTATTTATTAATTTTGTGATATACGGTACTAACTGATGAGACAGGGTCTTAATTATGTTATTATTTAAGCCAGATGCATCCAAACTACTACTTTTTTAAGATCATTAATTATTCGTGAGACTTCAATTTCATATGCGGGCTCAAGAAAAATAGAGTTGACAGGTCCTGTTACTGATTTGGTGCAATCGTTGATAGGGATTTTATCGGCAAGTGCCTTACCAATACTTGTGAAATGTTCATTGAAAATTGTACAGACTTCAGTTGGATTTGTAACCAAATTACCATTTACTTCCAGGTTAATATTACTATTATTATTATTATTATTGGCTTTGGTATTTTTAGATAATATTTCATTGGTAATTTTCCAGTGATTATTTGTGTTGTTTAATCCATTCAAAAAATATGCATTTTCTAGTTCTCTTCTCATTTTTGTTACTTTCTTACACTGTGCATTATATTCAGCAATTAGCTCCTTTGACAGATAAAAATAGTTCTAATTACTCCTGGTCAAAACATTCCGGTGCCTATATTTAACAATAATTATTTAAGAAACGCGCACAAGTTGTGCATTAAGCATATAAATACATTTACACTACATTCATTTATATTTCACTTTTGAGTCCTATGGTTCTAAGCAGCTCATGATTATTGACTTGGATAGTTTTTTGCATCTTGTAATGTGGTATCGATCACATGGGTGTTCACAAAAATCACTTACACATGTTTCGTTCGGCTCGTGATGGTTCTTCACTTTGCACACTCTGTGGTGGTATCCGTGCGTTGCCAAAGAGTTCACGAAATGGCGCAGGTGTTGGTTGGTTTCCATCCATGATCTATTCACCATGGCCTCCGTTGCATAGAAGTCAGGCCATATCTCCTTTGACTTTTGTTTTCTTATTTCCACTTGTTTTCCCAGTTTTTAGTAAAGGTAGATTATATTTGGTCCTGAGATCTTCTATCAGAAAGGTTTCTCTTGCTAGGACATAGACGAGTCGTGAGCGGGTGTATTTGGATATTGCTAGGGCGGACTTCAGGAACCGAGCTTTGACGGCTTCCTTGGCTGATAGGTCTTCCATTCCTAGTTTCTCCCAGGTTATTTCTATTCCATACGTTAGGATGAGTACGATTTTCGCATCGAATAATTTCATGGCAGTTTTTGGGGATAGTCTAGGTAGTGGTATGTCAAATATTGCCTTCGTGGCTGCTGATAAACGTGTTTTAGTGTGAATCCGAAAGGATCTTACGGTTGTCTGGAGGGTCATGCCCAGGTATTTGTAGGCGTTTCTGTAATAAACCTTGTCGTGAGGGTTTTCTCTCCCATCTTTTCTGAAGGTTATCTGGACTGTTTTCCTGGCGTTAATCTGGAGCTTGTTTTCTTCAGCCCAGGTTTCTAAAGCCTTGATTGCGTTTTGTAGCTCTGTTTTGTCTGGCGATCCGATAGCCATGTCGTCTGCGTAAATGTAGAGGTTTATATTGTTTGCAAGTTAAGTCTATCTTCCTAAAGAAAGCATTGTGTGTATCGAAATTTACTCCATCCCGGCTAATGTATGACCTGTCTGCAGAGCCATTCTGTATTGAGCAAATCAGACTACAAATGCAGGTTCCATCTAGCGCTGCCTATCAGGAACTTCTTGCGGAATTTCAATTAAAAAAGAAAGAAATATTGTTGGACTTCTATGGGACAGAAGCGATGTTGTCGTCTGACTGGAAGAGAGCAGACTACGATTTACGACACACTGTGACGCGTTTCGCAGTCCATGGATTTCACTTAAGGTGTTGCGGAAGAAAAGACTTTCACACTCCAAATGCAGCTACATGCATATGTGAATTGTGTAGAGAGCCCTGTGACCGATATCATGCGGCATACTGTAAAAGAAGATTAACTTCTCTGACGCGATTTTGTAGCGACTGACAGTACCTGCATTGTATTTTTTTACTTTTTCATTGGTCATTGGCTGCATTAAAACTATTATTATTATTGTTTGTTGCTTCTTTTAGTTTCTCGGCGATATCGTGCGTTGCGACGTTGAATAGAAGCGGGCTGAGTGGATCTCCTTGGAGCACCCCATTCGTCTGTGTGTCTCCTTTGGAGAAAGTTACGTTGTCCGAGATATATATTGTATTGCTTCTTAGCATGTTGTGAATGAGGACTTCCAGCTCTGTTTTGTCAGTCAGGGCTTTTAATTTTGTTAAGATGAGGCTTCTGTCTAGGGTGTCGAACGCTTTTGATTAATTCACAAATACATCGTAGAACTTTCCTTGTGGGACTCTGATGGAATTTTCAATGTCTTCTATGAGGATCCGAGTTGCTTGTAGGCTGCTTCTTCCTTTTCTGTATCCCAACTGTTCCTCAGGGTGTTTGTGATGTATTTCATTTTTTAGTTTGCTATTTATTAGTCTTGTGAGCACTTTAAAGACGTTATTCTCCAGCGCTATTCCTCTGTAGGAGTTTGGATCTGTCTTGTCCCCGTTCCCTTTATAGAGGACTCTGATGGTGAACGTTTTCCATCTCTGTGGTATGTCGCCTGTTCTAAGGCATTTCCGTGAGTGCTGGGAATAAGATACGTATTGATGCTTTGAGAAGTTCATTGTAGATTCCGTCTGGGCCTGTTGCTTTCTCAATTTTTAGGCTTCTTGTGGCTTGTTTTACTTGTTCTTCAGTGAACGGGATGGGTCTGGTATCTGTTATCTCTGGTGCCCGTTGTTCGTGTGCAGTAGTCTAGTGGTCTGTGTTTCTCCCATGTTTCCAAGTTTATCTTCCCGGTGGTTTGCGTTTTCCGCCCCTTAAGGCTAAGAAAGGATCATTTGTCGCCGCTTCAATCAGTTTCGTGGCCTCGTGTTCTAGGTAGTCTTTTCGCTTTTGTATCAGTAAGTCTTTGTAATTTTTCCTGGCATTGCTGTAGAGCCTCAGGTTTTCTGCTGTGTTCGAGATCTTCGTTACGTGTAGAATTTGTAAGATTTGTCTTCTCTCCATAAAACATTCGACGTCGAACCATATCTTGGCTTTTCGTTTGAATTTGGGGATGATTGTCCTTTTAATGGTATCTTCTAATGCTGTCGCTGCTGACTCGATATTTCCTTCTTTCAGACAGTTTTCTAGATGATGTAGTGGCGGTGTGTCATTTATTTGCGAGGTGTCTGGTTTTCTTGAGGCTGGTGCTCTATTGTAATTGTTATTGTTGTTCTCGTGTGGGTATTCTAAAGAGAAATTTGCTGTTATAGGGCAGTGCTTCTTTATTGGTGTCTCCTCTGATGAGTAACACACGTTATGTGAGGTTAGCTGAATTTTTGGTCGTTTGAAAAAGATCAGGTCGATGTTGCTGCTGCCGTTGTGTGAATTTAACAATAATCCACCCTAGTTTTCACATTTGTTATTCAATGACCTCCCGTTCCTCTATTTATTTCTTCATTCTTATTTAGTGCATTTCAGAAATGTGTTTAGTTTATCATTATTATTATTTGAAAAATATTTAAACCTGCAATATTAGAAATTATTAAACCATCAACTTAAATAAATATTTATAATATTTAACTAATATTTATTATTATTATCTCATGAATGAGATTTTGAATGTTCCTATTTGACATTTAAATTATTTTTTGACTACATGAATCATTTGAATACTTACGTTATTTAAATCATTTGAATTATCTGAATAATTTGAATAATTTGTTTAATTTTTGAATTATCTGTATAATCCACGATTTCTCAGAATTGCATAAGCATTTATATCCTAAAGAAAATGACTTCAACGTGTCACCCAGACAATCTATCGCTGGTCTAAGCATCTCTAAAGCAACAAAAAGTACTAGAAAACACTAGTCGTTAATCATCCAACTAATCATAACGTAAAAACATAATCGTCGATTTGAAGCGTGAATAGTGTTTATATTTTATACGATAGTGAAATCGTGAATTCTCAATTACATACACTAGTAATAATACATGCTCCGAGTTCAGCTCACGTTATTCTCCCGACGTTTCATGGCGATGGGTGTCCTTGGCTGACGTCATAATCCAATGGGTTCTCCAATATTCCATCGGTATGGCAACCTCCTCCTCAGTCATCTGCGTCACCATCTGTTTCATCTTCGATGTCCACCATTGTCCTATCCATTCGTGATTTAGTGATGCATATTCGCGTTCAGACTTTCGCACTTAATAAAATCTCGATTACTTTCACGAATGTTAGACATTATAACTTGTGTTATAGAAAACATTTCCGTGCTTTCACACGACTTCTCGACATTCATAAAGTTCATTATACAGTTCAAAATGTAATGTTCCGTCTTTAACCAAATATGACAGTTTTGACAACAGCAACTGGTTTCACCGAAAATACTCATATAATCATGGATTTTTGGAATTGAGTGCTTGGAAGTGCCTCTTTATATATGTTTCCGGACCGAAGTGGATGGTCGCTGGCTTTGCAATCAAGCGTGCACTCCCCGCTCTTCCTCTGGTCGGGATTTCTCCCACAAAGTCTGCTTACAAAGTGCGCTTTTATAAAAATGCTCATATCTTCCGTAATCCTGGTCCGATTTGCTTGAAATTTCATTTAGCGTCAATAGAAATCCATAGCCAATAATTCTTGATTGGTTTCAATCCTCAAATGTACAAAATCCATATTACCATCAATAAGTTTCGTAGATTCTTCCGTCGGCGCCACAGGTATCCTTCCTAGCGCGACCTCTTATTTGCGCGGCGTACGAGCTCACCCAGCGCGCTCTCTAAACATCAAATATGCGTTCCGCTGTCGTTATACTAAAATAGTATCAAGGAAGCATCCGTAATTCGGGTACAGTACTCTTAACAGGAATATACCGTAAGTGAATAAATGTGGCAATATACCATCCCCACTAAAATGGAGCGTGGGCTGTCGTTCAAAAAAGTATGCCTATCTCTGGATTCGAAGCACTATGCTACCCGTTCTCGCCCACCATGTATGGCCAGGTTTAACCGATTCTGCCACCAATACATGGTTAACACCGCGCGCTGCACGTGTACTAGTTACTGTGGCCGTCCCACCTCAAACGTTAAGGTCCATGTCAAGGTCTTCAATCATGGTTTATGGTGTTGATTTAACTTTCTACAGATACAGATCACGTGGCGTAAGCTATTAATTCGATCGTATTACGTGCCTGTGTGTTATATCAAGGAGCAATAATTCACATGTTAGTAGAATGGGCCTTAGTATTTGGCAAGGAAAAGTTTGCGGTGGATTTTTCTTTGCTGGACCCATGACTCAATTACATTGGTATCACTCAGTCAATGCGCAGGTTAATATCGACCATCGGAAAAAATGCATTGTTAGTTGGGTTTCATGAAACTAAATAATAAGGGGCTGGTGAACCACTCTTTATAGCGAAATGTCAATGAGGTGTAGTTCATTATGAGAGTTATTTTGTTCAAGCCATGTGTGTGTCAGTTAATGCACTTAACATATCTTACGTATATACTGAAGGAGCAGAAAACCATTAACTCACGATTTGTATTTTGTGTATTTGTTCTTCTGTGCTGCTTTTGAAGTAATTAAAAACTGAAATGGCACCTACAATCAATTACTTAGAACTACGTAAGGATGTTTTGGATATTTGCTCACCAACTCATACTTGCACACTATTTGATTCACTCAGCAACTCATCGCTATTCAACACACTGTTTTAACCTTCTAAATATGCGAGAATTCCGCGAGTTCATCTTTAGCAGTGCTACTAACACAGTACAATTACTCAAGCAATTATTTTTTGTTGACTAGTGTGGATGAGCGTACAAATGACTGACAACTCAAACAATTCGTGTACGCCTCTAATGGTTATATCTATTTATCTGCGATGTATTCAATGGACGATTCAATTAGTATGGTTATCTCTAGTGAAGCAACATATTTCGAAGGTCTTCAACGTAACATCTCTTGAATAGCTGATATGGCCACCGTATTCCAACGTGCCAGAATGCCCTTTATCAGCAGGTTACCGGGTTAGCCCGGGTAACCACCAATTAGTCCTTGTGTTGTCGCCCAACGCCACTTCGCCCCTTTTCGGTGTTATTCAAACATCCGAATAGTTGAAAAGACTACACAGTGCGTAATTAAATTCCTTCGATTTGGGGGAGAAAAATGAGAAGTCAACGCCCAGGAAATCGCAACTAATTTAGCCTACCTCATGCTTCTTTCGTGCTTCTAATAGAATGTTGTGTTTATACAGGAGTACTATGACATTATAATCCATGGTATGAGATATTCAAATCTATACATGATCCCTGTTAGTAAAATGTATATATCCCAAATCTCCATTTACGTCACAGGATATTCGTACAGTGTTTTCACCGCATTATTACAAATTAGAAGACGGGGGTTATCTCACGGAGTTGTTAAGAAAAATATAATTGGAAAAATGATATCTAAGGTGCTCCTGTTATTTGCCTCATATGACGTTGAATAAGCTAAATCCTTGTATTCATTAGTTTTCTTGCATCGTGAAGTTCTTCCGCTATAATCAAGACGCTATAGCATCGGTTGATTTTATTTTTCTGGTCTCACATGTCCTGACACGTTTGAGCCTAATGTTAGGAATGTTTACACTTTTGATGATACTAATGACAATGATTGTTGTTTTAAGGGGCGTACCACTGAGGTCACGTGTCCCTGTGGATAATACTGGAGGAGAATTCAACAACATTGTACGGAAAAGAAAATTACCGAAGACTTGTCATACGAAGGGACTTAATACCAGTGATAGCGGAGAAAAGCCTTTCACGTGTGATACATGTGGAATGGCATATACTCTAAGGAGTTCATTGAATAGACATGTGATCATCCACAGTATACGAAACCCTTATTTTTGTAATATTTGCGAGATGGAGTTTACTCAACATAGTTCACTGAAAACGCACATGGCCCTTCATACTAGCCAGAAGCCAGTCTCATGTAGTACTTGTGGAGGACGCTTTGCAGACAAAAGATACCTAAAAATACACATGTTGCTTCATAGTGGTGAAAAGCCACACTTATGTGATACGTGTGGAGCAACATTCACTGCTCGAGGTTCATTAGCAAGACACTTGTTACTCCATACAGGTGAAAAGCCATATATGTGTGGTACCTGTAAAACAGCGTTTACTCACCGCAATTCGTTGAAGAGACATATGTCACTTCACAGTGACCAGAATCTACATTCACTAGATACATCTGGAAGCGCCCGTAATGAACGAGGAACATTGGATACACCTCCGTCATCCAATAGTAACCAAGAACTATATTCTTGTTGTACCTGTGGAACGGCATTTAGCCAGAAGAGTAGTTTGAAGACTCACATGTTAATCCATAGTGGTCAAAAACCTCATTCATGTGAGACTTGCGGAGCAATTTTTGCCGAAAGGGGACATTTGACAAGACATATGCTAATCCATACTGGCCGGAAGCCATATGTATGTCAGTTATGTGGAAGTGCTTATGCTGACAAGAGTCGTCTTAAGAAGCATATGTTAAGTCATAGCGGCGAGAAGCCACATTGTTGTGATACATGTGGAGCAGCATTTCTTGAGAGAAGTAATTTGAAAAGGCACATGTTAATCCATAGTGGCGATAAGCCACATTCATGCTCTGCATGTGGAGTTGCATTTTCCCGCCGCAGTGCATTGAAAATTCATAAGTTGCGCCTTTGTCGTAAACGGTCACTATAAACGGCTCATATTGTCTGGAAAATTTTAGTTAATGTATAATTCCTCGTTTGACACTTCCGATAACTAATTTCCTTCTAGGAGTTACTTGGAGAAACACATGTTTATGAATACTGAGGATGTGTGCTTTTGATGTGAACAAAAGGAAATTTTACACCAAAGAGTATTATGGTTGGTTGGTTCTTAATTTTACGGGCTGCGACAACGCGGTCATGTAGCCCCGTGTATTTTGGGTGTGTGTAGAAGCTGTCTGATAACCGGTGTTAATTGTGATGACTGTATTAGTGTGTGTTATCTGTTTTTTAATTTAAGTACTGTAACTTAGAATTTTTCAAACAGTTCCTACTTTTGCCGCCAAGCGCCACCGTCAACGACTACTAGGCCAAGTTCAGAATTTAGCTACTAGACGCCACTGCAGTCAAAAGAGTATTAGAAACTGGCTGATGTGACAGCAAACACTTGGTGCCCGAGTCAATGCAACACGCGAGTAAAAAAAGGGAAGTACTTCCAAAATATACTGCTGGCTGTTTTACTGTGATTCCTGATAGGATTCACAATAATATTCTGATGATATTGATGTTAGGATGTAGTGCACAGGGAGTTGAAATGTAAAGTGCCAACAGATGAAGTAAAACAGATGTGGAACTCCCCGATTGACAAGTCAAATAGATGCTATTACGTGTGAGCACAGGGAGGTCCTAGCTGCTACAGTTGACATTGAATATGTGATACCTGAAGTTTTAAAGCCTTTATTTCAGTTTGCCTGCTGAAATGGTAAATTTATACATTTCATTCGGTCAGTACGCTTTTTGCCCAATTTGAAGAAAAAAATAATTAAATGCCTAATAATATTATTCACTAATAAAAGGGAGACGATTTAGGACTACGCATTTCGACAGTTGGAGAATTCATGTGATGAAAATCAGTAAATATCAAAGGGCAATAAATTCACTACTCTGTACGATATTATAGAAAATGTTGCATTTAAAACCACACTGAAAATTCTTAGACAGGATTTTATGACAGCTATAATTATTATTGTTAGAATTCAGGATCCTTGTGATCACTCGCAAATTGTTGTGAGCTGTTGTCATTTTGTGAAATACCGTACATATAAAAAGGAAAATATAGCATATGCCTTTTCAAATAATATGGAAAATGGTATGTATGAGCGTACAGAGTAGTTTGTAAGAGTTCAAATTTGGTTCACTGTGGTTCTCTACCCCGTTTACTAAGGTGCGTGTACAAATTTTGACTGATGTACTGTGTTATTGTTATATCTATACCAGGGAATGTAATATTAAGCCTGGTGCCATACTAGTATTTATCTGAAGTAGTTCCGGGATACCACGCAAAACCACTCTACGATAACTGACATAAGAGTTAAACCACCTGTATTCAGATATTCTCTCGAAATAAAAATCCCATTCCAGGCACCAGATTGATATCCGATCTTTTGATTAGTCGTCTCAATATGTACCTAAAGATCACAGAAGACTACAGAGCACTATATTTCCCCAGCAGGACGACAGGGTACGGATTGTATCCAAGAAGCCTCTTGTTGCAATGCTAGAGCCAATGTTATCACTCGTGAATATTATACCAAACAGTCATATCTCATGTAATTAGTGACGAACCGCTGGGTACCCCACAATGTTGTTCCACTGCTAACATAGCCTAAAATTCGATCATATAATATCGATTGATACAGACGAATATATTCAGAAAAATTGTTGTTGTCTCCACATCGGCAGCGGTATTTTGTTTGATAGTTCAAAGAACTTGCCACTAGTAAGTTTGATATGAAAGTTCAGATTTGATATTACAGAAGCTTTCACGTAAATCGATCCGATACTTGTCAAGAAGTTCATTTTATAACTGACTGAAAATATCGGTCTGTTTTTCGAATAGATATTATTGTAATTTTAGGCAAAATCAACAGAGGCACATCACAGTGATTACAGGTGTCAAAATTGGTCAACGGTAAGGCTGTCTGTAGAATACGAGATGGCCAGTTAGCATGCTGGGGGTAATAACGTGCTTTTGGAGGTGGCATCCAACTAAGGTGTGATGTATCATCATTTTCCATCTCTAGTGTCTCGTGTGCGGTAAACGAGTGATCTCCAATTCTTCCGATCGTGGTACACCATTTGTTCTCGGACTTCGTTCTAGTTGAAACTGTTCTTCTCCACCGCTGATCGCACCATCTCCTTGGCCATCACCTAGGTCGCCCATATGATAAATATGGAAGTGCTATCTTTGTTCATCCTGATATCCAAATTGTATCTACAGAATTTACAGAAGAAAACAACATTGAAATCCTCACCCTAGAAACAACTAATTGTACCATCTCATCCTTATATAAACCACCTGGTGCTGAATTCATTATTAATAAACCATCCAATTTTGAAAATAAACATGTGCAGATTGTGATCGGCGATTTCAACAGCCATAGTACTGTTTGGGGTTACGATCACGAAGATGAGAATGGGACAGCAGTACAAGAATGGGCAGAAATAAATCATCTGACTTTAATCCATGATGCAAAACTACCTGGATCCTTTAACAGCGGCAGGTGGAGGCGAGCTTACAATCCTGACCTCATATTTGGCAGCAGCAGTATCAGTCAACAGTGTGTAAAATCTGTCTTTTCCCCAATACCAAACTCACAGCACAGACCAATAATGTGCCAATTATTCGCTGCTATAAGACCACAGAAGGTATCTTTTCGGAGGAGATTCAACTTTAAGAAGGCTGACTGGTCAAGGTTTACAGAATTGCTGGACACCGAAGTATCCTCCATAGAACCAGTACCCGAATGTTATGGCACCTTTACCATGGCTGTAAAGAGATGTTCAAGGATGTCTATCCCCCGTGGCTGTCGAACATCTTATATTCCCGGGCTTACATCAGATCAAGCCACCCTACTAGTAGAATATAGCAACTTATTTGAAGAAAATCCTTTCAGTGAAGCAACTGTGGAAGCAGGAAACAAGCTCATTTCTTCTATAAGGGAGACAAAAAGGGATCAGTGGATAAAAACTATTGAAAACTTGGATCTGAAAAAAGACAGTCATAAAGCATGGAGACTTCTGAGACGTCTAAGCAATGACCCAACTAAGACCACTGCACATCATAATATCACTGCCAATCAAATAGCACATCAGTTACTGCTGAACGGGAAGGCAACCCACAAATCCAAAAAAAAAACGAAATTGCAAAGAGAAGAGCAAGAGGAGAGTAATGACCTCACATCATCATTCAGCATGGAAGAATTAGAGAAGGTTATCAAACAGAGCCAAAATTGAAAATCAGCTGGCTTGGATGATATACGGACCGAGCAAATTAAACACTTTGGCTTAACAACAAAGAAATGGATTCTCCAACTTTTCAACAACTGTGTGAGCAAAAGCCAAATTCCAAAGATATGGAGGAAGAGCCGAGTGATCGCTTTGCTGAAACCTGGCAAAGAAGAAAATAATCCAAAGAATTTTAGACCAGTTGCACTACTATGTCACCTCTACAAACTGCTGGAAAGATTGATTCTGAATCGCCTATCACCTGTAATTGACCCCTGACTTATACCTCAGCAATCTGGATTTCGCCCTGGTAAAAGCTGTACTGGACAACTGCTAAATCTCACACAGTTTATAGAAGATGGGTTTGAAGCTCGTAAGGTGACAGGAGTGGTATTTGTCGACTTGTCCTTTTCATTAGCAACATTTTTCTAGTGTTTAAAAATGTATCTTTTATGTAAAACATATTTTAATTCGAAATTTGTAAGGATATCCATTTCATTTCATATTATTAATATTTATCTAATAACGCTGAAGAAGATATCATTGTTATATCGAAATATGTACGTTTAAAATAATACTAAGCACCATTTCACAGTATTGTCAAGGCGGATACATAGTACATATATTTTAAACTTGATTGTAGAAATTTGATGCTTTCTATGCTCTATTTAGGATTTTTGTTAGGCAGTATTATCCTTGGAGCTCATACTTCTGAGGTGTTTAAATCAGAAACGGTATAAGTTTTATTCCCTCCAAATAGCTGTTTGAATTGGCTCTCTCTGTTAATGGACATTTCAACTGTCTTGGCCTTGCTGATCTTCAGATTAAGTTCTTTAACTTTATTGTTCAAAGCAGTCAGTCTCTCCTGCACTTCCCCATAACATGTATATTAAGTAAAATGTAAGAATTATTAACTATAGGATTTTTTTTTGTATTTGTCTGTTGGCACAGCCTAGAGTAAAATGCGGCATTTCACCGATGTCTCAGTCTTATTTATGGAAGCTACTGGAGTGTTGATGGTGGAGCTGAGTAAGACATTTGGGGCACATTCAGTGCCTGTTTATGTTGTGAAAGGTTCTACTCGTAGGGTTGGTACTGCTGTATTGACTCAGTGCGGAAAGTAATGACAAACTACCTCCTCTTACTGCTGTCAGCGTTTCGTGGGTTTCTACCACATAGGCTATGTTTGTACTTTTTGAGGATCTAGCCAGCGTCCGAGCTGACTACCAGACATGCAGATAATCAACCTGGTGTTTCTGCAGGAATCTCGTGTTGGAGTATGCATAATAATATTGTTTTCAGGTTATATCCAAGTATATTTAATTTCCTGAAGGAACATATGAAAGATACTGATTATCATTTAGTGAAATAATATTTAATTAACATCATTGGTTTCTTTGTTTATTCATAAGTAAATAGGGGAACACATAAATAATCACTCCAGGAAGGCTGCTCCTTCCAATTGAACATCTTGGCAGACATGGTATAATTAGCCTCCATTATTTTTATTTTTTCAGAAGTAATGAAACCAAACATTACACAAAATAGTTTTTGAATGTCATTGAATTCTATTAGCCCAGGAATTTTAGGTTTTAACCTTGATTTTTTTTTAGTAAAGCTGAAAATTGGTACAGTTGTCCAATTCGATGTTCTTAACAATATATTAAAAAGTCCCCGGTCTTCCCGTGCCGGCTTCCTGGATTTCCAGCCGTTTGAACTCCTGGAATGCTGGAGAAGTAGGTGGTGTCGCTGGAATACGCATTGTAAGCGAACGATTTGGCTTACAGTGCTCTAACATGGCTTAAATTAAAGCAGAAAAAATAAGCTAATAGTTAATTTATGGGTTGGCATGTTAGCGATACTTCCGGTCTAACAGGAAACGAAAAATGCCGCGATTTTTTTTTAAAGTGCCACGTTTTTCTTTTTTTGACGTTTGTTGGCAAACTGTAGCGAATATCACAGACAAGTCTTGTATAAAAGTTGTTGGCGACAAAATAAGCTTTCATTTGATGTCTTTATAATCGATGTCCGAATAATAGTTGCCGTGCTATACCGGTGTAAACAAAAGATTGTTACGTCATTCTCTTCTCCGTCTGCCCTACACACACACTGGGACTGGGACGCGCTCTGATTTTGCATTGTTACATCCGACAAGAGCTTCCTTTCTCTATGAAAAATGAAGTGCTTCCCCGCTTTTCAAAATATTTCACGCTTAAACTCACCCCTCTCAAAAATTCTCCTCCCCCCTAAAATAAAATATTGACATATTTTTTCAATTTTTTTGGAGTGTTTTTAATAAAAATCACCCTTTTGTACATCTGCTCCTAATAGTGAAAATAATTCAATTTCGCATTTTGAGTCCCCCCCCCCAATCGGCATCTCTTCATTCTCTAAGGTGTTCTCGGTGCGGTTTTTTTACGTGCTTTATTGAGCCAGGTAAACAAAATTAATGATTTAATATGTAAAATATGTAACCATTTTTGACTTGGCGATCATAAATTATTATTTTAATGCCATTTTTAGGAGAGCAAATATCTTAAGTAAAAAGAAGTGCGAATATCGGAGTAGATATTTCTGCTTAAAACTAATACAGTTTATAATGTATTATTTATCAAATAATTCAAATAATTTTTGTTAGAAAACAATTTGGAAACAAAAGAGAATGTTAATTTTATCACAGTAAAGTAAAATGGTGTAACAACATACTGAAAATAATATATACCTGAAAATATGTACGCAGTGAATGCTGCCGGCATGCTTCGGACGTTGGCGGCAAAGTGGCCAAATCGAACGAAGCAGTAACTGTCTTGCGATAGTCCTTCCATACAGATGCACACGAAGCTCGTATAGAGAATTGAAGCCCTTTCCGTTGAAAAACTCCAGAACAAGTTTTTCTCCAGCTATCTTGATATCTTCCTTGGATGCGCCAGGCTGATTGAAAACTTCGACAGTTTTCCGAAGATCTCCGTTGTTTTTGAGATTGACCCATGGACGCTTCTTCCCTTTGCTAAAATAGCCGAAGTTGTGTCACATCCGCTCACGGCATGTGCAAATAGCACACAACTTTTCATCTCGCCGATATCTTCCTGAATGTTTGTGATAGGGAAAATCTTTCCAAGAGATTTTGAGTTTCCAGGACTGTAAAAATGGATGTTGTTGTTCTCTCTTGCTTTTGCCAACAACATGCATAAGTAACAGCATGATCTTAACGGCATCTAGAGACAACGCTACGTCGACAATTAGTATATCTGCGTCCCCTATCGCCTGACCAACAGCAACTCCAGCATTTCTGAGCTCCTTTGTCAACGTAGAGATGAACCGTCCCTTGTTTTTGGTGTTACTTAGAAAGTCTGCCTGAGAAGTGGAAACCATTGTGTTGGAATCGAAGACGATGTCTATGGACGTTCGCTTCCCCGCACGGCGTGTATGCTCTTGGTTCTTCGTGCTTGGAATCTGATCGTAGGTGCCAAACACAATGGTAACGTTTGAAGGATAGTGCTTGCTTATGTTCAATATGGACTTGGTGTCAGATCTCACCAAAAAGCTTGAGAGTCGCGAGAGTGAAATACGAGCCCTTAGAAACGAGCTTGAAGAAAAGTATGACTCCCTAGAACAATATAGCAGGAGATCCAACATCAGGATTTTTGGCGTGCACGAAAGTGCCGAAGAATATACTGATGAACTAGCTCTAAACATCTTTCGTGATATCGGCGCAAGTGTTAACCTGCATGATATTGACAGAAGCCATCGAGTTGGACCTAAATCCCCGGGAAAAGCGCGGCCTATTATTGTGAAATTTGTGTCATTCCGTACCAGGCAGGAGGTGTTTCTCAAAAAAAGAATGCTTAAAGGTAGCAAGGTGACAATTCGCGAAGATCTCACCTCCACCAGGCTGGCCATTTTGAAGACTGCAATTTCTCGTTTCTCTGTTAGAAATTGTTGGAGTTCGCAGGGCGATATCCTAATCAAGCAACCCGATGGTAGCAAGATTAGGATTAACCGCATGTGTGACCTACCAAACTAGTTAGAAACTGTAGTCAAAGAACATTCACCTAGCTGACAGCGGCCACTGTATGTTACTTTAGTTTTAATTAATATTAGTTCACCTGTATAGTGTAATCTTAGTCTTAGTTCAGTATAGTACAATTTGGTTAGTTTAGTTCTCATTTCCCAAGTTGGCAAACCTAGTATGTGGGTCTACGACCTCTGACAGCAGCTCGGTACAGCTTACCCCCTGCAGTGAAAGGAATTCCACCCGTCCCACCCCTCTCTCACCGTGGCCTTGTGAAGGTGACAGAGTGCCAGAAGTAGCTCCAGGGAACAATGACTCCACCGCAGCCCGTGATTACCTGTTCGAAAAACTGTTACTTCATCCGACAGGTCTTCACATAGCGCACGTAAATGTACAGTCCTTATCGGCACATTTTCATGAACTAGAACTTATTATACGTGATGTATTTCATATTTGCTTGATGAGTGAGACATGGCTATCGCCACTCCATCTTTCAAAATCATTTAACTTGCCCGGCTACACACTATTACGCAACGACCGAGTAGGAAAGAAAGGAGGTGGAGTTGGAGCTTTTGTTAAGACGAACTTAAATCCTAAATTACTAGCATGCTCAGATAGCCAGTACAATAGAAGACCCGAATTTATGTTATTCGAAATAGAGACCGCCCATCAAAAGTGTGCTGTCTGCGTTGTTTACAAGGCACCTTCGCTGGGTCATTTAGAGGACGTAGAGAACGCGTTATTACGCATCCTGCCTCTTTACCAGCACGTAATAGTCATGGGCGATTTCAATACCAATATAGGCGATAATACCAAAGCTGAAACTCGGCAACTCTTGAATATGCTCGCGTCACGTGACATGAAAATATTAGACCTACTACCGACACATCACACACGTTCATCACACACGACAATTGACCTGATATCAGTAAAGAACACAGACAAAGTGCTTCAATACGGGCAGACATCTGTACCTGGAATTTCTGCCCACGACTTAATCTACTTGTCCTACTCTTTAAAATATAAGAAGACCAAACCAAGGACCATCACGTACAGAGACCTCTCTAAAATTGACACGCCATCCTTGATAGAAGACGCTCTCAATGTACCATGGCATGACATACTGAATATTCACAATATAGATGATAAAGTACACAAAATGAACGACTACTTGACAGGACTATATGATAAACATGCTCCAGTGAAAACTGTGCGAGCGACGCGTCCTCCAGCACCCTGGCTCAGCACGGAACTGAAAGAACTAATGGCTAAGTGAGATTCTGCGCACAGAAAGTTTAAGAAATTACCCACGCAACAGAATTATGATGACTTTAAAAAGCTCCGAAACAGGACATCCCAAGCAGTACGTAACGCTCGAACCAGGCATGCTCACAACTTGCTCGGGCGTAATATCAAACCCTCTGCGGCGTGGAATGAACTAAGAAACATGGGAATAGGAAAAGGAAAAAATGACAACCCCATTAATCTACCTCTTGACACACTCAATGACTATTTTACTAATACAGGACATTCTGTCAACCCAGACATAAAACACAGAACTCTCACCAACAACTACAACACCCCCACCCCCAACAGAGAAAAATTCTACTTCTCGCATGTCACCCCGTCACAAGTAAGACGTGCCATTCTTAGAATCAAATCAAAATCGAAAGGGATCGACAATATAGAAATAGAAATATTCAAACGAATCATTGACATTATACTTCCCACAATTACACACATATTCAACTACTCGTTAATGACTGGTACGTACCCATCGCTATGGAAAGCGGCTATTGTCATTCCAATCCCTAAAAACACACAAGCCAAAAACGTGAGTGACTATCGCCCAGTGAGCATATTATCTGCCATCTCCAAATCTCTCGAATTTATCGTGTACGAACAACTCTCCTGATATTTGCAAGCGCACAACATCCTTGATGAGCACCAATCTGGCTTCCGGAAAAATCACAGCACTACTACGGCACTACTTAAGGTCACGGATGACATAAGAAAGGCTATGGATAGTGGGCAAGCAACAATAATAGCACTGCTTGATTTCAGCAAAGCATTTGATTCTGTTGATCATGACATATTACTCTCTAGCCTATTCAAAATTCATCTCTCTATGAACAGTATCCAATGGGTGGACTCATATCTACATGGGCGCCAACAGCGCGTTAAAAGTAATTCAAATCAAATGTCTTCTTGGCGCTCAGTGGTGAGAGGAGTCCCTCAGGGATCAGTTCTAGGACCCCTTCTCTTCTCGATCTACATAAATGACATCACTTCATCGATAACTAAATGCAAATATCACTTATACGCTGACGATGTACAACTCTATCTGCATGCTGCACCAGAAAGACTATCGCAAGCAATCAAAGCTTTCAATGAGGACTTAACTGAAATTTGTAATTGGTCCAATTCACATGGACTACGACTGAATGAAACAAAAACACAAGCTATCATAATCTCCCACCCAAAAATTCTTCGTAAAATAAAAAATAATCCCACCCTACCAAACTTACGCTTGCGCGACTCCCCAATCGAATTCCGAGAATCAGTCAAAGATCTGGGCGTGATAATTGACGAACAACTCTCTTGGACGCAACAAGTCCACAACATCTCTAGAAAAGTATTTTCCGCACTGAATTCATTGAGACGATTTGGGAATATTTTCTCTCGCGTGTTAAAAGAACGACTTGTTTCCTCCCTAGTACTGCCTCATTTTGACTATTGCGATGTGGTATACAATGACCTGTCTGCTACTCTTAAAAACAAACTCCAACTAGCACAAAATGCCTGTGTACGCTACATATGCAACTTACGGTATTACGACCACGTCACCCCTGCGTACGAACAACTCAGCTGGTTGCGACTAAATCAACGCCGCGATCTTCATTCTTTATGTCTTTTCCGACAAATACTCTTAAGTTCCTCTCCAGCTTACCTGCATTCTCAGTTTCACTGCCTCTCACACGAACATAGTCTTGGTACACGGTCAAAAAATGATTCACTCATGCTCATACCAATACACCGTACGGTACGCTACACTAACTCCTTCGTAGTTTCTACTGCACGACTGTGGAACAACCTGCCGCGCTCTGTCAGAGGAGCAACCCCGTCTAGCTTCAGGCAGCAATGCCAGCTGTACATATCACAAAAGAAATGAAACCTGAACTCAACACGTCAAATATTTGAATCCTTATGCTGAGTTATATTCGTGTTTCTAATTTACGTTTTATTTATTTTCTGTTTAGTTACCTAAATGTTTTCTTACATCCTTTTAAATGCGCATTGCAAAATCAATATTAGGCTATAGTAATAACTCATCCATGATGCTTATCATCATCATCAACATCATCACATCATCATCAGGTTCTGTTTTATTAGTGTTTGTGTTTCCCTATTATTTCCTTACTTTAGCTATAATTAACTAATTACAATAATTTTTCCTACGCCATGCTTACCTGCCATTATATGTATTGTGATCAAATCTGAAATGTATTCCTGTTAGATTTAAGTACCATTGTTAAGTTTTGCAAATAATGTAATAATGTATTAATTGTAAAATCTGGTTAGATGGAAGAGAGGGCCCAATGGCCCTAATCTTGCCAGACAAAATAAATCTATCTATCTATCTATCTATCTATGTACAACTTGTAGGACTGGATTATGTCACCAAAAGTTGCAGGTCTTGGCCATACAACGGTATGCAAAAGCAGACCTCCATTAACAACTACTTTTCGTTGTTCTTTAAAATCTTTGGGGGCGTCTGAAGATTTGAAAAGGTGTTGAAGTGTTGACGTGGCTGTTTTTCTCAATAAGGATGAATCGAAGAGAGCTGGAGGCGTTGGTGCAAGCTCGAACTTCAAGAACTCCACGATATGCGCTTCGGATTTCATCACACATATGATTCGCATGAAAAGTTAGTGCGGATTGACCGGGACGATGTCATCACGAATTTTTAGTTGGCACCCTACAACTGACAAAGGGACTACGCGGCTTTTTCTTGCGAGCTTGAGACCCTCAAAACTTTTCCCCACCATTTGTTGTATTGCTTCTTCACCAACTTCTCGAGCATTGTCGCAGTTGATGCTGTTGTCTGCAACTACGCTGGTGGAAAGCGATTGAATACTTTTTTATTTAAATCCCACGGAGAGCGATCTTCTACCCACGAGCGAAACACTTCTGCGTAGCAGTTCTCCAGATTCCGCCGCGAGTCTCTCATCTCAACGTGCTGTTCCGAGGATTTTGTCTTTATACCAGACACATTTTCTGCAGCTTCACAAATCGGGATGCATAGTGGAAACGCTGAGACAAAGTGAGCCAGCGCGCTATCGTCCACTCCTCGTCCTCTTGTTAAACCTCCACGTGATTTCATAGGCCGCATAAGATCCTGTTCTATGGCCATATCTGACCATATTCCAGCACAAAAGTCATGCGAGCGTCGGATGCAAAAGTACCCGTTGTTCGTGAAGTTGATGTACTCGTCTACGGGCATCTTCTGATCTAACTTAAGCATTTGATGCAGGTACAAGTAGGCTGACTTAGCGTTGTGAATATGCCCTGCAGCGTGTAGGGTATGGCAACATCTTCGATACGCAGTACAAATGGAGGTTCCAATTTGATGTTACTTCTGCCCGAATAAACAGCCGAACGATTTACACTTGCCTGTAGTTCTCCGCCCACAGCTTCGCTGTCCGGCTACCTTCTGACAGAGTCTTCATCTTGTCTTCCATGTACTCCATGACCCGAGTTACAACTTGATCTTCGCATACTTCTTGCGGTGTTAGTTTTCCTTCTAAAACCTTTTAAAACACAAACAACGCCCATCGGATCGTCGAGTGGCTTCTTACACAAAATGCAGTCTTCAAAACTCATTTTTATGACAACAACGCAATAAATAACACTTATACGGCATAACACACATCGGCCAACGACCAACTGTTTAAAATGTAGAAACAAAAGAAAACAAGAAGCTCCGCCAATTCGACGCATCAATGCTGCGGACGAACGCGTCAGTTAGCCGCTGAGAAACAACGCAAACACGGGCTGATTCAAGTCGCGCGCCATTGTTTAAATCTCTGTAGCTCGGCAACTATTACTTGCACATCAATTATGAATACATCAAATGGAAGCTTATTTTGTTGCCAACAACTTTTATACATGACTTGTCTGCGATAATCGTGATAGTTTGCTAACAAACGTCAAAAAAATTGCTAAAAAAAACATGGCACTTTTTTTTTGATTTCGCGGCATATTTTCATTTCCTGTTCGACCGGAAGTATCGCTAACATGCCAACCCATGAATTAACTTATGGCTTATTTTTTCTCATTTAATTTAAGCCATGTTAGAGCACTCTAAGCCTAATCGTTCGCTTACAATGCGCATTCCAGCGACACCACCTACTTCTCCAGCATTCCAGGAGTTCAAACGGCTGGAAATCCAGGAAGCCGATAAGGGAAGACCTGGGACTTTAAATATGTTGTTAAGAACATCAAATAGGACAACTGCACCAATTTTCAGCTTTACTAATTTTTTTTCAAGGTTTTGACCGTTTTTAGACTAAAATTCCTGGGCTATATGGATTCAGAAGGAAGAGAACATTCTTTAATGTTGAAAACAAGGTTCATAGTTCATATGAATGTAAGGTAACTTAAATTGAAATACTATTTCCTTTAACTGTTGGCTGCAAGCCAACGTTTGAGGAAGGGAAGATATTTCACTGAATGAAGCCTGTTATTTTCAACAATCATCTTCCCTCGATAAAAGTTATACAGAGTTTGGAGAGGTTCCTCTGTGTTGGAGAATGTTAGATGCCTGATTCCTCCTGTTAGTAGATATGAATATCAATAACTTATAAACCTATTTTTAAGATTTAATGTTAATTTTTTATTTTTGTTACGGGTTTTTATTACTTTTATTATTAAATTTTATTATTATTTTTCTTATTATTGGGTTTGGAGTGAGGTAGGGGGATGGGGTTGGACGGAGGGGTCGTTGGGAGAAGCATCGCTTAACCGGCATAGCGAGGGAGCCTCTAATGTGCATGGCCGTAGGGAGAGGTGTGAGTGGTGGGCAGTGCCAGATTAAGGTAAAATGAGGCCCAAGTCCCTCAGATTTTTGGGGCACCTTTATTTTTGATATGTAACATCTTTCCGCCCGGTTGCTGGATAGTTTTGTGGGAGTGATTTTGAAAATTGGGGACGGGAGTGAATCGGGCGGAAGTGGATCGGACGGAAGTGAAGACGCACTGCCAGAAAAATAGGACGGAAGTGAATCGGGCGGAAGTGGATCGAACGCAAGTGGATCGGACGGAAGTGAAGACGCACTGCCAGCTGGATGTACAATTGAAAATGTGTGTATTGGAAACAAGGCAGTGTGTGATCTTTCGCGCGAGAATGTTATGGCAATACAGTAGGCAGTGCATTTAACAGGCACTGGTTTGACGAGCACAGTGGCAAATGTTTCACCGACTTTCATTTGTCATTGAGCAGTTTATGAAGCTTCACGTTCAAGGTTGAATATCACATGGGGTAGGACAAAGACGACAAATGGCATTTAAGTAAGCGGCATTATTGTCAAGCTGTGGGTGAGTAGTCAAATATTAAATGCATAACAGAATGTTGTTATATGAGTGGAATAAAAGCTGTATTTTCATCATATGTGAGACTAGGTCATTTCATGATTGTAGGAAGCCATGTTTTGATTGTTTACGACGAACTGTATGAGAGCCTTCAGAATAATGAATGTTATAGTTACTGATGAATGTGCTCACAGTATTTGAGAGTACTGTCGACGTTGTTATTATGAATTATTAATGTAAAAGGAAGGAAGGAAGCTTGTAGTTTTGCGTGTCCGTTAATCTCACGATCATGATCCGCAGTACCTCTCTTTTACGTGGAATGCGAACCACAGGACATGGCGTTTCAATTCGAAAATCTCACATGTATTGACCGGGAATCAAACCCGGTCTACCTTGGTGAGAGACTAACAGCTTGACCGCTGCGCCACAAATGTGACAGTAGCATATCTCCAATTCAATCTATACATTCATCATAGTACCAGTATGAAAATGGAGTGTAAATTAACATTTGAAGAATGTCCAAGCTGTGTAGTATACGAGTAGGATAACATGTCAGATGTTACACATCATATGCGACTACTGTGAGGCTCGTATCTGTTTTTCAAATTGTTTTTATTTTTTAGCACTTGTATATTTAATAAAGTATATATAAGAGTTTTTATCTCAAGATGAATAATACACTTTTTATTAAATCATAATACATATATACAGTACATACATTTCAATTGAAATCATCGTTATTTGAAAACATTTCAGATGATTTGATGAACAACCTAACAAATCATACTATTTTTTTACTTCTGTAAAATGTATTCAATTTTTTTTCTGTTTTTTATTTATTTATTTTTTTCGGTCAATGAAATCTTCTACAATGTCATCAACATCAGCATGTCTAATCGTTCTTGTGACATGATACTTCTTTGCGCACTTTCGATCCGTTTCAATTTTTAAAACGAGCGCTCCGCAGAACAATTCGTTATCATGAGTGTCAGGAAAATGCGAAAAGCAATTTCAACGTTCGGAAAAACAGACTCAAGCTTGTGTCGAATAAGAATTTCGTCAAGTTCAGAATGAGTGAACTCAGTTTTCAAAGGACATTGTAATTGAATATAATGCTGAAACTGTCTCAGTTCTGGATAAAATTTTTCTCAATCTTTGGAATAAAATTTTGGTGGCCCCACATAATTGGGGACCCTAGGCCTGGGCCTAGTCGGGCCTAATGGGTAATCCAGCACTGGTGGTGGTTAGTAATCGTTCAACTTAGGGGGTTTCGCCAATGCTCGGTGAGAGTGGCCTTGAAAAGTAGCTGAAACTAGTTAGCAGAAAGCATATCAAGACCCGTTTCTTACCTATATATTAAAGTGTGAGGGCTACAACTTCTTGGGAGAAACGAACAAGTGATCAAACAAGTATCTGATGAGCGTTTTAATATCAATGGTGTAAGGTAGAGTTAAGAAACCCCAAACTATTTGAGGAATCATGCTATATTTTTGCTAATTTGTTAATTTGGGAGGAATTTGGTGAATGTTAGGGGGAATATAGGGACATTTAAGGGAATCCTGGATAAATTTAGAGTCATATAGGAGGATTCTGGGGTAAAACATGGGGCTTGAGAAATCGTGCTGGGCTTAGTATTCATCTTCTTCGTCTTCTTCTTTTACTTCTTCGTTTCGGCCAGCTATGAACCACGATACTTCATCTGTTTCCGTGTTTGAGCTTCAATCTTTTCCCAGTAGTCCTTCATCCGTTTCCTGTGCGCTTCCTTTCTGTCACCCGTCTACTTCTTGCCTGTTCGCAGTTTTGACTTTTCTTGCAATCGCTGGTGTGCTCTTAAGTTTCTTCTGGAGAGGAAGACGTTCTTGAATTCCAACTTCTGTAAGATCTTTTTCGATCTCAGAGAACCATGGTCCCTTGGTTTTCTTATCTACAAAGTAGGAAAATATGCGGTTGGTCAGTCTATGCGAGCTCATGCGTGTTATGTGGCCATAGAAACTAATTCTCTTTTTTCGCAAAGTCCGTTATCCTTTCCACACGTATGTAGAGTTCGTTGTTATGTCGCCTCCTGTACTCTCCATTTTCTATGACTGGTCCTAGGATATTTCGTTCTTTGGCCTCTTAACTTTTCAACTGCCGGTAAACCTTTCTTATTCATTGCAAGGCATTGTGTTGCGTACAGAGCTTATGGACGAATAACTGAACAATTATGCCTAATCTTGGCATTGATGGACACTGATAGTTTATTGATCTCTGGTTAGCTGGTACGCAGTTTCCATCTTGTTGATCCTTGATGTAAATGCTTCTTTCCAGAGTTGTTTGATTTTATCCATACGCCTAAATACTTACAATTTTCTGCCCGCTTGATTATTCGTTGTTCCACTCTCTTATAAATTCCGTAAGTACAGTAAGATGGCGGACGAGATTGATGTGTGAGTCGAATATGCTCTAAAAACGTTACGGGATATCGCGGAAGTAGGAGGTTATCTAAATCAAAGAGATAAAAGAAGACATACTGTAATAAATATGAACACTTTGATAAACCTGTTTGTTAGGTTTTATTAATCTTAACTTAACACATAGGTTTATCAAAGTGTTCATATTTATTACAATTTATTAATCTTAACTTAACACATACCGGTACATGATGCGTATCAGACATCTACCAAAGAATACAGAAGAAACTACGACAATTAACTATGGCTGATCCATAGAGATCAAGGAGTCTATAAAAAGGAAAAGCCATATCATTCACCCCCACCTAATTGATAAGTATAGTCCTTGAGGTAAGGGGGAGGGTGACGGATTCTAGTGCTCCGCCTAGGTTGTTGGCCTGAAGGAAGTGTAACTGGACTCTGTCGACCCCTGAGATTCTGGAGAAGTCAGGAATCTGGTGCTTCGCCTAGGTTGCTGGTCAGGAGGAGAAGTCGCAACTGGACTTCCTAACGACCTCTGGGATTCTGGAGAAGTCAGGACGTGGGGAACCAGAGTCGAAGATTCCGATGGTCGAGGAGGAACCATTGATGTTGAAGGCCAGTGATGTCCAAGAGATCTGTTGGAATTCTGCTCTTCTGTTACCTCCCTTTCATCATCCCATTCTTGAGAAATGTTGCCTGGAGAAGATACTGGAGCCAAGTCTCTAGTTGAAACGGTAGTCTCTCGTCCATCAGCAAGTTGTACGTGAGCGTACTCGGGGTTCGCTTCAACAAGAGTGACCTCTTGGACAAATGGTTCATACTTTGAATGCCTGGTATGATTCCGCAGAAATACAGGTCCTGGAGTCAATAACCATGAAGGGGTTGCTTGTCCGTAAGTCGATCTCCGTTGGTGTTTAAACATACGCTCATGGGGAGTTTCGTTTGTTGCGGTACAAAGTAATGACCTGATAGAATCGAGCGTATCATCTAAAACTTTTTCCCACTGTTGGATATCCAATTTTCTTGATTTTATGGCAAGCTGTATAGTTTTCCAAACAATGCCTACGTATTTTTCTGCCTGACCGTTGCCTCTGGGATTATACGGTGTCGTTCTGCTCGTCGCTACCCCAACAGTCGTGAGATATGACTTCAATTCTTGGGACATGAAGGCAGAACCTCGATCTGAATGAATATAGGAAGGAAATCCAAAAATTGAATAAAGGATTTTCAGTTTTGATATAACGGTGGAGGAAGTAACATCCGTACAGGAAAAAGCAAAACGATATCTGGAATATTCATCTACTAAGATGAGGAGGTATCGGTTTCTGGAAGTGGATGGAAGAGGTCCCTTGAAATCCATGTTTATTCGTTCAAATGGATGGATAGCTTTGATGAGACTTCCCTCGTGTTGGATAAATCTGGGTTTTAGCTCAGCACAGACTTTACACGCTGATAAAACCTTCTTTATATCCTCCAACGAATAGGGCAAATTCTTTGACTTAACGAAGTGATTCATTCTCGTCAATCCCGGATGACATAAGGCTTCATGAATGTTCTTAAGTCGTAATCCATAGCACTGGGTAGCCGAACAGTTTCTGGATAAAGCATCAGCTGCTTCGTTGTGTTGTCCAGGTCTGTAGATGATTTCATAGTCAAAACATGAAAGTTCCAATCTCCAACGCAGTATCTTCTCATTCTTTACCTTGCCATGACGCCTGCTGTCGAACATGAAGGCCACTGACTTCTGATCGGTGATGAGGCGGAAATGTCTTCCTAGTAAATAATGCCTCCATTTCTTGACAGCTTCGATAATAGCCTGAGCTTCCTTCTCCACAGATGAATGTCCTTGTTCTGACTTGTTGAGGGTTTGTGAAAAAAAAAAGCTACAGGCCGCCCATTTTGTGACAGGGTGGCTCCAATAGAATGTTCTGAAGCATCAGTCTCCACGGTGAACATAACCTTCTCATCTATAGCTGAGACGAGTGCGTTTTCCACATCTTCTTTCAGAGTATTGAACGCTTCAACAGCCTTTTCGTTTAATGGAAAGTGACCCCTCGAAAGGATATGTATTTTCTGTGAAAATCTGGGAATGAAGTTTGAAAAATGTGCGAAAATGTCCATTGCTCTTCGAAGAGAAGCAGTATCAGATGGAACTGGAAGTTCTCTCAAGGATGTGAGTCTGTCAGGATCTGGACGAATTTCATGATTGGAGATTATATAACCCAACAGCTTTATTGTACGAGCTGAGAAGACACTCTTCTTATCATTAATTGTCAAGCGATACTTTTCTACGGCTTTTAGGAACTTCTTCAGATTCATGTCATGTTCTTGCTGATTCTTGCCTCCTACTATGACATCATCTAGGTAAGCTGCTACCCCAGTGAGTTCCTCTTTCAGGATGATCGAATCAATAGTTCTTTGGAAACAGGGCACACCATTAGTTGGGCCAAATGGAATTCGTTTATACTGCCAAAGTTTACTACTAGCTTCAAATGCTGTGTACGGACGGTCCTTTTCACTGATAGAAATTTGATGATAGGCGCTCTTTAAGTCGATGGCACTGAACACTTCATAATTTGCCACTTTGTTTACGATATCCTCAATGCGTGGAAGAGGATATGCATCTAGTTGGGTGTACTGATTTACTGTCCGAGAATAGTCGACTACCATGCGGCGCTTGTGGTTCTCGGTGTGGGTAACAAGAACCTGTGCACGCCATGGAGAAAAGCTTTCTTCTATGACATCTTCCTTTAAGAGTCGTTGAATTTCTTGATCAATGAACTTGGCATCGGAAGCTGTGTGACGTCGAGATTTAACAGTGATTGGTTTACAGTCTGGAGGGATGTTACGAAAAAGTTGGACAGGTTCTACATTAGCCACTGTCAATCCGCAGATATTCAACGGTTCTTTGCTGCCACCAAACTTTATTTCTATGGATGAATGGCGACCAAGAATGTCGTGACCCAAAATAACGTCCGAGCATAGATCTGTCAGTATATTTAGCTGAACGTCTTCATATACATGGTCCTTGACTTTTAGATTGGCTGAGCAAACTCCCTTATCTGATGAGCTAAGAGATGTTGAGGCCATTGTTACTGTGAGACTACTAGCACACACGGGGAGCCGGAGCTTCCGAACCAACCTCTCAGAAATAAAACTTGTAGAACGACCAGTGTCTACCAGAGCATTGGCTTTCGTTCCATTTAAGTGAATGGGAATTATTGCTTTTGCCAGACAAGATGGTGTGGAAGAGGCAGAAGATAAAACTGCAGTATGGCAATGGTAAGATTTTTGGGAACTATTCGGTTTGGCACTTCTACAAACTTTGGCGTAGTGACCAGTTTTCGAGCATGCACGACAAATAGCTTCCCTTGCTGGGCATTCATTCCTCTTGTGATAGGCAAGTCCACAAAAATAGCACTTCCTTTTTGTCACTGCAACAACTTCACACGAGGCTTCACTATTCCCTGAGCAGCTGTCACGGCTGGCTAAGTAATTGAGGGTGGTCTGGGTGAACTAGCACGACGGTTCTGAACAGCACTGACTGAAACAGGCTCTTGATACTGAAGGGACTGTTCCATCGCTGACTCTAAAGCCTTTGCCTTTATTGAAGCCTCCTCAAGAGTGAGGTTAAGATTTTCTAATAGTCTCTGACGAATATTGGAGTTAAGAAGATCGGCAATGAAAGCGTCGCGAATACCATCATCTCTATTTACTTCCGCTGTTACAGCCTTAAAGTTACAATCTTTGCTCAGAAGCTTCAAAGATTCTATATATCTCGACACTGTTTCTCCAGCTAGCTGCTTTCTGGTTGCTAATTTGTGACGCGCAAATATTTCGTTCACCGGTTTTGTGAACGTGCTAACCAAAATGCTTATTGCGCCATTGAACGTTTTAGCTTCATTGAAATATTCGTATACTGAAGGTGAGACATGATTTATCAGGATTCTTAATTTGTCGGCGTCACTTACTTGGTTTTATTAATCTTAACTTAACATAGGTTTATCAAAGTGTTCATATTTATTTCAATTTATTAATCTTAACTTAACACATACCGGTACATGATGCGTATCAGACATCTACCAAAGAATACAGAAGAAACAAAGACAATTAACTATGGCTGATCCATAGAGATCAAGGAGTCTATAAAAAGGAAAAGCCATATCACATACTACAAGTGGTAAGTGTCGTTGAGACAAGTTTCGTAGAAATACAAAACCGCTCTTTACAATAAGAATATTGGAAATGAGTCTGTGCAAGTCAGTGAAAATTCTCGTAATAAGGGTAGAGAAACCCAATCAGCTGACAAGCATGGAGAAGGCAATTCCCTTGTAGTACAACTAGCGAACTTTGATGACTCCATGCAGCAACACACTAGTGACAGACAACGTTTGCTGACATCTGGCGGTTAAATCCATAATGCGCAAGAACCGGCGCATGTCAATGAGAATCCTCGTAACAAGTAGTACCATTTGTTGACACCATGAAGCAACAAACTACAGACAGACAACGCTCACTGACATCTGTCGGTCATATGACTAACTTACAAGAGTCAACTATCTCACTGCAGATGACGTTACCTACGCAACACCAGAGCACAGCCGCAGAAATAGATGGCATAGCGGACATGATAAGAAAAATGTATTACATTACGAATTTTATTTCACATAAGCTAGAAGAAATAATAGAGGAGAAAATTAATCAAAGCTTAAGTCGAGTTACGACAACCATCACACATGCCGCAACACGAAACCCCAAAGAAGCGACAGACAACACACAAAATAGTCATAATACTCTCTATAGTGTTCAGTGTGAACCACAAGGGACAATAGCGTACGAACGAAGTGGCAGAAGGAACGCTAATCACGAAAAATCAAATAACACACAACCAGATAATACATACAAAGTTGAAACTGAGGAAGCAACAGAAGACAACATTCCCCTACAACAGCAAGGAAACCTACAGCAAACCCAAACAAGACCACAGATACAACACGATCAAGATTATCCCAACGAGGCTACTGAACCAGCAGAGGCATGGAGCACAGTAGTAGGGAGGAGACGACATAGGAAACGAAACAAATATGGACAGAATCTCGTTGAAAAACAGAAAGTCATACAAGAAATTTCAAACACAGAAGAACTAGAACTGCAAACAAACAACACAGCCTTACACGACATCTCAACGGAAGGTGGATCGAGAGGACGTCAAAGGCTACAAATAATCGGAAACAAGACTCAATCCACTGAATTGAAAGCAGGCTCACGCATGTCATGGCTCTACATAGGCAGGCTCTACGAATCCACCACAGCGGAGAAATTAAAAGACTTCATTCAGAACAAAGGAATTAGGGGAGACATTGAATGCGAAGAGTTAGACATCTGGGTAAGATTAAGAGCATTTAAATTAGGAATTCCCTACGAATCTCTAGATAACGCCAACAAAGCTGAAGACTGGCCGGCGGGGGTACTAGTAAAGAAATATATTTTTCGTAGAGACAGACTTGAAGGCACAAGAATCTGACAGTACGAAACCACAAAACGCGAAAGAACTGAAAAACCAGAAAAGAAGCACATCAACCACCAAGGATGGACTGGAAAACCGGAAAAAGATCCCACCAACAAATGAGAGGACTAACTCAAACATTAAACTCCTATTATGGAACGTAGAAGGCTTAAAGAGTGCCCTACAACTCGCCAGCAGCGATTTGCTAAACAAGCAAGATGTGCTAATCTTAACAGACACCTTCACAACACACCCCATAGACATTCCGGGATACTACTCGGAACACGTATTAGCTATACAAGGACCAAGAGGACGACCAATGAGGGGAATCTCCTGTTATTTCAAGCCCGTAATAGGGAAAGTCAAAACCATATACAGAGAAGAGGACTCGATAACAATCATAACAGAAAGAATGACCTTGATAGGGCAATACATTGTACCCCTGACGTCAATAGAGAACATTCTTTCAACTATTCTGACAGCTCTAAGAAAGACAGCAAGAGCAACTAACATCGTCATTGCTGGAGACATGAATTGCAGAATTGATATAGTGCACCACAGGAGCCAGGAACTTCTCCAGATGATGTCAATGCGACAAAGGACCGGACTATTCACACAATGGCAGCAGCAACATCGACCTGATCTTTTCAAAGGACGAAAAATTATGCTAACCTCACATAACGTGTGTTACTCATCAGAGGAGACACCAATAAAGAAGCACTGCCCTATAACAGCAAACTTCTCTTTAGAATACCCACACGAGAACAACAATAACAATTAGAACAGAGCACCAGCCTCAAGAAAACTAGACACCTCGCAAATAAAAGACACACCGCAACTACATCTTCTAGAAAACTGTCTGAAAGAAGGAAATATCGAGTCAGCTGCGACAGCACTAGATGAGACCATTAAAAGAGCAATCATCCCCAAATTCAAGCGAAAAGCCAAGATATAGTTCGACGTCGAATGTTTTATGGAGAGAAGACAAGTCTTACAAATTCTACACTTAACGAGGATCTCGAACACAGCACAAAACCTGAGGCTCTACAGCAATGCCAGGAAAAACTACAAAGCCTTAATGATACAAAAGCCAAAAGACTACCTAGAACACGAGGCTAAGAAACTGATTGAAGCGGCGGCAAATGATCCTTTCTTAGCCTTAAGGGGCAGAAAAACACAAACCACCGGAAAGGTAAACATGAAAACATGGGAGAAACACAGACCACAAGACTACTGCACACGAACCACGGGCACCAGAGATAACAGATACCAGATCCATCCCGTTCACTGAAGAACAAGTTAAACAAGCCATAAGAAGCCTAAAAATTGAGAAAGCAACAGGCCCAGACGGAATCTACAATGAACATCTCAAAGCATCAATACCGGCACGTATCTTACTCCCAGCACTCACGGAAATGATAAACCTATGCCTTAGAACAGGCGACGTACTACAGAGATGGAAAACGTCCACGATCAGAGTCCTCTAAAGGGAACGGGAACAAGGCAGATCCAAACTCCTACAGAGGAATAGCGCTGGAGAATAACGTCTTAAAAGTGCTCACAAGACTAATAAATAGCAGACTTACAAATGAAATGGATCACAAACTCCCTGAGGAACAGTTTGGATTCCGAAAAGGAAGAAGCACCCTACAAGCAACTCGGATCCTCATAGAAGACATTGAAGATACCATCAGAGTCCCACAAGGAAAGTTCTACGTTGTATTTGTGGATTACTCAAAAGCGTTCGACATCCTAGACATAAGCCTCATCTTAACAAAATTAGAAGCCCTGACTGACAAAACAGAGCTGGTAGTCCTCATTCACAACATGCTAAGAAGCAAAACAATATATATCTCGGACAACGTAACTTTCTCCAAGGGAGTCACACAGACTAAAGGGGTGCTCCAAGGAGATCCACTCAGCCCGCTTCTATTCAACGTCGCAACGCACGATATCGCCGAGAAACTAAAATAAGCAACAAACAATATAAACCTGTACATTTACGCAGACGACATGGCTATCGGATCGCCAGACAAAACAGAGCTACAAAAAGCAACCAAGGCTTTAGAAACCTGGGCTGAAGGAAACAAGCTCCAGAATAACGCCAGGAAAACAGTCCAGATGACCTTCAGAAAAGGTGGGAGAGAAAACCCGCACGACAAGGTTTATTACAGAAACGAACCACTTCGATCGGCTACCGCCTACAAATACCTGAGCAAGTCGCTCCAGACAACCGTAAGATCCTTTCGGATAAGACTGAAACCATAAGACTGAAACAAAGTGAAAAATGAATGTAGTGTAAATGTATTTGTATGATTAATGCTCAACTTGTGCGCGTTTCTTTAATAATAATAATAATAATAATAAATTCCGTTTTTTTAAAGAGATCTGCCGTTTGGGTTTTAAGTTTGATGATTTGTTTAGTAATAGTATCTATGGAATCAGAAGATATAACTAGATCATCTGCAAAAAGCTAGGCAGTCAATTGTCAGATCAATTTTCTTATAACATATTCTGAGTCCGTTGTCGACCTCTTCATTACACATCTCCTTGCGCCACTGCCGAATTACTTTTTCTAATACGCAGTTGAAAAGTAGAGGCGATAATCCATCTCCTTGTCTAACACCTGTCCTGATTTCCAAGGTGTCCGAAATCTCTCCCCTGAATTTCACTCTGGAGTTCGTATTGGTTATGGTCTGTTGGATAATTGTTCTTGTATTTTTTTCTAGGCCCATTTCCTTTAGAATTTGAAAGAGTGTACGTCGATTAATAGATTCGTAGGCCTTCTTGAAGACTATGAAGGTCACGACAAACTTCCTGTTCCTGAGAGTCAGATATGTAACCACCAATTTAAGGTTCATTATTTGGTCAACACATGAGCGCCCTTTTCTAAATCCTCCTTGATACTGGTACTCTCCCAACGAATCAAGTTGTTTCTCTGCCCGGGTCAGAAGAGCTTTCGAGAGAATCCTATATGTTATCGAGAGGAGTGAGATGCCTCGGTAGTTGTTTACATCTGCTCTGCCACCTTTCTTGTGAAGGGGATAAATCAGGGCTGATGTCCAGTCACTGGGGAGTTTCCCAGTTTTCCAGATCTCACGGATAAGCTCTGTTTGTTTATCAATAACTTTGTCACCTGTAGACTTCCAGAGGTCGGCTATTATTGTATCTTCACCAGGTGCTTTGTTGTTCATAAGTGACTGAATGATCTGCCTGATTTCCTCTTTCATGGGTGGAGAAGAGTCTGGGTTGGGGTGTGTAGGTTCTTCAAATGTGAATTGTGATTGTGGTTCTTCACAATTAAGAAGAGACCAAAGTATTTGGCTAATATCTGGCGTCCTTGTCGTTGTATGCAAGCTTACCTTGGACATCTCTAAAGTGTAGACTTGAGGGGGAGGGGGGGGGGGGAGGCGGTGTATTTAGTGAGGTTGCGTCTGAAGATTTTGCAAAAGTATCGGGTTTTGTTCTTGTTGAAATCCTGTTTTATCTGTGTCAATTCGCTTCTGTCAAGCGCTTGGTTAACTCCGTGTATGACTTTTGCCGCATTTTTCTCACAGTCGCGAAATCCTCGTACCTATGTTGATTTTTCTTCAAATTCCATCTTTTCCAGGCAAGTTGTCTTTGAGCTACTACAGCATCACATTCAGTAGTCCACCACGGGAGTTTCTTAACTTTTGTTAATGAGACTGTCTCCTCAGCCGTTTTGACGATGGCGTTTTTTAGTTGATACCAATTCTCTGGATCCATGGAATCGAGTTTCTGAGCGAACTCATTGTCGGTTTAGAGCTTTTCTGTGTCAAATCTATTTGTTTTCGTTGACCGGAGTCTCCTGGTGTTTCTTGGGATAAACTTGAGTTTGATTTTGGAAAGATAGTTGTTACGTGCAATGCCCGTCCCAACGTTTTTAAAATCCATCTTCCCTGTATATTTGTGTTCCTTGCCATTTTAAACGACCGCCTCATGGCTTGGTTCCGTTTATGAACACGAGATGACAGTATCTGTCTGACTTCGGCGCTTCTAGCCGAGCTTGTATCTTCCACCGATAGAGTGTATTTGTGGTGTCTTCTGGTTTCATCCTATTCGAGTCATATTTGAAGGCTATTTATTATATTCTACGTCATGGAACAAAAGACTGTATATACGTGATACCGCGAAAATAATTACATTATGTGCACATTGTTACATGATGTGTCAAGCCTTGATTGGACAATGACAAATTAACATGAATGCAATGCTGTTTTTGACTTGTGATTCTCCACCATCTTGTGAGCTTGATTGTCTGTCGTCAAGAAATCAACAAGCGAGTTGGTCGAAAAGGTTGGTGCCGTGCCCGGGGGCTTGACCCCCTGGCCTCCTCGAATTATGGATATACGATCAAAGGGAATTGCCTGTGCTCTTCAGGCTATTATTTCATCGTTTCGCAGTGAAGAAGAAATTCGGATTGTAATCGCATCTCGATGCAGACCAGTGCCTGAGACCCAAACGAAGCATGTGCTGGGTGGGCCATTTTCAGGCAATATAGTGCCGTATAACGTTATTTGGTTTGTGTGTGAATTATTTCATTTTTATTGTGTCTCCACTGTGAAGTTTTAAGGTACGTTATTAATTTTTATATATTTTGTTATGGAGCTCCGATATTGGCCTTATATTAATGTTTTAATTCTGTATTTTGTTTCACCTGGTAGGCCTAATTTTTCTCCTTTTCTAATGTTATCAGTTATGTAAATTTTATTGTTTTCTTCGTACCTTTGGAGACTCGCTTCTAGTTTGTTTTACGTTGTGAATTTTTATTTATTTAGTTTTTGGCAGTTCTTGGAATTAACCTGTTATTAATTTATTTTACGATCCGTGCACCCTAATATGGGTCATGTCAATAACGTTAAGGCGTAATTCCTTCCTCCTTTTAATTTCTCTCTGGTGATTTTAAAATTAATTTAATGCTAATTGTTTGCCGTAATTTCGATTTGACATGTGGTCGTCTGCTCCTGTGGCCATGTTTGTTTTGTTTTTGTTTGGCCCGAGTGCATTCTGGTCTTGAGTGCAGTCTCTTGGCGCCGACCGGGAACTCAAACGTGTTGTGTTAGCTTAATTTGTTTTTTATTTAACCTTGTTGGTTTAACCTTATGTTTTTGGTGAATGTTCTTGTGTTTTTCTTAGTCACGAATATCGGGAATTTCTTAATTGATCATATTTTATTTTATTTATTTAATTTTAAATTTTTCGTTTTATGTCGTGGCCTGGATCTATGCATGTCGGATCGGTATTACATTCCCTTGTAAATTATCAAGCCCTTTCTCATTTAATTATGCCTGTATTCTTTTTTAATCTTTGGGCTTTAACATTTTAATTTTAATTTAATTCTTTTCTTTTGTTTGCTTTGCAAGCAAGCATGTTAAGCCGTCTCTTGCCATTTTGTAATTTATGCTGGATGATGCATGTTCTGTTTTCTGGTGGAGGTGTTCTTTTAAATTTTAACAATTAAATTTTTAATTTAAAATTTTTAAGCAACTGTTGAGCAATTATTTCGTCGGCGACAATTCCATTAGTTATTGGGGGGTGTCTGTAGAATAGCCTGTGCGTTGTCCTTGTCCACCTTCCTTCCACCCCTTTTGGTGTTCTTCTGTTGGGGTATGTCATCTGGAGGTGATTTTGCTGTAGAAGCGACGCGGACCTCTAAATAAAGGTAAGTAGGCCCATCCACCCTGGCCATCCACCGTGTCATTTTGGTAGCAGACCGAGCTCGTGTTCGCTTCTGCAACAATCCCCCCCCCCCTCCTTTCCCGCAGGCTCGTTTTATGGACCCTTCTGGTGCTGATGGAGCGGTTGTTGATGGGATCTGTCATGCCAGAGCACTCGATGTTGTTAAATGCTAATCCTTGTCGTTTGTTTAATTTCATGTTGGCCTCTGAATTATGTGGTGAGATGTAAGTGACCGGTTCCAAGCGAGGTGTCTGTGCTGGTTTTTATCCTGTTTGTAATACAACATCCCCACTGAAAAAGAAGCTCGGTGAGTGACTGACATGTGTTCTTGGCATGGGAAATGTGGGTTGCTTGGTATTCTGATAGCCTAAATGCTACGAGTGTAGGCATCGTGGAGCCCTGTCTGAAGCTGTTTGCCTTGTGTTTTGTGCAAATATTTGTAATTTAGCTTCCTGTTCTCGAGCCAAGCTGGCAGTGACGTCTGCAGTTCTAGGCAGCATTGCGCATGATTTTGTATAGTATTGTGGCGGTGTTCGAGTGTTGGTAATTGGTAGTTATGGTATTGTTGTGAAAGTGTAAACTGTCCTCGTAATTCCTGAATTTTTTCTTCTGTATTGTCTGTCTGCATTCTGTGTTTTTCAAAATGGCCGACAATAATAGTGCTTTTGATTTAATTGACTTAAGGGATAACCTTGTGAATTTGGAGAGTTCTTCTGGGGTTGAACGTGAATCACCTCTGTTTACTAGGTCTGAGGTTTTGGGATCGATTACTAGTAGTGGTTTGCCTGCCCCTCTATTGTCTGGTTCTGGCTCGCCCAGACCACTTAACCCTGCATACGGTCATTCTTCTCATGTTAGGTCACCTAATGATTTCCTGGGTCCTGCCGACCCATTGCATCCCAGTTCTTTCTCTAGCAATGTAAATGATTTGTCTCCTGTAGAGGGTGTGCGAGCGGGCTACCCTGGTAACAATGTTTCTTTTCCAAATGCTACATACTCGCCTACCGTTAATTATGGGTCGATTCCTCATCCTATTTCTAGTTTCGTAACTAAGTTGAAGGGTTTCAACCTAGATGACGTTACCCAAGTGGTCCTATTTTTAAAGCAAGTGGTCGAATTGGGTAACCATGCCTCGATTTTTGGGATGTCGGAAATTCAGATTTTTCAACTTTTGTATCCTGTTGCATCCGGTATGCTGCGCGATAAGCTGATTGAAGCTATCCACCTCCGCATGTCCTTAGCCATGTTCATTAGGGAAGTGTTGTGGTTTTTTTTTGTCCCTGCGAGTGCCGTTAGTACTTTTGAGCAAAAATTCTTATATCGTGTCCAAAGGTTGGACGAGTCCCTTAGCGACTATGTCAGTGACATTAAAGTATATGCCCACGTATTTACATCCCCTTTAACTGAACGACAGTTGGTGTCATCTATTGTAAATGGGTTCTCGCCTCAATATAGGTCATACATGACTATGTGTACCAGGCCTTCGTCATTGGTCGATTTAAAACAGGTCGTTATAGAGGCTATGGCTGTGAAACATACAGATTCCCTTCGTGTAGCTAATGTTCCTCCTCCTTCCTTGATGTCTTGTCCCCCTCCTTCCTTGATGTCTCGTCCCCCTCCTAAGGTTATGTTTCATCCTAGACCCAATGTTAATTGCCACACGTGCGGTGGCGTGGGGCATGTTAAGAAGGTGTGTCCGAATAACCAGGTTGTGTATCGCCAATGACGGGATGTTTTGGAGACCAATTCGGATGTTACTTCTAAGGATATTTCTGTGCATGAGAGTTTGGGAAAACCCTGTGAAGTTTCTGGTCGCCCTACTAATGAAAATCTTGGTAACTCTTTGAAAACTAATTCATCACGTGCTCATTCTGCTTATGTCTCTGACCTACCTAACCTGTCGGTGAGCAATGTCGTGGCAAGTCAGCCTAATTCTAAACATAATATGAAATCTGTGGTGCGGGTGTCCTCGTCATCTAATTGTAATCATTTTAGAGTGAATAATGATTTTGGAATTTCTCCTGTGGCTAAAGGAAAATCCCCGTTTATTGAAATTTGTGTTAATGACGAGCCCGTTTCTGCATTGCTTGATTCTGGTAGTGTCGCATCCTTTATAAGCGAGGACTGGTTTTTATCTATGAAGAGTGTTTGCAAATTACCTGAGTTAGAGCCTAACAATGAATCTTTTATTTCGGCAAATTGTTCAAACTTAAATATTTTGGGTAGTATGACAGTCAAAATCCATATTTTAAATTTTTCTTGGAAGTTTAAATTTTTTGTTGCCAGAAATCTTTCTTGTTCTGTGCTCATTGGAGCTAATTTCTCTTCACACGTTGGTATGCTTCTTGATTTTGGTGCTCGCAACTTATGGTTTAAGTTTAATCCGCAAAGTAAGTTATCGTTTAACCCGGTTTTATCTTCTCCTGCTGTCAATTCAGTTAGTGAACCTGTGACTATTGAGGATCTCGATCTAGAAAATTTAACGAGTCTTCAAAAGGATGCCATTAAGAGGTTATGTCAGGAGTATAGCGATGTATTTACTGACAAGTTGGGTGTAACCCATTTGATGGAATACAAGATTGAGCTAACCGATTCTGTGCCGGTGCGTTCCAGCCCGTATCGCCTTGCCCCGCCCAAGATGGCTGGACTTCGGAAGATTATCGATAAGATGTTGGAAGAAGGTGTTATCCAACCTTCTATCTCTGCCTACTCATCCCCTGTATTTCTTGTGCCAAAACCTAACGGTGGTTTTCGGCCGGTGGTCGACTATAGGGCTCTTAATCAAAAAGTTGTTTTGCAGTCAATTCCTTTGTCGGACCTTCATACTTGCTTTAGTTGGTTTCGCAACGCGAAGGTGTTCACGATCCTCGATTTAAATTCTTCTTACTTCCAAATTCCCCTCTCTCCGGAATCCAGGCATGTTACTGCTTTTTCCACTGACTGGAACCTGTTTGAGTATGCCCGTGTCCCGTTTGGCCTATCCACCGGAGCCGCTGTGTTGAGCAGACTTCTGGACAAGGTGTTTTCAGAAATTAAATTCAAATTTGTGTACCACTATCTTGACGATGTGGTGATCTATTCTGAGTCCTTCGAGGAACACGTTGCTCATCTGAAAGTTGTACTTGATCGGTTGCGTGACGCTGGCCTTACAGTCAAATTGTCCAAGATTTCCTTTGCCAAGCCCAAAATTTCCTTCCTGGGTCATATTGTTTCCGCATCTGGTATCTCCGTGGACCAGTCTCGTACGCAGGCCATCAGAGATTTTAAACCACCCAAGAATGCCAAGGGTGTTGCTCGTTACATTGGTATGGTGAACTTCTTTCGTAAGTTCATCAGTAATTTTGCCGACCGTGCTGCTCCTCTGAATCAATTACGCAAAAAGGCTGTGAAGTTTGAGTGGGGTCCCTCTCAGCAGGCAGCCTTCGAAGATCTTAAGCTTGCGCTCTCTAACGCCCCTGTATTAGCCATTCCGGATTTTGGGAAGCAGTTCATTGTGCAGACTGATGCGTCTGGTCGTGGTGTTGGTTGTGTCCTACTGCAAGAGTCTAATCTGGGTAGGCCACCCGTTGCATACGCTTCTCGTACCTTAACGGACGCAGAGAGGAAGTATTCCATATACGAACTTGAGGGTTTAGCAGTGTTGTTCGCCCTGGAAAAATTCCGTATGTATCTTGAGCACACTAAGTTTCTCCTTGAGACCGATAACCAGGCCTTGAGCTGGGTGTTAGGGAAACCCCTTAAAACTGGTAGGATTGCCAGATGGGCAACTAGGATTCTGTCATTCCAGTTCACTGTCCACCATATTCGTGGGTCCGAAAATGCGGTAGCTGATTCATTAAGCCGCATGTATGAGGAAACAGCCGAAGAGGATATTGAAGGATGTGAACCCGTAAACCTTGTATCACCCGTAAATTATGTCAATGTCGTTCTCAGCAATTCCCCTGTGCTTTTTGAAGATGTGAGAAGATTCCAGAAAGAAGATCCCTCCTTATCTAGCCTATTTGACCGAATCAATTCTGGTGAAGTAATCAAGCCCTACTCTCTAAAGGATGGTGTATTGTGTTGTTCGTCTCGTCATGACCGTCTTCCTAAAATTGTGCTACCGTCGGTCCTCATTCCGGAAATCTTTCGTTACTATCACGAATCTCCTATTGGTGGCCACCTAGGAGTATTCAAGACCCGAGCTAAGATCAGACAGTTCTTCATTTGGCGAAGTATGGATGGCGACATCAGGAGGCTCATTAGAAATTGTACTTCATGTAGTATTAGCAAACCTCCGGTTTCTCAAAGGTTGGCCTGTTGTCTTCTGAACCGGCATCTAGACCCATGGAGAGGCTTTTTATCGACCATGTTGGCCCGTTCCCTCGCTCTGGTCGGGGAAACCAATTTGCGCTTGTTTGCACTGACGGTTTCACCCGGTTTAGTTGGATATTCCCCACCAGACAGGCTACGACCAGTTCCGTCATAAAGTGTCTTAATTCCATCTTTTCATCTTTTGGGCCATGTCAGTTCCTGGTGTCAGATAATGCCAAGTGCTTTGTATCTCATCAGTTCCGTCAATTCTTATTTGATTATGCTATTTCTCATGTAACCACCACTCCCTATTTTCCTAACCCCTCTCTCGCTGAGCGAGTCAATCGTAATCTCCGTTCTGCTCTGATTGCTTTCCACCACGACGACCATTCCAAGTGGGATTCTAATTTGCATTGGCTCAATTTTGCTTTCAACACCGCCGTGCATGAGAGCACGCAAGCCACCCCTTTTTCGTTAATGTTTTCCTTTATGGCTAATTCTCCATTGTCTGTGGAACCTGCACGATCTCCTTCCAGACAGTTTCACGCCCGAGGATATGAGGGCGAAATTCGACAAGGCTAGAGAGAGTATTAAGGTATCACATGACCAACTTGCCAAGCGACACATTGCCTGTCACAAGCCAACTGATTTGGAAATTGGAGATGTTGTGTACGTCCGCAATTTCGAGCCCAAGGGCGTCAGTAATCTAGTTTCTAGCAAGCTGACCCCTCGTTTCAAAGGCCCATGTTATGTAGAGGCATTCCTGACTCGTTACTCTTCTTATTCGAAACCCTAAGGCCAACAAAATTTCCAGAGTGCATCTGTCGCACATTAAGCGAGGTGGAGACGTTTCTAATGAGGAAATGCTACCATAAATTTTGTAAACTGATTTTGTATAATGTAGAGTATCCCTAACCTTCATTGAAGCCTTCAGGCATCTGTTCCTTCTGGAATTTTGAATTTAATTAGGTTTAAAAACTCTTCTGGGATACAGCTTGTAACTGTTGGGTAATTCCCGTTTAATGGTAAAATGTTAACTGTGGGTAATAGCCTATCTTTGTAAAATTGTAATTCATTTTGATGTTCTCGTAGAAGATGCTAGCATGTAAGTTGGACTTGGTGGGAGACCTAACTCATGGTCATCTTGTATACGTGATTCATTGGGAATTTGAGTGGTCATTCCTCTACCGTAGTTCCTTCTAAATGTATAGTCGTTTAACTCATGTAATCTTGAAAGGTACTTCTAGTCTGTAAAAAGGTAAACTTGTTAATGAAATTTTGTAAGCACGGATCTAGGGCATGGTCAGAAATATTTTCTTCATATAAATTCAACTTTGTTTCTCTTTTGTAAAATATAGTAAGAATTAGTAATTTCTGTAAACTTTTATTTTTGAAATTAGATTAACTTCTATTTTGTAAATGGCTGCCCACGCGTCGCATGATAACTGGCACATTGCTTCCACCTACTTCGTCTAAAGCTAACTACATTGGACTTTTTGAAAATTTACCTAACGTGTCTCGGACTATGAAAGCACTGCTGGTGCTGGTGTTCTGCGTTTCTGAAGACTTATGGACACAGTGAAGCTGTTAACTAAGTGGTTTGCGAGGTGATCAATTATCCCTTCACTGATAATCTGACCCTGCACTCTTCCTAACCAAAACGATGCGGTTTCGTCCATCAATTGGAGTTAACTGGTGAACATTATCTTCTGGAAACATGCTTGGTGAATCGACTAGTAAGGAGTACTGCCTATGCCTAGGCATATTCGTGAACGGTGTTCACGCTTAAGGGAGGGAGACTGTTACGTGCAATGCCCGTCCCAACGTTTTTAAAATCCATCTTCCCTGTATACTTGTGTTCCTTGCCATTTTAAACGACCGCCTCATGGCTTGGTTCCGTTTATGAACACGAGATGACAGTATCTGTCGGACTTCGGCGCTTCTAGCCGAGCCTGTATCTTCCACCGATAGAGTGTGTTTGTGGTGTCTTCTGGTTTCATTCTATTCGAGTCATATTTGAAGGCTATTTATTATATTCTACGTCATGGAACAAAAGACTGTATATACATGATACCGCGAAAATAATTACATTATGTGCACATTGTTACATGATGTGTCAAGCCTTGATTGGACAATGACAAATTAACATGAATGCAATGCTGTTTTTGACTTGTGATTCTCCACCATCTTGTGAGCTTGATTGTCTGTCGTCAAGAAATCAACAAGCGAGTTGGTCGAAAAGGTTGGTGCCGTGCCCGGGGGCTTGACCCCCTGGCCTCCTCGAATTATGGATATACGATCAAAGGGAATTGCCTGTGCTCTTCAGGCTATTATTTCATCGTTTCGCAGTGAAGAAGAAATTCGGATTGTAATCGCATCTCGATGCAGACCAGTGCCTGTGACCCAAACGAAGCATGTGCTGGGTGGGCCATTTTCAGGCAATATAGTGCCGTATAACGTTATTTGGTTTGTGTGTGAATTATTTCATTTTTATTGTGTCTCCACTGTGAAGTTTTAAGGTACGTTATTAATTTTTATATATTTTGTTATGGAGCTCCGATATTGGCCTTATATTAATGTTTTAATTCTGTATTTTGTTTCACCTGGTAGGCCTAATTTTTCTCCTTTTCTAATGTTATCAGTTATGTAAATTTTATTGTTTTCTTTGTACCTTTGGAGACTCGCTTCTAGTTTGTTTTACGTTGTGAATTTTTATTTATTTAGTTTTTGGCAGTTCTTGGAATTAACCTGTTATTAATTTATTTTACGATCCGTGCACCCTAATATGGGTCATGTCAATAACGTTAAGGCGTAATTCCTTCCTCCTTTTAATTTCTCTCTGGTGATTTTAAAATTAATTTAATGCTAATTGTTTGCCGTAATTTCGATTTGACATGTGGTCGTCTGCTCCTGTGGCCATGTTTGTTTTGTTTTTGTTTGGCCCGAGTGCATTCTGGTCTTGAGTGCAGTCTCTTGGCGCCGACCGGGAACTCAAACGTGTTGTAGTGTTAGCTTAATTTGTTTTTTATTTAACCTTGTTGGTTTAACCTTATGTTTTTGGTGAATGTTCTTGTGTTTTTCTTAGTCACGATTATCGGGGATTTCTTAATTGATCATATTTTATTTTATTTATTTAATTTTAAATTTTTCGTTTTATGTCGTGGCCTGGATCTATGCATGTCGGATCGGTATTACATTCCCTTGTAAATTATCAAGCCCTTTCTCATTTAATTATGCCTGTATTCTTTTTTAATCTTTGGGCTTTAACATTTTAATTTTAATTTAATTCTTTTCTTTTGTTTGCTTTGCAAGCAAGCATGTTAAGCCGTCTCTTGCCATTTTGTAATTTATGCTGGATGATGCATGTTCTGTTTTCTGGTGGAGGTGTTCTTTTAAATTTTAGCAATTAAATTTTTATTTTAAATTTTTAAGCAACTGTTGTGGCATTATTTCGTCGGCGACAATTCCATTAGTTATTGGGGGGTGTCTGTAGAATAGCCTGTGCGTTGTCCCCTTGTCCACCTTCCTTCCACCCATTTTGGTGTTCTTCTGTTGGGGCGTGTCATCTGGAGGTGATTTTGCTGTAGAAGCGACGCGGACCTCTAAATAAAGGTAAGTAGGCCCGGGCCACCCTGGCCATCCACCATGTCAATAGTGATAGTTAGCACCTCTCAGGATTTACACGTTTTGAATCTCTTGAGTTGCTTAGTGTAATTATTATTATAATTTTGTATTATTTTTTAATTTTGTTAGTCATTTTTAATATTTTTATTATTAATTTTTATTATTATTATTGGGTTTGGAGTGAGTAGGGGGATGGGGTGGAATGGAAGGTTTGTTGGTAGAGGCATCGCTTAACCGATATAGGGAGGGAACCTCTAGTGGCATGGCCGTGTGAGCGGTGGATAGCAATCGTTAAACTTCGGGGGTTTCAGCAATGTTCGGGGAGAGTGGCCTTGAAAAGTAGCTGAAACTAGGTAGCAGAAAGCATAGCATGGCTCGTTTCTTACCTATATTATAAAGTAAAAGGGCTACAACTTCTTGGGAAAACGAACAAGCAATCGAACAAGTATCCGATGAGCATTATTAATATCTATGGTGTTAGGTCGAGTTAAGAGATCCCCAAGCCATGTCGAGAGCTCTTAAACCCAAACAAGGTTCTAGAGTGTTCCGACTCTATTAGAGCTTATGCTTTTCATCAACTCACGAGGAAACTGGGCTAAAACGGATATGTATTAAATTTACAAGTCTTAGATAGAAATGTGGTGCTCCAACCACATCTGGAAAAATTTATATATAACATTGACTGGGTCATCGGTTAGGTCTAGTCTCAATTTGTTTTGCTTAGAGGCTTTGTATTAAAAATAGTAATGGGTACTATCTCGGGGCTGAGCCCAAACCTTTTATAGAGAGTATTTACTGCCGACTCCGAACTAAAATCTGTGAGGTCTGTTGGCTAGCAACTCACTATAGTAATGCACTCTATCTGCGGTTTTGTGTACTGTGTTATAAACGCTACGCCAAAATGTTGTTCAAAACCATGATGATAGTGTTGGCAACTAATGTTGAGGTAAGAGTTGTGTTGACTAAGGGATTCGAACCCTCGCTTCCTATATAGGAAATTTGAACAGAAGTCAAGTACTTAGACCACTCGGCCAACTCGACAATTAATATTTTAGTCTATAAAATAAAAAATTGCATTTTAGAGACAAGCATAGCGCTGTCTTAGAGCAAGTAAAACATTAAAATGTTAAATATCCCCTCAGAATGGTAGTATGGGGAAAGAAAAAGTGTCTAGGGGTAAAGATGCTAATACGTTGAGTTTTCAGTATGTCTACCATTACATTATGTGTAGGTAGAGGGTAAGTATGCAAGAGGATTTAAAAAAATACTAGAACCAAGGAAAGTCTACAGGAATGAATACAACAATTTTAGAAATATTTCTTTAATGAGCGTTCCGGGAAAAGTGTACTTAGGTATCGTAAAATGGTTAGAGTTTTATCATTTGGCCTAGAGTAAAATGGTTTAAAACCCCTGTGGTTTTAGACATTAATTGTAATGGCAATTTAAGGATTCAGAGTTATTGATCTTAAAGCGAGAGGTTGTGTTTGTAATTCAATTAAAGTTTATGTGAAAGAGTGCGGAGACTATGGCTAAATTTGAGAGGATTTTAGGATTAGCCACCATCAGCTTAACATAAATAAATAAATATTAAATTCCTTAGGTCATTTCATTCATGTTATCTTATCGGTGTCAAGAACCAAAATGGCCAACCACTCTCTATGTATGCATCTGCCGTACAGGAACCAAAATGACTAACCGCATAATCTAGCTTTACACACAATCCCTATGTCACCATGTTCGTGATAGCTAAGCCTATCCAGTCAAGGCAGCAAAGTCCTTATCGTGGTAAAGTCGCCTGAGGGTCCGTCTACGCATACATGCGCATCGCTGTGCGCGTTAAATAACCCCTGTTATTTAGGTAAATAGTTAATATTCAAATCTCCCACGCTACACGGTCAACCACTATCTCACGGTCTCTCAACAGGATTTTTCTTGTTTAAACGGCCACGTGACCTCAACATCTGCATAGCCATGCGCTATAAAGCGTATGTACAAGTTGAATAATAAGTAATAATAATAATAATAATACTATGTGTGGTCTCTAAAAGAATCCTCTCGAGTTATCCTGTTGTAGTACAGCCAGGGCCTTGTAAAAACCCTCTCTTAGCCTTATGAACGTTTACCGTCAAAAAATGGGTATTTTAAAAAACTCAATTTGAAATTTGTAGTTAGGTCTTTTCATAAAATTTGAAAAGAATGACTTGCTCTAGCTAAAAGTGTTGTTAGACCCTTTCGTTTAAACCGTTGCACAACTTTCTATGATTATTAGTTCTGGATATCTCGCGTCAATGATCTGTTAGTTAATCACTAATTGATAAATCTAAGTTAATAATTAATATCTTCTATAGTTTATCCTTAGGTAATTGTACCCTGGTACCGGCCTTAAGCCTTGTTAATTTTCCGAGCGAGAGATTTAGGTAGGTTTTATTTTAGTTTTTGGTATTTTGGTGCGTAATGATGTATTTCTTTTCCTCATGTTAACTTGGTCCTTTAAAGATTAAATTTTTATTTACATTGAACTAACTAGTGTGGCATTATTTCCCCGGTGGCAGTTCTGTAGGTTACGGGGTGGCATCTGTAGACAAGCCTTGTGGGACTTCCTCCTCTTTACCTTCCTTCTTCATTAGGTTTTCTTCTGTCGGGGTTTGCTGAAGGTGTGTTGCAGTGAGCGCGGACTCTGGAGACAAGGTAAGTAGGCCCCCATCCACCTCCTCCTAGCCGTGTCAACAATCATAATTTAATAATGTTTCAATAAATAAATAATACATTGCCAATACCGAATAAATAATCATTTGAAAAGCCCGCCATTCATGAGTGTGGTTGCGCGCGGTGGCCATGACACCAGGTATTATTCACTTGCATGCAGCGCCACACTCCAAACAAAAATGACGTTCTAATACATGAATGTACATTTGAAGCCAACACATTCCTTTCCTGTAAAAGGACAGCTTCTCCTGTCTTGGCCACCCCCCCCCTCCCCCTCTTTGCTTCCCAATCAGTACAATTCTCCTACTTCATTTAACCGCCTGCCAATTCAATGCAGGTTTATGATTTCTTCCAGCTGCATTTTTTTTGGCTTTACATTTATTGATTTTCATTATGAATTAATTCATCAAGATTTATTCCTATACCAATCACGAACTCATTCAGACCGTTTGGCGACTCGGCTAAAATTAATGTGCCGTCACTAAACTTTACTTCTACTTTAAATTTCTCATATTTCCTCCGTTGTACATATTGAAAATTGTCGTCGATATACTGCGTCCTTTACTCGCACCTTTCTGAATGTACCTCTGTCTGTCATGTTCCCTCTAATAGCTACTGTAGTGTCTAATTTTTTCTATACCTGCATTTCATTCCCATCCTTTTCAAAGTGGCAAGCAATTTATTGCAATCAACATTATCAAAAGCCGTTTCTAAGTCTACGAATGCGATAAATGCTCTTCTGCAAGGTAATAAGACTAGCAAAGAAAATGCATAATGATAATTTTATTTCCCAATCATCTAATTTTATTTATTTATCGTATGGCTATTAGCGCCAGGAGTGTCCGAGGACATGTTCGGCTCGCCTGAGTCTGTAGCTGCTTCCAGCGGACACCCTTAGGGTGAGCTACAAGTTCCGTTCAATTTCAAGTAGTTCCAACTTTCACTACCAGATATCAATGATACCTAGTGGTGAACGTTGGAACTTTGAAGGAGCGTTCTGATAAAATCTAACCTAACAATTTAGCTCCACACATGTTTAGTCTGTGGGAGGATCTTCTACATGCCATAAATATATGACATGGGACCGCTGGATTTACTTCCTCTCCGAAGGAAGGCATACTGAAGGACGAAGGAAGGCATACTGAAGGATTTTTAACGCTCTTAAAAAATCCGACGACTTTGGCCGGGTTTGAACCCGCTATCTTGGGCACAGCAGTTCAGCATGCTACCAACTAATAAAAACAGGGCTATGTAGACCGTGATAAAGAAAGAAACCGGAAAATCTGCGAAAATACAAAGGTACATCACACTGTCCTGCAATAATGAAGTGATTAATAATCCAGAGGAAATATCAAACACTTTAAATGACTATTTTCTGGAAATTCCACAAAAACTATTAAATAAATCACTGGTAAATACACTAAATTCTAATAATAAAATAAATATATGCAGTGATTATTTATAAATCATGTCACAAGTGACGAGGTAAGAATAGTTATAAAAGTGCTAAAAAATAAATTCTGTGCTGGCATTGATGGCATCCCTGATACAATTATAAAGAAATGTGTAGAAAATATAATAAATCCACATACGCACATAATAAACAGTTCATTTCTCTCGGGAACTTACCTGGATATTTTAGTTAGTTATTGTTGTTTTAAGGGGCGGAACTACGAGGTCATCTGCCCCTAAAATATTTTGAAGTTATCAAAAGTAATTCCAGTGCACAAGAAAGGTTCATAAGGTGAATTAGATAAATATGGTTCTATTACCTTACCAACTGGTATTGCAAATATTTTTGAAAAAATCATGTACCGAATAAGATTTATAGTAAAAAACAAAATACTATCAAACTCACAACATGGATTCAGAACGGAAACATCTACACAGACAGCAATTTATGAATGTAGTAATTGTATACTGAAACTAATTGACAATAAGGAACATGTAACTGGCCTATTCTTGGATTTATCGAAAGCGTTTGATGTTGTTGACCATAGAATCCTCCTTACCAATCTAAATCAATGTGGTATTAGAGGTCTAGCTAATAAATGGATCGAGTCATACTTAACAAGGCGCAAACAAATAGTAAGCTTGAGACACAAGGAAGATGGAACCAATTTATTTATTTATTTATTTATTTATTTATTTATTTATTTATTTATTTATTTATTTATTTATCGTATGGCTTTTAGTGCCGGGAGTGTCCGAGGACATGTTCGGCTCGCCTGAGTCTGTAGCTGCTTCCAGCGGACACCCTAAAGGGCGAGCTACAAGTTCCGTTCAATTTCAAGTAGTTCCAACTTTCGCCACCAGATATCAATGATACCTAGTGGTGAACGTTGGAACTTTGATAGAGCGTTCTGACGAAATCTAACCTAACAAATTTTGCTTTACACAAGTTTAGTCTGTGAAAGGATCTTTAACATGACATGGGACCGCCGGCTTTACTTCCCCTCCGAAGGAAGGCATACTGAAGGATTTTTAACGCTCTTAAAAAATCAGACGACTTCGGCCGGGTTTGAACCCGCTATCTTGGGCATAGCAGTTCAGTATGCTACCGACTACGCCACCGAAGCCGCTAGATGGAACCAAATTACTTAATGAAACATTGTCCAATGAGGGTAGGTTACTATTAAATTTGGAGTACCCCAGGGATCGGTTTGGGGCCAACTACTCTTTCTTCTATATATGAATGATTTAACACAGAACGTTGATTCTCATAAGAAAATTTTGTTTGCGGACGATACAACACTCGTAATAAAGGGTGAAACTAAACAGGTCATACAGCAGTCTGCTGACTCCGTTACAGGAGAGTTAATCAAATGGTCACAAGGTAATCGCCTCATAATAAACTATAAAAAACAGTATGTCTAAATTTCCACACTATACAGAATAGGAATCCTGCGACGCCCAGTATAACAATCAATGGTCATTAAATAGAAAATAAATCAGAAACAAAATTTTTCAGGGAATAGGAATCCTGCGACGCCCAGTATAACATTCAATGGTCATTAAATAGACAATAAATCAGAAACAAAATTATTAGGACTATGGATACAACATGACTTGAAATGGAATAAACATAAACAATATCTGAATACTAAACTGAACTCGATGTGCTTTGCGTTTCGTACGGTATTTTGAAAACTTGCACAAGCATGCACACATTAAGAAATACATATTTTGCTTATTTCCATTCATACTTAAGATATGGGGTCATATTTTGGTGTATGTCACCAGATGTACTAAGCACGTTTAGGATACAAAAGAGGGCGATTAGAATGATTGCAAATGTAAACACTAGAGAATCATGTAGACCTCTGTTTAAAGATTTAAACATCCTCCCACTGCCCTGCCTTCATATCTCTGAAAGTATTATGTTTTTTAAAAAGAATTTAATGAATGAGGAGGTTTTTCTTAAAACAAACAATGATGTTCATAGGCATAACACAAGACAAAATCAAAACATTCATATTTCACACACACAACCATATACACAGGAGTTAAATTATACAATAAACTACCCCAGTATATAAAATTGGCCCCAGATGTAAAAACCTGTGAAAGAAAGTTGACAGCTTATCTGCAGTGCCATTGTTTTTACTCTGTAGTTGAATATCTTTGCATATACGAGCGATGAAATCTATAATTATATTTTACTTTTCTATTTTAATTGTATTACCTAGCTGTATGTTGTTGTATTTATAGAATTACGTTTTCATATTGTGATAACAGAGTAAGGTGTAAATAGTTGTCCAATAAGATTTTATCTCTTAAGATCTATTATTATAATATGTTACAAATAGTTATTGTATTAGTAATATATACCTGTAAGTTCTTTTATTTTTAGATGTAATTTCTGACGTGTCCTATATAAAAATATATTGCATACATGTAATTGATCAAATGGATAAATAAAAATCTAATCTAATCTTATCTAATCTAAATGGTGAAACTAAACAGGTCTTACAGCAGTCTGCTGATTCTGTTATAGAAGAGTTAACCAAATGGTCACAAGATAATCGCCTCATAATAAACTATAAAAAATACAGTAGCCTATCTCTAAATTTCCACACTATACAGCATAGGATCCTGCGACGCCCAATATAACATTAAATGGTCATCAAATAGAAAATAAATCAGAAACAAAGTTTTTAGGACTATGGATACAACATGACTTGAAATAGAATAAACATATACAATATCTGAATACTAAACTGCTTTGCGTTACGTATTTTGAAACTTGCACAAGCATGCACACATTAAGAAATACATATTTTGCTTATTTCCATTCATACTTAAGATGAAAAAATGAAAATCCACAGCCTGCTTCCAGTCTCAGACCGGGTCAGGAATGGAATGAATGAAGCCCCCATATAGTGGCGAGGATATGAACTGTGCCGGCTGCCGAGGCCTGACGCACTCCCCTGGGGCAATGATTAAATGAATGACAGATGAAATGAAATGATAGTGGAGAGTGTTGCTGGAATGACATTGTGACAGGGAAAACCGGAGTACCCGGAGAAAAACCTGTCTGCCTCCGTTTTGTCCAATACAAATCTCACATGGAGTGACCGGGATTTGAACCACGAACCCAGCGGTGTGAGGCCGGCGTGCTGCCGCCTAAGCCACGGAGGCTTGATCTATTATTATGTTATGTCAAAAATAGTTATTGTATTTGTAATATATAGTCTACCTGTAAGTTCTTCTATTTTATAGATGTAATTTCTGACGTGTCCTAAATCAAAAATGAATTCTATACATGTAATTGATCAAATAGATACCGTAGATAAAAATCTAATCTAATCTTTTTATTTTCATAGATAGCTTCCACAATCAGCTTATAACTTAGTACCGCTTTCCTTGTTCTTACGTTTCTCCAGAGTTCTAACTGGCCTACAATGTGCTGTGCTATCCTTCCGTATATTATTCATGTTTGAAGCTCGACAGATCAAGATAATTCTGTCAGTTCCTGTTTCTATGGTTTAGGGATGATAAAATTATTTTAAATTCAGAGGGCACCTAACTAGTTTCATAAATCATATATAGGCCTACCGGTACTAAGTGAAATAATCTGATTGGACAATCATCTCCCACACAGCAAAGCAACTCAGTCGACACAGCAACTATGCCTAGCGCTTTGTTTCATTTAACGAATTCCAATGTCTTATCAAATTCTTATCTCAATATTAAACCATTTTTCTCATCCTTGCCAATTTCCTGCTACTGGATTCTCAATCTCGTTAGCCCTATACATACCAGTAGCAGCCGGTGATAAGGTTGCACAAGAACAAGCTTCTTCTCCGAAAAGAATAATATTTTGGTAATAACATTCAATGGGTTTGATATTATTCCTCTCACATGCATAGGAATTGATATTTTTGTTCTTTATTCATTCATTCAGAAAGTCTGATAGTGCTGTTATTTATTTAATCGTGTGGTGATTACTTACAATATACCGTACAAAAGCCATAAGACATAATTATATTTTAAAGTCCACGCTTTTCAGCCAACTAATTGTATTTGGAGTGAGACAGAACAAGTCGTCAGGAAGTTCAGAGTAGGAATTGACCCACTACTAAAGTAATGGTCTTTGGGAGGGAAGGCACTGGACCATAGTAAGTTCATACTCAGAGGGTAACTGTCTGAGACCTTCTTCGAACCCCGGAACCCAGAAATAATACTAAGGTGATCGGGTAAAAACATAATATATTCACAATAAACATGCATACAATATAAACAAAACACTTACAAATCAAGATGTGGATTCTGACATCAAATATTTGTTCCTTCCAGTTGACTGTAATAAATATTTTAGTAATCCAGCCAATGTTGTTACAATGAAGTAAATAAGCGGTGCTTTCAACCAATCATATGTTGTCATTAGTGAGAATCCAAGACAAATATCAAGAGGACGACGAATTAAATATTCAATAGCTTCCTTATGCCCCTGCATAATGCATCATACCGTATTTCATACATTTCCACACCAATAATTAATTAATTAATTAATTAATTCCCGAGACAATACATGTCACAAAGCTAGGCCTACGTATGTTACAATATTCAATATAATACGTTGCCTAAAACCGAAGAATTAATGTCTTCCAACACAAAATATACGGAGCTCATTCAATTTACGTCTTTTCACCTCAATGGCTACCAAAAATCTCCCTTTTATTAACAACAGATGATCACACATAGTTAAAAACAATACGACAGTAGCCATCATGAAAAACTGAAGAAAAACGATCACCGTACTAGCGCTGTAGAACATCAAAACAAGTCCTACATTAATAAATTTTCCACAGACCATAAGGCATACTACTCGTAATTAAAATGCATTTATATATATATACAGAAAACAGAAAACAAAACATTAATTACGCAAAACAAATATGAGTGTCAGTTAGCCTACCAGTGTGAATACACGAGGATGACATTAAGTTTGAATGTATAACCTTGAAGGCCCTTATCATGCAACGTAGAATAATACCATATAAATACATTTACCTTGCCAGTCGATACAGTCACAAATACTTACGATGACAAAATAGCCTACCTTAATTCCATAATATACGAATCATATCCTTACTTTTATCTCCAGTAAGATTACAATTTGTAACCAGCCAATAACTTGACAAAGGGGGATAATATCATTCAATATTTTCACATACCGTAGAACTTCAGTTTACTTCTTATGTATTTTTTAAAACCACGTAGATCCATGATGACAGGCCTACAAGCACACAAACGGGATAGGAACGCTCGCCGTGTGATCGTTGCACGGCTCAAGCATCGATCAGATCTCAATAGAGGAGGGTGTGACAGAGATGCTAGATCGAGAACTTGAGTTTCAGCTGCAGCAACACGTTTTTGGTCTATAATTCTGGGGATGTGTGTGGCATGTGAAGGTTTCAGTCTTGAAACCCATAGTAATTAGAATAGTTATTTCCTCATTTCCATGATCGTAGACAAGAACAGCATCATTTGTGACGATTTCAACAGTGGTGAAGAACGAAAGGAAATTTTAGGACATCCTTTCGATATCATAGAGTTCAAGGGTTTCATTGTGGTTTGGGGTTTTCCCATGGAGACATCAGCGGATGAGGTCAGGATTTGAAGTGGCTCGGAATACCGGCTTTATTGGTGGGGTCTAATAAAACATGGATAGTGCCTTCACAGAACCACCGTTATTACGCCACATCTTCAAGGTTAGTATTTCGGCTTCCAAACATTACTGATCAGCGATTTCTTGCGATTCCTAAAGATTCAGACACGAACACCGCTCAGATAAACTATGAGCAATAGCCTACACAGCAAATCACATGGTAACTACAGAGATGCCAACTAAAGCAATTCTCGCGCCTTCTAAATCCTAAACACAATCGCTTGAACTTTTCCGGTCAACTTGTAGTTGCATATTTCTGCTAATATGCAGGATAAATAGCAATACAAACAAGAATACAAGGACTGATACGACTACATGTTGAGAAATGTGGACGGGCCCATTTGCATCATCAAGAGCATTATGTTATTTGGTAGACTAAGAGATTACATTTTCCATCCAAACTTTGGGAATATAATCTCTAAAGTCAAAGCAACGTAATGCAAAAATTTATTTTAAAAAAATATTTTTCGGTGGATTTCATTGACGTCCTCCCTAGCAATGTCAGTGCAGGCGCTGATCCAGACGACGGTCGAGGAGAGATCAAAATATGCGGATTGCCTTAATCTAACTCAAAATCTTGTTAACAACAATAATAATAGTAATAATAATAATAATTATAATAATTGAGCGAAAATGCCACAGTGTCTTGCAATGCATCGCAAGGGACTAACAGAGAATCTAGATGTGAAAGAAAAATTGGATAGGTTAAGAATGTAAACAATGCTCTTAGGTTTCTATGTTCATTACCAAGAGCCGACTGCGGTGGTGTTTAGTAGCTAAGTTCTGAACTTGGCCTAGTAATCGTTGACGGTGGCGCTTGGCGGCAAAAGTAGGAACTATTTGAAAAATTCTAAGTTTCAGTACTTAAATAAAAATAAAAAAAAACAGATAACACACACTAATACAGTCATCACAATTGACACCGGTTATCAGACAGATTCTACACACACCCAAAGTACACGGGGCTACATGACCGCGTTGTCGCAGCCCCTAAACTTAAGAACCAACCAACCAACCAAAGAAAAATTCTAAGAAAAATCATGGGTCCGGTAAAAGAAAATGTGGAATATAGGAGACGGCACAACCACGAACTTTACACTCATGTGGGAAAAATAACTTATACCATGAGGAAATGGAGAATTGCCTTTTACTGTCATATAACAAGAATGAACCCAGCACGATTGACAAATAGAATTTTCACCTACTTCCTCAATAAAAAAAACCAAGGGAGCTTGGTTCACTGAGGTGGACAAAGATTTACAAGAAGTGGGAATTACAGGCAACGATATTTGGGAACGTGCCACCCTTAAACAAAAACTAACAGCACACCGATGTTTCCAAGAAAAGCCAAAGCTTCCAACTGGCAAGAAGTGGACTGCAGAAAGGAAACAACAGCATCGAGAACTAATGCGAAAGTACTGGGAGGTTGTTAAAGCTCGATGCAGCAAGAAACAGTTGAAATGACATGGTCCTTTGAAGGCCGAATCGAAAGAAGAAAGAAGAATAGAGCGAAATTCAGGACCCTAATAAAATGACACACATTTGCCGAGAAACCTACACGGAAGATGGACAGAAGAATGCAATAGAGAGAACAGTGAACGGATGAAGAGATATTGGGGAAGAAATAAGGAAACATTGCGCTAAATAAGTAAACGTGCTCCTTTTATAGTTGGGCGTAACGAATCAAAATAATAATCATACAACTAATAATAATATTATGTATTTAATATTCCATTTAACTGCTGTGATTTCCAAGACTCGGGGGTATGCAGATTTAAGAGGGGCCGCTGACCTCGATGTTACACCTCTTAAAACAACAAGTAGCCTACAGCACGCAATGTCGAGTTTAACCGAGGCCCCGTTTAAATAGTTGTGAGCCCCTGTGAGATTAGCCAGAGGCACTTCTGCTGGCCTAATGCGTGTAGCAATCACTTTCTCGGCATGCTACAGGTTCACACGAAGCAGCAAATACAATAGATTTGGCTCCATTGTCGTAGAAGATAAAACCACGCGCGCGTGACTGAACTGAAAAAAGTGGTAGAAATTCGCAACTGAAAATAACTTCTAGTTGTTAATATTATACATCCGACCTTACAAAAGATCATGCACCGGTAGTTCTAATTATTTTGTATGTTGCTTGGGCCTCTGCCAATAGTAGGAAACCAAAATTGCTATTCGAAAGACCAGTGCTAGCTGTGTAATAGCCAAAATCACAAACAAATATTTGCACACTTTTCGTTTTTTGCTCAATGTCTTTTAAAATATGCATCTGACAGAAAGCATTATAGGCTACCTATCGTTTTAAAACTAGCCTAAATGTAATACCATTTTAGACAAAAGCGAGTGCTGTAGGCCTACGTTCAGTAATTCCCGACATACAGTTCTTCAAAGATTTACTATTTTTTCATAATCGCAAAAATTGTTTGTTTTAGTCTTCTATTGTCAAATAACGTCAAAAATACTCATCCCATGAGAAAAGATGGTAGCTGCCAGTGCCGGGATTTAATCTTAAAATCTAAGAATTTTCAGCTTATCATTGACCTCGAGGTGAAGTAAGAATTAAGTTTTCTAATTTTTATGGGGCGTAGTAGAATTGGAATATTCACTATAGAGGATTTCGCAGGCACTGCCTTAATTCTCATCTAACCAGTGGCGGCCGGAACTAACGTTGCAGTGTTGCACAACGACCAGATTAATTCAAGACAAACAATTAATAATAATACTTTTATTGCAGCCAAATAGCCATTAAGTATGAAAACGTACACTAAAATTGCACTCTGACACTTTGAGTTGCATAGTCTTTGATTGATTTTGTCCTTTTCCTACAGAGCTCTAAGTGGTAGGGATCACAAGGCTGTCCACATAGTTGGCATACACACGTCACTGTAGGTTCATGCAAATATTTGCTAACGCATATAAGGTGGTGAAAACCATGGACAGCCAGACGTGTAAACACATGCCTCAACTCAAAGTCCGGTCATTCATGGCTCCGGTTCCATAAAATTCTTGAGGTATGTCTTCTCGATTTTTCTTCAATGATGTTAGTAGCTGTTCCGAGGCTCTGGTATTTGGTAGAGGTAAATAGTTAATAGTAAATTAATACCGTAATAATATTTTTAGTAATAAAAGCTGTACGTTTCCTTTTATATGTAAAGGAATTCATAATTCTGTTCTTAAATAATTCAGGAAATCTTATAGTAAGTTACTGTGAACTGTCTGGAGCGCTCGTCCGTTTGGTCCTTGCAAGCCCCAAGCTCCGAACAGATCTCAATTGTGAAGGGTATGGCAGAGATGCTAGACCGAGTAAGTCCTATCCCAACAGTTATATAAGGTGCATTCAAAAAGTAACGAGCTGGAGGCTGTAATGCCCAAACCGGTGACGACATCGGCTAATCGTGGTGTGTGTAACGAAGTGTGGGCCCGACCAGTGCGTGGAAGGTCACCGCCCGTCGATAGAGGGCACGCGTGCATGTCACATGACGATACAAAGCGAGCAGCAGCATGCATCAATCGTCCAACCAAGACTAAGACAGTAGGCCATTCAACATGCTTCCTGGTGTTGTTGAAGACTGTGGGGCACCCATTGGGCACACACTTTGCGCAAGTGCAGTCGTTCCTTCATGAATGGTTTGCACACTTCCGACGCTCAATCCGACCACGGCGGCTATGGTGTCACTCGGCGGTCCTGGGTAATGAGTGCATCAACCTGCTGGACGTTGTCATCGGTAATGCAGGGGGGTGCCCCAGACCGGGCATCATGGGCTAACGACACCCTTCCTTCCCTGAAGCGCTTGTGCCACGCCTAGCCCCTTGCAAGGGATATGCAGTGTTCGCCGTACACTTGTGACATTTGGCGATGAATGTCCATTCCCCCTACTCCTTTCGCTGTCAGAAACCGAACAACACCTCTTTGCTCTTCGTTTGACGCCTCCATGTCACTGTTTGCAATGCGACTGTCAGCGTTGGAGATTGATGCATGCTGCTGCTCGCTTTGTATCGTCACGTGACGTGCACGCGTGCCTTCTAGCGACGGGCTGTGACCTTCCACGCACTGGTCGGACCCACACCTCGTTACACACACCACGATTAGCCGATGTCGTCACCGGTTTGCGCATTACAGCCTCCGGCTCGTTACTTTTTGAACGCACCTAATATAACTCTGCGGTTGTTGACCGCTGATTGCAACAAGGGAGCCGAGGCGCGGACGGTGATGCTCCGTCAACTGCCGACACTATGTCTTGCAATGTAATTTGCGCGTTCTTTCTCGCCCGCGTATATACGTTGTTTTGTTCTCGTGAAGGTTTTCATATAGACCAGTGTGGTCCAACCCGTGGCCCGCGGGCCGCATGCGGCCCGCCTGTTCATTTTGGTTGGCCCTTGCCCTTCTTACTGCCCTTCACTCTTCGACAGTAGTAATCCGTGGCGTGCCTACTTTAATTTTCACTTTCATTCAGTAATGTTACCAAGGAGCCAGGTGGGAAAGGAAAGATCCCGAAAAATACGCCAGTAATCAGAATTGTATTTCCACGAATACGTACGGCACGAGAAGCGGCCCCGCCTCCAAGCGACAACTAGTTGGCTGCCAGTGATTGGCTGCATATTAGTTCGCGATCGTTTGTGTGCTGCGGCGAATTTCCCTATAAAAGGGAGCGCAGGACTGTTCGAAGAGGATGTTTTTGACGAGAGAGGTTGTTCGAGAGATATAGTACGACGAGAGTTTGTTGTCATCGTTGTTGCGAGAGCGATACCTAATATGGCGGGACCTAATAAACGGCGTGTTGAAGGTGAGAAACGACAATTTCAGTCAAATTGGCAGGGAATTTATTTTGTTGTTGAACATAATGGAAAACCACAGTGCTTTATCTGTTCTCTAGTCTTAGGTGTTTCGAAGGAGTATAAAGTGAATAGACACTATACCAGCTTGCATAAATCAAAATACGATCAATACCAAGGAAGTGCCAGATGTTGTGTGTTTAATGATTTGAAGCTGAAACTAACAAGACAGAAGAATATATTTCAGCAACCGGTTTAAAGGCAACTTATGAGGTATGTTTAGAGCCACCGAAGCTAAAAGTAAAACGTCTTTTAGGGATGGTGAGCTCATTCAGAGGTATGTGCTGTAAAAATGGCATCTTCATTCGGAGATAATAGGATGGCTAAAAGTTTTGAAACAGTTTCCTTGTCTCATCAGACAGTTAGTACAAGAATTAATGATACGGCTGGTGAAGTTTCAGGTTCGTTAAGAGCATTTTGGAAAAATATGAATTTTAGTCTCTAGCTCTAGATGAGAGCACAGATATTGCTGACATCGGCCAGCTCCTTATCTTTGTCAGAACAATAAACGAAGAATTTGAAATTCATGAAGAACTGTTGGAATTAAGATCATTAGAAACCAGCAAAAAAGGTATTGACATATTCAACGCACTGGATGATGTCGTTACTAAATATGGAGTTTTTGTGAAGTGCTATGGCATTGCAACAGATGGAGATAAAGCAATGGTTGGTCCTAACATTGGTTTAGTAGGACTGTGTAAAGAAAAAGGATTGAATTGTTTGTTTTTCCACTGCATTATCCACCAGGAGGCTCTCTGTGAAAAATTATAAGGCTCAGTGCGCCAATGAAAACTGTTGTAAATACTGTACATTTAATACGAGGAGGCAATAAAGCCTGTAGACACAGAGCATTTATTGCATTCCTGGACAATTTGGAAGCTGAGAATGGTTGGCTAAGTGCTGGAAATTGCTTGCAACAGTTTTTTGGGTTGAGGAATGAAATTATTGCTTTTCTCAAAAATGAAAACATTGGGCATGAGTATCAAGAAAAATTGGAAGAAATCCAGTTTTTAAATAATTTCGCTTTTCTGACAGATTTAACATCCAATCTAAATGCTTCAAACCTGAAACTAAAAGGCAGAAAACAAAATATCTCCCAGATTTATGGACATATTGAGGGCTTCGGCAAAAAACTTGATGTAATGCAAATTGCATTGAAGGCAAATAATATGGCACACTTCCCATCTTGTCATCAGTTGAAAGAAAAAGCAAGTGACATAAATTTTAGTATGTTTCATGAAATAATAATAGATATCAAGGAAGAGTTCCAGAAGAGGTTCCAGGATTTTGACTCCCTAAAACCAACACTTGCACTGTGCAATAACCCCATGGATATTGAAGTGAGTGAGGTGCCCTGCGACCTTCAAATGGAAATTTGTGATCTTCAGGCAGACCCATTCTACCAGAATAAAAAGTGTGATGTCCCTGAAAATGTTTGGAAACTGATTTCTAAAGAACGTTTTCCTAAACTGCTTAAATTCTCTCTGCAAGTGTTATCGCTGTTTGGCAGTACGTATGAGTGCAAAAGTGTTTTTTTCTGCTCAAACAAATTAAATAAAAAACGAGAAATCGAATTGAAAGTGCTTCACTGGAATCGAGCCTGAGACTTTGCCTTACCGAACTTACAGTGGACATTGATACACTTGTATCAGGAAAGCAGTGCCAATCATCACATTGATTTCTCGACTATAAAATGAAGTGGTATAATAAACTAGTGCTTGCCACGGTGGGTGAGTGGTTATAGTGTCGGACTACCAACCCCAAGATTGCAGGTTCGCTCCTGGCCATGGTAAGTGATTTTTGCAAGGCGACAAAAATCACGACACTCATGTCATACGTTGTTGGCATGTTAAAGAACCCATTTGAATTCAGTAGGCCGTGTTCAATGGCAAAATTAATCTCGGGATTTTCCGCCAACACAAAGTTCCTCCCTTCTCTACTTGAAAGCGCTGTAGTGTCAAGGAGTTTAGATATCTAACCTCCTTGACTTTCATAGCGTTCAAAGGAACGACGAAATTCGACATGCAAGCTACCCTCTGGGTGTCAATTAACAAAGATTGCACCAGGTACCCGAGGCCATACGATATTATTATTATTATTATTATAAACTAGTAATATTATACTTCTTTCAATATAAATTTTAATAAATGTTTTTGAGTAAAATATGTAATACGTTTTCTTTCTGGATTGTCTCTGGCCCTCACATTCCTATACTAAAGTTTGATTGGCCCTCGGGTAGCAAAAGGTTGGACCACCCTGTAATAGACTAACTTATAATCCTTTTAATCCGATGGCAATGTGATGTTCTCTAAATTGCGACATTCGTGATGAATGAGGTGCATCCATTTTAACGCGCAATTGAGTACAGTTTCCTCTGATATCAACTTCCATCCCCCCTTAATGAAAATAGTGCAACACCCAGAACAATTATCCGACAGCCGCCACTGCATCTATCAAGTATGTGGGCAATAACATTTGAGGATCAAGTGAAGCCAAGCTTATTATCAGTCTACCTGCAGTGCATAGACATAGCATAGACTTATAGTGCTGCCATCGTTACTTCCGACTTGACAGTTCACCGGCTGGTGATACAGTGTTGCCAGTCCACTAACGCGAATCAGCTGACGTACATGACTATAGCCGTAAAGTTAACAAAACACGCGTAATGTGAACAGACATATTTACACACAACATCATACTCGTGAATAAGTATATAGTAGCAGAAATTCACATATACTGCGGTTAACAGAATATTTCTGAAATAAAACAGAAAAAAATTGTAACACATAAATCACTCACCATTACCGTCTCGCGTCCTGAATCGAAGATGTTCAGAGTTCGAGAAAATGTAAATTATAAACCTACAGAGGGAACACACCACTCATTTAGGAGTCACTATTGCCGTCTGACCCCACTCAATGAGCACGTTCTATCTTGCTGCTATTGTTGGAGCTTTGTCGTGAATGACACTATGATACGGGGCATTGTCCATATCAATTGTGCACGCACATTAGTAATCATTTCCCGGGTTTGACTCCTTAGTGTGGAGTCCCATGTCCTAAGGCCTTTCCTCTCTTGGCGCGTGGCTTCCTCGTGCTAGACCCCGGCATGACACTATTAGGCCTACACACGCACGGCAGAAATAACACAAACACTCACCTAAAGCTAACCTACAACAATACGTAATTATACTACACTATGTCAAACGACAAAAAAATACAAAGCTATTAAATAACAACGGACTAGATTAATATCAAAAAGAGAAATATACGAGATTACACAAAGACCGCCAATGAAACTAACCAAGCACATTACAAACAGCTGACAACAACATGTGAAGGCAAGATGTTATCTGGCAACATCGTCAGCCAAACTCGATTTTTCTCGATATTTTAATCAATTTGAATGGCTGCCTGTGATTGGCTGGTTAGAGTGTAGTTGTGACGTAGCACTGAAACTTCAAGTCGGAAGTAAGGATGGCCCTAGTATAAAGTTTAATTGGAGCTTCGATTAGAAGGCCTACGCGTAGGCAAAATGCTTCTCTCAAAAGTGGCATATAATTGAAAACCTTGCCAAATTGAGTTTGGAAAAAATGAAAGAAAACATAGATACTATTTCGTTTTATTACAAAAGGAAATTGTAACAAAAAAATATTCAATCTTCGAAGAAGTGTATCTTGGGAACAACTGACATACAGTACTCACTTTTATCTCAAATTGTAGTACATGTAAGCTAGTTTTATCAAGATAAGTAACATGTTTTCTGTCAGATGAATATTTTAAAAGATATTGAGCAAAAGCCGCAATATATGTACATATTTCGCTTGTTTTTGGTTATTACACAGCCAACACAGGTCAATTATTATTTTTTATATAGGTTGGAGTCCAAACAAAATATAAAAGAAGATGCTCAGTAAACAACATATAGCCTACTTTCTCCTAAATGCATGGGTATAGGCCCTAGTTATTACTCTTTTTTTTCAAGGAGTATAATTGAATGTTCGTTGTAGTAACTTGTTGAAATACAACGTGCTATACGGATATTATCCGTTGATTGATTGAATCCTGACCTGAATTATATATACACACACACACACACACACACACACTAACTTAATACAGCCATCACAATAACACAGGTTATCAGACAAAATTCAACACTCACCCAAGTACACGGGGTACAATAGACTTCACAACGAATTTTAATCGCTGTAGTCGAGTGTTGAAATATGTGGTGTTATAAGTATATACGGTATATATAATACTAGCTGTTATGCCCAGCGATGCTCGCAAACAAAATTGGATATTTAGAGATCGTACCTTTGCTCGCATTGTCGTATTGTGGAAGGTCGTTGTTATAATGAGCAATACTATTGCCACTCAAAGTCCTTGAGCTTGATTTTTATCAGATCAAAAATTGTGTTGAGGTTGTTAAATAGGTGGGTACGATGGCTCGATACTACTTATAGCTTATAGATTGAGCCTGAAATTTCGCTAATATAACTGAATATTTAAGGACCCTATTTTAATCATTGTATACGATATTAATCAAAATTACTTTTAAGGGACAATTAATTTCTTTTTCTAAATTGTATTAGCCTTGCGTTTTTTTTTTGCTCAAACAGCAACATTTCAAGAGGATAATGGTAAACGGCAGAAAAGCGCTTAGAATCCCAGCTTCATAATAATATATGCGTTTCATTAGGGAAATAACGAATACCGTACCAAAAGAGAGAATACATACTAATAACATGAAGTATAACATAAATTTCTCGTCAAATCAATACTTTTTACTTACATAAAAATTCTACAGGTACATGTTTCGAAAACACATAATGTTTCCTTCCTCAGCCCACTAATTGGTGTAAAACATCAAATTACATCGATAACCTCACTAAATAACAAAAACACAGTTCACATTTATTCTCTTGTTCAGAGAACAATTAGTGGGCTGAGGAAGGAAACATTATGTGTTTTCGAAACATGTACCGTACCTGTAGATTTTTTATGTAAGTAAAAAGTAATGATTTGGCGAGAAATTTATGTTATACTTCATGTTAACATGGTCAATACGGAACCTGGAATGAGTGCAATTACATACTAATAATATCATCTAAGAATCTATATGTCCACCTACACTTAAATAAGAACTACTCATACGAGTGCAGTGGCACCTTGTGGCCGCGAGACAAACTAACCCTATTCACGACACCATATCATCCGGATGACCAAATCTGGAGATGAAAACCATACACCAAAAAGACCCAGGTTCTATAAGGTGAAAGAATTTGACGACAACAATAAAATGATTAGTAACAAATCATATCTGAAGCTATATTTACCAAAACTCTCCTTCTTCAGATGAAATCAATATTGAAACACTCGTACACAATAAGTAACACACGTTGTATAAGAAAATGATCCTATCAAATAAAGTCACTCTCTTTACAGTATCAAAGACGCTGTTACGCTGACCGTGTGTCTTCAAATTATTACCAAACTCATCAAAATTCTCAGTGCTACGACCGGTTCTCACCAGTATCTGCGTGTGTCCGTGCTAGCGAGTATATACTTACCAGTGCTTGTGTTCGTGTGCGTCATGGTGAAAACACCGTCTGATGCGGCTAAAATGCCGCCTTCTGCTCAAGCTCAAGCTTCTACTCAAGCTTCTTCTCAAGCTCCTTCCATGCCGTCGCTGCTGATGGACTCGGACTCTGACCACGAACAACCCGAGGTGAGTGATAGTGAAATGGAAACTCTGCAAATTAAAATGGCCGCAAGGACCACACGCCTCCTTCCATCGAGCGTGCTAAGAAGCCCTGCTATTCAGGGCAGAGTTCTGGCTCCACTAGCACTACTGTTACGCCCACGGAGGAGCTGGGTATTAAGAGCCTTTTGGAGATTGACTCTCCGCTCCGCCGTCTCTCACCATCTCGTATCGCTGCCCCATTTCACTTCCCACCTCGATCGCCACAGCAGAACCAGTCTCAATCTTCCGACGTCTATATGCCGGCCAATATTGTACCCGGCCCACTTCTCCGCAGCTACGCCGAAGCAGCACGGAGCCCCGCCTTACCATCTGCTGTCCGTACGCGTAGCGTCACCGCTCCCTCCCTCATCCCGTCTCCCACCTACTATGTTGTCCGTCTTATCAAACTCATGCCAGAACACAACCACCCCCGCCATATTCACCAAGTCCTATCCAAGTTTGTTCCTAACCTTGCTGCCTACAACCTCGAAATACAGAGGACCAAGGAGGGTCACAACCTCAAATCCACCGAGCCCCTGTACAGCATCATTGTTAACTCCATCGGTACAGCCCACTTCTCCCCCTCCTGTCGGGCTTATAATGTCACTATGGCACAGCCTTCACATCAGCCTCCCCCATCTCACCGCGCTACTCCCATCATGTCAGCGGTTATCTATGGGGTCGAGCGTTCGTACTCCGCCGACGAGGTTGCCGCTCAGCTCTAACTCGCCGGCTTGGATATCTTCAAGGTGGTTCGGATCAACAACGCCCATGGCCCCACCACCCCGGTGCGGGCGCTGTGCAAGAACGTCGCCTCCATCGACGCCCTTCTGCGCAACGGTGCATCCATCTATTGTAAGCGTCATCGTGTGGAGCCCTCCCGGACTCCCGCCCCTCAACGTACGCGCTGCGACCGGTGCCAGAAATTTGACCACCCCCCTGGAGCCATCTTCCCGAACACTCAGGTATGTGGTATTTGTGCACAAGAACACCCTACCGCTCGTTGCGTGAATCGGGATCACCCGAAGTGCGCAACCTGCGGTGAGGCCCACCCCGCCTTCGCATACCGATGCCGGGGCCGGCCTCTTCCCGACCCTGCTAAGCCTGAACAGTTTGTCCCCGTCCTGTCCCAGGATCTTCCCTCCCCACCTTCCGCATCCCCTACCCCTCCCCCAACCACGGAGAACATCGTCCGATTTGTGACGATGGTCCTCCAAAACGTCCCTCCCTTCGCCCGTTCACTCATTGTTTCCCAAGTCCAACTCGCCGCCCATCTCACTTTGAATACGCATGTCGACATGTCGTATAGCGAGAATAAGATGCATTTTGCATTTTTCCCGCTGAGTACCGTTCCTGCCTATTGATAAATGCCTAACCTCACCCTCTACTTCGTCAACATCCGCTCCCTCTTCTCCAACCGACCATTGTTGGACATCTCCCTCTCCCAACATGCCCCGGACATCATGATTTTTAATGAAACCTTCCTCAAACCTTCCCAAGCTATTCCCCCCTTTGACGGCTACCAACTCATTCGTGCCGATCGTCATTTTCAGCGGTCGGGTGGGGTTGCAGTTGCTGTTCGCAACTCCATTCCCACTCGCCAGCACTTTTTCAATTTTCCTGACGGCTTTAACGAATATCTCATTCTTGACCTTATCTTTCCAAACCAAACTTTCACCCTTGTCACTATGTATCTGGTACCCCGCTCCCCTCCCCCCCCCCCCCCACCCCATCGATTTCTTCCGCTTCCTAGAAACCACTTTTCCTACTTATTTCTTTGCCGCCGATATCAATGTTACCTCCTACACCCCTGTCCAAGCCCGCCTTTTCCACGACTTCTTGTCTATTAGCCAGGGCATGTCCGACCCTTTTCCCTCCCCCACGATTCCCTATTCCAATTCCACTCCCGATTTTATTATGCTTACTCCTAATCTCGCCAATATTGCTACTGTTGCTGTCCTCCCCACTATCGGTAGTAACCACCTTTCAACCCTCATTTCCCTGTCTAACTACCTCCCTGCCCCTTTCCAACCTCCTCCACGACCTCCTCCAGCCCGTCAATACTCTAAAACAGATTGGAACGCCTACCGTACCACCTTAACTTCATCCCTCACCCCCTTCCTCCTACACCCCCTACCTCTCACCCTGCCCTCTCACAACTCATCCATCGTGTCGAACAGGCCTTAATTACCACCGATCTCCGCCATGTTCCCCGCCACTCCTATCACCCTTCGAAACCTCCTATCCCTCCCCGCGCCCTCCGTCTCCTTCGTACTGCCCATGATCTCTACCGCTCCTACTGTCGAACCCGCGATCTTGTCACCCTAACCGAACACCGTAAACTCTTATTCACGCTCGCTCTTTTATCAAAGCCATCCGCCACAAGCAATGGAATGACGCCTGTTCCGACCTTTCCCACATCCCCTGACCCTGCCCTTTTCTGGAAAACTTTCTCCCGCCTTTCCCAACGTCATAAATCCCATCCCTCGTACCCTATCCTCCGTAATGGTTCTCGTGTTGTTTCCAATCAAGCAAAAGCCGATATGTTTGCCCAGCATTACTCCCACGTTTTCTTCCCCACTATCGCCCCTCACCTCTCCCACCCCGACGAACCTACCATTCATGCCTATACCGACCCGACTTCCCCTCGTCTCACGCCTTCCTTTGCCCACCTTCCCTCCACTGATTACCAACACCCTCTCAATTCCCCTATCACCCCCCTTGAAATCCGCAATCTCCTTAAGCATCGCCGCACTACGGCCCCCGGGGGTGACGGCATTACTTACCGTCACCTTCGCGAGGCCCCCGACATACTCTTCCTTTACCTTGCTCAGATCTACAACACTATCCTCTACAACGGACATTTTCCCCACCACTGGGGAAATGCCAACATCCTTCTTTTTCTAAAACCTTCCAAACTTCCCTCGGACATCAATTCCTACCGTCCAATCTCCCTTCTCCCTGTTCTTTCCAAACTTTTTGAACTTATCATCACCAAACGCCTCTATCCCTATCTTCACTCCCTTCATCTCATCCCCGATCATCAAGCAGGCTTCCGCCCTACTTTCTCCACCCACGATCACCTCTTTCACATCACTGCCTCCATTGAAGCCTTCCTAGCCTCCCCCAATAACAAACACGCCCTTCTCCTCTGTTTCGATATTGAAAAAGCTTTCGATAAAGTCTGGTTCCCTGGCCTCCCCTTACCCATCACGTACGGCCGCCTCATTGCAAACTTCTTATATCATCGCACGGCTCAAATCCTCATCCAAGGTACTTCTTCCTTCACTTTCCCTATCCACGCCGGAGTCCCTCAAGGCAGCCCCCTTTCTCCCCTTCTCTATATCCTCTACACCCATGATATCCCTACCCCTTCCCCTCCGCTCCGTTTGTATCAATACGCCGACGATCTTGCCATTCTCGCCCTCTTCCCTCGTTCTCACACCCTCCAACGCCATGTACAACGTTACCTTCATACCCTCCAAACCAGGTGCAATCACTGGCACATTCAAGTCAACCCCCAGAAGTCCCAATACATCCATATCAAACGCTCCCGCACCCGTCGCCGCCCTTCCCAGCGCCTCCATTTCACCTTCAATGATTCTCTTATTCCTCAACTTAATCAGCTTAAATACCTCGGCATTACCTTCCAAAATAACCTCCGATGGAACCTTCACTTCGATTCAGTCTACAAACGCTCCCTCTCCCGCTTCCGCATTCTCCGCCTCCTCACCGGTAAGACCTGGGGCCTACGGCCCCCTCAGACCCTTAACGTCTACAAGACCTTCATCCGCCCTGTTTTCACCTACGCCTCCCTTACCTGGCTCACCGCCCACCCCCGCCTCTATTTCCGTCTCCTCACCCTTGACCGCCACGCTATCAGAATCGCCTATCATTGTAAACTAGATACCCCTTCCGTCGCCCTCACTGGTATGCTCACTTTCCCTTCTGCACTCGCCCACATTCACTCGCGCACGCCGCTCCCACGCCACCCAACCTCTCGAAGCTCTCGAGCTCTCCCCCTCTGCCACTGCTATCCTCAAATCCACACGCACCCCGGAAACCGGTCAACTCTTCCCTCCACTCATCGACTAGCCCCCTCTCACGCTCCCATTTTTCTGTTCTGTGCACATTTTCCACATGTTCTACTGTCTTTTGGGGGGCTATAGTCAGCCCCGCCTCTTTGTTACTGTCGGCACCACAAGTGCCCTCTCATTGTTTATTTCTTTTCGTTCAGTTTTATCTTATTCACATCGCCCTGTCGCAGTTATATAAATTTTATTTTTGCCCCACTTAACCTTATTTTGTGTACTTCGTTCTCCGGAATGGCTCCACGCATCGTCACACAGTGCTCCCAGTGCTACTAAATTCTATCGGCCTTGTTGCCGCTACACCTCAGTGCTTTCAGTGATGCGTGTGCTTCTGCAATATTTTTGTTTCTCTTTCAGCATGGACAATAGAAAATCTTTTGAACTTTAATACATTGCAATTTATTCATTTTCTGTGCCTTTTCCAGTGTCTTTATCTTTTCTAGCCATAAGAACCATAGACATTCTTTCTGGACATTACTTTTCTGTTTGTTATATATACTTCTGTATTTTACCCACGGCAATCTTTATTTTCTGTATATTGTATATTTTTTTAATAAGCGGGGCTAGTGGGGTAATGCTCCGGCGAGTGCGGTGGGGGGCCTCGTCTGGGGGGTCCGCCTTGGGGGTCGCGGTGACTTCTGCACCAATGCAACCTCCTTCGTCCCTCCTATCCATATGCCTAGCATATCTTCTTTCAAATATAATTTATTCTCTAACCCTTTCCTCTTCTTCGGCACAAGAGCTCCCTGTTGAGCTGGGTGCCCGCCCTGTCCCGCTTTGCGGGGCAGGGAATGAAATAACTCCTGTTCGTTCCTTCCAAATAAAGTCTGGATTAAAGCAAGAAAAATACTATCGTTTCAGCTCATACTGTAAAATAATGATGCCTCACCGATGGTGCAAGTCCCCATCTTCGTGATGACGCCCTTAAATAAAATTTCAAACTTTGTGGGGCATGCAAATTCAGTGTTTTAGCCTCCTATTTACAACTCTTATAATTAATTGAAAAGAAAATACTTTTTCGTTACAGGAAGTATGTAGAATAATCTTGCTCTATAGAATAAAAAAGAACATTCCTACGGCAGATCACACGAGTAAATCGAAGGTTTATATAATAGGGCACCCCTTGGTCCCCTTAAGCGCATTGCATGTATTGTTGGATTTGACATCCTAAAGTGATTCGGGGATGTTCTTATAGCCATTTGCAAATTTTGAACGAAATCTGTTGACACGTTGTCAATTGATGGAAGAATAGACAGACGGACTAGAGTACAATTTTATATATAGCCTATAGGGATCCTCGATTGCAAATACACACTGTATATGCTTAACATTATAAAGTGTGAGTAGGCCTAGTTATAAATCAATAAATAACAAAAAAAAAACGAAGTAAAAAATTGAACCTGCTGGGATTTAATCCACGATCCACCAGACTGAGTCCAGGTCGCTACCACTACACCATACATGCGCTGCACTATCACTTGGTTAACAACTGGTTTAGTATAACTGCATAATATTTTATCGTGCAATAAACGATTCCATTAGCGTTTTCTGCCGATTCTATAAACTATTTGATACTAAATATGTACACACATCAAAAAAAGTTTTGCATCACCTCGGTTCCCAGATCTCCGGCATATAGACGTTGACTGTGTATATTGTATCCAAGATACAGTCCCTTTGACTGTTCATAGATGTCACTAAAACTGCTCAAAGATGTAAACAACCATGCATGAGCAGGGCCTATTAGACGGAGGGGGTACGACAGCCGATCAGTTCCAGTCATTCCACCAGGACGAAGGTACGCTGCTCATGTTGTCTGTAGTTCTACCATGCCTAGAAGGTCAATACCGCAGTTCGATCGCGTCCGCATTGTTACTTTGTGTCAAGAAGGGCTCTCAACAAGGGAAGTTTCCAGGCGTCTCAGAGTGAACCAAAGCGATGTTGTTCGGACATGGAGGAGGTACAGAGATACAGGAACTGTCGATGACAGGCCTCGCTCAGGCCGCCCAAGGGCTACTACTGTAGTGGATGACCGCTACTTACGGATTGCCGCTCGGAGGAACCCTGACAGTAATGCCACCATGTTGAATAATGCGTTTCGTTCAGCCACAGGACGTCGTGTTTCAACTCAAACTGTGCGCAATAGGCTGCATGATGCGCAACTTCACTCCCGACGTCCATGGCGAGGTCCAGCTTTGCAACCCCGACACCATGCAGCGCGGTACAGATGGGCCCAACAACATGCTGAATGGACCCCACGGAATTGGCATCACGTTCTCTTCACCGATGAGTGTCGCATATGCCTTCAACCAGACAATCGTCGGAGACGTGTTTGGAGGCACCCTGGTCAGGCTGAACGTCTTAGACACACTGTCCAGCGAGTGCAGCAAGGTGGTGGTTCCCTGATGTTTTGGGGTGGCATTATGTGGGGCCGACGTACGCCACTGGTGGTCATGGAAGGCTCCGAAACGGCTTTACGATACCTGAATGACATCCTCCGACCCATAGTGCAACCATATCGGCAGAATATTGGAGAGGCATTTGTCTTCATGGACGACAATTCTCGACCTCATCGTGCACATCTTGTGAATGAGTTCCTTCAAGATAACGACATCGCTCGACTACAGTGGCCAGCATGTTCGCCAGACATGAACCCTATCGAACATGCCTGGGATATGTTGAAAAGGGCTGTTTATGGACGTCTTGACCCACCAACCACTCCGAGAGATTTACGCCGAATTGTCGTTGAGGAGTGGGACAATTTGGACCAACAGTGTCTTGATGAACTTGTGGATAGTATGCCACGGCGAATACAGGCATGCATCAATGCAAGAGGACGTGCTACTGGGTATTAGAGGTAGTGGTGTGTACTGCAATCTGGACCACAAATGCTGAAAGTCTAGCTGTATGATGGTACAACATGCAATGTGTGGGTCTCATGAGCAATAAAACGAGCTGAAATGTTGTTTGTGTTGATCTCTATTCCCTTTGTATTTAACGGTTCCGGAACTCTTGGAACCGAGGTGATGCAAAACTTTTTTTGATGTGTGTATTATTTTGTTCAGTACATTCCTAAAAGGCTATTAAATTACACAATTACGGAAATATATGGACTCACGAGCAAACAATAACCGCCATTTTAATCCAACGGGACGGCACGGACAAGCGCGATATGGCACCGTCAGCCTGGACTGTTAGTCACTACTCCGGTTACATATTCTATTTTAAAATGCTAATATACTACTGGTCACCCACCTCCTTGAGGAAAGTTTAAACCTTCCTATGTTGACTCGTAAGTTACGGTTATACTCTGTGAGCTGTCAGAATGGTATTGGCATTTGGCTGGAAATTCCACGTCAACCGTCACCCCTCTGCTTCTTGACCAATACATGTTCGCATAGTTGATGTCATAATACTCTGCGTTTCAATAATACAGCCCACGTGCTTCAGTGCCTGGCCAGCTGTATCTCTCACTTGTATAGTTTGGCAACCTCGTTCTCAGACCACATGGCGAGGCGAGAATTGTCAATCCCATTCTGTCATCTCACCGAGTATAGGCTATAATACTTGCATGATTCATAGATCTGCCATCTTGATACTATTTGGCTGATGACGTTGTAGTTTGGGCAAAAGACGCTTCCCACATTAAGGTATATTGTTGCAAAATTTGGTAGAGATCAGATGATTAGGATAGTTGTAATTTGATTTAAGCTCAGAACATTTGAGTGGGCACCATTTATTCTTTGTTATGATGGCGGCGATATACAACACGACACTGAGTTATTCCTTGCTATAGTGCGTCTCTACCTTAAAAAACAGTACGCATTAAATGGAGCGCGCTGATGCCAGATCTGCTGCATATACAAAGTTCTACAAGGCCGGGCACATGATGTAACATAACTCGTATTCAGGCGAGCTTTTACGCAAAACTCGGTAAATTTCCAAAATATTTGTTTGTTGTATATAATTGTACCTCATGCCTTGAAGCGAAAGACGGTACAATATTTAGATATGATGCACCGAAGCTCAGAGCGTGACTTTAATGCACACATTATAATAATTTATAATTTTCAATTATTCAATAATTCATGAATATGATAAGGCCTTTTTCTCGAATATCATACATAGGTTATAATAAATTATAATATGACATAATAATAATAATAATAATTAAAATATATTTTGGTCCACGTAATTGACCCAATTATGTGGTCAAGTGGGGTATGAGGCCGAAATTAAATTATTCATTTCTTGTTTCTTGAACGAGACGTTGTTCAATTTCATATAGTTCCTCACTTACGCCCATACCATTTCGATGGGATTAAGTTCACTGTGGTATGGTGGTGTGATAAGGTGACAAGCAAGAACATATTTCTCTGCTGTGATAGCCTACATTGTCTATTACTAGGCTAGATCCTTCGGGAACATTGAGCAACAATATTGGTCGGCGAACCACTTTTCATATACTTCACCTGTCATTTTGTCGTGTGTGTCTACCGTGTTCTTTTTGGCAAAGAAACGTTAACTCTGCACCATTCACGAAACCTTGTTAATTCCCGGGACGAACAAAGGCAAACTACGGAAACCACTTCGAGGATGGCTGAGGTAGGAATCGAACCCGCCTCTTCTCAGTTTTGTCTCATGGAGTTGAGTACACCCCGTTCCAGCCCTCAGACCAGAATTACATTTCTTGGCAGAGCTGGGATTCAAACCCGGGCCTCCACAGTGACAGCACAGTGACAGCCAAGAACGCAACGAGCCGGACAATTTATAAATAACACAAAATCCACTTCATTTCTTAGTTTTACTTCACATCATCACCTACCCTCCTTCAAACGTAGTCGGGGGAGATAGCCTGCGGGCCACTTAGTAAACAAAGTTCCGGTGCGTCAGCGCTGAGCGGGAGGACTAAGCGAAGTGCTATAACTTATGAATGCTACCTAATATTGAGCTCTGGTTTGTTTTAAAAACTATTTCAGACATTAATGAACATTTCTTCTCGCTTAGTCACCAACGTAAAGTCAACAGCAAAAAACTTTCTCGCTAGCTGACTTTTATGTGACACCATCCCAGATTTTTCAAGTAACATTTAAGAAAAAAAAAAATCATAACTTTCTTATTATGAAAATAATTACTGCCCTGAGAAGTAGGGTATCTTCTACCAACATCAGGCAATCTAAAAATAAATTCTTGATCTGTTGCGATCATTAGTTCATTATATATGGCGTGATAAGTTTTATAAATGCAAAAATATAGATTCGCGCTAAAATATCGTAATTGTGAAAATTGGGCCATGTGTTAATTATTTATGGCTTTTATTTTTACACCATCATAAAGAGCGGGAAATTCTCTATAATACCACGCAAACATTTTCTTAGATATGTCACTTTCAATTATTGGGAAATGGCAACATCGCCGGGGTAGAAGAGGACGAAGCTAATTGCAGGACATAGGAGTGCGAGTGAGAGGCAAATACTACATTTAACTCCATACTGTCTTTTAAGGTTGAGACGCTCTATAGCACAGTAGGTTTCGTTGTGTTTGAATTGATAGGGGGAATCGATTTAAACACATACACGGCCACCATATTTAAACTATTGGGCTGATGACCTTTTAGTTTTGTCCAAAGACGCTTCCCACATGATGGAATGTTGTTGTAAAATTTGGTAGAGATCAGATGATTAGGTTAGTCGTAATTTGATTTAAGCATTGAACATTTGGGTGGCCGCCATTACGTTTCCGTCAAGATGGCGACGATATAAAACAGGTCACTGAGGTGCCCTTTGCTAGTGCTATCTCTGTACCAAATTTCGTTCAATTCGGTTTCGCCGTGTTTGAATTGATAGGGGTGGACAGACATACCAAATCACACACTGAAAGACACACAATTTCTGGCCTTGGGTAGATTTCATGTCTACTTTCATTTTTTGCACAAATACATGACCTTTTGCAAGGTAGGGCCCCAATTTTATGTCTATATTGACTGATCTAAAGGGATCAGTTCTTTATACTCAACAACGTATACCGGTACAGTAAATACACAGGAACATTAGCATTAGCCTACTGCACGGACAATGTTTATCAAGAGAACAGCACAATTGAACAGGCTGCATATTAAATAAGAGGCTGAAAGCATTGACGGAGTCGCATCAGCTGTTCATTACGAAAGTTGTTAGGCTCACTCCGCTTCTGTTCGATATTCGTTGACTGAAGCCGCAGGACGCCACGGCCCCTGACTGGCACGCGAATAACACCAGTTTGCGTTCGAACTAGGCTATGCCCGAATGTGAGTTCAGTGCACCAGTTCTTCATTAAAGAAATGGTACTTTGCGTGAATCTGTTGAAAACAAGACGGCAGCGTGGTATGTATACGGTTGCTTGTTGTCCCTCGATTATGTAAGAACCTTGGCGTACTTGACGCATTTTATAGCCACGTTTCACTACTGTGCTTTTCCAATTCAACCGTGCCAAAAAAAATTAAAGCATAAATATTTTAAGTGCTAAATCAAGCAATAAGATTGCGGTTAAGTGACAAAGGAATATTGGTCATTAAGCAAGGTGTTAGCCAGGGTTGCCACATTCCTGTATACAAAATAAGGGACAGGTGTGTTGCCGAGGAAATCGGTGTGTGACACAATCGACAACTTGTGAACTTCCTTTAACCCTTCATAGAGCAAAATAATTTATTAGCCTACTTTTCACATTTTGTAACAAGTAGTTCCGTGAAGAACTATACAGCCTATTTTCATATATCCTACTTATGTTAATTGCCTCTATCAACATACAAAATTTCAGTTTGATTGCTGTGATAGATTCGTAGATATTGAGAACCGACTAAATATTGCGAATGATCGTCATGTTGGATTTTTATTTATGTAGGACTTAAGAGTTATGTACTGTTACATGAAGATTATAGTTTACGTGTAGTATTCAAACTTCAATCGCATAATTAGGACACAAGAAGTATAAACGAGATTTTAAAATTTCGCACAGCTGCCATCTTGTGGTTATGGAAACAATTAAAATAAAATAGATGCCAGTGGATTAACATTTGTATAAGGATTTACTGTACCAAGTGTCACTCCACTCGGATGGTTAAATAGCGAGAAACGACCATGTGAATATTTATATTTCGCGTCGCCGCCATGTTGGATTTGTGCTCACCAGGTTATTGAAAGTCCTATAGGTGAACTTATGTTCATAGCCCCTATGAATATTTAAAAAATTAAGTTTGATTGCTGTAATAGATTCGTAGATATTAAGATCCATCTCAATATTTCGGATGGTCGCCATGTTGGATTGTTATATGTGTAGGCCATTGAGTCATGTACCATTAAAGGAAAATTATTGCGTAGATTCATTATGCAAACTTTCACTTCGATCGCATGATTACGACACAAGAAATAAAAACTTAATTTTAAAATTTGCACAGCCGCCATCTTGACGTTATGTAAACAATTGAACAAAATTAGATACCAGTGCATTACAATGTATATAATCATTTCCTGTACTAAGTTTCATTGCGTTTCGATCATTAAATCGCGAGAAAGGTCTATTTAAAATGTTCAACTTCGCTTGGCAGCCATATTCGTTTTGTAGTTAACCGGTTTTTGAAAGTCTTATAGATGAACTTCTAGTATGCCCCTTATCTCCGTACAAAATTTCAGGGTGATACCGCTAATAGTTTCAGATATATAGAATGCCGGTGAAATATTTCGTACAGCCGCCATCTTGAGGTTATGAAAACAATTGAACGAAGTTAGATGTCGGTGCATTAAAATTTGTATAAACATATACTGTACCTAGTTTCATTGCGTTTGGTTGGTTAAATCGCGATAAACGTGTATTTAAAAGTCGCAACTTCGCTTGGCCGCCATGTTGGTTTTGTAGTTACCAGGATTTCAAAAGTCACATAGGTGAACTTCTAGTAGTTCCCTTTATCACCGTAAAAAATTCCAGGGTGATATCGGTAATAGTTTCGGAGATATTAAATGCTGGTGAAATATTTCGCACAGCCGCCATGTTGGATTGGTGAGACGTAACAACATTTGAAGGGTCGCCTGGAATAGTGCTATGAACTTACCGAGTTTCATTGAAATCGCTCCAGCCGTTTAGAAGTTATTAGGGGGGTTGAGGGGACACAACACCATCACACACGCACACTCAGACAGACACACGGACAAAAGGTATTCTCATAAGCCTATTTTTTTTCATCAATGAAAATAGGCTAAAAATGAGGAAAAGTAGATTTATGATATCGATCCGGCGAAATAGGTGTCTGTCTGTCTGTGTGTGTGACCCCCCAGTATCAACTCCTAAACGGCTGCAGCTAACGAAACCAAATTTGGTATGAGTAAAGACCTGTGGCTGAATATCTCACGGCCATATTTTAAAATGACGTTAGTGCTACCAACTGCTGAAAAATCACAATTGAAAATTGAGGTCTATGTTGGATATGTCGGAAGATATGCATTGGAATTGTCCCATACTTGACTCTACAGACTAATTTACAGGAGTCCAAATGAGAGTGTTGCCAACATGATTCTATGCCTGCTGATAGGTCCATTCTTTAAATACTATCTATTATATTTCAACCAAATATGATTTGCGCACCGGAGGAGATATGAATATACATTCTTTTAGAGTCAACAGTGCTGCCAACTGTTGAAAAATGCACTCTATAAATTGTTATCCTAATCTCAATATATCAGAAAGTATGCAGGCCAACAGTTCTAAACTTTGCATACATATAGTACCTGCAAATGTAGGTTAATTAGCAGTGATCGATATACGACAGTGCTGCCAACAGTGCTGATAGGTTTAATGTTGAATCACATGTAACGTCCATACTAATAAATGAAGTTCTGTCAAAATTGGCACATGTATAGATCATCATATTTAAATTTAAGTATCCCACTTATGGCTGTGCGGCCAATCTAATTTTACGTATGCTGATAAATTCAGTATTTAAATACATGTAACTTGCATACTATCTTTTGGAACTCAACCAAATTTTGCATGTGCATTGTGTAGCCTACCTTAAGAGATGGAACTAAGAATGTATATCTAGAGTCGCCAGGTCAGCCAACTGTTGATATATGGTCTCTATAATTTTAAGAAAAGTAGGCTCTTTAGTTCGACACGGAACTAAGTTACTTGTTTTTATTTTCTGTTTTCATGTGTAAGCGATTTACATTTCAATATAATTCTTTTTAAATTATATAACTTATGTTCTTATAGATTTAATTTTAATATGTATGATTAATTGAATTATTTATTTACTATCATTACCCGTCGCGGCTTCGCCCGCGAATATTCTAGTTGTAAAGAGTAACTTAGCAAAATCTCAATCATGAATGCTATGACTGATTTATCCTTGGTATGAATAATCAGACTTTATCAATTCAGCTACTGGTGCAGTGGTTAGGGGTTTGTCATTCCTTCATAGGTATATCAGAGCGAAGTTAGTTTTCTGGGAATATCGCAGACACTGTTAATTTAAGGGCCTTTAAATGTGGTTTTCGGAGACCCTTTATAGTCGGGTGAAAAAGACCTTTCGTACCACACTCACACGTGAAAATTGCGTGAAAACATTCTAGAGTGCCCCTTGACCCCCTTAAGCGCATTATACTGTATGTATTGATGAATTTTACATCCTAATTTGGTTCAGTGATAACCTTATAACCGTCTGGAAACTTTCACAGTAATGTAATAATTGGAATTGCATTGCGTCTTACAGAAATAGATTCTGTTACCATGGTTACCATGTTGCATTCTTTAATTATTTTATTGTAAATATACATGTTTTAAGGTATTTATTTAATTGTGAGGCATTTAAAGAGTAAGTGAGTGCGTTTCGCTTACGCATTGGGGTATGCTGAACCTGTAGGTACCCCATATGTGTAGGTTGGTGTTTATGGGACCTTATTTTCGGTACAAAACTGGAATGGGACCTTAGCAGAATAATATAGGGAGCAATTTACAGTTGATAATTATTTTCATAATATTATTTTTATAGTTAGACTAGTTTTATTATTTCAATGTTTATACCGTATTTCTTTCTGTAATAGTAATTTTTATTTTCATAATTATTTCTTATAACTTTTATTTTTATTTAGTGTATATTTTAATGTCTATATTTATATTTTGTCTTATTTTTACACTTTATTTTGTTTTTGTTTTCATTTATACGTCCATTATTAAAATGTTATCCAGCACCTTAGGTCAAGGAGATGCATATAAAATAATATCCTACTTTAAATTCTTCGAAATATGACTGAAAGATTGAACCATCAGCCAATAGGTGGTTAATATACAGAGCTATAAAGCATTAAGATTGATTTTGCAGAAGTTATGGTGTTGGGCAGTTCATTAACGAATACCATTACCAGTAATACAGGGGACGTGGTGGTGCACTGTTGGCCTCACACCAAGGCGGACCCGGGTTCGATTCCCCGTCAATGCATGTGAGTGAGGGAGTGAAATGCCATATCCTGTGGTTCGGTTTCACCGTAAAAACGAGGTTCCGTGGCTCATGATCGCGAGATTAACGAACACTTTAAACTGCAAGCTTCCTCCCTTTCGTTTTGCTTTCCAGTATTCACGAATTGATTGCCGGCGGTCGAGATGGGAACTATTCTTTGTTTACTTGTGTCACACGTCAGCCTGCCTCGTTGACAGGTACAGTTGCGCGAGTAGGATATGACTCAGCTCCAGTAGCCTCAGTCATCGTTTAACTGTCCGTGATAACATGAGCTCCCGTAACGCTTATCTGACGCAATGCTGCTTGACTTATGTACGCTGTCATCGCTGTGTCCTCCGCTTCGCCCCGCGGGGCTCATGCTACAATAATGAACAAACGCTGGTGCGGGTAATACATTCTCTTCCCTTGCCGATACTAGGCTACGTCATTCAGCTTCTTTTTAGCCTACTTTTCACATTTTGTAAAAATGAGGAAAAAGTAGACTTCGGAGATCGATCCGGGCAAATGTGTGTCTGTCTGTCAGTCTGTGTGTGTGCCCCCCCATATCAACTCCTAAATGGTAGCAGCTATCGAAACCAAATTTGGTATGAAAGAGTTTAGTGCTTTTCAGTTGGTCAACACGGATGTACCCAAAAGAGCTGGGTTATGTCCTGAAATAAATTACATGAGATTAATGATTTATAATTTATTAATTTATTTCAGGGCATAACCCAGCTCTTTTGGGTACATCCGTGTTGACCAAAAGAAAAGCACTAAACTCTTGTTTACTAAGGCAACACTGAAAAAATGGCTTCAAACCCCACAATTTGGTATCAGTAAAGATCTATACCTGAATATCTCATGCCCATATTTGAAAATGTTGTCAGTGCTACCAACTGCTGAATAATCGCAATTGAAATTTGAGCTCCATGTTGAATATCTCAGAAAGTATGCATGGGAGCTATTCCATAATTGGCACACATATATATAATAAGATTTCAGTATCATTTTCGGGAGGCCATACATGACAGTGTTGCCAACATGATTCTACAGCTCCTAATAGGTCATATTGTTATATGCATGTAACTTCCATACTATCAATTCGATTTCAACCAAATTTCGCATAGAGTATGTGTACCATATCAGACTATGCGTATTTCAGAAGCAACCAGGGCTGTCGACTGTTAATGCTCTCTCTATTTTTGTATCCTAATAACAAAATAACAATATATCAGAAAAAATGCCAGCCAACAACTCGAAACTTAGCACACCTATAGTACATGACCTTCTACATTAATTTGGAGTAACTAATATACATCAGTGCTGCCATCATGATTCTAAGCCTGCTGATAAGTCCAATTTTTAAATGCATGTGACTTCTATACTAACAATTCGATTTCAACGAAATTTGGTATGTGCTTTGTGCATCATAATTGTTATGCTTAAGCGTATTCTTAAGAACCAGCAGGGCTGCCAACTGTAAATAAATGCTGTCTATTTTTCACCCTAATATATATGAATCAGAATGCAAGCCAACATCGCTAAACTTTGCTCACGTATGGTACATGGCATTTTAGATTAATTTGGAGTAACTGATATACATCAGTGCTGCCAACATGATTCTAAGCCTGCTGATAGGTCCAATTTTTAAATACATGACATTTCTATACTAACAAATAGATTTAATACAAAATTGGTGCAATAATAGATAATACTTCAGATTAATTCTGAGCAACACATACATGAAACCGTTGCCAACATGATTTTACGTGCGCTGAGAGATTCAATTTCTAACTGCATGTAACGGCATTACTATGGATTGGACTTCATCCAAAGTTTGTATGTGTATTCTGTAACATACGAGATGGAACTAAGAATATATTCAGAGTCACCAGGGCTGCCAACTGTAGTGCTCTATTAGACTACACGGGAGGTTTCCAACCAGAGGTCCGTGACCCCTTGGGGCAGGGGCGTATATAAGGGGGGTGCTGAGGGGGCTTCAGCCCCCCCCCCCGAAAAAGCCAATAAAAATTAAGAAAGTGCAGCTTTGGTAAGAGCATAAAATAATTGTAAATTTGTTTGTACCCTAATCTTAACTTATCGGCCAAGTTATAAACAATATTAAAATTGAAATTATACTAACTCGTGGTGTAGTGGGTAGCATTCTTCGCTGCCGCCCCGGATATCCGAATTCGATTCCCGGCTCTGCCAAGAAATTTTAATTCTATTCTGAGGTCTGGAACGGGGTGCACTCAGCCTTGTGAGGTAAAGCTGTGAATTCCACAGTATGTGTTTTGAGAAATACATGTAATAAAATCTGTTTACCTTTCTGCTTAGTAAATTGACAAATATTTAGATATTTGCCATTCATACTCCATAGATCATAATAGAAAGTTCATTAAGTATAACATTTTATCTGTGTGTTGTGTTGTATTTTACAACCTTTTTTTGTATTGCCAGTAATAATTGTAGGCTACATAAATTTTGAATCTTATCTAAAATAAATACACAAAGTTATATGCTCTAAGGTATTGTTTGATATTTCTGAGTATTTTGCGGTGACAATCCCCTGAGAATACTCACACAATTTTCCAGGACAGTCAGCCCCCCCCCCCCCAATTTTTTTTCTATATACGCCCCTGGAATGCAATGCATTGTTTTACAGCTGAAGGTGTCTTTATTGAAGACAGGAAAAGTTGGTATATAATTGAAATATAATGTTAATAATGGTTTTGTTCACTTGAGTAAATATATTTCAGTTGGAAAGAAAATAATTATCCTGTTTAAGGTGTTTGCCATAGACTAGAATTTTTTTTAAAAAATCTGTCTTTTAGTAAATACTGTTATGTCCTCAGGGGCAAAACTGAGAAAGGGCAGTTAGAGGTAGGGGTTGCGAATTAGCTGGAGAACAAAATGTGTGTGTAAATTGTGCTGAGTAAGTGATGTGCAAGCAGGATCTAGAGGTCGCTTAGCGGCCTTGTCTCGCGAGCGATTACGGGAATGTAGAGCTAAGTCAGCAGCCAGGCCGGCGGGGCCCGTGTGATGCAGTTGAATTGGCCTTCTCGGAGAAACTTGGGAGTTACGGGTTTGATTAAGGGGGTCTAAGCAATGCAAGGATTCAATTCAAATGTGTAAAAGTGGTTTTAATTCTATAAGTGTGATGAGGGCGAGTCGCTAATGAGCTTCTAGTGAGTGTAATGAAATGGGATGATTACACAGTAATTGGGATTGATGTTGGAAGGAAGCTATACAGGAAATAACCGAGAGTAGCACTCACTTGCTCGGTAGAATTGTAGCGACGTCGATGGACAGCAGCTCCGCAGTCGAGAGATTCTTTCCTCAAGTTGTCGGGGTTATTTATAGTGGTTTGAGTTGTGTGGTTATTTCGTGTCAGCATTCTCGTGTTTTGAGGCACCCTAGATAGCTACTGACCAAATGTTTACCTTGTGTGGCAATGTATGAGAGTTGACTCGCCAGACCAGTGTAATTTGTTGTTGCTGCTTCGTCTTGGGGATTGTGGCGTGAAGAAGGGCTGGAAGGGGGATGAAAAGGGGTGATTATGCCCCACGGGGACTCGAGGCATAACAATACTATTTTAAAATTATTGAATAATATTTGAATATACTAACTTTTAACATTCTAAAATCACATTTATACTTTTTGTGCAGTTTTCGGCGAAGATGTTATAGGTCACTGAACGTGTGTTGTGTGGAGTTATGTTTTTTTTTATAAATTACAAGCTGTACCCGGCATGCGTTGCAATGCCAATCAAAGAAAGTGTTGGCGTTGAAATTCTGTTTCTTGAAGTGATTTTGGATACACAACATGTTTTTCAATTTCCGTTAACTGCCTCTAAGCTATCGTAAAATGGATTTTCTAATTTAGAACCTATCGTGGGAGCGTGCACAACAACTTTCAAAAGTTTCATCGCAATCGGATGAATGGCATATGAACGTATACGGGATTTTATTTGAACGATTCGTGCGCTGTCACTCATTTGTTGAATCTACTCGTACGCTACCTATTGAGAAATGGATTTACTAAGTCGAAACCCTTCCCTGGCGTGTACACAATAACTCATCAATGATTCATCGCAATCGGATGAATGGTATATGCACGTATACGGGGTTTTGTTTAAACGATTCGTGCGCTATCACTCATTTGTTGAATCTACTCGTGCGCTACCTATTGAGAAATATATTACTAAGTCGAAGCCCTTCCCTGGCGTGTACAAAATAACTCATCAAGGTTTCATCGCAATCGAAGAATGTTATATGAACGCAATAGGGGATTTTGTTGAAACGCTTCGCGCGTCGTCACCCATTTGTTGCATCTACTCTTGCGCTACTTATTGTGAAATGGATTTACTAAGTCCCCTTCCCTGGCGGGTACACAATAACTGATCAATGTTTCATCGCAATCAGATGAATAGTATATGAACGCATACCTGATTTTGTTTAAACGATTCGCGTTCCGTCACTCATTTGTTGAATCTACTCGTGCGCTACCTACTGTAAAATGTATTTACTAAGTTAGAAACCGTCACGTAAGTGTCCACAACATCTCACCCAAGTTTCATCGCTATCGGACTAATGGGATATGAAGACATAGGGGACTGTATTGAAACGCTCCGCGTGTCGTCGTTCATTTGTCGAATCTACTCGTGTGCTACCTTCTGTGAAATGTATTTACTAAGCCAGAAACCTTCCTTGGAGTGTCCACCATATTTCACCCATGTTTCACAGCTAACGGCAGAATGGTATATGACCTTATACGGGACTTTGTTGAAACGCTTCGCGCGTCGTCCCTCATTTGTTGAATCAACTTGTGCGCTGCATATTGTATAGTGGATTTACTAAGCCAGAAATTTTCCATGACGTGTACACAACATCTCACCCAAGTTTCATAGCTACGGACGAATGGTACATGAATCCATACGGGACTTGGTTGAAACGCTTCGCGTGTCGTCGCTCATTTGTTGATTCTACTCTTGCGCTACATATTGTAATATGGATGTACTCGGCCAGAAACCTTCCCTGGAGTGTACACAACATCTCACCCAAGTTTCATCGCAATCGGATGAATGGTATGTGAACGTATACGGGACGTTGTCGAAACGCTTCGCGCGTAGTCACTCATTTGTTGAATATAAACGTGCGCTTCGTATTGTAAAATGGATTCACTTAGCCAGAAACCTTTCCTGGAGTGTACACAACAATTCACCAAACATTTATCACTATCAGACGACTGGTATATGACTTTATACGGGACTTTGTTGAAACGCTTCGCGTGTCATCGCTCATTTGTTGAATCTACCGGTGCGCTACCTATTGTAAAATGTATGTACTAAGCCAGAAACCTTCCCTGGAGTGTACACAACATCTCACCCAAGTTTCATCGCTATCGGATGAATGGTATATGAAATTATATGGCACTTTGTTGAAACGCTTCGCGCGCCGTTGCTCATTTGTTGATTCTACTCGTGCTCTACCTATTTTTAAAGGGATTTACTAAGCTAGAAACCTTCCCTGGAGTGCACACAAAATCTCAGCCTAGTTTCATCGCTATCGGACGAATGGTATATGAACGCAAACGTGACTATTGAAATGCTTCGCGCGTCGTAGCTCATTTGTTGAATCTACTCGTGCGCTGCCTATTGTAAAGTGGATGTACTGAGCCAGAAAATTTCCCTGCAGTGTACACAACATTTTACGCAAGTTTCATAGCTATCGGATGAATGGTATTTGAATGCATACGGAACTTTGTTGAAACGCATTGCGTGTCGTCGCTCATTTGTTGAAACTGCTTGTGCGCTATCTACTGTGAAATGTATTCACTAATTTTGAAACCTTCACGTAAGTGTACACAACATCTCACCCAAGTTTCATCGCTATCGGACGAATGGTATATGAACACATACGGGACTTTGTTGAAATGCTTCGCGCATCGTCTTTCATTTGTTGAATCTACGCGTGCGCTACCTATTGTAAAATGGATTTACTAAGTCAGAAACCTTCCTTGGAGTGTACTCAACGTCTCACCCAAGTTTCATCGCAATCGGACGAATGGTATATGAACGCATAGGAGACATACATACCCACAAACTATCACGTTACATTGATTTTTATATATATAGATAGAGCGTGGTGTGTGTTTTGTGCATAATATATTATGTTAAATAAACCTCATTATTGAGTGGTTAACACAGTGTCATCATAATTTGGAGGTGGGAAATTATCACCCCATTGCTCATTTAAGATAACATACTGTCGGGTGTGGGAAGTGGGATAATAATTTCCCTCCCCATATTTCATAAAATAGAATCCACACCTATACAATTGTTGTATATTTTACTCATCTATCACCCCCAATTACAATTTACAAATGTGCAAAAAAAATGTATACCCCCAGTCTTTGTCCTATAAAGGGTTAGAAAAACTGCTAACAATTCGTGTTTAAAATAGTTTTATTGAATTGGAGAGGGTGTATATCTCAACATTGCTCTTAATTTATTCATTTACAGATGGACGAGTCTCACTTCATCAAATGCGAGCCACAGTGGTTGTCAGACACACAGGAGTTCTCAAATAAAGTGAGTGGAATATCAAACAAACAATACATTATATCGTAGTTCTTAGCATTAGTAATGAACTCCTGCTGTCCACTGGACTGGTGCAGGTCTTCTAAATTGACTATTCCTGCCTTGACCTACTCCTGGCTTTTACACTTATACGTGGCAAATTATTGAAAATATATGATTCACATACCTTTGTGGGAGTCATTAGGATTGAAATGACTGTCAATCATCACTGCTGCACCGGAAATATTAGTTATATTACGTAACTGTCTTTATTTCCTGCTCTTTGAACGACGGCAGCCATGTTTGACGCGCATGACGTCATATCACTGTTGCCAACAGGTCTGATACAAAATACACCATACGACACACGTAACGTTGTAACTATGTGAAAAAAGAAATAATTGTCAAAACCATTGCCCTGGATAAAGATTATTGATGCGTGACTACCCCCACTGTGCGTGACAAAAACCAGGGGTGTTTATACTAGCTAACGCGGCAGGGCCGCGCTACCTAACAATTATATGTCTGGATTTAAATATTGGATTTATTTATTTATTTATTTATTTATTTATCGTATGGCTTTTAGTGCCGGGAGTGTCCGAGGACATGTTCGGCTTGCCTGAGGCTGTAGCTGCTTCCAGCGGACACCCTAAAGGGTGAGCTACAAGTTCTGTTCAATTTCAAGTAGTTCCAACTTTCGCCACCAGATATCAATGATACCTAGTGGTGAACGTTGCAACTTTGATAGAGCGTTCTGACGAAATCTAACCTAACAATTTTTGCTTTACACAAGTTTAGTCTGTGAAAGGATCTTTTACATGCCATAAATCTATGACATGGGACCGCCGGCTTTACTTCCCCTCCGAAGGAAGGCATACTGAAGGATTTTTAACGCTCTAAAAATCAGACGACTTCGGCCGGGTTTGAACCCGCTATCTTGGGCACAGCAGTTCAGCATGCTACCGACTACGCCACCGAAGCCGCTTAAATATTGGATAAAAATTATTGATGCGTTGTGATATTCTTGATTAAAATTGGAGATTGTTAACTCGCACAATCCATGTCTAACTTAAGACTGGAACTTGGCGGATTTTCACATTAACTTGACGGTGCTTTTTTGTTTTATGATCCCGGATATGAATTAGTACCAAATGCGTGGGGTTGGTAATACTGTACTCGTTACTAAATCAGGCGTATAATTGCGGACTCTGCTGGAATTTCATCTATGTGTAAGTCGTGATCCAATTTGGAACGGTGGAGGAGTAAACATGTATTACCACATCATCTCCACATTTCCCCCCGACCACTACTACAGGTATTTTGGCGAATTTCAGTTTTTTTTTTTTTTTTTTTTTTTTTCAAGGAGTAGGTTAAGTCAAGTTGTACCAATTGACTTCCATGCCGAGGATACTATTCCAGTACCTCAAGCCAGAATTGAATTTAAAGAAATAGCCGGAAATTAAACCCAAAACTAATTGTTTTACTTAAGGGAACCGGGACGTGTGATATGCTCAAATAAGTCAATTTTATTTTATAGCTTATAAAAATCTCACATATTTCCTGAAGAAATTGACGTAGGCTGTCAATTATTATGCTGAAGTGATATTTGATCCAATAAAATTAGGTTTAAACATAATGTTTGAAGGCTACACTGTAGCTACTAGGCAAACATTCTTTTTGTGTTTTCTGTAAGTCATATTTTTTGAAACTTCATGTACCATTTTCTCAGAAACTATCTGATCAATGTATTTGAAACTTGGCAGTCTCTAAGACACTATATAGATCTACTGGTGGAAGTAACTTTATTCAGGTATCTTGATTACTTCGTGGATCACAGCTTGAAAAGCACTGACAATTTTACCGCAAATTTCAGTTTTCAACTAGGATCTAAAAAAGACTCAACTCCTGAAAACAATAGGACAATACTTTTACTTCAGTAGCTCAACAATGGTCTAAATATTATACATGCAAACTTTGTAGGGTCTGGTTTGAGTATTTGCTCAGAAAAAGGGACACGAGTTAACGGCATTTTCACAATATATTTTTTAAGATTGTCTTTGTAATGCTCCCTCTGACACAAAATATTCAACATAGAAGCTTCAAATTCGACCCAAATAATGATAAATGTACTCTGAATATACCAAAAGAACATTCAAGGAAATATCTAATGCAGTTTCTGAGATGTGTAACTAAACATCGGAAGCTACATTTTTCTATCGGATCAGACGTCCCGGTTCCCTTAAAGAAATGTCTTTGCAAACGCATTAGGAAAGCTGGAGATAGTGTTTTCCTTGGTAAAATATACGAGGGTCATTTCAGAAGTCATGACAACTACTTCTATATTCCGAATAACCGAACATTTGAAAACATTGTGCACACATTACGGGGTGACGTCTGAGTGCATTGGTGTCGAGGAAACAACACATGCAAACGTTTGTATCCTAGAGACTGTGTTTCGAGATGGATGCCACAAAAGTTGAACAGTGCGCATATGTAAAAGTTGCATGTCTGCGTGGCAGAAATGCTCGCGAGTGTCATACCGAGCTACTGGGTGATAGCGCGTTGCCCTATCCAACTGTTGCACGTTGGGTGGAGGCCTTCAAACGTGGACGGATATCAACTGTTGACTTGCCGCGCAGTGGACGTCCAGCATCTGTTCACACAGAGCTGTACGTGGCTGTTATTGGAAACTGTTTAGCAGATGAAAAGCGTTGGACTGTGGCGGAATTAGCCGCACATACGGGTATGCATGCATCGACAGTGTTCCGCATTTTACAGATGCGCAAGGTTTGTGCAAAGTGACTGCCACATGCTTTAACAGAAGTGCAAAAATGGACTCGATACGAGACATACCGCATCCATCTGGAGCGATTACAACAAGAATGGCATGATACGTTGAATCGTATTATTGCAATTGATGAAACGTGGGCACGACCGTATAAACCAGAACTAAAGAGACAATGAAATGAATGGCGTCGCCGTGGTTCACCACGAAGACACAAGGATCAACAGACTCCATCACCCACGAAGGTCATACTTATGACAGCCAGGGTATTCTCGTGTGTCGTCCTGTTTGTCAGAGCCACACTGTCGCTGCCACGTACCACAGACCAATCCTGCTGTACATCCTGCGTCGCACACTGCGGAGGACACGCCCATGACAATGCAACAAGCCACACTGCAGCCTGTGTGGTGGTGGGGGTGGGAGATCTTGGAAACCCTCCGTACTCCCGTGATCTCATTCCATGCGACTTTGATCTCATTCCCAAATTGAAGACGCCGCTGCGTGGGCAGCGGTTTGCAAACAGGGAGGGTATCGTAACAGCGCATCGCCGAGAGGTGGCGTGCTTAGACGCATCACACACCGCGAGTGGTATTCAGCGCCTTCCTCACCGTTGGCAACGATGTGTGGACGCCTTGGGGGATTATTTTGAAGGTTGTTTGCTCGTATGAGTACGAGTATTACGCGTACCAGGGGCGGATCTAGGTGAGGGCGACCACCCAGAGCCCAGCGGTCCGGGGGGCTCCGCGCCGTGGATTTTTTTAAAATTAAATTAATTAATTATAATTTTCAAACTAATTTATAATTCATTTTCCTTTTTCAGTGCAGCTATGACCTCCCGTGACCGTTTAGCAAGTTTAGATCTCAGTGAAATGATAGAAGACTTCAGCCGGGAGAAAAGTCCCAAAGTATTATTTTAATATTTCATAGTTTACATAATATTTTTGAAGGGGACTTAAAGGGTTCTTTCTTATTATTAAAAAAATGTACTGTAGTGTATTCAAAATATTTAAACTATTCTTTATTTTATTATTATTAGCAAACTATTTTCCATTTGATTTGATATCTTTTTATTTCCTATTGTTGTGGGCCCCACCTTATCATATCGCCCAGGGCCCCGCAAGGCCTGGATCCGCCACTGACGCGTACTGTCTTGTTGTGTGCATATGTAATACGGATAAAACAATGATCTCTATTTACGCATCTTCCAATGCCTCATACACACAGCCCCATGTACCCGGATCCCAATGTAGCACCGGAATTGTGAAGAACATTCCAGCAACTTTCCAACATATATCCTGATTTTTGTTTCTGGCAGCTTTATTGCCGGTTAAAAAATAGTTGCCATGCCTTCTGAAATGATCCTCGTATATTCTCCTTTTATTGACAGTGGAGAGGGTGTATAATAAATAATATATTAATCAATTAAGTGAAATTATGAGAAAGCAGGCGATAGGGTAACAACTGTATAGCCAACGGCTCTACTGAGATAAGCAACCATATTCATAATAGAATTCAAGTGAATGCTCTAATTTTATTTTCATTATGTTTATTATAGTGTGTTGTTCTGAATTGTATACACGTGCATTACTCAGTAATTAACAAACCCTTGTAGCAAAATAAACAAACCAAATAACGAGTTTCAAACTGCGATTAAATGCACTACAATTTATTGTGCTTAGATGATATATTTGTATATAAATTGAAGCCTCAACACAGAGATTATGATCTGACGATGACCGCTTGAGAGTCGAAACGCGTAATCCTAAAATTCTCCCATTATAATAGTGAACGTAACTAATACATGTATTTTTTCCAGGAGTGCTATTTACATAATTATTATTATTATTACATCATTTTTGCCCTTATGGACAGTGTATGAACTTAAATATCTCATGATGTCACTATTTTCCCTTCTTTCCCTTCTTCTCTTCCCAAAATCTCTTCATCCTTTGACTGTGTTCCTGTTTCCTTTGTTCCGTCCACTATGTTCCTATCTTCTTCCTTTCACTTACTAAAAATTTGGCGTTCTTAATTTTGTTTCTGAAATTTTCTCTGTTTTCTATCATTTGCTTGTTGATCCCTAATTGCTTTAAGTCGTCTTCTATTTCATGATACCAATTTGTTTTCCTTTTTGAACTGTTGACTACATCAAAGATTTTCTTTGTAAGTCGTTTATTGTTCATTCTCTGTATGTGCCCGTAGAAAGTTAGTCTGCGTTTTCTAATGATATCTGTGAGTCTGTCTGTGTGTTCATATAGCTCTTTGGTAGGTCTTTTCATCCATATCCTATCTCTGTGTACTGCTCCAAATATTTTTCTCAGAATTTTACGTTCAATTTTTTCTGTTTCTATGATGCCAGATGCTCCAATTGTGGTCGTTTCTGACGCATACAATGCTTCTGGTGATACAACTGTTTTGTAGTGTCTAAGTTTGGCCTGTCTTGATATGGTTTTCTTATTATAATGTGACCATGTAAGTTTGTATGCTTTCTGGAGTTTTTCCGTTCGTTCTATGTTAGACACCTTGGTTGATCCTCCTATTTGTATATATTCTCCTAAGTACTTAAATTTTTCAACTCTTTGTATGGATCCATATATGGTATGCATGGTTTGTACATTGTTGGTGTGTCGTTCCATGTATTGGGTCTTCTCATAAGATATCTGTAAACCTGTTTTAGCAGCTATTTCATGTAATCGTTCTAGTGCTTCCTTTGCCTCCTGTGTGTTATTGCTGAGTAAGGCTACGTCATCTGCAAATGCCAGACATTTTATGATTGTTTTTGTTTCGCGGGTTCTTCCTAGCTGTATTCCTTTAACTTGTTCCTCCCACTGCTTAACAATTTTGTCTAAGACCATGTTGAACAAGATTGGTGAGAGGCCGTCTCCTTGTTTGACACCTGTGCGTATATGAAAGGGTTCTGAAATTTCACCCATGAACTTAACTTTAGAGGTGGTGTCCGTGAGCGTTAGTTGTGTAAGTGCCCTGGTTTTTTTTGTCAATGCCATATTCTTCCATTACTGCAAAGAGCGCTTGTCTATCAATGCTGTCGTATGCTTTTTTAAAGTCCATAAAGGTAACTACAGTGTTTTTTGTCTGTCTGACTTTCAGTAGTGTTCTCAAGTTCCAGATCTGTTCGATGCATGATCTCCCTTTTCTGAAACCTGCCTGGTATTCTCCTATTTGTGGATCTGCTTGTGGTTCTAGTCTGTTCAATAACACTTTAGAGAATATTTTGTAAGCGACTGGCACTAGAGAAATCCCTCTGTAATTATTTGGATCTGACTTATCACCCTTTTTATATAATGGGTGGATCAATGCACATTTCCATTCCTCTGGCATTTTCTCTGTGATCCAAATGTCTGTGATGATCTTATGAATTGTTTTGGTGATGTTTTTATCTTGAAGCTTCCATACTTCAGCAATAATGCCATCTTCTCCTGCCGCTCTGTTATTTTTCATTTGTTGTATGATCTCCTCTATCTCCTCTATTGTAGGTGGAGTAGAATCGGGATTGGATGTGGTTGTTTGGAAGGTCAATTACTCCGTGGGTTCTGTACAATTGAGAAGATTATTAAAGTATTGTTTGAGAATTGTACAGTTTTCTTTCGTGTTCGTTTCCAGGGACCCATCTGTTCTTCGAAAGCAGAGGCTAGGAGGCTGATAACCCTTAATATTTTCTTTGAATGTTCTGTAAAAATTTCTTGTGTTATTTCTCTTAAAATCTTCTTCAATTTCTTTTAGCCTGTTGTCGTACGCTCGTTTTTCTCTTCTGATTTCCTTTGATGATTGTTTTTGAACTTCGTGAAATTCCCTCCATGTTTCGGATGTTCTGTTACTGCTGAACTTCATCCATGCCTGTGTTCTTCTCTCAGTGGCTTGATCACAAATTACGTTCCACCGCCTATGTTTTCGTTTTCTAGGAGGTTGCGCCCAACGCATTGCCTTTTGAACTGTGGTCGCAAGATCTGTCCAAGTGTCTGTTGGATGCCTATTAATTTCTTCAATGATTTTGTCCCTGTTTATCTTCAAATATTCTGGATCAGGCTTCACAATTTTGTTTTTTGTTGTCTTTTTCTGTCTTGGGATTGGTCTAATCTTGACTTGTAACAAATAATGGTCAGACTCGAAGAACCCTTTACGCGTTCTGACATTTAAAATTTCCTGTGTATTTTTGTTAGAAATGGCCACATGATCAATCTGGAATTCTCCCCATACGGTGTTGGGTGCTTTCCATGTTGTAAGTTTTCGTCTAGGCTTTTGAAATTGTGTCGACATAATTTTGAGGTTAAAATTTTGACAATATTTTATGAGGTGTTCCCCATTTTTGTTTGCGCGATAGTGTGCTGAATGAGGGCCTGTGATTTGTCTGTATTTTCTCTCCTTACCTAATTGCGCGTTAAAGTCTCCCATAAAAATTTTAACATGCCTTTCTGGTATGTTGTTGGTTACTTCTTCCATGTCTTCCCAGAAGTCTTCAACTTCTTGGGGTTTCTTTCTATTATGCTCATTTGTAGGTGCATGTGCATTGATAATCGTGTAACCTTTATTACCTGATTTGAAGGAGAGTGTGGAGATCCTTTCTGATATGGAATTAAAGTCAATAATGTTATCCATGACTGATTTGTGTACTGCAAATCCTTTTCCAAACAATGATGGTGTACCTCTTCTGACAGCAGGTTTACCTTTATAAATCCTATAATTTTCTGTGTTGAAATGATTTTCATCTTGAAAACGAGTCTCCTGAATCGCAATAATTTTTATTTGAAATTTTTCTAACATGTCTGTGAGTTGTTTTAGTTTTCCAAGTTTGAAGAGAGTATTAATATTGAGAGTGCCAATGTAGTGTTTGTGTAGAGATTTTGAGAAGCTCCGACTCTTCTCCTCATGATGTTCCTGGACCCCCAGAATCCGATGACCAGGAAAGTCCAGCACGGTGACTGGGGCCTGGGTTAGCGGATTTATTTCCTTTTGTTCCATCATGATTACTTCAAGTTGAAGGTGGTTGTGGCGATCTTAAAGAAAGATCACGATGATTGCTGACTTGATTGTTGAGATCAAGACACCAACTAGGTGAACAGACGCTGACCAATAATCGCTGGATACCAGAACAGACACTATTGGATTTTGTGTGTTTGGTCCGCGAGAGCTATTTTATTTCGCTCAAGTCCGCCGGCAAGCCGGTGAGGACCCCCCTATCCGCCACCTGGGACGCGCCACGTCGGAGTATCACCTCTCCGCCTGCTACGACAACGTAGTAGGTTCGTGGATTTACATAATTATATTATACCCTAACCATTCATTGAGCAAATTAGTGTTGACCGACTGTAGAATAACAACTGACAGTTTGTACAGGCAACACTGAAAGGATGGCGTCAAAACTTTACATATGCTACTCAGGTAGTCAGTGTGGCTACACTTGCCCAGAGAGGAAAGCATACCTCACCTTACCTAGAAATATTTAATGCCATTTTTGGTCCGTATTGACAAATTATGATTTGATTTATTGATCAACCTCCGTCAATCAATACATTGGTTGTGCGTTATGACGCACTAGTTGTGGGACATGTTTGAAACCCTGGAGCGGTCCTTCATCAGCCACATTTTGACACCATTAAAACATTACACATAAAACACTGAGCAAGGTAAAAAGAACATCATGCACATAGTCACTCATAAAAACACAATAAAATCCTGAACAGATTGAACATATTAAACATTAAAAACTTTTTAAAACGGTAATGTACAGTCCATTATCTTCCTGTCTTCAGTTGATCAGACAAATCGTAACCGTCCTCTATTTCGTTTATTATTTAATTAACCCTCTTGTTCTCATAACATGAGATAAATTAGTAAATTAGTTATAAAGCTTTATGAAAGCATATGTTTTGAAAACATAAGACAGAAGTTAAATTCTTCTATTAACTTCTACTAAAATAAATACACTAAATTAAAATAGAAAATATAATAATTTTTAACCCCAAATAAAAAAATTAAAAAAATTAAAGGTAATGGTAAAAATCTTTTTCAAGCTAAACATATTAATTTATCATACTATAGTCTGATCAACTGAAGACAGGACATTACCTTTTTTTAAAAGTTTTTAATGTTTAATATGTTCAATTTGTTCAGGATTTTATTGTGTTTTTATGAGTGACTGTATGTGCATGATGTTCTTCTTACCTTGCTCAGTGTTTTATGTGTAATGTTTTAATGGTGTCAAAATGTGTCTGATGAAGGACCGCTCCAGGGTTTGAAACATGTCCCACAACTAGTGCGTCATAACGCACAACCAATGCATTGATTGACGGAGGTTGTTCAATAAATCAAATCACCTTACCTAGTCGATCCCTGTCTTGGATTTGTAAGGTTTCTGCTTCCATGACCTACAGCAATGTCTTCGGTCGAACCAATCACACTTCAGACTGATAACTCAACACGACTTAATGATTTACTACCTGATGATTACTTGAAACTGTTGAGTATTAAATTGTTTGTTTAGTTCTTCTAGTCTGTTGATGCTGAGCGAATTCTCAACTCAATCATTTTTAGTTAAGCCGTATGCCTTTCATGTTCCAGGAACGTGCTGTGCTGGCCCTGTCTGGTAATCTGACCGAAATAAAGGTTGAGCCAGGCATTTTAGTTCCTGAAGCAATTGTAGAGGAAGTACACACTTCAGTTGTCAAGCAGGAATTTGATATTCAGGTAATTATATTTCTCAAAATGAACTTTGTTTCTAGCAAATTAAAGACAAATTGAAGGAATTTACTGTACGGTGTGCATCCATATTATAGTGTAGTTAGTTCAGTGGCTTGGTAAGCTTACTGTTGCCCATGGAGAACATTTATTGAAATAAAAGGAGGGTCAAGTTTTGAATTTCTGGTTTCTAGGATTTTAGTACGGTATTGTATTATCAAATGTACATGTAGCAGTTTGTTGCAAATGCTGTTGATGTGCAATGTCTGCATCAATTTGCAGTAATATAATTTAGTCACATAATATAACTAAGATAATACATTGACCTTTATTGTAGCTTTTCAGTCGGTCAACACGATTGTGCCCAATGAATGGGTGGGGTACAAGATACAAATATATAAATACACTCCTGGAAAAAATTACATGTATTACCATAGTTAATATTCACAATTAAATGGGTAATTTAGGATGACGCGTTTCGACTGTGTTCAAATCTTAAATTTTCACTAATGAAAATTCACAATAATATCGTTAGGTGAAGTATACTCTCATTCGCTTGAATCAAGTCTTACGTTAGGTCGTTGTGATTTACGTGAGTAACGGTATACATGCACGTGTATACAATGTAGAATAACACACTGTAATACATTGTAACAATAACAGACTAACTAACAAGTTTTGGCATGCACTAGAAAAATAATTATAATGTTGGTGCTCCTCACTACGCTGTTGACTCAGTGACCTCTCCACCACTACTGACGCGGCGAGCTAACTTGTCTTCTGTCGTTCGCATGTCAACCTGCGCACCCTCTGTTATCGGAGTTATGTAATTGAGGTTACCACAAGGCTACCGTTGTACCTGAACTAAACAGAATGAGGTTGGAATGACTTATGAAAGTGTATGTTAAGTACTTTGGAACTGTTTTCATTACTATCGTAGGCTATTCATGCGTCTGCTGCACCTTAGACATTTGTCCCTATGGTTGCTGTCAGTCTATTAGACGTATAGGACCCTACAAAACTACCTATATACAGGTCTACTAGTAGCTTCGTTGAGAATACACAGAAAGTGCATCCTCATCCTGTAACATATTTCCCAAATCCCCTTCCCGTTTGCATTCCTTGCCTCAATTTTTAAATAATTCTATTTTAGCAGCATGAAGAGTGGTGACCTTTCTAAAAATGTTTGTTTGTTCAGATTCGCTGGATTGCTTCAATCAATAACTTACACCTATCCATAAAATTCACAATGGAAACAGAAAACAACCAACACAATAGATTACTTAGATTTAAGGGGCACCGGTAGGGTGTATCTTTCCCATGCAATTTTTACAGATTTCATTGCACCTTTTCTCAGCAACTAATTAAGGTACATGTTTGAAAATACTCATATTGTTTGCACTTTTAGAGGTGCTGTCCAGTTAATAATTTACATACTATGAGGTATAATACAATTACCCTGTGTTAAAATACTCACATAAACATACTTTCAAGGCTGTAAAAATTTCAGGATGATCATGCAGGTAGTTTCCATTGAAAAGGTACACTAAATCATTCAAAAAGTTAACTTACAGGAAACTGCTGTCAAAGTTTCATTGCATTCCAGAGCCATAACTTGGATCATCTGGATCATCCTGATAGGTATTCCATATGGGTACATTAACGATAATGAAGAGATATTAAGACGAATGGGAGAGGAGAGATGTTTCTGGTGACTGCTAATGAAGAGAAGAGATAGGTCGGTATGACACAGACTAAGACACCCAGGCATAGCAAACTTAGTAATGGAAGGAAGAGTGCAGGACAAGAACTGTAGGGGTAGACCAAGGTTAGAATATGTTAAACAGATTGTCTCAGATGTAAGGTGTGGTAGCTATGTAGAGATGAAACGTTAAGCTTAGGACAGGGAGGCATGGAAAGGTGCAACAAACCAGTCAACAGACTAAAGACTCGAACAACACGTAGTAAACTACCCATTTAATGCCATACTCATATAAATCTAGGCTATAGAACTGTTATGAAATACTACTACTACTACTTCTAATAATAATAATCATCATCTTTTTCCCTTAACCATCCACCGAGTGGATAATAATTTAACATACTCCTTAATCTGTAAGAAGACGAAAGCGTCACACACTATTAATAATTGCTCAAACCACCAAAAGCCACTCAAATTAGCAGGCATTAAATCTATGGTAAATAGGGCCATTAGCATACATATGTCAAAATGAAATCTCAATAAAGAGATGAACACAATATGAACAGATGACCTCGTAGTTCCTCCCCATGAAACAACAATAACTAACTAACTAGATTGACACGATAAAACAGGTGGCAACGGGGAAATAATTTTCCGCCCCACACGGTAAACCAGATACTAGATAAACAACGATGGAAAAAAGAGGATAGATCACCAAACCAGTTTGAATATAAGTATGTACGATTCAATTTCGTGAACTAAAACACTTATAAAATAACAAACATCTTCAAGAGACATGGACTATACATAGCCCACTCGCTCAGAAAACACCTACACAATAGCAACCTAACAAAGAAACACCCGCACACAAACTCAGGCGTATATTTGTTCACATGCCAAGATGGCGGATGTGAAGATAATTACGTCGGACAAAGTGGTAGACAAATCGGAATAAGATAATAAAGAACACAAAAATGTGATTAAACACAACAAAGACTCAGCCATAGGCAAACACATGTAAGACAACAATCACCATTTTATCAACATAGAAACAGACCTGAAAATTCTACACCAGGAAGCACTTAACAGAATTCATAGAAATATAGCGAAGAAAGATAAACCAGCGAATCTGAACGAACACACAGTTTTAAAAAGATCGCCAGTCCATTTCTGCTAAAATGAAAAAAATTTAAAAATGAGGCAAGGAATGCAAACGGGAAGGGGATTTGGGAAATATGTTACAGGATGAGGATGCACTTTCTGTGTATTCTCAACGAAGCTACTAGTAGACCTGTATATAGGTAGTTTTGTAGGATCCTATACGTCTAATAGACTGGCAGCAACCATAGGGACAAATGTCCAAGGTGCAGCAGACGCATGAATAGCCTACGATAGTAATGAAAACAGTTCCAAAGTACTTAACATACACTTTCGTAAGTCATTCCAACCTCATTCTGTTTAGTTCAGGTACAACGGTAGCCTTTACATAAGTCCGATAACAGAGGGTGCGCAGGTTGACATGTGAACGACAGAAGGCAAGTTAGCTCGCCGCGTCAGTAGTGGTGGGGAGGACACTGAGTCAACATCGTAGTGAGGAGCACCAACATTATAATTATTTTTCTAGTGCATGCCAAAACTTGTTAGTTGGTCTGTTATTGTTACAATGTATTACAGCGTATTATTCTACTTTGTATACACATGCATGTATACCGTTACTCACGTAAATCACAACAACCTAACGTAAGACTCGATTCAAACGTATCAGAGTATACTTCACCCTAACGATATTATTGTGAATTTACATTAGTGAAAATTTAAGATTTCAACACAGTCGAAACGCGTCATCCTAAATTGCCCCATTTAATTGTGAATATTAACTATGGTAATACATGTAATTTTTTCCAGGAGTGTATTTATATATTTGTATCTTGTACACCACCCATTCATTGGGCACAATCGTGTTGACCGACTGAAAAGCTACAATAAAGTCAATTTGTATTGGCAACACTGAAAAGAATGGCTTCAAATCTCTACATAAGAGGACAAAGGAAAACACATATTGCATAGGTTTAGCACAAAACATAATTGTACAGCTTGTGCTAACTTTTCATATATTTCATTAATTGAAAAGCTTTAAAAATCAATCATAAAAATGAAGATATATTTAATGATGTTTGTATATATTTCAAATCAATTGGTAATGCAGCAAATCACAACTGTAGTCATACTGTCTCTGCAGAGCAAGCCTTGCTCCATTCTGGCTTTTCTCTTTTAATAGAAAGTAATAACATCTCACTGTTGCCTGATGAATTAATTAATTTTTGGTGCTGAGATAAAATCTTCCACACTTAATACAAATATTCTCCTTCTTCCACAGGATGTGGAGATAGAAGTTGAGAATGACAAGTATGGCATCAAGGGAATTACATTAAATGAGTAAGTGATCATCATTAAACCAACCCTCCTTGTCCATCAATGAGTGGTAGATTTAAGCTCTGATTTGACCTTGTCTTTAGATCTTTATGCATCATGTATGTCTTAATGCTTATTAACTCCACGCATGACAGGGTTTCGCCTAGGTACACCAAGTCAGGCTCATCAGCAGATTCTTGTTGACCATGCTCGGACCACAAATGGCATGGCAAAAATTTTGAAGATTTCGTGAGTTTTAATTTCTTGGCCGTAAAAGCCTACTGTAATAAAACACGTTGTGTCTGCCCACTCATTACAATTTAATTATCCTTCTCATTCTCGGACATGTTTCAAGCCATCTTTTTAGTTCAACTTCAGCAATAATTTTTATTATTCAAACATTAAAATTCTAAAACCATCTCTTGACAAATGCAGTACATATGCATTTGTTGACAAAGGCTAGAGTAAAATGTGGCTTTTCACCGATGTCTCAGTCTCATTTATGGCTGTGATTATAACGAAGCTACTGAGGTTCGGGTGATTTTGAGTAACATTCAGGGCATCGGAAATGCCTGTGGATACTGTAAAAGATTCTACTCATAGGGTCAGTGCTGTTGTTCTGACTCAGTGAAGAAAGCTGTGGAAAACTACCTCAATTCTCTCCTTGCCTTATATGCCTCAATAGTGCTACCTTGGGGGTTTGTGGGCCCCTACTCACATAAACTACGGTGGCACCTTTTGAGAATTTAACCAGCCTCCGGGCTGACAAACAAAATTCTGTATTTAAAAATATTTAAAAAGAAGTATAAAAGTCACAATCTTCACAACACATTTCTAGAGGTCTTGAATATTTAAAAATATTTAACGTATGGTCCAAGTGGACGTTTAAAAGAATTATTTGCAATTTTTTACAGCCAGCATGTCTACTTCAATTAAAATGGAACTTGATTTGTTTAATATTGTGACATTTTATTGTTAGTTTCTTTTAAAATATCTATTTTGCCTAGGGTATTTCGAACAGCCTATTTTAATTCTATGTAACAATATTTATTTTCATTTTGCACACAATTGATTTCCTCATGGATATGACTATGTCGTCCTGGTGTATCTACAGCTCATTGGTTTACCTGATCATGTGGGTGTCATCTTCCTCTCTTACGGGTCTTGATTTCCTCCTTTGGCTTTACCTTTCATTGAGATGTAGTTTTTCAAGTGAACTGTTTTATTCATCAAGAGACACTCCCAGATTTGGAGTACAGTGGGTCTGATTACTGAGTTATAATGCTTGTTTTCAAAATGAGGTAAATGAACTTGGGGAAGAAATGGTGTGGCAGGAATTTGGCTGGGTATGGAAGGAATATTTTCCTTTTCCCTCTGCACTATGAAGGCCTTATTAATTTTCTCGTTAATTTAATAGCCGCAGCATACCCGTCATACCAGGAATGTTCTACCTCGTCACGATCCTTGGGTTGATCAGGGCTAATATTTTCTATTTCAGACTGGACCTCGTCATAATTCTCATATGCCTGTTCGTATGACTTGAGGCGTTAAGAGTATATGTCCAGGTTCAGCTGTTCATTTAAATTACTCAAAAGGGGTGTGGTGGCGCAGCGGTCAAGCTGTTAGCCTCTCACCACGTCGGACCGGGTTTGATTCCCGGTCAATGCATGTGAGATTTTCAAAGTGAAATGCCGTGTCCAGTGTTTCGGATTCCACATAGAAAGGAGGTCCCATGGCTCATGATCGCGATATTAACGGTCACGTAAACCTAAAAACTACTACTAAATTACTCAAAAAGCGTCTAAGCCCTTTGCCCTTAGAGGAATATTAGATTAGATTTGTATTTATCCATTTGATCAATTATATGTATACAATACATTTTTGATACAGGACACGTCAGAATTTACATCTATAAAATAAACGTACTAATAGGTACTGTACCCGATATCCGGATAGTAGGCTGTCAGATATCCGCCCCCTCAATCGGATTGCCAATGATCAATCGCACCGGCACAGCTACATCAATGAAAATGGCACTGACAGATACTATCGAGATTAGAGCACAATAGTTAACAAGAAATTATTGTGGAACACACCAAAATATACGGGGGTTCATACTTACCTTTACTTACCTCTTAAATTTATCTCGGGGACTGGGTTGTCAACTGGATCACTTAAAGTATGCCCACACAATAACCTCCACCTTGATATTTAAAATGAACCAGAACGAAGACGAGAAACTTTAAACTGCACAATAATTTATTTCACATAAAGAATGATTTTAACAAAAAAAAAATCAACGTGGCAATCAGAAGCCATCGACCACGTAACCATATCCTCCTGTAGGACTTGTACTCTCTACATATAATGTTTCAGCTTTCTCAAGCTCATAGCAACGTAAAAATAATAATGCACATGGAATGGAAACGGGATTTGGGATGAGACACATATATCAATTGTTTTGCGTGTTTATATACTTCACATTTTATTTATAGCCACAAGGCTATTATGGAACGTCCTTGGCCTCTGTAACACAGTTGTCCGGGCCAGCTGCAATGCACCTGCATCGTCAAAGCGGACTCCCGTTCGTTCAACCCTAGCATAAGCGTGTTACCTCAGAGCTTGGCTCTCCTTTTTCAAACACGTAAATGTTCACATCTCAACTGAAATATTATCACGCAAATGTCTTACATGCTTCATTCAAACACCAGTGGATTACTCCAACAATCCCAAATCATGATTAATTGTTCAAACCACTTGTTTAATTAGCGTTATTTAGAGTATAAAAAAACTCTAAATGTTAATAACAAAAGTTCATTAATTATTTATAACAATAATAAATTGTTTATAACAGTGTCAAATGACAATTGAAAATTTTATACACGCCTGTATTAATCACTATCATTTCAAATTATTTAACAAAGATATTTACAAAATTATTTTACAATATTATATTGTTTATATTATTTATACAAGAAATACATTAAACCACACGTTTACCCGGTTGATAATTACTCAAATCGTGATGATATAATCGACCAATGAAGGTTAGTTATATTTAACTGTCAAATTCAGGTTTAATAAGGTTTAATAATAATTATTAATATTTGTGACGGTAACCTCCATTCAAAATCTTTATCTCAAATTATTTAACACTCTTGTTAATTTTAACAGTATTTTCATATGAATAATCTTTCAAAGAACAAGAACAATACAATCAGCGGGAAAATACTTCGCTCAAGACGCACAAAATTACACAACAATTGGCCCAAAATTCATCATATATCTTCATATATATGGCATAAAATCTTCCAAACTACACACAAAAATCCTCCACTTATAAATTCATCAACTTCATTAATTATTGTGGGAACCTCCTTCATTATTCAAGGGCATTATTCAACAGCGACTTTTACACGTCCACTGAACTAACGATTATACATCCATTGTTCCTCTTTAAAAATTCTTATATTCATCAATTGTAATAATGACTGTTATTATTTAACCTTCGTGGGTTTCATTCATGAATCGATATGAAGTAAAAATTTGCCAATCACAAATAAATTTAATAGCAAATACGGTTAGACACTCCTGCCTGGTCTATCAAAATTGAGTTTACTATCTTCAAAGTAACGCAGTATAAAAATACTATCTTCAAACAAAGTTCATCTAAACTGCATGAATAGTCGAATAGAATACAATTACATTGTGGAATGCAAACATTATTGTTCCAATCTATAATTGAGAAAACTCCTATCAAATGTTCATTACTATAGTGTATTCAATAAATTTCAATCAAATTTCATATTTCATAAAATTGTCCATAATGCAATGATAAATGTCTATGTTGCAATCATGTTCATAAGACGACTAGTATTTCAAAGATCGTCGATATCGTAATAGATTTTAACGCTCTAAAATCATTTAATTATTCTTCTTTCTTGAGGATGACAGAAAATTGGTCAAAGTAATGTACTGAATAGAATTACTTTAATAAAATGACACGCTGTCTGAATTCAAATCTGCCATAGCAAATCATTAACTTTACAGTCAAATCGTGACTACAAAAATATGCAAATTACTGAAAGAATCTAATATCAGTCTCAACTGATCCAAAATTATTTAAGTATGCCAATGACATAACAATGTCTCAACAAATCGAAGAAAAAGGCATAAATCATCGAAGTGTACTGAGTACAGAAATATCAATCAAGAAAATGGGGCAAAAGATAGGACAGAAAATATGGGAAAATGGCTGCTCAGATATCGCTACAAGACTCAAATAATACAAGAAACGTTCACGACTACCTTACCTGTTGATTGAAGTTCTAGAGGAAAGTTTTCAAAGAAAACTGCTGTTGGTTCCATTTCACCAGCGTAAAGATGTGCTCCGTCCTCGAACCTGGAATCAGCGTCCTCGGAGAATCGAACTGCTTCCTCCTCCGAAATTGCACTGCTCCGTGGATACGAAAAACATCCTTCTGGCAAAACTCTTCTTTGTGCGCCGGGACAACCCTGGCCTCTCTTGAAAGTTCCCTGAAGTTCTTGCAGGAATTCGCCATGAAGTTTATTGTAGTTATTTCCGCAGAAATATTCATAGTTGTGGAGTATGAAAATATTTCCACTGTTATCTGGTATAATTCAGCCTGTTGCTGCGTCATTGCTAGAAGTTTTAACTTTGGCTATACTTGACGGATTTTCAAATTTCAAAAACTCAAAATTAATTTCTTCAAAATTCCAAATCAATGCCATAACTGAAAATAGATTTCCACAAATTTGCATGCCAAAAGTAATCAAATATCGTAGTTTCAGCAATCTCCGTCTTCCTTCCAAACTATCGTTCATTGGTTCGAGTCTCTCCTCCAATAGCGTAGCTTCTTCCTTAGCACAATACCTTGTTTCCTGCGACTGCGTCGTAAATCTAAGATCTTTCTCGAACAAAATCATGACGTCACCAAGAATCTCAGCTCAACCAGCCTACTTGCATGAAATCCGCGTCATCCGTGCCTACGTCATGAATATCCACGTCACAACTATGACATTCATAACTTTACTCACATTTGCCAATACAGCCATCGTGGTCTCAATATAATTCAATTTCCGGGGGCAGTACAGGCCGGACGTTTGTTTTAGACGATTGCCCTTGACCTTGAAGCCTGTGGGTGAGCCTACACACACTCACTCTCTCATCCTATCGCTTCACACTTGTCACCACCGATCTGATGTAATGGAATTCCAGACTTGAGCAGACAGTACAGTCCACACCGAAGTATTGTGTGTGTCACGGAAGTACACTTGACGTAGTTACGAACAGAATGTCATTATATTTGCCAATGACTGTACTTCAGTAGGAGTGTGTAACAGCTTAGTCAATCATCGGACTGCTTGGGGCAGCTGATAACAACACAGGTACTGTAGTAACTCGCCTCCAGGCTTCCATTAAGATTTTTCACACGTCTAAAACAAACGTCCGGCCTGTATATATTACTAATACAATGACTATTTATAACTTATTATAATAACAGATCTTAAGAGATACAATCTTATTGGACAACTATTTACACCTTACTCTACTATCATAATATGAAAACTTAATTCTATAAATACAACAACTTAAAGCTAGGTATTACAATTAAAATAGAAAGTAAAATATAATTATAGATTTCATCGCTCCTATACGCTAAGATATTCAACTACAACAATGGCACTGTAGATAAGCTTTCAACATTCTATCAAAGGTTTTTATTTTTGGGACAAATTTTATATACTGGGGTAGTTGATTGTATAATTTAACTCCTGTGTGAAAAGTTCCTTTTTGATATATGCTTGTGTGTGTGTGAAATATGAATGTTTAGATTTTGTCTTGTATTATGCCTATGAACATCATTGTTTGTTTTAAGAAAAACCGTCTTAATTCATTAATTTCTTTTTAAAAAACATAATACTTTCAAAGATATGAATGCAGGGCAGTGGGAAAATGTTTAAATCTTTAAACAGAGATCTACATGATTATCTAGACCTTGTATTAGCTAATTGCTCAAGAGGCATGGTGGAAACTGATGTCGCCCTCACTGAACTGTTTGTTGTGTTCTACTGCAGTCGACTGAGGCGCAGCAGTACTTGGAGCAGATGAAGGAGGGAGTGACTCTTGTCTCTTCCTTGTCACCTTCTTGGCCTCGTTTTTGATGAATAGTCTGAAAAATCCTACTTGTATTAGCTAAGCATATTACAATTCTGAAAAATGAATAAGAAAATTGTGACCGTCCCTAGGTTTCAGGGACCAATACAATAGTCAGTAGCTGTCAATTGTTGTAGCCCTTCAGTCCGTCAACACGAATTTGTCCACGAAACTGGGTGGGGTACAATGTATGTAATATATAAACAATAAGTTAATAACACTCCGAAGTTTGATGTTTTTCGGTCGGTCAACACGATTGTGCCCAATTGTGATGGGTTATTCCCTAATCCTAAAAAAAATATCCAAACAAGCAAATTTTGGAAGTCTATCACCAATTCCAGTATCTTAACAAAACATCTCATAGACTATAACTAACAAATATTGACGAGTAGCATTATCTCAACTAATACTGCAACTAAATAAGTGTATATATTGTAAATACTTTGCACCCATATTTTCAGACATAGATGTTATAGCCTAAGTGTAATGGATCTGATGATGATCGAACTGGTCATCCAAGTGTACTTATTAATCTCATGTAAATTTTTTCAGGATTAGAGAATAAGCCATCACAATTGGGTACAATCGTGTTGACCGACTGAAAACATCAAACTTCGGTTACTAAGGCAACACCGCAAAATGTCTCCAAACACCATCATATTAATATCACTCCTGGAAAGAACTTCATGTATTAGTCAAGGACACAATTATAATGGGGCAAATTTTAGGATTATGTGTTTCGACCTTTAACCAGTTATTATCACATGAGTTGAGGTTTAATTCATACACAATGCTATCTAACTACAGTCAAGAGGGCCATCATCTCATTTAAGATAAGTAACCATATTACATAATAGAATTTCAATTGCATGTTCTAATTTAAAATATTTTATTGTGTTGTTCTAATTTGTATATAGATACATAGTATTCATACATAATTAACGAACCCGTATAAATAAAACTAACTCACCTGACATAACGAGATTCAAACTGTGAATCAAAACGTAAACACCAATTATATGCGGTACAAAATTTAAGTAGTTAGATAACATTGTATATTAATTTAAATCTCAACTCAGTGTTTAGATCTGATGATGACCGCTTGATGGCCGAAACGCGTAATCCTAAAAATTGCCTTTTTATGTTTGTATCCTTAACTAGTGCATGTAATTTTTTCCTGGTGTGTTATGTACTTATTGTGCCCCGCCCAGTTCGTTTTGGCCGACTGAGGAGCTACTACAGACAGCACGCAAACTTAACATAACAATACAATAGGGCAGACAGAGCAAGGACACGTTCAAGCTCGAGAATGGTTCTTGGTAATGTAAACAAAGAATATAATTTGACAAAGGTTGGTTGGTTCCTTAATTTAGGGGCTGCGACAACGTGGTCATGTAGTCCCGTATATTTTGGGTGTGTGTAGAATTTGTCTGATAACTGGTGTTATTGTGATGACTGTATTAGTGTGTGTTATCTATTTTTAATTCAAGTAAGGACTGCAGAGGCAATAATTTCAAGTAGTTCCTACTTAAGCTACCAAATGCTACCGTCCACGACTTGGCTACTAGATGGCATCGCAGTCAGCACCTGGCAGCGAAGGTAGGATCTAATAGAGCGTTATCAATTCTAACCTACAAATTTTGGCTTCACACAAGTGTAGTTAGTGGAAGGTTCTTTTTCATGCCATAAATCTATGACATGGGATCGCCGGTTTTACTTCTCCTCCGAAGGAAGGCATACTGAGGGATTTTTAACGTTCTTAAAAAATCCGACGACTTAGGCTGGGTTTGAACCTGCGACCTTCGGCATAGAAGCTCAGCCTGATACCAACTACGCCACCGAAGCCGCCTAAATGGAAAACTGTAAAGATGTCAGGTAACAAGTCACAGTACAATGTTCAGTTAGTTACAACATTTATTTTAACAATAAACACAGCAAAATAAATGAGTGGATGCGCTGATGCCTTAAAAGTTTGTTGATATGCGTAAATATGCATTAAAACTTTTACAGCTGTATTTAAATAAAGCAACTGGATAACATTGGGGGCTAATATACAGTACCTTATAAAGGGAAAAACACTTACAGTGTATTTTAGTTTATGTGGTGTGGGATTAACCCAATTTGAGCTTGTACCGCCGGATATACATAATCCAGAATGAAGTAAGTGATAAACAGGTTTGAATTTTATGTCCTATTTCACTGGTGACATCACAAGTTTGTGGAAATATTCAAATTAGTTCAAAAAGTTCATTGGTTAGTTCCTTAACTTCTTGATCTATGCCATATTAAAATTGCTTTACAATTTAAGTAAATTAAATAATAAAGATTTAAAGAAAAAACTAAGCAGTCAGTTGAAAGATTAGTTAAACTACGAGTAATTCGCTACATACGCGCAAACATGAAAGGACGGTAGGTTACTAAGCTATGTTAATTATTAATAAAGAAGTAGAATTGATATATTGAACTTTAAAAATATATATTTTTCTTCAGTGATGAGGGACATATAATTAGGGCTACAGAATAATCGCTGTCCAGAGCACTGTGGACTCGCTTGGTCAATTACATGATGGACCAGATCGTAGGGCCAATGTTGCGGGTTTGGTCTGAGTATCTTCTTCTTCCTCGCCTTTTCCCATTACTCGGGGTCGGCTTTCATAATCCTGAGGCGCCAGTCGTTTCGTTGTAAAGCATCATCAGCAGATAGAGCCAATACCCTCATGTCCCTTTGGACATTCATCATCCATGTTGTTTGAGGTCTGCCACACCCTTTCTATTGAGTAGTCATGGAAAGGCACTTCTTCATTACATGATTTTCCGGTCTTCGCGCAACATCTCCATACCACCGTAGCCTGGGCTCTAAAAGTTTCTCTGTTATAGGCGCTACTTTGAAACTGCCTTGCACATGTTCATTACGGATTTTATCTTTAAGGGTAACTCCACCTGCCCAACGTAACATACGCATTTCAGTGGTATGTACGGCAGTTTTATAAACTTTACCCTTGATTCTTATGGGTATTTTCGCGGCATTTCTTCCACCCAGACGTGGCCCTATGGATTATATTGGCGGTTATCGTGCCATTTACAGCAATGACAGAACCTAGATTTTTTTTTTTTTTACTTTTGGTAAGGTTTGACCATCTAGTTTAAGTTCCATATTTGTCATACTGGGTCTATTGTGGTGGAAGTCGCATACCATATATTCAGTCTTGGTTCTACTAATGCACAGTCCATCAGATTCGAGAGCTCTTCTCCATTGGTCTAAACTCTCCTGTAGGTCATACTGTCAGATATTAGTGCCACATCGTCCGCGTACAAAAGATTCCACGGTAAGGGTTTCTGAATTTTCAGTCTGAGTGTAATTGATCCAAAACCCCCGTTCAACAGGCGTGGTTAGATTTCATGCAGTGTGATTGTTTTTCCTACTAGTACTGCCAGTGGATTTTAAGAAGAGTTCCAAGCGAATTGCAAGTAGCCTGTGGAGAGTTGGTATCAACTGAGCTACTGCAGGCTGACTGCTGCGCTCATTCCTTCCCAAACTCCAAGACAATGCCAACATGCGGGCCGTGTCTCACTGCTCGTGACTATCAAATTATAAACCAAAACTTACTGTTTTGCTTATGATAATGGTCTTCTCTGTAATTTTAGATTTTAACATTTACAGGACGTCCTTTCTTGTGGTGGCTAGTAATCAGAACTGGACCAAATAACTGAAGAGCCATATTAGGTGTTAATGTGGTTTTGAAAAATAACATACCTTTAATATACTCACAAGTAGGTAATAATACCTTCCATCCCGGTACTTATATCACCAAAGCAAAGACGAAGAGACGGAAGGTGGTGGTTCAAGCGGACTAGACAACCACAGGTTCTAGGTATGAATTTCGTTGGACCAAGTCACTTTTACTCTATTGTAAGCTCTGCAAGGCTTGTACTTCTAATTAGCAACGCAAAAAAATTACTGAAACACCCTATTTGGTCTTCAAATATTGCACTCAAGGCCTACAGCAGAAGAACAAAAGAAAGGAAAAAAGAGAAGAGGAAAATATATAACAAAGAAATCAGTCACAAAGGATGAAGTATCTACTGCAGATAGCTCTAGTTTCATCTGCCACCGCATTCGGCTCCACTTGCTGAAGTATTGTCAATACTCGATCCTTCCATCGGGTCCTTGGACGTCCCATTGGGTGTCTTCCAGCAGGTTGTGAATGAAGGACTGGGTTTTGGATGGATTCATCTGCTCGCTTCAGTGGCCAAACCACTGTAATCTCTTCTGTCCTAGTACTCGGCCAATTTGTGTTTTTCCAAACTGCTGATACAGGCCATCCTTCGTTCATCGTTCGCATACCTTCCATAGCATTGAAACCGGATCCATAAACCTTTCGAAGTACTTTCCTCTCGAAGGCAGAGATGGTTGTTGCTGACGTCGCCCAGGTTTCACAACCATACAAAAGTACCTGCCGTACTTGTGTCATGTATAGCTGAATCGTATTCTTCTGCGATAATCCACGGGATTTAAATAAGATATTCAGACTATAGAACATGCGATTAGCGTTTATTATTCGCTGACGCACTTCTTTCGACACTTCACTTCTATTAGTTAGTATGGATCCCAGGTACCTGAATCTTGAACTTGTTCAAAAGTATGTCCGCCAACAATAATGGAAGGAAGGAGAGTTTGACGGCGCGATACGATATATTTTGTTTTATCCTCATTTACCACCAGCCCAATGTCCTTCGCATTGTGAAGAAATCGGTAAGGATCAGTGTATACTTGCTCCAAGGTATCGCCAAGAATCACAACATCGTCAGCAAATGCCAGGATTGAATATGCTCCCACCATCTCCATTCCTCTGATTCGACCAGACTAACATTTTCCTAGGCCTAATTGAATAGTAGTGGCGCTAATGGATATCCTTGTCTGAAACCACTCTGATTGCCGAAGGGTAACGGCAGTTGGTTGTCGAACCGTATTTGACAAGTTGTTTGAGAATAGCACGCAGCAATTAGTTGGACGTATTTCAAATATAATAATAATAATCATTCCAAACAATCGAAATCCGGTAGTTGGTCTTCCAAACAGACAGCCTTTTCATCTATAACTCTGTTGGTAAATACACAACTCGACAGATGTCCTACCGTTTTTTAAGCTACCTCTTTCTATCGTCGATTGTCGGTTGTTTTCTACACTGGCGGAAAAAATATCCCAACACCATGAAATAAGGAATATAGAGTACGGAAATTTCGGCAATATATTTGTCGAGTAACGTATTTAATTGATGAAAGGCACAAGACAACAGTTAATGTCCGTGCGAGAAAAGCCATGTGCCATGCTGGTCGATTAATAACCGGTGTAATTGTCTGACTTTTGAATGCAAGCTTGCAAACGTGCATGCATTGTGTCGTACAGGTGCCAGATGTCAGCTTGTCGGATGCAGTTCAATTCCTGCTGAACTTGGTTGGTCGATACAGGGACGGTTAATGTCGGTTGCGGGTGACGCCGGAATTGTCCAATGATGTCCGATACGTGCTCGATTGAGGACAGATTAAGGGATCGAGCAGGACAACGCAAAAAATCGACACCCTGTAGAGCACTTAGAGTTACGGAATGGGGGCGTGAGTTATCCTGTTGGAAAACGCCCCTGAGAACGCTGTTCATGGATGGCAGCACAACAGGTTGAATCACCAGACGGACGTACACATCTGCAGTCAGGGTGCGTGGGATAACCACGAGTGTGCTCCTGCTGTCATAGGAATTTGCTCCCCAGACCAGAACGCCCGGTGTAGGTCCATTGTGTTGACGCTGGAGACAGGTGAAATGCAGGCACTCACCTGGCCTCCTCCTAACCAACACATGGCCATCACTGGCAGCAAGGCAGAACCAGCTATCATCAGAAAATTCAACGGACGTCCACTTCATCCTCCAATGAGCTCCTGCTTGACACCACTGAAGTTGCTGATGGCGATGGTTTGGGGTAAGTGTAGTGCCCACTGTAGAGCGTCTGGCTCGGAGCTGTCCTTCAAATAACCGATTTCGAACAGTTCGTTGCGTCACTGTGGTGCCAACTGCCGCTCGAATTGCTGCTGCAGACGCAGTTTGTTGCGCCAAAGCCATACGCCGAATAAAGCGGACCTCCCTCGCGGTGGTGCCACGGCGATGTCCGGTGCCTGGTATTTTTGCGACCGTACCTTCTCGTGACCACTGATGCCAGCACGCATGCGCAGTGGAGACATTCCTGCCAAGTCGTTCTGCAATAGTGCGGAAGGAAAATCCTCCTTCACGTAGCCCTATTACACGGCCTCGTTCAAACCCGCCCTCTTCGACCTCGTAAAGGCATTCTATACCCATTCACAGTCACGCCGTTCAATCTCACAGGCAACTTACGCTCTCACACAGTACAGCCCGTATATAAATCACACCTGATGTGCAACGTCATGGGGCCGCTACTAGCACCACGCTAATGCGATTTGCGGGAAATGTGAATCGTCATCTTTCAGATGTATAAACAAGCCTACCAACGTTAGTTAATCTAGCACAACCCCTTCTTGGTGTTGGGATATGTTTTCCGCCAATGTATAAAGACTAGCTTGATGTGATGAACTAGTAACCCCCATGATCAACTGTTAGGGCAGAGGTGTCCCAGTTGACATTATCAATGTGACACAACTTCATGCTGAACCCTTATTATACTGTTCATATAATACTGTTTCATGTTTTAGTGTATGCTGTATTGGAGGTATCAGTAAGGCAGGATGAAGTCGCTACTTGATGTTGCAATATTTCGAGCACTTGAAACAAGGGAGTTATATTTAACTAGTTCTTGGAAATGATGGGTCAGTGGACGGCACGCGTGGCGTTACCGGTGACGTAGGGAGTCCTGGCACCTTTGTCTGAGCATGCAAGTGTGAGAGCGCAGTGTTTGAGCAAGTAAGAAGGGAAATGATTTGCGACTTCAAGGGGGCGGAGTCTGTGAAACGAGAGCAACGAATTGAACTTGAATCGACGAATCAGGAAGATGATCCTTTCGACGGCGGGAAATCGGCGTGGTATCAAGAATTGGAGAGAAATCGAAGTTGGATTAATCTACGGTGGAATTTTATTCCGCGTGGCAGATCTGTAACCTGCATGATATTTGATGATCAATGATACCTGTCGCAAATCTGTAAGCCAATTTCTAAGATTTATTGTAAAATTATCGTCCCCACGCTAGTGATTTATGTCAGTTCTGTATAAATTAGGCCACTGTGCAAGCCTAAGACACTTCTATTTGCGTCTCTGAGGAGATAGTTCACGACACTTTGTAATTTGAATCTCTGATGAGATATTTTATCTGCAATTTGAACTTAGTTATTTAGTGGCCAGGCGATGGTGTTGACTACACTAACATTTGAAATACTTCAAATATTATTGTAAAAATGTTTATAACATGTGATAAGTTGCGTGTGCAATTAGAGCAATTATGCTTTATTAGGGAAATTGTCGCCGAGAGAAATTGCTTAGGACTCTGAGTGAAAGTAGTAACTCTTACAGCAATTCTAGTAGGAATAGCAGTGATCTATTTAATAATTTGAACATTTATTTAATCGAAAGAAGATATCAAGGTGATTGGCACCTGGCCAATAAATGGAGTGATGGCCGTTCGATCTACCACAGCGATGATGATGGCTGAGTAGATACCGATTGAATCATGCACGGTGACGTACGCTGAGGGTGATGTTGCAGATATGGTTGAGTACTGAACATTGAATTATTCAATTATGTAGGTAGATTTTGGCATGGGAACGTTGTATATATTTTGCTTGAGTTTTTTTAAATTGTTAGATTGTTAGGATTTAGTGATTCCGACACTCAGAAGTAAATGTGTAATGACGCGTGACTACTTGTTTGATATATTTGTGTTTTATTAAATGTAATGTAATCCATGTATTGCGTGTACATGTTGTGATTATTTGATTGTGTGTGAACATGAGGTACTGAGCGGGTGATAAGTGAAGCTGCATTAGCGTAACGATAAAAATAGATGCGGGGGAATTTAAGTTACTTTGTGTTGCTGTTTTAACTGAACAGGCATTTTATTTGAGTTGCCGAGTTGCAACAATTTTGGAAAGAACCATCCGTTCTTTATAATTTTGATTAATGATTGATATTTCTGTTTGTATGATTTCGGCCGAAGCTTAGATCAGACGCGCTGAGAGTGTGGAATATTTATGTGATTTTTTTTTTGGTGATTGTCAAACCCAAACATGTGATATTGTGTTGGTGTGCCAATTTGTGTGTATTTGAATTTGCGCGGAGGAATCTGGCATGGAGTCCAATTCCTTGTCTGCTGCACGACGGATGGCAGGTGATGTTTTGCGCGACCCTGGCCAGTTCCTACGAATTCCAAAGGGAATTATTGAGATTATATTATTTTGTGACGCACATATTTAGCTGGAGTACAGCAGTGAATCTTCGTTTTCTTGGAGCCATGCAAGGGTAGGCCCGAGATATTTTGTTTACACACTTGGGTGATAGACATGTGGCAGCAGGGGTCCACAAGCCAGCGCTGATCTGAGATAAGAGACAGTAATGAAGTGAGGGGAACGGCCAGGCCTGACCCAGATGTTAAATTTAGCTTACCTGTTCGGTTAAAGCCTTGATTTTATTAAAGGGAAAGTCTTCACGCCCGAACTGTAATCTCATGTATCGCGATAAAATGAAATATGTTTTTGTTTAAATATTGCCGTAGAGCAGTGTGATTTGTATTCAATTTTAAGATTTGATTTGTAATTTGACACCTTGTTGTGTGTTATGGAAAAAATGACACCCGGTAATTTGGTTGTATTTTTCTGGTAGCGTAGTCACGTTAGTTATACTTGTGTTATTTTGTTAAGTCCTGTTTGAGGCAATCTTTGTTGTGCTTTGGCACATGGGTCCAGATTTCACACGAAAATCTTTATTGTAAATATTTTAAGTTCGCGAGTGTCGATATTGTATTTCTTGTAATGTTTAGTTCCCATCACTAGTCTATCTCTTTACATACGGATTCTCAGCTTGACGGCTTCGCATGATGGTCACGAATCACGTATAATGGTACTCATATCATATTTTGCATGCATTCATCACATCACTCACGCACATGATTTGTAGTAATGCCAGGACAAGTCTCAGTTCCTGAATTGTATGAAATCTCTAGGGAGAGATATTGTGTGAATATTATGATTTAAATGAGGGTGTAACAGTAAGGGAGATATTTTTGTTTTGTTATTTTGTTATTTGATGTGATAATAAATTTTGTTTTGTTTATTTTGACTTCACTTTTCTTTCTTTGTGCCATATATTTTAGGCTATGTTACCTTGTATTGATAAGAAGCAAATTTTACAGCAATTTCGATATGGACCGAACACTTCCCCGAAAACAGAGTCTCGTTAAGCTTCTTGCAAGGGTTAATGCCTGCGAGGTTTGATGTTTTTCAGTTCGTCAACACGATTGAACCCAATTGTCATGGGCTATTCCCTAATCCTGAAAAAAATCTACACATTTAATACACTTGGATGACTAGTTTCGTTCGTCAAGCGATCATCATCAGATCCATTACACTAAGGCTATAAAATCTGTCTGAAAGTATGGGTGAAAGTATTTACAATATGTACACTTATTTACTTGCAGTTTTAGTTAGGCTAATGCAACTCGTCAATATTGTTAGTTATAGTCTATGTGATGTGTTGTTAAGATAGTGGAATTGGTGAGTGACTTCCAAAATTGCTTGTTTAGGGTGAATATGTGATTGTTGTTAAATGGTCAATTTAGATTGTATTGTACAGCCAACTCTCGCATTCCTTTCTGTGTTCATCGTACAAATTTGACTGTGTTTTGCCAAATATAGTCCCCTTAATGTGGTGTATGTTACTGAATACTGGACAATCTTCAACTATTAAAGAGCGGTTTTCATTCTCGCCTTGCATAAGCTAACGCGCCATATTTAGGCGCAAACGGCCAAGTGAGAATATCCCGGAACTTTAAATACTGCCGTTAATATCGGCCTTGGTTCTATTCTTCAGATAAGACCTTAACTCTGTTTGTAGTGCTATCCGTTTCTCTTCTTGAACATTCTACCTCTTTTTCCGAGCTAATCGCAGCTCACTTGTTTAATCGTGAGCTCAATGGATATTGCTTCTTTTGTTCCATGATTGTGTCCTGGATTTGCTCGTCATTATGGTTTCCACACTTCTGATGCAGATTCTCGATATGTATAGTAGTGTCTATCTTTATGGTGCTATCCTCTTGAAGGTTACATGGGAAACGGTTTCAAATATTTTGTCCATTGTAATTCATATAAATAATTATTTCAATAATTTAAACTAGAGACATCACAAATAGAACAAAGTAAGGAGAGAACACAAATTAATATAGAAAGTACAGCAATCACATACAAAAGAATATTTTAAAGAAGCTTTTGAGTTAATATCTTCTTACAGTTCTCTGTGTTTAAATATTGTTCTGTGTGTGATTTCAGTACTTAATAGATTCTATGTACCGTACTGTTTCTTTGCTTGGTTTTGTTGTATTTGTTTTGTTTTAATTGTTGTAATTTATTTAAATTACCGTGAGCGGAATGTTTGAAACAGTTTCCCATGTAACCCTCAAGAGAGTAGCATGGGAAACTGTTTCAAACAGTCAAAAATATTTACTCTCTTGTTCCATTAACTTTTGTTTCTCTTTTCTTGTAATAGCTTTCAATACTTCACTATACTTCTTTTAATCTTCATGAAAACTGTTTGAAAATGGTTTTTATTTATTTTATTTACTCGTGTCAGGAACAAAAATATTACATAACAAACTATGTACAAAATGGGCAAAACAATGGCAACACTTGAACATTAAGGTTCTAAATAATGCATGACCAATATTTTGCCATGTCACGTTCATTTGGTGTAGCCTTCACCAGATCCTCCATGGTGCACAGTATAGGACACAGACTGCACTGAAGCAGATGACCCATAGTCTGTTCTTCACCGCATTCACAAAGGACCGGATCGCAGCAAAAACCCCATTTATGAAGGTTGGACTTGGATCTGCCAACACCAGATCGCAATCTGTTGAGAGACTTCCAAGTTGTCCAAGCCTCTGTATGTCCTGCTGGGAGCCTTTCAGATGGAACCATCCACTGGGTAATGTGGGGGCTTCTGGTCAACCAAGATGTAATCCTCAAAACCTGAGGTTTGTCAGTTAGGCGCTCAGTTGTGTGAAGAAAGCTTCTTCTGGACTTCAGTCGAGAGTGGGCTGGTTGAAGGCTAAACAATGGATGTGCTTGAGACACATCAACCCTAGATCTCTCACATTTAGCTGCAATTTCTCTTCTGATATCTGGAGGTGCAATGCCTGCTAAACAATACAGTTTATCACATGGCGTGGGTCTCAGGCAGCCAGTGATAAGTTTACACGTTTCATTTAATGCAGTATCAACCTGCTTGGTATGACACGACCTATACCACACAGGACATGCATATTCTGCTGCAGAGTAACAGAGTGCTAAAGCAGTGGTTCTTATTGTTTGAGCTTGAGTCCCCCAGCTGGTACCAGATAATTTGCGAAGGAGGCAGTTTCTTGCGGATACCTTATTTTTGGTGTTTAGACAATGTCTTTCATACGTGAGTGCACGATCCAATGTAATCCCTAAGTATTTGGGATTCGCACAGTGATCCAACAGCATGCCTTCCCACGTTACATGCAGTTTCCTCTTTGCCTGTCTGTTCTTGAGATGGAAAGCGCAGACTTGTGTTTTCAAAGGGTTTGGTTTCAATTGGTTTCCTCTATAGTAATCACTTAGTTCCCCCAGAGCTTCAGATAGACGTCTTTCCACAACTTCAAACTGATCCGCCTGGACGGTAATGGCACGATCATCCGCATAAATAAAGCTTCGAGTACCTACTGGTATTGGCTGGTCATTTGTATATATGTTAAAGAGGATAGGGGCCAGAACACTACCTTGAGACAGTCCATTTCGTTGATTCCTCCAACGGCTGTGCTGCCCTTGAAAGTCTACAAAGAGTCTACGATTTTGAAGAAGACACCTGACTATTTCAGTTAATTTATAGTCCTTTGTCATCAAGTAGAGTTTATTCAGCAGTAAGTGATGATTGACTGTGTCATAAGCAGCTGTTAAGTCAATGAATACTGCCCCTGTGATCTTCCGGTTCTGGAATCCATCTTCAATATGCTGAGTAAGATGTAGGATTTGTGAAGTGCAGCTTTTACCTGTTCTGAAGCCAGCCTGTTCAGGTATTAGGAAAGGTTCAATTACCTTTGTGAGCCTACTTAGAATCATTCGCTCCAGTATCTTGAAAAGGTGGGAGAGCAATGAAATAGGCCTATAATTCTTAGGATCATGTGCATCTTTCCCGGGTTTGAGAATCGCTATTACTCTGCTCTTCCTCCACATTTTGGGTATTTTACAGGTAGTAATGCAGTTATTAAACAATTCTAGCAGCCATTCTTTAGCCCCAAGTCCAAAATGTTTGATTTGATCCACACAAATTCCGTCCAGACCAGCCGCCTTTCCATTCTTACAGTAATTAATAGCTATATTCAGTTCTGAAAGTACAAAGGGTTTAAGGAACATGTTGTCTTCCTGTTCATGTTCCCTTGCCATCTTCAATTTAGGTTTATGGATTGTCTTTCCAGAATTACCATTTCGAATAAGTTGATTAACAATTTGGTTGGCAGAGACATTAGAATGTGAAGAAGTTCTATTGTGATCATTGTTAAGGCGTCTAAGAAACCTCCAAGCTTTCTGGCTGCTCCTTCCCATATCCAAATCTTCCATAAGCTTGAACCACTGTTGTCGTTTTGAGTCTGAAATAGAAGAGAGAACACGTTGTCCGCTAGCAATAGTTTCCTCACTGAAAGGATCTTCGTCAAATGATTTGCAGTAATTTGACAAAAGAGTCGTTGTCTGAGGAGTAAGACCTTGTATGTAATTTGTTCTACATCCTCTCGGGATGGCTGCATTGGAGCATACTTTAATCACATCAATGAATTGCTCATAGGATTCTGGAATGGGACTGACTGAGGTGATCTTCTCATCAAGTAATGAGGTGAACAGTGTCCAGTTAGCCTTCTTGAAGTTGTATCTTCTTCGAAAAGGGACAGTCTGTGGTCTGACAGCTGGAAATAGCTGGCACATTATGGGACGATGTTGAGTATTTGGGATGGGCGGACAAACCGATGTCACACATTGGCTGGTGACACTCTCACTTACAAATATGAGATCTGGGTTGTAGCCACGCTTCCATCTTCCACTGTTAAATGATGAAGGGAGTTTACTGTCATGTATGAGGGGCAGCTGAAGTAATTCTGCCCATTTTAAAACAGCTTCCCCATTTTCATCATCGTGGGATTATCCCCACACATTACTATGGCTATTAAAATCACCAATGATAACAGACACTTTTTGCGAACTTAAATTGTCAGGAACTTTGAATGAAAACTGTGACTTAGGTGGTTTATATATTGAGAAAATTATCAAATTGCTCAGTTCTACGGCAATGATTTCTATATCGTTTTCTTCTGAAACGGATGTCGCCTGGATCATGATGTCTGGTTTCGTGAAGATAGCACTACCATATTGGCCATGAGGACGTTCCACTACCAGTTTCATACCTGGAATTTTAGGTCGGCGTTGGTTAATGTCTCTGTGCGTTTCTTGTATGCACAATACGTCACAGTTGTGTTTGTGGCATATGTCATGTAAGAGTTCTTCCTTATTTATAGAAATTCCCTCAATCTTCTTCTTCTTCTTCTTCTTCCTAGCGTTTTCCCGCTGCTGCAGGGTCCGCTGTTTTGGTCTTGGCTCGCCATTTTGCACGATCTTGGGCATCATGAGGTCTTAGATTGAGAGCCTTCATATCCGCATTTGCTGTATCATGCCAGCGCTGTTTTGGGCGCCCACGTGGACGGTGCCCATTAACTTCAAAGGAGAGAGCGGAATTGGCAACAGTTCCAGGTGCAGCACGCAAGACGTGGCCATACCATCGAAGCCGTTTTTCCCGTGCCTTCTCAGTGATGGGTGCAACTCCTATTTGCTGGCGAACAGAGTCATTCTTTATATGATCTAGGAGTGTGATGCCCATCGACCAACGGAGCATACGCATTTCCATGCTATGTAATTGGCGCTCCGTAGCTTTGTCAGCTGGTCGACATTCAGCACTGTACAAAGCAACAGGACGTACTATCATGCGGTATATTTTGGACTTAAGGTATAGTGGCATCCTTCTGTCGCAGAGTACGCCTGTAACTTCCCTCCATCTCATCCATGCAGCCTTTATCCTACTTCGCACTTCATCACCTATCTCACCATCAGCTTGTAGGCGAGATCCTAGATACCTGAAGCTTAAGGTCTTCGTCAATGTCTCTCCATCAACTTGGATGGATCCGTTGGTTGGGACAGTTTCAAGGTATTCGGTCTTCTTTTTGTTCAGTCGAAGACCGTATTGTGAGAGACGGCTGTTCCAATTTTCAACTTGACGCTGCAATCCTATCCTGGTGGTATCAGCAAGTGCGACATCATCAGCATATAAGAGTGTCCAAGGGACATTCCTTTGCAGATCCCGTGTGACTGTGTCCATGACTAGGACAAAGAGCAATGGGGACAGTGCAGATCCTTGGTGTACACCGACTTTCACTGGGAAGCTCTCCGAGGTGCCAACAGCACAACGTACACAACTTGTGGTGTTTGTGTATAGCATCTTGATCCAGCTGATAAGCATTTCTGGTACACCATGGTTACGAAGTGCATATCAGATCACACGATGTGGAACACGGTCGAAAGCCTTTTCAAGATCATATAGAAATTCCCTCAATGTTCACAGAAATTATAGTCATTTTTGGCTCTGATAAGAGCCTTTTCCATTTATCATAGACCATTCTGGTATGTAAATATACTATGTTCCTGGAATGCTGACGTTCAGTTCAGTACTGGAAATTTGAGTCCAAGTACCTATGCAGGGGCATCACGGGCAGGAATCAGCTTCACCCCCTTGAAAATGGTGAATAGCAAACAGAAATTACCAATCCCCTCTTACGAATTCAGGCTGATGTCTGATGCTGATTTCAGTGCACCTCAATTTAATGTGTGTACATGTCTGATATTTGTATGCTCAGACAAAACCTACTGAACGCTAAACAATTACACCCACCGTCTAGAATTTTAAGCTCACCCAGGAAAATGTAGGCTTGAAATACGAGACAATTTATGTCCTGGGCAAGTACGTCATTTTAGTGAAATACGGGAACGTCCCTTAAAATACTCTCTGCCGAGGATTGTCCGTTCGCATTGCTTATTGTGCATTGCATCACAGCTCTCTCTCTCTTGACAGTTCCTGTGAAGCTTCTATCATGTAAAATTCACTTATTTTTATAACCTATTATTTATAAAGAAATAACAGCATAATTCCCTGTTCCAGTGGCAACATCATATCACCTTGTAATGCAATGCCAACGACAGGCGGTGGCAGTAATCAGGACCACCAGTATTGTAAGAATAAAGCATCATTTTGTTGTGATACATGCGGCAGACCATATTACCGTCGCTCGGAATTGGAAAGACACATGTTGGTTCATGCAGGAGGAGGCGATGGCGGTAATCAGGACCACCAATACTGTAAGAATGAAGCATCATTTTATTGTGATATATGTGGCAGACCATATCAGCGTCGCTCGAAATTGGAAAGACACATATTGGTTCATGCAGAAGGAGGCGATGGCGGTAATCAGGACCACCAGTATTGTAAGAATGAAGCGTCATATAGTTGTGATACATGCGGCAGACCATATAACCGTCGCTCGGAATTGGTAAGACACATGTTGGTTCATGCAGGAGGACGCCCCTTTGCCTGCACGAAGTGCAATAAGTCATTTCGAGGAGCAAATGAACTAAGAAGGCACCTTAGACTTCATGGAAGACCTTTTACTTGTTCTTTGTGTGGAGAGGTATTCCTATTGCCAGAACTCTTAAAGGAACATAAATTAACTCACTCCACGAGGAAAGCTAATGAATGCAATATATGCGCCAAAAAATTCATTCGTAGACGCGAGTTTTATAAGCACCTTGCGACGCATACAGAGCAATGCTGCTCTGTCTGTGGCAAAACATTCTATAATCGGTATAATTTGACCGCTCATCTTGTGAAGCATAATAGTCTTAGACAATTCTCATGTGGGACATGTTTCCAGGCATTCAAGCGGCATAAACATTTGAACCAGCATAGTATGGTTCATATGGTGGAGAGGCCGCATAAATGTAATATATGTGGAACGGGTTTTGCCAAGCGAAGTAGCATGACTGCTCACCTTCCAGTGCATGGTGTACAAGGAAACTTTTCATGTTCATTATGTGAAGGAACATTTGCCTACACCATTGATTTAATTCAGCACATGGTAACTCATTCTAATAAGTCATCCATAACGAAGTATTTCTCGTGACAAAACATTTCCTGGGCGACTGAAATGTCTTCTTAACACAAAACGAACCTGACGACTTAAAAGAATTGCACTGTGTTCCAGAAAATTTTCAGACACTGGTCCAGTAATGAAGATATACGAATATCCATGATACATCCAGACCTTAGTAATATTTACATATCGCATTGTTTGAAGCTATGGCCCTCTTAAAGAAAAAAAAAACGAGGAAGGATGCTGAGTAAGGATATGAATATGAAGGTGGTGTGTATTTTTTTTTAACACAATGACTAGCATACGCGCAAATTACCTGCCATACACCACTACGCCATTGAGAGCGCCACAGCAATGTGACGAGTGGAAGAAGCTGTTGGTTCTGGAAACCGGCAGCATTCCCTATTTTGGGTTGCGCTCGCACTAAAGATTATTCGTCTTTTACATTGAAAACGTTACTTAGTTTCTTTAATCACTTGAATTTATACTGTAATATTTATTTAAAGCGGTGATTGTATAGATAGTGTTGAATATTTTGAAATTTCCAGCCCAACCAGTGCCTGTGAAGTTATGTCGCTTCTGAATGTATCAACTGTGTGTGTATGACAGATGCCTAAACTATTAGGGAACACTTGAATCTATGTGAGTTTGAATGAAATGTATGTAACCATGTAAATTATTGTGCAAATAAAATTTATACATTCTGACGCTGTTTATTGAAACAATATTTGGTGAACGGCTAAGTTCTATTCTTTTTAGTAAAATGTTTGCAACGTGCCCAATAGATTCACCAGTGAGTTATCTCCATGCATGGGATAATATTTAGCCAAAAACAGTCCTAAAGCTGTATTCTAATGGTTGTGGGAAACTGTGAAATTTGATGAACAATTTTGAAGCTGTAAGTGTTAACTCGGGCATTTTGACTGCAAATGCGAAGATCAAACACTAACATCCCGACGGTGAAATTGGCCATTCCACACTCCAACAAATGCCAGTAAGTTATCTACCTCAACTCTAAATCCCTAAAAATTACCATCACATTCTTCTACTCTTGCCCTAAAATCACAGGTTATACTTGGTTGGGTCTGATGAGCAAGATGTCCCAAGCCCCTTTAATTCAATTAACCAAACTTCAGGCCCTATTTGTAATTGGAACACACTTTCATACTGTTGCAATTCTACTACTGTACAAGGAGGCATCGAGGTGATCCAAATGACATGCCAATTGGCTGTCCTAATTTCAACTTGTGTAACAGAGACTACTGTAATAACAAAATGTACGTAATTTGTTCCTTTTTTTTTTTTTCAAGAGTGAAGTTGTGATCGAATACTATTCAGAAAACCTAGTACAATTCACAATTCACCTCATGGTGTATTGGTTAGTGCAATTTATTATACTCAGAGAAAACAGGGCTCGATTCCCAGCTTCACTTATGAATACTCAATTTCTCTGGATTATGTTTTTTTCACAGCAACATCATCATAAAGATATTTATTTTTACGTAAAAACATGATCATATCAATACCAACCTAAAAATGTCTATGCATGAATAAATAATATCCACATTACTGATACTTTCAACTTCAAGCTGTTTTCATTCAACCACTTTTAATCTATTCTCGTAACAGATCTGCTCTTTTATAATGATAATGTATTAGCTTTTATATAACTGGTACTTTTGGAAATATTTTTGAAAACAACATTTGTCGTGAAAAACATTTAAGTGTAAGACTTGCAACTCGACTTTTATTGTCTATTTCTGCTGAGGAAGTTCACAATGTGGCCGAAACCGGTAGTTGTGAACAATACGGTGTCGATTCCGCAGACTTGGGAGACATCAACGTTTATCTTTAACCACGTACAAGAGAATTGATCGGTGAACAATAGGTTTTATCTGAGTGCACATACGGTAGACAGAACCAACACCACCTAGAGAGAAGGCCGTGCAATATGATTTATGACGTCATAGCCTAGCGGCCATCAGCGAGTGCGCTACCCAGCGCTGCTATGAATAAGCTGTGACGGAACGAGACTGAGTGTCTTCTTATAAAATTACGTTTTACAGACGCGAATAAATAAATAAACAACGAAACCATAAATGAAACATGGTCAGAAGTTGATGCGATCGGTACATCACACTAATAAATCGACGTTTTCGATCAGATTCTATAAGTATGCATTTTGACCCTTGCGAGTTTGAACTTGACCGAAAACACTGTTGTCTCAGCAATAAATGCGATATATAGAATAATTCAATCGAAAACTTGAAAAATATTCACCCCATTTTAACGTGGAATGTCGACTAGACAACGGGAACAAAAGACACAAATAACCAATTCATCTGTAACAGTTAAAACAGAAATTATTATTTTTAGTCAATCATATATGTCCCAAAGATCCAGGTTTGATTCCCACCTCTGCCGAGAAATGCAATTCACTCAGCCTCATAAATTAAAAGTGAACTGCGAAGAAGTGGGTTCAATTTCCCCTTTCTTCCCCAGGTAAATGCTGGGATTGTTCCTAACAGAAGACCATGGTCACCTCCTTCCCAATTCTAGCATCACAATACACACACTTCCACAGACAATACACACATACAAATTCTACCCGCATCCAAGTACAAATATAGCGACTGCAATGAATAACGAAATATGCCTGTACGCTTTTATATGGTGATAGATCTTACCAGAACTCAATCAACGTTTTAATATGTAAGGTTATGTACACATAAACGCAAGAAATCCTGCAGTATAAGATATTACATTACCTCAAGATTTTTGTATTTCTTTTCTAAAAGATTCAACGCAAGCACTCCTATATAGTATTTGGTGATCCAAACCTTTTATATTCTGCCTTTCTTTTTGTCTATATGATCCTTTTTGATAGTTCTTTTCAGTAGATATATTTTAATGACTGGTGAGAGAATTCTCATCCAAATGCCATCATTTTCTTACACGTAGTGCACCCTGCTGTAAAATAACCAGGCTCGGGCGTCCGAATAACTCCCGGGATAAGGAGTGATAGAGGAGTAACACCTCTGTAAAAAACCGTGGGCCAGCTGACCCGGCTGGTAGTACCATGTAGGGGTCCCTTGCCAGGGTTACGGTGAAGACCACAACGGCAGCTACAGTGGAGAAGTTGGACTTTGGTACAGTGTAACTTGCGGTAAGTGGCAGCCCAGTGCTCGGGATTAATGGAGTAAAAGGTATCTGCTCCAAGGCTGGGACAGATATCAGATGGGAGGAGACCGAATGGAGGCCGGAATAAGCTTCCAAATTCATCTTCATGATGAGGCAGGACACTCTCTTGTCCTTAGGATAAGAAATTGTCCTTAAAGGCGGAGGAACCAATAACAATTGGTCAACGGCATGGGAATGTGGAAGGCATCGGGAAACCGCCACATTATCTTCCCCAGGATAATCTTTAGCATGACTGGACAATCTAAAACCAAGGCCCCTAGTCCCCGGCAGCCCTTAAATGGGCAGGGGGTGCTAAGAATCTCCGGGCCAGTCATGAAAAGGATAGCCACTTGGAATGTCCGCAGTTTATTTCAAAGTGGAAAGACTCACAATGCCATCAGAGAAATGGAAAGACTAAAAGTTGACTTCCTTGGAATTAGTGAGATGCGCTGGCCTAATTCTGGAAAATGCAACGTCAATGGTTACCATATATATTATGCAGGTAATGACAATCCCCACCATTATAATGGTGTAGGGTTCATATTGCACCCAGATATTACTGCGACAGTGAAGACCTTTGTACCTGTGTCCGATAGGGTAATTTTTCTACAATTCAATGCAATAACCGATATTACTGAATATTATCCAGGTGTATGCTCCAACTTGTGATGCATCCGATGAAGACATCGAAGCGTTCTACACCCAAGTCAAAACGGCCTTGTCTCTCACCAAAACGCATGAGATTACCATTGTGATGGGCGATTTCAATGGCAAGGTCGACGCGCTGATATAGTGGGTAATTTCGGATTAGGGAGTAGCAATGGTCGAGGTGATCGATTGGTCCAGCGATGCCAAGAGGAGGAGTTCATCATAGCAAACACTCATTTTCAGCTTCCTCCATGTCGTCTTTACACATGGACCTCAGACATCGACAATAATGTCAGGAATCAAATTGACTATATCCTCGTCAATAAGCGATTCAGAAATTCCCTAAAAAGTGTGAAGACATATCCTGGTGCTGATATTAACTCCGATCATAATGTTTTGTTAGCCACAATGAATTTGAATTTGAAAAAATATCACCCGGTGAGGCACAGCCATCTATTTTGCGATCCATAAGCTCCAAGACCCTGTATTGAGAAATGATGTCCAAACAGCATTGAGTACAAAACTAGATTATATCCAGTCGAACAAGGATACACATAATATTGAAGACACTTGGAACCAATTCAAATCCGCAGTGAATGAAGTGTGTCGAGAAAAACTACAGGCCTCGGAGAGTAGGAAACGCAAACCTTGGATGACAGATAAAATTCTACAATTGATCGATTGCAGAAGACCTTTCATGAATAATGACCCGATAAAGTACAGAGAATTGCAGAAGTTAATACGGAAGGAAATCCGTACTGCCAAAGAACAACACTTTTCAAAGGAATGTAGCGAAATAGAAGAACTGTGTGCAAAGCATGACTCGTTCAAAGTGTATAAAAAGGTTAAGCAAGCAGAGGGATTGGGATTCTCAAAAATAGATATGGCATCATTCTCCCTAGTACTGAAGAGAAGTTGACAGAATGGAAGGACTATATTGAAACTCTATTCGAAGACAACATAAGTGTTGATCATGGTATTCGAACGGGCGATGGCATAGACATTACAAGAGCTGAAATTGAACATGCCATAACAATATCGAAGAGTGGAAAGGCTCCAGGTCCAGATGAATTGCACATTGAAATACTAAAGCTTCTCAAGGATGAACGATCTCTTTCCTTGCTGGTGGGTTTGTTCAATAACATTTATCGAAGTGGATACATACCACATTATTGGCTCAAATCAACTTTTATACCGATTCCCAAAAATACCAATGCAACGTGCTGCAATGACTATAGAATGATCAGTTTAATGAGTCATGCCCCGAAGTTATTCCTTAAAATCCTGCACTTAAGGTTATATCATAAATGTGAGGAAAACATTGGTGGCACACAGTTTGGATTCAGGAGTGGTTTCGGAACTCGGGAGGCATTGCTCAGTCTTCAGGTGTTGATTCAACGATGCCGTGATGTTCGTGTCGATGTTTACATGTGTTTCATCGATTATGAAAAAGCCTTTGACACTGTTCAACACGATAAAATGATGAACATTTTATGTGACCTGGGACTAGATGGACGTGACATCCGATTAATTTGAAATCTGTACTGGAATCAACGTTCAGCTGGTCAGCTGTCTGAAGAAGTATCGATTATGAAGGGAGTTCGCCAAGGTTGCATTCTTTATCCACTCCTCTTCAACATCTATTCTGAAAAGATTTTCCAAGATGCTCTTGATGGAAAGTCTCAAGGAGTAGTAGTAAATGGATCTATCATTAATAACATCCGATATGCTGATGACACTGTCATCTTTGCAACAAGTAGGGATGATCTACAAACACTACTGCATTCTATTTCTGAAGAGAGTAACGCCATGGGATTACATTTAAATGTACAAAAAACTAAGTGAATGGTTGTTAGTAGAAACAAAGATGAAATTCAGGGCATTCTTACACTTGGTAATGAAAGAATTGGAAGGGTTTCATCATATAAATATTTATGATGTCAAATCAATGATAACTGGGACTTAAATCAAGAAATTCGCTGTAGAATTGAGGAGGCCAGAAGTTCTTTCATGAAAATGAGAAAAGTTTTGATCAGCCGCGATTTAAGTCTGTCATTACGCACCCAACTGCTTCGATGCTACGTTTTTAGTGTCCTGCTCTATGGACTTGAATCATGGACACTTACCGAGGTTTTAAATAAGAAACTGACAGCATTTGAAATGTGGACGTATCGCAGGATTTTAAGGATATCATGGACAGCTTAAGTCACAAATGTGGAAGTACTGCGATGTATGAACAAAGACTTGGAAATTCTCAGTATCATCAAAAGGAGAAAACTAGAATACTTTGGTCATTTTATGCGCAATAACAAATACCACCTCTTGCAATTAATTATCCAAGGGAAGATTGATGGCATTAGGGGTCCAGGACGCAGACGAATATCCTGGCTAAAGAACTTAAGCCAGTGGTTCGGACTTAATACAGTGACACTGTTTAGAACAGCTATGGACAAACAGCAGATCATGCTACTGATCGCCAATGTTCTTGGAGGACGAGGCACTTGAAGAAGAAGGAGAAGAAGAAGAAGAAGTACAAATGGCTGATGACAGTGATGTCCTAACCCACACACAAAACAACAACAACAATTAGCCACAGAAAGTTTTCCTCCATGATAAGAAACCAGGCTAGTAATATAATGCCTATGACAGAGAACGTTGGTTGGTTCCTTGGTTTAGGGACTGTGATAACGAGGTCATGTAGCCCCGTGTATTTTGGGTGTGTGTAGAATCTGTCTGATAACCGGTATTAATTGTGATGGCTTATTAGTGTGTGTGATCTGAAATTCAGGTAATGTCTGCTGACGATCAATTTCAAGTAGTTCCTACCTTTGCTATCAAATGCTACCGTCAACGACACAGCTGTGAACTTGACTACTAGATGCCACCGCAACCTGCACCTGGCTACGAAAGTTGGAACTAATAGAGCGTTAATCAAATCAAACCTACAAATTTAGCTTCACACAATATTGTAGTTAGTGGAAGGTTCTTTTACATTATGACATGGGCGCACCAGTGTTACTTTCCCTCCTAAAGAAGGCATACTCAGGGATTTTTAACGCCCTTAAAAATCCGACGACTTCGGTCGGGTTTGCATCCGCGATCTTGGCCACAGAAAAGGTTTTATCGTATGAAATCATTGAAAGTTCGCACTAACCCAGTTAATACTGCATCCTGCTTTATTAATATCATGAAATACGAATGACTCATTGTGTGGCCTCAGGTATTGCAGCAAACCCACGTTAAGGTCACCACGTACTCTTACACGATGAAAAAGTCTATTTTTGTGGCATCACTTTGCTAAGTATTTTCGGGGTTTATGCTAAAGGTACAGCTATGATTCTTGTCACATATAAGAAGCGGTATATTGTTTTTATAGGATGTGTGAAATGAATACAAATTTGGACAGATACATTTTCAAAAAAATGTTGTATAAGTTCCTTCAGGTACACATTTCTGAGTTGTTTTTCAATCAAATATTTTCAAATTTTGTTCACATACTTGGAATGGATCATGGCAGATGAGTAACCACTTTGTTTCATTATTATTGGGACAGAATGCACTAAAAACAATCCGAACTCTTTCTTTTTAAATTTATTCAAAAATATGTATCAATTTTTCTCTTCCCAATCCATGCCTACTATGTTTTGGAAGTGAAAATAGGTTAACATTCACGTACTCCATTAGGCAAGTTAACGTAACAAAATTTAGCCCTCTATCTTAAATGGTTTCCTAGTTATTGGTACCTAAACATGAAAAATGGGTATTAACAGAAAACAGCTGGCAAAGTTAAAAGTGTATTATTCAGAGCATGGGACGCTAATAAAAAAAATTAAGGTAGTTGTAGACATCAAAACCCCAACAAACTATATATATTTGGATTCAGAAAAGAATAAAGAATTTTATGGCGCCAAAATAAAAAAATCGATTTTTTCATCATGCAAGAGTACGTGGTGTCCTTAATGTTGTGGCCATTAGCCAAATCGATTTGTGTACAGGTTGTCTGTAGCGGTATATGCATTTGTGATGGAGACTAGGATTGGTGAAGAGGCAGCCGAGGCCTTAATTTAGGAACCATCATGTGCCTGGATCAGGCGCGGATCTAGAGTTTGGCTTGGGGGGGGGGGGGCATAGAATCGAAATTGTTAAGAAAATTGGTATAACTAACAACGCAATCACAAAATAACCAAACGTACAAAACCAGACCAATTTTTTTGCAAGCTACATGGTTAGAAATTTGATGCGTTTAGCGCACCAAAAAATATTCGTACAAATTGCAACAGCGTGGTTTGCGAATTTTACATCGAGCTTCGAGAAAAGTATCAAGGTACGTTACAGTTTCGGCAAGTCGAGTTGGTACCGACAAAGGGAGAAAGTCACAGCTTAAATTGCCTACCAAGCTTGCAGTTTGGACATCGGCAACATTTTTTGGTGCGAAAAAAGCCCTAAATTCCTATCCGTGCATTGTTGCACATTCATCGTGACATCACTATAAACATCGAATCGATAATCACAAGGTTTGCTAAACAAAATGGGCGAGTTGATTTTGTTATATAAATAATCGTTTTATATACCGTAAGATGTATGAAGTTGTAAATATCTACAGTTGTAATAGAAATAATATATGCAATAAAGATATTTTCAGTATAGAATAAAATGAAAGAAACTGTTTTTCAGTTAAAATTCGTTAAGTTTTATTTGTCTGGTTACTGTGTTTTCGTTTTTTGTGTTTGCAAAACAAATAGGTCTCAGTTTGGGGGGGGGGGGGTCATGACCCCCGTGCCCCCCCCCCTTCCCCCCCCCCCTTGAATCCGCGCCTGGGTAGGCTACGGTATGATTCGGTTAGTTGTTCTCTGATTTTCATATGGTAAAGGCGCAAATACTAATCATATCTAGTACCGTACCGTATTTTGTGAACGCCGACCCATTGACGAACAAGGATATTTCATCTATTAGGTTGTGTGTTGTACAAAGGGTGGGCCTACAAGCCACATACATGGATGATAACAGTTAAAACGTAGAAAGGACGTGGGACACAAACTTGTGACATGCAACTCTGACTGTCGTTGTCCTGGCACTGAACCAACACGTTGGACATTTTACTGCATAGACCAATGACTGTATAACCTTGACGAGAGAATTACAAATATCTCCACATAAGCTCAGAATTAGGCCTACAATAACCGGAAGCCAAAGCTAGAGGTCGCGAGTTCGTGTCGTGCATGCATCTGACATTTGAATTGTATACCCTCCATCTAATACCGTATGGTTTGTGCATTACAGGTACTGTACGTACAATCTACGACCCAGTGGCGGCTGGCGGATATTGGTTCGGGGTGTTGGACTATTTACACTAAGGAGAGGTGGGTACTTGGTACCAGAGAGGACAGTATACACGTGCGTGATAAAACTGAAGTACCGTAGAACAGCGCATTCACCTCGAGATGAAATTTATTAACTGAAATACAGTAGGCCACTTCACGAGAACAAAAACATGTAAGTTAAGCTAAAGGCTACACGAGCGCGAACGAGAACAGCAAGTGTCGCACTCTCGCTCAAAACATTGCGAGACATGGTATCGGCAGTAGATGGAAAATCTTGGACGTCCCTCTCCCTCCTTGTTGCAATCAACGAGCAACGACCTGCCGAGTCCATACCCTCCACTATTGAGGTCTGGTCAGTGCTTGAGCCTGGCGAGCGGTCCACTACCGTACCTTACTGTTGGAGCGCTTCGCTTTGTCAAACAGTTCCACAGTAGCTAACCACACGTTTTTCTGAATTAATAAATAATAAAACGATGAATTCCTGAGCATGTAGCATGCGCATGATTCTTAATTGCTAAAGAATTATTATTACGGTATTATCGTATTATTATTTATTTTAAAAAATCTGGTCGTTGTGCAACCCTGCACCCTTATTACGGCCGCCACTGCTACGGACTAGGCTAATAGCGGAAATGCTCCATGGCCATTTTTTGTCTTTTTAGAAGCATAGCTGCATTCTTACATGTTTATTACGGTAGGCCAACGGTATCTTATAAGTTGTATTCCACATTTATTACATTAATAGCTTGATGTTTGTATTCTTACAGATCTGTCCACTGGATCCAGTTGGACAGCTAATTCCGAGAAACAGACCTGGACAAGAATGCACTTTCAGTTGTGTGGTTCATTTTAAAACATACAGTACTGTACTGCTCGGTTCTAAACTCCGTGGACCTGACAGGAATGTGGAACGTTGACGTTTATTATGATAGATGAGCCGGCTTCCCAGTCCGGTCCTTGCGTAGTAACAGAACCAAATACATAGGTCGGTGACTCACTCATTCGTTCGCAACACCACAGTGGTTTGAGCAAAGATCCTATGTTAGCAGTATTGGAATAGACGGGAATACCAGGTAAAGCGGCGGGCTGTTGTCAAGCTTCTCACTTCTCATCCGCTCCACTGCCTCTGCTCTTCACCCCGCAAGTTCATAGAGCTTAGACCCGAGCAGTACTACATTCTGAGGTGCAAAATAAAAATTATTTCTCAATTACCAACCTCCTGTGTTGTTTGTTTCTCCTTCCTTCCCATATTTGCACGAGGGTCATGGAATGTCAACAAGAATTTGAAACCTGTGTAGCAAAGCAGGAGGGGAGAAAGTAAGGTGATTCCTTTGCTTACTTGCGTCACGTTGTCAGCCTGCTTGGTTGACAGGTAGGCCTACAGTCGCGTGGGTAGGTTATGATTCAGCTTCAGTAGTCTGTCATCGTCTCGTGGTGGCATGAGCATATGTTAAGCTTTGCTGTGCTGTTGCGAAACAATTAGAAACGCACCAATCATAATTCGGTCATTATTCTTTTTTCCGTTCACAATATAACTTCTGTCTAACACAACTAGCGCGCACAATGCTGCTTGACTTATGTGCGGACTGTACTCTGTCCTTTTATTAGAGTTTGGAAATGGCGGTAGCCTACTCACTCGAAATTTGAATGAATTTGACCCTCTTATTAAATATATGTGCTAAATATATAAATCTCACACTAAAACAACAAAAGTTAATATTTACATTCGGGTTCGTATCCCGACTGCGATAACATTTTCAAGTCTCTTTCAACAGCTAAAATAAATATTGTTTACAGTGTGGCATATGAGTTAGCTACCTCCTACCTGGGAGTCATAATACTAAACAAATAATGAAATTGTATTCCTTTAGACATGTTCAGTGCATGGATTACGTAAGCCAGAGACCAAAATTAGAAATTGATGATGGGGGACCTCGTAAGTCTCTTTTCATTCTCTTCCTAGTAGCTGGCCACGACGCTTATCTTCCGGGATTTTCTCTTTTAAACAATTGAATGACATATTCAAGTTTCTTTTTGTCCATTATAAGAGGGTAACAGTGGCGTTAACTATAAAAGAGGCATTTATAACTTATTTTTTAAAGAATATATACAACGAAAAATAACGAACTCTTCAGAACATATATATACCGGTATACTCCGATGGGCTGGACTGCAAACTATTAGATTTTGATCATGTTTTTATTCCCATAAAAACGAAATTGTATTCCGAAATATTGGGCTCCCCCAAAACAATCATATTACGCCACTGAGTAATCAGTGGCGGACTGGCCCGGGCGGGCACTCGGGGATCCCCGAGTGGGCCCTTGGGCCCCCAGCCTATCGAAAATTTGTATTGAGCCGTAGCACTACCTTTCGGGATTTTGTGTGGGCCGTAACGATAGCCGCAACTTAGGCCACTGGTTGAAGCTAAAAAATACACCACCTCCCTATTGAAATAAAATGAATCGATCGAGGTCTTTTTCGAATTACTGATGTTTTAATCTATTTTGGACCTTTCAATTTTAAAACAACTTTTTGGCTTTCTAGGGGCCCCTTTCAGCTAAGGGCCCCTTTCAGTTCATGGCCCCTTTCAGCTAAGGGCCCCTTTCAGCTCGGGACCCCTTTCTGTTGTCTCAAACTAAGACCCAAGCCCTCTCATATTGAAACGCATTCTGTTACATTGAGACTCCAGCGTTTGGATGCTTCTGAGGAGACGGCCAACGTCTCACTTTTATTTTAAAAAAAGGTTGTCCCCTACGCCGCTCCAAGTGGCTCTTTTGTTTCCTGTTCTGTTTTATTAAGACAGAACAATCACTACTCCAAAAAAATGCAAAAGCTAATTTTCCGGAAACACTCGCCTGAGTAGTCGCATCGCCTGCCAGGACGGTGCACAGTGGTCTGGAGGGGGGGGGGGGGGAATTGGGCGTTTGCGAAAGTGTTAATTTTAAATAAATATCGATCTTTTTTTTTTTTTCATAAAGGTCCAAAGCTTCATCTGATGACAAACATTTTGGAACAAAATCATTATTTGATGGCAGAATGAGCGTTCAAAGTCGACTATTTTTCTACAAAAAAAAGCCTCTGCTAACAGCTAGGGTTCGCGTATTTTCAATTGTTCGTGGGTTAACGTTACTTTACCCCTATAACCGTACACATATTTGGAAAGGTCATAATGTTTCCTAAAAGATGGTTCTATTACACGTAGATATAGCACTCAATATAATTGTTTTAACTGTACATAAACTAGACAAAAAAAACTTGAAAATCCGCAAATTTAAGGCGAGATATAAACCTTGCACCAACGAGTACCAAGGTGCGACGAACACCTTTACAATCCTTAATGTATATAGAATATCATTGAACTTGTCGAAGTCTGCGCATGTCTGCGCAAAAACGAACGCCGAGCGAGGCTGAACTGCGTGTCTTGACGAGTTGGTGACATCCCTATTGTTTTAACCTGCGCGCTGCTGTGATTTTTTTTTGTTGCCTTCCCAGGAGCCTTAACAGTGCAATTAAGGTGTGATACAACTTTTTGAAGTGCGTACCGCAGTCGTTATAAACAAGTTTGCCATTAAGTGCAGTGCGAATCGAGTGTGCGTCTGATTGTTAACGTGAAGCGAAGTCTTACCCTGGATTACTTTGGGGCGGAATAACTACTGACTGATCTGATGTGAGTGTGTATGGGAAAAGGCCCTGTAAATCAGTTGTCAGTTACACACTAAGCCTACGTGTACCTTAATTAAGGTACCGGAAATCCTCAAAACTATGCAACGATAGACTAATGCACGATAACAATGCCGTAACCAAACAAGAAGCCCCAACAACGCAAAAGCGGACACGAAAAGAAGAAAATACGCGAGAGAAGTGCTCTGGAAGTTGCTGGATCAGTTCCTAAGCAAAAGAAACTGTTCACTGTGCTTGATTACGAAGCAAGGAGCGCAGGTATGTAGTACTATGTTTAAAACAAGTGCAGTGTTTTTTCCGCATTTACACTCATTACTAATATAATTTATAAAAATTATGTCAACTCTAAGAAAGCATATGTCGTCAAAGGGTCATACGCAAATCACGTAATTGAAAAGGGGGAGGGTCGAGGGTCGGAGAAAATCTCATCGCAACTTTTGATGGGAGGGTAGGGAAGGCGTCGCGGGAGGTTGGCGTGTTGGCGAGAATTTGCGCGTGAGAATTTTTGCTACGTTCTTAAGAAGATGATACCGTATCTTATACGAAACGCGGTGCGGTACTTTGCTGTGTGTCTCTTGTAGATAAGTAAATACTTAGAACCTAAATGTATTGTTACGTGCCACCCCCTAGTGGCACCTTTGTTAACTGGATTACAGTGGGTATAAAGCACAATACCAATTACTGCTTAAAGAAATAATTAATTTTATTGCAGCCAGAAAAATACACTACTCAACAGCAATTATTACCTTACTCCAGTTTCCTCACGTCGAGAATACTTTCCCTTTCACTTGTCAACAGACCACAGTTAATCCTCTTCGCTAATGAGTCCGGTCCCGTACGCTAGCTGGAAATAGCTGCACTAGGTCTGTCACTGTACTATACACTGTTTCACAAGCACCACAATCACTTCCTCGCTGTCAAGAGAATCAGCTGCACTTAGGGGTTTCGCAAGTCACCACACTTCTGTCGCTCAGGATAATCGCTCACACTAGCTCGTAAAACACAACAACGACCACTGCTTGACAGGTCGCACTTATATAGCAGGCCGGTGACTCAATAAATGCTTCTAGATCCATCCAGGGTTCACGGCTTCTCGAGGTTTCCATCGCTGGTCCAGTCACGAATATTCTGGACTATCCCTTTGTCCTAGTAGCCCTGTTGCATAAGGCGCACGCAATACGAGAGGCAGGCCACAGCCCAGCCCTGGGGCAGTTGTGACTCATGCGGCGAGCGATGACACAAACTCACAGCCGTAACACCACCCCCTTCCTAAAAAGGCTGATCGTCCCGATCAATCATTGGTCCATCTGTGTCCCTCCGTAGGCTGCCAGGCGATCTCGGTGCACGATCTTTATCTTCGCCCTCGGGCTCCGCTGGATCCTGTAGATGACATCGTTGATCCGTTTCACGACTCGGTACGGGCCCTCCCAGGACTTCTGCAGTTTGGGTGACAGGCCTTTCTTCCGTAATGGGTTGAAGAGCCAGACCAGGTCGTCCTCGTGGAATTCGCCGGCATCCGTCTGCTGGTCGTATCGGGTCTTCATTCGGTCGGTCTCGATCCGCAGTTTCCTCCTCGCGAATGCGTGTACGTCCTCCAGTTGGTCGACCAGTTCTTGACAATACTGGCCTACCGGGATCGGATCATTCCCAGGTCGGCCGAAGGCAAGATGGACAGGTAGACGGAGCTCCCTCCCAAACATGGCCCGGGCTGGTGTGCACCCGGTGGCTTCATGCATGGTGGCGCGGTAGGCCAGGAGAAATAGTGGAAGATGCTTGTCCCAATCCCTCTGGTGCTCGCTGACGACTATTCGGAGATGGTTCTCGATGGTGCGATTGAATCGCCCTACCATCCCGTCGGACTGAGGGTGTAGCGGCGTTGTCCTTGTCTTCCGGATTCCCAGCAGCTGGCATAGGTTCTGGAACACCTGCGACTCGAAGTTCCTCCCTTGGTCGGAGTGCAGCTCCAGGGGTACTCCGTACCGGCTGACGAATTCCTTCACCAGGGTCTCTGCAATCGTCGCGGCTTCTTGGTTAGGGAGCGCATACGCCTCCGGCCATTTGGTAAAGTAGTCGCTGACGACTAATATGTAGCGGTTCCCTGCCTCGCTTAACGGGAATGGCCCAGCAACATCGATGGTCACTCTCTCCATGGGGCCGCCCACGTTGAAGGTCTTCAGTGGACCCCGTCGTCTTCGTCCTGGGCCCTTGCTGGCTGCGCAATCGTTGCACCTCGCGCAGTAGTTCTCCACGTCTGTTCGGCATCCGATCCAGTAGAACCGCTCTCTCAGCTTCTCCAGGGTCTTCTTTATCCCTAGGTGTCCACCAGATGATCCTCCATGAACTTCCTTCAGGACTTCCTCCGTCATAGCCTTTGGAACGACGACTTGTTCCCGAGATGTCTTCCCGTCGGTGCTCTCCCAGGTACGGCAGATGAGGCCATCCCTTACAATCAGCGAGTCCCACTGTGCCCAGTAGGACTTAAACTTCGGGCTGCAGTCACTCACAATGTTCCACCCGGGTCTGGGGACACAGGCCCTCTTCCATTCGGCCATCAGTCCCGGGTCATCATCTTCTGCTTGTGCCCGCGTGAAAGATTCGCGGCTCCAGTTCCCTTGAAGTTCCACAGTAGTCCGTCGGCACAGTATCCCGGTGTTCTCCTCCCTTCGGGCACAGAAGGTGCAGTCTTCGGGGCACGGTCTTCGTGACAGGGCGTCGGCGTTAGAATGAAGTTGGCCTTTCCTGTGCTGAATCTCAAAGTTGTACTGTTGAAGCCTCTCTAACCACCGCGCGAGTTGACCCTCGGGCTGCTTGAAGTTCAGGAGCCACCGCAGGGATGCATGGTCCGTCCTGTTGAGAAATTCTTGCCCGTACAGGTACTTGTGGAAGTGTTCAATGGTCTTCACGATGGCGAGCAGCTCCTTCCTGGTGACGCAGTAGTTCCTTTCTGGCTTTGACAAGGCCTTGCTGAAGTAGGCCACTACTCTCTCCTCGCCGTCCACTACCTGCGACAGGATTCCCCCTATGCCAAAGTCGCTGGCATCGGTATCGACGATGAACCTTGTTCCAGGTCTGGGGTAGGCCAGAATAGGCGCGGTGACAGAGCCTGCTTGAGTTGTTCGAAGGCACTGTGGCATTCTGCTGTCCACGTGATGTGTTGGTCCTTCTCAGTCAGTCGATGTAAAGGTTTGGCGATGTCGGCGAATCCCCTCACGAAGCGACGGTAATAAGTGCAGAGTCCCAGGAAGCTTCGTAGTTGGGACTTGTCCTTCGGAACTGGCCACTCCCTCACAGCTGCGGTCTTCTCTGGGTCGGTGCGCACCCCTTCCTCGGAGACGATATGCCCAAGGTACTGGACCCGCTTCTGGAAAAGCTGACACTTCTTGGGGCTCAACTTCAGCTGGGCAGCCCGTAGCTTCAACAAGATCTCTTTCAGGTTGCTGTAGTGCTCCTCGAAGCTTCTCCCCAGAACGATGACGTCGTCTAGGTAGACCAGGCAGGTCTTTCAGTGTAGTCCCCTCAGAATGGACTCCGATAGCCTTTCGAAGGTCGCAGGGGCGTTGCACAGACCGAATGGCATGACGGTGAACTGCCAGAGCCCGCTGCCCACAGAGAACGCTGTTTTCTCGCGGTCCTTAGGGTGGACCTCCACCTGCCAGTAGCCACTCTTCAAATCCAAGGTGGAGAACCACCTTGACCCTGATATGGTATCCAGCGTGTCGTCGATCCGGGGTAGAGGGTGGCTGTCCTTCTTCGTGACGTCGTTCACCCACCTGTAGTCCACGCAGAACCTGGTGGAACCGTCCTTCTTCTTCACAAGCACGACCGGAGAACTCCAAGGACTATGTGATGGCTCGATCACCCCTTGCTCCTTCATCTCTTCTACCATCCGGTCGACTTCGGCTTGCTTGGCGAGCGGGACACGTCGGAAGGGGGCCCTAATCGGTGCGCTGTCCCCAACGTCGATTTTGTGCTGGACCAAGCTTGTCCTGCCGAAGTCTTTGCTCCCCATGGAGAAGACATCCTGGAATTCGCGTAGCAGGTCCTGAAGTTGGCGTGATTGTTCCTCGTCTAAATGGTCCTGGGATCCTTGGTACAGCTTCTGTAGTTCTTCTGGCAGTGTGCGTCTTCTTCGGTTGTCCGTCTGCAGGTGTCCGTCTGTCGTATCTGTGATGCGGGCAATCCAGGTAACGGGCTCGCAGACTCCTAGGTTGGTGTCCCGGTGAACCGTAATGTCGTAGTCATTCAGGTTGGACAGGCGGACGTACGGCCGAGTCGTCGTGTTGATTAGAGTCTTGACAACTAGCAATCCTTTTGTCTGGATGTCCTCATATTTTGGCTCGATGACAGCCGCCATTCCCTCAGCAGTTCCGTCGACAATTACGGCTGCGCTGACCTCCGTCCTGGCGGGAACGATGACGTCTTCTCTCAACCTTACTCGTCGTGCGGTGATGGACTCGTGAGCAGGTTGCAAAGCAAGTTCCTCACCTCCGAAATGCAGAGTGTTGGTACACAGATCCAATATGATGTTGTTCTGGTCCAGGAAGTCCAGTCCGATGATCACTTCATTTGATACGTCAGCCACAAGCACTGGATGTTTTATCGCCCGTCGACCAATGACGAACTCCAGTGATGCTTCGCCATGTACCGGTGCGGTCTCTCCGGTCGCGGTTATTAGCTAGAGGTTCCTTTGTGTGGGTTGCACTCTCCACTTCGGGATCACGGTGGGACTGACGATGGTCCTCGATGCTCCCGTGTCGATTAGCATGGGCCAGCTCTCTCCGTTGACGACTCCGTCGACCATCAGGCTGCTATTATCCCTCCGTAACTGCGTCACACGAACTTGGACTGCCGGGGCTTGACGACTGTCACAAGCCAACCTTTGCCCCCCAAGGCTGGCTGATACTGTCCCGACGGAAACCCTTGGCGGCGGCGATCATCGCAGTCCTTGCTCAGGTGGCCTCTCTTACGGCAGGTCCAGCAGGTCGGTAGTCCTCTTCCGGGCCGCCTCTCCGGATGTTCTTCGGCTACGTTTTTGTTGGTGGTACTGCGACTCTTGAAGAACCGGCCTAGCGCCTCCATCAGTTCATCGGCCAGGGGCTTGGTCTTGTTGGTTTTTGCTGGTTCGTCGACGTCCACTTGACGCACCCGCGCGTGCATTCTGGATGCCTGTTTTGCCGTCTCGAACTCAAGTGCGTGGCTCAGCGCATCTGCCAGGGTCTTATTGCGCGCGAGACGCAGTGCCTGTTGAGTGTCCGAGTCCCGTAGCCCGTCGGTGAAAGTCTGCGTCGCTATCTGCTCCAGAAAGTCGGCCGGCGCTGTTAGGTAGGCGAGCCTTACGTGGCGTGCGATGTCCATCTCGAACTCCTGCAGGGTTTCCGCGTTCTTCTGTACCCGGGTCCGGAGCTGCATCTGGTAGGCCTGCTGAAGATGGCTAACTCCATATCGGGACTCCATATGGGCGATCAGTGAAGCGTAGTCCTGGGATCCAGTCGGGATAGCCTGAAGGACGTTAAGGGCGTCACCTCTCAGCGCTACAATGAGAGCTGTAGCCTTTTCTGTGTTGTTCCAGTTATTTATGGAACAGGCCGCCTCGAACTGACGTAAGTAGGTGTTCCACGGGACCTTTCCGTCGAAGGTTGGGGGCGTCACTCTGCTATGTCCCGTTCCTGATATCCCCGGTGTAACGGTGGGCGGGCGTTGGCGCAGGTCGGCAACTTCCTCTCGTAGAGCGTTGAATTTCTCTTCCACCCCTTCAGTGGGCGTTGGCGCAGCTCGGCAACTTCCACTTGTAAGGCGTTGAATTTCTCCTCCACCCCCATCAGCGGTCGTTGGCACAGCTCGGCAACTTCCACTTGCAAGGCGTTGAATTTCTCCTCCACCCCCATCAGCGGGCGTTGGCGCAGCTCGGCAACTTCCACTTGTAAGGCGTCGAACTTCTTTTCCACTGCCGTGACTTCCTCACGCAGACCCAGTTCTAATTTCTTCAGGTCCTGTGTCAACTTATTCTGACCGTCTTCCATCTTCTTCTGGCCGTCCTCTATCCTCTTCAGGTCCTCCGCTAGCTTATTTTGACCGTCTTCCATCTTCTTCTGGCCGTCTTCTAGTTTGGCAGTTAGGTCCTCAGCTAACTTCTTCTGGCCGTCTTCTAGATTGGCAGTTAGGTCCTCGGCTAACTTCTTCTGGCCGTCTTCTAGTTTGGCAGTTAGGTCCTTGGTTAAATTCTTCTGGCCGTCCTCCATCTTGGTTTCCATGCCATTTAACTTTACTAGCAATGCTGCCAATTTCTCCTCCATTTAGTTGTTTGTCTTGTAAGGGGCATGCACTCACAGGAAAATTAGAGAAAATGACCTGCTCGGGTTTTGAAACCAGGACCATCAGGTGTTGTGCTTCAGTTCGTAATCCGGCTTCTGACACCAGTTGTTACGTGCCACCTCCCTAGTGGCACCTTGGTTAACTGGATTACGGTGGGTAGGAAGCAGAACACCAATTACTGCTTAAAGAAATAATTAACTTTATTGCGGCCAGAAGGATACAACACTCTTCAGTAAATACAAGCAATTATTACCTTACTCCAGTTTCCTCACGTCGAGAATACTTTCCCTTTCACTTGTCAACAGACCACAGTTAATCCTCCTCGCTAATTAGTCCGGTCCCGTACGCTAGCTGGAAATAGCTGCACTAGGTCTGTCACTGTACTATACACTGTTTCACAAGCACCACAATCACTTCCTCGCTGTCAAGAGAATCAGCTGCACTTAGGGGTTTCGCAAGTCACCACACTTCTGTCGCTCAGGATAATCGCTCACATTAGCTCGTAAAACACAACAACGACCACTGCTTGACAGGTCGCACTTATATAGCAGGCCGGTGACTCAATAAATGCTTCTAGAACCATCCAGGGTTCACGGCTTCTCGAGGTTTCCATCGCTGGTTCAGTCACGAATATTCTGGACTATCCCTTTGTCCTAGTAGCCCTGTTGCATAAGGCGCACGCAATACGGGAGGCAGGCCACAGCCCAGCCCTGGGGCAGTTGTGACTCATGCGGCGAGCGATGACACAAACTCACAGCCGTAACAGTATTTTTATTTTGCTCATAAAAAAAATGAACGATACCTAATCAAATCACTTTTACTCTGAGTTGATGCGATAATGATCCTTTTCACTGGCAATATTTTAAATTGCAAAGGTCGTAAATTATCGTTGATTTATTCAAGTTTCTCTACGAAACGAAAATCTTGCAAGAGTAAGGGGAGAGTATTCGAGAAAATACTACTGATGAAATATTAACATCTATATGAAACACAACCTTGTTGTAGGGTTGGGGAAGGCACGGATAGCAAATTGGAAAAAAAAAGTCCTACGTAATTTGAGTTATGACTTGACTTTCGCCCTGCGCTGTGCAAGGTTAGCAAGCTGCAATTTCAACGTACTTCTTTTCTTCTGTAATTTAAAAAGTCCTGTGCACAGGGTTTTCTTTTAAAATTTTGTCGTCTACTGTGAAGAAAACACTATTTTTTCCTAATACATACATAAATTATTTTTGATTTATAATGCTATGTTCTAAAACTCGTGCTTTAAAACGTGCACATCGCTCCATACAGATGTATAAAGTAAGTTTGTTTTTGCTTTCACAGATCGAGAAAGCCGAGGTGTCGTCAACAAACCGCTCTCGGACTCTGAGGACGGTGATAAGAACAAAGGCGACGGACTCGGAACTAATAACCGAGATGAACCACCTCCTGCTCTGTCAACTCATCCAAAGGAATCCCACGGGGTCGATGGAGAAATCAGTGGAAGCTGCCAGCAGAGTTCAGTGTCGTGTCCGAGCGAAGCCTATCGAGAAGCCGCCGCCGGTGTTGACGCTCGTAAGTCTCGGGAGCCCGTGGACTTACAGGGCACCGCGAGCGCTTCTTCAACAAACGAGCAGAACGCTGGCGACGACTTACCGGTACCGGTACAGGTAGAGGCTGTGTCAACTCCCGATAGTGAGCGTGCCGTGGACATTGAAATTGAAGCAAAAGATAACAGTGCCGAACACAGCTCGGCCTTTTCAGGGAACCAGGATACAGAACAAACTAACAAGGCTAATAAATCTGAAAAAGAAGGTTGTAGTAGCAATAGTTCATTCTCTCGAAACAAGCGCGAGCCACTTTCAGCATACGTGTCTCTTATAGATTTTTACCTCCCGCAAAGGATTCTAGTGTTGATGCCAAATTAGCATTTAAAAAAAATGATCCGATTCAGCCTTCTTCGGAAGAGTGTCCTTATAAGTTGCCTTTTGCAACAAACAAACTTTACTTTTATTCGTTGCCATCAGGCGAGAAAATAAAGCGCAAGTGGCTTGCGTATTGCAGTGAGAAAAAGCAAATTTTCTGCACAACATGCATGGTTTTTGGGAGAAACATTGACTTTCGAGGTAACTTATCCAGCTTTGTTACTGGTCATGACGTAAAAGACGCGAAACATGTTTACAGTTCTGTTGAAAGTCACGAGAAATCCAAGAATCACTTAAATGCCTGTGATGCTTTGTTGCAAGCAGCCGTTAATAGGGACATTACTAGTTGCATTGATGTCAATCTTAGGGAAATGCGTAGGCAAGAGGTTGAGCTAAGGCGCCAAATTGTAAAGAGGTTGATTGATGTAATTGTGTTTGTTGGGTGGCAAGGGCTTGCTTATAGAGGAACGTCGGATGAGGCTGCCTATAGTTTGGAGGATAGGTCTGTTAACCACGGCAACTTTTTAGAGTTGGTGTTATTGTTTAAAGACTATGATGTCGTACTCAAAGAACATATCAATAAGTGCATTGAGCTTAGTAAGCGAATGAAGGAAAAACGACAAGAAAAAGGGGGAGAACCTTCAGCAGGGAGAGGGTCTCTGGTCACTTTTCTGTCAACAATTTTTATTAACGAGTTAATTAAAGCTATTGGTGAATGCTTGCAAGCACAGATACTCTCAGATTTAAAGGAAGCAACGTGGTTTGGTCTTCTTGTTGATTCCACTCAGGACGTTTCTGTTTTGGACCAAATGGCTGTGGTAGTGCGTTACGTATTACACGGAAAAGTTCATGATTGATTGCTTCGTTTGCTCGCTGTTCATGACTCTAGAGGAAAAGCTTTCTACAATCTCATCTGTAAAGAATTTTCCGAAATGAAAGTAGAAATCGTAAAATTGAATGGTTGTTCATTTGACAGCGCAGCCAATATGTCAGCTATGTACGAGGGATTGCAAGCCCACTTTAAAATTTTGAATCCAGACACATTGTTTACGCACTGGGTTGGACACGTACTTAATCTAGTCATGGTAGACGCGACCGAATGTTGCCTTTCTAGCGAAAACTTGTTCGGTTTAGTGAAGGAAACAGCAGTGTTTTTCTCCGAATCGCATAAGCGTATGGATGTTGTAAGGGAAGTAAAAAAGCAGGCTGAGTGTGGTCATGGGAAAATGAGCAGGTTACAGGTTATCGGAAAAACCAGGTGGTGGAGCAAGGACAAAGCTCTTTCGTCCCAAATAGATCTAGATGAGGAATCGATTTCTACTTCAAAATTCGCTATTTTATTGGAAGCCTTGTTCAAAATTGTTTCACGGGGCTCGACTTTTGATGCAAAAACAAAGTTTCTAGCAAATGCACTGTTAAAAAACTGGAGCAAGTTTGAGAACATTTTAACTGCTGCTGTGTACCTAGATATTTTTAAGGCGAGTTCAGTTGCGTCAAAATATTTACAATCTAAGTCTTTAAACTACTTGACCGCGTTCAATATGGTGGAAAAACTTGCAAAAGAGATTCAGAAAAAAAGGAGCGACGAACACTTTGAGTCGCTGTATGAGAAGAGCAAAAATGTTGCTGCCCTTTTAAACGAGAGATTGAATTTACATGATCCCGATGTGGCTGGTATCCCAGAAGATTTTCATTTGCAGGAGGACTTTAAACCAAAGAAAATGGAAAGAACCAAAAAAAAAAATGGCTGGTGAACAAGCTGATGACAAAAGACCAAAAAATCCAAAAGATGTGTACAGGATTGAGACGTACTGAATATTCTCGATGTAGCTAAGTCTAGCATAGATCGTAGATTTATTGCTAACGCGGATCTTCTCAAAGATTGTGCTTGCTTAGATCCTAAAAATTTTAATGATATTATCACAAACGGGTTGCCTGAAAACGCGTTAAGGGAAGTTGCAAGATTAGCTAAGGTAGATAAAGATACACTATCCAAAGAATTAAAAACTTTTGCGGCGCAGTACTCTTCCTTAACCAATGATTTAAATGAAACATTTGAGCCTAGCAAAGATGATGTTCCCCTTGAAACTGACTTACATGTTGATGTTGATGAAGAATGTGACGAGATCAAAGAAAGTTATCCTAAATGTAAAAGTTGTTTAAAGCGTGCGATTGATATCGTCCGGGATATTGTCCAGCAATCAGGATTGTTTCCTAATCTGTATTGCGTCTATCAATTCGTTCTGACACTACCTTGCACGCAAATAACTTGTGAGAGGGTGTTCTCAAAACTCAAGATTGTCAAAACTAAGTTAAGGTCCACGATTTCGCAAGAGATATTTGAATCTCTGTTTTTGATGAACGTCGAGTACGACCTGGTGGCGTCGATTGACAAAGACAAAATTATGGATAGTGTTGCTAGACCATCATCTGAACTTTCGCGATTGTTGCTGTGATTTTATTGTTCAAGCATATTGCCTCTGTAATTAGCCGCTAAGCTGTTTTCTGCTTCAATTGTTTATGTTTATTGTGTTTGTGTTCAATAAGTAAAATTAAACGAAAAAAAAACTAGGAATTATTTTTTGCCTATTTTCCCTACATTTCCCACTACGGGGATATGGGGAGGGGGAGGGGGCTTCTGTCAGAACTCCCGAGTGGGCCCTCGAGAGCCAGTCCGCCACTGACTGAGTTGATATATATTTATACATTCTAGGTATATATCATTATTTATGTGGGTAATAAATACCATTTATATTTACATAATCAATAAATAACGAGTTACAGAAAGTTAAAGCCGATGAAAACACAAGTAAAATAACGAGCAGTTTACTAGCGAAATCTCGCAACCGACCCCGATACGTCAAAACGCTATAACGTTTAAAGATATAAAGATAAAATAGCATAAGTATATATATTCTTGAAGGCAACTTCGTGCTCTACAACTTCCTTCGTTACGACTTTCCTGTAAAATGGAAGGGCAAGTTTGACGAGAAACGTGAGGCGCTACATATTTTTCTGCAAATTTTCCATGTTCACCAGCTCATATCTCAAAGAAGGTAACACACAGGTGTGAAAATGAATATTCCATTTTGTAGGGCATTTAATTACCTTTCAGTTAGGAAAGTATAACATTTTCTGTAAGATGTACCGTTTGAAAGTTATGCGCCAAAAACGAAAAAGGGGGGCCTTCGAGCCCCCCGCAGCACCTGAAATCGACGGGACTTTATTAGGCGTTGTTCAGGGGACCTCCCTTTACACATTCCAGAAAAAATTGGAACTACATGATTTAATGCAGCAAAAAATCTTAATTTGACTGGACTATTAGGTCTATGCTACGTGGATATCGCGTACCAGAGGCGATTTATCCGAGCATGCTGCCTGCGCAAGCGCAACATTTGTCTTAAAGTACGGGCCGATGTGAAATTGATGTGCGTTTGGCAAATGGCAAGTTGCAAAGCGCAATGGTGGGTAGGCCTATGCGCGCCGTACGCTTGGCCGGGCTTGCTTGCGTGTCTGGTGACAGGAAGGTAGTGCTGTGATCTCTACAGGGCTGCACAGCAACAGTGCAGAGAGTACACGGCTCAGTAGGCTGCGAGTAAGTTAATAGACAATATTTACTGCATGCTTCATAAGAAATTGCAATTAGTATGGTGGCATACTTCTATTCAGTACTCCAAATACTTGTTCTGATTCTATGCCAAGCCATTGACCAACATTCGTATTCACCAACGATCATAAATACGCTCAGTTCAAAACAAAATTTATTTTCTAATCATACTGAAAAGACGCAACTGAGTGTTAATTATGGGGGAGAAGTAGTTTAACTGTTGTTTAAAGTTGTTTCAAATAAATAAATCACCTGCAAGTCAGGATTGGGGAAGTCATTTTTGTACATATCCTTGTATTTCTTGTTCTTGAAGTACGGTATAAAAGAGTGTCGTTACTGACGAGTAATGCTAGGCTAAATAGGCCTAAATTATGCTTTCCCTTTGCTTGAAAATTAAAAATGATAAATGTCCATGAATTAGAACCTTAGCTATCATATAATTACATTTTATTGGTACATATTTGATCATAATGACATTTTTTAACATACTTTTACTTTTTTGAATGTAAAATTGCATAATAATTCTGTCTCTCGCCAGGTAGCCTACCCTTACCCTTACCCTGAAGTACCGGTATAGTGCTTTATGCGTTTTAAATAATTCGCACAAGAAGAGGAACTTGCTCAAAGCAGGCAGAACAATTGCAGTCTCGTTTACACATATTCGGGTGAACAAAAACTTTTCAACAGCTCACACGAACTGAAAGATTGTTGTCATAATGCACATTAGTTGTTCGCTTGGATAATTAAGCTTGTCAGAAGTTTTCCTCTTGTAAATTAAATCCGTCAGTGGGGAGCTACAGAATTTTATTTCCTCCGACCAGCTGATAACATAGCCTACAGTAGGCCTAATTCTCACTGAATTTCCTTTTAGACATGATGCACTGTAAATCCTCCGATGTAGCCTAGGCCTACGTCATCGATGCTTCTGCAATTTTTTACAAATTCAAAACCTGAAGGTTTACGTAATTAGTAAATGCGTTCAAATTATACTTACTGGTACCGTAATTTAATAAAATACCGTTATTCGTAATAAATACAGTAAGTAAACTGCGCTCTGATAGCCATCTTTGTCAAGGAGTCAATAATGCCAACCCCACGCATTTGGTACTATTTCGCACCCAGTATAGAAAAACAAAAGAGCGCCGTGAAATTGATCCTTCGTTTAGTCCAATCCAATGGTTTTTGACAATGGTTACAGCCTAACGCGTCCAGATGAATGGTTTTGACAGTGGTTACAGCGTAACGCGTCCAGATCAATGGTTTTGACAATGGTTACAGCCTAACCCGCCCAGATCAATGGTTGTTTGTCAATCTTGCCCCGCTAGCTTCCCGCGGCCAAAGGCTGCACCTACACCGGACCTAACCTAATCCAACCCTCGTTTTGTCCAATCCAATGGTTTTTGACAATGGTTACAGCCTAACGCGTCCAGATTTCTTAGTGGGGGTGCCGAGTGGTGTATTTTGTATTGGACATGTTGGCAACATGTTGGCAACGGGTGACAATGGGTATGACGTACTGTGTGACGTCAATGTATGATGGCGGTAAGATGGCGCCGAATCGTAAGAATTAACCTGTTATAGGTAGTAAAAGGAATTATTTCCGCTGCAGCAATGCCGATGGAAATCGAAAAATGAACATTTAATGACTCCCAGGAGGAATGTGAAACAAATGATATACCGGTAGCGGTATATATTTTCAATATTTTGCCTTGTGAAAGTGATATAAGGAAGGAATACCTCTCGTGAAGAATTAATGATCTTTTAAGGGGCCTAACATGTGGGTTATCGGCCCATAATAGTTGTGTGTTCGTGAAAACGATGAAATGAATAACTGCAACTGAAAGTAACAACCAAACTTACAAAAAAAAAAAACGAATTAGACGAAGAAAGGGACAATAAAAAGGAAGAAGGGAAATAAATGAAAGGAGATGAAATGTCCTCAACCCTCGAGGAATGATAACTGAGGGACTTGGAAGGAAGAAAAGCCATGAAAGGCAGATGGGAAAGGTAAAGAGGAGAGGGTCCGCCCCGAAGTCAATGGATGAAGAGAAAAATGGACCCAGCTCTGGAAAACCTCGGGTTCGCCAACTCCCGAACTCACCAGCCGTGAGCCCTGGAGGGTGTAGCATCATTCAGGGTGCACTATAAGTGATGGGACTACACATCCCCTTGCCTCCTTTAGAGCCTTGAGCAGAAGGCAGGATATATCATAAAAAGAAAAGAAGAGGTCTGACCCCTCGAAGAATATGTGGTCAGAAAAGATGAGACAGGGCCAATTAAGGCGGGAATGTGAAATACTCCCTTGGCTTCAGATACCCTAGTACCGTTGGGGTCGGAAGAGAACAAGAGTTGACCAAGTGGGTTCGACAGGAAAGATGACAGAAAGGAGCCCGGCACAAGTAAGTGGAATTTATGCCGGGCTCAGCTGATGTCCCGTGGTTGCCAGCGCAGCCCCACTAGGTGTCGGGGAGTCAATCACTTTCCTGCCTTAATTTCCCTTGTCTCATCTTTGCTGATACCTTCATTCTTCAAGGGGTCAGTACTCTTGTTTTTCTTTTCATGTTATCTCCTGCCTTCTTCACAAGGCCTAAAAGGAGGTGCTTCCTGAATCGTGCAACACCCTCAAGGTTTCACAGCTGGTGAGTTCGAGAATTAGCGACCCCGAGGCATTCCTGAGCTGGGTCTGGTTTCTCCTCTTTCTCCATTGCCTTTGGAGCGGATCGTCTCCTCTCCCCCTTTCGTATTTGCCTATCATAGATCTTCTTCCTTCCAAGTCCCTGAATTCTCATTCGATAGTTGAGGACATTAGCCTACCTTTCTTCCTGTCTTTCATTTCTCTTATTCCTGTTTTCTCCATTTCGCCTGCTAGTATATAAGTTAGTTTTACTAGATGTTAGGCCCCTTAAGACAACAATACATGGTTTCCGTCAAGTTTCATGAGTTTTCTTCTTTCTAGGGTTGGTTTAGGTACTTAATGTGCAGTAAAATCTACGAATACCCTGGGGAGGACGTTGTGCTTAAATTTCTTTATTTACAACCCTGGGCAGTAGGTAATCAGATTCAAGAAAATGTCGCCTACAACGTGCGATGTTCTTGACTCAAAATTCGGTACAAAATTATTTAGAGAAGCATGTAAAGCCTTTTCTGCATTATTTCTGTTCTACACGGGAATTCATGGAATGAAATGCCTTTTACTTTCTCGCTTTTACTCTTTCAGTATTGAACACAGCACAACATGGTAGGTATTTCAATTAAATCAACCTACCTCTCTGTAGGCTACGGTACATTCCGTAGCCATGAGTAAAATTATTGAGTCGGTTGAAATGCTGTAACTAAGTTGTTGAGTTACGCTACCCGCGTATCTGTAGGAAAAGATGGTACTGAGTGCAGTCTATTTCAGCGTCTCTCATAAAGAAATACATTTGTTTAGGAAGCATTGAATCTACACATGTTCACATAACTACACATAAACAATCGCCGCCATAGCAAATCCACAGTCTCTCGGGTAACGCAGGTCACTTGTTGCCAACCCCTCGCACCCACAGTTCTCACTCCAGGAACTATAATTCCCACTCATTCACGACATCCTCCCACCTTGATTTGCTGGAAAACAAATCAAAATTACGAAGAAAAAATAACTATGGTACAACATCTCAAAATGCTCACAATTGGAAAAAAGAAAATACATATAATTGAATGAAAACTTAGAGAACAATATGTTCAACAATCACAAATTTAGTCCTTCAGGCACCTTGATTGGCCTTCCACTGCTGATAGACCGTGGTATTCCTTCACTCGAGGAATTGTCTTGGGAAGCATCAATTTTATCTGATGACCTAAATTTTCCTACCCAGTCGGACGAGACCTCTAGAGGGTAAACCCTTTGAATGGGTCTGAGTAGAACAGACGTTTTAGACTGTGGCCGTACTAAACGAGTGACATTGTCTTTACCCGGTAAAATGTCAATAACTCCTCCCAAGGGCCAATCTATATGTTTCACATTATCGCTCCCTATACTGTAAGGTCTGTAAGTAGGGGGGTAAGGCCGGTTCTGCTTCACTTGACGCCTCTGTGCCCAACAAACCAACATGGCCGCCGCGCGAAATTGAAACATTTAAATAGACTTTTCTCTCGAACCCATGGTCGGAGTTTCATGAATGAGGTGTCGGAGGACTTGAGGTGACGCCCCTTTGCTATGGACCACTCGTTATACTTTTGAAAAAAAAAAAAAAAAATTGAAAATTTTTGTTTTCGAAAGTAGATGATAGTTTGAAAACCAAACATGATAGAATGTTGTGCAATGGCTCAAACAAACAGTCTCTATGGCCTTTATTTTTATAATAACACTTTTTTATTTTTTTTTACAGTTTTTGAAAACACTCGAATTTTGAAATTCGTATATTTTGGAAACTTGGAAGTTTACAAAAAAGTTTATTTGACATAAATGAAAGGTCCCTATGCCCCCTACGTCCAAAATAAATTTCAAGTCTCTAGGATGAAAACCTGTAGTGGTGGGATGAGGGGTGCTGCACCACTTCTTTTTGAACCCTCCTCGTATTTGCCCCGAACCTGATATCTCGCTAACCAATCATGGGATTTGAACATACAGCGTGTCCTGGCACTCGTAGTGATGCCTCCTACTTTCCTATAGGCTCTTTATTTAAATAAAAGACCAAAAACTAAAAGGTCATTCGCTTTTAATATCTCGCGAACCAATCATGCTAGAGGCGTGTACGACGGGTCCAAGGACTCGGGCTGACGTCCTCTTTGTTATGGACCATGCGTTATATTATTAGAAAAATTTGGAAACTCGATTTTGGGGTAAACACGTGTTTTTTGTGATTTTTGCTGATAACTCACGAACCAATAAGCCTAGAGACAAGTGCGAGGTGTCATTTTTTTCATCGCGTTGCCCTCTTGCCGAGGATGTTCGTGTTGAGCAGGAATGAAAAACCATGTTGAGGTAAAACCATGATTTTAGACTTTTTGCTTTATTTCGCAAACCCATAACGCTAGAGACGTGTACGAGGTGTCCTAGGACTCGGGGTCACGCCCCCTTTTAAAAACTATTTTTGACATTTTGACAAAGGGTCTAACGCCATACATGTTGAAAATAAATTCTTTACCGATACCTGTTTATAATGTTCATGAAGCGTGGTGGTTGAGAGAGACGTTACTGCTGGGTGTGTGTGTGTGTTTCAACGAACCTGTCGCTGATCACGGTGGCTGTGCTTAATAGATCAATCGATATTTCGATGGGTCGGTTTATGACAGAGCGAGGGTGCGTTTTTTTCACACTTTTTACCCTCGAAGGGGATCTTTGACGTGTAAACGGTGATGAGAACTTGGTTCTATGTTGGTCGAAGCGAGTACCGAAAACAAACTTGCAGACGAGCAGGAGGTGAATGTCATTTGAGCTTATTGGAAGGCGCTGATCTGACTTGACAACAGGTGCAATGGAAAAATGACAATGACGCTTGAAGGTGGAATAATCTGACCATTGTGGTGGCAGGGAAGAGCGAAAGGCATGTGAACACATATGAAACCACATGTAGGCTAAACCAGTGACATCCTGTCTTGCTTCGTACGTGACAAAATGCAAGTTCATGTGAAATTTGATCTGCCACAGGTGTTCATCTTGGACGTCAGCTGTCCACGTGCACGATAACTGTTAACAAGTTACATCCTGTTTTGCTTCGTACGTGACAAAATGCAAGTTGACGTGAAATTTGATCTGCCACAGGTGTTCACCTTGGACGTTAGCTGTCCACGTGCCTGATAACAGAATGTTCAAAGCGTGGGAATCACTGAATCAGTAAAAAGTATGATGCAATTTGTCGGAATGATGTCACAACCAATAGATAGGCAAGAGCTGCGAACAGCAGTGGTGGGAGGTGAAGGGGGGGGGGGGAAGAGGGAGAGGGGGAGGGGTAATGTATGAGAGAACACAGGTGGAGAGAGAAAGAAATATGTGGAGCTGAGGACTGTACACAGAGCTATAGGTAGTGTAAAACATGTGTGAATAAGAAGTACACAGGTTCAAACAACATGTAATTTATTGATCCAAGAATTAAACGTAGAGTTAAACCCTAACCATTTGACATAGAGTTTATTTCCTTTTTGTTTCAACACTTTTTCCACAAGATAATGCTGAGGAAATGCTGTTTTCTGAAGTTCATGGAGATAAAATCTACCTTTTATGGGTTGATGGTTGAGGTCCTCGAGTAAATAGGTGACTGGACTGTCCAAGTTGACTCGATGAATTCGAAATAGTGGCGTGTAGCCCTTATTGAAGGCAGACTTAAATTTGCTCACACGAACAAAATCCCCAATTTTCAGTCGGTGACGTTTAGGATCGGCTGTTTTTATGGGGTTAAGCAGTTTATCCAATTGCTGAATATTTTTGGTCACGAGGCGTGGCTTGGTCCCAATCGTTCTATGTTTGGTGTCATTGTAACGTGATACTAGCTCTGGTAACATGTCCAACCAGCGATACGTGCCCTGAGCGGTAAACGCTTTCCACATATGGGTTTTCAATGTTCGGTTGAACCGCTCGACCACACTGGCTTTGAGGTTGCTGTACGTGGTGTAATGGTGACTATCCTCAGATTTGAGAAAACTGGAGAAATCCTTGTTGAAAAATTCTTTCTCCTGGTCAGTTTGTAGCAGCTGAGGTTGACGTTTGGAGTGTTGAATAATATGTTGAAAGGCCTTGGTAACTAGTGGACCAGACTTGCGACGCACAGGTTCAACAAAGGCCATTTTGGAATAGACATCAATGACGGTCAACGTATAGCGTACACCGTTGTTAACGCTAGCATAGGGTATCATTTCAACCAAGTCAGCCTGCCAAAGTTCATCCACACCTCGTGAAATCACCTTGAGTCGCGGATAGTGACGCCTAGCTGGGCGATGCAACTCGTGAGCAATACCCATTTTAATGGGTGAGGGCTTAAACAATAATTTTGGCATTTCGAAGTTCTTGTTCAATTTCTTGAATTTCCCAATCATGACCGGTATGGCCAGCTTGACGTGAGGCATGCAACAACTGTAGCCGCTGGACGAGCTTATTGGGATTGTGCCAGTAGGTAACATCCACAAGGGGTTTTAATGGTTTAAATGTCACTCCCGAAGCGGATGCTTTACGACGAGTACTTTGACTGGTGGGAAACATTTTTGCAATGATGGTTTTATATTTTTGAGATATATTGGCATTCACTTGTTGAGCGGGATCATACTGTCTTTTGTGGGCATGGGTATCCAATAAAATGGATTTATATTTGTCAAGATCCTCTGGTGTATAATCTTGGAAAGAGGGGGTCCGAGAAAAGAGCAGCTTTAACCGTCCTGGAGTTAATTTATAGTTGATGTTTTTAATGACAGCTTTAGTACGAGAAAATTTAATAGATGAATCGCCAATTTTAAAACTATCATCCTTATAGCGAACACCATACGTGGTATCTGTGTTTCCAATAAATAGATCGGTGAAATAGGGTTCCAATGTTGATCCATAATATTTTATTAAAATGGTTTTCAGTTGAGCTTTATGTTGAGGGGTGGCCAAGAGTTGTGAAAACGGAGACGCTCTGGAAGGGCAAGGTGTATCGACCATGGCCAAGGATTTCTTTTTTCTCAAAAACTCTGCAAGGGGTGCGGCCTTTTTTTGAGGTGTAAACACTTGTTCCTCCTCATCCTCAACTTCACTAACACTAGTCAAATCTTCCTGTTCCTCTTCCTCAGGGTCCTCGTGCAGCGTCTGCGTGGCTTGTGAAATGGTGGGTAGCGTTTCAGATGGCTTGAAAGAGGGTTTCAACATGGCTTTTAGCGGAGGTGCTAAATGTTGTTGAATAAACAAAGCATGATTTGCACGTGATTGTTTCAATTGACGAAACTTTTGGCGAATAGTATTTTTTGCTCTAATAATATGCTTTTTCAATTGACTCTCTGCTAACGCCATGGTGTCTTGACAAATGACTTGACGGGGAATGAGACAGGGCCTTAAATAGCAATAAAATGATCAAACCCTAAGCGATACCGTCCTTGGTTGAGTTCACTTTGTCAATCACTAAACAGGCATGACGTTGAGTGTTCCAGCACTTGGCACACAATTCTGTAAACATTTGAAAGGTCATATCTGGATTCACATGTTCATTATAAATGTGTGACGACTGTTCCTCTCATCCTGGCGAAATAAAACAATGACATTGGCATTGTCACGAATCAACTGTTTGGACATTTTTGAATACGTTTGCCCAAGATAGAAGCAATCGATATGTTTGTGTCGACCCATGCTGAAATAGCTTTGAATGATACCTTGACGTTCAGTGGATACATCATCGAAAATCATGAGTGAATCAGGCTTTACCTCATCCGGAGAAATCACATTTTCTTGCATGGAAAATGTAAAATAACCCATATTCTCTTTTTGTAATCCAGATATGACTTGATCCAGAAACACGTAGAGGGGTTGGTAGAGAGATTTTGCAAAAATATAAATATTTTGAAAACGCAGACCATTGGGCGCTGTAATGAGCGTTAGCAGAAGATTAGTCTTTCCACAGCCGGAAGGCCCCACAATGATGTAGCGAATGGAAGATGGAAACAGTGAACCATGGCGTTGTTCACGTGATGTGGGACAGAGATGGGAAACCATGTCCCCCACGGGGAATGACTCTTGCTGCTTAATAATCTTAATTTCAACTAAGGCTTAGACAGGCTAGCAGGCTGTCTATATACAGGACTCCGAACCTTGTCATAGAAACAGTAGACTGGTACTACAGGTTTACGATGGATGTCTTTGGACGTGCGTTGATGGCCAAAGCTAGGCCTGTCCCCATACATGATCCTAAACAAGAAACAGATCCTGCTAATAAACACTATGTGGATAGGTCAGTAGTGCCACGCACAAAACAGGGAGATTATGACTTTAAGGGAAAGCGGTTAACCCATGTAAAACATCCTCAAGTGTCTACAGACGTTACTACGAAAAAGTATGTGGATAACAAAGTGTATGAGTTTTATGACAGAGTGCCCCAGCTTACGGTGAATGGCTATAGCGCTAATCACCATCGGATTATTCACGTGGAAGACCCACAAGACGAAGACGATGTTTATACCAAGCGTTACGTGACCTATGAAATGAAAAGGCTTTATACATTTATCCCATCTGTATTTTTAGTGTATCTGACAAATGAAAATCCAGTGAATGACAGAAACCATTTACCGCTAGTCCATGATCAGCACTTGACCTATGTGCCTGCTTCGGGTTTAAGCCACTATCGATTACACTATGATGGAACCATTCACATCAAATATGCCATACCTGATGAGAACCATTTACAAATAAAGATAAATGGTCATAGGATGCTGATCCATAACCATGAAATGGTCAATGCAGGTGACGAATTATCCTTTCATCTCATGTTGACATGGGATGAAAAGCAAGCGGGAAAAACCATAAACGATTTCCCACTTTATGTGGAATTGGAATATACAGCCATGAAATAACCATCTGACGTTAGTTGTGATTTAAACTTTCTTGTGAAAGGTTGTTGGTCATCATCATGGTGAAACAAAGGTATGCGGTGAGAAAGACTAAAAAAAGGACTTTGTCCTTGGCAAAGCCTGGGCTTAAGACATTCGTGGACAAGCCCTTGCGAAAGAAAAAAAGAAAAAATAATGTATTGACCATAAGGAAAGCCTTTCGAGCAGCACAGAGACATGTTATTCCAAAACGTCGGCGACAGGTTTCAAACCAAGGGCGAGTGATTCCCGTCCCCAAACGAGCCGGATTTTTACATGCTTTATTTGCCGGTCTGGCTGCTCTAGGTTCACTTTTGGGCGGTGCCTGTGCAGTGGCGAAAACCATTAAAGCCGCGCAGCAGGGCAAGCAACAACTCAAAGAAAGTCAGCGACACAGTGAAACGATGGAAGCGATTGCCATGGGGGCTAGAAATGCCAATTTAAAGCCAGCCTTTTATCAACAAGGATTTGGGATTTCACCATTTCGAAATATTAAAAAAAAAATAACCTCAGCCATAGCAAGACATGCCCTGACGCATCAACAAGTGGAAAGCTATGCTAAACAACTAAAGCTTTCTCATTTTCGAGGTGTGTGTATATGTGAAACCAATTACCCCCACGACCCTGGAAACAGGAATGTGCTGTTGTCAATTTGGATGATCACCGAGGACCAGGAACGCATTATGTACCTTATGTCAAAGAGGGATCCACTGTGTGGTACTTTGACAGTTTTCGGAATTTGCCTCCGCCCATGGAACTAGTGACCTATTTTGGAAACAGGATCAAGATATATTATAATGTGAAACGAGAGCAAACGTTTAACAGCCAACAGTGTGGACGTTTGTGTTTAATTTTTTTATATAAGACGCAGCATAAGCAAAAACGCCACCAGTGTGTCGGCAGAAAGTAAAACGTTTACACTGCATGGTCGTGGACCTGAAGTCAGCCTAGACTTTTACCCGCCTATCGAATTGAGTGAAAAACCCTATGGTTTAGGACTTGTTTCTCTTGAAACGTACAATCGAATATACAACATACGTGAAAATGTGAACAACAAGTTTTACTATGATGATTCTGTGCTCACTCTGAACTCTGGCGGATACACGATCGATGACATTTATGAACACATTTATGTGGTGTTGATCAATCAATATGGTTTAAAGTCATTTCTCGATGGAACACGCAAGTTTGAACTTGTAGGAAATACCAACACTCATCGCTGCAGTATTTTCTCTACCTTTAACATTGGCTTTAAAACTCACCCCGATTCCATTGGTCCATTACTAGGATTTAAGCCACGTGTGTTGGAGCCCAACAAAAAACATGATTCGGACCATGAAGTGAAATTCATTGAGGACCATCATGTGTCGCTGACGTGTAATATTATTAGCCAAGTGTACACCAATCAAGAACCATCGCATTCGCTTTATGACTTTATTGTGACATCACCCAATGGCTATATTATTCGTGAAAACCCTCCAGTGGTGCTTTTTCATTCTGTGGCTGTCGATATTATTAGTAATATAACATTAAGACTGATCAATAGAGATCAACAACTCATTGATCTAGATTCTACCACACCAGTGACTTACAAGTTGGTGCTAAAGCCACAATGAAGTTTGCGTATAAAGCAACAACACCGTCTAGGAATGGTGTTAGTTGTTTGCCACGTGAATACACGTTAACATCTCAAGACAAGCAGATTATACAGCATTTGGGTTACCACGTCAACCCTCATAATGAATTCTATCCTAGAGATAGCGAACCGCATCGAGGATCAACCAGGAGTGGTAAGAATTGATCTCCATTCATATCAAGCTCAAACACCTGGTCTCAATGACAATGATGAAATTCAATTTGTTATCAACAACCAAGATATTTACACCCTACCGCATGAAAGTGTCATTCAGATTGAAGGTCGGCTCACCAAAGCCGATGGCTCTACACCCACCACATCCAAGTTGGCCAACCATGGTTTGGCCTTTCTGTTTTCAGAAGTGCGGTATGTCATTAACGATATCGTGGTGGATAGCACTCGAAATGTGGGCATTTCCAGTGTCATGAAACTATACCCCTCTTATAGTGAGGAAGAAGGTAAAACACTTTGCATGGCAGGTTGGTGTCCTGACTCGACCAATGACTGGATGGTACACACCGATGGAACCTTTACTGGATATTTACCTCTTAAACTGATTTTAGGCTTTGCCGAAGATCACCAACGTATTGTGGTCAGCGCAAGGCAAGTGCTTTACCTAGTGAGAGACAGGAGTGATAATAATGCACTCAAGGGAGCCGACAATGCCCCCATCGATTCAAAAATTCAACTACACCGCTTGCTATGGAAAGTGCCTCATGTGACCCTTGAAGATGGCAAAAAACTGGACATACTCAAAATGGCAAAGAGAGATATACCTCTACCCATGGAATTTAGAAGCTGGGCACTCCATGAGTATCCGCTATTGCCCACCACCAACACACACAGTTGGTCTGTAAAAACAGCTCACTATACAGAGAGACCTCTCTACATTATTGTGGGTTTTCAAACGAATCGCAAGTATCAACAATCCAAAGATGCCACGCAATTTAATCACTTGCAATTGAGAAATGCACGTCTTTTCCTCAACGGAGCCGTGTATCCCTATGAAGGACTGGATTTGGATTTTTCAAAAAATAAGTATGGTCCCCTGTACGACTTGTTTTCTAAATTTCGATGGTCGTATTATCAAAAAGAGAACGGCCCCATGCTGCTACCCCCAAGCCATTCACAAGGCTGTCTAGCGAGGATGCCATAAACTTCAAGAAATCCAAAAATCGAATGCGAAAGTCGCTCAACCTCCATGTCAGGGCTGTAAAACGCTCATGGTTTTGGGGAATAATGGTAAACGAGCCCTTGTTGACATGACCCAATTCACGAATCAAAAACTGAATGTCATAATTTGCCAGATTGTGGAAAAAGACACTGATGAAGCGAGGAGCTGGAAAGTTCAAGTTACATTTACTATGCGCAGCTCCACGAAACTCCCCCGTAAAGTGCGAGTGATCACGAACGGTGTCTTCAGCTTTGATCAGTGGCTTTTCGCAAATATGGCATGTCGTGGCATGCTCATACTGCTGCTGCTGTTCTGGAGATAGGCTCATGGGTACTGGGTGGTCCAGTAATTCCTGTACATGGTCGGCCAACTTGACAAGTTCATCCAAGAACCATTTGGCACAATCTGGCCCCTCGCGGTATTTGTAAACGGATTGTGTGGGGTCATAGGCACACACCACATTAAATCCTATGGCAAAGGGTTCATGTTTTTGAATGGGTGTGGTTGAGCTCATGGAGGGATCTGGTTCACATCCCGCCATGGGTGTGGTGAGAGCTTCGAAATCTGCATACACCACATAGGGGACAGTGTCACGCTTGTGAATGTCCTTAAACGTTAACACAGCCTTGTCCCCTTGTGGCAATATCAATCTCACCGCTTCCTGAGTAACACAATCTACCCTATGATGTTCCAAAAGAGTAGGGGTTTTAAAATATTGCAAGCAACGGTCACAAATCTGTTTCTTATGTTGATCTTTGGATGCTTGACTGCTTAGCAATCTACTCAAGCTTTTAATCAAGCAATAGTGATTCACCTCTTCTACAGATAAATATAAAAGATGAATGTGTTGTCGTTTCGGTTCTTTTCTGGCATAAAGAGGACCCACAATCTCATCACCATTAAGGCCATACACCATACACCATGAACGAAAAGTCATGGTTGTCTTGTTCAAACCTATGGATCTCGGTTAAGTCCATAAGGAACGACACTCGAGTTAAATTTAAAGTTTGTTTCAATTCTTCAAACTTGGCCTTGTACTTTCCTGGTCGAGAACCATTACGGTCTTGTGCTGGCTGCAAATACGCGGCCACACACCACAGGAAGCAATCATTGTCATAATTCTTTATATTCACCACAGCCTTTTTCAATGCTATTGCTGGTGGTGTTTTAATATAGCTAGACCCAGCATTCAACGGGTTGAAATGACAAATGTTGATTTGCAAATGATGAATTTCGTCTAACGCTAAACCACTGGGTCCTTGTTGCAGTTAATCAAATTTTGATAGCAAGGCATTCACCACTTGGCTTTGATACCACTCGTTCAGATTATCGGCTATCAAAAGCTCTTGCATTTTACTGCAAATATAGAATGTCTCTTTATGCTCTACGTCCTTCTTTTTATATATGAAATCGCACACCCGTTCTGTATTCACCTTTAAACCTTTGCGCTGTACAAATTTTAATTTTAAAAATTTCAAAACAAGATTCTAAAAATTATTTGGGAATCAAACTTTTTCTAACATTCACTACGCGGCCAGAGCACACACGCGATTTGAAACAACTGTTTAGGGGCTCCCAAGTTAACGTATCCGCAGCAGTAAAAGACATTATTTTGAAAGAACACTCTCACCTGAGTTTTCAGCTGTAGACTGCTGAACAATGGCCCCAAACACACACGTTCCTGGTTATCAACAGAAGGCAAGCGTTTTCCAACACTCTAAAAAGAAATAAAATAAACCACCATAAGTATATCCATTCCATATAGCTTATGCATTTCATAAACAAAACAAAATCAAACAGGTTATATATATATAAAAAAAACTCACCTTGACGTGTAATGCTTTGCTATATTCCCGTCTCGTGGGCTAGTGTGGAAATGGTTTCCTTTTCTAGCTGTCTGTCTTTCTCTTTCTTTAATATATTTCCCACAGACACACGACAGGTAGGCTATACACGTTATCTGCAAACAAATAAATAAATAAAATCATTAATTACCTAATCAATAAATAATTGCATGTATTTATATAAAAATCAATAAATATATAAATGAATAAATATATACCTACCCCACAACAAGGTTAAGTATTTTCCACCAACACCTAACCTGTTAAACAAGACCAGGGGTTTCATGCAACGCAGTGTGTTCAAAGGTAGTCACCTAAGTGAGAGTGGAAATGATAACGACATGTCTTTATATATGTTACGTTGCATGTATAATCTTTTTTTTCCCCACGCTTTGAACATTCTGTTATCAGACACGTGGACAGATAACGTCCAAGGTGAACACCTGTGGCAGATCAAATTTCACCTGAACTTGCATTTTGTCACGTACGAAGCAAAACAGGATGTAACTTGTTAACAGTTATCGCGCACGTGGACAGCTAACGTCCCAGGTGAACACCTGCGGTAGATCAAATTTCACATGAACTTGCATTTTGTCATGTACGAAGCAAACAGTATGTCACTGGTGTAGCCCTCATGTGGTTTCACATGTGTTCACATGCCTTTCGCACTTCCCTGCCACCACGATGGTCAGATTATTTCACCTTCAAGCGTCATGGTCATTTTTCCATTGCACCTGTTGTCAAGACAGATCAACGCCTTCCAATAAGCTCAAATGACATTCACCTCCTGCTCGTCTGCAAGTTTGTTTTCTCTACTCGCTTCGATCAACATAGAACCAAGTTCTCATCACCGTTTACACGTCAAAGGTAAAATGTGTGAAAAAACGCACCCTCGCTCTGTCATAAACCGACCCGTCGAAATATCGATTGATCTATTGAGCACAGCCACCGTGGTCAGCGACAGGTTCGTTGAAACACACACACACACACACACCCAGCAGTAACGTCTCACTCAACCACCACGCTTCATGAACATTATAAACAGGTATCGGTAAAGATTTTTTTCAACATGTATGGCGTTAGACCCTTTGACAAAATGTCAAACATAGTTTCTAAAAGGGGGACGTGATCCCGAGTCCTAGGACACCTCGTACACGTCTCTAGCGTTATGGGTTTGCGAAATAAAGCAAAAAGTCTAAAATCATGGTTTTACCTCAACATGGTTTTTCATTCCTGCTCAACACGAACATCCTCGGCAAGAGGGCAACGCGATGAAAAAATGACACCTCACACTTGTCTCTAGGCTTATTGGTTCGTGAGTTATCAGCAAAAATCACAAAAAACACGTGTTTACCCCAAAATCGAGTTTCCAAATTTTTCTAAAAATATAACGCATGATCCATAACAAAGAGGACGTCAGCCCGAGTCCTTGGACCCGTCGTACACGCCTTTAGCATGATTGGTTCGCGAGATATTAAAAGCGAATGACCTTTTAGTTTTTGGTCTTTTATTTAAATAAAGAGCCTATAGGAAAGTAGGGGGCATCACTACGAGTGCTAGGACACCCTGTATGTTCAAATCCCATGATTGGTTAGCGAGATATCAGGTTCGGGGCAAATACGAGGAGGGTTCAAAAAGAAGTGGTGCAGCACCCCTCATCCCACTACTACAGGTTTTCATCCTAGAGACTTGAAATTTATTTTGGGGGTAGGGGGCATAGGGACCTTTCATTTATGTCAAATAAACTTTTTTGTAAACTTCCAAGTTTCCAAAATATAGGAATTTCAAAATTTGAGTGTTTTTATAAAATGTAAAAAAAATAAAAAAGTGTTATTATAAATATAAAGGACATAGAGACCGTTTGTTTGAGCCATTGCACAATATTCTATCATGTTTGGTTTTCAAACTATCATCTACATTCGAAAACAAACATTTTCATTTTTTTTTTTCAAAAGTATAACGAGTGGTCCATAGCAAAGGGGCGTCACCTCAAGTCCTCCGACACCTCATTCATGAAACTCCGACCATGGGTTCGAGAGAAAAGTCTATTTAAATGTTTCAACTTCGCGCGGCGGCCATGTTGGTTTGTTGGGCACAGAGGCATCATGTGAAGCAGAACCGGCCTTACCCCCCTACTACTGTATTGCCTAGTTTGGGTTTGCTCTCTCTTTTCTTTATTTCTGATCTCTGAATTAAGAGGCCTAAATACTCTGACCTAAATATGTTACGTAAATCTGCCTTTATTTTATGTCGATATTTCAGCCTCTTGTTGAGGGAAGTTTCCTCAATGAAATCACAATGCGGCATTTTTGTTTCTTTAACATCATGTGAAAACAATGAGGGTGATAAGGGAAGGACTTCACCGTCATTCTCGGAAATATAAGTTTAAGGTCTTGAATTCACAAGCGATTCCGTGTCGCAGAGAACTGTAGACATTTCCTCATAAGAAAGCAAGGCTCTGCCTAAGACCTTTCTGAGAATCTGTTTCATAATCCCAATAAATCTTCCCCAAAATCCTCCAGCCACTAGACCTGAGTCTAACATTTTGAGTCTCCCTATCATTACTTTACCTGCTACATCAGTTAAAGAAATATCCATATCTGAAAGCTCTGTTTATCATGGCCCTTCCTCGACCGAAGGAATACCATCACATATAATCGACTGATCCAGCGCTTCAAAATTATATTTGTATTTACCCTCCAAGCTATGCAATTCTACTTTATATCATACATGTTCTTTAACATTGGTTTTTACACCTCCGAATAGACTGTGTTTAATAGCATCAGTCCTCAGTGGGGTGCAACCTAATTTCTCCGTAATTTATTTCCTAACATACGACCTCTGAGAGCTTGAATCAATCAGAGCTCGTGCTGAGATAGAAGATCTAGGACCTTTAACATTTACAACTACCGTAATGTCTGCAAAATAACTTGTCGGTGGTAGCACTGCTTAGGGAGGCTGTTCCTGGTTGATCCTTTTGTTTGTGGTCTGAACTACCTTTACAATCTTTCCTCCCGTTACTAGGTACATCAGGACACATTAAAACATTATGGTTCTTGCCACAAACAAAACATCTTACATCAATTTTACATTTGTTAAGGCAATGCCCCTTCTTAAAACAACGAAAACAACCACCCTTTTCTTTTAGCACCCTTTGTTTCGCTAACAGCCTGAACTTCTTTGCCTTAAAGCAATTTGAGGCATCATGCCTACCTTCACAAAAATGCAGACCTGTCTTTTATCATCTACCCTACTGGTAGTTAGCAATTCAGTAGCTGTAGCAGCTTTTTTACTTGGTAATCCTGAGCATTATTGCAAACATTATCCTGAATACCAAAACCTGCTGCAGGCAAACTGATTCTTTCTTCAGACTCAACTTCAAGTTTCAGAAATTTCTTAATGTTTTCTAACCTATCCTTACCATCACCAGTGCTTACAAAAGTACTGCTTCTTTGCCACACCCTCAGAAGGTAAGCATGATTCCACCAGAGGGTATAGCATAGCAGCACACTTGTCGGAAGTGACACCTAGCGTTTCAAGTGACCTAATTTGTGATTCTAGGCTGTCATAAAGGCTACACAATGAATGAGATTTATTCACAGAGGAAGCATTCTTCAAAACTAAAGTCAACAATTCTCAGACATACACTTCTACAAGCAGATCGTCTCTACCGAATCTACTTCTCAAGCTTTCTACAGCTTTAACATAATTTTCTCCGGTAGGTGGGAAACTCTCGACTACTTCCCAAGAACGAGAATCTTTAACCGTGGATTGAACTAGATAATGGAACTTGTCTTCTGATACAATGTCTGGGTCCTTATCTATCTTTTCGAATTTCCCCAGAATAGGAGCCACTGTCTCACATCACCATCAAATTTACAAAGTTCTAGTTTAGGGAGTTTGAATTTGTGTCTACTTGCGATATCGGCTAGTATTTCATTCACACTTACCTCGGCATCGAGGAACAGTCGTTGGTAATCATCGGCAACACGACATTCATCTTCCAAGCCCTCGTGACCAGCTTCTATCTTTAAACTTAAGATCTCACCGTCCTGTGCCAGTAGATCTTCATTCTTCTTTCGAAGTAAAGAAAAGGAAACATTAATTTTTCTTCTCCTTTCATCGTCATCTAATTCTTGGTTATTCAGTTTTTCTTAGAGAGTGTGTAGTCGTCGGGTAAACGCTGAACGTTTCACCTTCCTCAGTGTCACACGGGAGTCCAAAGTCATAATGGATAAAATGGATTCACAATGCCTTCCTTCAGTTTTAAATACAATACGTACCGTACGGTACGTATCTTGATTATCAGCACCCGTCTGGGTCCTGTCACGGTCGCCACTAATGTTGAGTTACGCTGCCCGCATATCTGTAGGAAAAGAATGGTACTGAATGCAGTCTATTTCAGCGTCTCTCATAAAGAAATACATTTATTTAGGAAGCATTAAATCTACACATGTTTACATAAACAATCGCCGCCATAGCAACTCCACAGTCTCTCGGGTAACGCAGGTCACTTGTTGCCAACCCCGCGCACCCACAGTTCTCACTCCAGGAACTACAATTCCCACTCTTTCACGACATAAGTCATACAAAATATCAACGCATCAGCACCAACATTTAAATGAACACTACTGCACTTCTCACATTACACAATACCTGTAACAAACAACACAGGTGTCAGACAGAAAAATTAGAGACGTGAAGGGAATTGCGTGATTGGACAGGCTCACAATCGCTTCAACCTAGCAGCGCCTCTGTCGGGAAGATGTTCAAGTAGGGGATGTTTGCGGCTTTGCACACGAGTCGCGCCGAATGGGAAGGAGTTAGAGCATAGCAGAACGGTGATGGTTTGAGTATAGCGTCGTTAAATTATCTTTGTGTTTAATTATACCGGGTGCAGCTGATATCCTTACAAAGTTTGATTGAATGTTGTGATTTTAAGAGGCGGAACATCGAGGCCATCTGCTCCTCTTACAAAGTTTATATCTGTACGTGAGATGGTCTTGACGGTAGGGCATCTTGTTCATTTAATTTCACCTGTTTATTTCGCGGTGGCAACTGAAATTGTGACAAAGTTGTATTGCGCGTCTTCTACAATTTCACAGTTCAATACTGTGATTAAATGAGCACTGTATGTAGCCTACTTGCAACGTTTTAACAATTTGATTGCATGTTTTGAATTTGCTGGTACCTATAAGAGAATTATCACGAGCCGTCACTGCTAAGCACACTACGTGACACAATAGCTAACGCCCTCCTTGTTATGTATTACATCTATTGATGTAGCCTAGCAAGTTGTTACTAAAGAACTTTATTGCAAACACATTCTATATGCTGTCGAAGAGAAACAATACATAATTGGATATCCCAAAATTATGCTTTCATTATGATCGTTCAATTTCTCCACCCTCTTCCTAACACTAACAAAGCGCCGCAACAAAGGTCTCCTCCCGGGGTCACCTCGCGCTGTGTCGCGGACGGCTGTGCTGCAGCGCTGGTTGTAGGGCGAGGTGTAGATCGGGAGAAGTGGGGGTCACGGTCAGGTTGTTGGTATCACTCGTAGAAGTATTGTTGTGAGTATCGTTGGTGTTATTTTCTGGACGAAGCAAAGGTAAGGGCAAAAATGCAGTGGCCGGTGTCTCTTGAACCGAAGGTCCACATTGCTTTATCTGGTCGATGTGTCTTCGCCATAATTGGCCATTAACAGATACTGTGTAGTTTAGCACTTACTTAAAACTTGACCTATGGCTCATTTTTAGTCGGGAGACCTTTAGTCACGAACGGCTACCTTTTCGTCATCGGATACATTTCTATTCCGGAAGGGTGTTATCCTTTTCATTTTCTCAATTATATCCTTAACGGGATCCGCCTTTAAGATGTCCAAATCGGACCGTATCTCACGCTGCAAAAAACACTGGACCGGCGACTCACCGGTCGTTATGTTATGCGTACGGCGATAGCTTAGCAAGGTATTCAGTCTGCGTTAAATGCTCCCTCTCTAGACTTCTATGAAGCGCATTGCTCGCTTTAGATTGTGGACATACCGTTCAGCCTGGCCGTTAGAGGTCGGATGAAACGGTGCACAAGTGATAATTGTGTTTGATTGCGTAAAGTCTCAAGAAATTTTGGAATTCCTGGCTTGTGAAGGCAGACCCGTTGTCGGACACCAGTGTTCTGGGTATCCCGTATCTTGTTAGCAGTGATTACAAAACGTTTTCTACAGCCTTTGTTGCCGTAGTTAGTTATAGTTGTTTTAAGGGGCGGAACTACGAGTTCTTTGTAGATGTAGATGGAAATATAGAGACTTCGAGCCGTTTTGAGTGAGCATCGACAACGATGAAGAATGTTCGGCCCAAGGTCAATATGGATCCGTTCCCAATGCTTGAGAGGCATCTCAATAATGTTTGGCGCATTTGAGGGGTTGTTTTTGGGCCATTGTGCATTCATTACAGTTGAGGCACAACTTTTATGTGTCTCCGTCGATATTTGGCCTGTATACAATTGAGCGGACTGTCTTCAATTTTTACAATCCCCAGATGCGCATCATGTATTCTTTAAGTATCTCATGCTAAGGTTGTCCGGAATATAGACCGTATACCACTAAACATACACCCGCATTGTAAGGAGTTCTTTAATCCATTTGCTCCGACTGGCATTCCTTTTTATTTTTTTCTAAATTCCTCTTTTTTGGGAGTCCTCTATGGTCGCTTTTCGTATGTCCTGAAGCATAACAGGCACGGTGTTAATTTGCTCAAGGTGAAACACCGTGGTATGATCAACCCCTAAATATTCTTTGAACTCCAAGCCCGTAGAGGAAATCGGTAAACGGGAAAGACTGTCTGCATTGCCGTGTAAATAGGATTCTCTGTACTCTATTTTGCAATAAAACATCTTTAGAAAAATGGTATAATGTAGGAGGTGTGTTGCGCTATGTAACGGCAGTTCTTGTTTTTCCCCAAATATGTGGATCAAGGGTCGGTGGTCCGTGACAAGAAAACACTTTCTCCCTTTAAAGATTGTTAAGTAACTTTTCAACTCCCCAGCGCTGTACTTGATTTTCTAAAACACATCATTGCAACATGGTTTGGTTTTCTACATAATGTACAAAATTAATATTTCCCTTCAGCTCTTTGCTGTGTGATGAAACTTAGCACAACGCTAACATCTACTGTCGACCAAAATATTATGTGCACTCGAGTTTGAAGGTTGTTTGTGAAGTAACCAATAGACCTACATAAAATCCAATAACATCATTTTCGCCATTCTATTATACGTTAGTTCATGTAGGTTTGGAATGTTTAATTTATATTTTAATATTTTTATCGCAGTTGGAACACAAAAAGTGCCCATTTGTAAACGTGTTTCAAGCATGCGTCACATTTAAGAATTATTATCTCAAAAACCCGTCATCAGATCGATTCCAAATTTTAACACCATTTACATTGGAATGTTTTATAACTGGTTTATGAAATTCAAAATTTTGTGTGTCCAAGAAACAACGTTGTTATCATTTTTGTAAGGTAACTTTTTCTCGACTCGGGGTGGTTGGAAAATGCAGTTCTCAGTCGCGTTGTAATCCTTATACATCAAAGGGTTATGCAGTATGACTGTGAAATACGTAAATTAATTCACTTATTTTATATCGGTTTGTATTTGTACGCGAAAATAAGACATGGCTCCGCAGCTAGCCGGTACGGGTAAAGCTCTACAGCGTTGCCGAGATGCAGCCCATCACATCCGAGTGAGGCACTCCATGACGCGTGAGATGGGCTCCATCCTTGCAACGCTGTACATCTTTCTCCGTATCGGCTACCTGTTGAACCATGCCTTATTTTCCCGTACAAATACAAACAGATATAAAATAAGTGAATTAATTTACGTATTTCACAGTCATACAGCATAACCTTTTGATGTATAAGGATTACAACGCGACCAAGAACTACATTTTCCAACCACCCCGAGCCGAGAAAAAGTTACCTTACAAAAATGATAACAACTTTGTTTCTTGGGCACACACAATTTTGAAATGAATAAACCTGTTATAAAACATTCCAATGTATATGGTGTTAAAATTTGGATACGATCTGATGATGGGTGTTTGAGATAAAAATTCTTAAATGTGACGCATGCTTGAAACACGCTTAAAAATGGGCACTTTTTGTGTTCCAACTGCGATAAAAAATATTAAAATATAAATTAAAAATTCCAACCTACATTAACTAACGGACAATAGAACAACGAAAATGATGATGTTTTTGGAGTTTATGTAGCTATATTGGTTACTTCACAAACAACCTTCAAATTCGAGTGCACATAATATTTTGGTCGACAGTAGGTGCTCTCGTATCCCTCGTTGTCAGCGGTTGACTAGTAGTATCGCTGCTACTTCTCCAGGAAGACGAGACCTTGTTCACAAAGGGCGAATTTAGAATTCCGTTTGTGCTTTTCAGTGGTTAATGCAATTTGTAAAGTCATATCGATGGTAACTTCATTCTCCTCGAACAGTCTGTCAAGTGTGTACTTGTGCCGAATACCACTAATAAATGCGTCTCTCAATATAGCCTAATGTTAAAATTGTTCGATCATACTTACATGGTATGGCCAACTTACGAAGTTCTGACATGTACTGGGAAATAGATTCCTCCTCTAGTTCTTTTCGATTGAAGAACGCGTGACGCGCTGGAATGATAAGTGGCATAGGGTTAAGATGATCTTGGAACCACATCCTCCCTCTGGTACGTAGGGGTACCTTCTGCAATAATGTCGGCAGGTGCTCCTGCAAGATCAGTTTGTACATTGGCCACATGAGTCAAGGAGACAACTAGCTAGTAGTCACTCACGATACCAGTCCACATGTTTACTGCTAAGTGCTACATGCTGTGTAATGTCTCAATACCGTACCTCAAATCAACTTTGGTGCAACAAAGTTTGAAGATAGTAATTTTTAAAATTTATATCGTTCTTCACTCGCGTATGTGCGCATACTCAGTGCTCACTCAATATAGATTTCCGACACCTGGTTGTTTGTTGTCTTATTCATCCTATCTATCACCTTGGGCATGGAAGGTTTGAACACTCTGAATATGGCTTGTACTTAATGTAGACTATTATGACATACAGCAATAGCCGAGAGACAGGTCCCAAAGAATGGCGACAAACAATTAGATTAGGATGTTCAGGTCAGTCTAGTGAACTAGATGTGCCTAGGGTTGTACCTACTGAAGCGAAGTCTAGCTCAAAATTAGAGGTGGATATTTTGGTATGGAATTGTCAAAGTCTGATGAATAAGTGTGAACTGCTGGACATAATCTTAACTAAGAATTCTATACACAAGTATTTCTGAGCATTGGCTTGTAGATGATCAAACAGATTTTATTCATTTAGATGGTTATATGCTGCAATCGACATATTGTAGAAAGGAGCACAACAGTGGAGGCGTGGCAGTGTTTACATTGAGTGCTTTGAAATGTATCTCATTTTTATGTGTGGAATTGGATTTTGAAGTTGTTGCAGTGCTTATTTATGATCTCAATTTGGTTGTTGTTTCAATATTTCATTCTCCCAATGGGGATGTAGATGGTTTTCTTGAACAGATGGAAAAGTTGTTGTTAAAGTTGGTTTCATATAAAGGGTTTAAGGTATGTATCTGTGGAGATATCGATCTTGATGTTACACAAGATAAGAGAAAAATTCATTATTTTCTGTATTTGCTGCGTTCTTTCAATCTGTATTGTGCTAACTTAAGTCCTACTAGGGGGAAAGCAGTCCTTGATAATATCTTGACATATATTGATGTAAATCTTTTTAACACTGGTACACTTGACATGGCTATGATTGGCCTAGGCTCAGGTCATCAAGCTCTTTGGCTGAAGCTAAGAAACACTATGCCCAGGAAAATTGTCAAAGAACCCGTTTTCAATCGAATTTTTTCTGTGGATAAAACGCTAGAATTTATAACAAGGTTAAATTTTGTAGATTGGGGGGTGGGGGGCTTGATTGGCGGAATTCAAAACATCAAAGGAAGTAAATTTGATCGCTTCTTCAACACATTTTTAGCATTGTTTGACGAGTGCTTTCCTCTCGTTAAACGAACGTATCGTAGGCCTACCTGCAGTCGAAATTCTGGCCTTATAACTCGAAATAAGTGGTATACAGAAGAGCTGGAGAATATGAGGAAACAAGTCATGTTATGCTACATAATATCTAAGAATGGTAGTAAGGAGTATGTAGATTTATATAAGAATGTAAGGAAACAATATAAGCAAGCAGTACTTAAAGCACAGTTGGAAGCCAATGAGATTTTTATAGTTGGAGCAGTTAATAGACATAAATCAGCATGGCAGGTAATTAATAAGGAGAGTAACAGAAATAGGGAAAAACAAAAACAGAAATATCCCCTGATGAATTTAATCGCTATTTTATTCAGTCAGTAGATGATGTTTATGAAAACATAGGTGACTCCTCAATTGATTTTATGGACTTGATTGCCCGAACCCATGCAGTTCCAAAATTTGATTTTAGGTGGAAGGCTGTATCTATGTATGAAGTTAAATGGGTGGTGAACAAACTTAAAGCCTCATACAGCTAAGACATCTACGGCATATGAAATAATTTTATGAAATCAGTAATTGATCATGGTCTTATACCTCTTACTATGTGTATTAATGACAGTTTGGAAACAGGAGTGTTCCCAGAAACTCAAAAGTATTCAAGAGTAATTCCAGTATTTAAAAAAGGCGAACACAATGTACTGAGCAATTACCGGCAGGTTTCAATTGTCCCAGTATTTGGTAAAATTCTTGAATATATTATGGTTCGGCAACTGGTAGACTTTATTGATACTAATAATCTCTTATGTGAGCAACAGTTTGTATTTCAATTAGGTAAGTTAAATCACTATTGGCGCAATTGACTCACTGCTCGAAAACGTGTTCCTTGCTCTTGAAAACAAGAAGCTTATTCAGATTACGGTATGCGATCTTAGCAAGGCTTTTGATTGTGTGTCCCATCCAAATCTGATTAAAAAATTACGAGCCTTACAGTAGTCGCATATGATGTGTAACATCTGACATAGAAGAAACCTCACGTGGAATTGTTGATACACCGGTATTTTATACTACCCATTATTGGCACAAATATTAATCTATTGTAAAAGGGAGTGTTTTACAGTTATTGTAGTTTATAATACGGAACTCATTTTATTAGATGATTTTTAGCTTCAACCAGCACTAGCATAAATAAAGAATACGATATGGATCAACTAGATTAACAGACGCGGCAGCGCTCATAACCTTAAATTCCTTATAAATAGGCCAACTTGCGAGTAAATGCAATGTGCACAGCAGTAGATCATGAAAGGCTTGCCCAGTTCCCGGACCTCTTGATTCACAGACCAACATGTAAGTTCATATGGATTCTGTTAAAATTAGTCATACTGATATGATAAATATCGTTTAAAATGATAATCTGGTAGCAAAAATATCTATTCCGTCCTGGATTCGAACCCGAGAACTCTAGATTCACAGTCAGGGTCTCCAACACCACGGCTGTCTCGATCACGCAAATATAATGCTCAAAATGGTGACTTATTTCCACGTTCCAATAATACTGCATTACGGAATTAAGTTTCATTTATATTTTGCTTGTTTCGATAATGTTCCTGCGTGGAATTGAGTTTAAAATGCCTTATGAATAGACCCTCTTGTGAGTAAAGAGACTGTATTCAGCAATTGTTCATGAAGGCTTGCCTAGTTCCCGTATAACATGTGCTTCAATCAGTTGACACCAGAGTTCACATGAGCGTTTACCGTCAGAAGTGGTATTAATTTCCGACACCGCGCGCTCATTGTTTCCTGGATTTTACTACTGCCAGCTGGATCGATCGATCCAGCTGGCAGTGCGTGTTACACACTTACGTTCGATCCACTACTGCCAGCTGGATCGTTCCGATCCACTTCCGTCCCATTTTTCAAAATCACTCCCACAAAAATATCCAGCAACCGAGTGGAAGGATGTTACACATCAAAAATTACATTACTATGGAGTTAGAGATAAGCAGCTTGACATCCTGAGGTCATACCTAGGTGGTCGTAAACAAGCAGTTGAAGTGGAAGGTGGAAGGTCATCTAATCTTTATATTAAACATGGTGTCCCACAGGGCTCAGTTCTGGGACCATTTTTTGTTTTTGGTACTAATAAATGATCTAGTTTATAATGTGAACTCTGCAGCCAGTTCCGTCTTATATGCGCATGATACAACTTTCATAACAAACGCTAATACTGCAGACAAAGTCAGACAGCAAACAAAGGATACCCTACATTCAGCAATGGAATGGTTTACAACCAACAAGCTATTACTTAATTCCAACAAAACTCAAACATTGATATTTAGTTGCAGTACTCATCAAATTAATGAAGAAAATGACCCTGTCAAGCTGTTAGGAAATTATTTGGATGCTAAACTGTCTTGGGATGCACATATTGATTTTATTACAAGGAAATTGTCAAAGGTACTGTATTTATTAAGAGCCCTCATTCAGAAAGTTCTAAGAATGTTCCTGCTAAATGCATACTTTGCATTTTTTCAAAGCATCGTGCAATATGGAATTTTACTATGGGGAAATTGCAGTAGAATCTCAGAGGTTCTTGTAATCCATCTACATCTTATATCTAAGTCTCCACCAGGTACACACTGTCAACCCTTGTTTATTGATAATTCTATTATGACAGTAATTAATTTGTACATTTTTAATGCACTATGTAAAGTTAAAATCACAGCTGTTAAATACCGAAATGACTTCCATAATCACCACACTAGGAGAAGAAATCAGGTGGATGTACCCTATTGTAGTTTGCAGAAAACAAAGGCATGTAAATCAATTTATCTGTTGAAGCTCTTCAACTAAGGAGTTCTTTGAAATGGAAGTAATCGGTATTTAATGAAGATTTCTGGAAATATTATGTACTAAAACTGTAATATATATAATGTATATGTAATTATTTGCGTACAACATGTATGTGACAATGTCTATTGCATTCTCTTTACTTAATGACATAATAAAGATTGATTGAGATTGATTGAATGTATAATTTGAAAAATGTATTATTACAAATTACAATATTGATAAGAGTTGTTTTTGCATTTAGGTACTTGGGACATCGTGGCAATTAGCTCCAACACATGGTAAGAATAGGATCCATGTGTGCCTTTCATGGCTGTAAAAACTACAAGGCAAAAAGTACCCTTAAATCATTCTACAGATTTCCCAAAAATAACATTTTGTAAGTATCACTGTTCCACTTGATTCTAATGTATTTTATCTAGTAGTCTGGTGTAGTTATTGTAGTTATTGTGTTTAGATGTACTCAGTGGGTGATCCAGAGTAAGAGATCTGATTTAGCGAGAATCTTGAAGAAGCAAGGACCAGAATATCTGTACAAAACTTATGCTGTATGCTCAGACCATTTTCAACAGAAAGACTTCGTAGACAAGGATCTCTTTAGTAAAGGGTGCGTTTTACTGTTACTGGTTTTAAGCTAATTGATTGTTTCCATGATTGTAGATCGTGTCACATGGGTAATATGCCCTAATTGCAATTATAGTAAATTTACCAGCACCGTATTCGCCCTTGTAGATATACTGTTTGAAGGAAAATAGTTCAGCAAGAGTTCATTTGTGATGTTTGCAGATTATGGCCTGGTGCAGTACCTTCTACAAGTCTAAGTAATACTCATACCATTCCACTAGATGGACAGAAGAAAGACAAGTCTCCAGAAAACAAACCTTTGAAACAAGAATTAGACAATGTTGTTCCGAAGAAGATAAATTCAGGACAGTTTTTGCAAATAGATCCAAATCAAAGGTAGGAAAATTGCATCAGGTGTAACAGAATATGTGTAACTATGGTATGCAAAAGGAGTGAAGTTCGGACTGTATTGTGTTCGAGATGAGAATATGAGACAGCGAGCCCACTGGAAATTTCAGGGAAATAATCTAAATGAAATTCATATTGATGGTCAGTTTCCTATACTAATCAAATATAAACATCTCCCCTCACCCCCCACCACATCAAATAAATTAATTGTCTGATTTAATAGTAATGTTATGTGTGTAGCCTAACTGCTGTGGCTTGGAGTTGCCAGGGTGTCAGGATTTTGCCCAGTAATACTTTATATGCTAGTATATGTCCCAGCACGAGTTTGTCGGATTTAAACACTAACATGCCATCATACTGAAGTGGGGTTGAACCTGCTATCTTGGGGTTTGAAGGCCAAGGATTACTGATGCACTACTTTCTGAGGCGTGTCAAATTTATAACTGAAATATATTATCATTTACTATGTCTGAATGTTGATTGCGTGATGTCAAAGAACATACATACAGATAGTTATTGAGAATTATTTCTCTACACAGATGTTTCACTTCAAAAATCAACCCAGTTTATATTTTAAGAAAAAAAATGGGTGAATGGATATGATTCGTATATTTTTAACTAGAAATTTAGGAGTATCGATTTTCTCTGCTGAGTTTTCCTTCATAGGGTGGAAACTAACTGTGAACATTTGCCAGTGACATCAGAGCTATTTACAGATTTAAGCTGTAATATTGTGATATTTGAATTGCCACTCAATGAATTTTGTTTGGTACAACATGTACTTTAAAATATACTGTTTGTTATAAAGAATGAAATATGTCAGTAGTTTTTTCGCCCAGGCACTTCGGATTACACGGTCATCAGCGCCAGTATATGGTACCAAGAGGATCCAAATGTGCCTTTCCTGACTGTAAAAACTACAAAGTACAAAGTATCTATAAATCATTCTACAGGTTTCCCAGAAATAAAGAGTTGTAAGTATCACTGTTCCACTCTTTCTCACGTGTTTTATCTAGTAGTGTGGTGCAGTTATTGAACTGTTTGTGTTTAGATGTACTCAGTGGGTGATTCAGAGTACGAGATCTGATTTAGAGGAAATCTTGAATAAGCAAGGACCAGAACATCTATACAAAAAGTACGTTGTATGTTCAGACCATTTTCAACAGAAAGATTTCAGAAACAAGGCTCTCTTAAGCCAAGGGTGAGTTTTACTGTTGAGGAAGTTACAAGTTGTTTCAAGTTAGTTTAGGATGTTTGCATGATAGTTGATTGCAATTAATATAAGATGGCACACACAACCTGATTACAATGCTGAGTTACTATTTGGAGGAAAATAGTTCAGCAAGAGCTTATTTCTGATTGTATGTAATTTATGTTTGCAGAATATGGCCTGGTACAGTACCTTCTAGAAATCTAAGTAATCCCATTCCACCACATGGACAGAAAAAAGAGACGTTTACAGAAAGTGAATGTTTGAAACAAGAATTCCACCTTGTTGTTCAAGAAAAGTTTTTAAATCTACTGGATTCAGAATTTTTTTTGCAAGGAGATTCAGAGGGAAGGTAGGACAATTTTATCAGCAAAATAAGTGAAACTGTGCAATGAAAATTAATACCGATACAGTTTCCAGGTGAATGATGATGATAATGATTGTTATTTTAAGGGGCGGAACAGCGAGGTCATTTGCCCTGTTGATGAGAATATGGGACAAAACTACAATGATTTGTCTCCCTTAGAGCACTCATCACTGTTGAGCAAGACTTAAGAATGAGCTGATTGTTATCATCAACAATCATCTTTCAATATACAATTTCCTCATCCATTCATTGTGGAACTCACACACTCAGTTGATTTTTGTGCTGTGGCTTCTGTTGGTAAGGATCGAGTACAGACAGTAGTATGAGGTAAGGCTTCAAATCAAGCTAACCACTCTGCGCTGACAGATATCCAGCCACATTTCAGTGGTGGGGAAACAGTGACATCAGTCACTCAACTGTGCATGCAATTGTGTTGAGCTCGGCTCAGTTACGTGAGGGGTGACTCCTCCAGCTCTCATACTGTACTGCGACCTTCAAGCCTCAACACATACCGTCATTACTCTACAGATGAGAACAGTATTTCTTCCACTGAAGGGTGTGGGAGGCACATTTTCTCATTGATTTCAGGGAAGTAATCTAAATAAATTCACATAAAAGATAGCGTACTGCGCCCGTTTCCTCCTTTCACTACGGGGTGCAACGACCCGGCTAGTAGCATTACAATCCGTTGGAAACGGAACACGCATGCTACTACTTTAAATGTTTATGCATTGGAATTTGGCTCGGTATGATTTCGCTTTCTAGCTCGGTAGGAGGAGATTATGTAATCTCAGGAGTTTGATGGGTTTCCTCAAACCAAATGCAACAATGCACAAACATGGTCACCATCACCAAGCAAGGGATCTATCTATTGGATAACGATTCCGGAAATTTCTATAAAAATCTCCCAACACTCTCCCCTATTTATTCCTTGTAAATAAACAACAAAGAAACATTGAATTAACTACGCTTCTAAATCCTACTGACTTTAAGCAACAATTCCATTAAATATTTAAATTCTCTACCGTTGTCATAAATAAACAAAACACCTAATGCACGTCCTGCATTAGCCTCAAGCATGTCAGCAAAATTATAAAATTTACTGAAATTATTCATTTTTCCTGGCGATTGTCTCTCATTGGTGTCACTTTAATTTTTACACAAATAATCACTGACACTGATATAATATTTATTTTATTTACATATGTTACGCCCTCATTGGAGCACTTAACCAAAACAAGTATATACATATCTCAAAAACAATATTAAAGATTCAGCTTCTTCTTTTTCTTCTTTTCCCAAAACATTTTCATTCTAGTCGACCTTGCCGCTTTCTCTGCATCGCTTATGGTGTAAGTTTTGCGGGTAAAGGTTTTTAAGGGAAGTCGGATGTTCTTGTTTTTCAAGATATTCTTCTCATCTTTGTTAGCAATTTGGGACATTGTCAAGCCGAGTTCATCCAGATCATTTTGAATTTCCATAAACCAAGAGTTCTTTGTTTTACTTTTGAAAAAATAATTAAATAATACTTTTAATTGTCTGGTATCCGGCAGGCGTGAGATATGACAAAAAAAAGCAATTCGCCTTTTTCGCATAGTATCGACTATAGACTCGGTTTCTTTATAAACCACTTCATTTGGTAATAGACGCCATTGACCATCCACCTGATGCTTTTTATTAATTATAGTTCTGAGAATTCTTCTATCAATCATCTGTAATGTGTCAGTAACTGATCGAGTGTTTAACTTGAAAAGTGTTTCACAAGCATATATTGCTTCCGGTTTAATAACTGATTCGTAATGTCGTATTTTGGCATTTATGGAGAGTTATTTTTTTTTGTAACTAGACCAAGTAATATATTGCGCTTGTCTTAACTTTGTTGTTCTATTTTCGATTGACGCTTTCTCATTCAAATTCCATGTTATAATCTCCCCTAAATATTTAAATTTATGTACAACTTTAATTTCTTTATTGTTGATCAATGTAATAGCTTGTGTTTCCACATCAAAGGATGCCATTATTTCAGTCTTTTCAAATGAAATTTGAAGTCCTACTTTTGCTGCAATAGACCCAAGTTCTTCAATTTGGTTTTTAGCCTCATCTATACTGGTTGCAAGCAGTGCAAGGTCATCCGCAAAGGCCAAGCAATTCAGTTTTATATTAGTACCAATCTTTACATTTGGAGGACAAGTTTTGTTCCACTCACGCATGATCTTTTCAAGAACACAATTAAATAATAACGGTGATAGACCATCTCCCTGTCGAAGTCCAGTCCGGATATCAAATGGTTCAGGCAAGGCGCCTCGAAATTTAACCTTTGATTTAGTATCTTTCAAAGTAACGCCGATGAGGTTGATAAGCTTTTGATGTAACCCAAATTCCCTAAGGATGTTTAGTAATGACCCTCGATGGATACTGTCATAAGCTTTCTTAAAATCCACAAAAGTAATGACCAAAACCTTTTGTCTCATTCTATGATATTTCATTATCCATTTCAGACTGATGATCTGATCCGGACAGCTGCGACCTGGTCGGAACTCTCCTTGATATTCTCCTAGTTCTTGATCGAGTTGTTGTTGAATTCTTGTCAAGATAATTCTAGATAGAATCTTGTATGTTACATCAAGCAAAGAAATCCCACGGTAGTTGTTCGGGTCTGATCTATCACCCTTTTTATGAATTGGGTGGATTACAGCCATTCTCCATTCCTCTGGTATTTGTTCCGAATTCCATACATCGATGAGGCGTTTATGGAGGTTGGAGATGGTTTGTTCATTTGCATATTTCCATAGTTCTGCTACCAATGAATTCTCTCCTGCTGCTCTATAATTTTTGAGCCAATTAATCGCTGCACATACTTCAGTCAAGTCAGGAGGAATAATGTTCTGTAAATTTGTTTTATTTTTTGGATTAGGCTCAAAATCAAGATATTCCTTAGGGTCATCAGCATTTAGTAGTTCTCGAAAATAATCTGCCAGAATTTTAGCATTATCAGTATCATTGTGGGCTAGTTTACCTGATTTATCTTTCATTAATAGTGTAGGAGGGCTGTATTTAGAATGATATTGACGAAATGTCCTGTAATAGTCCCTTGTTTTGTGTTGCTTAAAGGAATCATCAATAATTTGTATGGACTTTTTTTGATTTTCTCTTTTAATTCTCCTAATTTCTTTGGCAGTTTCCCTTCGAACAATGGTTAATTCTTCTCGCGATTGTGTGGTCCTCTTTTGCTGATCATTGAGCCATGCTGTGTGTCTTTTCCGAATTGCAGCATCACATTCCGCATTCCACCATGCATGCTTTTTCCTTTTCCTAATAGGGGCAATTTCGACAGCAACGGTTTTCAGTGTGTCAACCATCGTTTCTAGCTTGTCACTTAAGAGAGTTTTAGATTTTCCTTATAGGACACATTATTTATTAAATAACTAGGGTCATATTGCCTTTGCATGGTCGAGTTTGACGATTTTTGTTTACGTCGTGGAGTTAACTTGATCTTTATCTTGGATATATAATGACCAGAGTCAACATCGACCCCACGTAGTACCTTCACGTTATATATTTCTTTGTAGAACTTTTTATCCATTGCAACATGGTCTATCTGGAATTCCCCTAGTGCACTATTAGGGCATTTCCAGGTCATAAGTTTGTGTGGTCTTCGCTTAAATCTAGTAGTTTCGAGATGTAGGCCATGTTCTTCACAAAGGATGATTAATCTTTGACCATTCTTGTTAGTGAATTTGTGAGCTGGCCACTTACCTACTATTGGACGAAATTTTTATTCTTGACCAATTTTTGCATTAAAATCCCCAAGCAAGATTTTAACATGAGTGTCTGGAATGTTTGATATTAGTAAGGCAAGCTCTTCCCAAAAATTGTCCGTTTCATCTCTAAATTTTTTGACATTCTTGTCATTAGTTGGGGCATGAACATTTATCAAAGAGTATATTTTGTTTCCTGTCCTAATTGTTAAAGTTGCTAACCTTGATGAGTTCGACGAAAAGTCTTCAACTGAATCAATAATACTGGTATGTACTAAAAATCCCATACCAAATTGGGGGACATTTTTCATAACTCGTGGTCCTGGAGATCCCTTGTAGAGACGGTATCCTCTGAATTCAATGGGGTCTTGATCTGTGTTTCTAAGTCCTTGAAGTGCTGTTATTAAGATCTTGTGTTGGTCCAATATATCGGTTAAATGCTTAAGTTTTCCAATTTTAATTAACGAATTTATGTTTAATGACACTGATATAATAATAGAAATAAATCTTCTTGGTGGCCTATATAGTTTGTCTTATATTTTTTTACATTAGTTAATATAATTGAATACACAAGATCTGATGATGATAATGATGATAATTGTTGTTTTAAGGGGCCTAACATCTAGGTTATCGGCCCTACACAAGATCTCCTTGATAAAGTGTTCTCATACTCAATTTCTAACTAACTTGCTCTAATGGCACAATATTAATATTCACTGCTTAATATCAGCTATTTCAAAAAATATTATGAATATTTCCAGAAGTAATTTATATCAATTACGATGTCTAAATATTCATAGCATCTATTTCTCCTCGGAACACATATTTCTCTAAAATACAATCGTTCCTTAACAAAATTATAGTGTATTTCCAATCTTCTCCGCTCTGGGTAATTTTTCACTCACTCCACTATTCATAAAGCAAACATCATCATATCCTACCATTGTAATTCCTAAACATGGTCATATCCAGGCATTTCTCAACTCAGGTCATTAAAAGTTATTAAATCAAATTCCTGTCTAACATTTCACTTCTCAAATATAAATATTATACACCTCTGAATTCTGTTAATGGGGCAAGTTTCTTTCTAGTTCAACTTCTAATAAGGCTTCTCACATTTCCCAATTACCTGATGTTGAATAATAATGTCGGACCTTGGCTACTATAATAATGTTTTCTGAATAATGCACATAGTAATAACAATAGGGCACACTCGCATCTATAACATCACATCACCATGTCTTGCATAAATACCTCACCAAATGCAGATATTGTCATGAAATAAAACCATAAATGCAGGCTTCCTTTCCTACAATAACTATCATGACATTCCATTACCCCTCATGGATCCAATGCAATTCAACAGAGCATTCGGGACAATTCCCGCATATGTCAGCTCTGCACCAACAACAAGCTTCTCAATTTGATGTTCAAGCTTAATCTTTCTTATAAACATTATTATTCAGTGATCAATCTCTCCATTCACTCTAACAGCGAATACTCACTCTCCTAATTCCATTATTCATCCCAGTAACTCCAATAGCTCTAAGGGGAGATTGTACCTTGTATACTAACCATGTTAAATTTGGTAATTTTAGGTACATTCTTCTTGTGAACCGTTCAAGATAATATTATAAAATTTGAATGGCTGATAGGAGAGTGTTTTCTATTCCTAAACCCATTTTATTAGGTGCATAGCTTGTATAATTTATTTTTTAATGATTTTTTTGCAAGTTGTAAAAAAAGTTCTATAGGCATATATTTCACATTTATAAATTTATAATTTTGAAATAATAAACTCAACATCTTTATTACTTAGTATTATTACTTACAAAAGATCCTACACTTGAATCAGTGTTCAACTTTCTTCTGGAAGCACTGGCAATAATATTTTCACTGATAGAAATATCACTCAGTGAGGAAGTTGAAGCACATGTTGAACCTAATCTCAAAGAGCCTGAAGCATTTTCACTAACCAAATTCCTATTATTTCCACCATTATCATCACTAAGTACATTTGTTTGAGATATTTTTACAGGCCCTCCTTTGCATTTCTTGAATACTTTTCCAATTCGAGGCATGATGACACAAAAACAAACTTTCCGATGTAAACATATATAGAAAACGTGCCAGGAACACAAGCAACAATTGAAAGATCCTAGGAGCCAACAATGAGCATGAAATATCTTCATAAATAAACATATCTCTAAAATAAAGTGTTTGATGTTCAAGAAGTTGACAGCACGGAAAAGGGGGCTGGGAGGGGGTGGGGGCGTGTTAAGTTGTGCAGACCTAGAAGTAAGTTAATATTTAAAGACTTTAATGGCTAAAATGCCATTAGAAAAAAATGTATCTAGTGAAGTACACTCCAAGGAATGTTTATAAGCAAAGAAATATTTTGATATTTTGCCCACTAAAAAGGTACAAGTGAGTTAGAATTGTCGACCGTTGGAAGTCAGGCAAAGAACACCATAAGGAGAATAAGTTCTACAGAACCCTGAAGCTTAACATTGCTCCCAAACCAATCAAAACTGGGGAAAATAGGTACACATAGTAGGTGGACTAACTACCACGAAAAGACATGAATGCGAGAGAGAGATAGGCCTTAAATCAGTAGGAGAATGTATTGAAAGGAAACAATCGCATGATTGACAAGAGATACACGTATCCTACACTCAAAGACGAATCGTCAGATGAATTATAACCTAAAAATTCCCATACCTTTCATTGTGAAAAATAGATTATAGGGCACAGACACAGGGTCATAAGGGTACTAACAAAAAAACGAAAGAAATGTTCGGAAAATATAAAATAGGAAATTATAGAGAGAAGTAGACAGCATTGAGAATGTCCTGAAGTGCGGGGCTTCCATCCACTAACTCGTCCAAAAATAGTGGAATAGTGAGTGATTTTTCTTCAAAAAAACTGAAAAAAAGGTGAGTTTTTGTATGATAAAGTGAGTAAATAGTGAGTAAATTCATAGCATTATTCGCATTTATGGCCGTGTATCTGGTCCATAATTTTAGCGTTTGTTCATATCTGTAGACGCAATTAGGGGGGAGGGGGGAGTTTGGGTGGCTAAGCTCCCAAAACCAACCATAGCCCCCCAAAAATGTGACAAAACTGTATTGAAATAGACAAAATTTTTAAGAATGTGTATCTGATAAACAGTGAGCCTCCGTGGCTTAGGCGGCAGCACGCCGGCCTCTCACCGCTGAGTCCGTGGTTCAAATCCCGGTCACTCCATGTGAGATCTGTGCTGGACAGAACGGAGGCAGACAGGTTTTTCTCCGGGTACTCCGGTTTTCCCTGTCAAAATTTCATTCCAGCAGCACTCTCCACTATCATTTCATTTCATCTGTCATTCATTTGATCATTGCCCCAGAGGAGTGCGTCAGGCCTCGGCAGCCGGCACAGTTCATATCCTCGCCGCTAGATAGGGGCTTCATTCATTCCATTCCTGACCCGGTCGGAGACTGGAAGCAGGCTGTGGATTTTCATTTTCATCTGATAAACAAATTAGCCCCCCAAAAATGTCAACCAAATTGCCCCTATGTTAATATCTGTGAGTACTGTTTGTGATTTTTCATGTAGGTAGAGGACACTTGGAAATAATTGATAATCAATGCAACACTCAAGAAATTTAAATCGTAAAACAAAAATATAAATGAGAACTTTAGTTAAAAAACGCTTTGTTAAAATTTTTGGCGATCGCTGCATGGCTCCGGCTGTGGTATTGCACTATGGAAGCTCTCCATGCTTCCTGGCCGCCTGGCTCGCTGCTGGCACCGGTGGCAGAAAAATGAACTACCCATTCATAGGTATATTTTGGGTCGTTTCTAGCAATCTGTTTGTGCATGAGACCATTTTTAACACAGAATGTGACTATTTTTGTAATAAAAAGTGAGAATAGTGATTAATATAATCAAATAGTGAGAAAAGTAAGGCTGCTTTGAAAATAGTGAATAATAGTGAGAAAAGTGAGTCGCTGGAAGCCCTGCTGAGGTGTATTAAACCGAACTGTGTAGCAACACACTAGTAGAAATGAAGCTTAGAATAGAAATGAGAGAAGTACAGGCAAGCAGGTTGAATCAAGGAAGAAAGTATGAGTGCACGGAAGATGTAACAAGGGAGAGAAAGTGTTGCTGACGTGCAATCACACACACACACAGAGAAAACTGTCCAACGAAGGGACACAAAATCGTTGACAAATGCACCGCTTGTGACACAGTAGGTACGGCCTTGCTTGGGTAAACGAAGCGAAGAAGAGTTGGCTTGTAAGCCTGGGCACATTACATGCCACAGCACAAACCGACATCACATGGACACACGAGTATCGTACAATAACTAAAATATAAGTCTGTCTGCGAATCCACGAGTCATTGATATACAGGACCTCCAATCCAACTGGCACCCACAGCCACACAGCACCCATGTGGAAGTAAGTATCAAACAGACGAAGGAGGGTAAAAATATTAAGTTGCACTCGACCACAAAATGAAGAAAGGGATCATAAAAGATGGCAGATGCACTCGCACAAAACGCACACAGATACCTGCTCACCGTTCATACTACGTTGTGATAAAATCAAGGTTCAATGACTCTCCTCCATGTAGCATAGTACTTCCTTATTTAAGAGAGTAGGCAAGAGGAAAGTTACCTCACCGCCAGATTGTTACAGGTGGGAAACGATAGCCAATCGTAAGAAAAATATGAACACCAATAGAAACTAATCAAATAAATAATTATCAATTGACCGATAATTTCTCTCGTTATTCACACCAATAGAATAACCGGTCAGAAAGAATGGATTACACAGTCAATTGAAGTATCAAATTTTCAGGTTGCGACAAAATAAATAATAAGTTACATGAAAATCAACCCATGAAACCCAAATTTTCAGGTTACGACAAAATAAATAATAAGTTATATGAAAATCAATCCAAATGAAACATAGAATGGTTCATTCATCAGTCCACTGATTCCTCAGTTTACCAGATTAACAAAATGATCAATATCCCATTTATTTATTATTATGAACTAAATTACCCAGTTACTCGAAATTCACAACATTTTCAAATGAATCTATTAAGTTATTATTTCTTTTTGAACAGCATGTACTTACTTTGTTTGGCTTGCATTAACATCTAAATCCATAATATATTTCCCCTGCTTCCTATAGTTAATTGAACATCTCTTTTTGGTACCGATAGCTGAAAGTATGAGATGCCATCATGTGGGTTTTCAAATACTCTATATTGTTTGCCCAGGCAAGTTGCTCCAGATATTGTTATTTATGCCCTACATAAATATGATGTTTACAATATGTACTGTACAAATTATATAACAAGGTGCGATTATAGCCTCAGGTCTAGCGAGTTGCTTCAGGGGTTGTCTTACAATTTGCTCAGTGGTGTGTGAGAGAAGCAAAGGTATTTCTCCCCATTTCAAGAGGGTTTCAGTACAGATAACTTGTTTGGTCCAAGCAGTACAGAGTTCTTTTTATTAAGAATGGATGAGACTTGAAAGCTGACACTAGGTGTTCAATCTTTCATCCATTGGGCATTTTGGTCAGAATGGTTCCCCATGAGACTGGGCATAAATGATTAGTGAATGTCGACTTCCGCTGGTTCCTACGGAGATCAAGGATTTTAGTATCGGCTTCCCGACAATTTTCTTGTACTCACGAATCAGAGCAGCGTTTCTGCTTAGTTGAGGTGGCATTATGTTGCTGAGGACTAGAAGCCGGTCGGTTGACTAGGTCTAATATGGTGGTATTGAACTGGGTATTTTGAATTGTACGTGAACGCTGTTCAGACAAAACAGAAGACTTAAGACTAATGCAGAACACCTCAATGTTGCTGCACAAGCGCCCCAAGTTTATGTAATATGTTGTTATGGCTTCTCATTTAGGCAGCTGTGTTTTGAAGGCGTTTTCTGAATGACATTGTGCGATCCAGGGATATTCCTAGATATTTTGTATTTTTATTGTTCTTAAGAATTGAACCTTTGAATGCTACGTATACTACTGACTCAACTATGATGTTGAAAACAAGATATTTCAGTTTTCGTTGCACTTGGTTGAAGTCTCCATTTTGTAAAATAGCTTCCAAGTCTTGCCAAATCATGAGTCAGAACATTTTCCATCTCTGTAATATTCTTGTAGGAAGAGATATATCATCAGCATAATAAAACTCCGTAGATGCGGCCACTACGTGTGCGCTCAGCCACATACCGTTTCTTGTATCGGGTTCCACGTGACCTGTAAACACGAACCTCTCTGTCCTCTGCCGAACTGAAACATGTCTCGTCAGAGAAGATGATCTGATCCGAATTGTGATTTAATTCCAGCTCGGCAAAGGCACACCGGTCGACTATATGTTGGTCGGAGTGACATCCTTTGATTTTAAGGTTTTCTGCAAGAAATTCATGCTTCTTGTAATCGTTTACGGGCCGTGTATGGACATCCAGGAAAATTGGTCGTCTGCATAAGCTCTACCGAGTTTAAGAACGGATTTTCCTGTGAAGTTGTAACGAAATGGCGGTCATTTTCCTCAGTAGAAACCCGCTGTAAGCCAGTGCCCGATAGACGACCAATCTTCCCTGACATCCGCCACTCCTGTATCCGTCTTTGAGCAGATCTAGGTGGAACAACACATCGGATTGCTTCCTCACGTACACTGTAATTGCCGTGTTCGACGAGAGCCAGAACGTGCTCTCTGGATGCGTGTGTATAGTGAGCCATGGCAGAATGTAATGACGCATTATCATCAACGTTAGCTCGGTGAAACGTGGTTGTTTTCATAGCATGTCATCATCATGGTATGTTACTTCACAAAAATAATATTCACGGAGTGACTCGAACTGTAGTTGCTCGGCGATGAACGACTTTACAACCTGACAGCTAACCTACTACGCTACAGCGCAACACACGTCATTGTGAGTGTATCATGTCTTACCACGACAGGGTGCGTGTTGGAGCGGGGCGAGGGCCTGGCCGATAGCGAGAGAGAGAGAGCGAGAGAATTACGGACTCACCATGTTGCAGTACATATCCACCGAACTGTACGCAGCTGACAGCAGCCGAAGTGACACTTAGCATTTTTCATGCCTCATGAGATGCGACATTTTATGTTGCAGCTGTGTGAAGAATGAAGTAGATGAAACAGCATGGTTTAAAATTGAACATGGATTAAAACAAGGGAGTGTACTCTCACCTTTGCTATTTATACTGGTGATGGGTGTTATACTAAAGGCAACAAAGGAAGAATACACAGGTACAAGAATGAACATAATCCTATTTGCTGATGATGTTCTGATTTGCGGAGAAAATAGGAATAGGAATATGTTACTAAAGTAACATATTAAGAAATGGGAAATGAAAATCAGTGTAGAGAAAAGTGAGACAATGGTAATGATAAGAGGAATGAAAGAATGAAAAGGGATTGTTAAAATTGGAGATGTAGTAGATCTGGAAGTGGTAGAGAACTTCAAATATTTAGGAAGAGAATTGATGGAAAATGCAAGATTGGATATGGAGATGAACAAGAGATTACAATGTGGGAGTGCTTTCTATCATCAGGTTCCGAGTTTAATGTGGGATAAAGACGTACCATGGAAGGCTAAATGAGTGATGTACAAGACCTATTACCAATAATGACGTATGAGCAGAAACTTGGCCAATGACGGTGAGAGATGAAAGTAGAATGCAGGCAGCCGAAATGAAATTCCTGAGGAGTATGGTACAGAAGACTAGGAGAGAGAGATTGAGAAAGAAAGTGAATGTATAGAAACTGAATGTTAAGCTGGAGCAGAACAGATTGAGATGATATGGGCATGTGAAAAGGATGAATGATGAAAGAATGCCGAAACAAGTTATGGAGAGACGGATGACTGGATAGAGAGGACGAGGAAGACCTAGAGTACAGTGGATGGATTTGGTGAAGGGCAGTGTGAGAGAAGGTTACCTGGAATGGAGTTCAGTGGTTGAGGAAGGACGGTGGACAGGCAGTAAAGTGGAGGGGCGTCATTTTTGTTTCGACCCGGGTTAGACTGAAAAACGAAAATTGATGATGATGACAAATGGTTGTTTATGAAAGCATTAACGCACACGAAAGTAGAATCAGTTCCTAATGTATTTTCATTTGTCTTTGGTAAGTTTCCTAAAAGGAAGTTTGCTAGTTTTATAGCTCTGAATGACTTCTAGTTCATGTAATGAAGGTTCCCTGCAATACAGTAGTTCCAAATGATATAGCTTACATGTATCTAAGGAGACTATGAATTAATGATTATGACTGCTTGAAGAGAAATTGTGCCTATAGGCCTAACTATGAAGTGGATTTCTGGGGAAATATATTTACTTACATTCTGCTGAATGAGAATAACCAACCTCATACATGAGGTTTCCTTCATGCTCAACAGCAGGATGGTAAATTTGTAATCTATTTGTGAATTTTACTGTCTTTCACAGATATTTCAAAACTATGGAAGAACCAGTCTTCATCAAATGTGAGCCAGAGAGACTGTCAGACACAGAGGAATCTCCTGATTTGGTATGTGGAATTTAGTCGTATATAAATCCTTGAAAGGACTGTATTTATGTATTTCTCTTTGACTTGCACCCTCTTAGTGTGTTAGTCTCTTTGTAGAACTGAGCGCCTGTGAAAAACGCAACAGCAAACACCAGCATGTAAGTGATGAGTTTCACCAAGAACTTTCAGTTTCTGAATGCAATGTAGCAGAGGCTTCTTGCTTGTTCACTGATATTTCAAACTTCCTTTGTGTGGCATCAAAATTTGATATTTTGGTATGGTACTAACTTACTTTGTAATGTTTGAAGGCTGTAAAATATTGTCGTTTCAGTTTTGTAGACTTGTTTTGGACATATTAATATAAAATGTATATCTCAAGAACTGTTATAGGAATATACCGTTCCTTATTGATTCTTATTTTATCATCAGTATTTTCTCTATGCTCTTTCAGGAACCAGATGGACACTTACCTGTCGATAACATATTAGAAATAAAGATTGAACCTGATTATTTGATTCCTGATGCAACAGTAACGATCAATAATGCAGAAGAATTCAAAGAGGAATTTGAAATTCAGGTAGTTTGATCCAATTTTTAGTTATAACACTTGATTTGAACTAACCCTTGTAGCTTGGAAGCCACAGAAAGGTGATTCGAGCGTCAGCGCTGCTCAACCCGGTTAGTAGGTCGTGGATTCGCTACGGTACACTAAGGGATGTTGCGGAAAGCATGAAGCAATGGACTGCAACGAATTCGAAGAGTCGGTACGCACCAGAAAATGGATTCGTGCATCCTGTAGTGCAAATTGTAGAACTTCATAGATTGCAACGAGCCCCGCAGTACAGACACTAAAGGGGTGTGGCAAAGAGATCTTGATATTTGCACCATCGATGACATTAGTACACCCCACCTTCTCATCCACTTTTGAACCATCAAGGTAGAGAATGTCAGCGTCCGGGAACTGGTTAAATATTCTGTGGAATTCCGGAGGCATCTTAGTGCACTTTAGGACCTCGGCGTAGATCTAACCGAATTTCTGGACGCGGGACTTGCCTCTGATGCACATCGCTAGGTGTCTGGATCATACAGGGACCTACAGTTACTCCTATTTCATTACACGAACTATCAAATCTAACACCAACCTTGCGTCTCTAAAAGCCAGTGTAGTTAAAAGGGACGTAAAACCAATAACATTATTATTAACACCAACCGGCCGGGTGGCGCGAGGCTGGTTGGCGTACATCTGGTGGTATTGGGTACTGACGAGAGCTTGATATCTCGGATGATGCTGCCTTTGACGCACATTGACAGCATGTGATAAAAGCATATGCTGGCTCCTATAACTAAGAGGTGGAATACCCGATTTGGCGAGTAGGTTGGGAATCGGGCTGGTCCGGAAGACACCAGTAGCCAGGCTAACGCCACCTTGGTGGATATTGTCTAGCACTTTTGAGGTCGCCTGCCTTGCCGAACTGTATGGGGCACAACCATAGTCAAGCCGGGACAGGACGAGGCCTTGGTGAAATCTTAGCAGCTCGGAACGGTCAGCCCCCCCCACGTTGTGCCATAATGGGTCTCGAGCATGCTCAGTTTCTTGATACATCCCGCTTTTATTTATTCACATTACATCTGATTGAAAACAAGTATTTTGATATTATTTCGGAACTAATTTCGTTTGGAAAAATAACTTTTGGATTTTGGTATTCGGAAAGTTAGCAATAAGATAAACAAACTTTCATAAAACAGGACATCCGAAAAAATGTACGGGAATCGTATTAGGGACAGTGATTAGGTAGGCGCGCCGGGACTTGAAGTAAGGTACTATCCAGGCATTTGCCTGGAGGGAGTGTTGAAAACTCCGAGGCAAAGCCACACTCAGGACTGCTGTTCGAACGTGCTGCAGTTCCCCTCACGGCCAAGGTGCACGGTTTAACGAGAACGACTACGCCACGGGGTGAATTTATTGAAATTCTTGTATTTCAAAAGAAAAACACTCCACCAGTTTCATACATCTGCCGACTTGGATAGCACTTGCCACCCTCCTAATGAGGAGCTGAGCACAAATAAACGTAATTATGGCATAATGAGAAAACATTCTAAATTCTTTATTAGGTTTATGGGGAAATATTTGCTGTGCGAGATTAGTTGCACAGACTGATGTGTTGTCCCCTTTTTTAATTTTATTTAATTTTGATTGCATATGACAACTTGGAGATAGGGATTAGTCTGGATATTCATCATCTCCAGCTCCAGTTTCCCGGGTGCGGTGAATGAGCGCTCTCCATTTCGTTCTCTCCAAGAATGTTTCCTCCTCCATGATTTGCAGACCTCTCCCTGCAAGATCATTTCTAACCTGGTCGATCCATCTCTTCCTCGGTCGACCTCTTGGTCTTTTGCCTTTCAGTTCTTTCTCAAACCACACTCTAGCTGTTCTTTGTGTGTCCATTCTTTTGAGATGACCGAACCATTTCAGCCTGGCTTCAACACAGATCTCATTAAGAGATTGTTTTACTTGAACAGGATGGCGTATCTTATCATGTCTTATTTTGTCCCTCCTTGTCTGAATCATAGTTCTTAAAAACTTCATCTCCACCGTCTGTGTTTGCTGGTATTTCTCTTGGATTGGATACAGGTTTCTAAGCTATATGTAGTAACAGGTTCAAAGAAGCTCTTGTAGCGTATTAGTTTTGATCTTAAAGGAAATTGCTTGTTCCAAAGAAGCCCTCTCATGAGATGATAAAATTGTGCTCCATGTTGAACTCTACTAGTAATAATAATAATAATATCGTATGGCCTCGGGTGCCTGGTGCAAGCTTTGTTAATTGACACCCAGAGGGTAGCTTGCATGTCGAATTTCGTCGTTCCTTTGAACGCTATGAAAGTCAAGGAGGTTAGATATCTAAACTCCTTGACACTACAGCACTTTCAAGTAGAGAATGGAGGAACTTTGTGTTGGCGGAAAATCCCGAGATTAATTTTGCCATTGAACACGGCCTACTGAATTCAAATGGGTTCTTTAACATGCCAACAACGTATGACATGAGTGTCGTGATTTTTGTCGCCTTCAAAAATCACTTACCACGACCAGGGGCGAACCTGCAATCTTGGGGTTGGTAGTCCGACACTATAACCACTCACCCACCGTGGCAAGCAACTCTACTAGTGATTTCTGCAGATGGTTGGTTATCTGAGGACACTCACTGCCAAGGTAACAGAACTGATGTACTTGTTCTAACTTTGTACCATTCACAGTGATGTTAGTACAGATGTTTTTTCGACTAACAGGCATCACTACTGTTTTGGACTTGCTTATATTCAGACCAAATTGCTTGAATATAGCATTCCAATCATTCAGCTTCTGTTGTATTTCAGCCTCATTTTCATCCCATATTACAACATCATCTGCAAACACTAAAGCTTTAAACTCAGAGGTCTTATTGGGTCTCTTAACTCTCTTCATTATTTCATCCATTACAGTAATGAATAAAAGTGGTGATAGAGCGCTGCCTTGCTGTACACCCTGCTTAGTCTCGAACCACTCTGAATAGCCATCATCTATTTGGACACAACTCTGGCAGTGTTCATATAGCATCTTCACTTTATTTATTAAAGCGCATGGTATTGATCTATTTTGAAGGCATTCCCAGATTGTATTTCTCCGTACACTGTCGTAAGCCTTCTCAATATCTAGAAAAATGAAGATTATGTCTTTTCCTTTTTCCCAGTGCTTCTCCAAATTCATCCTGACAGAAAATATCAGATCTCTTGTTGCCCTGTTCCGTCTGAAACCGTACTGCTCTTCTTCAAGCTGTGGTTCAATGATAATTCTCAATCTGTGTTCTATAATTCGTTCCATTATTTTCAGGCCATAAGATAGAAAAGTAATTCCCCTGTAGTTGCTAGGTTTTTGTCTGTCTCCTTTCTTAAATAGAGCGCGGTAACACCTTTAGTCCATTCTGTTGGTATCTTTTCTTCTTTCCGAATAGTGTTTAGGACGCTAGACAACCACTGCAATCCTTGTACTACAGCTGCCTGGATCATGTCAGTACTTATATCACCAATGACTGTTGCCCTAGCTTTTTTCATGATCTTTAGGGCATTTTCCACTTCCATCCATGTTAGAGGGTACTCCATACCTGGGCTATTTTCTTCTTTTTAGTCTCCTCTTGTTTGGATATTCTCGAAAGAAAATGTTTACAGTAATGGTATGGTAAAAGCAGAGGATAAGAAATCAAACTTTATAAAGAACATTTATTACCAACAAATCGCAAGCAAAGTAATGTTTATTAGGCGCACATATCATGGAGCCTAGCATTCCTAGAGCGATACATTTGTGAGATGCAATTCAACACTCATCACCTATGATAAATGGAGTAGGCAAGACGGAGTGTGCTCTATTACAATACCATAGAAGAGTATCACAATGATATCTTATCACAATGATGTCTTTAAATAGGATCATATCACAATGACATCTTAAAAAACATCATGTCACAATGATATATTCTAAAATAGCATCCTGTCACAATGGTATCGTAAAATTGTATTCTATCACCATGACTGAATTGCATCCCATCAAAATATCATAGGATGGCATCTTATCACAATATCATAGTATAACATCGTATCTCAATGATATCATTGCAAAGCATCCTATTACTCTAGTGGGGCGTGAGTTGGTGACCACGGGACCCCAGCTGAGTCCGGCATTGCTTCCACTTGTGCCAGGCTCTTCACTGTCGCCTTTTCTTTCGGCTTCCCTTGGCCAACTCTTGTTCTCTTCCAACCCCGACGGTATTAGGGTATCCAAGGCCTAGGGAGTCTTTCACTTTCCCGCCTTAATTGGCCCTTGTCTCATCTTTCCTGATCCCTCCTTCTTTGTGTGGTCAGACCTCTTGTTTTCTTTTCATTATATTTTTTTTCTGTTTAAGATTCCCGCAGTGTTTTTGATAATTGGCTCCCCATGTATCTAAATTCCCTTTAGCGAATTGTTTGCATCTACAGTCCATTTGGCAGGTATTTTCAATCTACGTTGCATTTTGTAAGTTTTTTCGATCTAAATTGCATTTTGTGAGTATTTTCAACCTCAATTGCATTTTGTAAGGATTGACAATCTAAATTGCTTTTTAGTATGGGTAAGTCTTTCAATATAGGGGCTGGGACTTTTGTGAGTATTTTGAATTTAAATTGCATTTTGTAAGTATTATCAACATAAACCGCTTTTTGCAAGTATTTTCAACCTAAATTGCATTTTGTATGGTGGGCATTTTGTAAGTATTTTTATTCTCAATTGCATTTTGTGGGTATTTTTAATATAAATTACATTTTAAGTATTCTCAATGTAAATTGCATTTTGTATGTATTGTCCATCCAAATGAGTACCGTAGTTTGAATCTACCATACATTTTGTAGGCATTTTCAATTTCAATTGCATTTTGTAAGTATTTTCAATTTCAGGTGCACTTTGTGAGTATTTTGGATCTGAAATGTGCATTTTTGAATCTAAATTGCGTTGTGCATTTTCAATTTCAATTGCATTTTGTAAGTATTTTGAACCTCAATTGTATTTAGTACGTATTTTCAATCTCATTTGCATTTTGTAAGTATTTTGAATTTCACTTGCATTTTTTAAGTATTTCGACTCTACATTACATTTTGTACGTATTTTGAACCTAAACTATATTTTGTACGTATTTTTCAATCTATTCATTTTGTGAGTATTTTCCTACTAAATTACATTTTGTAAGTATTTCCACTGTACATTTTGTGAGTCGTTTCAATATGAGTTACATTTTTTAAGTGTTTTCAGTCTCACTTGATTTTAGTTCTGGTTTCCATTTCATTGTCATTTTCGCTTCACCCAGACCATTAGGGGCCGATAACCTAGATGTTAGGCCCCTTAAAACAACAATTATCATTATCAGCATCCTATTACAATGCTATCATAATGGTGTAATGAGATAGCATGTCTGTAGGGAAAATCAACTGCTGTGCGTCTTCATGTACACACACACAGTGTTCAAGGTCAGAAGGTGACAAGTAAAGAATATAGGAAACGCTGGAATGGTGATGGGTATGTACATGAAATTGAAGCTAAATATTCCATATATGTGTAACAACGCTTTGTTGAGGCCCCAGAATAAAGTGACAATACAGTTGGGAGTTAGATATATAATAGGACCATCACAGGTCTTAGAGCTTACTAGAAGCGTCACAGTTGTTGAATTCACTTGATATTCTTTGTTTCTTAGGAGGTGAAAGAGGAAGTTCAAGATTATGATTGTGCTGCACCTGCGACTGCAGCAAATGAGTAAGTGATCATGTTTGAGAAAACATATAAGCCTTTTTTCTGTGTTATGTAAGTGATATGTAGGCTTGTTAGTGTTCAATCCTTTTCTTAAGATATATGTGCAGCATTTTTATTGCATTAATTATATATAATAGACTAGAAGTACCCGTTCTTTGAACGGTCCTCGGCTTTAATAGCCAAATTAATGTTATCAATTGAGCTACTGTTGCAATGGTTAGGGGCTTGTCATTCCTTCATCAGTTTACCACAGCGAATTTAGTTTCCTGTGAATGTCACAGGCAACTGTTAAATTTAGGGCCTTAAAATGTGGTGGTGGGAAGTGAAGGGCCTGTCAACAGCCCGCCATGTTATCTGGAATTCCTGTCTATTCCAATACTGTTAACCTAGGGCCGTGTGGTGTAAGGTGTTGCGAATGAGTTAGTGGGTGACCGACCAATGTATTTGGTTCTGTTACTACACACGGACTGGGAACCTCCCACATCTCTCCTCATCACCCGCGATCCACATTCCTCTCAGGTTCACAGAGCTGGGACTCTAGCAGTAGTTGGCCTAAGAGTGGAGTCTTTCACTCATGTTATCGTACTTCCCGTGTATCCTTGATACAAGTATTTTGTCAGCCATCAGCTTGTGCTGTACTATCTACACATTACGCAATGAATCAAGTTAGAGTGAAATGTGGTGATATATTTTTCCTATCCTGCAGCTCCCTTGTGCGTGTGACTCACTCATCTATCATCGAGTTTCGTTATGAAGTATGAATGAATGATGGTATTGAGAGCTGATGAGGGCTTGTATTCTGTGATTAGTTTCTTAAATGAAATTAGCTTTTTGGGTAACTCAGAAACTGTTGCTTTTAGGTCCTTAAAAAGTGGTTTTGAGGAGGGGATAAAAATGAGCTTTGTCTTGCCCTTTTATTTATTTATTTATTTATTTATTTATTTATTTATTTATTGATTTATTGGCGCCTTTATTGTGGCGAAGTTAGGGCTCTAGGCCCTCTCTTACACTTAACCACACACAGTGCAACTTACATGAATTCTCACATATGTAATTCTTAACCTACCAAACTTAAATACTAGGAAAAACTTATATACAAGAATAAAATAAAATTAAAATTAAATTAAATTAAATTGGCGACTGCCTGATATTAACTAAGCTATACCATTTAAATGACATACATTTTTAACAAAATTATACTATGGTCATTCACTCACACATTCATACACAAATTGTTCTAGTTGGCCTACGAATTCAAGAGGAAATCTTTACATGCACGTTTGAAAGTTGTTAGGGATGTACAATTTCTGACGTCACGAGGACAATTATTCCAAATTCTGGTTCCCGACACGAGGAAAGAGTTACTGAAGGCAGATGAATGATTTACAGGAATTGCAATTATAGATCCAGATCGCGTGTGACGATCATGAAAGGAAGAAAGAAAAAGAAAATTACAAGAGAGATAGTGAGGAGTACTTTCATTGAGAAGTCGATAGATGAGGGTACATATGTGCAGGTTTCTTTGTTCTACTTTTAGCCAGGAAAGTAGATCATAAAAAGGAGACACGTGTGAGGAAAATTTCAAGGAGAAAATAAACGTAATGCAGGAATTTAAAGTTCTCTGAAGTTTCTTGTTTTGTTCACCGTAGCATCTACTGATACAACATCACAGTAGTTAAATATAGGGAGTATCAAGGTTTGGACGAGTTTTATTTTCAAGTTACGGGGTAGAACGGACTGGTGAATCTTAAGTGGATGAAGTGACGAGTAAACTTTCCAGCATGTATTTTAAGGGGGTAGCTCTTCTTTTATGAGAGATATGGAAAAGAGTTACATCAATGAACAGTGTCGTGCCTCTGATGGGTATTTGTACCAAATTTTACATCGATCCACCCAGCCATTCTCGAGTTCCAGCTGATTTTGATTTTATTGGACCACTAAATAATCTTTGGGGAATATTCCTTTCATTGAAAATGCTTACTCTTAAGGATAGCTTTATTGATTTTGATTTGATTGATTTTGATTTTATTTTCACGGCTCCACTTAGAACTTAAGAGCTCCTTTACAGTAGCGCCCTACATAAAATAAGGTTAGGGCTTATACAAATAAAACATTTCACTTACATTCACAATATAAATAATAATAGTCTAACAATAGTAACAAAAAGACAGTAATAATACAACAACAACAATAATAATAATAATGATAATGGAAAGATTATTTACAAAAGAGAGCATACAGATACAGTATCAGCCCGAAAAGCAAACATCATATACTGTACAAGAAAAGCTATTAAATTAGACAGGTTGTCAGCTATTGTCCTGATGTTATAATTGAACTCTAAAAAAAGTATTTTAACATAATGCAGTAATCAAATATGAGAGGTATACTGTTCCAAGAAGCAGGATGAAAGATGTCTTTTGAAAGCTGCAGTGCTTGCAATGTTGACGAACTTATATAAATCGAAGGTGTTGAAGAGGCGTGAGGCGGTGCAAACAAAAGATTTAATGAACTTCATGGTTCGGTGTATAGGAATCTGGAGTGTTAATTTTGTGTATCTATTTTCTCGATTATGAACAGAATGCATTGGTGTAAAGGCATTGTAGAGATATAACGGGGTCTTGGTATGTAATATTTTATGTGGCAGAATGGCAACTGATAGCTGCCTGCGCTCGTGGAGTTTCAGCCATTTCAGCTGCACGTAGTAAGGTGTGATATGTTCATCTCGCCTTACATCCAGAATGTACCGAACACATGCATTCTGGACTCTTTGTAATTTGATGCTCTGTGCTTCTGGTAAATCTTTGTATACAGCAGAGCCATAATCAATGATTGGAAAAATGAGAGTTTGGACGAAGAGCTTACGTATGTTAGGAGGGGTGTAAGAAACAGTTATTTTCAGGAGATGCATAGTTGATACAACCTTTCTTACCACATTAGATGTATGCTCTGCCCACGACAGTGTTCTATCAAATATCACTCCAAGATTATTGACAGTGTTGCTATATTTAATATTATTATCTAGTATCTTGATGGGTGGTAGTGAATTAAAATCTACTGAATTTAGAAGTTTTGTATATCCAATGGATACAAGTTGTGTTTTAGATATGTTCAAGTTAAGATTATGATTTAGGGCCCATTCACAAAGCCTGTCAATGTCTTCATTAAACAGATTTATACGATCACATGCAGTGCTAGACGTGAGGTGAAAATAGGCTTGGAGGTCATCAGCGTATATATGAAAAGAACTATTTCGGAATTCATTCGAAACATCGTTTATATATATCGAGAAGCATAGTGGACCTAAGACAGATCCCTGAGGTACTCCACTTTCTACTGATTTCCAGTCTGAGGAGGAGCCATCCGCGAGGACCACTCTCTGTGTACGCATGGAAAGGTATGATTTGAACCAGGAAAGAGCACTCGGAGAGAAGCCAAAAGATTTCAGCTTTGCAAGAAGTATATTGTGATTCAAACAGTCAAAAGCCTTACTGAAATCGAAAAGACATAAGATTGTAAGCTGACGCTTGTCCATAGCTGAGCGTATATCATCGCTGACCTTTAACAATGCAGTGGTGGTACTATGCCCCTTTTTAAACCCAGATTGGTAAGGATTGAATATATTAAATTTAGTTAGGTATTCACATACTTGTTCATGAACAATTTTCTCAAGCGCTTTACTATGGGCACAAAGGATATTTATTGGTCTAAAGTCACTACAACTAGTGGGGTTTTTATTTTTTGGTACTGGACGTATGTTAGCACACTTCCAAAGAGACGGGTATACTCCACTTTGTAGAGAGAAATTAAATAGATGGATAATTGGGGGTAGAAATACTTCAAGACAGTTAGAAATAAGAGAAATTGGGATGCTATCAGGGCCTCTTGCTTTTGTACGAATTGATTTGATGGCTTTTACAATCTGGTGTGGGTAAACATACATAAAGAAAAATTTTTCATGGGCAGGGGGAGGGATGGATGTGTATTTCATGACGGTCTCTGAAACTCTTAATACATCACCAATTGACGCAACATTTGAGTAATGTTCGTTTAATTGTGATGCAGAGACAGGCATCTCAACATCAGTGACTGAACTGGCACCAACTCCCAATGATTTTGCAGCACGCCATCTGGCGGAGGTGGTTTTGCAGTCACCGAAGAGGTTGTACATATATTTCACTTTTGTGTTCCTAATTGTTTGTTTTGTCTTATTACGCAGAATTCTATACTCTTCATAGTCAATGGTAAGTTTAGATTTAATAAATGTTCTACGTGCTTTATCACGTTTCTTTAAAAGCGTTTTGATTTCTTTACTGATCCACGGAGCAGAGCTATGTTTTATATCCACTTTCCATTGCGGTGCATGCATATCATAGAGTTTATTTACACAATCATTAAATAGAGTCACTTTCTCATCTATGTCAGTGGATTGGTAGAAATTCTGCCAAGGGAGTAATTCTGCGTCCGTTTTAAAATCATTTAAATTAAATTTGCCGTACAAAGATTGATTTTGGTCTAAGTTTCGGGGTAGATAAAGAAAACACAGCATACTGGAGATCATGGGCTGAGAATCCAGCGGCTGGTTCTTTTCCGTAGTCAACAATGAGGTCATTACAGTTTGAAGAGATAATATCGAGAGAGCTGTCACAAGTACCTGTGTGAAATGTAGTATCGAATGGTAAACATTAAACATTACAGGAACAGAGCACATCACATACCTGTTCAGTTTCAAAAGCTCCACTACCAAACCGAGCATTGACGTCCCCAACAATAAAAACATATTTATAATCAAGAATGAACCTGTACATGTCATTCAGAAAAATATCTAGGTAGCCAGCTTTCGGTGGACGGTACAGGCCGGACGTTTGTTTTAGACGAGTGAAAAATCTTAATGGAAGCCTGGAGGCGAGTTACTGCAGTACCTGTGTTGTTATCAGCTCCACCAAGCGGTCCGATGATTGACAACGCTGTCTCACACTATGCTGAAGTACAGTCATTGGCAAATATAATGGCATACTGTTCGTAACTACGTAACGTGTACTTCCGTGTCACACAATACTTCGACATGGACTGTACTGTCAGCGGGACGGTGTCACCACGTGCTCAAGTCTGAAATTCCATTACATCAGATCGGTGGTGACAAGTTTGAAGCGATAGGGTGAGAGAGTGAGTGTGTGTAGGCTCACCCGCTGGCTTCAAGGTCAAGGGCAATCGTCTAAAACAAACGTCCGGCCTGTACACACAAGCAAAGAGAATTTTAGTTTCGGTAAGAGAAATGTCAAGTATAATGTATTCAGGCCTCTTATTATATTCACCAGGAGACTGACTTAGCACGCTATACTTTATGCTATCCCTAAGGTAAACTGCAACACCACCTCCACCTACGGTTAATCTATCATTTCTGATGACATTATAGCCAGTGAGAGAGACAGCAGCATTTGGAATTGAGGGCTTGCAAAAGGACTCACTGCAATTATGTCGAAAGACGAACCACCAAAGACGTGACAAAATTCAGAATAGTGAGAGGAGTCAACTAATGATTGAGCATTGATATGAGCAATTTTTAGGCAGTTTGTGTTTTTCAGGCTGATAGCAGAAAGTATGTCTGATAGACTATGGTCAGATACAACCATAGGTACAAGTTAAAAGATCTTGTAAAGTAGTGAAAAGCATTGCCTAGTCACTCAGAAGAGAAATTAGTACATTGACCATTATATGTCGTCATTCATAATCTACAATAGCACAAACTACAACACAATTTAGAAGCTAAAGAAAAAGTTAAGTTATGACAGATGGCACATAAATATATGAGTTAAATAATGACACAGTGAAACATACTGCAATCTTCGGTAACATTTTGGAATTACACAGTCATGTCATCAGATCTGTCTAGAATTGAGCTAAGCATAGTTTAAAGTCACTTGTCACTCACCAACCAACACACCCTGAAAATGCCATTAAGGTTTTATATCTCAAGACATAGTGTTCATTATAGCTATATAGACTATACATTTAATTTAACATTTGTGATAGGTTGAATTAAAAAACAAACAAAAAAAGGAAATACGGATAAAATGAAATTAAAGTTGAATGTGGTTTAAAGCAGGCCTACTAGTCTCCAGCTTGTACCCAATATAGGTCTACTTACAGAACATAAAATGTATTCACATTGCATGATGCAAGGATAGACAGGAAATGTTAATCTGAAAACATAACTGTGATGGTTATAGGTGGCAGCTGATGAACTATTATTTATAATAATTACCATCCATTGGGGTTAATCTCACTAAATGTCTGTCAGAGGAGAGAGAGAGGACTCTTGCAGTCCTGAGCTAGCAGCCATGAAATCAACTGCGAACTGGGTTAACTTTGTTTTGCCTGATCTGTATGACAATATCTATGTCATGCAGTAGCCTATAGCTCACACTCGCCATTAACATTAACAACGTGTATAGGAGAAGAAAGATGGGTTTGGGCTGGGAGCGAAAGGTGAAAGCAAGTAAGCAAGTAAGTAAAGACGTAAGTAGTGTTTAAAGCTGATTAATTGTTGGAAAAGGCTTGGTACTGGTAGGCTACCTAAGAGAGAAGCTTAATATTTATAAAAAATCATTTTGCCAACCTGTTCAATAAGGGAAGGAAGCTTGGAACTAATAGCAAGCAGTATAGCCCAGTATTGGTGTCTATTTGGTAAATGCAGATTTACAAACGTTATAGAATTTAGCAGACAATTTTCTAAATGTTGTTGCCTAAGAGGAATGTGGTATTTCTTAAATTTAAGTTTCCCAGCCTTACTTGCTTTCGAGCAATAGGTACCGGTATTATGGTATACAGTTGGTACAATCAATTGGTTAAAGTTAAAATTACATTAGTAAGGGATATAACACTGATCACACTAACTTAGATCAATCTAAGGTCATTGAAATTAGTCAGCCTGTGACAAATACCTCGGCTAACTGCAAAGATGACGCCATTATTGGACCAACAATGCTTAACTCCCACCTTGTCGATTGTTTTGTGAAGCAATTCCTACCGTAACTTGGGTTAGGTCTTCCCTAATTACAGTCCCAGTTCCCTTCAATTTCTTCTTCGCCTGAAAGAGCGCATTCCGCTTGGCAAAGGAGGCAAATTTACATATGATGGGGCGTGGCTTCTGGGTGTTTCTTGAGCCTACCCTATGAGTCCTGTCAATGTCCTCAATTTTTATATTTACTCCTAGCTGTTCTGCCAAGTTAAGGACGAGCTGATCAGTCGATTCGCCATCCTTTTCTTCCATGCCAAACACCCGGATACAATTCCGTCGGGAGTATTGCTCCATTGTATCAGTCCTTTCACGCAGTTCCTCTTTCAGTGATTGCACTTCCACCTCGCTGGCCTTAATTTTCTTTTCCATATCATCTATCACCTTAGTGTTGAAATCAATGGATGCTTTGAGACCCTCTATTACTTTTGAGGTGATCTCATCAACAAGCCTTGACAAGAAGGAGGGCTGGCTAACCAAGTAATTTACGATTTTTAGCACTAATGTTGACAAGTCGCCTGTTCATTAGTGCTGCCCTCTGTGTGGTTAATGCCAGCATTTCCCATCTTTGCCGAGGGAGAGCGCTGACAGTCTTCCTGCACCTGTTGGCGATTCTGTGCATTACGCTTCGTGTTTTTATTTTTCCCTCCAGACAATGTATAACCTAAAATTGAGTTCTACTATGTATAAATGTAGATGATTAAGGGTTTTAGAGTATATTTGGCAGCTTGATTTCTTTTGACGACTGATGTACAGTAATTTCACTCACCGGATTGTTGGTTTAAATGGACACACGATCGCGAGAACACGTTAAAAATACAATACACTTCTAAGCGACACAACTCTGTGACTTCAGTCCGCCATGACAGAGTAATATTAAAAAAAACATCTTTTAGGTACCGGTAATTAAAACATTGTAGGAAAATATCTTAATTACTGGTGGCCACAAAATATACCACATCTCCTCAATGTGGTTAGACTACGTATTGGAAGGGCTTGATGAGCTCGAAACATGTACCCTAAAGTGTAAAAATTTAATAATTATATTGTATTGATTGACGGATTTCCTCGATATTATTTATCATAGCAATACCACATCTTTCCAACAACATAAACTGCAAGTGTGCAGCTTGTTCACAGATTACCACAGAATAATGTCCATGCAACATGGAGTGTGCCAATCTCAAACTATTAGCTTCAATACTTACTCTCCATATTTGGACACATTTCAAAGTATAGTCATGTTTGTATCTGCTGATTCTTACTGTAGCTTTGACTTGATGAGCAGTTTTTATAATGACCAATGCATCAGGTCTGTAAACAATATGCAGAGGTTATTTAGAAAATTTAATGTATGCATAGAAGGGAAAGACTTCATACAGAATGACTTATGTTCTCTGCTTTTGATCTTAACTAAATATCGGTTATGATTTTAGCTGTAACCCCCACATACATAACACTTCCCTGCTGACATTTCACTCAAGTAATTTCAGATTTTGCCATCAACCACTACAGACTGTATAAGTTCTTATTGAGACTTCTATTTTGGTAACAACTTTCACAATACAGTTTCTTAATCTTCCCTTTCTGAAGACAAGTTTCTCATTATATTACATATATTATCAAAAAGGTGCAATCTTATTAACTATCCATGAATTGGTTGATGGAACTGAAGCAAATTGCAGCACACCTCAATTCTCTCAATGGTTGCCTTAGCCTTCTAGCACTCACATCTTTCTACTCATTGTTGGTGAGCTGTAGCTCTGTGAGGCAGGCTGTCTCGGAAACCTTAAGATCTCTGACATGGCCATTGTTCGAACTTTCAAGCTTATTATAATGTAAATAACTGTTGCAGGAAGATCTCATAACTGCAATTCCTTTATATTTATGAATTGCATATACTGTGTTGTTAGCCATTGGCCTCGCACTAAGGTGGACCGGGTTCGATTCCCGGTCAATACATGTGAGATTTTCAAAGTGAAAGGCCATGTCCTATGGTTCGGATTCCACGTAAAAAGGAGGTCCTGTGGCTCATGATCGCATGATAAACGGTCACGTAATATTAAAAGCTTTCTTCATATTATCTGCTTTATTAATAAAAATCTTTTGGAAAATAGACGTCTGGAAGGTTGTTCCAATGAACTGGTTGTCTAGATTTTCCTTCAGTTTATCTAATACTTCCTGCTCATTAAAAGAGAGGCAGTGATTTATTGTGACTCCAGAGTACTTCACTTGGTGTTCTTGTCCTATGCTTCTAATTGGTCCATTTATTGTGTCAGTTATTTCAGATTGTAGATAATGATATCATTCGATTTCTTGAAATTATATCAGCTGATGAAGACCGATTACTGCATGCTCAGGGAGGTAACTGATCCCTTACTGCAACCATCTACTGTAAGTTCATCGGCAGTTCCAAGAATCATCATTGTTATTTGTGTCTTCTGACAAGCAAAATCCATGTGTTTCTTCAATATTTCTTCCTGTTAGGCCGTTTATAATGTGATCTGTGGTCATATTATGGTGACAATATCTTCGAGCATAACTCCACTTTTGATCAGATTTCGTGATGGAACTCATTTTTCTATGTTGCCTTAGTAATCATAATTCAAATGATTTTCACAGTAAATACCATGGTGTTGACCGACTATATAGCATTTTGATTTCGTGATCTGAATTTCTTCTGAATGGTTCTTGTTAGCGCTTAATTATATTACTGTACGTCTCTCTATAAGTTCTTAAGAGCCTTTTATACAATTGAATAAAGCTAAGCAGTCTGTGATTTTTAGGTGCTCGTGACCCACTGAATAATAAGGTTTGCTAATATCCAGGAAACCCAGACATGCTAAAGCTTTATCTAAAGTGGCTTTCTACAAACAACATCTATATTGCATATTACTTAACTGTCTGTGGTAATCTAATGTCATTGTCGTGTATTGAAAGATACTTATTACCTGACGAACATGTCTCTTAACTAACTTACCACACTTCGTATAGAAAGCTTTGAAGCCATTTCTCATTGTGGCCTTATTGACAACCGATATTGCAACTTAACAGTCTCTGAACTCGATATTATCCCAATTACTGAAACATGCGAAATAACCACACTTTGTACAATGGAACATGGAGTGATCGGTCTCCAGTTTATTATATTATTTCTACATATCCTTGAGGATGACAATCATCCTCGCTAACTGAAGACCATCAATAACAAAGCTGGTGGCTACTTTAGCCATGATGCACGCCGCCTTCTTGATCGAATGACTTTCAGAAGTTCAATATCCGAGCCAAGGCTTCTGTCAAATAATTTCTTCATGGAGGTGAGTTACATACCTCATGTTATTGTTGGCTGCTCAGTATAGTTGAAGCTCCCATTTTTGTTATTTAAAACTATCTTGTGTTCATTTCGGGTTTCAAATCTTTGACAGATATTTTTCTTCAAAAGAAATTTCCACATTTTATCTACTCCATGAAGAATCCTCCTAACAGCTTTCCTTCTTTGAAAATAGTATTTGAATTGTGCAATTTGATAACAGAATCGAGCTCTTCAGTGTAATCCTTTATTTTTGATGCTCTATTAGAGCATTGACTGAATTGTTCATCGAGAAGCCTCCATTTTCCTCTTTTCTGGCTTCTATGTACTTCAATGCTGGGTTCTTTGTTCCAGGAAATAAATAAGCAGCTTGATCTCAAGAAATTCCGTCACGTTTCTATTGAAAGTTATGCTATAATTCTTGCTGAATTCCTTTGCCAAACAATTAATAGTGTCATCGAATATTGGTGAAGTAGGTTGATGTCCTCTTTATTTGTATTCTGTTGAAAGGAGATCACCGTGGTCGCTAATGTAATAGGTGTCTTCTTTCTGATACTTTATAATGTGAATATCAAATATATTGTCCACAATAAGGACAAGGAGAATTGGATACTTGATCATCAGTTTTTGATAAGATGATGCTGTTCAATTTGGTGTTATCTGAGTTAACTTAAAGTTTATGGCTGTCATTGATAGAAAGTCGGTCTGGATAGGAGTATTGTGGCCTAAAATATATTCCTATTTTAGATTGTATTTATTTATTACCTGATGAAGTCGTTGGGATTTGTTTGACTTGACTACTGTTGCTACTTGATTTTCATAGTCTTCAGAACTTGACCAGCCCCCTGAAGCCCTAATCCTGCTTTACCTGCTTGAATAATTCATGTAAAATTATGATGCTTGACTGAACATTTAACTACTTTTTACTATAGCCACAATACTCTAAAAATAATGTGTGTCAGATTCACTTATAATGTTCATCGTATTTCATAGACTTTGTCTTTGGATTTGAAACTAAATCTTTATAGATCAATAAGCAATAACATATCTTCTTGTTTCAGTAATTCAACACTGCCATCTACTAATGTCCAAGTACCAGGGAATAAATACAGTAAAAATAAGTGTCCTCAATGTTCACAATGCAATAAGACCTTCACCCGACGCAAACATTTGAAGAGTCACATGCTAATTCATACCGGTGAACGTCCGCTTTCATGTAACATATGCGGAAAGACGTTCATTCAGAGGCAACATCTGAGGATTCATATGGTGACGCATTCACGTGAGAAACGTCATTCATGTCCAACATGTGGAAAATTATTTGGTCAACGAGCCCACTTGAATACCCATCTGTTGACTCACTCCGAAACAAAGCCGTACTCTTGCAAGACCTGTGGAAAAAGCTTCGTCCGGAAGGATTACCTAAACAATCATGCCGTAATTCATACAGGCCTTAAGCCATATACCTGCAAAATATGTGGGAAGAGCTTTACGCAAATCGGAAATCTGAGTACCCATAAGGTGGTACATAGTAAGGAGAAGTTATTCACATGTGACAACTGTGGAAAAGCATTCACCCACCGTGCGACCTTACAAACCCATCTTGCGGCACATTCTGGAAACCATCCGTATTGTTGTACTGTTTGTGGAAAGAAGTTCAAGAGGCGTGTAAATTTAGATAGCCACGTTGCAGCACATTCAGGTGTAAAGGCATATTCTTGTTCTGTTTGTGGAAAACAGTTTGTTTGGAGTATTAATTTGAGAAAGCACCAATTAATTCACTCGGAGGACAAGAATTAATGCTACTCATAGACAAATTGTGATACTTTTCTTCTCCCAAATTTTGTAAACCGTTCACGCTGCATTTTATTCCCTGAAATTGCAGAGTGGTTCACATATGAGGAAGGCAGGAGATAACATTCTGTTGAATAGCTCGGTATATTTTACATATGTACCCTCCTAGGAATTCAACATCAGAAGTTCAAGAGAAATGATGGTACCCCATAGGAAAGACATGCTATTAGTCGCGCATGACGACTGCAATGGGTGATAAAAAGGCTGAAGGTTCGAATCCTGCTGTAGACAACAGTTTTTACGAGTGTCTTTCCCGTCGACTTATCCCCACTTCATGCAGGTAAATGCCAGTTGCGCCATTGTCACCTCAGTAACACAGGTTTCAAAAAATATCAGCACATAACCATGTGCATGGAATTGGTGACCAAGAATCCCCGAACACTGCATACAGTTGCCTTGAATTTTATCTCGCTCCTATCGGGATAGAGAAGCTAAATAAAGTTAACCGAATTTGCCTTTATATGCACTCGAAGGAACTTCATGAGTATTTTCACCTAAGTTGCATAGTGATAGTTTATCGTTTCCTTGAGTTTTATATATAACTGTATTTTCTGTATATGCATTTCGAATTATGTTGTTAATTTGATTACATTAGAATCTTTTGTAACATAAATAAATTGGATACTTACATACTAGATGTAACTGGTGTAGTTATGTTTTACTGCCTCACTTTTCAGAGCAATGGTGTGAGGAAAATAGATTTGCTAATAACTTATTTTGAACTAAAACAGCTGATACAAACTAGGAAGAAATTTGGCCATACGTAGTGGCATTTATTTTGTGTTCACATGATGGAATTCATGCACTATTGTTTTCCTATTTGCATTAGTTACTGGCCAGTGCTAGTTGTGGGATAATTAATGCACAATGGTAGCTTAAACAGAAAATAATTATCTATAGTGTTACACAAGACATGTGATAATTGTTAGAATGAACTGTTTTCCAAAAATATGGAGGAAGAAAGTATTTGTCCGTAATTGAAGTGGCGAATTAAGTGAATCCGTACTGAATGCACGAATGACTTGTATACGACTCTAACCGGGAAATGCAACACGGTATATATAGCCTATGTTAAAATCTATTTGAGTTAATACTAATAATAATATCCTATGGCCTCGGGTGGCGGGTGCAAGCTTTGTTATTTGACACCCAGAGGGTAGCTTGCATGTCGAATTTCGTTGTTCCTTGAAGCACTATGATAGTCATGGAGGTTAGATATCTAAGCTCCTTGAACACTATAGCGCTTTCTAGTAGAGAAATGAGGAACTTTGTGCAGGCGGAAACTCCCGAGATTAATTTTGCCATTATGAACACGGCCCACGGAATTCAAATGGGTTCTTGAACATGCTAACATCGTATGACATGCGAGTCGTAATTTTTGCCGCCTTTCAAAAATTACTTACCATGGCCAGGGGCGAACATGCAAGCTTGGGGTTAGTAGACCGACAAGTTAACCACTCACCCACTGTGGATAGTTTCATAAAGGTAGGTGAACAATTGTATTTTCAATTCATTCACAAACTGTAGTTACTAGCACTGTCCGTGCTATGTAGCTCACCCTAATTGTATTTTCGGTGAATAAATTAAGGAGAATATGCCAGATGTACTTATTACTTAAAGGAAAGCTAACATTTTCTTACAGTTTAACGAAGCTTGCGTCATCAATTTGTTGGTACATTGTCAATAGGACATGCCACATGCATATTAGTGTAGATCATTGTGCTGTATGACTCCAGGAATGTGATTAGCTGTAGGAACCTGTTATTACTGGAAACAAGGTTCCCCTCACTCTATGTATGGCTCTTCAGGTGAGGGTCACTACCACTTTTAAGTAGAAAATGCTGCAACTTGAATACTAACTTGATTTGACGAAGGTGCACTCGATGCATTGCTTTACTTTTCACGACTGTGACTTGGTGATCACTTACGGCGATCTTTGCTTGCCCTTTATGTGCAAGGCACACATGTCGAGTCAGGGGATTGAATGGGGATTTGAAGGAGTCACAAACCCCTCTAATTTGATGCGGATATGTTTGATACCCTTAAGGATATAACGATCAGATATTTGAAAAGTTCTATACAAGAAGGTCACCATAATCGCACTATTCTGCTGTAATTTCTGCCGAGTTTTAGATACCAGCTATGGACCGACTGTCCGACTTCTGAGCACTAACCGTATTGTTATGAAATATGCTGTAAGCACAGTCAACTATTATATGATATTCCAATTTTCTAACAAATCTGATATGACTCATAAAGAGTGTCAGCGAGTCTTAACCTGGCAGTGGTCGTGGAGTAATTTCGACGTAAGTGGTTGCGGGGTGAGATTTTCGCTCACCTTCGTAATTTCAAGCTATGTACTGAAACCTTTATGCGTATAATATAGCATACAAATTCATAACTATCATACTCATAAGTTCACTTCCTGGCAGAAGGACTACACAGTATTTGCGGCGACTTTGTTCTTCAAGGGGAGAGGCGTGAACGTGCCCAAAGGAATCTTTCACCGGATGAAGAAAATAAACTCACCCTCAAGAGAAACGGCAAGGCACGGGAGAGGCCTTGAGAAAAAAATACGAGGAAGAAAGGACTCGGGACATTCACCTTGGAAGTGCGAGCGAGAGTGATGTTCGCTAACCAACGGCGCAATGCAAAATTAGGAACGCTCCTTTGAAAATTTTAGAGAAATAGACATCCCACAAAATTATGAAGCACAGCATATAAAAGGGAAGAATGTTAGCCTCAATAAAATAGTTTTAGATCTGGAAATAAGTCAAAATTGGAATTAATTGGTACTGTAAACTGGAGGGGGTAAGCGTTCAAATGAACCAACCAGAGATCGGGGATGTACCCAAGCCACCAAAAGGCGCGAAAAACATGGACAATGAAAATAATCACGAAGTCAGTTAATATATTATTCCACGATCGAATTTTGGATTTAATCAGTGTTTTGAGACGTTGGGAAAGTGAGGATTCCAATGAAACATACCCCATTGTTGTAGGTCATTATTAGGGATGTTGATATGGCAAAACCTCCCACCCTTCGCAATTTCTTCGCCAGCCTTTATAAAGCCCGATCGAGCCGAACTAAACACACAGTCCTTGGGGCGCAATTGCTTCGCAAGCCTGCGCCGGTCCGCAGTTCGCAAAAGTGAAAAACTTACAAGTATTTACCAAACTCAGTTTTTGGGCGCATATTGCCTCGCAAGCTCGTGATAGTCTACAGTTCGCAAGTGCGAAAATGTATAAGTGTTCGTAGACACAGTTTCTGTATCGCCGAGGTGGCGAATAGCCCGTGATAGTATACGCGAAAATAAGTTGTGAATTTTACAAGTACTTTGTGGCCACGCATAGTGCGAAGGCAGTTGTGAGGGGACATAATCCAAGAGTGCGCGCAGTAAACGCGGAAATAGCAAAATTGCAATACGGGTACCATTGTGAGAATACGTATGGCTAAAAAAGGCGCGTCAATCCGCAGATAAGTTTACGGAACCATATAACAGTGCAATGACGATATCGAATAAAGTCAGGAATAGCCGCACGAGCTCGTGAGTTTCGGGGAAATATAGTGCATAGTGTAAATTGTAATTTATTCAGGGTGGTCCTATTTTCATGAATTTCGAAATATTTGATACAGCAGCCCGCCCTTACATGAAGAAACTGGCAGGAAATAAACTGTGGAGCCAGGAAGACATCATTAAGAAAATGCAGTAGTCCGTGGACAGCCTGAGGACCATGAGGAGCTAAATTCCACGGGAGGGCGTGCAAATATGATAATAGTACCTACAGCTGGTATCGGATAAGTAAACCCAAAATTATATTCATTTTAATTTAGTCAGGATTGTTCGGGATCGCAGGCAGATATGATTGTACATAATTTGTATTTTATTTTGAGTGTGTTAGTCTTTGTGTTATGTCAGTTAGGGTTCGTGCGGTCATCATAGATTTTGTGACTGTTTTTTTTTTTTTAGTTTTTTTTTTTTTTTTTTTTTTTAGTGCACAGAGGATGGACGACATTATGGGAGATTCGTGTTGCTGCAGGATTGTTTGATAATTACAAATTAAGGTTAGCCCGGGAGGAAAATATTATTCTACGATATAACAAACCAGTTTTGTGAGTGGGGCTGATGACCACCTGATAAGAGTAGTGTATTGATGGTCAAAATAAGCCTTGATATTCTGGTGAGAGAGACAGCGACCAGACGCAAATTTTCAGGTATGATGATGATAAGTGTGTGCCGTGTGTGTTTGTGTGGATAGCGGAGGCATTATTCCCGCAAGGTTCTTTGATGATATAAAATGATATGGATTGGTCATACTTATGGTAATTGATAGGCCTAATGGTGGATGCGTATTCCCACTTATAAGTTCTATGATCGTATGCAAGATACATCATAGGGGTATTTTGATCGCAGCATGTCATGATTGCGACGGAGGATTCACATTTGGATTCCCGATGGTATGTTTACATTTCCACGGTTCTCGTGGGGAGGTCATTGTACTCCCTGATGAAACAGTTTGTTGTGACGCACACGGGCCGGACCCACCCAGCTGTATGGATTTGTAGAGGGGAGGCAGGTAGCTTGCCCGCGGCGCGTCGTATGGTTGCACCGTCTAAATATTTGGTCTGACTGGTGACAACATTTTGTAGGTACGAGTGTGTTTGACATCGTAGAATGGTTTGTTATATTAATTGTTTGCAGCCATTCGGGCGTTTCATTTGTTTCATTTTATTTGAGTCCTTCCAACCTATTATTTTTGTTTCGCTCCAATGAGCGGAATGTATGTTTTGTGCACTGCTGTATATATTGTCAATTTAATTAGTGTATCACGGGGGCATCGGCCTGCCGTTGCTTAGTGTAGGAATGATGACCCACGCACTTGTTTTGTTTCTCACGTGATTCTCACGTATTTGTTAAGGGTTCAACCCGGATTTGTTTGTGTTCGAATCTAGCGTGTATTTAGTGCCTATCTTGCCTGTTCACCGGGCAATGCCTGACCTCAATCATGACCTACCGTATGGACGAAGGGAAACGATTGGGAAAATCGAGTACTTATCTTAAAACCGCTATTTCCAATACGACAAAATGAGCTCGCAAGTAATTGAGTAGGTTTTAGGTATTACTGAATACCGTTTCTGAACTGTGTGGACACATTTGACAGTGATTTTGTTTCTTTCAAAGCAGTTGATAGGCATTTTGATTTTAATGTGTGCGAGGCCTATTAGCGAGGCCAGTGTCATGTTTTGTTGTTTATTTTCATTTAATTAATGGCAGGGGATTTGTTTATGTTATGTTTCGATTTATTTGTTTACTTCAAGGAGGGATTAACTTAATTCAGTTTATTTGTTATTCCATTAGGCTACTTTTTGAATAAATTCATTTTATTTTAAAGTTACCTCTGGCATACTGATTTTAGTTTAAGTTACCGTGATCCTTCACGAAAATCCCAGGGTGTTTATGTGTAAAATTTAGCGCCACTCGGACCGACCACCACCTGAGAAGAGAGTCCATCCTGGGAGTCCTTGGATAAAGGTACAGTACCGTACACAAATGATTGTTTTGAAAGGGATGGTAATACGTTTATCTTCTTTCGTGAAGTATCTAATACATATGTACATAAAAAATACGGTACTTCAATTTTGCCAGATCATTATGAATAACTACGGTAAACGTTTTAAATCAGAGCACTGTAAATATATTCTCTGGTGGACGCTCACCTTTCGTATACATACAAAATGTAAGTTTATATGGGAAAGCAACCCGATGGACCTTACTCTGTTGTGAACAAGCCTACAGAGGTTATCAAATGACTAGCACATTCTATTGAGAATACTGGAAGGAACTTCACTGTGGATAATTATTTTTCACCGGTTTCCCTGACTTTAGACGTGTTGTAGAAAGGTTTGACAGTAGTGGGAACTGTTAAAAAAAAGAAGGCAGAGATTGCCCAACAGTCTCCTGCATTCACATGAGAAACCTTCAAAACGCCAGAGAGATAGAATACGCCAAATAACGCAGTTATTTCTTCACAGTGTTTAGAGCGTCCCCATCTTGTCAGTATTCTCATGCAATTTTGACATTTGTGTAATAGTGCAGTCCACAATGTCTTGAATAGTTTCCTGTGGAGAAAAATATCTCCACCCCTCACGATGGGAGGTCACAGTTTTTGCCTCATCTTTTACTCCCGGAGGGCGTCGTACAAAGTTCTTGTATCTGGTTTTCGCAACGTATTGAGGGCAATGGATAGGGCGTCCATCTTTCCCCCAGTACTGTACACCAGCATTATCCAGTTCATCGACAGAAATATCCGAAGCACTGTATCAATTATACGTCTTATCCTCTTCGTCTTGACTAGCATTGACAACTTCCAACAAATCATCGTCTGCCTCACAATTCTTGCTCCACCTCGTCCTACCATAACATTACCTATTCCTCTTAGTTTATTAGCCATTTTAAAATTCACTTTAGAACACACTGTACAACGAAAAGTAACACAAAAATAGTTACGTTGATAGTCGCGGGGGGGGGAGTCTGACTTCTCTGCTGGCACGCACAATAATAGTAACCTGTGTGAATATTGTCAAGTGTTAACTTGCTATTGTTGCGGTAGGTGTCTCGTTATTCCTCCTACTAGCAATACCTAGTAGGGTAGGTAAACCCGCATGCGGGTTGCGAAGTTACATGCAAGACATTTCCAAAGTGAAACAATCTCTCCCTCCATGAACCTTGCCGGAAACCCCTCTAATCTGATGCGGGTATATTTATTCATCCAAATAATAATATTTATAACACTAGCCAACTATTGGCTATACTGCGTTATGCTGTACGGCTTAAAGCAACGGGAAACTACAGCCGAATTGCTGTTCCCGAGGATATGAACCTCTATATGCATAATTACATATGATGATGGCCTCCTCCCTTGTAAAATTCCAATCCGGAGGTAAACTAGTCCCCATTTGTATCTCCGGGTGGGGACTACTCGAGAGAGCGTTAACATCACAGGAGTGACAAAGAGGAAATCTGACATTTTACGAATTGGAGCGTGGAATGTTAGAAGTCTGCTAGGCAGTGAAAGATTAGAACACTTAGAAAGGGAAATGGATAGGCTGAGGTTGGATTTGGTTGGGATTAGTGAAATGCGCTGGCAAGAACAACAGGACTTTTGGTCACGAAACTATAGGATTATTAGCACTAAATCAAACAACGGTTATGCGAGGGTAGGCTTCATATTAAGTAGGAAACTTGGACAGTGGTTGGAATATTAGGAGCAATATAGTGAACGGATTATTATACCAAAAATCAATACAAAACCTACGTGCACCACAGTGGTACAAGTCTATATGCCTACCAGTCAAGCTGATGATGAAGATGTTGTAAAGGTCTACGAAGAAATAGATGAAATTCTGAGGTACGGTATGTAAAGGGTGATGAAAATGTTATAGTAATGGGATATTGGGATGCTCTGTTAGGAGAAATAAGAGAAGGGAAGATAGATGGAGATCACGGATTATTTGAAAGGAATTATCGAGGAAGCAGGCTGATGGAATTCTGCACCGAGCATGTCTTGGTCATAGCTAACACCTTATTCAATAACCACAATAGAAGAATATACATATGGATGAGACCATTTGATACAGGGCGTCACCAAATCGACTTCATTATGGTCAAGCAGAGATTTCGAAACCAGATTTTGGATTGTAAAATATATCCCGGTACTGACATAAACTCTGAACACTATATGAGTGTAATGAAATGCAGATTTACGTTCAAGAAACTGAAGAAAAGTCAAAAGCCAAAAAGGTGGGCAATAGACAGACTGAAAGAGAAGGATGTAAACGAAAGATTCAAGAAGAGTATAAAGGAAGGACTAATGAAAAACCCTAAACAAACTTCAATTGCAGACGAATGGGCAATTTTGAAGAATGAAATATTAAAATTCGCAGAAGAAAACATTTGAAGGAAAGAAAGAATAGGTAGACACCCGTGGATCACTCTGGATATACTAGAATCAATGGATGAAAGACGGAAACATAAGAATGTAAGAGATGAAAAGGGGAAAGCAGAATACATACGTCTGAGAAATGAGGTTAACAAGAAGTGCAAGGAAGCGGAAGAAGAATGGTTGAAAGAGAAATGTGCAGGTATAGAAAATTGTCTGAAATAAGGAAAAGTAGACACAGCTTATCGAAGGATTAAGAATACTTTTGGGGAAAAGAAGACTAAGTGCTGTAATATTAAGGACACAGCTGGAAAGGGAAAAAAAGGTTGAGAGATGGAAAGCTTACGTAGAGTGTTTGTATAAGGGAATGGAGATTGAGAATCATGTAATGGAAAGGGAAAAGGAAATTGATGAGGATGCGAAATGAGATTTAATATTGAGATCAGAATTTGACAGAGCATTGGAAGACCTCAGCAGGAACAAAGCTCCAGGCATAGATGGTATTGTTCCAGCCCCCTGCGCTTATAAGGCTGTAACGCCCTAAAAATCCCAATAATCTCACACCAAAGGAATATGAGGAAGAGATTAAAGACAGCGCAATCACTAGATAACACACAAGTGAAGCAACTATTGACCCATGTGGTGCATTCTTGGAATGCACGGTACCTGAGATTATAATTTTGAATGCTTTTGCACGTTCTTTCCTTCCTTTTTGTCAGACACCAACAGTGATCTTCTGTTCTCTCTTAGGGGTTCAGGTCTCTTATATTTTGTATGAGTCTGTTCCAGATATATATTCTGTGACCCACCTAGCGTCATATAACAACAAATCTCTGAAGCTCTTCAACTCTTCCTCGCGCAAGAGGAATTCCATATCCATTTGGCTACCAGATACTGTTGTCAACTCTTTGAAGACCAGCCCAGCAAAAGAAGATTATTTTGTTGTATTTAAGTTGGTTATGCTGATATGTATACCTTTTGTTTCCTACCCCCACTCTTTCCCCTTCCGTGGTCTCTCCGTGCTCCGTTGAGCTGCTCTCACTTCTTAGTCGGCAGTCGTAGTAATCAGTTAAGGCTCAACCAGAGCCAGCCTCCTGACCTAACGAGGCATTTTTTTTAAATTCCACGCCATGTTGGAACTTTAAGCATCAGTGAGGAACTTCACCTTCGCCATGCAACAAAGATAAGTACCTGCTTCAAGTTTTAACTTCATCTTCATGATTTTACCCACCACATGCTTTTAACTATCTTTTATAGGCAGTGTGAAATTACTTATTTTCGGGCAAAATCATCCTCCGCGGGATTTTCCATGTTGAGCTTTTGTTTAATCAAGCTAATCTTAGTGAAAGCAGCATTTCTTATGCTTGCCAAATGAGAAATCTTCTCACTACGTGGGATATTATCTAATACCCACTGTCTGTAATTTACAAAGCAAGTTCCTCCGCTGGATTTACATTAGCCCCATTTTACTACTAAGATTGTTCTGGAACTTTCCAGATTCGGTACTCAATCTACGAGTCCTGCCGTCATGCATTTCTCACGTACTTGGGAGAATTCTGTTTAAAACTAAATTACTACAATAGTGAATTTTCGTCCACCGCTGGAACATTCTATGGCGCATTTAATTGTAAATTACAACTGTTTCAAGAAATAGACTCTCACCTATATAGTGCAATCAGTTCTTCCTATAATTGCAATAACTTTCTTTTCCACAAACTTTGTGTCTCCACAGTGAACATTTCATATGTTTCAATGAACTATAGTGAAAACCAGTGCTTGCTCAACTTTTCTACCGCGTCGCGATCGTCCGCTTATATTCAAATAAGGCCATGAACATTTTCCTTAATTCCCATTTCTCTTTCCTAAACCTCTCACTAACAATCTGCAATAAATTTTTAATCTAGGTCTGTTCCAATAAGGTGTCATTCCAAGAAGTGCCCTTCCATTTTTGTTGGTTTATCATTAAGTATCTCTGTATAATCTTTGTGATACGTGTCTAGCACACGTTTCAAATTTACATTGTTCCTCCCTTCAAAATCAGGGAAAACAATTCTCTACACTCTTGAGCGAGTCATGTTCAGGTTTCACGAAATGGAAACTGTCCCATTTGGCGAGTGATTCCTGCTCAACCTTGGGAAGTCTAGAACTTTCCCTTTCACTTTTTTCAGGTTTCACAGTAAGTGACCTGCCATCTTTGTATAATTCTCATATATTAACTCTGTATAAATATAAGAAGTTGTAGGAACTTCTATCTTATTTTTCACGTTGTTATTATTGTTATTTTCAAAGTTGTCACTTTCTCTAGAACATTCTCTCTTGAATTTCTTCAGGTGCACTTTTTGTACTTCAATTCACGTTCAAGCTTTAATTATTTTATTGCTCATTTGTTTAAATCTTATAATAATTTTAGAAACATGTAAGGTTTGAAACCTTGTAAATTGTCAATTGCCTGGAGCAACCGTTTAATGTTAAGAGGTCTGCGACCCTATTTGTTAAAAAGTTCAAATGAACTATGTTTATTAAACTTATATTGCATAATTGTTAATTTCCTCAAACTTCCTGCATTGTTAAATAAATTAAATATTTGTTTTTGGATTCATCATTTCTCTGATACTACAGTTAGGCAGGATCCTGGCTTTCCTAGCTCTTCCTAGGTTTATGCCCTCGTTCATATACAATAAATCGTTTACTATCTGTCTGGCCAGATCATCACCCTTCCTTATAGTACTTTTATTCGTGCTTGGAAGGAAACACACTAAAGCCTCTCTCTGGCAAACTGCCCAAGCCTTAGCTGCGGTTCCCGTCAGCTTCGACCAAGCTCGTAGCCACTTTAGGTATCCGAGCACATATTTGCGGTGGCAACCGCTTCTAAATGGATTAAACCTCAACTTAATAACTTTTGTGGGACTCTCCTCCTATTCTTCTATCCTTCTTTTCCAATCCCAAATCTACTTCCTTCTCTTAATCATCTTCCCTTGGTGGGTGGGTTATTCCCTAGCCTATAATCTACCCAAAATTTGGTACCAGAAACCCGGGAGAGTCCATTTTTTATTTCTATTGTTTGTCAAGTGTCATTTGACAATACTTTGCAAATTTTTAATATCTCCTTTGGATCTTTCAGCTATATCTACGTCATGCAAAGCCTGTGAACGGGAAAGAGGCCGCTCCTGTCTCCTTTGGGGTGTCCTGTTCTTTCTACTCTTTCGCTGTTGCCAACTTGACAGCATCTTCAAGGTTCTACAGTTTCGTGAGTTGTATTTCAATTTATTCTTTTTATCATGGCCCCTACTGAAAAAGATGAAACTCTCATTGCTAGACGTTCTTCTTATAAAGGGCAACTCACTAGATTCCGAAATTTCATCAGCAAATTAAATCCCGCCGAGTGTGATTTAGATATCTTAACACATCGTCTTAAGTTGTACGAACGGTCTTATGATTATTATGACCAAATTCAAACCGAGATTGAATCCGCTTGTCCAGACCTTCAATCGGATCGGGACGAGGTCGAACCCTTGTACTTTGAAGGAATTGCAAAGGCCCACCAACTGATCCGCAATATCTCAGAACCGGACACTAGGGTCATCAATCCGGCCCAGTTCGCACCCGCTTCAGTTCACAAGAACAAACCGAAACCGTTACTTCCCAAGATAAGCCTACCGCACTTCTCAGGCAAGGAAGGTGAATGGTATTCTTTTTACGAACTTTACTGCTCTTTAATTCATGAAAATATCGAGATCCCAGACATACATAAATTTTACTACCTCCGCACTTCTTTGGAATCTGAGGCCTTGACCTTGGTGGAGTCACTGCCTTTAAGCGCAGACAACTACCACATCGCCTTTAATCTCCTTAAAGAGAGAGATGGCAATTTACGTTTGAGTGTCGCTCGACACATCCGTTGTCTCTTCAACTTACCTGCCGTCAAACCTAATGACGTCACATCTTTAAGAGACCTCTTAGATTCTATGCAGTTAAATGTCAGAGCGTTATACCAGCTAAAACAGCCTGTCCAAACATGGGACACCATACTTATTCACCTAGCTACATCAAGATTCGATTTTTCGACACTGAAGGCCTGGGAGATCGAACTCACCTACAACAAGGAATTTTCCTTCGAACACCTTATCTCGTTTCTCAACAGTCGATGTCAATTCCTTACAGCACTCGCATTTCAGTGCGAAAAAGTCGAAACAAATCCTCAGTGTCAAATTTTTTAAAAAAAACTTGCTTCTTCAAAGGGACATCAGCCCCCATTTGTCGAAAACAAACAAACCCGTTCTTCTTTCAATCATTCAAGAGAAGATATCAGGTCGCTTAACAAATCGTTAAAATGCACGCTCTGTAAAAAGCTTCACACCTTGTATTTGTGCAAATCCTTTAAAGAATTGTCTGTCGAAGATCGAAGAAAGTTTGTCTTGAATAGCAAACATTGTTTCAACTGCTTATCACCTAAGCATTCTTCTTCGAACTGTACGTCATCAAATCTCTGTTTTCATTGCAAAAAACCGCATCATTCTTTATTGCACGTTCACGATAAATCGAGGTCATCAGCACCTGCCTCTTTAAGCTCCTTGCAGAGCCGCTCCGAACAAACTAATGCTTCTTCCTGCATTTCCAACGCCGACACTTTTCACAGTGCGCAAACCCTGGTGACCACTGTACAATTTGAAATCCAAGATAAATTTGGAAATTGGTTGCGAACCCGTGGTCTTCTCGATTCCGCTTCAACGCACAACTTTGTTTCGCAATCGTTGATTAAAAAACTAGGTCTTTCGTCATCGCCTACTTCTATCAATGTGACCGGCATTGACAATTTGAAAACTCAAGTTTTGCAGTCTTCAAAATTGAAAATCAGAGACGTTTGCCAAAGAAACACCAATCTTAATTTAAACTGTCTCATTCTTACCAGTATTGGTAAAGACACTCCAAGTCACTCTATCAATACCTCCGGATTAAAGATTCCTTCGCACTTAAGGTTAGCCGATCCTCAGTTTAATGCTCAAGGTCCCATTGATGTGCTTTTCAGTGCCAATGTTTTTTGGAATTGCATTCGCAAACAAACACGCAAGTTATCTTCAACCGTGGTCGCTAGAGACACCGATTTTGGTTGGGTTATTACTGGTGAAATCAAACATACCAGTGTTCAAACCAAAGCACAATGTCATTTTGTTACAGCTGACATAAATCCCATTTCTGAAAAAGAGAACGCTCATGTTTCAAATCTCAATATTTTTGAAAACCACTTGTCGAAACGATGTCTTATCGTGAACAACTGCGCTAACCCTGTAAGTTGTTTAAATGGCTTTTCCTTCTTCCCCCACAAGATGGCCATTCAAGTTCGCCTTGCTTTGTGTTATTTCGTCTATCTTCTTATGTCATTTTTATAGCAGTTAATTGCTTAAACTATTCCTCGAAAACTATCTTCCCCTTGTGTAAAACCATGGCTATCAGTCACCATCACTTTGCTGTACGCTATGTTTCACTTCTTTCGTTATGTAGAAGGATGGCCACGGCCGGCTCCTCCCCCCTTCCTCGCAATTGGAAGTCGCTCATGAAACCGATTGAAACTCTGAATTCTATAGCATCTAGAATAACTATTCTTATGCATAACCTTCGTCTCAATGTCCCAGCTTGTCTTCTTTGCTCGGAAGAATTAAGCTTCTTTTTGTTGAAAATTGTCCGATTTCGTGATCCTCTCAATTATGCGAAATTGATTTCCTACTTTATTTCATATAGCTTTAAATTGCTTTTTCACGTCCAAGTTACGATTGACTGCATGTCGTGTTACTCGTTCTGCTTTAAGTTACAGCTGATTCAGCTAGTGTGTGTGTACTCCGAACTGCTTGTTTTTCAAACCTGTTTGTTTACAAGCCTGAATAACGCCAAGTTGTTGTTCATTTCCTGTATGATTGCCAAAGGTCAAAACAAGTTTCTCTTATCTCAACTTTGGCTGATTGCCAAGCATTGTCTGGCGAGTTGCTACTATAAGTACAGAAGCCGTTTACCTACTTCCCAAAATAAACTTGTTCCGCTTAAGGACTCTGTCAGCTATTTATATGTCTTATCTCGTTGTACTATGTGTGTCAAGGCCGTACTTGTTTACGTTTCTCACTTTCACATGTTCGTATTCTATAACTGTTTCGATCCCTGTTTCAAAACTTCGTTGCGTATTTCTCACGCGTTCATGTATTGCAATTTGCTTACATATTTTGCGATCTTAATGTTCATTGATGAACAAACTTGTTTTTTCTCGTCGTCACATTCGATGTGTTTTTGTATTCATACTTGTCCTGTCACGTTTTTCGCTGACTTAAGTATTTTTCTGAGTAACCCCTTTGATACTCATTATAACTTGAGGTTATTGTTTATGGCTACTCGTTTGTTACCTATGGCGTTCTTGCTTTCTACTCGCATAGTTCCTTTGTTTATTTGGTATATTCTTGTCCTGAATAGATGTACTTGTTCCTATACGCTTTGTTTAAACTTGCCAATTCTTCTTTCTCATCGTATCGCAATCTTTACTAGTGCTTTATTTCCCTCAGCTTCCAGCTATCTTGTGATTGAAAGTGTTGATAATTCTCGCCTTTCAATTCCGCTTTCCAATGACCCTGATAACCTCCTTCCACTTTCACCTGGTCGCTTCTTTACACGCCCTTCTCTCTCTGCCCCTCCTCCCCTTCCCAATTCTTTCAGGGATTTTGATTTACTTATTGTTTGGCGGAAACTTGAAGCCCTCCGTAATTCTTTTTGGAAAAGATGGAACTTGGAATATTTAACTTCCTTGCAACGGAGGCAGAAGTGGTTTCTTTCCAGTCCCGACATTCAAGTGGGAGACTTGGTCTTGGTTAGGGATGTTCCACCCCCCCTAGTCGGGCCTTTTGGAAAAGTGACTAAGTGTTACCCTGGAAGAGATAGGAGAGTCAGGGTATTCAGAGTCTTGACCAATAATGGTCAGATCACAAGACCACTTCTCTTCAATTACTGTATCACTCTTAAATGTTTAATTGCTTATTTGTTCCCTGTTGGTGTCTGGCCCTCCCAGTATGGTGCATTCTTGGAATGCACGGTACCTGAGATTATAATTTTGAATGCTTTTGCACGTTCTTTCCTTCCTTTTTGTCAGACACCAACAGTGATCTTCTGTTCTCTCTTAGGGGTTCAGGTCTCTTATATTTTGTATGAGTCTGTTCCAGATATATATTCTGTGACCCACCTAGCGTCATATAACAACAAATCTCTGAAGCTCTTCAACTCTTCCTCGCGCAAGAGGAATTCCATATCCATTTGGCTACCAGATACTGTTGTCAACTCTTTGAAGACCAGCCCAGCAAAAGAAGATTATTTTGTTGTATTTAAGTTGGTTATGCTGATATGTATACCTTTTGTTTCCTACCCCCACTCTTTCCCCTTCCGTGGTCTCTCCGTGCTCCGTTGAGCTGCTCTCACTTCTTAGTCGGCAGTCGTAGTAATCAGTTAAGGCTCAACCAGAGCCAGCCTCCTGACCTAACGAGGCATTTTTTTTAAATTCCACGCCATGTTGGAACTTTAAGCATCAGTGAGGAACTTCACCTTCGCCATGCAACAAAGATAAGTACCTGCTTCAAGTTTTAACTTCATCTTCATGATTTTACCCACCACATGCTTTTAACTATCTTTTATAGGCAGTGTGAAATTACTTATTTTCGGGCAAAATCATCCTCCGCGGGATTTTCCATGTTGAGCTTTTGTTTAATCAAGCTAATCTTAGTGAAAGCAGCATTTCTTATGCTTGCCAAATGAGAAATCTTCTCACTACGTGGGATATTATCTAATACCCACTGTCTGTAATTTACAAAGCAAGTTCCTCCGCTGGATTTACATTAGCCCCATTTTACTACTAAGATTGTTCTGGAACTTTCCAGATTCGGTACTCAATCTACGAGTCCTGCCGTCATGCATTTCTCACGTACTTGGGAGAATTCTGTTTAAAACTAAATTACTACAATAGTGAATTTTCGTCCACCGCTGGAACATTCTATGGCGCATTTAATTGTAAATTACAACTGTTTCAAGAAATAGACTCTCACCTATATAGTGCAATCAGTTCTTCCTATAATTGCAATAACTTTCTTTTCCACAAACTTTGTGTCTCCACAGTGAACATTTCATATGTTTCAATGAACTATAGTGAAAACCAGTGCTTGCTCAACTTTTCTACCGCGTCGCGATCGTCCGCTTATATTCAAATAAGGTCATGAACATTTTCCTTAATTCCCATTTCTCTTTCCTAAACCTCTCACTAACAATCTGCAATAAATTTTTAATCTAGGTCTGTTCCAATAAGGTGTCATTCCAAGAAGTGCCCTTCCATTTTTGTTGGTTTATCATTAAGTATCTCTGTATAATCTTTGTGATACGTGTCTAGCACACGTTTCAAATTTACATTGTTCCTCCCTTCAAAATCAGGGAAAACAATTCTCTACACTCTTGAGCGAGTCATGTTCAGGTTTCACGAAATGGAAACTGTCCCATTTGGCGAGTGATTCCTGCTCAACCTTGGGAAGTCTAGAACTTTCACTTTCACTTTTTTCAGGTTTCACAGTAAGTGACCTGCCCTCTTTGTATAATTCTCATATATTAACTCTGTATAAATATAAGAAGTTGTAGGAACTTCTATCTTATTTTTCACGTTGTTATTATTGTTATTTTCAAAGTTGTCACTTTCTCTAGAACATTCTCTCTTGAATTTCTTCAGGTGCACTTTTTGTACTTCAATTCACGTTCAAGCTTTAATTATTTTATTGCTCATTTGTTTAAATCTTATAATAATTTTAGAAACATGTAAGGTTTGAAACCTTGTAAATTGTCAATTGCCTGGAGCAACCGTTTAATGTTAAGAGGTCTGCGACCCTATTTGTTAAAAAGTTCAAATGAACTATGTTTATTAAACTTATATTGCATAATTGTTAATTTCCTCAAACTTCCTGCATTGTTAAATAAATTAAATATTTGTTTTTGGATTCATCATTTCTCTGATACTACAGTTAGGCAGGATCCTGGCTTTCCTAGCTCTTCCTAGGTTTATGCCCTCGTTCATATACAATAAATCGTTTACTATCTGTCTGGCCAGATCATCACCCTTCCCTATAGTACTTTTATTCGTGCTTGGAAGGAAACACACTAAAGCCTCTCTCTGGCAAACTGCCCAAGCCTTAGCTGCGGTTCCCGTCAGCTTCGACCAAGCTCGTAGCCACTTTAGGTATCCGAGCACATATTTGCGGTGGCAACCGCTTCTAAATGGATTAAACCTCAACTTAATAACTTTTGTGGGACTCTCCTCCTATTCTTCTATCCTTCTTTTCCAATCCCAAATCTACTTCCTTCTCTTAATCATCTTCCCTTGGTGGGTGGGTTATTCCCTAGCCTATAATCTACCCACCATGGCCACAACACTATAACTGCAAGTTTGCAACATTACCTAAACAACAATAACAGGAATACAAACAAATACTGCTGAACACGCGCGACCTAGATAGGGCTTCAAATACAAAAGAGACCCACGAGGCCGGGTCACATCAGTTGGACTGAAGTGTTTGACCAGTGTAACGACGGACGGAGGATGGCCGGTATCGCCTCCGGACGGGATTCGATTTCCAGACACATCGCCACCGTGGGTAAGTGTGCCAGCTTTTCCCTCTTCCTCCTCTGCCCCTTTAACAACACTTCCCCCTTTGCTTTATTGCATTAAATCCTATGTTACAACTAAGGAAGCTCTCTTTCATTCGCACCCGTTATCGTAATCCCAGTTCCTTTCTTTGCAATTAAACCACGGCCTGCGACCAATCCGCTGACGCAGCACGTAACCAGCATTCGGCGCTAGGTCACATACGCGTGCCATTTCCCCAGCAGATGGCCCGCGTACCAACCGATAGGGAGTACCCATCCTGAACCTACTTCCATTCCCTCTACACTCGTGCATCCCCGCATCCCCAACACTCACACACCCCCTAACAGACACATCCCGTTCTAGGAAGTCACCCTCTTACGTGGCTATACCCCCATCACACTGCTACCCATTCGCCAAGCATCGCCAGCCTACCGGAGAGGATGGCGACATAAACAACATACCGATTGAGTTGCTACGCTGCATAGTTGATGATGGTCTGATCAGGTTATTTCACTTGGTATGTAGGATTTACGAGACAGGTGAGGTAGACTCTGATTTCAAGAAGAATGTTATCATCCCTATACCGAAGAAAATAGGAGCTGACTGATGTGAAGATTACCGTTCAATCAGCTTGATTACTCATGCTTCAAAGATCCTGTATATAATAATTTACAAGAGGATGGAAAGTCAGATAGAAACGGAGTTGGGCGAAGACCAGTTTGGTATCAGGAGAAATGTAGGAACAAGGTAATCTGAACTAAGTCTTATGCTGATTTTGGAAGGGAGAATAAGGAAAGATAAGAGAACGTTCCTGGCATTTGTTGACTTAGAAAAGGCTTTGGATAACGTTGATTGGACAAAATTGTTTGACATTTTGAAAACGAATGGAATAAGGTACAGGGATAGGACGGTGATCTACAATCTATACAGAAACCAGACATCAGTCATTCGAGCGGAAGGACATGAGAGAGAAGCTGGTATTCAGAAAGGTTTACGGCAAGGCTGCAACTTACCACCCATACTTTTCAATCATTACATTGATCAAGCAATGGAGGAAATTGGAGGAAAATTTAAAGTGGGAGTGATGATTCAAGGAGAAATAATTTCACCTGTGAGATTTGCTGATGACATCGTCACTTTGGCCGACACGCCTGAGGATTTGAATAAGTTTTGAGAATGGTATGGACTCCGCCTTGAGGAAGGAATTCATGATGAAAATTAATAAATATAAAACAGAAATATTGGAATGCAGGCGATATAAATCAGAAATCTCTATGGACATCAAATTGTCAGGTGAAAAGCTAAAGGAAGTACGAGGCTTCTGTTATTTATGAAGGAAAATAACCAGTGTTGGAGGAAGCAAAGAGGATAAAAAAAAGTAGGTTGGCTCAGGCAGGGAAAGCATTTCTACAAAAAAAGGAATCTGTTGACATCGAATATAGATTTAGGTGTTAGGAAGTCATTTTTGAAAGCCTTTGTATGGAGCGTGGCTCTCCATGGAAGTAAAACTTGGACTATTGGTGCAGCAGAAAAGAGGAGAATTGAAGCGTTTGAAATGTGGTGTTACAGGAGAATGATGAAGATAAGATGGGTAGATAGGGTTACAAACGAAGAGGTATTAAGACGAGTGGGTGGGGAGAGATGTTTCTGGCGACCGCTAATGAGGAGAAGAGATAGGTTGGTAGGACACAAACTAAGACACCCAAGAAGAGCAAGCTTAGTTATGGAAGGAAGGGTCGAGGACATGAACTGTAGGGGTAGACCAAGGTTAGAATATGTTAAACAGCTTGCCTCGGATGTAGGGTGTGGTAGCTATGTAGAATTGCAGCCACTGGCGATAGCGGAGTATTTGAATTGAACGCCCGAAGGCTCCTATCAAGTTCAATTTCAAGTAGTTCTAACTTTGGCTACCAAGAGATGCTACTGGCACTGACACCTAGCGGCGAACGTTGGAAATCCGAAGGAAGTCATACTGAAGGAGTTTAACGGTCTTACAAATCCGATGACTTCGGCCGGATTTTAACCGACTACGCACCGCTGTCCTCGGGATAAATCTGAGACTTGTTGTCGTACAACACCGTCTCCTTCAGTGACATCAACTAAAAGCGAAATCTCTTTAAGGTAAACGCCACTTAAGTGGAAGAAGCAGCGCATCAATGCGGTTCTCATCTGTTTGGTACTCATCGACACTACTGAAGACATTTCATTACAAGTTATCTTATTTTCTTGAAATTGATATCACTGATTCCAAGAATATAAACTAGTGGATTTTTGCCCAAAAAAAACTAAATAAATTTGGGGGGTCTTTTTCAAAGAATAATCCCAAAAATAACGTGCATTTTAGGACGTGATATCTTTTCTCTTTGTCAACTTAATTGAGTCATTGTTGTCGCAAATTGACCTGCTGTATGTTCAGAATGTTGTATAGCAGAATCGTTTTTGTATCATTGATTGAGGCAAATATATTAGCTCTGTTTTACAATTTACGTTATTTTCATTGAAAAAATAAATTAATTGTGGGGGCTGTGACCCCTAATTTCAATTTAACAGCTTCATTCTGCTTTACAACATAGCTGCATTATTTGTCTATATTTTAGTTTTTAAATGAAACTAATATCTGCATTCTAAGTGGACATTTTAACTGCCCAAGTCAAGACAAATATTGAAAAAAAAATGAAGTGAGAGAAATCGTATCTTAAAGTTGAGTTACACATTTAGAGTAAAGAGTCTTAATTTTGAACTCCTAAAAACTGCCTTTATTTTGGATTTTTAGGTCAATCTTCTGGATTCTCTGACCCGAGAGTATCCCCTACATTGTTTTAGTTCTGGAGTAGACACTTTCAAAGCCAGATTAACGTGTGCGTTATCTGCTGCCCCTATGCGTCAAAGTGACAGCTGCTGAAAAGCGTGCACACCGATCATTAAAGTGAATATAAATGAGCTAAACAACAATAAAACTACTATAAACTATATATTTCTGGAAACTAGAGAGGACATACTATCGAAAAAGACAATAAAAAATCGAAAATTTTCTTGAAAATGACTACCTTAAGTTGAACTGGAGAGTTACATGCCAAGAAGGTCGAGGGCAAGGGGTCAAGAGCCACGAGAGGTGGTGGGTGGAAGACTTGTTAAATGAGGGTCACCTAACGCTGCTAAATGAGGTAATAAGGATTCGGAAGGAATAAATATATTTTCAAATAAAATCCAAAAGTAAAATATCAGGAGAAGATACAGAGACTAGACCCAATTAGGGTCGGATACAAATATACGGGCAAACCCTATTAAGAAAATATTAAATGAAAGAAAAAAAAAGGCAGAGGCAAGACCTCGGGAAAATATTAATTAAATTTACAATAGAGTTGAAGGATCCTTAACAAATTTAGGGTGAAGTTATTACGGTAATTAGTTTAAGTTCGAGGACCGTAAGAATAACACGCCATTCCCGAACAAGATTGAGAAGATTTGTTTGTTGCTCAAAATAAATGCCGGTCGTAACCTAACAATCCCCTTAAAACAAAACCCTCCCTTAACACAAAGCAACCCCATTAAATAAGAAAACAAATCAATAAACGAGGAACATGAAATTCCCCTATCCCGATTACGTAATCGACAATACAAAAAAACAATATATTAATCACTGTCGATACGAAACCGGCAATCATTATAAATTCAAACGGCAAATGGCCTAGGCTACAGGTAACCTACACTTTTCACATGATTACGAAATATTACAAATAAACGAAATAAATATAAAACGCTTAACAGACCGGAATTTCAGGCAGAACAGAAATTTTCCGAGTTAGATTGGGGTTACATTATTAAATTTGGAAATTAAACTCGAAAACCCAAAATTTGCGTCTGTCTGTAAAAGGGACAGGAATAAAATGGTGACAATGAAAATTTAAAAAAAACTATACATCTCATAGTGGACACTCTAAGCCTTATGTGCTGCCAACTTTCGAGTTGCACATTCTGAAGTTGTTCGCTATATCTGCCATTGATTTAATCCAATTTTCGTGACGTCGCCCAGCCTTAAGTTGGTAGTATGAAACAATCGCGCAACGCCTCGCGTCGTCGTTATTAAGTGTCAACCTTCGAGCATAAATACAATCGAGTGCGCATTGCCACATTGCGCCTCTTCTGTGACTTGAGAGCAATATCTCGATCAGCTGACTGCGGTGAAAACAGAGGAACTCGTAATGGAAGGTGATAGGAGTAGGTGGGGAAATGCTCTTTAATGAGGGTTTTATTTACAGAAACTACGTCAAAATGCAAAGGAAAGAAAGACAATTCCACCCTAATGTATTACGTATTCAAACATGGCTATCGTCGTTGAACGTAGAGCAGGCTTATGAATACAACACACACATTTTTGTAATTTATACGACATTGGGAAAAGCATCACATGTTTCTTTACGTACCCGAAGGTAGCAAAGGTAAGGATGTAACATATTTGGTGTTAAAAGTGGCTATCGTGTTCCGTAGGCCTAATACTCATACATCCAGGTGCTCCTCTTTTAAATAATTAATAACAAATCCAACTCTGAATTAGGCCTACTGATTTTTGAACAGAATTGTTTTTGTGTTGAAGCTTCGTATACCCTCGTACTATAGAGCTCCTCGGTGCGAAGTCGTGCCTCATGGTTGAACCTCACTTTGAAGTACTCAACCAGAACAGCTTGCTTGAGTTCTACGCCATAACACAATAATGGGATAATTTTGATTTCTAGAAGTTTTATAGCGATGCTTAAACTCAGTTGCTGGAGATTCTTCATATCAAATATTGCCTTAGTCGCTGCCTCAGCTCTCTCCTTAGTATGTATACAGTACGGAACGATTTAGATGTTGGTTGAAGAGTCATTCCTAGGCATTGACAATTTTTAAAGGTTCATCTCCGAAAAGAATAGTGTCATCCTCTGTAGTTCCTCCACCTTTTCTGAATACCATCTGCATTGTTTTCGCCAGGTTTGTGCTCATTTTGTTTTGTGTGGCCGAATTGTTTAGGAGATTAAAGGAGTTTCTAATGGAAGTTTTGTTTGATGACCCTAAAGCCATATCATTAGCATATTTTAAGATGTAGGTTGACGAACTTCATCATAAATGTATGTCATGTATATAAAACGTGTATAATATTTATAGGGATTTTTACGAGTAATATTTTATGCGTAATTTTATTTTAATTTTATGGTAGGAATTTTTATCGCTTCTACGGAAGGATTTTATGAAGATAGGAGACGGGAGTTAGATTGTATAGATTAACAAAAAGTTTTGTAATGACGGAGATCTACGTCATGGGTAAATTCATTTTTATTTTTCGGGGATTTTTTAAAATTTAATGACATTAATTTTATTTTGTTGTTGTTGTTAAACTCCCGTCATCTAGGGGACAGCAGTTGTTTGCCATAATTTAATTATATTTGATTTATTTGAGCTTATGAAAAATTTCGTTTGCGTGTATTCGTCTCGTTGAATAAATGACAGGCACGTAACTTACGTTTCCCTGATCTTTTTATAGACATTTGGCATTGCCTTTTTTAGTTTAATAGTAGAGGACTGTGCTATAGGGTGGAGGTTTTCCTAGGGACCTGATCCATATCCTTACGCCCGAGATTTTCTTTGATTCTCGTATTCCCGAATAGTTTAGAGAACCTTTTGTTCTGTAGTTAGTTTCTATAGCACATTCGGTTGTAAATCCCTGTTCCTTATCCTGAATGTTTTCGCAAAGTAGCACTGTGTAGCACTGCTTCCATCTAGACAACCAAAAAGCCAGCTATGTACCTCAAGTCGAATTCAAAGGCCAACAACTTAAGTATAACCCCTACCCAAAGTATCTCGGTGTCACAATGGACCAGACACTTGCATACAAGCAACATCTCTCTAACACTGCAGCCAAGATAAAAACCTGGAACAACATATTACACAAGCTCAGTGGAACAGGCTGGGGAGCAAACGCGCCAGTACTACGGACATCAGCTCTTGCCTTGGTCTACCCAGTTGCAGAATACTGCTGCCCTGTGTGGCTTAACAGTGCACACTCTTCAAAAGTTGATACCCAACTGAATGATACCATGAGGACAATATCAGGCACCATCAAATCGACACCTCTAAAATGGTTACCCGTCTTATCCAACATCCATCCCCCTCACATACGAAGAGAACTAGTTCTTGTAAGAGAATGGCAGAAATGCCGCAGTAATCCTCAACTGCCCTTACATCAGGGCTGCAACCCTCAGAAATCGAAGAGATTAAAGCCCAGAAACCTATCATGTAAGCTAGGTGAGAAGCTCCTGGAAACACATTTTGATGCTGATGAGATCTGGCATGAAGAATGGTCCTCTTCAAATCCCGACCACCTGGGTTTAATCCATGATCATTGTAGAGCTCCGCCTGGTTTCAACTTGCCGAGAAGGGAATGGACATCTCTAAACAGAATCAGGACAAATCATGGAAGGTGTAAATTCTGGCTTCATAAGTGGGGAAAATCTGAAGACCCATTCTGCGACTGTGGTAATGTGCCTCAGACCATCCAGCACATTGTTATGGACTGCCCAAAGAGAAAATTCAATGGATCTGCCGAAGAATTACATAGTGCCTCTACGGAAGCAGTGGACTGGCTGAAAAGTCTGGACATTAAGTTTTGATTGTGTATCATTGATCTGTAAATAATGTATATAAAATTGGAAGATATATGTATTTATAATGTTGTAACGGTTCTCTACGTTGGGATGACAAGTGTAATGTTTACTCTGACTAAGATACGTTGTATTAATGGGCGCCAAGACCTCAACGCTATGTTGAAATCTAAATTTATATTTAAAAACACCTAGCTCTGGCAGAACACCTTTAAGAATCTTCACACTCAGATCGTGGTATGATTTGATCATTAACCTAACTAACAATTGTATCAGGAGAAGGAATTTGGTCTATATCTAATGCTACCTACTGAAAGCAAAGATTACATAGTATAAGAAATGAATTTATTATACAAAAAGCAAGTAGTGGCATTTTAATAATAATAATAAATTTAAATTGGAGCGTTACGATTTGAATATTACCACTAGAGAATTACGTGAAAACGGAGTCGGATGAATTACTGATTTTACTGATTATTCCCAAGCTAAGAAGTTACTGAAATACTGAATATGAAACAAAGAAACGAGAGATTATGTAGTTCCGAGTCATTCGCGCTTACCATTGGAAATTGCCTTGGCATTTCCCTCGTACTTGATGCTGAAGAGAGCTTCCCACAGCCTTCTGGGCGTCGCCATCTTCTTCGTCAGTTGTGGAGATTGTTGTAGAAATGTTAAGTTATGGTCCGATCACACCGGAACCAACCACACGAGCAACCACAACGGTCAAGTTTTACAATGATAATCGTTCTCTCTTCTCGGAGCGCAAACAATATATGCACTCGCCGACTCCCCTCTCCGGACCCGTCTTCCACTCGCCCGGTCTCCACTGATTGGCTGAGCCACCACGCGATACACCCGACCTCAGGGTCAATATACTCGGCGCGACGATGTCGATTACCGGTCCAGGCCATTTCGCCTTTTCTTGATGCAGCCAGCTGGAAGTGTCCCACGGCTTGCGTCACGCTACTCGACAAGAATATACCTGTAGCTGAATTCCCAGTGACTCATCTCTCTCACAATAAACTCTAACTGACAAAAATCCGTAAAATTCCGTAATCATATAATTTTCCGCGATAATGTTGTTCGTAATAATTCGCTTGATAGTGTTTTCTATAACATCGAAAACCTATCTGTATACTTATAATCTTATAAAAAACGCTCCAAAAATACCTTAATAATAATAATAAGGTACATGAAACTTGCGTTGGCAGAACAATTTGCCGCCTAAAGAAACATTGAATGGCTTCCTACTGACTTATGTCAGTGGCGTAAAATACCCTCGAAAAACACGTTACATATTCGCCTCGGATATCATCGGATGATTTTCCGTGACGACGGTACATCATGCGATTATCCCAGACAAGTTAATAAAATCCCCATCCAAAATATATATTACACCAATTAAATCACCCTAAATTACATATATATACACTCATAATTTTCTTTACGCACTTTGCGTCAAAGTCTGTTGTTATATTGGATTTCCCTGTGCAATCAGTCCAATGTTTTTCATTTTGATTAATGTTCCACGGATATTTCCGCCTCTCAAATATCTCTGTGTTGGGAAAGATATACATAAATAATGTGTGAGCACTGTATATATATGATGTCACATCACACGCATCAAAGGTGTTCTGATATATATATATATCACCACAGAACTTCCTAATATCACTGGAGGTCGCTTCCTTCTGGTGAAACTCAATCTCCCTGATCTCCCTGAGCACACGATCACACTATTGTGGCTGCGCATCGTGACCATAATACTTAATCTCTCTGTGTATTAGATAAAATTAATATTGATTTCTGAAAGAAAAAAAAACAGTAAGTGCGCATTACATATAACTTAAGAATCTTCTTAAGTTCCCGTAGACCATATTCTACTTAATACTAGTTCGCAACCCCGACCAGTTCACCTCACTCAAATAATACCTTTGTACTAATTACCTTCAATTACACACCTACAGCTCTTATATGGCGAGGCCGTAAACAGAAATCACGTGTGCTGTTATGTATGAGTTTCATGAAGGACTGTCTCGCCTTCTGGTAGCCCATCTTTTGTCTCGTGGACGCCTTAAGCAAAAATACCCTGTACAAGCGCTGACCCATCTCTAGGAGACAAATGGGAATTCACCAGCGCTACCAAATTCTGGCCTTGGTGTATCGAGACATTTTAGTGCTCAAGAGCATCCGACAATCCCGTCATATCTCCCTGTACCTTAAAAACTCTCAATTACTTATATACTACCCCCCTTTGTGACTTCTGATACGTCTGCCTGGAAGACCAGATCTCCCCCGCACCAAATACCACACTTACTCATTTGATAGGCTGGCTCGCCAGCTAAACACACTTACTTTATGACACATACTTTCGTAGACTATGTATATTATACGTCCCGTATAATCTGTTTCCCTTGCTATCCTCCAGCACATATGCTGTTTTGCCAATACGTTTGGACACGAAAAATGGGCCCTCGTAGAGATAAAAAGAACTTGGACATGACTTTCTCTAGCTTATTTGACTGTTTCGGCACTCTAAGTAAGACTCTGTCTCCCGGCTTGAATAGGTCAAATTTAGTTTCTTTTTGTTGGCGAATTCTCTTTTGTGCTGACTTAGATAAATTCTGTTTCGCCAACTGGACAATGTAATCCATCCCCGGTTGTTTTCCCTCTATTAAACCCAACACCCTCGCTAGTTCATTTTGTGGTCTCTTTCTGAAGTGAACTTCGTATGGCGTCAATTTCGTGCTCTCATGCTGGACAGGATTCAACCAATTCTCGACTTTGGGAAGATGTCCAACCTAGGCCGTATGCTTGTCATGCACTAGAGTCCGAAAAAGACGAGCCACTTCCCTTAATGGACGCTCTGCAGAATTACCCTGACGGTACCTTACAGAGGAATGAACGTGTGAAATACCAGTTTCCTGCATACTGGTTCTCCATTTCTTTGCAGTAAACTGTGGTCCACTGTCAGATAGTATCCTGAGAGGAAGGCCAAACTCAGGTACATACTTATTAATGATCAGACGGCTACACGCTAGTCCCGTGGCTTTCCTTAGCGGATATAGCTTGACATACTTACTAAAAGCGTCAATAACTATAAAAATGTACTCATAGCCGTACTGTCCTTTAACGATCGGGCCAAATAAATCCACACACAGTAGTTCGCCGGGACTACTGGTGAGAACTGCAGATCTCTCCCCCACTAAATATTTAACTGGATACTTGCTCCTTTGACAGGTGTCGCACTTAGCTAAAATCCTCCTAACATCCCTTCCCATTTTACTCCAAATAAAGTCACGACCAATTTCATAGAAGACCTTGGCAGCACCAAAGTGTCCTAATTCCCTATGAATGAACCAAATTAGCTCCTCCCGCAAAGTGGCAGGAACACATATTGCCCACCGATTATTCCTACATTTCCGTGCAAGAAGCCCATCCTGCATCTTGTACGTGAACCGTCCTACTTTCAAATACTCTTCTTCACTTATTTCCAACCTAGCCAGTGGCTCCCTTAACTTAATGTCATCACGTTGCTCCACTAGCATATTTATCAGTGTCTGTAACGATGCCCTGTTGCTACTGTCCACACATGCACATAATAAAATACAGTCCTCTGCTTTAACCACAGGATAATCCCTACATAAATTTGTGTCCCTTGATAGCATGTCTGCAAGAATGTTATCTTTACCTTTAATATATTTTACTGTGAATTCGTATTCCTGCAGAGCAAGCATCCACCTACTAACTCTGTTAGAACTGAGTTTACAAGTCCTCATTAATGCATGGTGATCTGTATGGATCTCAAATTTCCCCCCTACTAAATACATTCTAATTTTCCCCAAACTGAAAACAATACCTAATAGCTCTAACTCAGTAATCGTGTATCTTTTCTCTGCTGCTGTCAGTCCTCGCGAGGCTAAAGATACAATGCACAGATCACCCTCATCATCTTTCTGACACAATACTCCAGCAATGCTTATGTGCGAAGCATCTGTCATAACCATATATTCCTTATCTTTCAAAGGATATTTCAGCATTACAGCTTTCTCAAAACCTTCCTTCAGCGCTCTAAAAGCCTGATCATGCTTGGACTCCCATCTCCACCGAGTCCCACTTTTAAGTAATTCCCTGAATAGTTCTACCAACCCTGAGTATTTAAGAACGAACCTCCTGAAAAAGTTGCAAATTCCCATGTATGTTTTTAACAGTTTAACATTCTGTGGCACCTCTGCGTTAAGTATCTTATTAACCCTACTTTCTTTTGGTGTTACACCTCTACTCGACACTCTATGACCTAAAAATGTCACTTCTGACTGACAGAATGACGACTTAGACAGCTTCAAAGTGAACCCTGCCTGATCTAACTTCTGAAAAACTATATCTAAATGACGTAGATGCTCCTCAAAACTGCGTGAACTAATTACCATATCATCAATGTAAATGGTTGCAAACTCTCCTGCGTCATCCCCCAATTCGATGTTTAAAGCCCTAATTAAAGCTGCTGAACTACTCTTTAACCCATAAGGTGTTCTACAAAATTGATAAAGGTTATATTTATGAATAAAAGCTGTAAATGGTCTATCTTCGTACATAAGTGGCACTTGCCAGAAACTGGAACTCAAATCTACACAAGTGAAATACTTCTTCCCCTCAAATGTTTGCATTAATTCCTCTATTGACATGGATTTCAGCTGATCTGAACTAATTCTACTGTTAACCAAACGAGCGTCTAAACAAATACGAACTTTGCCGTCGGCCTTGGGCACGGTGATTAAAGAATTAACATATGAACTGTTAGAGTGCTCAATAATCCCATCTTCAAGCATCTGGTTAATTTGTGCCCCAACTGCACTCTGATAAGCGAAAGGTACAGGATATCTATGTCCTGTGAATACTGACCTATCAATAACGTTCAGTGAATGTGTATAGCAATTGGCCATACCAATGCGATCCTCAAAAACTCTCCTATTACACAATAACACATCATAGAGCCGAACACACTGTTCTTCCTCTATATTTCCCTGAAATGCAGCATCACGTAATGAGCCCTCTAGACTACCGTTCGTAATCACACTGCCCACAAAACATGGAGAATCCCGCTCTACGGCTGGCGATATCTCATTTAAAGTACAAATCACACCTACAACACTACTTCTCTGAATATGGTCTTTGAACGCTACCTCTACTTCAGAATCACCCCATTTAAATTTCAAACTCCCTACATCATAACATAAGTTACCAGACACTCTACTTAGCCACTCTGAACCCAAGATAACACTGAATACTAAATTTGGAATTACAAGACAAATCTGCTTTTCTATATGATTATTAATTTTAATGTCTACTAAAACTTGCTTAGAAATTACTTTAGACCTCTTCCTAACAGCTGTGATAACAAAAGTGCTTTTAATTGGCATCTCCTCAAAATTTACTCAAGTTCCTTTCATTTTATCATAAAATGCACTACTTATGCAACTCTTCATACAACCACTATCAATTAAAACATCTGTGTACGCCTCGGACACGTTAAATTTAACTGTGGGGCTCTTACTAGCCACCTCCTGAATAATACCTTCATCATTTAGTTCACGTAATAATTCACTTCTTACATTTAGGTCATAGGGTTCCTGTATAAGTGTATGGACAGGGCATGTTACAGACTGAGATTCTGACCTTACATCGCAGCCTGGTTCGTGTTTAAAGTACCGCTACCGCTTGGTGTAGTACTACTCACTACTGCACTGGTCTGGTTGTTCGGGCCTGTGTTAACGGTATTTCTCTGTCCGTTATTACCATTGGGCTGATTCCCTCCTTGACCCCTGTTCTGGTTATAGTTATTATTGTTATTATACCTCCCTTGGTTACCCCTAAAATCACTATTTCGGCCTTGATTTCCCCTGAAATCAGTATTTCTACCTTGGTACTGCGTACCATACCCGTTTCCTCTGTACTGATTTTGCTGATTATTATTATTATTATTATTATTATTATTATTATTATTATTATTATTATTCTGTTTCCCCCTATTTTGGACGTTGGCCCCTTCGCCACTGTTCCCTTGAACTTCCTGATTCCTATTCTCATTAGGCCTGTTATTATGGTTACCCTGGTTCCTACCGAAATTCTCCTCGTAACCACCTCTTTCCAGAGCATCGAATGTACTTAATAAATTTTCCACTTGTGAAATAGATTTAACATTTTGGATACAGGCAGCTTCTTTGATTCTATATGGAAATTGTCTTAGTAATAGCCTGACTACATCACTTTCCTCCCTCAAACCATCCAGATATTTAGACGTCAATACCTGTCCTAAAAAGTACTCGGTCATAGTGTAATTTCCCCTCGGGTTATATTTCCCACACACAATTCCCTCACGATGCTGAGATTGAATTACCTCATTCCAAAATTTCTCACAAAATTTAACTTTAAAATCTGAAATATTCTCGAAATTGTCTCTGTAGACAGCAAACCAGTTTCTTGTCTCCCCTACAAACGCTTGCTCTAAAATCTCAACTACCTGGCACCACTCAATACTACCATCTTCCAACCTCTCCCTGAATTTATTTTCTATTGCATTCATGAACACCATTGGTCAACCCTGCCGATTACTGAATTTGCCTAGTTCTATTTCCCTGTGTGTGCTATTCACATAAACTGGCCTACTCTGACTATTTTCCTGCCTAATTCTCGCTTTCAACTTCTGTTCTAATTCAGTAATTTTTTCCTCAGCTTTTCTTTCAATATTAGTTACAGTTAACCTAATGCTCCCTTCCGATGCTTCAACTTTACCACTTAACTTAGCTTGTTTCTCATTAATCTCATCGATGCTTTCCTTATTCCTCTCCCTTAAATCATTAACTTCAGTGATTATTTCTGCATGAACTTTATTAATTCTTCCCCCCAGCTGTTCTTTAACCTCTTTAGTTGCTACTTGAATTTTGTCAATTTCTCCCCCCAATTGCTTTTTGACCTGTTGTGTTTCAAGTTGCACTAGTTCTTTTAAATTTTCAGCCTGTGTACTGATTCTAATTTCTAACTCCTCCTGTACTTTTCCTAATTTTCTGTCTACATCTGCAATAATCTCCTTAGCCTTCTCTTCCATCATCCCTCTGATCTCACCTGTAATCAGCTCGAATTTATCTCTAATTTCCCTACTGTTTTGTTCAAGTTTAGCATTTAAAGTTTCAGTACTCTCTTTATTTTCCCTACTATTTTGTTCAAGTTTAGCATTATTTTGTTCAAGTTTAGCATTTAAAGCATCTGTGCTCATTTAATTTTGTTGCATAAACTGAAGAAGCAAACTCTCTAACCCTGCTTGACTGTTTTGAATACCACCCTCAGTATCGGGATTTATCTCCGACATCCCTGTACTGCTTTCATTTTCAAGACTAGCCATACTGCTCGTATCTTCACTATCCAACTGGTGACCACTACGCAACTTCATCTCTTCCTCAACACTACCCATGCTGATACACACCGATAAATGAAAAAAAAATACACAGATATATATACCCTTCTCCTTCCACAAATGTCATTAGGTTCTCGGCCTCACGTTGGTAGCGACAAGTGTAACGGTTCTCTACGTTGGGATGACAAGTGTAATGTTTACTCTGACTAAGATACGTTAAATTAATGGGCGCCAAGACCTCAACGCTATGTTGAAATTTAAATTTATATTTAACAACACATAGCTCTGGCAGAACACCTTTAAGAATCTTCACACTCAGATCGTGGTATGATTTGATCATTAACCCAACTAACAATTGTATCAGGAGAAGGAATTTGGTCTATATCTAATGCTACCTACTGAAAGCAAAGATTGCAGAGCATAAGAAATGAATTTATTATATAAAAACAAGTAATGGCATTTTAATAATAATAATAAATTTCAATTGGAGCGTTACGATTTGAATATTACCACTAGAGAATTACGTGAAAACGGAGTCGGATGAATTACTGATTTTACTGATTATTCCCAAGCTAAGAAGTTACTGAAATACTGAATATGAAACAAAGAAACGAGAGATTATGTAGTTCCGAGTCATTCGCGCTTACCATTGGAAATTGCCGTGGCATTTCCCTCGTACTTGATGCTGAAGAGAGCTTCCCACAGCCTTCTGGACGTCGCCATCTTCTTCGTCAGTCGTGGAAATTGTTGTAGAAATGTTAAGTTATGGTCCGATCACACCGGAACCAACCACACGAGCAACCACAACGGTCAAGTTTTACAATGATAATCGTTCTCTCTTCTCGGCGCGCAAACAATATATGCACTCGCCAACTCCCCTCTCCGGACCCGTCTTCCACTCGCCCGGTCTCCACTGATTGGCTGAGCCACCACGCGATACACCCGACCTCAGGGTCAATATACTCGGCGCGACGATGTCGATTACCGGTCCAGGCCATTTCACCTTTTCTTGATGCAGCCAGCTGGAAGTGCCCCACGGCTTGCGTCACGCTACTCGACTAGAATATACCTGTAGCTGAATTCCCAGTGACTCATCTCTCTCACAATAAACTCTAACTGACAAAAATCCGTAAAATTCCGTAATCATATAATTTTCCGCGATAATGTTGTTCGTAATAATTCGCTTGATAGTGTTTTCTATAATATCGAAAACCTATCTGTATACTTATAATCTTATAAAAAACGCTCCAAAAATACCTTAATAATAATAATAAGGTACATGAAACTTGCGTTGGCAGAACAATTTGCCGCGTAAAGAAACATTGAATGGCTTCCTACTGACTTATGTCAGTGGCGTAAAATACCTCGAAAAACACGTTACAATGTATCCCTGTTTTTGCCATACGAAATAAATAAATAAACTGTGTAGTTTTTATAGCCGGGAACTGCAGGATGCTACAATCCATTTTCCAGCTGCGGATATTGGTGGATCATTCCAGGAATAAGGTTACAGTACCTTGTAACGACCTCTCTCTAGGATCATCCATGTCCTCATCATCCAGGTCAGGATCGCCCAGATCAGGTTGCACTATCTTGTCGCAGCTCTCTTCACAATTCAGGCAAATTCGGGAGCAATATAAGCCTGCCTTCCTGCAGCCACAGTTTCCTCAACAGCCTTTCTTACATTTGCATGGTATGTATTTCAGCAAGGAATCTATGACAGGGGGCTGCAAGCAAGTGACTGGCACTAATCCATTCTTTGATGTTTTCCATCCCTATTCCTCAGGTCTCTTTTCAGTACCTTGCTATTTCTGGACTTCGTGGTAAACCTGTAAATAAGTTGACTCGCTGCAACTGCTGTAGGAGACAATGCAGCAATGTTGACTGTGGTGTTGTATGCAGATTTAACATACCGGTACTGCTTATATCTCACTTCGTTCAGAGAAGTTATGCCTTGTGTTTTCCCATACCTACAGTGTTATAAGCAAACGTTCACCAGCATTAGCTACAGCTTCTGCATCAGCATCAGGGTTCTTAAATATCTGAATTATATCTGACAGCTCAGGGTTGTTTTTTGAGGGTCTTCATAAATTTTATTTTGCCCTGGTTGTACAAAGCAGGTGTAGTGTTACATCCGCTCATAGCATGCAGTAACAGGACGTGTTTGCCAACTGCTTTGTCGATCGCAGTAAGAGGGCGATAACAGGCTTGAGCTTGTTGTCCTTTGCCAGGTTTTAGGAAGAAGACATTGGGAGAATCACGGAGGACAATCTTGATGACTAAAAGGTCTACATCTTCCCCAACAACTACTACAAATTCATGGTTTGGTGCTAGATTGATAGCTGTATTTACAATTGAAGTATCAGCTTCTTTTGTAGTTTGTTTGTACACCATTTTTACCTCAGAGTATTTTCTAAAGAGCATAGATATCAAACGATTTTGGAGTTGGATAGAAAAATCTTCTGGGAAGCCTTTGGAACCATTTCTTCTGTGATCATCAATTCAATAGATTTCTCTTTGAGTGCTCTCCTTGAGAGTTCAAAGTATTTTGTACCCCCCACCCCCCGGTCCCCCGTCAGCAACATTATCTGGATACCCGTCAAATACAACTTTTACACTTGTCTTGAAGTGAGATTTCACATAACTCACATCTGTTACAAATGTCTGCAAATGTTTGCCCACTGTACCACACAACTCGGTACAAGAGATACCCTCCATCAATAACAAACAACAAGCTCTCATTTTTTTGTATGTCTTGTGTTGGCTTCAATGCTTTATATAAGGTTGATTTGGATCCTTTTCTCATACCTATCGCATCAAATAATGAAAGTGGGTAGGGGTTTGAGGATGTAGGATGGAAGGGGGACAGAGCATTTACTTTGAACACGAAACGCGGAGATAGCCGACAGAAGCTGCCCACACTTTCAATTATTACTGCGCCAAAGGTTCAAGTCGTCATAATGCAATATATTGGATCATTGCAAGCCCGAATGCGCCAGAACAATCTGTCTGAGAGAAAAATCATAAGAGACAAAGCTGTTGTTTATTTTATCTACCTTATTTTAATACATAGTGATATTTATCTGAAAACGCATAGCCTATTTAGCGAGTTGTAAGCACAAACGAGAAAAGCACAAATGTCCCTTAAAAAAATATTCATATTTCCGTAACTTTTTCGAGGTGGCAAAGTTCAGATTCGTAATCATCACCCCAAAAAACATGGAAAACCAAAATTGAAAACTTCTCTCCAACTTTTCAGCACGCCATCACTTAGAGCACCAAATGGCTAGACTAATATTACATCTGAGAGAAACGAGACATACGGTACCTTGCGCCTTATTGAAATAAAATTGCATTAGTTTCGCTCGGTTTTTATAAAACTTCATGAACTTCCCTGCTGAGTGGTTAGTAGGTCTAGGCTACAGTAGACATTTGGAAGCAACCGGTATTTCGGCTTGTGCAATAATATCCGTAATCGGTGATACAAATTTCTCTTCAATGATGCTGGCAAGTCCGCTGCTGCGGTTAGGTTAATGAGTGGAGAGAATTAGAGTTCTGAGAAATGCAATCCAAACATTTCATACAAGAATTATTCCTTCCTCTGTGCATAAAACGTAACTCGGACTTGCAGATTTTATTGCTGGCAAAGGTATTGCTGAACTCGTAATTTGATAATGATGATGGTGATAGTTGGTGTTGAAGGGCCTAACATCAAGGTTATCGGCCTCTAATATTTTGAGATGAAAATGAAAAATGATGATGAAATGAACACTAGAACTAAAACTAACTACAACTTACAACTAACTTACGGATTAGGAGAAGAAAAGGACAAAAAGGAAGGAATAGGGGATATAAAATATGCCCTCAACCCTCGAAAAATGACAATTGACGGATTTGGAGCGATGTAGAGCCATTAAAGACAAATAGGAAGGGAAATAGGAGAGAGTCCACCCGAGAGTTACTGGAAAAAGGGAAAAAACAGATCCAGCTCAGGTACCTTCCCAAGTCCTTGAACAGGACCTTCTATAACTACCGGACCTGACAGTGGCAGCAGGACAGAGGAAAGATGGCTGACGGTTTTGGCGGTTACATGCTTTGTTTATAATATTGGCAACTCCAGCTGTCTGATATGACATCTAGCGGTAAAAATTAGAAACTTACCAAGTAGGGTACATTTGTCACATAGTGACTGTATATGGTTTCTTGTATTAGTAAGCAGATCGTGTAAATTCTTGGTCTCTTTATACATAAGTAGTAAGTTTTACTCGTTGATAGAGTGCAAAATGAGTAAAAGCAAAGTGTATTGCTCAGTTTACGGCTGTAAGTCGATGTATAAGAGGGCTGCGGAAATAAGTTTTCATCGTTTTCCAAAAGGTGCAAAGAGCAATAGCCGAAAGGTGACGATACCAAATAAATACGCGCAACAGGAGCGGGTTGGACCACTCACCACTACACTCACTGATGACAGGACGGGTTGTTCACTGTTACGCCGAGCCAAGCCGCACCTAGACAGCCAAGCACAGTCTCGCCGAGCCAAGCCGTACCAAGACAGCCAAGCCTACACCAGCCGAGGACAGACAATCTTCATCAGTCAGGTATCCTTCCCCACTCCCTAGTTCTTTTCCTATAACCCTACCAATCGCCATCACCTCGCTCTGCGATATCCGAGCCATTCCACTACGAGGCACTTAGGCCTAATTTGACTTCGCATGGTAAATATCTACTCTGCGAGAACCTACTACCAGTCCGATATTCAACACCAAACCCACCTCCTAACCATCCAAATCAATCAATTCCTGTCTCCCGCGAGTTTTAATACAAGTTAAACTCATCCCTTTGCCCTACCAAGCAGCAAATAATTTATAGAATCTATGGAACAGTGAGCTAACTCAAATATAGCACCATGACTCAAACTGCACAAAAACAAATACCAGCAGACAATCGATGCTTGATAATATGCAACTGACACATAAAATCTAGCGGAACACACAAATTAGATCACGCGTATCGCACAGTTATACATATATACAATTAAAAATAACACTGTCATTATTTTAGGGATCACATTTACTGATAATAACCGAAAAATAAAAAGCGTTCCATATCAAACGCGTGTTATTGAGTATTTTACCCTACTTATCCAGACCGACCGCAGCGCCCCAAGTGTTAGTTTGAGTTGCCAATTGTGTGGTTTTGTTTACGATGTGATAGTTGTAAGTTATGAATAAGCCCAATTTCGCTTAGCAATCGTCTCCCTTGATTACCTGTGAGTAGTGCTAGAATGACAGTTCTCCTTCACTTAGGAAGTTGTGAGCCCCTGGCGACCTTATATGGAAGGAGTGATGTTAGGAGGGCGTGCTTGGATTCTTTTTTTTTTCGTCTCGTTGTGCTCTTTACGAGAATGTAGGTGTCGAAAAGGTGAAAATAGGGTTTGAGTATAAAAATGCGTTTTTCACATTTTTGCTAATGTTTGGAAAACCGAAAACGTGATCATGACGTGTGTGATAGTATTTTTTCGTCTCGTCGTCCTCTTTACGGGGATGTAGGTGTTGAAATGGTAAAAAGCAGGAAACATGGTTTTTGGTCCATAATGGGTTTTTGTGATTTTCCCTAATATTGGAAAAACCGAAACAGTGATGATGACGTGTGTGATATTATCTTTTCGTCTCGTCGTCCTCTTTACGGGGGTGTAGGTGTTGAAAAGGTAAAAAGCTGGAAACATGTCTTTCTATGGAAAATGTGTTTATGTTAATTTTCAAGTTATTTGGAAACCGAATCATGTGATTTTTATGACGGGCATGTTGATGTTTTCGTTTCGTCGTCCTCCTTACGTGGATGTAGGTATGGAAAAGTTAAAAAGCTGGAAACACGTTTTTTTTTCTGGAAAATGGGTTTTTGTGATTTTCCCTAATTTTTTGAAAACTGAAAACGTGATCATGACGTGGGCGATAATATTTTTTTCGTCTCGTCGTTCTCTTTACGGGGATGAAGGTATGGAAAAGGTAAAACGCTGGAAACATGTTTCTTTATGGAAAATGGGTTTTTGTGATTTTCCCTTATATTGGAAAAAACGAAAAAGTGATGATGACGTGTATGATAGCATTTTTTCGTCTCGTTGTCCTCTTTATGAGGATGTAGGTATGGAAAAGGTAAAATGCTGGTAACACTTTTTTTATGGAAAATGGGATTTTGTGATTTTCCCTAATATTGTAAAAAACGAAAACGTGATGATGACGTGTATGATAGTATTTTTTCGTCTAGTTGTCCTCTTTACGGGGATGTAGGTATGGAAAAGGTAAAAAGCTGGAAACAGGGTTTTTTGATGGAAAATGTGTTTTTGTTATTTTTCAAGTTATTTGGAAAACGAATTAGGCGATTTTTATGACGGGCATGTTGATGTATTTGTCTCGTTGTCCCCTTTACGGGAATGTAGGTATTGAAAAGCTGAAATCATGGTTTCCGTCATTTTTTCGAGATAGTTGAGGAAAACGGGGAAAAGTAAGAAACCAGATTTGAAGTCACGTTATGTTAAGCGCTATGATGTCGGTAAAACACATACACATTATTATTATTATTATTATTATTATTATTATTTGACATGACTTGCCTGGGCTCACACGCAGGGAGAGGACTTGCTTGGTGAAATGAGAATTGGAAGCTTTGAGACTAGCGCACGGCTAACAAGTCAAGACAAGTGGTGTTATCATCGTACGTGCCTCGCAGCCAGAGAGATAACAGCCTGTTGTTCGCATGCAGGTGCTGTTATCTGACCCAGACGTGTAACTCGATCATGCAATGAAGGACATACAGCTCTGTCGAAAAGCTGATCATTGCATTCCCACGCACACACACACTCATGCAGAGTTTGCAAAGCTTGTGTGAATCAGTCTGACTTGTGCGTTCCACGACATCCTACACGTAGGAGCAAAAAAAAAAGTAATGTGTTAAATTTGCATCTTGTTGAGGAGACATATATGTCTGAGAGTCTTTGAAAGAAGACAGAGAGAGAGAGACAGTGACAGTGGCAGTGACAGTGGCGGCAAATAGCACATTTGCTGAAAGCATTATAATTCATTATATGGTGAGTACATGTTGTTCCATTACTTTTATTGATGTTGTTAAATGTATGCCATTTATTTCATGGAAATTTATAAACTTATGACGTGTATTTATTATTGTTTCATAATTAAGACATGTATCGAGTGAACAGGTTTTAATTACCGTGACGCTTGCGATATTTAAAGAAGGTGAGCTATTAATATAGATTAATTCTTTTCTTTGTAAATTACCTTGTTATTTTAGAGCGAGTGTCTTATCTATGTGTGCACACTTGAAACCTTTTTTGTTTTTTTAGCAACCCTTATGAATGAATGAAAGAATGAATGAATGAATCAACGAATGAATGAATGAATGAATGAATGAATGCATATGTTTAATGTATATAACCATGACTAATAACGGATTGTATTGGCTTGTTTTTCAGATAAATCGTTGGAAACAAATCAACAGAAACCTTGTTGGTGATCATCCCCTGCTGAGGCCAATTGCATAGGATCATCATCAAATTGCTACGACCATTGTGTGCCTGTGTGCGTGATTGTATGCCAGTCAGTTAAACCGATAAGTGTGGCCGTGTGGAATTGCTGGTTTTGGATTAACCTATTCTAAGGTAAGGTTTGCACGTTTATTAGTCCATTTTAAAATCATGTCTATATCAGAGAGTGAAGTGTTAGTGTGGCAGCCTTTGGCCAAATGTTTCAAAACGCGAGTTTGCTCCGGTCGAATTTACAATACGAATCACTGTCTGTCCCCTAAATATTGTTGACAATCATGTTTCCCCATTTTTGAGTGAATGTGAACAAGGCTTAAGATTGCATCGGGCTTTAAAAATAAATTTTGAACTACTATGTGAATTTACATTGATAAAAATAATGTTGAAGAGAAACACACCTTCAACCTTTGTATAAAAATGGAGAAAATACTGAAAGCCGATAATTTGGAAACGTGGTATCAGGAGAAAGCTATTCAAGCGCTTATCACAAAATTTGATAATTTGCAACATGGTCCCAGTGGCTTGGTCCTCAATAGCATTGCGTATTTGCAAATCAATATTTGTAAATACAATCCATTAAATGCAGGCAGTAGCTACATTCCCACACCGAGCTTTATCGCTTCCAGAAAGGCAGTGATCAACGTACGCAATAAAGATGATTACTGCTTTTTGTGGAGTATAGTTATCTGTCTGCAACCCTGTGAAAACAGTAATGCTCATAGACCAGGGCAGTACAACGATATGTTTAACCACATGAAACAAACTCTTAATCTGGAGCGTGTTTCATTTCCCATGCCTCTAGATAAAATTCATTTATTTGAGAAAGATAACCCAAATTTCTCATTCATGGTGTATGTGATCGATGGAACCAATATTGTGGGTCCTTTGTATGCCACCAAAGAGACAAAACAATATCACATTCACTTATTACTTTTGTCTCAAGGGGATAAAAGCCATTATTGCTGGGTAAAGAATTTGAGTAGGTTGGTAAGCAGTCAAGTGTCCAACCATGATGGTAAAATGCACATTTGTGAGCACTGCCTTCAGTATTTTACAACTGATGAACTTTTGAAACGACATAGGGGAGACTGTGAGGGGCAACCGGCTGTAAAGCTAGTCTTGCCCGAAGGGAATGGCGCAGTCTTAAAATGTAAGGCCACTAATAAACAAGACATGGTACCACTTACTGTTTACGCTGATTTTGAGGCCCTTACTGTTCCCATTCAGGGATGTGAACCAAGCCCCCATACATGCTCAACCTATCCAGTGCAGAAACATGAGCCTTTTGCTGTAGGTTATTATGTTGTATGTCACTACGATAAATCGCAATGTGCGTATGCAAGTCATGAAGGTCCGGATTGTGCGCGGTGGTTTGTTGATCAAATGGCGGCTTTAGCGGGCAAAGTAGAACAAATTTTGGACAACCCTCTACCAATTCAGATGAATGATGTACAGCAAAGAGAATATGATCAAGCCACCACCTGTCACATATGTGAAAAGCCAATTTTAAGCGGAGAAAAAAAGTAAGAGACCACTGCCACAGGACAGGGCATTTTAGAGGTGCTGCCCATAGCGAATGCAATTTGAAGTACTCTACACCTCGCTTCCTCCCTCTCTTCTTACACAATTTCTCCCGGTATGACCTTCACTTCATTGTTAAACAATTTGCTCATGTAGATAAGAGCAAATTCAGCATTTTGGCTAAGAACCATGAGAGCTTTACCTCACTTTCATGGAGAAAAGGAAGCATGAGCATTCGCTTTCTCGACTCATTCAAGTTCATGTTCAGTTCGCTGGATAGTCTTGTGAAAGGCTTAAGCGAAGATGAGTTGAAACATACCCATTCCCACTTTACGGATACAAATCAATTTAATTTGTGTGTTCATAAAAGTCCTTTTCCTTATGATTATGTGGGAAGTTACGAGGTGCTTAAAGAAACGACTTTGCCCCCAAGAGAAAAATTCCTTTCTCAGTTAACTCAAAGCACCATCAGTGAAGAAGACTATGCCCACGCACACCATGTTTGGCGAGTGTTTGGCATAGAAACCATGGGCCAGTATACTATGCACTACTTAAATTTAGACGCGTTGTTGTTGACAGACGTGTTTGAGACGTTTCGTCAGCTATGTCACGCGATATATGGCCTTGACCCCACCCACTACTATACCAGTCCAGGGTTAAGTTGGGACGCTGCCCTCAAATTTACCCAAATTGAGCTTGATTTACTGACGGATCCCGATATGATACTCATGATGGAAAAAAGGATTCGTGGGGGGTTCGTATCGCTCAATCAGCGACATGCCAAGGCAAATAATCATTACATGCCTGATTATTGTCCCGAAGAACCAGAATCCTACCTAATGTATTTCGACGTAAACAATTTATCCGGTCATGCTATGAGCCGACCACTGCCGTACAGAAACTTTGTCTGACTGTCTGAGGATGAAATTAAAGATTTTAATGTGCATAGCGCCAGCGAGCAACAGGACGTAGGGTATGTTCTTGACGTTGACTTAGCTTATCCCCCCGATCTCAGACAGCGACATGGTGATTTCCCCTTTTGCATAGAGAAAATGGTGCCGTCCGAGAGTAAGGGCAATCATAAAAAATTGATGGGCACCTTATATGAAAAAAATCACTATGTGTTGCATATTGACATGCTGGTAGAATGTTTAGCCCAGGGCTTAACCCTGAAAAAATCCATAGAGGTATTTCTTTTTGTCAGAAACCGTGGTTGAAACCGTACATGGATTTAAATACCAGTCACAGACAAAGTGCCACTCAGCCATTTCAAATAAACTTTTTTAAACTGATGAATAATTGTATAAATGGCAAGTGTTTGGAAATTGTACGGCAGTATAGGGACATTAAATTGGTCAACACATGGCATGGCGGATGGGGAGCTCAAAAATATATTGCAAAACCAAATTTCAAATCTTTGAACATTATTGATCATGGTCTACTGACTATTGAACTTGCCATAACTAAAGTGGTCATGAATAAACCTATCTATTTAGGCCAAGTCATTTTAGACTTTTCAAAATTGCACATGAATAAATTCCATTAAGGTTTTGGAATGCGGCGATTCGGTAGCATTTCCTTGTTATATACAGACACGCATAGTTTCATTTACCATATCCGTGACTGTAATCCGCATCTCGTTATCAAACAAAACCCAAAATGGTCTGACAGTCCTCGTTTTGTGAGAAGAACGTGTCCGAAATTGGGTTAATGAAAGATGAGTGTTCAGACACCATGATGACTGAGTTTGTAGGTCTCGCTCCGAAAATGTATAGTTTTCGGCAGGTGGATCGATGTGAATCTTTGCGAGCCCAAGGGATTAGCCAGCACGTGGTTAAACGCCTCTGTGTGGATGATTATTTACATGTCCTTCAGACCCACGCAGGCATGTCACATAGTCAGTTTAGGATTCTCTCGAAACATCATGATTTATTTTTTATGAAACAGCGAAAACAAACACTCACTTTGTTGGACGACAAGAGGCAGTGGTGTCAGGATATGATGACAAGCGTGCCATTTCGTTACAACCAGTAATGGTTGTTGCTATTGTTGTACAACACGGTAAGTGTTTGGTTTGGTTGCTATCAAGTGCGTGATGCCATCTTGAGCCTCGGAATAAAAATAAAAAATTGTAGTGTATCATATAATTTTTGTTTTTTAACCTGTGTGCATGGATGTATGCATGGATGTGTGAATGCCTGTAAATAGTAGTACATAAACTATGTCTTGTGCTATTTGCCTGTCAACGCATAAAGAGAGCCATGCATCAACGTTTGCATGGTTCACTGTGCACAGGCTAGATTAAAAACATGTTGGCTTTTTTTAGGTTAGGTTAGGATAATACAAACAAGTAGCCGCTCTCACTATTGATGTCGCTTAGTAGGCCGCATGTTTCAGCAAAGTGAGCACCCACCCTCAGTAGGCATGCGGCTTAATAGGCCTCACTAGGTTGTGGCTTAGCAGGCCTCATGCAAGAACAAAAAAATAATAATCTGCTGCTTTTACTGTGGACAATCTCACACTTTATGGCTAGTGTTATGAGTGATGATATATTTGAAAACAACACCAATCCAATATCTGAACAGAAATTGTTTTTTTAACCTGTTGCATGTTATGTTTGCCGCCTACAGCTAAAGAAGTCAACAGACAGATGGTTACTTATTTGTATTTGCTTATTTTTTATTTTATTTTTGCTATTTACTTAGGGGACAGACAGTATATAGGTACATAGTATTTTATATTTATTCACTTAGTAAACGTCAACGACTACTTTTCAGATTCAATGATGAGCCATGATGAAGATTGTTTTATCGTCACTAAACACACCACGTTCAATGAATATGCCACGATGGTGTATCATAATCCTCAAAGTGTGGCCTATCCTTCAGAATATAGAAACATCAAAGTACGCATTGATACCACGTCTTATGACAGCATCATTGATCATGATGATAATGATGATGACTAGTTTCATGACCCAGGGCATCACTTTTGTAAATCCTGTATGCTAAATTTTGGTTTTCAAAATAATGTATCCGCGCAAGTGATTCATAAAGCATGGTACGATTTAACAATGAATCAAGTGATTGTTAAATTAGCTGACGAGGATTATTTTGCAGATTTTTGGTGTACATAATGTACAAAGCCCCTGTTTAATGTTTATTTTCCGATAACCTCTCAAATGTTTTGTTTAATTTTTATAAATTTCCAGCTGAGGAACGAATCACTTTGTATCGGCAACAAGCATTTCGCCAACTTTGTCTTAGCTTACCTATCAATCAATATTCGCCTCATACAATGAGATTTGTTAGAAACTAACAACAACATGTCATGATTATGGCTTTTTTGTTTTCATTCGGCTTTCATGTGCATACTTGACGTTTAGAATACATTTGGCTATTTTTTGTTTGCTTTAGTTTATCGTGTATTCATGTTGAAGAACACATACACACTGGTTTAAATTTGTAGTTTTTTATTTTGTTTCTTTCTTGGTTTGTTGGATGTAGACCTGGTTATTAAATGCATAGCTTGTTAACTTTACCTTTTTATAGGCTACCAACAGCATTCAGATGTTTGCTCCTAGTATCTGTTGATACTATTTATTTATTTAACAGAATTCAGTGTGAATTTGCACAACAACAGGGCAAACGAATACAAGTCCTTCAAGGGGATTATGTGGTAATTCCCATTGACAACAGAGACATACATTTACCTCCAAGAGATCTTGAAAATGATTCACACTTAATTTTGATAAAACATTTCCTATTAAATAATTTCCAAATGTATGTTTTGACTGAAAATGATACAAACATTATTATATTTTTGTTAATTTGTCCAATACTATCTACAACTTTAGGCCATAAACGCTCAGGCTTAAAGAAACAACACACTTTGATGTACAGACAAAGTTATTGTTGTTGTTGTAATATAAGGACGAGTGTGTTAGAAAGTAACTCTCTTTTCTTTGGTTATAGACAACCATGGACGCCTTGAAAGCCATTGGTCAAGATTGCGGCTTTGCACGCAAGAAAATGAGTGAATTGCCCACGCAAACACCCTTTCGCATACATAGAATTCAAAAATTAAAAACCAAATTTGGTGAACGTGCTCTTTGCATTTGTCAAGACTTTGAGACATTTCTTCCCACACGATTTAATAACCTACCTGATAATGTCATGGAAGATGTCAATTCCAGTACTCATCCTGTCTATTTAATCTATGAGGGTGAAAAGAAAATCGATGCATGGTTCGTTTGGTAAAAATAGAAAACGAATAATCATTGTACGCTAGCTGTGACTTATGTTTATTCATGCCCTACTCTTTAATAACTATAATAAAATAAAATTATTTTTGGTGCTCAACAGTTTGACGTTTATTAATTGTTGCTCAACGTTTATGATGGTAAATAATAATAATAATAAATAATTTTCTAAACTTCTGCTTGATGGTAGAATTTTTTGTTTGTTTTTTGAACCTTAAGTCATGTCAATACAATGATGTCTATGATGAGCATAGGTGAATGCTAATTTTGTAAGTTCTCTTAATTGGAGATTTTTTAGCCTTAGGCTACGTGAATAGAATCATGCCTATGATGCATGTTTAAAATTAGTTTACCTTTTTTACTTTTCATGTACATAAATAGTTTTTTTAAATAAGATGAAACGTTACGCACTTAAGGCTCGCTTGTTCATTCAGCACTCCCTCATGCACCACAGCCACAAGTAAGAAATAAAAAAAAGTTAGAGAGACATTAAAAAAAGAAGACTATTAAACATTATTTACTAAATAAATAAATAAATAAATATTTAAAGGTAACGTCACATTGCCTTTACTGGAGACATGGTTTTGCACTAAACCTTGTTTTTTTTTTCAAATTGTAATAACATGTTATTTTATTCAATAATAAGCGTTTTACAAAAACATGGTTCTAGAGTAGATAAAGATTTCATATGTCAGTATCACCTACTTTTAAAACATGATTTTAGTTTTCCTGTGGTTGCAATGCATGAGGGGGGGGGGGTGTAAGATTAACAACAAACGAGCCTTAAGCACATGACGCTTCAACTTACTTTATGAATAATAATAATAATAATAATTATGGACTCTTGTCCTTTTTTTATTGTTTGTGATTTAAAATAGCACTTATAACAATTTTTATACAATTTTTGATTATTATTATAATGATGTTACTATTGATGAATAATGATAGACTTTTGTCCTTTTTTGATTGTTTGTGATTTAAAAATAGGTTTAGTACAATTTGTAATTTTTATTTAATTTTGTATAACGATCATAGTGATACTATTGCTGAATAAGCATGTACTGTTCTCCTTTTTATTGTTTGTCATTTAAAATAGGTTTAGTTAAATTACATTTTATATGATTTTTATACAGTGTATTTATAATTATAATGATGAAACTATTAGTGAATAATAATAATAATGAAAAAACACAACATGGACTCTTGTCTTTTAATTTATTTTTTGACATGATAACAGTGATACTATACATTTTTTTTAAATAAAATCATAGTGTTAAAGTCCATATCTAGATAAAAGTAACTTGCTCGTCATAGCACCAATTACCATAAATGCTGCCATTCGTTCTGAAAGACTGGCATTTGAAGCTGTTAATCGTTGCTTGGCAATGCTTAACAAGACTTTGTCGGCAATGCATCTTAGTGTGGGATCACTGTTTTCATAGGCTATATCATGATTAAGACATGCATGATCCAAAGCATTAATTCCCATATCCCCTCTCCTCAAACGATCTTGAAGACGAGTACCAGGGCCGCAGAAGCTGTAAGCAGGTAAGTGAGCTTCGAATGGTAAGTTTCTAATGATGCTATCAATAAATCCACGGCCAGTACACCTGGGACATAGAGGTTTCAATAGGTGAAAAACACCTTTCTTGTTGTTCTTCTTGTTGTTGTTCTTCTTCTTGTTTGTCGGCGGTTGCTGACAAGCATGGTAGGTGGTGGTTGTTTTCTGCGTGACAGCCTTGGAATGATGAAACAATGTCTTTACACTGAGTTTTATGACCATGATATAATTTCATTAATTGACATGTGGCACACTGTCGAATGGAAGGTATTTTTTGCCATGGATAATTGTTTGTGATGGTAAAAATGATTGCATGTTTGTAGTTCACTCAATATAGGGTCGGTAGTCCACTCGGCAGGTGCCTTTTCCCAAATTTCTTTCACAGCGTTGGCAGCAACATAAAAAAGAAATGATTTAGGTAGTGCTAATAATTCAGGTTGTGTAAAGCTAATCAGTTTTTTCTTGCACACAAAGAACTTTCCAATAGCCGTGTCTATTGTAGTGGCGTCCATGTTTATCACGTTGATGTTATCACCTCACGTGTACACGTCTCACTGCTATCATTGGACGATACACTTTCAGTTTTAATCTTATTCAACAACTCCCAACATGCACTCGTGGTGAGCCAATGAAACAATTGCCATGCATGCGCTAAGGCTTTATTATGAATATTGTCGCAAGGACAGGGATGGACAACCCAGATCTAAAAGATCAATACATTGACAGTGAGACGGTAAAAATGGTTGAAGCCACTGGCGTTTTTCACTCCCTTTAACAAATAAGACATTGGCAGCGGACGAATGGGCTTTAATGACTATGTCAAGATATTTGTAAGAAATATCAACCTTATTCCATGCTAATTGCAAATGATTTTCAATCCATTGGCTCTGCTTTTTATCTTTTTCACTAAGTAACTCGAAAGCATAGGGAGGTTTAAACACCAAATGGATTGGGTTAGACACCCAAAACGTACTACAATCGATAAAAGCTACTTCCTTAAATATAAATTTGTTGTCTGCAATTTTAAACCCCTGACAATCCACGATGAGTGTAGGCATCATGCTTTTATTTTTACTTGTTACGTTGACGTCTAATCAACAACTAACCCATGTCATGGTTTAACATGGCAAAGTCAAAGGACCTCAGGGGAAAAATATGAATTCAACAACAGGCAAATATTTTTTTACTTTAGTATACAGGTTTTATTCATGACATAAAAAAACACTTACACTTTTATTACAAAGTTTGTTTGCTTAATCTGGAACAGCATTCAAATGAACAGTTTGCACATACGGTCCACAGATATCTCCTAGTTTTGCAGGGTCTGGTACAATAACAGAGTAATTCAAACTCCATGGAATATTAACCACATCATAGCGATTGAGGTAAGGGCAGGATGGACTCCATCGCTGATGATCGCTAAATGGTCGATCCCCCATTTCCCAGTTTCCAATTTCAATGTTGCAAAAACTACACTTGACCACATCCCCACGTTTTAAGTAATAAAATCCGCTCGCAGCCAATTCTCCACAATCCATACAGGGAACTGCCCATGTTTCAAAAGTTTTGAGACGATTTAATTCACATTTTAAATTCCATGGTTTGTCTGTCACGTTGTTGTTGTTGTTGCTGCTGTAGATTATTGAGGGACACATGATGTTTGTTGTTGTTGTATGTGCGCACAGTGCCAGAGCGCAATAGATAGTGTGCATGCAGACGCTTATCATCAATCCTATGAATGATGATTTTTTTTCACCTGACCACAGGTGGCTTACATGCTGGTGACATAATTGGACAAAGGATGATATTTCACTTGTCTAGCATGAATAATCAAACAGTAGGCACTGGTATGGTCTGGGACATTTTCTTGTGTTTCAAAATCTAGCCTTAAATCAATGGTGGTGATTTTCATAGATTCTTCTAGATATGAGCAGTCGAAAACAATCAGTGGTGCTTTTGCTTTAACCCTTGTGGCGACAACATAGGGCAATCCTGTTTTTCATAATAAGACGATTGAAATTTAGCAAACATATCATAAAGGGGACCAAACTTATTTTTTGAAAAATTGAGTTCCAACCCCTCATAGGGAAAGCAAACATTATTTAAAAATAGTCGAATATTTCTCAAGTGAATGTGATCAAACAAGGTGACATCTTTGCTTTGTTAGTATTTTCTGTTGGTTTGAAAACCAATAATAACATAGAGGGGTCTCTCGGTAGAGCGAGTCAATTTGACACTCCAACTATGAGTGTCTGTGGTAGGTAGCAAGGGGTATTCATGTAGACTCCAACTTCGAAAGGCGATAGGCAAGGTTTTATCTTTTTGCACCAAATTTAACATGCTTACCTTTTTACGATCCGATAGTGTCACATGGGGCACTTTCCGTAGTAATCGAAGTAGTTGAATTTTTGAGTCTATCACTTGGTCGGAGGCTCCTTTAAGTGCATTATAATCACTGCGGTCTCTCACCAGATACAAACTTTGTCTTGCGTTTAAAATAATACGCTTGTGATCTTCGGCAAAGCCAAGGAGTAATTTTAAGTGTAGGAAGCATGTAAAAGTGCCATCGCTATGAACTAGCCAGTTATTGCTACTGTTGGGACACCATCCTGCCATAGAAAGCGTTTTACTTTCCTCCTCGCTATAGGAAGGATATAATTTCATAAGACTAGTCATGCCCACATTTCGAGTCATATCTATGACAATATCATTTATCAAATAACGTACTTCAGAAAACAGAAAAGCCAAACCATGATTCGCCAACGCAGACGTTGTGGGTGTGCTGCCATCTGCTTTCATCAATTTACCCTTAATTTGAAGGACACTTTCATGAGGTAGAGTAAAGATATCTTGATTGTTAATGATGAATTGAATCTCGTCATTGTTATTCAGTCCTGTTGCTTGAGGTTGATAGAAATGCATATCAATGCGCACGACGTCTTCTTCCACTTGTATGGGATTTAACACTTGCAACAGCTCCTTGTTCATGATTGGGGTGTAACGTATAACCGATGCGTTGTACGCGTTGTCGGTTTACTCGTGTCAACCGTTTCATACACGGCGGGCAACTAACCGACCTCGTAGACGTTGTTGTTGCTTTATAGATAAATTTCATAGCGTCTTTAAAACCAACTTGTAGGTCACAGGGGTGTTGGCGTCCAAAGCAATCAGTTGTTGTTTTCTATTCGCTAAGCGTAAGATAATATTACTAATATCACTGACACACACAGGATGATATAGAACCACTGAAGGGTTTTCACGAATAATATAGCCACAAGGAGAGGTGACAATAAAATCATACAGGGAATGGCTTTGTTCTTGATTCGTAAATACGTCTCTAATAATATTGCAAGTCACAGAAATGTGATGGTCCTCGATGAATTTCACTGGATAATCTGAATCATGGGGTTGGTGAGCTGCCATCACTCTTGGTTTAAATCCTAGTAAAGAACCAATAGAATGAACTCGTGTTTCAAAGTCAATGTTAAACGTAGAGAAAATACGACAGCGATGAGTAATCGTATTGGCTGTAAGTTCAAATTTGTGTGTTCCATCCGCAAATGGTTTGACACCAAATTGTTTTATCATCGACACGCTAATGGCTTCATGCACATCGTCTATGGTATAACCTCCAGGGGGTAGTCTCAACATATAATCATCATAATAAAATTTGTCATTAATATCCAGTTCAATAAGCCTCCGTGGCTTAGGCGGCAGCACGCCGGAATTTCACCGCTGGGTCCGTGGTTCAAATCCCGGCCACTCCATGTGAGATCTGTGCTGGACAAAACCGAGGCAGACATGTTTTTCTCCGGGTACTCCGGTTTTCCCTGTCAAAATTTCATTCCAGCAACACTCTCCGCTATCATTTCATTTCATCTGTCATCCCTTTAACGTTGCCCCAGAGGAGTGCGTCAGGCCTCGCCAGCTGGCACAGTTCATATCCTCGCCGCTAGATGGGGGCTTCATTCATTCCATTCCTGACCGAGTCGGAGACTGGAAGCAGGCTGTGGATTTTCATTTCATCCAGTTCAATATTGTAAATTCTATTGTAACTTTCCAAAGAAATTAATCCTAGCACATAGGATTGTTCGGGATACAATTCAATGGGGGGTGGGGGGATCCAGGGACACTTCAGGTCCGCGGCTGTGCACGGTAAAGGTCTTGGCGTTGACATTCATAATGATGAGACTGTTGGCTTAACGCGACCTCTTATAAAAAAAATGTAAACACAAACGTCCACACTGTTGACTATCAACGGTTTGTTGACGATTCACGTTATATAATATCTCTACCCGGTTTCCCAAATAACGTAGCAACTCGATTGGGGGCGGTAAATTTCCATAACTGTCAAAGTACCAGAATGTGGAACCTTGTTTCACATAGGCTACAAAATGGGTTCCGGGACCTGCATCATCATCTAAATTCATCATGGCTCGTTCTTCTTTCCATGGTGCTTTGGGTAATTCATTCCGCATAAATACACCTCGAAAATGAGAAATCTTAAGTTGTTTGGCATAGCTTTCCACTTCTTCATGGGTCATGGCATGACGAGGCAGTTGCCTTAAGCGTTTATCGATGATGGACATTTTTTTCTTAGACGATAGGCTTGTTGATAAAAGACTGGTTTTAAAGGATCGCCGTTTCTAGCTCCCATAGCAATGGCTTCTAACGTTTTATTGTGTCGCTCGCTTTCTTTGAGTTGTTGCTTGCCTTGCTCGACAGCTTTTATGGTTTTCGCTACAGCACTGGCACCACCCAAAAGGGACCCCAAAGCTGCCAACCCTGCAAATAAAGCCGGCAAAAAACCCCCACGCTTAGCAACAGGAATGACTCGCCCACGTTTTTTCTTTCTTTCTTTCTTTCTTTCTTTTTTATCGTTGCATGATGGTGCGATCTCGGAGCTGTAGACAATCGCACCGCTTGTAAAGGTTTTTCGATAGCCAGTCTTTTTATACATTTTTTTAGTTTTTTTATATAGATTTTTTAACACTGGGTGTGAGGCAGATCGACTTGATTTCCGACCTGGCTTTTTTCGCTTTTTGAGATTTGTTTTTTTCATGTTCAGTGCATATAATTTTTCACCATGCTGCTACTTGGTGAACCTTTCACAGCAAACATTCGATAACAACTAACGTAGAGAACCTTTGGTGTATTTTTGGAAATACACGGAAAGAAAGAATTAGCTTTTGCTGTTCTTCATTACTTTATATCAGTCCACTTATTTACATTTCTTTCCCGCACACACCAACAACGAACTGTTACCTCCTGTTTGCCCCGTGCATTCGTTCAATATTTCTGTCAGTTTTTTACAGAAACGCATATTCCGTCGAACCAGCCTGACAGCGTCCCATCGCTGCCTTCCGAACTTCCATTGCTTCAAGCCATGAAGACTTCTACATTAATCCGCAGGGCGTCGTGTACTTCACCAACCAACTACTCCATGAAGACACCGCTCCAAGAAGAATTTTGTTTTTTAAAGTGTTTTCATGTTTATGTATAACCTCTTAGTTTCCTCCCATTACTCGCCCGCTTCCCCCTCTTCTCGCCTCCTCCTACTGCTCGCTTCTCCGCGTGCGCTGCTCGCTCGCTCGTTCACTTCTTCTCGACTTGTCTCCGTGCCGTGAGCAACTGCTCACCCTCTCAAGTGCACTCAACTTCTTGTTGGACATGCCGTCTAGGCTAGTGTACTTTCGCTGCGTCTAGCAGCCCTCACTTGTACGTCGGAAGTCAAACCAGTCAGTTGGAGCTTAACTAAAGCTCGCCTCCTCTACTCAAGAGGCAAACTTTTAAATTCGACGCCATGTTTTAGTTTTAGAACCAACCGTCAACAGCAACATCACCTTCTTCATGAAGCAAAGATAAGTACCGACTTCATGTTTTAACCACATTCTCATCGCTTTTAAAAGGCTTAATGCTTTTATTTGGATTTTATTGACAGTGAAAGTTGCTATGTGATAAAATAACTGCTTTCAAGAGATCTTCTTGATCAAACTCAAACTATCAAGTCTAACTTTCACAATGAAAGATTTTCTGAGATGCTATCTCACATCGAAGGATATTTCTAAAATACCCACTCTCTATATAACCTAGTTTTCCGCCGAGGGATTCTCTACCCAATTCAAACAACTCATCATTGCGCTGGAACCTTCCAGAACCTACACCCTATCTACCAGTTATACTGTCATGTATTTTCCACTTCATATGGGAATACTTTTTCAAACTAAGGAATCTTCCTTATGAACTGCTATTCAATATCTTAATTTCTCTTCCTCCGTTGGGATTTTTCTGGTGCATTCAACTATAACCTACAAGTTTTTCAAGCAATAGACTCTCGCAAATCTAGTGTAACTAGTTATTTTCCACCATTGCAAAAACTTTCTTTGCCATCAACTTTTTGTGCTACTATAGTGAACTTTTCAACTATATCAACAGACTATAGTGAAAACAGTGCCTGTTTAACTTTTCATCTGCGTCGCGCTCGACCGAGTATAATAAATACGGCCATGAACACTCTTCCACAATCCCATTTGATCTTTCCCAAACCTTTTACTAACAAACTAAAATAATAAAATTGTTACTTCAGGTCTTTTTTCAATGAGGTGTCACTCTCAATAAGTGCCCTCCCTTACCTGCTCCACGTATAACGAATTAATGTCTGTAAAACTTCGTGTCTAGTACACGCCTTAAAGTATGTTGTTTCTCCCTTCTAATTAGGGAATACAATTCTTTCTACTCAAAAGTGAGTTATCTCTAGGTTTCACGAAAGGGAAATTTGCCCCATTTTTCTCGTGATCCCTACTTAAACATAGGAGTTCTAGAAACTTCCTTTCAATTTTTCTCTTCAGGTTTCACAATAAGTGACCTGCCCTATTAGTATAATCTCCTACGTATAATCTACCCAAGTATTTCTGTATCAATACAAGAAGTTATAGAAACTTCTATTTCATTCTTCCTGTTTTTGTTGTTGTTACTTTCGAAGTTGTTATTTGTTCATATTTCTAAGATACCTATCTAGAAATCCTTAAAGTACTTGATTTATTGGTTAACCTTAATTACGTCAATTATATTTAAATTTTCCATTGTTAATCTTAACAACATTTCAAAATCTTACGAAGATTTTAAAGCATATAAAAGGTTTAAAACCAAAAGAATTGTCAATTGCCTGGCGCAAGCTTTAGATGTTTTCGGAGGTCTGCGACCCCAATTGTTTATAAAAATCAAAATTATATATTTGTTACATAAACTACTTCCTTTTACATTGTTAAATAAATTAAATTTGTTCTTTTGATTTATCATTTATCAAACATAACGGTTAGGCAAGATCCTGTCTTCCTTGACTCTTCCTAGGTTTATGCCCTCTTTAATAAAAATAAATCCATTGATAAGGTTTTCACCACTTGTTGCATTTGAGCAAGAACTCTTAGTTATCAACTTAGTAAAGTCTCTCTTAGCTTTAATAGGTAATTCTAACTGGCCAGTGAGGCAAGCGTAGCTCGCTACGCCAGCTTCCTGCTTGTGGAGATTCTCTTTACCACTTATGGTTGGTTTTTCAAAATTTAAGTGTTTCTCATTGTCTAAACTTTTAGTGGACGCCTTGCTGGGTAAAAGCTTAGTCATTTCTAAATGCAACTATTGGTACACTAACCAAAATTATTCCCAAGGGTATAATTGCTTTATTCCTATCCTTCTTGTAAGCATTCGGTCGCTCTTTAGAAATTCTACAATTTCAAGACCTAAAATATCAAGGCTTATTCAAATTATTTGTACTCTTCAAAATACTTGTTTAGAAACAAACTCCTTTGAACAGATACGCAATAAATCTGTTACTCTTTGTCTTGCCAGACCACCACCCTTCCCCATAGTAGGTATATTTAAGCTTGAGAGGGAATACGCTATAGCAACTTTCATGTGAATAGCCCAAGTTCCAGCTGCGTTTCCTGTCAGCTTCGTCCAGATCCCTACCCACTTTAGGTATCGGAAAGCGGATTTGCAGTGGCAGCTGCCTTTGAGTATACTTAAAGTTAAAATTATAACTTCTTTTGGACTCTCGTCCTATTTCTCCATCCTTTTTCTCCAGTCCGAAACCCACTTCTTTTTCTTCATCATCTTCCCTTGGGGGTTAGATTTTCCCAAGCTAATAATCTACCCAAAATTTGGTGCCGAAACCCGGGAGAGTCCATTTCTCAGAGTATATTTATTGGAATCTATTCGTTATTTATTGCTCAAAGTCCATTTGACAATATTTTGCAAATCATTAATATTTTCTTTGAATTTTTCAGCTATAACTTGGCAGTGCAAAGCTGGTGAAGGTGATAGAGGTCGTTCCTGTCTTCTTCAGCCTGTCTTCCTTGCAACCTGTCTTCTGCTGCCAACCTGACAAGATTTTCAAAATCTCGCTACAATTCCGTAAGTTACACTTCAATTTACCTATTTTCAACATGCCAACTGAAGAGGATGAAACTCTCATTGCCAGACGTTCTTCCTACAAAGGACAGCTTACCAGATTTAGAAATTTCATTAATAAAATAAATCCCGCCGATTGTGATCTAGACGTCTTGGCACAACGCCTTAAGTTGTATGAACGGTCCTACGATTACTATGATCAAATTCAAACCGACATTGAATCCGCTCGCCCAGAACTTCAATCGGATCAGGACGAGGTTGAACCCTTGTATTTTGAAGGGTTTGCCAAGGCCCACCAACTGATCCGCAGTATCTCAGAACCGGACACTAGGGTCATCAATCCGGCCCAGTTCGCACCCGCTTCAGTTCACAAGGACAAACCGAAACCGTTACTTCCTAAGATAACTCTACCTCACTTCTCAGGCCAGGAAGGTGAATGGTATTCCTTTTACAAACTTTACTGCTCCCTTATCCATGAAAACAAAGGCATTCTCGATATCCACAAGTTCTATTTCTTGCGTTCGTCCTTGGAAGGCCAGGCCTTGACTTTGGTTGAGTCACTGCCCTTAAGCGCAGATAACTACAACATCGCCTTTGATCTCCTTAAAGAGAGATATGGTAATGTACGTTTGTGTGTTGCTCGCCACATTCGCTGCCTGTTCAACTTGCCAGTCGTAAAACCCAATGACGTCACCTCTTTAAGAGACTGTTAGACTCCATGCAATTGCACGTGAGAGCATTATAGCAACTTAAGCAACCAGTCCAAACTTGGGACACCGTCCTTATTCATCTAGCTACATCCAGATTCGACCTTTCGACGTTAAAGGCTTGGGAAATCGAACTTACTCCCAAGGATGAATATTCTTTCAAACACCTCATCGCGTTTCTCAACAGCCGGTGCCAATTCCTTACAGCACTCTCATTTTAGTGCGAAAGAGTCGAAACTAGTCCTCTGTGTGACATCCTGGATAAAAAACTTGTCTCTTCAAATGGACATCAGCACCCACCTGTCGAGAAAAAGCAAACCCGTTCTGCTTCTTTCAATCATCCAAGAGAACATATTAGGCCGCTCAACAAATCTTTAAAATGCACGCTCTCTAAAAAGTTTCACACTTTGTATTCCTGCAAATCCTTTAAAGAATTGTTTGTTGAAGACAGAAGGAAGTTTGTCTTCAATAATAAATATTGCCATAACTGCCTGTCACCTAAGCATTCTGCTTCTAATTGTACGTCTTCCAACCTCTGTTTTCATTGCAAAAGACCGCATCATTCTTTATTGCACTTTCATGATCAATCGAGGTTACTAGTACCTGCTTCTTCAAACTCCATGCAGAGCAGCTCCGAACAAACTAATGCTTCTTCCTGCATTTATAACGCCGAAACTTCTCACAGTGCGCAAGTCCTTTTGTCCACTGTACAATTTGAAGTCCAAGATAAATTTGGAAATTGGTTTCGAACCCGCGGTCTTCTTGACTCTGCTTCAACTCACAACTTTGTTTCGCAATCGTTAATTAAAAAACTAGGTCTTTCTTCATCACCTACTTCCATCAATGTATCCAGCATTGACAGTTTGAAAACTCAAGCCTTGCAGTCTTCAAAATTGAAAATCAGAGACATTTGTCAAAGAAACACCAATCTTAACTTAAACTGTCTCATTCTTACCAGTATTGGCAAGGACACTCCTAGCAGCTCTATTAATACTTCCGGTTTAAAGATTCCTTCGCATTTAAGGTTAGCTGATCCTCAGTTTAATGCTTTTCAGTGCCAATATTTTCTGGAATTGCCTTCGTAAACAAACCCGTAGGCTATCTTCAAACGTGGTCGCCAGAGACACCGATTTTGGTTGGGTCATTACTGGTCAAATCCAACATCCCAGTCTTCAAACCAAATCGCAATGTCATTTTGTTACTGCCGATTCAAATCCCTTTTCTGAAAAAGAGAACACTTATGTTTCCGATCTCAATACATTTGAAAAACACTTGTCGAAACGATGTCTCATTGTAAACAACTACGTCACCTTTGTAAGTTGCTTAAATGGTTTTGCCTTATTTCCGCACAAAATGGCAATTCAAGTTCGCCACGCCTTGGGTCACTTGGTTTACCTTCTCATGTCATTTTTTGTAGCAGGTAATTGTTTAAACTTTCTGTCGAAAACTATCTTCTCCTTGTGTAAAAACACTTATTTCATAGCAGTATATTCCAATTCTATATAAAGCGGAAAATCATTCACCGTTTTCCCAGCTTCCTTTTCCTCAAACGTAAGCATACGATGAAAGGATAATTCATCTCCAACATTTACTCATTGATGGTTGTGGACCAACAGACTATCACCGTTTATTTGTATTTTAAATGTTTATCATCAGGCATGGAATATTTAATATGAATTACACCATCATAATGCAGTCGATTACGACTTAAACCGGAAGCAAGCATATAGGTAAGATTATCATTCACCAGTGGTGGTGGGGAATGGTTTCTGTCATTGTCCAGTTTTTGATTTGACAGATACACTAAAAATACAGATGGGACAAATTTATAAAGCCTTTTCATTTGATCAACACCAACAAGACCAAAGAGATGAGGATAAATTCTGACATCACGACTAGTTTGACAGTCAACGGAAATAAAATTGAGCGAGTTGAGTCCTTCCTCTACCTTGGAAGTATAGTCACAAATGATGGGGGGGAGCAGAGGAAGATGTTCGAAGCCGTATCAGGAAGGCAAATGGTGCCTTTGTCCAGCTCTACCCCATCTGGAGAAATAGAAACATTTCCAGGAAGACCAAGCTCCGCCTTTTCAATAGCAACGTAAAGTCGATTCTTCTCTACGGCTGTGAAACATGGAAAGTCACAAAACCGATCAACAACCAGCTACAGGTGTTCATTAACAGATGTCTGCGTCGCATCATGAATGTGAGGTGGCCGGACATAATCTCAAATGAAGATCTTTGGGCAATCACCAATCAACAACCTATTAGCATCCAGATCAAGGAGAGGAAATGGCGCTGGATTGGTCACACACTAAGGAAGCCGGACGGAGCTATTGAGAGGGCGGCGCTAGACTGGAATCCTCAAGGCGCCAGGAAGCGAGGTCGACCTAAGAAGACCTGGAAGAGGACGATCGAAAATGAAATTGCAGAGGTGGACAAGAACTGGAATCAAGTGAAGAGAATGGCCAGGAACCGTACTGCGTGGAGAAATTTCGCCAAGGCCCTATGCTCCGGAAGGAGCGGCAGGAATTAAGTAAGTAAGTAAGTAAGTTTCATTTGATAGCTCACATATCGTTTCGTGCAGACATAATTTTCGTCTCGAGGCTCTTGCACATCAATAATACGATGATGATTGGCTGAATAGCCCTCAGCGGTTAGTCTCGCGGCCATGTTATAGACACTTTGCACTTTGCGATCGACATAGCTTTTTGGAGCCACCTCTCGAGACTGTTTTGAAGAGGAGGCGGCCGTGGCCATGGTTACATGAGCTCGCCCAAACACGTCCATGGTGATAGACGTGAACTAACCTATCCTACTCACCGCTTGCCTATATATAAACCTTATACACACAAGAAAAAACTCAGTCGTCGACACAATGGAATTAATGAAACAACCCCATGCTTTGCCCGTCTCTGATTTGGTTTCAGAACTATCACTGTCCGTGTGCGAACCTAAAGGTCATGGCACCCTATTCCCATCTACCGTTCGATGTATTATGGTAGGGTCTTCGGGTTGTGGAAAGACCAATGTTTTGCTGAACATTATTACCGCGCCTCATGGCCTACGATTTCAAAATATTTATATTTTTGCCAAATCCTTGTACCAGCCTCTGTACGTGTATCTGGAACAAATTATGTCTTCGTTAAATAAAGAAGCCATGGGCTATTTTACATTCACCTCACTCAAGATGTCATTCAACCAGACCGCATTCAACCAGATTCCATTATAATTTTTGATGATATTGCCACTCAACGACAGGCCATTATTCAAGAGTATTTTAGTATGGGACGCCATAAACAAGTGGATTGTTTTTATCTGGCTCAGACCTATTCCAAAATCCCCAAACAGTTGTTTCGTGACAATGCCAATCTCATCGTTCTCTTCCGCCAAGAATCTAGAAATCTCTATCATATTTTAGCCTACTTTCGATTTTTGCAAAAAATGAAAGTAGACTTATGAGATCACTACAGGGCGAAAAAAAGTGTGTCTGTCTGTGTGTGTGTATGTGTGTGAGTCTGTGTGTGTGTGTGAGAGAGAGTGTGTGGACTCTGAATGTCTGTCCCCCCCTATCAATTCGAACACGGTGAGCGCAAATTGAACGAAATTTGGTACAAAGGTAGCACTAGCAAAGGACACCTCAGTGTCATGTTTTATATCGCCGCCATCTTGACGGAAACGTAATGGCGGCCACACAAATGTTCAAAGCTTAAATCAAATTACGACTAACCTAATCATCCGATCTCTACCAAATTTTGCAACAACATACCTTTATGAAGGGAGCATCCTTTGACAAATCTAATAGGTCATTAGCCTAATAGTTTGCGGATGGCGGCCATCTTTGTGTCAAAATCGATTACCCCTATTAATTCGAAAACGGTGAAAACGAATGGAATTAAATTTGGTACAGAGGTAGCACTAGCAAAGGGCACCTCAGAGTCATGTTTTATATCACCGCCATCTTGACGGAAACGTAATGGTGGCCACACAAATGTTAAAAGCTTAAATCAAATTACGACTAACCTAATCTTCCGATCTCTAGCAAATTTTGCAACAACATACCTTTATGGAGGAAGCATCCTTTGACAAATGTAATAGGTCATTAGCCTAATAGTTTGCGGATGGCGGCCATCTTTGTGTCAAAATCGATTACCCCTATTAATTCGAACACGGTGAAACCGAATGGAATGAAATTTGGTACAGAGGTAGCACTAGCAAAGGGCACCTCAGTGTCATGTTTTATATCGCCGCCATCTTGACGGAAACGTAATGGTGGCCACACAAATATTCAAAGCTTAAATCAAATTACGATTAACCTAATCATCCGATCTCTACCAAATTTTGCATTAACATACCATTATGGAGGGAGCATCCTTTGACCAAACTAATAGGTCATTAGCCTAATATTTTGCGGATGGCGGCCATCTTTGTGTGAAAATCGATTCCCCCTATCAATTCGAACACGGTGAAACCGAATGGAACGAAATTTGGTACAGAGGTAGCACTAGAAAAGGCCACCTCAGTGTCATGTTTTATATCACCGCCATTTTGACGGAAACGTAATCGCGGCCACCCAAATGTTAAAGGCTAAAATGTAATTACGACCAACCTGATAATCTAGTCTCTACCAAATTTTGCAACAACAAATCTTTATGCGGGAAGCATATTCTGACCAAACTGCTAGATCATCAGCCCAATAGTTTGCAGATGGTGGACAAGTATGTGTGCAAATCGATTCCCCCTATCAATTCAAACACGGTGAAACCGAATTGAACGAAATTTGGTACAGAGGTAGTACTAGCAAAAGGCACCTCAGTGTCATGTTTCATATCGCCGCCATCTTGACGGAAACGGAATGACGGCCACCCAAATGTTAAAAGCTTAAATCAAATTTCGACCATCCTAATAATTTGATCTCTACCGGATTTTGCAACAACATGCCTTTTTGTGGAAAGCATCTTATGACTGACTACAAGGTCATCAGCCCAATAGTTTGCAAATAGCGGCCATGTATGTGTGCAAATCCATTCCCCAGATCAATTCAAACACGGTGAAACCGAATTGAATGAATTTTTTACAGAGGTAGCACTAGCAAAGGGCACCTCATATTCATGTTTAATATCCCCATAGCACGTTGTATTTCAACAAGCTACTACAACCAACATTCAATTATACTCCTTGAAAAGGACAAAGAGTTATAACAATACCCATGCATTTAGGAGAAAGTAGGCTATATGTTCTTTACTGAACATCTTGTTTTAAGATCATGTGAATCCAGATATGTCCTTTACAGCTTTCACGCAATTGTGTGCTTCGTGTTGGAACTATCATCCCCATGCCTGTTTGGTCCTAAATAAACAGAGTGAACGATGTGAGGGACGTTATCGCTTGGGTTTTGATCATTTTATTTCTGTTTAAAAAGAGCCAGGGTTTGACATTTCCTGTTAGTGTGACTTTACCTTCACCATGGCGAACGTCATAGGATACAAGAAACATGTTCAAATCATGCAGCGTATTATTGAGGCACGAAATACGATTCGACATAAATTTCGTGAATTGCAACGTTTAAAAAACGTCAATCCTTTACCCATGATAAAAGATGCTCCAACATCGGTTGATCCCATGAGGTTCAAACCAAATGCTTCTGCTGCTACTACTGCTGCTGCCTCCCAAATCAAACCCTTAACAAGTTCAAAATTTACTCAAACAGATTCCACACGACAGGTAAAATCCTCCTCCTCTAATGTTAGTGAACATGAACATCAAGAACAGGAAGAAGAAGAACAACAACAACAACATGAACAAAGTGAAAGTGAAAGCGAAAGCGTATTTAGTCCTGAAAGAAAAAATCCTCACCCCTTCAACAGTTTCTAAAAACAAAACAAAAATCTTCCGTCATAGAGGCAACACCGTCTTCCTCCACATCGTCTCCGTTTTCACAAGTCTTGGCAACCCCTCAAAATAAAGCCCCTTATGGGGCAACCCTGGAACCGTATCTGACCCTTCTATTTATTGGAAAGACAGACACCACGTATGGTGTTCGCTATGAGAATGATAGTTTTAAAATTGGGGATTCATCCATTAAATTTGCTCGTACGAAAGCTGTCATTAAAAAGATCAACTATAAATTAACACTAGGTCTGTTAAAGCTGCTATTTTCTCGCACCCCCTCGCCACAAGATTTTACGTCCGAGGACCTTGCTAAATATAAACCCATTTTATTAGACACCAACGCTCACAAAAGAAACTATAAATCCTCTCACAGCTCAATGCCAATATATCCCAAAAATATAAAACCATCATTCCAAACATCTTGGGTAAGCAGAAACATCACTCTGCCTCTGGTGTAAGGTTTAAGAAATTAAAACCCTACCTAGATACAACCTTTTGGAATAATCCCAATCATTTAGTAGAGTGCTTATACTTGCTTCATGCATCAAAACAACCTGGTCACACTGGACATGACGCAGAAATCGCCCACATTGAACAACAACTCCGAGATGCTAAAATTATCTTATCAGCCATCCCCCATCAAATTGGGCATTGCTCATGAATTGCATAAACCAGCCCGACGCATTTATGAACGCCGTCGTGTCATTTCCAAAGGAATCGATGAACTTTGGCAGGCAGACCTGGTTGAAATGATACCTTATTCTAACGTTAACGACGGTGTACGCTATATGTTGACCATCATTGATGTCTATTCCAAAATGACTTTTGTTCAACCAGTAAAAAATAAATCTGGTGTCTTAGTCACAAAGGCCTTTCAACATATTATTGAACAATCAAAACGTCAACCTCACTTGTTACAAACCCACCAGGGGAAAGAATTTTTCAACAAGGATTTCTCCAGTTTTCTCAAATCTAAGGATATTCACCATACTCGGCCTCTCATGAGGCCACACGACAAAAAAAAATTACACCACCTATAGCAATCTCAAAGCTAGCGTAGTTGAACGCTTCAATCGAACATTAAAAAGTTATATGTGGAAAGAGTTTACAATACATGGTTCCTATCGATGGATAGACTGGTTACCTCAACTTGTGTCACGATACAACAACACCATTCATTCCCCCATCGGCATGAAACCTCGCCTCGTCACCAAGAACCTACCCAGACTCAATAGACTGCTTAACCCTATAAAAAGGGTTGACCCAGGGCGACATCGCCTTAAAATTGGAGATTTTTTTCGCATCAGTAAACATAGAAGTGTGTTTTCAAAATCGTATACTCCACAATGGTCGACAGAAATTTTTAAAATTCGCCAAGTCAAGCTAGGTCAACCAATAACGTATCTCTTCGAAGATCAGAGCGGTCAACCCATTCAAGGACGTTTCTATTATGAAGAAGTGCAAAAACATTATATCCCAAAGATTATCTCCTTGAACGAGTAATTAAAGTCAAAGGTGCAAAATATTTTGTAAAGTGGTTAGGGTTCCCTTCCACGTTTAATTCATGGGTCAATAAACATATATTTTTGTAATAAAACCCTATTTATTTATTTATTTAGTTATTTAGAAAAAAATTCCTTTCCAAAAAGATGTATCACATTACCTTTCATTAATCCCACCCTTTTGTTTTTTACATGTCCAATAACCTCTTCGTTCAACCCCATGCCAATCTTTTATCATGATGTTATACACCCACCCAGCGTTTCAAACTTTGCGCTGCATGATAAGTTCCCTTATGAAGCAAGACTATGACATCCTAAGTATAAAGCCACACACTGTATAATGACACTTGCCTCTTATCTGGCTGCGAGGCACGTACGATGATAAGACCACTGGTCTTGTCTTGTTAGCCGTGGGCTAGTCTCAAAGCTTCCAATTCTCATTTCACCAAGCAAGTCCTCTCTCTGCGTGTGACCCCAGGCAAGCCATGTCAAATAATAATAATAATAATAATAATAATAATAATGTGTATGTGTTTTACCAACATCATAGCGCTTAACATAACGTGACTTCAAATCTGGCTTCTTACTTTTTTTCCCGTTTTCCTCAACTATCTCGAAAAATGACGGAAACCATGATTTCAGCTTTTCAATACCTACATTCCCGTAAAGAGGACAACGAGACAAATACATCAACTTGCCCGTCATAAAAATCGCCTAAATCGTTTTCCAAATAACTTGAAAAATAACAAAAACATATTTTCCATCAATAAAACATGTTTTCAGTTTTTTACCTTTTCCATACCTACATCCCCGTAAAGAGGACAACGAGACGAAAAAATACTACCATACACGTCATCATCACGTTTTCGTTCTTTCCAATATTAGGGAAAATCACTAAAACCAATTCTCCATTAAAAAAAACGTGTTTCCAGCTTTTTACCTTTTCAATACCTACATCCTCGTAAAGAGGACAACGAGTCGAAAAAATGCTATCATACACGTCATCATCTCTTTTTCGTTTTTTCCAATATTAGGGAAAAACACAAAAACCCATTTTCCATAAAAAACATGTTTCCAGCGTTTTACCGTTTCCATACCTACATCCCCGTAAAGAGAACGACGAGACGAAATTTTTTTTATCACACAAGTCATGATCACATTTTCAGTTTTCCAAACAATAGGGAAAATCACAAAAACTCATTTTCCATAAAAACATGTTTCCAGCTTTTTAACTTTTCAATACCTACAACCCCGTAAAGAGGACGGCGATACGAAAAAATACTATCACACACGTCATCATCACTTTTTCCGTTTTACCAATATTAGGGAAAATCACAAAAACACCTTTTCCATAAAAAACATGTTTCCAGCTTTTTACCTTTTCCATACCTACATCCTCGTAAAGAGGACGATGAAATGAAAACATCAACATGCCCGTCATAAAAATGACATGATTCGGTTTCCAAATAACTTGAAAATTAACAAAAACACATTTTCCATAAAAAAAACATGTTTCCAGCTTTCTACCTTTTCAACACCTACACCCCCGTAAAGAGGACGACGAGACGAAAAAATAATATCACACACGTCATCATCACTTTTTCGGTTTTTCCAATATTAGGGAAAATCACAAAAACCCATTTTTAGACCAAAAAACCATGTTTCCAGCTTTTTACCTTTTCAACACCTACATCGCCGTAAAGAGGACGACGAGACGAAAAAATACTATCACACACGTCATGATCACCTTTTCGGTTTTCCAAAAATTTGCAAAAATGTGAAAAACGCATTTTTATACCCAAAACCCTATTTTCACCTTTTCGACACCTACATTCTCGTAAAGAACACAACGAGACGAAAAAAACGAATCCAAGATCGCCATCCTAGCATCACTCCTTCCATTCCAAGGTCGCCAGGGGCTCCAAACTTACTAAAAGTGAAGTTGAACTGTCATTCTAGCACTACTCCTGTGCTTTGTGGTTATAGCTTTCGTGTAAGTAAATGTCTGCATTATTGTAGTGCTTCATAAAAACGAGATAACGGTAAGCCTACCTTCTGATACCATCAATTCTTCTAGTGGGTAAGTTGGTCTATTTATTATTCTGTTTAGGGTTTATAAATTATTAGTAATGGTAATTCATTATGAGCTAGCATAGTAATAATTAACGTATTCCATTTTTAGGTCTGAGAAGATCTGAAAATTGATTATGAAGAAACATAACCTGCTTTTAAAATTGGATGCAGTTTCCACTCTTCTAGTTTTAAGCCCGCTAGTTCAAGGATCTTATCACGTACTTGGCGTGGATTCCTGTTTTCATAAACTATCAGTAGGCTTATCCGTTGTGATATGCCTCGGAACTGTTGTGTGCCTGGATGCAAATCCAATTACCGGTATTATAAATATAATGATTATAAAGATAAGCCATTGGTGCCTACTTTCCAATTTTCCAAAGAAAAAGAACTTTGGGATAAATGGACAAGAAGCATTCATCGTGATGCTTTTTCTCCGATAGCTAACTCAACAGTTTGTGTCAAACATTTTGTCCCTGAATTTCTTATTACAGAAGACAAATTCCCTTGTGCAGATGGCTCAGTTGTAACTGTACCTAGAAAAAAAAACTACAAGAAGGAGCATATACTACCATCCTTGAAAACCAGCCATCATATTTAACAAAACTGTTGCCTCCGTAAAGAAAGGATCCAAAGGAACGCAAGAAGCAGGTTCTGCCCGTGATGAGCAACAGTATAGTGAGTGGAATGAAAGAGATACAATATCAGGGGTTGAAGAATTTAAAAATCAAGTAGGCACTAGATATGTGGAGCCTTTCACATTATTATTATTAGCGTATGGCAAGGAAATTATATACATAATATATACAATATATACACAATAACAAAAAAACATTGATTCACGTCAGGCATTAGAGTTATCCATTATAGGTGAATGTCCAACTTTTGAATCCACTGCAGTGCCGCCGCTGTTGGTGATACAAAGTCTTCCAATCTACCTGGATAAGCCCGTAGTTGACACTCGCTTAAAATGTGGGGAATGGTCTGGCGAGGGGCTCCACAATCACATTCTGGAGAAGGTACAAATTTCCACTTAAAGAGTGAATCCCTGCACCTTCCATGACCTGTCCTGATCCTGTTCAGTCTGGACCAAGTTGCACGCGGTAGTTGGAATCCGTTAGCAATTTTTTCACCTCTGAAGATGTTATGTAGGGGCAAGTCAGTGGAGTTATTCCAGCGGCCTTTCCATTCCTCCAAAGCATCGAAGTTGGTGGATGTCTTCAGAGCTGCATCACAAAGAGGTGGATGTCGTGATTTCAATCTTTGGAGACTAAGAGCTGGTATGTCGCCTAGAACAGGTCTTGTTGTACTCTCGAACAAGAGCACTGGATCTTCGTAAGTCAGGTGGCATTATACCAGACAATAGTGGGAGCCAGTGGACTGGAGTTGGTCTGATGGTGCCAGATATAAGACGCATGCTGGTATTGAATTGTGGGTCAATATACTTTGTATACGGGCTATTAAGCCACACTGGAGCACAGTAGTCGGCAGTAGAGAAAACCAGTGCTAAGGCTGAAGAGCGCAGGATGTTCGCAGCAGATCCCCAAGTAGTACCAGTTAGCTTCTGAATAATATTGTTTCGGGTTTTCAGTTTCTTCGACAAGTTCAAAAGATGTTGCTTGAAGGATAAAGTCCGATCCAAGGTAACACCAAGATATTTCGGAAACCTATTGTGATTAAGTACTCTATTGGAAAAGGTAATATTTAGTTTGAAGTTAGCAAGCCGGTTACTCAAATGGAAGCAAGAGACCTCCGTCTTGGCTGCACTGGGTCTGAGTCTCCAGTTCCTGAAATATTCTCAGGGTGGATAAGTCCTTAATCAAAATGTCTTCAGTTTTCTCAATGATCTTGTGTTGTGTGGCCAGAGTCAAGTCATCAGCATAGCAGAACTTTCTGGATATTGTTTCTGGAAGATCAGAGATGTATAGATTAAACAGTAGTGGCGACAAAACTGATCCCTGGGGCAAACCATTATGCAGTTTTCTCACTGAGCTTTTCTTTTCACCTAAACAGACCTGAATTTTTTTTGTCACTGAGCATGTTGTTGATAAGCTGTGCAATTGTTCTGCAGGGTATAGCTCTGAGTAATTTATAAATCAATCCTTACTTCCATACGGTATCAAAGGCAGCAGTGAGATCCACAAAGACAGCAGATGTTTTAAGCTTTTGCTGGAATCCGGCCTCAATGTAAGATGTTAATGAAAGTACTTGATCACAGCAGTTTCGGTTAGGTCTGAAGCCTGCCTGATCCACAGGAATGAGTTCTAAAATGGTTGACCCAATTCTGTTGTAGATAAGCCTTTCAAAGAGTTTGTAGCAACAGCTAAGGAGGGCTATGGGTCTGTAACTTTCAGGTATATTTGCAGGTTTTCCAGGCTTCAAAATGGAAATGATTTTAGCTTTCTTGAAGTCGGGTGGGATTTGTCCAGTCTGGAGAATATCTGTGAAGAACTGTGCCATCCATCTCTTTGCATTGTTTCCCATATGTATGAGGAATTCTGGATGAATTCCATCGAAACCAGATGCCTTGCCAGGTTTTAGTTCTTTGAGAGCCTCTTGAACATCAAAGGCTGTAAAGGGACGTGAATAGCTAGACATGCGAGGTGTTGATGATTTCAGAGCACGAAGCTGGTATCTAACATACTTCGTATGCTTCTTGTCAGATGGAGCTCGGGAAGTTGTTACAATATGGGAAGCTATTTGGTCTGGTGTCACCTGAGGTTGACTCTTTACTACTGGTGTACCTCCTCCTAGCCTTCTAAGAAGACCCCAGGCTTTTCTGCTAGAGTGAGTGAAATCTAAGCTTTCGACTGTTTCAACCTATCTTTGTCTTCGGCAGTCATCCAAGCTGGTCAGAAGTTTGTCAGTCGTTTCTGCATCTCTGTTTTGTTCGAAATTCTTAAACAATTCCTCACTCTCGGTATTCCAGCCAGGAATATATTCTTTCCGATAGCCCCTGGGCATACATTTCTTAGCAGTAGATATAACTGCGCCAACAAGACGTTGATAGCTTTGGTGGTTTGGGGGAACCCAACGAATGCATTTATCAAGCTCCACAGAGAATGCAGACCAATCGGCTTTCTGGAAATTCCACCGGGGACGTGGCGTTGATCGTATAATGGGAACTGTGATACCAAATTCGAGTATTACTAGTCTATGCTGGCTATGAGGGAAATCTCCCATCACTTTGCGTGTAGTGTGTAATGGATTTCCATTTATATTGGAGCTGACAAAGCATAAATCTGGATTCGAATCTCTACCCCATGGAGCTGACCGAAAAGTTCCTTGATCTTTAGCGTCAAATACTAGATGGAGGTTGTTACTTTCGCACCAGTCCATTAATTTAAGTCCACAATCATCTGTTTTAGAATACTTCCAGAGTTCATGATGACTATTGAAATCCCCCACATAAATTGCAGGATGTTCTTCAGTTGGTACAACATATTGAGGCCATACAATGCACGGTGGCTTGTAGATGTTGGCGATTGAGACATTATTCAGTCGAATGACAACCTGATGAACGATTTCTTCTGTGCTTTGAGATAGTAGCTCAGCTTCTTTGATGTTATTACGGACATATGTGGCCACTCCATATGATTCATGGTAAGTTGCTCCTAGTGCCGTGTACCCAGCAATACGACCTCTAGTACGGAGTTGTTCTTCATTAGCAGCATGCGTCTCTTGAAGGACAACAACTTCTATGTTGTTCTCTCTGAGCATTTTTGAGAGATAATCACACTTTTCTCTACTGATGCTTTCTATATTGAGTTGGAAAATGCGAATAGTGGGACCAATGTTTCTTGTTAAAGAGCTCTGAGAAGAGCTGTTTCCAAATGGTGTATTTGACATAATTTGATAGCCAGGAGATCCTAGGATAGACTGGCCGCCTATTGCCGTTGCTCGCTTAGCACCACCCGGGGGACACGTGCAGGGCAATGAGAAGGTAAATCCTGCGGACGTGAGCAACGTTCATCCCCCGCCTTTCACATTATTTACCAAAGATAGGCATGTTTTGCTGTGTGAAATTCATGAAAGCCCCAATGAAGCACCTAAAATTAATACCTCCATCAGAATTTCGCCATCCTTTTCTGTGGAAGTTTTCCACAACAATTTGCATCTCCCCAGCAGTCTTTTTCAGTGGTGTCTTGGCGATAACTTGCTTTGTGATAAATGGACCAAGTTTGATTGTCTACTGAGTCACCTAGCAGATTTCCAGCTAGAAGATTCAGATTGTCAACAGAAACTTAATCTCTTACTTGGTTGGTTCCTAGGTGTTAATATTGACAACTTCGACATTACCACTAAAAAGAAATTGAAATTCCTACAGGAACAGTTTCAACATTCCCTGTCCACTCAGCCAAGATATTCTGCAGATTCTGTCATGTGGGCCTCAACATTATTTTATTCTTTTCCTCATTTTGTTCACTCCAGCCAAGTGTTAGCAGTACCTCATCCATCTTATTTAAGAAGACTGTTTTGTAAAATGGGAACAAACTGTGCAGGCATCAGCTATTCACAGGAATCATACTAACGGGAGAAATGCAAGCTTCTGAGTGACCATGAAAAAGTTGTGTGTATCTTGTTAGATGAGATTTATGTTGCCCCTAAACTAAGTTATAAGGGTGGAAAAATTGAAGGAGTTGCTTTGAACAGACCAAATGAAATGCATTGTGTGACTACAATTCAGGCTTTCATGATAACTTCACCTTTTTGTAGATTTTCAGATGTTGTTGCGCTGTTTCCTGTGAAGAACTTAAACAGTGACATGATGTATAAAATGACTTTTAAAAGTCCTCAATGTATTGGAAAAGAATGGGTATGTTTCTCTTTGTTTTATATCGGACAATAATAAAGTAAACAAAGGCATGTTTCAGCACATAAGTGGAGGTTCTTTGAAAACCATTATAAAAAATCCAGCCAAGAATGACATGAACTTATTTTTGCTGTTTGACTCTGTCCACCTACTCAAATGCATTCACAATAATTGGCCGAATTCCCAAGACCAGGTTATTAAAATAAATTGAATTTCCTACAGGAACAGTAAAATAGTTACAACTTTCCCTGTCCACTCAGCCAAGATATTCTGCAGATCTCCCCTGTGGGCCTCAACATTATTTTATTTTATTTTATTCCTCTCCTGATGGAACTCCGGTAGTACCTTATTTCAACTCCTGGGGCACCTCCCCATGCCTGTCCCTTATACAGCTACACACACTACTACAGTCATCACAAAATCGGAGGAACTCAACCCACACCCAACTGCACGGGGCTGATGACCAAAATGTCCCAAGCCCATAAAATGAATTAACAGCAGACAAAATCACGTTATGATGATATTTTGTGTTGGATTCTGACACACGTCATGCGTTTGATGTCCGACCACCAATTACGGTGGCCATCTTGGATTGCAGTGTCAGGTTCGGTAGTATAGAAGGTGCTGCCTTGAAGGTGTAGCACTATCCAGGGCGCACCTTCAGTGGTGGGGCTACACACACCCTACCTCCTTTATGACCTTGTGCAGAAGGCAGGAGATCTGACGAAAAGAAAAACAAGAGAATGAGGGTATCAGGAAAGATGAGACAAGGTCAAATTAAGGCGGGAATTTGAAAGACTCCCTAGACCTCGGATATCCTAATATCGTCAGGGTCGGAAGAGAACAAGAGATGATCAGGGGAGGCCGACAGGAAATATGCCAGAGAGGACCCCAGCACAATTAAGTGGAAGCAATCCCGAACTCAGCTGGGGCCCCCTGGTCGCCAGCCAACGTCCCACAAGTTGTAAGACCCTGAGGGAGGGGGAGTGTCATAATGTCGTAAGTGAACGAGAGGTGACCAAGGGTGGTCGACAGGAAAGATCCTGGCACAGGTAAATGGAAGAAATACCGGGCTCAGCTGGAGTCCCGTGGTCACCAAACCCACGTCTTACTAGCCGTGAGCTCCTGGGGGTTGTACTAAAGATTGATTCAACAGAATCGCAAGAAAATATTATGATACCTATTTTTCAGGAGATACTTCATGGGTATGCACTGGACGGTGGATTCCGTAGTTAATTGGATATCTCCGTAGATCTCCGAGGCCAGGAAGTCCTTAACATGTGCGTTACCAGCGGTGGTAAAATACTCTCCCGACATTTGGCTGGATGGAGTGTAGAAAAAACACATTCAGGTTAGTTTCTGTCGGTGCTGGGGCATGGGTTTTTAACCTACGATCTCTGGACTTGCTACAGCTGCCCTCGCAGCCGTGGTGCACGATTAAAGATCACAACTACGGCGCGGGACTCTTAAAATTATGACTACACACAACAGACGAAGGAGAGTTTGTGTCCGGAACAAACTTATCGCGGGAAATCACGTTAAGCCAATCATCACACCTATCTTGTCACACGGAAACTCGTGAAATGAAAGCACACCTCCTATTTTCTTTCTATTCGAAGTGCAAAGTGACACACAACAGTATGACATACCGGATTTGAGCAGCGGCGTTCAAACCATAGTTTATAATGTACCCCAGCATTTTACAATTGCATCAGCAAACACTCAAAACAACGTAGGAATTCAGTATATTAATACCGACAGCGGTGGCTAAGCTCGCTAAAGCACAGCGTTAGGTCATGGGGCCAAGCTCTCTGCAGACTCGATAGACACGTGGGTTCGAGCCCCACCGTCGGCCGTCCTTGAAATGGTTTTCCGTGATTTCCCATTTTCATAATAATAATAATGTTATTGGTTTTACGTCCCTTTTAACTACACTGGCTTTTAGAGACGCCGGGGTGCCGGAATTTTGCCCCGAAGGGGACCTTTAACGTGCCAGTAAATCTACTGACACGGCTCCCTCGCATTTGCGCACCCTCAAATGCCAGCTGACTGCGCTAGGTTTCGAACCTGCAACCTTGGGCTCAGTAAGCGAGAAAGTTACCCCTGAGCCACGCAGCCAGACTTTCCCATTTTCAACACCAGGCAAATGCTGGGACAGTACCTTCTGACAAGCCACGGCCGCTTCCTTCCACATCCTAGCCCAGTTTCATTCATCTACATCCATCCCATCCCTCATCCCGACGCGCAGGTCGCCCATGGGCGTCGACAAGAAAGACCTGCACTCGGCCTCTCAGGAAATCACACGACAAAAAGAAATGTATATTAATACCGACTACTTACAATAATTGAAACTGAAACAAAACGTCGTTGTTCTGAACCTATCACTGTGAGAAACCTACTGCACAGCTGTTTACTAATCGCGCCTATACACATGGTGTAACTACAATGGTGAGGCGGATCGCTCCCTCTCTCTCGTGCGGATGACGTCACAACGGGAGCGTTGCGTTTGGTGACACAGCACTCTGTAATGCGGCTCTGGTCATAATAATATAACTTGAAGGCATTAATAAAAGCATTTATTATAACACTGTACATACTTTGTATTGTAAATACTGATATTAATGTTGGTAATTATGAATACGGCGTACCTCTAAACAATAGTAATGGCCCTTTAACGAGATCCATTATTTTTTCACATTGGTGAATTTACACATTTTGCGATTCAATTTTCTCTGTGAATTGCCGAAACTTATTTTTCTGTTTAAGTCACGCAACCTAATATATGTTCGGGTTCGAGCTAAACAGTGAATAACCTCATATGCAATATTAATATGAGGCAATTTTCTCAAGGTCCTGCTGGTTAATTCATTGAATATAAACTTATCAGTTGATAGCGAATTGCCATGAAATTTATGAAACTCAGCGTCCATTGTCTTTGCAACTTCCATAAGTTCATTAGAGGGATACAAAAGATTTCCCCTTGAAATAAACTGGATCCAATCTGGGCCTTCTTTACTGGGTTCAAGTTCTTGAGATAATGTTCCCAAGTTTTTGTACTTATCCCTGAATCTGTGTGCTACATATCCTGTAATGTGTTTTAAACCTTCGTGGTTCATTTCATCTTTAAAATCCGAGAGATCAAATTCATCGAACAATTCATTCTGATGATCGGTCATTTCAAACAAACTCATGTTCATTTCCTCAGTTTCGTAATTTGATTCAACAAATAAAGTAGAAACTAGTTTTTCTTCGTCAGGAGCATCCACGATATCAGGAATACGTTTGGCAACACTCACTAACGCAGTCTGCGAGAAACAGGTGTCGGTTTCTGTTTCCATTGGTTTAATCAGACACTTTTCGTCAATATCCTCCTCTGTATTTCTATTTACAGTAAACATTGAAGCAGAGTGCTTGCCCAAAATGTACCATTTCAATCTATATTTAATGTCCAGAGGAGATGGGTGATCATTGGAGCCTCCCATTCCTCTAATATACGAGAAAAGCTTCTCCAAAATATCTTGATTTAGACGATAAGTTATTATGTACTCGACTTGGTATATCGGCTTCAAATATTTAAAAAGGTTAACTAGAGACGTGTTGCTTAGTAGAATTCCTTTTTGAAATGGGAGTAAGGCTTTATGTCGGCCAACTCTCATGGACGTTATCAACTCATTAACATTATTTAGCAAACTGATTTGCTTGTCTAAATCAGTACCAAATGCATTTCTTTCAGAATGACTCCCAAATTTGTTCTTAGCATTAAATAAGTCAAACCAGTCATTTATTAATTTTATACATCTAGCCGCTTCTTCCCAGTCAATGTTTTTCATCAACCCTTTCCCTCCACACCATTCAAGAGCCTTTGATACCTGATTTGAAAGTACTTGAGCTGCAGGCCGAACTTTTTGTCTCTCTGATCCCTTTAAATCTAAATGATATCGGCTAATTTTGTGCGCAATAGTGAGTTCAGAAGAAGACATAGAAATTAGTAGTTCCAAACATTCCTTGTTCACTTTTTTCCCATTGAGCAGCACAAATCCCTGATCTAACAAATGATTTCTCACAAGTTTCAATAAATGAGGAATGTCTGCAAACACAAACACTTTTAAGGAATCGTTGCTTGGATGATTGAAGAAACATTCCTTATTATGTCCAATATTAAGCTCTGACCACAAGCCCATATTCCCAGACCCCATATCACTTGTAATGGCTACAACAGTGAAGCCTGAAGAATGTAGATTCGATACTATTCCAAGAATAATATCTTTTTTCATTCTTTGGTCAAAGGCATAATAAAGAGGCTGCTTCCACTGACCAATCAAACCTCGTGCCATGACAACTTGGCAAGTTTTGTGAGGGCCAATTTTCTGCTGGTTGCTTCTGTCGATACACATGCGATTTGAAATATAAATTTCGTCAAATGTCAATACAGTCAAGCGTTCCAATTCGGTTAGTCCTGCTGATTTATATTTCATTAGTTTCACAACATCTTGCAAAACACCCTGCTCTAAATTCAAACATTTAGCCCAATCACGTAACGTCGTCAGTCCTGGTAAGGGATAGTTATTAGCCCTTAAAAACCGGTAGGCTCACACTTCTGAGTGATATAGCCGCTGCTATATCGTCAGAACACCAATTAATTTTCTTACGTTTCTCTGTACGTAATAAATGTTTTATTTGACCTGGAGTGAAGACTTTACCCAGTATCGTCTGAATTTCTTTGCAACGACTGTTCCTCAGATCGGCGATTTCTTTCTTCAACGCCGAATAGTCTGCACATAAATCATCGTACTTTTGTTTCCAAGCTTCGGATTCCTCACGTACCTCCTCAACTAATTTCTTCAAAGTGTTGACCTCATCTTCATGAGAACGAGTGCTTAAAAGGAAAGACATTCGTTGAATTATCAGGTTTATTTTTTGAACTTATATTGGAACTAGAGTAGCCTACGTTTCTATTCACAAGAGCAATATTTCTTTCATATGACCACTAAACTACGGCTGCATGAAGGTCAAGATTAGATTAATAAATACTATAGCTACACCAGGCTTTAATTAAACTCATATCAATGTCTCAACGATCTGGTGAAAGCAGTGCTTTACTCCGCTAGTTACCTCTCTTTCAAGTATCATAATGAACCTTAGTTGTATTGTGCGTGTAAAATAAACAAATTCACCTTTTATTATTAAATGAGACTTCAATGTTCAAAAACAAAAAGAAGCTTACCTTATTAACTCCTTCGCATTCAAGCAGGTATGTTTAGATTGTATTCCTTCGGTGAGTGTTTCATTGTTATGTATAATTTCACTTATAACACTTTTACGACGCCTCTTTTCCAGCCTCATCGACCGACTTTCAGCTTCTTCCAGAGATCTTTTCCTTTTCCTTTGTGTAATTTGAGTGGATTTTGGTAGATTTTCAGTCGGAATGGCATCTAATTTTAAAGTTCTACTGTGCACTGGAGTATAGTTCAACAATTGCTGTCGAAGTGGAATAGCAAAACTGTCTTTAGTGAAATGAAGAGAACATACTCGAGCTGAAATCATAATAATAATAATAATGTTAATAATAATAATAATAATAATGCTAATAATAATAATAGACCCTAATAATCTCCACTCGTAATTGTTATTTGGTTTGCCTATTCATTTCTATAATATTCTTTAATATCTCAGTTTGAAAATGCGTCCAGAGCTATTGCAATGTTTTAATTTTAGAGAGAAATAATTTAAAGAATGATTTACTGTTCTGTTCACAACAGACAGATTAGTTTTAGAAATCATAACTTACCATGCTTTAAATTAAACATGTCCTCCCTCCTGCAAGCTCTGACCCAAGAGCTCGCTACATCTTTGTCTTGTGGAAATACAAAGTATTTTATATTAGACCCTTTTGTTTTCCCGGAGTAGTTGTTGCAACCATACATAGCACAATTCGGCATTGCATCCCACTTTCCGTCGACAGAGATTAAGAAATACAATACTTTCACTAGCAACGCACACACTTGTCAACATTAGCATGTTTCAATCGACTGCTGATCACGCGCTTGACTCCCGCCTATAGACACAACTCGCAGATGCCCCCGTTCTGACGTCATCCGCATGAGAGAGAGGGAGCGATCCGCCTCACCATTGTAGTTACACCATGCCTATACATGGGTTTGGGGTGCGCTCTATCGGCAACTAGAGGGAAATGTTCAATTACACGCACGGCCAACGAGAAATACTGGCCCTGGCGCGCTTTCGTGACGTCAGCAATGTAGTGCTGTTGCACCACTTCCGGTAGGGTTATGTATGACGGGAACATAAACCGTATTGTCTACAAGATGCTGAAATCACAGAATACTTAACCCATATCATATCTGAAAACACGCTGTAAAAAGCATGACCCAACACAACCATGGCTTCTGGCAAAATATACATGGTAATTACAACTCAAGTCTTACACTGATCAATCTTATGAAGTCCAATACTGCGCCACAATTTACTTATTTATTCATTACTCTAAGTAGAACCAGTAGATCACTTATCTTTAATCGTTGTAGTCGATCACAAGGTAATACTTTTCAGGAGTATGTTATCATTACCTGGCGGTTTCTTGTTAATTATGTGGAATTACTTGACGGTTACGAAGCGTTCAGGAAGGTTATGAAAAGTTATGAATAGTGCCGGACAATGCATGCATGTATTATATAACTCTTATAGTTGAACGATATACATAAATGTAGGCCTATCAAACGTTTTTATAATAGAAAGATATTCACGAACATAATATTCTATCGGTTTCGTCTTACTGCCGGTGTGGTAGTCATCTTGTCTATATCATTGTACCCGTATAAATGCTGGTATTCATTTACCACTTCTCTTCATAGAAGGTATTGATATGAGTCGTTAGTCGGTGGCGAGTGTATTCCGCAGATCTCTTCTATAAACGTATTAATTTCGGTTCCGCCCCTTAAAACAACAATAACTAAGTAATACTTTCACTGCAAGTTTCTTTGATCTTATTATAGCCTACTCTTGTCACTGCTCATGTCCACATAAGTTACTCACAACAAAGGTCACAGGCTCTACAACTCAACTTGCAGTACTCGTTGCAGCTATTAAAGACACAACAACCCCTTCAATCCTAGTTCGAGTGTATTTTTGTTACGAGTAACTTCAACATGTAAATAGGTTATTTATAGCTGGCGTAGTTTTGTAAACCTATACAGTATAATTTATCGTGCTTGAAAACACACGGAACATCTAAAATGGGTTCATTTCAAGAAGATTGATATAAAATATCGCATTTCTGCTGCTCATGACTTGCTCTCGACTTAAATGTACAAGCACTACATTGCCTACGTCACAAAAGGATTAGGTATACGCGCCATGGCTTGTCTTCCTCGTTGGCCGTGATTACACGTTATGCATGGGTTCCCTGTGGTTCTAACTGGGAATGGCAAGGTCGGTACAGAGAGCGCAGCTCGCATCCAGTCGGCCGTGTTGCAGCCAGAATTAAGATTAAAAAGAACGCACAATGGTAACTATTTCGAAACCAATAAGTCATGCGGTGGACGCACAGCAGCAGACGATAACCTATAAGACGAAGAGTACAAGGTCGAAATAGTAAATTCATTTAAATATCTGGGAATCACCTTACAGACTACCAAAACGCTTCGATTACACATTAAAGACAAAGCAGTGATAGTCATGAAAGCCATGTACGACAATAGCATCTCCTGTGTTTAAACCTTAAAAACAGCTATGCACCTATTTGACACAAATTAATATCTTATCGATACTTACTTCCGGGATTCACCTGCTATGGGAAGAACTCACGAAGAAAGATCTGGCCACCGTCGAGGGAATTGAAAGCATAATTCTTAAAAATAATAATGCGCTTCTCAATACACGTACTCTTGTCTCACACATAACTAACGCGGGAATCCTGCCTCATCGAAGAGCTAAGGATAAAACTACCGCTGCCATCCACAAAGAGCATAGAAGCACTCCTAGCGGAGAGAAGGAGTTCCACAACACGGGTGCCATGTTGGATCGGAACTGGACCAACGCCAACCAAAGACTAATTAACTAGGAGTTGTGCAAGGGGATCCCCTCAGTCCTATTCATTTTATTATTGCTACGGCAGATGTTGTACAAGTATTACCCTCAAACTTGCAGTTATATATTTACGCAGATGGCATGGTTCTAACGGCAACCAGTGAAGTGGCGCTGCAACAGGCTTTTAATAAAGTGACGGAGTGGGCGAAATCAAATGAACTTCAGTTGAATGAGAATAAGACAGTTTCCATGTCTTTTCGAAAAGGAGGAAGAGGAGTAACGATTCTTTACGGAGATAAACCACTGGCATGTGTGACGCACTTCAACTATCTTGGGGTGACTTTTCAGACGCATGGCAACGTTTTCTCAATCCACATCAAGGACAGATCAAACGTGGCTATAAAGGCCACGTGTGACATACGGCATCTCAGAACACTTTCCTTAAAGACTACAATGAGACTCTTCTGGCTGAAAAATCGCCCCGATAATTACATATGGTCTGGAAAACATTTGGTCCCACCTAAAGTACAAGCATCTAGAGGAGATAGAGAAGGTCAAGGCCGTCTACCTAAAGAAAGTCTTATGCCTCTCCCGATTTACTCCTTCTCGTTTGGTTTATGAACTCTCAAGTGAGCTTCCCTTTGTTGAAGAACTGAGACTGCAGATGCTTTTGCCAACAACACATGGTTATGAGACACTAGTTCAGGAAATGAAGTCTAAGGAAGAAAGCATCTGGCAAGATTTTTACGCGACTGATGCGATGACATCACGGGACTGGACAGAAAGCTCCTACGAGCTGAGGCACCTGGTAACGAGATTCTCGGTACATGGTTTCCACTTCAAAGTGTGTAATAACAGAAGATTTCATCAGCCAGACTTAAATTGTGTATGTGCCCTATGTGGTAGGAGATGTGATCGATACCACGTGATGTGGTGTGGGAAGAGGAGGTTATCTCTGTCTCAGTTCTGTGCAAACTAGTTGTAATTTCATATTGCATATTTTGTGCTTTAATAAATTTATTTATTAACTAGCAGTGCGCGGATACCACCACAAATTTGAAATGCTTGGTTTTACCACGATCCAAGTGAAAACTGATAACTGCTTGTGCTCGTTATGTGGACAGTTCTGTGAATTATACCACATGTGATTAATGCAACTCTAAGGCAGTCGAAATCTATGTTATGCACATTCGTGCGCTTTTCTCGTAATATCATTACAAGAATTGCGCACAATATGCATTCGATTTGTTTAGCAAAATCACACAAGATTTTGATTTCTTTTTGCAAAATTGCAAGTGGTATCTGCCATACCGAACATCACACAGTTCACACACAAGAATCACAAGGTTCATGAAATTTCTTATTGGTGCAGACCGCATGATGGAAACCATGAAACGCAAACCTGGTGACAAAATATCTCAACTCGTAATTAATCTTAGTCCAGTGCCTATTCGTCATCGCGTCAGAGCTGTAAAATTCCCACCAAACGTCTGTTCGTTTTTGTTCTCGTCTGCTTATAGTGTCTTGGAAAGCGGTCGTTGATGGCAGAAACATTCTATTTCTGATCTCTTGTATCAGATAGTCTTCCTTAGACAGCGCATATACGAGTCTTGAACAAGTGAATTTAGAGACACCAAGTGTTCTCTTGAGGAAAGAGGCCGTAGAGCATAACGCGAAAAACTTTGCATAGAGCAGGCAGTATAAGAGGATCGAGACGGCGGTGCCTATAGGCAACAAGCAGGCGCCCCTACCCATACAATGATTACAGCTTTGGTTCAAGCGCACAGCCTCGTTTCCAAATATAGACGCTAAGAGCAGCATCAACCCACTGTGATCGCCGGCTTTTCAAGTCACCGTTGCAGACATTTGTTTTGTATTGATGTTAATGGCGAAGTTGTGTTTCGGCTGCTTTAGTACATATCTTGTACTCCTCTGAGTGTTGAATGAGCAGGCAGTCTAAAGCAGCCAGGAGGGATGCGATCTAGCTGGCAGTGGCTATGGCTTGACTGAAAATGTTATCTATGACGCTTATAAATTATCCTTGGTTGTTGCTGACTGCAGACGAATATAATTTGATTGCAGGTACGTAAATTGCCGTATTTCGGTGGAAATACTGATGACTGATTTAGTTACGACAGTGGACTCATTATGAAAACATTCTACTTTAGTGAATTGTACGAAGAATTGTAGTACGGACCATATGGACCATTGTAATGAATAATTCTCGACTCTTTTAGCCGTTATAAGGTAAGGTACAATAGAAATCCAACTGCCATTGAGATTAGGTGATAGTAATGCCCTGTTCTTAGATATTCTTTTCGTCATTGGTGGTATCCTTTCACGCCTTATTTTTGTCCGCATAATATTTTCATTTTTCTATGGGTTTTATTTCAGTGTATGAATATGGTGAGTTTATTCAATCGAGTGTTTACAAGTAGCCTACATGCGTGATGAGTGATGGAATAGCATAGGCTCCGTTGTTTGAGTCTTCAGACTTTAGACTAGAGTGAAGCAGCTCTCTATGCTGCCCTGCCCTGAGCTAATCGTTTCATTTCTACATAGCTACCGCACCCTAATCCAAGACAATCTGTTTAACATATCCTAACCTTCATCTACCTCTATAGTTCTTGACCTCAACTCTTCCTTTCGTACCGTAACTAAGTTGGCTATTCCTGGGTGTCTCAGGGAGGATGGTGATGAATTAATGATCGTGTGGCCTCCGGAGAAGCCAAGTGCAGGTCTTTCTAGTTGACGCCCATAGGCGACCTGCGCGTCGTAATGAGGATGAAGTGATGATGAGAACGGCACATACACCCAGTCCCCGAGCCACGGGAATTAACCCCAGGAGATTAAAATCTCTGATGGCTCGGCCGGGAATCGAACCCGGGGTACTTCGGGCCAAAACCTAGCCACTGAGCCGGACATGATGGTGATGATTTATTGTTATTTTAAGGGGCTTAACATCGAGGTTATCGGCGCTGGGCGTCTTAGAATGTTCCCTACCAACCTACTCCTATATTCATTAACCCTCGCCAGAAACATCTCTTTTTCTCCATTCGTCTTAAGACCTCTTCATTGTTACTCTATTTACTCATAAAATCCCCATCATTCTCTTGTAACTCCGCATTGCAAATGCTGCTATTGTCCTCTTCTCTGATGCACCAACAGTCCAAGCTTCACTTCTATCAGCGGCTTCGGTGGCGTAGTCGGTAGCATGCTGAGCTTCTATGGCCAAGATCGCGGGTTCAAACCCGGCTAAAGTCGTCTGATTTTTAGGAGCGTTAAAAATCCCTCAGTATGCCTTCCTTCGGAGGGGAAGTCAAGCCGGCGGTCCCATGTCATAGATATATGGCATGTTAAAGAACCTTCCACTAATTACACCTGTGTGAAGCTAAATTGTAGGTGGCGCTGTAGAGTAGGAGAACATGTGTTTAAAATATTGTAAGTAATGAAATTGGCCAAAATAAGTGTAGTAATGGTATCTGGAGGTAATATAGTAATAGATGTTCACTCGTCCGCTGCCATAGACCCACCAACCCGCCCTAATAGGAGCACGACTTATATATTTGAAATTGCTGCCCTGACTGCCATCTTTGTGAAGGAGTCCATAATGCCAACCCCACGCATTTGGAACTATATCGCATGTGGCAGACCAATGGGTTTGCCTAGACCAATATTTTCGTCCAGACCATGGTGGATTGATAGCGCGGCCCTGGGGGCCGCGTTAGCTAATAAATAACACCCCTGGTTTTTGTCACACACAGTGGGGAAGTCACGCATCAATAATCTTTATCCAGACACATTCTACACACACCCAAAGTACACGGGGCTACATGACCGCGTTGTCGCAGCCCCTAAACTGAGGAACCAACCATCACTTCTATCGAGTACCATACTCCAGATTAAGGTTTTCAAAAATGACTTTGTAATACCTAAATCTATATTTAAAGTCAACAGATTTATTTTCTCTAGAAAAGCTTTTCTTGCCTGCACCACTCTTCTTATAAATCTTTTTTTTTTCTCGGTTCATCACTGCTCATGTTGTTGCAGATGTTTCCTACCTTTAGCGTTTCACCTGCCAATTCGATGTCAATAGGGGTTTCTGATTTCTTCCAGCTAAATTCCATTATATTTGTATTACGTTTATTGATTTTCATCATGAATTATTTCCTCAAGTCTATACCATTTAAAAACTCATTCAAATTCTGTGATCAATCAGCCAAGATGACAAGGTCATCAGCAAATCTTAGAATTGAAATAAGTTATCCTTGAATCTTTACTCCTACTTTAAATTCCCCTCTCATTTCCTTCACTGCTTGTTCAATGTGTAGATTTAACGGATGATACGATGCAGTCTTGCACTTTCTGAATACCAGCCTCTCTCTCATGCCCTTCGAGTCTAATAGGCTAACCGCCGTTAGATTGTAGATCACTCTCGTATCACTGTGCTTTCATTCCAATCCATTTAAAAATGACACACAATGTATCAACGTTATCAACACCATTTCTAAATCTACAAATGCCGTGGCAGTCTAAGACTTAGCACAGCTTCCCTTGTTCCAACGTTTCTCTTCAAACCAAACTGAGTGTGATATTTTCCGTTTTTGTTTTTACAAATAATTCTTCAATTTTAGAAGGCACCGGAGTAGGCTAATGAAATCTATACTCATATAATAAAGATGAAGAGTTTGTTTGTGTGTTTGTGTATTTAAACGCACTAATCTCTGGAACTACCAGTCGGATTCGAAAAATTATTTGTGTATGTGATAGCCAGATTCAAGAGGAATACTTTAGGCTATGCAGCATTAGGCTACACCTCTCAGGTAAAATTAAAGATTGACTTTTGTCGGAAGAACAAGCGCTCGCGAACAGCTTCGGTAATACCTAAGCCACGGTCGACACTAGACAGGTCGGAAGGCTGAGACTTGGCAACATGTTCATCAGTCATACCCTTGTCAGGCGATAACACGAGGGAACGTTCAGTCTGGCAGGTGTTCTTGTTTATCTCATAGGGATATTTCCTTATATATTTTGTTTCTTACGCTTTATAGTAACGTTTATACTACCCTTTCAGGTGAGTTTTTTAACTGTAATCCCTAATCGAGAACACAGTGACGAGTGTGCTTTTTATCTGGCAAATATGGGATTTTTAAATGCCTACGGTACGGTAGATGGAATTATCACTTATCGTACTTCATGTTTTAAACTTTGATTTTCCTGGAATGTTTCGGCACCGTAACAATGCCAGATACATGTTGTATCCCCAACTGTAATGCAAATTATCCAAGTAAGGGAGGCGACACACCTGTGTTTAGGTAGGTTCCCAAGTGACGAAAATCTGCGCCAGGCAGGCCTGGTCTGTAGATTACATAAATCATTTTCAAAGAGGTCATTATAAAAGCAGAGAAATATAAGGAATCATCTGATGAATGGAAGGAGCGCCCGATGGATAGATTGAAATTGGCATCAGGAGCCCTGCCTACATTTTTTCTATATTTGCCGTCTGACTTGTCTATTCCTGAAACCAAGAAGTGAAGGGATCCTGAGGACAGAAGAGTTAAGCTGGGTGAAGTTCTTGAATTGAAAGCACAATAATTTTTGGTAAAGCACTCTATTTGAGAGTTTCCTTCATTTGCTGCTAGCATTCACAATAAACCACATCTGTTCAAGGATTGGTATATTTATACCAGTTGTGATAGTGTAGTAATATATCAGTGCAACTTTCAAGAGATTCCACAGATAACAATGTTTCATTTCTTCAAGTTTTAGAGGCAGAAAAGAAACTAAGATTGAAATCTCTCTTAGGCACAACATTTGCCAAGTAGGCCTATGGTGTTCTGAAATGTTCCTTTAACACTTGCAAAGACTTACAAAATGTAAATACGGAAGGGACAGGTTCTGCAAATGTAACCCCAGTTTTAAGCATTGTTCAGAAAACAAATATTTTTGACTTGTTGACTCTTCCTGTCTTCTGCAGGTATCAGGTTATGCTCCATTCCAAGTCTCCTTAATGCTAGAATGTTCACTTTGTGTTGATTGTTTAGTAGGAAAAGAAGCCTCTACCAATGATACTTATTTTGACACCCTTAACAGAGGTGGTCTCACTGTTCCATCAGACCTAGAGTACCACATTGCTGACACTCCTAGCTGCGCTAATGACATGTTTTTAAGCTATCAATATCAAAATAGGGTGTTAGTAGTTGTGTCTAAACAATTCTGTTTGGTGATACTGGTTTCCCAAATTATGTGTGCCTTTGTGGAGTGGAAATTAGTCTATTAAGTGAAAATATACTTTCAGTTATTTCCACTGTATTGCTAAACAATTATTCACAGGCAAGGAATGATGCTGTTGATGTCAGCAAACTTGGTTATGGGAAGAGAAAGTTGCAGCACTTTAGGAAGGAAACAGAAGTAATCTGATACAGTTTTATTTTGTTTTGTTTTATTACCATAACTCAGAGTAGAAAAATACGAAAAGAAACCAAAATATGTTTCTTTATTTTGCTACTTTTATGTTGGTAAAATTTCAATCCGGAGGTAAACTAGTCCCCCGTTCGGATCTCCGGGTGGGGACTACTCGAGAGGCGGTTAACATCACAGAAGTGACACAGAGGAAATCTGATATTCTACGGATCGGAGCGTGGAATGTTAGAAGTCTGCTAGGGGATGGAAGGTTAGAAAACTTAGAAAGGGAAATGGATAGGTTGAGGTTGGATTTGGTTGGGATTAGTGAAATGCGCTAGCAGGAAGAACAGGACTTTTGGTCAGGTGACTATAGGGTCATTAGCACTAAGGAAACTTGGACAGTGGGTGGAATATTATGATCAATATAGTGAACGGATTATTGTAGCAAAAATCAATACTAAAACTACGTGCACCACAGTGGTACAAGTCTATATGCCTACCAGTCAAGCTGATGATGAAGATGTTGAAAAGGCCTACGAAGAAATAGATGATATTCTGAGGTATATCAAGGGTGATGAAAATGTTATAGTAATGGGAGATTGGAATGCTGTGGTAGGAAAAGGCAGAGAAGGGAAGATAGTAGGAAATTTCGGATTAGGTGAAAGGAATGATCGAGGAAGAAGGCTGATGGAATTCTGCACCGAGCATGAGTTGGTCATAGCTAACACCTTATTCAATAACCACAATAGAAGAATATACACATGGATGAGACCAGGAGATCCAGGGCGTTACCAAATCGACTTCATTATGGTCAAGCAGAGGTATCGAAACCAGATTTCGGATTGCAAAACATATTCTGGTGCTGACATAAACTCTGACCACAATCTGGTTGTTCTGAAATGCAGATTAAAGTTGAAGAAACTGAAGAAAAGTCAAAAGCCAAAAAGGTGGGCAATCGACAGACTGAAAGTGAAGGATGTAAACGAAAGATTCAAGCAGAGTATAAAGGAAGGACTAATGAAAAACCCTAAACCAACTTCAATTGCAGACAAATGGGCACTTTTGAAGAATGAAATAACAAAATCCGCAGACGAAAACATTGGTAGGAAAGAAAGAATAGGTAAAAAACCGTGGATCACTCAGGATATGCTAGAATTGATGGATGAAAGGCGGAAACACAAGAATGTAAAAGATGAAAAGGGGAAAGCAGTATACAGACGTCTGAGAAATGAGGTTAACCAGAAGTGCAAGGAAGCGAAAGAAGAATGGTTGAAAGAGAAATGTGCGGGTATAGAAAATTGTCTGAAATTAGGAAAAGTAGACACAGCTTATCGAAGGATTAAGAATACCTTTGGGGAAAAGAAGACTAAGTGCTGTAATATTAAGGACACAAATGGAAAGCCTCTAACAGATAGGGAAGAAAAGGTTGAGAGATGGAAACCTTACATAGAGTGTTTGTATAAGGGAAAGGAGATTGAGAATCATGTAATGGAAAGGGAGGAGGAAATTGACGAGGATGCAAAAGGAGATCTAATATTGAGATCAGAATTTGACAGAGCATTGGAGGACTTAAGCAGGAACATAGCACCAGGCATAGATGATATACCGATTGAATTGCTACGCTGCATAGGAGATGAAGGTCTGATCAGGTTATTTCACTTGGTGTGTAGGATTTATGAGACAGGTGAGGTACCCCCCGATTTCAAGAAGAATGTTATTATCCCTGTACCAAAAAAAGTGGGAGCTGACAGATGTGAAGATTACCGTACAATCAGCTTGATTACTCATGCTTCAAAAATCCTGTCTAGAATAATTTACAAGAGGATGGAAAGCCAGATAGAAACGGAGTTGGGTGAAGACCAGGTTGGTTTCAGGAGAAATGTAGGAACAAGGGAAGCTGTACTAAGTCTCAGGCTGATTTTGGAAGGTAGAATAAGGAAAAATAAGAGAACGTTCGTGGCATTTGTAGACTTAGAAAAGGCTATTGATAACGTTGATTGGACTAAATTGTTTGACATTTTGAAATCTATTGGAATAAAGAACAGGGATAGGAGGGTGATCTACAATCTATACAGAAACCAGACAGCAGTCATTCGAGCTGAAGGATATGAGAGAGAAGCTGGTATTCAGAAAGGTGTAAGGCAAGGCTGCAACTTATCACCCATACTTTTCAATCTTTACATTGAACAAGCAATGAAGGAAATTGGAGAAAAATTTAAAGTGGGAGTGAAGATTCAAGGAGAAATAATTTCAACTCTGAGATTTGCTGATGACATCGTCATCTTGGCCGACACGCCTAAGGATTTGAATGAGTTTTTGAATGGTATGGACTCCGTCTTACAGAAAGAATTCATGACGAAAATTAATAAATGTAAAACAAAAATACTGGAATGCAGCCGAAATAAATCAGAAACGTCTATGGACATCAAATTGGCAGGTGAAAAGCTGAAGGAAGTAGGAGACTTCTGTTACTTAGGAAGCAAAATAACCAGTGATGGACGAAGCAAATAGGATATAAAAAGTAGGTTGGCTCAGGCAAGGAAAGCCTTTCTACAAAAAAGGAATATGTTGACATCGAATATAGATTTTGGTATTAGGAAGTCATTTTTGAAAGCCTTCGTCTGGAGCGTGGCGCTCTATGGAAGTGAAACTTGGACTATTGGTGCAGCAGAAAAGAGGAGAATTGAAGCATTTGAAATGTGGTGTTACAGGAGAATGATGAAGATCAGATGGGTAGATAGGGTGACAAAAGAAGAGGTATTAAGACGAGTGGGAGAGGAGAGATGTTTCTGGCGACTGCTAATGAAGAGAAGAGATAGGTTAGTAGGACACATACTAAGACACCCAGGAATAGCAAGCTTAGTTATGGAAGGAAGGGTTGAGGACAAGAACTGTAGGGGTAGACCAAGGTTAGAATATGTTAAACAGATTGCTTCGGATGTAGGGTGTGGTAGCCAGAGTTGGGCAGTATCGAAAATACATGTATTTAAAATACGTATTTTCGATACTTTTGTATCTTGTATTTTGTATCGAAAATACATTTTGAACCATGTATTTTGTATCTGTATCGAAAATACTTTTCATGAGTATTTTGTATTTTCAAAATACACAAAATATAATCAAAATACAATCATTGCATTAGGCAATTTTCAGTTTAACACTCCATTATCTTCCCTTTCCATAACTTAAGTTAAGGTAGATATGACACAGGTAAGTTTGTGCCAGCAATACACCAACCTTGTAAGACCATGTGCAATGCTATTTATTTAGGATGCATTTAGAACAAAGTCTCCAGACGAATGTCTCCCGGATGTTGTGTTATCAGCTTGGTTAATCTTTGAAGCCTTTTCAAGCAGTACCCTCAACTTACCTAGTATGAAATTCCCAAACGCATGAGGCTGTCGGAACCTGTTAACTAGAGTGTTCACACAAGGGCTGTACAAAATGCGGCAATCATCTCCCGTAAGAGCAGTGCAGGCCTAAAAGTCGTACACAACTTTGAATTGAAAAATAAGTTGCTGTTGTTTCATTTTACGGGCTTTGACATCGTGATCATTTAGTCCCGTGTACTTGGATGTGTGTATATAGCCTACTGTATATAAGTTATATAATTGTGGTTGTTATTATGGATCAATGTAGTAGTAGTGTGGTTATTTTTAATTTAGGTAATAATAATATCGTATGGCCTCGGTGCCGGGTGCAAGCTTTGTTATTTGACACTCAAAGGGTAGCTTGCTTGTCGAATTTCGTTGTTCCTTGAAGCACTATGGAAGTCAAGGAGGTTAGATATCTAAGCTCCTTGAACACTATAGCGCTTTCTAGTAGAGAAATGAGGAACTTTGTGTTGGCGGAATCTCCCGAGATTAATTTTGCCATTATGAACACGGCCTACTGACTTCAAATGGGTTCTTTGACATGCCAACATCGTATGACATGGTATCGTAATTTTTGCCGCCTTTCAAAAATTTAGGTGAGGATTGGGAAGGAGATGACCGTGGCCTTAAGTTAGGAACCATCAAGGAATTTGCCTGAAGTAAAAGGGGCAAACCACGGAAAACCACTTCCAGGATGGCTAAGGTACGAATCGAAACCTCGCTCTTCGCAAGTTTTCTAGCCACTGCGACACGAGGCAGACGAAAATAAATATGGTGGTGGTTGTTAGTAAATCTTGATCAGCCCGATGTATTTAGGTGTGTGTGTTAAATTTGTCTGATAACTTGTGTTTGTGAGGTATCTGTAGTAGTTAGTATGCGTGGCTGTATTATGGTCTAGGAATGATCAGATAACCTGGGATGTGGAATATGGTGCCATTCCAGCATGTGCCTAAATTGACAGTGGGAAAATACGAGCAAACTTCGCAGCGAGGATGGTCGCTGTCAATGCCAGGAAAAGAAACTTCGATCTCACTAATTGTCTTGGATAGTTGCATACGTTAAGGATGGATGACGATCATGTTTGAATTTCGCCCCCTTATTATTCCCGTTTTAACGGGGTCGGGGACGAGATACGATGAAAGCCTATGTGGGGGGTGCTTTTACGACTGGATGCCCTTCCTGACCCCAACCTCATGAGAGAAGTTAATGAGAGATGAAATGAAGTTGAATGAAACTGGGCAAGAGTGTGGAAGGAAGCGGCCGTGGCCTGTCAGAAGGTACCGTCCCAGGATTTGCCTTAAGTTGAAAATGGGGAAACCAGGGAAAACCATTTCAAGGACGGCCGACGGTGGGGCTCGAACCCTCGCGTCTACGTAGTCCACAGATAGCTTGGCCCCATGACCTAGCTCTGCGCGTTAGCGAGCGTAGCAACCGCCGTCGGTAATGATGATCATGATAAAATGATAATAATACGGTAATAAAGATGATAACTATAATGTTTATTATTCCCGTGTCAACTGGGACGAAAATGCGAATCGATGACTTTCCCTCTCTTGTGGTGGGTTGATTATACGGCAGGATGCCGTTCCTGTCGCCAACCTCATTAGAGGAGTTAATGGGATATGAATTAAGGTGAATGAAACTATGCAAGGAATTGGAAAGAAGCGGCCGTGGCTTATTCGAAGATGCCATCCCAGCATTTGTCCGAATTTGAAAATGGGGAAACCACGGAAAACCATTTCAAGGATGGCCGACGGTGAGGTTCGAACCCACGTTTACCGAGACTGCAGATAACTGGGCCGCAGCTGCCGCTGTTTGTTGGTGGTAATAATAGTCTAATAATAACGATAATAATAAGTGACCCAGCTTTTCCAGGTTTGGATAACCAGAAACCTAAGGGAAAGTGCAAATTTCTAACATCATCACTTTAGGATCTCAGAGGGTAGTCTGAATAATATGCCTCACTGTTTGCTTGACAGCGCTAATATCGCAGCAAGAAGGCATTTCTTGCGCTTGTAGGGAAGGTGGTGTGTTCGGACCCGATTTAATTTGGTCCAGGAGACGTGGTGACGCAGCGGTCAAGCTGTTTGCCTCTCACCAAGGTAGACCGGGTTCGATTCCCGGTCAATAGATGCGAGATTTTCGAAGAGAAATGCCATGTCCTGTGGTTCGGATTCCACGTAAGAAGGAGGTCCCGTGGCTCATGATCGCGAGATTAACGTCACGCAAAAATACAAGCCTTCCTCTTAATTTGGTCCAGATCCCTCTTTATTGTTCAATTCCAGGAGGCCTTCCTTTGATGCGTGGCAATTCACAACCGGGATGGTCGAACTGCGTTAATTTGGTTAAGCCCAGAGAGTCCAGTCAGCTTACGCTAATGGGTTTGGGAAGAGAGTGGGAGTGGGCAACCTCTCCTGAAATATTTGTTAAACCATGAGTTAACTGACAGCTGCATACATCTGGGCCCTTGGAGTTTCCTACATAATAATCAGTACAGCTAACATGTTATCTATGTACAGTCAGAGAAATGGAGAATGTTCAGTTATGGGAAACTATACATTTTGTAAGTGCGAGTTGTCACAACAAGGCCAAAAGTAGAGGTGTCCAAACAAATAATATTCTGCCCATTTATTTACGAATGCACCTTGTTTTGGAGCAGAATACATATAACCATTTAGGTTCCCGCGATATCGTTTTAAAACTCAAAGTGCAGGCTATTACTTGCATTCGAGCTACAACATAAAAATTAAAATTTGCAGATCTGAATAGAAACTGTGAAACACAAATAAAACGGCTGTACTTTATTTTTAAGTGCAGGGCTACAGAAATTCAGGAATATGGAATAATGGCAAAACTTGCAAATGAATCTTTGAGATAACATGAGTAGATATTGAAGAACACAGTAAAGATCAGCGCATGTTGACACATTCCGACAATATTTACCTTCACGCCCAGTTTGGAGTGTGAAACACGCCTCAGGCAACTTCCCCTGCTAGTATTCTCCTAATTGACCTCCGTGGAGAAAACCCATATGCGCAGCTCGGTATCGCCCTTCAAAACACTCTGGGGCCACAAACGGTTTCTATTGTATTCATCTGACCATGTCTCCAGAATGTAGAAGTTGGCCGGGGGCGGTCGCAGCCAGAACTTTGTTGGGGGGCTAAGCTGTCCTATTTTTATATATATTTAATTTTTACTGGTAGCATGTCGCATAATATCATAAGGACTGAAATTCGTATAATAAATACCGGTAACCTATTAGTTTTATAAAAAAAAACAGGAGAGGGTCGAATAGACTCTAGAAAGAAAACTCACATAATAAAATTGTAATCTATATATTGTAGGTATCTGATCAAAGAACAAAATCCAATCGCCTTGTCTTCATTTTGGCAAACCGATCAATTACTTTCCCCACACTGACTTTCGTTGACCGATGGCAATGTAACAGAGCCAGCCTTTCTTCCGACATTCGGGACCGTAGCCAGTCCTTCAGCCTTCGCAATGTGCGCTCGGGAGTGGCGTTACTCACAGGCAAGACAAGGCACCCGAAAGCACCTGATGCTGATATGGGCTGACCGGCCGGGCTCCGTCATAGTGTAACGTGTTTTTCGAGGGTATTTTACGCCACTGACATAAGTCAGTAGGAAGCCATTCAATGTTTATTTACGCGGCAACTTGTTAAGCCAAGATATGTTTCATGTAACTTATTATTATTATTAAGGCATTTTTGGAGCGTTTTTATAAGATTATAAGTATACAGATAGGTTTTCGATGTTGTAGAAAACACTATCAAGCGAATTATTACGAACAACAGTATCGCGGAAAATTATATGATTACGGAATTTTACGGATTTTTGTCAGTTAGAGTTTATTGTGAGAGAGGTGAGTCATTGGGAATTCAGCTACAGGTATATTCTTGTCGAGTAGCGTGACGCAAGCCGTGGGGCACTTCCGGCAGGCAGCATCAAGAAAAGGCGAAATGGCCTGGACCGGTAATCGACATCGTCGCGCCGAGTATATTGACCCTGAGGTCGGTTGTATCGCGTGGTGGCTCAGCCAATCAGTGGAGACCGGGCGAGTAGAAGACGGGTCCGGAGAGGCGGTTCGGCGAGTGCATATATTGTTTGCGCGCCGAGAAGGGAGGACGATTATCATTGTAAAACTTGACCGTTGTGGTTGCTCGTGTGGTTGGTTCCGGTGTGATCGGACCATAACTTAACATCTCTACAACAATCTCCACAACTGACGAAGAAGATGGCGACGTCCAGAAGGCTGTGGGAAGCTCTCTTCAGCATCAAGTACGAGGGAAATGCCACGGCAATTTCCAATGGTAAGCGCGAATGACTCAGAACTACATAATCTCTCGTTTCTTTGTTTCATATTCAGTATTTCAGAAACTTCTTAGCTTGGGAATAATAGTAAAATCAGTAATTCATCCGACTCCGTTTTCACATAATTCTCTAGTGGTAAATTCAAATCATTACGCTCCAATTTAAATTATTATTATTATTATTATTATTATTATTATTATTATTATTATTAAAATTGCCACTACTTGTTTTTTATATAATAAATTCATTTCTTATACTATGCAATCTTTGCTTTCAGTAGGTAGCATTAGATATAGACCAAATTCCTTCTCCTGATACAATTGTTAGTTGGGTTAATGATCAAATCATACCACGATCTGAGTGTGAAGATTCTTAAAGGTGTTCTGCCAGAGCTAGGTGTTGTTAAATATAAATTTAGATTCAACATACCGTTGAGGTCTTGGCGCCCATAGTCAGAGTAAACATTACATTTATCACCTCAAACGAGGGACGTGTTGTGGTTTTTCCACACTCTCAAAAAGAACCGTTACAATAGGAGAAACATTTTTCGTACACTGGATGGTCGCTTCTCTGCCGCAAGTATACACTATAAGCGTTTGATCGAAAAATGTCAAAATTGGAACTGTCAAGTCAAACCTTTTTTACTCTTCCCTCTCTCTCCTCTGTCCTTCTCTTTCTAATTTTTTTCTTTCTCATTTTCATTTTTTTCTATTTTTGAAGACCCCCCCCCCCTCTTCCCCCTGGGACCGCCCTTGAAGTTGGTAGCTACTTATACTAGTAGATTCTCCATCGGATTGTTGGGTGAATGTCTCGAATGAAGCCTACTGATGTGCGGATGAGCAATGTCTTCATGTTATTGGTGTTATTTTACAATTTACATGTAGCTTACTCTCACGGTAGGCCTAAATCGTTGCATCTTCGTAGGTGAGTTGGAGGAATATGACTTAGTACTGGGAGCCAATGAATTGGAGTAGGCCAGAATTTTCCCGAGATCAGACAGTGTTATTAAGTGTTATTATCTCGACATGAGAGATCGTGACGCAGTGGTTAGTATTGTTGGCTGTCACCCCTGAGGTCTGTGATCTATTCCCGAATATGTCAAGAAATTTAATTCTCGTCTGAAGCAAAACATACAAGAGGTGCTTTCAGTTCCCAACTCAATCATCCTGGAAGTGGTTTTCCGTAGTTTCTCACTTCTACTTCAGGCAAATGCCGGAATGGTACCTAAATTAAGGGCATGGCCACTTCCTTCAATGATCCTTGTCTCAATTACAAGTACACTCACTAATGCAGCCAATCAGCCATCACAATAACACAAGTCATCAGAAAAATTCCACACACGTCCTAGTACACGGGATACATCAACACGATGTCACAAAGCCCCTAAATGATTAGACGACAACAATCTATTTATCCAAACTAGGGAACGGTATTCAGTGACAGATTAGACGAAGTCAACAGCTGAACAGCAGAGAGTATTGGTGTTGGACCCTAAGTGGAACCACAAAGTTTCCACAAAATGATGCTCTGCGTTTTGCGGTTGTCGGTAGTATTTGTTAGATAATCTTTGAAAGATAGCGTTCTCTCAAAAGTTTGAGCCAGTGTAAACAGTACATATATAAAAAGAAATTTACAAATCTATACAAAATATTATTGTCTCACTCTGGTGATTTAGTGGTAGTTTGTTTCACGACCAATGAAGTCGGATTTTGAAGGGTGGCAAAACCCCATGGCACTCCTAGAAGTTTACCTAAAGGTTCCACCTGGTGGCTTATGTCATACGATGATATTAATATAACAATAATATTAATAATAATTTCTACATTCCCCATTTTATGGGGACGAGGTGAGGTAAGTTTCTATGTGGCAATGGTTTTCACGGCTGGATGACATTCCTGATGCCATCCTCACCACAGGGCTTGATGCAAACGAAATGAAATAAGGCAAGGGGTTGGAAGAAAGCGGCCATGACTTATCAGGAAGTACCGTCCTGGAAAACCATTTCATAGAGGCTGACTGTGGGATTTGAACCCTCTGGCCTTGCACGTTAATGCGCGCACCCATCCAGGTTACGATAACAATAATATATACAATAATAATGATAATGTTATTTTGAAAGGTATGAATTGAAGATAAGCATATTTTTAAAAGTATTTTGTATTTTTAAATGTATTTTAAAATACTATTTTGTATTTTGTATTTTCAGGAATTTTATAAGTGTATTTTGTATTTTGTATCTAAAATACTTTTGAGTGAGTATTTTGTATTTAGTATCGAAAATACATTTTGGGAGTATTTTGCCCAACTCTGGTGGTAGCTATGTAGGGATGAAACGATTAGCTCAAGACAGGGAGGCATGGAGGGCTGCATCAAACCAGTCAAAAGACTGAAGACTCAAACAACATGTTGGTTAATTATTTTCGTGTCACTCATGCCTAATATCAGCTGCTTGGCTCTTATAACAACTTTTCACGATCATATGCACGTTATTCATTTATTTCCGATTGTAACACAGGTCGTGTCTAAATAAAAATAAACAGATATTTGCTAAACATGTACATTATGTTTGTCCAATATTAATTCCGTAGTTTTTGTCGCCTCTCTTGCTGGCAAACAGCTGTACAGGCGCTCGTGATGGAGTATGACTGACAATAGCCGTAGCTAGAGTGTTGTCAGGTTGAACCTTCCGACCTTTCTAGAGTCGACCGTGCCTAAGCCTATTGTTGCCTGGGAATGCGGGCTGCATCACGTCGCCCCTACCAGTGATCTAGTGCAGAATTGCGAGCAGCTTATAAATTGCAGTCACGGGGAGTAATTAGTGCAAAACGATTTCTTAGGCCCCTTAAAATAGTTATCATCATGACAATAGTAAGCCTCTGTATGAGGGCGATGGTGTTGGTGCAGTTTACTGAGGTTATCAGCTGCAATAAGCGTTGGAGCTTTCCGATCCTTAACCTTGAGCGCTCCAGTTCTGTAGTAGTATTCATTATCATCCATAAAACAAATAAATCCACCGGGCGAAGCCGGGAACTACTGCTAGTTCTAAATAAAATACCCTGACAAATGTTTCCGACACTCGTAGAACATTCTGGTTTATAATATGCGGTACCGGTACTTTTAAGCAGTTATCAAAATAACAGTATCATTAAGGATTGCACTTCTGATTTGACTTACCATCCACATATCGGTGTTATTTCTTATAAAATTGTAAGGATTTTCTTCTCACTTTCTATTTAACCTAACATAACAAAGTGATAGAGACTGGAACTTGAGTGTCACAACCAGTACCTGGAAGCTGTTTAAACCGAAAAGGTAAAGTAGCCTACCACTATAAGCTATTGACGTCCAAAACGGGGGAGGAGCTTACGGTCAGCTGTTTGCAATATGGCGGCGATATAGTGACGTTGGGTGTGCGTTTGTTATGGCTTCAAATTTATGATGGTAAAATACTACATATTTCCTTTCATTGATAGAAATATTTTTATAATCAATTTAAATGCAGTGCCTAATTACTACCAGTTAAAAATATTACCCACATGTAGCTAGTTAATTTACTGTCTGCTGTTACATATATGAAGCCTGTACTTGGGAGCCTAGCGGTATCGATGTTTTTATTAATTTCACAATATATACTGTATATCTCACATAACACAAGGGACGACTCCCTGATAATAAATTGAATCAAGCAACCCTGAATTTGCATGAATGTTTTGGGTTCAAAGAAGCGTTACTTGGGATGCTCAAATCATACTTCAATATTGCAAATATTGACATAGGCCCTACATACTTGCTGTTCAAAGACAAGAATGTTAATTTTTTAATCTCTTGCCACAGGCAAGTTAAAATGGAGACATCCTCTTTATCAATATATTTAATTAAATATTTAAAATACAGATATTTAACAAAGCTGGAGTCTCCATTTGAACTTGTCATAAGCAAACGGAACAGATCAAAAATTACACTTTAAGCCAAACCAAATTCACTCCTCAGCTCGACATAAACCATAATACCAATTAAAACCTATACAAAACATACTCTTCTTACTGTTGTACAACTTTCAAACCAACTATTCGCACTCGAAACTGTAAAACCCTGAAATGGGAATTAATTCAAGTTAGAATAGCCTAGGCCGATCCGGTCTCCTGCTACATTACCGCATAGGTATAAACATCACTATAACTTCAAAATTACGGCTAAGTATAGGTGTTGCCGGCCTGCCTGGGATGATGAGTCACCAAACCGGTACTTAAAACTAAGATTTTACATTTTAATTAACTAAATTCAACAGTAGGGCGATCATAGCCAAAAACACAATTCAAGCCAAATCATACTTCAATGACCTACATACTTGCTGTTCAAAGGCAAGAATATAAATTCTCTGGCAAATTAAGGCAAACAGCATTTTTCTTAAGTTTTCTGACCATTCGGCTATTGTCAATCGGAAGAACCCCTAAAATAAGTTTACGAAGAGCGGATTACATTCTTTGTACGGCACAGAAGTAATAGGCTATAAATTTATCATTATTTTTGATGTAGCTAAATCCATGTGAATACAAATTAGAGACAACAACTATCAATAATCAACAGTACCGGTGGAAATAAGTCGTCTTCACAAAAATGCAGACTGCACACTGTCATGTAACATGTAACACGTTTTCCAATTGACAGCGCCGAAGCCCATCTTTCTCTCTGAACTTTTTGTACAGGAAAGTAGTGAAGATATTTCGTAGCCGTTTTATACGATTTGCAACCGTATTCAGAGCAGTACCACCTCGAATTTGACAAATTTCTTTCTGTTTCCATCACGACGTCAATGCTTCACCATCTAAATAAATCTCACCAGTCACAATGTTACAGCTTCAAATAGGAATCTCCGTTTCGCGGGCTTATAGGTCGTGTTCCAAGGACATTTTGTCGTCCTGACGTTTCGCTGAATACTGCGTTCAGCATGTTCACAGGTTACATAAAGCGAGGTAAAACAAGTAAACAGAAGATATATAAATAGTCAACAACCCACACATAGAGGCTACCATAGCAACGGCGTACCACATAAAAGTAATGCATCAAGGACAGGGCTGCTCGTCTGTTGCATCTTCTCGTCTACGACGGTCAATAAGGGCAGGCTTGAGGGGATTAAGGACTGGAAGCCAAGCTCTGTTCACACGTTCTGCTTCCTCCTTAAGATTGAAGCTGTTAGTATGCTTCAGGATTTCAATGGCCTCCCTTTGTAGCCTGGCATGATAAGACACCGTGGTGGACAGAACTTCGGTGTCTCCATATCTTATATCGTGACCTGCAAGTAGCGAGTGTGCTGCTACAGTGGATTTATCTGTTTGTCCCAGCCGGCTGTGTCGTTCGTGCTCCTTGAGGCGAGTGGCAATACTTCTTTTCGTTGTTCCAATATATACTTGGCCACAATCACACGGGATTTTATAAACCCCTGCCGCGGTATGAGGATGTCGCTTATCTTTAGCGGACCTAAACATGTCCTTAATTTTTCGTGTAGGCCTGTATATGGTCTTTATATCATGGGACTCGAGTAGCCTCCCTATTCTGTCCGTGACCTTTTTTATATATGGAAGAAAAGCTCTAGCCAGGGGCTGCTTGTCTCCAATTACCCTTGTAGTTGGACGTCTCGGATGGAGTGCTCGCTGGATATCTTTCTGGCTGTACCCATTCGCGCGTAAGGCCTCGTTGAGGTGTTCAATTTCTTGTTTTAGGCACTGCTTATCACAAATTCTTTTAGCGCGGTCAGCCAGTGTTTTTATAACTCCGTATTTCTGTCGTGGGTGGTGGTTGGACGTCTTATGTAGATATCGGTCAGTATGGGTCGGCTTACGGTAAACTGTATGTCCCAAAGTTAGATCAGCGGTCTTCGTTACCATAACGTCGAGAAACGCGATTTTCTGTTCATTTTCTAACTCCATGGTAAACTGAATGTTCGAGTTCTGGCTGTTAAGATGTTGTAAAAACAGATTTAATTGATCTTTACCATGGCCCCATATTACAAAGGTATCGTCCACGTATCGTAGCCACACTTTAGGTTTCAAAGGTGCGGTCTCTAGTGCTATTTGTTCAAATTGTTCCATGAAGAAATTCGCGATCACCGGACTAAGGGGACTGCCCATGGCGACGCCATCAATTTGTTCATAGAAATCACCCTTCCACAGGAAATAGCTAGCTGTGAGGCAGAGGCGGAATAAGGCGGTGATATCATCAGGAAAAATCCGTGCGATGTACTCCAGGGCTACCTTTATAGGTACTTTCGTGAAAAGAGAGACCACGTCAAAACTTACTAGTAAGTCACCAGCTTCTAGTTGAATAGTTTTCAATTTTTCAATGAAATGGCCGGAATCTTTGACGAACGACTGTGTACCGCCGATATGTGGTTGAAGTAAGGTAGCTAAATGTTTGGCAATGCTATAAGTTGGTGATCCAATAGCACTCACGATAGGACGAAGAGGAACATTATCTTTTTGTATTTTAGGTAAACCATAAAGTCTTGGTGGTAAAGCTTCACTTCTGGTGGTTACCTTCTTTACGTTTTCAGGTAGCGAAGATACCTAGATCAGGCCGTTTGTTTCACGAAGAATCCGGTTGGTAGGATCTCTCAGTAGTTTGCGGTAGGTACCCGGGTCTAAAAGTTCCAAAACCTTGGCAGTGTAGTCGTCCATGTCCAAGATAACCGTTGCGTTCCCTTTGTCTGCAGGAAGAATGATTATGCTCTCGTCCATGTTGAGAGTCTTTATAGCCTTTCTCTCCTGAGGTGTGAGGTTACTCTGCGGTGCCGGTGCCTTCTTGATTATACGTGAGGCTTCATGACGAATTTCATCTGCTTGTTCAGATGGTAGCTCACGGATTGCCGCTTCAATATTGGCGACAATGTCTTCCACGGGAATCGAAGGAGGGGTCACTGCGTAATTTCCTCCTTTCGCTAGTATAGAGATTTCCCACTCTGACAGGTGGCGATTGGTCAGGTTAACAATTGTCCGTGAGATGTCCAGCGTAGGCGCAGGTACCGGCGCGGGTTGGTCTCTCTGTAACCGCTCAAACTTTTTCTTCTGCCGGATGCTAGACTGTTCAAATGTTGAACGCATAGAGTAGAAGGTGATGCGATCTACATTTTCCCAGTCCTGATATGAGAGTGTGCTGCTGATGCGGTAGTGCAGCTGTAAGAGTGCCTGATCTGTAGTAGCGAGCCCCTTACGTGCAAAGCTTATGCGTTCACGTAATAGCGAACGTTCAGTTCGATCATATATTCTATGGGCTCTAGCTGAGGTTAGTGGTCTCTTCATTTTAATAAACTTGGGAATCATACCTGTGTCTCGGCATCGAAGAAGAAACGCGAGTGATGACAGAAGTTGCGACTTTTTCTTCCTTAACCTCTCAAAGCGACGAACTAAGTGTGATATTTCCTCCCCGTAGAGGCGAATTAAGTAAAAATGTAGACTTTCACGACCGGCGTTGAAATAGGAATCTCCGTTTCGCGGGCTTATAGGTCGTGTTCCAAGGACATTTTGTCGTCCTGACGTTTCGCTGAATACTGCGTTCAGCATGTTCACAGGTTACATAAAGCGAGGTAAAACAAGTAAACAGAAGATATATAAATAGTCAACAACCCACACATAGAGGCTACCATAGCAACGGCGTACCACATAAAAGTAATGCATCAAGGACAGGGCTGCTCGTCTGTTGCATCTTCTCGTCTACGACGGTCAATAAGGGCAGGCTTGAGGGGATTAAGGACTGGAAGCCAAGCTCTGTTCACACGTTCTGCTTCCTCCTTAAGATTGAAGCTGTTAGTATGCTTCAGGATTTCAATGGCCTCCCTTTGTAGCCTGGCATGATAAGACACCGTGGTGGACAGAACTTCGGTGTCTCCATATCTTATATCGTGACCTGCAAGTAGCGAGTGTGCTGCTACAGTGGATTTATCTGTTTGTCCCAGCCGGCTGTGTCGTTCGTGCTCCTTGAGGCGAGTGGCAATACTTCTTTTCGTTGTTCCAATATATACTTGGCCACAATCACACGGGATTTTATAAACCCCTGCCGCGGTATGAGGATGTCGCTTATCTTTAGCGGACCTAAACATGTCCTTAATTTTTCGTGTAGGCCTGTATATGGTCTTTATATCATGGGACTCGAGTAGCCTCCCTATTCTGTCCGTGACCTTTTTTATATATGGAAGAAAAGCTCTAGCCAGGGGCTGCTTGTCTCCAATTACCCTTGTAGTTGGACGTCTCGGATGGAGTGCTCGCTGGATATCTTTCTGGCTGTACCCATTCGCGCGTAAGGCCTCGTTGAGGTGTTCAATTTCTTGTTTTAGGCACTGCTTATCACAAATTCTTTTAGCGCGGTCAGCCAGTGTTTTTATAACTCCGTATTTCTGTCGTGGGTGGTGGTTGGACGTCTTATGTAGATATCGGTCAGTATGGGTCGGCTTACGGTAAACTGTATGTCCCAAAGTTAGATCAGCGGTCTTCGTTACCATAACGTCGAGAAACGCGATTTTCTGTTCATTTTCTAACTCCATGGTAAACTGAATGTTCGAGTTCTGGCTGTTAAGATGTTGTAAAAACAGATTTAATTGATCTTTACCATGGCCCCATATTACAAAGGTATCGTCCACGTATCGTAGCCACACTTTAGGTTTCAAAGGTGCGGTCTCTAGTGCTATTTGTTCAAATTGTTCCATGAAGAAATTCGCGATCACCGGACTAAGGGGACTGCCCATGGCGACGCCATCAATTTGTTCATAGAAATCACCCTTCCACAGGAAATAGCTAGCTGTGAGGCAGAGGCGGAATAAGGCGGTGATATCATCAGGAAAAATCCGTGCGATGTACTCCAGGGCTACCTTTATAGGTACTTTCGTGAAAAGAGAGACCACGTCAAAACTTACTAGTAAGTCACCAGCTTCTAGTTGAATAGTTTTCAATTTTTCAATGAAATGGCCGGAATCTTTGACGAACGACTGTGTACCGCCGATATGTGGTTGAAGTAAGGTAGCTAAATGTTTGGCAATGCTATAAGTTGGTGATCCAATAGCACTCACGATAGGACGAAGAGGAACATTATCTTTGTGTATTTTAGGTAAACCATAAAGTCTTGGTGGTAAAGCTTCACTTCTGGTGGTTACCTTCTTTACGTTTTCAGGTAGCGAAGATACCTTGATCAGGCCGTTTGTTTCACGAAGAATCCGGTTGGTAGGATCTCTCAGTAGTTTGCGGTAGGTACCCGGGTCTAAAAGTTCCAAAACCTTGGCAGTGTAGTCGTCCATGTCCAAGATAACCGTTGCGTTCCCTTTGTCTGCAGGAAGAATGATTATGCTCTCGTCCATGTTGAGAGTCTTTATAGCCTTTCTCTCCTGAGGTGTGAGGTTACTCTGCGGTGCCGGTGCCTTCTTGATTATACGTGAGGCTTCATGACGAATTTCATCTGCTTGTTCAGATGGTAGCTCACGGATTGCCGCTTCAATATTGGCGACAATGTCTTCCACGGGAATCGAAGGAGGGGTCACTGCGTAATTTCCTCCTTTCGCTAGTATAGAGATTTCCCACTCTGACAGGTGGCGATTGGTCAGGTTAACAATTGTCCGTGAGATGTCCAGCGTAGGCGCAGGTACCGGCGCGGGTTGGTCTCTCTGTAACCGCTCAAACTTTTTCTTCTGCCGGATGCTAGACTGTTCAAATGTTGAACGCATAGAGTAGAAGGTGATGCGATCTACATTTTCCCAGTCCTGATATGAGAGTGTGCTGCTGATGCGGTAGTGCAGCTGTAAGAGTGCCTGATCTGTAGTAGCGAGCCCCTTACGTGCAAAGCTTATGCGTTCACGTAATAGCGAACGTTCAGTTCGATCATATATTCTATGGGCTCTAGCTGAGGTTAGTGGTCTCTTCATTTTAATAAACTTGGGAATCATACCTGTGTCTCGGCATCGAAGAAGAAACGCGAGTGATGACAGAAGTTGCGACTTTTTCTTCCTTAACCTCTCAAAGCGACGAACTAAGTGTGATATTTCCTCCCCGTAGAGGCGAATTAAGTAAAAATGTAGACTTTCACGACCGGCGTTGAAATAGGAATCTCCGTTTCGCGGGCTTATAGGTCGTGTTCCAAGGACATTTTGTCGTCCTGACGTTTCGCTGAATACTGCGTTCAGCATGTTCACAGGTTACATAAAGCGAGGTAAAACAAGTAAACAGAAGATATATAAATAGTCAACAACCCACACATAGAGGCTACCATAGCAACGGCGTACCACATAAAAGTAATGCATCAAGGACAGGGCTGCTCGTCTGTTGCATCTTCTCGTCTACGACGGTCAATAAGGGCAGGCTTGAGGGGATTAAGGACTGGAAGCCAAGCTCTGTTCACACGTTCTGCTTCCTCCTTAAGATTGAAGCTGTTAGTATGCTTCAGGATTTCAATGGCCTCCCTTTGTAGCTTGGCATGATAAGACACCGTGGTGGACAGAACTTCGGTGTCTCCATATCTTATATCGTGACCTGCAAGTAGCGAGTGTGCTGCTACAGTGGATTTATCTTATGTAGATATCGGTCAGTATGGGTCGGCTTACGGTAAACTGTATGACCCAAAGTTAGATCAGCGGTCTTCGTTACCATAACGTCGAGAAAATCCACTGTAGCAGCACACTCGCTACTTGCAGGTCACGATATAAGATATGGAGACACCGAAGTTCTGTCCACCACGGTGTCTTATCATGCCAGGCTACAAAGGGAGGCCATTGAAATCCTGAAGCATACTAACAGCTTCAATCTTAAGGAGGAAGCAGAACGTGTGAACAGAGCTTGGCTTCCAGTCCTTAATCCCCTCAAGCCTGCCCTTATTGACCGTCGTAGACGAGAAGATGCAACAGACGAGCAGCCCTGTCCTTGATGCATTACTTTTATGTGGTACGCCGTTGCTATGGTAGCCTCTATGTGTGGGTTGTTGACTATTTATATATCTTCTGTTTACTTGTTTTACCTCGCTTTATGTAACCTGTGAACATGCTGAACGCAGTATTCAGCGAAACGTCAGGACGACAAAATGTCCTTGGAACACGACCTATAAGCCCGCGAAACGGAGATTCCTATTTCAACGCCGGTCGTGAAAGTCTACATTTTTACTTAATTCGCCTCTACGGGGAGGAAATATCACACTTAGTTCGTCGCTTTGAGAGGTTAAGGAAGAAAAAGTCGCAACTTCTGTCATCACTCGCGTTTCTTCTTCGATGCCGAGACACAGGTATGATTCCCAAGTTTATTAAAATGAAGAGACCACTAACCTCAGCTAGAGCCCATAGAATATATGATCGAACTGAACGTTCGCTATTACGTGAACGCATAAGCTTTGCACGTAAGGGGCTCGCTACTACAGATCAGGCACTCTTACAGCTGCACTACCGCATCAGCAGCACACTCTCATATCAGGACTGGGAAAATGTAGATCGCATCACCTTCTACTCTATGCGTTCAACATTTGAACAGTCTAGCATCCGGCAGAAGAAAAAGTTTGAGCGGTTACAGAGAGACCAACCCGCGCCGGTACCTGCGCCTACGCTGGACATCTCACGGACAATTGTTAACCTGACCAATCGCCACCTGTCAGAGTGGGAAATCTCTATACTAGCGAAAGGAGGAAATTACGCAGTGACCCCTCCTTCGATTCCCGTGGAAGACATTGTCGCCAATATTGAAGCGGCAATCCGTGAGCTACCATCTGAACAAGCAGATGAAATTCGTCATGAAGCCTCACGTATAATCAAGAAGGCACCGGCACCGCAGAGTAACCTCACACCTCAGGAGAGAAAGGCTATAAAGACTCTCAACATGGACGAGAGCATAATCATTCTTCCTGCAGACAAAGGGAACGCAACGGTTATCTTGGACATGGACGACTACACTGCCAAGGTTTTGGAACTTTTAGACCCGGGTACCTACCGCAAACTACTGAGAGATCCTACCAACCGGATTCTTCGTGAAACAAACGGCCTGATCAAGGTATCTTCGCTACCTGAAAACGTAAAGAAGGTAACCACCAGAAGTGAAGCTTTACCACCAAGACTTTATGGTTTACCTAAAATACACAAAGATAATGTTCCTCTTCGTCCTATCGTGAGTGCTATTGGATCACCAACTTATAGCATTGCCAAACATTTAGCTACCTTACTTCAACCACATATCGGCGGTACACAGTCGTTCGTCAAAGATTCCGGCCATTTCATTGAAAAATTGAAAACTATTCAACTAGAAGCTGGTGACTTACTAGTAAGTTTTGACGTGGTCTCTCTTTTCACGAAAGTACCTATAAAGGTAGCCCTGGAGTACATCGCACGGATTTTTCCTGATGATATCACCGCCTTATTCCGCCTCTGCCTCACAGCTAGCTATTTCCTGTGGAAGGGTGATTTCTATGAACAAATTGATGGCGTCGCCATGGGCAGTCCCCTTAGTCCGGTGATCGCGAATTTCTTCATGGAACAATTTGAACAAATAGCACTAGAGACCGCACCTTTGAAACCTAAAGTGTGGCTACGATACGTGGACGATACCTTTGTAATATGGGGCCATGGTAAAGATCAATTAAATCTGTTTTTACAACATCTTAACAGCCAGAACTCGAACATTCAGTTTACCATGGAGTTAGAAAATGAACAGAAAATCGCGTTTCTCGACGTTATGGTAACGAAGACCGCTGATCTAACTTTGGGACATACAGTTTACCGTAAGCCGACCCATACTGACCGATATCTACATAAGACGTCCAACCACCACCCACGACAGAAATACGGAGTTATAAAAACACTGGCTGACCGCGCTAAAAGAATTTGTGATAAGCAGTGCCTAAAACAAGAAATTGAACACCTCAACGAGGCCTTACGCGCGAATGGGTACAGCCAGAAAGATATCCAGCGAGCACTCCATCCGAGACGTCCAACTACAAGGGTAATTGGAGACAAGCAGCCCCTGGCTAGAGCTTTTCTTCCATATATAAAAAAGGTCACGGACAGAATAGGGAGGCTACTCGAGTCCCATGATATAAAGACCATATACAGGCCTACACGAAAAATTAAGGACATGTTTAGGTCCGCTAAAGATAAGCGACATCCTCATACCGCGGCAGGGGTTTATAAAATCCCGTGTGATTGTGGCCAAGTATATATTGGAACAACGAAAAGAAGTATTGCCACTCGCCTCAAGGAGCACGAACGACACAGCCGGCTGGGACAAACAGATAAATCCACTGTAGCAGCACACTCGCTACTTGCAGGTCACGATATAAGATATGGAGACACCGAAGTTCTGTCCACCACGGTGTCTTATCATGCCAGGCTACAAAGGGAGGCCATTGAAATCCTGAAGCATACTAACAGCTTCAATCTTAAGGAGGAAGCAGAACGTGTGAACAGAGCTTGGCTTCCAGTCCTTAATCCCCTCAAGCCTGCCCTTATTGACCGTCGTAGACGAGAAGATGCAACAGACGAGCAGCCCTGTCCTTGATGCATTACTTTTATGTGGTACGCCGTTGCTATGGTAGCCTCTATGTGTGGGTTGTTGACTATTTATATATCTTCTGTTTACTTGTTTTACCTCGCTTTATGTAACCTGTGAACATGCTGAACGCAGTATTCAGCGAAACGTCAGGACGACAAAATGTCCTTGGAACACGACCTATAAGCCCGCGAAACGGAGATTCCTATTTCAACGCCGGTCGTGAAAGTCTACATTTTTACTTAATTCGCCTCTACGGGGAGGAAATATCACACTTAGTTCGTCGCTTTGAGAGGTTAAGGAAGAAAAAGTCGCAACTTCTGTCATCACTCGCGTTTCTTCTTCGATGCCGAGACACAGGTATGATTCCCAAGTTTATTAAAATGAAGAGACCACTAACCTCAGCTAGAGCCCATAGAATATATGATCGAACTGAACGTTCGCTATTACGTGAACGCATAAGCTTTGCACGTAAGGGGCTCGCTACTACAGATCAGGCACTCTTACAGCTGCACTACCGCATCAGCAGCACACTCTCATATCAGGACTGGGAAAATGTAGATCGCATCACCTTCTACTCTATGCGTTCAACATTTGAACAGTCTAGCATCCGGCAGAAGAAAAAGTTTGAGCGGTTACAGAGAGACCAACCCGCGCCGGTACCTGCGCCTACGCTGGACATCTCACGGACAATTGTTAACCTGACCAATCGCCACCTGTCATAGTGGGAAATCTCTATACTAGCGAAAGGAGGAAATTACGCAGTGACCCCTCCTTCGATTCCCGTGGAAGACATTGTCGCCAATATTGAAGCGGCAATCCGTGAGCTACCATCTGAACAAGCAGATGAAATTCGTCATGAAGCCTCACGTATAATCAAGAAGGCACCGGCACCGCAGAGTAACCTCACACCTCAGGAGAGAAAGGCTATAAAGACTCTCAACATGGACGAGAGCATAATCATTCTTCCTGCAGACAAAGGGAACGCAATGGTTATCTTGGACATGGACGACTACACTGCCAAGGTTTTGGAACTTTTAGACCCGGGTACCTACCGCAAACTACTGAGAGATCCTACCAACCGGATTCTTCGTGAAACAAACGGCCTGATCAAGGTATCTTCGCTACCTGAAAACGTAAAGAAGGTAACACCAGAAGTGAAGCTTTACCACCAAGACTTTATGGTTTACCTAAAATACACAAAGATAATGTTCCTCTTCGTCCTATCGTGAGTGCTATTGGATCACCAACTTATAGCATTGCCAAACATTTAGCTACCTTACTTCAACCACATATCGGCGGTACACAGTCGTTCGTCAAAGATTCCGGCCATTTCATTGAAAAATTGAAAACTATTCAACTAGAAGCTGGTGACTTACTAGTAAGTTTTGACGTGGTCTCTCTTTTCACGAAAGTACCTATAAAGGTAGCCCTGGAGTACATCGCACGGATTTTTCCTGATGATATCACCGCCTTATTCCGCCTCTGCCTCACAGCTAGCTATTTCCTGTGGAAGGGTGATTTCTATGAACAAATTGATGGCGTCGCCATGGGCAGTCCCCTTAGTCCGGTGATCGCGAATTTCTTCATGGAACAATTTGAACAAATAGCACTAGAGACCGCACCTTTGAAACCTAAAGTGTGGCTACGATACGTGGACGATACCTTTGTAATATGGGGCCATGGTAAAGATCAATTAAATCTGTTTTTACAACATCTTAACAGCCAGAACTCGAACATTCAGTTTACCATGGAGTTAGAAAATGAACAGAAAATCGCGTTTCTCGACGTTATGGTAACGAAGACCGCTGATCTAACTTTGGGACATACAGTTTACCGTAAGCCGACCCATACTGACCGATATCTACATAAGACGTCCAACCACCACCCACGACAGAAATACGGAGTTATAAAAACACTGGCTGACCGCGCTAAAAGAATTTGTGATAAGCAGTGCCTAAAACAAGAAATTGAACACCTCAACGAGGCCTTACGCGCGAATGGGTACAGCCAGAAAGATATCCAGCGAGCACTCCATCCGAGACGTCCAACTACAAGGGTAATTGGAGACAAGCAGCCCCTGGCTAGAGCTTTTCTTCCATATATATAAAAAAGGTCACGGACAGAATAGGGAGGCTACTCGAGTCCCATGATATAAAGACCATATACAGGCCTACACGAAAAATTAAGGACATGTTTAGGTCCGCTAAAGATAAGCGACATCCTCATACCGCGGCAGGGGTTTATAAAATCCCGTGTGATTGTGGCCAAGTATATATTGGAACAACGAAAAGAAGTATTGCCACTCGCCTCAAGGAGCACGAACGACACAGCCGGCTGGGACAAACAGATAAATCCACTATAGCAGCACACTCGCTACTTGCAGGTCACGATATAAGATATGGAGACACCGAAGTTCTGTCCACCACGGTGTCTTATCATGCCAGGCTACAAAGGGAGGCCATTGAAATCCTGAAGCATACTAACAGCTTCAATCTTAAGGAGGAAGCAGAACGTGTGAACAGAGCTTGGCTTCCAGTCCTTAATCCCCTCAAGCCTGCCCTTATTGACCGTCGTAGACGAGAAGATGCAACAGACGAGCAGCCCTGTCCTTGATGCATTACTTTTATGTGGTACGCCGTTGCTATGGTAGCCTCTATGTGTGGGTTGTTGACTATTTATATATCTTCTGTTTACTTGTTTTACCTCGCTTTATGTAACCTGTGAACATGCTGAACGCAGTATTCAGCGAAACGTCAGGACGACAAAATGTCCTTGGAACACGACCTATAAGCCCGCGAAACGGAGATTCCTATTTCAACGCCGGTCGTGAAAGTCTACATTTTTACTTACAGCTTCAACATTCTGCCGCGTGGCCACGCCATCCAACTTTTCTGACGTCAAATCTGGGATGTAAGTTATGTGCGGTCCGGTTGTCGAGTGGCATATTGAGTTACCACCGGTTTTGGTTTGGAGTTACTTAGCCTGTATCTCAGTCATTCATAGTTGTATTTAACGTTCCTTTTTTTTTTATCTAAGAAAATAAGCTTAAAACGTGCAACCCAGAAAACATGCTAAATCACAGTAACTTAATATTCTATGTTGGAAATTAACTTTAAACTTCCGACTTATTTCAGTCTACGCGTAGATTTGGGTCAGAAACATTTAACATGATATATTCATATTATATTCATATTCATTCATTTATTTGCAATGGGGGTTGTGTCGCCCAGTGGCAAATTGTATATACATAACAAATAAATAATTATACATAACAATTCAATAACAATTATACAACAATTAAACTGGAGTATTTACACAAATAGTCAGTCTTTTCTTAAACACACCTATATGTTTGGGAAAAGGCTCTAAGACTGCGGCAGGTAGAGAGTTCCAGTTATCAATGGCACGGTTTACAAAAGAATATTTACCATAATTTGTTCGCTGTGGTCGGCCCTTAACTTTGAAAGGATGATCGCTCCTACCCATGTAAGTGGGCTTTCCCAATCGTTTGCTAAGCTCACCCCATGCTGGTTGATTTGTATACGTGTTGTACATAGCGCAGAGTCTAGATTTCATCCTCCTAGCCTCCAGTGATTTATTTTATAATTTTACAACAACGCACACACTGGTACCGTACCGTACTCGCTATCTTTATGCTTAATATAGAAGACCCCTGTGCAATGGAGGACAAGCAATGTGAGTGTAATCAATCAGGCGCTATAGAGCAAGATTAGGAGGTATGATTCAGCTTACAAGAGAGTGAATGCATGGGAAGATTGAAAATGGTGAAGGTATTATAGGGGCCCATTTGATCATTCTTTCAAGGTTAAATTATGTCAATGGAATAGTAATTTAGCCAAGTATTCATTTGTGGTGGGGAGGGGAAATAGAATGGAACTGTCAGCCCTATGCCCCCGAACTTTCCAAGATTTAAGAAGCTAGTCAGGCAGAGTCAACTAAACAAGATGTTGTGATTAGATTTGTTGCTCAGGACGGCTTTTCAAGTTGATAGGCTGTGTTAGACATTTAGAACATTCCTGCAAGCGCCTCCTCAAACCGTACCTGCTGGGGAGACGCCAGTACATTTGTTGGTAATTCGCTTTAGAGACCGGGCACTTGAGTCATCAGTCCCGTGTGTGGGCCTGTGTGGTGGCTAGTAACTGAACCCTCACTTGCTGGATTCTGGCTATATAGAAAATAACCATAAATAATATTTTATTATTATGGATTTAAGCCCACTAAAGAGCGTTTATAACTAGTTCTTCTTTGAAGCTCTCTTTCGTTCCAATATCTCGTAGTAATAATAAAAATAATAATATTGTATTATTCCCCACGGCGCACAGTGTGTCGAATCGCAATTCTAGGTGGAAAAAATTAATAACTTCGTTAATACTGGTGGGATTCTACTTAAAGTTGGCAATATACCGTTTTCGAGGTCGCTTAATTCATTTCTGGCATCGTCTAAAGTGTACGATCTTCGGGGGGTAAATATATAGGGGTGAGGGGGTAAGGGGAGGTGTAAAATATGACCGAAAGCAACAAAGGATCGTCCATTTTCGGTAGTAAAAATCACAATATGGATGTTTACATTATAGTTTATGGCATTGGAAAACAGGCTCTTTAAAACTGGGTAAAATATGAATAACGATGAGACTTGCAGTCCAGCATATTTGTTACACCTTATTTGAGGGAATAGACGAAGTCACTGTATGTAAAATCATCCAGATTAAAAACGTGTGTTAAATTGTTAAATTGTTCTTTTGAAATCTTGCTGAATTTGCTTTTTCCTTTGTTCAAATTCTCCCCTTATTTGTGAACGAACCTGCCATACCTTAAATGGAATTCTGTAACCGATGTTTTTTTAGAATGGCTTTATCCACGAATGTAATGTCGATGAACCATACACGTAGTTATTGACATTAACACTTCTAGACAGCATTGAGTTCGTTTTGCTAGGCTTCGCGCCACAGATATAGCAAACTTGAGAGCCTGGGGTATATGTCTAAATATTGCAGATTTTTTCATCTACCATGGTTTGCAGAAAGCTGTGAATTACAGTCCAATTTCCAGCCAGAGATGGCGTCAGCTCTTTTATTTGGTTTTCAATTAGCTCAACTTCACGTTTGACCATTTCAGATGTTTCCTTCCCAAAACGAAATGTTATTGGCCGGCAATAACGCGTTGACGAAGGCCTGGGATTTGTCCAAATTGTATTGGCATCATTCAGGTGCAGTTTTAAAGGAACAAAACAGATTACAAACAAATACGCATCTGTGTTACTTTGGTCCTTAAATCTCTGTTTGTACAAACTGTGACCTGAACTTCCGTCACATCCCCATTTACTGACAAGGGTGGCAGAGGAGTCTGTACATTGCACAGGCAATGTGTCAACTAAGCTTTTTACCGTTAGATCTAATATTGCCTGTAACTTTACAGTAGCTGAGGTATCGCTAATAGTCATATCTTCCTCCACAGGATAACACGCAGCTTTAGCTTCCTTTAGAGCGTAATATGAGGGTTAAATGAAATGCCCTAAATCCATGGCACGTTTCCTCATTAATTTATAACCGTACGAGATAGACTTGGTGTCAACGTACAGTATAATGCTAACGCTTCATACGGTGTAAATGGACGCTTTTCCTGCTCCTTTTTGTGAGCAAATAGAGCCTTCTTCATTTGTGTGCCTCTTGTTGGGGGGGAATAAAGCTCTTTCACGATGTTTGCTGCATCTCTTTTCCCGTTTGATCGAAAATAATCTTCAGCAGCAGCAAACGCTACCTCCTCCAAACTACGCGATTCGGTAATATCACAAACTTTTTGCTTCTTTGTCTTGGCGGAACAGTCCTTAAATTCCTTTGGGACACAATTTGTTTTCGGATCATACGCTGGATCAATGTCTTCTTGTTCACTGGAAACGATGAAATCCGACCCATTCAACCAATAACCGAATTTTTCCCGGAATCGTTGTACTCTTCTTCCTGCACTCTCCCATTTTTTTTGTTAATATTATGGGATATCAATATAATTTTATTTCTTACCTCCTGAACCTGAGTGTCGGTAAGAGATGTAGGATCAAATTTATTTATTCGTAACATATTTAAATATGACGTCTGTACGCCCCTCTTTACGACAGGATCGCCACGCGTTGAAAAATTCTTCTCGCGGTAAAGCCCACATAGTCACTGAAAATAAGAAAATAAACCATGATGCACATTCGTGCGCAACCAAACCACTACAGATCCTGAATCTACATTAAATTTCCTATCGAATGACGTTCCAAGTAAAATGGCACTTTGAGGCACTCATAAAGTAAATAATTTATTGAATGCAGGAAGCTTGTATTAAGCATAAATTTGATAACACATACCTCTTTTTACTATTCCATGAGCAGCAGAAGACAACACCTCATTGAACTCACAAGAAACACAACGTTCGGTTCACTCCGACACCTATCAAATGAACTGATAACTGCCAGGAAGACCTTTCAGCACCAAACCCTTCCTCCTGCGCACCAGACAGCGGAAAAGAAGACCGAAGGTCACCTTCTAGTTAGTTCACTATCGAATGAGCCAGTTTTCGCTTTCATTTGCGGCAGTGAATTTTTTCCACCTAGATATGGGATTCGACACACTGTGCGGCGCCAGGAATGAGGTGAGATCGTCAACGAATCGACTGCATTATCGCGTCTCACGGGAAGACTGCCGACTCGCCTGTAATTATGCCATGAATGCGTATTATTTTCTGCAAAGAGTAGTTCATAGACAAAGTAGCCGCGTGTTGTGGCCTACTCTTGCGCCCGTCACCTCCTTGTCTATTAGTGGAAGTTCTTCAGTCGGTCTACACGAGTGTACCCAATAAGATTAGACGGAGAGTTACAATTCCCAAGTGCCTGAAAGGAATTACATTTATTATTTATAAACGTAATTAAACCCTTGCATGGCGAGTTTCATTCGTCAAGTGAGCATCATCAGATCCTGCTTACTTTAGGTTCAGCGGATATAACTCTAAATTTTGTGACGAGTCGAGATTATTTAAACCAATTATAATTTTTACTCCGTTAGTCTTTTACACTAGGGCTTCGGCGGCGTAGTCGGTAGCATGCTGAGCTTCTATGCCCTAGATAGCGGGTTCAAACCCGGCCGAAACCGTCGGATTTTTTAAGAACGTTAAAAATCCCTCAGTATGCCTTCCTTCGGAGGGGAGGTAAAGCCGACGGTCCCATGGCATAAATTTATGGCATGTTAAAGAACCTTCCACTAATTGCACCTGTGTGAAGCTAAATTGTATAGGTTAGGAATGTAAACTACGCTCTTCGGTTTCTACGTTCGTTGCTAAGAGCCGACTGCGGTGGTGTCTGGTAGCTAAGTTCTGAACTAAGCCTAGTAGTCGTTGACGATGGCGTTTGGTGACAAAAGTAGGAACTATTTGAAAAATTCAAAGTTGCAGTCCTTACTTGAATTAAAAAACAGACACACACACTAATACAGCCATCACAATTAACACCGGTTATCAGACAGATTCTACACACACCCAAAGTACACGGGGCTACATGACCGCGTTGTTGCAGCCCCTAAACTGAGGAACCAACCAACCACTAGGGTCAGATGACCTCGTAGTTCCGCCGCTTAAAACAACAATAACTATCTAACACGTCTTTTACACTTCTGTAAGTGTTGCGGTATTTTTCAATATGTTTGTAAACCTTTTTGAATCGTTAACTTCTGATATTTCTGCTTTTCAGTCGGTCAACACAATATAATCCCAATTACTGGGAAATGCGGAATACAACCTGAAGAAACTACATGTGATTTTGAAAATAACTCTCGGCACGCCGGAAGATTTCACAGGGCAAAGAAGACTGTATCACATTCACTAAATTGTTAGTTGTTGTATGCCTGCAAATGTTCAGCGTACGAAAAGTCATCTTATAGTTCAGAAAACGTTTTGCTCTTGGCGTAAGGATGGACCATATCATAAATCCTTTCAGACAAAGGTTTTAGGTAGGCTACATTTCGGAGGACTTTTTTTTAGCGTATGGCTTTTAGTGCCGGGAGTGTCCGAGGACGTGTTCAGCTCGCCAGTTTTGTAGCTGCTTCGAGGTGGACACCCAATGGGTGAACTACAAGTACCGTCGCGTGTGGAGTGTTGTCTGTGGAGGAAAGTTTGAATGTAAGGACGAGGAGTTGGAAGGTAGCGGCTGTGGCCTATAGTTAGGGACAGGGGCGGCTGCACCTTATGTGCTGAAGTGCTGCAGCATTTTGTTTTATTTTAAAATAAATTACTTTAATAATATTATCTACAATCAAATACAGCGCATTAAAAAGACATCAGACAAGAATAGGAGATATTTCAACTCCTCTCACTAGTCATTCGCTCTACTCCGCGCCCGGCACTGGCTGTACAGATCGCAGCGAGAATTTCTACGTTTATTGCCAGCAATCATGAACTTTGCCTTTTGCGCATGCGTGCCCAACTTTACCGTTGGCCAAGATCAGAGCCAAGGTACCACAACGATTCTTCGTTCGACCTCAGAGTGGCAGCACTGGTCACACGAAATGAGAACGTGGCCGGTGGCACCCTCTAGACTCTGCGGTCGCATTTGAGAGGGAATCGATCAAAGCAAACGGAGGAAAAATAGAGGAAGCTATCAGCTGTTAACTTACTTTTGAGTGTTTCTTCGTGAATGTTGTTGTTGTTGTTGTTTCCTATGGCTAGCCCGGATTCCAATCCATCAGCTTCCTTGCGTTCCAATAGAGTTGTGTGAGGTTTCCTGAAGTTCTAGCAGTCACATCAAGTTTGTTGCAATGTAGCAGGTGCCCCTTATCCATTTTACTTCCAGGTTCGTGACAAAGTGTGCATTCTTCAGATCTCAGGATGTTGATTCGTTTCAGATGAGCTGCAAGGCAGGCATGGCCAGTGTTAAGTCTCAAGAAGGCTACAGCTTCTCTTCTTGGTGTTAATTTATATTGATCCCATTTAGCATCAATGTTCTTCCATAATTTGGTTTCTGCTGTTTTCTATGCCATTTCTTCATACCTGTTTTTGATAGTATTTTTCAAGATGCTTTTTGCTGACATAAAATCAGTCTGACTGACAGGTTGTTGTAGTGTGGTACCTTTTTTTTGCTAATCTGTCTGCCTCTTCATTACCTCTATTCCAACATGAGAAGGGATCCACTGAAATGAGATCTGTTTGTGGAGTCTTTGAAGGTATAGCACACAACTGATTTTCTACACCAGCCGCCACTGGTTAGGGACCAACCCCGGCATTTGCCTGGAAGGAAGATGGGAAACCACAGAAGATCATCTTCAAGGTTGCCGGCGTGGGGGGAATTCGAACCTCCCCGCCTCCCGGATGTGAGCGACTACCAGCAGTCATGTCGTAATGACCACGGCTAACTCACCCGGTAGAGGACTATTGACCTTGCGGAACACCAAATATCGACTACTCAAGTTGATACTGGAAGGAAAGATCGAAGGTCAAAGAGGAAGGGGCCGAAGAAGGATTTCCTGGGTGGACAACATAAAACAGTGGACAGGATTACCCTGCATCGATAAATTATTCCACATTGCAGTTCATAAGCAAAAGATGCATCACGTGGTCGCTAACTTCCATTAATGGAGAGGCTGTTTTGATATTGTGCCTTTTAAGGGAGGTATGATTTTATTCCTTCTCAAAACTCCATTTTTCCCACCTCTTTGGTCAATGGTTGGTGATATCGATAAACTTTACGGAGATAAGTTTTTTGACCCTTAGTCAACCCAAAGAATAGAACGAACTTTGAATGGATTCGAATTTTCACATACTAAGAAATTTATAGCTATATTTCACTTTTTCAAGAAAAGCCCCCATTTCCAACCCTCCGGATGGAGACTTTGAATGATAATATTTGATGTAGCCTATAAGCTTTAGCCTGATTGGTGCAAAATGACGGTAGTCCACAAGAAAGTGATATATATATATATATATACAGGGCACCGGAGAATTTTCTCCGCAGAGGGTACGTGCAGCTGTGAGTGGTTGAGTCATGAGTTTAGTTGACTGCAGTGCACTGTGTCCTTCAAAGCGGGACTCCTCCGTGTGGGCTGTCAGTGTGAATTGCGATAAGCGAGCGAGCCTGCATGTCTTCAGTGTGTATTACAGTAAGCGAGCGTTGAGATAGATTATTGGAAGAGTGCTACAGTATACAGGCGGTAATGTTTACTACTGAAGAGAGTTTTTTTTTGGTGGAATACGTTTTTCGCGAAGGCGATCGGTTTTTCAGAAAATGTAAAAATAAGATTTCAGGCGCGGTTTCCTAATTCAAAGAGTCCAAACCGTGATACCGTTCAGGATTTGGTAAGTAAATTTCGTGTGACTGGCTCAGTTCACGATGTACCGGGAACAGGCAGCCCTGCGCTTTTAATAGACGAAAAATTTGATGAAATCTCCGATATAATGCTGCGTAGTCCAAGTGAATCAACACGAAAATTAGCTCAACAAACAGGAATCTCTAAGTCGACAGCACATAAAGCACAACTTCTGTTGAAATCTTCACACAAGCTTGAAGCGCATCCTGATCCATCCTAGTAATTAATTTTGTCATTACCCTATTCATTGTGCTGAATTACCTTTCTACCCCGTTACTCGAAACGGGAATGCGGAGTACACATTTAGCGAGTGTCTTTAGTGCTTCATAGCCGATGCCGGGCCCGTAAGATAAAAGAAGCAACATCAGAATACGAATCTTCTGTTTTATTACGCGCTACATACTTAAAAGAACGCAAGTCTGCAATAACAGCGTCAACATTTTGAAGCCCTAACATCAAGCACAGTTCTTTACTATCATTATCACTAAATTCTTGAAATGTTTTAAACTTTTCAAAATATGCACTTAAGTTAGTTCTACCACTTTCACTGCCTTGTCATTGAACCTTTCCTTAATTTCAATAATCATACTTTTCACAAATTTCCTAACATTTTTCATAGTTCGCTTCTTGTCTTCCGTGAAGTGCGCAGTTTTCACGACTAGTGTTTTCCATTTGTAGGTTTTTAATTTTATGTAGTGTTTCATTTTCCGCACTATGGTTATCGTAATCGCAGAGGCGAGTGCGGTCGAGTGTCTATAATGTTCCACGGTTGCAGAAATAAGAATAGGGAGTTGTGCAATTTTCAGTGATTGCTTTTACTTAAGTTTGAGACGGCATTTAATGTATGGCCCAAAATCACTAAACCTACAATGGATTTGTAATTCATGATTTCTAACAAGATTCCTCCTGCCAAACTTGCTAAATTCGCACCGTCCTTGTGTATATGTTCACATGCCATCGACATGGACTTGTTGCATAGGAATATAGCATGATCTGTGCGATAGGCAAGTTACTGTCCGTCCACCAGCTCAAGGTACGTGGCAAGAATGCAGCGAGTAAGCTGGCTTCTGTGCGAACGACAATGGTGCCAAACTCAGATACTTATGCGCTCTACTCAGCACAGGCTGTGTGGCAAACATGGGCTTTTGTGTGTGTGTGTGTGGGTGTGTATGGTGTTGACACAGCACAGTGATATTTCTAAGTAATATTATCGTACTATTTTAGAATGTGTATTCACGCTTAGATTACAGGTGAAAGCAAAGAGGTCGCTGAAAATTGTGAAACTTAAACGTTATTCAGTTCATGCTGTTTAGGTTATAACTAAAGCCCTGTGTGGATGCGGATATAGTTTGGATGGCTGTGCGGATAGCGGATAAGCTGCGGACAATGTTTGGAGTGAATTTGCGGATAGTTTTTAAAATACAATCTGAACTTGTTGAATATCATTACTAAGACCCGGATGTTTATGACATATCATATTTTTCCATTAAGTTTTTTCTCATGACAAATGTAAGATGATGATTTACGCTAATCTCACTCAAATTATGTCAATTAGCACAATTATCACTCCGAACTGAAAAGGGTTGCAATTCTGGCTGTATAACATTCATTTTAAACATGGAACGAAAATAGTATTGTAATGCCAGTAGATTTGGATAACAAACGTGCGAATTGGGATAAAAGTCATGCGGGTTTGGGGCGGATGCGGATAACAGCCGTGCGAATGTGGGGCGGATGCAGATAACAGCCCTGCGGATGCGGGACGGATGCGGATAACGTTTTGTTGATCCGCGCAAAGCTTTAGTTATAATTATCAACGACACACTCACCTCAAACAAGTGGAGTAGCCAGTTCTTCTTCGGAGCCAGACTCATTTTCGCTGCAGGAGGAGGAAGAAGATGAATCGCTGCTGTCATCTCCCAGTGAAATGACAATACTGTCAATGAAATTTTCAACTATACCGTCTTTCTCCCAGTAATCGTTTTCTACTTTTTCTACATGTTTGCAAAACCCCTGCCAGTCTGTTTCGGTCACAAGTGATACACTCTCAAGCGTTATATCGCGCAATTTCTGTAAAGATAAGTCACATGTTACGTTTCTTTCTCTAACTATTCGTTTCACCTTGGCCCAAGCTAGTTCTATGGGATTCAGTTCACACATGTATGGGGCAAGCGAACAACAGTGTGGCCCAATGAAACAAGAAATACATCCACTTTAAAAACCTTCTCTTTTGGTTTCTTTGCTTCTATCAGCCTGTCAAGATCGGTTTTTCGCATAGAACTGTCACAGTGAACCCCTTTGTTCTCCAACCACAATATCATAGCAGATTTCTTAGCACTCTTAGGCGGGGGTTTATCCACCCGTATACTGTGATAAGGAGCACTGTCTAACACTACAACAGAACAAGGGAGCAAATTAGGTGCCAGCTTTTCACGAATCCATTTTTCAAAATTTACATGGTTCATTTGTCCATGATAGTCGCCTTCAGCTGTCCCGGCCTTGTATAGGAGAAGAGAACTTTCCAGGGACCCGTTTACACTACCTGCTTGAACTATTATCAGCCTATTCCCTGCACTAGTGTTTGTATGAATGCCAAATTCCTCCTCACTTTGCCAGCACTTGCCGAATGTGATGTTACTATCTACCCAGCTCTCATCAATATAGAAGATAGTTTTCCCACTTTCTCGCAAATGCTTTATTTTAACCAGATAATCGTGACTCCAAACCACGATGTTAGGGCGTTCTATAAGTACCTTTCTTTTGTTCTGACATTTCCTCCATTTAAAGTCGAGCTCTGACATTAATTTCCAAAGCGAACTTCGTCCCCATGGAAAATGTATCTTTTCCCGAACAAGCAGCAATGTATTTACAGTAGGCACACGTTTCTCAAGGACGTAAAAGTCGTGTATAATTCTCCGAATCACACACCTATCGAAATCATCCACATTCGCTACAGTGTGTGCAGGTCTTGTGTTCCGATGTTTCCCTGGGGTCGTTAGAATACTCTTTTCACCACTTACATTTAGATCTTGCACCTGTTTACGAATTCTTTTAATTGTTGTTTCAGAAACCCCTATATAATCGGCAGATCTTGCAGTTGCCTGACTCGGTGGAAATTTAATACACTTGTTCCTAGCTTCTTCATCACATCCCTCAATCACTTTCCTAATTATTTCCCTACCCTCAGAATGTATCACTCTTTTCTTCTTCACTTCTGACATAACACTACTGACCCGTACGATTTCACAATTGATACTAAACGCAAGTAGCAGTGATTAAGCATAGCGTGAATAACATAGGTGCTAAGTTGGCAATATCTGCAGCGGCACATAACTCAATCAACGCAGCTGGAATGCCTCGCCGCTCCCCTTCAGTCCCCGGAGACCATGAGCTGGTGGACGGACAGTACTCTGCCAGCAGATGTCAACGGCTTCGGGTATTTTTAAAACAGGTTGTTCTAAAGCACACTGAATTTCATGCAATACACTTTCTCGTTTAGGAGAAGCATGGGAAAGTTTACAAATGTCCTTAACAATATGTAATGTGCGCTCGTTTGCAGGGTGTTTATTCCTACAGTTGGTGACAACCACATGTGCTCTGCATGGCAACTCGTGCCCTTTTTTTTCTCTGATAACCGAGCGCGGACCCCACTGAAATTAGCAACACAATTGAAAGAGCATGCTACTAGTTTGTCATAAGAAAGTTTTCTTTTCTTTAGTTCACTATCAATTGCTGTAAATATAGAATCAGCTGTAGTACTCTTCAATTCAACTAGACTTAAAAATCATTCCTTCACTTCAAAAGACGGAGACGGCGCAACATAACGAACTAACAAAGAAAGTTCGCTTTGGTTACAAACATTTGTAGTTTCGTCTGCCATTAAGGAAAGGTATCTATCATGAAGAATTGTTTCATCTTGATTGTCTATAACCTCACCAATGCAATTTAATAATTCTGAAGCAGTATATTTGCTAACATTATGTACATCTCGCACTCTGAAATTTAACCCACTTTTCAAGATTAATGTCACTTTTTATCACTATCATACGAGTGGGGAATTTCTTCCTTACTAAGGAAGTACACAGTTCGAATTAAAGGAGACACTGCTTGGCAAATTAAGCTTTTTCAGTTTCATTTTGTTCCCTACAGGGGAACACCCCAGCATCATTATGTGTTATGTTGTAAAGTTACTAAGTTGGCTTTGCTGGTGGCGGGCTCAGTACCTTCTCACCGAACATCGTCATTTGAAATCAACTCATTGTTAGCTTGCCACGGTGGGTGAGTGGATATCGTGTCGGTCTATTAACCCCAAGATTGCAGGTTCGCTCCTGGCCGTGGTAAGTGTTTTTTTTTTAAAGGCGGCAAAAATACGATACGCATGTCATACGGTGTTGGCACGTCAAATAAACCATTTGAATTCAGTAGGCCGAGTTCATAATGGCAAAATTAATCTCGGGAGTTTCCGCAAACACAAAGTTCCTCATTTCTCTACTAGAAAGCGCTAAAGTGTTCAAGGAGCTTAGATATATAACATCTAACCTCCTTGACTTTCATAGTCAAGGAACAACGAAATTCGACATGCAAGCTACCCTCTGGGTGTCAAATAACAAAGCTTGCACCCGGCACCCGAGGCCATACGATATTATTATAATTATTATTATTATTAACTCATTGTTGGCCATAACTAACAAACTGCTTAAATTCTAAAAACGTTTATTGGAACTGGGGTGCTGTATACACCCCACCTAACAACTTGCTTAATATCTTTATTGGCAAAGCCATTTTTAGATTATACACCCAGTTCAGTGTGGAAGCTTTGTTGGCCTGCCATGTCTACCGATAAGGAGCAACAGCGTATAAGGAGAATGCTTGAAGAAACTGAAGATTCATGTGACGATTCAGATTTTCACGAGTCAGATGATGGTGAGCGGGATGATTGTGAACTTAGTGAGCATTTGACTGAAAGAGAGCAATCGAATGAAAGTGCGGCTGATGAGGATGAAACGAGTTCATCTCCCGTTATGGGTACCGTACTCTTCCTTCTTCAGGAGTGACGAAATGTATGCTTGGAAAGGACAGAAAAACTAAGTGGTTACAAAATATTAGAATGCACAATAACGTCACAGAATATCGTAACTCATTTACCTGGCGCTAGAGTGCAAGCTAAAGTTGCTGAAACACCACACGATTGTTTCAGTGTGCTCATGAACGATGTTATAATCAGAGCAATCACTCAATGTAGCCTACAAATATATACATTGACGGCTTCGGTGGCGTAGTCGGTAGCATGCCGAACTGCTGTGTCCAAGATAGCGGGTTCAAACCCGGCCGAAGTCGTCGGATTTTTTAAGAGCGTTAAAATCCTTCAGTATGCCTTCCTTCGGAGGGGAAGTAAGGCCTGCGGTCCCATGTCAAAGATTTATGGCTTGTAAAAGATCCTTCCACGACTAAACTTGTGTGTAGCTAAATTGTTAGGTTAGATTTCGTCGGAACGCTTTATTATTTAAGAAAAGATCGTACAATGTACATAGATTATTCAATTTCTTTTCTCCACAGAGCAAATTATTCTCTGGTACAGTAGTCTGTAAGGGATATTTGTCTTTTCTCGCACACCTTTATGTGGTAACAATCACAGTGCATTTTGCATAGTTCACAAACACTGTTCTCCTGGGTCATGGTGCGTCTTGTTGCTGCAGCATTTGAAGTGAAATCCGTGTACAGCGAAACTTGTCATCATGTGTCGAAGGTCGTAGTCGGATTGTTTCCATTCTGTCGTGACCATTGCTTCGGTGGAATGGAATTCGGCCCATATTTCTTCTTTCTTCATACGAAGTTCCTTGATTGCCTCACTGTATGCATCTGTGGTGGTTAATAACAGCTGAATATGTAGCTCTTCGATGTAGAATTGTTCTCTTCTAAGTTCGTAGACAAGACGTGAGCGAGTGTACTTCGAAAGACTTAGGGCCTTTTTCAAATATGTCGCCTTTAATTTTTCGATCTCTAGAAGGCCTCTCTTTGTCAGGTGTGTCCAAATTGCTGGTAGCCCATATGTGACGACCGGAGTGATTTTTACTTTTAAGAGTTTCGAGGCAGTATCTAATGAGAGTCTATGCAATTGTCTATTCACCTGTTGCAAATTCTTGGCGTTAATCATGACGCTTTATCAAAGTGCCAACGTTCGCCACTAGGTATCATTGATATCTGGTGGCGAAAGTTGGAACTACTTGAAATTGAACGGAACTTGTAGCTCACCCTGTGGGTGTCCTCTGGAAGCAGCTACAGACTCAGGCGAGCCGAACATGTCGTCGGACACTCCCGGCACTAAAAGCCATACGATAAATAAATAAATAAATAAATAAATAAATAGTCTCCTTCTCTTTCAAAATATCTCATTGTAAAACAGAATATCATTAATATTGTGTTGTTTTATGGAAGTGTGTTATGTTTAGATTAATAAAACACAAAACCGAACTTTTCTAAGAAATGGGCAAACGCAAAATGCTTGAAATAGCAACATTTATAATCAATCAGCGAAAAATTATAGGCATATCTTCCAAAGTTCTTAATTTCTTTAATTAATTTATTTATTGTTGTAATGTAATTAAAACTGGCTTAAAGGGATGTGAATAGTATGAAAAATAAGTAGGGCCTAAGAGATTTTCTGAAAAATATATGTCCGAGATATCTCAGAAAACCTTTGGGGTGATCTCAGCACCCCACCTAACCCACTTGTGTAATTTTAAACCACCTAACAACTTAAAGGTTAAGTATCTGCGCTTGAACTGGAATGTTTAATGTCTGTAATTTACAATTTTCAAATGCAACGCCTTTTGCATGTTATTCTGACTTGGCGTGCGTTTCTAGTTTTCCCGTGCTTCCGGTAGCTTTTCTAAATATAGTGAAAGACACAGAAATGAACACTCCCTTTGTTTTTTTGTAGAGCTTCAATATCACTTTAAATGCATTCACATAATTTGCAAAACGCCCCACCCCGATCGCGGTCAAAATACAACCAATTGTACCGGTACCTACACTCCCATTTTTGTTGGTACTTAATCTCACGTTCAACACTTTGTTTAGGATGACAACATGAGGATGGGCCAGAAATAGAACACTCTTTATTCGAAGACTGAGGAACACTAACCAAAGATTCAGTAAGCAATTCACCATCACATTCACTAGCAATGGACTCATACTCATCTTTATCTTCTGCTATGCGCTGTTTTTATTAGAAAAAAAATTAGGCCTACTGATTTTTGAACAGAATTGTTTTTGTGTAGCTGGTCATTTTTTATTGAACGCCCGAGGGCTCCCAACACCTTCAGTCTATTACTACAACATTTCCTAATGTATTTTTCGCCATTAAAAATGTATTTTGGCTAATTTCAGTACCGGTAGGCCCTATTTTAGGAAATGTTATCGTTCGATGAGCTCTCATTCAGCGTTACCTTCCACTGCATTACATTTGCTGCAAAGGAAAACATTATAATCAATGAACTGTTTCCTTTTAAATACTTGGGCTCACTCATGTCATATATCCAACGGCGTTCCCTCACAAGATCAATGAATATATCTTCTATCCCAAGGTCAGTACATTCAGTCATCATATTTTTATATACGGTAATTATGCGAAGAATATGGGCATACCGTGAATATAACTAGTCAACTACACAGCTGATGACAAGCGGGAAAACGACCAAGTGACGTCAGCTTGTGATCTTTTCTGATTGGCTCTTAAATATGCAGTTGGCTGTCAAGGATAAAATTGGCGACAGCCGACCACACGCTGCCGATTGTCAACTATCTACTACCGACATACAACTTCACATTGTGAATGACGCCATAAGAGAGCACGGGTCTGACTTCAACTGCCGTCTGCCCACTACCGTCTGCCGACTGCGCATTGTGGGTAGGGCTGCATCGGCACTCATTGTTGCTTTTAACCCTCTCAGTGCCGCGCGTATTTCTAAGGTACTAGATAAGAGTGCGACCCACTTTTTGTCCGATTTGCAGCTCTCTAGAAAACAAAAAGAAAAAAACTCTCACAATTTATATCCGTTTTCAGTGAAATTTTGTCTGTTATATAAAAGGAACGGCTCCTTGAATTAATGTCACTTTATATCAAAAAATATGTACAGTTCAAATTTAAATAAATCATGAATTTAAAATTTAAAATTCAATTAATGAAAATCCACATTTTAAAGCAAATATGTAGTTCTAATAATCATTGTAACTCACCAACTGTTGATATGTATTGTAGTACACCCGCTTGACTGTTGGAGTGATAATATGTCATAAATGTTCAAAATATAAAATTTACTAATCACGGCAATTGGCGGTGTTCCACTTATAAAATCACTTTCAGAATTGCTCTCACTGACTAAAACCTCACCCGAAGAGTCTTCAACACTATAATGAAGTACCAGTTCACATTCTGACTCCACATAATCATCATAATTCCCTAAACTATTGATATAATCCACTAAATCATCATCGTTTGTAATCACGTCGTCGCGTAAGCCCGCCATTACTTGTTGACATGTGGCGAGATATGCGGATAAGAGCTTCACATTTTTTTTTTAAATTCGTCACACGGAAACAAATAATTTTATGCGGCTAGTGGTAAATGTGGAGACTACGTACTTTCCTTGATAAGAATATACTAATTTGTGCTGCCATCTACCGTAAAAGGAAGAACTACGACAGTTTTTAAACACGTCTGCACGAGGGATGAAATATCATTCCTGGTACTTTAGGCGAGTTCACGGAGGAATGAAAAATCATCCCTTGGCGCTCAAAGAGTTAAAGGAGATATGATTCGGTAGAAAGTCAAGGAAACACAAACGACAATATTAAAACGCGTACCCGCTGATACCCCTTTTTACGGCGAAACGCATTGTTGTTTTTATAATAAAGGAATAAATAATAATAAAAAATACAACAAAAAGCAATTAGTTCGACAAATAGGCATTTATATTTTTTTAATGCCATAATAATAATAATATCGTATGGCCTCGGGCGCCTGGTGCAAGCTTTGCTATTTGACACCCAGAGGGTAGCTTGCATGTCGAATTTTTCGTAGTTCCTTGACTATGAAAGTCAAGGAGGTTAGATGTTAGATATCTAATCTCCTTGAACACAATAGCGCTTTCTAGTAGAGAAATGAGGAACTTTGTGCTGGCGGAAACTCCCGAGATTAATTTTGCCATTATGAACTCGGCCTACTGAATTCAAATGGGTTCTTTGACATGCCAACATCGTATGACATGCGTATCGTATTTTTGCCGCCTTTCAAAAATCACTTACCACGGTCAGGGGCGAACCTGCAATCTTGGGGTTAGTAGACCGACACGCTATCCACTCACCCACCGTGCCATAAAAAGGCAACATAAAACTGCCGCGTTTCAATCACAGAGATGTAAATCGTACAGATTTAGATTCAAAAGGATGGCAGTTTTATCATATTCAAAAAGGCTACCTGCGAAAGTTACGGTCTCTACTTATTACATTATAGCAACCCAGACGATAATTTAAATGCATACATCATTTTGACTTTAAATGATACAGCCTGATATCATCATCATCATTATCATGTATTGCATTAACAGGTCATTAAAACCCAGGGCAGACAATACGAGCATAAAACAAATACTCATATATAAAACAACACAGGCATTACAACAGGAGGGACTGAGACTCTTCACAAGTATCGGTTGCAGATGGTCTTCCACCTTTCTCTGTCCTTTGCATCCTCCACAGCTGCAGTTGGTGCCACCTTTAACAGTGACATTATCGCTCGATCCTTCCATCTTGTTCTAGAGCGGCCTCTCGGGCGTTCCCAGTTGGTGTCGAGCTGAAAACACGATTGGATATGGAATCCTCCGCTGGAATGACAGGTCCCAACCATTGCAATCTCCTCCTCTCCAGAATCCGGTTGATGCTCGTCTTCCCAAAGCGTTGATAAAGGTCTTTGTGAGATCTTCTTACCCACCTTTCTGTTTCTGCATTATACATACATACGGTACACATATTTATTTGCAGATGTGGACGCTGTCCATGGTGGCAAATTACAACAACAAAAAACACTAAGCAAAATAAATCATTCATACAACTAAAAAAATACATTTTAGATACAAGGATTAATTGGTATAAGAAAATAATAATAATAATACGCGGCACGTCCAGAAAGTAAGTTCCGTTTGTAATACAATTAAATTGTGTTCGGATACAGAAAAAGTATTTATTGCACAACATTCTACACCTCTTAAACTACTTTTCCACATAACTGCCGGACTTTTGCAGGCATTTGTCATAGCGTGGCACAAGTTTTTGAATACCTTCTTCATAGAAGTTTGCCGCCTGTGTCTTCAACCAGTTGGAAACATCTTCTTTCAGCTCGTCGTCATTGTTGAAGTGTTGACCGCCAAGGAAAGACTTGAGATGTGTGAACAGATGAAAGTCGCTAGGAGCGAGGTCAGGGCTGAACGGAGGATGGTCAAACATGTTCCAGCCAAATTCATGTAGGAGGTTTTTCGTCACATTTGCAGAGTGTGGTCGTGCGTTGTCGTGAAGAAAAACAACACCTTTTGACAGCAACCCTCGGCGCTTATTCTATATTGCGCGGCGCAATTTCCTAAGTGTCTCGCAGTAAGCATCTGCGTTGATTGTTTGACCACGCGGTAAGAAATCAATGAGTAAGATGCCTTTCCAGTCCCAGAACACTGTGCACATCATTTTCCGAGGTGTTACGATTTGTTTCGGCTTAACCTTTGCTGGGGATATAGTGTACCTCCATTCCATTGATTGCCGCTTTCTTTCAGGGGTGTCGTAAGAAACCCACGTTTCATCTCCTGTGACTATCTGTGTCAGAAATTCTTCGCCGCCTTCATTGTAACGGGTCAAAAACTGATGTGCACTACCCATCCGTTTTGTTTTGTGTTGCTCCGTAAGAATCTTTGGTACCCAACGTCGGCAAAGTTTACGAAAGTTCAGTTTTTCGGTAACAATTTCATGAATAAGTGATCGTGAGATTTGGGGAAATTCCATAGCGAGAGCACTAATTGTAAACCTGCGGTTTTCCCGGATCTTGTCATCAATGGCGTGAACCAGTTCTTCTATAACCAAAGATGGACGCCCACTTCGTTCTTCATCGTGCACTTCACTATGTCCTTCATTGAACTGCCGGACCCATCTTCTCACCATTGAATCACTCATCGCATTTTGTCCATACACTTCGCAAATTTGCCGATAAATTTCAATTGGTTTCACATTCCTACGATTCAGAAAACGAATCACAGATCTGATTTCACAAGCGGCGGGATTTTCAATCAACACCGACATTGTAGGAGTCAACATGCACAACAACGCGTACGTGGCTGACAGCACTCTCCAAATGGTGCACGTTTCTTCTCCTTGATACAGAGCGTCTACCGCGCATATGCGGAACTGCGCTGCAGCGGAACGTACAATTAGTTGAAGACACAGGCGGCACACGTCTATGAATAAGGTATACAAAACCTCGTGCCACGCTACGACAAATGCCTGCAACATTTCGGCAGTTATGTGGAAAAGTAGTTTAAGGGTTGTAGAATCTTGTGCAATAAATATTTTTTCTGTATCTGTACACAATTTAATGTTATTACCAAACGGAACTTACTTTCTGGACGTACTTCGTAGAAACAAATATAAAATACGAATAAGGATAATTTACACTATTCTTCTTCCATGTGATGTCACTGTCTCCTGATCTAGTGCTTTCTCACCAACTCTTTAAATTTTCCAACATTAGAAGGCAAAGGGCTGAAAATCTCCTTTGGCAAACTGTTCCATTCTACTTCCCCCCTCCCAATGAAATAATATTTGCCCCAGTTACTATTCCACTGACTTAATTTTAATTTACATGAATGACTGTATCTGCCCATATAAGTACCTCCCTTTCCCAATCCCTCATGAATGTCTTCCCAAGCAATTTCCCCCTTGTAAGCTAAGAAAATACCCCCTAGTCTTGTTCTTGAACGTCTACCAGCCGGACTTTCCCATCCCAAATCCTATAGTGAACCATATATTTTCCGCAAGACCTTCCTTTCAAAAACGCAGAGACGTTCTTCAAGCATTTGAGACGTGGCCCAGGTCTAACAGCCCACAGGTCTCACCAAGGTCATGTATATATGTACTTTATTTTCCTGTGAAATAAAACGTGATTTGAAAAGATTGTTCAAGCTATAGAGAACACGATTTACTGCAGTTATCCTATGCTGTACTTCCTTTGCTATCTCATTCCTGTTCGAAAAGACCGATCCTAAATATTTGAAATCCTCTACCATCTCAAAATTATGCCCATCAATATTGATGGTATTAAGATTGTTCGGCCAACGAGACACCTTCCTTGCTTTTGTGAGAAATCTAGTTGTGTCCTCTATCTGATCCAGGGTTCCTCCCATAATCACGATATCATCCGCAAATGCAAGAATTGTGTCAAAGCCTATACATTTACAAATGCATGTGAATTTCTCGGGGGCGGGACTTTTTAATTCGCGGAGGAGATTTTCTCTCCCCGGGCCAGCCCCTGAATTCATCACTGGTACTCACTGCCATTGGTAGCATTTTCATGAAATCTATCTAAACATTTAGTGGTATCTGTCAGTTACTCTTCCACACTAAACTACCCAAATGATCAAGATAAAATTTTGTATAAACATAATGTTTAAACCCAGATCAACCATAGGACTATCTAGGGCCTATGTCCGTTTAGAGATATGTAAGGTGCGTTCAAAAAGTAACGAGCCGGAGGCTGGAATGCGCAAACCGGTGACTACATCGGCTAATCGTGGCGTGTGTAACGAGGAGTGGTTCCGACCAGAGCGTGGAAGGTCACAGCCCGTTGCTAGAGGGCACTCGTGCACGTCACGTGACGATTCAAAGCGAGCAGCGGCATGCATCAATCGGCCAACGCTGCCAGTCGCATTGCAAACAGTGACATGGAGGCGTCAACCGAAGAGCAAAGAGGTGTAGTTCGGTTTCTGACAGCGGAAGGAGTAGGGGGTACGGACATTCATCGCCGAATGCCACAAGTGTACGGCGAACACTGCATGTCCCCTGCAAGGGTCAAGGCGTGGCACAAGCGCTTCATGGAAGGACGGGTGTCGTTAGCCGATGATGCCCGGTCTGGGGCACCCCCTGCATTACCAATGACAACGTCCAGCTGGTTGATGCACTCATTACCCAGGACCGCCGCCGTGGTCACTCCACGACAATGCACGACCTCATACGGCCAACACAGTCGCGGCACTCCTGCAGATATTCAAATGGGAGGTTCTCGGCCACCCTCCATATAGTCCAGAACTCTCTCCCTGTGATTACGCCATGTTTGGTCCCCTGAAAAGGGCTCTGCGGGGCCAACGATTCACCTCGGACGTCCAGCTGTACGTGCGGAACTGTTTCACATCGCAGCCCAGGGAATTTTATGAGACAGCCATTCACCGCCTCGTGTCACAGTGGGACAAGTGCCTCAACAGCCAGGGCCAATACTTGTAACATACAGGTACTGGTTTCTGTAATTATGCCTCCGGCTCGTTACTTTTTGAACGCACCTTATAGCATATTATTCTGACTTTCGCCATTTTTGGCAGTCGGACAGGCTGACATAGGCAAAAAAAATGGAGGTTTTCGTAGTAGGAGCAGACACATCTCAATTTGAACCTCTCATTGTGAGAAACTGTTTTACAGGTTGAGCTTAAATAACTTTGTTTTTCGTGTTATTATCCTTATTTTTAACATTTCATTGTCTTATGGTGACGGAAGCCTTTGCGTTATTTGGAGTCTGTTTTTATTCTGGAGGTCACACTATTCTTATGAAAGGTTTCAAAACTGATATCTAACTGTCTAACGGTCTGTTACTTCTTCACGCAAAATATTATCTCCTAATGAGTCAGACGGAAAACTGACTGTGATCTCATGAAGTGGCGCTGTCATGGTAACGTTTGGCTCTTCCTTCAGCAATTTGGCATCTTCTTATAATTCCGAAAATATCTTGCTCTTCCCATGGCGTGACGGTGGGTCATGCTCTTCCCATGGCGTAACAGTGGGTAATGCTCTTCCCATGGCGTAACGGTGGGTCACGCTCTTCCCATGGCGTAACAGTGGGTTATGCTCTTCCCATGGCGTAACGGTGGGTCATGCTCTTCCCATGGCGTAACGGTGGGTCACGCTCTTCCCATTGTACAGCCTCCCAGGGGTATGCCCCCCTTGGAGACCATCCCCCCATCATCTGCCTAAATCCCCTAAATGGCAACCCTTGGAAAGCCGGGCCAACATCCATAAAACGTAGCAGGGACAGCTTGCCACTCTAAAAAGCAGCTCAGTCCTTGCACAATGGTTACACATAGCGACATACTATTAACTGGGCCAGCAATGCCAACACATTGCTGACAACATAGCGCCAGAGAGTATAAGAAGGCATCTTAATGAGGTCAAAGGATCTCTCCATTATCAGTGCTTCATCGAGACGGCCCGAGGCTACGCTGGTGTCAACCGAGGTGAGTCAGTCAGTCGTGTTCAGAGTTCCTACTTTTGTAACCTCTAACCCACAACTTGTACTTTACATTGTGAACATAATTACATTCCCTACAAGGGACTCATACTCAGAATTACAGACCAATAAACACTTGGTCAACACATCACACTAGCATTACTGTTTATACGCCTCTTTACATCCCAACGCCCTTCCTTATTCCCGTCACGGTAAGACGTGACAGACGGTAGTCTAATAGCGCTAACTCAGGTACCTTTGTGTTTCTCGAGCCGGCCCGGCTGCCAGCAAGCAGCACGTGCCACTCGGCTGATACGAGCAGATTCAATTACATAATAAGCAGTCAGCTGAGCGACTAGCACGGTGACCCTTGCATTGGGTCCCATCCCTTCAAACACTACTACATTATTTATAGGAACGCCCCCTAGTTCCTAGCACACCACAACACTCTACACTGGTCAGCTTGCCCTGCCAAGGGAAGCTACCCTTTTTAGGCACAACCTTATAAATTAGTACAATAACTCTTCCCTTTTAGATCCACCCCCAAATAAGGGATCTAAAACACTGGTGGAGGTGCCGTACTACGCATAGAGAACAGGACTCAACCAACGAGCCCTCGTAGTAAAAACGACCCCTTCCGTACCGCAAAAAGCCAAGCAAATAGTGAGATTTTTTTTTTCCCCCAGACAAAAAGCACCATTTTTTTTGTGTGCTCCAAACTAGCTACACAGGGGAAATTCTTAATAAACCAACCCCCTAGCCCCATACAGAATCAGAGAAATATAAGAATACACTGTCAAACACGCACAGATTTTTTTTATTACTCTTATTGTAGTCCCATACACTTCAGTCAGAATGGCACCTCATGCAGAGATTACAAGCCATAGAGGCAATAGGGGTACGCCAATATTATTAACATTATTGTTCAGATGCCAGAGGCACATACAAAGCCGGCAAACACAAATACGGACACTCCAAACAAAAGTTGGGACAATACAGAGCACAGAAACATTAATACATTAATACAGTAATTTGCAAGCAGGCCATGAGCCTCAATAGGCAGTACACCCAAATTTGGGACAAATACCGTGAGCTCCAAGCCAATAAGGCCATTTTTGAGTTCATGGTAGGGCCACCAGCCCAGCCGAGAGAGGACATAAGCGTAGATACGCTAGCTCGACAATTTGCGAGGATGTCCCTCTCGCCACGTACTGCCACACAATGGAAGGAGTGCGCCGTGGCCACAGTCAAGAAGACGGCCAGGTTAGGCTCCAACTTACTACAAAATAAACCTAACACAAACACACGTCCTTCAGCTCCGGATCGGAAGGAAATTTTGCCAAACCGAGGGGCAGAGCCTAGAACAATCCCCTCGGAACAAAGGGACGAGAGGGAGTTGAGGCCAGGGCCATTAAACACACACGATATGACAAGGAAACAAAGGGACATAACCACGTCATGGGCTGAGGACGTAGAGCCCGCCCTACAGTACATAAAGCCTACATACACGTACACAGATAGGCTAACACATTGGCAGGAGTCTGCCGTGGCCAAATGCCAGAAAGCGGTCAGGCTACAAGCCACCACATTGCCAGGGCATAAACAGGCAGTTAAGCGGCCTTTACCGCCAGTTCAAAGGGCAAATTTGCCAGAACGAAGGCGAACACCGGCATTAGTCCCTCAGGATGCACGATACACGCACGCACATTTTGACCAGGCATTACCACACAGTACACGGGGATTAGGAAAAGTGTTATTACCCATCCCACAAAACCACGCAGTCAAATATATACACACTCCCGTAAAATCTACTAGGGCAGCGTCAAGCACAATTAGGCCCTCGAATACAGGTACATTCAAACCCATAGACACGCGCTACGGTGGAAGTAGGCCAAAGCTTACTTTGCTAGAAATTCCGCCGGAAAGTAGCAAAGGAACACCCCAGTGGATTTCAGAGGCCTATAATCTCATAACAGGGCAAAACCCTTCACCTTTCTGAGCACTGAAGCTCGAAAGAGGATAACGACTTCTACCAGGGCCACAGAAACAAACTAACATCACTTGCACCAACATTATAGGATACATAAGTTCTTTTACACGGGGGCGATAAGAAAATAGACCAACAAGTACATAATAAACATAAAATTGCATATTTTTTCTTTCTTATTTTATGTATATACAGTGCAACATAGCCAAATTAGAGGGAATAATTCTAAACCCTTCTTGTTTTTTTTTCGAAACCATGGCATTTTTCTCTCAGGCCATCAATGGTTATTGGGCGAAGTGGTTAACACCATAACGTAAAGTCTCTAATATGCAAGCCAAGTGGAAGCCAAGCAGGCTTCGGGCCGGAAAGAGATATTTTGAACACAGCTTAAGCATAAAATCACAGCATAAAGCTTAAGTGAGTCTTTCTAGGTAGAAATGACTAAACGTTTTATGTTATGGTTCCACAGTTTGATAGATTCTCTCGTTGCGGGCGAAAGCCGTAAGCGTGGCAAGAATTAAGAATCTCCAACTAATTTCAAAAATTTGGTGAGGTGTGCTTTAACCAACTGAAAAGCCCAATTGCACACCGGGACGAGACACTGTCATTTTGTTGAGTTACAATTACTTTGATGGGCAGGTTTGACTCCCACAGTGCACTGGCTTTGCTCGTGACGTGGATACAAGTGTATCAATTACGTCTTGCAAGGGCCTTCCTAATGTGTACTAGACAGTGTCGGTAGATTCCCCTGAGACGTAACCAGATTACGGTAGTACTCACGTTACCAAAATGGTAAATACTACACTCAGGTCCCAAGCACCATTTTTTTTTTAACATTTTTTATAGTGTTCACGACATAATTTTTAGAGACTATCGCCACCTGCTATTATTTTCTTTCAAAGTGCTCTCTTAATCCAGAGCGGGGCATAGCTCATTTTTTTTCTATGACGCAGGCATTAGGCCCGATGAAAGAAAGGTGGCCAAGTTAAACATATATATATATATATATTTAATACATAGGTACACGTAAAAGCGGAAACACTACTAAGAGGAAAGGAAACGGTCCCGCTGGCAGACGTGGGAAGAAAGCCAAGAAATAGCCCACTGACCGCACCGGGATACGATCCTAACACCCCACAGAACTGTCCCGGAGACACGCGGGCATAATGACATTTCGTACCATTGTAGGGACATAATCGAACCACGGCACAGTAACACAAAATCTGGGGACACAAATGTAGTCAATGGAAGGTTCTTCTACAGTACGGCCAATGCATATGAGATTTCCGAAGTGAAATGCTATGGCCTGTGGTTTGGATTCCACGTAAAACGGGAGTCCCGTGGCTCATGATCTCTAGATACGGTCACGTTAAACTACAAGTTCCCCTCTTTTCTTTTACAAATGCGAACAGCACTAATCACAGTCACAGAGAGTAAGCCGATTAAAAACACATGTGCCGGACACACAGCTTTATCAAGACAAGTAACAAGCGAGCGCGCAAGACATTGTAATCCGATACCACCATACTCAGCAGTAACGCAGGCCTCAGTGATAACCTGCAAGCTTACAGACAACAGCTCTCGGAGCAGAGCGCACGGCATCATTCACGCCCGATTTAGAGACCCTATATCTTCCAAAATTACACTACAAGGGGAAATCAAAAACATACAAACTCTACACAGGTATGCATGCTTTCATTTGCGCATTGCACATCCACGGGAACGTGCCATAATATATGCGGCACGGAAATGATCACACCAAATCTTTACAGACAACCGGATTCGAACCCATGACCACACACCACACTCGTACCAAAAACTAACTATCCAATGGTATTTTTGGTACACGGAACACAAGCAAAAACCACATTGGGGAAGCCCCAAGCCCTGAAACACAACGCAGACATAAAACACAGAGAATGACATAAGGTCACGGGTCTGAGTTCCAGTAAAAATTTAGACACAAGGGAAAGCAGTTATCCAGGCTCCCAACCACACCGAAATTGGCCCATACAAATGCATGAACAGGGAATACTACATTTCCTCCCACCAAAAGCCAGACATAAAATTTCGAATTACACCAGACATAGAGAATACATTTCACAAACACAGGTAGGAAAATTTCGCAAGACACAAGTCTTAGGAAACAATGGCCACACAACGTCATTACCTGACTAGGATGAATTGCTACATTAGTCCGCTAGGAATCTAAAACAATGACCACACTTGCATACGTGCAGAAAAGCACATGCCAGCGGATGACAAACAATAACAGCCCAGCCTGACATTACACATGCCAACTGCTGACTTGCAGACTATTCACACTGCCATACTGCGGTGACGAGACACTATTGCGTAGCGCCAGTGACCATGAAATTACAAACACATAACAATTATAACACCATACATTTTTTTCCCACACTGCAAAAACATTTGGCAATGGACAAGACGTGACACAGCGGAACTTATCTTGGGCCTATAAGGGCACGTTCGCAAGGACGTTGGCAAGCCACGGGCGCCTTCTGCCCACACAGGCGATACATATTACGACTTGGCCTGCAACAGACCAACCGTCCGCGTGGTGTAGCGGAACATAGTCACACACACGCACACGCACTCAACAATTAGGAGCAAACACAGACAAGATCTCCCCCTAATAACTTCTCTTATCGATCGTAAGGCATAGGAGTCATTACAGATGACTAGCACATGACCAGTCGCACTACGACCACTGGCCACATCTACACTACAAATGGCAGACCAGATTAGGTCATGCAGCTCTACTATCCCAAGGCGCGGATAGACAGCCAACATGGACCAAGGGAGGATGACAGGAGAACAGGCTACCAGCGTACCACCTTACTCCCTTCCCATAACCCTCTCACGCCCAACATAAACCAACGCAGACACATCTACACGACCAAAAACAGCTACACTACATTACAAAGTACACACAAGGGGTTGATGGACTTCATGCGTCTAAAGAGCAGGCATGCTACGCCTTGCGTCACGATGCTACCACCTGAGTATTAGGGGTGTGTCAGCAAACATTCAATAAGCATAATGCGCCTCTCCAAATGAGAGAGGAGGCCATAGATATATATTAACCATTCTTTAGTACTTAAACACTCCCGCATGAAGGAACATACTGGTATTATGCCCCACCCCACACCTATCCGTACATGAAGGCAGACACTTCATATCCAGACACATGCATGAGTATCCCATCCATTTACCAGGGATTTTAATATCAAACCTGCATGAAATTTTCGTATCTTTGCAATCCCGGGAATTGCCTCCCCAGTCCACTCACTATAGGAACATCCCAGCGGCATCAGCGGTTCCAGGCCACCACTAACGTGGAACCCAAAGGTGCGCAAACCCCTTCCTACCATACTTTAAGCCCACTCAACAAATAACTACCCCCAGATCCTAATAACAGGGTACCTGACATTACAGACCCTACTAACACCTCCATTAAGGTAAAGAAAGCATTATTGCTGGGAAGCTGACGTAGCGATGGTAGACCAGAAGTAGCCTATGTACTTAGAAGATCTACAACCCCGCAACACTGGAAATATTTTACATTTTACACAGAGATTAAACCATTTACACAGGTTACGCTCCATTTTTTTTTAAGGAATCTGATACGATCTGATTGATGACAACGGTGTAAGCCGAAGGTCAGAGGGACCACACCGGAGCAGAGCTGGGGAAGGCGATGTGGACCCTTACCCCAGTTGGCTCGACAGCGCAGCGACCTCACTTAACTGACGACTAGACCAAACAGACGAACTACGTAAGGTCAAAGCATTCGGGACCGGACACGGGCAAACATCGAGATCTAGGGGTGCATATTAGCCCATCCCCCTTGTCGGAGAAGGTTATACCCACTATGTGTCACGGTCATCGAAGCCGAGATCTGCAGGGATGACTTTCTGGGGACGGTGGGAGAAATAGCTCACTCCGCGCCGGACTCGGGAATTGTCCCTAGAGACGACCCCATTATGACTAGACTCCTAGTTAGAATTAGATAAGTACGGCTTCCATAGCGGGAAGCAAAACTCCTATGCGTTGGAGTGGAAGATAACTGCGAAATACATATTACTGCGGCCCATAGAGGCAAATTCATATATCAATGCGAAAAGCATACTACGGCGGCCCATAGAGGCAAAATCATATATCAATGCGAAAAGCATACTACGGCGGCCCATAGAGGCAAATATTACTGCGAAAAGCAGACTGCGACGGCCGATAAAGGCGAAGACAATATTATGCCATTGGACCACACTGTCCAATGCCCACATAAATGGCGACGCATCGGGCAACCAGAGGGCATTAAGAGAGGGGCATTGCGCGCCCCTCACAGGAGCCAAGTGGGCGGCTCAACTACGATAAATCGGAACAGCAAACGGTCGTGAACAAGGAAGTTACAGCGGGCGAAACGGGTAGCTTAGTGGCACCGTAAGCCGCCTGCGAATAGGTTAGTACTAGTATTAAGACCTAGAATAGATGTCGACAATAGTATTAAAACGGAGAGGACTACGAGACATTGTCGGGTTCCGGTCCCGGCAATGTACTACAAGGGCACCCGCGAGAGAAATCGGACGGACGAGCCTCCATCTAAATTTTAGTACTTAAGTCATAGTGCCATGTTAAGGTCACTTAGATGTAAGCAAATTTACTAACAGCTGTTGCTAATAATAGCACAGCACATTTCGGCTTTAGAATAAGGTCCACTCGGCATGTAAATACAGAATAGTTTTACAGTTAAGTAATGTTATCAATAAGTTAAATAAGTAATGTAAGATGTAGGGTAACATAAACCTACATTTAAGGCTATTTTTTTATATATATATAGATCACAATAGAATATCTCGGCACTCGGTGACTAAAAATCCGTTACCGAGGTTATCCCGACAATACTTACGATAAACTAGGTTAAAATAGGCTAACCTAGGGTAAGTTAAACTTCGGGGGCGCTACACTTAGTTTCCAAACTAAGCGCTACCGAAGAAGGTTCTATATATACCTGTAATGAATCATAATGTATTGCACTGTAATATTCATAATTAACCCACTTTTACCCACACAGGAAGACCACGGAGATACGAGGAGATAAACATCTTAATAGGGATGCATTTTTGTTTTGTTTTGATTTACAGGTAACCAAGAACGTGAATATGTCTATGGTAAACATATTACCCACATACACATACATGTCATACACAATTACACTCCTTATCAGTTTTAGTTGCACCCTTAAAGGTGACAACGCCAGCGGTCAGCGGTGGACAGCATACGTGGGATGATGACCATCGCTGAACGCAAACACATTTCAGAATACGCAAATGAAGCGTTACTTCAGGCTCAAAGGGCGACACAAGGTTTGTAAGTGCCGGACCTTCGACCCTAAGGTGGGATTCCGACCCACGACGGAAAACCACGAGGTTATGTAATAAGTACAGGGAGAGGATAGTGGACTAGCCACTAAACCGCACCAGGAACGGCCGATTAGAGAACGGTCGGCGAGGCATAATAGTACGGTGCGCGCCAAGTATAAGAGGTATGCAGTAACTGGCCAGGTAACAGAGCTCTATAAGGTTTATATATATATATGATAGTGATAATTATAAAGTGTAAATTATTTTGTATTTTCTCGCCATGTCATACAGTTGCAAGGGTCCACAAGAGTGGCAAGGTTACTTATACGTACAGGGTACCCACATGGCAAACATTATTTTTTTTATGTTCATCTTCATTACATGTTTACTATGTTCAATTATAACTTGTCAGGAATTTTACAACTGTAAGGATTACTATTATTATTATCGGGTCATATCTGTTACCATTATCAAGACCACCAATGTACATAATGTGTATGATTTGTTTTCTTTCATTTTTCCTTCTTCTAACTTCCCCATTTGTCAGGGTGTTCCGTTTTTTTTCCCAAACAAATAAATACTTTGAATATATCCCTTAAATTATACCCTGGAACACCCACTTTTTTTCTATTCTCTCCTATCTTTCTATTTTGCAGGGAGCATTTTTTTTCCCAAGGTAAAGCCAGACGACACAATTCCTCGTCTGGCTGGGTTTTTCCTCCCTGCACAACTATGTAACGAATCACCATCAAAAACTATGTTTTTTTTTGAAACTAGCAATATGCCAGCAATAGCAAGGGCAATTTTTTTTATTACATGTCAAATTTCTTTTAATGTCAATTTTTTTTCAAATGTCAATTTTTTCGCAATGTCAATTTTGTTTTTTTGTTTTGTTAATTTCCATTTTCACAATGTCAATATCAGTGTATACATATATCTGTACATCCCATAACCCTCCCCTCTGAACACGGGCTGACCTCACACCCACACTTCGATACGACACCACCAGGAGATACGAGGAGGTGTCAAGAACCACTACGCCAACATCCCAACCTACAGTTCCGTCCCCGTTCGCGAGGACGCGAACAAATGAAGGAAGACGCTTGTACAGCCTCCCAGGGGTATGCACCCCTTGGAGACCATCCCCCCATCATCTGCCTAAATCCCCTAAATGGCAACCCTTGGAAAGCCGGGCCAACATCCATAAAACGTAGCAGGGACAGCTTGCCACTCTAAAAAGCAGCTCAGTCCTTGCACAATGGTTACACATAGCGACATACTATTAACTGGGCCAGCAATGCCAACACATTGCTGACAACATAGCGCCAGAGAGTATAAGAAGGCATCTTAATGAGGTCAAAGGATCTCTCCATTATCAGTGCTTCATCGAGACGGCCCGAGGCTACGCTGGTGTCAACCGAGGTGAGTCAGTCAGTCGTGTTCAGAGTTCCTACTTTTGTAACCTCTAACCCACAACTTGTACTTTACATTGTGAACATAATTACATTCCCTACAAGGGACTCATACTCAGAATTACAGACCAATAAACACTTGGTCAACACATCACACTAGCATTACTGTTTATACGCCTCTTTACATCCCAACGCCCTTCCTTATTCCCGTCACGGTAAGACGTGACAGACGGTAGTCTAATAGCGCTAACTCAGGTACCTTTGTGTTTCTCGAGCCGGCCCGGCTGCCAGCAAGCAGCACGTGCCACTCGGCTGATACGAGCAGATTCAATTACATAATAAGCAGTCAGCTGAGCGACTAGCACGGTGACCCTTGCATTGGGTCCCATCCCTTCAAACACTACTACATTATTTATAGGAACGCCCCCTAGTTCCTAGCACACCACAACACTCTACACTGGTCAGCTTGCCCTGCCAAGGGAAGCTACGCTTTTTAGGCACAACCTTATAAATTAGTACAATAACTCTTCCCTTTTAGATCCACCCCCAAATAAGGGATCTAAAACACCATGGCGTGACGGTGGGTCATGCTCTTCCCATGGCGTAACGGTGGGTCACGCTCTTCCCATGGCGTAACGGTGGGTCACGCTCTTCCCATGGCGTGACGGTGGGTCATGCTCTTCCCATGGCGTAACGGTGGGTCATGCTCTTCCCATGGCGTAACGGTGGGTCATGCTCTTCCCATGGCGTAACGGTGGGTCATGCTATTCCCATGGCGTAACGGTGGGTCATGCTCTTCCCATGGCGTAACGGTGGGTCATGCTCTTCCCATGGCGTAACGGTGGGTCATGCTCTTCCCATGGCGTAACGGTGGGTCATGCTCTTCCCATGGCGTGACGGTGGGTCATGCTCTTCCCATGGCGTAACGGTGGGTCATGCTCTTCCCATGGCGTAACGGTGGGTCATGCTCTTCCCATGGCGTAACGGTGGGTCATGCTCTTCCCATGGCGTAACTGTGGGTCACGCTCTTCCCATGGCGTGACGGTGGGTCATGCTCTTCCCATGGCGTGACGGTGGGTCATATCAAAAATTCTTTCCGACAAGTATTGATCATATACACGGTTTTGATATTGTGCCTATTGTGCCCACCCCCTTGGTCAATGGTTGGTGCTATCAAAAAACGTGACTAACAAGAACTGTTTGGCCCTTATATGAAGAATGGTTGTTGGTTCCTTAGTTTAGGGGCTGTGACAACGCGGTCATATAGCCCCGTGTACTTTGGGTGTGTGTAGGATCTGTCTGATAACCGGTGTTAATTGTGATGACTGTATTAGTGTGTGTATCTGTTTTCAATATTCAAGTGAGGACTGCAGACTTTTAATTTCAAGTAGTTCCTACTTTTGCCGCCAAACGCCACCATCAACGACGAATAGTTCAGAACTTAGCTACCAGACGCCACCGCAGTCGGCTCTTGGCAACGAACGTAGGAACCTAAGAGCGTTGTTTACATTCTTAACCTATACAATTTAGCTTCACACAGGTGTAATTAGTGGAAGGTTCTTTAATATGCCATAAATCTATGACATGGGACCGCCGGCTTTACTTCCCCTCCGAAGGAAGGCATACTGGGGGATTTTTAACGCTCTCAAAAAATCCGACGACCTCGGCCGGATTTGAACCCGCGATCTTGGAAATAGAAGCTCAGCATGCTACCAACTACGCCACCGAATATCTGAAGAATAGTACAAACTTTGAATGGATTCGATATTATAGACTACTATAAGTTATATTAAGAACTTTATAGCGATATTTCTCATTTTCGAAAATGGCCCCCCATTTTGACCCCCTTGACCGAGGTGTTATGTATCAATTTGAAAGTGATTGGTGCAAAATGGCGGATATATATAGATAGATACATAAATTATATATTATCAAGCTTTGAACTGATGGTGGTTTTGGGGTCTGAGGGATGTGGAACGCGCCGGAAGGCGCAATACGGCGCCCATTGCTATAGGAAGCTAGAAGGTACCAGAAGAGGGACGAATGCTCTTCTCATCTTATAAGGTGCGTTCAAAAAGTAACGAGCCGCAGACTGTAATGCGCAAATTGGTGACGACATCGGTTAATCGTGGCGTGTGTAACGAGGTGTAGTTCCGACCAGAGCGTGGAAAGTCACAGCCCGTCGCTAGAGAGCACGCGTGCACGTCACGTGACGATACAAAGCTAGCAGCAGCGTGCATCAATCGTCCAACGCTGCCAGTCGCATTGCAAACAGTGACGTGGAGACGTCAAACGAAGAGCAAAGAGGTGTTGTTCGGTTCTGACAGCGGAAGGAGTAGGGGGAACTGACATTCATCGCCGAATGTCACAAGTGTACGGCGAACACTGCATGTACCTTGCAAGGGTCAAGGCGTGGCACAAGCGCTTCAGCGAAGGACGGGTGTCGTTAGCCGATGATGCCCAGTCGGGGGCATCCCCCTGCATTACCGATGACAACGTCCAGCTGGTTGATGCACTCATTACCCAGGACCGCCGACTGACAGTGAACGCTATAGCCGCCGTGGTCGGATTGAGCGTCGGAAGTGTGCACACCATCACGAAGGAACGACTGCACTTGCGGAAAGTGTGTGCCCAGTGGGTGCCCCACAGTCTTCAACCACACCAGGAAGCATGTCAAATGGCCTACTGTATTGGTCTTGGTTGGACGATTGATGCATGCTGCTGCTCGCTTTGTATCGTCACGTGACGTGCACGCGTGCCCTCTAGCGACGGGCTGTGACCTTCCACGCTCTGGTCGGAATCACACCTCGTTACACACGCGACGATTAGCCGCTGTCGTCACCGGTTTGTGCATTCCAGCCTCCAGCCCGTTACTTTTCGAACGCACCTTCTATACCATGTTTGTCAGGTTATTTTTGGCATGTCCCGGTAATTGGGATTACAGTATATTGTGTTAACCGACTGAAGAGTTGCAATAAGGCCTCGCTGTATCTTTAACTTTTGTCGTATCGAGCTTTTGAAGTGATTGTGTTCTGTTTCTGTATTAGTCGTTACTTTATACACTGGAGGAAAAATATCCCAACTCCATGAAACATTTCTTGAATTAAATAATGACCAAAAAAAGTCAACCCCTGGCACTATACAGCCCATGACGGGCTAAGGCCGACCAAGCGACCGCTGCCCAGCCATTCGGCCTGCAGATATTGGGGTGACACGCGATCAGCGCGTCGGGTCCCCTCGGCCGTTAATCTTGGTTTTCGTGATCGGGGCGCTGTCTCACTGTCAGACAGCTACTCAATTGTCCTCACGAGGCTGAGTGCACCCCGTTCCAACCCTCACGTCAGTTTTTAAATCCCTGACGGAGCCGGGGATCGAACCTGGGGCCTCCGGGTGAGAGGCAGGCGCGCTACTCCAACACCACGGGGCCGGCCATTAAATAATGACACTTACAGATAATTCTATAACTCAAGCTATAAGGGAAATTGGTATGGTTGTGAGTTGTGTCTGAATCACCACTTGAGACTACACACGTCTTCATGACAACGAATAACTCCATCCTCCCAGGGTTGCCAATCTAGCTTTTTCCCCCGCTAAAAATAGCTCTTTTTAAAATGAGCCTAACCTCAGATTATGTTAAAAGCCGCCCTGTGGCGTGATTAGCTTTCTCTCTTTTCGTAGCGGGAGAGAAGTTATTTATAAATTTATCTAGTTATAATGAAAAACAAAATGTTTTAATGGTGGTTGGTTCTTAAGTTTAGGGGCTGCGACAACGCGGTCATGTAGCCCCGTGAACTTTGGGTGTGTGTAGAATCTGTCTGATAACCGATGTTAATTGTGATGACTGTATTAATGTGTGTTATCTGTTTTTTTTTAATTTAAGTACTGCAACTTAGAATTTTTCAAATAGTTCCTACTTTTGCCGCCAAGCGCCACCGTCAACGACTACTAGGCCAAGTTCAGAACTTAGCTACTAGAAGCCACCGCAGTCGGCTCTTGGCAACGAACGTAGAAACCTAAGAGCGTTGTTTACATTCTTAACCTATCCAATTTAGCTTCACACTGGTGCAATTAGTGGAAGGTTCTTTAACATGCCATAAATCTATGACATGGGACCGCCCTTCCCCTCCGGAGGAAGGCATACTGAGGGATTTTTAACACTCTTAAAAAATCCGACGGCTTCGGCCGGGTTTGAACCCGCTATCTTGGGCATAGAAGCTCAGCATGTTACCGACTACGCCAATGGGACCAATTAGCACCAATTTGGAGATCGTTAACTTCTTGAGTGTGAGAGCCGAGTTGCTTCAGATTACTATGTCCTGCAATTCGCCGAATTTTGGTTATCCCCCAGTTACTATAACCCCTTCGCTACGCTACAGGATGACCCTGTCTTGGGCGGCCATTATGAAACCAGTGTTGTCTTTGAGACTTCCTGATCGATGTCTTTACGTGTGATATGGTAAGCGAAGGCACCTTGTATCTCTTCTGAATTTCATTCTTCAACCGTGTCACTTGGACACAGCAATCCGCTTCATCCTGCTGTTAGAGACTGGATAATGAATGAACCTTGCACACGGTCACAGGCAATGTATTAAATTCCTTGAAATGTTCATTAAATATTAGGATACAATTGAAACGAATACCGTCTGTTCCAAATCTCGGATGGCCAGAGATTGGGGCAAGAGTATTATTTATAGCGACCATCACCTGACGCATGTGATTGTTAGTTACAGTGATTCCCTAAGAGCGTAATACAAATATCCTTCCCGGTAAGATTAATACATGAATTTTAAAAGTCACAGAACCGACAAATAATTTACACTAATAATGGCTAATAACTACGCTTGCCACGGTGGGTGAGTGGTTTTCGTATCAGTAGGAATAAAAGAGCGGTTCTGGCGCAGGGGCTAATGGTCAAGATGGCCGCCGCGCGCAACCAGCCTTATGTTATTCTTATGGAGGGGTCATTCAGAGCTGGCGCAGGGGCTAATGGGCAATATGGCCACTACGCCCCGAGACCGTGGATGACGTCACAGGGAGAGGTTGGCCTTGTAGTTGCTAAATAGAATATTTATTGTTATTATTATTATTATTATTATTATTATTATTATTATTATTATTATTATTATTATTAGGTAATTATTGATTGATCATGTAAAATCAAGACCAGACTTATATTATCCACCCCTTGGTGTTGTGGCTAGCATTCTTGGCTGTTACTGCGAAGCCCCGGGTTCGATTCCTGGCTCTGCCAAGAAATTTAATTTCTGGTCTCACGAGTGGAACGGTGTACACTCAGTCTTGTAAGGCAAAAGTGAGAAAAGGCGGGTTTTAATTCATACCTCTGCCATTCAGCCTAACCCAACTTCATTTAACCTCACCTAACCTAACCTAACCTAGCCTAACCTAACCTAACTTCAAAGTGAAAGCAAATATGAGAGCAAATGTGACAGCACAAATAAAAAACTTAGTTATAACCTAACCTAACCTAACCTAACCTTACCTAACCTAACCTAACCTAACTTCAAAATCAGAGCAAATATGAGAGCAAATGTGAGAGCACACATAATAAACTAAGTTAGAACCTAACCTAACCTAACCTAACTTAAAAGTGCGAGCAAAAAAAAAAAAAAATAAATAAAAATAAATGAGAGCAAAAAGTGTGAGCAAAAAAGTAAGAGCAAATGTGAGAGCACACATAATAAACTAAGTTATAACCTAACCTAACCTAACTTAACCTAACTTAACCTAACCTATCTTAAAAGTGTGAGCAAAGAAAAAAAAATGAGAGCAAAAAGTGTGAGCAAAAAAGTAAGAGCAAATGTGAGAGCACAAATAATAAACTTAGTTATAACCTAACGTAACCTAACCCACAGAAACCACATTTAAATATTTTATATTTTACATTTTAACTTTTAACATTTTAACATTTTATATTTTTGATATTTTCATTTTATATTTTTTAAATTTTACATTTTACATTTTTGATTTTTTTTGTGTTTTAGATTTTAGTTTTTTTTAGATTTTACATTTTAAATTTAAGATTTTTTGATTTTAGATTTTACATTTTACATTTTTCGAAAAGTGTAAACTACAAGGTCACATACCTAACCTCACTAAACCTAACTTTACCAAACCTAACTTAAGCTAATCCAAAGGCTAATGCACATACACAAAGTATATAAGGGCACATGCAACTATCCTTATGCTAGACTTATAGGCTACTGTACAACATGACCACTACCCCAACCGGGTATATATTTTTTTCATTTTGTTGTTTACGCATTTGTCAATTTTCCAATTTCCCATTTTCAGTTTTTTTTAATGTCAGTTTTAAGTTTTTCAATTTCATAATATGGAAACATGGATTTTGCATTTGTTGTTTACACATTTATCAATTACACAATTTCCCATTTACAGTTTTTCAAATGTCACTTTAAAGTTTTTTCTAATTTATCAATAATGAAACATGGATTTTCCAAGTTGTGTTTTACATGTTTATTTTGCATTAGGAGTGGAGATAGGTGGGTAGTAATTAAAAATGTACAAGCAGTGTCCATACAATATTTTTATTTTAAATACATGTACACTATTTACACAATACATTTTTATATATTGTACCCTTGGATAATAGTTCGGGGTCGTAATGGATTCTTGTGAATGTGATTTAGAGATTTTATGCTATCTAAAATAACTTCCTGGGTATATAAGGTCAACTAATTATTACAAAGCCAAGAAAACAACAGGATCGACAAACAAATAAAATTTAATAACTGAATCAAACATAAAACACTTAACAATAAACCACCCTTAAATTTAGTTCACTCGCACGTGAACAGATCTGACACTGACTAGCCTGACGTACCATGGTAACACGGCGTGACAGCAGTCGAACAAGCGTTGTGACTGCAATGTCACTTAATTCAATGAAACAAAAGATACGGATCACAAGATCCAAAAATGACAAACAAATAATAATAGAACAATAATTTAATATCTATGAGCGACACGCGTTTTAAGACTAGTTCAAGTAATGAGCACTTTGACGGGCGCTCGTTTCCGACCAAAACAGTCGGTTCGGGAACGAACTCCGTACTGCGAAGACGAATTATGGAAATGTGGGAACAACAATTACATAATTAAATACACTACTGACATGCTCTAATCTTAGATTACTACAACCAAATACACGTGTGTATTATTTAAAATAAGGGCTGCGGAAATTACCGTCTTATACCTCAAACACTAGGAAAGCATAACGTGACATGAACAAGTTTGGCCGATTGCCAAATTATATTTACAATGAATACAATGGCCTTGGAATAAGAGCCAACAACAACAAATACAAATTTTAAATTCACGCCGGAAAATTTGGCGTTTAAACGATGAACAAATAAGTCGTAGTCATGATAAAAACCTTCGGACCCAAAACATGGCAACTCCCCAAATTAAACCAAATAAAATAACCTTAACTCATCAGGCTTTAAAGCAAACATTTACGTGTCATAACAGAGCTGTAGACAGCCGAGTCTGTTATCGCATATCTGAGTAAGTGGCTGATTCATTCCCCCATCGTAGTAATGTGTGCCACGCTAAATATAGCTTCTGGCCCACAGCCCGCGTCCAGCGACCTTTGCCTATCGTCACCTGATAAACGCGTAAAAACAAAATATCACATTATCTCGAAACATCCTCTCAGGGATTTTCAAGAACACATCTCCAGGTCAAACTTGGCCCCATTGGTAACTAATTTGCCGGAATGATTGTTGCAGTCAAGAACAGGCTTTACCTTTCCTCGCCATCACACTTACACTCAAGTATACGTGACACACTCTCGAAGATCTCGTCGCAGCATATGAACCAGCACACCCTTCAGATAAATGACACACAACTTGTCCAAATGACAATAAAGAATTAATTACTGGAATCAGAATTAGCCCGAGTTATGAAAGCAACTAAAACACTAATTTTCCCCCACGTCTAGTTTTTGTTTTACATTATCATTAATCCAGTCCACTTATCATTGTCGTTCCTAGGTTCTCATTCATGGCTACAATTTTTATTGATACGTTAATCATATGCGGCCATTTCGCTATAAAATTTACGTATACATAAGGACAATATTTAAGTTACAAAATTACTGTACAACATAATTGTCACGCAATGCCAAAAATTACTACACGCATGTCAGTTAAGAAAATCAAACCCTAAATTTAAATTAAACCACACAAATAAAATCTGTACAAAGTTCCACACATCTCTCGCGATTCCCCCTCGTCCAAAATCAATAAATCAATTTTTTAATACTCATCACTTAAACCGCTTTCCAGAGGCCTCCCGCCTCGTCATCTCCCACCATTAGGCCTTTAGCCCATAACACTCATGGTGATGGAGGATGAAACTTGTTGCGTTCGTTCCATAGTCATCATCTTGCCGCTGTTAAAACACAATTAAATTAAAGTTTTAGAACTGTTAACTATCTGCTTTATGAGTATTTTATTTTCTCATATAGTCCTATGCAGAACCGTAGACTTTCCCTATTTTATGGCTAACTGCCATTTCACAATTTTATGAAATTTATAACTTAGTTGTCGACACACAACTAGAATTTTTAACATAGACCGTCATAAGGACGTCTTAAATTGACTGTCGAAGAATAATTAGGAGTGCCCCGGTTCATCTCAGGCATTAGTTTATATACAGAAAGCCTAAAAGTTCCCGTGGTAGGGGTAATAGCTCCTAATTTTTTTAAACATTGGGCCTATAATTATGTGTGACCTCTCAAAAAGCTTGTAATTTCTCACAGGTCGCGAATCTGCCGCCGAACACGCAAACTGATCGCTAGATTTTTTTATAACCGATTTGGCGCGCAAAACACCCTGATGCTATGTTCTGGCGTCCTCATCTCTCATTTGTCAGTTAAGTTGGCGTCGGAGTTCTGACCTTACAAATCCCGCCCTTATTTTGACGTAACGACACTTCTCCTCTCTCTCACTCCCTGCCATGGACAAAGCATCATGGCCTGTTGAGAGTCACGTATGCCTCAGCGTCATACCTGATTTCTCAGAAGAATAAGAATAGCATTGGTTGTGAAACTGTCGATAGCTTCCACAAAGCACGTAGCCCATCTTGCCAAGTCCAGTTTGCTTGCTACAAAAATTTTACTCAAATATCCAGCATATCATGTATTTAGTATTTCCAACGTTTTAAATAAATATGAAACATTATTATTGGACACAATGATAAGGGTTCATCTGACCCCTAGTTGAAAAAATTCGAACTCAGTAAGAGGTCGATTTCACACCCTTAACTCATCTGGCTCAAATTTGAAGTTGCCGGTCACCCTCAAAATATAAGTGACTGTCCGCCTCTGCCTGTTTCAGTAGCCGTCTCGCTCCAAACTCCTTAGAAAATTCCTGTACGCTCGTGCCCTCCGGCCTCCCTCCTCGCTACTCGTCTCCCCTCTCACTCTTTCAAAACATCAACATTGCTCACTTACAACTTCCGCCTGAATTTGTAAACACGTCACGACTGTCTTTCGAGCGCATTCACTACTAGTGTACCCCCGTATATTTTGTTGTATGTTATCACGCGAATGTTTAATTTGCTGCAGTCACATTATTTCTCGGTTCGTATGGCTCTCTCTGATGATACAATTTTAAGTTTGAAATATTATACACTGCCATGTTTCCTGTGCTCACCTCTCGGACTCTGTAGGCGTTGTTACCTAAATTCCTAACCCCTAGTCGAACTTCCTTAAGCCGCTACTGTCTTTTCTCCATTCTACCGTGATGTCATCTCCTTCTTCTCTCCCGCGTGCCATATTATTCCTTCTCCCTTCTTCTTCTCCGATTCCCGTACGATAAATTTCTTCACCATATTTCGAGACCCTTGCGACCTGCGAATCTCTCCTGCTATTCTTCTGTTTCCTAATGTCGGCTGCTCTATTTTCTTATTCTCCATGCAGCTCCTCCAAATATCTCTGGGTTTCTGCATGCATGGCCGCCAAAATTTGATGTGTTCCGCCATCCTCCTCGTGGGTGTCGGGATTCTTCCGCCAATCTATTGCTCTTTCCCATTTATCCTCATTATTCCTTTCCATGTTATGTAGCTCCTCCAGGTACTGTTGTGGGTCAGCGTGTCTCTCGTTCCAATTTCTTCGGTCCTCCCTTGGATCCGATTGCTCATTAAACCGCTGGTTATCTTGTGCGTTATGTTGTTGGTTGTAACGCCTATTGTCCCTGGGCCTGTATTGTTGATTATAGTGACCTCCACGCCATCCCCGATTATAAGGTGCGTTATTATTATTATTCCTATTGTATGATGTTTGGTATCTCCTATTATCTCGCCACTGCTGATTGTTTGTGTTCCGGTAGCGGTTAGTTTCTTCTTGATTGTAATGATTTTTGTCCCTATCTTCATATCTGGGTTGAGATCTCGGCTCATATTCTTCTGCGTTCTGCCGTCTTTGATTATCCCCAGTGTTTGTAGCTTGCGACCTCGTGTTTTTGTTCGGTGTCTTGACTACTTCGACTGCATTAACTAATTCTATCTGTCTTTTCTCCCTCGGGTTGATGTAATTAGAGGTTTCATCTATCCTCCTCAATACCTCTTCTGCCTGGACCACGGTCGTAATATTTGCCGCCACCAAGAATTGCTGAACGTTAATAGGCATCTGTTTTCCTATAGTAGTTATTAGCTCCATTTCATTCGGGGGATTATCAAGATACTGCAATTTGACAAGTTGCATGGCGAAAAAATCTGCATATTTCGTCTGATGCGTGGAATGGTGTTTGCGCGAGTATAAGTCCATTCGCAAGCTTTGTTGATATGAATCACTCCAATATTTGCTTAGGAAGGCCTTCTGGAACCCTTCCATTGATTTAAATGTGTTCTTACATCCAAGATACCACGTAAGTGCTGAGCCCGCCAAAATTTTTCAACCATTCTTAACTGTCGCGTTGAGCTAACATTTTGGTCCGAAAAATATTATGTCAGTTCTCTTAAGAAGGCTTTAGGTGTCCCTCCGCTCTCTGGTAAAAATTTATTCGGTTTAAATTCATTTCCACGGATGACTTGTATAACATGCGTGGGAAGTTGTGTGTTTTGAGGTGTCGAGCTACGACCCTCATAATTCTGGAATGCTTGCGTGTCTATCGTTCTTGGACTTTGCCCAAGCTCGTGGCTATCTACTGTGTGCTCTCGTTCCGCATTCTCCCCTTTCCCCTTTTCCATGAGTGTCGCAAACATCGTATTATGTCCAAGTGACTGCAATTCCGATTTTATCATGCGGACCTCTTGAATTTGAAATCTTAACCTCATATTTTCTTCCAACGCCTGTATTTTCGCGTTAATTTCCCCTAGCTTCTTGCTTACTGCGAGCAGTTCATCTTTCGAATCAGCGCTCATCTTGGTCCAATCTCTTCTAATATTATCCTTCAATTTATCAATGTGCTTTTCGACTTCCTGTTGACTAGCCTCCTTATTATCTTCGAGTTTATCTATCCTTTCTCCCAGAGAAATGTTGTTCTGCTCTAATGTTTGTTTAATTTCTTCCTGGTCAATTTCTAACTGTTTCCATTTCTCAATTGATTGTATTTCTAATTTGTTGAGTTCCTACAAAAAAGGAATCTGCTGACATCGAATATAGATTTAGGTATTAGGAAGTCATTTTTGAAAGCCTTTGTCTGGAGCGTGGCGCTCTATGGAAGTGAAACTTGGACTATTGGTGCAGCAGAAAACAGGAGAATTGAAGCATTTGAAATGTGTTGTTACAGAAGAATGATGCAGATCAGATGGGTAGATAGGGTTAAAAACAAAGAGGTATTAAGACGAGTGGGAGAGGAGAGATGTTTCTGGCGACTGCTAATGAAGAAAAGAGATAGGCTGGTAGGACACATACTAAGACACCCAGGAATAGCAAGCTTAGTTATGGAAGGAAGGGTCGAGGACAAAAACTATAGGGGTAGACCAAGGTTAGAATATGTTAAACAGATTGCCTCCGATGTAGGGTGTCGGAGCTATGTAGAGATGAAACGATTAGCTCAGGACAGGGAGGCATGGAGAGCTGCATCAAACCAGTCAAAAGACTGAAGACTCAAACAACAACGAGTTCCGTCACTAAGCCAGTGATATTGTTATCTACTGTAATTATCTGATCTTGCATACCCTGTGTCCCTCGTTCGATCTTCTCAAACCTTTTTTCTATGTTTGTGTGTGCTTCTTTAATCTCAGATGAGTTGGTCATACACGCTTGCTCGATTTGTGCTAGTTTTGCCATAACAGTCTCATCCATTCCTTTTATTTCCTTTTTAAACGAATCTTCGATACCTTTTATTATTCTAATTGTTTGGTATTGTTAGTGCTAACGTTCTTTGCTAATTGGATTAGCTGTTCTTTTGTGTGCTTTTTGATTTCTACCGTTAGCGCAGCTAAATTTTGAGTGTTCCTTTCGTCTTGTGCGTTTAACATTTCATTGTTTTTCTCGGACTGCCTATGTAATTGTTCACTAACCAGAGTGTTTTGTGTAGCGATTTTCTGATTTATATTTTCGTTCACTTCAGTTAGTTTTGTGTTTAACTGTGTCTGTATTTCTTCCGATTGTTTATTTATAGCAGCTAACTGTGTCTGCATCTCCGCCGATTGTTTATCATTGCTTGCAGCTAACTGTGTCTGCATCTCTGCCGATTGTTTATCATTGCTAGCAGCTAATTGTGTCTGCATTTCTACCGATTGTTTATTTATAGCAGCTAACTGTGTCTGCATTTCTGTCGATTGTTTATCATTGCTAGCAGCTAATTGAGTCTGTATTTCATTGGTTATGTCCTTTCTCATCTCACTAAGTTGTTCTCGCGTACGTGCGGGTGCTAGTTCAATCACTTTGCGGATTTCTCCCAGAGTTGCAATCACAACAATAATATTTGAGACACAGGGAAATGACATAAGGGCGGAGCCCTGGATACGCGCGCTCACATATATTAAATATACACACATTAACCCTTTACATACTCAGTTCATTTACTTTAAATTACTCCCAAAAAACTATAGCATCACTGAGTTCAATTTACTTAATATTCCATTTAATTTTTAACCCTTTTGATTCAGTTATAATATTCCTGGCCTTACTTCAATTACAAATTTTAACCAATTAATAGAGTATTAATTAGTTTTTAAGGTCTAACCTTCCTGTCAAATAATTCTTTGAGTTTGGCTTTTATACACAAAGCTAATTTAAATTTATTGGGCACCTGGAACAGTTTGTTCTAATTTTAATCAAAGTTCAAACACTTAACTTGTTCCACATTTACTTTACTGCAAACTCCATGACTTTATATTTTCAAACACTTGGCGGTACTATCTTCGCCTAACTTACGTTAATAAACTTATCACATCCCGGTGATCTATTTTTTACTCTAAAACACAAAATGCCACACGTTCGGAAGCCAAAGTAACGCTTATGTACCCTTGGATAATAGCATGTAGACAAGATTCGAGGTTCGGGGTCGTAATGGATTCTTGTGAATGTGATTTAGAGATTTTATGCTACCTAAAATAACTTCCAGGGTTCATAAGGTCAACTAATTATTACAAAGCCAAGAAAACAACAGCATCTACAAACAAATAAAATTTAATAACTGAATCAAACATAAAACACTTAACAATAAACCACCCTTAAATTTAGTTCACTCGCACGTGAACAGATCTGACACTGACTAGCCTGACGTACCATGGTAACACGGCGTGACAGCTGTCAAACAAGCGTTGTGATTGCAATGTCACTTAATTCAATGAAACAAAAGATACGGATCACAAGATCCAAAAATGACAAACAAATAATAATAGAACAATAATTTAATATCTATGAGCGACACGCGTTTTAAGACTAGTTCAAGTAATGAGCACTTTGATGGGCGCTCGTTTCCGACCAAAACAGTCGGTTCGGGATCGAACTCCGTACTGCGAAGACGAATTACGGAAATGTGGGAACAACAATTACATAATTAAATACACTACTGACATGCTCTAATCTTAGATTACTACAACCCAGTGGCGGCTGGTGGTTTAAATTATGGGTGTGCACTGTTTTAAAAAATAATCTAAATTTGAATGCATGCTTACCTAACCATACAAAAAACGGCTTCATTACGATGTCTCTATTTTAATAACTTATTGCTTATGAACAATGTATTAAATATTTATAAACGAAATGTTTTACTTTGAAAACTGGTCAACGCAAAATGTTACTTTAACATTATTGTATTTACAGTAGGTGTTCAAGAATTCAACTTTAAACAATTATAACTTATACAGAAATGTACAAAATGTATAATTTACCGTGCCAATCCTTCCTATTACAGACATGAATCCAATGCTGGGTGGACAGTCTGAAATTTTCTGATATTTACTCCGACGAAGTCACTCACATTATTTTCCCCCAAGTTCACTAGTGGCACTTTGGGTCTATTTACAAGAAAATGTGTGAAGTGCACAGATTAATTATTAAGTAACCTATATGGCTCGAAACAACAATGAATATACAATGTAAAACCCTAAAATACGTTTGAATCACTTTTCTGTTATTCTTTCTTCTCTCCTTCCGGAAGTCCTCACGCATGTACATAACTTCTAATTCTGTTCTCAATTTGGATCTGTCAACAAGAGGATAGGCTCGGCAAGCTTGGAAGACAAGGGTGAAACAAGCAGCAGCGAAAAGTCACAAACTTCCAAACTGCGCGTGAATTGCTATTTGGTACATTAATTCTCCAACAGATAGTGCGGTAGTTGTTATCGAAGCTCGTGTCTGAGTAATGGTCAAGACTTCGTCTGTCACTTCTCATTAGTTGTGAAGGAGATGGGAAATTTAACTGAGCATGCGCAATTCTTTCCGCCAGGCAAGGACGTGGCTCCGCTGCTGTTATTGTTAACACACCCTCCCTCTTTCCCCACTCCAGCCGTATAGCCTAAAGTCTGACTCGGTCTGGCTACAAAGCTGCAACTGGTGAACGGCGATCACTGGGTGATACCCGAGCCAACATACAGCGAGGAGTAGCAAACACGGTGTACAGGACGCGTTATAATACCATAAAATCATCTTGTTATTTTCATATTCCTGTTTATAAAACTAAAATACAAAGCTAGGCTAATATTGTAAGAATGGGTGTGCACTGGCTCCAGGGCGAATACCCAGAAACCACCACTGCTACAACCAAATACACGTGTGTATTATTTAAAATAAGGGCTGCGGAAATTACCGTCTTATACCTCAAACACTAGGAGAGCATAACGTGACATGAACAAGTTTGGCCGGTTGCCAAATTATATTTACAATGAATACAATGGCCTTGGAATAAGAGCCAACAACAACAAATACAAATTTTTAAATTCACGTCGGAAAATTTGGCGTTTAAACAATGAACAAATAAGTCGTAGTCATGATAAAAACCTTCGGACCCACAACATGGCAACTCCCCAAATTGAACCAAATAAAATAACCTTAACTCATCAGGCTTTAAATCAAACATTTACGTGTCATAACAGAGCTGTAGACAGCCGAGTCTGTTATCGCATATCTGAGTAAGTGGCTGATTCATTACCCCATCGTAGTCAAGTGTGCCACGCTCAATATAGCTTCTGGCCCACAGCCCGCGTCCAGCGACCTTTGCCTATCGTCACCTGTTAAACACGTAAATACAAAATATCACATTATCTCAAAACATCCTCTCAGGGATTTTCAAGAACACATCTCCAGGTCAAACTTGGCTCTATTGGTAACTAATTTGCCGGAATGATTGTTGCAGTCAAGAACAGGCTTTACCTTTCCTCGCCATCACACTTACACTCAAGTATACGTGACACACTCTCGAAGATCTCGTCGCAGCATATGAACCAGCACACCCTTCAGATAAATGACACACAACTTGTCCAAATGACAATAAAGAATTAATTACTGGAATCAGAATTAGCCCGAGTTATAAAAGCAACTAAAACACTAATTTTCCCCCACGTCTAGTTTTTGTTTTACATTATCATTAATCCAGTCCATTTATCATTGTCGTTCCTAGGTTCTCATTCATGGCTACAATTTTCATTGATACGTTAATCATATGCGGCCATTTCGCTATAAAATTTACGTATACATAAGGACAATATTTAAGTTACAAAATTACTGTACAACATAATTGTCACGCAATGCCAAAAATTACTACACGCATGTCAGTTAAGAAAATCAAACCCTAAATTTAAATTAAACCACACAAATAAAATCTGTACAAAGTTCCACACATCTCTCGCGATTCCCCCTCGTCCAAAATCAATAAATCAATTTTTTAATACTCATCACTTAAACCGCTTTCCAGAGGCCTCCCACCTCGTCATCTCCCACCATTAGGCCTTTAGCCCATAACACTCATGGTGGTGGAGGATGAAACTTGTTGCCTTCGTTCCATGGTCATCATCTTGCCGCTGTTAAAACACAATCGAATTAAAGTTTTAGAACTGTTAACTATCTGCTTTATGAGTATTTTATTTCCTCATATAGTCCTATGCAGAACCGTAGACTTTCCCTATTTTATGGCTAACTGCCATTTCACAATTTTATGAAATTTATAACTTAGTTGTCGACACACAACTAGAATTTTTAACATAGACCGTCATAAGGACGTCTTAAATTGACTGTCGAAGAATAATTAGGAGTGCCCCGGTTCATCTCAGACATTTGTTTATATACAGAAAGCCTAAAAGTTCCCGTGGTAGGGGTAATAGCTCCTAAAAATTTTTAATATTGGGCCTATAATTATGTGTAACCTCTCAAAAAGCTTGTAATTTCTCACAGGTCGCGAATCTGCCGCCGAACACGCAAACTGATCGCTAGATCTTTTTATAGCCGATTTGGCGCGCAAAACACCCTGATGCTATGTTCTGGCGTCCTCATCTCTCATTTGTCAGTTAAGTTGGCGTCGGAGTTCTGACCTTACAAATCCCGCCCTTATTTTGACATCACGACACTTCTCCTCTCTCTCACTCCCTGCCGTGGACAAAGCATCATGGCCTGTTGAGAGTCACGTATGCCTCAGCGTCATACCTGATTTCTCAGAAGAATAAGAATAGCATTGGTTGTGAAACTGTCGATAGCTTCCACAGAGCACGTAGCCCATCTTGCCAAGTCCAGTTTGCTTGCTACAAAACTTTTACTCAAATATCCAGCATATCATGTATTTAGTATTTCCAACGTTTTTAATAAATATGTAACATTATTATTGGACACAATGATAAGGGTTCATCATATTCTTTTTTGTTATAAATTGTATAGTTGTTTTTATTTTGTTTTCTATTTAATTCGTTTTTTGATTATGAATACCGTTTTTTGTGTTTTTCTATTTTTGCAGTGCTATTGTTTTAATTTTTTAAATTGTTTTGTTTTATGTATTTGCTAGACTCATGCCGAGGATTTTGATATTCAAAACATAACTCTTTAAGCATGGTCAATGATTGAGTAATGAACATAGGCATATGTACCTATACCATTAGCATCAATCACTCTTTTATCATCACCAGGACACAAAGCAATTTTGTTTAGTCTTATAGATGATATATCATGTTGTTTAGAAGTGATAATGTTCATGGGTATTCTTTTTACATTGTTTTTCATGGCACAATCCTTACAATCTTGAAAGCTTATACCATTTTTGACAACACCTCTGCTAATACCTTTAATCTTTTTGATTTCTTTACCATTTATGTCTAAAGCATACATTTTAGCTCTAAGTTCAACAAATGCTTTTATAATTTGTCCACAAGCCTCGTCTTTAAATTTCCCCAACGTTTTCTTGTTTTTTGTAGAGTAACATATGTGATCAGTAGGATAATCTGATGAGTCCAGGTGTTCTAGGAAACACAACTTGTCTTGATATACATCTGGGGTGTTAACCAAATAAATGAACGAGTCAGTATCCATATACATGAGTTTAAGATTGTCCATGCCATAATAGGGTAGCAGGACATCATAGTGGTGGGAATACATGAGAGTTTTAGAAATATCCAGTATACGCATTCCAATATATATATATAGGCTTATTGAATGCAATGTTACGTTTAGCCATGTGGAAAGCAGCTAGTTTAGGACCATAAATTGTTCTGTCAATAAATGTCGGCCTTGCTATTAGCTTTTCTGCCTTTTTGCTGTCAGTCACAAGACGTATGTCTATTCTTTTACGGATATTTTCCATTGTTTTTCCAAAAATGGCGTTGTTGAATAATTTATACAGATTTTTCTCAAAATCATTTTTGGCTTGTTTTCGAAGGTTGTTATTAAAATCAACGTATGCCTTTAACCAAGGTCTTTGCTTAAACTTTAACACACGATGGATTTTTATCAATTTTATTCCATGATCTAAAGCCTGTTTTAATGCCATGTAGTGAACAACATATCGCTTTCGATTTCCAAGATGAGGAATTGTTTTTTTCAGAGACGAATCCTTAGGTTGTGTACACTCTGGTAGGAAAGGTAAATCGTTGTGTAAGTTAGATCATGAAGGTCAGATGGGTAATCAACATCAACGTCTAGAATGTATCCCACAGGATCGTCTTCCTTTAGTTTTTCTAGATCAACAGTATCTGGAGAAACCCACTGAAATCCACCATAAGGAAGGGAGTGGCACATAGCCCACCCGTATTCGTTGTTGGCATCATCGTAGGTAATAAACTGCGATGGTTTCTCAGAATCATAGGTTTCCATGTATTTATTGTTAGCTTCAGCATACCGATGAGACACTTGGCATATGCCTCCACGTATTCCAGACTCGATTAGAAGAATCTGATCGTAATCCTGTAGCAATTCCATTTCAATTCCTGTGTAAAGGAGCATTGCCTCGAAACTTAAACCAGGCGAAGTAAAAAAGTGTGCAGCATCCACTCGGTGTGTTTCTAGTGTTTTGTTTCTAAACGTTTCAAAGCTGTCTGCAAGAAGGAGTACATCTGAAGTTAGGTAGAGGTCACTATAATCCCCTAGATTTTTAATGTTGAACTGTTTCCAGACATTTTTGGCATGTTCATAGTCTCCTTGACTAACATTTTCTTGACTTAATTTGTTAAAGAATGCCTCTTTTGGAGGTAAACACGTTTCACTTAACTTTTCCCATGAGTCAATGTAGTCATAACAAAATACCCCTTTGCGAGTCATGAGCATTACATTTTCTTTTCCAAAGCACTTGTCTGTTTCAGGGTATGATGTTAAGTTGGAAACTAAGTTTTCCAAACTACTCGGCATTAACCGAAACGTATCCACAAATCTAAGCTTAACATTTCCTACATATCTGGTAAAGGAAATGTACTTTTCTTTGGAGTTAGCCATAACATTCACTCTCTCAGTAGTACACCCCTATTGCTTTACAATGAAATTTGCGTCGTAGCCACTCATATTATGTAGAAATACAGGAACGGGGTTATGTGTTTTACACCTCAAATTACAGTTATTGTGAGCACTTCCACGGTATTCCCCTGTACTATGGCAGTGATCTCGAACTTTCCAGTCCTGTTGGGTAAATGGTTTTTGACACAAATAACAGGTTTCAGAACATTGGAACTCTGCTTCTTGAGCCTGAGTTAAGGCTTTTGGAATATTTAAGCTGTAAAGGCGATCAATTTCATTAGCTATTGAGATCAAACAGTCCATAAACTTTTCTGCAGCGTCAGGCCCACGATAAATAACTGGTTGGCTTGAAAGATTTGTCTTTATGTGTTTCACAGCAGGTGAGGGTTTAACGTATATACCAAAGCTCATAGGAACATGACTCTGATATGGCACTGTATAACTTGCCTCAGGATTAGGTAGACATGTTTGATAGGGTAAGAGTATACTTTCAAAATCTGCATAGATAACGTAAGGTATTTTCAGCACTTTTCAACATTTAAGAATTTGACAATGGGGCTTTTAATAGGCATTTCAACCCTAGCAATGTCATGCTGGACACACAAAGCTCTATGTTCTTTCAATTTTTCCATTCCTTGTTGTCCATATCGATTATCAAAGTGTGTAAAACACCGTTTACACGTATATATCTGATGTTCATAGCGGGTAATCTGATGTCTTACTAGTTTATAAAAATCTTTGATAAAGACGTAGTGGTTCTGGACGGATGATGAACTTAGCAGATGGAGGTCGCGATGGTCTTGCAGCTCTTGATCCACAGCCTTCAGAGGGAGCAATTTGTTGTCTTGTTCCAATCCAAATACATTAATGGATATATTGTTGGCTTTTTAAAATTTGGGAATGTCAGCTAGTAATGTAGGAAATGATATTACAGAAAAATCATACTTGTTTTCGAGGTCCTTGTATTTACTAATGCATTAAGCATCCTTTTTACCAGTTTTGCTAAAATGGCATACATAAAACACTTTTCATCATTCAAATTTTCAGGATTAATGCAGGCTTTTCTTGCTTTTATAGCTGCTGGTAATGGAATATATGTGCTGCCACGCAAGGGATTGTACTTATTTATTTTCAATCGTACTCCTTCCACTGCTAACAAAGCCCAATTACTGCCTTTTTGCTCAGATTCTTCCATTTCTGTAGTTAACTTTGTAAATTGTGTTTCCAAGAAACTACTCAAGTCTGTTTCCAAAAATAGGGCCTGATTTCGTGTTTAAAAGCACGATCTGTAATTTCATTGGTAGACGTATGAATGAATCTACATTCAGCCACAAGATTAACTTTTATCGACTTGTGCATTGCTAGTTCTTTCTGCATAGCTTGTATTATTTGCTGTTTGGACTCTTTAAGGTATGAATTTAAATCCTTGCACGTATCGCAACGAACGAAATAGGATTTAAGTCGACCTTGAAAAGATGTCTCATATTCAATAAGCCCATTTTTGTCAGGGACCAATGACAGTAGGTAATGTTTTGTAGGCTCAGATTTTTGTATTTTAGCTGCCGACACAACATTACATCATTCTTCATGACTACGTCCATTGTAGGCATTGTTAAATGTATTGCCACACGTTTTACACTCATGAAATTCCCCACACGAAACTTCATGACGTTTCCTATCATAGTCCCGAAGAAAAGTTTTTCCACACTCTTTGCACATATAGCTAGGAATGGGTTCTTCCATTACGAATGTTGATTTCTGCAAACAGCTGCTTACTGCGTATCACAGGGCTAGAGGTTGATCGGTGAGACGGTCTTGCACGATGTGACCACCATGAGAGGTAGTAGTCAACTGGTGATATTCTTGTTAAGGGTCCTCTAATATACCCCTAGTCTTGACCAACAGCTCTTTACCGCGTATGACAAGGCTGTAGACTGGACAGTGAGACGGTCTTTCACGATGTGAACACTGTAACAAGTAGTAGTCAACTGATTATATACTTGGTAAAGGTTCTCCAATATACAATAGTCAAGACCAACAGCTACTTACTGTGTAGTACAAGGCTCATGTATATGGATACTGACTCGTTCATTTATTTGGTTAACACCCCAGGTGTATATCAAGACAAGTTGGATTTCCTAGAACACCTGGACACATCAGATTATCCTACTAATCACCTATGTTACTCTACATCAAACAAGAAAACGTTGGGGAAATTTAAAGACGAGGCTTGTGGACAAATTATAAAAGCATTTGTTGGACTTAGAGCTAAAATGTATGCTTTAGACATAAATGGTAAAGAAATCAAAAAGATTAAAGGTATTAGCAGAGGTGTTGTCAAAAATTGTATAAACTTTCAAGATTATAAGGATTACGTCATGAAAAACAATGTAAAAAGAATACCCATGAAATTATTGCTTCTAAACAACATGACATATCATCTATAAGACTAAACAAAATTGCTTTGTGTCCTGGTGATGATGAAAGAGTGATTGATGCTAATGGTATAGGTACATATGCCTATGGTCATTACTCAATCATTGACCATGCTTAGAGTTATGTTTTGAATATCAAAATCCTCTGCATGAGTCTAGCAAATACATAAAACAAATCAATTTAAAAATTAAAACAATAGCACTGTAAAAATAGAAAAACACAAAAAGAAAAAAATGGTATTCATAATCAAAAAATAAATAAAATAGAAAACAAAATAAAAACAACTGTACAATTTGTAACAAAAAAGAATATATATAAAAATGTATTATGTGTAAATAGTGTACATGTATTTAAAATAAAAAATATTGTATGGACACTGCTTGTACATTTTTAATTACTGCCCACATATCTCCAATCCTAATGCAAAATAAACATGTAAAATACAAATTGGAAAATCCATGTTTCCATATAGATAAAATAGAAAAAACTTTAAACTGACATTTTAAAAACTGTAAATGGGAAATTGTGTAATTGATAAATGTGTAAACAACAAAATGCAAAATCCATGTTTCCATATTATGAAATTGAAAAACTTAAAACTGACATAAAAAAACAGGAAATGGAAAATTGGAAAATTGACAAATGTGTAAACAACAAAATGCAAATTCCATGTTTCCACATTATGAAATTGTAAAACTTAAACCTGACATAAAAAAACTGAAAATGAGAAATTGGAAAATTGACAATGCGTAAACAAGAAAATGAAAAAAAAAATACCCGGTTGGGGTAGTGATCATGTTGTACAGTAGCCTATAAGACTAGCATAAGGATAGTTGCATGTGCCCTTATATAATTTGTGTATGTGCATTAGCCGTTGGTTTAGCTTAAGTTAGGTTTGGTAAAGTTAGGTTTAGTGAGGTTAGGTATGTGACCTTGTAGTTTACACTTTTCGGAAAATGTAAAATCAAAAATCTTAAATTTAAAATGTAAAAATCTAAAAAAACTAAAATCTAAAATACAAAAAAATCAAAAATGTAAATTGTAAAATCTAAAAAATGTAAAATGAAAAAATCAAAAATCTAAAATGTTAAAATGTAAAATGTTAAAAAATGTAAGATCTAAAATATTTAAATGTGGTTTCTGTGGGTTAAGTTAGGTTAGGTTAGGTTATAACTAAGTTTATTATTTGTGCTGTCACATTTGCTCTCACTTTGAAGTTAGGTTAGGTTAGGTTAGGCTAGGTTAAGTTAGGTTAGGTGAGGTTAAATGAAGTTGGGTTAGGCTGAATGGCAGAGGTATCAATTAAAACCTGCCTTTTCTCACTTTTGCCTCACAAGACTGAGTGTACCCCGTTCCACTCGTGAGACCAGAAATTAAATTTCTTGGCAGAGCCAGGAATCGAACCCGGGGCTTCGCAGTAACAGCCAAGAATGCTAGCCACTACACCAAGGGGTGGATAATATAAGTCTGGTCTTGATTGTACATGAACAATCAATAATTACCTAATAATAGTAATAACAATAAATATTCTATTTAGCAACTACAAGGCCAACCTCTCCCTGTGACGTCATCCACGGTCTCGGGGCGTGGTGGCCATATTGCCCATTAGCCCCTGCGCCAGCTCTGAATGACCCCTCCATAAGAATAACATAAGGCTGGTTGTGCGCGGCGGCCATTTTGCCCATTAGCCCCTGCGCCAGAACCGCTCTTTTATTCCTACTCGTGTCGGATTACTAACCCCAAGCTTGCAGATTCGCTCCTGGCCGTGGTAAGTGATTTTTGAAAGGCGGCAAAAATCACGATACACATATCATACAATGTTAAGTTAAAGAACCCATTTGAATTCAGTAGGCCGTGTTCATAGTGGCTAAATTAATCTCGGGATTTTCCGCCAACACAAAGTTCCTCATTTCTCTACTAGAAAGCGCTATAGTGTCAAGGAGCTTAGATATCTAACTTCCTTGAATTTCATAGTGCTTCAAGGAACAACAAAATTCGACATGCAAGCTACCCTCTTGGTGTCAAATAACAAAGCTTGCACCCGGCACCCGAGGCCATACGATATTATTATTATGTAGACCTACTCTACTAATCTCATCCTAATTGATACAGAGAGGCTATTCTAGACTTGAACTAAGTTTTATAAAAGCTCAAAGCCCTTAGATTCGAAAATGTCACTCATAAAGAGCACCAGTGATAAATATCCAGCCCTGTTTTAATCCACAAATTAACTTTCTCTCTCCCACGGTTACATCATCTTTAACTTTAATTGCACATTTTATTTCCGAATACACATTCTCAAATGCTCTTGTCATCTTATGTGACACCTCGATCATTCCCCATATAGAAATGACAGCTCTCTGCTCACTGAATTGAATTGCCTTCTCTAAATCAATTGCTGTGATGTACAGCTCACCGCTTCTCCTCCTCATTAATGCACTGATGTTTGAGGTCTGCCACACCAAAGACACCGTTTTATATTGGAAATTTCTTATATTGTTTCTAATATTAGTCTAATTATTATATATTTTTAACACAGCCACAAAGTGTTGGCCAAGGGATGTCCGATTGGAAAGCATAATCTAATCGGCGGAAGAATTGCATGATTCAGCTCAGCACTTCAAGCTAGTCGAGCCCGCGGATAAGACTGCATCATCATACGAGTATAATTTCTAACAACTCCCGCCCCCACCCACTGACGGACAGAGCTGCAATAACTAAACCAAGGGATATAAAAACCCATGGAAAATATCAATATTGTTACGGCTGTGAGTTTGTGTCATCACTCGCCGCATGAGTCACAACTGCCCCAGTGCTGGGCTGTGGCCTGCCTCCTGTATTGCGTGCGCCTTATGCAACAGGGCTACTAGGACAAAGGGATAGTCCAGAATATTCGTGACTGGACCAGCGATGGAAACCTCGAGAAGCCGTGAACCCTGGATGGATCTAGAAGCATTTATTGAGTCACCGGCCTGCTATATAAGTGCGACCTGTCAAGCATTGGTTGTTGTGTTTTACGAGTGAGTGCGAGCGCGTATCCTGAGCGACAGAAGTGTGGTGACTTGCGAAATCCCTAGTGAAGCTGATTCTCTTGACACCGAGGAAGTGATTGTGGTGCTTGTGAAACAGTGTATAGTACAGTGACAGACCTAGTGCAGCTATTTCCAGCGAGCGTACTGGACCGGACTCATTAGCGAAGAGGATTAACTGTGGTCTGTTGACAAGTGAAAGGGAAATTATTCTCGACGTGGGGAAACTGGAGTAAGGTAATGATTGCTGTTGAGTAGTGTATTTTTCTGGCTGCAATAACATTAATTATTTCTTTAAGCAGTAATTGGTGTTGTGCTTTATACCCACCGTAATCCAGTTAACAAAGGTGCCACTAGGGGGTGGCACGCAACAATACAAATGCAAAGTCTTAAAAAGTTTTTCTTCTCTGGACCAACTTGGCGGCAAAGCTCGGCGTAAAGATCAGGGATATAGACCCCATGGAACCTAGCATGAGATTGTTCACTGAGGTGTCTGAAAAACTGCCTCACTGGGATGTACCATGCTACTGCACACTAACATGTCTGACAATCATTCCCTCTGGACACTACCATGTTAATACTCGCAGACATGTCTGACAATCATTCCCACTGAACACTACCATGTTAATACTCACAGACATGTCTGACAATCATTCCCACTGAACACTACCATGTTAATACTCACAGACATGTCTGACAATCATTCCCACTGGACACTACCGTTACTGCACACAAACATGTCTGACAATCATTCCCTCTGGACACTACCATGTTAATACTCGCAGACATGTCTGACAATCATTCCCTCTGGACACTACCATGTTAATACTCGCAGACATGTCTGACAATCATTCCCACAGGACACAACCATGTTAATACTCACAGACATGTCTGACAATCATTCCCACTGGACACAACCATGTTACTGCGCACAAACATGTCTGACAATCATTTCCATTGGACACTACCATGTTAATACTCGCAGACATGTCTGACAATCATTCCCTCTGGACACTACCATGTTAATACTCGCAGACATGTCTGACAATCATTCCCACTGAACACTACCATGTTAATACTCACAGACATGTCTGACAATCATTCCCACTGGACACTACCATGTTACTGCACACAAACATGTCTGACAATCATTCCCATTGGACACTAGTATATATGCCATCTCTGAGATCTGTAACAGTCAATACCTCTCGGATCCTTCCATGAAACTAATGACATGTGTTTCAGTCAGAAGTTATATTTTGATGAACTTAATTTGGATTTTTTCTTTTCTTTGTTTCCAGATCAGTACGGTTTCCTCGATACTTAGGATGGGGAGATCATGTCAAACGTTTCGCTTATTGTTGTGGAAGAATTTTGTACTACAGTATCGTCACCCGTTGCAGACATTTATTGAGTTAATTGCTCCGGTGATATTCGGTTCGTTGGTCTTAATTATGCGCAGCTTAGTTGATACGACGAGTATTGATCAAGACACAATGTATCTCCAAGAAAAACCAATTCCCACGTTCGCCTCGACTGACCTGTAAGTGTAACCATTCACTATACTCAGTTATTGTTGTTTCCGTAGAAATGTGTATTTATTTGATATTGCAATTGAAAATGTTAATGCCCTGTTATTAAGTTGAGTACCACCCATGCATTTGCCTGAAATATAAATAGGACAAAAAATCATATCTAGAATGACAGACATGACCATTTTTTTTTGTTCTTCCTTATGAGACACACTCTGCCTAAGACAATGACCGAAATGGGTCATTATAAATTAAACCGAGGGGCAGATCAACTAGCTGTTCCGCGCTTTTAAGGAGAAAGAACAAATTAACTAAAATACACCGTAAAAGTAAAACACCCCACCACTAAGTGGTCTATGTTACAATAACCTGTATCTAAGGGATAACAACCAAGTGTGCTAGTCACTACACCACTAAGTGGTCTGTTTTACAATAACCTGTATCTAAGGGATAAAAACCAAGTGTGCTAGCCACTACACCACTAAGTGGTCTGTGGTACAATAACCTGTATCTAAGGGATAACAACCAAGTGTGCTAGTCACTACACCAATAAGTGGTCTATGTTACTATAACCTGTATCTAAGGGATAAAAACCAAGTGTGCTAGCCACTACACCATTAAGTGGTCTATGTTACTATAACCTGTATCTAAGGGATAAAAACCAAGAGTGCTAGTCACTACACCACTAAGTGGTCTATGTTACTATAACCTGTATCTAAGGGATAACAACCAAGAGTGCTAGTCACTACACCACTAAGTGGTCTGTGTTACTATAACCTGTATCTAAGGGATAACAACCAAGAGTGCTAGTCACTACACCACTAAGTGGTCTGTGTTACTATAACCTGTATCTAAGGGATAACAACCAAGTGTGCTAGTCACTACACCACTAAGTGGTCTGTGTTACTATAACCTGTATCCAAGGGATAACAACCAAGTGTGCTAGTCACTACACCACTAAGCGGTCTATGTTACTATAACCTGTGTCTAAGGGATAAAAACCAAGAGTGCTAGTCACTACCCCTCTAAGTGGTCTATGTTACAGTAACCTGTATCTAAGGGATAACAACCAAGTGTGCTAGTCACTACTCCACTAAGTGGTCTGTGTTACTATAACCTGTGTCTAAGGGATAAAAACCAAGAGTGCTAGTCACTACACCACTAAGTGGTCTATGTTACTATAACCTGTATCTAAGGGATAACAAGCAAGTGTGCTAGTCACTACACCACTAAGTGGTCTATGTTACTATAACCTGTATCTAAGGGATAACAAGCAAGTGTGCTAGTCACTACACCACTAAGTGGTCTGTGTTACTATAACCTGTGTCTAAGGGATAACAAGCAATTGTGCTAGTCACTACACCACTAAGTGGTCTGTGTTACTATAACCTGTGTCTAAGGGATAACAAGCAAGTGTGCTAGTCACTACACCACTAAGTGGTCTGTGTTACTATAACCTGTATCTAAGGGATAACAACCAAGAGTGCTAGTCACTACACCACTAAGTGGTCTGTGTTACTATAACCTGTGTCTAAGGGATAACAACCAAGTGTGCTAGTCACTACACCACTAAGTGTTCTGTGTTACTATAACCTGTATCTAAGGGATAACAACCAAGAGTGCTAGTCACTACACCACTAAGTGGTCTGTGTTACTATAACCTGTGTCTAAGGGATAACAACCAAGTGTGCTAGTCACTACACCACTAAGTGGTCTGTGTTACTATAACCTGTATCTAAGGGATAACAACCAAGAGTGCTAGTCACTACACCACTAAGTGGTCTGTGTTACTATAACCTGTATCTAAGGGATAACAACCAAGTGTGCTAGTCACTACACCACTAAGTGGTCTGTGTTACTATAACCTGTGTCTAAGGGATAACAAGCAAGTGTGCTAGTCACTACACCACTAAGTGGTCTGTGTTACTATAACCTGTATCTAAGGGATAACAACCAAGTGTGATAGTCACTACACCACTAAGTGGTCTATGTTACTATAACCTGTATCCAAGGGATAACAACCAAGTGTGCTAGCAACTACACCACTAAGTGGTCTGTGTTACTATAACCTGTATCTAAGGGATAAAAACCAAGAGTGCTAGACACTACACCACTAAGTGGTCTGTGTTACTATAACCTGTATCCAAGGGATAACAACCAAGTGTGCTAGCAACTACACCACTAAGTGGTCTGTGTTACTATAACCTGTATCCAAGGGATAACAACCAAGAGTGCTAGTCTCTACACCTCTAGGTGGTCTGTGTTACTATAACCTGTATCGAAGGGATAACAACCAAGAGTGCTAGTCACTACTCCACTAAGTGGTCTGTGTTACTATAACCTGTATCTAAGGGATAACAACCAAGTGTGCTAGTCACTACTCCACTAAGTGGTCTGTGTTACTATAACCTGTATCTAAGGGATAACAACCAAGTGTGCTAGTCACTACACCACTAAGTGGTCTGTGTTACTATAACCTGTATCTAAGGGATAACAACCAAGTGTGCTAGCCACTACACCACTAAGTGGTCTGTGTTACTATAACCTGTATCCAAGGGATAACAACCAAGTGTGCTAGCAACTACACCACTAAGTGGTCTATGTTACTATAACCTGTATCGAAGGGATAACAACCAAGAGTGCTAGTCACTACACCACTAAGTGGTCTATGTTACTATAACCTGTATCGAAGGGATAACAACCAAGAGTGCTAGTCACTACTCCACTAAGTGGTCTGTGTTACTATAACCTGTATCTAAGGGATAACAACCAAGTGTGCTAGTCACTACTCCACTAAGTGGTCTGTGTTACTATAACCTGTGTCTAAGGGATAAAAACCAAGAGTGCTAGTCACTACACCACTAAGTGGTCTATGTTACTATAACCTGTATCTAAGGGATAACAACCAAGTGTGCTAGCAACTACACCACTAAGTGGTCTATGTTACTATAACCTGTATCTAAGGGATAAAAACCAAGAGTGCTAGTCACTACTCCACTAAGTGGTCTGTGTTACTATAACCTGTATCTAAGGGATAACAAGCAAGTGTGCTAGTCACTACACCACTAAGTGGTCTGTGTTACTATAACCTGTATCCAAGGGATAACAACCAAGTGTGCTAGCAACTACACCACTAAGTGGTCTGTGTTACTATAACCTGTATCGAAGGGATAACAACCAAGAGTGCTAGTCACTACTCCACTAAGTGGTCTGTGTTACTATAACCTGTATCTAAGGGATAACAACCCAGTGTGCTAGTCACTACACCACTAAGTGGTCTATGTTACTATAACCTGTATCTAGGGGATAAGAACCAAGTGTGCTAGTCACTACACCACTAAGTGGTCTGTGTTACTTTAACCTGTGTCTAAGGGATAAAAACCAAGAGTGCTAGTCACTACACCACTAAGTGGTCTATGTTACTATAACCTGTATCTGAGGGATAACAACCAAGAGTGCTAGTCACTACTCCACTAAGTGGTCTATGTTACTATAACCTGTATCGAAGGGATAACAACCAAGAGTGCTAGTCACTACTCCACTAAGTGGTCTGTGTTACTATAACCTGTATCTAAGGGATAACAACCAAGTGTGCTAGCAACTACACCACTAAGTGGTCTATGTTACTATAACCTGTATCGAAGGGATAACAACCAAGAGTGCTAGTCACTACACCACTAAGTGGTCTGTGTTACTATAACCTGTATCTAAGGGATAACAACCAAGTGTGCTAGCAACTACACCACTAAGTGGTCTATGTTACTATAACCTGTATCGAAGGGATAACAACCAAGAGTGCTAGTCACTACTCCACTAAGTGGTCTGTGTTACTATAACCTGTATCTAAGGGATAACAACCCAGTGTGCTAGTCACTACACCACTAAGTGGTCTATGTTACTATAACCTGTATCTAGGGGATAAGAACCAAGTGTGCTAGTCACTACACCACTAAGTGGTCTATGTTACTATAACCTGTATCTAAGGGATAACAACCAAGTGTGCTAGTCACTACTCCACTAAGTGGTCTGTGTTACTATAACCTGTATCTAAGGGATAACAACCCAGTGTGCTAGTCACTACACCACTAAGTGGTCTATGTTACTACAACCTGTATCTAAGGGATAACAACCAAGTGTGCTAGCCACTACACCACTAAGTGGTCTGTGTTACTATAACCTGTATCTAAGGAATAACAACCAAGTGTGCTAGTCACTACACCACTAAGTGGTCTGTGTTACTATAACCTGTATCTAAGGGATAACAACCCAGTGTGCTAGTCACTACACCACTAAGTGGTCTATGTTACTATAACCTGTATCTAAGGGATAACAACCAAGTGTGCTAGCCACTACACCATTAAGTGGTCTGTGTTACTATGACCTGTATCTAAGGGATAACAACCAAGTGTGCTAGTCACTACACCACTAAGTGGTCTGTGTTACTATAACCTGTATCTAAGGGATAACAACCAAGTCCCCCGTGTGGGTGCGGGTTAGAATACACCCACGGTATGCCCTGCCTGTCGTAGGAGGCGACTAATAGGGCCGACATGGCCGAATAACTTGCCAGTTTTGATTTGTTCAGACCCCCTGTGGATGGGGAGGGCAGAATTCATCCACGGTATCCCCTGCCTGTCGTAAAAGGCGACTTAGAGGGTGCCTTATAAAGGTCAATTTTGGTTTTCTGGTCCCAGCTCTGGTTTGACCAATAGAAATAAACATGCGTGCTGTTAGGGGAAGGGCCACCAGCTTGGCCATCTGGCTAGAAAGCCTAGACGGTATGCCCCATCCCGTCAGGTGGGTGCGCCATGTACCCTACAGTAGTATCCGCCTTACAACGAAGGTCGCTGCATGGCCGAATACTGGAGCTGAATAAATCCTGTGCATGCCGAGGGGGAAGTGCCTGTTCGAGGCACTGGGACCCCGGGCAATATCTGCTATGCCAGGTAGGTATTGCCTTGGCTGGGTGGCGCCCACAGTGATAGCCCCCGTTCGGAGTGGGCAGTATTCGGGGAGGATTTCGTCCGGGATGCCATCAAAGCGATCACGGACACCTGTACAGGGTGGCACCCTTAAAAAGCCGTCTCTTGAGTGTCGAGCTAATCCCAAGGTGTATACGCCTTGGGATGAAGCCTTTAATAGAAGATTCCCCGCTGATAAGTCTCCTCGCTACCTGGTAGCTACGAGGACTGACGGGGGTGATTTTAAACTAGTAAAATCAATAATTTTTTTCTGAGGAAATCGAGGGGAAATTTGGGGACCTAAGCGGGATTTCCAAGCTCCGGAACGGTCAGCTGCTGCTGCACACCGTTGATCGGAAGCAAACCGAAGCGTTGCTGGAATGCACGCAATGCGGCGAAATTCCCGTTAAGGTCTCAAAACACGAAACGCTGAATGAGGTCCGAGGAGTTATTTTCCATCGTGACCTCATTTTAAATAGCGATGCGGAATTGTTGCGGGATCTGGGGAAGAGAGGCGTCACCAAGATTAGGCGCATCACCCGAAAGATTGGGGAGAACAGCGTCGATACCGGCGCTTTTATTCTCCATTTTGAGGGTGATGTAGTACCTAAGCAGGTGAAGGTCACATCGTACCACTGCGATGTTCGACCGTACATCCCTCCACCTATGCGCTGCTATCAATGCCAGAAATTCGGGCATGTTTCCGCCAGGTGCACTGCCAAGGCCGTGTGTAGAGAGTGTGGCAAGGGGACACATGAGGGTGAGAGGTGTACGCCTCCCCCGATTTGTCCTAACTGCCAAGGAAGCCACTCTCCACGATCGAAGCAGTGCCCTGAGTTCTGTAAGGAAGCAAAAATTCAAGAAATAAGAACTCTTGATAGGCTTTCATATCACGACGCTCGCAAGAGGTACCGTGATATGGTTGCCCCCGAATTTCGGGTATCGTTTGCAGCTGCAACGACGCCCTCATTCACCCCTGCCGCATCTTTACCGAGTGTAGTACCCTCGACGCCCGTATTATCAGCAGTATTAAAATCACCCCTCGCTGTACCAGCGAAAAATGTTAGCCCGAAGGAGGTACAACAACCTTCTTCGGCCCAGCAAATGAAGGCGCCGGTTATACCATCTAAACCGGCGCAATCGGAGAAGAAGTCCTCTTCTTCTCCGAAACGGTCGGCGAACAAGTCTTCCCCAGATAAAGGGGGAAAGAAGACTTTGCCGACCAGGGCTGGTCCTTCTTCCTGCCCACCTAATACGAAAAATATAGGGGAGAAAAGGGAGACGGTTCGCCGCCGTCTCTCTCGCCCTCCTGCTGACGGGGTGGCTACTGTCTCTGCTGGCCTTTCCGCTCCCATTACCACCAAGGGAGCGAAGCCTGCTGAAGCCAAGCCCATACGTATGGAGGAACTCCCCTATAGAAAAGAAAATAGATCGGCGGAGGAGAGGGGAACGGTTCAGCGCCGTTTCTCTTCCTCTCCTAAAGGCAGGGCTGCTCACGTATCTGCTGACCATCCCGCTCCCACCACTACCAGTGGAGCGGTGCCAGCAGGAGCGACCTTGTTTTATAAGGACCCGGCGTCTGTGGGGAAGGGACCATCTACTTCCCCAAACACGCGTCGGCGCCGATCCAAGAAGAAATCTCTTCGGGGCGTGTCGGGGACAGACACCTAGTCTTCGGACCGGGAGAAAGTCCCTCGACACCGCTCTCGCTCTTCCCCAAGAGCGAAACTCGTGAGATCCGACGACGACCGCGCGCAACCCAAGAGAGCGCCCGCTCCATTTTCTTCGCCTTCGGACGGAGATGTGGAGATTGAGGTGTGCTCTCCTGCCCCATCATCTCCAACTAGAGCTGGGGAAGGGTGGCAAACGGTCAAGCATAAGTAGAAGACCCATTTCTACTTAAGTCCACACCATGGCACTATTACAATGGAACTGTAATAGCTATTCTGTTCATCTCGCTGAGTTACGACAATTAATATCTTCGTTTTCGGCAACCATTGTCTGTCTTCAGGAATCCAGGTTTCGTCCTGGACATGAGACAACAATGCGTCACTTCAAACTCTTCTCTAAAGACCGGGTGGACGGAGCTGTGGCCGCTGGTGGCGTCTGCACTCTCGTCCACTCTAGCCTCTTTGGTGAAGAGGTGCCGTTGCGTACTCAGCTAGAGGCAGTTGCAGTTCGTACTTCGTTGCCAGTAATGGCAACAGTATGTAACGTGTACATCCCGCCTGATTCTCAGCCGGATTACGACCAGCTGGTGGATCTAGTCTCTCAGCTCCCCCCTCCTTTCCTCTTTCTGGGAGATGTTAATGCCCACAACACCATCTGGGGCTCCGCTACCACTAGCGGTAAAGGGAGAGATTTTGAGAGGCTGATCAGGTGGCTGGACCTGTGTTTGTTGAACACAGGGGAACCTACGCACTTCTCTATTGCACACGGCACTTATTCAAGTGTCGATATTACCTTGTGCAGTCGTGCGCTGGTTCCCCTGCTGCAGTGGGGTGTACACGACGACCTTTGTAATAGTGACCATTTTCCAATTATCGTTACTCTTCCGAACCAGAGAGCCATCGAGTTACCAAGTCGATGGCTTCTCCGTCGGGCTGATTGGCCAACTTTCACGGCACGTGCGGTGTTTGCCGAAGATACCTTTGAGAGTGTCGACGATCATACCATTCACATAACGAATGGTATTTTGGCTGCTGCTGAGGAAACAATACCTTCCTCATCCGGAAACTCACGCCGGAAGCTTGTCCCTTGGTGGACAGCCGAGATTGCAGCAGCCATTAAAGATCGTCGACGTGCTTTCAAATGCTATCGGAGGCAAAACACCATGGCCAACCTTATCACCTTCAGAAGGATGCGTGCCAGAGACCGATATCTGATTCGGGAGAGTAAGAAAACGACGTGGGAAAAGTATGTGTCGTCCATGACGGCGCATACTCCATCATCTCAAGTGTGGACTAAGCTTCGTCGGATCTCCGGACTCCCGACATCACTGTCGATACCAGGAGTGTCCATCAATGGAGACATCATCACGGACCATCTCGCCATTGCCAACAGCATTGGCTCGTACTTCTCCGATGTATCCTGCTCCGGGAGTTACGATCCTACATTTCTGACTCTGAAGCGGGAGGCAGAGACTCACCCCTTGTCCTTTGCCACTGCTGCTTCGGAGTCCTATAATGTACCATTCTCTGAATGGGAACTGCGCAGTGCGCTTGCACTGTGCAGGGATACGGCTCCTGGACCGGATAACATACATAATCAAATGTTAAAGCATCTGTGCGAATCCAGTATAAAACAACTGTTGATCCTCTTTAATCGTATATGGATTGAAGGGGAGTTTCCATCTCAATGGCGAGAGGGGTTCGTGATACCGATTCCTAAGGCTGGAAAGGATCCCAAGTTTGTAAGCAGCTATAGGCCCATTTGTTTGACAAATGGTCTATGTAAGCTGCTCGAAAAGATGGTGAACCGTCGACTGGTGTGGTTCTTGGAGGATAAAGGTCTCCTGTCTGAGTACCAATGTGGATTTCGCTCTCGTAGGTCCACCACTGACCATCTGGTGCGACTTGAGAGCGCCATACAGGAGGCTTTTTTCCGAAAGCAGCACCTAGTCACGGATTTCTTTGACCTCGAGAAAGCCTACGACACCACATGGCGCTACGGGATCCTTTCCACCCTTCACAAGTGGGGACTCCGTGGTAACTTACCGCATTTCATTGCGAATTTCATGTCCGTCCGACTCTTCCGTGTAAGGGTCGGTAGGACATTATCGCAATACTATACCCAAGAAAATGGAGTTCCTCAGGGTTCAGTGCTGAGTGTCACCTTGTTCGCATTGCCATTAATGGCATTGTTGCCGCCGCCGGGTCCGCGGTAGTTCCATCGCTGTATGTAGACGATTTAGCTCTGCATTACAGCTCTGGAAGTATGGCAGTCGTGGAACGGCAATTGCAGCTAGCTATCAACTGGGTCGACAGGTGGGCTCACGACCGGGGTTTTCGTTTTTCAGCAGCGAAAACCTCCGTCGTCCATTTTTGTCGGCTCCGGAGGCTACATTTACACCCTGAACTACATCTCAGGGATGCTGCGTTGCCGTTGGTTGACACTTATCGCTTCCTGGGGCTCCATTTTGACAGCAAGTTAACGTGGCAGCACCATATACGGCAATTGAAAATGACATGTCTCAGGAAACAGAACATGCTCAGGTTTCTTAGTGGCACTACTTGGGGGGCTGACCGTGCGGTGCTGCTACGGTTCTACCAAGCCCTCGTCCTGTCCCGGCTAGACTATGGTTCTGCGGCATACGGTTCAGCAAGGCCGGCAACCTTGAAAATGCTGGACAGTATCCACCATAGTGGCGTTAGGCTGGCTACCGGTGCCTTCCGGACCAGCCCGATACCCAGCCTACTCGCCGAATCGGGTGTTCCACCTTTAAATTATAGACGCCAGCATATGCTTTTAGCATATGCTGCCAATGTGCGTCAAATGCCGCAACACCCGACCTATCAAGCTCTCTTCGGTACCCAAAACCACCAGGGTTACGCCAACCGGCCTCGTGCCACTCGGCCGGTTGGTATTAGACTTGATAGCTCGTGTACTGAAATAGGAGTGGCTGTAGGTCCCTGTATGATCCGGACATCTAGCGAGGTGCCTCCGTGGCAAGTCCCGCGTCCGGAAATTCGGTTAGATCTGCACCGAGGTCCTAAGGTGAACACGGATGCCTCCGTTTACCGGAGGCAGTTCCACAGCATAGTTCACCAATTTCTGGACGCTGGCATTCTATACACGGATGGTTCGAAGGTGGACGAGAAGGTGGGTTGTGCTTACGTTATTGATGGTGCAAATACCAAGATCTCTTTGCCTGAGGCCTGTAGTGTGTTTACTGCGGAGCTCGTTGCCATCTATGAAGCTCTGCAGTTTGCACTACAGGATGCTCGAATCCACTTTCTCGTGTGTACCGACTCTTTGAGTTCGTTGCAGTCAATTGCTACATGTTTCCCGCAACACCCCCTAGTGCAGCGAATCCACGACCTACTAGCCGGGCTGTGCCACGCTGACACTCGAATCACCTTTCTGTGGCTTCCAAGCCACATGGGAATTGTGGGAAATGAGTTAGCAGATCAAGCTGCAAAAGAGGCGGTATCACTACCACCTCGACCAATCGAGGTACCCGCTAGAGATATTCGCTCTCAGTTACGCCTACAAGTTCTGGCTTTTTGGGAGAGTCAGTGGCTAGCTGACCCACTGCCAAGTAAACTGAGAGCGATCAAGGGAACAACTCGCGTGTGGCGGAGCTCCTTCCGGGCCCGGAGAGAGTCCGTCATTTTGTGTAGGCTAAGGATAGGTCATACAAGATCCACCCACTCGTACCTAATGAGAAGGGAAGACCCCCCACTTTGTACCTGTGGAGCCGTATTCACCGTGGCCCACATTTTCACCGAGTGTGTGGACCTTGCTGACTTACGAAGAAACCTTGGTTTGCAGACGACACTCAAACTTATATTAGCCGAAGACGCGGTGGCTGCTGATCGCGTTATCCGCTTTATAAGTGAGAGTGGGTTAGGGCCAGCAATCTAAATTTTCCAGTGAACTTTGACTCAACGACTTGTTCGTTTTTGAATGATAATGTTTTGTTTTTTCCGTAATTTTTGTTTATTTTTATAATTTTTATTTTTTATTAAATTGTTTGTTTTTGTTTTATTAATTTTTGGTCTTTTTAAATTTAGATGTCCACCTCAAAATTTTAAATTCAATACAAAATTTGTATTCTTTAATCTGTGTTAAGAGGGGCAGATGACCTCGTAGTTCCGCCCCTTAAAACAACAATAAAAAAAAATAACAACCAAGTGTGCTAGTCACTACACCACTAAGTAGTCTGTGTTACTATAACCTGTATCTAAGGGATATCAACCAAGTGTGCTAGTCACTACACCACTAAGTGGTCTATGTTACTATAACCTGTATATAAGGGATAACAACCAACTGTGCTAGTCACTACACCACTAAGTGGTCTGTGTTACTATAACCTGTATCTAAGGGATAACAACCAAGAGTGCTAGTCACTACACCTCTAAGTGGTCTATTTTACTATAACCTGTATCTAAGGGATAACAACCAAGAGTGCTAGCCACTACACCACTAAGTGGTCTATGTTACTATAACCTGTATCTAAGGGATAACAACCAAGTGTGCTAGTCACTACTCCACTAAGTGGTCTGTGTTACTATAACCTGTATCCAAGGGATAACAACCAAGTGTGCTAGCCACTACACCTCTAAGTGGTCTATTTTACTATAACCTGTATCTAAGGGATATCAAACCAAGTGTGCTAGTCACTACACGACTAAGTGGTCTGTGTTACTATAACCTGTATCTAAGGGATAACAACCAAGTGTGCTAGTCACTACACCTCTAAGTGGTCTATTTTACTATAACCTGTATCTAAGGGATAACAACCAAGAGTGCTAGCCACTACACCACTAAGTGGTCTATGTTACTATAACCTGTATCTAAGGGATAACAACCAAGTGTGCTAGTCACTACTCCACTAAGTGGTCTGTGTTACTATAACCTGTATCCAAGGGATAACAACCAAGTGTGCTAGCCACTATACCACTAAGTGGTCTGTGTTACTATAACCTGTATCTAAGGGATAACAACCAAGAGTGCTAGCCACTACACCACTAAGTGGTCTATGTTACTATAACCTGTATCTAAGGGATAACAACCAAGTGTGCTAGTCACTACTCCACTAAGTGGTCTGTGTTACTATAACCTGTATCCAAGGGATATCAAACCAAGTGTGCTAGTCACTACACCACTAAGTGGTCTGTTTTACAATAACCTGTATCTAATGGATAAAAACCAATTGTGATAGCCACTACACCACTAAGTGGTCTGTGGTACAATAACCTGTATCTAAGGGATAACACCCAAGTGTGCTAGTCACTACACCAATAAGTGGTCTAAGTTACTATAACCTGTATCTAAGGGATAACAACCAAGTGTGCTAGCCACTACACCATTAAGTGGTCTATGTTACTATAACCTGTATCTAAGGGATAAAAACCAAGAGTGCTAGTCACTACACCACTAAGTGGTCTATGTTACTATAACCTGTATCTAAGGGATAACAACCAAGAGTGCTAGTCACTACACCACTAAGTGGTCTGTGTTACTATAACCTGTATCTAAGGGATAACAACCAAGAGTGCTAGTCACTACACCACTAAGTGGTCTATGTTACTATAACCTGTATCTAAGGGATAACAACCAAGAGTGCTAGTCACTACACCACTAAGTGGTCTGTGTTACTATAACCTGTATCTAAGGGATAACAACCAAGTGTGCTAGTCACTACTCCACTAAGTGGTCTGTGTTACAATAACCTGTATCCAAGGGGTAACAACTAGAGTGCTAGTCACTACACCACTAAGTGGTCTACGTTACTATAACCTGTATCTAACGGGTAACAACAAAATGCGCTAGTCACTACACCACTAAGTGGTCCACGTTACTATAACCTGTATCTAAGGGGTAATAACTAGAGTGCTAGTCACTACACCACTAAGTGGTCTACGTTACTATAACCTGTATGTAAGGGGTAACAACTAGAGTGCTAGTCACTACACCACTAAGCGGTCTACGTTACTATAACCTGTATCTAGGGGATAACAACCAAAAGTGCTAGTCACTACACCATTAAGTGGTCTGTGTTACAATAACCTGTATCTAGGGGATAAAAACTAAGAGTGCTAGTCACTACACCATTAAGTGGTCTATTTTACTATAACCTGTACCTAGGGGATAGCAACCAAGAGTGCTAGTCACTACACCATTAAGTGGTCTGTGTTACTATAACCTGTATCTAAGGGATAACAACCAAAAGTGCTAGTCACTACACCATTAAGTGGTCTGTGTTACAATAACCTGTATCTAGGGGATAAAAACTAAGAGTGCTAGTCACTACACCATTAAGTGGTCTATTTTACTATAACCTGTACCTAGGGGATAGCAACCAAGAGTGCTAGTCACTACACCACTAAGTGGTCTATGTTACTGTAACCTGTATCTAACGGGTAACAACCGAGTGCGCTAGTCACTACACCACTAAGTGGTCTGTGTTACAATAACCTGTATCTAAGGGGTAACAACCAAGAGTGCTAGTCACTACACCACTAAGTGGTCTCTGTTACTATAACCTGTATCTAGTGGATAAGAACCAAGTGTGCTAGTCACTACGCCACTAAGTGGTCTGTGTTACAATAACCTGTATCTAAGGGGTAACAACCAAGAGTGCTAGTCACTACACCACTAAGTGGTCTCTGTTACTATAACCTGTATCTAGGGGATAAGAACCAAGTGTGCTAGTCACTACACCACTAAGTTGTCTATGTTACTATACCCTGTATCGAAGGGATAACAACCAAGTGTGCTAGTCACTACACCACTAAGTGGTCTATGTTACTATAACCTGTATCTAAGGGAGAACAACCAAAAGTGCTAGCCACTACACCACTAAGTGGTCTATGTTACTATAACCTGTATCTAAGGAATAACAACCAAGTGTGCTAGTCACTACTCCACCAAGTGGACTGTGTTACTATAACCTGTATCCAAGGGATATCAAACCAAGTGTGCTAGTCACTACACCACTAAGTGGTCTGTGTTACTATAACCTGTATCTAGGGGATAACAACCAAGAGTGCTAGTCACTACACCACTAAGTGGTCTGTGTTACTATAACCTGTATCTAAGGGATAACAACCAATTGTGCTAGTCCCTACACCACTAAGTGGTCTATTTTACAATAACCTGGATCTAAGGGATAACAACCAAGAGTGCTAGCCACTACACCACTAAGTGGTCTATGCTACTATAACCTGTATCTAAGGGATAACAATAAAGTGTGCTAGTCACTACACCACTAAGTGGTCTGTGTTACTATAACCTGTATCCAAGGGGTAACAACGATGTGTGCTAGTCACTACACCACTAAGTGGTCTGTGTTACTATAACCTGTATCTAAGGTATAACAACCAAGTGTGCTAGTCAATACACCACTAAGTGGTCTATGTAACTATAACCTGTATCTAGGGGATAACAACCAAGAGTGCTAGTCACTACACCACTAAGTGGTCTATGTTACTATAACCTGTATCTAACGGGTAACAACCGAGTGCGCTATTCACTACACCACTAAGTGGTCTGTGTTACAATAACCTGTATCTAAGGGGTAACAACCAAGAGTGCTAGTCACTACACCACTAAGTAGTCTATGTTACAATAACCTGTATCTAACGGATAACAACCAAGAGTGCTAGTCACTACACCACTAAGTGTTCTGTGTTACTATAACCTCTATCTAAGGTGTAACAACGAAGTGTGCTAGTCACTACACCACTAAGTGGTATCTGTTACTATAACCTGTACCTAGGGGATAACAACCAAGAGTGCTAGTCACTACACCACTAAGTGGTCTATGTTACTATAACCTGTATCTAACGGGTAACAACCGAGTGCGCTAATCACTACACCACTAGGTGGTCTATGTTACTATAACCTCTATCTAAGGGATAACAACCAAGTGTGCTAGTCACTACACCACTAAGTGGTCTGTGTTACTATGACCAGTATCTTAGGGATAACAAGCAAGTGTGCTAGTCACTACACCACTAAGTGGTCTCTGTTACTATAACCTGTATCTTGGGGATAAGAACCAAGAGTGCTAGTCACTACACCACTAAGTGGTCTGTGTTACTATAACCTGTATCTAAGGGATAACAACCAAGTGTGCTAGTCACTACACCACTAAGTGGTCTCTGTTAGTATAACCTGTATCTAGGGGATAAGAACCAAGAGTGCTAGTCACTACACCACTATGTGGTCTATGTTACTATAACCTGTATCTAAGGGATAACAACCAAGTGTGCTAGTCACTACACCACTAAGTGGTCTGTGTTACTATAACCTGTATCTAGGGGATAACAACCAAGAGTGCTAGTCACTACACCACTAAGTGGTCTGTGTTACTATAACCTGTATCTAAGAGATAACAAGCAAGTGTGCTAGTCACTACACTACTAAGTGGTCTCTGTTACTATAACCTGTATGTAGGGGATAACAACCAAGAGTGCTAGTCACTGCACCACTAAGTGGTGTATGTTACTATAACCTGTATCTAAGAAATAACAACCAAGTGTGCTAGCCACTACACCGTTAAGGGGTCTGTGTTACTATAACCTGTATCTAAGGGATAACAACCAAGTGTGCTAGCCACTACACCGTTAAGTGGTCTGTGTTACTATAACCTGTATGTAGGGGATAACAACCAAGAGTGCTAGTCACTGCACCACTAAGTGGTGTATGTTACTATAACCTGTATCTAGGGGATAACAACCAAGAGTGATAGTCACTACACCACTAAGTGGTCTGTGTTACTATAACCTGTATCTAAGAGATAACGACCAAGTGTGCTAGCCACTACACCGTTAAGTGGTCTGTGTTACTATAACCTGTATCTAAGGGGTAACAACTAGAGTGCTATCCACTACACCATTAAGTGGTCTACGTTACTATAACCTGTATCTAAGGAATAACAACTAGAGTGCTAGCCACTACACCATTAAGTGGTCTACGTTACTATAACCTGTATCTAAGGGGTAACAACTAGAGTGCTAGTCCCTACACCACTAAGTGGTCTACTTTACAATAACCTGTATCTAGGGGAGAAGAACCAAGAGTGCTAGTCACTACACCATTAAGTGGTCTACGTTACTATAACCTGTATCTAAGGAATAACAACTAGAGTGCTAGTCACTAACCACTAAGTGGTCTATGTAACTATAACCTGTATCTAAGGGATAACAACTAGAGTGCTAGTCCCTACACCACTAAGTGGTCTACTTTACAATAACCTGTATCTAGGGGAGAAGAACCAAGAGTGCTAGTCACTACACCACTAAGTGGTCTACGTTACTATAACCTGTATCTAAGGGATAACAAGCAAGTGTGCTAGTCACTACACCACTAAGTGGTCTCTGTTACTATAACCTGTATCTAGGGGATAACAACCAAGAGTGCTAGTCACTACACCACTAAGTGGTCTCTGGTACTATAACCTGTATCTAAGGGATAAGAACCAAGAGTGCTAGTCCCTACACCACTAAGTGGTCTACTTTACAATAACCTGTATCTAGGGGATAACAACCAAGTGTGCTAGTCACTACACCACTAAGTGGTCTCTGTTACTATACCCTGTATCTAAGGGATAAGAAACAAGAGTGCTAGTCACTACACCACTAAGTGGTCTGTGTTACTATAACCTGTATCTAAGGGGTAACAACCAAGTGTGCTAGTCACTACACCACTAAGTGGTCTACATTACAATAACCTGTATCTAAGGTGTAACAGCCAAGTGTGCTAGTCACTACACCACTAAGTGGTCTGTGTTACAATAACCTGTATCTAAGGGATAACAACTAGAGTGCTAGTCACTACACCACTAAGTGGTCTACGTTACTATAACCTGTATCTAAGGGGTAACAACTAGAGTGCTAGTCACTACACCACTAAGAGGTCTATGTTACTATAACCTGTATCTAAGGGGTAACAACTAGAGTGCTAGTCACTACACCACTAAGTGGTCTATGAAATTATAACCTGTATCTAAGGGGTAACAACTAGAGTGCTAGTCACTACACCACTAAGCGGTCTATGTTACTATAATCTGTATCTAAGGGGCAACAACTAGAGTGCTAGTCACCACACCACTAAATGTCTATGTTACTATAACCTGTATCTAAGGGGTAACAACCAAGAGTGCTAGTCACTACACCACTAAGTGATCTACGTTACTATAACCTGCATCTAAGGGGTAACAACTAGAGTGCTAGTCACTACACCACTAAGTGGTCTACGTTACTATTACCTGTATCTGAGGGGTAACAACTAGAGTGCTAGCCACTACACCACTAAGCGGTCTACGTTACTATAACCTGTATCTAGGGGATAACAACCAAGAGTGCTAGTCACTACACCACTAAGCGGTCTATGTTACTATAACCTGTATCTAGGGGATAACAACCAAGAGTGCTAGTCACTACACCACTAAGTGGTCTACGTTACTATAACCTGTATCTAGGGGATAACAACCAAGAGTGCTAGTCACTACACCACTAAGCGGTCTCTGGTACTATAACCTGTATCTAAGGGATAAGAACCAAGAGTGCTAGTCCCTACACCACTAAGTGGTCTACTTTACAATAACCTGTATCTAGGGGATAACAACCAAGTGTGCTAGTCACTACACCACTAAGCGGTCTCTGGTACTATAACCTGTATCTAAGGGATAAGAACCAAGAGTGCTAGTCCCTACACCACTAAGTGGTCTACTTTACAATAACCTGTATCTAGGGGATAACAACCAAGTGTGCTAGTCACTACACCACTAAGTGGTCTCTGTTACTATACCCTGTATCTAAGGGATAAGAAACAAGAGTGCTAGTCACTACACCACTAAGTGGTCTGTGTTACTATAACCTGTATCTAAGGGGTAACAACCAAGTGTGCTAGTCACTACACCACTAAGTGGTCTACATTACAATAACCTGTATCTAAGGGATAACAACCAAGTGTGCTAGCAACTACACCACTAAGTGGTCTATGTTACTATAACCTGTATCGAAGGGATAACAACCAAGAGTGCTAGTCACTACACCACTAAGTGGTCTGTGTTACTATAACCTGTATCTAAGGGATAACAACCAAGTGTGCTAGCAACTACACCACTAAGTGGTCTATGTTACTATAACCTGTATCGAAGGGATAACAACCAAGAGTGCTAGTCACTACTCCACTAAGTGATCTGTGTTACTATAACCTGTATCTAAGGGATAACAACCCAGTGTGCTAGTCACTACACCACTAAGTGGTCTATGTTACTATAACCTGTATCTAGGGGATAAGAACCAAGTGTGCTAGTCACTACACCACTAAGTGGTCTATGTTACTATAACCTGTATCTAAGGGATAACAACCAAGTGTGCTAGTCACTACTCCACTAAGTGGTCTGTGTTACTATAACCTGTATCTAAGGGATAACAACCCAGTGTGCTAGTCACTACACCACTAAGTGGTCTATGTTACTACAACCTGTATCTAAGGGATAACAACCAAGTGTGCTAGCCACTACACCACTAAGTGGTCTGTGTTACTATAACCTGTATCTAAGGAATAACAACCAAGTGTGCTAGTCTCTACACCACTAAGTGGTCTATGTTACTATAACCTGTATCTAAGGGATAAAAACCAAGAGTGCTAGTCACTACACCACTAAGTGGTCTATGTTACTATAACCTGTATCTAAGGGATAACAACCAAGAGTGCTAGTCACTACACCACTAAGTGGTCTGTGTTACTATAACCTGTATCTAAGGGATAACAACCAAGAGTGCTAGTCACTACACCACTAAGTGGTCTATGTTACTATAACCTGTATCTAAGGGATAACAACCAAGAGTGCTAGTCACTACACCACTAAGTGGTCTGTGTTACTATAACCTGTATCTAAGGGATAACAACCAAGTGTGCTAGTCACTACTCCACTAAGTGGTCTGTGTTACAATAACCTGTATCCAAGGGGTAACAACTAGAGTGCTAGTCACTACACCACTAAGTGGTCTACGTTACTATAACCTGTATCTAACGGGTAACAACAAAATGCGCTAGTCACTACACCACTAAGTGGTCCACGTTACTATAACCTGTATCTAAGGGGTAATAACTAGAGTGCTAGTCACTACACCACTAAGTGGTCTACGTTACTATAACCTGTATGTAAGGGGTAACAACTAGAGTGCTAGTCACTACACCACTAAGCGGTCTACGTTACTATAACCTGTATCGAGGGGATAACAACCAAGTGTGCTAGTCACTACACCACTAAGTGGTCTACGTTACTATAACCTGTATCTAAGGGATAACAACCAAGTGTGCTAGTCACTACAACACTAAGGGGTCTATGTTACTATAACCTGTATCTAGGGGATAACAACCAAAAGTGCTAGTCACTACACCATTAAGTGGTCTGTGTTACAATAACCTGTATCTAGGGGATAAAAACTAAGAGTGCTAGTCACTACACCATTAAGTGGTCTATTTTACTATAACCTGTACCTAGGGGATAGCAACCAAGAGTGCTAGTCACTACACCACTAAGTGGTCTATGTTACTGTAACCTGTATCTAACGGGTAACAACCGAGTGCGCTAGTCACTACACCACTAAGTGGTCTGTGTTAAAATAACCTGTATCTAAGGGGTAACAACCAAGAGTGCTAGTCACTACACCACTAAGTGGTCTCTGTTACTATAACCTGTATCTAGTGGATAAGAACCAAGTGTGCTAGTCACTACGCCACTAAGTGGTCTGTGTTACAATAACCTGTATCTAAGGGGTAACAACCAAGAGTGCTAGTCACTACACCACTAAGTGGTCTCTGTTACTATAACCTGTATCTAGGGGATAAGAACCAAGTGTGCTAGTCACTACACCACTAAGTTGTCTATGTTACTATACCCTGTATCGAAGGGATAACAACCAAGTGTGCTAGTCACTACACCACTAAGTGGTCTATGTTACTATAACCTGTATCTAAGGGAGAACAACCAAAAGTGCTAGCCACTACACCACTAAGTGGTCTATGTTACTATAACCTGTATCTAAGGAATAACAACCAAGTGTGCTAGTCACTACTCCACCAAGTGGACTGTGTTACTATAACCTGTATCCAAGGGATATCAAACCAAGTGTGCTAGTCACTACACCACTAAGTGGTCTGTGTTACTATAACCTGTATCTAGGGGATAACAACCAAGAGTGCTAGTCACTACACCACTAAGTGGTCTGTGTTACTATAACCTGTATCTAAGGGATAACAACCAATTGTGCTAGTCCCTACACCACTAAGTGGTCTATTTTACAATAACCTGGATCTAAGGGATAACAACCAAGAGTGCTAGCCACTACACCACTAAGTGGTCTATGCTACGATAACCTGTATCTAAGGGATAACAATAAAGTGTGCTAGTCACTACACCACTAAGTGGTCTGTGTTACTATAACCTGTATCCAAGGGGTAACAACGATGTGTGCTAGTCACTACACCACTAAGTGGTCTGTGTTACTATAACCTGTATCTAAGGTATAACAACCAAGTGTGCTAGTCAATACACCACTAAGTGGTCTATGTAACTATAACCTGTATCTAGGGGATAACAACCAAGAGTGCTAGTCACTACACCACTAAGTGGTCTATGTTACTATAACCTGTATCTAACGGGTAACAACCGAGTGCGCTATTCACTACACCACTAAGTGGTCTGTGTTACAATAACCTGTATCTAAGGGGTAACAACCAAGAGTGCTAGTCACTACACCACTAAGTAGTCTATGTTACAATAACCTGTATCTAACGGATAACAACCAAGAGTGCTAGTCACTACACCACTAAGTGTTCTGTGTTACTATAACCTCTATCTAAGGTGTAACAACGAAGTGTGCTAGTCACTACACCACTAAGTGGTATCTGTTACTATAACCTGTACCTAGGGGATAACAACCAAGAGTGCTAGTCACTACACCACTAAGTGGTCTATGTTACTATAACCTGTATCTAACGGGTAACAACCGAGTGCGCTAATCACTACACCACTAGGTGGTCTATGTTACTATAACCTCTATCTAAGGGATAACAACCAAGTGTGCTAGTCACTACACCACTAAGTGGTCTGTGTTACTATGACCAGTATCTTAGGGATAACAAGCAAGTGTGCTAGTCACTACACCACTAAGTGGTCTCTGTTACTATAACCTGTATCTTGGGGATAAGAACCAAGAGTGCTAGTCACTACACCACTAAGTGGTCTGTGTTACTATAACCTGTATCTAAGGGATAACAACCAAGTGTGCTAGTCACTACACCACTAAGTGGTCTCTGTTAGTATAACCTGTATCTAGGGGATAAGAACCAAGAGTGCTAGTCACTACACCACTATGTGGTCTATGTTACTATAACCTGTATCTAAGGGATAACAACCAAGTGTGCTAGTCACTACACCACTAAGTGGTCTGTGTTACTATAACCTGTATCTAGGGGATAACAACCAAGAGTGCTAGTCACTACACCACTAAGTGGTCTGTGTTACTATAACCTGTATCTAAGAGATAACAAGCAAGTGTGCTAGTCACTACACTACTAAGTGGTCTCTGTTACTATAACCTGTATGTAGGGGATAACAACCAAGAGTGCTAGTCACTGCACCACTAAGTGGTGTATGTTACTATAACCTGTATCTAAGAAATAACAACCAAGTGTGCTAGCCACTACACCGTTAAGGGGTCTGTGTTACTATAACCTGTATCTAAGGGATAACAACCAAGTGTGCTAGCCACTACACCGTTAAGTGGTCTGTGTTACTATAACCTGTATGTAGGGGATAACAACCAAGAGTGCTAGTCACTGCACCACTAAGTGGTGTATGTTACTATAACCTGTATCTAGGGGATAACAACCAAGAGTGATAGTCACTACACCACTAAGTGGTCTGTGTTACTATAACCTGTATCTAAGAGATAACGACCAAGTGTGCTAGCCACTACACCGTTAAGTGGTCTGTGTTACTATAACCTGTATCTAAGGGGTAACAACTAGAGTGCTATCCACTACACCATTAAGTGGTCTACGTTACTATAACCTGTATCTAAGGAATAACAACTAGAGTGCTAGCCACTACACCATTAAGTGGTCTACGTTACTATAACCTGTATCTAAGGGGTAACAACTAGAGTGCTAGTCCCTACACCACTAAGTGGTCTACTTTACAATAACCTGTATCTAGGGGAGAAGAACCAAGAGTGCTAGTCACTACACCATTAAGTGGTCTACGTTACTATAACCTGTATCTAAGGAATAACAACTAGAGTGCTAGTCACTAACCACTAAGTGGTCTATGTAACTATAACCTGTATCTAAGGGATAACAACTAGAGTGCTAGTCCCTACACCACTAAGTGGTCTACTTTACAATAACCTGTATCTAGGGGAGAAGAACCAAGAGTGCTAGTCACTACACCACTAAGTGGTCTACGTTACTATAACCTGTATCTAAGGGATAACAAGCAAGTGTGCTAGTCACTACACCACTAAGTGGTCTCTGTTACTATAACCTGTATCTAGGGGATAACAACCAAGAGTGCTAGTCACTACACCACTAAGTGGTCTCTGGTACTATAACCTGTATCTAAGGGATAAGAACCAAGAGTGCTAGTCCCTACACCACTAAGTGGTCTACTTTACAATAACCTGTATCTAGGGGATAACAACCAAGTGTGCTAGTCACTACACCACTAAGTGGTCTCTGTTACTATACCCTGTATCTAAGGGATAAGAAACAAGAGTGCTAGTCACTACACCACTAAGTGGTCTGTGTTACTATAACCTGTATCTAAGGGGTAACAACCAAGTGTGCTAGTCACTACACCACTAAGTGGTCTACATTACAATAACCTGTATCTAAGGTGTAACAACCAAGTGTGCTAGTCACTACACCACTAAGTGGTCTGTGTTACAATAACCTGTATCTAAGGGATAACAACTAGAGTGCTAGTCACTACACCACTAAGTGGTCTACGTTACTATAACCTGTATCTAAGGGGTAACAACTAGAGTGCTAGTCACTACACCACTAAGAGGTCTATGTTACTATAACCTGTATCTAAGGGGTAACAACTAGAGTGCTAGTCACTACACCACTAAGTGGTCTATGAAATTATAACCTGTATCTAAGGGGTAACAACTAGAGTGCTAGTCACTACACCACTAAGCGGTCTATGTTACTATAATCTGTATCTAAGGGGCAACAACTAGAGTGCTAGTCACCACACCACTAAATGTCTATGTTACTATAACCTGTATCTAAGGGGTAACAACCAAGAGTGCTAGTCACTACACCACTAAGTGATCTACGTTACTATAACCTGCATCTAAGGGGTAACAACTAGAGTGCTAGTCACTACACCACTAAGTGGTCTACGTTACTATTACCTGTATCTGAGGGGTAACAACTAGAGTGCTAGCCACTACACCACTAAGCGGTCTACGTTACTATAACCTGTATCTAGGGGATAACAACCAAGAGTGCTAGTCACTACACCACTAAGCGGTCTATGTTACTATAACCTGTATCTAGGGGATAACAACCAAGAGTGCTAGTCACTACACCACTAAGTGGTCTACGTTACTATAACCTGTATCTAGGGGATAACAACCAAGAGTGCTAGTCACTACACCACTAAGCGGTCTCTGGTACTATAACCTGTATCTAAGGGATAAGAACCAAGAGTGCTAGTCCCTACACCACTAAGTGGTCTACTTTACAATAACCTGTATCTAGGGGATAACAACCAAGTGTGCTAGTCACTACACCACTAAGCGGTCTCTGGTACTATAACCTGTATCTAAGGGATAAGAACCAAGAGTGCTAGTCCCTACACCACTAAGTGGTCTACTTTACAATAACCTGTATCTAGGGGATAACAACCAAGTGTGCTAGTCACTACACCACTAAGTGGTCTCTGTTACTATACCCTGTATCTAAGGGATAAGAAACAAGAGTGCTAGTCACTACACCACTAAGTGGTCTGTGTTACTATAACCTGTATCTAAGGGGTAACAACCAAGTGTGCTAGTCACTACACCACTAAGTGGTCTACATTACAATAACCTGTATCTAAGGGATAACAACCAAGTGTGCTAGCAACTACACCACTAAGTGGTCTATGTTACTATAACCTGTATCGAAGGGATAACAACCAAGAGTGCTAGTCACTACACCACTAAGTGGTCTGTGTTACTATAACCTGTATCTAAGGGATAACAACCAAGTGTGCTAGCAACTACACCACTAAGTGGTCTATGTTACTATAACCTGTATCGAAGGGATAACAACCAAGAGTGCTAGTCACTACTCCACTAAGTGGTCTGTGTTACTATAACCTGTATCTAAGGGATAACAACCCAGTGTGCTAGTCACTACACCACTAAGTGGTCTATGTTACTATAACCTGTATCTAGGGGATAAGAACCAAGTGTGCTAGTCACTACACCACTAAGTGGTCTATGTTACTATAACCTGTATCTAAGGGATAACAACCAAGTGTGCTAGTCACTACTCCACTAAGTGGTCTGTGTTACTATAACCTGTATCTAAGGGATAACAACCCAGTGTGCTAGTCACTACACCACTAAGTGGTCTATGTTACTACAACCTGTATCTAAGGGATAACAACCAAGTGTGCTAGCCACTACACCACTAAGTGGTCTGTGTTACTATAACCTGTATCTAAGGAATAACAACCAAGTGTGCTAGTCTCTACACCACTAAGTGGTCTATGTTACTATAACCTGTATCTAAGGGATAACAACCAAGAGTGCTAGTCACTACACCACTAAGTGGTATGTGTTACTATAACCTGTATCTAAGGGATAACAACCAAGTGTGCTAGCCACTACACCACTAAGTGGTCTGTGTTACTATAACCTGTATCTAAGGGATAACAACCAAGTGTGCTAGCCACTACACCATTAAGTGGTCTGTGTTACTATGACCTGTATCTAAGGGATAACAACCAAGTGTGCTAGTCACTACACCACTAAGTGGTCTGTGTTACTATAACCTGTATCTAAGGGATAACAACCAAGTCCCCCGTGTGGGTGCGGGTTAGAATACACCCACGGTATGCCCTGCCTGTCGTAGGAGGCGACTAATAGGGCCGACATGGCCGAATAACTTGCCAGTTTTGATTTGTTCAGACCCCCTGTGGATGGGGAGGGCAGAATTCATCCACGGTATCCCCTGCCTGTCGTAAAAGGCGACTTAGAGGGTGCCTTATAAAGGTCAATTTTGGTTTTCTGGTCCCAGCTCTGGTTTGACCAATAGAAATAAACATGCGTGCTGTTAGGGGAAGGGCCACCAGCTTGGCCATCTGGCTAGAAAGCCTAGACGGTATGCCCCATCCCGTCAGGTGGGTGCGCCATGTACCCTACAGTAGTATCCGCCTTACAACGAAGGTCCCTGCATGGCCGAATACTGGAGCTGAATAAATCCTGTGCATGCCGAGGGGGAAGTGCCTGTTCGAGGCACTGGGACCCCGGGCAATATCTGCTATGCCAGGTAGGTATTGCCTTGGCTGGGTGGCGCCCACAGTGATAGCCCCCGTTCGGAGTGGGCAGTATTCGGGGAGGATTTCGTCCGGGATGCCATCAAAGCGATCACGGACACCTGTACAGGGTGGCACCCTTAAAAAGCCGTCTCTTGAGTGTCGAGCTAATCCCAAGGTGTATACGCCTTGGGATGAAGCCTTTAATAGAAGATTCCCCGCTGATAAGTCTCCTCGCTACCTGGTAGCTACGAGGACTGACGGGGGTGATTTTAAACTAGTAAAATCAATAATTTTTTTCTGAGGAAATCGAGGGGAAATTTGGGGACCTAAGCGGGATTTCCAAGCTCCGGAACGGTCAGCTGCTGCTGCACACCGTTGATCGGAAGCAAACCGAAGCGTTGCTGGAATGCACGCAATGCGGCGAAATTCCCGTTAAGGTCTCAAAACACGAAACGCTGAATGAGGTCCGAGGAGTTATTTTCCATCGTGACCTCATTTTAAATAGCGATGCGGAATTGTTGCGGGATCTGGGGAAGAGAGGCGTCACCAAGATTAGGCGCATCACCCGAAAGATTGGGGAGAACAGCGTCGATACCGGCGCTTTTATTCTCCATTTTGAGGGTGATGTAGTACCTAAGCAGGTGAAGGTCACATCGTACCACTGCGATGTTCGACCGTACATCCCTCCACCTATGCGCTGCTATCAATGCCAGAAATTCGGGCATGTTTCCGCCAGGTGCACTGCCAAGGCCGTGTGTAGAGAGTGTGGCAAGGGGACACATGAGGGTGAGAGGTGTACGCCTCCCCCGATTTGTCCTAACTGCCAAGGAAGCCACTCTCCACGATCGAAGCAGTGCCCTGAGTTCTGTAAGGAAGCAAAAATTCAAGAAATAAGAACTCTTGATAGGCTTTCATATCACGACGCTCGCAAGAGGTACCGTGATATGGTTGCCCCCGAATTTCGGGTATCGTTTGCAGCTGCAACGACGCCCTCATTCACCCCTGCCGCATCTTTACCGAGTGTAGTACCCTCGACGCCCGTATTATCAGCAGTATTAAAATCACCCCTCGCTGTACCAGCGAAAAATGTTAGCCCGAAGGAGGTACAACAACCTTCTTCGGCCCAGCAAATGAAGGCGCCGGTTATACCATCTAAACCGGCGCAATCGGAGAAGAAGTCCTCTTCTTCTCCGAAACGGTCGGCGAACAAGTCTTCCCCAGATAAAGGGGGAAAGAAGACTTTGCCGACCAGGGCTGGTCCTTCTTCCTGCCCACCTAATACGAAAAATATAGGGGAGAAAAGGGAGACGGTTCGCCGCCGTCTCTCTCGCCCTCCTGCTGACGGGGTGGCTACTGTCTCTGCTGGCCTTTCCGCTCCCATTACCACCAAGGGAGCGAAGCCTGCTGAAGCCAAGCCCATACGTATGGAGGAACTCCCCTATAGAAAAGAAAATAGATCGGCGGAGGAGAGGGGAACGGTTCAGCGCCGTTTCTCTTCCTCTCCTAAAGGCAGGGCTGCTCACGTATCTGCTGACCATCCCGCTCCCACCACTACCAGTGGAGCGGTGCCAGCAGGAGCGACCTTGTTTTATAAGGACCCGGCGTCTGTGGGGAAGGGACCATCTACTTCCCCAAACACGCGTCGGCGCCGATCCAAGAAGAAATCTCTTCGGGGCGTGTCGGGGACAGACACCCAGTCTTCGGACCGGGAGAAAGTCCCTCGACACCGCTCTCGCTCTTCCCCAAGAGCGAAACTCGTGAGATCCGACGACGACCGCGCGCAACCCAAGAGAGCGCCCGCTCCATTTTCTTCGCCTTCGGACGGAGATGTGGAGATTGAGGTGTGCTCTCCTGCCCCATCATCTCCAACTAGAGCTGGGGAAGGGTGGCAAACGGTCAAGCATAAGTAGAAGACCCATTTCTACTTAAGTCCACACCATGGCACTATTACAATGGAACTGTAATAGCTATTCTGTTCATCTCGCTGAGTTACGACAATTAATATCTTCGTTTTCGGCAACCATTGTCTGTCTTCAGGAATCCAGGTTTCGTCCTGGACATGAGACAACAATGCGTCACTTCAAACTCTTCTCTAAAGACCGGGTGGACGGAGCTGTGGCCGCTGGTGGCGTCTGCACTCTCGTCCACTCTAGCCTCTTTGGTGAAGAGGTGCCGTTGCGTACTCAGCTAGAGGCAGTTGCAGTTCGTACTTCGTTGCCAGTAATGGCAACAGTATGTAACGTGTACATCCCGCCTGATTCTCAGCCGGATTACGACCAGCTGGTGGATCTAGTCTCTCAGCTCCCCCCTCCTTTCCTCTTTCTGGGAGATGTTAATGCCCACAACACCATCTGGGGCTCCGCTACCACTAGCGGTAAAGGGAGAGATTTTGAGAGGCTGATCAGGCGGCTGGACCTGTGTTTGTTGAACACAGGGGAACCTACGCACTTCTCTATTGCACACGGCACTTATTCAAGTGTCGATATTACCTTGTGCAGTCGTGCGCTGGTTCCCCTGCTACAGTGGGGTGTACACGACGACCTTTGTAATAGTGACCATTTTCCAATTATCGTTACTCTTCCGAACCAGAGAGCCATCGAGTTACCAAGTCGATGGCTTCTCCGTCGGGCTGATTGGCCAACTTTCACGGCACGTGCGGTGTTTGCCGAAGATACCTTTGAGAGTGTCGACGATCATACCATTCACATAACGAATGGTATTTTGGCTGCTGCTGAGGAAACAATACCTTCCTCATCCGGAAACTCACGCCGGAAGCTTGTCCCTTGGTGGACAGCCGAGATTGCAGCAGCCATTAAAGATCGTCGACGTGCTTTCAAATGCTATCGGAGGCAAAACACCATGGCCAACCTTATCACCTTCAGAAGGATGCGTGCCAGAGACCGATATCTGATTCGGGAGAGTAAGAAAACGACGTGGGAAAAGTATGTGTCGTCCATGACGGCGCATACTCCATCATCTCAAGTGTGGACTAAGCTTCGTCGGATCTCCGGACTCCCGACATCACTGTCGATACCAGGAGTGTCCATCAATGGAGACATCATCACGGACCATCTCGCCATTGCCAACAGCATTGGCTCGTACTTCTCCGATGTATCCTGCTCCGGGAGTTACGATCCTACATTTCTGACTCTGAAGCGGGAGGCAGAGACTCACCCCTTGTCCTTTGCCACTGCTGCTTCGGAGTCCTATAATGTACCATTCTCTGAATGGGAACTGCGCAGTGCGCTTGCACTGTGCAGGGATACGGCTCCTGGACCGGATAACATACATAATCAAATGTTAAAGCATCTGTGCGAATCCAGTATAAAACAACTGTTGATCCTCTTTAATCGTATATGGATTGAAGGGGAGTTTCCATCTCAATGGCGAGAGGGGTTCGTGATACCGATTCCTAAGGCTGGAAAGGATCCCAAGTTTGTAAGCAGCTATAGGCCCATTTGTTTGACAAATGGTCTATGTAAGCTGCTCGAAAAGATGGTGAACCGTCGACTGGTGTGGTTCTTGGAGGATAAAGGTCTCCTGTCTGAGTACCAATGTGGATTTCGCTCTCATAGGTCCACCACTGACCATCTGGTGCGACTTGAGAGCGCCATACAGGAGGCTTTTTTCCGAAAGCAGCACCTAGTCACGGATTTCTTTGACCTCGAGAAAGCCTACGACACCACATGGCGCTACGGGATCCTTTCCACCCTTCACAAGTGGGGACTCCGTGGTAACTTACCGCATTTCATTGCGAATTTCATGTCCGTCCGACTCTTCCGTGTAAGGGTCGGTAGGACATTATCGCAATACTATACCCAAGAAAATGGAGTTCCTCAGGGTTCAGTGCTGAGTGTCACCTTGTTCGCATTGCCATTAATGGCATTGTTGCCGCCGCCGGGTCCGCGGTAGTTCCATCGCTGTATGTAGACGATTTAGCTCTGCATTACAGCTCTGGAAGTATGGCAGTCGTGGAACGGCAATTGCAGCTAGCTATCAACTGGGTCGACAGGTGGGCTCACGACCGGGGTTTTCGTTTTTCAGCAGCGAAAACCTCCGTCGTCCATTTTTGTCGGCTCCGGAGGCTACATTTACACCCTGAACTACATCTCAGGGATGCTGCGTTGCCGTTGGTTGACACTTATCGCTTCCTGGGGCTCCATTTTGACAGCAAGTTAACGTGGCAGCACCACATACGGCAATTGAAAATGACATGTCTCAGGAAACAGAACATGCTCAGGTTTCTTAGTGGCACTACTTGGGGGGCTGACCGTGCGGTGCTGCTACGGTTCTACCAAGCCCTCGTCCTGTCCCGGCTAGACTATGGTTCTGCGGCATACGGTTCAGCAAGGCCGGCAACCTTGAAAATGCTGGACAGTATCCACCATAGTGGCGTTAGGCTGGCTACCGGTGCCTTCCGGACCAGCCCGATACCCAGCCTACTCGCCGAATCGGGTGTTCCACCTTTAAATTATAGACGCCAACATATGCTTTTAGCATATGCTGCCAATGTGCGTCAAATGCCGCAACACCCGACCTATCAAGCTCTCTTCGGTACCCAAAACCACCAGGGTTACGCCAACCGGCCTCGTGCCACTCGGCCGGTTGGTATTAGACTTGATAGCTCGTGTACTGAAATAGGAGTGGCTGTAGGTCCCTGTATGATCCGGACATCTAGCGAGGTGCCTCCGTGGCAAGTCCCGCGTCCGGAAATTCGGTTAGATCTGCACCGAGGTCCTAAGGTGAACACGGATGCCTCCGTTTACCGGAGGCAGTTCCACAGCATAGTTCACCAATTTCTGGACGCTGGCATTCTATACACGGATGGTTCGAAGGTGGACGAGAAGGTGGGTTGTGCTTACGTTATTGATGGTGCAAATACCAAGATCTCTTTGCCTGAGGCCTGTAGTGTGTTTACTGCGGAGCTCGTTGCCATCTATGAAGCTCTGCAGTTTGCACTACAGGATGCTCGAATCCACTTTCTCGTGTGTACCGACTCTTTGAGTTCGTTGCAGTCAATTGCTACATGTTTCCCGCAACACCCCCTAGTGCAGCGAATCCACGACCTACTAGCCGGGCTGTGCCACGCTGACACTCGAATCACCTTTCTGTGGCTTCCAAGCCACATGGGAATTGTGGGAAATGAGTTAGCAGATCAAGCTGCAAAAGAGGCGGTATCACTACCACCTCGACCAATCGAGGTACCCGCTAGAGATATTCGCTCTCAGTTACGCCTACAAGTTCTGGCTTTTTGGGAGAGTCAGTGGCTAGCTGACCCACTGCCAAGTAAACTGAGAGCGATCAAGGGAACAACTCGCGTGTGGCGGAGCTCCTTCCGGGCCCGGAGAGAGTCCGTCATTTTGTGTAGGCTAAGGATAGGTCATACAAGATCCACCCACTCGTACCTAATGAGAAGGGAAGACCCCCCACTTTGTACCTGTGGAGCCGTATTCACCGTGGCCCACATTTTCACCGAGTGTGTGGATCTTGCTGACTTACGAAGAAACCTTGGTTTGCAGACGACACTCAAACTTATATTAGCCGATGACGCGGTGGCTGCTGATCGCGTTATCCGCTTTATAAGTGAGAGTGGGTTAGGGCCAGCAATCTAAATTTTCCAGTGAACTTTGACTCAACGACTTGTTCGTTTTTGAATGATAATGTTTTGTTTTTTCCGTAATTTTTGTTTATTTTTATAATTTTTATTTTTTATTAAATTGTTTGTTTTTGTTTTATTAATTTTTGGTCTTTTTAAATTTAGTTGTCCACCTCAAAATTTTAAATTCAATACAAAATTTGTATTCTTTAATCTGTGTTAAGAGGGGCAGATGACCTCGTAGTTCCGCCCCTTAAAACAACAATAAAAAAAATAACAACCAAGTGTGCTAGTCACTACACCACTAAGTAGTCTGTGTTACTATAACCTGTATCTAAGGGATATCAACCAAGTGTGCTAGTCACTACACCACTAAGTGGTCTATGTTACTATAACCTGTATATAAGGGATAACAACCAACTGTGCTAGTCACTACACCACTAAGTGGTCTGTGTTACTATAACCTGTATCTAAGGGATAACAACCAAGAGTGCTAGTCACTACACCTCTAAGTGGTCTATTTTACTATAACCTGTATCTAAGGGATAACAACCAAGAGTGCTAGCCACTACACCACTAAGTGGTCTATGTTACTATAACCTGTATCTAAGGGATAACAACCAAGTGTGCTAGTCACTACTCCACTAAGTGGTCTGTGTTACTATAACCTGTATCCAAGGGATAACAACCAAGTGTGCTAGCCACTACACCTCTAAGTGGTCTATTTTACTATAACCTGTATCTAAGGGATATCAAACCAAGTGTGCTAGTCACTACACCACTAAGTGGTCTGTGTTACTATAACCTGTATCTAAGGGATAACAACCAAGTGTGCTAGTCACTACACCTCTAAGTGGTCTATTTTACTATAACCTGTATCTAAGGGATAACAACCAAGAGTGCTAGCCACTACACCACTAAGTGGTCTATGTTACTATAACCTGTATCTAAGGGATAACAACCAAGTGTGCTAGTCACTACTCCACTAAGTGGTCTGTGTTACTATAACCTGTATCCAAGGGATAACAACCAAGTGTGCTAGCCACTATACCACTAAGTGGTCTGTGTTACTATAACCTGTATCTAAGGGATAACAACCAAGAGTGCTAGCCACTACACCACTAAGTGGTCTATGTTACTATAACCTGTATCTAAGGGATAACAACCAAGTGTGCTAGTCACTACTCCACTAAGTGGTCTGTGTTACTATAACCTGTATCCAAGGGATATCAAACCAAGTGTGCTAGTCACTACACCACTAAGTGGTCTGTTTTACAATAACCTGTATCTAATGGATAAAAACCAATTGTGCTAGCCACTACACCACTAAGTGGTCTGTGGTACAATAACCTGTATCTAAGGGATAACACCCAAGTGTGCTAGTCACTACACCAATAAGTGGTCTAAGTTACTATAACCTGTATCTAAGGGATAACAACCAAGTGTGCTAGCCACTACACCATTAAGTGGTCTATGTTACTATAACCTGTATCTAAGGGATAAAAACCAAGAGTGCTAGTCACTACACCACTAAGTGGTCTATGTTACTATAACCTGTATCTAAGGGATAACAACCAAGAGTGCTAGTCACTACACCACTAAGTGGTCTGTGTTACTATAACCTGTATCTAAGGGATAACAACCAAGAGTGCTAGTCACTACACCACTAAGTGGTCTATGTTACTATAACCTGTATCTAAGGGATAACAACCAAGAGTGCTAGTCACTACACCACTAAGTGGTCTGTGTTACTATAACCTGTATCTAAGGGATAACAACCAAGTGTGCTAGTCACTACTCCACTAAGTGGTCTGTGTTACAATAACCTGTATCCAAGGGGTAACAACTAGAGTGCTAGTCACTACACCACTAAGTGGTCTACGTTACTATAACCTGTATCTAACGGGTAACAACAAAATGCGCTAGTCACTACACCACTAAGTGGTCCACGTTACTATAACCTGTATCTAAGGGGTAATAACTAGAGTGCTAGTCACTACACCACTAAGTGGTCTACGTTACTATAACCTGTATGTAAGGGGTAACAACTAGAGTGCTAGTCACTACACCACTAAGCGGTCTACGTTACTATAACCTGTATCGAGGGGATAACAACCAAGTGTGCTAGTCACTACACCACTAAGTGGTCTACGTTACTATAACCTGTATCTAAGGGATAACAACCAAGTGTGCTAGTCACTACAACACTAAGGGGTCTATGTTACTATAACCTGTATCTAGGGGATAACAACCAAAAGTGCTAGTCACTACACCATTAAGTGGTCTGTGTTACAATAACCTGTATCTCGGGGATAAAAACTAAGAGTGCTAGTCACTACACCATTAAGTGGTCTATTTTACTATAACCTGTACCTAGGGGATAGCAACCAAGAGTGCTAGTCACTACACCACTAAGTGGTCTATGTTACTGTAACCTGTATCTAACGGGTAACAACCGAGTGCGCTAGTCACTACACCACTAAGTGGTCTGTGTTACAATAACCTGTATCTAAGGGGTAACAACCAAGAGTGCTAGTCACTACACCACTAAGTGGTCTCTGTTACTATAACCTGTATCTAGTGGATAAGAACCAAGTGTGCTAGTCACTACGCCACTAAGTGGTCTGTGTTACAATAACCTGTATCTAAGGGGTAACAACCAAGAGTGCTAGTCACTACACCACTAAGTGGTCTCTGTTACTATAACCTGTATCTAGGGGATAAGAACCAAGTGTGCTAGTCACTACACCACTAAGTTGTCTATGTTACTATACCCTGTATCGAAGGGATAACAACCAAGTGTGCTAGTCACTACACCACTAAGTGGTCTATGTTACTATAACCTGTATCTAAGGGAGAACAACCAAAAGTGCTAGCCACTACACCACTAAGTGGTCTATGTTACTATAACCTGTATCTAAGGAATAACAACCAAGTGTGCTAGTCACTACTCCACCAAGTGGACTGTGTTACTATAACCTGTATCCAAGGGATATCAAACCAAGTGTGCTAGTCACTACACCACTAAGTGGTCTGTGTTACTATAACCTGTATCTAGGGGATAACAACCAAGAGTGCTAGTCACTACACCACTAAGTGGTCTGTGTTACTATAACCTGTATCTAAGGGATAACAACCAATTGTGCTAGTCCCTACACCACTAAGTGGTCTATTTTACAATAACCTGGATCTAAGGGATAACAACCAAGAGTGCTAGCCACTACACCACTAAGTGGTCTATGCTACTATAACCTGTATCTAAGGGATAACAATAAAGTGTGCTAGTCACTACACCACTAAGTGTCTGTGTTACTATAACCTGTATCCAAGGGGTAACAACGATGTGTGCTAGTCACTACACCACTAAGTGGTCTGTGTTACTATAACCTGTATCTAAGGTATAACAACCAAGTGTGCTAGTCAATACACCACTAAGTGGTCTATGTAACTATAACCTGTATCTAGGGGATAACAACCAAGAGTGCTAGTCACTACACCACTAAGTGGTCTATGTTACTATAACCTGTATCTAACGGGTAACAACCGAGTGCGCTATTCACTACACCACTAAGTGGTCTGTGTTACAATAACCTGTATCTAAGGGGTAACAACCAAGAGTGCTAGTCACTACACCACTAAGTAGTCTATGTTACAATAACCTGTATCTAACGGATAACAACCAAGAGTGCTAGTCACTACACCACTAAGTGTTCTGTGTTACTATAACCTCTATCTAAGGTGTAACAACGAAGTGTGCTAGTCACTACACCACTAGGCTAAGTGGTATCTGTTACTATAACCTGTACCTAGGGGATAACAACCAAGAGTGCTAGTCACTACACCACTAAGTGGTCTATGTTACTATAACCTGTATCTAACGGGTAACAACCGAGTGCGCTAATCACTACACCACTAAGTGGTCTATGTTACTATAACCTCTATCTAAGGGATAACAACCAAGTGTGCTAGTCACTACACCACTAAGTGGTCTGTGTTACTATGACCAGTATCTTAGGGATAACAAGCAAGTGTGCTAGTCACTACACCACTAAGTGGTCTCTGTTACTATAACCTGTATCTTGGGGATAAGAACCAAGAGTGCTAGTCACTACACCACTAAGTGGTCTGTGTTACTATAACCTGTATCTAAGGGATAACAACCAAGTGTGCTAGTCACTACACCACTAAGTGGTCTCTGTTAGTATAACCTGTATCTAGGGGATAAGAACCAAGAGTGCTAGTCACTACACCACTATGTGGTCTATGTTACTATAACCTGTATCTAAGGGATAACAACCAAGTGTGCTAGTCACTACACCACTAAGTGGTCTGTGTTACTATAACCTGTATCTAGGGGATAACAACCAAGAGTGCTAGTCACTACACCACTAAGTGGTCTGTGTTACTATAACCTGTATCTAAGAGATAACAAGCAAGTGTGCTAGTCACTACACTACTAAGTGGTCTCTGTTACTATAACCTGTATGTAGGGGATAACAACCAAGAGTGCTAGTCACTGCACCACTAAGTGGTGTATGTTACTATAACCTGTATCTAAGGGATAACAACCAAGTGTGCTAGCCACTACACCGTTAAGGGGTCTGTGTTACTATAACCTGTATCTAAGGGATAACAACCAAGTGTGCTAGCCACTACACCTTTAAGTGGTCTGTGTTACTATAACCTGTATGTAGGGGATAACAACCAAGAGTGCTAGTCACTGCACCACTAAGTGGTGTATGTTACTATAACCTGTATCTAGGGGATAACAACCAAGAGTGCTAGTCACTACACCACTAAGTGGTCTGTGTTACTATAACCTGTATCTAAGAGATAACGACCAAGTGTGCTAGCCACTACACCGTTAAGTGGTCTGTGTTACTATAACCTGTATCTAAGGGGTAACAACTAGAGTGCTATCCACTACACCATTAAGTGGTCTACGTTACTATAACCTGTATCTAAGGAATAACAACTAGAGTGCTAGCCACTACACCATTAAGTGGTCTACGTTACTATAACCTGTATCTAAGGGGTAACAACTAGAGTGCTAGTCCCTACACCACTAAGTGGTCTACTTTACAATAACCTGTATCTAGGGGAGAAGAACCAAGAGTGCTAGTCACTACACCATTAAGTGGTCTACGTTACTATAACCTGTATCTAAGGAATAACAACTAGAGTGCTAGTCACTAACCACTAAGTGGTCTATGTAACTATAACCTGTATCTAAGGGATAACAACTAGAGTGCTAGTCCCTACACCACTAAGTGGTCTACTTTACAATAACCTGTATCTAGGGGAGAAGAACCAAGAGTGCTAGTCACTACACCACTAAGTGGTCTACGTTACTATAACCTGTATCTAAGGGATAACAAGCAAGTGTGCTAGTCACTACACCACTAAGTGGTCTCTGTTACTATAACCTGTATCTAGGGGATAACAACCAAGAGTGCTAGTCACTACACCACTAAGTGGTCTCTGGTACTATAACCTGTATCTAAGGGATAAGAAACAAGAGTGCTAGTCCCTACACCACTAAGTGGTCTACTTTACAATAACCTGTATCTAGGGGATAACAACCAAGTGTGCTAGTCACTACACCACTAAGTGGTCTCTGTTACTATACCCTGTATCTAAGGGATAAGAAACAAGAGTGCTAGTCACTACACCACTAAGTGGTCTGTGTTACTATAACCTGTATCTAAGGGGTAACAACCAAGTGTGCTAGTCACTACACCACTAAGTGGTCTACATTACAATAACCTGTATCTAAGGTGTAACAACCAAGTGTGCTAGTCACTACACCACTAAGTGGTCTGTGTTACAATAACCTGTATCTAAGGGGTAACAACTAGAGTGCTAGTCACTACACCACTAAGAGGTCTATGTTACTATAACCTGTATCTAAGGGGTAACAACTAGAGTGCTAGTCACTACACCACTAAGTGGTCTATGAAATTATAACCTGTATCTAAGGGGTAACAACTAGAGTGCTAGTCACTACACCACTAAGCGGTCTATGTTACTATAATCTGTATCTAAGGGGCAACAACTAGAGTGCTAGTCACCACACCACTAAATGTCTATGTTACTATATCCTGTATCTAAGGGGTAACAACCAAGAGTGCTAGTCACTACCCCACTAAGTGATCTACGTTACTATAACCTGCATCTAAGGGGTAACAACTAGAGTGCTAGTCACTACACCACTAAGTGGTCTACGTTACTATTACCTGTATCTGAGGGGTAACAACTAGAGTGCTAGCCACTACACCACTAAGCGGTCTACGTTACTATAACCTGTATCTAGGGGATAACAACCAAGAGTGCTAGTCACTACACCACTAAGCGGTCTATGTTACTATAACCTGTATCTAGGGGATAACAACCAAGAGTGCTAGTCACTACACCACTAAGTGGTCTACGTTACTATAACCTGTATCTAGGGGATAACAACCAAGAGTGCTAGTCACTACACCACTAAGCGGTCTATGTTACTATAACCTTTATCTAAGGGGTAACAACTAGAGTGCTAGTCACTACACCACTAAGCGGTCTATGTTACTATAACCTGTATCTAGGGGATAACAACTAGAGTGCTAGCCACTACACCACTAAGCGGTCTATGTTACTATAACCTGTATCTAGGGGATAACAACTAGAGTGCTAGCCACTGCACCACTAAGCGGTCTATGTTACTATAACCTGTATCTAGGGGATAACAACCAAGAGTGCTAGTCACTACACCACTAAGCGGTCTATGTTACTATAACCTGTATCTAAGGGGTAACAACTAGAGTGCTAGCCACTACACCACTAAGCGATCTATGTTACTATAACCTGTATCTAGGGGATAACAACCAAGAGTGCTAGTCACTACACCACTAAGCGGTCTATGTTACTATAACCTGTATCTAGGGGATAACAACCAAGAGTGCTAGTCACTACACCACTAAGTGGTCTACGTTACTATAACCTGTATCTAGGGGATAACAACCAAGAGTGCTAGTCACTACACCACTAAGCGGTCTATGTTACTATAACCTTTATCTAAGGGGTAACAACTAGAGTGCTAGTCACTACACCACTAAGTGGTCTGTGTTACTATAACCTGTATCCAAGGGATAACAATAAAGTGTGCTAGTCACTACTCCACTAAGTGGTCTGTGTTGCTATAACCTGTATCCAAGGGATAACAACCAAGAGTGCTAGTCACTACACCACTAAGTGGTCTATGTTACTATAACCTGTATCTAAGGGAGAACAACCAAGCGTGCTAGCCACTACACCACAAAGTGGTCTATGTTACTATAACCTGTATCTAAGGGATATCAACCAAGTGTGCTAGTCACTACTCCACTAAGTGGTCTGTGTTACTATAACCTGTATCCAAGGGATATCAAACCAAGTGTGCTAGTCACTACACCACTAAGTGGTCTATGTTACTATAACCTGTATCTAAGGGATATCAAACCAAGTGTGCTAGTCACTACTCCACTAAGTGGTCTGTGTTACTATAACCTGTATCCAAGGGATATCAAACCAAGTGTGCTAGTCACTACTCCACTAAGTGGTCTGTGTTACTATAACCTGTATCCAAGGGATATCAAACCAAGAGTGCTAGCCACTACACCACTAAGTGGTCTATGTTACTATAACCTGTATCTAAGGGGTAACAACCAAGTGTGCTAGTCACTACTCCACTAAGTGGTCTGTGTTACTATAACCTGTATCCAAGGGATAACAACCAAGAGTGCTAGCCACTACACCACTAAGTGGTCTATGTTACTATAACCTGTATCTGAGGGATAACAACCAAGAGTGATAGTCACTACACCACTAAGCGGTCTATGTTACTATAACCTGTATCGAAGGGATATCAAACCAAGTGTGCTAGTCACCACACCACTAAGTGGTCTGTGTTACTATAACCTGTATCTGGGGGATAACAACCAAGAGTGCTAGTCACTACACCACTAAGTGGTCTGAGTTACTATAACCTGTATCTAAGGGATAACAACCAAGTGTGCTAGTCACTACACCACTAAGTGGTCAATGTTACTATAACCTGTATCTAAGGGTTAACAACCAAGTGTGCTAGTCACTACACCACTAAGTGGTCTATGTTACTATAACCTGTATCTAAGGGTTAACAACAAAGAGTGCTAACCACTACACCACTAAGTGGTCTATGCTACTATAACCTGTATCTAAGGGATAACAAAAAAGTGAGCTAGTCACTACACCACTAAGTGGTCTATGCTACTATAACCTGTATCTAAGGGATAACGACCAAGAGTGCTAGTCACTACACCACTAAGTGGTCTATTTTACAATAACCTGGATCTAAGGGATAACAACCAAGAGTGCTAACCACTACACCACTAAGTGGTCTATGCTACTATAACCTGTATCTAAGGGATAACAAAAAAGTGTGCTAGTCACTACACCACTAATTGGTCTGTGTTACTATATCCTGTATCCAAGGGGTAACAACGATGTGTGCTAGTCACTACACCACTAAGTTGTCTGTGTTACTATAACCTGTATCTAAGGGGTAACAACCAAGAGTGCTAGTCACTACACCACTAATTGGTCTATGTTACTATAACCTGTATCTAGGGGATAAAAACCAAGAGTGCTAGTCACTACACCACTAAGTGGTCTGTGTTACAATAACCTGTATCTAAGGGGTAACAACCAAGAGTGCTAGTCACTACACCACTAAGTAGTCTATATTACAGTAACCTGTATCTAAGGGATAACAACCAAGAGTGCTAGTCACTACACCACTAAGTGGTCTATGTTACATTAACCTGTATCTAAGGGATATCAACCATGCGTGCTAGTCACTACACCACTAAGCGGTCTATGTTACTATAACCTGTATCTAAGGGATAACAACCGAGTGCGCTAATCACTACACCACTAAGTGGTCTATGTTACAGTAACCTGTATCTAAGGAATAACAACCAAGTGTGCTAGTCACTACACCACTAAGTGGTCTGTGTTACTATAACCTGTATCTAAGGGATAACAACCGAGTGCGCTAATCACTACACCACTAAGTGGTCTATGTTACAGTAACCTGTATCTAAGGAATAACAACCAAGAGTGCTAGCCACTACACCACTAAGTGGTCTGTGTTACTATGACCTGTATCTAAGGGATAACAAGCAAGTGTGCTAGTCACTACACGACTAAGTGGTCTCTGTTACTATAACCTGTATCTAGGGGAGAAGAACCAAGAGTGCTAGTCACTACACCACTAAGTGTTCTACGTTACAATAACCTGTATCTGAGGGATAACAACCAAGTGTGCTAGTCCCTACACCACTAAGTGGTCTATGTTACTATAACCTGTATCTAGGGGATAACAACCAAGAGTGCAAGTCCCTACACCACTAAGTGGTCTATGTTACTATAATCTGTATCTAAGGGGTAACAACCAAGTGAGCTAGTCACTACACCACTAAGTGGTCTATGTTACTATAATCTGTATCTAAGGGGTAACAAGCAAGTGTGCTAGTCACTACACCACTAAGTGGTCTATGTTACTATAATCTGTATCTAAGGGGTAACAACCAAGTGAGCTAGTCACTACACCACTAAGTGGTCTATGTTACTATAATCTGTATCTAAGGGGTAACAAGCAAGTGTGCTAGTCACTACACCAATAAGTGGTCTATGTTACTATAACCTGTATCGAAGGGATAACAACCAAGTGTGCTAGTCACTACACCACTAAGTGGTCTACGTTACAATAACCTGTATCTAGGGGAGAAGAACCAAGAGTGCTAGTCACTACACCACTAAGTGGTCTATGTTACTATAACCTGTATCTAAGGGATAACAAGCAAGTGTGCTAGTCACTACACCACTAAGTGGTCTCTGTTACTATAACCTGTATCTAGGGGATAACAACCAAGAGTGCTAGTCACTACACCACTAAGTGGTCTACGTTACTATAACCTGTATCTAGGGGATATCAAGCAAGAGTGCTAGTCACTACACCACTAAGTGGTCTACGTTACAATAACCTGTATCTAAGGGGTAACAACCAAGTGTGCTAGTCACTACACCACTAAGTGGTCGACGTTACAATAACCTGTATCTAAGGTGTAACAACCAAGTGTGCTAGTCACTACACCACTAAGTGGTCTGTGTTACAATAACCTGTATCTAAGGTATAACAACTTGAGTGCTAGTCACTACACCACTAAGAGGTCTATGTTACTATAACCTGTATCTAAGGGGTAACAACTAGGGTGCTAGTCACTAACCACTAAGTGGTCTATGTAACTATAACCTGTATCTAAGGGATAACAACTAGAGTGCTAGTCACTACACCACTAAGCGGTCTATGTTACTATAATCTGTATCTAAGGGGTAACAACTAGAGTGCTAGTCACTACACCACTAAATGTCTATGTTACTATAACCTGTATCTAAGGGGTAACAACCAAGAGTGCTAGCCACTACACCACTAAGCGGTCTACGTTACTATAACCTGTATCTAGGGGATAACAACCAAGAGTGCAAGTCACTACACCACTAAGTGGTCTACGTTACTATAACCTGTATCTAGGGGATAACAACCAAGAGTGCAAGTCACTACACCACTAAGTGGTCTACGTTACTATAACCTGTATCTAGGGGATAACAACCAAGAGTGCAAGTCACTACACCACTAAGTGGTCTAAGTTACTATAACCTGTATCTAAGGGATAACAACCAAGTGCGCTAGTCAATACACCACTAAGTGGTCTGTGTTACAATAACCTGTATTTAAGGGGTAACAACCAGGAGTGCTAGTCACTACACCACTAAGTGGTCTATGTTACAATAACCTGTATCTAAGGGATAACAAACAAGAGTGCTAGTCACTACACCACTAAGTGGTCTATGTTGATATAACCTGTATCTAAGGGGTAACAACCAAGAGTGCTAGCCACTACACCACTAAGCGGTCTACGTTACTATAACCTGTATCTAGGGGATAACAACCAAGAGTGCAAGTCACTACACCACTAAGTGGTCTACGTTACTATAACCTGTATCTAGGGGATAACAACCAAGAGTGCAAGTCACTACACCACTAAGTGGTCTACGTTACTATAACCTGTATCTAGGGGATAACAACCAAGAGTGCAAGTCACTACACCACTAAGTGGTCTAAGTTACTATAACCTGTATCTAAGGGATAACAACCAAGTGCGCTAGTCAATACACCACTAAGTGGTCTGTGTTACAATAACCTGTATCTAAGGGGTAACAACTAGAGTGCTAGTCACTAACCACTAAGTGGTGTATGTAACTATAACCTGTATCTAAGGGGTAACAACTAGAGTGCTAGCCACTACACCACTAAGTGGTCTACGTTACTATAACCTGTATCTAAGGGGTAACAACTAGAGTGCTAGTCACTAACCACTAAGTGGTGTATGTAACTATAACCTGTATCTAAGGGGTAACAACTAGAGTGCTAGCCACTACACCACTAAGTGGTCTACGTTACAATAACCTGTATCTAGGGGATAACAACCAAGAGTGCTAGTCACTACACCACTAAGTGGTCTACGTTTCTATAACCTGTATCTATGGGATAACAACCAAGAGTGCTAGTCACTACACCACTAAGTGGTCTATGTTGATATAACCTGTATCTATGGGATAACAACCAAGAGTGCTAGTCACTACACCACTAAGTGGTCTATGTTACAATAACCTGTATCTATGGGATAACAACCAAGAGTGCTAGTCACTACACCACTAAGTGGTCTGTGTTTCAATAACCTGTATCCAAGGGATAACAACCAGGAGTGCTAGTCACTACACCACTAAGTGGTCTATGTTACAATAACCTGTATCTATGGGATATCAGCCAAGAGTGCTAGTCACTACACCACTAAGTGGTCTGTGTTGATATAACCTGTATCTAAGGGATAACGACCAAGTGTGCTAGCCACTACACCATTAAGTGGTCTGTGTTACTATAACCTGTATCTAAGGGATAACGACCAAGAGTGCTAGTCACTACACCACTAAGTGGTCTGTGTTACTATAACCTGTATCTAAGGGATAACGACCAAGAGTGCTAGTCACTACACCACTAAGTGGTCTGTGTTACAATAACCTGTATCTAAGGGATAACAACCAAGAGTGCTAGTCACTACACCACTAAGTGGTCTGTGTTACTATAACCTGTATCCAAGGGATAACGACCAATAGTGCTAGCCACTACACCACTAAGTGGTCTATGTTACAATAACCGGTATCTAAGGGCTAACAACCAAGAGTGCTAGTCACTACACCACTATGCGGTCTGTGTTACAATGACCTGTATCTAAGGGATAACAACCAAGTGTGCTAGTCACTACACCACTAAGTGGTCTATGTTACTATAACCTGTATCTAAGGGATATCAACCAAGTGTGCTAGTCACTACACCACTAAGTGGTCTATGTAACTATATCCTGTATCTGAGGGATACCAACCAAGTGTGCTAGTCACTACACCACTAAGTGTTCTATGTTACTATAACCTGTATCTAAGGGATAACAACCAAGTGTGCTAGTCACTACACCACTAAGTGGTCTATGTAACTATATCCTGTATCTGAGGGATTACAACCATGTGTGCTAGTCACTACACCACTAAGTGGTCTATGTTACATTAACCTGTATCTAAGGGGTAACAACCAAGAGTGCTAGTCACTACACCACTAAGTGGTCTATGTTACATTAACCTGTATCTAAGGGATATCAACCAAGTGTGCTAGTCACTACACCACTAAGTGGTCTGTGTTACTATAACCTTTATCTAAGGGATAACAACCAAGTGTGCTTGTCACTACACCACTAAGTGGTCTATGTTATTATAACCTGTATCTAAGGGATAACAACCATGTGTGCTAGTCACTACACCACTAAGTGGTCTATGTTATTATAACCTGTATCTAGGGGATAACAACCAAGAGTGCGAGTCACTACACCACTAATTGGTCTATGTTGATATAACCTGTATCTATGGGATAACAACCAAGAGTGCTAGTCACTACACCACTAAGTGGTCTGTGTTACAATAACCTGTATCTAAGGGGTAACAACCATTTGTGCTATTCACTACACCACTAAGCGGTCAATGTTACTATAACCTGTATCTATGGGATAACATCCAAGAGTGCTAGTCACTACACCACTAAGTGGTCTGTGTTACTATAACCTGTATCTAAGGGATAACAACCAAGTGTGCTAGTCACTACACCACTAAGTGGTCTGTGTTACTATAACCTTTATCTAAGGGATAACAACCAAGTGTGCTTGTCACTACACCACTAAGCGGTCAATGTTACTATAACCTGTATCCAAGGGATAACAACCAAGATTGCTAGTCACTACACCACTAAGCGGTCAATGTTACTATAACCTGTATCTAAGGAATAACAACCTAGAGTCTCTCAGCTTCCGTCTCCTTTTCTCATTCTGGGAGAATTGAATGCCCACAACACCATCTGGGACTCCACTACCACTAGCGGTAGAGGGAGAGATTTTGAGAGACTGATCATGCGGCTGGATCTGAGTTTTTTGAACACAGGGGAACCTACGCATTTCTCTGTTGCACACAGCGCACTTTTGTGAGTGTCGACATCACCTTGTGCAGTCGTGCGCTGGTTCCCCTGCTACAGTGGGGTGTACACGACGACCTTTGTAATAGTGACATTTCCCGATTATCGATACTCTTCCGATTCAGAGAGCCATCGAGTTACCAATTCGATGGCTTCTCCGTCGGACTGATTGGCCAACTTTCACAGAACGCGCGGTTTTTGCCGAAGAGAGTGTCGATGATCATACCCTTCACATAACGAATGGTATTTTGGCTGCGGCAGAGGAAACAATTCCTTCCTCATCCGGCAACTCCCGCCGGAAGCTTGTCCCTTGGTGGACAGTCGAGATTGCAGCAGCCATTAAAGATCGTCGACGTGCTTTCAAATGCTATCCGAGGCAAAACACCATGGCGAAACTTTTTCTTGTTGTTCTTCTTCTTCATTTCCCAGTTCCAGTGATCTGGGTCGGGGTGTGAATGAAGGACCTCCATACTCTTCTGTTTCTCCACCACTCTCGTCTCTCTTCCAGTTATTAATTAATATCGTAAGGCCTCGGGTGCCTGGTGCAAGCTTTGTTAATACTTTGCAAGGGTAGCTTGCATGTCGAATTTCGTCGTTCCTTTGAACATTATGAAAGTCAAGGAGGTTAGATATCTAAACTCCTTGACACTACAGCGCTTTCAAGTAGAGAATGGAGGAACTTTGTGTTGGCTGAAAATCCCGAGATTAATTTTGCCATTGAACACAGCCTACTGAATTCAAATGGGTTCTTTAACATGCCAACAAAGTATGACATGAGTGTCGTGATTTTTGTCGCCTTCAAGAATCACTTACCATGGCCAGGAGCGAACCTGCAATCTTGGGGTTGGTAGTCCGACACTATAACCACTCACCCACCGTGGCAAGCTCCTCTTCCAGTACATCCTCCACTTTCACTCCTCTTTTCTCAACGCTCTCCCTCACTGCATCCATCCACCTCATCCTCGGCCTGTCCCCTTTGGCGCCTTCCCATGACTTTCTCAGTACCGTACCGTAAATAATCGCTTCGGGACTCTGTCTTCCCCCATTCGCATCATATGTCCATAGCATTTTAGCTTACTGATCTCGATCTTGTCTTGTAACTTTGGGAATCCTGTTTTCTTCCTAATTTCCTTGTTTCTGATTTTGTCTCTGCGGGTCTTTCCAATTATGGCCAACCTTATCACCTTCAAAAGGATGCGATATGCGACCTTTGTACATGTCTCTGATCCTGGTTCTCAAAATAAATTGTGTTCAATCCACAATACGTTTGCATAAGAATACGGTACATTATACAGTTCGTTTCTGTTGGGTCACACGTATTTTTCTATATATTAGCTATTTTAGTGCTTACTGACAAATGATATTGTATAATGGTGTAGCTATTACGAATTCTTAACACCCTGAATGAACTAGGCTATAGCATTTTAGAGATCATTACGGTATGGGTTTAGAAAATATATTTCTTATCTTACGAAATACTTTAGGGGCTGAAGGAACCCAATGTGTTCTCAATCAATGCATCTTATTTGACATTAAACTGGGATTATACTTTGCTGCATTTACTGGGAGGATGTAGGTAAAAAAACATGACCGTAGACAAATGTCCATAACTTATACATTTTTAGAGATATTCAGATCATAATTTGTATGGTTATTGTCAACATGCTGCTTGATATTGCGTTGCATTTGTAACTCAATATGATCATAGAATCTTAATACAAAAATACATATTTTAGTCATCCTGAAAATTTTAAGGTGTATTTTCTGCAGAACTACTGGGTATTTTTCTCTGATATTTTTATCACAGATTTAAAAAAGGTTCAACTTAGAATCCTGTGCAACAGAATTTTTATACCTTTTAAATTTCTTAAATAAATAAATAAATACAAATATTAATACAAAAAAATCTGCATAAAATCTTCTTATCCATAGCATAACTTCTATAATAGGCCAAAAATTAAAATTATGGTGCACAGGATTCATCATCTTCTGCTTCTACTAGTTCCTTTGCAGCTAGTAAGTTTGTTTTTTCAACTTCTTCCGAGGAAATTAGTCATCTTGTGTTGACAGGTAGTGGCATATTCATCAAGCCACAAAATAAATTAGCTCCCCTTCCCACACCTAGGCACCTCATCGAATGTAAGCATCATAAACCCATTTGTTTATAACGGATGCTTTAAACTTACTGTCCGATTTGCACTTCTCATAATCAACATGTAGTGTACTAACGATGCCAATCCTTTCTGTAACATCATCATACAATTTCATCGACTTTGAACCACAATTGGCACATGTACAGCTTCACAGATGGCCTCGTAGTTCCGTCCCTTAAAACCTCAATAACTAACTAAGTAGTTCGATGTCTATTAATCTGAAACAACTACGGTATTAGAAGTTTCCTCGGAGCTAATGTCAGGTAAAATACACTCACTGTTTTTTTTGTAGATGCACCCTAAATATATTATCCATAAGCGGCCATCCTGAATCGACTGACTAAAGATACCTCGCTGGGCCACCTTGCTCGTCTCATATGGGACGCCCCTTACAGGCCCTCCCTAATTTACATTTCTTAAGCAAGTAATACATAAACCATAAATGAACGTAATACGACCTCTGAAAAGAGCCGCTAACCGACATATAAACCTTAAAAATCCCTTATTTTGTCCCTAGGGTTGGGGATAATTTTTACGTTGAGGTAAAAATGACTTGACCTAGAAAAAGGTGGCGTTACACCCTTTCGTTAAAGATTTTGTACAACGTTCTTCGAGTATTGGTTTGGGATATCTCGGGTCGATGACCTAGTAGTTGATCCACAATCAATAAATCTTAAGTGAATAATCAATAATCATTAGTTAACAAATAATAATATTAAATCAGTAAATAAATTCTTATTAAATAATTTATAAACATAATTAGTTTCCTAAAACCATATTTTTAAAATTTAGTTAGGCCCTTTGATAAAAATTTAAAAAAAATTATATGAATAATACATTCCAAATAAATAAAACTAATAAAGAAATTAAAAAATGGTGTGTGTATTTAGGCCCTTTGGTAAAATTTGAAACCGATATGTCCTCGGGATAGGGGACATTGCGCCCTTTAATTTGAATCCTCACACAAGTGTCTACGATTATTGGTTCGGGAGATATCGTGTTAAATACCACCAAGTGCTCTCAACTCGCTAAGTGCGCGCGGCGGCCATGACACTCGTTAGAACCCGTCAAGGCAATCTACTTACCAGGTCCTCGTCCTGTCCCAGCTTAACTATGGTTCTGCGGCATACGGTTCATCATGGCTGGCAACCTTGAAAATTTTGGACAGTATCCGCCATAGTGGCGTTAGGCTGACTTATCTGTGCCTTCCGGAGCAGCCCGATTCCCAACCTACTCGCTGAATCGGGTGTTCCATCTCTCAATTATGTTGTTGTTGTTGTTGTTGTTGTTCGAGTCTTCAGTATTTTGACTGGTTTGATGCAGCCCTCCACGCCTCCCTGTCCTGAGATAATCGTTTCAAATCTACATAGCTACCACATGCTACATCCGAGGCAATCTGTTTAACATATTCTAACCTTGGTCTACCCCTACAGTTCTTGTCCACGACCCTTCCTTCCATACTAAACTTGCTATTCCTGGGTGTCTTAGGATGTGTCCTACCAAACTATATCTCCTCTTCATTAGCAGTCGCCAGAAACATCTCTCCTCTCCCACTCGTCTTAATATCTCTTCGTTTGTAGCCCTATCTACCCATCTGATCATCATTCTTCTGTAACACCACATTTCAAACACTTCAATTCTCCTCTTTTCTGTTGCACCAATAGTCCAAGATTCACTTCCAAAGAGCGCCACGCTCCAGACAAAGGCTTTACAAATGGTTTCCTAATAACTAAATCTATATTCGATGTCAACAGTTTCCTTTTTTGTAGAAATGCTTTCCTTGCCTGAACCAATCTACTTTTTATATCCTCTTTGCTTCGTCCATCACTGGTTATTTTCCTTTCTAAGTAACAGAAGTTTCCTACTTCCTTCAGCTTTTCACCTGCCAATTTGATGTCCATAGAGTTTTCTGATTTATTTCGGCTGCAATCCAATTTTTTTGTTTCTCATTTATTAATATTCATCATGAATTCCTTCCTCAAGACGGAGTCCATACCATTCAAAATCTCATTCAAATCCTCAGGCGTGTCGGCCAAGATGACTATGTCATCGGCAAATCTCAGAGTTGAAATGATTTATCCCTGAATCTTCACTCCCACTTAAATATTTTCTGCTATTTCCTTCATTGCTTGTTCAATGTAAAGATTGAAAAGTATGGGTGATAAGTTGAAGCCTTGCCTTACACCTTTCTGAATACCGGCTTCTCTCTCATGTCCTTCGGCTCGAATGACTACTGTCTGGTTTCTGCATAGATTGTATATCACCCTCCTATCCCTGTACTTTATTCCAATCGTTTGAAAATTTCAAACAATTTAGTCCAATCAACGTTATCAAAAGCCTTTTCTAAGTCTACAAATGCCGTGAACGTTCTCTTATTTTTCCTTATTCTACCTTCCAAAATCAGCCTAAGACTTAGTACAGTTTCCCTTGTTCCTACATTTGTCCTGAAACCCAACTGGTACCCAACTTCGTTTCTATAGTCTTTCCATCCTCATGTAAATTATTCTAGACAGGATCTTTGAAGCATGAGTAGTCAAGCTGATGGTACGGTAATCTTCATATCTGTCAGCTCCCACTTTCTTCGGTATTGGGATGATAACATTCTTCTTGAAGTCAGAGGGTACCTCACCTATCTCATAAATCGTACACACTAAGTGAAATAACCTGATCACCTCTTCACCTCCTATGCAGCGTAGCAACTCAATCCGTATATCATCTATGCCTGGTGCTTTGTTCCTGCTTAAGTCTTCCAATGCTCTGTCAAATTCTGATCTCAATATTAAATCTCCTTTTGCTTCCTCGTAAATTTCCTCCTCCCTTTCCATTACATGATCCCCTTTTACTAGCAATCTATGTAAGCATTCCATCTCTCAAACTTTTCTTTCTATTTGTTAGAGGCTTTTCATTTTTGTCCTTAATATTACAGCACTTAGTCTTCTTTTCCCCAAAGTATTCTTAATCCTTCGATAAGCTGTGTCTACTGTTCCTAATTTCAGAAAATTATCTATACCTGCACATTTCTCTTTCAACCATTCTTCTTTCGCTTCCTTGCACTTCTTGTTAACCTCATTTCTCAGACGTCTATATTTTGCTTTCCCCTTTTCATCTCTTACATTCTTGTGTTTCCACCTTTCATCCATCTATTCTAGTATATCCTGAGTGATCCACGGTTTTCTACATATTGTGCCGTCTGGCCTTTCGCAAGATGTAGTTTGCAGTGGAAGTGTGTACCGATTAGCCTGGCGCTGGGCCCATTAAACCGGACTAAGTTTATGAAGGTATCAGAGGCGATGGATTGAACGTACATTCACTGCCATGTAAATGCAAGTTCTATTCGAATGCGCTATGCATTATGGGCCAGCTTAGCTTAGCCTAAAGAAATAAAGACTAAATAAGGTACACATACTCAACACATAGGCAAAGAAGAGGTAATGTATTGACCAAAGAGATAACATCAAGGAATGACGAGGAAGCATTACATGCTATGAATGAGGTTAAGTGGACGACAAACATGTGATACTAGGTAAAATAACGGTCGAAAGGGCCGAAACGTAAATGTCAAGATCGATAGGGAGAAACGATAAAGGGGGGAACACATCTGGGAAAGTATACTCGTAAAGAGTAAAATTACATTGTGAAAAATAAAGATTAAAAGGGCTAGACAAAGAGTCGGGGAAAGTGAGTGTACTGTCAAAGGAGCGAACGGTAGCTCAAATAGCCCTGAAGGAGATGAGGGAGTGCGATGGGGACGGATTATTAATAAAAGCACGCGTAGATGTGACGTAAAAGAATAAACACAAAAAGGGGCAAGTAAGCGATATAAAAATAATCACGAGAAAGGTATTGCAACACAAAATAAAAGATACCCATCAAAATAAGTTACGTCAGAAAGGGATTAAGCCAAACTCATGGACTTGCATATGAAAACGCAATCCTAAGATAAGAGGCAAACAAAAATATAAGAGATATGGCATAGGTCTTACTGTTGAACACACGTTACTCAGTAAACCGGACCAAATACCTACACAAAAGATACGACGAAAAGGGGACAAAGATAACGGGAACGAAACAGATACTCCATGGACATACTAGAATAGGCGAAACGCCCTAGTATTCCATACAATGAGCAAAGACAAAAATACGTAACCTACCTTGATGGTATCAGCATTAATCCGGCATCACGGAATTACATTAAATGAACTGGATTCACACCTCTACGCGCACCTTTATAAAAAAAACACAAACGAACGGGAAAAAACGGATAGAAAAGCAAGGCATCTCGAAAATGAGAGCGGGTGCATAAACAAAAAAGGTCCTAACAGGATAGAAAAAACAGAAGACTGCCAAGAGAGTAACAAGGGATTGTCACAGGAGACGGAAAAAGAAGATAAAAAGGTAAGAGGTGCCACTAATCACGATTCGGCATAGCAAGAAATCACTATAACGAACCTTGATCAGCAATTATAGAAATGTCCACTGATCTTCTCGGCTATTCTGGCCAGTAATAACCAAGAAGAAAAGAGAACAATTCCGATAATTGACACTCCGAAGAAAAGAGGAAAAAGGGAAGACTACAGGAGGAAAAGAAAAACGGTTCAGATTCACACGCACTGCCCCAAAATTTTTGTTGCGTCCACCAAAATAGACGAACAAAAATTTTAACGAAACAAACACAAGGAAGGGAGAAGGGATTAAAAAAGGTACATCACGAAATTTGACGGGAGGGAGCCTAGAAGTAAGGGGGGGGGGGGGACGTGGAGGACTCAAAAGAGTGTACTTCAATGAAGATAAATATAAGAATCGAAAGACGAAAATTACACAATAAGAATTTAAGTTAAACCAGATGAAACAAAATAGTTAAAATAAAATAAAAACCCTAGCTTACTCGCCAAAATATCTTACAAAAGTTACAAAGTTAGAGATTTACAATATATAATAATTATAAGTACACAAAAGCTGTCTTCCATAATCTCTCTAGGTAGGATGTCAGAGAGCAGATATGATAATTAACTAAAACAAGAAAGAACGATTAATAGAGAGCGATATTATCTTATTCTAATGAAGGGATAAAGTTGAGTGGCGTCTACCACGATACTCCGACAAAGATTAATTAGGGACGAGGAAAAATGACTAGACGTCATCTATTTAAATATTATTCGAAGTAATAACCTGGAAAGAAGTAGATAATTATAATTGATAGCAATGCCATCGTGCGCCAAAGCACGTAAACTTGAAGAAATAAGCTGAAAATCATGTCACAAGAGGAAAAATAAACATTTAAGGGAAAGAGAAGAAATGTGACCAAGATAGATGGACATAACTTACAAAACGCTTCAGCCGAGTGACATGAGCGGTAGATACTTGCTGCAGTCTGTCATCACTCACAAGCTCCACAGTGACAGGTGTGAGGAAATGAGTGATAATGCGCGGAGTAGACCATCGCATGCACAGTTTACTCGAGATCTGCGCCGCCGCATTGCTCACAGGGTGAAGCTTCACCAGTACTTTGTCGTTTACCTGAAAAGTAATGGTACGTCCTCCAACGTTGAACCTCTCAGCTACTTTGGTCCGAGCCTTTTTTAAGTGCTTAACAGCAATCTCCCATTTTTGGGACACGGAAGAATGTCTCGAAGGTGCAGATAAGTACTCTATGTTCCACTTGAGTAGTAGGGGATCCACAAGTGTCCTACCGAGAAATAATTCTGCAGGAGTTGTTTGAGTTGAAGAGTGGAACGAAATGTTGAATCCCAGACAGAAATACTGAAGGTTTACGTCCCAAGAAACATGATCCGCGATGTGGAAGGCCGAAATACAAGCCTTCAAATTTCTATGGAAGCGTTCAACTTGGTTCCCTTGGGGACGATAGGGAGACAGGAACACATGACGGATACCCCAATTGAAAATCATAGTCTCAAAAGTCTTAGATCTGAACACAGTAGCATTATCGGATACCAGATACTTGGGTGGCCCAAATATACCAAATATATATTTACTCAGGAAGTTTACGGTAGTTCTTGACGTAATTTCTCTCACGGGGAAAAGCCAAACGAATTTAGAGAAACCATCGATAACAGTGAGAATGGCCTGATTACCCTGTTTTGATCGGACGAGTGGACCAAAATAGTCTATGAATAAACGTTCTCCTGGTCGAGTCACAATATCTGCTTGATGCAGACCGTTCTTGGTGTTTTGCGCAGGCTTGGAACGTTGACAGATTAAACATTTCCGGACGAAACTAAAGGAATCAGACTTAATTGAAGGCCAATAAAACTCGTTCGAGATCTTTCTGAAGGTCCTGTGTATACCGATGTGTGCCCCAAAAACGGAGGAATGGTAATATGTTAAAAGCATATCGCGAACAGCCTCAGGAGCAAAAATCCTAAATTTCGAAGATTTGGGTAACGTGTACCCGATAACGTCATTTCGAATACAAAACTCGGAACAAGAAGGATCTTTGTTCGTCATTTTGCCACGCAACTCCATACAATATGGATCCTCAGCTTGGAAGGTCCTGATATCCACAAAAGACCAAGGACAGTGTTGCAGTAGAAACACAGGTTCAGGAGGTTCTGAAGGAGGGGAGGGAGGAGGAACGGGGATAATAACGTTTTCCTCAAACATACGTAAGAGACAGTCGGCAACAGAATTCTCGCTGCCTCTCACAATATTGAAATTGAAGGAAGATAGTCGTAGGATCCATCGGTTAATACGACCTAATTTCTTGACATGTGACAGACTCCACTTTAAAGCTTCGTTATCTGTATACACAGTGAAACGTCTATGTTCCAGAAATCTCCTAAAGCGTTCACACCCAAACACTACCGCCAAACTTTCTTTCTCAAAAATGGAGTAACGTCTTTCATGTTCATTCAGCATTCGACTAGCGAAAGCAATGGGGGCGAATCTCCCATCCACTTGTTGACTCAACACGCTCGAAACTGATTGATCACTAGCATCATAATGCAGAAAAAAATCCGAATTAAAATTAGGGGATTGCAATACAGGAGCACTAGACAAACATTCCTTTAGTCTTACAAACGCACGTTCTTGCTCAGGTCCCCAAACGAAAGTGCTGTTCTTCTTCTTCAAGACATTTAAAGGGGCGGCAACATCAGAAAAATGTTTTATGAACCTGGAATAAAAGGTGAACATCCCCAAGACACGACGTAAGGATTTCAAAGAAGTAGGACGAGGAAGTTCTTGTAGACATTTCACACGTTCAGGGTTAACCGAGATACCTTCACCGGACAGCACGTGACCTAGAAACTTTATCTGGGAACACCCTAACGAACTTTTCCCAGGATTTACGGTTAAACCTGCTCGTCTTAGACACCCGAAAACTTCACGAAGATGACCAACGTGTTCTTCAAAAGTGTTACTATAGATTACGAGATCATCAAGATAATTGAAAACTTACTGAAACTTCAAATCTCCCAATAGGTCATCCAATATGCGACTGAGCACTTGGGCTCCGATAACAATTCCCATAGGTAACCTCAAATATTCAAACAACCCAAAGGGGGTAGAAAAGGCAGTAACTTTGCGGCTCTGTTCATCCAAAGGAATTTGATAATACGCGGATTTTAAATCAACTATAGAATAGAATTTCGCGTTGTGAAAGTGTTGAAACGCCGATCCCAGGGTAGGAAGTGGGAAATTATCGAATACCACCTTTTTATTTAATAGTCGATAGTCCACCACAAGACGAAACTCATTTTCTTTCTTAGGAACTAAGAAGGCAGGTGAGCCATAAGCAGACTTGGAAGGTCTTATTACATTTCTTTCTATCAGATCACTTACATGTCTCTTCATGGCTAAAGGTTTGGGAGGGGTGCATGGGAACGGAGCAGATCTCACAGGAATAGAATCGGTCAAATCGATATGGCATTCATACCCAACAGCACTTCCCAGTTGATCAGTGATCACATCAGAAATTTCATTCACCAAATCATATAAAATTTGCCGTTGATCAGAAAATAAGGAAAGGGGGTAATGGCATCACACAGTCAGGTAGAATATTAAACACTCCGGGCATAAAATTCTCAAAAGGAAACCTCTGGGTAGATGAAAAAAGAAAGCTGTAGGTATCATCACTGAAGTCTAACCTCAATCCAGTTTTTTTTCCCATAAAGTCGGCACCCAGTAAGACAGGTACAGCTAAATTATCCATGACCTGAAACTCATGATCCCAAGAAAAATCGTGAATGTTAACATGGCGTGAAATTGATTCGTAGACATGAATGGGATTGTTAGAGGCTGAGACAAAATTATTTCGGGACTGGTGCAGACGTTTACATGCGTCAGGGATCTCCTCAATTACCGACCTACGTATAAAACTTTGACACGCACCACTATCTAAAAGGGCATAATGTATCTCAGAAATAGAAATGTGAACCCACGGTTGAATTATTTGGGAAAAAGGTACATCGGATATCACTGAATCATACTCCTTGTCAAAATAAATCTTCCTAGCCTCACAATTGGATTCATTATCGCAAAGCTTCACTAGTTTTCCAAGGGACTAGTAGCATTGCAACGAGGACAAATTGGTTTGATTACTCCTTGTAAACCACACCCAAAACAAATCTTCCCTTTTAGCGGTACTAAACGATCTCGGTAGGTATGTGACTCTTTTAAGCAGTTCCAGCATCGAACCGGGGACCTGGAAGCATTCACATGAGGAGGGGCATTTACATCAAGGTTATGGGAACGAGGGATACTACGTTGGACATGATTCACAGCATTAACGCGAACATTAGTTCTATGTGAATTAACAGAGGCGAAGGTATTGCCTCGATTGTTGCAGTGTCGTGTCGACCAAGGAGCAGGAGTAGTATTATTGCCACGTTCTCCACATGCAGGCATATCGATCTTATTACTACACTCATTCATGTTGAAGGCTAATTCAGGAAACATACATTTAGAAGGCTGTGGGGGTGGGATATATCGATTACACAGTCGGGCAGTTGCTTCAAATTCACGCCCTTGAATAAGAATATCTTCAGTATCTAATACTGAAGAGCGGCGAATAAACTGTTTATAGGAGGGATGTAAATTACAATAAACAGTATTAATAGTTTCACTAGAAGTCAGTGGAACTGGAAGACGAGATATTAGGATACGTATCGCTGTGACATAAACATCAAGAGCTTGGGTACGGGAGAAAATCTCATGCTTTAAGGCATGCTCAAAGTCAGATGGCGTGAATCTCCTTTTCAAAGCATTCATGAAACTAACCCATGAACTGAAGGGATACTGGACTAGACGGTACCATTTTAAAGCGTTCCCACATAATAGCATAGGGAGGCATTGAACAATACTGTCAGGAACCAAACCATAGCATGCACACAATTCTTCAATACGTGTAGTAAATTCAAATACCGAGGAAGTGCCTTCCTCCCCCGAATATCGGACATTCCATTTGTTCACGATGTTACCAACATTTCCACTATGGAAGTTTGAGTTATGTGCTGCCGGAATAGGCAATGTAGAAACTAGGGGGTCGAATTCCAACCAATCAAGTTTCGTCGAAGCATTGGTGTTGGCTAAATGCAACGCATCACTATTAGTAGGCGACTCGATTTCACACTTGATGTCGTTATTCATATTTGTAATTACACTCGCAGAAAAGTCACGAAAATATAATTGATAGAGGCCTTACCTTTAACAACGAAGCCCAAATGAGTTTGCTACGGCAAGAAATTATCACCAGGATGATAATGTTTACAAACTTTTTACCAAAAACACAACAGTTTGTTTTTTTATCCTTTTTTCACAACAAATCCAGCCATCTATTTGTCTCGACACATAAAAAACAAAAAACAAACGATAAGTACCATATTGCCAACTTACACATACAGTTGGACGTATTTGTCGGCTAAGCGGTCCTCTTATGTCATTTAGGGAATGAAACTAGGTGTAGTTACATGTAGAGCGATACATTTGAATAGCGACCAAGCTCTGCCTACCATTTGTGCCGTCTGGCCTTTCGCAAGATGTAATTCGCAGTGGAAGTGTGTACCGATTAGCCTGGCGCTGGGCCCATTAAACCGGACTAAGGTTATGAAGGTATCAGAGGCGATGGATTGAACGTACATTCACTGCCATGTGAATGCAAGTTCTATTCGAATGCGCTATACATTATGGGCCTAGCTTAGCTTAGCCTAAAGAAATAAAGACTAAATAAGGTACACATATTCAACACATAGGCAAAGAAGAGGTAATGTATTGACCAAAGAGATAACATCAAGGAATGACGAGGAAGCATTACATGCTATGAATGAGGTTAAGTGGACGACAAACATGTGATACTAGGTAAAATAACGGTCGAAAGGACCGAAACGTAAATGTCAAGATCGATAGGGAGAAACGATAAAGGGGGGGGGGGGGTACAATCTGGGAAAGTATACTCGTAAAGAGTAGAATTACATTGTGAAAAATAAAGATTAAAAGGGCTAGACAAAGAGTCGGGGAAAGTGAGTGTACCGTCAAAGGAGCGAACGGTAGCTCAAATAGCCCTGAAGGAGATGAGGGAGTGCGAGGGGGACGGAGTATTAATAAAAGCACGCGTAGATGTGACGTAAAAGAATAAACGCAAAAAGGGGCAAATAACCGATATTAAAAATAATCACGAGAAAGGTATTGCAACACAAAATAAAAGATACCCATCAAAATAAGTTACGTCAGAAAGGGATTAAGCCAAACTCATGGACTTGCATATGAAAACGCAATCCTAAGATAAGAGGCAAACAAAAATATAAGAGATATGGCATAGGTCTTACTGTTGAACACACGTTACTCAGTAAACCGGACCAAATACCTACACAAAAGATACGACGAAAAGGGGACAAAGATAACGGGAACGAAACAGATACTCCATGGACATACCAGAATAGGCGAAACGCCCTAGTATTCCATACAATGAGCAAAGACAAAAATACGTAACCTACCTTGATGGTATCAGCATTAATCCGGCATCACGGAATTACATTAAATGAACTGGATTCGCACCTCTACGCGCACCTTTATAAAAAACACAAACGAACGGGAAAAAACGGATAGAAAAGCAAGGCATCTCGAAAATGAGAGCGGGTGCATAAACAAAAAAGGTCTTAACAGGATAGAAAAAACAGAAGACTGCCAAGAGAGTAACAAGGAATTGTCACAGGAGACGGAAAAAGAAGATAAAAAGGTAAGAGGTGCCACTAATCACGATTCGGCATAGCAAGAAATCACTATAACGAACCTTGATCAGCAATTATAGAAATGTCCACTGATCTTCTCAGCTATTCTGGCCAGTAATAACCAAGAAGAAAAGAGAACAATTCCGATAATTGACACTCCGAAGAAAAGATGAATAATGGAAGACTACAGGAGGAAAAGAAAAACGGTTCAATATTCTTCCCTTCCTACCAGTGTTTTCTTCTACGGATTTTGTTATTTCATTCTTCAAAAGTGCCCATTCGTCTGCTTTGATGTTTATTAGGGTTTTTCATTAGTCCTTCCTTTATACTCTTCTTGAATCTTTCGTTTACATCCTTCACTTTCAGTCTGTCGATTGCCCACCTTTTTGGCTTTTGACTTTTCTTCAATTTCTTCGACTTTAATCTGCATTTCATAACAACCAGATTTTGGTCAGATTTTATGTCAGCACCGGGGAATGTCTCACAATCCAAAATGTGGTTCCGAAACCTCTGCTTGACCATAATGAAGTCGATTTTGTAACGCCCTGTATCTCCTGGTCTCATCCATATGTATATTCTTCTATTGTGGTTATTGAATAAGGTGTTGGCTATGACCAACTCATGCACGTTGCAGAATTCCATCGGCCTGCTTCCTCGTTCATTCATTTCACCTAATCCGAAATGTCCTACTATCTTCCCTTCTCTTCCTGTTCCTACCACAGCATTCCAATCTCCCATTACTGTAACATTTTCATCACCCTTGATATACCTCAGAATTTCATGTATTTCTTCGTAGATCTTTTCAACATCTTCATCATCAGTTTGACTGGTAGGCAATTATAGACACCGGCATATGCTTTTAGCCCAATGAGCGTCAAATGCGCAACTTCCGAGCTATCGAGCTCTCTTCAGTGCCCAATTCCAGCAGAGGTACCCCTACCAGCCTCGCGCCACCCGGCAGGTTGGTATTAGACTCGACAGCTTGTGTAATGAATTATGAGTGGCTGCTGCCTCCGTGGCAAGCCCCGCATCCGGAAATTCGTTTAGATCTACACCGAGGTCCTAAGGTGAACAAGGATGCCTCCGTTTATCGGAGTCAGTTCTGCAGCATAGTTCACTAATATCCGGACGCTGATATTCTCTACACGAATGGTTCAAAGGTGGACGAGAAGATAGTTTGTGCTTACGTTATTGATAGTGTAAATATCACAATCTCTTTGCCTGAGGCCTGCAGTGTGTTTACTGCGGAGCCCGTTGCCATCTATGAAGCTCTACAGGATGCACCAATCCACTTTCTCATGTTTACCGACTCTTTTGAGTTCGTTGCAGTCAATTGTTACATGTTTTCCGCAACACCCCTTAGTGCTGCGAATCCATGACCTACTAGCCGGATTGTGCCGCGCTGGCACGCGAATCACCTTTCTGTGGCTTCCAAGCTAAATGGGAATTGCTGGAAATGAGTTAGCGGATCAAGCTGCAAAAGAGGTGGTATCATTACCACCTCGACCAATGGATGTACCCGCTAGAGATATTCGCTTTCAGTTACGCCGACAAGATTAGTACTGGATTTCTGGGAAAGTCAGTGGCTAGCTGACCCAATACCCAGTAAACGAAAAGCGATCAAGGGAACTACTCGCCTGAGGCGGAGCTCTTTTCGGTCACGGAGAAAGTCCGTCACTTTGTGTAGACTGAGAACAGGTCATACAAGATCCACCCACTCGTACCTAATGAGAAGGGAAGACTCCCGACTTTGTTCCTGTGGAGCCGTGTTCACCGTGGCCCACATTTTAACCGAGTGTGTGGATCTTGCTGACTTACGAAGAAACCTTGGTTTGCAGATGACAAACTTATATTAGGCGATGACGCAGTGGCTGCTCATCTCGTCATCCGCTTTTTAAATGAAGTGGGTTACGGAAGCAATCTAAATTTTCAAGTGTACATTCACTTAATTAAAGACTTGTTCGTTTTTGAAATCTGAAGTTTTGTTTTTCAGTAATTTTGTTTATTATTATAATTATTAGTTCTATTTAATTTCTTTGTGTTATTATTTTAGACCATTCTTATTTAGGTTTCCACCTCTAAATTTTTATTTGTTCTATTTGTGTGATTTGATCCATGTTAAGAAGGGCAGATGATCTAGCTGGTCCGCCCCTTTAAACTCCAATAACTAACTAACTGTCTGCAGGTCCAAGAAAATCGGATGGTGTACGAACAAACCAACCTCCACGGAGTTCACTGATTGGCTTAACGTTGTCATGGATTCAGCGTACAAGAAGTTAAATTTGCGTAAGTCTTGTTCTTGAGTTAACTTTTGTATAATATTATAAATAGAGTTTTGAAGTTGATGGACAAAAATGCTCAAAATATGCAACAATACTCTAGTATAATATTCAACCATTCCAGCCAAATATGCATGGATTGCAGGCAAATATTCTATAATCCCGTACAATTATGCAACCCTTCCAACCAAATTCACTATAGTTACAGCCATTTCAGCAAAATATAAGTTAATTTGAGACAAATACATTATAACTTAACTAGCAGGAGTACTCATTCTTCGAACGGCATTTGGTACTTACCAGCCCACCACTATAATGGAGCCTGTTTATCAATTGACTTCATTCAGAACTGTTACAGGACAGGGATGTCAGGGAACCCAGGGAAATGTCCGAAAATTTTTCTGCAAGGTCAGGGATATTTTTAATTTTTTTAAATATAATAATACATACTGGAGCGTGAATCTGTCTATTTAGATTTAGCGCGAAGCTCCTTCGCTTTGTCGGATTGGGGCTGCAAAATGTTAAAATTAAAAAATAAAGGAGAGAGAGAGAGCAAGAAAGGAATACATTGTGGTAGCCTGCTGCTCTCGATACTCTGTCGCATCGTTTATCTCCACTACACTCTTTCCTCCACTTTCGGCTCACTGCACCTTTTGCAACAACACCTTTGACCTGAGCAACATGGGAAAAAAGCGATGGATAGCCTCGTAAAAGGAAAAGACATCAATCTGAAATCCGCAGTATGAACTTATCCTACGGCATTAAGGTTTTTTGGACTACTACCCCTGCGAGCACGACTGCGCCTGCTACTGCCAACGTCGGAGTAACTCTAGGTGGTGGTAATTCTTCAGTCGCTCTGAGAAAAAGACTAGAATATCTCCAACTAACATTTATCGATTATGTGTAAGTTGGTATTGAAGTGTTCGTTATATTTTTGAACACACCCAGTGGAAGCATGGAACATGGTTGAAGCTTAAGTTAATGTGATGTTTGTATGTGAATAAATTGTAATTCAACATCTCCTTAGAAACAGTCTTCTCGTGAAGTAATTGTTTAGTGTATTCGCACATTTGGTGACCGTGACTGGACGAACTTTATATATAGGTTAGCAAGGGATAAGTTAATTTAAGTTCGAGCGGTACGTCGGCGTGCTTACACGCGGATTTTTAAGAAGATCGTCGACGGCTTAGAAAGTGTAGAACTTGATCCAGTTGCTATTGAAGCAGAATTTAATTTACTTCTGGAAAAGCAGGAAGACCTACGAGTGTTGGACAACCAGATATTCAATTTAATGCTGGAAGCGGACGAAGATGAGGATAGCCCAGAAAAAGAGGTTAGTGCCACCGATGGTTATTCAAGTAAATTCAACAATCTGCATTTTAACGTTGCTACGTTGTTGAAAGAGAAAGAACATCAGAATGTTATCAGTGAAAGTCCTTCAAGTGTTGGTTCATTCGCTCTGCGAAAGTATAAGCTTCCATTGCTCAAACTTACGAAATTCAGTGCTTTTTTTAATTCGTGTCAGAGGTACCAAAATATACAAACGAGAAATTGAAAAAAAAAAGCACATAATAGAGCACTTGCATATAACATAACACAAGAGCAAGAGAAATGAAACAGGAAAGAATGGCTACAATTTTGGGCTCAGTTTGGTGAAATTGATCAAGATAACAGTTTAGATCCTTCGGATAAGTATCAGTATCTTCTTCATGCCACTACTGAAGGTTCTCGTGCTAGAGAAATAGTCAGTAGTTATCCTGCTACTTCTGAAAACTACCCCAAGGCCGTGGAAGCACTAAAGTCTCGTTTTGGTAGAGAGGATGTACTAGTTGAAGTATATGTTAGAGAATTACTTAGACTCGTACTGCAAGCTAGTAATCCTTCTTTTAGTATGACTTTATGCTCATTGCATGATCTGCTTGAAAGTTATTTAAGAGCTCTTGAATCGTTAAAGGCTACCACTGATAAGTGTGAAGCAATGCTTTTTCCGCTTATGGAATCTTGTTTGCCAGAAGAACTTTTAAGAGCATGGCAAAGAACTCGAGCTTCACATGCACGAGAGGCCAATGCACCCAGTGGAGACATGGGAAAGGCTCGGCTGACACAACTTACGGAATTTTTAAGGTCTGAGGTCGAAAGTGAACGAAGTATTTCTATGGCAATGTCAGGTTTCGGTCTTAGAGATGCAGATAAATCTATAAGGAGAGACACAAAGCATGAAGCAAAAGGTGGACGGAATCAACCCACATCTATCTCAAATGAAATCCTTACTGTCACAGGGTTGTTCACCGCCTCTAAAGATAGTAACAAATGTATATTTTGCTCTTCTAGTCACAATCCTCAGGACTGTATTAAAGCTCAGGAGTCGTCTTTACTAGAAAGAAAACACGTGGTAGAGAAAAGTAGAGCCTGTTTCTGCTGTCTGCAAATTGGTTACTCTGCTAAAAAATGTAGGAATCGTCCCAAGTTTATCGTCTGTGGAAAGGGGCATTTTGCATTAATGTGCGGAGAGATACTGACAGAGCGACATAGGAAAAGGGCTGAAGTTCATCAACCAGTTAGCCAAAATAAGTTACCGAGTAACTTGTAAAGACGAGGCCCTTGCAGCAGTAGGAAATCATTGCAATGTTCTGATGCAAACGCTGGTAGTCTATGTGAAGGGCAACAATGATCGAATACGTAAGGCGAGACTTTTGATCGACTCAGCGTCCCACCGTTCATAAACTGTATATTGGCTAGTACTGCTGCTTAAATGGGGTATGTTCCACGCTCTCAGGAATTAATTCAGCATGCACTTTTTGGAGGAACAACAACTGGAGTGGTGCAACATGATGTATTCACACTTCACCTTTCTAAATTGAACAAATCATACCATTGTCATTTTGATGTACTTGGTCAACAGAAGATTTGTGGACATATTTCTTCTGTTATTGATGGCCCTTGGATACAGGAACTTGTTTTGCATGACATTGAATTAAGTGATGTTGGCTCTTCAGCAGATATTGAAATTTTGGCCGGAGCTGATTATGCTGCTAAACTTTGGACTGGAAAAAGAGTTCAACAGTTCGGGACTAGTAGCGATGGAGACAATATTTGGTTGGACACTGTCAGGGAAAGTTCGAGGTATCTTGCCCAATAATGAGAGTCTAGCCATTGCTGTGTCAAGCATGCTGACCAAGGAAGCAACCATTACAGATTTGTGGACTTTGGATACACTTGGCATACTGGACCCTGCTGAGAAGAAAAGTAAGCTACAATTGCAAGAGACTGTTCATCAACATTTCTTGGATACAGTAAGGATCAATGAAGATTTGAGTGCTGCCTGCCATGGGTAGAAAATCATCCTCCACTTCCTGACAACTATAATATGGCTATGAAAAGAGTTCATTCTACAATCAAAAGATTACAGTCTGAAGGTTATTATCATGATTATCAGTCTATTTTGGATGAGTGGTTACAAGAAGGTGTAATAGAGGAGGTAACGGCTGAAACAATGAGTTCTCCTTGCCATGACATCGTCATGTCGTGAAGCAGAACAGTACCTCACCTATTCGTCCAGTGTTCGATGCGTCGGCATGTGAAAATAAGAATCCCAGTCTCAACAATTGCATTGAAAAGGGACCAAATCTTATTGAACTACTTCCTTCCGTATTGGCTCACTTCCGGTTGAAAGAAATTGGAGTGATGGCTGACATCCGCCGTGCATTATTACAGATCAGACTCTCCAAAGTGGACAGACCATTTTTGAGATTCTTGTTGATTGACCGACAGGGTACCTTAAAGATTTATCAGCATTGTCGAGTGGTTTTTGGAGTGTCATTAGTCCATACTGTACCCGATACCTAGTTGAGGCCATCGGCTACGCCACCTGACATTGAGCCGTAGTTGAGATTTATGGGAAGAATGGTAAAGATAGCGCTCACATCGAGTCGAGGAGAATGTTAGGAAAGATCAAGGATCAAGAAGGCACTGCCAGTCAAGCAGATGGAATTATGGGAGGAATATTAAAGTTTTATTAAGATCTAAATGGAACATAGTATTTAATAATCTCAGAAGAGAGGAAATGTCAAGCAATATATATGGTAATAACTTGAAGAAAGACAGATAATCCCTTAAGTTATTGTATAACTTAATAGCCGAGATGATGGTGGTCGAGATTGTACTTGTGACGCATGACCACAGAAGGTGGGGGAGCATCACGTGACAGCGCCAGGTACGAGCTCCTCAAGGCAGTCTAGAGACATCAGTCGAGTTCAGTCGTCAGGGCTGAGTAGAACACATGCGCAGAGCGTACGGCAAAGTCGAGCGGTGCACAGCACTTGTTACGTGGCGTGAAAACGAACAGTATTACTTAACCAAGCAGAGAGCGAAACTAGGTCAGTGAGCCAAGGCGAGCAACGCACGGTAGACGGCGAGAGGACCGGCTACGAGGCAAGCTGTACGGGCCGTGTAAGCAGGAGAAGGGCCGGGGTCAGAACAGCATTGTAATACGTGATTGAGAACTTTATTTCGAGCTGCTTTTTGTAACGCAGAACAGCCCAGCGAAGCGGCATGGTGAGACCGGCTTTAAGCGTAGATCATTCTGGAACAGTGCAGTAGATCAGAGCGGGCTGTTTCCGACTTTTATACGCAGGCAACATTAAAGAAGCTGATCTTCATTTCAACATTCAGTTACAACATTGAGTTGGGACTTGTATTCAGTAATAGAATTGTGCAGGCGGATGGTTGTAATATACTGCAATTATGAACTTAGATATTCAAATGACATTACGACTATGCATTTCATAACGGAACATGTAGAGCGACCATGGGGTCAAGCTAGCATTATCGCTTTTAAGCAAACGAAATGTTATAATTATATGCACTTATGAACATTGGCACGTGCATTAATACAATTCTTTTTCTTGAATGATTATAAAATATCGAGTACGAACACAGCTACAGGGTGTTTCAAAAACTTATGCACTCTCGTAAATAAAATTTATTTTCTGCAAGTGAGACTTAACCGCTGTGGAGATTGAACTTTTAACAAGCGAACCGAACATTGTATGGGACAGTGGCGTAACATAGAAGAAGAATATGGGGTACGCTGCTTTTATGAACATTTACGGAAGAATTTGGACAGTATCCGCTATGGATAACATGCAGTTCATCATGTCGGAGTAAACGAAGACAGAGACGCGATGGCACCACGGAGCGATGGATTCGATTCCTGAAGAAGAGGAGGTCTAACAGCTGATTCACTTGGGATATGAAGGCGATCGTTATCGCGTGGGTGATGCGAGATTTACGTCGATCTTTCGAGAAATTTATTACACACGAGAATAATCGACGATCTTTGAAATATATTAACAGCTGATATGAGAAGGTACTGTAAGAGTTATGACTTTCTGATATGATTTTTCCATGAACACTGGGCATACTTGTATATATTTCTAGTAGGAGTTCTACGATTATTTAGACATGGCTTAGACATTATTTGCTCCAATTTGCTAGAATATGGCGTTACCATATGATATGGCAGGCACCATTATACGAGATTCTCACCATTGGTTGGCTTTATTAAGCAGATGTTTGGTCTTTTAGACATTTTCCAGTAAGGATAGTTTTTCTTGGACAGTTATTTTTTTGTGGCGTGTATTTCGAACTCGTGATCTGCAATTGGATTATTTAAATTACTTCGTCAGTTCATTGCATACTAGCGAGTGTGTATTATTCATCAGTAGGGATTTTTCCATTGGATTGTTTGGATATATTAAGATGTTATTCACTCAAGTGAATGAATATCGCTTTTATGTGACAACTAGAGACTTGTTGATTCCAATCTGGTACATTCACTCATTAGACAACGAGATGGGGCCTTTCGTATTTATACGATTGCGTGGTGGTACACATCTTTACCCATCGTTCAGGGCATTATCATGTTAGACAACGGGGCAAGGCCTTTCGTATTTATACGATTGTGTGGTGGATACTCATCTTACTTGCCATTGAGGAACTCATTTTTATCATCCGAGTGTACTTGAGATTGTAAGAGGATCAAACAAGAAACTACTAGTCACATATCAGTCGAATTTTGTTAAATAAATTAAAATAAATGTCAGCAGGGTTACATTTTGTAATTCTTGTTTGCCAATCCAATATTTTGTTGCTATACTCTTTTGAGAGTACTTTCAGTTAACAGCTGATACAGCTGATGCTTTTGATAATTTTTATGATTGAGTTTGATACCTTTGAGAAGGATTTAAAGTAATTCAATCTTATAAGATGAATCATTAATGGTCAGATTTATTTTAAGGCAGATCAGTATTGCATATTTCGATGTGAGAGATTATAGCACATTAGTGTTTTTCTGTGAAGTGAATTATGAGAATTTTAAGAGAATTTATGCTATTTGAAAGCAGATTTTGAATTTGATGTCGATTACAAAGGTAATAATTTTCCTAATTGTTTAAGAAGTTGTCTAGATGTGATCAGATTAATTACAGTTATTGGAGATTGTGTGTGTTGATAATTTGAAGCCAGTTATATAAATTTTGTAGATCATGCAACGTGATTAAGTGAAGTTTGTGATAGGCATTTTGTGGAAGTTGCCAAGTGGAAGTTGCAATATTGCTAATGTATTTTGAAGCAGACATGAGGTTGTCGAACCCAGTCTAGCATAATTTTGAGATTCATGCTGTGCGCTGAATATTTATGGAGTTTTGTGGAATAATTGTGGTATTCAAATGTGATATTTGATAAAGTGAGAATATATAATGTAGTTGTGGATAGTGAGATCCAACGTGAATTTGTGAAGGCAATAATATTTTTTGGCATGATAATTAAATACGAGATATAACTTGGAAGTGATAAAACTGTAAGACAACGTTCTATAAACCCATATTAAACAATTTGTTAGGAAATTAAACAAATAAATAATGTTGATAATACAAGATTTTCTCATAATAATAATTAATGAAATAATAATATGAAATTTAAGCATATTAATGATCTGACCTAATGAAATAAAAATCAGAATGACTAGATGAAATAATAAAAATCTAAATAAGCAGATGAATAAAATTTAAATAAGTTGATAAATTAAATTTTGGAATAAATCAATGAATTAAATAAATGGATGAATTAAAGACTGAATAAATAAGCTGATTTAAATAAATTAATATATGATTAAATAGGTGATGAATAACTGAATTAGAAGGTGATAATTAATTAAAGAAGCTGATGATTAATAAATTTAAATGAATTTAAATAAATTTAATTGAGATATGATTTGAAGAATTGCAACTTGAGTTGATGAATTAAACCATTTATATTGATGATTTAAGATGATTTAATCTGAAGGAGATGATGAAACGAGAGTTTGTGAATAATTAGAGAGCATAATGAAGTGATGATTATAATATTCATTTAAATGATTTGATGATAATGAATTAATTATTCTGACTTGAATATATTGAATTTTGAGATGAGAACTAATGTGAGAAATATTTAATTTTGATGATGATGATGATTATAACCAATGAGTAGTGGATTTTCTGTGATTCACAAGCAAGCAATTATTAATGATAGTGTAAATAGTGTAAATTAATTATTCGATGTTTAGGAGCATTTTACTAACATATTCAGCATCTGAATAATGCCATGCAAGCCATAAATTATGTGATATTTAAATATGTGATTAAAATATATGTGTTTAGACAGATTAATTAATATTTTTACATCCACATTCATGATGTTAATTTAAAGAGAAGTTAGGTCTCAGTTATCACGAATGTCAGTGACGCAAAGACATAGTGCTACGGTGATCCTGAGAACCCAAGAGAACTTTAGACATTTTTCCTATTTTATGTGGATTAAATACACTTTGAGTAGAATAGAGATGGTTCGATTTTCTGGACAATGACAATTTAACGTTGGCATTCGACCATGCTCTCAGGTAGGATGAGTGTTTAATATGTCTGTCTGACTATCAAAGTTAAATAATTTTTTAAATCTTAGTTGTGATCTGATGATGATGTGATTTTCCTATTTCTTTCCTTGTCTTAATTAAGGCTTAACCAGGAAGGATGTGGTTTGCTAGGGATTCAGTTGATGGCGCCCATTTATATTTGTATTTTTTTTAAATTAAATTTAAACCCGTAACGACCCTGGAGATACTTTATCTCGTGTTACCCACTGCTTTTGTGATATTTCAACTGAATTTCCGACACATTCCTTATTTGACTTGAGGTTCATTTAACTCCGCTCTGTCCTGGAAATCCAGGAATGCGATGTAATAGCATATGGGTCATCGCATCCCCAGGACGAACGGGTACAATACCTACTAGGAGCAGTGATCAAGTATCACATAGAGACTGTCCTTAGTCAGTGCAAGGAGGGTAAATCATCATATTCTCAATATTTGGTAGAATTGCTATCCCGTAGCTTGTATGGTGACAACTGTTTGACCAGTGTACATGATGTAAAACAGTTGCAGCAGTTCATTAATGAAGCAACTTCTATCATGGGAGAGAGAAAGTTCGAGCTTCGAGGGTGGGAATACACCAACCCCCTTTTAAACCCCGGAAAACCTGTCAATGTTTTAGGACTGCTTTGGGATAAATCTGAAGATACTTTGAGAATTAACACAGAAAATCTAAATACCTTTTTTCTGGAGAAAATAACCAAGAAGATCATTCTCTCGGCAGCTCATCGGATATTTGATCCTATTGAAATAGCTTGCAGTGTCACTTTACTTCCTAAACTACTTTTACAGCACACCTGGGATTCAGGCATAAGTTGGGATCAGGAAGTACATGATGATATTAAATCTCAGTTCTTGGCCTGGGTGAGGGAATTGCTGTACTTAGGAGAAATCAAAATTCCTAGGTGGCTACCTGGGACAGACTGTCAAGAAAACTGGACGGTTCATATTTTATGCTTATGCTGCTGTGGCCTTCTTACGTGTGGAACAACCGAATCTTGTTCGTGTTCAGCTTATTCTCGCTAAAGCAAGAGTCTCTCCAATCAGTAAGTCCTACAAGAAAATGACGATCCCGAGGCTGGAATTGTTGGCTGCAACAATTGGCTCTAGGATGTACTCTAATATTGTTCATGATTACAACATTCCTGGTGTTAAGACGATTATTTGGAGTGACGCAACAACTGTCTTAGCCTGGATTCAAAGAGTATACCAGTGGGATGTGTTCGTAACTAATAGAGTGAAAGAAATCAGGAAATTGACCGAAGTACAGGAATGGCGATATGTTCCCGGAACTAGGAATCCTGCAGATCCCCCGTCCCGTGGCACTACTGCTAAGAAATTGTTAGAATCAAGATAGTGGGAGGAACCTGACTGGCTAGGAGAATCACCAGACTCATGGTCCTGCGTAGATGTTAAGTTTGATGAAGAAGAGATAACTAGTGGTCAAAAGAAACTTGTTGTTGTTTCTTCCATGCTATCAGCTTCGGTTGAACCTGATTGGTTTTATGCCCGTGCTTCTACTTTCAAGAAAAGTGTACGGTCGCTGCTAACCAATCACGCAGATTTCCACATAATTTTTGGAATTCGATCTTTGGAAGGCGATATTTACTTTTTATATTATGAGTGTTACTGGTGCTTACAGTTGACTGGAATTCGCCTTCACGTTTTCTCTCCCAAGCAATAGCATCGGAAACGGTCGCTGTTAACATATGAAACTTGCATTTATAGTCATCTACTCCCTCTACTTCTACGATCAGTATTCTTCTGACGCCGCATCGTCCATGAGGTGTTGGAAGATCTCCTGGTCCAGACTACTTATGAGGTTAGCCTTCTCTTCCACCTAGGCATAATCTCCTCGGATAGCGACCAAATCCTTTATTTCTTTCTCCTACAAAACTTTAAGTAGAGCTACAATTTTCGTAAACGATGCACGGTATACACCACGTTTTCTGATCAAACTTCGAATATCACTCATTTTCCTTGCTATGTCCTGTCACGGTTGCCAGATGTTACGAACAGAAACGGCACTGAGTACTTCTTTAGGAAAAAGCAAGATATTTATTTACAACAACAAAACACATAATTATTACAAATAACACTCAAGTAAAGACTCCATCTTGGATGCACTGTTCCTTGTCCCTTTTTCTAACAAAAGAAAACAACAAAACGAAACAAAACTGTTGCCAGCTGTGTCAGTCACAGTTAGTACAGATATTCCCACAAAGACCAAGACCCTCCAACAATCTAAGAGGTGGACACAACACCCATGGAGATGAAAAACTACAAAACATGTAGAGAAGACCAAGGTTTTTTTTGTTTAACCTACAAATGTTTTATTCACATAAGCTTAAAATTACAAACACAAAAATAAATGACACTGCACTGAGGTGCCTATGACTAAAGCCCTGCGCGGATGCGGATATCCGCATATATTTTCGCCACGCGGATATAGTTTGCATGGCTGTGCGGATAGGGGATACGCTGCGGATAATGTTTCGAGTAAATTTGCGGATAGTTTTTACAATACAAACTTACGATAATATTACATGTTTGATATGCCAATCTACAGCTTCATGCTTAAAATAGGAATACTCCTATAGCCTATTGCGTACGAAATATTCAGGCACGTCTCTATGTACTACACGGGAAGATTATTTTACTTATATGCTTTCAACTACATTTTATTAAGTAGCCCACCGTATGTTTGTAGTAGATGGTCTTGACATATCATCATCATCAATTCTCACTGCCATTATTACTATACGTACGGGATATAACGCTGTCAATAAGCTTGTTAGTTCATCGTGGTGGCATCATTAACATTCCTCATGTCAGCTTCTTCGCCGTCTAAGCTATCCTGGAAGATATGGTTCCAGGTTTATCTGTAGATTTATTTCCAACTTGTCACTGAAGTACGAGGTATGACATCAACTATGCCAACATGAATGGGTCAAGAAGAAGGAGGATGATGACTGACTTGGAATTTCCGGCCAAGCGTAAAGAGAGGTTCACTTATTAGTGAATGTTACTGCGACCGTGAGTATGAACATAATTTCACCAACATGGATAAACTATTTATTAAAATAAAAGAAGGTGAATATTCAATAGCACGTGAAACAAAGCTCAAGTCAACGATATGGCAGACATTTGGTTACGTTTCCAATGGAAACGAAAAGGTGAACGATATAGTAGGATGTTTGCCTGTAAAGAAGTGTATTCATACTCAGGACACAAATCAGGCACATCAAACTTACTGAGGCACAAGTGCGAAAGTAGCCAAATTTTTGTCCAAAGTGGAGTTCAAGGAACCAGAAGTGTCATCCTACTTGAAGTCCATTGCAATGAACCAAATTGTCAGGAACTACTTTCTCCTCAAATGTCTAAATGTGTTGGTTTAACACTGTATGCTTTATCTAATAAATTAAACATAATATTGAAATATCAGCGGATTTGGATAAAAGTCATGCGGATGCGGGGCGGATGCGGATAACAGTCGTGCGGATGCGGGGCGGATGCGGATATAAGTCGTGCGGTTGCGGGGCGGATGCGGATATAAGTCGTGCGGTTGCGGAGCGGATGCGGATAACAGTCGTGCGGTTGCGGGGCGGATGCGGATATAAGTCGTGCGGTTGCGGAGCGGATGCGGATATAAGTCGTGCGGTTGCGGGGCGGATGCGGATATAAGTCGTGCGGTTGCGGGGCGGATGCGGATAAAAGTCGTGCGGTTGCGGGGCGGATGCGGATATAAGTCGTGCGGTTGCGGGGCGGATGCGGATAACAGTCGTGCGGTTGCGGGGCGGATGCGGATATAAGTCGTGCGGTTGCGGGGCGGATGCGGATATAAGTCGTGCGGTTGCGGGGCGGATGCGGATATAAGTCGTGCGGTTGCGGGGCGGATGCGGATAAAAGTCGTGCGGTTGCGGGGCGGATGCGGATATAAGTCGTGCGGTTGCGGGGCGGATGCGGATAACAGTCGTGCGGTTGCGGGGCGGATGCGGATATAAGTCGTGCGGTTGCGGGGCGGATGCGGATATAAGTCGTGCGGTTGCGGGGCGGATGCGGATATAAGTCGTGCGGTTGCGAGGCGGATGCGGATATAAGTCGTGCGGTTGCGAGGCGGATGCGGATATAAGTCGTGCGGTTGCGGGGCGGATGCGGATATAAGTCGTGCGGTTGCGAGGCGGATGCGGATATAAGTCGTGCGGTTGCGGGGCGGATGCGGATAAAAGTCGTGCGGATGCGGGGCGGATGCGGATATAAGTCGTGCGGTTGCGAGGCGGATGCGGATATAAGTCGTGCGGTTGCGGGGCGGATGCGGATAAAAGTCGTGCGGATGCGGGGCGGATGCGGATATAAGTCGTGCGGTTGCGAGGCGGATGCGGATATAAGTCGTGCGGTTGCGGAGCGGATGCGGATAAAAGTCGTGCGGATGCGGGGCGGATGCGGATATAAGTCGTGCGGTTGCGAGGCGGATGCGGATATAAGTCGTGCGGTTGCGGGGCGGATGCGGATAAAAGTCGTGCGGATGCGGGGCGGATGCGGATATAAGTCGTGCGGTTGCGAGGCGGATGCGGATATAAGTCGTGCGGTTGCGGGGCGGATGCGGATAAAAGTCGTGCGGATGCGGATAACGTTTTGCGTATCCGCGCAGGGCTCTACCTATGACAAACAGGCACATGTACATGAACAGGAAATAAATGACTTTCAACACTGAAAAGAAAAATCACTGTGGGAGTTTAAAAAGTATATAGGCACTTAGAGAAAGCAGGTTCAAGAGTCTTTTTAGAGCTGTACTTCCAACGTTCTCGCCGTAGAAACAGGATGTAGGCTGGGTTTCGCAGATATATGGAAATATGCCAGCGACACGGTTCGAACCTCCCTGCACGTGGCATTATAAAAATTCGGGTAACAGATTCCACTCCAAGATGTTTCACCCGCATTTCTCTTCTTCTTCTTCTTAATTTCCCGTTTCCAGTTCCTTGGACCGCGTTGCGAATCAAGGACCTCCACAGTTGTCTATCCCTCCACCATGTATTTCCTTCTTTCAATACTTCTGTTTCTTTTACTCCTCTCTCCTCTATGCTTTCCTTCACCGTATTTATCCACCTTTTTCTGGGCCTTCGTCGTGGTCTTCTTCCTGGTATTTTCTCCATAAATATTCCTTTCGGTACTCTATATTCTTCCATTCTCATCATATGTCCGTACCACTTCTGCTTACTGTTCTCTATTTTGTCTTGCAGTTTTGAGAACCCACATTTCTCATGAATTGTAAATATCGCTCTTGAAAATTCCACCGTTGTCTCAATACTTTAAATCAATATTAGTTCGTGTGTGATTTTTGTTGGTGTACATCACTGTGTAAACATACTTGTTTCTGCTTGAGAAAATAGTTTCTCATTGCAGATAACTACAGAGGCATATCTTCATTGGACTGCACAACATATTCACCAGAATCCTATATGATAGAATTAAAGACCAACTAGAACAAGAATTAGAAGAATACTGTAGTTAGGTTATAATAAGCAGTGGACTAAAAGACCGACTTTCTGACTGATGTTTATTCAGCTAGACACTGAGACACACATCTTGTAATACATTGCCAAACAAAAACAAATGGCGACGCTATAGTCGCACCAATCGGGCCAATCACGAATCAAACAAAAGAGCACCAAAATACTGAAATGGCTGACAATTTACACAGTAATACCAATACAACAATACCTCCCATTTGGCAGTAATTTCAGCACTCAGAAACTTCATATCAATACACAAAAGAAGAACACATTCAAATCATTGAACACAATCAATTAATCAAACAGAAATTAATACTCTCAAACACTAATCAGATATACGAGGCATCTTAATACATTCTGTAGTTTTTGGTCCACTTATAGGTTTTGTAAATAAGTCAGCTGGATTCTCATTGGTTGGAATATAATTGAATAGAATCATCCCACTCTTAACATAGTGCTGTAAAAACACAATTTTATATGCATGTGTTTGGATAGCTCTGAATCCAAACCATTCTCGCTCAGAAATATCGAACCTTGATAATGACTCTTAACAACAATTAGTTTACTCATAAACCTGTATTGCCCTAACTCTCTCAGGATCATGTCTAACCATAGTACTTTTCGAGTTACCTCACACATGGCATTATATTCCACTTCAACTGTAGAGAGTGCAGGACATGTTTGTTATTTAGTACGTCAAATAATTGGACCATTAGCAAATTGAATTACATATCCTGTAAGTGATAGACTCTCTGATTTGGTATTAGAATAATATGCATCACAATATACTTCCACTTTTACAATCACTTGGGTCTCTAGTAGAATATACAATTTTCATTTCCTCTGTATTTCTTAAATATCTCATGATATGCATTACATCATCCCAGTCTTGCCTATTAGGATCCTTACATCTCGGACTTACTTTACATACCGCGAAACTGAGATCTGGTCTTGTTGAAGTTGACAAATATAGTAACTTTCCTACTGCATTTTGAAACATTTTTTTGGCCTACTTTCTCCTCCCCTGATCTTGTCTTATCATCATCTGACCTCCCTTTTGTAGAACTTAACTTACAACTCAACAGTATATCTTTCGTGAATTTACTTTGGTCATTGAAAAACGGTCTTGTGTTACATTCATTGACAGGAAATTGGCATTTTCCCTAAGTCTCTTAACTCTAACCTTTTCCTCAGCTCAGACTTCACCCAATTCACATTTTATGCATTGCCCTAAATACCCAAATCACCCACGTACACTCCACAATCAAATGGTTTGTCTTATTGATATAAACACACTGGTCCTTTTTAAGAGCAGTTAGACCCAGCTCATTTTAGCACACTATTAATTTTATGGAACCTCTCTTTAGCACTCTGCTTCAGTCCATATATACTTTTCGCTACTTTATTTCTTCCTTCTTCAACATGTCCCTCTGGCTGTTCACAATACACTAATTCATTAATAAATGAATAAATAAATAACCCCTGGCACTACAACCCATGAAGGCCTAGGCCTACCAAGCGACCGCTGCCCAGCCATCTGGCCTGCAGATATTGGAGTGACACGTGATCAGCGCATCGGATCCCCTCGGCCGTTAATCTTGGTTTTCGTGATCGGGACGCTACCTCACTGTCAGACAGCTACTCAATTGTCCTCACAAAGCTGAGTGCACCCCGTTCCAGCCCTCACGTCAGTTTCTAAAATTCCTGACGGAGCCGGGAATCAAACCCGGGGCCTCCGGATGAGAGGCAAGTGCGCTACCCCTACACCATGGGGCCGGCGCACTAATTCATTAAGAGAGTTATTAAGATAATGCAGTCAGAATATCCACATGATGCAATTCCCACCCATTGACTGCTGCTAATGACAATAAAAATCTAACGGTTTTCTTGTGCATTACAGGTGAATATTTTTTATCATTTCCTACCCCTTGATCCTGGGAGAAGCCTCTAGCTACTGACCTGGCCTTAAACATTTCTACTGTACTCTCCCGGTTTTGTTTCAGTTAAAATCCCACTTATCTCACAGGAGATTGTGGTTCTTCGGTCTGTCTACCAACACAAAAACACCTTCCGCCCTAAGCTGACACATCTCTTCCTCCATGAATACCATGGACTTGCATTAGGGCTTTCTAACGCTTCCTTGGCAGTCTTCGGTTCATGACAAACATTTAACAAATTGGTATATCAATCACAGTCAGTACTAAACATAAGACTACACCTTGATCATTCCTTCCTCTTTCTTATTCTCTGTAATCTACGCAGCTCCATATCATCTGTGTCAACAGGTACATTCACATGCATAACATTTTCCAACCCATTACTCTCCCAACTTAGGAATGGTTCATTATCGCTACTCTCAGTAATGCTACTATCAAAATTTTCGACAATATCTTCTCTCTCAAATAACTCATCATCAAAATAAAAGTCTTGGGTTTTATCATCAACATTTATGGATACATTATCATTCAATTGTACTCTAGAACTGCCTCTAAGATCTAAGAGAGATGGGGTTGTCACGCTAACATTATACTGAACGTAAGGGAACACATTTTCTTCAAATTTAACCCTACGTGCTATTTAGAACTTTCTTTCCGATGGAATCCACATTTTATAATCCATAACATTGTCCCCATACCCAGCAAATACACTTTCAACAGCTCTCTCATCAAACTTTGATCCCTAATTACAGTAAATCTATCCTCTACATCCAAACAGCTCAAGATAATCATATTCTTTTACATTTACTGGAGTGCCCCTCCACAGGGCAAGTGGTATCTGATTGCGTACAGCCCTAGAAGGAGACAACTTCCTAACATGGCATGCCTTATTCATTGCCTCTGCCCAGAAACTGAATGGAAGATTAGAATGAATTAACATACACCTCACACAATTGGTCAAGGTCCTATTCTGCCTTTCTGCTATGCAATTTTGAGCAGTTGAGTAACTTACAATTTTTCTATGAGTAATACCATGCTTGCTCAGAAATTCATCAATCTTCTTCCTCACATATTCTCCTCCTCCGTCTGCAATGCCTTTATTTTCCTTTCTTCTTCTTCTTCTTTTGAGACCACAAAGGATCACTTTACCCAACCATTAGTTCGTCGACTTGTAGGAACTGTACGAGCCTTGCGGTCCTCCCAGTACTTCTTCATGCGTATTGATCGTCTTGCCCGTCCTTTGGCGGGAAATATTCTTGTAGGAATTTTCTTCTTTGTGAGTGGAAAATGAAACGTCATATTTTAAGTGCTGTAGTTAAACTTTTCTTATTTGCAGCATCTTCTGTTGTTAGGCCAAATTCTTTTAAGTCCTCTCTGATTTCTTTTAACCATCGGCATCCAGTTGTTGTGTTTTTTGAAGCAAGATTGTACTGCACTAGTTGTTTTAGAAGACGTGAATCTGGCATTCTCATGATGTGCCCAAAGAATCCTAGTCTTTTCTTTCGCATGGTATCAGTAATGGGTTCTAGGTTGTTATAGACCATATTGTTAGGTATTATTCGCCATTGCCCATCTTTTTTATATCCTTTATTGATACAAGTTCTTCCAATTCGCCTTTCGATCTTCTGTAATCTGTCGGTTTTAGAATGTTCATTTAGATGGAATAATGTTTCTGCTGCATAGGGTACGGCGGGGCTAATTCGCCCACGGGGCTTTCCCGCTCAAAATAAGCTTGACGTTGCACTGAGCAGCCACCTGCTCAACTGATATCGCCCTTTGTGTTCAGTGTGACCCTCGGTCTCTGTGCTACTACATCTATCGTTTGTTTGAGAGTGACAGCTTGAGTGTTGAGTAAAACAAAGGAAGATTACTGCAAGGTACATTGTTTATGTTGTGGAATTTGTCGTCATTAATAATTTGTGCTTGCAACTTAAGGATTAGTGTCCACAGTAGCGGCTTTTCTTTTCCCGGAAGTGTGGCGCCTGGCAGTCTGAAGGTTAAGTTACATCTGGACATAGCAGGTAGCGCGTTTCCTTGGTCACAGCTATCACAAGACGCGCTATTGTAAATTCCAGTAATTGGGGCTACTCCGCCCAGAAATATGGGGGCTATTCCGCTCGGCCAAGACTTCTCTCTTGTTATAATATTGCAACCAAATTATTTCAGATAGCTGATTGGTATCTCTTTCTTGTTACGTTAGAGATGTTACGGACGTATAAAAGGAAAGGGTCAGTTCGAAAAAGGACGGAGGAAGCTATTGACCGAGCTATTTCAACTGTATTACGAGGCGAAGTGAGCATGAGAGGTACAGCTGGACTATTCAATGTGCCTTATTCAACACTTAAAAATCGTGTTCATTTGCGTAAACGACAAGGACCCTTTGGGAAAATCATAGTGGACAAACCACCGGGTCTTCCCACAGCATTTAGTATGCAAGAGGAGACGGAGTTTGCTTCCCGGCTAAAACGCTTGGCAGCAAGAAGTTTTGGATGCACACCAGAACAGATTCGAAGGGCAAAACGGAGCTTAAAATTTGATAAGGCCCGTAAAGGAAAGGTTGCCAAAAACATTTTCGAGACATTTGCAAGACAAATGACCGGAACCTTCAATCCGTACGACCAAAAGACTTTGCCAAGGAAGAAACACCATGTGGATTTTGTGGCGTAACTTTTTATACCGCTCAGTCATCATTAAAGGGTGGTTGGATTCAATGCAAAGACTGTGAAACTTGGTATGTTGGGGCTACAGGAAGGACAAACTTCATTTGTAGTAAATGCCGTTGAGGAAAGGACATTATTACAGTGAGCAAAATAGCCCCAAGCATGGGCGTAATAGCCCCATTAAATTTGTGATTCGTCATTTTTGCTTTGATTTATATTTTATTTCATCAAGCCGGTATATTGTTATAACTGTATTTTGACAACATTCGTATGTAATAAGCAATAAATAAGGTGTGCTTTGCTGTTGGTCCCATCTTAGAAAAAAGAATAGTTTTTGATTTATAATGTTTACAATTTGAAATGAGCGGAATAGCCCCGCTCTACCCTATGTGGCTTCCGGTTTTATGACTGTATTGTAATGTTTAATTTTTGCATTAATTGATAAGCATTTCTTTTTGTAAGTTTCCCATGTTAATTTTTGTGCCCTAGATAACTTGTTGGTTCTTATTTGAATTGACGCTTTCTCATTTAAATTGTTTGTTATTAGCTCTCCTAGATATTTGAAACACTTTTACCTTTTCTTTGAATAGTTTAAAAGTTTCAAACACTTCACTTTTTTACTCAAGAAATACACAAACACATATCGAGAATTACCATCAATAAAAGTGACGATATATTGTGAACCTCCCAATGAGACTGGTAGTTTTTCCATCACATCACTATTGATAAGATCCAATGGTTTACTAGACACCCTGTCACTAGCCTGAGGAAAACCCTTCTGTGTTGACTTCCCTTTAAAACATGCTATACATGACTCTCCCGAGCTACCTTGAACTTTGAGAGGAATTATCTTCTTTATTACTTCTTCATGCAAGTGCCCTAGATTTCAGTGCCGATCTGACAAACTCTTAATAGCTGCAGAATCTACAACAGTGTTTACATCACTTTCAGTCACAACACAAGAGGCATTTATTTCTTTAACAGTATCCAAAAAATATAATCCATCTCTTGCATAACCTTTGAAGATTATTTCTTTCAAATTATTCTTATCTCTGGCAAGACAACTCTCTTTACGGAAATCACACACAACTCCTTTTGAACTAAGTCTTGAACATGAAATCAAATTACATCTAAATGAGGGTACATACAACACATCTGACAAGCCCAACGTCCAACCTCCACACTCGTCTTTCATCTTAATCTCTACTGTTCCAATACTCTGGACCTCTGCATTGCCCACTCCCATTTCTACGTTACCACTTGCAGGGCGTAAATTTTTAAACTTCTCTTTCTCCATACAAATGTCATCACAAGCTCCTGAATCTATAACCCATTCTTGCATTGAAGAAGTAATGAATGATTTAGCTCCGACACATGCTCTGTAATTACTCTGACTAACCTTACCTTTGTCTTTCGTTCTACTCTCACTTATCTGCTCTGTACAATCTCGCGCTAGGTGTCCTGGCTTCGTACACCGGTAACATCGCATCTTGTCACACATCTTGGCTATGTGAACCCACTGATCACATCTGTTGATCTTGTTGATGAACAGTCGCCTCTCCTGGAGTAACATTCCCTGATTGGTTAATGTCGCTGCTACCACCTCGTCCTCTGTCGCCAGATCGACCTCCTCGTCCTCGGAAGCCTCCCTTGGAATCGCCGCGTCCTCGGCTAGCTCCCGATGATGACGTAAGCGTCCCGCTTACTGATCCAGGCGTTGGAACTAAATCTTCTCTCAAGAGAGCAGCCTTCACTCGTTAGTCCCTCCTCACCACTCAGCAGCGCTATTGTTACTTTATATTTATCTCTGGGTAAACCATTGAGCAACTGTCCAGCAAGTTGAGTGTCTTTAATTCAAGTCCACAGTTTGCAATCTTAATCACTCTGTTGAGGCATTGTACTTTAGCCATACATTGCTGCATAGACATGTCACTTGTCTTCACCACGTTCACCATTTCCTTCATTTTATCCAAACACTGAGGTAGGGTATACGTAGTGATGTAAAATACCCAGGTATTTATAAATAGGGGTAAATATTCAGGGTATATACTCGGGTAAATACCCAATTTGGGTAAATACCCGGGTATTTTAGATTTTTATTAAAAATCCTGTGTTGTGATAAGTTGATCCTTAAAAAAGGGGTACCGGTATGCAAACTATTCTACATTAACATTTTACAAATGTAACAATATTAGATAGTTAATAAAATTAAATTTCATTAGAACTGGGACTTAAAAAACAGAATTAGAATTGGGAATTAGATGAGGAGATAAAATTCAATAGTTATAACCTGAAAAATTCAGGGTTAGAATTGAACTAGGCCTTTGTGCAAACATTGAGATAAAAGTTGGGGGAAATTTATTCAGAGCATTGGCCAAGTTCTACAAAAGGTGTAATATACAGTTTTCAACACACTGTATATGTTTTTCAGAACAGTTTGTAATATCATTTATATATATAGCTTTTCCCTCCCACATCTTTGTTACTCATTTCCAGTACCATAATAAAACTCGACCATCTCGATATCTTGGTATTTATTCAAAATTTAAAACACAAAACAACAAAAAGGTTTTATCCAATATTTTACTTTAGTTTACGGAAGAAACACACTTAAAGACAAGGTTACAGTTTCAAAACATATAAATATCCAAAAATACCCGGATGTCCATTTTCCTTTTTATTAGTTTTGAAGGATCAATATTGTTCCTGATTTCAATTTAAGACATCAAATACCTGTGTTTCAGTCCTTGTTTGTCCAACACTTCATCAACACATCAAAAAGTGTTGTACAAAGCTCAAAAAACTGAAAATACCTTCATTTTGGGTATTTAGATGACCACTGGGTAAATACCCGGGTAAATATCCAATTTATATGTACCTTCCCACTGGGTATTTACCCGGCCCACATCACTAGGTATATGTGGAGTGAATTTTCTTCAATTTTATCCATGCTGTTCCAAGTATGCATCAGTCACATACTTGAGAAGAAAGGTCAAAGCTTTTCTGTTCGTTCTCGCTTGAATCTCATTATAGCTCTCCAGTTCCACGTTGAAACCATGTTCTATGGCATTTCAGCAATTTCTTTCGATAAGTTCAGCTTGGCGCTCTTCTTGACCATGCATTGTAATTATCACTTCTCAACTGGGGCACACCGTCACCTCGTTTGTCGTTTGCCATCTTGGACGTTGTCCATAATCACTGCTCTCGACTTCCTTCATTAAACATTCACTCGCTCTCTTTTAATTCTCATCATTATTCGGTCCTTTAACTGTGGCCTGGGCCCATAACCTGTTGTTAGGTTAAAATATGCAGTGGAATGAAAGACTGACTTGCTGACTGATGTTTATTCAACTCGACACTGAGACACACATCTTCTAATACATTGCCGAACAAGAACACACGACGGCGCTATAGTCACACCAATCTGGCCAATCACAAGGAATCAAACAAAAGAGCGACACAATACGGTAATGGCTGAACACATACACAGTAACACCAATACAACAACCATTATCAGGGCCTTTGAGAACTTGCAGAAGTTGTGGATAACCAATCATTACTTTAAAATGAATCATGCATATTACAGGAAACAAAACAAACCTCTTGCAATAACATTTGTAGAATTTAAGAATGCATGTGATTGCATCCACAGACCTTCCATATTGCAGATTTTAAGAAATTTCGACCTACATCCAAAATTAGTCAAATTGATAAAACTCACATTAATTAACACACAAAATCGTACGGTTTGTTAAATTTCGAGGGGAACTTTCTGAATCAATCTTATAAAAACCGATTGAAGCCAAATATATTTTTTGTCACCACTTCTATTCAACCGTGCCTTGGAGTACATCATGATAGAATGGAATATTAATGAGCCTAAGAACATCAGAATTCCAAGGGGCCGATTGCAGAAACGATGATTAGTTTTAAGACTTAGACAATGTCTACCTAGACGACGTCTAAGTAATGATCGATGTTCCGTTGCTTGGAGAGTGTTAAACCGGTGTCTAGCTAGACATCGTTTATGTTTCGATTTCAGTACGAAAACGGAAATAGAAGTGTCTTCCATGCTACTCTTTGCCAGCTGCGACCAATGAAAACTCATCGATGCTGGCACCATCATTAATCAGCTGATGTTGAAAGAAATCCATTCCTAACAGCTGCGGGTTTAAGAGTTACAGGAGAAGAAGGCTTTGCTGGACATATATTTAATCGAGAAAGAGATTATAAAGAAAGGGCATAACCTGCCGCAATGGCACGAATCAGTGAATTAAACAGTGAACAGAATAATGTAAGTGAAATAATAATTAATAAATATATTTTTCTTTTACTTGAGGTGATCTTGTCTTGGCATGATTTCTAGCGGTTGAAGTAATTATCAATTACGAGCTGACGCCATCTGTTTTGTCATATCATCAGCTATCGGATTAACAGGCACTTCATCATCTGGTAAGTCTGCTTCCAGGTCAAGTTCACCGCGCTGCACAGCGAGGTTATATAGCACAGCAGTTGCAATGATGATTTTCAGGGGTTTTCGTACTTTCGTTCGCAGACCATGTGCAAGACAAGGAAATTTTCTTTTCCACGAACCAAAAGTTCTTTCTACTACATTTCTGGCCAGGACATGCGCTCGGTTATAACTCGTATCAGCTGCGTTCCTTGGATTCAAAATCGGAGTGAGTTTTTTAAAGTATTTCTTACAAGTGTAGCCAGAATCTCCGACAAGATGTCCCCTAACCTCTCCTCTTTCCAGGCGGTCGCGAATAGTGGAATTTAGAAATATTCTGCTGTCGTGGGTCGAGCCATGCCATCGAGCAACAATACTCCTTATTTTCATCTTTGTGTCACATATCACCTGAAATGAAAAAAAATCCGCTGTATAGAGTAGTAAGTTTAAACCATAGTGGTAGTAATACTTTATTTTGTTGCGCTGCTGCTACGTGTTGTAAAGGAGCGTTATCCACTGTTGTGCATGCCGAATGAAATGTAGTTCTGACTATATTGTTGTCGTAGGGTGAGTACAAATAACATCGACAACGGAAAAAAGAACTACTGTGTTGTAGTGTTGTGTGTACTTACTTGGCAGTTAATAGAATAGAATCCCTTCCGATTCATGTACGTGACAGCCCTCTCACGATCGGGACAAGTTATTCTGATATGGGTACAGTCAATAGCACCTATTATTCCGAGGAAGTTAGCCCTAGAAATAATAAAATAATCACGTTCCACAGTGTAAGAGATAACACTGGAGTTCGCATTATATATTGTTCAATCCCTCTGATATATAGAGACAAAATGTGGGGCGTATTCTGAGAAAAAAATTCGTTATTTCGACCACAAGGGCTCGTTGTATGAGTCCCTACCCTTAATTTGCGTGGTACCCGGCCTCCACAAATTTGTTCAATCCCGGTGTTAGGGGATGGAATGAACAGGGGTGTGTGGATGTACAATTTAGGGGTGATTTTCGAAAGGGTGCAAGTTTCCCGTAGTTGGGGGAAACTGCAGGTGTTGGTGTCTGTAAGAGGATGTAATGTAATGGGGGTATAAATGTTTAGGGGCGCGATTACTTGTCAAGGGATGTGCGGCTATGAGGGAGCTATTAGTTAAGAGTGGCGATTAATTATGAGCGAGTAGGAGCGAGCCTACTTGCAGAGTCGACAGCATGGCCGCTGGCTGGCTTAACACTAAGTGAGCACAATGAAATACCTGACGCTGTACTTCCTAACATTCACGGTCAGGGGCAATTAGGAAAGAACAGGTTGGGCGTGCAGGTGTAAAGACAGAGTGAAATGAGTACAAAATGCAGGTTACTGACCAAGTATTTATTTGGTCAGTTATGGTGATGTAATGTCCTTCTTAGTGACGGACAAATGTATTACAGATTATAAGTGTAGGTGTGAAGGAAGGAATACAAGTATGTAAGGGAATCTGAGCACACTCTCTCTCACCTGGCGATGACGATGCGTTGGAGCTGGATCTAGATGCACAGAGCCGTGGGCCGCGACAGATATTGGGTCTCCGTCGGGCCTTCCTTTTTAAGAGTTCCCGAGCTGCTGACTCAGCGTGTCGTCATTGTAGGTGCTCCAGATAGTCCTGAGTGTAAATGTTTATGTGGATGTCGTAAGCTTGGCTAACAGCGATGTTACTGCGCCTGCTTGTGTAACGGAAGTGTATTCGTTGAGGCTCATGAATTAGCCTTTAGGGGTAGTTTTTGTAGGGTGAAGTGGTGTGTTGGTATTTGGATAGAAGTAGATGGTGAAGATGTGTGGGTGGCTGTGCAGCCGTCTGTAGATTCAGGGGTGTATGTTTATAGTCCCCTCTGGGTGCGTGGATGTCTCAGGTCCTAGGGTCGTATCGACCCTGGGGCTGAACAATATATATAGTCTATGCACGTTATTAAGGAGAGCTGATAGTTAACAATCCACAGAAAGAACAATTATTTACCTGGATAGGACAGCGAAATTATTCCTGATAGTGGGTAACTCATCATTATTAGGGAAGTTGATAAATCTCCTCCTCAAACTATTGATGGCAGTCACAACACGATCTACTGTTCGGCACACAGTCGCAGCGTTAACATTTATAGTATCGCCATTCATTGTATAAAATGCACCGGTTGCCAAAAATTGTAATGTCAGAAGGAGCTGTAAGGGGACAGGTAATGGGCAACCCCTGGTGTCGTGCTCGAGAAAATCTCCCACGTCACGCAACAAGTCCCTCACAGTTTCTTTTAGAAAGCGAAATCTTATTTTAAACTGTGCATCTCCGTACATTTCAAAAGGATTGCTCCGATCTCGCAGCATCTGACGTACAGGAGGCCATCTGACTAACAACTCTCTCCTGAACCGTCTCAACATAGCGATATAATTTACATGCTCCATAGTAAACAACCACCGGCTGAGATTCGCTCCTACATTTGGGGTTAAACAGTGTTCTCGGCAGTGTTTAAACATGGATCCTTAAACGCCGACTTTAGACGATGTCTAAGTGATAAATAACGTCTTCGCAATGCGGAAGCCATATTTAGACATTGTTTAACCATAAACAGCGTCTAAATACCATCTCTGCAATCGGCCCCTCAAAACTTCAAGAAGATATAAGTGTGAACTGCCTGGGATTTTCTGATGATCTTGCACTGCTGACGAACAACATTCAGGAACTCAGACAAGTTAAATCTCTACAAGAAATAGTGCAGGCAATCAGCCTTCTAATATCCTATGACAAGACAGAAAGTTTGATGACTGATCCACCACTTGCAAACAAGCAATAGACGAACAACAAATACAAATTGAAGACAAATTTAAATATTTGGAGAAATTATAACATATAACCTTAATGAAATGCCAACGTGGCATAATAGAATTAAAATAATTATCTAAAGCACAATATGTCACCAAGAACACATACGTACCGGTAGGCCTATATCAAAAGAGAGTCTTTCAAAGTATTACAAGACATTCTTACAACCAGTAACAATAACATATGCAAGTGAAACTTACACTGCAGGCAAAGTACGATACCGTACTGAAAATAGATAGCCTAGACCAATAGTCAGAACATGCATAAACAAATAATATCAAGTGGAAACTAACTTATCTTCTTCAGGAGGATGGAACGGTAATGAGCACAATATTAACGTATCATTCTTTGGACATTTAATCAGGACATCGGAATGCAGAATCAGTCGGAAAATAATTGACAATTAATGGAAAATGGATTTTGGAAAAAAAAAAAAAAGAAGAGCATGTTCATAAACCACACTTTACCCAATAGGTTTATAATGAGAGACTTAGGGGGAAAGGTTATGTTTTTATTTCAACCAAATTATTGTAGAACACTATTTACATTTCAGGATAAAAGAAAGACCTCAGAATGTCAATATGACATGAAACAGGCGTCACAGAGGCCTATGGACAGCAATTATTGAGCGTATGTTCCTACACCAATGGTGTTTGCAAATCGCACACTTCGTACATTATTTTTAAAGTAATTTTTTAAAGAATGTATAGATATTTATGAAATTATAGATCAATAAGTCACTGCTAATGTCTATTCTCTTTCATTTGAATGCTCATTTTTCACGATCGGTCTCTTGTGAGCGCCGTAGGAGGGATGCATACTACTGAAATAATTTATATGATGATATGAGGGAATTACAAATTACTATTGAAGATTTAAGAAACAAAGCATACAAATTTCTGAAACTCCAAGATAAACATAGAACACTACAAACCAAGATTAGCAAACGAACAATGGGAAGGGTGATTTCAGACTGAATGACGAAATACTGGGCTCGTCGGAAAAACAAAAATTCTCTGTATAAAACTGACTGAAGTGCTTCAATAAAGGCCATAAATTTAAAATAATAATAATAATAATAATAATAATCATTTCTTATTTCATCATTAACATTCCATTCATATAACTTTTATCTGAGCTAGGACAATTCCTACTATGGCTGATTGTAACGTAACATATAATCTGCAACTCCTTCAATAACCGCATTGCGCGTCCTCTATGCTCAGGACAAATCTTACAAATGACCCGTCTTCGTTTAACATTTTACCAGTGTCACCTTTACATCCAACAATATCCCGGTTATTTCAAATTCATTGATATCATCCTTTCTCATTTGAAATAAAAATTGAACTTTACTGATAGTGTTAATCTCTGCCAAAGTACAATTCATAGCAATCTAGTTCAAAATCAAGTCCAATCAACCAGCAACTGTAATACAACTTCGGAAGTCACATCTTTCCTTCCTATTTCAATATCATATTGAACGTTTTTTCCCCGATTTTTATTGATGTCTGGTCTCACAAATATATAATTTTTATTCAAGTGTGAGGGCTGGAACGGGGTACAAAACTGAGTAGAGGTTGGTTCGATTCTCACCTCAGCCATCCTGGAAGGGGTTCTCCGAGAATTTTCCACTTCTACTCCTGGCAAATGGTGGGTTGGTTCCTAACTTAAGGCAAAGACCGCCTCCTTCCCAATCCTCACGTGAATTACAAATACTCTAGTGGAGCCATCACAATAACACAGGTTATCACACACATTCCAGACACACGGACAAAATACAGGGGGCTATAAGTAGTACTGCAGAGGAACTCTGAGGGCACTTGGCGATATCTTCCAAAACATGAATCGTAAAAGTAGAGGTGATAGCTCTAAAGATGACCTCGTAGATCCGCCCCTTAAAACAACAATAGCTAACTAATTAGCTCTAAAGAGAGGTATTCATATTTCCGTTCAAGAGCATATGTCATTTCAACCCTAAAACCAAAACAACCCCTCACACAGGTGAAGATAAGGATCTGAGGGCACTTGATGACGTCATCAAGATGCTGGCGAGATCAGTGACGTCATCAAGAGGGGGACGGGGCTTCCCCAAGATCATGGGAGGCATGCGGGGATTCCCCCAGGTCACGTAGGTGATTCCTCTAAGTCAATGGACGTCAGTCGGAGACGGCCCGACCCAAATTCTCGCAGATTTGTGTTAAGGATCCCGTGACGTCACGAAGGCATTCCCCGAGGTCATGTGGATTCATGAGAGGATTCCTCAAGGTCATTGGACGTGGTAGTCGAACGATGAGTGTGAGATAGCCCTTAATTCCCCAAATTCCCCCAGATTTGGGTAAAAGATCCCACGAGGGAATTCCCCAAGGTCACGAGGCTTCATGAGAGGATTCCTCAAAGTCATTCGACGTCAGTCGAGGATGACGCGACCCAAATTCCCTCCTATTGGGTTAAAGGATCTCGTGACGAAGGGATTCCGCAATGTCATTGTACGTCGGAGCCGAGCGGTGAGTGTGAGATAGTCCTTAAAATGTCTACTCATCCTTCGTAAAGGGTATCGATCATTGTAGATATGTTTAAACAAGCAAAAGCATTTTAGATTGAATGTACCTCTACTTACTTAACCGCTAACCACTATTCAAGCATGCCCCTCTATACTATTGAGGTTAATACTATAACGCCGCTAATTTCCCTCTCTCTCTGTGGTGGATAGGGTACACACATACTAAGGGTAGATACTACAAGCAAACCAGAAACCGCCGTTATCATCACTGCCTTGTCAGTGCCAGTACTCTACCCCCTCCCCCTCTGTGAGTACCATAGCTTATCATTAGGGCTCGGATTCGAGCATATTTGCATATTTTTTTCCTGAATAGTACACATTGAAAGAAGCCTTTCAGTGGTATTTTCACCTCTCTGGGACCAACAGAATTGAAATTTATCGAGCATATAAATGCATAAAACAGCGGTTTTCAGAATAGAAGCATATAAATGCATATTCTTGTGGTTTTCGTCCAAATATTTTGTTTTTCAACGAATTCCCCCCCCCCCCCCGGAATTTGGGCCCTGACCATCCTTATGGTTCGAAAACAGAAATGAAATGAAAATCCACAGCCTGCTTCCAGTCTCCGACCGGGTCAGGAAGGGAATGAATGAAGCCCCCATCTAGCGGCGAGGATATGAACTGTGCCGGCTGCCGAGGCCTGACGCACTCCTCTGGGGAAATGATTAAATGGATGACAGATGAAATGAAATGATAGTGGAGAGTATTGCTGGAATGTATTTTGACAGGGAAAACCGGAGTACCCGGAGAAAAACCTGTCTGCCTCCGTTTTGTCCAGCACAGATCTCACATGGAGTGATCGGGATTTGAATCACGGACCCAGCGGTGAGAGGCCGGCGTGCTGCCGCCTAAGCCACGGAGGCTGGTTCGAAAACAGAAATAATTATTGAAAAGCCTATCTGGTGCGAATAATAGAATCGCAGGTTTTTAACCTTTAATGAGGTCGTTCTCATCATTGAAACTTTTATTGACTGATGTAAGAAAATCATTCAAAACTGAAAGCATATAAAAAATCTTGTTGTATAGACCAATGCAGATCTACTTCATTGACTCGCCAAATTCTGAACATTTTGTAAATGAACTTTTAATCTGTAACTTTTATAAGAAAACTTCTCTTATACTTGTATACCTACTTGAAAAACTTGAATGCAAGTATATTGCAGTGTATCATACATACAATTAGAAAATAAAGCTCGTATATAAAGGTATGTTATTGTGTTTTTTTTCGTTTCACTTTCCTTTCTAAGGTTTAGTGGTGTTTTTCGAGCATATTCTGCATATTTAACCGCATATAATGGTTTTTTCGAGCATATCTATCGAGCAAATAATGTTTTTTCGAGCATATCTATCGAGCATAAAGCACATGGTTTTCGAGCATATCTGGAGATTTTATCGAGCATATCGATCCGAGCCCTACTTATCATCAACCAGTTAAAGCTTGAGTTTGCCACGAAGCCGAAACTCCAGTAAGTTAACTATAAATGCTATTCCGTATGTAAACACTTATCACAGGAATAGCACCAAGCATTGCGCACTTTGGTTATGAATACTCCTCCAAAGCCTACTCACATTTCGTAATAGGTATCGTGTATTATAATTGAGTTTAAAGGAGCAAATGGGGGCGGCTTCGGTGGCGTAGTCTGTAGCATGCTGAGCTTCTATGCCCAAGATAGCGGGCTCAAACCCGGCCGAAGCCGTCAGATTTTTTAAGAGCGTTAAAAATCCCTCTGTATGCCTTTCTTCGGAGGGGAAGTAAAGCCGGCGGTCCATGTCATAGATTTATGGCATGTTAAAGAACCTTCCACTAATTACACCTGTGTGAAGCTAAATTGAATAGGTTAAGAATGTAAACAACGCTCTTAGGTTTCTGCGTTCGTTGCCAAGAGCCGACTGCGGTGGCGTCGAGTAGGTAAATTCTGAACTAGGCCTAGTAGTCGTTGACGGTGACGTTTGGCGGCAAAAGTAGGAACTATTTGAAAAATTCTAAGTTGCAGTCTGTACTTAAATTAATAATAATAATAATAATAATATCGTATGGCCTCAGATTCCGGGTGCAAGCTTTGTAATTGAACCCCCAGAGGGTAGCTTGCATGTCGAATTTTGATGTTCCTTGAATCACTATGAAAGTCAAGGAGGTTAGATATCTAAGCTCCTTGAACACTATAGCGCTTTCTAGTAGAGAAATGAGGAACTTGGTGTTGGCGGAAACTCCCGAGATTAATTTTGCCATTATGAACACGGCCTACTGAATTCAAATGGGTTCTTTAACATGCCAACATCGTATGACATGCGTGTCGTATTTTTGTCGCCTTTCAAAAATCACTTACCACGGCCAGGAGCGAACCTGCAATCTTGGGGTTAGTAGACCGACACGCTATCCACTCACCCACGGTGGCAAGCTTGTACTTAAATTAAAAAAATCAGATACACGCACTAATACAGCCATCAAAAATAACACTGGTTATCAGATAGATTCCACACACACCCAAAGTACACGGGGCTACATGACCGCGTTGTCGCAGCCCCTAAGCTAAGGAACCAACTAAAGAAGCAAATGCCTCTGCTCCTCCAACCATTACCCACTGTTCAAGCATGCCCCTCTATACCATAGCATAGTGCACCTCAACGAATTTCCCTCTCTCTCACACTACACACTTTCGAAAATGGAACATCCAACAAAGGAAATATTATCATAGCATTTCACTTCTTATGGTGGTGAGTCTGCAAAATAAATGTCAATCAGTGTAGTCACTTCTGCTCCCTCCTACGACCCTGACTGTAGATGTACAAAATATCATTGAAAATATGTTTTGATGTGTATGAATCGCATCAATGACCTCCTAACCCCATTAATTTAATTTTTGTTCCTTTCTTTGTTAACAGCGCCAAACCATAAAAAATATCCCTCGGAAGGAGCCATGTTAGATGACCTTACAGATCTTTTCGACCCATCGGCAACACTTGCTGGTGTGATCTTCGAGGGCAGTACTAAAAAGTGTGCTGGAAACATAAGAGTAAGATATACTTCTATTTTACTATTTTCTTCCTCGTCAAGAAGGCCAAGATTTACAGCCGAGGGAACACGCCGCGTTTACCACGCGTCAGCCCTATCTGCACGCCAGCGGTTGCTTGGTAGACCATGGCCTTAATGGGCTGTTGAGATACAGAATTTGTTATTATTTTATTATTATTATATTAAGATGAAATGTTTCTCTTTAGAGATAGTCCATTGGAGTCTGAATACCACGGTTTACAGTAGATTCCATAAATGCACAGTCACTTAATTTATAAAGGTAGTGTATTAATATGTGGCAAGACGTCTTGGGCGTAGTAGTAACGATCTCGTCCCTTCGACACATGGACAATTCAACTAGTTTCTGGAATGATTCGAAGACGGAATGACCCTGCGATGCCCTATGAGAAGTTTTATTGCTTCCAGGTATTTCCCCCGTGTGGGTTGCGGGTTAGAATACACCTACGGTATGCTCTGCCTGTCGTGGGAGGCGACTAATAGGCCTGACAAGACCGACTGACATGACTGACTTTGATTTGGAAGACCCCTGTGGATGGGGAGGGCAGATTTCATCCACGGTATCCGCTGCCTTTCGTAAAAGGCGACTAATAGGGGGGCCTTATTAAGGTCTTTTACGACTTCCGGTCCCATTTTTGGTTTGACCCTTAGAAATAAACATGCATGCTGCCTGGGGAAGGGCCACCAACTTGGCCATCTGGCCAGAAAGCCTAGACGGTATTCCCCATCCCGTCAGGTGGGTGCACCATGAACCCTTGCAGTAGTATCCGCCTCACAATGGAGGTCCCTGCACGGTCGAATACTTGTGCCGAACATATCACTGTGCATGTCGAGGGGTATGTGCCTGTTCAAGGCACTAGGACCTCGGGCAATACTTACTATCGTCAGGTAGGTATTGCCTTGGCCGGTGGCGCCCACAGTGATGGTCCTCGTTCGGAGTAGGTAGTATTCGGGGAGGATGATTCGGGATGACCAATCTTCTTCTTCTTCTTCTTCTTCTTCTTCTTCTTCTTAGCGTCATCCCGTAGTAACGGGTCCTCTTTTTGGATCAATGCACGCCATTTCTTGCGATCTAATGCTTCCCGCGATTTCAAGTTTCTTGTTCGAAAATCTGCGTTAATAGTGTCCAGCCACCGCAATTTTGGTCTCCCACGCTGTCTCTGGCCGTCGACCGTTAAATGGTAGGCCGAACCGATGACTGAACTTTGTGGTGCACGGACAACGTGTCCATACCAACGGAGTCTCCATTCCTGCATTAATACCTATAGTTTCAGGGGATGGAATCGTTTCAAGGTATTCAGTCTTGTGGATGTTCAAACGAAGACCAATTCCTTGCAGACGATCATGCCATGTCTGCACTTGGGTTTCAAGATCCTTCCTGGAGTCTGCCGCAAGCATCACATCATCAGCGTATAGCAATGTCCATGGGACACACTTCTGCGGGTCTCGCGTTATGGAATTCATGACAATAACAAAGTCGAGATGACCAATAAAAAATAAAAAAATAAAAAACCATCACAGGTTGGCCCCCTTAAAAAGCCGTCTCTGGAGTGTCATATAAATACACCTTGGGATGAAGAATTTAAGAAGCGATTTCCTGTTGGCAGGTCTCCAGGCTACCTGGTAGACGGGGAAGATTTTGTTTTCATTAATGGCCATGTACTTTTCTTTTCAGGACGGGTCAGGGAAGGGATATTGGAAGGAAATCGGCCGTGGACCTATTGAAAGGAACCAACCCGGCATTTGCCTGGTGGTGAAAATGGGAAACCACGAAAACCATTTTCAGGACGGCCGAGGTGGGATTCGAACCCACGCTCTCCCGATGCCAGCGAGGCACGAGGTAGCGTTTTAGCGCTCTCGGCCACCGCAGCCGGTAAGCTCGTTAAATACATACTGTTTTCAGAAGAAATCAAGGGGACATTTGGAGACCTTAATGGAATTTCCGGAACGGGCAGCTCCTCCTGCATACCGTTAGCCGACAGCAAACCGAAGCGAAATTCCGGTTAAGGTCACGAAACGCTAAAAGAGGTCTGTGGTGTAATATTCCTCATTTCGAATACGCCGGATCTGGGGAAGAGAGGCGTCACCAAAATTAGGCGCATCACCCGGAGAATTGGAGAGGACAGCGTCAATACCGGCGCTTTCATTCTCCATTTGAGGGTGATGTAGTGCCTAAGCAGGTGAAGGTCACGTCATATCATTGTGACGTTCGACCTTACATACCTCCGCCTATGCGCTACTACCAATACCAGAAATTCGGGCATGTATCCGCCAGGTGTACTACGAAGGCCGTTTGTAGAGAGTGTGGTAAGGGGACACACGTGGGTGAGAGGTGTATGTCCTAACTGCCAAGGAAGTCACTCTCCACGGTCAAAACAGTGCCCTGAATTCACCAAGGAAGCCAAGATCCAAGAGATCGGGATTCTTGATAGGCTTTCATATCACGACGCTCGCAAGAGGTACGGTGATATAAATGCCCCCAATTTCGGGTATCGTTTGCGGCGGCAGCGACGCCCTCAATAAACCCTGCCGTTTGTGTTCAAAGTGCAGTACCCTCGATTTCCAACTATTCTGCGATTTTAAAATCTCCCCTCGCTGTACCAGCGAGCCCTGCTAGCCTGGAGGAGGTTCCAGAACCTTCTACAGCCAACGTGAAGAAGGTGTCAGCTATACCATCCAAGCTGACACTTCCGGAGAAGAAGTCCAACTTAAGTCCGCACTATGGCACTAGTACGATGGAACTGTAATAGCTATTCTGGTCATCTCGCTCCGTTACGGCAAATACTATCTTTGTTTTCGGCAACCATTGTCTGTCTTCAGGAATCCAGGTTCCGTCCTGGACATGAGACAGCAATGCGTCACTTCAAACTCTTCTCTAAAGGCCGGGTGGACAGAGCTGTGGCCGCTGGTGGTGTCTGCTCTCTCGTCCACTCTAGCCTCTTTAGTAAAGAGGTGCCGCTGCGTACTCAGCTAGAAGCAGTTGCAGTTCGTACTTCATTGCCAGTAATGACAACAGTATGTAACGTGTACATTCCGCCTGCTGGTGGATCTAGTCTCTCAGCTTCCCCCTACTGCTCTCCTTCTATTATTATTATACAGTATTCTGCCTAGTGGCAGGTTCATGTCTTCATACAGAGAATTTCTGATGCCAACGTTCCCGGTCTTCAGCTTCTTTCTTCAGTCTGCTGTAATTCCTTCCATCTTTCATATCATGCAGATGTTGAATTCTTCTTCTTCACCGTCCTGTCGTTCCTTTGAACTTCCCTTCAAAGACGTCGTGCATGAGCCCCTCATGTCTAAGTATGTGCCCGATCCAGTAGGCCTTCCTATGAAGAATTGTATTCAGAAAAGTTTTCTTCCCACCTACTATTCTCAGTACAGCATCGTTTGTCACCCGATCTGTCCACTTGATCTTCTCTATTCTCCTCCAGCACCACATTTCAAAACTTTCTAAGTATTTTCTTTCCCTTTTTCTCATTGTCCACGTCTCTGCCCCGTACTGTGCAATACTCCAGATGTAACACTTCACCAATTTCTTCCTTAGTTCTAAACTCAACTTGCTGGTGAGCAGAGTCCTCTTCTTGTTGAATGCGGCTTTGGTCATGGCGATTCTGGCGCGAATTTCATTTGTGCATTGAGCATCTTTTGTCAGCAAACTTCCCAAGTACTTGAACTGCTTCACATTCTCCAATTCTTGATTGTCGATAGTTATCCTCAAAGGTTTCTCCCGTTTTGAAATCCGCATCACTTTTGATTTCTCGATGTTGATTTCCACGCCATATATCCTTCCAGTTTCCACCAACCGGTTCATCATGTGCTGCAGTTGTCTTCGATTTTTGGCGAGCACTACTAGGTCATCTGCATACCTGATGGTGTTGATGAGGCGTCCTCCTATCCTGAAATTTCCGCATTCTCTCAAAGCTCCTTTCACCAGCCATTCACCATACAGGTTGAAGAGACTTGGCGATAGACAACATCCTTGTCTGACTCCTCTTCCTATTTCCACGCTGTTCGTTTTTCCGTATTTCAATCGCACCTTTACTCTTTGTCACAGGCACAAATTGAAAATTAGTCTCCGGTCTTTCCAGTTGATTCCTATTTCCTTCAGGATGTTCATCAATTTTGTCCAGTTGACTCTGTCGAAGGCCTTCTGCCAGTCTATAAAACAAACGCAAACTTCTTCGTTAACAGTCAAAACTCTCTCCGACAATATCCTCACTATACCGACAGCATCTCTTGTTCCTTTTCCTTTCCTAAATCCAAATTGATCCTCTCCCTTTGCCTCTTCAATTTTGTGTTCCAGCCGTCCATTGAGTATTCTTGCAATGATCTTCGCCACATGTGAGATCAGACTAATTGTTCTGTAATCACTACATTTCGTAGCTTGTTTTTTTCTTCTCAAGAGGAACCATTGTGACGTCCAAGAAGTCCTTAGGCCATTCTCCATTTTCATAAATGTTGTTGATAAGTTGAGTCAGCACTTTCAGACCTCCGTCTCTGATTTCTTTCAGAAAATCCACTGGTATGTCGTCTTCTCCAGTAACTTTCCCTTTTTCATGTCCTCAATTACCTACTCTACTTCCGTTGTCAGTATGCTGGTCCCTTTCTCGTCTTCATCAATCGCCTCCTCTGTCTCTATGTCGATGTCTTGCGGACGGTGTTTCTTATCGTAGAGTTCCTTTATGTATTCTTCCCATATTTTCAGCACTCCCGCTTGTTCAGAAACCATTTGTCCTCTAGAGTCCTCTATTCCGAATGTCCTTACTCGTTTGTTCTCGCTTCCTCCCAGCTCCTTCGTTTTCTGGTACATGAGGTCGTACCTTCCTCTTCTTTGTAGTTCCTCTATGTCATCGCACATTTCTTCCATGTACTTTTCCTTTGCTTTGTCTGTTTCTCTCCTGAGTGCATTGTTAAGTCTTCTGCATTCTTCTCAGTTTATATTTTTATACTTCCTCCTTTCCACCATCTTCTCCATCATCTCATTGGTGATCCAAGGTTTCCTCGCTCTCCTTGCTTCCCTCCCAACTTCACTCTTTAAAGTATTCAACAAAACCAGTTTTACATTTCGCCATTGCACTTCCACACTAGTACTTGCATTTTCACCTCTCATTTCACTAAATTGTTGCTCCAATGATTCTCTTACTCTCTCATTGTTCACTCTTAACTTTTCCAGGTCCCATCTCTGCTTTCTCCTCCCACACTGTCAAATCCTCTTCAGCCTTGTATTGATGTCTGCAACCAAAATGTTGTGATCCGAGTCGATATCGGCAGCCGGTATAGTCCTAGCGTCTTTCACACTGCCCCTAAACCTCTGTTTAACAAGTATGTAGTCTATTTGATATCTGTTAATGTCTCCTGGGCTCCTCCATGTGTATAATTTGCTCTTTATTTTCTTGAACCAAGTGTTCATCACCACTGATTTGTTTCTCTGACAGAATTCCACTAGCATCTCTCCTCTATTTTTCCGTCTGCCTAATCCATATTGTCCCACAATGTTTGCTTCTCTACCTTGTCCAACCGCACTATTCCATTCACCCATAATTATGGTGTTCACTCTTCCTCTGCCTTCAGAGTGATTGATATCTTCTATTATTCATCGTACAATTTCTCCAATTCGTCATCGTCATGATCTGATGTTGGCATGTACACTTGAATTATCAGAATGTCCACTGGCTCTGCACTTAATTTCACAAACATTAAGCGATCGCTATGGCACACCACTTTAGTCACACTGTGCACTAGTTGATTTCCCATCACTATTGCTACACCACGTTCAAAACCTTGTCCACCTGAATAGAACATTGTGTAATTACCTGACACTATTTCACCACTATCTGTCCATCTAACTTCACTTAAACCCATTATGTTAACTTCACATTTTTCGATTTCTCTCTTCAAATTTTTCAGTTTTCCTGCTCTACGAAGTGTTCTTACATTCCATGTCCCAGTCCTAAAATTAAAATGTTCAACTCTTTCGATGACTCCCCCTAATGTACTACCCACCCGGAGATCCGATCGGGGGAGTAGTTTACCTCTGGAACGTTTTACTCTAGGAAGTACCATCATCTATTCTCCGTCGTCCTTCTAGGAGATGTTAATGCCCACAACACCATCTGGGGCTCCGCTACCACTAGCGCTAGAGGGAGAGATTTTGAGAGACTGATCAGGCGGCTGGACCTGTGTTTGTTGAACACAGGGGAACTTACGCACTTCTCTGTTGCACACGGCACTTATTCGAGTGTCAACATCACCATGTGCAGTCGTGCGCTGGTTCCCCTGCTACAATTGGGTATACACTACGACCTTTGTAATAGTGACCATTTCCAGATTATCGTTACTCTTCCGAACCAGAGAGCCATCGAATTGTATTATAACAATATCCACTATACAATACAATTTTATAATATATCATAATCAATACGGTACGGGAAAATTTAGAAATATGACTTAAGTCATAGATAATCATCCATCGAATTACCAAGTCGATGGCTTCTCCGTCGGGCAGATTGGCCAACTTTCACAGCACGTGCGGTTTTTGCCGAAGATACCTTTGAGGGTGTCGATGATCATACCATTCTCATAACGAATGGTATTTTGGCTGAGGCAGCGGAAACAATTCCTTCCTCATCCAGCAACTCCCGACGGAAGCTTGTCCCTCGGTGGACACCCGAGATTGCAGCAGCTATTAAAGATCGTCGACGTACTTTCAAATGCTATCGGGGGCAAAACACCATGGCAAACCTTATCACCTTCAAAAGGATGCGTGCTAAAGCCCGATATCCGATTCGGGAAAGTAAGAAAGCGACATTGGAAAAGTATGTGTCGTCCATGATGGAGCATACTCCTTCATCTCAGGTGTGGACTAAGCTTCTTCGGATCTCCGGACTCCCGACATCATTGACGATACCCGGAGTGTCCATCAACGGAGACATCATCGCGGACCGTCTCGCTATTGCCAACAGTATTGGATCGCACTTCTCCGATGTATCCTGCTCTGGGAGTTACGATCCTACATTTCTGACTCTGAAGCGGGAGGCAGAGGGTCGCCCCTTGTCCTTTGCCACTGCTGCTTCGGAGTCCTATAATGTACCATTCTCTGAATGGGAACTGCGCAGTGCGCTTGCACTGTGCAGGGATACGGCTCCCGGACCGGATAACAGGCATAATCAAATGTTACAACATCTGTGCGAATCCAGGATAAAACATTAGTTGATCCTCTTCAATTGTATATGGATGAAGGGGAGTTTCCTTCTCAATGGCGAGAGGGGATCGTGATACCGATTCCCAAGGCTGGAAATGATCCCAAGCTTGTCAGCAGCTATAGGCCCATTTGCTGATAATTGGCCTATGTAAGCTGCTAGAGAAGATGGCGAGCCGTCGACTGGTGTGGTTCTTGTCTTCTGTCTGAATGCCAGTGTGGGTTTTGCTCTCATAGTTCCACCACCTACCTGTTGTTAACTAATCTTCAAGTTTCAGTGGAAATAACGAGAGTTTGTTAACGAAATAGTAGATCGTATATTTACACGTCCATCACGCTACAAGGCACAAACAACACAAGGAATACTAAAATATAAAATCAATGCTGCCAACTTAAATTGTTAACTATCAACTCCAACACTTCCCCTGGTAGTTAACCTCAAACAATGACAATCCTTTAATTCAACAATAATACCAAAAAAATTCACTTCCTGTTATAAACTAAACCAAATTGAGGATCTTTATGAAACTCTGGGTCTTTGGCCCATTCAATGACTTCGTATTCATCATGTTTCTCAACACCTGACAATTTTCCGTCATCTCTATTTATTTCTAAAGGAGCTGACCTGCCCTTCCCATCTTCAAGTTTGAATTCTTTCAATACCCTTTTAATGTAGTCAGTTTGATGAACAGACATTACTCCTTTCCTGTACTCCACATTCATAGAAAGAAAGTTGGTCATATTTCCTAATTTCTTAATCTCCAATCTAATGTCCAACTCTTCTTTGAACCATTCAACCCGTTCTCTTTTTCCCCAGCATGCCAAGTCATCAACATAAACACCAATGAACAGATCCTTATCTTTGTTAACAAACACACATTGATCCTTCACCAGAGGTTTCAAACCTAATTCTGACAAATTCATATAGAAGGTCGAATGCCATTCCATAGCACTTTGTTTAAGCCCATACAAGCTTTTGAGCAATTTACACACTTTATTTTTATCCACCTCAAAATATATAGGTTGTTCCATGAAAACTTCCTCATTCAACTCACTGTGCAAATATGCTGTGAGCACATCAATATGTTCCTGAACCCACCCATTAATGACAGTTATGGCCATCATCAGTCGAATCGTTTTTCTTTTAAATACTGGAGCATAAGTTTCATTAAAGTCTACCCCCTGGCACTTGGGAAAAACCTTGTGCTACCAATCTCGCCTTAAATCTATTAACAGTACCATCTGGATTTCTCTTAAGTTTCAAAACCCACTTACAACCCAACACATTTCTACCAGAAAGCCTGTCAACCAAAATAAATGTCCCTTTACGTTGGATACTGTCTAATTCGCTTTTCATTGCATCTCTCCATTCATCAGAGAACTCCCCATTCAATGCCTCACTCACACTCAACGGTTCTTCGATATAATCAGCAACATATACCGACAAATTACAGCAAGAACATTCTTTACGCTTCCTTAACCCTTCACTCCTTCTCAAAACGTTCTCATTAGTTTCAGCCTCAATCACATTTTTATCATTCTCTTGGACATTGCTTTCAATCTCAATCTCTGACTCATCACTACAATAATTTCTTATCATAACATCAGTTTGAACATGCTTAATAGTAGGCCTAACCTGTTCTACCATGGGAAATATACTTTCATCAAATTTTACATGATATCCAATCACAAATGATTTAGTCTCAAGATTAAACAATTTATACCCCTTCACATTGTTTTCATAACCTATGAATACACATCTCACTGCTCGGGGCTGAAATTTACCTACTTTCTGAAATAACCAAGCTTTACAACCAAATGCACGTAACCTTGGATATTCTTTTTCAGCACTCTCTCCCTTCCACATTTCATATGGGATCTGATTCCCAATAGCCCTAGATGGACATAGATTCCTAGTAAGGCAAGCAGTGTTGGCTGCTTCAGCCCAAAACGAATCTGACAAACCTGACTGCACTAAAACACCTTATCTTATCTTCTGCAATCCTATTAAACCTCTCAGCTATACCATTTTGTTCTGGAGTATAAGCTACCGTCTTTCTATGACCTATCCCATTCGCTTTCAAATAGGTCTCGAATTTATTACCACAATATTCGCCACCTCCATCTGTTTGAAAGCATTTAAGTTTCAAGTCATGCTTTTTTTCTACTTCAGCTTGATACTCCAAAAACTTTGAGAAAGCCTCACCTTTACTTTTCAAGAATTTAACAACTATAAATCTGGAATAATCATCCAAAAAACTCATCATGTATTTATGACCACCATTTGATTTAACAGGAGATGTTAACAAATTACTATGTACCAATTCCAGTGGTTTACTGCATTGGCGTTCACTCTTCTGCCGGAAACTACATCTAGTCATCTTCCCCAGAACACACACATCACAACTCTTATTCTCACTCTTTAAACCTGACAAATATGGAATTTTCTGCATAGCAGCTTCATGTGGATGCCCTAACCTTACATGCCACAAATCTGAACTCACTGCTCGCAAGGCTACAGCTTCAATTTCATCACTCATCTCATCTTCACTGACATCAGCATTCGATATACAAGCTACACTGTGATTAGGTTCCAACAAATACAACCCATTTGATTCTAGACTTGTAAACACGCACTCATCATTATACATACCTTTAGCACCTTCTTTGTTAAAGTGAACAAATACATCATTCTTGGCTAAGCGCCCAACTGAAATCAAATTGAATGCTAAATCTGGAACGTGCAAAACATTTCTCATCTCAAGCACATTACCACCACACTTATCAGATAATGTAAGTTTGACAATACCTTTTCCACTAACTGGGAGTTGCCCTTGTCCAATCTTAACATTGCCCTTACACTCTGAATAGGAGGAAAACAACTCTCTTTTAGACGTCATATGTTCTGACGCTGCCGAGTCAAGGTACCAAACATCAGAACTGTTCATTGACACCATTGCGAACACACTGATACAGGCTATAGTCTTCCCCGTTTTATTGGAATTTCCATTGTCGTCCCTTTTTCCATTATTTGATTTCATTTTGGTACAATCTGATGCCCAATGACCATACTCGTGACAGTTAAAACATTTAACTTCTGGACAAAACTTGCTAATATGCCCTAACCTCTGACATTTGTAACATTTAACACTATTAGGCCTACTATCACCACCTTTTCCACTCTGCACACTATTCTTCTTACTGTTTTTGTACACTAATTTGTCATTCTTGCCTTTCTTTGAGATGAGTGCACTTGATGCGGAAGTCTCCTGCGCGGCTTCTAACTGGGTCCGGCGTCGCTCCTCGTCTAGAAGTCGTCCTTTAACCTTCCGTGTTGTAAGATCCGGCTCCCTCAGTAGATTTTGGACGAAGGTCTCGTACTCCTCCATCGGTAGCCCGACTAGCAGGAAGTTGGCCATCATCTCGTCGTCGAATATTATGCCACCCCTGGCAATTTTTTTGTTCAATCTCTGGATACTGGCCGCATACTCTTGCATCGACATATTTGGGGTCTTCGAAATATTTGTCATTTCTTTCAAGGACTGAAGTGCATTAAACTTGGTAGAAGAGACGTGAATTTCTTCCAGAATTTCCCAAGCATGCTTCGCTCTAATACAATCTTCCACATCTAACAAGAAATCATCCCCAACGGATTTGTATAATACCGACAAAGCTTTCCTATTTAAGCGTGCCTGATCCACATTCAACTCGTTCTCATCGAAGCCTGGTTCAATCGCCACCCAACAGTTCTTATCGATCATATGCGCCTTCACTCTCAGTTTCCAGGCGAAGTAGTTTCCATTTGCTAGCTTTGGAATGGAAACGAGGTCTTTGTCATCTCCGTCAGCCATCTTGGTACTGTCGCTGTAACGTTCGCCGGTTCAGTCACAAACACTCACAATCTGTTTTTAAAATTCAGATTTCATTTATATTATTGTTAGTTATTGTTGTTTTAAGGGGCGGAACTACGAGGTCATCTGCCCAGATTTCATTTCAATCTCAACAATCCGTAATTCACGCTCTGATCTACGTACTTCGCACTGCTCTGGGCTCATAACCTGTTGTTAACTAATCTTCAAGTTTCAGTGGAAATAACGAGAGTTTGTTAACGAAATAGTAGATCGTATATTTACACGTCCATCACGCTACAAGGCACAAACAACACAAGGAATACTAAAATATAAAATCAATGCTGCCAACTTAAATTGTTAACTATCAACTCCAACACTACCATCTAGTGCGAGTTCACAGCACCATACAGGAGCCATTTCTCCGAAAGCAGCACCTAGTCACGGTTTTCTTTGACCTCAAGAAAGCCTAAGACATCACGTGGCGCTACGGGATTCTTTCGACCCTTCATTAATGGGTACTCCGTGGTAATCTACCGACTTGCATTGCGAATTTCATGTCTGTCCGACTCTTCCGCGTCAGAGTCGGTAGGACATTATCGCAATATTATATCCAAGAAAATGGAGGTCCTCAGGGTTCAGTGCTGAGTGTCACCTTGTTCGCGGTTGCCATAAACGGCATTGTTGCCGCCACCGGGCCCACGGTAGTTCCATCGCTGTATGTGGACGATTTAGCTCTGCATTTCAGCTCTGGAAGTATGGCAATCGTGGAACGGCAATTGCACCTAGCTATTATCCGGGTTGTCAGGTGGGCTCACGACCGGGGTTTTGGTTTTTTAGCAGGTAAGAACCCCGTCGTCCATTTTCGTCGGCTCCGGAGACTACATTTACACCCTGACCTACATCTCAGGGATGCTGCGTAGCTGTTGGTTGACACGTATCGCTTCCTGGGGCTCCATTTTGACAGCAAATTAACGTGGCAGCACCATATACGGCAACTAAAAACGGCGTGTCTCAGGAAACTGAACATGCTCAAGTTTCATAGAGGCACTACGTGGGGCGCTGTGCTGACCGTGCGGTGCTGTTACGGTTCTACCAAGCCCTCGTCCTGTCCCGGCTAGACTATGGTTCTGCGGCATACGGTTTAGCAAGGCCGGCAACCTTAAAAATGCTGGACAGTATCCACCATAGTGACGTTAGGCTGTCTACCGGTGCCTTCTGGACCAGCCCAATACCCAGCCTACTCGCCGAATCGGGTGTTCCACCTCTAAATTATAGACGCCTACATTATGATTTTAGCATATGCTGCCAATGTGCGTCAAATGCTGCAACATCCGAGTTATGGAGTGCTCTTCAGTACCCAATACTTCCAGAGATACGCCAACCAACCTCGTGCCACTCGGCCGGTTGGTATTAGACTCGATAGCTCATGTACCGGAACAGAAATAGGAGTGGCTGTAGGTCCCTGTATGATCCGGACACCTAGCGAGGTGCCTCGTGGCAAGTCCCGCGTACGGAAATTCGGTTAGATCTAAACCGAGGTCCTAAAGTGAAAAAGGATGCCTCAATTTATCGGAGGCAGTTCCATAGCATAGTTCACCGATTTCCGGACGCTGGTATTCTATACACGGATCGTTCGAAGGTGGACAAGAAGGTGGGTTGTGCTTACGTTATTGATGGTGCAAATACCAAGATCTCTTTGCCTGAGGCCTGTAGTGTGTTTACTGCGGAGCTCGTTGCCATCTATGAAGCTCTGCAGTTTGCACTGCAGGAACGAATCCACTTTCTCGTGTGTACCGACTCTTTGAGTTCGTTGCAGTCAATTGCTGCATGTTTCCCGCAACACCCCCTAGTGCAGCGAATCCACGACCTACTAGCCGGGCTGTGCCACGCTGACACTCGAATCACCTTTCTGTGGCTTCCAAGCCACATGGGAATTGCGGGAAATGAGTTAGCGGATCAAGCTGCAAAAGAGGCGGTATCACTACCACCTCGACCAATGGAGGTACCCGCTAGAGATATTCGCTCTCAGTTACGCCTACAAGTTCTGCCTTTTTGGGAGAGTCAGTGGCTAGCTGACCCACTGCCCAGTAAACTGAGAGCGATCAAGGGAACTACTCGCGTGTGGCGGAGCTCCTTCCGGGCCCGGAGAGAGTCCGTCATTTTGTGTAGGCTAAGGATAGGTCATACAAGATCCACCCACTCGTACCTAATGAGAAGGGAAGACCCCCACTTTGTACCTGTGGAGCCGTTTTCACCGTGGCCCACATTTTCACCGAGTGTGTGGATCTTGCTAAGTTACGAAGAAACCTTGGTTTGCAGACGACACTCAAACTTATATTAGCCGATGACGCGGTGGCTGCTGATCGAGTTATCCGCTTTATAAGTGAGAGTGGGTTAGGGCCAGGAATCTAAATTTTCCAGTGAACATTGACTCAGCGACTTGTTCATTTTGAATGCAGAATTTTTGTTTTTTCCGTAATTATTGCTTTATATTATAATTATTATTTTTATTTAATTTTTTGTTTTATTAATTTTCGGTATTTTCGAATTTAGGTGTTGACCACTAAATTTTAAATTCCGTTCCAAATTTGTATACTTTAATCTGTGTTAAGAGGGGCAGATGACCTCGTAGTTCCGCCCCTTAAAACAACAATAACTAACTTCCAGGTGTTTCAAGTTATACTTTTGTTTGAGGCAATCAACTGTTGGTTCAGCCTTTATTTCTTCTGACGGGTTCCTTTCCATTTGAGACCTGATTGTTGTGTCTACTTATCCTAGTCTCAATGTGCAACTTAACAGTACAAGCTGCATCTCCGGCCCTGACGTCCAGTCAACGAATGCTCAAAATAAGGTACTGTTTGGAACACCATTTTTGTCTTCGTAACTTTGTTTGGACTAGTTAGGAGGTGAACAAATCAAAAGTCCCCGCCCGTAGCCTTTGAGCCTATCTATAATAACGGCTGACAAATATCAACTTAGGTGCTGAGAACACGCAATTAGCGATCAGTAACAGAGTAACGAGTGAAAAACAATATCTGGAAACATTCTTGTAAATTGTATATACGGTATACATGTATATAAGTAGTGGAGTAAGGGGGGTTCCAAGCCACCCGGCGTTGCTCGGGCGGCGTTCATATTAAATAATTAATAACTCCCGAACCCTTGGTCGGAGATTCACGAATGAGGTGTCGTTGGACTCGGGCTGACGGGGGCTTTGCTATGGACCACTCATTTTAACCCCTAAATAAAACCTACCCCTACTAGGGGGTGAAATTGTAATTTTTTAGTGAAAGTCTCTTTTCAAATGGGACATGTATAAGGTGCGCTGCTAAAATGAACTTAAATGTTGTTGCTCATATCGCGCATGCGTTTTTCTGGCTGCCGCTATGGATGAACATTTTTGTTTTTGATTTTTACGCATGCGCACTTGGGATTTTTGTAAGAGGGCGAGCTCTTTGAAAAAAAAATGATTGATAAGAAGAGGTTTTGGTGGTGAGGAGAGAGCCAGATAGTCGCCTACTTTCCTACGACGTTTGCCGATATCTCTCGAACGCAAGGTCGGATTTGGACGTGTGACGTGTCAAATCGCTTGTCTCAAAGCCCTATATATGTTATTAATAGGTTAAAGTTTTGAGAATGAGGGAAACAGGCGTTTTGGGGTAAAATTATGATTTTAGACTTTTTCTGATATTTCACGAATGCCTGGTCGGATTTGGTCCTATGACGTGTCAAATGGCTTGTCTCGAAACCCTTTTTATTTTGGTAATAGGTTAAAGTTTTTGAGAATGAGGGAAACAGAATTTTTTGTTGTAAAACCGTGATTTTAGACTTTCTGTTATATTTCACAAACCAATAACGCCAGAGACGTATACGAGGGGTCGTAGGACTCGGGGTGACGCCCCTCCCCTATCTCCCTTTCGAATATAGTATTTATGTTTAAAAAAATGCGAAAGAGCCTAACGACACTTATGTTGAAATCATTTCAGTTTTTAAAACTTTTCTTAAATTTGTCTAAAATGTTCATGACGAGTGGTTGTAGATAGAAAGAGACGATACCACTGGACACGTGTTTCAACGAAGCTATTACTGGCCACGGTGGTGATATACCAATACAGTATTCGCTATTTCGATGAGACGGCGGGTCGAGGGTTCGTTTTCTGATTTTTCCTATGATGGAATTCCTAATTCCTAAACCCCCTGAAGGGGGTCTTTAACGTGTAAACGATTATGAGTGACATGACAAATGATAATTCCTTGATTCGATGAAGTTGGCTTTAGATAGAACAAACAGAACTTGGTTATATATTGCTTGAAGTGAGTATAGAAAACAAACTTGCTGGGGCAGACTGACAGGATGTGAATGTTATTTGATCTTATTGGAATGCATTGACTTGACAGGGCAATGAAAAAAAGCACAGAGATGCTGAGGACACTTGAAGGTCAAACGATATGGCAACCATGGTGGGAGGGGGAAGCTAGGATGATGTCGCCGATCATGTTCAATGGATGAATTTATATTTTGCGAAGCATTGTTCGGAGAGGGTCATGGGACGACTTGTTTTAAGGGTATTTATTTTTTCGATGTTTCCTATGGTGGACTCATTGATTGAAATAATCCAAAACTGCTAGGGCATGGCCTTGAGATTTTATAAACCGATAATGGGATTTTGACATACAAGATCCACTCAGAACTTGACATGATGTCATTCTTTTTATGGCTTATGAATTTCCCCAAAAAAGACCCAAAACAACAAGATCATGGACTTTTGCTTTTCTTAATATATTGCAAACCCATAATGTAAGATGTTTACTGTGAGTGACGAAATCTAGCTAGGTAACGAAAGAATTATTGTAGGATATATGTATGGTGACTGACACGTCTTTGACCATTGGAACTTGTTTTCAGATCTGACTGTAGTACATAGGGAGTATAGGTTGTAGGCATGGATTGACAAACGGTGCACACAAAATTCAATTTATCGATTCAAGAATTAAGAGTAGACTATCATTAATTAATTGGTTAAAGAGTGTAGCTAAAAATAAAAAAATGGTGACTACATTAAACTAAACTGAACCAAGTCGAATCAAACCCAACCGAACCAAACCAAGCCTAAAGCAAACCAAACCTAATCAAGAACAAGCCAAGGGCTTAAGTGTAAAACTTGTGGGGGAATGCAGTCATTGGCAATGTCCAAAGGAAGGGATAACGCTCTACCTCTAGAGGGTAAGGTAAAGCTAGCGCATGGTGCTAATGCATATTCCCAAGTACATGAACCACACACACACACAACTATCCTATGCTGTTTTTATGAGTTAACTGTTAAAACTTACTCAGTGGTTACTGAGCAAGATGGTCGCTACACACAACAAGCTTTAAATACTTGAGGCTAATAATCTATACACACACACACACGCTTGTTCTAAACTAAACTGTCTTGCTGGCAGTGCTCACACAGTAGGCAAATGACAGAAATGCTTGGCTAACAGAAATACAATCATTTTCGTTTGTCTAATGTTACCAGCTAACCATTACATGCTATAGTGGTGAGCACATGTGCCTCTTGCACTGGAGATCGTAACTCGATTTCTAGCTCTAAGGCCTAGAATGAATCAAACTAAGAAAGAAGGGTATGGTGACGCAGTGGTTAAACTGTTAGCCTTTCACTAAGGTAGACTAGGGTTTGATTTTAGGTTAATATACATGTCATAAACAAACAAACAAACAAACAAACAAACAAAAAAAGCAGAGATAATGTTTAAAACTGATTACACTTGTCTCTTTTCAAATTATTACTTAGATTGCAAATACAAAGGTGGACTGGGTTTGATATTCAGTTAATGCTGCCTATCGCATACTAGCCTGTAAGAAAGCCAAACAAGCAAAAGGCGTAGGTAGAGCAGTGGTAAAATCGCTATGTGTAGAGAACTACCTAACGGTTTTATGAACTGGCAATGGTATGTCGCATAAACAGTGCAGGATACAATCCAGCAACCATAATTTGTATCTTGTGGAGCAGAGAAAACATATATATAGAGAAAGATATAGAAAGCTAGTGTATGTATGGGTAGCATTGATAATTTGACCAGAGAAAATACGATGAGGTAGGGTGGGGAGAGGGAGAATTAACACTTATATATGAATGAATGGTAAATAGTATTTTAGTTTTTTTTCCCCAATAGTTTTGTTTTTTAAATGCAGTGGTAGATAGTCGTTATTTTGTAAAACATTCTTACTTGCAGTAGTAATAAGACTCTATGGTTTCGCTAACACATAGATAGACTGTATTATTGCCATGGTCAAGCACTCACATTAAGATCATTTACAAAATCATAAAATGAAAAATAAAAAATCTTGTTTTGGAAATATCGTTTTTCAACATACACAAAATAAATATATAAAAAATTTGTAAACAGCAAAATGGAAAATCCATGGTCAAGCACTCACATTAAGATCATTTACAAAATCATAAAATGAAAAATAAAAATCTTGTTTTGGAAATATCGATTTTTTTCAACATACACAAAATAAATATATAAAAAATTTGTAAACAGCAAAATGGAAAATCCATGTTTCCATATAGACAAAATTTAAAAACCTTAAACGGACATTTAAGAAAATATATATAAATGGGAAATTGACAAATGTGTAAATATGAAAATGGAAAAATCCATGTTTCCATATCATGAAATTGAAAAACATCAAACTGTCATTTTAAAAAATGCAAATGGAAAATTGACAAATTGCAATGTGTGAAATGTGAAATTGAACAAATGGCTATCATTATTTAAAAAAAAAAAAAGAACATGGTGCTCTATGGTTGAGGTGTGAATCAAACCCTTTCTACTTATTTGGACCACCCGAGACTGAGTAGACTAGTTTAAGTTGTCATACCACTTTTAAAAGTTTGTGTTAAATCTAGGAATTGAACCCAAGAGCTTGTAGGGGAGATCAAAGGTTATAATATGTTAAACAGATAGCCTTGAATGAAGGGTGTGGTAGCTATATAGAGATGAGACGTTTCGCTCGGGGCAGGGAGGCATGGAGATCTGCATCAAACCAGTCAAAGGACTAAAGACTCAAACAACAACATGTACGTTCACCAAAATAATGTTGTGTAACGGTAAATGTTAGTCAACGAACAGTAATGCATTACTAAAACCCATGACACGATACCTAAGAGCTTTTCTAAAATGATTTTAAAATGCCTTTAACCCTATATTGAACACCCAGTTCACAAGACTCATAACTGCAATGTTATGGTAAAACAAAACAAAATCTATATTTCAAAACAAACAAGTGGTTTAGTCAATGTATACTGGAAAAAGTTTTGTAAACACTCAAGTCCTCAAGACCAATTAAATTAGTAACTGTCAGGTTGGCCGAGTGGTTAAGGTGTTTGACTTAAGATCAAATTTCTGTATAAGGAAGCAAGGGTTCGAATCCCTTACCTGACATAACTATTGCCTTAACATGGCTTGGCCACACTGTATTATTATGATACTCAGTACACAAACCATAGATATAGTGTATTGTTTAAGGCCACTCTCTTTCTGAACATAGTCAGAGACTGTTGATGGTTAACAATTGTATTAATAGTGGGACATGGGGATAGCAATTAAGAAAAAACAGCCAATACCCATACAATATTTTTATTCATTTTAGTTTTTTTTTTACAATAGTTACACACTGAATACAACTTTTTATCTCTTTACCATTGTTTGATATAGATTTTAAACACAACGCTTGTTGTAGATCCTTTTACAACTTTCTCTAGGTACTCTTGTTCTTAAAAACTGGGGAAGCCGCAATGGTTTTATAGACATTAAACCCTCATTCTCTTGTTTTTCATCATTATCATCATCATTATTATAAATATTATCTTTATAATTATTATAGTCATTGTCACCATCATTATCATCATCATCATCATCCTCAACATCACTAGAACTATCCAATTCCATTTTTTCCTTTTCAAAAGGGATCTCTTGAAGAGTCTGTGTTGCTTTTGATAGTGTTACGGGTTTATTGAACGTTGACAACTGTCCTAACATGACTTTTTGAGGAGATAAATGTTTTTTCATAAGGAAGTCACTATGTTGAGTAACACTATGTTTTTGTCGGACTTGCTTTTTCTTGTTCTTTTGATCATGTTTTGTTAACACTAACGGTGTTTCATTTGGTATACCACATTGATGAGTACCCACACTTAAGACCTCACTATGTTTACTTTTTAGATGACCTAGACATTTTGTTGTTCTTTGTTTTGAGCACTGCCAAAATATGATGCCATTCGCATTTTCTCGCTTATAGTTATAAGAGTACTCATGATACAGGGCACGTGGTTTACCTTTATTGGTTATAGTATATTCCATAGTAGTCACTGACTTGTATAGTCGATCCGCCTACTACAAAGGTCTGAACACTTGTGGTGAAAGAATGATGTTGTGTTGACGTTTTATGCAGGATAATGTTGGTGGCATATGTGGGTGGCTTATGTTGATGACATGTGTTGTTGGCTGATTTTGGTGGCTTATGTTGATGGTTTATGGTGGTGGCTTATGTTGATGGCTTATGTTGGTGGCTTATGTTGATGACATATGTTGGTGACTTATGTTGATAGCTTATGTTGGTGGCTAATGTTGATGACATATGTTGTTGGCTTATGGTGGTGGCTTATGTTGATGGTATATGTTGCTGGCCTATGTTGATGGTTTATGTTAATGGCTTAGGTTAATATCTTAGGTTGATGGCATAAGTTGATGGCTTATGTTGGTGGCTTATGGTGGTGGCTTATGCTGGTGGCTTATGCTAGTGGCTTATGGTGGTGGTTTATGGTGGTGGCTTATGTTGATGACATATGTTGGTGGCTTAAGTTGGTGGCTTAAGTTGGTGGCTTATGTTGGTGGCTTATGGTGGTGGCTTATGGTGGTGGGTTATGGTGGTGGATTATGGTGGCTTATAGTGGTGGCTTATGGTGGTGGTTTATGGTGGTGGCTTATGTTGATGACATATGTTGGTGGCTTATGGTGGCTTATGGTGGTGATTTATAGTGGTGGCCTATGTTGGTGGCTTATTTTTGGTGGTTTACGTTAATACCTTATTTGTAATGGCTTATTTGACAAGTTAATGTTGTCAATGTATTTAGAGGATTTTTCTCTTGGTTTTGGAAAGTATCTCAACTCTTTTTTATGGTAGCATAATGCTTACCGCCATGTTTGTAAGCAACAACAACACACTAAAATTCCAAGAATCCAAAGTACTCTAAGGTTAATGATTGTCTCTCAACTCCATTCAACGTCTAGTCAAAAAACATTATATATTTTTCACATTTTACAAAAAAGGTAAATTGGGAAAGTAAGCTATATGTTTAAACTAAAAATCATATCAAATCATATGCTAACTCCAACACCTACGTCTACCCCAATCTCAGTCAAAAAAATATAATATTCTTCAAATTTTTCCAAAACAGTATTTGGAAAGTAGGCCATATTTTGAAAACTAATCATCCTATAAAGTCATATATATATATACTGAAACCAATGGCTTTTATATCCTTAATCTTAAGAACAAAATATGGAATTTTTGACATTTTTTCCAAAAATGTTCATTTTAAAACGGGGCTATATTTTGGAAACTAGGAATTTTACAAGAAAGTTTGTTTAACGTAAATGGCAGGTATTTACCCCCACTACCCGCAAACCAAGTCCCAGGTCTCTGGGGAAAAATCCAAAAAAAAGTTCAATTTGGAAAGTAGGCAATATTTTGAAAACTAATCATCCTAAAAAGTCATATATAGACTCAAACCAATGGCTTTTATGTCCTTAATTGGTAGAACAAAACTTAACATTTTTTCAGTTTTTCCAAAAAAGTCCAATTTTCAAAAATTGTCTATATTTTGGGAACTAAGAATTTTACAAAAAAGTTTGTTTAACGAAAATGAAAGGTCTTTACCCCCCTCTACCCAAAACATAAATTTCAGGTCCCTAGGACAAAAACTGTGCAGTATATATATATATATTTTTTTTTGGGGAGGGGGTCTATATTCACTTTACCTCCCCACTTCACAAGATGGCGGCCATAGCTTAACTTAACCTAGCCTAACCTAACCTGACCTACGAGGTGTGATCAAAAAGTTCCAAAAATGTGGCTGCAACTTAACCAAACCTAGCCTAGCCTAACCTAACCTCCCTGTTGACTAGCCCCCTTTGGACGGGTCCTTTTTGAAGGGAGTCATTTTTTTTACGTGTCCCGGAGGACGGGTCCTTGTTGACGGGTCCCAGTGGCGGGTCCCCTTTGACATAATTTGGATAAAATGCAAGGCCAGTCCATAGGGATCAGTCCAAAGGGGACCCGCCACTGGGACCCGTCAACAAGGACCCGTCCTCCGGGACACGTAAAAAAATGACTCCCTTCAAAAAGGACCCGTCCAAAGGGGGCTAGTCAACAGGGAGGTTAGGTTAGGCTAGGCTAGGTTTGGTTAAGTTGCAGCCACATTTTTGGAACTTTTTGATCACACCTCGTAGGTCAGGTTAGGTTAGGCTAGGTTAAGTTAAGCTATGGCCGCCATCTTGTGAAGTGGGGAGGTAAAGTGAATATAGACCCCCTCCCCCAAAAAAAAAATATATATATACTGCACAGTTTTTGTCCTAGGGACCTGAAATTTATGTTTTGGGTAGAGGGGGGTAAAGACCTTTCATTTTCGTTAAACAAACTTTTTTGTAAAATTCTTAGTTCCCAAAATATAGACAATTTTTGAAAATTGGACTTTTTTGGAAAAACTGAAAAAATGTTAAGTTTTGTTCTACCAATTAAGGACATAAAAGCCATTGGTTTGAGTCTATATATGACTTTTTAGGATGATTAGTTTTCAAAATATTGCCTACTTTCCAAATTGAACTTTTTTTTGGATTTTTCCCCAGAGACCTGGGACTTGGTTTGCGGGTAGTGGGGGGTAAATACCTGCCATTTACGTTAAACAAACTTTCTTGTAAAATTCCTAGTTTCCAAAATATAGCCCCGTTTTAAAATGAACATTTTTGGAAAAAATGTCAAAAATTCCATATTTTGTTCTTAAGATTAAGGATATAAAAGCCATTGGTTTCAGTATATATATATATGACTTTATAGGATGATTAGTTTTCAAAATATGGCCTACTTTCCAAATACTGTTTTGGAAAAATTTGAAGAATATTATATTTTTTTGACTGAGATTGGGGTAGACGTAGGTGTTGGAGTTAGCATATGATTTGATATGATTTTTAGTTTAAACATATAGCTTACTTTCCCAATTTACCTTTTTTGTAAAATGTGAAAAATATATAATGTTTTTTGACTAGACGTTGAATGGAGTTGAGAGACAATCATTAACCTTAGAGTACTTTGGATTCTTGGAATTTTAGTGTGTTGTTGTTGCTTACAAACATGGCGGTAAGCATTATGCTACCATAAAAAAGAGTTGAGATACTTTCCAAAACCAAGAGAAAAATCCTCTAAATACATTGACAACAATAACTTGTCAAATAAGCCATTACAAATAAGGTATTAACGTAAACCACCAAAAATAAGCCACCAACATAGGCCACCACTATAAATCACCACCATAAGCCACCATAAGCCACCAACATATGTCATCAACATAAGCCACCACCATAAACCACCACCATAAGCCACCACTATAAGCCACCATAATCCACCACCATAACCCACCACCATAAGCCACCACCATAAGCCACCAACATAAGCCACCAACTTAAGCCACCAACTTAAGCCACCAACATATGTCATCAACATAAGCCACCACCATAAACCACCACCATAAGCCACTAGCATAAGCCACCAGCATAAGCCACCACCATAAGCCACCAACATAAGCCATCAACTTATGCCATCAACCTAAGATATTAACCTAAGCCATTAACATAAACCATCAACATAGGCCAGCAACATATACCATCAACATAAGCCACCACCATAAGCCAACAACATATGTCATCAACATTAGCCACCAACATAAGCTATCAACATAAGTCACCAACATATGTCATCAACATAAGCCACCAACATAAGCCATCAACATAAGCCACCACCATAAACCATCAACATAAGCCACCAAAATCAGCCAACAACACATGTCATCAACATAAGCCACCCACATATGCCACCAACATTATCCTGCATAAAACGTCAACACAACATCATTCTTTCACCACAAGTGTTCAGACCTTTGTAGTAGGCGGATCGACTATACAAGTCAGTGACTACTATGGAATATACTATAACCAATAAAGGTAAACCACGTGCCCTGTATCATGAGTACTCTTATAACTATAAGCGAGAAAATGCGAATGGCATCATATTTTGGCAGTGCTCAAAACAAAGAACAACAAAATGTCTAGGTCATCTAAAAAGTAAACATAGTGAGGTCTTAAGTGTGGGTACTCATCAATGTGGTATACCAAATGAAACACCGTTAGTGTTAACAAAACATGATCAAAAGAACAAGAAAAAGCAAGTCCGACAAAAACATAGTGTTACTCAACATAGTGACTTCCTTATGAAAAAACATTTATCTCCTCAAAAAGTCATGTTAGGACAGTTGTCAACGTTCAATAAACCCGTAACACTATCAAAAGCAACACAGACTCTTCAAGAGATCCCTTTTGAAAAGGAAAAAATGGAATTGGATAGTTCTAGTGATGTTGAGGATGATGATGATGATGATAATGATGGTGACAATGACTATAATAATTATAAAGATAATATTTATAATAATGATGATGATAATGATGAAAAACAAGAGAATGAGGGTTTAATGTCTATAAAACCATTGCGGCTTCCCCAGTTTTTAAGAACAAGAGTACCTAGAGAAAGTTGTAAAAGGATCTACAACAAGCGTTGTGTTTAAAATCTATATCAAACAATGGTAAAGAGATAAAAAGTTGTATTCAGTGTGTAACTATTGTAAAAAAAAACTAAAATGAATAAAAATATTGTATGGGTATTGGCTGTTTTTTCTTAATTGCTATCCCCATGTCCCACTATTAATACAATTGTTAACCATCAACAGTCTCTGACTATGTTCAGAAAGAGAGTGGCCTTAAACAATACACTATATCTATGGTTTGTGTACTGAGTATCATAATAATACAGTGTGGCCACGCCATGTTAAGGCAATAGTTATGTCAGGTAAGGGATTCGAACCCTTGCTTCCTTATACAGAAATTTGATCTTAAGTCAAACACCTTAACCACTCGGCCAACCTGACAGTTACTAATTTAATTGGTCTTGAGGACTTGAGTGTTTACAAAACTTTTTCCAGTATACATTGACTAAACCACTTGTTTGTTTTGAAATATAGATTTTGTTTTGTTTTACCATAACATTGCAGTTATGAGTCTTGTGAACTGGGTGTTCAATATAGGGTTAAAGGCATTTTAAAATCATTTTAGAAAAGCTCTTAGGTATCGTGTCATGGGTTTTAGTAATGCATTACTGTTCGTTGACTAACATTTACCGTTACACAACATTATTTTGGTGAACGTACATGTTGTTGTTTGAGTCTTTAGTCCTTTGACTGGTTTGATGCAGATCTCCATGCCTCCCTGCCCCGAGCGAAACGTCTCATCTCTATATAGCTACCACACCCTTCATTCAAGGCTATCTGTTTAACATATTATAACCTTTGATCTCCCCTACAAGCTCTTGGGTTCAATTCCTAGATTTAACACAAACTTTTAAAAGTGGTATGACAACTTAAACTAGTCTACTCAGTCTCGGGTGGTCCAAATAAGTAGAAAGGGTTTGATTCACACCTCAACCATAGAGCACCATGTTCTTTTTTTTTTTAAATAATGATAGCCATTTGTTCAATTTCACATTTCACACATTGCAATTTGTCAATTTTCCATTTGCATTTTTTAAAATGACAGTTTGATGTTTTTCAATTTCATGATATGGAAACATGGATTTTTCCATTTTCATATTTACACATTTGTCAATTTCCCATTTATATATATTTTCTTAAATGTCCGTTTAAGGTTTTTAAATTTTGTCTATATGGAAACATGGATTTTCCATTTTGCTGTTTACAAATTTTTTATATATTTATTTTGTGTATGTTGAAAAAAATCGATATTTCCAAAACAAGATTTTTATTTTTCATTTTATGATTTTGTAAATGATCTTAATGTGAGTGCTTGACCATGGATTTTCCATTTTGCTGTTTACAAATTTTTTATATATTTATTTTGTGTATGTTGAAAAACGATATTTCCAAAACAAGATTTTTTATTTTTCATTTTATGATTTTGTAAATGATCTTAATCTGAGTGCTTGACCATTTGTGTATGTTGAAAAAAATCGATATTTCCAAAACAAGATTTTTATTTTTCATTTTATGATTTTGTAAATGATCTTAATGTGAGTGCTTGACCATGGCAATAATACAGTCTATCTATGTGTTAGCGAAACCATAGAGTCTTATTACTACTGCAAGTAAGAATGTTTTACAAAATAACGACTATCTACCACTGCATTTAAAAAACAAAACTATTGGGAAAAAAACTAAAATACTATTTACCATTCATTCATATATAAGTGTTAATTCTCCCTCTCCCCACCCTACCTCATCGTATTTTCTCTGGTCAAATTATCAATGCTACCCATACATACACTAGCTTTCTATATCTTTCTCTATATATATGTTTTCTCTGCTCCACAAGATACAAATTATGGTTGCTGGATTGTATCCTGCACTGTTTATGCGACATACCATTGCCAGTTCATAAAACCGTTAGGTAGTTCTCTACACATAGCGATTTTACCACTGCTCTACCTACGCCTTTTGCTTGTTTGGCTTTCTTACAGGCTAGTATGCGATAGGCAGCATTAACTGAATATCAAACCCAGTCCACCTTTGTATTTGCAATCTAAGTAATAATTTGAAAAGAGACAAGTGTAATCAGTTTTAAACATTATCTCTGCTTTGTTTGTTTGTTTGTTTGTTTGTTTGTTTATGACATGTATATTAACCTAAAATCAAACCCTAGTCTACCTTAGTGAAAGGCTAACAGTTTAACCACTGCGTCACCATACCCTTCTTTCTTAGTTTGATTCATTCTAGGCCTTAGAGCTAGAAATCGAGTTACGATCTCCAGTGCAAGAGGCACATGTGCTCACCACTATAGCATGTAATGGTTAGCTGGTAACATTAGACAAACGAAAATGATTGTATTTCTGTTAGCCAAGCATTTCTGTCATTTGCCTACTGTGTGAGCACTGCCAGCAAGACAGTTTAGTTTAGAACAAGCGTGTGTGTGTGTGTATAGATTATTAGCCTCAAGTATTTAAAGCTTGTTGTGTGTAGCGACCATCTTGCTCAGTAACCACTGAGTAAGTTTTAACAGTTAACTCATAAAAACAGCATAGGATAGTTGTGTGTGTGTGTGGTTCATGTACTTGGGAATATGCATTAGCACCATGCGCTAGCTTTACCTTACCCTCTAGAGGTAGAGCGTTATCCCTTCCTTTGGACATTGCCAATGACTGCATTCCCCCACAAGTTTTACACTTAAGCCCTTGGCTTGTTCTTGATTAGGTTTGGTTTGCTTTAGGCTTGGTTTGGTTCGGTTGGGTTTGATTCGACTTGGTTCAGTTTAGTTTAATGTAGTCACCATTTTTTTATTTTTAGCTACACTCTTTAACCAATTAATTAATGATAGTCTACTCTTAATTCTTGAATCGATAAATTGAATTTTGTGTGCACCGTTTGTCAATCCATGCCTACAACCTATACTCCCTATGTACTACAGTCAGATCTGAAAACAAGTTCCAATGGTCAAAGACGTGTCAGTCACCATACATATATCCTACAATAATTATTTCGTTACCTAGCTAGATTTCGTCACTCACAGTAAACATCTTACATTATGGGTTTGCAATATATTAAGAAAAGCAAAAGTCCATGATCTTGTTGTTTTGGGTCTTTTTTGGGGAAATTCATAAGCCATAAAAAGAATGACATCATGTCAAGTTCTGAGTGGATCTTGTATGTCAAAATCCCATTATCGGTTTATAAAATCTCAAGGCCATGCCCTAGCAGTTTTGGATTATTTCAATCAATGAGTCCACCATAGGAAACATCGAAAAAATAAATACCCTTAAAACAAGTCGTCCCATGACCCTCTCCGAACAATGCTTCGCAAAATATAAATTCATCCATTGAACATGATCGGCGACATCATCCTAGCTTCCCCCTCCCACCATGGTTGCCATATCGTTTGACCTTCAAGTGTCCTCAGCATCTCTGTGCTTTTTTTCATTGCCCTGTCAAGTCAATGCATTCCAATAAGATCAAATAACATTCACATCCTGTCAGTCTGCCCCAGCAAGTTGGTTTTCTATACTCACTTCAAGCAATATATAACCAAGTTCTGTTTGTTCTATCTAAAGCCAACTTCATCGAATCAAGGAATTATCATTTGTCATGTCACTCATAATCGTTTACACGTTAAAGACCCCCTTCAGGGGGTTTAGGAATTAGGAATTCCATCATAGGAAAAATCAGAAAACGAACCCTCGACCCGCCGTCTCATCGAAATAGCGAATACTGTATTGGTATATCACCACCGTGGCCAGTAATAGCTTCGTTGAAACACGTGTCCAGTGGTATCGTCTCTTTCTATCTACAACCACTCGTCATGAACATTTTAGACAAATTTAAGAAAAGTTTTAAAAACTGAAATGATTTCAACATAAGTGTCGTTAGGCTCTTTCGCATTTTTTTAAACATAAATACTATATTCGAAAGGGAGATAGGGGAGGGGCGTCACCCCGAGTCCTACGACCCCTCGTATACGTCTCTGGCGTTATTGGTTTGTGAAATATAACAGAAAGTCTAAAATCACGGTTTTACAACAAAAAATTCTGTTTCCCTCATTCTCAAAAACTTTAACCTATTACCAAAATAAAAAGGGTTTCGAGACAAGCCATTTGACACGTCATAGGACCAAATCCGACCAGGCATTCGTGAAATATCAGAAAAAGTCTAAAATCATAATTTTACCCCAAAACGCCTGTTTCCCTCATTCTCAAAACTTTAACCTATTAATAACATATATAGGGCTTTGAGACAAGCGATTTGACACGTCACACGTCCAAATCCGACCTTGCGTTCGAGAGATATCGGCAAACGTCGTAGGAAAGTAGGCGACTATCTGGCTCTCTCCTCACCACCAAAACCTCTTCTTATCAATCATTTTTTTTTCAAAGAGCTCGCCCTCTTACAAAAATCCCAAGTGCGCATGCGTAAAAATCAAAAACAAAAATGTTCATCCATAGCGGCAGCCAGAAAAACGCATGCGCGATATGAGCAACAACATTTAAGTTCATTTTAGCAGCGCACCTTATACATGTCCCATTTGAAAAGAGACTTTCACTAAAAAATTACAATTTCACCCCCTAGTAGGGGTAGGTTTTATTTAGGGGTTGAAATGAGTGGTCCATAGCAAAGCCCCCGTCAGCCCGAGTCCAACGACACCTCATTCGTGAATCTCCGACCAAGGGTTCGGGAGTTATTAATTATTTAATATGAACGCCGCCCGAGCAACGCCGGGTGGCTTGGAACCCCCCTTACTCCACTACTTATATATGCCACGAAATTATGCATTTTTCAAATGATGTACCGGTACCTAAAAACGTAGCTCACTATACAGGCCTAGATTCGACATACCGTAATCGGAGCTTGGTAATGGATTCCTGTTTCCATGAAATAACCAACACTTCGCCCAAGTAATCCCAGCACTCTACATCAAATACTACAGCTTTTAATCACTCTAGCAGCACAATAAACTTAATAATAACGAGAAGTAGATCAAAGCCAAAAATGCACTTCAAGCCAAACCAATTTCACTCCTTAGCTCCACATAAAACTTAACACAACTAAAAACCTACTCAAAATATACTCTCCCCACCGTTTTACAACTATTAAGCGAACTATTCGCACCCAGAACCGAAAACCCCTGAAATGGGATCAAATTTAAACACGTAATAGCCTAGCCCGATCACGTCTGATTCAGCACCACCGCATATGTATACTTAACTTCACCATAACTTCAAAATAACGGCTAAGTGACCTATCTGCCTGAGAAGTAAAGGTATTACCGGCTTGCCTGGGATGATGGGTCACCAGACCGGTACTTAAAACTAAGATTTTACGCCTTAAATAACCAAATTCAGCCCATTTTACAACTACAAGAAACACAAAATATTTACTGCCAGTATAAATACATGTATAACATAAAACTACCAGTAACCAATCACAGAGCCGGATTCGCAATATAGCACCATGCGCTCGCTGCCATCTTGCCATACCTGTCATCGTCTATTCGGCTTACTGCTGCCTTAGCTACCAGCCATCCATGTAAGAAGATCAGTGGTCCCAGCTTGTGGGCCATTCCGAGAGCCTGTAGTTGGTCCACTAGTCTTCAAGGTTCAACTCCAGTTGCAGACAGAATGAGAGGCCGGATGTACATCTGATTTAGCTTCCACATTTGTTTTACTTCAATGGCCAATTCGGTGTATTTGTTGACCTTTTGGGCAGAGGCTGTTTGAAGGTTGCGGTTCAGTGGTACGGATATATCGATTATCACAGCTTGTTTCTTCTGTCGATCAAGGAGGAGAAAATCAGGTCGGTTGGCTTTGATGGCTTTATCAGTGTGGATTTCTCGTCCCAGTATAATATATGGGTTCCATTGTCCGACACATCTTTTGGTTGGTACTTATAATACGGAAGCGAAGAGGCATCTAGTCCTGCAGTTTTAGCCATCTCCATGTTCACGATATTAGCAACATTTTTGTGGCGCTCAGTATAGTCCATATTTGCCGAGGTTGGACATCCAACGATATCATAATAATATCGTATGGCCTCGGGTGCCAGGTGCAAGCTTTGTTAATTGACACCCCGAGGGCCGCTTGCATGTCCAATTCTTTTGTTCTTTGGTGAGCCATGAAAGTCAAGGAGGTTAGATATCTAAGCTTCTTGACACTATAGCGCTTTCTAGTAGGGAAATTAGGAACTTATGTGTTGACGGAAAATCCCGAGATTAATTTTGCCATTATGAGCACGGCCTACTGAATTAAAATGGGATCTTTAACATGCCAACATCGTATGACATGCATGTCATGATTTTTGTCGCCTTTCAAAAATAACTTACCATGGCCAGGAGCGAACCTGCAAGCTTGGGTTGGTAGACCGACACGATAACCACTCACCCACCGTGGCAAAGGCGGTACGGTGTTAAGACACCTAAAGCGGTTTATTTTAAAATAAAATTATACATAGATCCCCCCGACAAAAGTTAACAATTGTCTTTACATACCTTAATTAGGCGTTTTTCCATTTTCATTTCCATTAACCTTTCTGGATTAACTCTTATTTTTTCACGAAACCAACTACATTAGGGAAGCTGAAACCTAATGTATTAATACTATGAGTTGAGAAAATCCCGATCTGAAAGAATGAAAAATAACTGGAAAGAGCGTAAGAACCAAGCAGTACTACCTTCAAAGAAGAAGTGATTGTGGAACGAATCGTCCAATGTGACCACTCAAGATTAATAATAATAATAATACTATAATGACATCCGAGTTTTTCCAGCCCACTATAGTGTAACGGTACACACTTTTATTGTCATTTATTTCTTGTGTCGGAAACATACAAATGTACAGTTGCTATACATATACTGTAAGGGTAAAATTGTCTATATAGCATGTGCCCAATACTGAGAAACATCCAAGGCGCTCAGAGTGGCTAACAGGAGATCTTCCTCTGCACAAGATGAAGGGCACAGAGGGCAATGAAGCATGTGTCTTGTGGTTTGTTCTTGTCCACATTCACAAGACGTGTCACATGTACTGAGACCCCATCTCCTCAGATTGTCTCGGGATCTTCCAACTCCTGATCGCAACCTGTTCAGGAACTTCCACACCTACCAGCTTTCGTTGTGTCCGGGTGATAGTTATTCAGCTACTGGCATCCAACCGCAGGGGAGAGGGATCGTCTTCTCCCATAAATCCAGCCTTGCCTACTCCAGTGACACGGTAAGCATCTCAGATGTCCTCAGGAAGCTCTCTCGGGACCGTTGTTGAGGAGGAATATATCCATGCAGTGGGTAGATGTTGTTCTCTTCCACTCACAGCCTCTCCCTGTTGGCAGCCAACTCTCTGGGTACACAATATGGTGCTATTCCAGGCAGGTAGTAGAGCGTTTCTGTTGGGGTAGGCTTTAAGCAACGTGCTATCGACCTGCAGGTTTCGTTCAGAGCTGTTTCTATCTACCTGTCAAGCATGAGATGACCTGTGCCAGACTGGGGAACCAAGTTCAGCAGTAGAAAAGCACAATGCAATTGCAGAAGTGCGAATAGTCTCTGGATGTGAGCCCCATTGTGTCCTTACTAGTTTGCGAATCAGGTTGTTCCGAGTGGAGATATTCATTTTGTTATTCTTACAGTGGGTTTTGAATATAAAAGCTCTATCAAGGGTTACTCCCAGGTGTAACAATGCTGAAATTGGATATCCGACCATTCTATGCGTCACTCACGATGAGCTTCCCTGTTCCTTAAGTGGAAGGCGCATACTTGTGTCTTAGAAGGAATTGGTATGAGTTGGTTCCAACTGTAGTAACTTGATAGATTTCTCAGGGCAGATGTCAGATTTCTTTCCACTGAATCATAACTTGCGTTCTGCGCAGCAAGGTCGTCTGCATACAAGAAGCTGATCGTTGGCATAGATGTTGAAAAGAATTGGAACCAGGACGCTTCCCTGAGGTACGCCAATTTTCTGTACTCTCCAACGACTGCGTTGCCCCTGAAAGTCCACAAAAATGCATAGATATTAACCATTATGAATAAGGTATTAAATATTATCCGTGTCGACTGATATTAATCTCCAATTATATAATCCGCCTTGTCAAATGTTTCGAAGTTATTTGATTTTTACCATTGATAGACAATTTGTACAGTGTTCGACCATCTGGAAACAATATATTAAAAACGACAAATAGGTTTTCTCCAAGGTTAGATGACTTCATCTTTTTAAACTTTTATGCGCTGTTCCATATCATTATACCTAGCTGGATTATGTCCTTCGAATCTAAACTAATATTCGGATAAATATAATATTTAGAGTTTCGTTTCGGAAATATGCCATCTAAATTCGTTGGTCATAATATTGAACTTGGTAGTAGCCTCCAAATTGGATATGAGGTGCAATCCTAGATGCTACAGTATTATAATCATAATCAGCTACTTACTGTGTATTACAAGGCTGTTGAATGGTTGGTTAATCGGTCTTTCACAATGTGATCAGCTTGAAAGGTAGCAGTCAACTGAAAATATTCTTGCTGAAGCTATACAGGCAGCGGGTTTGCTTTAACGTTTAAATCAAGGTATATATTGTCGCGTGACGTAACAGGAATTGAATAGTGTAATTGTGTGGGAATGCTCTACCAACAGAAATTTGATACGATGCAGGTGTTTGACATTCTACGATTGCATTAGCGAACAGGATGTAACTTGTAATTGTGTATGGGAATTGAAAAAGCAAGGCGTGAGAAACTGTTTAAGCGTGCTTTCCATGCCCAGGTCATAAAATACAGATGTAAACTAACAATACCCTCACTTTTATAACTAACCGAACCGAAACTGAATCCGAAGCCCAACTGAACCGAAACCTAACCGACTCAAAACCTAAACGAACCGAAACCGAACGAAACCAAACTAAAACCAAACCAAAACCGTAAATTGTGACCACTTTATTTTGCGCCCACTTTATTTTTCGCCCATTTTAATTTACACCCACTCTAAACTGCACCCACTTCTAATCGGAAGGGGTCGTCCCCTTCATTCCGTGTCGTATTTTCATACTATAAAACACGCACCGGACAATATCTGTTCTTTTTACATAATAAAACCAGCTGCAGACAGTTTATCTATTGATGGAAATTGTACAGGCCATAATTCAAATGTTTTACGACGATCAATTTCAGATTTTAAGTTGAGAGGTGTTCTATCCACCTGATTGCTTTCTATTACAGGAGCCATTTGATGTGCACCTAGTAGACCTTTGTTGGTTGTAGTAAGTTCCATAGTAGTGAGCGACTTGTCAGTTTGATATGCATAATACAAGATTACAACAGTTGTGGTGAAGGAGTAATTTTGCGTTGGCTTTTTATGTCGGCTTATTTAGCGGATTATTTTAATGTCGGCTTATTTATTGGTTCATATTTTGGCGGCTTATTTAGCGGCTTAATTTTTTGTTGCATGATTTGGCAGCTTATTTTATGTTGACTGATTTAGAGACTCATGTTTTTGTCAGCTTATTTTGGTGCGTTATTGTTATGTAGCCTTTATGCAGATTACATGGTCTTACTAAGCAACAACAGGGCATCACTACAAGAAGCACTCACCAAACTAGAGAAGTGGTCACAAGACAACGACATGTACATAATCCAGGACAAAAGCAAGGTTATGAAGTTCCGCAAGGGAGGGAAGCTATCGTCTAAGGACATATTCACCTGTGGAAATCAAACGTTGGAAATAGTAAACTCGTTCAAATACCTAGGAGTGACTCTACAGGTCTCCGGACTGACTTTCACCAGACACATTGAAGACAAAACCGTCGCCGCGATAAAGGCCACAATGGAGATCTGAAACATGAGAACCCTCTACCTTAGAACCGCAATGGCACTATTTAAGCTAAAAGTCGCCCCAGTGGTGTCATATGCCATCGAGATGATATGGCCACACCTAAGCTACAAAAACCTATAGTATCGACAGAGCCAAGGTCAGATACGAAAAGCGAGCTCTCTGCATTTCCTAATTCGCGCCAACCCGACTTGCGTACCAGCTAGCAGGTACTAGATCTTTAATTGAAGATATAATGACTACCCACAACCTGGCATCAACCCCAGCCTCCACAAAATTCTTTGAAGAACAACTCCTGAAAACAGAAGAAATAAACCCGGAGTTCTATCGAACCCCGACCATGATCAACCAAGAATGGAAAGAAGCAAACTTCTACACATCTACACGAGAGGCGCAATACATGGGTTTCATCATCGCATCTGTAAAAGGAAGGGCTTTCATGAACCCTCCATAGACTGTGTGTGTGTGTAATCTGCGGTATACACTGCCCACCGTATCACCTGATTGAGTACACACAAAAAACATTACCTCTGTCCCACTATGCAAAAGACTGAACGGTCGCTATATTGTGTAACATGATCCTACTTACTGTATGGATATTGGCTGCAATAAATCATATTATATTATTTAATGTGGGTTTATTTAGAGGCTTATTACCTAGATCACTTTCTTAACAACATGGAAGATCACTTTTAATCGCCTTTTGATGGCCTGGGTGGGGGCTTTTCTGAGAAACCACATACAGTATATCGCTCATGGTCTTGCAGGATTATCGCAACTCTGTTGACAACATTATTATACTTACTGCTAGTTCGATAAGTAAGCAACAACAACAACACTAAGATTTTCAAAATTTTACAGTTCTTTTGCCTAATTTAACCAAACCTAAGTGGAAGAATCAATTTTTAAAACATAGGTTATCACAAACTGGTTCCTTTGCATTCCCGCTACAGCCAGCTCTTTCCCAATCTTATTCTTAATATTGTTACTATACCCCTCAAAATGGTAATCTCATATTGCTGAAACATTAGTTTGCTTTCTACAATGATTGTATTATATACATGTTTTCTAGAAACACATCTCTAAGAATAAGAATTTATTCTATTCATGACTATGATTGATACTTGTTTATCACTCACATGGCAATTTTAGTTTTAAGTAATGTTACCTTAAGACTTGATACTCGAGGATTTATGGTAACCGAATTTGTAATGTTGTTGTTTGAGTCTTCAGTCTTTTGACTGGTTTGATGCAGCTCTCCATGCCTCCCTGTCCTGAGCTAATCGTTTCATCTCTACATAGCTCCGACACCCTACATCCGAGGCAATCTGTTTAACATATTCTAACCTTGGTCTACCCCTACAGTTTTTGTCCTCGACCCTTCCTTCCATAACTAAGCTTGCTATTCCTCGGTGTCTTAGCATGTGTCCTACCAACCTATCTCTTCTCTTCATTAGCAGTCGCCAGAAGCATCTCTCCTCTCCCACTCGTCTTAATACCTCTTTGTTTGTAACCCTATCTACCCATCTGATCTTCATCATTCTCCTGTAACACCACATTTCAAATGCTTCAATTCTCCTCTTTTCTGCTGCACCAATAGTCCAAGTTTCACTTCCATAGAGCGCCACGCTCCAGACAAAGGCTTTCAAAAATGACTTCCTAATACCTAAATCTATATTCGATGTCAGCAGATTCCTTTTTTGTAGAAATGCTTTCTTTCCCTGAGCCAACCTACTTTTAATATCCTCTTTGCTTCGTCCATCACTGGTTATTCTGCTTCCTAAGTAACAGAAGTCTCCTACTTCCTTCAGCTTTTCACCTGCCAATTTGATCTCCATAGAGGTGTCTGATTTATTTCCGCTGCATTCCAGTATTTTTGTTTTACATTTATTTATTTTCATCATGAATTCTTTCCGTAAGACGGAGTCCATACCATTCAAAAACTCATTCAAATCCTCAGGCTTGTCGGCCAAGATGACGATGTCATCAGCAAATCTCAGAGTTGAAATTATTTCTCCTTGAATCTTCACTCCCACTTTAAATTTTTCTCTAATTTCCTTCATTGCTTGTTCAATGTAAAGATTGAAAAGTATGGGTGATAAGTTGCAGCCTTGCCTTACACCTTTCTGAATACCAGCTTCTCTCTCATGTCCTTCAACTCGAATGACTGCTGTCTGGTTTCTGTACAGATTGTATATCACCCTCCTATCCCTGTACTTTATTCCAATCGATTTCAAAATGTCAAACAATTTAGTCCAATCAACGTTATCAAAAGCCTTTTCTAAGTCTACAAAAGCCATGAACGTTCTCTTATCTTTCCTTATTTGTAATGAAAGGTAGGAAATAATTTAACTTGAATGTGTTGACAATCCCAATATCATAAGTTACAACAAACAAACACTCAGCCAAATTCTACGTTTTTTTATTTCTCTTTTCTTATTTTACATTTTCACGTTTTCCGTTTTCATATATTTTTATTTTTCACAATTTACTTTTTTAAATTTCGCAAACACATTATTGTAAGTTTTTAAATTTCCCATTTTAACATTTTAAAATAATTTATTTCTCTCATTCTTATTACTAAGATAACTTTACTGGAGTTCAATTTGTGAGCATCCGTTGATATCAAATTCTCGGGGTCAAACGGAAGGTCTCTACTGTATACACTTCATTCCGGTGGCTTCGATGGCGTAGTCGGTAGCATGCTGAGCTTCTATGCCCAAGATAGCGGGTTCAAACCCGGCCGAAGCCGTCGGATTTTTTAAGAGCGTTAAAAATCCTTCAGTATGCCTTCCTTCGGAGGGGAAGTAAAGCCGGCGGTCCCATGTCATAGATTTATGGCATGTTAAAGATCCTTCCACTAATTGCACCTGTGTGAAGCTAAATTGGATAGGTTAAGAATGTAAACAACGCTCTTAGGTTTCTACGTTCGTTGCCAAGCGCCGACTGCGGTGGCGTCTAGTAGCTAAGTTCTGAATTAGACATAGTAGTCGTTGACGGTGGCGCTTGGCGGCAAAAGTAGGAACTATTTGAAAAATTATAAGTTGTAGTACTTAAAATTAAAAAAACAGATACACACACTAATACAGTCATCACAATTAACACCGGTTATCAGACAGATTCTACACACACCCAAAGTACACGGGGCTACATGACCGCGTTGTCGCAGCCCCTAAACTTAAGAACCAACCAACCAACACTTCATTCCTAGTAATAGTTGGTTCCTCAGTTTAGGGGCTGCGACAACGTGGTCATGTAGCCCCGAGTGCTTTAGGTGTGTGTAGAATTTGTCTGAAATCCGGTGTTAATTGTGATGACTGTATTAGTGTGTGTTTCTGTTTCTTAATTCAAGAAAGGACTGCAGACTTTGGATTTTTCAAATAGTTCCTACTTTTGCCGCCAAACGCCACCGTCAACAACTACTACACTGAAGAAAATGGAAATTGCATCACCCAGAAGGAGTGGTGCTACATTGCTGCAATTGAATATGCAGGATGAGTGTTCGGTTGTGATTCGATGATTACACTTTTAGGTCCCTCTGATCGCAAGTTTGAACAACAATCAATACAGGATGTGCCCACCACGAGCTGCAATACATTGATGAATTCACAAGGCATGGAGTCAATAAGGCCCTGGATCGCTTCCTGAGGAATTGAGGCCCATGCTTGCTGCACTGCACGGGTCAGTTGTTCCAGAGTTGTGGGTGGCAGAGGACGGTTGGCCAGTTGTCGACCCATCATGTCCCTCACATGCTCAATAGGACTGAGGTCCGGGGATCTGGCGGGCCATTCTAAGGTTGTGATGTCGTGGAGAGCTTCTCTGGAGATGCGTGCAGTGTGAACTCGGGCATTGTCCTGCTGAAACATCCCATTAGCAATGTTCGCCATCATAGGGACAACCACTGGATTGAGTACCCTATCAACGTACTGTCGAGCAGTCATAGTGCCCTCAACAAGCACTAATTTTGATTTCACATTAAAGCCAATAACTCCCCAGACCATAATGCGTGGTGTTGGCCCTGTGTGCCTCTCGACAATAAGGTCTGGGCGGCCCCTCGCCCCGGTACGTCGGCGCACACGATTCCGGCGATCCCTGCGGGCAAGACAGAAGCGCGATTCATCACTAAAGACGACCCTATGCCATTCGTCGACCCACGTCGATCGTTCTCGACACCAGGCCAGCCTTACACGTCGCTGTTGTGTGGTCAATGGAACACCTTCTGCAGGGACACGGGGTCGTAATCCAGCTGCACGCAGGCGATTACCAACTGTTTATTGTGTAACGTGGGGTGCCACAGCTGCTCGAATTTGCGCTGCTGTTGCATGGGGTTCCGTCCGGGCCATCTGAAAGATGCGGCGATCCTCTCTCACAGTTGTCTGCCACGCTGGGCCAGTGCCAGGTCTACGAGTGTGGGTACCTTCATTTGACCACTGCTGCCATACACGTTGTACCGTAGATGCCTGTCGGCCAACACGTGCAGCGACAGTCCTTAGCGATAATCCAGCCTCACACAGCCCAATTATCCGAGCCCTCTCAAACGGCGACAGTTGTTGATAGCGTGCTCTTCTCTGTCGTCGAGGCATGTTTGACGGGGAACACTTCACTGCGCAGACTGCAAGTCAACTACACTACACCAGAGTCCGTATACTGGAGTTGATTCCTCCGCGACCAATCACGTGGGGAGACCTGTAGCAACAATCCAATGGGTCTGAAACTTTGATCGTTTACATACCTGCATGGCATCGTTCCATATCTTGAAAATCAACACAAACGACCAATGCCTTCGTGGTGTTGCAATTTTCATTTTCTGCTGTGTAGTTCAGAACTTGGCTACTAGAAGCCACTGCAGTCGGCTCCTGGCGACGGAGGTAGGAACCTGTGCATTGTTTGAATTTTTAACCTAATTTAGCTTCACACATGTGTAATTAGTGGAAGGTTCTTTAACATGCCATAAATCTATGACATGGGACCACCGGCTTTACTTCCCCTCCGAAGGAAGGCATACTGAGGGATTTTTAACGCTCTTAAAAATCCGACGACTTCGGCCGGGTTTGAACTCGCGATCTTGGGCGTAGGAGCGTTCCTAGTAAGTATTGTATAAAGAAAAGTCTTAGGAATATAGGTCTTATTTTGTTTGAGCCAATATACAACTTTGTGTCATTAGTAGTTTAAAATATATAGCCTACTTTCCAAATACTTCTTTTTTGCAAATTTATAAAAATTCAATGTTTTGTTCTAAAAATGAAGGGTACAGAAACCTTTCGTTTAAGCCAACATACACCTTTCTACGATTAATTGTTTAAAACACAGAGCTTACTCTCCAAAAACCTTTCATTTTGAATTTTTTTAAATATAATGTTTTGTCTTAGTATTGGTTTTTTAAGTAATCCAGTTTCAATCAGCGCCAACCTAGAGGAACTATTATACTTGCGTTTGACCGCCAGTCACTAACTTGCTCCTCTATCTAAGTTATATATAAATGTACTTTTTTGTTTTATTCCCTGTAATGGCGGACATGCCAAATCTATATCCAAATATACAATTAATTAAAACTATCCTTTTGTATTAATCTCTGCTGAAACACAACAGGTTATGGGCCCAGAGTACAAAGGAAGTGGACGGACATATTACTGTAAGTTTTGAACTTTTATTTATTTAAAAATTGTTCAATGGCTGGTAATGGCGGATTTGGCAATTCGTTGCCGCAAATCGAAAAATTGCATGGAGGCGCAAATTATGAGACATGCGCGATGGATATGGAGATGTATCTTTTGCATGAGGATTTGTGGATATATGTGGAGTTTAACCTTGCATCGACTGCGTCGGAAGAGCAAAAGAAGCAGGCCCAACGTACTAGAGCCATGATTTATATGCTATTAGATAATGGACCTAAAATGGAAATTGCTAACATTAAAACCCCAAAAGCGATATGGGACCACTTAAAAACAACCTACGAGAATAAAAGCGTTAATCAGCATATTGCTCTCATAGACCAATTATTTGATATTAGTTTGGCGAATTCAAAGGATATGGAGGCCTATGTTCAGCGATTTACCGAAATAAGTGCAAAACTGAGAAGTATGGGGAAGGAGTTGACGATGAATTTGTTGCCGTACTCATGTTGAGAGGATTAACAGAAGATTATAAACCTTTTAGAATGGCAATTGAAAACACAGCTACTGGAAAACTGAATACCGAAACTGTCAAACAAAAGCTACTTCAAGAAGGATATCGAAGTTCGTTGGAAGTCAAGGAGACTGCGGTGGCATTTAATACAAAACACAAAGTCAAACCTAATAATCCAACATCCTCTAATCCTTCAAATCATGGTGGCAAACGTAAGAATAATACATTTGATATTAATAAAGTTAAATGTTTTAGGTGCAATAATTACGGACATCTAGCAAGGGATTGTTCTCAAAATAATAAAGTTGCGCAAGTTTCTAGAGGAGATGACTCCAGTAAGAGAGCTGACGGCAAAAATAAAGGAAGGGCAAATGCGTGCCTCATGGCCATGGCATCTAATGTTCAACCAGAAAAATGGTACGTAGATTCTTGTTCTTCAGCTCATATGACAAATGATATTGATTTATTAAATTACTTTAGTTCTAACTCGAAAGATAATCTTGAGGTAACTGTTGCAAATAATGAAAAGATTGGCACAGCAGGAAAAGGCAGTGCAACTATTAGCTTAGTTCAGGGCAACGATCAGGAGCTTAAAAATGTTTATTATGTACCGAAGCTTTCGTCTAATTTACTCTCAGTGAGTTGTATGACTAGAAACGGTGCTTGGGTAATATTTAAAGAGAAGAGCTGCCAGATATTTGACGCAGCAAATTTAAAGATTACAGGGGAACTAATTGCTACTGGTTCCGAAGAAGGTGGAGTTTATACGTTGGATGCGAAAAGTATTGTAGTCAACCGGAAAGAATAAAGTAGTGAAGCTAGGGCGATGTCTAGTTTAATGGAGGAAAAGAATGGCCAAATATTATGGCACAAAAGGTTAGGTCACCTAGGACACAAAAATATGGCTTTGTTAGAAACTAGGGCTACTGGTATGAAACTGGATAGAACAACGCCGTTTCAACCATGTATCGCTTGCGTTGAAGGTAAACAATGCAGGGAACCTTTCCAAACAAAAAATCCTCGACATGAGAAAACTACCCGCAAATTGGAAATAGTGCACTCTGATTTGTGTGGGCCAATGACACCACCCTCAGTTAATGGAGAAAAATATTTTTTAACGTTTACAGATGATTTCTCAAGAAAAACGTTCATTTATTTTCTTAAGAGCAAAGATCAAGTGTATGAGTATTTTAAAATATTTAAGGCAAAAGTTGAAAATGAAACAGGGTGTAAGATTCAATGCCTACGTACTGACAATGGAACAGAATATGTCAATTCTAAAATGAAACGAGAAATTGAAAACTGTGGTATTAGGCACGAAACTAGTATCCCTTACACTCCAGAGCAAAATGGACTTGCAGAGAGAGTCAACCGTACAATAGTTGAGAAAGCAAGACCTATGCTTCTAGAAGCAAACCTATCTAAAAAGTTGTGGGTAGAAGCTTGCAGGACTTCTGTATACCTTAAAAACAGATCTCCAACTAAAGCGCTAAAAAATGAAGTACCGGAAGAGAAATGGTCCGGAAAGCAAGTAGATTTAGGGAATTTACGAGTGTTTGGCTGTGTGGCCTATGCGCATATTCCAAAAGAACATAGAACCAAGTTTGATTCTAAATCCAAGAAATGTGTATTTGTGGGTTATTGCGAGGAATCAAAGGGTTATCTACTAGCGGATCCAGAAAAGGGATATAAGCAATTAAAATCTAGAGATGTTGTTTTTTTTTTAAAACAATTTCATCTCCAGAGAGTCTGACACCAGTGAGGGTGACAAAACAGATTTTCGAACGTTGTTACCAAAAGTCGATTTTGCGGTTACAATCGAAGAAAATAGTGAGGCCAAAGATGATAACGCAAATACGGAAAGAGGGAACCAATTAAATTTAGAGCAAAATATTGAAGTTAACGATAAAAATGCAAACGTTATAAATAGTGATAGTCAGGGTCATGCAAGTTTAGAAGAAGACTTGATTATTTGTAATGAGACTTCTGAGAATAATGAGTCTGATATGAGTGAGACAGTAGAGACTGTGCAAGATGAATCAATCAGACGGTATCCTATTAGATCAAGGGTTCCTAAGATATTTCCAGATCACGTTACTTATTTAACGTCAATGAGTGGAAACTTTTGTGACTGCTTACCCGCTCATAATGATCTACAAACAGTGCAAGAAGCCTTAGGGTCGGAAAATAAAATTCAATGGAAAGAGGCAATGAATTTAGAGTGGAAAAATTTAAAGGACAAAGGAGTTTTTGAACTGGTAAATTTGCCAGATGGAAAGATTCCTATAAAATGTAAATGGGTTTTTAAACAAAAGATTGATGCTGCAGAAAAATTGGAGCGTTTTAAAGCAAGAATAGTTGCTAAGGGATATTCACAAAGATATGGTGTGGATTATCAGGAAACATTTTCTCCAGTTATAAGTTATTCGGCATTACGAATTCTGATAGCACTATCAGTTGAGATTGGGTTAAATATTTATCATCTGGATGTCACAGCTGCGTTCCTGAATGGAGATTTGACAGAGACTCTTTTTATGGAACAGCCAGAAGGTTTTACAGAGCTGGGCTCTGAAAACAAAGTTTGCTTATTAAAGAAAGCCAGGCTTGCAAATCATGGTATGATAAATGTAGAAATGTCCTAATGACATTAGGATTCAAAAGAGTTTCAACTGAACCATGTATTTATGTTCAGGGAAGCGGAAATTTACTTTGCATAATAGCTGTGTACGTGGATGATTTCCTTGTGTTTTGTAAGAATGAAACAATTATTACCAGTCTAGAAAAGTCACTTAAGAAAAATTTTGAAATTAAAAACTTAGGGGAAGCTAAAAGTGTTTTAGGTATGAGAGTGCAGAGATCAGAAAAGGGAATCACGTTAGATCAGGAACAGTACATAAAAACAATTTTGTCTCGTTTTGATATGCTAGATTGCGAAATAGCGGATACTCCTATGGAAACTGTTAGATCCGCCCAAAGGAGATCCAAGTAAATGTCCTGATGTACCATATCAAGCGTTATTGGGCAGTTTAATGTATGCAGCGGTCGGTAGTAGACCAGACATTGCCTGTGCTGTTGGAAAACTAAGTCGTTATAACACATGTTACACTAGGGAACACTGGGAATATGCAAAACAGGTGTTACGTTATTTGAAGGGTACGATTGATTTCAAAATAGTTTACAGCAAATCGGGCAGCTCTTTAATAGGATATGCAGATGCAGATTTTGCTAGCGAAAAAGCTGATAGAATTTCATGTACTGGGTACATTTTGTTTCTTGCTAATGGCCCCGTCGCTTGGGAAAGTAAGAAGCAGGATATTGTTGCTCTATCAACAACGGAAGTGGAGTATTTCAGTTTAGCAACATGTACAAGAAGGGCAGTAATTCTAAATAGAATATTAAAGGAAATTTGAAAGGGAAACGATTACAAACTTATTTTAAAAAACAGTAAAGTTTTATTGTTTAGTGACAATCAGTCAGCTGTTAAAAATGCCAAATGTAGCGAAATACAAGAAAGGTGACGTAAAATATCATTATGTCAAAAATGCAGTTGAAAAACAAGAAGTATCGGTTGATTTTAAAGGTACTAGTAAAATGATTGCAGATGTTCTGACAAAAAGCTTAGTTAAGTCGAAACATTTGAATTTTTGCAAATTGATGAATTTATTATTGCCGATCGAATCCGATTGATAAAATGACAACTGGATTAAGTGAGGGTATTGGGTTTTTAATTAATCCAGTTTCAATCAGCGCCAACCTAGAGGAACTATTATACTTGCGTTTGACCGCCAGTCACTAACTTGCTCCTCTATCTAAGTTATATATAAATGTACTCTTTTGTTTATTCCCTGTAATGGCGGACATGCCAAATCTATATCCAAATATACAATTATTTAAAACTATCCTTTTGTATTAATCTCTGCTGAAACACAACACTTAGGAATAAACGGTATAGAGACCTTTCGTTTAAGCCAGTATAGAACTTTAAGTGATTAATAGTTTTAAAAATATAGCCTACTTTCCAAATACTTTTTTTTGTGCAAATTTCTAAAAATGCATTTATATGTTCTAAGAATAAAGGGTTTCGTTTAAGCCGACATACAACTTTCTACAATTCCCGTTTTAAAGAAATATAGCCTACTTTCCAAATACGTTTTCTTTTTGAAAATTTCTAAAAATACAATGTTGTGTTCTAAGAATAAAGGTTAAAGAGACCTTTCGTTTAAGCCAACATAAAACGTTCTACGATTTCTAGTTTAAAACATATAACATACTTTCCAAACATTTTTTTTTTCAATTTGTTTGAAATACAATATCTTGTTCTAAGGATAAACGTTATAGAGACCTTTCGTTTAAGCCAACATACAAATTTATACGATTTCTAGTTTAAAATATATAGCCTACGTTCCAGATATCTTGTCTTTTTTGCTAATTAAAAAAAATACAATGTATTGTCCTAGGAATGAAGGGTATAGAGACCTTTCGTTTGACTCCGGGACTTGGATATCAACGGATGCTGACAAACCAAACTCTAGTAAAGTTATCTTAGAAACAAAAATGATAAAATAAACTATTTTAAAATGTTAACCTGGGAAATTTAAAAACTTACAAATGTGTTTGCGAAATTGAAAAAAGTAAAATTGTAAAAAAGAAAATGTGAAAAAGGAAAATATGAAAATGTAAAATAAGAAAAGTGAAAATAAAAAAACTTAGAAATGAAAAATGGGAAATGGTCGTCTGTCAGAGTGTTTAAAATTTTGTTTGTTGTAACCTATGTTATTGGGATTGTCAACACATTCATATTAAAGTATTTCCTACCTTTCATTACAAATTCGGTTATCATAAATGCCCGAGTATCAAGTCTTGAGGAAACAATACTTAAAACTAAAATTGCGATGTGAATGTTATACAAGTATTAATCTAAGTCATGAATAGATTAAATTATTGTTCTTAGAGATGTGCTTCTAGAAAACATGTATATAATGCAATCATTGTAGAAAGCAGACTAATGTTTTAGCAATATGAGATTACCATTTTGAAGGGTGTAGTAACATATGTACCGTATTTAACAATTAAGGATAAGATTGGGAAAGAACTGGCTGTAGCGGGAATGTAAAGGAACCAGTTTGTGGAAACCTATGTCTCCTGCATGATATTTCAAGGGTTCTAAAGCCTCTTATAACCCAATTCTCAATTTTTTTAAATGTGGAAAATAGGCTTTTACGTTATTTATGCAGATTTCGAAAGTATACTCATACCATACCAAACATGTCTACCTAATCCTGAGGTATGTTATACAGTCCCAAATCAAAGTCATATTCCTGTGAAGTTTGGTGTATATGTTAAACCTTCACGAGCTGCCGAACACATAAAACAAACCTTCCGAACAAACCTCTTATTTTTCTTCGTCCCGATGCCGCAGAAAAGTTTATGGACTGTTTGATATCAATAGCTAATGAAACCGACCGCCTTAAAGCATACATGTTCCGAAGGCTTTAACTAAAGATCAAGAAGCAGGGACCGTCTGAAATCTGTTATTTGTGTCATAATCGATTTACTGAAGAGGACTGAAAGTTTGAGATCATTGTCATGTAACAGGTGACTACCATACCATGAGAGCGCTCATAATAACTGTAATTTGAGGTGTAAATCACATAACTCCGTTCCTGTATTTCTACGTAATATGAGTGATATGATGCAAATTTAATTGTAAAGCAGTCAGGGTGTACTATTGAGGGAGAGGACGTTATAGCTAACTCTCAAGAAAATTAAGCTTAGATTTGTGGATAGGTTTCGGTTGACGTTGAGTAGTTTGAAAAACTTAGTTACAAACTTAGCATCATACCCTTAAACAGGCAAGTATTTTGGAAAGGAGAATGCAACGCTTATATCTCGTAAAGGTGTATTTCCTTATGGTTACATTGTTCCATGGGAAAAAGTACGGTAAGTGAAAAGTGTTTACCTACAAAAGAGCCACTCTTCAACAAATGAAGTCAGGAAGATGTCAGTAATGTAGACTATGAAAATGAGAAAAGATGGAATCAGTTCAATATTAAAACTTTACCTAACTTCAGATGTACTCCGTCTCGCGGACAGCTTTGAAACCTTTAGAAACAAAACGCTAGAAACACACAGAGTGGATGCAGCATACTTATTAACTTCACCAGGGGTAAGTTTCGAGGCGATGCTCCTTTACACTGGAATTGAACTGGAGTTGATACAGGATTACGATCATATTGTTTTAATAGAGTCAGGAATACGTGGAAGGTTATGTCTGATTTCTCATCGGTATGCTGAAGCTGAAAATAAATACATGGAAACATTTGATTCGAAGAAACCGTCACAGTTTATTACCTATGATGATGTCAACAACCAATATAGAGGTGGGCTATGTGCCGTCCCCTGCCATACGGAGCATTCCAGTGGGTCTCTCCAGATACTGTTGATGTAGAAGCGTTAAGGAAAGACGATCCTCTCGGATATATTATAGACTTTTGACGTTGATTATCCATCTGACCTTCAGGATCTTCACGACGATTTACCTTTCCTATCATGGTGTATACAACCTAAGAATTTGTCTCTCAAAAATATAATCCCTCATCTTGGAAATTGAAGGCTATACGTTGCTCATTACATGGCTCTTAAACAGGCTCTAGATCATGGACTAAAATTGATAAAAATTCACTGTGTGTTAAAGCTTCAACAGAGACTTTGGCTTAAGTCATACGTTGATTTTAATAGCAATCTTCGAAAACAGGCCAAATATGATTTTGAGAAAGATCTGTACAAATCATTAAATAATGCAACTTTTGGTAAAATAATGGAAAATATTCGTTAAATAATTGATATACGTCTTGTAGCTGATAGCAAAACGGCTGACAATTGATATCTATACCAAATTTCAGAGACAGAACAATTTGCGGCCCTAAACTAGCTCTTTTCCTCATGGTGAAACGTAGCAGTGCATTCGATAAACATATATATATATATTGGAATGTGTATACTAGATATTTCAAAAACTCTCATGTATTTCCACTACTATGTTGTCCTATTACCGCATTATGGTATCGAAAATCTTATACTCAATTATATTGTTTCCTATGGCTAGTCTGGATTCTAATCCATCAGCTTTCTTGCGTTCCAATAGAGTTGTGTGAGGTTTCCTGAAGTTCTAGCAGTCACATCAAGTTTGTTGCAATGTAGCAGGTGCCTCTTATCCATTTTACTTCCAGGTTCGTGACAAAGTGTGCATTCTTTAGATCTCAGGATGTTGATTCGTTTCAGATGAGCTGCAAGGCAGTCATGGCCAGTGTTAAGTCTGAAGAAGGCTACAGCTTCTCTTCTTGGTGTTAATTTATATTGATCCCATTTAGCATCAATGTCCTTCCATAATTTGGTTTCTGCTGTTTTCTTTGCCATTTCTTCATACCTGTTTTTGATAGTATTTTTCAAAATCCTTTTCGCTGACATAAAATCAATCTGACTGACAGGTTGTTGTAGTGTGGTACCTTTTTTTGCTAATGTGGCTGCCTCTTCATTACCTGCAATTCCAACATGAGAAGGGATCCACTGAAATGAGATCTGTTTGTGGAGTCTTTGAAGGGTTTTTAACATACAAACAATTTCTTTCAGTTCTTTATTTTGAGGCTTATAATTTGACGAGATGGCTTGAATGGCTGCTTTTGAATCTGTAATGATAACACATTTTTGATAATCAATGTATCTGCCTAATAACTGACGTTAGTTAGTTAGTTATTGTTGTTTTAAGGGGCGAAACTACGAGGTCATCTGCCCCTAAAAAAATAACTGATGGAGTGCATCTATTTTCTTTGTCTTATGAGCCATCTGTAAATATTTTTAGCCATTGATTAGACGGATATCTTTCTTACAGAGGGCCAGCTGTTTTAGATCATGTGGTGAAGAGTCTTTCTTGCAGACCTCTTCTAGCAAAGTAAGATATGTAGTCACTTGTATATATTCAATGGGTTATACTCAGTTATATGGACCCGGATTCCTTCACTTATTTGGTGAACACCAAAAAGATGTTTATCAAGGCAAGTTAAATTTCCTAGAACACATGGACACATGAGATTAGCCTACTAATCACATATGTTACTCTATATCAAACAAGAAATCTTTGGGAAAATGTATAGACGAGGCTTTTTGACGTATTATTAAAATATTTGTTAGACTGCGCTTCTAAGCAACATAACATATCTATATATTGAACCCTTGCAAAGAAGCATATGAGACTCAGATTCGGGGCGTAACAGGTCATATTCGTAAGTTGCTGTCAGGGCGCTTCATTAACTTGCAGGGTAACATATAACAAAATAACATGCAGGAAAGAGTGAAGCCAGGGTTAAAACAACTGAATTTAATAACAAATCACCATATTTACACTAAAACAATTAACAACAAAAACTCCCAACTGACTCCCGCTTAAAAAAAAATGCCAAAAACTAGGCGATATCTCTGGAGAGATTAATTACCTGGACCAAGTGTCCTTAAATAAAACGATACCAAAAGTGACCATATAAGTGCGTATGCCGTTCTACATGCACCACGATGTGTACTTTGAATGCGTGATTCGTTATCATCCAGAATGACCCTTCAAACAACGAATCCGCATTTCCTAGAGCTAGACCGACACGAGGGAACACAACAACCATACTTAAGTTAAACCGACACTTCCTAAATCTACTATAAAAAAAAACACAAAATTTCCGCGTGAAATTGGACTTAAATTGCCGTAGCAACATTTACTGCCTAAAACTTAGGACTTCTCACACAAATCAACACAAGTACATTAACACGTGACCAATAGAAAAATACTCAAATGACCGCTGTCAAAATTTACAAATACTCTACCACTACACCAAACGGGTGTGACAAACAAAATTACATGAAATCGAGTCATCAACAAAGCAATAGGCAAACAGCCAACATTTACGTTAATCACAATATTCTTATCCATACAAGGTACAACAATCCGTTACACACATGGCGAACTCCCCAATTAATTATGGCTTAAAATTTAGCCATCACAATGAACAGGTTTGCTGCATGAAAGCTTACAGGGTTCAGTCGGACAAATAGGACTGCCTATCAAAATAAGTCACAGGCAAAACGGGCGGTTTGTGGAACTCTGCATGTCTGTCAACCCACGTGTCAATAACCTCGACCTCCCAGAGCATGGGGTCGAACCTCGAAGAAATGTGCCCCAAAGCACAATAATACGTGTGTGCCAGAAAAACATATGGACAAGAATCAGCAGTCTCCCAAGAGCACTCTGTCTTTCCATCTAAAAATACAACAGCAGCAAAAATATAAGGGCGGTAGGACAACTACCCCCTCCTCACGTAGAATCAACACACACTAGACACATCAACACACACTTAATCACACGTATGGGTTGTGACAGACCCTGAAATAAAGGACACAAATAATATCCACATGCTGGCGCCATCGTTCTATGCCGTGACTAGTCACCTGAAAAGGACTCAAGAAAAATCTATCAAATTAGAACGAAGGTGTTCTACAATTACTTTTAAGTTGGTGCACTCGGCTACCCTAACATGAATAATAACCTGTTCAGCAAAATGTTTTACAATCATTTCCTCCCATTCCTATTTCAAATATTAACGTTAATAAAGCACCATTTATCGAATGTAACGGGTTCCGCAATTGCTAGGAAAACATCACGCACGCACGCCGCGTACATTACACATGACTCAAGAAAAAAAATCAAAATATCAACAAACACATTGGCCACGCGCCAACGGACATTTAAACATATAGTGTCGGTACAAGAAAAACAGCTATAAAACAAGAAAGAAAAACATGACTATTTACAAAGTTCCCCGGCCAAATCTAACTACATAATTGAAATAATCCAATTTTAGTACATCACCGCTTCTGCATGTAGGACTAAGGACATCCTCCTCAACCCATTGCCCTATGGACAATTTAGCACTCCATAGTAGTCGTCTGCGTTGATTTCTTGAAGCTCATCCCAACTTCAAACCACGTGCTGATCATCTTGGTCTCGACTCCTTGGCAGAAAAGTTCAATGTTAAATATTTGCCTATCTATAATCGCTTGCAGGCTACTCAGTTCACCCACAATTGTCCTACTGCGATTAATAGCGAAGACTGGCCCTAATTATATCGCACATACGCACTATAAAAAACACACAATTTATACATAAAATATACATCTCGAGTCCGCGCCACTGGCTCGTTAACAAGTTCAAAATCCTGGCTGCACCAGCAGTCGCTATCTCGTCCGGTATTTCCGTCCCGTCTTGGACTTCGGTTCTGGTAAGCGCTAATTAGGGTGATACGATACTTCCCCCTTAAAGTTGAACTCGTCGTCTTTAAAAGAATGTTACAGTTTATCACGCGCTGGCGTGAAATATTTAGATCACACAATTTAGTTGATTTTAGAACAAAATGTATTATAGCTTTTAAAATTCGATATTGCAAACGCTACGACTTTAGCTCCCCAGGGCTAAGAAAATGAATTAGCTTCACTGATTTTAGAGCGTAAAAATCACATTTCGAACTGGCGTGGAGTATACCTCTGAAGGCTCCACACAATAAGACTTAGATAAATTCGAGCGTCAAAAATCACACTTCAAACTGGCGTGGAGTATACCTCTGAAGGCTCCACACAATAAGACTTAGATAAATTCGAGCGTCAAAATCACACTTCAAACTGGCGTGGAGTATGCCTCTGAAGGCTTCACAAGAATAGACTTAGATTGGCGTCAGGCCAGACTATTTATGAGAAACTGACAAGGGCGGCGGAGTGGGGCGGAGTCGGATAAAAACTTCCAGAGTTTTTGTCTCACAAAGATGGGGCTAGTGTCATTCTTCTCCAAATAAATCCAACGTCTCAAATTACTCGAGCGGAGATTAATCCGTTCGGCGGTTCCTTAGATACACACTTCCGCGCGCTTTTTACTACTGACGCCGTCCACCTCGTGGTCACAGCTTGGTCTCTTGCGATTGGCTGATTCAATCGTAAGTTCGTTGAGAGGACCTCGTGATTCTTCCTTTATGTCTCCAATTTTGGTACAGTAGTTGCACAATTTGGCCTTGAACTCGACTAATTCTGGCCGTCCCCCAGGAATAGCTACCAACTCAGCTTCTGTTGCAATCATTACGAAATGCTGGCCTCCCTAATATCCAAGTCGACTTCCTTATGTGCTGCCTGGGCCGTAGTAATAATAATAATAAATATGAATACTTATTTATCGAAGATCAATAAGGGTTCATTTATCCTCAGCAAGGTTTTGAATTTCGAAACAATTTATTGGTTTGGATTTCAAAAACAAAATCCACTGTAGTAACAACACATCTCTTTAAATCTCACTCAGCTGCTCGAATGTATGCCCCTCTGACTCAATTAGTGTGCTCCCTTCTCGCTGGAATGTCATTCATATTTTCTCTAGGTCTCCCCCTTCTCCTCACGTAGTTGCCATTCCCGTCGTCTCAGCTGCTCGTTGTTTACAAACAAAGTGCGTACTCACGCGCTCCCCGTGGATTTGAGTGTTTGCTTTCAAAAAAAAATTCTTGGCAATACAGATTCTGCACATATCATCTTTCCTAATCATCAAATGGTTCCCTTCTGTAGTACGGTTTCAAATTGGCGCTATTAAAAACAGATTTTGCACCAGTGCTCACTTCTTCTAATCTGTAGGCATTGTTACCCAGATTCTTAATTACCCGGAACGGGCCAATGAATTTTGGACAGAACTTGGCGAAGACTTTGTTCTTAGGGTCGGAGATTGGTGGTCTACGAACCAGCACTAATTCTTGTTCTTGTAACTCTCGGTGAAACTTCTTTCCTCGGTACCGTCTCAGCCTTCGGTCCGCTTGGTTCCTCATGTGCTCCCTCGTTCGCTGGATTCGCAAATCATGCGCTAATAATGGATCCCTTGGGCAAGGAATGATCTTGTCCCAAGTTCTTTCCAGCAACCTGTTGTGGTGTACAATCAGTGGGACTTGACCCGTCGACTCGTGCTTAGTAGTGTTCATGCACATCTCAATTTCCCCTACTTTGTCTACCCATTTATTGTGTTCGTTAGGAATCATTACTCTGTAGTATTTAGCGACACAGGGAATTGTTCTTTCGCTCGGATTTCCACAAGGATGACGAATACTTGAAAATATGTGTTTTATTCCTAGGCTCTCCAAACCTTGCCTAAAAACATTGCTTGTGAAATAGGTACCGTGATCTGATAGAATGGATTCCGGCTTCCCAAGCATCGGAATGACTTTGTTCTTAATTCGACTAAGGACTTGTCCTGATGTCGTCTTCTGAATAGGACATAGCACGACCATCTTCGAAAATACATCGACACATACCAAGAGGTGTCGGCATCCACGCTTTCCTTTTACTAAAGGACCAAAGCAATCAATCGCGAGCATCTCGCATGGTTTCTGCGGTAATAGTGGTCTTGGAGGTTGTTTCAGAATAAAGTTGTTCGGCTTTGTGCGCTGACAAGCGTCACACGTTCTAATTACTTCAACAATGGTGAATCTCATCTTGGGCCAAGTAAAGGTCTCCCCTATCGTAGCTTCAGTCTTATCCGTGCCGATATGTGCTAGGCTCTCGTGAACATGCCAAGTTAATCCCCTCTGTAGTGATGCTGGAACTAAGATCCGCAGTTTAGTATGATGCTCATCCACGTACTTATGTAACAAGTTATTCAAGTAGTGAAATCTCGCTTGTTTAGCACTGGCTTCCCGGTACTCCGGTGAATTTGGTTGTGACTCCTTCCTATAGAATTTTATCATCATCATCATCCATGGGTCAGCTTCTTGCTCCTTCCGAATATCCTTCAATCTTGCCAAAAACTCGCGAGCCTTAGGTGTCAAGGTAATATTGTGAACTTCCGCTGTTACTTCGTTTCCGTCCTCAGGGTTTCTACTCAAGGCATCTGGTATGACGTTCAATTTCCCATGACAATGCTCTATTGTAATGTCAAACTGCTGTATGTAGATGGACCAGCGCGTAACTCTCTCACTTGCTATTGTTGTCTTAAATAAAAATGTCAGTGCATGGTGGTCGGTTCTAACAATGATGGAATAACCATAGATCATCTTGCGCCACTGTTGGAGAGAATATAGAATTGCTAGTAGCTCAAGTTCCGTAACTGTGTAGTTCCTCTCATGTTTCCGTAATTTACGACTCGTAAATGCCAAATAGGATTTCTTCTTGGGTTCTTCAGCGTCCTCTTGGTACAGCATAGCACCAATCCCAATTAACGAAGCATCTGCTTGAATGATAAATTGTTTCTCAAAATCCGGATATCCAAGTTTCACACAGTTTTCCAATAAATCCTTCGTTGCTTTAAAAGACCTGTCGCACTCCTCGTTCCACGACCATCGATTCGCTTTCTTCAACATCTCCTGCATAGGCGCTACTGTTTCTGTGTAACCAGGGCAATTTTCTTTGAAGAAACCTGTCACTCCCAAAAATGCTCTAACATGTTTGACTTTGGTAGGTGTGGGAAATTTCTTAATAGCATCAATCTTGGCTGGATTAGGCCGCACGCCCTCGACATCAATTATATGTCCCAAATATAAAATTTCGCTCTGGCAAAAATGTGACTTTTTAAAGTTGATCTTGAAGTTCATGGTTCTCAGGTTGTCCAGCAGTTTATTTAAATTTATCAAGTGTTCTTCCATTGTCTCAGAAGCGATTAATATGTCATCAACATATCTCGTGGTGAAGTTCTTGACCTCCTCAGTCAGATTTCTATCGAGTGCTCTAGTGAGTGCACATCCCGCAGTTTTCACGCCAAAGGGCATTCGACACCAGATATAACTTTGATTATCGAATAAAAATCCCGTCAACAGTTGGGATTTTTCTTCAAGTTCAAGATGGTGGAAACTATTTGTCAAATCAACACTTGAGTATATCTTCTTCCCGCGGAAGCCTTTCAAAACATCTTTGATCCTCGGTGCTTGGTCGTGCTCAACTAGCAGTTTGCTATTTAAAACTCGCGCGTCTAGGCATAGCCTAATTGATCCGTTTGGCTTGGTCACAGCCAATATTGCGTTCAGATAAGGAGTTGCAGCTTTCCTTATCATGCCAGAATCTAATAAGTTAGTAATAATGTCCTTCACCTGAGAAAAATGCTTCTCTGGGATCGGGTACAATTTACTTTTGAATGGGGTCCAATCTGTTACCTGCATCGCATATTGAAAATTTAAAACTTTCCCAGGTACGGTGTCAAACGCTCCTTTATGTAATCTTAAAATTTCTTCCAATCTTCTTCTATCAGATTCCCCTACGATGGCTTCCTTAAGTCGCTCCTGAAGTAGAATTTCGAATTTGGTTCCGCCCATTTCTTCTTCCGCCAAATGCACCCAAAGTTCCTGCGAAATATCTCGGCTGTCCATTTCTAGCACTGCTGTCTGGTTGACTTGCTCTCCCCTCAAGATCTTATCTCCGGCCTCATTAGTGCATTCCTCAACAACCCAAGTATTGGCCTCTCTCTCCAGCGGATTCTCTTCCATATTTAAACCCACATGATCCAATCCTTCTACTTGTTTGAAGCTTACAGTGTTGTTATGTAAATCAATTACAGCATGAAAATCGCAGATGAAGTTGGCTCCTAAAATTATATTGTAGTTCATCTTTGGAATAACAATGAATGTTTGTGAAAAAGTATGGTTCAATATTTCCAGATCTAGAAATGCTTGCTGTTTACAATTCATAGTTTTGTCAGGAATGACACCTCTGACTTTCATTAGCGGTACCGGCATAATAGGAACAGTCTGTTTTCTTGCTATTTCTTTAATCAAAATTTCAGTGACTAAGCTCACCTGGCTACCTGTATCAATCAAACATCTCACCCTCATACCTCCAATATGCGCGTAAATAATTGGTAGCTGTCTGATAACATTTTCACGGTTCTTCACCACTTCCTCCAGGCAGTCGTCTGGGAATGCTACCCACTCTTCTATATTGGCCACTATCATCTCTTCTTGCTCCCTGGCGATCTCCGTTTTTAGCCTGTCTCCTTTCAGTTCATTTGGGTTTTTTTTATCCCGGGCCCCATTAGATGTGTTTCGCCGGTTATCATTCTGTCGCTCCTGTTGCCTCAGTAAACTCTCTGCCCCCTCTCCTTGATGGTTATCTGGGCTCTGTCTGTTCGCCATGGCACGCCCCCACTTCTCCTTCTCCGCTTCTTCATTACTTAATTGATCCAAGTATTTACGGGATTCAATATATCGTTCGTCCCAGTTATTCCTATAATCTCCTCTGTTTTCTTGGCGATAGTCCCTGCCGTTACTCCATCTACCATCTCCATTTCTTTGGTAAGGTCTACCTTGTCTCTGGTTTCCCCTCCAATTCGTGTATTCCCGCTGGTACGTCCACTGATTATTTTGATTTTGGTTATTCTGATGATATCTCCCGCGGTTATTCTGATAATTCTGATTGTTGTTATGGAACTGGTTTCGGCCGTCAAAATCTTGTCTTCTTGGCGTGAACTGTGTCCCTGTGGACTGTGTCTTACTTTGGTTCCCCTGGCCGTGGTTATTTTGGAGTCCCTGAACTACCTCTGCCGTGTTGACACATTCCAAATTCCTTCTTCCTGTCTGTGGGCTTACCATACTCGTCTCATCTAAGTGTCTGAGTAATTCTTCGGCTTGGACTGCGGTCTGAATATTTCCTGCGACTAATAATTGTTGGATATGCATTGGGAGTTGTTTTCCGATGGTTAGAACCATATTCGGCTCGCTAGGCGGGTCATCAAAATCCCTGAATTTACCAATTGCTGACTGAAGAATTCTGAAAAACGGGTTGGATGTGTACTGTGGTATTTGCGCGTGTACAGGTCCATTCTTAACCCCTGCTGTAACGAAGGACTCCAAAACTTCTTCAAAAACGCCTCGCGGAATTGAGCCATGTCTGTAAACGTGTACTTGAAACTTAAAAACCAGGTCAGGCTAGGTCCTTCTAAAAATTTCTCCACCAGTCTTAATTGTTTCTCCGGGCCGATGTGTTGGTCATTAAAGTAGTCAGTTAATTGCCGTAGAAATGCTTTGGGAGTGGTTCCTGAATGTTCTTTAAACTTATCGGGCTTAAAATCATTACCCCGAATGACTTGGATGACTTGGGCTGGTGCCAAGTTCGGTTGCGGAGTTGAAGTCTCCCCCCTGTACTGCTGGAATGCATTAGTCGTTAGTCTGGGACTTTGACCCCGACTCGTGTCCTCAGCCAACTTCGAACCTGCCGGACTTCCAATACTTGTTTGCTTTTCCGGAATATTTTCGTTTGAAAATAATGTCGCATTCTCTAACGATCTAATCTCGTTTTTTTATGATTAATTCTGAATGTTCCTGTAATTTCGACTTCATATTTTCCTCCAGTGCCTGCATTCGCTTTAAAACTGCCAGCCTGTCTTCCTTATTCGCATGAGCCTGCTGGTCCCAATCTCGCCGGATCCTACTTTTTAAGCTATTTATTTTCTCCTCGTTCCTCTCCTGATTTTTCTCTAGCTCTTCACGTATCCGTTCCTGCGTTTTTACTAGTTGTTCCCCCACCTCTGCTCTTATAGCCTCTTGCGTTTTTATTAGCTGACCTTCCAAATTATCCTGAGTTTTGACGAGCTGCTCCCCTACTTCTTGTCTTATGACCTCTTGTGTGTTTATTAGCTGGCCTTCCATCTCTTTTCTTATGATCTCTTGTGTTCTGCCTAATTGCTCCTCTAAATTTTCCCGCAAGTGTATCCGCTCGGTTTCAGCCTTAACTTCGACTTTATCTATTTCCTTTATTAATTCCAGCACGTTGTTGTCTACCGAATTAATTTGCTGCTGTAGTTTCTCTTGGGTTTTCTTCACTCCCGCGGTGTTACTGACACATGCTGCCTCTATCTGCTTGAGTTTATCTGCCACCATCTCGTCAAATTGTACTAATTTGTTATCAAATTTCGCCTCCAATTTCTTCATTTCGCCTAACTGTTTGATGTTGTTTTCCGCAACCTCGCCTGCCAGTTTCTCTACTTTTTGAACGCTCTGATTAATATCATTTGTGATTTTTCCTAACTGTTCGGTTTGTGTTACCGCCTGTTGTGACAATTTGTGGTTTAGTTCATTGAATTGTTTGTCAGTGTCTAATTTCTGGACTTCTAACTGGACCGAAATGTTACCGCTCATATCAAGTAATTGTTTTTCACTATGCTCACGCTGAGCTTCTAATTGTTCTTTTAATTGTTCTTCCGTCTTTACGGACATCTGCACTAATTGTTCTTCCGTTTTCGCGGACATTTGGATCGACATCTGTTCTAACAATGCCTTTATCTCATCAACACTCGCCATATCACACACAAAATATATTCAGAGAAAAACAGGGTTATGGGCTAAGGTTTCAGCCCTATACGCACATACATGTCACACATTTAAATATTACTGGCTCTAATTTAATGAAAATTTCAGTAACAAAATTTACTGAATACAATGACATTTATTCCCAAACAACGAAATAACCCCTAGTGATCTGCTTTTAAATTCCTAACCAACAGAATTTACGAAACACCAATTAACCGAAGTCAATTAAATGTCAGATATAAGGCAACATCTTCCTGCTTTGACTGAGTTCATCAATAATGCAAATTTCTAATTTTAATGTGGGCGCCAGAACAAGTTTACAACAAATACCAAATCAAATTCTAACCTTGTTCAATATTTCTAACTTTAGGAACTCAGTGATTTTACTAATGCACATGGCGGTACAACATCGCCTCCATTTACTGAATTTACATGTCCGCTTGACCTGGCATCATTTCTCAACGAAATAAATATGAGATCAGCGAAGCAACAACAACAACAAGCCCCACTTGGGCAGCCATTTTTGTTTTATGAACCCTTGCAAAGAAGCATATGAGACTCAGATTCGGGGCGTAACAGGTCATATTCGTAAGTTGCTGTCAGGGCGCTTCATTAACTTGCAGGGTAACATATAACAAAATAACATGCAGGAAAGAGTGAAGCCAGGGTTAAAACAACTGAATTTAATAACAAATCACCATATTTACACTAAAACAATTAACAACAAAAACTCCCAACTGACTCCCGCTTAAAAAAAAATGCCAAAAACTAGGCGATATCTCTGGAGAGATTAATTACCTGGACCAAGTGTCCTTAAATAAAACGATACCAAAAGTGACCATATAAGTGCGTATGCCGTTCTACATGCACCACGATGTGTACTTTGAATGCGTGATTCGTTATCATCCAGAATGACCCTTCAAACAACGAATCCGCATTTCCTAGAGCTAGACCGACACGAGGGAACACAACAACCATACTTAAGTTAAACCGACACTTCCTAAATCTACTATAAAAAAAACACAAAATTTCCGCGTGAAATTGGACTTAAATTGCCGTAGCAACATTTACTGCCTAAAACTTAGGACTTCTCACACAAATCAACACAAGTACATTAACACGTGACCAATAGAAAAATACTCAAATGACCGCTGTCAAAATTTACAAATACTCTACCACTACACCAAACGGGTGTGACAAACAAAATTACATGAAATCGAGTCATCAACAAAGCAATAGGCAAACAGCCAACATTTACGTTAATCACAATATTCTTATCCATACAAGGTACAACAATCCGTTACACACATGGCGAACTCCCCAATTAATTATGGCTTAAAATTTAGCCATCACAATGAACAGGTTTGCTGCATGAAAGCTTACAGGGTTCAGTCGGACAAATAGGACTGCCTATCAAAATAAGTCACAGGCAAAACGGGCGGTTTGTGGAACTCTGCATGTCTGTCAACCCACGTGTCAATAACCTCGACCTCCCAGAGCATGGGGTCGAACCTCGAAGAAATGTGCCCCAAAGCACAATAATACGTGTGTGCCAGAAAAACATATGGACAAGAATCAGCAGTCTCCCAAGAGCACTCTGTCTTTCCATCTAAAAATACAACAGCAGCAAAAATATAAGGGCGGTAGGACAACTACCCCCTCCTCACGTAGAATCAACACACACTAGACACATCAACACACACTTAATCACACGTATGGGTTGTGACAGACCCTGAAATAAAGGACACAAATAATATCCACATGCTGGCGCCATCGTTCTATGCCGTGACTAGTCACCTGAAAAGGACTCAAGAAAAATCTATCAAATTAGAACGAAGGTGTTCTACAATTACTTTTAAGTTGGTGCACTCGGCTACCCTAACATGAATAATAACCTGTTCAGCAAAATGTTTTACAATCATTTCCTCCCATTCCTATTTCAAATATTAACGTTAATAAAGCACCATTTATCGAATGTAACGGGTTCCGCAATTGCAAGGATAACATCACGCACGCACGCCGCGTACATTACACATGACTCAAGAAAAAAAATCAAAATATCAACAAACACATTGGCCACGCGCCAACGGACATTTAAACATATAGTGTCGGTACAAGAAAAACAGCTATAAAACAAGAAAGAAAAACATGACTATTTACAAAGTTCCCCGGCCAAATCTAACTACATAATTGAAATAATCCAATTTTAGTACATCACCGCTTCTGCATGTAGGACTAAGGACATCCTCCTCAACCCATTGCCCTATGGACAATTTAGCACTCCATAGTAGTCGTCTGCGTTGATTTCTTGAAGCTCATCCCAACTTCAAACCACGTGCTGATCATCTTGGTCTCGACTCCTTGGCAGAAAAGTTCAATGTTAAATATTTGCCTATCTATAATCGCTTGCAGGCTACTCAGTTCACCCACAATTGTCCTACTGCGATTAATAGCGAAGACTGGCCCTAATTATATCGCACATACGCACTATAAAAAACACACAATTTATACATAAAATATACATCTCGAGTCCGCGCCACTGGCTCGTTAACAAGTTCAAAATCCTGGCTGCACCAGCAGTCGCTATCTCGTCCGGTATTTCCGTCCCGTCTTGGACTTCGGTTCTGGTAAGCGCTAATTAGGGTGATACGATACTTCCCCCTTAAAGTTGAACTCGTCGTCTTTAAAAGAATGTTACAGTTTATCACGCGCTGGCGTGAAATATTTAGATCACACAATTTAGTTGATTTTAGAACAAAATGTATTATAGCTTTTAAAATTCGATATTGCAAACGCTACGACTTTAGCTCCCCAGGGCTAAGAAAATGAATTAGCTTCACTGATTTTAGAGCGTAAAAATCACATTTCGAACTGGCGTGGAGTATACCTCTGAAGGCTCCACACAATAAGACTTAGATAAATTCGAGCGTCAAAAATCACACTTCAAACTGGCGTGGAGTATACCTCTGAAGGCTCCACACAATAAGACTTAGATAAATTCGAGCGTCAAAATCACACTTCAAACTGGCGTGGAGTATGCCTCTGAAGGCTTCACAAGAATAGACTTAGATTGGCGTCAGGCCAGACTATTTATGAGAAACTGACAAGGGCGGCGGAGTGGGGCGGAGTCGGATAAAAACTTCCAGAGTTTTTGTCTCACAAAGATGGGGCTAGTGTCATTCTTCTCCAAATAAATCCAACGTCTCAAATTACTCGAGCGGAGATTAATCCGTTCGGCGGTTCCTTAGATACACACTTCCGCGCGCTTTTTACTACTGACGCCGTCCACCTCGTGGTCACAGCTTGGTCTCTTGCGATTGGCTGATTCAATCGTAAGTTCGTTGAGAGGACCTCGTGATTCTTCCTTTATGTCTCCAATTTTGGTACAGTAGTTGCACAATTTGGCCTTGAACTCGACTAATTCTGGCCGTCCCCCAGGAATAGCTACCAACTCAGCTTCTGTTGCAATCATTACGAAATGCTGGCCTCCCTAATATCCAAGTCGACTTCCTTATGTGCTGCCTGGGCCGTAGTAATAATAATAATAATAAATATGAATACTTATTTATCGAAGATCAATAAGGGTTCAATATATAAAGCACAAAGTTTGTCTGTCTGTCTGTCTGTCTGTCTGTCTGTCTGTCTGTTATGTATACAGATCTACACCGTTTCACCGATCTGAACCAAAATTTGTATACTTACCCTTTGGAACCCTGCGGGTTACCCTGTCAACTTTAAATTTCGGACAGACCACCCCATTCCCTGCATTTCGGCCCTTTTGCACAAATCTACACCGTTTCACCGATCTGAACCAAAATTTGTATACTTACCCTTTGGAACCCTGCGGGTAACCCTGTCAACTTTAAATTTCGGACAGACCACCCCATTCCCTGCATTTAGGCCCTTTGGCACAAATCTACACCGTTTCACCGATCAGAACCAACGTTCGGAAACTTACCCTTTGGTACCCAGCGAGTAACACTGTCTGCTTGAAATTGCGGACAAACCACTCCATTCCCTGCATTTAGGCCCTTCGTCCCAAATCTACACCGTTTCACCGATCTCAACCAAAATTTGTATATCTACCCTTTGGAACACTGCGACTAACACTGTCTGCTTGAAATTGCGGCGAGGCCACTCTATCCTTTACATTTAGGTTGTTTGGCACAAATCTACACCGTTTCACCAATCTGACGCCAATTTTATATACTTACCCGTTGGAACCGACAAATAACACTGTTCACTTTAAATTTCAGACAGACCACACTATTCACTGTTTTTTGGCCCTTTGGCAGAGAACTACACCGTTTCACCGATCTCAACCAGATTTTACATAATTACCCTTTGGAACTCGACGAGTAACACTTTCCACTCGAAATTTCGGACAGACCACTCCATTCCCCGCATTTAGGCCCTTTGGCACAAATCTACATCGTTCACCGATCGAAAACAAAATGTGTATACTTACCCTTTGGAACCCGATGAGTAAAACTGTCCACTTGATATTTTGGACAAGCCACTCCATTCCCTGCATTTTGGCCCTTTGGCACAAAACTACATCGTTTCACCGATCTCAACCAGATTTTACATAATTACCCTTTGGAACTCGACGAGTAACACTGTCCACTTGAAATTTCGGACAGACCACTCCATTTCCCGCATTAAGGCCCTTTGGCTCAAATCTACATCGTTCACCGATCAAAAACGAAGTGTGTATACTTACCCTTTGGAACCCGATGAGTAACACTGTCCACTTGAAATTTCTGACATACCACTCCATTCCCTGCATTTAGCTCAGGAATTCCTTGCGGTTGCCAGCTTCCTAACTCACCAGCCATGAGCCCTTGAGGGTGTACCAGAAGTGGTGGGGCTACACACACCCTGCCTCTTTGAGGGCCTTGAGCAGAAGACATGAGATATTATGAAAAGGAAAATAAGGCATACCCCTCGAAGAATGAGGGTCTCAGGAAAGATGAGACAAAGCCAATTCAGGCGGGAAATTGAAAGACTCCCTAGCCCTCGGATACCCTAATACAGTCTGGGTCGGAAGAGAAAAAGAGTTGACCAACGGAGGCCGACAGGAAAGAGAACTGAAATGAGCCCGGCACCAGGAAGTAGAAGCGTTGCCAGACTCAGCTGGGTTCCCGTGGTCACCAACCCACGTCCCGCAAGTTGTAACACCCTGGGGGTGGGGGTTCAGTTGTGAGAATAGCTTGCTGATTCATCGCGAGGTGAGATGAGAGTACTTTCCAGAGCCCGCCGTGTTATCTCCTGCTGTCTAGCACAGGGCCGTTGCGAAACAGTGAGTGATTCCCGGTCAATCTAAATAGGGTTTTGAATATTCAAAACCTTATTTGGATTGCCAAGGTAAGTCTTTTGTTTTTATGAAAGGGAGTTTTACTCCCGTAGCACATTGGCATGCTCGTGACGTCAATACTGCTTGTATTTTGTGTCTTGCATGGCCTTCTCAGTATGTGCTAGCCACGCGTATTGGTAGGTGTGTCTGTACCAACTGACAAGCCCAACGGCACACTGGGGCGAAACGCTGGCATTGTTTGAGCTAACCGGACCATTTTTATCATTTATTGACAATCTAAATAGGACGGGGAACCCCGAACGTGTGTCATCATATTTCGTCATCATCTGCGATCATCTCAGGTTCGTGCAGCTTGGACCCATATTCTTTGTCTTTGCCGAGCAGTACGCTCTTTCACTAGACGCATCCAGTACAGGCCTAAGCCAGAAAATAAGGTTGAGACTTTGGAAGACATCGAAGCTAGACATCTGAATTACCTATATCAGTTTTAAAATAACACCATGTTCGTTTAGTAGTCATTTTTTCATTACCTCATTATTATCATCATAAGTGCAAATGACCTAGATGTTACGCGCATCATACCAATAATCACCGCCGCATAAAGTCTTTCTCGACTGTGGTTGGTTATTTGTGGTTGGTTGGTTCTTAAGTTTAGGGGCTGCGACAACGCGGTCATGTAGCCCCGTGTACTTTGGGTGTGTGTAGAATCTGTCTGATAACCGGTGTTAATTGTGATGATTGTATTAGTGGGTGTTATCTGTTTTTTAATTTAAGGACAAACTGCAACTTAGAATTCTTCAAATAGTTCGTACTTTTGCTGCCAAGCGCCACCGTCAACGACTACTAGGCCAAGTTCAGAACGTAGCTACTAGACGCCACTGCAGTTGGCTCTTAGCAACGAACGTAGACATCTAAGAGCGTTGTTTACATTCTTAACCTATCCAATTTAGCTTCACACAGGTGTAATTAGTGGAAGGTTCTTTAACATGCCATAAATCTATGACATGGGACCGCCGGCTTTACTTCCCCTCCGAAGAAAGGCATACTGAGGGACTTTTAGCGCTCTTAAAAAATCCGACGGCTTCGGCCGGGTTTGAACCCGTTATCTTGGGCATAGAAGCTCAGCATGCTACCGACTACGCCACCGAAGCCGCCATATATTTATTTTTATTACAGTACATTGTGTACATTATAAGTTGAAGTGTCAATTCAATACCGGTAGTAGTTTCCCTTATCATCCTCATCATAAGAGCAAATGACCCACAGTAGATGTTACGCCCATTACACCATTAATCACCACACACAATAAGTCTTCCTCGCCTGTGAATTTTGAAATATGTATTTCTATTACGGTAGTTTGTAAGTTTGACGTGTCAACTCAACAGTAGTTTTTATTATCATCCTTATCAAAAGGGCAAATGACCTAGATATTACTCCCTCATTGTCTTTCTGGGCAAATAACTTAGATTTTAAGTCCATTATATTTCTAAGGAGACTTTGAAACATTATCATCATTCCACCGGGCGAAGCCGGGTACTACTGCTAGTCATCTATAAAACTAAACAAAATTGCTTTGTGCCCTCGTGATGATAAAAGATTAATTGATTCTAATGGTATACTTACACATGCTTACGGTCATTACACAACCGTTGACCGTTGGCTAGGTTATGTGTATCAAGTCATCAAAGTAATACATAGAAAGTACTTATCATCGAGACCACCTTATGGTGTAGTGAATTGCGTTGTTAGTTTTCACCCCTGAGTTTAATTGTTCGATTCCCGGCTCTGTCAAGAAACCAAAAGTCAATGGTATGGTATGGTACTGAACCAATATTTAAAGGACTTGGGATATGCCATGTGTCAGGAGTCGAACTGTCCGTGCACAAGAATACAAGCTCCAATATTGTAGGACTAGTTGGCTACCTGCAGCTTTTATGAAACTTCCTTACTACAACAAGTTCGCTGAATGAGTTGGATGCTTTTATAGCAGTGAAGAGAGGAGTTTTATACTATAATATTTTTAACATTGAAAGAATGAGAAATGGCCGAGTTTGGAAATTGGCGAGTTAGCGAGATTGTCAGTGAGTCTCACCGGGAAAACCCAGTTATAGGTAGCCACGAGCTAAGAGAAGAACCAGGTCACCTTGACACGAGTGAACATTGATAGCACGCGTCACTAAGGAGAGGAAATTAGCGAGATTTATATCACATGAATGATATTGACCAATCAGAATATTATATTTTGGCGGAGCATGATATTGTATTAATGACTTGAAAACACTTGTAGGAAAGATGAAAGGCCAGAAATCTGTGGGAAATTAAAATTAATGACGTCGATATAAATCTTATGTAAAGACGAATACTGATGATGGAGATATAAAGCGATAAAGTTCATTTCAAAGTCTGATGCCATAAACGCCATTTTGATCGACCAGCGAGAGAGTGGGGATAGCGTCAGTGGATTCATTCCATCTGCGACTTCGAAAGTATACAGACGTGATTCTCAACTACGGAAGATACAGAACAAGGGAAGTTGAAAGGCTTGCCGGAGCAGTCGCCTTCACCTGCGGCCAAGCTCAGCGATGCTCCGATGAAACTTATAACAGAAAGACTTAGTAAAATTTCAATGAATTACATTATTATAAACTGAATTATACAGAGCAATTTGATCATTCAATCACCTCGAGAATAAGTTTACATGTATACACAGATATCTACTAACAAGAACAACGTTTATTCTGAAACTACAAGAGTTGTTAGGAAAATAAGTAAATTCTACAAACGACGTTCGTCGAAGCATTTCGAGCACAATTAAGAAATACATTCGAATGCTTAAGAATCTGGGGTCAACGGGGAAGTTCAACATTATATTACCGAAGTTATGATGTGGTATTAAACAATAGAGGGGGACTAGCCATTTTCAAGATGTGGACTCCGGGAGTGACATAGCCACACACCAACGTACATTCAAGAAGAATGGAATATCAACATCTTCATTCCACTAATGTCGCTAGCACATACATCTACAATGTATTTCCAAATCATTCTCGGAAATAGCATCAATAACCAGCAACTGTATACATTCGCCGTAGTACTCCTAGTAAGCAGCCGTTTGAAGACGATCACCAGAAACCATCTTGGTTCGGAAGCGTACGAGAGTGTCGCAGCCAAGATCCAGGGGGATAGCAGAGAGCGAGACGAGACCTCTACGACAGCTGCTGCTGAGACGGTGGGGAGAAGTGTGGCGGCCCACGCCGCGCCTCGCCTCACAGCTGACCGCTCGTCACATGGGGTGCGGAGCGAAGCACAACACTCAGGTTATTCATCATTTAAGAGGAATATTACGGGCAGAAGGTATTTAAAGTGCATTGAAAATACTTGTAGTTGTGCAATAATTTAGATACCCTTGACTTGACCGAATTTTGTGTGGCTAATTGATTTTTATTGTTTAAATGTTTTAATAGCTTGATTTAGTATTTTCATTGTTTTACCATTCAAGTAAAATTATTTAAAAAGCGTCGTCATTTCGATTTTGACGTATAGTAAATTCTAATCGTCATCGACTCTTGATATCGCATAGTTATTCGATTCCTTGTACGTATCTAAGTTTGATTAAAGTTGGAATATTTTAAAATACGTTTGCTTGTATACTTTATTGAAAGTATACTGTCATTTACAATGGAAAGGATTTGCAGAAATATTTAAATACATATTTTCATATTTATTTACGATTAATAAATTATTGATGAGTTCTGTTCAAAACATCAATAAGTTTATTCATTCGAAGCAACGCATTGTTGAAGCTCATTACTTTATTAAAAGGGAATTTACTCTGCTGGTGAATACTGTGCTCCAGTATGGCTAAACAGCCCACAAGTCGGTAAAATCGATGTCCAGCTAAATGTGGCAATGAGAATAATAACAGGGTGCATAAAGTCTACTCCTCTCCACTGGCTACCACCTCTAGGTCACATAGCGCCACCAAATTTGCGGCGACAGAACGCCCTCCTAAATGAACATAAAAATAATTTTCAATCCCCAGCTTCCAATCCACTCTGAGGTACCTGTACTTAGAAAGAGCCGATTAAAATCCAGACGGCCACCCATCATACTGGCATAATCGTTGCAAGCAGTGAATTTCAACATGAACAGGAAATGGTCAGGAATGTGTACTAGTGCTGCACATGAGGACTACGAGGCTCTTGTTAGACCAGGTACACAGCCAGTTGGCATGAAACTGCCGCGTCTTTGTTTGGAAGACACTTAACAGGCTCCGTACAGGCCATGGCATTTGTGCAGAGAACCTCCACCGGTGGGGATTGGCGACATCTGCTCAGAGATTCAAGATAATTATCTGAGTGAGGATGGAAATCTCTCCAGACTTTTTCCCAAGAATGTGGCATATCTATAGTTTCTGCCTGTGTAGCCCTTAAAAAGCTCAAGTTTCAACCGTCTGCGTTCGTAAATTGAATCAAGCTACTGACCAGGTAGCGCGTGTTAACTTTTCAGGTGGAAGTTACAATCCGTACAAGATCTCACACTTCTTCTGATGAGCGACGACGCTTGGTTTCATCACAGAGATTATGTTAGCGCTCAGAATACTCGTCATTGAGGTAGTGGAAATCCACATTTCAACGTCGCAGTTCCATTACATGACGCAATTAGTGCCTAACGAGTGATCGGTCCTATATTTTTTCAAGACAGAGTGAACTCAACGCTAATGTGACTAACATTTTCCGACCATTTGATGAATTGCTGGTGGAAGAATAGAAATTGTGTGCTTACTTCCAACAGGGTAAAGCGACATACTCACTGCATGCTATTTGTGAGATTATCCGCGGGCTTTCGTCCCTTCGAAGTCCTGACTGACTTTATTTTTGGGATAACCTTAAACAGAAAATGTACAGAAAAACCCACGTAATCCTCGGGCTCTCGAAGAAGGGATCACCACAGTCATGTGGAGTATAATCAAAGGTGAACTACAACGTATTTTCCAGAACCTTTTGCGTCGCTGCAGCGCGGCTTGGGAAGAGTCGATGGCCATTTCCAACACATGCTGTGAAAGCAGGTTAGAATTAACTTTCATTACAAAATGCTTGTTTTGTCAGCTCCCCTTACGTGGTGCCACGCGGTAGACATGGGCACCTGTGAAATCTCTGAACTCCCTGTACTAAGGCAGCCAGGAATAGCAAATATAGTTATGGATGGATGTAGGACAAAAAATGTAGGAATACGTCAAGATTAGAATATGTTCAACAGATTGCCACGGATGTAGTGTGTAGAAGTTATATAGAAATTAAATTATAGGCGGGCGATGGAGGGCTGCATCATACCAGTGTAAGGACAGAAGACTCAAAGAACAACAACTACAACAAACAAAACAACAGCATATCAACTCTGTGAGGACTTGCCTCGGTAGGAAAGTGAACTACTATTTGGTGTTTTCGTCTTTTCAGATACGGATACGTTTCCCTGGAGAGCTGCGCACTGCACGAAGGATCAGTCGATTGGACAACTGGCGAACCGACTTGTTGTTCGAGGAGTTCCAGAGTCAAGGTCCAAGAAAACAAAGAGATAATGGTACTGCAAATATATTATAGGATAGGCTATCTGTGGTTTCGGAAGACGAGTGGGTTCGTACCCCACCGTCGGCCGTCCTTGGATTCCCATTTTAAATTCATGGCAAATGTTTCCCCTCTGATGAGGTTGGCATCCCTGGCTCTGTTGAGCGGGAATAGTAGAAACATAAATCGCCGGCTTAGGACCAGAAGAACGTATCTACATAAGCATTACTTTTCAGGAAGCAAGAAAAACGTACAAAATTGTTATTAATTAGCATGTAACATGGTTATATATTTTGATTTAGAAGTCACTGATTTTTTTATATATGACCAGCATATTTCCAAAGATCATTGTGCACTCATTTCTTACATGCAGTGTTATAGAATCATGGTATAGATATTTTAAGGTCATTAAGAGAGGTACGCTATTTTGGATCCAATGATTTTCTATTGAAATTATTTTACATTAGCTTATGTAAGTAACCTAAGTGTAGGAGTAAATTTATTATGAACCTTTTGATGACCACATAGCATTATTTGATTCTATTTCGTAACCTTTAACTGGTGACATGAGGTCATTCAGGCTAGTAATGTAGCTGTACCAGTCAACTTTTCCGATATCTCCCGAACCCGTCATCCGAGAGGGTTATGTGACGGCTCGTTTAAATATACTTTTCCTTATCTTTATCGTGGACCACTTATATTTCCAGATTTTTACCAAAAATACCTAACTACTAGGTCATCACCTTTTTTCCCGATAACTTCCGAACCAATTATCGGAAGAAGTCATGTGACGGCTCATTTTACTCGGGGTGAAGTCCCCTTTACTTTAGACTATGGATGTATCCAATGAACCCAAAACTAGGAGGTCATTCACTAGTTTCCCCGATATGTCCCAAACCTGTGATGTTAGAAAGGCATGCGATAGCTCATTTTACGTGGAATGAAGCCCCCTTTACCGTGGTTTTTTTTTTACAAATGTGTCGAAGGCCATTACTACAGGATTATAATTATTAAGTAATTATTGATTGATTTGTTGCGATAGCTATATTAACAGAGGTAGGTTCTCCATGCGGGAAGAATGGTGAGAGGAATATATTTTTATTGAGTGGATTTATGATGGCCAGCCGCTAATTATTATTAAAGTGGGATTTCATTTATGGCAAACAGATGTGGTAAACATTTATGGCTATGTAATGTCCCCGCGCCAGCTCTGAGAACCTGGCTGGAATGTGGAGTGGAGTGAGTAAGCCAGTGATGACGTAGCACTGTACTATACTATGCAAAATCATGTACTCACCTTAGAGTAGCGGCGTTGCTAATGGAGAATCCTGGTCTTCTTCTTCTGCCTCACTTTCGGACTCGACTCTTCACATCCACTGGAGGAATCACTATCATCACTGTCAACATCCAGGTGTATCACTATGCTATCAATGACATCAGCGACAATGCTATCCTTCTCCCAGTATTCATCCTCTACTTTCTGAACACTCCTACAGTATCCTTCCCAGTCAGTATTGGTTACAGGTGTTATCGCTTTAAGAGTAATATCTTTTAGTTTCTGAAGGGATAAATCCCCGGTAACATTTCCTTCACGCACCACACGTTTCACTTTATTCCAAGCTAGTTCGATAGCATTCAGAACACACATGTAAGGGGGAAGGCGGACCTCGGTATGCCCCAAGGATTGCAAATGAGAGTCAATTTTAAACAATTTCTCTTTTGGTTTAACCACTTCTACTAATTTATGCTTGCCACGGTGGGTGAGTGGTCAACGTGTCGGTCTACTAACCCCCAAGCTTGCAGGTTCGCTCCTGGCCGTGGTAAGTGATTTTTGAAAGGCGGCAAAAATTACGACACCATTGCATACGATGTTGGCATGTCGAAGAACCCATTTGAATTCAGTAGGCCATGTTCATAATGGCAAAATTAATCTCGGGAGTTTCTGCCGGAAACCGATTTGTTTTACCACTTTTCGTAATGAAGTGTGTGACCAAGGGAAAGTTATTTTGCCTTGTGTCACAGGCAGCAGTTTTGGAATGGTAGGAACACGTTTTTCTTCCACATAAAACGCTTGAATAGCACGACGAATTACACATTTATCAAAATCATCAATGTTCACCTCAGTGTGTGATGGCGTAGTATTTCGTCTCTTACCCGGAGTGGACAGCACACTACCCTCGCCACTTTCAGCCAATTCCCTCGCTTCCTTCCGTATCTTTTCAATACAAGATTCGGACACTCCAGAATAGTGAGCAGCTCTTCGTGTCGCCTGGTTTACTGTGAAAGCAAAACGTTTGTTTTCAGCCTCTTCATCACATTTTACAATGATGTTACTTATGATACCACGACCCTCAGAATGCACAACTTTATTTTTCTTCCACCCCGACATAACACTTCCACTGAGGTAGTATAAGCATAAGCATGGTCCGGAATTCTCTCGGTCACTCATCGTTCCCGCTCTCCTTACCTCCCCCTTACCTCATACCCCGCGTCCTCAGAGCTGGCGCGGGGACAGGTAGCGGCACGTGGGGATTGCTCAAGATCATATCGCAGTTTTAACAATAATAAACCTGTCCCGAGGTCGTGAGATAGTGTTTAACCGTGTAACGTTGCTAAATGTAATATTTATTATTAGATTATTATTTTTATATTATCATAATTGTTATTATTATTACTTATTATTGAACTTGTATGTACACTTTTTAACGCATGGCTCTACAGCTGTTGAGATTATGCGGCCGTTTTAACAAGAAAAATCCTGCTGAGAGATCACGAGATTGTAATTAACCGTATAGCGTCGATAAATGAAATATGTATTTACTATTTAATTATTTAAAATTAATAGTGTTATTTAATTGTATTATTATTTAATTTTATATTTATTGTTATTTAATTTTATGATTATTATTATTTAATTAATTGAGAACTGTATATAGAGAGGTAGCTAGCCCAAAAGGGTAGCCTGTGTGGGAAAGGGGGGATATTTTTAACCACTTATAATGTAGACCAAAATAGTTACATTTTTCAAGTGCCCGAGTTTCATTTGCCATTATTTACTTATTTCCAACACTATCGAATCTTTGAATGTAGCTATGATTTACGTTGTGCTATGACATAACGGCCCCAAAGCTATGACCCGATAAACTATTAAGATTGACGGACACAGCCATGATTGATGAATTGAAATACGGTAGAGTGATGGAATTTGCTTAGGGATTGAACAATGTTTAATTATATGCCAAGCTTACTTGGGGGTCTAACGTTACTGTGCCCGTCAGAGGAGGTTATCTGGTCACCACCGACCGTGCGTGGCCTCTCAGATGACCCCTTCCTCAGAACACATTGGCCGAAGAGGATCGGGATACACTTCTTGTGGGGCTATCCGGCACAAGACTCCTCGTCTCAAAAGGTATCAGGTTCCCATCATAGCGAAAGGTCAAAGACACCCAAAGGAAATGTACTCCCAAAAGAAACAAACTACTAGATAATTAAAATCCAGTCTTAAGTAAACTTCGTGGAATGATTTATTAAAACTCCAAGCCCCTATCCTACCACCGGAGGGTTATAATCGGCTAATCCGCTAATTAAATAAAAAACAACAAAAAGAAACAACCCATAACTAGAATGATTTAACCCTCTCGACTGGTCCTAAATACATGAGCAATAACTGAAGCAAGGTTTGGGAAGTGGTACAAAACAACCCTAATTTACAATTCAATGGAATAAGCATGATGTTTCGAAGTGTAAACATCAGGTAAACAACAGTCAAATCAAGACAGAAAAATCTGAAACAAACTGGGACCACCCCGTATTTATATTTTAAATTTACATAATCTAAGCTAATTCTGATTTTAAGTGACCTACGACGAGAAGCGTCCTTGGTAAACAAAAAACTAAGCATAGTTCTAATTTTGATTTACAGTCATCAGATACAACACAAATATTTACAACAATTGTACAGAAAGATCTACAAAGTAGAATAAAGATGGATAACAACTGGGTTCACATACAACAATAAATAAATATTACACTCACAATAGAATTGTTATTATTCCTGCCTACAACACAATGGTTACTCTTCGTTCCCATTGGTCATCTGAATGTGTACGCAGAAACGAGAAAGAACTGTTCAACAAAAGTTTACCTCATCAGGAGTCACGGCCCACGAGTTGAAAACTCGTGGATACCAGTGATCTCTGACCGTCGATAATGTCAGCTGCTAAATATTCCGTCAAGGAATAAACCTCTCAAGCACAGTGCAATGGTCAGCAAGATTGCAATCATAGATCGAAGTTAAACAGTCGATTAACCATTAACGAGTATTTTAAGAGTCGGTTTAAATAATTGAGATTTCGTGATTTAATTCTTGATTATTATTTACAATCGTTGGCTTAGGAGTTCATTAATTCTGATGAAAGGCCATCTCGCAAGGCTTGCTAATAAGTGGGCTACCCTCTGGTGCACACTACATCAAGGTACACGGGAACAACGTTTCTCCGAGCTATCAAATGCTCGGATTACCATACATAAGTGATCTGCGTGGCTCGAGGCTCAAGCAGAAAATCCTCGGCTAGACTTGCAACACAACAGAGGTCTGCCAGCCTTCACTAACACAGGTACCACCCCTAACATCGTGTATCAAAACGCGGCAACAAATCATTCACATGATGTGAGAAAATATATAGCCTTAATAAACTGTCAATTGCGTCTAATGACAAGTTTTAAACAAAATATCATGTTAATAATAACATCCTTCGCTTACAACATCTGCAAGTATAATATAAATGACTTATGACTTGGCTGTCACACTGTACCATAGCATTCCAATGAACTGCTGTTACTCTGACCTAGTTACAATACGAGCTTACACAACTGGCTCGTTTAGAAAAATCCTTTATAAAAAATTGTTACAATGAAAGCGTCAAGTGTCAAGGTCTCATCTGAGATACTGGTTTGGCGTGTTATGTAACTGTGGCGCGACCTTGGGTAAACCTGTCCCACTAGTCCAATCGCAGTCACACTAGCCTCGCTGAATGAGTATATTTGCTAGCAAGCGAAGTCTATAATGTTTGTTTTCTAACGTATTGGGCTCACAGAATCTGTCCAATAAGTGACCATTCATTCACAGTTCATTATAAACACACATAAGAATGCTTGTAACGTAGTAATAGAACATGAAAAGATATTAACACTGATGGACTTGCTTTAACAAAGCAAATAAGATAAAACCGGAGATATTCCTACTCTAATAATGTCTTTGGAAAGATATGCCATCCATTGCGGGTTACAATATTACAAACTCGTGCACTCAAAGCACGTTAAATGATTCATTAAATATTTTTTTCACCACCTAAAACTATGGTGTTAACTTGAAATGATACCACCATGTTAGTGTGAATCGGGGTCATGAGTAGTATTTCAAAGATATTCCACTCATTCACACTGATATACGATTCGGCTCGAATCAAGTGGTCTCCTCACCACTACAGAAGGTATTTACAATAATAAATAATTTGATAGGCTCTTCCATTAATCGATACGCCCGCATACTGGCGTTCTGGCTTAGCACAAAATTGGGAGCTTCAAAAATATGAAAATATCAGCTAAAGCTGATTCAAAGAAGATTAATGCTCCTTTCAAAAAAAATCGGTTTTCCTTGATGTGGATATCATAATTACAATAGTGCACCGTGTGTGAACACACTATTTTGGTGGCTAACTCTGAGCTTAGGAAACGAAACATGTAGATGCTCGTGAAAACTGAAATCACCACAGACGGTGTCTAAAGAAGAACAAACTAAAATACCCTACCTAGATGACAGAAAATCAGAGTTACGGTCGCTAGGCTAATCCTTCAAGAACCATCACTTTACAAATGGACATAAGATCATGATTCGCGGCGTGTGTTGATCACCTCATTCACAAAGGAATTAAATTGAGGGGTAATTTCCTTCCCAATGTGTTTCAGCGAATATCTCTGTCGCTCGTCCTTAGACATCATTATCCATTCTTCGGCCTCCATTTTATAGTGCAGCTGAGATGTTCAGCATCTCTCCCATAGAAATGGCTCACGCCATAATAGACTGCATGATGATAGGTGTTGAAGTTCTCAGCACGGTGCGATGCTCTGACATAGTGTAGGTTATTAAATTTCGAAGATGAAACACTGCTTTTATCGTGGTTTTCACTAGCAACACTGCTTCTACACTCATGATTTTCAGACTATTTTCAAGAATGGCCTTGTCTGCGGCACTGAATTTACTAGACACAGCACGTGTCTGTTCACTAAGATAATCACTTTTAGTGAAAATGGTTATCGCACTCAATCTGCGAAATCTTATGCTCATAAATCACAGCTTTTACACAGCACGAATATTTATAATATTATTAGCACTGCTGTTATATAAATCACTTCGTAACTTTGAAGATTCACTGAGTTGAATAATTGGAAAGTTACACAATTGTCGGCCATGTGCAAGGTCGATAAATGATTATATATTTGTATTTCCTTTTGGAAATATTTCACACACTTTGTTGAATACCACTCGGTAATCACCAGCACACTTCGTGTCAAATATGAACTGGACGATGAAGGATTCTCACTAGTATTTTAACCCCATAATCTATTCGTTTCCTCGGTCGACTAGACCGGACTGTTAAGAACGTCCGTGCGCTACACTCGCACGTAAAGGGTCGAGTTCTTCACGGAAACGGGTGTTCTGGCTTCGAGACCAGTGAAGTCGATGAGCAACTTTTGACATCCTCTCTGCATATCCGCAGGGTCATACCATTGTCTCAATCTTGAAATAAATTATTATTAGGACACTTTCAACTGGCAAATTAAGCAGAAATACTGTAGGTGCTCATTAAAGAACGAGTCCTTTACAGTAGCGGCTGGCCCATAAGGAATCCAGGACGGTGTCCTTCCTAGAGAACGAAAAGGGATTTTAATTTTCTCTTGATATTTTAAGTCAAAAATTTAACTCTAATAATGCTAAGCAAATTATATGTCAATGTAAAACTGCAGCTCTATCCATCAGGAAGACTGTGTTTGGTGGTATCACGCTCAGCGTGCAGCTCACTGGTCAGTATGGAGTCACGGACTCCAAGCTTTCCGCCCTAAGATTGTGCCCGGGCGAGGGGATTGAGACGTAAGGGGAATGCGGAGACTGGCGCACTTGTCGGCTGCCAGAGGGGTAATTTGTGGACGCGGTGTGCGGGCAGTTGTCTTTAAGCCGGACGGAGTCCGTACAGCTCTGTACCACCGGTAAATAACTCATCTCCCTCGCTACTCTACGAGCATGCGCCCAGCCGGGGAATCACCCAATTAGCAAATAAAGTAAATGAATGAATACATCAAAACTCCATGGATGCATATAATAAAAAATAATTAAATAACAAAAATCCATGAGCAGCATGCCCTTTGTTTATCTTTGAAGACAAAAAATATATAATTATATTTAAGTGTAGCATCTTGCGAGCCTCCGTGGCTTAGGCGGCAGCACGCCGGCCTCTCACCGCTAGGTCCGTGGTTCAAATCCCGGTCACTCCATGTGAAATCTGTGCTGGACAAAACTGAGACAGACAGGTTTTTCTCCGGGTACTCCGGTTTTCCCTGTCAAAATTTCATTCCAGCAACACTCTCGGCTATCATTTCATTTCATCTGTCGTTCAGTTAATCATTGCCCCAGAGGAGTGCGACAAGCTTCGGCAGCCGGCACAGTTTCTATCCTCGCCGCTAGACGGGGGCTTCATTCATTCCATTCCTGACCCGGTCGGAGACTGGAAGCAGGCTGTGGATTTTCATTTAAGTGTAGCATCTGAGAACAGGAATCTCGATTCATATTGCAATGGTGAAGTATAACAACGGACCTCTGGCTAGCCTCCTGTGGTTAGTGAAGAGGTTGGCACCAGTGAGCTATTTCGCTTTCGTGCTGAAGAGTCTTGAGCACGGTGGTAATATTCAGCAGTTGTAATCTCTGTGTTGGTGATAATTAATCTGTAAATCATTAAGTAGTGTTTTTTTTTTTAAATTTACCGGTGCGACTGTGGATTGGTAGTGCTTGTGCCGTAAGTGATATTCTCGTGATGTCTCTATAATGGTAATAATAATAATAATAATTCTTGTTACGGCTGTGCTCTAGAGATTAAGTATTTCTGCGTCTCAAAATGAATTCTGTGGACGCTATTTTAAAAACGGTAGCGGAAAACTTTCTCTTGAGAGTAATTTTCACATCAGGTTCTCAGTGTTGTTACCCTATGAAATCATTGTTGTAATACCGGTACCAAATGATAAAAACAAGTGTTGAGGGCAGCTTTGGGATCTGACATCAAGAATATCGAGTAGCGATATTTTCATTGCACATAAAAGTAACTTGATTCTAGGCCTACCGGTACTCATTTTTTTTCTCTGTTAACTTATAAAAAGGAGCGGGAAAATTCTGTGATCGCCCTCCCAGCCTAACAGTAATTTATGTCGGACGCCACTGGTCCTTTAATCGTAAGAAATAAATATTGGCAGCTTCTTGACAAAGTCAAAAGTGCGTCTGAAGCTTCCTCGATGCGTTCAAAAATTCTCTGACATAGAACTACCAATGTTAGCATAAAAAATATCCCCAGCATGAGCAAATTCGGGCTCATTACATACCATAAATATAGCTTTTTTTTGTAATCTAGCCTAATAGAGCATATACCAATAATTTTAAAAGAGTAGTGTAACATAGCATTTAGCAGCCCCCAACCCTAACAGACTAGCTGGCCTGTTAATATGAACTTTGCAAGCTATTGACGGTGGTCACATGCACTTGCGACTAGTTGGACCTAGGTGACTAGTTGGTTAATGAATTGTTTCACTTACCTGCGTTTGGTGTTTTTCCGTTTCCATTTTCATTATCCTTCCTGGATTAACACTTATTTTCATACCAAACCAACAATATTAGGGAAGCAGAAACCTAAGATGTCAATACCATGACCGCATTAGGGACTTTCCGACCCACTATGGTGTAACGAGACTTACTATTATAGTGTACAGCCCGGGGGCAGTACCCCCTGAGATCCACCCCGCCATCTTTCACCAAAACCACCCCAACTGGAAACACTATAATTCCAGAACATATCTCTACACAGCAAGCGGTGACCACCTAAGCCTAGGAGGTTAGCCAACGGCTTGCAAAACTCACATAAACATTTACACTAACAACTATCTGGGGCAGCTACACTGATGCAATGCTGACTAAGCAGCGCCGAAACATATAAGAATGGAACCCAGACAGGAGGGATTATCTGCTCTGTTCTGTTCTTCGCCAGAGGCCCTGCCCGACGACGTCCGTTCCAGCTCTTCACCAGGTGAGATCTAGTTTGTGCTCCGAGTCCTTTATCTTTGTAAAACACCTACCCTGACACTTTACAAATTGTACTACATTTTATATTTGTTCAAACTCCCCAAGAGGGACATCACATCACATCTACTGGCCAATAAACACATGGTCAGTAAACATACACCATTTATTACTAATCACACTCCACATTACATCCTTATACCCAACCTGACCTTAGTCATAATTGCCCCTGACCGTAGCGGCCAATAATTGCATTGTCAGGTTCTATTGTACTCGAGCACGCGACTCGACTGCAGAGCGTCGAGTCACTGACTCTGCACATTCATTGAATTGCTCATTCTACTCAGCTGACAGGCTAGTTTAGCAGCCTGCACTTAGACATTCATCCCCTGGCAGATAATTGCATCCTGCAGGGACGCCCCCAACAGATTATGCATTCACACCAACACATTACACTGGTAGTCTCTTCCAATCACGGGAAGCTACTCTCATCCGGAAGCAGCCTTCAAAATTAGCACACTAACACTACCGTGTTTATCCCAACCCCCAACCAAGGGATAAAACAATAGTTAGCGAACGTTAACGACCCATACTTTCTACACACGTGTCAAAGCGTTGGCGGGATGCGTAAAATCTAATGAGATTATTGTTATCATTTTCTTATGTTTAAAAATTTTACGGACCCGACTATACATGGCTAATGACCGAGATATGTAACACACTAAAGTATATGTGTCTAATGGTGGAGAACGTAAAAACACATGAACTCAACACACGAGGCTGATTACCAAGATATTCCAAGTTCTCTACACACTCAACCACACGGGACTCAAGACCATGGTGTCCCAAGTTTATACAATACACTAGCAAGCCAACGCTATGTTTAAAGGAGACTGCTGTTCACAGCGTACTATGAGAACTAGAAAAATGCAAGTTCCCTTCATGTGATATATTGCGTCTTATGTAGCCATTGGTGCTCAAGGCTTGATTCTCGGCTGTGAGAGAGACTTACTTATGTGCACTCTGGAGACAGAATGTCTCCTCGGTTGACGTAATTCTTTTTTGTGGTTTCCCATTTTTACTTTAAACGAACCCTAAGATAGCTTTAGTTTTAAGGCCGCTGCCGCTTCCTTCCAATACTCACCTGCATTACAAATATACATGCTACTACAGACATCGCAATTACACAAGTCAGCATATACAAAACTGAATTTAACAGATTTAGTCCCCCACATTGTCCCGGAACTCATTTAATGTATACACTAGATGAACAGTAGGATAGCTTTAATTCTAAGGCCACGGCCGCCACTTTCCAAATCCTACCCCTAATGGACAAATACACACGCTACTACAGACACTACAATATCACAGGTTATTACAAGTATTTCAAATTAGAATTATTTAATACCACATACTTGTACAACATTTTTTCTGTTATCTTTACTGTTGACCTCTCTTGGCTAATGCTTGTTCTCTTTTGACCCTTTTAGTATTAGAATAATTGAGCCCTAAGATGTCTATAAATGTTTATAATAATAACGTTTTATTGCGCTTTAAATGTTTATAGCTACTTACCCAATTGGCAATAATCAAGCCATTCTATAGCCTTAATTGTTAAATTTAACTGTTACTACGGGAACCATAATAACACAGGTTGTTTGATATACATTTAAATATCATATATTTACAGGGTGATTCGAAAAGAATACCACAACTTTTAAAATGTGTATTTAATGAAAGAAACATAATATAACCTTCTGTTATACATCATTACAAAGAGTATTTAAAAAGTTTTTTTTTTCACTCAAAAACAAGTTCAGAGATGTTCAATATGGCCCCCTTCAGACACTCGAGCAATATCAACCCGATACTCCAACTCGTTCCACACTCTCTGTAGCATATCAGGCGTAACAGTTTGGATAGCTGCTTTTATTTCTGGTTTCAAATCATCAATGGTGGCTGGGAGAGGTGGCCGAAACACCATATCCTTAACATACCCCCATAAGAAAAAATCGTACGGGGTAAGATCAGGGCTTCTTGGAGGCCAGTGATGAAGTGCTCTGTCACGGGCTGCCTGGCGGCCGATCCATCGCCTCGGGTAGTTGACGTTCAGGTAGTTACGGACAGATAAGTGCCAATGTGGTGGCGCTCCATCCTGCTGAAATATGAATTGTTGTGCTTCTTGTTCGAGCTGAGGGAACAGCCAATTCTCTAACATCTCCAGATACTGTAGTCCAGTTACAGTAGTACCTTCGAAGAACAAGGGACCAAAACCTTTATTGGCTGAACTGGCACAGAAAACGTTCACCTTAGGCGAGTCACGTTCATGCTGAATTGTTTCCCGCGGTTTCTCAGTGCCCCATACATACACATTGTGACGGTTGACTTTCCCGTTAGTGTGGAAAGTTGCTTCATCACTAAACACAATCTTTGAAACGAAGGATTCATCTGTTTCCATTTGAGCAAGGATAAAATCACAGAAATCGATTCTTTTAATCTTATCAGCTGCAGACAGTGCTTGAACCAATTTCAGACGATAAGGTTTCATAACTAACCTTTTTCGTAGGACTCTCCATACAGTTGATTGTGGAATTTGCAGTTCTCTGCTAGCTCTGCGAGTCGATTTTCCTGGGCTGCGAACAAATGCTTGCTGGATGCGTGCTACATTTTCATCACTCGTTCTCGGCCGTTCAGAACTTTTCCCTTTGCACAAACACCCATTCTCTGTAAACTGTTTATACCAACGTTCAATACACCACCTATCAGGAGGTTGAACACCATACTTCGTTCGAAATGCACACTGAACAACTGTCGTCGATTCACTTCTGCCGTACTCAATAACACAAAAAGCTTTCTTTTGAGCGGTCGCCATCTTAGCATCAACTGACGCTGATGCCTAGTCAACAGTGCCTCAAGCGAACAAATGTACAACTAAATGAAATTTATAGCTCCCTTAATTCGCCGAGAGATAGTGCTTAGCTCTGCTTTTTTCGTTGCAGAGTTTTAAATTCCTAAAATTGTGGTATTCTTTTTGAATCACCCTGTACATTGAAATTTACACAACCCCATAAACTACACTTATTTACCCTTAACCTAATCAGGGAATAGTTTTTCATGGTTTTTGACAGTCACTCTAGGCGAATGCCAACGTATAACCATGGTTGTTTTTAACTCGATTCCAAGACTGGAATAATTAAAAATTCTAACCATACCCTCTTAGGTTTGTCTATGCTTTCCTACCCTCTATAGCCAAACTCATTAACCTTTTAGGTAATGAACCCTTTAGCACTTTTTACTACAGGTTTGGTATTATGTAAGTCCGCTTACAAATAGCTTTATTTAGTGCAAGCATTTGTAACTTGGCCTTTATATCTAAATTACAGATACCCTCTTGGCATTGTTGCCATGTATTTCTTCTACCTATATTCATATTAGCTACCTTTAGCTTGTGTCCCATATAATATAAATTATTTAGGCCAGATACCCCCGAAAGGGTTTGCGAGACAAAGCTCGTTGAGTGGAGGGAAGACCAACATTCCAGAGGCGTGGCTGGGTGGTCGCTCGAAGAATAACGTAACTCCGACAAGATTTTAACATACGAAAATATATTGAGAACAAACAAATACAGGTTTAACAGTTGAGCAAAATCAATTGAAATACCCTCCTATGAAATTGTGGGAGGAACCCATTACTAAATAACAACTGGCTAGGCCAAGTACGCGCGGGAAACCACGATAAGAAAGAAAAAACAAATAATAGGAAGCCAAAATAATATTAATGAAACAGAAAAATAAAACCAGACCAAGTCGGCCAACTTACAAGTCAGCGTACATCAGTACCCACTGTGGCTTCAAACCACGAAATCCATTCGCAATATTGGCCAAGTACCAACTCGAAAGATTCTGCTGAACCTCAAAAGAGAATTAAATTTCACAATAAATAACACGCGGGCACACACTTTCGGCAAATAAAATACTTGCACAAGGTGACAAGAGAATTAGTTAAACTAATTTAAAATTAGAAAATGCAAATTTTTCCAAGATGGCGTCACTACCGACGCTATCACCAAACTTCAGGGATGAACACCTAAACTCGAAAAATCTGGGGAAAACAAGGCTTCCACCAAGTAATTTCTTATTTCCACCACTCGACAATTCATCAAGGCACGATTTCATCAAGAATTAAATAATTCAGGTCTCAAAGACCGCAAAAATATTAACATTTAGACGGAGAGAAAAAGTAATACGTCGAACGTACGGCCATGATGCCAATCAACCACGTAGTAATAATGAAAAACAAACTAGTGACGATACAAAGGACAGTCCCTAGAAATTAACACTGTGTCCCACCAAAATAAACAAATTCTTCGATTGAAATTTGAAAACAGTAAAAGTAAAATACTTAACTAAACCTAACTTATGTTGGCCACACTAAAGTTTGGTAGCAAGCTAATAGAAAATAAGTTTTAACAACTTGGAACCATCATTTGCGCAAATGTTTTGGCCCGTTATTAGGTTTCAAATCATAGAATTAAGAAAGCTTGCTATTTAAAAAAAAATAACTAAAGTCTTTGCTTCCCTAGGTGGTCCAACAGATCACCAACGACACGATGATCAATAAATCTAAAAAAATATAATAAAGAATTCAAATTAAATAAAATTTTAAGTTTTCACCAAGTCTCAGAATAATCCATAGTTGGCCATCTACTCCTACCTTCTAGTCCGGCCATGGGCCGAAGCCCAGAGCCCCACGTCTGCTTTCAACTTAAGTCATCTTGAGAGTTCTGCGTCTCCCAACACACCGTTCGTTAGCCCGCCAAAGTGGCCCATTGCGCATGCGCGCTACACACGTAGTGCTGCCAAGGTTATGCAGTGGCAGATTTGAACTACGGAAACAGTTTAAATTATCGAATGTTTCGTCAGGGTCGACAACATAATTTTCAATAGACATTTCCTATCCAATGCCCGAAAACAGTCCAGGTCCAATTTTAGGTTGGCATTAAATAAGCGGGAAGATACTAGTGTTTCAATGGTCACACGGTCACTTCACAAGTTTGAATTTGTATGACCGCGAATTCCGGACATCGATGTTTATAAATTTTGCCACAGACGACAATAATGTCTTTAATGATATTTCCATTGTCGTCATAATATTAAAGACCAAGTGATGATATTTGACATTTTTACCCTACACCGTTTGGGCAAGATTAGACTTCATGAGGTCCACAATCACCTAGGTTACCACTGGGTCCGAAGCTGGGTTCAGATTTTTAATAGTGACCTCTGGGTTCAGAACAGAGTCCAGGTTTATTTTCATGAATTAGGATTGGCGAAAGTTCAGCAAGGGAAGTGTGCAGATGCAATCGGCACAGCCTCCCACCACGAAACGTCCACCAGGGGCGACGAGAGAGAGGGCAGACGAGATTGTAGTAGCCATGCATAGTTTGGCTTGAGCTCACCGACTGACAGTCCCAACCTGTCACAGCTACTCCATCTCCTGAGCGTGTTACCAGATATCCCCAACATCGACCAGCAAGGCTGCAGAACCAGTACCAGATGTCAACGGCTCGAACGAAGGCGATAGTAACCCGTGCACTGGCTACTATCACGTTATATGAGGAGAATTCCCCTCATCATGGACAGACTGCAACAAAATCAAAAACAGCAGAAGAGGGCACAAACACTTAAAGTTCTCTCACAGGATTTTTCTTCTCAGTCGACCTTGTCACCATTTATTTGTCACTACTTGCATACGAAGCACACGCGTTATTACTTGTTTTACTCTCATGACTTGAATATTCAGGTAAAGAGACTTGATAGTTTCAACTTTGGCCTTGAAGTTATAAGTTAAAATTTAAGTTAACAAAATTATGTATATTAAAGAAAAGAACATCACAACACGATGTTCGGGAAGCTAACTAGTTCCCCAACCAAAATCCTAACGGTTACATCATAAAACTTTTACTATGATCATTGACGGGAGCAATCATACCCATAATGTAACCCCTCAGAACATGGTGACATGGCAGATGAGAACAGACAAGGATAACAGAACCATTCGAGCCAGCTCCAGATTAGAGACAACTCAAACAATTACATTAGTTAAGAAATTAAACTTCAGATAACAGAAATCAGACTACATACCAAACCACACTTTCTCATTCATCATAGCTGCTTAAGGACAGAACACACTCTCCACTCACTACACGAGAGAAAATAAAACGGAAAATGCTCACATTTCAACGTCAACACTACCACCGAACAAGAGTACCTTTTCAGAACGCATACTTTACCCACGTTTCACCATACACAACAGTGATCTTTTAGAAAAACCAGGCACACCCATGGCACCAACTTCAATGAACAGCAATAAGCCACCTCCACTCCACGTACAATGTCAACAGAAATCGCTCTGCTCACTCAATGCGACCACTCGCCTAGACAACCTAGGTCACCCAATGCAACCAACATTACAGCACCAACCAGGTTGCAATCATCACGAAACCAACATCAACCAACGCAAGATACTAGTATTCCACTACGAATCAACTTACCTCCTCTAACCATCACAGAACAAGAATGCCCACGAGCAAATGCAGGTCATCCCATCCTCGAATGAGTTGATCACAACTCTATCACTTACACTCAACCAAGGAATGACAGTTTACACAAGATTATCAAGAAGAAAGACCTGAGACGGTGACAACGCCTATAGCAGGCTTTCGTCAACAAGGAAAAGAAAGTAATTGTCGACGAAACTAACTCAGTCATGTCGCACTTCACCACCCACATCATCAGCTTCAGCGAGCAACTCAACTCCATTTCTTACAACCAACGTCTCCACGGTACCATGGTGCTCAAGTTCGACCAAAATCACAACTCCAGTCTTCACTGGCAACTCACTCCGACAACACAGTTCAGTACTCTAGCAGTTCCAACAACAATGAGCAATATTCGTTACCATTTACCATCGACCAGTTCCCGAAACGAAACCCTCCAAGGACTACATCTTACTACTTAATGACTGGCAGCAACCTCGAGATCACCAGCCTCACGTTCTCCAGCAGCTTTACAGAACGACAGGTGAGTTCGAAATATGCGTTTTCTCTCTGCATCTTCTAATAAAACAGTTACTTCTATCGGAAATAACAAGACTTTATACGGACCAGTATATTTGGGAAGTAACTTTTCTGAAACCTTATTTCCAGGGGTTTTCTTCCAGAAATTCTTGACAAACACCAAATCATTCACCTTAAACTTCCCTTGAACTCGACCCTTGTTATAACGAACAGCGAGTTTGTCGTGAGACACCTTAATCGCTTCCTGAGACTCCTTCCATATTTCCTTTACTCTTTCAGACGACGGCTGATCAGGCAACAAATCATTCAACGACCACAGATTAGTCAATGATGAGTTCGGTGCGAAAGCACACATTAAGGAGAACGGTGTCTTTCCATGCGATTCATGATCCGCCATATTGAATGCATAAGCCAACCAATGCAGCGATGAATCCCACCTTGCATGGTTGTCCCTATGATAAGCAATGAGAGCAGCTCTCAAATTCCTATTTACTCTTTCCGCCAAACTGGGGTTTGGGTAACACGGTGTCGTAGTTATATGAGATATAGAATAATCAAAACAAAAGTTTCTTATTTGAATGGATGTGAAAGCCTTAGCAATGTCAGATATAAGGTACTGACACGGATCAAAAGATGTGAAAATACTCTGCAAGCATTTAATCACAGAAGTAGAATTACTAACTTTAGTGGGGAAAATCCAACAGAATCTAGAAAAGCCATCGACACAAACCAACGTGAACCTATTTCCAACCTTGGACCTCGGAAAAGGCCCAACGAAATCCACGTACAGCCGTTCCATGGGTCTTGACGCGGGCTCAGATGATAGAAACCCCACCTCGCTCGAGACTGCGGGTTTACTTACATTACATGAACGACATCCTAGCACAAACTTTCGAATATCACGATCCATTTGTTTCCAAGTGAAAGATTTACGGATCTTTTGCCTAGTCTTAAATATCCCCAGATGACCTCCCACTGGAGATTCGTGAAAATACCGAAGCATACCATCAACCAGCTGTACCGGCAACACGACCTTAGGTCTCCTGTCGAGCCTAACAACACAACATAATACTCCAGAACGCAGAAAATAAGGATGAACAGTCTCTCCATTTGACAATTTACTGATGATCCCTTCTAAATTAGGATCCTCTCTCTGGCGAATAGCAATGTCCTTAAAGGGCAAGGGTGAGTTGTTCAACATGTGTTGAGCGGAATTTGCTCCCACCACCACATTACTCACAGCTACTGTCTGAACTCCCTTCTTGCGTAACGGAACTTCTTCATACATCCTACTCAGAGAATCTGCCACCACATTTTCAGAACCGTTGATATGGCGCACCTTAAACTTAAACGATGATATACGTGTTGCGCACCTTGCAATGCGCCCGGTCTTCCTCGGCCTTGCTAACACCCAACTCAGTGCTTGACTATCAACTTCCAACTCAAATTCCACATGTTCGATGTACAACTTAAATTTCTCTAACGTGAACATCACTGCTAATCTCTCCAGTTCGTAGACAGAATATGAAGATTCAGGTTTGGTTAAAGTTCGAGATGCGAAAGCAATCGCCCTCCTACCATCATCTCCTTCTTGAAGTAAAACAGCGGCAACAGCTCCCAGTGAAGCATCGGTCTGAATAATAAACGTTTTGTTGAAATCTGGGACAGCCAGTACAGGTGCGTTACACAAGGCATCCTTAAGATCGTCAAATGCAGCTTGCTGCGACTCGCCCCACTCAAACGGAACATTCTTCTGCCTCAACTGATTCAACGGAATGGCACGACGAGCAAAATCCGGGATGAATTTTCTAAAAAAAATTATCATGCCCACAAATCGAGCTACCCCCTTAACATTGACAGGCACCTTGTAGTCTCTGATACTCTGCGTACGAGATGGATCGACAGAAACTCCCTTGACAGACACAATGTGTCCCAAGAACGAGATCTGTAACTTAGCAAAGGAAGTCTTAGAAATTTTCACAGTTAACCCAGCATTTTTGAGTCTCTCAAACACTTCTCTTAAGTGACGGACATGATCCTCGAAATTTTTACTGTACACTACCACGTCGTCTAAATAGTGGTACAAAAACTTGAATTTTATGCCTGAGAAAACACGATCCAATAACCTGCTCAGAACAGCTCCTCCAGTACTCAGACCAAACGGTAATCTATTATACTCAAACAAGTTCCAGTCCGTGGCGAACGCAGACAAATGCTTTGATTCTTCAGTCAACGGTACCTGATTATATGCTTGTGTTAAATCAAGCAGCGAAAAGAAACGAGCGTCTTTAAACCACCAGAAGCAGTTGTGCAAATCCGGCAAAGGTATGGACTCTTGAACCACTTTCTTATTAAGTCTCCGATAATCGACCACCGGCCGAAAACCACCGTCAGGTTTCGGAACCGAAAACATCGGCGAAGACTATACAGAAATTGACGGACGAATAACACCGTCAGCCAGCATTTTATCAATAATCTTTTTTAATTCTGCCATCTTGGGTGGACTCAAACGATATGGTGGATGACGAACAGGAATGTCATCTTCGACAATTATTTTATGTGTCATTAAATTGGTAAGACCTGGCCTATCAGTGAATACCTCAGGATACTCCGAACACAAATTTCGAATAACACAAGCTTGACCGTAAGAAAGATTGCCCAAATCGAGGTCATCAACCCCAAAACTTGCCTCATCCTCAACTTTCTCTTCCACGTCCACATGACCGGTTCTAATATCATATCTTTCGGAAGCCGAGAATTTCAACATAATCTCAGGACAAAAGTTAAACCAAAACGATTCTCTCCCCACATCTAATGTCACTCCTGAATGAGACATAAAATTTACCCCTAAGATAACAGGACAAGACAACTGCGCAATAATCCAGAATGGAAACTTCAAAGTAAAATTGTGGATGCGAATTTTCAACTTAACGGAACCCAGAATATCTAACGATGAATTATTTGCTGACACAAGTTTAACGTCCACCTTGGACAACGCTGGAAACTTACAAATCCCTTTCATGGCCTGATACCAATCTTCACTCATTAATGATGCTGCACTACCCGAATCAAGCAAGGCACTCACGTTAGCATCATTTACAAGAATCCCGATCACAGGAGAAGGTAATAATGAATTTAAAGAAATTTTTGCACAATTTTCCTGACCAACCTTAGATTCACAAACAGTACCTGACATCGATAAAACCTCATCAGCATGGTCACGATGCCAGTTCTCCCTCTGTCAATCTTGCCTGCAATTACACTCTCGATCAGAATGACCACTTCCACCACAACGATCACAATGTATAACATTATGTCCTTCACGAACTGTGGCACCCTGTCCAACAATCGCACCTCCTTGATCCTGACCATTCTGCACACGAACATTTCCATCACGACCCTGATTCTGAGGAGCTATCACTTCACGATTTCTATCCTGCCCTGCTGGAGGACGAGTATTTCCCCAACGATTATTCCTACCTTGAAATCTGTTATTATTATTCCAACGAGGTGACATTTCCTTCGTCCTATTACGATTCAAATGACTCACATGACCTCTCTGCGATTCATTCTGTATTACAGACTCAGCATGGACTACAACCTCATTTAACTCCAACACAGTTTGAGCACGGTATCCTACCCTCAATACGGACCTATACTCAGGAGTAATGCCATCCAATATGTGAGAAACAATTTCCCCTTCAGTGAAATTGACAGAAAATACCTTCGCAAACTGAAGAATATCCTGCACGTAAGAAGTCAACGACTCCCCAACACACTGGAGACGGTAGAAATACTGGTGTTCAATCGGACCTATCGCTCTTGAAGACACAAAATTTTCTAAAACCAACCCAATAAAGACCATAATTCTAGTATTTCTTGACATAGCTTCAACCACCATTTTCCTCATCAGTCCACTAATAAGTGGGAACATTAATTGACATATTTGGGCATCAGTTACATCGAAAACCTCAGCATATTCTTCAATTTCAACTAACTCTCTCAAAAACATAATAATTCCGTCAGTAGTATCAGTACTCATATTTCTCAACCTTGCCACACAAGCTGTCAACGGATGAGCCAAATTTCCAAAATTTTTCTGGGTGAACACAGAACGACCCGAGTTTCCTTCTCTCGAATCACCAGAACCTGCTAATCCTTCTCCACGTCTCACTCGACCAATTGTTTGATTATCGAAATCACCCCGATCATAGAAGTTGAATCTGTCCTTTGACCTTCGGTTACGTCCTTCTGCTGATGACGATAAAGGAACTCTCTGACCATCCGATAAAGTAGATCGATCCACTCGACTAACAGTGAACCTATCCGTCCTAGGCAACTCTCTCATATCACCCCGATCAACCAAGTTAGCACGTCTACGAACACTATCGGATACCGAACACACAGGTCTAGAATTTGCATTCGAATAAGAATAATTAACACCACCATACGAGTTACTCATAGTATAGACAGGAAGTACGTTACCTGCGTTCACAGATCCAGCACTGGCAACACGACCCACAGCTTCTGTTCTTAACAACGAACGACGTTCATACAGGTTAGGCCTAGCATCAAATTCAGCGCTTCTGTCATCAACACGACTACCATACAAAATAGAGGAAGTTGGCACTCCTAACCTAACATCTGACAACACAGAAGTTTCCCTAACCAAATTCAACTCAGCTGGATACGCCTCCCCAAGACTCGACTGATTTATCCGTGTCACTTCACCATTTACTACCGACCTCATACCAGAATCACGAGCACTTTCCTTTCTGAAATCAACTTCACTTCGACCATTTCTACGCACAGGCACATTTATAACGTTAACAGGTTGCTGAAATACAGGATTAGCCACGGTAGCACAATTCATACCATCACCATCTACAGCCACTGCATCAACTACAGGATACAAATGTGACCCACGTACTACAATACCATTACGTTGCACTACACGAGGTACATCAACAATTCTATCTCTGAGAGAGTGAGGTACATCACCATTTCCTTCTCCAACAACCGCTCGAACTGAACCCTGATCACCACTATCAATACTAGACTGACTACGATCATCCAACAACTGATTAACACTTTTAAAATCTTCTGTCGCAAACACAGGATCTGATTCATCAAAAACCTTTTCAGCACATTTAACGAGATTTATTTCAGCCTCAATGATCTCCATTAACTCCTCATCTGACTTATGAACTGACCCGACAAAAATGTCCTCATAACGTGTAAACAGATAACGCAGCCTAGCCCGCAGTCTATCATACTGAGATGAAGTACCATACTCTTCCAAGAAAAATAAATTCACAATACTACTACACAAATCCACTTTATATTGCACCTGGAACTTACTCAAATTCAGCTCTGCATCATGCTCGAATGTTGGCAATTCAACAGGAACGACCAGATCTCGCTCAGCCTCTCACGAGCCAACACCAAGTCTGACGGCACCACCATGCCTCTAATTTGTAGCTCATAAGCCACTTCATCCTCATACAGATATTTGGGATCAGGAACATATCTCTCCGCCATGATAAAAGAGAAAAAACACAAATATTAGAATATAACCCAATCAGAGCCCTACCTAATGAATAATTCAGAACTAGTTTCACTTGTTCAACTGCCAATCTGTTTAAGATTTTAACAGAATAATCTTTGCACCACATCAACTGATGCCTGAAAGCAAATTTTAACCATCACGGTACTCTTCTTACGACCACCAGCACAAAATACTTACAGAGGAAGCTACCATTACTTCTAACATTAGGATGCATGACAAAATCAGCCGGCTTTCAGAAAATCGAAAACCACGCTAATGCTAACATAACTTCTGTCCCATATAATATAAATTATTTAGGCCAGATACCCCCGAAAGGGTTTGCAAGACAAAGCTCGTTGAGTGGAGGGAAGACCAATATTCCAGAGGCGTGGCTGGGTGGTCGCTCGAAGAATAACGTAACTCCGACAAGATTTTATCATACGAAAATATATTGAGAACAAACAAATACAGGTTTAACAGTTGAGCAAAATCAATTGAAATACCCTCCTATGAAATTGTGGGAGGAACCCATTACTAAATAACAACTGGCTAGGCCAAGTACGCGCGGGAAACCACGATAAGAAAGAAATAACAAATAATAGGAAGCCAAAATAATATTAATGAAACAGAAAAATAAAACCAGACCAAGTCGGCCAACTTACAAGTCAGCGTACATCAGTACCCACTGTGGCTTCAGACCACGAGATCCATTCGCAATATTTGCCAAGTACCAACTCGAAAGATTCTGCTGAACCTCAAAAGAGAATTAAATTTCACAATAAATAACACGCGGGCACACACTTTCGGCAAATAAAATACTTGCACAAGGTGACAAGAGAATTAGTTAAACTAATTTAAAATTAGAAAATGCAAATTTTTCCAAGATGGCGTCACGACCGACGCTATCACCAAACTTCAGGCATGAACACCAAAACTCGAATAATCTGGGGAAAACAAGGCTTCCACCAAGTAATTTCTTATTTCCACCACTCGACAATTCATCAAGGCACGATTTCGTCGAGAATGAAATAATTCAGGTCTCAAAGACCACAAAAATATTAACATTTAGACGGAGCGAAAAATTAATACGTCGAATGTACGGCCATGATGCCAATCAACCACGTAGTAATAATGGAAAACAAACTAGTGACGAAACAAAGGACAGTCACTAGAAATTAACACTGTGTCCCACCAAAATAAACAAATTCTTCGATTGAAATTTGAAAGCAGTAAAAGTAAAATACTTAACTAAACCTAACTTATGTTGGCCACACTAAAGTTTGGTAGCAAGCTAATAGAAAATAAGTTTTAACAACTTGGAACCATCATTTGCGCAAATGTTTTGGCCCGTTAGAAAGTTTCAAATCATAGAATTAAGAAAGCTTGCTATTTAAAAAATAACTAAAGCCTTTGCTTCCCTACGTGGTCCAACAGATCACCAACGACACGATGATCATTAAAACTAAAAAAAAAAAAAAAAAAACATAATAAAGAATTCAAATTAAATAAATTTTTAAGTTTTCACCAAGTCTCAGAATGATCCATAGTTGGCCATCTACTCCTACCTTCTAGTCCGGCCATGGGCCGAAGCCCAGAGAGTAGTGGGATGAGGGGGGAGCTGTTACACTTCTTTTTGAACCCTCCTCGTATCGGCCCCGAACTTGATATCTCGCTAACCAATCATGGGATTAGAATCTACAGGGTGTCCTAGCACTGCTAGTAATGCCCCCTACTTTCCTATAGCCTCTTTATTTAATTAAAAGACCAAAACTAAAAGGTCATTCGCGAGTAGTAGGGTAGTGTTGGTTTCCTCAAGTCGCGCTCGTGCCTGAATATGTATGCCTATGTAGGGAAAGGGTTAGGTGGTGGGGGAGGAGTAGGGTCGAGTGAGGGGTCGTTGAGATGGTATTTTTTCCGCTCTAGGTGATGGTGAGGTTCATTTTTAAAATGGATGGAATTTGGAAACGCCATTTGGGGTAAACATGTTGTTTTGACATTTTGGCGAAGTGTGTTTTCTTGTATGCCTACGAACTTGAGGGCTTTTGTAAGAGAGCGGGCTTTTTTACATGATTATTTATAAATGAATGTTTTTAAATATGTATTGAAATAAACCCCAAAAAACTAATAGGTCATCGGCTTTTTACTATCTCGCTAACCAATAATCGGATTTAAACCTATGAGGTGTCGTAGGACTCGTGGTGAACTCTCCTTTTCTATGGACGGGGTATATCCACCCCAAAATAAAAAACTACCCTTACCCGGGGGATGAAATAGTATTTTTTGTATGCCTACGAACTTGAGGGCTTTTGTAAGAGAGCGGGCTTTTTACATGATTATTTATAAATGAATGTTTTTAAATATGTATTGAAATAAACCCCAAAAAACTAATAGGTAGAGGTGTTAGAAAGTGTTGTTATTTTTTTGAAGATTTGTTGATTTAAGATTCAAAAAGTGCTGTTTTGTGTTTTTATTATTTTTTCGGGGGATGACATGTTAAAATTTGGAAAGCGATAAGGTTTGTACAATAAGTGCATTTAAAAATATAAACAATTAATAACAAGGTAAAAAACAAAACAGCTGGGTAAAACGTTAAACATGGCTATGGAAGAATGAGATAATACTTATATGGAAGTCACATTTTTATTTTATATTCACCGTCTCGAAACACATTTCAGTGAATACCTTTTTCAGTTTTATCCAAATACTGCGGTGAAATCACTGGAAGTAGATCATGGTTAAAGTCTCAGCATTTGCAGCTGTCAATTTTCGCCTCCTATCACTTACTATGAGACTGTATTTCGAAAATGACCTTTCAGAATCCACATTTGAACTAGGATAGCACACACACTTTAATGCAGCTGTTGCATAGTCTCGGTGAGCAGGCCTGAATCCCATGAGGATCTCTGGAACATTCACATTATCTTCATGACGCAGTTGGTTCTTGATTGCAGTCAGGTAAATGCTGTGAGCCTCTAAAAACTGTTGAGACTCCATCTTCGTAAGAAATGGGGCATTCTTCTTAAATTGGAGCAGTTCTGTGGGAGATACGTTCTTAGGTGCATGCCGAGGATCAAACAATGACCCGATGGCTTCTACAGTCTTCCTGGCTGGATCCGTGGTCATTAAAGTCCTGACTTTCACTAGAGCTGACTGGGCAACACACGTAAGCTTGGACTTAACCTTTATCTGCATCTTTTGAGGAAGCTGTTCCAGGTTCTGGAGGATCGTATGATTGAACATTCCACCATCGCCTAATAGCTTGAGCTTTACCTCAAGGTCATCTAGCTTCCCAGCCAGTAAGTGAATTGTTGGGTATTTAGATCCCTCCAAGAAATTAAGCAAGTCCATAAGAGAGGCACCAACAACAGAAACATACAATGCTTGTAATTGTATAAATTGTATTGTTGAAGTCGATGCTTGTTGGAAAAATTTGACCCCAGAATTTGAATCTTCCAATGTTTTGAAAAATTCTACCAGATCTTCCACATGCGTGGCCATATACATTGCAGCCTTAAGCCATGAATTCCATCTTGTACACACAGGCATTGGGAAAGCTAGAATTTCATTCTCTTTTTATGTGTTTTCATATTTCTCCCTTAGAAATGCAACGTAATTGCTTTTTCTTTTTCGCGTATTTAAAAAGGCATTCTTTGTCTTTACTATAGACATGTTCAATTCGTCCAGCTCGTTTTCAAATACGCAGCCGATAAGATTGACTTTATGAGCCCAGCACTGGACATGACTTAATTCTTCAATCAATCCTTGAAGAGTAGTTACACATTTTGTCATGTAGCGTGCTGAGTCCGTAACTACTGCCACTACACGCTCCCGTTCAATTTCATAGGAATTCAAGGTGTCTAATATCGCATTGGAGCAATTTACGCTATTGGCAGAATCTAGAACAACAGAGGCAGCCAGATGGGTGTTCATTTCAGTTGATGGTACTGATGGACGAAAAAGAATGTTGAAAACACACCTACCATTCTTGTCAGTTGTTTCGTCACATAGCAGAAACACGTCTTTGTTTTTTATATCTTCCCTAATTTCTTCCCTCCTTCTTTCGCCAATCATGGGGATGTATTTCTGACGAATCGGATTTGCTGATGGTAAATCTCCACTTCCGCGAACGTACTTATTAAACCAAGTACGGATAGCAGGATTGTCTAGTTTCTCTACTGGTATATTAGCTTTCACAAACGCAGTAGTAGTGTCCAAAATAAACTCTTCTTTCATATCCTTCACACGACTAGCATTTGATAATGCTTCTTTCAAGGTGGCCACTCTAGGAACACTAACTTCAAGACGCGAATTTTCTCGGCGTTTTGAATGCTTCTCCGATTTGCAATGTTTGTCTAATGCATCTTTCCTGCGATAATCTAACCGACAATCACAATATTTGCACATAAGAATGCCACAAGAAATTATAAATCCTTCATTCTTATATTCTTTAAGTTTGTCTGTGGCAGAAACAGCTACCTTCGGCATTTTTAAACTCAACTGAGCGATGCCCAGTAACAAACACTGTTATCACACGGTTGACTGTAGTCACACGCCAGTATAAATTCGTAACCACACGCAAAATTTATTTCTGAATTCGTGTCATAATATTTAAATTACGTCGCGTCTCATCTTCCTGTACTGCTAAGTTCGGAACTAATACGACGAACACGTGGTCGCCAACTGATTCACGCAAATAACACACTAGCTTCGATGATAACGCACAATTTGCGCACTTTTTTTATTAAATTATATAGAATTCTCTACTATAAATTACACTCGCTACCGATGTAACAGGAGGCAAACGTAGTTTACATTATGAACAACTATCACATAACCTTTTGGAGGTAGTCGGCCAAACTATTCACGCCGCGATATAACAGCTGTTTACCACAGCGCTAAAATCCAACGAGTAACGAGAATATCGACAGTATATCGTAATATGACGTATATCGTAGTATTACCCCTCGCGAAACTATACAATCGATCATTCTCTCGAATTGAACACCAACCAAATTCGATTATCGGCTTGTGGACAAAAATGTTCGGATTGGTGGGGGGAAAAAATATGAAAATTAGTTCTTATTTCGCAGATTGCGGTATTTGTGGTGTTATTCACAAAATTCGCGTTATTTCGCGATTTAATTTCACTCCTGGGCGGCACGAAACATGTAAATACGTGAAAATAAAACATCCTAACCTCTAAATATGACGTTTCGTTTTATCGCGAATTAACAAAAACTAACACCTCTACTAATAGGTCATCGGCTTTTTACTATCTCGCTAACCAATAATCGGATTTAAACCTATGAGGTGTCGTAGGACTCGTGGTGAACTCTCCTTTTCTATGGACGGGGTATATCCACCCCAAAATAAAAAACTACCCTTACCCGGGGGATGAAATAGTATTTTTTGTATGCCTACGAACTTGAGAGCTTTTGTAAGAGAGCGGGCTTTTTTACATGATTATTTATAAATGAATGTTTTTAAATATGTATTGAAATAAACCCCAAAAAACTAATAGGTCATCGGCTTTTTACTATCGGATTTAAACCTTTGGGGTGTCGTAGGACTCGTGGTGAACTCCCCTTTCCTATGGACGGGGTATATTCACTCCAAAATAAAAACGTGGTAAGGGGGGGGGGGGAGCTGCTACACTTAGGAAGTTGTGAGCCCCCGCGACCTTGGAATGGAAGGAGCCATGCTAGGAGGGCGTGCTTGGATTCGTTTTTTTCGTCTCGTCGTGCTCTTTACGGGAATGTAGGTGTCGAGAAGGTGAATATAGGGTTTTGGGTCTAAAATGCGTTTTTCACATTTTGCCGATTTTTGGAAAACGGAAAACGTGATGATGACGTGTGCGATAGTATTTTTTCGTCTCAATGTCCTCTTTACGGAGATGTAGGTACGGAAAAGGTAAAAAGCTGGAAACACAGTTTTTGATGTAAAAATGGTTTTTTTGTGATTTTCCCTCATATTGCGAAAACTGAAAACGTGATGATGACGTGTGTGATAGTATGTTTTCGTCTCATTGTCCTCTTTACGGAGATGTAGGTATGGAATAGGTAAAAAGCTGGAAACATGTTTTTTATGTAAAATGTGTTTTTGTGATTTTCCCTCATATTGCGAACACTGAAAACGTGATGATGACGTGATTGATAGTATTTTTTCGTATCGTTGCGCTCTTTACGGGAATGCAGGTGTCGAAAAGGTAAAAAAGCTGGAAACACGTTTTTTTTATGGAAAATGGGTTTTTATGATTTTCCCTCATATTGCGAAAACTGAAAACGTGAGGATGACGTGTGTGATAGTATGTTTTCGTCTCATTGCCCTCTTTACGGAGATGTAGGTATGTAATATGTAAAAAGCTGGAAACATGCTTTTTTATGGAAAATGGGTTTTTGTGATTCTCCCTCATATTGGAAAAACTGAAAACGTGATGATGACGTGTGTGATAGTATTTCTTTCGTCTCTTTATTCTCTTTACGGGGATATAGATATGGAAACGGTAAAAAGCTTGAAACATGGTTTTCTTATGGAAAAGGTGTTTTTTGTTCATTTTCGCGTTATTTGGAAAACGAATGAGGCGATTTTTATGACGGGCATGTCGATGTATTTGTGTCGTTGTTCTGTTTACGTGAATGTAGGTATGGAAAAGCTGAAATCATGATTTCCGTCATTTTTTTTCGAGATCGTTGAGGAAAACGGGAAAAAAGTAAGAAACCAGATTTGAAGTCACGTTATGTTAAACGCTATGATGTTGGTAAAACACCTATGCATTATTATTATTATTATTATTTGTCATGACTTGCCAGGGCTCACACAAAGAGAGAGAACTTGCTTGATGAAATAAGAATTAAAAGCATTGAGGCTGACCCACGGGGAGCCAGACAGACACTGGTCTTATCATTGTACGTGCCTCGCAGCAGAGAGAGATAACAGCCTGTTGTTCGCATGCAGGTGGCTGTTATCTGACCCAGACGTGTAACTCAATATCGCGATGAAGGACATACAGCTCTGTTGAAATGCTGATCATTGCATTCCCACGCACACTCATGCAGAGTTTGCAAAGCTTGTGAGAATCAGTCTGACTTGTGCGCTCCATGACATCCTACTCGTAGGAACAAAAAAAGTAAAGTGTTAACTTTGCATCTTGTTGAGGAGACATATATGTTCTGAGGGTAAGAGAGACTCATCATTCTTGTGATCATCTTTGAAGGTGACGGATGCAAGTGCCTTATGCTCTTTGTAAAATATTACGTGAACCGCGCCCATACTTGTACTAAGGTAGGTTCATTATCGTTAATTATGACATGATTGGTTTTATTGTTATTTTGTGTATGCGTGAAAAGTAAGTTAGTGACTGATGGTATTTTTTGGGAAATCGTTTGTTGCAGATTTTAAAAAAACGTCATTAAGTCTGGGAAAGCTGACAGAGAGACAGTGACAGTCACAGTGACAGTGGCGGCAAAGAGCACATTTGCTGAAAGCATTATAATTCATTATATGGTGAGTACATGTTGTTCCATTATTTTGTTGTTGTTGTTGTTAAATGTATGCCATGTATTTCACGGAAATGTATAAACTTATGGCGTGTATTTATTATTGTTTCAGAATAAAGACGTGTATGGAGTGAACAGGCTTTAACTACTGTCACGCTTGCGAAATAAAAAAAAGGTGAGCTATCAATATAGATTAATTCTTTTCTTTGTAAATGACCTTGTTACTTTTTGAGTGAGTGTCTTATCTATGTGTGCACACTTGAAACCTTTTGTTTTTAGCAACTCTTATGAATGAATGAATGAATGAATGGATGAATGAATGAATGAATGCACATGTTTAATGTATATAACCATGATTAATAAGAGATTGTATTGGTTTGTTTTTTTAGATAAATCTATGGAAACAAAGACAAGAGAAACCTTGTCGGTGATACTAAACCTACAGAAACATTGTTGGTGATCATTTCCTGCTGGGGCCAATTGCTACAACCATTGTGTACTTGTGAGCGTGATTGTGTGCCAGTCAGTGAAAGCGATAAGTGTGGTCGTTTGGAATTGCAGATTTTGGATTAACCTATTCTAAGGTAAGGTTTGCACGTTTTTTAGTCCATTTTAGAATCATGTCTGTATCAGAGAGTGAAGTGTTAGTGTGGCAGCCTTTGGCCAAATGTTTCAAAACGCGAGTTTGCTCCGGCCGAATTTACAATGCGAATCACTGTCTGTTGCCTAAAGATTTTGTGGAATTATGTTTTCCCATTTTTTGAGTGAATGTGAACAAGGCTTAAGATTGCATCAGGCTTTAAAAATAAATTTCGAACTACTATGTGAATTTACGTTGATAAAAATAATGTTGAAGAGAAACACACCTTCAACCTTTGTACAAAAATGGAGAAAGTACTGATAGCTGATAATTTGGGAACGTGGTATCAGGAGAACTATTCAAGCGCTTATCACTAAATTTGATAAGTTGCAACAGGGTCCCAGTGGCTTGGCCCTCAATAGCATTGCCTATTTGCAAATCAATATTTGTAAATACAATCCATTGAATGCAGGAAGTAGCTATATTGCCACACCAAGCTTTATCGCTTCCAGAAAGGCAGTGATCAACATACGCAATAAAGACGATTACTGCTTTTTTGGAGTATAGTTAGCCTTCTGCAACCCTGTGAAGACACACGTTGTGATAGACCAGGGCAGTACAAATATGTGTTTAACCACATGAAACAAACTCTCAATCTCGAGCGTGTTTCATTTCCCATGCCTCTAGATAAAATTCATTTATTTGAGAAAGATAATCCAAATTTATCCTTCATGGTGTATGGCATCGACGGATCCAATATTGTGGGCCCCTTGTATGCTACCAAACAGGTAAAGCAACATCACATTCACCTGCTTTTCCTGTCTGATGGGGATAAAAGCCATTATTGTTGGATAAAGAATTTAAGTAAATTCGTGAGCAGCCAAGTGTCTAACCATAAGTGTGCAAAACACATTTGTGAGCGCTGCCTTCAGTATTTTGGAACTGATCAACTTTTGAAACGACATACGGAAGACTGTGAAGGGCAGACGGCAGTAAAGCTAGTCTTGCCTGAAGGGAATGACGCAGTCTTAAAATTTAAGGCCACTAATAAACAAGACATGGTACCATTTACTGTTTACGCTGATTTTGAGGCCCTTACTGTTCCCATTCAGGGATGTGAACCAAGCCCCCATACAAGCTCAACCTATCCAGTGCAGAAACATGAGCCTTTTGCTGTAGCCTATTATGTTGTCTGTCACTATGATAATTCACAATGTGAGTATGTAAGTCATGAAGGTCAGGATTGTGCGCGGTGGTTTGTTGATCAAATGGCGGCTTTAGCAGGCAAAGTAGAAACTATTTTGAACAACCCTGTACCAATTCAGATGAATGACGTACAGCAAAGAGAATATGATCAAGCCACCACCTGCCACATATGTGAAAAGCCAATCTTAGGCGGAGAAAAAAAAGTAAGAGACCACTGCCACAGGACAGGGCATTTTAGAGGTGCTGCCCATAACGAATGCAATTTGAAGTACTCTACACCTCGCTTCCTCCCTGTCTTCTTACACAATTTCTCCCGGTATGACCTTCACTTCATTGTAAAACAATTTGCTCATGTAGATAAGAGCAAATTCAGCATTTTGGCTAAGAACCATGAGAGCTTTCCCTCACTTTCATGGAGAAAAGGAAGCATGAGCATTCGCTTTCTCGACTCAATCAAATTTATGTCTAGATCGCTGGATAGTCTTGTGAAAGGCTTAAGCGAAGATGAGTTGAAACATACCCATTCCCACTTTACGGATATAAATCAATTTAAATTGTGTGTTCGTAAAGGCCATTTTCCTTATGATTATGTGGAAAGTTACGAGGTGCTTGAAGAAACGTCTTTGCCGCCAAGAGAAAAATTCTTTTCTCAGTTAACTCAAAGCACCATTAGTGAAGAAGACTATGCCCACGCACACAGTGTTTGGCGAGTGTTTGGCATAGAAACCATGGGCCAGTATGCTATGCACTACTTAAAATTAGACGTGTTGTTGTTGACAGACGTTTTTGAAACGTTTCGTCAGCTATGTCACACGATCTATGGCCTTGACCCCGCCCACTACTATACCAGTCCAGGGTTAAGTTGGGACGCCAACCTCAAATTTACCCACATTGAGCTTGATTTACTGACGGATCCCGATATGGTACTGATGATGGAAAAAGGGATTCGTGGGGGATTCGTATCGCTCAATCAGCGACATGCCAAGGCAAATAATCATTTCATGCCTGATTATTGTCCTGAAGAACCAGAATCCTACCTAATGTATCTCGACGTAAACAATTTATACGGTCACGCTATGAGTCGACCACTGCCGTACAGAAACTTTGTCTGGCTGTCTGAGAATGAAATTAAAGATTTTAATGTGCATAGCGCCAGCAAGCAACACGACGTAGGGTATGTTCTTGACGTTGACTTAGCTTATCCCCCCCATCTCAGACAGCGACATGGTGATTTCCCCTTTTGCATAGAGAGAAATGGTGCCGCCCGAGAGTAAGGGCAATCATAAGAAATTGATGGGTACCTTGTATGATAAAAATCACTATGTGTTACATATTGACATGCTGGTAGAATGTTTACCCCAGGGCCTAACCCTGAAAAAAATCCATAGAGGTATTTCTTTTTGTCAGAAACCGTGGTTGAAACCATACATGGATTTAAATACCAGTCACAGACAAAGTGCCACTCAGTCATTTCAAATCAATTTTTTTAAACTAATGAATAATTGTATCTATGGCAAGAGTTTGGAAAATGTACGGCAGTATAGGGACATTAAATTGGTCAACACATGCCATGGACAATGGGGAGCTCAAAAATATATTGCAAAACCAAATTTAAAATCTTTAAACATTTTTGATCATGATCTACTGACTATTGAACTTGCCAAAACTAAAGTGGTCATGAATAAGCCTATCTATTTAGGCCAAGTCATTTTAGATTTTTCAAGATTGCCTATGTATAAATTCCATTATGGTTTTGCAATACAGCGATTTGGTACCATTTCCTTGTTATATACAGACACGGATAGTTTAATTTACCATATCCGTGACTGTGATCCGTATGTCGTTATCAAACAAAACCCAAAATGGTTTGACACGTCCTCGTTTAGTGAGAAGAACGTGTTCGATATCCCCCGTCTGAACAAAAAAGAAATTGGTTTAATGAAAGATGAGTGTTCAGACACCATGATGACTGAGTTTGTAGGTCTCGCTCCGAAAATGTATAGTTTTCGACAGGTGGATCGATGCGAATCTATGCGAGCCAAAGGGATTAGCCAGCATGTGGTTAGACGACTCTGTGTGGATGATTATTTACATGTCCTTCAGACCCACACAGCCATGGTACATAGTCAGTTTAGGATTCTCTCGAAAAATCATGATTTATTTTTAATGAAGCAGCGAAAACACACACTCGCTTTGTTGGACGACAAGAGACAGTGGTGTCAGGATATGATGACAAGCGTCCCATTTGGTTACAACCAGTAATGGTTGTTGCTATTGTTGTTGTACAACACGGCAAGTGTTTGGTTTGGTTGCTCTCAAATGCGAGATGCCATCTTGAGCCTCGGAATAAAAAAAAAAAAATTGTAGTGTATCATATAATTTTTGTTTTTTAACCTGCGTGCATGGATGTATACATGGATGTGTGAATGCCTGTAAATAGTTGTACATAAACTGTATGTCTTGTGCTATTTGCCTGTCAACACATGAAGAGAGTCATACATCAACGTTTGCATGGTTCACTGTGCACAGGCTAGATTAAAAACATGTTGGCTTCTTTAGGTTAGGTTAGGTAAAACACAAACAAGTAGCCACCCTCACTATTGTTGTCGCTTAGTAGGCCTCATGTTTCAGCAAAGTGTGCACTTTCTCAGTAGGCACAGCTTAATAGGCCACACTAGGTTGTGGCTTAGTAGGCCTCATGCAAGAACAAAAAAACAAATATCTTCTGCTTTTACTGTGCACAATCTCTCACTTGATGTCTAGTGTTACGAGTGCTAATATATTTGAAAACAACGCCAATCCAATATCTGAACAGATTTTTTTTTAATCTGTTGCATGTTATGTTTGCCGCCTACAGCTAAAGAAGTCAACAGACAGATGGTTATTTATTTGTGTTTTACTTATTTTTATTTTCTTTTTGCCATTGACTTAGGGGACAGACAGTGCATATAGTACATAGTATTTTTGATTTATTCACTTAGTAAACAGCAACGACTACTTTTCAGGTTCAATCATGAGCCATGATGAAGATTGTTTGATCGTCACAAAACACACCACGTTCAATGAATATGCCACGATGGTGTCTCATAATCCTCAACATGTGGCCTATCCTTCAGTATATAGAAACACGAAAGTACGCATTGATACCACGTTTTATGACAGCTTCATTAATCGTGATGTTAATGATGATGATTTTTTTCATGACCCAGGGCATCACTTTTGTAAATCCTGTATGCTAAATTTTGGTTTTGAAAATAATGTATCCACGCAAGTGATTCATAAAGCATCGTACGGTTTAACCATGAATCAAGTGATTGTTAAATTAGCTGACGAGGATCATTTTGCAGATTTCTGGCGTACAATATGTACAAAACCCCTGTTTAATGTTTATTTTCAAATAACCTCTCAAATGTTTTGTTTTCATTTTTATAAATTTCCTGCTGAGGAACGAATCACTTCGTATCGACAACAAGCATTTCACCAACTTTGTCTTAGCTTACCTATCAATATTCGTCTCATAGAATGAGATTTGTTAGAAACTAACAACATCATGTCATGATTATGGCTTTTTTTGTTTACATTCGGCTTTCAGGTGCATACTTGACGTTTAGAATACATTTGGCTATTTTGTTTGTTTGTTTGTTTGTTTTAGTTTATCGTGTATTCACGTTGATGAACACATACACACTGGTTTAAATTTATAGTTTTGAATTTTGTTTTGTTGGATGTAGACATGGTTATTAAATGCATAGCGTGTTAACTTTGCCTTTTATAGGTTACCAACAGCATTCAGATGTTTGCTCTTAGTATCTGTTGATACTATTTATTTAACAGAATGCAGTGTGAATTTGCACAACAACAGGGCAAACGAATACAAGTCATTAGACAAGGGAATGATAGGCTAATTCCCATTCACAATAGAGACATACATTTATCTCCAAGAGATCTTGAAAACGATTCACACTTAATTTTGATAAAACATTTCTTATTAACTAATTTCCAAATGTATGTTTTGACTCAAAATGATACAAACATTATTATTATATTTTTGCTAATTTATCCAATACTATCTATCTACAACTTTCGGTCATAAACACTCAGGCTTAAAAAAAACACACTTTGATGTACAAAGTAGTTGTTGATGTAATATAAGAACGAGAGTGTTAGAAAGTAACACTCTTTTCTTTGGTTATAGAGAACCATGGACGCCTTGAACGCCATTGGTCAAGATTGTGGCTTTGCACGCAAGAAAATGAGTAAATTGCCTACGCAAACACCCTTTCGCATACATAAAATTCAAAAACTGAAAACCAAATTTGGTGAACGAGCTCTTTGCATTTGTCAAGACTTTGAGACATTTCTTCCCACACGATTTAATAACCTACCTGATAATGTCATGGAAGATGTCAATTCCAGTATTCACCCTGTCTATTTAATTTATGAGGGTGAAAAAATAATCGATGCTTGGTTCGTTTTGTAAAAATTGAAAACGAATAAACACTGTACGCTAGCCGTGACTTTATGTTTATTCATGCCCTACTCTTTAATAACTATAATAAAATAAAATTATTTTTTGGTGCTCAACAGTTTGACGTTTATTAATTGTTGCTCGACGTTTACAATGATAAATAATAATAAAAATAAATTTTCAAAACTTATGCTTAATGGTAGAATTTTTTGTTTATAGGTTTAGTGCAATTACCATGTATATAATTTTTTTTATAATAATAATAATGATGAAACTATTAGTTAAAATGATGGACTTTTGTCCTTTTTTATTGTTTGTGATTGAAAAATAGATTTACTACAATTAGTAATTTTTATAACGATGCACTGCTCTTCCTTTTTTATTGTTTGTCATTTATGTCATTTTATTAATTTTATTTAAAATTATAATGATGAAACTATGAGTGAATAATAATAATGGAAAAAAACACAACATGGACTCTTGTCTTTTTATTTATTTTTTGTCATAACAGTGATACTATACATTTTTTTAAAATAAATTCATTACGTTAAAGTCCATATCTAGATCAAAGTAATTTGCTCTTCATAGCACCAATCACTATAAATGCTGCCATTCGTTCTGCTAGACTGGCATCTGAAGCTGTTAATCGTTGCTTGGCAATGCTTAACAAGACTTTGTCGGCAATGCGTCTTAGTGTGGGATCACTGTTTTCATAGCCTTTATCGTGATTAAGACATGCATGATCCAAAGCATTGATTCCCATATCCCCTCTCCTCAAACGATCTTCAAGACGAGTACCAGGGCCGCAAAAGCTGTAAGCAGGTAAGTGAGCTTCGAATGGTAAGTTTTTAATGATGTTATCAATAATTCCACGGCCAGTACACCTGGGACATAGAGGTTTCAATCGGAGAAAAACACTTTTTTTGTTGTTGTTCTTCTTGTTCTTCTTCTTCTTCTTCTTCTTCTTCTTGTCCTTGCTGTTGTTGTTGTTTGTCGGCGGCTGCTGACGAGCATGGTAGGTGGTGGTTGTTTTCCGCATGACAGCCATGGAATGATGCAACAATGTCTTTGCACTGAGTTTTATGACCATGATATAATTTCATTAATTGCCATGTGGCACACTGTCGAATGGAAGGTATTTTTGCCATGGTTAATTGCTTGTGATGGGAAAAATGACTGCATGGTTGTAGTTCACTCAATACAGAGTCGATAGTCCACTCGGCAGGCGCCTTTTCCCAAATTTCTTTGACAGCGTTGGCAGCAACATAAAAAAGAAATTATTTAGGTAGTGCTAATAATTCATGTTGTGTAAAGTTAATCAGTTTTTTCTTGCACACAAAGAACTTTCCAATAGCCTTGTCGATTGTAGTGGCGTCCATGTCTATAACGTTGATGTTATCACCTCACGTGTACACGTCTCACTGCTATCATTGGACGATACACTTTCAGTTTTAATTTTATTGAACAACTCCCAACATGCACTCGTGGTGAGCCAATGAAACAATTGCCATGCATGCGCTAAGGCTTTATTCTGAATATTGTCGCAAGGACAAGTGTCCATGAGCGTTTGCAGGGATGGACAACCCAGATCTAAATGGTCAATACACTGACAGTGAGAGGGTAGAAATGGTTGAAGCCACTGGCGTCTTTCACTCCCTTTAACAAATAAGACATTGCCCGAGGACAAATGGGCTTTCATGACGATGTCAAGATACTTGTAAGAAATATCACCTTTGTTCCATGCTAATTGCAAATAATTTTCAATCCATTGGCTCTGTTTTTTATCTTTTTCACTAAGCAACTCGAAAGCATAGGGAGGTTTAAACACCAAATGAATAGGGTTAGACACCCAAAACGTACTACAATCTATAAAAGCGACTTCCTTAAATATAAATTTGTTGTCTGCAATTTTAAACCCCTGACAATCCACGATGAGTGTACGCATCATGCTTTTATTTATTTTTACTTGTTACCTCATTGACGTCTAATCAGCAACTAACCCATGCCATGGTTTAACATGGCAAAGTCAAAGGACTTTAGTAAAAAAAAAGAAACAAATGAATTGAACAACAGCTAAATATTTTTTGAGGTTTTATTCATAACAAAAAAAAAAACACTTACACTTTTATTACAAAGTTTGTTGGCTTAATTTGGAACAGCATTCAAATGAATAGTTTGCACATACGGTCCACAGGTATCTCCTTGTTTTGCAGGGTCTGGTACAATAACAGGATAATTCAAACTCCATGGAATATTGCCCACATCATAGCGATTGAGGTAAGGGCAGGATGGACTCCATCGCTGATGATCGCTAAAGGGTCGATCCCCTATTTCCCAGTTTCCAATTTCAATGTTGCAAAAAATACACGACCACATCCCCACGTTTTAAGTAATAAAATCCGCTCGCAGCCATTTCTCCACAATCCATAAAGGGAACTGTCCATGTTTCAAAAGTTTTCAAACGATTAAATTCACATTTTAAATTCGATGGTTTGTCTGTCATGTTGTTGTTGTTGTTGCTGTTGCTTATTGAGGGACACATGATGTTTGTTGTTGTTGTATGTGCGCACAGTGCCAGAGCGCAACAGATACTGTGCTTGCCGACGCTTATCATCAATCCTATGAATGATGATCTTTTTTTTTTTCATTCGACCACAGATGGCTTACATGCTGGTGACATAATTGGACAAAGGATGATATTTCACTTGTCTAGCATGAATAATCAAACAGTAGGCACATTTTCTTGTGTTTCAAAATCTACCCATAAATCAATGGTGGTGATTTTCATAGATTCTTCTAGATACGAACAGTCGAAAACAATCAGTTGTGCTTTTGCTTTAAACACTTGTGGCGACAACATAGGACAATCCTGTTTTTCATAATAAGACGATTGAAATTTAGCGAAGATGTCATAAAGGGGGCCAAACTTATTTTTTGAAAAATTGAGTTCCAACCCCTCATAGGGAAAGCAAACATTATTTAAAAATAGTCGTATATTTCTCAAGTGAATGTGATCAAACAAGGTGACATCTTTGCTTTGTTGGTATTTTCTATTGGTTTGAAAACCAATAATAACATAGAGGGGTCTCTCGGTAGAGCGAGCCGATTTGACACTCCAACAATGAGTGTCTGTGGTAGGTAGCAAGGGGTATTCATGCAGACACCAACTTCGAAAGGCGATAGGCAAGGCTTTATCTTTTTGCACTAAATTTAACATGCTTAGCTTTTTACGATCCGATAGCGTCAATGAGGCACTTTCCATAGTAATCGAAGCAGTTGAATTTTTGAGTCTATCACTTGGTCAGAGGCTCCGTTCAGCTCATTATAATCACTGCGGTCTCTCACCAGATACAAACTTTGCCTTGCGTTTAAAATAATACGCTTGTGATCTTCGGCAAAGCCAAGGAGTAATTTTAAGGGTAGGAAGCCTGTAAAAGTGCCATCGGTATGAACTAGCCAGTTATTGCTACTGTTGGGACACCATCCTGCCATAGAAAGCGTTTTACTTTCCTCCTCGCTATAGGATGGATATAATTTCATAAGACTAGTCATGCCCACATTTCGAGTCATATCTATGACAATATCATTTATCACATAACGTACTTCAGAAAACAGAAAAGCCAAACCATGATTCGCCAACGCAGACGTTGTGGGTGTGCTGCCATCTGCTTTCATCAATTTACCCTCAATTTGAAGGACACTTTCATGAGGTAGAGTAAAAATATCTTGATTGTTAATAACGAATTGAATCTCGTAATTGTTATTCAGTCCTGTTGCTTGAGGTTGATAGGAATGCATACCAAAGCGCACGACGCCATCATCCACTTGTATGGGAGTTAACACTTGCAACAGCTCTTTGTTCATGATTGGGGTGTAGCGTATAACCAATGCGTTGTAAGCGTTGTCGGTTTACTCGTGTCAACCGTTTCATACACGGGGGGCAACTAAGCGACCTCGTAGACGTTGTTGTTGCTTTATGGATAAATTTCATAGCGTCTTTAAAACCAACTTGTAGGTCACAGGGGTGTTGGCGTCCAAAGCAATCAGTTGTTGGTTTCTATTCACTAAGCGTAAGGTAATATTACTAATACCACTGACACACACAGGATGATATAGAACCACTGAAGGGTTTTCACGAATAATATAGCCGCAAGGAGAGGTGACAATAAAATCATACAGGGAATGGCTTTGTTCTTGATTCGTAAATACGTCTCTAATAATATTGCAAGTTACAGAAATGTGATGGTCCTCGATGAATTTCACTGGATAATCTGATTCATGGGGATGGTGAGCTGCCAACACTCTTGGTTTAAATCCTAATAAAGGACCAATAGAATGAACTCGTGTTTCAAAGTCAATGTTAAACGTAGAGAAAATACGACAGCGATGAGTTATTGTATTGGCTGTAAGTTCAAATATGTATGTCCCATCCACAAATGGTTTGAAACCAAATTGTTTTATCATCGACACGCTAATGGCCTCATGCACATCGTCTATGGTATAACCTCCAGGGGGTAGTGTCAACATATAATCATCATAATAAAATTTGTCATTAATATCCAGTTGAATATTGTAAATTCTGTTGTAACTTTCCAAAGAAATTAATCCTAGCACATAGGATTGTTCTGGTTGCAATTCAATGGGGGGAAAATCCAGGGACACTTCAGGCCCGCGACTGTGCACGGTAAATGTCTTGGCGTTGACATTCATAATGATGAAACTGTTGGCTTAACGGGACCTCTTATATAAAAAATGTAAACTCAAACGGCCACACTCTTGACTGTCAAAGGTTTGTTGACGATTCACATTATAGAATATCATTACCCGTTTTCCCAAATAACGTAGCAAATCGATCGGGGGTGGTAAATTTCCATAACTGTCAAAGTACCATACTGTGGAACCTTGTTTCACATAGGCTACAAAATGGGTTCCTGGACCTGCATCATCATCTAAATTCATCATGGCTCGTTCTTCTTTCCACGGTGCTTTGGGTAATTCATTTCGCATAAATACACCTCGAAAATGAGAAATCTTTAATTGTTTGGCATAGCTTTCCACTTCTTCATGTGTCATGGCATGACGATGCAGTTGCCTTAAGCGCTTATCGATGATGGACATTTTTTTTTTCTTAGACGGTAGGCCACTACCTTGTGGATAAAAGACTGGCTTTAAAGGATTGCCATTTCTAACTCCCATCGCAATGGCTTCTAACGTTTTATTGTGTCGCTCGCTTTCTTTGAGTTGTTGCTTGCCTTGCTCGACGGCTTTTATGGTTTTCGCTACAGCGCTGGCACCACCCAAAAGGGACCCCAAAGCTGCCAACCCTGCAAATAAAGCCGGCAAAAAAACCCCACGCTTAGCAACAGGAATGACTCGCCCACGTTTTTTCTTTCTTCCTTTTCTTTTTATCAATATATGATGCTGCGATTTCGGAGCTGTAGACAATCGCACCGCTTGTAAAGCTTTTTCGATAGCCACTCTTTTGATATTATTTTAGTTTTTTTACGTTTTAACACTGGGTGTGAGGCAGATCGACTTGGTTCCCGACCTGGCTTTTTTCTCTTTTTGAGATTTTTTTTTATGTTCATGACATATCTTTTTTTCACCATGCTGCTACTTGGTGAACCTTTCACAGCAAACATTCGATAACAACTAACGTAGAGAACTTTATTTCATAGCAGTATATTCCAATTCTATATAAAGCGGAAAATCATTCACCGTTATCCCAGCTTCCTTTTCCTCAAACGTAAGCATAAGATGAAAGGATAATTCATCTCCAACATTTACTCTTTGATGGTTGTGGGCCAACACTCTATCACCGTTTAGTTGTATTTTTAAATGTCTCTCATCAGGCATGGCATATTTAATATGAATTACACCATCATAATGCAGTCGATAACGACTTAAACCGGAAGCAAGCATATAGGTAAGATCATCATTCACCAGTGGTGGTGGTGGGGAATGGTTTCTGTCATTGTCCAGTTTTTGATTTGACAGGTACACTAAAAATACAGATGGGACAAATTTATAAAGCCTTTTCATTTGATAGGTCACATAACGTTTCGTGCAGACATCATTTTCGTCTCGAGGCTCTTGCACATCAATAATACGATGATGATTGGCTGAATAGCCCTCAGCGGTTAGTCTCGGGGCCATGTGATAGACGCTTTGCACTTTGCGATCGACATAGCTTTTTGTTGCCACCTCTCGTGACTGTTTTGACAAAGAGTCGGCCGTGGCCATGGTTACATGAGCTCGCCCAAACACGTCCATGGTGATAGACGGTAACTAACCCATCCTACTCACCACTTGCCTATATATATATAAACCTTATACACACATGAAAAAAACTCAGTCATCGACACAATGGAATTAATGAAACAACCCCACGCTTTGCCCGTCTCTGATTTGGTTTCAGAGCTATCACTGTCTGTGTGCGAACCTAAACGTCATGGCACCCTATTCCCATCTACCGTTCGATGTATTATGGTAGGGCCTTCGGGTTGTGGAAAGACCAATGTTTTGCTGAACATTATTACCGCGCCTCATGGCCTACGATTTCAAAATATTTATATTTTTGCAAAATCCTTGTACCAGCCTCTGTACGTGTATCTGGAACAAATTATGTCTTCGTTAAATAAAGAAGCCATGGGCTATTTTACATTCACCTCACCTCAAGATGTCATTCAACCAGACCGCATTCAACCAGATTCCATTATAATTTTTGATGATATTGCCACTCAACGACAGGCCATTATTCAAGAATATTTTAGTATGGGACGCCATAAACAAGTGGATTGTTTTTATCTGGCTCAGACCTATTCCAAAATCCCCAAACAGTTGATTCGTGACAATGCCAATCTCATCGTTCTCTTCCGCCAAGACTCTAGAAATCTCTATCATATCTTTCAAGATCATGTGAATGCAGATATGTCCTTTACAGATTTCACGCAATTGTGTGCTTCGTGTTGGAACCATCATCCCCATGCCTGTTTGGTCATAAATAAACAGAGTGAACGATGTGAGGGACGTTATCGCTTGGGTTTTGATCATTTTATTTCTGTTTAAAAATACCCAGGGTTGGACATTTCCTGTTAGTGTGTCTTTACCTTCACCATGGCGAACGCCATAGGGTACAAGAAACATGTTCAAATCATGCAGCGTATTATTGAGGCACGAAATACGATTCGTCATAAATTTCGTGAATTGCAACGTTTAAAAAACGTCAATCCTTTACCCATGATAAAACATGCACCATCATCGGTTGATTCCATGAGGTTCAAACCTAATGCTTCTGCTGCTACTGCTGCTACCTCTCAAACCAAACCCTTAACAAGTTCAAAATTTACTCAAACAGATTCCACACGACAGATAAAATCCTCCTCCTCCTCTAATGTTAGTGAACAAGAACATCAAGAACATGAAGAACAAGAAGAACAACATGAAAAAAGTGAAAGCGTAAGCGTATTTAGTCCTGAAAGAAAAAAGAAATCGTCACCCCTTCAACAGTTTCTAAAAACAAAACAAAAATCTTCTGTCATAGCGGCAACACCGTCTTCCTCCACATCGTCTCCGTTTTCACAAGTCTTGGCAACCCCTCAAAATAAAGCTCAACTCAAAAACATTTTAATCAAACATTATGGGGCAACCCTGGAACCATATCTGTCCCTTCTATTTATTGGAAAGACATATACCACGTATGGTGTTCGCTATGAGAATGATAGTTTTAAAATTGGGGATTCATCCATTAAATTTGCTCGTACGAAAGCTGTCATTAAAAAGATCAACTATAAATTAACACCAGGTCTGTTAAAGCTGCTATTTTCTCGCACCCCCTCGTCACAAGATTTTACGACCGAGGACCTTGCTAAATATAAATCCATTTTATTAGACACCAACGCTCACAAAAGAAACTATAAATCCTCTCAGCATGTCAATGCCAATATATCCCAAAAATATAAAACTATCATTGCAAACATCTTTGGTAAGCAAAAACATCACTCTGCCTCTGGTGTAAGGTTTAAGAAATTAAAACCCTACCTAGATATAACCTTTTGGAATAATCCCAATCAGTTAGTAGAGCGCTTATACTTGCTTCATGCATCAAAACAAGCTGGTCACACTGGACATGAGGCAGAAATCGCCCACATTGAACAACAACTCCGAGATGCTAAAATTATCTTATAAGCCATCCCCCATCAAAGTGGGCATTGCTCATGAATTGCATAAACCAGCCCGACGCATTTATGAACGTCATCGTGTCATTTCCAAAGGAATCGATGAACTTTGGCAGGCAGACCTGGTTGAAATGATACCTTATTCTAACGTTAACGACGGTGTACGCTAAATGTTGACTGTCATTGATGTCTATTCCAAAATGGCTTTAGTTCAACCAGTAAAAAATAAAACTGGTGTCTTAATCACAAAGGCCTTTCAACATATTATTGAACAATCAAAACGTCAACCTTAATTGTTACAAACCGAACAGGGGAAAGAATTTTTCAACAAGGATTTCTCCAGTTTTCTCAAATCTAAGGATATTCACCATTATACCACCTATAGCAATCTCAAAGCTAGTGTAGTTGAACGCTTCAATCGAACATTAAAAAGTTATATGTGGAAAGAGTTTACAATACATGGTTCCTATCGATGGATTGACTGGTTACCTCAACTTGTGTCTCGCTACAACAACACCATTCATTCCACCATCGGCATGAAACCTCGCCTCGTCACCAAGAACCTACCCAGACTCAATAGACTGTTTAAACCTATAAAAAGGGTAGACCCAAGGCAACATCGCCTTAAAATTGGAGATTTTGTTCGCATTAGTAAACATAGAAGTGTGTTTTCAAAATCGTATACTCCACAATGGTCGACAGAAATTTTTAAAATTCGCCAAGTCAAGCTAGGTCAACCAGTGACGTATCTCTTAGAAGATCAGAGCGGTCAACCCATTCAGGGACGATTCTATTATGAAGAAGTGCAAAAAACATTATATCCCAACGATTATCTCATTGAACGAGTAATTAAAGTCAAAGGTGCAAAATATTTTGTAAAGTGGTTAGGTTTTCCTTCCACGTATAATTCATGGGTCAATAAACATATTTTTTTGTAATAAAACCCTATTTAATTATTTAGAAAAAAACCATTTCCAAAAAGATGTATCACATGACCTTTCATTATTCCCACCCTTTTGTTTATTACATATCCAATAACCTCTTTGTCCAAGCCCATGCCAATCTTTTATCATGATGTTATACACCCACCCATCATTTCAAACTTTGCGTTGCATGATGAGTCCATAATGAACCTAGGCTATGACATACACAGTATAAAGCCGCACACTGTATAATGACACCTGCCTCTTATCTCTCTGCTGCGAGGCACGTACGATGATAAGACGTCTTGTCTGGCTCGCCGTGGGTCAGCCTCAATGCTTTCAATTCTCATTTCATCAAGCAAATTCTCTCTCTGCGTGTGAGCCCTGGCAAGTCATGACAAATAATAATAATAATGCATAGGTGTTTTACCAACATCATAGCGTTTAACATAACGTGACCTCAAATCTGGTTTCTTACTTTTTTCCCGTTTTCCTCAACGATCTCGAAAAAAAATTACGGAAACCATGATTTCAGCTTTTCCATACCTACATTCACGTAAACAGAACTACGACACAAATACATCGACATGCCCGTCATAAAAATCGCCTCATTCGTTTTCCAAATAACGCGAAAATGAACAAAAAAACACCTTTTCCATAAGAAAACCATGTTTCCAGCTTTTTACCGATTCCATATCTATATCGCCGTAAAGAGAATAAAGAGACGAAAAAAATACTATCACACACGTCATCATCACATTTTCAGTTTTTCCAATATGAGGGAAAATCACAAAAACCCATTTTCCATAAAAAACATGTTTCCAGCTTTTTACCTATTCCATACCTACATCTCCGTAAAGAGGGCAATGAGACGAAAACATACTATCACACATGTCATCCTCACGTTTTCAGTTTTCGCAATATGAGGGAAAATCACAAAAACGCATTTTCCATCAAAAAACCGTGTTTCCAGATTTTTTACCTTTTCGACACCTGCATTTCCGTAAAGAGCGCAACGATACGAAAAAATACTATCACGCACGTCATCATCACGTTTTCAGTGTTCGCAATATGAGGAAAAATCACAAAAACACATTTTACATAAAAAAACATGTTTTCAGCTTTTTACCTATTCCATACCTACATCTACGTAAAGAGGACAATGAGACGAAAACATACTATCACACACGTCATCATCACGTTTTCAGTTTTCGCAATATGAGGGAAAATCACAAAAAAAACATTTTTACATCAAAATTGTGTTTCCAGCTCTTTACCTTTTCCGTACCTACATCTCCGTAAAGAGGACATTGAGACGAAAAAATACTATCGCACACGTCATCATCACGTTTTCCGTTTTCGAAAAATCGGCAACAATGTGAAAAACGCATTTTTAGACCCAAAACCCTATGTTCACCTTCTCGACACCTACATTCCCGTAAAGAGCACGACGAGACGAAAAAAACGAATCCAAGCACGCCCTCCTAGCATGGCTCCTTCCATCCCAAAGTCGCGGGGGCTCACAACTTCCTAAGTGTAGCAGATCCCCCCCCCCTTAGCACGTTTTTATTTTGGAGTGGATATACCCTGTCCATAGAAAAGTGGAGTTCACCACGAGTCCCACGACACCCCATAGGTTTAAATCCGATTATTGGTTAGCGAGATAGTAAAAAGCCGATGACCTATTAGTTTTTTGGGGTTTATTTCAATACATATTTAAAAACATTCATTTATAAATAATCATGTAAAAAGCCCGCTCTCTTACAAAACTCTCAAGTTCGTAGGCATTCAAAAAAATACTATTTCATCCCCCGGGTAAGGGTAGTTTTTTATATTGGGGTGGATATACCCCGTCCATAGAAAAGGAGAGTTCACCACGAGTCCTATGACACCTCATAGGTTTAAATCCGATTATTGGTTAGCGAGATGGTAAAAAGCCGATGACCTATTAGTTTTTTGGGGTTTATTTCTATACATATTTAAAAACATTCATTTATAAATAATCATGTAAAAAAGCCCGCTCTCTTACAAAAGCCCTCAAGTTCGTAGGCATACAAAAAAGTACTATTTCATCCCCCGGGTAAGGGTAGTTTTTTATTTTGGGGTGGATATACCCCGTCCATAGAAAAGGAGAGTTTACCACGAGTCCTACGACACCTCATAGGTTTAAATCCGATTATTGGTTAACGAGATAGTAAAAAGCCGATGACCTATTAGTTTTTTTGGGTTTATTTCAATACATATTTAAAAACATTCATTTATAAATAATCATGTAAAAAAGCCCGCTCTCTTACAAAAGCCCTCAAGTTCGTAGGCATACAAAAAAAACACACATCGCCAAAATGTCAAAACAACATGTTTACCCCAAATGGCGTTTCCAAATTCCATCCATTTTAAAAATGAACCTCACCATCACCTAGAGCGAAAAAAATACCATCTAAACGACCCCTCACTCGACCCTACTCCTCCCCCACCACCTTACCCTTCCCCAACATAGGCATACATATTCAGGCACGAGCGCGACTTGAGGAAACCAACACTACCCCACTACTCGCGAATGACCTTTTAGTTTTGGTCTTTTAATTAAATAAAGAGGCTATAGGAATTTAGGGGGCATTACTAGCAGTGCTAGGACACCCTGTAAGTTCTAATCCCATGATTGGTTAGCGAGATATCAAGTTCGGGGCCGATACGAGGAGGGTTCAAAAAGAAGTGTAACAGCTCCTCCCTCATCCCACTACTCCAGAGCCCCACGTCTGCTTTCAACTTAAGTCATCTTGAGAGTTCTGCGTCTCCCAACACACCGTTCGTTAGCCCGCCAAAGCGGCCCATTGCGCATGCGCGCTTCACACGTAGTGCTGCCAAGGTTATGCAGTGGCAGATTTGAACTACGGAAACAGTTTAAATTATCGAATGTTTCGTCAGGGTCGACAACATAATTTTCAATAGAAATTTCCTATCAAATGCCCGAAAACAGTCCAGGTCCAATTTTAGGTTGGCATTAAATAAGCTGGAAGATACTAGTGTTTCATTGGTCACACGGTCACTTCACAAGTTTGAATTTGTATGACCGCGAATTTCGGACATCGATGCTCATAAATTTTGCCACAGACGACAATAATGTCTTTAATGATATTTCCATTGTCGTCATAATATTAAAGACCAAGCGATGATATTTGACATTTTTACCCTACACCATTTGGGCAAGATTAGATTTCATGAGGTCCACAATCACCTAGGTTACCACTGGGTCCGAAGCTGGGTTCAGATTTTTAATAGTGACCTCTGGGTTCAGAATAGAGTCCAGGTTTATTTTCATGAATTAGGATTGGCGAAAGTTCAGCAAGGGAAGTGTGCAGATGCAATCGGCACAGCTTGTGCATGAGATATCCGAATTTACCCAGATCTATACAGCAAGGTCTAAATACTAAGTAAGTAAGTAAGTAAGTTCTTTCTTGCAGAATACCATGGATGGCAAATGACAGAATGCATAGTCTAAATAGGCTTACCGGTACTTAAATTGTTTAACATATCCCAATATATTTTTCTTAGTGTGTTTCTAACGTTTATCCCCCATGGCAATTTGATTTCACTTAGTTCGAAGTCTAGCCTAGTCTTTAAGCCACTGTTTGCATGCATGTAGCGTTTATGATCCCTTATTAGCAGCACAGCGGTTTCTCTTGCTTTTAAAACTCTGACTTTAAAATCGTTTAACACTAAATCTGATCAATACATTTTAGGTTTACTTCTGTTTTTCTTACCCTTTTTAGTCGAGCTAATTTAACTCTTAAGGCCTAATATTTTGTACGCCAGTTACTCTCTCATTCTCATAACATAGCTGCACTACCTGAGTCGGCTCACATGAACAGCTTTATCCAACATGTTAATTTATAACATAGCCTTTAATTTTCATTAGGCTTTTGTCATTGCTCCGTACCGCTAATAAATCGTGCCACCCTTATATTAATTACCTCTAGGTCTAGGTATAAGATAACCCGAATTTACCCAACTGTCACTACCATTTAGCAAGGGCGGTCCAAATACTAAGCGTTATAGATAGAGTTTGAAGGCTACGATAACTTTGTTTGCATAGAATACTGTAGTTTGCAACTGAAAACTTACTATATCACATTTTACACCTTAACACTATTTTCTTTCACCATATTACCATCCTTGATGTTCTTGACAAAGCGCAGGCTAATAGTATAGAATCATCCATCATTAGTCATCAACTTAGATGTATTGGACATGCCTATCGGATGGATGATACGAGACTACCACGCCAGGTTCTGTATGGTGAACTCAGCTCCGGTACCAGACCTCATGGAGGCCCTAAGATACGTTACAAGGACCAATTTAAACAGAATATGAAGTTGACAGGTCTCAATGCACAAACCTGGGGCAAGCTTGCTAAAGACCGTTCAACTTGGCGCCAGACCATCCCGGCTGCTGTCAAAATGATGAAGAAGAACGTCGTAGACTTGTTAAGGCACGAAAGCTCGGTGCAGCACAGCCACGCCCTCCACCAACAGTTCGGTGTCGTCTGTGTGGACGCTTGTTTCATGCACGCATTGGGCTGATCAGTCACCGCAAACATGCCCACAGACCTCAACCTTAAGATTATATTAGACTGTTTTGGAAGAAGATCTATACTCGGAAACGAGTTAAAGCCGATGACGACGACTACCATCCTAAAGGGGTATTCAACACTCGAATGTTTTACTTGCTCTAAGACAGCACTATGCCTGTCTCTATAAAGCTATTTTTCATTTTATAGCCTAAATTATTAATTGTCGGGTCGGCCGAGTGGCCTAAGGCGTTTGACTTTTAAGTTCAAATTTCCTATATAGAGGGTGTAATTGATATAATGGAAGTCCTTTACACTGGTGATAGAAGACACTATTTTAAGCTTCCTAGGTAAAAAAATTGTCACCTATCTGTAAATTTAAAATTAATCTTTAAAATGTCAATGTTTTTAGGTTTTTCAGAAACTCTTCAGACGGAAGGTGAGGCAGCAGTTTGGGGGAAATGAGGCGGAGCAAGGTGGGATGACGTGCGGAGGGGAATACGTAATCGGAGCATTGACCTCACCCGTTGAGGGGTAGTATCGGCTGTTATGAGGATAGTGAGCGATACCTGTCTCGTATGAAAAATTGTATTGCTGTTGTTGTTATTGAAATTGCACGCAATGTCTTGGGACGTTAGGACCGATAGTATTGTGTAGCCTACTTTGTGAGTGTAACTATAAAATAATTTTGATAATCAGCCCTGGTGTGTTATTGTCGTCCGGCACGTTAATGAAATAGTGTGACAAAATTCCGACATCCTGTATTCTATCCAGAACTAGCATTTAAGACGGACGGAAAATACTTGATGTTTTGTCTGAGAGGCTTGGCGATTTTGGTCATTTAGCCCCATGTGGTTGGGTGTGGGTAGAATTTGTTTGATAACCTGTGTTTTTGTGGTTTCTTTAGTAATGTGGGTATTTGTAATTCAGGTGAGGTTTGGGAAGAAGGCGGCCGTGGCCTTAAGTTAGGCATCATCCCAGCATTTGTCTGCGGTAGAAGTGGGAAATCATGGAAAACTACTTCCAAGATTTAATACTATGGCCACGGAACACTTTCATGATATCTTCCCTACATAGCTCTGGCCTACGAAATTATGAAATGGTCAAAAGGACAGCACAAGACCGAACAACGTGGAGAAGACTCATTGTAGGGGCAGACCAGTCGCTTGACTGAAAAACATCATGATGATGATGATGGTATCACATGTACATAATAATAATAATAATAATAATAATAATAATAATAAAGCAAATATAGAGAGTTGGTTGGCCCTATCATAAGGCAATGTCATGTAGATCGGGTCAAGACCATACCTATCACTGTCTCAAATACGGGCGTGATCCCAAGTACCTTGCTCCAAGACCTTGAATAACTGGTTCTGTATACTCATATGTACAAACTAATGCAGAAGGCAGTAGTTCTGTCAACAACCCGAATCGTCTGAAAGTTAATGGGTAGCGATTTCGACTTTCCAGCTTAGAAGTGGCTGTTTCAGTAACAATACTTTGGTTCCCTGAAGCCCGTATAGTCACGTTGTGATGTACCAACAATGTGTTATATGTACTGTATAAACAATAATAATAATTAAATGATAGCCAGGCTGAGTAGCTCAGGTAATAGAGTGCTATCCAGCTCGAGGGTTTGATCTAGGGTCAGTCATGTAATACATGAAGGTGAACAAATACGACAGCCTTAATGCCAATGGATGTAATGGCACGTACATGAAATTCTGTGAACACAACGTTCCGGAATCTCGATATCTCCGCAAAAAATAAAAATAGTGTGTCTAACAACATATTATTATTATTATCATTATTATTATTAATAATATTATACACATTATAAGAGATTATATCTTTACTGAATGTTTTTTTTATTTTTAAGTAGGGTTCCAATTGTTTAGGACGTTCAGTAAATAAATATTTTTGGTAACAATGATGATGGAAGAGATTTGCAAGCTTGTTGTGATGGTTGTTGTTAATTAATTTCAGGGGCTTGGGACATTTGTTTATCAGCCCCGTGTAGTTGGGTGAGTGTTGGATTTGTCTGATAAACTGTGTTTCTGTGGTGACTGTAGTAGTATTTGTAGCTGTAGTTATTAGAGTCATGAATGAGGTTGGTGCCCCGGTACTCCTAGTACCATACTATCCCGGCATCAGTACTTGGAAAGCACGTGGAAGAATCCAGGGAAATCCAAACTTAGGATAGCGACTGTCGGTGCTGAGTTTGGGCGGACTTGCTGAGATCGAGGTGCACGATTAAATGCGCATGCCTACACCGCGGAGGTAGGAACGAAAGCAGCCGCGGTCTAATGAAGGGATATCACAACTTTGGCCTCATGGGATGCCACGGGAAATCATCTTGTGGCTGGCGTTGGTGGGAATTAAGGAAGCTTGTGGTTTTAAATGACCGTAAATTTCGTGATCTTGAGCTACTGGACCTCCTTCTTTTGCAGAATTCGAACCACAGGACATGGTATTTCACTTCAAAAATCTCACATGAATTGACCGGGAATCAAACCCAGTCCGTCGTGGTGAGAGGCCAACAGCTGGACCGCTGTGCCATCACGCCCCGACTTGCATAACGGCCGGTGATGGTAAGCTGTCACAATACTAGCACCACATGTAGATGATTATGATAATAATAATACTAGTCTAATAATAATAATAAGAGTCAGCATGTGTAGCTCTGGTAGTAGGGTGCTAACCTTCCAGAGGGTGCGATCTACGTTCAGGCATGTAGTAAATGAATGTGATATAATACGATCATGTCCATGGATTGCATGGCAAATACAAGAAATCCTGCGTACACAAAAGTATGGCAACTCGACACACACACACACACACAAAGTTAGGTTGGTTCCATAGTTTAGGGGCTGCAACAACGAAGTCATGTAGCCCGGTATAAAAGTATTTAGTGTGTCTAAAAGTATATTATTACTATTATTAGTACAGTAGTAGTAGCCTACTATAATAATAATATTATTAATATTTTTATTACAGTTGTTGCACTGTCTTCACACAAAGAAAGTCCAACAGTTCCTTAAATTACTTTACCAAATCTTTCGGATTTCCATTTTCTATGCATAGACTACGAGGCTGGCAAAATCCTAAACTGATCCACCATTACTAGTCATGTAGCCACTCCCCATGAAGGTGTGAATCAGCTGTTTATAGGCTCGGCTCGTGTATTTCAATGCCATTGGCAGACAAGACGAGGAGGTCACTCAACCTCAGACTCTTGTCAATTCCTCAGCGTTGGAGGGGAGGGCGACGGGGAGAAGTCAGCAGTGCTGCTGAGGGTAACGCAGTCTAAGCCCTTTTCCAAGACATTGACCGACAATTTTTGTGATTTAATTCCACCTACACTAATTAAGATACGACTAAATTTCATGAAGATATTTGCTTAAAATAGTCTCTTCTATCACCCATGTAACGGACTTCCAATTTATCAATTTCACACTGTATATATATATATATATTGTACCCAATTGTCATCATATGGAACATGTGTTCGTATCCCAGCTAACTCACGGTCATTCGAGGTATGGGACGTTCCTGCCCACCATACGACCACATGCTCAGGATTTGAGTCTGTCAGGTAACTACTCTACATGAAAGAACAAACATATTCCTAAATACAACATTTAATGACAGAAAATCATGGCTATACAACAAAAATACAAGCAAAGGATAATTTACATTTACTTCCCCCAATGAAAATCAAGGTTATTTGTGAGTCTCTTCTTAATTAGTGCTTCACTGCACTCAAATCCATTTCTAGCATCCTATCATTGATACTTTCAGACTCCTACGAGTGTTCATAGTGTTCTTCCCATGGCACAATTTAACATATACTGGAGTATCACAACACAATAGTCATATTACTTTAAATGACATTAATTCTTCAATAATTAAACATTAATCCGTTTCTTACGGGCATTTACTTTCATTAACATAAATTCATTATCTTATGCCTTAATTAACAAGTGTTGTGTCGTGTGAATCGTCTTCCTTTTTCCCATAAATATGAAACGCTAAAAGTGGTACGTTTTCCCTTACAAAATACACATGGATAGAAATGTTTATAGTTTCACCATACAACGATATTCTGTGTCTGGTCTAAATTATTATAGTTACAAACGTATCATGTCATAGAAATCACCTACCCGTCTGCATAAATTAGTGTGAACTGGGCAAAAATGCACTTTAAAAAGATGTCTATATTTATTTGGTTCAGCGTTCCTCCTCAGAGAATAACTGGGCCAAATATTATCCGATCACAATGATCCAACAAGATATGTGTGTTGAAACACATCATTTAATTCAATTGGCATCATTACAACAATCATATCTTAAATAAATTTCGAAATATCGTGATTCTTCAGTGTCCCACTATGCTTTTAAAATAAAGGGACCAGGTCAACAGACCCCCCTTTCAAGCAGGCAATAAAATTAGTTCCAGCTGGCCGAGCAAGATGGCCGCCGTCCTCGTGGTCTACATACCACCCCCCTTGGCTGCTAGCAAGGTCATCTTTGTTTACAATTGCAGTACAATGGAGTTACACTGAGTGTTGTCTCTAGTAATTGAGTCGTTCTAATTATTTAACACCTACATTTATAGTGTAATGGGCTCAACTCGGCTCCTAATTAACATTCATGGCAGGGGATGGATCCTGTAATAGCCTTGCCGTTCTGTGGCGATACAAGTGGCTTCGGGCGCGCATCACGATTGAGAAATCAAGATTTCTCATCAGCAGCTGCCTAAAATAATATAAGGAAATCTGCGTTTCCTATCCGACGAATTTGATCCTTACCACTCAAGGCAGATCAATTAATACATGGCTCACGCAGGGACTCGAAGAGTGTCCCTCATGGCACAATTCCTGCAAGCGTTGGATACAGACAGCATCCGATCCACTTCGCTGCGAAAATACAAGTATGCTCCACGGCAATACTAACTCGTAGATTAGCCAACTTTCCCCCTAACGTGCAAGCTATGTTAGAATGGTCCCCGCAACTTCATTGACGTAAATCACTTGATTCTACGTTACCTTGCTCGCGGTATGCGGCTCAAACAATACTTCTCATAGATGACTCAATTATTAAAGCACTCACGTCCTCTCTGCAATTACTCTTAAGCCAAAGCTTTAAGTAGCTCCTAAACAAGCATAAATTTACTGGCTTACATTACTTTAATGGTTCTCAAATACAATCCTGAGAATTGCCCATATTAAATATTCATTCACCACTTCACTGACACTGAAAACTCTCATATCTCGATATATTTTACGTTACTTTCTTACTGTTTACAAAAATACAGTATATTTATTTTAGACATGACACACTTTGTACGTTCTTTAGGCCTGAAATGCCTATTACTTTACTTATTATTGTTACCGACCCCAGATTATTATTATTATCATATTTAACGTTACCGTTACATTCATCACTATCTTAGACCTGAATGGCCCTAAACAAATCACCTTCCAAGCCATATTCTACCAAAATACGAGTGGTGAAAGCTCGTACATAAGTGACTGTTACATCTTAGTCTTAAAGTGATGCTTCGTTGTATGGTGAACTATTTAATTACATTAACATTTTAAATTTGTACTCACTTTTCATTTTCGCCGGATTATTCCAGCACACCAGCCACGAGCCTACCATGATGCTTGGTCTAAGCCATCATACTATATCTCACACGACACATGGTAGTAATATTTTTATCACTGGCTTTTCTCATTTTAACACAATACATATTATTTCACAATACACATAAACACATTTGAAATCACTGTTATAAAACTTATATACACTTCTCGCACTATTTCACATGTGGATCAATTGGACTCCTACTACCGCCTGACTTCAGAGATGCGATGCAGCTACGACAACCGCTGGTCTCCGTGAAAGTCTATCTTGCGTGTGTGTGCGTTCGATTCTCGTCACCTTCAATTCTGTTCAGTTCACTGTCACGTTCATTGTGATGCCTTCTAGGCTCCCAAAACTGTAGTGATCCTGACAATAATGTGTCATTTATAACTATGACAATACCACCTGGTATATTCACTGTCCAAAAACATCCTAAATTGTTACTACGCTGTAGCGAATTTATACTTGCGTATGATAATGGATAAATATCTGCTGTAGATTAAATCTTATGCGATTCATGATTACTATTAAGAAGCTGTATGATGCGCTTCCATTGTTTTTCAAATATACTTGAGCGTCGATACTCTAACATTTCGCGCACTTTCTGGCAGCGTTTTAGTTACGTGTTGAGTCAAGACGAACTGGAGATGAACTGCAGATGAACTCTAGAAGAACTTGAGAAGAACTGTCTTGGTCTGCGCTGCTCCCCCTATATAAAGGTTTCTCGTAAAACGTAGTCCATTGGAGATACGGGAACGACTCCTTTCTTGAAATAATGCATTTCCATGCAAAGTGACGTATACACCTCGTTTGTCTAGGTGTGGAGGTCCCATAATCACTCGCGTGCAAGCGATCGCTTCGGCCAATTAATTACAATTAATTGCCTTCTTCCATAGCGTCATGACGCCAGCCTGGTAAATCCCCTCGTGCGGGTCTCCAAATCATTCCTCTCGCGCGTAGGCCTTGTGTTCACAGGCTCATTTCAAGATATAGGCTTTAATTTAGGTGTGAGACCACTCCTAAATTATCTCTCCTAGAATATATTCACCTGGATGTACATTTCACTCCAGTCCAATGCTCCAATTGGCTGCAATCAATTAATTTCCGTGGACAATTACCCCCTCTCCGGTCTCAAGCGTTGTCTATTGGTGAACCCCAGAGTCATTAATTTCGAGCTGTCTTGGCGGTCCAGACGAAATGAGTTCCTTCGGCGTCACGAATCCACGCCCCTCTGCTGGCTGCGATTAGTCAACTGTCGAGCTGGTTTACTTTCATGCTTCTATGCTTCCAAAACGTACATAAGACTGCATTTTCTTACAATTATTCATCTTAAACAGCTATGATATTCACATTCTAGTCATGAAATCATGCTATTGTGATTATATGTCATCATACAACTCATTGCTCTTCGGGTTCCCTGTAGCTGTTCCCCCTCAGAGATCAATGGTTCGACTCTAGGCATAATCATGGGCCTGGTCTTCTCTGATAAGACCTGAGTTCGATGCCAGTGTGCCGTGTCCTATTGGGCACAATATATATATATATATGAAGCAAGGGTTCGAATCTCTTACCCGGCACAACTATTACCTCAATATTGGTTGTCAGCACTGTAGTATTAAGGTACTCAGTACATAAAACAGCAGAAAAAATAAATTAGTAGGTTATAGTACGTGGCTATTCAACGGACCTCGCAGGTTTTTGTTCGAGTGAGCAGTACTAAATCCAGTTCACCATAACGTTTATTTATTTACTTATTTAAATTGTTAATTTCAAAGGTTGTAATATTTTTTATTGGATTATTAGCACAATATGAATTTGTTCTCTGCACTTCTCTTGGAGTTGTCTTGCGCGGAAGATTATGTCGATAGTACAACGAGAGGCCCGAAATTCCTCCCCTTAAAACAACAACAATAATAATAAGAGGCCCGAAACCCACACTAATATTCAGGCAGTAACCTATCCGAAACAACCTGAAGTCGATTAAGTAAGATTCGAGCAAACATTTTCCCACCTATGGCAAGCAGAGAAATGCCACGGTAGTTGCCACAGATACCGCGATGACCTTTCTTTAAGATTGTAACTATTCTGGAGATTTTCATGGTAGCGGGAATATTTTTGGTTTCCCAAATTCAAAGAATCAGATAGAGAAGCCGGTTTTTAGAGGTAAGCCTCCACATTGAAGGAGTTCAAGAGGAATGTTGTCTGATATTGGAGCCTTCGCTGTTTTTATTCTGCCGAGAGCTTTGATAAACTATTTGAAGTTTAGAAGAGTGTCCATCCAGGGTTGGGGAATATGTTGAGTGATGCTGAAGACAATCGTCAACAGCAGCAGAACTGTGGTTCAAGAGTGAACTGAAGTGCTTTTTCCATCTATTCTAGATGTCCTGGCTGTCTATAAGAATGGTGGAATTATCAACAGCTATTAAGGTTCCTGATGATGAGCTGACTGGCCCATACAGCTCTTTCAGTCCAGCGTAGAAGTTGCGTGAGTCCCTGATATCTGAGAATTTCTTAAGCTCCTTTGAGTTTGCTGCCACCAGTTGTTCTTTATTTCCCTGATTTCAGGCTGACACTTCCGTTTTAGTACTTGAAAACGCAATTTCTTCTCTGTGGAGGATGGATCTTGAGAAACAGATAGATAGGCATCCCGTTTGGCTTTGATAAGTTTCAAGATCTCTTCATTGTTGTTTTCGAACAAGTTTTGTCTCTTCCTTTCCTCATAGCCAATGACTTTCTATGCAGTCTCTGTAATGATATTTTCAAGTGTGGTTCATTCACATTCTACATCCTTTGTGTTGATTGGATTGTGAGCTAGTTCTTCAAGAATAGAGTTTTGGTATTCTGTGCCAACGCTATCAAGTTGAAGCTTAGAGGTGTTGAACTTCTTCCTTGTTTGATTCATGAAATGGGTACGTGTTTTTTATGGATAATAATCCTGAATCGACTTATTAGAAGTTTATGATCTGTCCAGCAGTCATCAATATTCCGGACTGTTTCGTGATTAGGACATCAGTCTTGTCGCACTGTCGGGTAAGGATATAACCAATCAAATGCCAATGTTTAGAGCGTGGGTGCATCCATGTGGTCTTGAAGCGATTTGGTAGTTGAAACTGGGTATTGGGGATAAAGAGCTTATGCTCAGCACACAGGACAAGTAGTAACAGACCATTAGCATTGCAGTTCCCAATTCCATGTTTACCCATGACTTCTCCCCAGAAGAGGCTGTCCCTCCCCACTCTGGCGTTGAAATCTCCTAGTAGTGCAAGCTTGTCTGTAGCAGGCACCTTAGTGAGGACTGTGTTCAGTTGGTGGTAGAAGCGATTCTTTGAATCGTCGTAATCCGTAAGAGTTGGGGCATATGATGAGATGAGAGTAATGAGCCTGCCCCCTTCAAGAGGTATGCGGAGAGTCATGAGTCTTTCAATTTACTGCAATTGGAACGAGTCGATGAACATTCACCAAATTGGTCTGTACTGCAAAACCCACACCATGAATGTGACGTTCAGTTTCCTCCTTTACTTTCCAGACGATGGTGTAGCCTAAAGAAGCCTCAATGATTTTTCCTTTTCCCGCGAGCCTGGTTTCCCTCACGGCAATAACATCAATGTTCAATCTGTTCAGCTCATGGCTGATGAGAGCTGTTCTCCTTTCTGGTCTGTTATCGTTGTCTTATAATGTTCTGACGTTCCATGCACCAATAGTGATGATTTCGACCGCAAGTTGATGTAACCCTCTGAGTGTGGTTTCCCATACAGATTTTGGAATGGATGTTTAGCCCACATTCTCTAGAGCTTTCCCCATTCAGGGTGGGCAGTGGTAATCCTAAATAGGCCTGCCCAGTCACAGATGCAGGACCCGATCCCTGAGTATTCACAGGTCTCAGGAAGGCGACCATCACACATCTGCCGCCAACGTGCAGGTCCAGACGAGAAGCCTCCAGTTTACCCAAACCTGCTTCCGTCATCCTTATCCCATCGCCGTTGTGCTTGTGTAGAAACAGCAGGAGAGAATTCCATAGGCATGAGTGTGTTTAAGGTGAATCTCAACTTTCCAGGGAGTGACCCACACACTATGGTCCTAGATCCATTCACCGCGGCACATAGAGCATGAGACATGCAGTTTCCAGCATCAGAACTGCAAGGAAACGCCGCAGACTCAAAATATAGTTGAGTTGTGCCTTTAGAGCCAATCCATCTGGCATGACCTCTTCCACCTCCACAGCCGTTGGGAACTTAAGAAATAAAAGGTTCCTCCTCCGCCTGCTTTGCTGTTGGGTCGAAACACATCGGTTTTCAGTGGCATTTGCTTCACTGGGGTACCAAGAACCAGTGCTAAGAAGGCTCCTCCGCCCGAAGCCGTTGGCCTACCTTAGGGAGTTGAGTTATTTTCCGCCGCTCAACACTCAGCGTTAGCCGATTTTACAAGCTGGTTGCCAACCCAGCTTCGATACACAATTAAAAAATAAGGACTTCGGAAACAAAAAAGTAGCTTTCACGGAGGTTTAAAATCTGAGACGAATACCTAAACGTATTGGCCCCACACATGTGCATGGTGCTCACATGCAGGATACATCACTGACATAATTATTTATTTGTTTCAGAATATACAAAAGAAGGATTTCTTGCGATTCAGGACGCCATTTCAGTAGCACTTGTTGAAGCATGCACCACTAATCAGACTACAGCCAAGGTCACTCACGTTTTCCAGCGCTACCCTTACCCCCCATACATAGAAGATCCAATTGTCAACAAATTCCACTTCTACATCTCTCTTGTGATTATGCTCAGCTATGTGTACACATGCATATCAACTATAAATATCATCACAACCGAAAAGGAGATGCAGCTAAAGGTGAGTTCTATTGAAACTGTTCCATTTTCTTGCAGTGATGCCATTCTTAGAGCAAGTCTGTTAGCAATCAATTGCTCCATGAACCAATTTAAATCCCTATTATAGCAATGTATTTTTTGCCTCCATTTTACAGAACTTTTGAAGTAATGTTTCTCCCAAGTAGTCGATATCCTAAGTGTTCCTCTATACTTATCATGTTTAAAGATTGTATAAAAAGAGCTTTATTTAATGTAAAATTAAATGTTATGATTAATACAATTATCATCATCATCATCATCATCATCATCATCAACATCATCATCATCCGTGTCCAACTCCAGTCACCCGGGTGTTGTAAACTAGCCTCTTCCACTCCTGTCTATCCTTCCATCTCTCCTGCTCCATTACTTCTGCCACATCCAGTCCAATGTCACATGTCTTGTCAGATTTGTTGCATCCATCTCTTCTTTGGTCTTCCAACCAATCTAATACCGTCAATGTTTCTCACCATCTCACCAATACAATCAAAGACAACAACAGAAGATAAGTTGACAGCAAAGAACAAAACAACCTGGCGTGACGATACTACATACAACATGAATGTGCAACCCTTAGGTCAATTAAACACATCACCCGCTCCAAATGGAGGTTTTAGAAGTATGGTACTGCGGAGAGCACGATCCCATTGTTTTGAATCTAACATGATTCAGGCAATAAATTGCGAAAATTGCCTTTTCACTCTAATAGTGGACCACGGCGCTGATCACCACCCAGGAGAAACGTAGGTCTTATTTCAGGCTGAACCTACGAACCTTCAACTCACGAAGTTGGATTCAAGGGATTGACATCAATTTATCGTTGCTGTTGTACGGGCCAAGCCCCTTTATGCAGCTCTTTTAACTCAGAGGGTGGCTAAATATAATAAAAGGAAGAAGAAGAAAACTTACACAAGTGACAATACAATTATTATGCTCTTGATAAAAGTAGTACTTATTACTTCGAGATTATGCTTGGATTTTTGCTGCTGAGAAATGGGACCCTGATTTTTTTTGTCTCTGTTTACTTATTTTTTTGATAAGAAGATTTAAAAAATCTCTTACTGAAAGTTGAAGAGGAATGTTCAAAAGCTGGACAAATATTGAATGTCAAGAAAACAAAAATTTTGACAACTAGAGCTGTAAATTCATGGCGTGTAGGAGGAGAAAAAATGGAGATAGTCTCTGTTCTTAACTATCTTGGCTCACAGATTTCTGCTGATGGTGACTGCAGCCATGAAATCAAAAGGCGATTGCTATTTGGTAGTCAGGCATTTTCAAATATGAACAATATCTTAAGGAGTAGAGACATAACATAAACAAAAAAGATCCATATAGTAAGGGCTATGGTTTTTCCAGTTGTGATGTATGGATGTGAGACCTGGACCATAAGAAAAGCTGAACGCCGTAGAATAGATTCCATTGAATCATGGTGTTGGAGAAAAGTTCTTAGAGTTCAATGGACTGCGAAGAGAACAAATAAGTCAGTTTTACAGCAAATTAAACCAGCGTGTTCTTTGGAGGGCTTAATCCTGAAACAAAAACGAGCTTCTTTGGACACATTATGAGAAGGCATAATTCATTAGAGATGACCTTAATGCTGGAGAAGATAGAATGCACAGGGAGAAGAGGGAGGCAAAGAATGAGATGGATGAATGGCATCACAGAAGCACTATATTCCAGCTTGGGATGTAGTGCAGGGCAGAAGAAATTGGCGTAGTTTAGTACATGGGGTCATGGAGAGTAGGAATCGACTAAACGAGTAAAGAGAGAGAGAGAGGTGTTAAAACCATAAGCAACGTAATTTGAAGCTGCGTGGGTAAGACATGGCTAGATCTCATTTGTTTTCACTTACATATAGCTAATTAAATGTTTATATCTACTAGATTTTCTTTTATTTCCTTACACTATCTTCTTTTTTTTCAGGCGTCAGACGGCATCCCCTATAAATTTACCCAATGGCATTCCTGAGTTTGGTGCGTTCTTTCCCTTTTTCATTGACTTTCGGGAGGACCATTTTCTCTTCCATTATCTGCCTTTGGTGCCTGTACCTCCTTCAATCGTCATTTTTAGAGGTTTAAGGAAGAAGCTCGACCGTGTTATTTCTTTGTCTATGTCTATGTCTATGAGTTTTCTATTTAGTTACTAGTGGTAATTTTTAGTAGGCTAGTAATAGTAGTAATAATAGTAGAATAGTAGAATAGTATTAGTAGTAGTCACTACCATCCTTAGCATTATCGGCAAATAGCCTCGATATTCACCTTAAAGTAACAATCCCCACCATCATTCTAAACTTGCTCTCTGATCCAGCGATATTCTTGTGTTTACTCAGGAAGCTATGAAGATCATGGGAGTAAACAACTGGCTTCACTGGTCAGCCTGGTTCGTCAAGACTATGATCTTCCTCATGGTATCTGTGATCTTGATTGTAATCCTCTTTGTGGTCGATTGGCGTAAAGAATCCTTGGCTGTCATCCACTATGGTGATACCTCTCTTCTCGTCTTCTTCATGTTCCTCTACATGGTCGCCTGTACTTGTTACTTCTTCCTTATGTCTACTTTATTTGCAAAAGGTAAGCTCTCATGGCAAAAAGAAACGACCATTCTTGAGAAAGTCACAAATGTAATGTTTTAGATGTTCAATGAGCTCATTTATGTTCATGTTCATGATCTTAAGTTAAAACAACAATAAAAGGTTAAATTTGAAAATTAGAAATCGGCAAACATTTCAGTAACATTAAGTTAGAAAAAAATCATCGTCGATGTTTTATTTGATTCTGAAGGAAAATTTACCAAAGAGAAATACAAAGAAACTTAGAAATCACACTTTGTAACGCTACTATTTTAAGTTCAATTGTATCTAGTCACAGTTCTAAAACTAACTTTAACATAATTAGTTGTATCAAGTCACAGTTCTGTAACTAACTTTAACATAATTAGTTGTATCTAGTCACAGTGGAAAAGTCACTTTTAACTTTATTCAGATGTATCCAATGGCCGCCCTAGGGGTAGTGAAATAGGGACATGTCACTCCCCAGTGGTATAGAAATAAACAGAGAATAGTTATTTATTCTTAAAATATTATACATGTATGTATGTATAACAATGTTTGAAAAGTAAAAGATAGAAGTAATTCCCATTTACATCCTCTTAAACACAACGCTTGGCTCTCGCGTGGCAGTCACAAAGCTGTAGATAAATCAGTGGCGGTGAGCGCGCGTATCCTTAAGCAGGAGCGCGATAACACAGAGTTTCGGTGTGTCACCCAGCTCTGCTTTACAGGGGCAGAATGATACAGCCCGCATTGCCGACCAATAATACACTCATTCAAATATTCTTACAGTCACACTCTCAATTCCCAGCATTTTTGGCCCTTTACTACAACACGCGAACCCATTTGCCCTAGAGTGGCTTGGTTCGATTCCTGAGGCACTCGAGTAAACAAGACTATGAATGCACCGACAACTGGTTACTTTATGCATCTTCAATAATCTTTGCAGAACATATAGAAATGTTCCATGTGATAAGAGCACAGATATATAAATGTGTATTTATCAGCGCTGGCGAGTATTGGTTTGTGCGTTGGCGTTTTAGGTAGATTTCATTAGAAAGCTGCCGTGACTATTGCAATGGCTACTATGTTGCGACTTCCGGAAAATTTCGACACATCTTCGCATTTCACTTTCCCCAAAACCACGGTCAATTCAAACGTTTATATTATCAATATACATATATGTACTTGTGGAGCCGAGTATATAGAGTGGGTTCAGCAAACATATTTTCTATGAACTATTGCACCCTTCTGAAGAATTAATACGTGGTCATACTTCGATTAGCTCAATCAATTTGGGGGTGGTACATCCACTTTATGACACACATACTTAGGATCATAAGTAATAGATGAACACTTCAAAATAGAAGTAAAATAAAAATCTCATACAAAAACATATTTAATTATGATTAAATGACGCTACAAACACGTTAAACAAATCAATAAAGCTGACATAAAATCAGATAAAATCATATTACACAAATATCTACTCCATTACAATAGGAAATCTTCAATACTACCACAATCAATCATTGTTACTTCTCGAACCTATAACACTCTAGTTTCACTTCCATATGTCCTCCTTCCACAAAAAGGGTCGAACTGATCCATACTGCTTGACAACTTATTAAATCAATGAAATGGGTTAATTTCCTTTATTTAGCCTTAGGCTCCTTAAAATGTGCAACCAGCATTTACTTTTATTTAACATAATACTTTAACTAACTTTGCACGAATCAAGTCTCCTCTATCTCTCTCTCTCTCTTTCTCTCTCTCTATCTCTCTCTCCGTCTCTTCATGTCCAGTACTCCTCTATTGTTGGTGATCATGCCGTCCCCTTTGTCCACAAATTACTGACCAAAGTCAAATGAATAAGACTCCCTGGATTATTCATATTTGTTCTTGACAAATGAACGCCTCTCATTTCTAATCGTCACACATGGGAATTTATAATTGTTCTAGGATAACATATTCCTATTAAACGGTATTTGAAACAATATTTTAGCCAGGTATTTCCTTAATGACCCGACCACGGGACATGAACCAATGGGCCTCTACTCCAAGATTTATACCATCTCTTATTCTCTCGTGTAAACATCTGGCTCGCCCGAGCTATAAATACACCGGCGGGCCTTTCTCACTAGGTCAAACATTTGACAAGATTTACGATCATAAACAATCACGTATGGCGGGTCAGACTGGGATTTAATTTCCAAGACACGGCTGGCTGCAATTAGCACTATCATTCTCCACAACGAAAAGCTTTAATATTTCAAACATCCTGCTGTTATTTTACTTCGGCAACTAACGGCCGGTATTCTGATCATACAGGATACTGCAATTAATCACGGAGCCTCCATGCTGCCGGTTTGAGGGACGATCAAGATATAGGGGCTATTTCAACTTACGCCGCTCATTGCTGGCGTAACAATCAATTCCTAGAGTCACACCCATCCTTGGAAGACACGAAGATATTTTGGAGCGGGCCCCCAACCACCGATCTCCTATTTCCTGCGACGACGAACCGGTATCTTGAGCAGACCTTCCCTTATTAATGACGATACTTACGGATCCGTCTGACTCAACAACGTGCACCTCCACCCCTGATTAATTATCCTGGCATTAATTACAGCAATCACTCTATTCTACACATACTCCCGCTTATTTCAGCGTAATTATTATATTCCCTGTAAAGCTTTTCGTAGGGAAGTTGTCTCTTTCAAAGCCGTTCTTACATCCCTTCCCACTGCTGACTTGAACAATACAACTGGCCATTCACTTACTTGAACAGTTTACTTGTTCTAACAATAACCCAGATGTTGGGCTCTATTAGAACAACTGAGTCATAGCTATCTGGGATAATAACCTAGATGTTGGGCTCTAGAACAACTGAATCATAGCTATTTGGGCTAATAACCTAGATGTTGGGCTCACTTAAAACAACAGTATCACAGATATCTGAGCTAATAACCTAGATGTTCGGCTCTCTTAAAACAACAGTTTCCTAGCTGCCTGAACTAGTAACCTAGAGGTTGGGTTCTCTTATAACAACGGTATCGTAGCTAACTGAGCTAATAACCAAAATTTGGGGTGAGTTTCCTCGGACATGTCTATGACTTTGCCCCCCACCCCTCGATATACCTGATACTCCCGGGTTATCAGTCCCGTGCCGGAGCTGGCCTGAGGAAAACATACGATCCTCTCAGTGCATGTGTTTGGAGGATGGGGTGCCTGGAATGCCATCTGCGTTTCGTGGTACCCTGACGGTCCCGTCTGACGGGTCCAGTATTTCAAATCAACAATCATGGCTACGTCGGACAATCTAATAGGTTGGTGGGCCATAGCTTTGGGGCCGTTATGTCATATAACATCGTTAAACATTTGTAGGCCTACTTCGGCCATTCCAATAAGTGTTCGAGTTATACTGTATGCTTGGGGACGTCATGTCATACCACATCGGAAACCGTAGTTACGTTCGACTGCTCGATAGGTTAAAAAAAACACTGATAGTCTGTCTGAAAGACTAGACTTTATATCATTTTAAATGCTACAAATGCTACAAATGCTGCGTGAACTCAAAGTCCGTTAGCAAAAAGAATAAGAAAAATAAAAATAAAAAAATAAAAAATTAAAGAAAATAAAGTAAAGATAAAAATAAAAAATAAAAATAGCAAGTGCAAACCAAGGTCAAAGGAGGTAGCTGGCTGGATGACGTCACGCTCACCGGAGCACGCGGGTAAACGAGGAAGCTCAAGCAGTACTGTGACATCACACACCTCAGTGCATTCTCGATACATTTCGTCCCGTCACCGTAACGTAACGCCAGACCGCAGCGAAGTCGACAAAGAAGCGAAAATAGAATTGCGACAGTTATGTCATACAAGCAAAACACGGACTTGCAAGTTTGTAACAAGAGTTGCTCCTTCCTACAACGTCATCTCGTTCATCTGTAGCCAGCACAGTAATAACTTATGCATTCGCTTCTCGACAGTGTTGGGGATAAGTAAATAATGGTAAATGAAACTTGGATACTTTAGAAATGTAACTATTGTGGTCTACATTCCCTGCATTTCCAAGTCTGATTAGGATTAACCACCAACAGGGGAGCGCGATGGCGCAGTGGCTTAGCTGCTCGTCTTTCACCCGGACGGCCTGGGTTCGAATCCCGGTGACAGCGAGGTGGAATTTTCACCTGAAAAATCACGTGGCGTCAGGAAGGGCATGCGCCCTTAAATCCCCGGCCAAAACCAAAATGAGCCTGGTTGGCTCCGGCGACCCCAATTAATTGGGAAAAGCCGAAGAAAGTTTACTGTATTATAGAATTAAGTAATAACTTTTAATAAATACATATTAAATAATACACTAAGATGTATGTTTTACAAAACTCAAGCTCCTAAACAAGAGGCAGTTAGAAGGTGTGGTTTGTACCAAAATCTTCCAAATAGTCTCAATAGTACAGGAAAAATCTTGCATTTCATGAAAAATCAACGGAAATATATTTATTTGTTTATAAAGTGCTTTTAAACAAATAAACAAGACGATAGGCCCTGTCGTGGCCTGCCCGCATAGCACTAGAGTCTGGCGGGTAGTCTGTACACACGGGGCGCACACAACCTATTATGCGAGAGTTCTCGAACGGGTCCGCAAGATTATAATTAATACATAAATAAATATTAAATAAATAATAAAATTATACATTGTGCCCGTTTCCCAGACCTCACGTCGCCCCGGAAATCAACGTGATGTCCAAGAAATGGTACATGGTCGTAACAAACAAATTAGGAGTCCCTGAAATATATATCCGGAAAAACTACCAAAAAATCAACTGCAAACACGGACAGGCAAGAGATCTAGTATCTCGGGTCGATTAACGGGATAGGTGAGAAAGGGTGCCTCAGATATATTTGTTAAATAAAATAGGATAGCATCACTCAGTCAGGAAATGGAACAATCTGCAGGAATAATTTAAGATAACTAAGATAAAATGGTCTCTTTTATTTAAGAGCGGACGAAACAAAATAAATAAATAAATAAATGCACTCCTAGAATCAAATTGGTTTTATGCTTATGTTGGGATCATGGATCCATAAGTCCTAGACTACCAATTTGATTGTCCTAAATAATTTCTGTGGGGTAATGTGAATCGAAGTTAATGTTCCAGTGTTCGTCGAGTAAGCTGAATAAAATTAAATACAATATTTTTTCTTTGCACTGCACTGTCACTGATTTCAGCTTTTGAATGAATACATTAAATTTGGCGTATCACATTATTCACTTCCCCATAAACACATATTTCTAAATACACTGAAAATTCACACATAAATATAATTAAAGTGAAGGATAATTATCGTTGGTTAAATACGAATTTAAATAATCGTAAAGAAATAATTTACAAATATTTACAACTATCATCTGACATTGGAGCAGAGTAATGTGCAGATTATGTTGAGATAATCTCATATTAAATGAATATTCATCAAAAATACCATTATTATAAATAATATAATAATTATGATTATTATTATTATTATTCCGGATCCTGGACCATATTGTATTAATCTGATCATCAAATGCAAATACAATCATTGAATTCCAAAATATAAATTGTTATAAACAAATTATCATAAATTCCTTCCATAACATTATTATAATATTAGCGAAAATTAATTAATTAAAGTAGAAAAGTTAATCGACAATTTAATTGGTTATATATAAGCTATCCATAATTTAATTATGCATTCCTGATAATGCAAGGCCAGATTTGGCTGAATCCTAGAAATTAGTATAACTGTTTCATAAAATCGTATCAATAGCACTTCTATCACAGCATTTAATATTGCATTATTTTAATCGTCGAATACGTTACGCATGCATCTAACAAATTATTAAATGAGGATTGTATTACACATACACATCCTTCAAACATCAAACGCACAATACTAGTAGAGAAATTCTTATTATCTCTCACTTCCAATCTTTAAATATTCATATTATTCTTCTTCTTGGATAGGCCACATGACTCGCATCCATAATGTTGCCACATAATAAGACAACTTATTTAAAGTGTCCATAACATAATTAGAACTACATGCTATCTTTTATCTGTCCTGTGCAAAATATATCATAATTCAAAAATGCCTGATACGACTCGAATCTGTCAGCATAATAATCCAGCGTAGTATAATCACTAGATTCGCTAATCAATAAATTATTATTAACTGATCTATAATGCCTAAAAATCATCTAATAAAATCGTTTAATTAGATAAATACGATCAACTATCGCTGCCAAAAACTCGGAAATATCGTTCGCAATCACATCAAAATTTAATTGTGTGAATATTCACAATTCAAAAAAAATTAATTTAAATTTATAGAACAAGGCAAGAAATTCCAAGTTATTATGATCGAAGAAAAATGTGTGAAATGATATTACATTAGCAAGATCTTATTCCTAAAAAGCTCTAGTATGTTCGAAAAACAGGCATAATTTCAAAGTCATCTGAAAATAAAACAATCAATTAGTCATGGTTATGGTTTGTCATGGGGTTGCAATGAGTGTAGAATGGACTCACTGCCCTTGAATTTGGTGTTATGTCCCACGATGTCATGGTGTTCAAAGATGCCTAATCTGCTGGATCGATGATGTAGAAATTTATAAAACGCCAGCATCACCGTGTAGATATTAAGGTGTAATTGTATCTTCAAATCCTGGTGTCCATCCATGTTCGTAAATTTTCCCTTAAAGAATCTAAGCTGTCATCATGATCTTGACTGTATTAAAATTCATAAGTGTTCCCACGAGGTTCATTGTGTGTGAAGTTAACATTCCAGAAAATTCAAGTTCCCAATATGTCATTTGGCTGTTCGGCACTGTTCTATTGCATTTCCACATTCTGTAAATCTTGATGCTCTGTTGTAATAATAACAGTAATGTTCATCTAATTGTGTTCTCTTCCTAATGTCTAGTAGAATAATACTCTTCTGAAACTAGTAGTTTTATCTCTTGTATAATGAAGTTGTGATTTTAGCATGTCCAAACTGTGCTTACATGGGAAGTTGAACTGTTCGGCACTGTTCTGATGTGGTATCAAATAATTTTAAATAAGTACTCACATTTACTCCATTGTCACACACGTTTCACTGAGTTTAACATTCTGCAGTACACGCGTTACCGGTTTTCGTGCAGTAAAACGAACTCACGTTCACATAAGAACAGACTATCCCGGATGCGCTAAGAAACTTCACAACCACGATAAAGACAGGTGTGTGAGTTTCAAACGTGAATATGCCTCGGATGAAATACTGCCAGTCAACTGCTCGTCGGTTCTGAGAAGCACACTCCCCTGCTCATCACGTGGTGTGGGTAACATGCTCGCTCACATACTCCTAGAGGCTGACCTCATATCCAGCGGAGCTCGACACGGTATAGCCTGACAAAACACCTGGCGTTCTGCCAAAATAAAATTCTGTTAGTGGAATGTTATTCGGAGACCGAGATACAATTATAGATGTATAAATATTAATACCAATTCGTTTGTTACCCGTAACCTAATTTCGTGTTAAAGATGCCACAATAATCGTCGAGATCCTATGCTTCCAATCTCATCACAGCTGATGTGAGCATAATTCAATCTTGATTTCGGTCACATATTCCCCTCTTCCCGTTTTTTTTATAAGCGAACGGAAGAGAACTTATAAAAACATTGTCTTCTTCATAATGTGACGAAATCTAGCATCTAAGAAATCTCATTCTTCTTTCTTGAAATAACGTCTGAGATTTGCTGAGTTGTAATTTCCAATGATACGGTTGGATTCAATCTCTGCTAGTCGGTAGCTCTTGTTCCCAAAGACTGTAACTATCTTGTATGGACCAGAAAAGAGTTTAGCAAATTTGCTGTAAATCCTCATGGGTAGGTTTGAAGATACTGGTCTTCTGATAAGAACAAATCGTTCTCACGCAAAGGTTCACTAAATCGTCTACCAGCATGTCTCTTCTGTCTCTTAGCCGCTTGTTTTTCCAGACTGGCTTTGGCCAATTCTACTCTCATGGGTAAAGAAGGAGAAATTTCTGGTGGAGTTGTGATGATACCATACCAGTCTCTCTGTGGCTTTCGTCCAAAATGCAAAGTGTATGGAATTTGAGATGTACTTTCATGGACAATTGAGTTGAGACTCTCTTCGATTATGGGAATAACTTTCATCCATTTTTCGTGTTCATCAGAGCAATATAAACGACAAAACTTCCCAATCCCGGACATAATTTTTTCTGTCGGATACCCTTCAGGGTATCTAATGGTGTTGAGAATGTGTTTGACCTCGAGTCGCTGCATAGCCTCTTGAAATTCTAAACTAGTGAACTGACTACCATGATCACTCAGTAGGAACTCTGGTTTCCCTGCTTCACGAAAAACACAGTTCTCCAATCGCCTGATAACGTATCGTGATTTTGTTTTCTGGATTGGGTGAAGCATGACCAGCTTTGAGAACACGTCCATCGTTACCAGAATGTATTGGTTACCTCTAAATGACTTAGGAATTGGACCATATAGATCAGTGGCATATAACTCCCGTGGTTTCGATGGAATTATCGCTTTCGGCTGTTCTTTGGCGAGTTTTGAGTCAAATTTACTACGCTGGCAGCTATCACATGATCTGATGACCTATCGTATAGATTCTCGCATCGTTTTCCAAGAAAAAGCTTCTTTCGCTGCATGCAAAGTCTTATCTACTCCTGCATGTCCAATTGATCGGTGTATGAGCCAAATAACTTTATTTACTAGTTTAGGAGGTATTACTGTTCTGAGGCGCGTATGATCCCTGTCCGTGTATTTCATCACCAAGTCTCCCACGATGTGATAATCCTTCGCTTCTTTAGATGTTCGCTCATAATTCGGATCATCCTGGTCCATATTATTCTTAAGGAATCGGTAGATATTCCTCAGCGGTGCATATCTCTTCTGTGATATGGCTAAGCTCCTCAGTTTTTCAAGAGTCTCCCTATCATCCGGAACACTTTCAATAAGATGGATCTCTGTATCACAAGGATTTCGGCTAAGAACATCCGCCAATAGATTCTGCTTGCCCGGACGATGGATAATTTCCACGTCAAATTGCTGTAAGTATAACGTCCATCTTGTAATTCGATCATTTGCAAAATCTGATTTCATCATAAATTGTAAAGCTTGATGATCCGTGATCAGAGTTACTCTATATCCTATCAGGATCCTTTTCCATGTTTGAAGCGCATAAATCGCTGCTAAAGCCTCCAGCTCAGTAACGTTGTAATTAACCTCATGGCTTTTCAACTTGCGACTCGCAAAACCTAAATAACGATGCTTTCCATTTTCATCCATCTGGTACAGTACAGCACTGATGCCGATTTTTGATGCGTCAGATTCAATGTAGAAGTTCCTCGAAAAGTCGGGATATTCCAGTTTGATATTTTCGACAAGCATCAGCTTAGCCCTTTGAAATGCTTCGTTGCACTCCTCGCTCCATTTCCACTTATTCTTGATCTTTAACAAATTCTGAAGTGGTGCCATCGTTTCAGTATAATTCGGACAATGTGCGGAACAGAACTGGCACATTCCCAAGAATTGTCTGACCTGTCGTATTTTCTTTGGCTGCGGAAACTCTGATATTGCCTGTATTTTAGTAGGATTCGGTCTTTATCCTGATCCGTCAATAATGTGACCCAGAAATTTGAATTCTTCATGGAAAAATCTACATTTATCATAATTGACCTTGAAATTGGCTTCTTCTAGATTTGCGAATAGCAAATTGAGATGTTCTAAATGTTCTTCCAGATTCGTTGAAGCTATTATTATATCATCAATATAGCATAAAACAAATGCTTTGACTTCTGGTGTTAGGTTCGAATCTAATGCTCGAATCATGGCCGGTCTTCTATTCTTCAATCCAAATGGCATTCTTTTAAAAGCATAGGTAACTTTGTTAAACAAAAATCCAGTGTATTGTCGACAGTTCTCTGATAATGCTACGTGATAAAAAGAAGATGTGAGATCGATTGTCGAAAAATACCGTTTTCCTTCGAATCTTCTCAATAATTCGCGAATCTTCGGGGGACGATCGTGTTCCAATAACAATCGTTCGTTAAGCCCTCTTACGTCCAGACATAGGCGTAATTTACCATTCGCCTTCTTGACTACTGCGAGTGGATTGAGAAATGGTGTAGGCATGCGACAAATAATATCATCCTGTTCCATCTGATTAATCATCTCTGCAACTTCAGTCTGCCATTTTTCTGGAATAGGGTACAGTTTCTTCTTGTATGGTGACGTATTGGTTAACTGAATCTCGTATTCGAAGTTTTTGATCAATCCAGGTTTATCATTAAAATACCAGAGTATCTCTTCATCAAATCACTCAATTTCTTTTCCCCTTCTCGATCGAGTTTCACTCCATGTTCCAAACGTTGTTCTTCCGCTTCAATCGTATTGATTATTTCATCCCGGATGTTCATATTACCAGATTCCAATTCATTGATTCCATGAGCATCTTCACTCACTCCCTCGGTGGAAGTAAAATAGATCGTCCTGTTCTTCAAATCAATAATCATTCCGTTATCGGTAATAAAATCTATTCCGATTATAATATCAAAGTTAGAATTGGATATAACCAGGAAAATGTGTTGCATTAGCCTTCCTGCAAGAAGTAGATTTAACATAACTTGTTGTCTGCATTTAATCATTCTGTCCGGGATCACTCCCCTAATTTTAACTGTTGAAGCTGGAAGAATGTCAATCTTTCCCTTGGTTTGGAGCAAGTCCAAACACGACTGTGAGATAATTGAAACCATTGCTCCCGTGTCCACCAATGTTCTTATTTTGCATCCCATTATCTCCAAAGCAAAACTGGAAGTTCATATCTCGTCCCTCGGCGTACTTCTTCGTTCTCAAATATTAAATCAACATCCTTAATTTCGTAAAGTTCCTGGATTTCTACAATATAATCGGGGATCGGAATATTATCAATTAGTTTCGTTGTTCTTGTTGTTTCTGTTGTTGCCGAATCGGCGTTTTTTCTACCTGCGACCCGCTAGTGCTAGGGTGCTCCAGTGTCTCCTCCTGTGGAGCTGATGGTTGAGTAATCCTAAGCTGCGGAATGTAATCTTGGCTTTCTTTAAGCCTATCATCCAAGTTACTATTCTGTTGCCCTTGATTTTGGTATTGTCTGCCGTTATTGTTCATGTGATAATTGTTATACATCCTATTCTGATACCAGTTGTTCCTGCCATTATCGCGATATCTCGAATATCTTCTGTTATACGGCGTTTGTCTCTGATTATTGTATCTATTATTCGGCATTGCTCGAGGATTGTATTCCTGGTAATTCGATCGATAATTTCCATTACTATTTCGTCGATCATAATCCCTCGGTGTTTTTTCTTCTCTATTAGAGGACCTATCCGTCTGAGATGTTCTGTCCATTACTACGGCGTTGATTTCACGGTTTTCTCTTCTATCCGACCTACTGTTCTGAAGACTACTCCCATGATCTATACGCCTGAGAATCTCCTCACAATCCTGTAGTGTCTCTACTCCGGATGTTATCAATATGCGCTGGATCTCTATAGGAAATTGTCTCGTGATCGATCTCAATAATTCCCCTCGTGATAATGGTGGAGTCAAAAATTGTAATTTGGCGAGCTGTGTAGTGAAATACCCTGCATACTTCGTTGGGTGAAATGTGGCGTATTTCCTAGAATACATGTCTGCCCTGACATCAAATTGTTCCTCCGGACTCCAGAATCGAATTATAAATGCGTGACTTAAGTCGTCCATGTTCATAAACGAGTCTCGGAATGCTCTGAACCAGCTTAGTGGAGTTCCTTCTAACGATCTTTCGACTAGTCTTAGTTGTCTTTCCTTAGAAACTCGATTTTTATCCTTGTATTCACGAAGGTCCCTTAGAAATTCCATGGGAGTAAGGTTATTTCCCCCATTGAATCTTCTAGGTCTATCATCAATGTTACGGATAATCGTAACATGTCCGGGTGTGGTTGAATTTAATTGAGCAGTATTCATTTCTAATCCCCCAGATAAATTATGGCTATTGGATGGTGTTGATGTTTCCATTATTTCTCAACCTTTATCCGCATTAACTTTCATGTTGCTCAGTTCTGATTCGAGTTTCGAAATGCGCATAGTCGTCATACTGTGTTCGTGCTTCAACTTTTCCTCCATCTCTAAAGATGTAACCATCACGCTGCCTTTCACGTGTGTTTCCAACTCCTTACGCATATCTTCAATGTTATTGTCGCATTTACCAGTAAGTTGATCAATTTGTTTCTTGACCCCGTCTAACTCTCTAGTATTCGTGTTTATCGCTAAACGTAATTCCGCAACTGTTTCTGCGCTCGATTCATTATTTCTTGTTAGATGCGCCACCAAGTCTTTACTTAATCCATCCAAGTTATCATTCAATTTCTTTTCTAATGCTCCCAGATTGCCTATGAATTGCGTTTTGACAACATTAATTTGTCCTGACACATGACCGTGTAATTAGTTCCTCAGAGTTTTGAAATTATGCGTCCATCTGGTATCACAAGAGTCAAATTTCTTATCAAGAGCTGCATTGCTTTTCTCAAAATCTACCGTTACTTCCGAAATCTGCGATTGCAAGCGAGTTTCGAGACTTCTAACATCGGTAGTTAACGCATTAGTTTCAAGTGATATACCCTGAATCTCTGATGTAAGATTAATAATCGATAAATTAATTTCTCCTATATCAGTATTAACCTTTAATACATCGGCTGACAAATTCGATACTTTGTTTTTCAGTTCTTTCGTCTCCCCTTTTACTTCATCTAAACTATCCTGTATTTCCTCCTTAAATTCCTCAGCTTTCTCAGTTAAGGTTTTCAAATTATTAGTTACAATTTGCACATCATTGGTTAAAGTTTGCAACTTAGCATTTGAAGTTTGCACATCATTAGTTAAAGTTTGCAACTTAGCATTTGAAGTTTGCACATCATTAGTTAAAGTTTGCAACTTATTGGTTAATTCATCCTTATTAGCTGTTAAATTATTATTAAGTTGCTCCTTATCATCAGACATTTGTTGTCGCAACTTATTAAATTCAGCTTGGACTTGAGTTAAGAAACCTCTTAACTCGTCTGGCACTTCGTAAGGCGTATCAAAAATACTTAAGAATAGGGAAAACTTACAAACTAGATGACCAACCAGGACCATGACACTAGAAATATTTTCCTGTTTTTCGAACATATTTAACGTCTAATAAATAGAGCACATTCATCCACTTAACTCACTCTGGTGAATAGAAAGGAGCAAAAAGAAAAAGTTATTAATCATAAAACAACATCCTGCATCTATAATTATTTTTCATCATAGTGAGCTTATAGAAATCTTAATCATCCTGACATTTACTTTACTATGAAATGCAACACTAAGTGCAAAATCATCAGCCTAAACCGAATTAAAAATCCTTGCTGAATAATAGTGTCAGATATCAGAACACGTCTGACTACCTAACTGTCCCATTTTATTGCCTAAATATCAAACGGTTCGATCACTCTCAATTCGAAACCACTATGTTATGCACAAAGAAAATATCCAAACATCAGTACGATTCTCTCTGTTCGTAACTTTAATGTCAGATATCAGAAGAAAATTGACTCCCAAAGGTACGAATATCTCTGTTCGAGGCCTTTCAGGTTGGGTGCCACGTCGACCTCATGTGCCCGTTTCCCAGACCACACGTCGGCCCGGAAATCAACGTGATGTCCAAGAAATGGTACATGGTCGCAACAAACAAATTAGGAGTCCCTGAAATATATATCCGGAAAAACTACCAAAAAAATCAACTGCAAACGCGGGCAGGCAAGAGATCTAGTATCTCGGGTCGATTAACGGGATAGGTGAGGAATGTTGCCTCAGATATATATTTGTTAAATAAAATAGGATAGCATCACTCAGTCAGGAAATGGAACAAGCTGCAGGAATAATTTAAGATAACTAAGATAAAATGGTCTCTTTTATTTAAGAGCGGACGAAACAAAATAAATAAATAAATGCACTCCTAGAATCAAATTGGTTTTATGCTTATGTTGGGATCATGGATCCATAAGTCCTAGACTACCAATTTGATTGTCCTATATAATTTCTGTGGGGTAATGTGAATCGAAGTTAATGTTCCAGTGTTCGTCGAGTAAGCTGAATAAAATTAAATACAATATTTTTTCGTTGCACTGCACTGTCACTGATTTCAGCTTTTGAATGAATAAATTAAATTTGGCGTATCACATTATTTACTTCCCCATAAACACATATTTCTAAATAACCTGGAAATTTACACATAAATTTAATTAAAGTGAAGAGTAATTATCGTTGGTTAAATACGAATTTAAATAATCGTAAGGAAATAATTTAAAAATATTTACAACTATCATCTGACATTGGAGTAGAGTAATGTGCAGATTATGTTGAGATAATCTCATATTAAATGAATATTCATCAAAAATACCATTATTATAAATAATATAATAATTATGATGATTATTATTATTATTTTTCCGGATCCTGGACCATATTGTATTAATCTGATCATCAAATGCAAATACAATCATTGAATTCCAAAATATAAATTGTTATAAACAAATTATCATAAATTCCTTCCATAACATTATTATAATATTAGCGAAAATTAATTAATTAAAGTAGAAAAGTTAATCGACAATTTAATTGGTTATATATCAGCTATCCATAATTTAATTATGCATTCCTGATAATGCAAGGCCAGATTTGGCTGAATCCTAGAAATTAGTATAACTGTTTCATAAATTCGTATCAATAGTACTTCTATCACAGCATTTAATATTGCATTATTTTAATCGTCGAATACGTTACGCATGCATCTAACAAATTACTAAATGAGGATTGTATTACACATACACATCCTTCAAGCATCAAACGCACAATACTAGTAGAGAAATTCTTATTATCTCTCACTTCCAATCTTTAAATATTCATATTATTCTTCTTCTTGAATAGGCCACATGACTCGCATCCATAATGTTGCCACATAATAAGACAACTTATTTAAAGTGTCCATAACATAATTAGAACTACATGCTTTCTTTTATCTGTGCTGTGCAAAATATATCATAATTCAAAAATGCCTGATACGACTCGAATCTGTCAGCATAATAATCCAGCGTAGTATAATCACTAGATTCGCTAATCAATAAATTATTATTAACTGATCTATAATGCCTAAAAATCATCTAATAAAATCGTTTAATTAGATAAATACGATCAACTATCGCTGCCAAAAACTCGGAAATATCGTTCGCAATCGCATCAAAATTTAATTGTGGGAATATTCACAATTCAAAAAAAAATTAATTTCAATTTATAGAACAAGGCAAGAAATTCCAAGTTATTATGATCGAAGAAAAATGTGTGAAATGATATTAAATTTGCAAGATCTTATTCCCAAAAAGCTCTAGTATGTTCGAAAAACAGGCATAATTTCAAAGTCATCTGAAAATAAAACAATTAATTAGTCATGGTTATGGTTTGTCATGGGGTTGCAATGAGTGTAGAATGGACTCAATGCCCTTGAATTTGGTGTTATATCCCACGATGTTCAAAGATGCCTAAATCTGCTGGATCGATGACGTAGAAATTTATAAAACGCCAGCATCACCGTGTAGATATTAAGGTGTAATTGTATCTTCAAATCCTGGTGTCCATCCATGTTCGTAAATTTTCCCTTAAAGAATCTAAGCTGTCATCATGATCTTGGCTGTATTAAAATTCATAAGTGTTCCCACGAGGTTCATTGTGTGTGAAGTTAACATTCCAGAAAATTCAAGTTCCCAATATGTCATTTGACTGTTCGGCACTGTTCTATTGCATTTTCACATTTTGTAAATCTTGATGCTCTGTTATAATAATAACAGTAATGATTATCTAATTGTGTTCTCTTCCTAATGTCTAGTAGAATAATACTCTTCTGTAACTAGTAGTTGTATCTCTTGTATAATGAAGTTGTGATTTTAGCATGACCAAACTGTGCTTACATGGGAAGTTGAACTGTTCGGCACTGTTCTGAAGTGGTATCAAATAATTTTAAATAAGTACTCACATTAACTCCATTGTCACACACGTTTCACTGAGTTTAACATTCTGCAGTACACACGTTACCGGTTTTCGTGCAGTAAAACGAACTCACGTTCACATAAGAACAGACTATCCCGGTTGCGCTAAGAAACTTCACAACCACGATAAAGACAGGTGTGTGAGTTTCAAACGTGTATATGCCTCGGATGAAGTACTGCCAGTCAACTGCTCGTCGGTTCTGAGAAGCACACTCCCCTGCTCATCACGTGGCGTGGGTAAAATGCTCGCTCGCATACTCCTAGAGGCTGACCTCATATCCAGCGGAGCTCGACACGGTATAGCCTGACAAAAACACCTGGCGTTCTGCCACAATAAAAATCTGTTAGTGGAATGATATTCGGAGACTGAGATACAATTAAAGATGTATAAATATTAATACCAATTCGTTTGTTACCCATAACCTAATTTCGTGTTAAAGATGCCACAATAATCGTCGAGATCCTATTCTTCCAATCTCATCACAACTGATGTGAGCATAATTCAATTTTGATTTCGGTCACAACATACATATTCCATTTATCCACGTTAGAGTACATGGCCAAGCCCTATCCCACAGTCTCTCATGAGTTTCAATCTCGTTTCAAAACGGTAACGTAAAACCTACCATCTGTCATAGCCTAGCATGTAAACTCTCCACAGGATTCTTCTGGTTGGAACATTAACATAACTTTGAGTGTGGTCATCTACATCGCTGAGCGTGTTAAAGCGAACCTACATGTTAAATAATAATAATAATAATAATAATAATATTAATAATATATTTTTTTACGAGGGACTGTGGAAAATCTTCAAAAACACACTTGTGAAGGGTCCGCACTCCACAGTAGTGTGGGATTCTTACCCACTAAAAAACACATCCCTTTTCCCACGATGCGTTCATCACCCCGGAACCGCTCTCGCATTACTTCAGGGTGATGTCGTGCTTACTTAGCCTTTCAGACTGCTTCTTTCTTCATTTCTTCTTAAGGACGCTCGTACGCTTCCAGATCACGCTTTTTCTGGCGGAGGACATCCTCCACATACACTGCTACATGATCCCATGAATGCTGGTTCCGTAACATCACAGAAATAATATTATCTGGTGTCAGTTCTCCCAGTTCAGTTTCCACATATTCTCTCTTTATCATCCAATGGCCGCACACGAAGAAGGTGTGAAGTACATCATCGATGTCGTCACAATATATGCATGTTGCATCACTCGCTCCGCCTACTCTAAGCAGGAATTTCCGGAAATATCCGTGTCCTGTTAGAAGTTGTGTGAGATAATAGTTGACTTCACCATGGACTCTTTCGACCCAGGTATCCAGGCGTGGTATCAGTCGCTTGGTCCATGTACCTCGAGGGTCACTTTCCCATCTGAGTTGCCATCGCCTCATCCGTTGATTAAAGGCACGCTTCTTTGCACATTTTTTTTCCAGCTCTCCTTGGGTTCGCCAGATTTCTTGTCGCTCCAATTCAAGTAGATCTATTGGGGCTATTGCTGCTACCGTGAGGATTGCAGGTTCAGAAACCGTGCGGTATGCACATGCAATACGTAAAGCTGCTCTCCGTTGTACGGCAGCTATCCTTCTCCGATACCATCCAAATCTCAAGGATTCGGCCCAAACTTCAGAGCCATACAGGAGCACTGACTGAACCGTCGTCATGAGGAGGCGTCTTTTGCTTGATTTTGGACCGTTAATATTGCCCATCAGCCTACTAAGTGCTGTCATGTATTTTACTGCCTTATCTGTCGCTCTCTGAATATGGTTCCAGAATGTGAGCTTGGAGTCAAGTGTCACTGCTAAATATGTTGTACTCGTAGATGTTTCCATCACTGTATCTCCAACAGTCATTGGTACAAGAGTCTCAATCCTTTTCCTCGTCAGAAGAACTATCTCATTTTTTTTATTTTTTTTTTTAGTTTTTCAAGGGAAACCGTGGGGAAATCTTCAAAAGACAGATTGCAAGCTTCCGGACCTACAACTGTGCAGGATTCTTACCTACTAAAAACCCACAAACCCTATACTTGGCTTAAGGCCACCCCGGAACTGCCTGTTCAGCCTTACTTCAGGGTGGAGCCACTGTTACGACCAGAGGTCTCAGTCAATTTCATTTAACATGATGATAATGAAATTACTCACCATCATCTTCACTGTCTTCAGCAACCAATCTTCTCGGTTCCTCCTCTTTTTTTGTTTTCAGCAGCTCAGAGATGTAGACAGCAATCTGTGCCCAACTTTCTCTGCTGCTGAGCATTTTATCCTCCACATTGTCTGGTGTAATGACTCCAACTTTTGTCTCCAGAAGCCTTCGAAGATTTCTCCACCTCAAGCATGCAAAGAATGTGTGCTGAACATCGTCCCATTGATCATCACAATAACGACACTGTGAACTCGGTGAAATTCTCATTCGATGGAGGTATGCATCATAATAACCATGGCCAGAGAGAAACATGGTAATGTAATAATTAACCTCACCATGTTCCCTCGACAACCATGGCTTCAGTTGCTTGATGAGCCTAGCGGTCCACCTGCCACGATGTTCACGTTCCCATTCTTCCTGCCATTCCAGAAGAGATCTGTCTCTTTCCTCCATCTTCACGCGTATCTTAGAATGCTCGTCTTTGCGTAAGTATATACGGCGCCTTTCCTTGGCCAGGATGTAAATGGGTATCGCCCCAGCTATTACTAGCACTGCCGGTCCAGACACTGTACGATAGGCAGAAGTTATTCTGAGGGTAGCGCTTCTGTGAACAGAGGTTATCCGCTTCCTATACATCTCAGAGCCAAGAGCTACTGACCAAATTTCTGCACCATAAACAATAACTGATTCCGCCACTCTCATCAGCAGTTTCCTCTTCAATGGTGAAGGGCCGCCAATATTAGCCATGAGCCGCGACAAGTTGTTAACAATCCTTGCAGCCCTATCAGCAATCTTGCTGATATGATTCCAGAATGTTAACTTGCTGTTAATCATAACACCTAAGTAACGAACAGCAGGAGCTGTTTCTATCACTTGATTATCTACTAGCATTGGTACAACTCGTGGAACTCTCTTCTTAGTAGCAAGGACTAGTTCTGTTTTATGAACTGCTAGTTGCAGACCATGTTCATTCATCCAGGTGGAAACTCTCCGCATTACCTGATTAAGTTTAAGTTGCAGACCCTCCATGGAGCGCTCCATAATGAGCACAACAAGATCATCAGCATATCCCACCAAAGATGTGTCTTCTGGCACCTCCATCCGTTAAATGCTGTCATAATTTACGTTCCATAAATCAGGACCTAACACCGAGCCTTGAGCCGCCCCCGCTGTTACCTTGCGACACTTGACTCCTTCATCTGTGTCATACTGTATCCAACGATCACAAAGATAATTCCTCAGAACAGACGATCTCAGTTAATAATAATAACAATAATAATAATAATAATGATAATAATATTAATAATAATAACTACAATAATAATAATGATAATAATAAAATTAACAATCATAAATATTATTTCAGTAGTAAGCATCCCTCCTGCGGCACTCACAAGCGATCGATCGTGAAAAATGAGCATTCAAATGAAAGAGAATATACAATACCGGTGACGCATTGCACTCTAATATCATAAATATCTATAATATATTTAAAAAATGACGTTTAAAAAACTGTATGCAGTGTGCGATTTGCAGTTACATTTCCTGCAGGATGATAAGCTGCATAATTGGTGTCCACTTTACATTTTGGCCGCTGTGACGCCTGTTTCATGTCAATTTAACATTGTGAGGTCTTTCCTTTATCATTTTGCATGGATTTCAGAAACAGTAAATCAAAGGAATGTGTACTCAAATCATATAATTTCATAAATTAGCAGTGAGGAATTGCATTCTAATTTCACAAATATCACTTTTTAAGAAGTGTGCGATTTGCAAATACTGATGCTCTAACAAGCTGCAATTATGAGTTGTCGTCTAAACCCTTAAAACTATTAAACGTTAAGTACCCTAATCGTATAACCGGTTAGTATTACGTCGTCTAAAACCTTAGAACTATTAAACATTAAGTTAATTCTTTTACACGTTATCTTCTATCATTTCCCATGGTTTTCAGAATCAGTCGGCTAAATCATTGGATTCGGTACTTAAATCGTATAACCGGCGAGTGTTACTGCTAAGCTTTCAATCAATTGACTCAGCTCACACATGATTAAGCTCATCTGTCTAAACAATGGATTTATTAAATTCCAGGTTTGTTAATATGCCGCGATACAGGTTTTTCTTCTGCATTCTAATTCCATAAATATCGATTTTTGTAAGAATTGTGCTGTTTGCTATATGGTTTTCAGAATCAGTAAAGCAATGGATTAGGTACCGTACAGGTTTTTCTTCTGCATTCTAATTCCATAAATATCGATTTTTGTAAGAAGTGTGCTTTTTGCAAATACTGTTGCTGTATCATGATATAATATGAGTTGTCGTCTAAAACCTTAAAACTATCATCATCATATAGGCATTCTAATTTCATAAATAGGCCTACCAATTTTTTTAAGAAGTGTGCTATTGAACGTTAATTCCCTTACAGTTTTTCTTCTATCATTTCGCATGGATTTCAGAAACAGTAAATCGCTGGATTGAGTAGGGCCCTACTCTAAATCATAAAACTGGCGAGTGTTACGGCGTTTAAAACCTTAGAACTATAAAACATTAATTCTTTTACAGGTTTTTCTTCTATCTTCTATCATTTCCATGGTTTTCAGAATTAGTATATCAATGGATTGGGTACTCAAATCGTATAATTTCATAAATATCAAATAACCGGTGTTATGATGATCCACATTTCAGTGATTGCCTTCTTAAGTTAGGGAACGTACTACTTGGAATTCTGACTGAAAGTTAATGTAGGTATCGAATAACCGGAGAGGGTTACGGCTAAACTGTCAACCAATGGACTCAGCACACAAATGGCATTAACAGTGACGAATTGCATTCTAATTTCATAAATAGCAAAGAAAGAAACCAGCCACGCTAATCGTTGGACTTAGGAACAAGGAAGCCTCACTGTAAGCGGGGCGTGAGGAAGTTTTACAACGAGGGCTGTCCTGATAAGGGAGAAGGAGGATCCTCAGCCAACAAGATAAAGCAGGAAATCTTGACCAAGATGCTTTCTGCCCGGAGTGCACCCAGAAGCAACAAAAATAAATTCTGCCCGATATGTCAGAGGCAATGCACTGATGAGGACAGCACAATCGAATGCGATAGGTGCGGAGAAAAGACCCACGAGAACTGTACTTGCCTCATTGGTCAGTAAGTCAAAGACCTTGAAGTTTTCCAACGAGGGCTGTCATGATATGGGAGAAAGACGATCCTCAGCCAACAAGATCAAGCACGAAGATGCTTTCATAAATATCGAATAACTGGTGAGTGATATGATGATCCAATTTTCAATGATTGCCATCTGAAGTTAAGAGAACATAGAGCTTGGAATTCTAACTGAAATGTAAATAGTGTTCTATAACCATTTGATTGAAATAAAAACATAACAACCTTTCTACTTAAGTCATTCATTATAAATCTATTGGGGAAAGTATGACTTATGAGCATGCGAGATTTCTCGCACAGGTCCGCTAGTCTAATAATAATAATTATAATATTTTTATATAATAATAATAATAATAATAATAATAAATAATTTAAATAATCCATTAATAGCCATCTTGCTCGCTGTCGCGGTCAGCTAGGTGTTATGTTACATGACTTTGCTAAAGCCTCTTTAAACTTAGCAATATTTAATATTTTTAAAAAATATTTTAATATTCTCAAAAATGTATCTGCATTTAGGTCGGAAAGCCAAAATTAAGAAATGAGTTGCCATAGTGATAGAGGGTTTACGGTTGTTCTTTCAAGCTGTCGCATAACATTATCGAATTATTGATTTAAGCACTTAATCACTAATTGATAAATCTAAGTCAATAATGAATAAGCAATAGTTAATTGAAACGTAATCTAGATTACGGTACAAATTATTATTATTATTATTATTATTATTATTATTATTTTTAAAGTCATTGTGTAATTATTATTATTATTATTATTGAAATATCAAAGTTATATCGTTTTATTCACCCATTAATATCAAGGGAGGGGCCATACCATATTCATGTCATTACCATAATCATATATAATATTGTCAAGTGTTTAGATTTAGAAACAGGGTTTTTATAGAGGTCTAGGGCTGTTTTATTAGTTAAATTGTAAAGACAGGACGGGCATGGTTGGAAGAAGTTATGGACGGTGAAGCAACATATTGCAAGAAAATGTATTTCTGGAACGAAGCCAAGCTGACAGGAGACAAGGGCTTGGAGAAAGATTTGGGCGGAAAATATATATGCGCAACGAGAGGAATAGCGGGTTCTGAGTGGAATATTTGAAGTACGCGGGCCTGTATTCCCGCTCGGAGAAGTTACAGCGTCGCTTGAGGACTGAGAAATGCTTTGCTATAATTGGTCTGATGGGTCGCGGGCAAATTTATGCCGCGAAACATCGGGACCATTCAGAGTGTATAAAAGCCCAGCGCGACTTCAGCACTGGCTATTCAATTCTATAGATTCTATTCTGTCATTCACTTATTCGATCACGCACTCACTCATTGACTTTGTGAGTCGTAGACTCTGTCAGTCCCTCAGTAAGATGGGACTTAGTGAATTCAATTAGCCTGGTTTGTTCAAATTTGCTTACCATGGCGATCAAACTCAAAAACAAGCAGCAGCAGCAACAACAACAACAACAACCACAACAACAAGAAAACATATGTTTTCAAAGGTCAATAAATGTGTGTTGGCGTAAGATCTCAAATTAGACTGCAAGCAGACCAACGAGATGGACTTTGAACCACAAGGCACCAGGTATGTGGACCGAGTTATTATCAACACAGAAGATCAGCGCTAGCGAGAAGACAGTCAATATTGCCCCGCAATTAGGGAATATTAATGCACATATTGTACACAGCTCGAAACCTCAGATCAAATGTTATTAATAATTTTGTTGTAAATAAACCAGTATTAGTTAAAATGTCTTGTTCATTGGGAGTTGAATATATAGGATAGTTGGAATGCAAAGAGTATCTCATAGAGCAAGTTTATTGCCCTACGCTCCGATGATAGATCTTGGCTCAAGGAAGCTAAATAAAATTTTAATGTGTTATCTTTACGATAACTGGCGCCCAGTAAATCTAAATTAATAAAGTGTTTGTCGTCTGTCTAGACAGGCCAATGCTAAATAAGAACGATGAGGTGGTTTTAAGGATTCTTGAGTATAATATCTGTAGAAACGTTATAAATGATCGCCCAACTTGTAGAGCGATATCCAACGACGAAGGTAGCCGTTACAAATTTCACAACCAATGTGGGGCTACGAAATATCGTACTGTAGTGAATGGATATTATGTATAAATCCACTTTATTTCAAGTATGTTAAACTTTAAAGTTGTTTTCATGTACGATATAAACGAGTACTCTTTGCATTCATTCCGAGTTTTTCAATAAAGAGGCATATATCAAGTTAGGGAACTACGGTTATAAATTAGGAGTGTTCTTTTGATGAGTTGTTTTTTGGGTAATGAGTAACAGGGATAATTTGGGGAATATACATTTGAGAAACCGCAGTATTATAAGATCAGTTAAAATGTCGAAATTAGATGTGCTGGGTACCAATGATGAGATGTCAAAAGTAAGCGAAAATCAGGAAACTGAGGAAAATAAACAAGACGGGGCTACAAACATCCAGATTAATGAGGGGGAGAATCCTTCCTGGCTTCGAAACCTGACGATGCTGATAACGGAACAAAGTAAGAAATTTGACGTGCGTAGTGATCAATTAGAAAAAGCAATAGATCTTAAGTTCACTGAGCATAGTAAGAAGCTAGATGAACAAGGTAAGAAGTTTGATGAAGCTACAGAGAACTTCAATAGACAAATTAAAGAAGTAGGCCGAGAATTTCACAATAAGTTAGAAAACAGGATTACTGAGGTGGAGGAATCATGGTCACTTAAGGTTGATGCCAGAATGCAACAAGTGTCGGAGCGAGTTGACAAAATTGACGAGGAAGTGAAAATTAAATGTAGTAAGGTTAGGGTTGACTTAGAAGGAGAAGTCAACAGTATGAAGGTCAAGTGTGATAATAATATTGCTAAAATAGGTAATTTAGAAAATAAACTAGAGAGCGATAATCAAGAAATTAGGGAAGAGGTTAACAGTAAATTTAACAGTATCAGTGAAGAAGTAGCGAGTAAAACAGATAAAATGGAGGAGAAATTGCAGAGATGTCAGAAGCAAATAGCAACAAATAGCGGTAATGTACAAATAGGAAATTTAAGTCGATTTCTAACTAAAGAGGCAGATTTGCCAGTATTCACAGGCAAGGCATATAACCCAATGGAATTCTTAAAAACAGTAGAAAAGAATTTCGCTAAAGATTTAGAAGAGGGGATCGTTCAATGGGAACAAGTACTTGAGATGCTAGATAAATCTTTTTTTAGGGATTCAAGGTCATGGTTCAGTGTGTATAAATACCAGATGACTAGTTTTAGAAAATTTAAAGAGAAGTTCATAGCCAAGTACTGGAATGAAAATGTGCAAGAAAGAGAAAGATGTAACATTATTTTTGGAAAGTACCAAAGGAGAGATGGTGTTTCGTACACAGAGTATTTCTTAGCGCATATACTTATATGCCAGAATTTAGAAGGTTTAGAGACTGAATCACAGGTAATTAAAACATTATTAAGGCATTTTCCTGATATAATTAAAGAAGCATTCTTCATGCAGAATATTACTACTATTGACGGGTTCGAGAAGCTATTGGAAAACTTTGACTCTCTTGAAAATAGTAGGACCGAACGCAAGCCAATAAGTAGAGGAGACAATTTCGGGCAGGGTGAGAGAGAGAGGGGAAGAGAACAAGGCAGGAATGCGAATTACGAAAGACGACTTGACAATGGGGGACGCACAGCAAATACGAGGAACGAGAATTTGAACAGAGTAGGGGAAGGTACTAGGCCAGACAGACGTACAGGTCAACAACAACAACAACAATCTACACCAGGGGCAGGTAGGCCTAATTTAAACGAATAACGGGTTGCAGTGAGGTCAACAGACAGCCCGAAGTGATTGCAGTTCAATGTCCTAGGAATATTGAGTATTTAGGAGATTTTAATATAGATGTTAGAGAAGAACTGCTTTATGACCTAAATGGTGGAAATTTAGACAATATTGAGAATGAGATTATGTCACCAGTAATTAAACTTAATGTGTGGGGTAAAGAAGTTGATGTTTTATTGGACAGTGGAAGCGAAAACTCTTGTATAAATTTAAGATTTTTGGAAGATGTAATGAGAGAAGGTATTCATGTTGATTTAATTCCAGTTAAGTCCACTTTCATTGTCACAGCTGTAGGTAGTAGGTCTCAGAAAATATGTAAGCAAGTCGCAGTTCCAATTAACATTAGTGAGTTAGTTAAATTTCAGCCCTGTTTGGCAGTTCCAAATTTATTATATCCGGTGATTCTTGCTGAAGAATGGTTATCATTACATCAAGTTAAATTAGATTTTCATTTTGGCAGGATATGTTTATTTTGGCAGGATAAAGAAGTTCAGGTTACGTATAAGGTGTCTTAGACTGACAAACAGATGAAAGTGTGTATGTTTGAGGAAGAAAGCAACGTGGTTGTGAGTGATGAGTTTCCTGAAGTAAATGAGGTAGACCGCGGAGATGCTAGTGAGAGCAAAGTTTTTAAGGTGTGTCAGGTTGCAATGGAGTCTGAACTTAAGAGTAAGATCCATGATGCATTGTCACAGTGTAAGCTGGAAGAGGTGCAAGGTCATCAGTTACATGAGGTATTAATAAAATATAAGGAAATTTTCAGCACAAAACCCGGAGCAACACACTTATATGAGCATAGTTTTGTCGTTAAAGACACAAGTAGTTTCGTAGGGCCTAGGTATCCTGTCGCAACTAAATATATGAAAGCCGTCGAAGAACAGATAGAATTAATGTTGGAAAACGACATAATTGAGCCTTCAGCTAGCCATTGTTTAAATCCATTAGTTGTAGTAGCCAAGAAAGACAATTCAGTGAGACTGTGCATAGACGGCAGAATGTTAAATACTAGGGTCGAAAGCGACCAGCTGAGAACTGAAGCAGTGGAGGATTTAGTTCAACGTTTTCAGGGGCGGAAGTGGTTCTCAACAGTAGATTTTAGTAGTAGTTGCTGAACGTTAGTGAGGAAATTAGGTAGGACACTAGGTAGTTATTTCAGGTATGTATTGTTGACTCATGTGATGTTATCGAGACTAGTCAGTGTTTTGTTGAAAGGTAGGAAGTACATGGAGGTTTGTAGCAACGATTGTTACGTAAGCCGTTGCCATCTTGTGCATTGGAAGGGAAAATGTCAAAGCTGTTTTTATTGTTTACTGGACCTTATGTCGTTTCGAAGAGGATAGGAAAGAATGCCTACTTATTGAAAGATCAGGAAAATTGTGTCATAGGTACATATAACATTTACAATCTGAGGAAATATCATAGAAAAGAGCAAGTGCTGCAAGAAGGGCAGACTGCCGTGTGTTTATAATTAGAGTCGTGTCGTGGCTCTAAGGAATTGGTGGAAGTGAGATAAATCACTTGTGTTGCGTGAAACAAGAAGCAATATATTGCGTTCTGTTATTGTAAGGGACTACAAGAACAAATGTAGCATGTAAATCCTGTATGACTGCACAGGACAATCAGAATGTTTAATGTAACATTGCAAGAAGAGTGCAGATCAATCAAGGAAAATGAAAAGGGTATAATCATTATGTATGTAATTTGAAGGGTCATATATGTATATTCAGTGTATTTCCTGTTAAGTTTTAAAGGGAAGATTTGTGATTTCATCATTCATTACATTCTTTATGAAACCATGGGGACGTTTTGTAACGTAATCTTGATTACGGTACAAATTGTTATTATTATTATTATTATTATTATTATTATTATTAATAATAATATTTTAAAGTCATTGTGTAATTATTATTATTATTATTGAAATATCAAAGTTATATCGTTTTATTCACCCATTAATATCAAGGGAGGGGCCATACCATATTCATGTCATTACCATAATCATATATAATATTGTCAAGTGTTTAGATTTAGAAACAGGGTTTTTATAGAGGTCTAGGGCTGTTTTATTAGTTAAATTGTAAAGACAGGACGGGCATGGTTGGAAGAAGTTATGGACGGTGAAGCAACATATTGCAAGAAAATGTATTTCTGGAATGAAGCCAAGCTGACAGGAGACAAGGGCTTGGAGAAAGATTTGGGCGGAAAATATATATGCGCAACGAGAGGAATAGCGGGTTCTGAGTGGAATATTTGAAGTACGCGGGCCTGTATTCCCGCTCGGAGAAGTTACAGCGTCGCTTGAGGACTGAGAAATGCTTTGCTATAATTGGTCTGATGGGTCGCGGGCAAATGTATGCCGCGAAACATCGGGACCATTCAGAGTGTATAAAAGCCCAGCGCGACTTCAGCACTGGCTATTCAATTCTATAGATTCTATTCTGTCATTCACTTATTCGATCACGCACTCACTCATTGACTTTGTGAGTCGTAGACTCTGTCAGTCCCTCAGTAAGATGGGACTTAGTGAATTCAATTAGCCTGGTTTGTTCAAATTTGCTTACCATGGCGATCAAACTCAGAAACAAGCAGCAGCAGCAACAACAACAACAACCACAACAACAAGAAAACATATGTTTTCAAAGGTCAATAAACGTGTGTTGGCGTAAGATCTCAAATTAGACTGCAAGCAGACCAACGAGATGGACTTTGAACCACAAGGCACCAGGTATGTGGACCGAGTTATTATCAACACAGAAGATCAGCGCTAGCGAGAAGACAGTCAATATTGCCCCGCAATTAGGGAATATTAATGCACATATTGTACACAGCTCGAAACCTCAGATCAAATGTTATTAATAATTTTGTTGTAAATAAACCAGTATTAGTTAAAATGTCTTGTTCATTGGGAGTTGAATATATAGGATAGTTGGAATGCAAAGAGTATCTCATAGAGCAAGTTTATTGCCCTACGCTCCGATGATAGATCTTGGCTCAAGGAAGCTAAATAAAATTTTAATGTGTTATCTTTACGATAACTGGCGCCCAGTAAATCTAAATTAATAAAGTGTTTGTCGTCTGTCTAGACAGGCCAATGCTAAATAAGAACGATGAGGTGGGTTGAAGGATTCTTGAGTGTAATATCTGTAGAAACGTTATAAATGATCGCCCAACTTGTAGAGCGATATCCAACGACGAACGTAACCGTTACATAATAAATAATAAATTAAATACCGTAATTAAATTAAATCAACAAATAAATACGTAATAAAATGCTCAATAAATAATAAATCCAGAAATTCAAAATGTACCGTTAGGTCCTTTAGTAAAATTAAAAACTCACATTTCCTATAGATTAGATGTAAAACCCCCTTTCGTTTGAGTTGTCGCACAACATTATCCGATTATTCGTTCGGGAAATCTCGGGTCGATGATCTAGTACCGTAGTTAATTCGGAGGTACACTCAAGTTCAAATAAAATGGTATTATAGAACCCACTAAATCTATCTGTTGGTATCGCTATCTACCACTTCAGCTCAATCAAATAAATAACAAAATATTAATTACCAAAAAATATTTAAAAATAATTCAAATTTGAAATTTGTAGTTAGGTTGTTTGTCAAAATTTTTAAAATGACTTACTCGAAGCAAAGGTCGTATAACCCCCTTTCGTTTATACCGTAGCAAAACGTTCTCCAATTATTCGTTCGCTAAATCTCGGGTCGATTACCTAGTAGTCAGTTCTTTGCTACAATCTAAAAAACGAAAAATTAAAAAATATAAATAGTAATTAAATAATCAAATAAGAATTTAAAAAAATAAAAAAATAAAATTTGCAATATGTATAGTTAGGCCATTTGGCAAAATTCGTAAAAATAAATAGTCCGTGGAAATGAGGACTTAATCCCGACTAAAATGAGCCGATTATTATTTTGGAAAATTTTAGTTAGATGACCTAGTTAACAGGCACTATCGGACAATGCAACTTCTCGGACGAAGTCTGCGAAGAAACCTTCCCCGAATCGCTTGGAGAAGAAACCTTCGCAGACTTCGGACCAGGAGAAGGTCCCTCGTCACTGCTCTCGCTCTTCACCAAGAGCGACACAGAATAAGTCCGGCGAGAACCGCCCGCCAACCCAGAGAGCGCCCCCTCGATTTTCTTCGTCCTCCGACGGACATGTAGAGATTGAGGTGTGCAATCCTCCCCTATCACCTCCACCTAAGGGAAAGGATGGTTGGCAAACGGTCAAGCCTAAGTAGACGACTATCCTCTACTTAAGTCCACACTATGCCACTATTACAATGGAACTGTAATAGATATTCTCGACATCTCGCTGTTACGCCAATTAATTTCTCAGTTTACAGCAACCAAAGTCTGTCTTCAGGAATCAAGGTTTAATCCCGGACATGAGACAAAAATGCGTCACCTCAAACTCTTCTCTAAAGACCGGGTGGACGGAGCTGTGGCCGCTGGTGGCGTCTGCACTCTCGTCCAATCTAGCCTCTTTAGTGAAGAGGTGCCGTTGCGTACTCACCTAGAAGCAGTTGCAGTTCGTACTTCGTTGCCAGTAATGGCAACAGTTTGTAACGTGTACATCCCACTGGATTCTCAACTGGATTACAATCAGCTGGTGGATCTAGCCTCGCAGCTTCACCCTCCTTTCCTCCTTCTGGGAGATGTTAATACCCACAACACCATCTGGGCCTCTGCTACCTCTAGCGGCAGAGGGAGGGATTTTGAGAGACTGATCGGGCGGCTGGATATGTGTTTGTTGAACACAAGGGAACCTATGCACTTCTCTACTGCACACGGCACTTATTCAAGTGGTGATATCACCTTGTGCAGTCGTGCGCTGGGTCCCCCGTTACGGTGGGGTGTGCACGACGACCTTTGTAATAGTGACCATTTCCCGATTATTATTACTCTTCCGAACTAGAGAGCCATCGAGTTACCAAGTCAACGGCTTCTCCGTCGGGCTGATTGGCCAACAATCACAACACGTGCGGTTTTTTTTTTCGTAGATACCTTTGAGAGTGTCGGTGATCATACCATTCACATAACGAATTGTATTTTGGCTGCAGTAGATGAAACAATACTTCCCTCAGCTGGAAACTGCCGCCGGAATCATATCCCTTGATAGACAGCCGAGATTGCAGCAGCTATTAACTCTTTTGCTTTCAAGCTCTCAGCTGATGGATGTGTCAAAACTGACAGCCATATTTATCACAATATGCACACACTTGTTTTAAAATTACATGGAAGACACACCAATGAATATATCAACATGAAAGTTGGTAAACATATAGAGTATATATCACTTATTATTACAGTAAGTAAGTCATGTCTCTAAACCAAAAGGATTTAATGTTAAAAAATAAGAAATATGAAATCAAAATTACAAGTTTCAGATTTTGAAAGTTTGGGACTAATTCCAGAAAATGGTATTTACAGCCCAAGTTTGTTATTCATGTCAGTAGGAAGGCTATAATATTGTTTACTAGCATAGTAAATATCAAGATGCTATGTGCATTAGATCCAAGGATAAATTAAAATGTTTAAAATGACATAACACTGAAAAATGTCAGCCATTTTTGCATAAAACACACTTTTCTTATAAAGAATATGTAGCACTCACCTATGAAGATATTACTGGATCATCATTATCCTCTACAATTTCCGATTCGGACCGAGAAACATCATCATCACTTGAATAGTTGTCAAGATATTCAGTGATATCATCATCGGCTAAATGAAGTCTTTCCGCCATGTCACACACGGCAAATATCGAGGCCTAATCTAACTGAACTATATCTAACACTTCACTATCACTATGCACCTAAATACCTAAGAAAACTATTTAAATAATGAACTAACACGTTAACTAAGTATATTGCCTACGATATAACTTAATTTTACTATATAATCACGTACGAAAACACAAGAGAAATGAACGGAAGTTTGCCGCCGACCACGATGTAAACAAGATTCGGAACTCCAGTGAGCACATGTTTCAGACTCTAAGATTATCGATAAATACGGTTACCCGGAAGTTCCCGCGGAGTATAACGTGAGATACAACTATACTCTTCTTATTCCGTGCAAATATACTGCTATCTGGTGCGTAAATAATGAACTAATAATAAAAAAGATGGGTAACGACGGATCGTTACCGTGTCAGTTTTCGCAGGACCCGTGGGTACCGATAGATCGTTACCTTGAAAGCCAAAGGGTTAAGGATCGTGGACGTGCTTTCAAATGCTATCGGAGGCAAACACCGTGGCCTACCTTATTACCTTCAAATGGATGCGTGCTAGAGCCCGATATCTGATTCGGGAGGGTAGGAAAATGACGTGGGAAAAGTGTGTCGTCTATAACGGCACATACTCCTCCATCTCAAGTGTGGACTGAGCTTCGTCGGATCTCCAGACTCCTGACATCATTGTCAATACCCGGAGTCTCAATCAACAGAGTAATAATCACGGACCATCATGCCATTGCCAACTGTATTGGATCGCACTTCTCTGATGTATCCTGCTCTGAGAGTTACGATCCTACATTTGTGGCTCTGAAGCGGAAGGGAGAAGCTCGCCCCTTGTACTTTGCTACTGCTGATTCGGAGTCCTACAATGGACCATTCTCTGAATGGGAACTAAATGGAAACAGAATTCATCACTTAGTGACCGAATGCCCAAACCATGCATATTGTGGGGACTGTTACAACAGATACTGTATTGTTACGTGCCACCCCCTAGTGGCACTTCCGTTAACTGGATTACGGTGGGTAGAAAGCAGAACACAAATTATTCCTTTAAAGAAACTTATTAGCTTTATTGCGGGCCAGAAAGATACACCACACAAATAGCAAATACATGCAATTAGTATCCCACTCTAGTTTCCTCTTGTCTGCCTTTCACTTGTCAAGAAGCCACAGAAGTTAATTCCTCCTAATGAGACTGGTGGCCTCGATAGAACTGGGTTTGTGGCCCTACCATGAACTCAAAAACGGCATTGTTAGCTTGGAGCTCGCGGTACTCGTCCCAAATTTGGGTGTACTGCCTATTGAGGCATATGGCCTGTTCGGCGACTTTTGTGCCACTAGTCCCTATCCGGTAAAGTGTGGTGACGCTGTGACGTCACGGCCTAATCTGGTCTCCCATTTGTAGTGTTAATGTAGCACGTGATCGTAGTGTGCTTGGCCATGTCCTGATCGCCTGTAATGATTTTTTTTAGAAATAAAGTCGAGAAGAGAAGTTATTAGGGGGAGGTCTTGTTCCCTCAGAGCCCCTGTCTGTATTTGCCCCTGATTAGTGAGCGCGTGTGTATGGGACTATGTTCCGCTACATCATGCGGGCGGGAGGCCTGTTATCGGCTAAGTCCTATCGTGTATCGCGTGTCTGAGTGTCAGATGGCGCGTGCAACTTGTCAACATCTTTGTAGATATGTCCCTGTGGCCCTAAGATAAGTTCGGCTTATTATGTCTGTACATTGCTAAATGTCACAACTGTTGTAGCAGTGCTGAAAAATGTATGGCATTATAATTGGTTTGTGTTTGTGATTTCATGGTCACTTCCGATATAACAGTAGTGTCTGTCGTCGGCAGTGTTGCAACGCGGCGGAATCTGCAAGTCAGTATTTTCGTCATGTTATGCTTTCATTTGTTTGTGTACATGAAGTCGCTGACATTGCGTATGTCGGCTGTCGGAATGTGACTTTTTGCCAGTATGTGAGTGTTGTCACTGGTTGGGATTCCGGGCGGGCTAATGTGTCAATTCGTCCTATTTTTGCTAGTACTGTTGTGTGGACACTATTCCATAAGACTTTTTGCCTTATGAAATTGCTATACCTGTGTTTGGGAAATCTATTTCCTATGCCAGGTGTAATCGAAATTTTTGCATGGTGTTTGGCCGGAGGAAATGTGGTATTACCTGTTTATGTACTTGTATGGGCCAGTTTCGGTCTAATTGGGAGTCTGTATAGTTGTTTTCCACGGTGTCCGATTTTTATTGGGCATTTGGACCCGCAATTTCATGTAATTTTCTGTGTTCTATGTCTGCGTTGTCTGCTGGTTTTGAGCGCCCCTTGTATGTATTTTGATTGTGTTTTTCGTACCAAAAATACCATTGGTTAGTTAGTTTTTGGCACGAGTGTGTAGTGTGGTCGTGGGTTCGTACCCGGTTTGCTGTAAGGACCTGGTATTACGATTTTTTGTACCGTATATACCATGGCACACGCATCGTGTATTTAAGGCACGCGGATGAAAATACGCCATGGCGTGAGAAGTTTGGATCTTTTTGAATTCTCCTCGTAGTGTAATTTTGGAAGTTATAGGGTTCTGGACTTGGCGTGAATGAATGTGTATGTCCCAGTTCAGCCTGGAGTGCTCTTAGTCTGTCTGTGCCTGCCAAGGTCGCCCACGCGGAGTGTGTTATCGCTGAGTGCGACAGTATTGGATTACAATGGCGTGTGCACTCACTTGTTACTTGTCTGGCTCTGTTCATGTTTCCAGCACGTGTATGTGTGTGAATTTGATTGCCCGTTCTCTTGTTGTGATCATGGCTTTCCGCCATGTAAAAGAATCTTCCCTTAAGTACATTTGTGTTCCCAAGTTTTGTGGTAATGTAAGCGTGGGTCGAATATGTCCCTCTTAGTGGCACTTGGCTGTATCTATGCACAAGTGTCTCCGGGCCGCTAGTCGCGTGTTTGGTGACTAGGTGTCGGAGGTGATTTTATTGTCTTCCGCGTGTGAATATCTGTTAGTGTAACTGTCCCTTACTTTCCTATCCTGCAACTGGATAGCTACCCGACCTTACATTCCTGGTATTCAGGAGGTTACGGGTTCGAGACCGTCTTTAACCAGAGTAATTATTTCTGGTGCCCTTTTAGGCTGTGTCTCCGGGCCAGTTGTGTTAGCGTATTAACTTGTTATGTGGCAATGTGAATTGGCTGTGTGCCGTCCAAAAATATGTAGGCTTTCCCAAAGTCTGGGATTTTCACCCTATGGTGTTTGTGTTTTAGCTTGCGTGTTGTTATGGAGGTGAGAAAAAGTCATGTTATAGGCAGTGTAATGTGTCACGTATGCCTATGGATTAAATACATACAGTTCAACTTGGCTAACTTTCCTTTCTCGGGATTAATGAATGAGGCAAAAAAAATGAGTTATGCAACGCTCCGAATTAAGAGAGCACTTTGAAAAGAGTAGAGAAAATATATTGTATCCCGCCTGCTAAATGCTTTATGCTTATCAGAGCGGGTTGCCAGGCGGCGGTAGTCTGTAAAAATTGTGTCGTGAACAATATCAAAAATGTTTAAAAATGAGAAGTAGGACCTGAGTGTAGTATTCACCTATTTGGCGACGTTAGTACTACATTAATCTAGTTACGTCTCAGGGGAATCTACCATTTTTGAAAAATAGTTTGAGATTCTTAATTCTTGCTACGATTAGGGTTCTCGCCCGTCACAAGAGAATCTATCAAACTGTGGGACCGGAACATGGAACATTTAGTCATTTCTACCTAAAAAGACCCGCCTAAGCTCTATGCTGTGATTTGTTGCTTAAGCTGTGTTCGGAATAGCTCTCTGCGAACCTAAGCCGCGTGGCCCATTTATTGGTTTCCGCTTGGCTTTGCATATTAAAAACTTTACATTGTCCAAAATATGTCCTCAATTAGTCACGATTATAAGCCATTGGTGGCCTAAAAAATGCTAGGGGCCAAAAAAAAAACAAGAAGAATTTTGAGTTATACACTTTTGATTTAGCCATGTTCCACTGTATATACATGAAAAAATGTGCAGTTTATGTTTGTGAGTCTCTGTGTGTCTATTATCGTATTTCTCACGTGTAAACGAGCCTACGTGTATCTATAATAGTGGTGCAAGTGATATTGGTTTATTTTGTACTCCTGGTGAAAGTCGTTATCCCCGTCCGAGCGTCTCTGGTCTGATAGGTGAATACTTTCGCCCTGTTACTAGGGCATAGGCCCCTGAAACCCATTGAGGCGCTTCTTCGCTATTTTCGGAGGAGTTTGTAGCAAAGTAAGCCTGGGCCTACTTTCACCGTAGCGCCTGGCTGTTGGTCTGAGTGTGCCTGTGTTCGAGGGACTAATTGCGCTCTGCGCTACCCTAGTAGAGTTTACGGGGGTGTGTGTATTTTTGACTGACCGGTCTCGTGGGGTAGGTAATAAGACCTTTCTTATACCCCGTGTACTGTGTGTTAGCGCCTGGTCAGAGTGTGCGGGTGTGTGTTGTGCACCCTGAGGGCCTGAATGCAACACCCTCTTATGCATTCGCACCTGGGGTACGAATGCCAGTGCCCGCTTCCGTTCTGGCAAACTTGCCCTCTGAACTAGCGGTAAAGGCTGTGTAATTGCCTGTGTTTGCCCTGGCGATGTAGTGGAGTGTAGTCTACCCGATTTCTGGCCTATGGCCACGGTAGACTCCTGCCCTTGTGTTTGCCTATTTGTGTAGGTGTGTGTAGGCTTAATGTGCTGTAGGGCGGGCTCTACGTCCTCAGCCCATGACGTGGTTACCTCCCGTTTACCCCCTGTTATGTCATGTTTACTCGAGAGTCCTGGCGTCAACTCCCTCTCGTTCGTCCGTTTTGAGGGGGTTGGCCTGGGTTCTGTTCCCCGGTTTGGCAAAATTGCCTTCCGAGCCGGAGCTGAAGGACGTGTATTTATGTAACTTGGGTCCCGCAGTGTGTTGGAGCCTAACCTGGCCGTCTTCTGGACTGTGGCCACTGTGAACTCCTTCCCATGTGTGGCAGTACGTGGCGAGAGGGACATCCTCGCAAATTGCTGCGTTAGCGTATCTACGCTTATGTCCTCTCTCGACTGGGCTTGCGGCCCTACCATGAACTCAAAAACGGCCTTGTTAGCTTGGAGCTCGCGGTACTCGTCCCAAATTTGGGTGTACTGCCTATTGAGGCATATGGCCTGTTCGGCGACTTTTGTGCCACTAGTCCCTATCCGGTGGTGTTCCCTGATGAGTGTCTCCCATTGCTGGAACATGAACTCATGTCGGCAGTGTAGTTGCCAGTGTGCCTTAATGATTTGTGTACGGAGGGTGGGGATTTTCGCCCGAATCTTGCGATTCTTAGCGCTGCGGCGTGGCCGGACAAGTGCCCTTAGAATCCGCATATACTGGGCGTGCAGGAGCTGCTGAAACCTTCTGAGGTAGTCCTGCCTTGTTTCAAAGACCTTGTGCCAGGCAATTAATTCCTGGTACTCCCCAATGCTCCTCAGCACGCTAGGCGGTATAGAGGGGCCATGTCGAATCAAGTGTATGTGTCTTAAAAAAAACTGTGCGTGTTTGGCAATGTATCTTGTATCTCCGATTCTTTCGGGGAGATGGGGGTTGGTTTTGGAAAAAAATCCCTGTGTGGCTAGTGTGACGTAAAAATAAAGCTTTCTGTCTGAGAATTTTTTTTCCAGTCTCGCTTGGCTGTATGCGTTACGGGCCGTTTTGACCACGAGAACTCGTTGTATGAGCCCCTTGTCTACTGTGAGTGGTACCCGGCCTCCACCAATCTGTTTTAGATCCCTTAGTTGGGGGTAGTTAGATCTAAAACGTATGTGTTAATGTACCAATTTATAAGGTGATGCCTAGGAGGGGGTAGCTTCCCGTAGCTGGGTAAGCTGACCAGTGTAGAGTGTTGTTTAGTGTTAGGATGCTAGGGGATGCTCCTATGAAGACGTAAGTGTAACTCGGGGGATAAACCTCTGTGTACAGGTTAATGCACTAGCCTCTCAGCTGGTTGGAGAGAGTTTTATAACCGACGTGCGTGCGTCAGCTATGTTGGCGGCTCGCTGCTCAGGCAGTCGGGCCGCTGCGCGAAGTACAATGAGACTTGAGCTAGCAACTATTTGGCTACTATTGTCACGGTCAATCGTGACGGGAATCAGGAAGGGCGTTGGGACGTAAAGAGGCGTGTAATTAGTAAGACAAGTGTAGTGTACTGACCAAGTATTTATTGGTCAGTGAATATGGAATGGTAAGTCCCTTTTAGGGGAATGTAGTAAATGTTATAAGTTTAAGTGTACAAGTTTGTGGGATAGGTTACAAAATATAGGATCTCTGAACACTTCACTGATACTCACCTGGTGATAGCAGCTTGCAGCAGAGCCTTCGGCGACACACGGTATGACAGATAATAGAGAGAGAGCCTGTCCTCCTTAAGGCCTTCCTCTTATAGGCTTTGGTGTTGTACTGTCAGCATTCCATTGGCATAGCTGCCCCAGTTAGTTATAGTGTAGATGTTTATGAGTGTGATGCAAGTGTTAGGCAAGCCTTCCAAGCTGGTCGGCTGCCCTTGCTGTGTAAAAGATATTGTTCTGGACTTATGAGATTTGCCAGTTAGGGGTGGTTTTAATAGATGATGGAGGGTGGCTTCAAGGGGTTGCAACCCCCTGGGGGCCTGTACAACACTCAACTTCGCTGTCCGCTGGCTAGGGGAACAGCCCCCGGCGCTTTCGCAATTCACCACACTAACCTCTGCTGCACTGGAAAACACACTCGCTCAAGACTCAGTTTCTCCGTAGGCTTCACACTCCTTCACCCACAACTGTCGCTCAAGGTAAAAGCTCGCACTAGCTCGAAAAACACTCTCTACCCCGCTTACCAGGTCGCTCTTATATAGCAGGCTGGTGGCTCAATAAATGCTTCTAGACCCGTCCAGGATTCACGGCTTCTCGAGATTTCCATCACTGGCTGGGTCACGAATATTCTGGACCATCCCTTTTGTCCTAGTAGCCCTTTTGCGTAAGGCGCACGTAATACACTGAGGCAGGGCACAGCCCGGGGTCAGCTGTGACTCATGCGGCGAGCGAAGAAACAAACTCACAGCCGTAACAGTATGCTATATAAAGAACTTTAATATTTGTACGTAGATATATGTAGGAAGTTATGTTTCAATAGCTGGAACTATTATAGAATTTCATGTATTACCCTTTCACGAATCGATTGCCGGCGGTCGAAATGGGAACTATTCCTTGTTTACTTGTGTCACACGTCAGCCTGCTTCATTGGCAGGTACAGTTGCGCGTGTAGGATATGACTCACCTCCAGTAGCCTGAGTTATCGTTTGCCTGTCCGTGGTGACATGAGCTCCTGTGACGCGCAATGCTGCTTGACTTATGTGCAGAATGAACTCTTGTCATCGCTGTGTTCCCCGCTTTGTCCCTCGGGGCAGCTGCTACAATCAACAACAAACACTGGCGCAGCCAGGCTCAGCGGCAATCAAATCTTAAATGAGTAATATGTGGTACTTTAATGTTTTATGTGCAATACCGGTTACGCTAGATAAATAACGTGGCAGTACCATTTACGGCAACTAAATACGACGTGTCTCAGGAACTGAATATGCTCAAATTTCTTAGTGGCACTACGTGGGTGAGCTGACCGTGCGGTGATGCTACGGTCCTACCAAGCCCTAGTCATGTCCCGGCTAGACTATGGTTCTGCGGCATAAGGTTCAGCAAGGCCGGCAACCTTGAAAATGCCGCATAGTATCCACCATAGTGGCGTTAGGCTGTCTACCGGTGCGTTCCGGACCAGCCCGATACCCAGCCTACTCGCCGAATCGGGTGTTCCACCTCTATATTATAGACGCCAACATATGCTCTTAGCATAGGCTGCCAATGTGCGTCAAATGCCACCACATCCGAACTATCGAGCGCTCATCAGTACCCAATACTACCACTCGGCCGGTTGGTATTAGACTCGATAGCTCGTGTACTGAAATAGGAGTGACTGTAGGTCCCTGTATGAACCGGACACTTAGCGAGGTGCCTCCTTAGCAGGTCCCGCGTCCGGAAATTCGGTTAGATCTACACCGAGGTCCTAAGATGAACACGGATGCCTCCGTTTATCGGAGGCAGTTCCATAGCATAGTTCACCAATTTCCGGACGCGGCATTCTATACACGGATGGTTTGAAGGTGGACTAGAAGGTGGGTTGTGCTTACGTTATTGATGGTGCAAATACCAAAATCTCCTTGCCTGAAGCCTGTAGTCTGTTTACTGTGGGGCTTGTTGCCATCTATGAAGCTCTGCAGTTTGCATTACAGGATGCACGAATCCATTTTCTCGTGTGTACTGACTCTTTGAGTTCGTTGCAGTCAATTTCTACATGTTTCCCGCAACACCCCATAGTGCAGCGAATCCATGACCTACTAGCCACATGGGAATTGCGGGAAATAAGTTAGCGGATCTACCTGCAAAAGATGGTATCACTACTGAGCCAATTCTTGACTCTCTTCTACGCTTCAAGTATGAAAAGTGATCCGCGCGAATATGCTACAGTACATTGATTTCATGGTTTACCGTTAGGTAGCAGCATTAGTGCTAGTATTGGAGTTATGACAGGACCTTCTATACTACCGGACCTGGCACTGGCGGCGGGTAAGAGCCAAGATGGCTGACGTAGTTGGTTGTTGGTTGTTGTTTATAATGATGTGTGGTTTTGTTTACGATGTGATAGTGTTGTGATAGCCTAGTGGTGTGAATAATCCCTTTATCGCTTAGCAATCGTCTCACTTGATTTGCTGTGCTTAGTGGTTATTGCTTTCGTGTAAATAAATGCCTGCATTATCATAGTGCTTCATAAAATCGAGATACCGGTACCTTCTGATTCCATCAATTCTACTAGTGGGTAAGTTGGTCTATTTATTATTCTGTTTAGGGTTTATAAATTATTAGTAATGGTAATCCATTATGAGCAAGCATAATAATAATAATTATTAACGTATTCCATTTTTAGGTCTGAGAAGATCTGAAAATTGATTACGAAGAAACATAACCTGCTTTTTAAATTGGATGCAGTGTCCACTAATCCAGTTTTAAGCCTGCTAGTTCAAGGATCTTATCACGTACTTGGTGTGGATTCCTGTTTTTTATAAACTATCAGTAGGCTTACCCGTGGAGATATGCCTCGGAACTGTTGTGTGCCTGGATGCAAATCCAATTATCATAAAGATAAACCATTGGTGCCTACTTTCCAATTTCCCAAAGAAAAAGAACTTAGGGATAAATGGACAAGAAGCATTCATCGTGATGCTTTTTCTCCGACAGCTAACTCAGTTGTTTGTGTCAAACATTTTGTCCCTGAATTAGTTATTACAGAAGACAAATTCCCTTGTACAGATGGCTCAGTTGTAACTCTACCTAGAAAAAGAACAAAACTACAAGAAGGTGCATATCCTACCATCTTTGAAAACCAGCCATCATATTTAACAAAACAAATAATAATAATAATGTTATTGGTTTTACGTCCCTTTTAACTACTCAGGCTTTTAGAGACGCCGGGATGCCGGAATTTTGCCCCGAAGGGGATCTTTAACGTGTAACTCTACTGACACGGCTCCCTCGCATTTGCGCACCCTCAAATGAAGAATTTAAAAATGAAGTAGGCACTAGATATGTTCGGCCTTTCACATTATTTACCAAAGATAGGCATGTTTTGCTGTGTAAAATTGATGACAGCCCTAATGAAGCACCTAAAATTAATACCTCCATCAGAATTTCACCATCCTTTTCTGTGGAAGTTTTCCACAACAATTTGCATCTCCCCAGCAGTCCGTTTCAGTGGTGTCTTGGCGATAACTTGCTTTGTGATACATGGACCAAGTTTGATTGTCTACTGAGTCACCTAGCAGGTTTCCAGCTAGAAGATTTAGATTGTAAACATAAACTTAATCTCTTACTTGGTTGGTTCCTACGTGTTAATATTGACAACTTCGACATTACCACTAAAAAGAAATTGAAATTCCTACAGGAACAGTTTCAACTTTCCCTGTCCACTCAGCCAAGATATTCTGCAGGATATTATTTTATTCTTTTCCTGGGGCTTATCATTTTGTTCACTCCAGCCAAGTGTTAGCAGTACCTCATCAATCTTATTTAAGAAGACTGTTGTATAAAATGGGAACAAACTGTGCAGGGATCAGCGTTTCACAGGAATCATACTTACGGGAGAAATGCAAGCTTCTGAGTGACCATAAAAAAGTTGTGTGTATCTTGTTAGATGTGATTTATGTTGCCCCTAAACTAAGTTACGAGGGTGGAAAAATTGAAGGAGTTGCTTTGAACAGACCAAATGAAATTCATTGTGCGAATACAATTCAGGCATTCATGATAACGTCACCTTTGTGTAGATTTTCAGATGTTGTTGCTCTATTTCCTGTGAAGAACTTAAACAGTGACATGCTGTATAAAATGACATTAGAAGTCCTCACTGTATTGGAAAAAAAGTGGGTATGTTTCCCTTTGTCTTATATCGGACAATAATAAGTAAACAAAGGCTACGGTAGTCATATTCAAATAATTAAATATACTGCCGAATGAATCGATACAAAATATACTGGTACTAGTAGACAAAAAGGCATATTGTATGCACATCTAACACAAAAATAATAATTAAGCCTACTGTACATGATACAAGAAATAACTTCTATGTGAATTCATAAACATGAGTGGACAGGGAATTGGAATTGGAACTCCTTCATCATCTCACTGTGTCGAACTCGACATTCCTCCGTCCATCCCTTCCCTGGTCTCCTTGGTAGATCTTCATGTGTTAATGCTTACTCTAGAATTGATAAAACATGCTATTTGGTATAGATCTGAATATATTATGAAAGTTGTGATAAAGCCTTTGTTTTGTGCCATACAAGCGACTTTCCCTATCACTTGACTGGTGACAAGCCTTATGACTTTTATAACACTTTAAGTAACTGAAGATCTAGTAGGTAGATTTGAAAACACTTACTAGGAGCTGCAGCAGGAATCTGGATGCCTATGAATAGCCTAACTTTACTGTAAATTACGTATACCGCGAGTGCTTAAATTGCACTTATCTTAAGTGGCAAGGCAACCTCGGCGCGTGCTGTATATCACGAAGCAGCATCGAGACTCGCTTATCTTGAGCCGTAATCTGGTCTGGCTTTGAACTACCACATGTCAGTCTGCCTGACTTATGTGAGACTTGGCTTCGTGACCTGAGTAGGCTATTGTTTCTGAATACTTTTACGTATTCCAACAATCTCCTCACTAGAATAAATTCATATATCTATAAACAACAACAGCTAGGCCTACAAACGCAAAAACTGGATACATATGATTAGCTCGAACGTGAATATACCGTAGAATATCACAGTACATTTTTTAGCGTATGGCTTTTAGTGTCCAGAGTGTCCGAGGACAGGTTCGGCTCGCCAGTTTTGTAGCTGCTTCGAGACGGACACCCAGTGAGTGAGCTACAAGTACCGTTGGGGAGAAAAGTTCGAATGTAAGGACGAGGAGTAGGAAGGTAGCGGCTGTGGCCTATAGTTAGGGGCCAACCCCGGAATTTGCCTGGAAGGAAGATGGGAGACCACAGAAGACCATCTTCAAGGTTGCCGGTGGGGGGATTCGATCCTCCTCGCCTCCCTGATGTGAGCGACTGCCAGCAGTCATGCAGTACGACCACGGCTAACTCACCCGGTATCTCAGTACTTACGTACTTCGATATTCAAGCTCATTTCGACATATTAAGTAGGATACATACGTAGATGAGACAACATTCAAATGTACAATTTACAAAGAGTACAAACCTTTAAGTTCTAGTCTGAACTATAATATTTACAAGTCTCTCACACATAACAAATCATCACTCAAAAGACCAATCAGAAAGGTATAAGACATTCTCACACGACAGCGTAATCGATTACCAATATTCAAAGTAACAAGTAGGTATATATATAAAATCAACGAGTAAAAGCAAAAGTCAGCTCCCGACTACCGTGCAAGACTTTTTAATATTATCACATTAGCCAGTCAAGTGGTACAACCTCCAACTCCACGCGTTTCTGAGCAATCGATATTAAAGCGTTACCAGGCTAACCCCAGATCGAAGCTCAATCAAGACGCTACTCCATCTAATAAAGTTTTCTGAGGGACCTCGCTCTTCCATCCAGTGAACATCCCATTGCCTAGCTTGGCTTTCTTGGTAGATATTGAGCAATGAATTTCCCCCAAAGTGGAGAATACAAAGGAACATCGCTAATAGCCTTCTGTCGCAATTTCCTTGGCACAAAACAGACTCTAATTCTAACACAATGAAAAATACTATACAATCTAAATAAATGAGATGATGAAAAACATATATGAAATGGATGAAAATGAATGACACTCATATGGGGAATATTTATATATTTGGGGAGCCGAAGTATTCCGGTTCGATTCATTGTAACCAACATGTTACAAATGGATATGTTGCTTCAGAACGTGTTTAAATGAATGTCATATCACGGAAACAGGTTTGGCATTGGTGAACTGAATTCGATAACGGAAGGATGAGTAACGATCTGGACGGCAAATCACGTAACATTCACATTGTACACCTAAACTATTTGCATACTACGCACTTACACGTTTGACCATCTTCCAACCAATACAGCGATGATCTGACGCAACTTGTTCTCCTGCTTTGGCCCTAATAGAGCTCTAGTTACCTTGCATTTTGATTTTTCTATTGAGGACATAATTCCAGTTGTAATAAAACTGTTTCTCTTTGCCCCACAGCAAGCACTGCATCTACGTGTGGTGCTATACTATGGTTTATATCATACACGCCGTACTTGGTCATGCAGAAGAATTATGCCCGCATGGGATTGGCGCCTAAACTGATTACAAGCGTGTTTTTCAACACCGCAATGTGTTATGGATTCCGCATGTTTACCATGTATGAAGGAGTTGGTAAGTTGTATATGTTACTACTGAGGCTAGAGTCAGGCGCGGATCTAGAGTTTGGCTTGGTGGGGGGTCAGTGAATCGAAATTGTTAAGAAAAATGGTATCACTAAAACGCAATCACAAAATAACCAAACGTACAAAAGCAGACCAATTTTATTTGCAAGCTACATGGATAGAAATTTGATGCGTTTAGCGCACCAAAAGTATTCGTACAAATTGCAACGGCGTGTTTTGCGACTTTTACATCGAGCTTCGAAAAAAGTATCAAGGTACGTTACAGTTTCGGCAAGTCGAGTTGGTACCGACAAAGGGGGAAAGTCACAGCTTAAGTTGCCAACCAAGCTTGCAGTTTGGACGTCGGCAATTTTTTTTGGTGCGAAAAAATAAAGCCCCAAATTCCTGTCCGTGCATTGCTGCACATTCATCGTGACATCACTATAAACATCGATTCGGTAATCACAAGGTTTGCTAAACAAAATAGACGAGCTGATTTTGTTATATAAATAATCGTTTTATATAACATGTATGAAGTTGTAAATATGTACAGTTGTAACAGTACATAATAATTCCAATAAAGATATTTCAGTATTGAATAAAATGAAAAAAAGAACTATTTTTCAGTTAAAATTCCTTAAGTTTTATTTGTCTGGTTATTGTGTTTTCGTTTTTTGAGTTTGCAAAAAAATTTGGTTTCCGTTTGGAGGGGTTCATGAACCCCGTGACGCCCCCTCCCTTGAATCTGCGCCTGGCTAGAGTATTGATGAAAAAGCAACTTTCTTCTTGTAAGCCAGTGACATTGCTCAATGGTATTGACATAATATTGTGTCAATTAAAGGGGTTAAAGATAATATATCAGCCCAGACAACTTTTACATGGTTAAAAAGACATTTGGGGTTATTGTAGGGTACAGAGCATTTTAGTTCCTATTTGGTCATTTAAGTACTGACTTCTGAAGCTTGTGTGTTTTTACTAGCAGTAGTGCTCGGTTTCGCTAGGTGGAATGATCATGAAATCTCAAAATCTCCTTAAGATCTGTGGTCAGGTATCACTCAAACTGATACATTTATTTATTTATTTATTTATTTATTTTAAAGATGATAATAAGATCTTCTACTATGATAATGAAAACTACTACTGACCTGACACATCACACCTACAAACTGATAGAAAAACAACAAGTTCCGTGAAGAACTATACAGCCTACATTTCATGCCAATGATTATTCTACAGAATATGAACCTATCTAGAATAATGACGAAATTATGTTGGTAATATCGAAATATCTAATTAGTTCAAAATATACCTGGTATAATGTAGCCTAATAGAGCACTACAGTTGGCAGCCCTGGTGACCGAATATATTCTTAGTTCCATCTCTTAAGGTACAGAATACAAAATTTGGTTCAAGTCCAATGGACGTTACATGCAGTTAGACACTGGATCTATCAGCACGCGTAAAAGCATGTTGGCAACAATGTCGTGCGTGTGCTGGTCAGAAATAATCTTAAATATTATGTTATCTTGTTATGCCAATTTTGGATGAAATCCATTTGTTAGTATAGAAGTTACGTGTATTTTAAAATTGTACATATCAGCAGGCATAGACCCATGTTGGCAGCACTGCCTTGTATTAATTACTCCAAATTAATCTAGAATGTCAGGTGCTATACGTGTGCAAAGTATAGAGCTGTTGGCTTGCATACTTTGTGATATATTGGTATTTGGATTTTAAAAAATAGAGAGAGCAATTATTAACAGTTGGCAGCCCTGGTGGCTCTTAAGAATACGCTCAGTCATATCTGTTTATGTACAGATATTACATACAATATTTGGTTGAAATCCAATTGATAGTGTAGAAGTTATATGCATTTAAACATTGGACCTATCAGAAGGCTTAAAATTATTTTGGCAACACTGTCATGGTTGGCCTCCTGGAAATTAAACTGAAATAGTCTTGACTACATGTGTGCCAATTTTGGAATAGCTCCCATGCATACCTTGCAAGATATCCAACATGGAGCTCAAATTTCTAGTGCGTTTTTTCAGCAGATGGTAGCACTGACATCATTTTCAAATATGGACGTGAGATATTCCGGTGCACATCTTTACTCATACTAAATTTGGTTTTGATTGCTACAGCCGTTTAGGAGTTGATAGGGGGGGGGGACGCACACACACACAGCCAGCCAGACAGACAGACAGACAGAAGGACAGACAGACAGACGGACAGACAGACAGACAGACAGACAGACACACATTTTCCCGGATTGATCTCATAAGTCTACTTTTTCCTCATTTTTGCAAAATGTGAAAAGTAGGCTAAAAATACATTCGAGGAAGACTTTCTATGGTGGAGATTATTATTATAATACTGTGGTTTGCCCTTGTGATCAGGACGATAATGATATCTACTGCTGAACAGATACATCAAACTTCGGTGGCGTAGTTGTCAGCATGCTGAGCTTCTATGCCCAAGATCGCGGGTTCAAACCCGTCCAAAGTCGTCGGATTTTTAGGAGTGTTAAATATCCCTCAGTATGCCTTCCTTCGGAGGGGAAGTAAAGCCGGCGGTCACATGTCATAGATTTATGGCTTGTAAACGAACCTTCTACTAACTACAATTGTGTGAAGCTAAATTTGTAGGTTAGATTTGATTAACGCTCTATTAAGTTTCAACGTTCACCGCCAGGTGTTGGTTGCGATGGTATCTAGTAGCTACGTTCTCAGATAGGTGTCGTTGAGGGATGATGATGTATTTCATTACATGACAATCGGTGTTTTTCCCTCTAATACAAGACTATAAGCTCAGAAGCCCCAGCTTGAACAGCAAGATTCAGTCAACAACACTGTAAACAACAGGCCATACATCCCAAGTGAAGTGATTTCCACATGCACAAACATTAGAACAGTGCTATATAAGTGTATTCACAAGAACCTAGCACTACAATTGCTATTGCTTTTTACTGATGCGCACTCATGTTACTTCTCATGATTAATATGTTCTTTTTCACCTCATTTCATCCATTCACTCATCATTTTATGCATTTTTTTATTATGATATCTTTAATTATGCTGGATTTTGCAACTTAATTTATGGCTGAAGAAGGGACCAGTACTAGAGGCCCCGAAACATGTACCATTTAATAGCAAGTTTATAACTTGTTGTAAATAAATATATTGACTAGGCGGAACAGTTTCTCCTTTGTTATATATGGTGCACAGGTACAGAGGTAGCTCTAACAAAGGGCACCTTATATATAATAGCGTCATGTTTTATATAGCTTCCATCTTGACGGAAACGTATTGGCGGCCATCCAAATGTTAAAAGCTTAGAGCAAATTACGACCAACCTAATCATCTGATCTCTACCGAATTTTAAAACAACATACCGTTTTGTAGGAAAAATCTTTTGACCAAACTACAAGGTCATCAACCCAATAGTTTGCAGATAGCGACCATGTATTTAATGTATTCAATCGATTCCCCATATCAATTCAAACAGGGTGAAACCGAATTGACTGAAATTTGATACAGAGGTAGCACTAAGAACGGGCAACTCAGTGTCATGTTGTATATCGCCACCACCATATCAAAAAAGGAATGGCGCCCATCCAAATGCTCTGAGCTTAAATCAAATTACGACTAACCTAGTCTTCCAATCTCTACCAAATTTTGTAACAACCTACATTAATGTGGGAAGCGTATTTTACCCAAACTACAAGGTCATCATCCAAATAGTTTCCAGATGTTGGATGTATGAATCGTGCAAGTATTATAGCCTTACCGTAACTTATGATTAAACAAGGGCCTCAACAATTCAGTTATCGTGCATAGGGAGGTTTAATCAGTACTCAAAGAGGTGACCGGTAAGATATTAGCATCTTATGATAGAATATGAAACCGTAGAAGTGACTAAGAGGTCATGCTTACCGTGTCATATCGTTGCGGGCGCGTGCCGTCCCGTTGTCAACATGGCCGCTAGTTATGCTCGTAAATACATATATTTCCGTAACTACCGAAGTTTATATAGTTTTAGGAATGTGCTGAACAAAATTATACATTTAGTATCAAATGGTTTATAGAAACGCCAGAAAACGCTAATGAAATCGTTGATTTCAACACAAAATATGATGCAGTTATACTAGACCAGTTGTTTATCAAGTATTAACGTAGGGCATCCGTGGCGTAATGGTAGTGACTTGGGCTCTTAGTCTGGGGGTTCGAGGATCAAATCACTGCAGGTTCAAATTTCTTTACTTCGTTCTTTTTGGTTTTATTGATTTATAACTACTCACACGTTATAATGTTACGCATATATAGGCTACTGTAGTGTGTATTTGCAATCGAAAATATCATATATATTATTTCAGTAGTATAGATCCATCCTGCGGCGCTCAAAAGCGACCGATCGTGACAAATAAGCATTCAAATGAAAGAGACTAGACATTAGCAGTGACGAATTGCACTCTAATTTCATAAATATCTATAATTTCTTTAAAATATGACCTTTAGAAATGTGTACGAAGTGTGCGATTTGCAGATAGTTTTGCTGTATGAAGAAACGCTCCATAATTGCCATCCATTTAACAGTTTAGCCACGGTAACGCCCGTTTCATGTACATTTAACATTCTGAGGTCTTTCCTTCATCATTTTTCATGGATTTCAGAAACAGTAAATCGAAGGAATGAGTACCTACTCAAATCGTATAATTTCATAAATATCGAATAACCGGTGAGTGTAACAGCTAAGCGTCAAACAATGGACTCAGCACACAGAATGACATAAGCAGTGACGAATTGCATTCTAATTTCATAAATATCATTTTTTGTAAGAAGTGCGCGATTTGCAAATACTGATGCTGTTGGAAAATACGGGACGTCATTCCTGTTCAGTTCGCATTTTGGCCGTAGGGACGCCTGTTTTACGTCCAAACTACAGTATTAAACATTAATTTATCTACAGGTTCGCTGTCAATCAATGACTCAGCACACAAATGACATTAGCAGTGACTATTTGCATTCTAATTTCATAAATATCGATTTTTGTAGCAGTGTACGATTAGCAAATACTGATGCTCTAACATGCTACAATTATGAGTTGTCGTCTAAAACCTTAAAACTATTAAACATTCTTTTACAGGTATTTCTTCCGCATTCCAATTTCATACCGGTAAATATCGATTTTTCTAAGAAGTGTGCGATTTGCAAATACTGTCGCTGTGTGGTTTATGAAGATCCGGGTCCGCTAGTTGTATATATTCCTATAACACCTCAACACTCGAGTACCGCGATTAATATTCGTTGATCTTGATCCACGGTAGAGACTGTTGTTGTTGTTTTTGTTGTTCTCTAAGTGTTTTGCGGCATCATGGTCTTATAGCCCCGTTTACTTGGGTGTGTATAGAAGTTGTCTGATAACCTGTGTCACTGTGATGTCTGTAGGCTTACTAGTGTGGGTACTTTTATACGAGGAAGGATTTGGGTAGGAAGCTGTTGTTGTTGTTTCATTTGAGATGCATGGACATCATGGTGTACTTGGGTGAGTGTTGAATTTTGTCTGATAACCTGTGTTATTGTGATGGCTGTATTAGTGTGTGTATATATAATTCAGGTGAGGATTCAACCAATCAACGTTGAATATCCGTATAGCACGTTGTATTTCAACAAAGTACTACAGCCAACATTCAATTATACTCCTTGAGAAGGACAAAGAGTTATTACTATACCCATGCATTTAGAAGAGAGTAGGATATATGTTCATTAGTGAACATCTTGTTTTACTTTTAGATTTTCACAAAGGGACTAACTACTCATTTAGTATTTTTTTCATTTTTTATGTTAATTGATGTTTTCTTCTTCTGCGCGAATGGGTCTCCTAGGACCACGCGGAAGCAACACTTATTGGCCTTGATGTATGCCTATGTCTTTTTTTTATTAGGCATATGCCTGTTAGAAGCGCAATAAATCCAAATAAATAATAACTCTTCTTGCGCAGCGATTGAGCGAGTCTTTATTGCTGCGACCAGACGTGTCGGGTAGGTTTTCTCTCTTCTCCCTCACAACCCGTGTATGAGTAATTTTCCTAATTTCCTCTCGATCGTTGAGATTGGGAAACCCTAATTCAGCCAAGTCCTTTTCGGCCTGTTTGTACCAATTGGACCTTGTTGCTTTTTTCTGCAAATCGTATAGATTTTATGTGTTAACCTAGTTGGGTCCATTCTGATCAAATGTCCCATGAATCGGATCCTTCTCATACGGATAGTGCCTGAGATTTTAGTAATTTTCCAATAGACGTCAGTATTAGGTTTAGGAAGGTGAATTCCATCTTTGATTCTTGGTCCCAAAATTTTTCGCAATATTTTGTGTTCCTTAATCTCCAATTGATTTATCAGTGTCTTATGTTGTAGATTATGTGTTTCTTCTGCATAAAGGGCTGCAGGTAAGACTATTGTTTTATAATGTTGAATTTTACAATTCCATGACAGACATTTTTTGTTATAAACTTGTTTTGTTAAATGGAAAGCAGTTTCCATTTTCTGTAGTATTGCTTCCATAGATTTTCTTTCGTTGCCAGTTTCATTGATCCATTCACCTAAATACTTGAAGTCTTTCAGTCGGGAGACCTTACAATTACCAATGCGGAGTGTATTCGGAGCAGTTTTAATGTCCGTCATAAATTTGGTTTTGAAACAAGAAATCCGTAAGCCGATTTTTGCTGCTTGTTCTTGAAGTAATTTAAGTTGTTTCTGGGCATAAGAAATGTTTGGAGCAATTAACGCAATGTCATCCTCAAATGCCAAACAGTCGAGTGTCATCCCTTTGAGTTTTGGTCCTAGTCTATGGGACGACTTTTAATAAAATTTAATTGCAGCCGAATGGCCAAAATACAATATTCATTTTGGTTATTTAGTCTATAGATCTTTGCTATACTCTAAAACTGAGTTTGTCCTATTTTTGCATCGGTAGATGTGATAGCGTTCACATCCTTCACCACGCAAAGTACACACACACTCATTTCCTACTTCATGGAAATGTGTCGTCGCACATAATTTGTGGTGATATCCATGAACCGCTAAACTTGTGATGACATGCCTTAATTCTTGATTTGCCTCCGTCCTGTGTCGGTCCCACATGGCGTCTGTAGAATGCAATTCAAGCCAAATATCCTCCCTTTTTTGTCTTCTCTCTTCAAGTACCTTGGCACTATTTTGAGTGGATGGTAGTAAGAACCTTGCCTTTATGTCATCGATATAGAGAGTCTCTTTGGCCAATTCATATACCAGTCTCGACTTTGTGTTTATTCCAACACAGAGAGCTCTTTTAAAAAACCTTGCCTTCACTTTTTCTATGGATCGGAGGTCTGCGAGCGCACAAAACAACAATGGAGATAATCCTGTTGTTAACTAATCTTCAAGTTTCAGTGGAAATAACGAGAGTTTGTTAACGAAATAGTAGATCGTATATTTACACGTCCATCACGCTACAAGGCACAAACAACACAAGGAATACTAAAATATAAAATCAATGCTGCCAACTTAAATTGTTAACTACCAACTCCAACACTTCCCCTGGTAGTTAACCTCAAACAATAACAATCATTTAATTCAACAATAATACCAAAAAATTCAGTTCCTGTTATAAACTAAACCAAATTGAGGATCTTTATGAAACTCTGGGTCTTTGGCCCATTCAATGACTTCGTAAACAATTCTGCAACATTCTTGTTACTTGGAACATATTCGAAAATAATGTTCCTCTTACTTACATGGTCCCTACAAAACTGATACTTAATATCAAAGTGCTTTGTCAATTCAGAATCACCACTGTTTCTGGTGAGCTTAATGGCACTTTGATTGTCACCTCTGATGACAATTGGTTTTGGCAAAACCGCTTCCTGACCCAACTCGTTTATTATCTGTCCTAGCCATAATGCCTCCTTAGCAGCATGGAACATGGAATCATACTCTGACTCGGTTGTAGATGTGGCAACCGTGTCACGTTTCTTTGGTAACCTCGTGTTCCAGCTAATTGGTACATTTGCTAAGATTGCAACATATCCACTCACAGATTTCCTGTCTTTGGCATTAGCAAAATCTGCATCACAATACATTCGGACATGTACATCAGATTTTTCAAAAAACAATTTTACATTACATGTTTTCTTCAAGTACAACATAATGTGCTTTACATCTTGCCAATCTCTCTTTGTAGGCGAACAATTTTTCTTGCTCACTTTACACACTGCAAAAGTTATGTCTGGCCTAGTCGTTGTAGCCAGATATAGTAACATACCTACTGCTTTTCTGTACTCGTACTCATCATGTTTCTCATCACCTGACAATTTTCCGTCATCTCTATTTATTTCTAAAGGAGCTGACCTGCCCTTCCCATCTTCAAGTTTGAATTCTTTCAATACCCTTTTAATGTAGTCAGTTTGATGAACAGACATTACTCCTTCCCTGTACTCCACATTCATAGAAAGAAAGTTGGTCATATTTCCTAACTTCTTAATCTCCAATCTAATGTCCAACTCTTCTTTGAACCATTCAACCCGTTCTCTTTTTCCCCAGCATGCCAAGTCATCAACATAAACACCAATGAACAGATCCTTATCTTTGTTAACAAACACACATGGATCCTTCACCAGAGGTTTCAAACCTAATTCTGACAAATTCATATACAAGGTCGAATGCCATTCCATAGCACTTTGTTTAAGCCCATACAAGCTTTTGAGCAATTTACACACTTTATTTTTATCCACCTCAAAATATTTAGGTTGTTCCATGAAAACTTCCTCATTCAACTCACTGTGCAAATATGCTGTGAGCACATCAATATGTTCCTGAACCCACCCATTAATGACAGTTATGGCCATCATCAGTCGAATCGTTTTTCTTTTAATTACTGGAGCATAAGTTTCATTAAAGTCTACCCGTGGCACTTGGGAAAAACCTTGTGCTACCAATCTCGCCTTAAATCTATTAACAGTACCATCTGGATTTCTCTTAAGTTTCAAAACCCACTTACGACCCAACACATTTCTACCAGAAGGCCTGTCAACCAAAATAAATGTCCCTTTACGTTGGATACTGTCTAACTCGCTTTTCATTGCATCTCTCCATTCATCAGAGAACTCCCCATTCAATGCCTCACTCACACTCAACGGTTCTTCGATATAATCAGCAACATATACCGACAAATTACAGCAAGAACATTCTTTACGCTTCCTTAACCTTTCACTCCTTCTCAAAACGTTCTCATTATTTTCAGCCTCAATCACATTTTTATCATTCTCTTGGACATTGCTTTCAATCTCAATCTCTGACTCATCACTACAATAATTTCTTATCATAACATCAGTTTGAACATGCTTAATAGTAGGCCTAACCTGTTCTACCATGGGAAATATACTTTCATCAAATTTTACATGATATCCAATCACAAATGATTTAGTCTCAAGATTAAACAATTTTTACCCTTTCACATTGTTTTCATAACCTATGAATACACATCTCACTGCTCGGGGCTGAAATTTACCTACTTTCTGAAATAACCAAGCTTTACAACCAAATGCACGTAACCTTGGATATTCTTTTTCAGCACTCTCTCCCTTCCACATTTCATATGGGATCTGATTCCCAATAGCCCTAGATGGACATAGATTCCTAGTAAGGCAAGCAGTGTTGGCTGCTTCAGCCCAAAACGAATCTGACAAACCTGACTGCACTAACAAACACCTTATCTTATCTTCTGCAATCCTATTAAACCTCTCAGCTACACCATTTTGTTCTGGAGTATAAGCTACCGTCTTTCTATGACCTATCCCATTCGCTTTCAAATAGGTCTCGAATTTATTACCACAATATTCGCCACTTCCATCTGTTTGAAAGCATTTAAGTTTCAAGTCATGCATTTTTTCTACTTCAACTTGATACTCCAAAAACTTTGAGAAAGCCTCACCTTTATTTTTCAAGAATTTAACAACCGTAAATCTGGAATAATCATCCACAAAACTCATCATGTATTTAAGACCACCATTTGATTTAACAGGAGATGTTAACAAATCACTATGTACCAATTCCAGTGGTTTACTGCATTGGCGTTCACTCTTCTGCGGGAAACTACATCTAGTCATCTTCCCCAGAACACACACATCACAACTCTTATTCTCACTCTTTAAACCTGACAAATATGGAATTTTCTGCATAGCAGCTTCATGTGGATGCCCTAACCTTACATGCCACAAATCTGAACTCACTGCTCGCAAGGCTACAGCTTCAATTTCATCACTCATCTCATCTTCACTGACATCAGCATTCGATATACAAGCTACACTGTGATTAGGTTCCAACAAATACAACCCATTTGATTCTAGACTTGTAAACACGCACTCATCATTATACATACCTTTAGCACCTTCTTTGTTAAAGTGAACAAATACATCATTCTTGGCTAAGCGCCCAACTGAAATCAAATTGAATGCTAAATCTGGAACGTGCAAAACATTTCTCATCTCAAGCACATTACCACCACACTTATCAGATAATGCAAGTTTGACAATACCTTTTCCACTAACTGGGAGTTGCCCTTGTCCAATCTTAACATTGCCCTTACACTCTGAATAGGAGGAAAACAACTCTCTTTTAGACGTCATATGTTCTGACGCTGCCGAGTCAAGGTACCAAACATCAGAACTGTTCATTGACACCATTGCGAACACACTGATACAGGCTATGGTCTTCCCCGTTTTATTGGAATTTCCATTGTCGTCCCTTTTTCCATTATTTGATTTCATTTTGGTACAATCTGATGCCCAATGACCATACTCGTGACAGTTAAAACATTTAACTTCTGGACAAAACTTGCTAATATGCCCTAACCTCTGACATTTGTAACATTTAACACTATTAGGCCTACTATCACCACCTTTTCCACTCTGCACACTATTCTTCTTACTGTTTTTGTACACTAATTTGTCATTCTTGCCTTTCTTTGAGATGAGTGCACTTGATGCGGAAGTCTCCTGCGCGGCTTCTAATTGGGTCCGGCGTCGCTCCTCGTCTAGAAGTCGTCCTTTAACCTTCCGTGTTGTAAGATCCGGCTCCCTCAGTAGATTTTGGACGAAGGTCTCGTACTCCTCCATCGGTAGCCCGACTAGCAGGAAGTTGGCCATCATCTCGTCGTCGAATATTATGCCACCCCTGGCAATTTTTTTGTTCAATCTCTGGATACTGGCCGCATACTCTTGCATCGACATATTTGGGGTCTTCGAAATATTTGTCATTTCTTTCAAGGACTGAAGTGCATTAAACTTGGTAGAAGAGACGTGAATTTCTTCCAGAATTTCCCAAGCATGCTTCGCTCTAATACAATCTTCCACATCTAACAAGAAATCATCCCCAACGGATTTGTATAATACCGACAAAGCTTTCCTATTTAAGCGTGCCTGATCCACATTCAAGTTGTTCTCATCGAAGCCTGGTTCAATCGCCACCCAACAGTTCTTATCGATCATATGCGCCTTCACTCTCAGTTTCCAGGCGAAGTAGTTTCCATTTGCTAGCTTTGGAATGGAAACGAGGTCTTTGTCATCTCCGTCAGCCATCTTGGTACTGTCGCTGTAACGTTCGCCGGTCCAGTCACAAACACTCACAAACTGTTTTTAAAATTCAGATTTCATCTCAATCTCAACAATCCGTAATTCACGCTCTGATCTACGTACTTCGCACTGCTCTGGGCCCATAACCTGTTGTTAACTAATCTTCAAGTTTCAGTGGAAATAACGAGAGTTTGTTAACGAAATAGTAGATCGTATATTTACACGTCCATCACGCTACAAGGCACAAACAACACAAGGAATACTAAAATATAAAATCAATGCTGCCAACTTAAATTGTTAACTACCAACTCCAACAAATCCATCTCCTTGACGCACTCCTGTATCAATTGAAAATTCTGCGCTCAGTCCTCCCATAAATTTAACCTTTGAACTTGTATTCAAGAGGGTATATTTGATGATTGAAGTCATCTTGCGATCTAATCCAAATTCTGAGAGTACAGCAACAACGGATTCACGGTCAATGCTGCCGTAAGCCTTAACAAAGTCAACAAAAGTAATTACATAATTTTTGTTTGACATTTTATGGAAGTAAGACATTGTCTTTTTTAAATTAATAATTTGCTCTGTACACGATCGGCCTTTCCGGCACCCACCTTGGTATTCACCAATCTGCGGATCCAGTTGAAGATAGGCACGGTTCAAAAGGGCTTTGGACAGCATTTTGCAAGTTACTGAGAGTAATGAGATCCATCGGTAATTGCTCGGATTCGTTTTGCTACATTTCTTGTACACTGGAAGGATGATCGCCATCTTCCAATCTGGAGGAATTTTTTCAGTTTGCCAAATTTCATCAATAATTTCTTTGAGTTTGATGATGAGGTTTTCACCTACATTTTTGCATAGTACTGCAACGATCTGGTCCTCTCCCAACGCTTTGTTTTTTTCATGGATTGGGTTATTTCCCGAATTTCCTGTAGGTCCGGTGGTTCCTAGTCAGGATTCCGTAGGGTATGACAAAGTTGAAATGATTCCTGGGGTTTCTCACAATTGAGTAGTGTACTAAAATAATCACCAAGAAGTGCACAATTCTCAGAGTTGGAGTGGGCGATGTTCCCAAGGTCGTTTTGAAACTAGAGGGAAGGCCGGGGATATGGGGGTGGGGGATAATATTCAGTTAATTTCTGCTTGAATGATCTATAGTAATTTCTTGATGATGTTTCTTGAAGTCCTCTTCTATAACTTTTAATTTAGTGTTGTCATGCTTTTTACGAATCGCCCTTAGCGATTTCGTTACTGGTTTTTCTAACGTCTTGAAGATATCATAGCGTCCTTTGTTCCTTGTTACCGGTACACATCTAGTTCCGCCATGCTAGTTGTCGTTGGGTTATGAGGAGGTCACACTCATCAGTCCACCATTCATGCTTCCGTGCCCTGGTAAGAGGTGCAATTTTTTCAGCCAATTTTAGAAGTTCAGCTTGTAGTTGCTGCCAATTTTGTGGGGTTAACTTTTGTCTCTTGCGTAAATCCCATACTACTTTGTATAAGATGGACATCATATCGACGGGTGGTAATTTTGGAGCGAATTTCCTCGTTTCTGGGATAATGTCCAAAGAGAATGTTGTGTGGTAATGGTCAGAGTCCAGAGCTAATCCATTGATGACTTTAAGTTTCATAATTTACGCCGTGTTGGAACGAGAGATCAGTACGTGGTCCATCTGAAAATCACCCATTAGTGAATTTGGTGAAATCCAAATCTTAGTTTTTGAATTTTTTTCCGTGAAAAATGTTGATTTAAAAATAAATCATGGTTGCTGCATATCTCTGTTAGTCTCATGTCATTCCTGTTAGTATGCTTATGACCTGACCATTCTGTTAGTTTTAATTTTTTTATGTGTAATTTTTATTTATGATTTTGATTTAACTTTTTTGTTTTGCCAAACGTCCTAACGAGTGTCATGTCAACCGCACGCTACCACCCACATAGATGGCGCGCTAACCTAGTCTACCGAACGTAACCTAACCTGACCTAACTTGGTAACCTAACCTAACATAACTTCACCCAACCTAACCTATCCTAACCTAACCTCAGCTCACCTAACCAAACCTAAGCTATCCTTTAAGCAACCCTCCGGCAGTAGTGGCTACGCGGGCTAAAGCGCTGCGTTAGGTCATGGGGCCAAGTTCTCTGCTGACTCGGTAGACGCGTGGGTTCGAGCCCCACCGTCGGCTGTCCTTGAAATGGTTTTCACTGGTTTTCCATTTTCAACACCAGGCAAATGCTGGGACAGTACCTTCTGACAGGCCACGGCCGCTTCCTCCCACATCCTTGCCCAGTTTCATTCATCTTCATCCATTCCATCTCTCATCCCGACGCGCAGGTCGCCCACGGGCGTTGACTAGAAAGATCTGCACCCGGCCTCTCAGGAGGCTACACGACAAAAAAAGCAACCCTCCAAAGCTGAGTCAGGGGCTAATACGTACACCCAAGTACACGGGGAAAACGCAACTACCCCTTGCTAGTATGATAGAGAGTAAGGTAAAGCTAGCGCAGGGGCTACTGTGCAAGATGACTGCCACGCACAACGAGCTCAGGATAACAAAGTCAGTTAAGTTTAAAAAAGTCAAAGCTTTCGTGCCTCTTCTCCTTGACTCGGGCTTGAGAGCGGCACTAGGGCATAACCCTAGAGGCTGAGTTAGCACACACACAGGCTGTATACCCCATCCCAGAGCATATAGGTAAGAAATGGGATATACACTGAAGAAAATGGAAATTGCAACTCCATGAAGGCATTGGTCGTTGGTGTTGATTTTCAAGATATGGAACGATGCCATGTAGGAATGTAAACGATCAAAGTTTCAGACCCATTGGATTGTTTCTGCATGTCTCCCCACGTGATTGGTCGCGGATGAATCAACTCCAATATACGGACTCTGGTGTAGTGTAGTTGACTTTCAGTCAGTGCAGTGAAGTGTTCCCCGTCAAACATGTCTCGACGACAGAGAAGAGCACGCTATCAACAACTGTCGCCGTTTGAGAGGGCTCCGATAATTGGGCTGTGTGAGGCTGGATTATCGCTTAGTCGGCCTAGGCCCTTCCTGGACTGTTGTTGTATTTTACCGTTTCTATGGCAACATGTCAGCTAACTGTGTCAGGGATTTTAAAACTGACGTGAGGATTGGAACGGGGTGCACTCAGCCTCGTGAGGACAATTGAGTAGCTGTCTGACAGTGAGGCTGAGCCCCGATCACGAAAACCAAGATTAACGGCCGAGGGGACCCGATGCGCTGATCACGCGTCACCCCAATATCTGCAGGCCAAATGACTGAGCAGCGATCACTCATTTGTTGAATATATTCGTGCGCTACCTATTGCGAAATTGATTTACTAAGCCAGATACTTTCCTTGGAATGTACACAACAACTCACCCAAAATTGAAATTGGATGTATGGTAGCCTATATGAACACATACGGAACTTTGTTGAAACGATTCGCCGCTCATTTGTTGAATCTACTCGTGCGCTACCTAGTGTAAAAACCTAACCTGGAGTGTGCACAACAATTCACTAAAGTTTAATCGCAATCAGATGAATGGTATATGAATGCAGAAGGTACTTGAAACGATTCACGCGCCGTCACTCATTTGTTGAATCTACTCGCGCACTACCTTTTGTAAAATGGATTTACTAAGCCAGAAACCTTCCCTGGAGTGCACCAATTGTGAAATGGATTTATTAAGGCAGAAACTATCCTTGGAGTGTACTCAACAACTCACCCAAGAATGGTAGCTTATATGACTTAGTTGAAACAATTCACTAAAGATTAATCGGATGAATGGGTGAATCTACTCGTGCGCTACCTATTGTAAAATTGATTTACTAAGCCAGAACCCTTCCCTGGAGTTTACACAACAACTCAACCAAGTTGCATCGCAATCGGTGATGGTATATGAACGCATAAGGGACTTGAAACGATTAATTTGCCGTCACTCATTTGTTGAATCTACTCGCGCACTACCTATTGTAAAATGGATTTACTAAGTCAGAAAACTTCCCTGGAGCGCACCCAACATGTCACCCAACTTTCAACGCAACTTCAAGAACCCCCGGCTAAAAACCGTGGTGTGAACTGTATTGGAATGCTGTAACAACAGCAATCCGAGAGAAATCAAAGGACGCAGTGATCTACATATATGCGGACGACATGGTCCTAGAATCACCAAATAAGGAAGAACTCCAACACGCCTTCTCAGCACTGGTAGAATGGGCAGGAAATTAAACAGATGGTTTTTCGGAAAGGTGGGCGTGTAGCAGCAAACGACAGCTTGCAATATTAAGAGGACAAAGTGGAAATAGTAAATGCAGTTAAATACCTTGGGATCACTTTACAGACTACCGGAACATTCAGACTACACATCCAAGACAGAGCAGTGGCTTGCTTGAAAGCCATGTACGACATTATCAATCTACAGCAGCTGTCCTTAAAAACAGCTATGCGTCTGTTTGACGCAAAGATCCTACCAATTCTCACGTACGGAATCCACTTGATATGGGACCGACTAAAGAAGAGAGATCTGGCCACCATCGAAAGAGTTAAAGCCCAATTCCTGAAAACCTTAATGGGCATCCCAAAATACACGCACAGCCCGCCTAACATATGAATTAGCACGGGAACCCTTCCTCGTCGAAGAAATACGGACAAAATTACATCTTCCATCAACAAAGAATGCTGAAGCGCACCTAGCAGAGAGAAGAGAGAAGACGTTCCGCTAGAATTTTACAGCACGGATGCCATGATCAACCGGAACTGGACCAGCGCCAATCAGAAACTAAAACATGTGGTGATAAAGTTAGCAGTGCATGGGTACCACCATATAATATGTAAAAACATGCCCTACCACGCCCCAAATGAACTCTGCGTGTGCCCGTTATGTGACCAGTTCTGTGACACATATCACATCACACGATGTAAAAATAACCAGAAATCACTCTGTGATTATGGCAAGGACTAACATTTAAACTGAACAAAGCATCATATAGAGTTGCTCTATTTCACAAATAACATTCAATTCACAATATAATGACTGGTCATGAATGAATGCTTTGATTACTGGGTCATGATGTTTTGCACATCAATTACCTCTTTTGTAACATGTCTGTTTTACTAGTGTAAATCTATGTTATGCACATTCGTGCGCTTTTCTGTTAATAATAATAGACATCAATACCAGTTAACACGGCGGGCTGCTGACAGTTCCCTCATGTCACCTCGAGATGAATCAGCAAACCATTCTCGCACCTGGCATTGCGGTGTGATAAGTATACAGATTGTGTAATCGGGGGTACTGTGGGATTTAAGGGTTCCTGTTAAGTCCCCCACCCTTTTGTGTTACATAAAAAAAATTACGAGCCTTACAGTAGTCGCATATGATGTGTAACATCTGGCATAGAAGAAACCTCACGTGAAATTTGTGATACACCGATATTTTAACTATTATTGGCACAAATATAAATCTATTGTAAAAGGGAGTGTTTCACAGATATTGTAGTTTATAATACGGAACTCATTTTATTAGATAATTTGTAGCTTCCACCAGCACTAGCCTAAATAAAAAAAATACGATATGGATCAACTAGATTAATAGACGCGACACCGCACATAACCTTAAATTCCTTATAAATAGGCCAATTTGCGAGGAAATGCAATGTGCACGGCAGTAAATCATGAAAGGCTTGCCCAGTTCCCGGACCTCTCGATTCACAGACCAACACGTAATTTCATATGGATTCTGTTAAAATGAGTCATATCGATATGATAAATGATAATCTGGTAGCAAAAATATCTATCCCGTCCGGGATTCGAACCCAAGATCTCTAGATTCACAGTCAAAGGCGCTAATACCACGGCTATTTCGACCACGCAAATATTGTGCACAAGATGGTGACTTATTTTCATGTTCCAATAATACTGCATTACGGAATTAAGTTTCGTCTATAATTTGCTTGTTTCGATAATGTTCCTGCGTGACATTTAGTTTAAAATGCCTTATGAATAGGCCCTCTTGTGAGTAAAGAGACTGTGTTCAGCAATAGTTCGTGAAGGCTTGCCTAGTTCCCATATAAACACCGATATATATTATATTGATGACTGCATTACCGTTATGTGGGTTAATATTTGAATAGCCATTGTGCAGAAACATAATACCGGAATTGCCGACTACTTACAATGTATCATATTAAAGCATATAATCATTTAAATACTGATACGAAGACTTTGACCATGTGCTTTGTGTTTCAATCAGTTGACACCAGAGTTTGCATGAGCGTTTACCGTCAGAAAGACAGTGTTGAGCAAAGTTACTCGGGGAGTGGATGCCGATCACTTTTATAAAGAGATTGAAAAACAGACTCTTAATAAATCTTAATTGTTTTCAAGAAATATGATACAATGAATATTTTTACACCAAAGAACGACAACTTGAAGATGATTTATTGTAGGGATATGTGTAATGGTGCCTCCAAACCTTGAAGTAATCCGTATGACATATACATTCCACAGCAGCCAGGAGGAATACGATCCAGCTGGCAGTGCGTCTTACACACATCCGTCCGATCCACTTCCGTCTCATTTTTCAAAATCACTCCCACAAAAAATATCCAGCAACCGAGTGGAAAGATGTTACACATCAATAATTTGTAGCTAGAAACCTTCCCTGGAGTGCATACTCACCCCGCATAGGGGACAGACAAACTATCACGTAACATTGATTTATATATATTACTAGCAACCCGGCCCGGCTTCGCCCGGGAACAATTGTGAATGCATTACGTGATAAGCGCTTCTTTAAGATGTCAATGAACTACGATCTAGATCCGTTTTACGTCTCGGCATGATGGGTTAAAATCACTGACTGGACTATTATCTATATTATCATGGAGATGCATGTGCAACAAATTCTTGTCAGACGTAATTTAAGAATGGCGAGGTGCATGAAACACAAATCCCCCTTCCGTCCAATCTAAAAACACTTATAGTGGGCGATATATTGAATATAGAGATGTGCTCTCGCGTACGTTTTTGTAGAACTTTTCATGCTGAACAATTCTTACATTCATTGTATATTGATATTTTTAACGGCTTGACCAGCGTAAGCTTAAAAAGCACATGGACGCCAGGATTTTTTTCCAACTTTTTCTCTGAAATCGTTACTGCTTGGCTTCCTTTAATCATAAATAAATTATTTTCTACATAAACCTTCCTCGAAGTATCCTTTACAGAATGGAGAAAACCGCATCAAATCCATGCAGTGGTTCTCGAGATTACCCATGACATCAAAGAATCGGGGACTTTTTTATACTAAGTAAAAATTATACGCCAATCAGTATAATTTAATATAATATAATCCCCCTTCCGTCCAATCTTAAATTGACTGTGAATTTTGTGGAACGAAAAGTTCACAGGCGAAAAGGGAGTTGCACTTCCAGGGAATGGCAAGGTGAATGAAACTCAAATCCCCCTTCCGTCCAATCTTAACTTGACTGTGTTTCACAGGCGAAATGAAGAAAACCCGAGTTGCACTTCCAGGGAAACTCCAAACACAACCATCCTTTTCAGAAGTCTTAACTCAACACGACTCGACGGTTTGCTGCTGGCTGTATCTGTGGCAGTATGTTCGCCTGCTAGCTAGGCTGTAACAGGGATGATAGACTCGCCCTTAGCTAGCTCGTAAACTGTCGCCTCAGTAGTTGAATGGACATGGTTGGAAGAAATTAAAATGTAAAAACACTTATAGTGGGCGATGTATGGAAGATAGACATATGCTCTCGCGGACTTTTTTGTAGAACTTTTCATGCTGAACAATACTTACACTCATAGTATTTAGATATTTTTAACGGTTTGCCCAGCGTAAGTTTACAAAGCGCTCGGATGCCAGTTTTTTTTTTCGACTTTTCCACTGAAATCGTTACTGCTCGGCTTCCTTTGATCATAAATAAATTATTTTCTAGAGAAATCATCCTCGAGATATCCTTTGCAGAATGGTGAAAACCGCATCAAAATCCATCCAGTGGTTCTCGAGTTAACCCGTAACATCCAAGAATCGGGGACTTAGTTTTATACTAAGTAGAGATAGATTTGATACTAAATGTATCATTTTGTTAAGTACATTCCTAAAATGATATAAACTTATGAAGTTACTGAAATATAGACTTGCGAGCAACAATAGCCTCCATTTTGACCCAACTGGACGGCCCGGCACGGTATGGTACGGTCAGCCTGAACTGTTACTCACTGCTACGGTTACATATTCTATTTTAAAATGCTAATCCTAGTGGTCACCTCCTTGAGGACAGTTTAAACCTCCCAATATACGATAAACAGATTTGGTGAGACCAGGCCTTGTTGAATCGTAGGTTACGGTTAGGCTGTGATACTTGCATGATTCATACATCTGCCATCTTGAAACTATTTGCATGTTGACCTTGTAGTTAGGGGACGCTTCCCACATGAAGGTATGTTGTTGTAAAATTTGGTAGCCATCAAATGATTCGGTTAATCGTACGGTAATTTGAGTTTAGCTTTGATCATTTGGGTGGCCGCCAATTCGTTTTCGTTAAGATGGCGTCGATGTAAAACAACTTAAAACCAGGTCCAAGTGACTATAGGGATTTAAAAAGATTCTGGGATTCAAACCCGGGTCTCTACAGAGACTGCCATCGTGCATGTTGTCATGAGTATGCGTTATCAAGCGGGTATTGAATTTCTGCAAACGCCGCTTTCTGTCGCTTCTGCCTGAGAGTCAGTATAGTGTTGCGGGCTGCCGACTTGCAAAGGAATATTCTGTGTTAATCATTAGCCCTGTGTGTACTTTAGTGTAGAGAACTTGGTCCTCAAATCTATGTGCTTGAGTGTGACTAAATCGTAGTGATATATAGCTCATTATCCCTATGTATTTGAGTGTGTATAGAAGCATAAGATCGTATCGGTTATCCGTCCCATGCATTTGGGTGCGTAGGGACTGAGATTTATGGGTTATCCCACCCGTGTAGTTAAGTGTGCTCAATATCGTATGCATTGACCCGTGTATTAAAGTGTGTTTAATTCGTTGGGGCATATCATTCATCAGCCCCGTGTAGTTGGGTGTGTATTAAATTTCTAACATATCAGTTGCCAGTCCCGTGTGTGTACGTGTTTATAGAGTGGGCACTGCCAGTTGACTAGCATTTGCCGATTACACAACTGCGTGTTGGGAATCCCTAAATGGTGTTATAGAATTAACTCCCTCCCTAGGCACCTGGTACAGTCGGTTTTGCAAGAAAACAAGAATTGCCCAAGGGATATCGACAAGAGAGATAATAGGGAGGACCCCGGTACAAGTAAGTAAAAAAACTGGACTTTTGTAGGAATCTGTGTAAAATTTGAGAATAAACCGTTCGGGTACGCTGTCGTTTTAGTCAAGTGTCGCAACGCTTATCTGTCTTAGGTAATAACATTTTATCTATGTACTTAAAGGTAGAGTAACGCCCGTTTCTTACTATAAAATCTTAGAGTGCTCGGGAATTATAAGATTTTGGGAATTTTGTAGATTTCAAATAATTCTGTGATATTTTTTAGTTTTTTTTTAGAGAAATTGTTAATTATAGGTAAATCTTGATATATTTTTAATAACAAATCAGAGTTTCTAACCTAAGCTTATGCTGTAAACTGAAAAGGCGTGGACAAAAGAGAGAAAAGAACAACACCGTTTACGAATAAAGGAATACTTAACTAATTTTAAAGCAGAAAGGAAACAGTTAAAATGATGTGGTCCTTACTTGGTCGAAACAAAACAAGAATAATAATAATAATAATTATAAAATTAAATAATAAGTAATAATAAATGAAAAAATAATAAACAAACAATAAATGTTCCATGTAACGATACGGGACAGGATTAATCTTGTTTACACGGCCATAGATCCCACCAGCTGTATAACGGGGGCATGCAAGTTGGATAATAAATAATAGAAATAATAATAATAAAAAGAAAATATTAAATAAAATAAATAATAAATACTTCATCAACATCTTCTTCATTTTCCCTTTAACAGTTGACACTGGGTGGGGGCGAATATGGTTTCTCTCCACTTTGTTCTGTCGTTCCACCATTCCTCTTCCGACACGGTATTCCAATCCAGGTACCGTTTACTAATGCTATACTTCACCGAGTCCATCCAACTCATTCTTGGTCTTCCTCGTCCTCTCTTCCCTGTCATCCGTCGTTCCAGTGCTCGTCTTGGTAGCCTTAATTCATTCATCCGTTTGACATGTCCAAACCATCTCAATCTGATTTACTCCAGTTTGTCATTCAGTTTCTGTACTCCCAGTTCTTTCCGTATATCTTCATTTCCCACTCTAGTAGTGGTTTTGTGGGGGTTCTATACCCTCCTCCTCCTCATCCTCCTCACAAGATGGCGATGGTGCGATATCTCTCGAACGCATGGTCGGATTTTGACGAATGAGGTGTCGTTGAACTCGGGCTGACACCCTCTTTCCAATGAACAACATATTTCCACTCCAAAATAAAACCTACCCCTACTGGAGGGTGAAATTGTATTTTTTTAGAGAATCTCTCTTTCCAATTGCAACATGTGAGAGTTTGAATGCCAATATGGAATGAAACGTTGTTCTACACATGAGACATGTATACGGTGGAAAGCCACTATGAATAAACATGCTTGTTTTTTGTTTTTTACACATGCCCACTCATGGCTTTTGTAAGAGTGTTGGGGAGCGGATCCCTGTGGATGGGTTATTGTTGACGGGTCCTTGTTGACAGTTCATTGTTGACAGGTCATTGTGGATGAGTCTGTGTGGACAAGTCCTTGTGGACGAGTCCTTGTGGACAAGCCCTTGTTGACAGGTCATTGTGGACAGGTCATTGTGGATGAGTCTGTGTGGACAAGTCCTTGTGGACGAGTCCTTGTGGATGAGTCCCTTTGGACTGATCCCTTTGGACCGGTCCCTTTGGCCTGGTTCCTACGGACCAGCCCATGAATTTATTTAAATTATGTCAAAGGGCCTAATTACATTTTGCGTGTAAAGCAGTGTGTTGAACTGACGTTGTTCACTAATCCCCCACTACTATAATGTAATAACGATATGAAAGGAAAGTGATGAAATACATGTGAACACGTGTGAGATGACCTTATTACCGTCCTCCTTGTGAAACAAGTCACGTCCTGTTTTGGTTCATACGTGAGAAAATGCGAGTTCATGTGTAATATGATCTAACACACAGGTGCACGCGCATGATAAGAGCTAACAAGTCACAACCTGTTTTGACAGTGGTGGGAGGTGAAGGGGGGGGGGGGAGAGGGGGAGGGTCGGTGTAAGAGAGAACACAGGTGAGGAGAGAAAGAAATATGTATTGCTCATAATACATGTAGAGCTGAGGACTGTACATAGGACTGTAGGTTAAGTACAACATGAGTGAATATATAAATACAAGGCACACAGGTTCACACAACATGTAATTTATTAATCCAAGAATTAAAGGCTGAGCTAAATCCCAACCATTTTACATATAGTTTATTTCCTTTTTGTTTCAACAATTTTTCCACAAGGTAATGTTTAGGAAACGCTGTCTTTTGGAGTTCTTGAAGATAAAACCTGCCTTTTATGGGTTGATGGTTGAGGTCCTCGAGTAAATAGGTGACTGGACTGTTCAGGTTGACTTGACGAATTCGAAATAGTTCAGTCCCCCAATTTGGTGTGTAGCCCTTGTCGAAGACGGACTTGAATTTTCTCACACGAACATGGTCCCCGATGTTAAGGCGATGAAGTTTAGGGTCTGCTGTTTTTATGGGGTTAAACAGTTTATCCAGTTATGCAATATTTTTGGTCACAAGTCGTGGCTTGGTCCCAATGGTTCTGTGTTTGGTGTCATTGTAACGTGACACTAGCTCAGGTTACAAGTCCAACCAGCGATAAGTGCCCTGAGCGGTAAACGCTTTCCACATATGGGTTTTCAATGTTCGGTTGAACCGCTCGACCACGCTGGCTTTGAGATTGCTGTACGTGGTGTAATGGTGAATATCCTTAGATTTGAGAAAACTGGAGAAATCCTTGTTGAAAAATTATTTTCCCTGATCGGTTTGTAGCAGCTGAGGTTGACGTTTAGATTGTCGAATAATACGTTGAAAGGCCTTGGTGACAAGTGGACCAGACTTGCGACGCACAGGTTCAACAAACGCCATTTAGGAATAAACATCAATGAACGTCAACATATAGCGTACACCATCGTTAACGCTAGAATAGGGAATCATTTCAACCAAGTCTGCTTGCCAAAGTTCATCCACACCCTGTGAAATCACTTTGAGTCGCTGATAGCGACGTCTAGCTGGACGATGCAACTCGTGAGCAATACCCATTTTATTGGGTGAGGGTTTAAACAATAATTTTGGCTTTTCGAAGTTCTTCCTCAATTTCTTGAATTTCCCAATTGTGACCGGTATGGCCGGCTTGACGTGAAGCATGCAACAGCAGTAGTCGCTGGACGAGTTTATTTGGATTGTGCCAGTAGGTAACATCTACAAGGGATTTATTGGCTTAAATGTCACCCCTGAAGCGGACACTTTACGACGACCACTTTGACTAGTGGGGAACATTTTTGCAATGATGGTTTTATATTTTTGAGATATATTGGCATTCACTTGTTGAGTGGGGTCATACTGTCTTTTGTGGGCATGGGTGTCCAATAAAATGGATTTATATTTACCAAGGTCCTTTGGCGTATAATCTTGAGATGAGGGAGTCCGAGAGAATAGTAGCTTAACAGTCCTGGTGTTAATTTATAGTTGATCTTTTTAATGACAGCTTTAGTACGACTAAATTTAATAGATGAATCACCAATTTTAAAACTATCATCCTCATAGCGAACACCATACGTGGTATCTGTGTTTCCAATAAATAGATTGGTGAAATAGGGTTCCAGTGTTGATCCGTAATATTTTATTAAAATGTTTTTCAGTTGAGCTTTATGTTGAGGGGTGGCCAAGAGTTGTGAAAATGGAGACGATCTGGAAGGGCAAGGTGTTTCAACCATGACCAAGGATTTCCTTTTTCTTAAAAACTCTGCTAGGGGTGATGCCTTTTTTGAGGCGTAAACACTTGTTCCTCATTATCCTCAACTTCGCTAACACTAGTTAAATCTTCCTGTTCCTCTTCCTCTTCTTCAGGGTCCTCGTGGTGCGTCTGAGTGGCTTGTGAAACGGTGGGTAGCGTTTCAGATGGCTTGAAAGAGGGTTTCAACATGGCTTTCAGCGGGGGTGCTAAATGTTGTTGAATAAACAAAGCATGATCCGCACGCGATCGTTTCAATTGACGAAACTTTCGCCGAATAGTATTTTTTCTCTAATAATATGCTTTTTCAATTGACTCTCTGCTAACGCCATGATGTCGTGACAAATGACTTGAGAGGGGATGATACAATGCCTTAAATAGCAATAAAATGATCAAACCCTAAGCGATACCGCCCTTGGTTGAGTTCACTTTGTTTGTCAATCACTAAACAGGCATGACGTTGTGTGTTCCAACACTTGCCACACAATTCTGTAAACATTTGAAAGGTCATATCCGGATTCACATGTTCATTATACATGGGATGACTGTTCCTCTCGTCCTGGCGAAATAAAACAATGACATTGGCATTGTCACGAATCAATTGTTTGGACATTTTAGAATACGTTTGTCCAAGATAGAAGCAATCGATATGTTTGTGTCAACCCATGCTGAAATAGCTTTGAATGATGCCTTGACGTTCAGTGGATACATCATCGAAAATCATTAGTGAATCAGGCTTTACCTCATCCAGTGAAATAACATTTTCTTGCGTGGAAAATATAAAATACCCCATATTCTCTTTTTGTAATCCAGACATGACTTGATCCAGAAACACGTAGAGGGGTTGGTAGAGAGATTTTGCGAAAATATTAATATTTTGAAAACACAGACCATTGGGCGCTGTAATAAGTGTTAGCAAAAGATTGGTCTTTCCACAGCCGGAAGGTCCCACAATGATGTAGCGAATGGAAGATGGAAACAGTGAACCATGGCGTTGTTCACGTGATGTGGAGCAGAGATGGGTAGCCATGTCCCTCACGGGGAATGACTCTTGCTGCTTAATTAGCTTCATTTCAACTAAGGCTTAGAGAGGCTAGCAGGCTGTCTATATACATCGCACCGAGCCTTGTCATAGAAACAGTAGACTCGTACTACAGGCTGACGATGGATGTCTTTGGACGTGCGTGGATGGTCAAAGCTAGGTCTGTTCCCATACATGATCCTAAACAAGAAACAGATCCTGCTTATAAACACTATGTGGATAGGTCAGTAGTGCCACGCACAAAACAAGGAGATTATGACTTTAAAGGAAAGCGGTTAACCCATGTAAGACATCCTCAAGTGTTTACAGACGTTACTACAAAAAAGTATGTGGATAACAAGGTGTATGAGTTTTATGATAAAGTGCCTCAGCTTACGGTGGGTGGCTATAGCGCTAATCATCACCGCATTATTCACGTCGAAGACCCACAAGAAGATGATGATGTCTGTACCAAGCGATACGTGACCTATGAAATGGAAAAGGCTTTATACATTTATCCCATCTGTATTTTTAGTGCATCTGACAAATGTAAAACCTGTGAATGAGAGAAAACATATACCGCTAGTTCATGACCAGTACTTGACCTATGTGCTTGCTTCGGGTTTAAGCCACTATCGATTACACTATAATGGTACCATTCACATCAAATACGCCATACCTGATGAGAACCATTTACAAATAGAGATAAATGGTCATAGGATGTTGGTCCATAACCATGAAATGGTCAATGCAGGAGACGAATTATCCTTTCATCTCATGTTGACATGGGATGAAAAGCAAGCTGGAAAAACCATAAACGATTTCCCACTTTATGTAGAATTGGAATATACAGCCATGAAATAATAATCTGACGTTAGTTGTGACTTAAACTTCCTTGTGAAATGTTGTTGGTCATCATCATCATGGTGAAACAAAGATATGTGGTGAGAAAGACTAAAAATATGACCCAGTCCGTGGCAAAGCCTGGGCTTAAGACATTCGTGGACAAGCCCTTGCGGAAGAAAAAAAGAAAAAATAATGTGTTAACCATAAGTAAAGCTCTTCGAGCAGCACAGAGGCATGTTATTCCAAAACGTCAGCGACAGGGCTCAAAACAAGGGCGAGTGATTCCCGTTCCCAAACGAGCGGGATTTTTACCTGCATTATTCACTGGTCTGGCTGCTCTAGGTTCACTTTTAGGTGGCGCCAGTGCAGTGGCAAAAACTATTAAAGCCGCGCAACAGAGTAAGCAACAACTCAAAGAAAGTCAGCGACAAAATGAAACGATGGAAGCCATTGCTATGGGGGCTAGAAATGTCAATTTGAAGCCAGCCTTTTATCAACAAGGATTTGAAATTTCACCTTTTCGAAATTAAAAAAAAAACATCTTTAACCTCAGCCATAGCAAGACATGCCCTGACGCATCAACAAGAGGAAAGCTATGCGAAACCAATTACCCTCACAACCCTGGAGACATGAATGTGCTGTTGTCAATTGGGATGATCACCGAGGACATGGAACACATTATGTAGCTTATGTCAAAGAGGGATCCACTGTATGGTACTTTTGACAGTGTTGGGAATTGCCCCCGCCCATGGAATTAGTGACCTATTTTGGAAACAGGATCAAGATATATTATAATGTGAAACGTGAGCAAACGTTTAACAGCCAACAGTGTGGACGTTTGTGTTTAAATTTTTTATATAAGACGCAGCGTAAGCAAAAACGTCAACAGTATGTCGGTGGAAAGTAAGACGTTTACACTGCATGGACGTGGACCTGAAGTGAGCCTAGACTTTTACCCACCTATCGAATTGAGTGAAAACCCCTATGGTTTAGGACTTGTTTCTCTTGAAACGTACAATCGAATATACAACATACGTGAAGATGTGAACAACAAGTTTTACTATGATGATTCTGTGCTCACCCTGAACTCTGGTGGATACACGATAGATGACATTTATGAACACATTTATGTGGTGTTGATCGATGAATGTGGTTTAAAGTCATTTCTCGATGGAACGCGCAAATTTGAACTTGTAGGAAATACCAACACTCATCGCTGCAGTATTTTTTCTACATTCAAAATTGACTTTAAAACACACCCCGATTCCATTGGTCCATTACTAGGATTTAAACCACGCGTGTTGGAGCCCAACAAAAAACACGAATCAGACCATGAAGTGAAATTCATTGAGGACCATCATGTGTCGGTGACGTGTAATATTATTAGTCAAGTGTACACCAATCAAGAACCGTCGCATTCGCTTTATGACTTTATTGTAACATCGCCCAATGGCTATATTATTCGTGAAAACCCTCCAGTGGTGCTTTTTCATTCTGTGTCTGTCGATGGTGTTAGTAATATAACATTAAGACTGATCAATAGAGAGCAACAACTCATTGATCTAGATTCTACCACACCAGTGACTTACAAGTTGGTGCTAAAGCCACTATGAAGTTTGTATATAAAGCGACAGCACCGTCTAGGAATGGTGTTAGTTGTTTACCACGTGAATACACGTTAACATCTCACAACAAGCAGATTTTACAGCATTTGGGTTACCACGTGAACCCCCGCGATGAATTCTATCCTAGAGGTAGCGAACCACATCGAGGAGCAACCAGGAGTGGTAAGAATTGATCTCCATTCTTATCAAGCTCAAACACCTGGACTCAATAACAATGATGAAATTCAATTTGTTATCAACAACCAAGATATTTACACTCTACCGCATGGAAGTGTTATTCAGATTGAAGGTCGGCTCACCAAAGCCGATGGCTCTACACCCACCACATCCAAGTTAGCCAACCATGCTTTCCCCTTTCGGTTTACTGAAGTGCGTTACGTGATTAACGATATCGTGGTGGATAGCACTCGAAATGTGGGTATTTCCAGTGTCATGAAACTATATCCCTCTTATAGTGACGAAGAAGCTAAAACACTTTGGATGGCGGGTTGGTGCCCTGACTCGATCAATGACTGGATGGTACACACCGATGGCACCTTTACTGGATATTTACCTCTTAAACTGATTTTAGGCTTTGCTGAAGATCACCAGCGCATTGTGGTCAATGCAAGGCAAGTGCTGTATCTGGTGAGAGACAGGAGTAATAATAATGCACTCAAGGGAGCCGACAATGTCCCCATTGATTCAAAAATTCTACTACAACGCTTGCTATGGAAAGTGCCTCATGTGACCCTTAACGATAGCAAAAAACTGGACATACTCAAAATGGTAAAGAGAGATATACCTCTACCCATGGAATTTAGAAGCTGGGCACTCCATGAGTACCCGCTATTGCCCACCACCAACACACACAGTTGGTCTATAAAAACAGCCCGCTATACAGAGAGACCTCTATACATGATTGTGGGTTTTCAAACAAATCGCAAGTATCAACAAACCAATGATGCCACGCAATTTTATCACCTGCAATTGAGAAATGCACGTCTTTTCCTCAAAGGTGCTGTTTCCCTATGAAGGGCTGGATTTAGATTTTTCAAAAAATAAGTTTGGCTCCCTGTACGACTTGTTTTCTAAATTTAGATGGTCGTATTATCAAAAAGAGTATTGTCCAATGTTGTCACCCCAAACTTTTAAGACAAGGGCGCCACTGATTGTATTTGACTGTTCCTACTTGGAAGAGTCTGTCAAACCATCCAATATTGACATTCGGCTAGATTTTGAAACGCATGACAATGTTCCAGCCAATACCACGGCCTACTGTTTGATTATTCATCACAAACAAGTCAACTATTATCCACTGTCCAACCAAGTGACAAGTGTATAAATAGCAGGTCAACCCACATCAAACCGCTCAGTCATGTCTTGCTTTCAAGCCTCAAGAGAAGTTACATCCATGAATTTAAAATCTGAGCAACAACGTTTCAAGACCTTTGCGACGTGGCCGGTGCCTTTTATAAACCCTCAAGCCTTAGCGGCCGCTGGATTCTACTATTTAAAAACAAGAGATGAAGTGAAATGTGTGTTTTGTCCCAGCATCTTAGACCAATGGCAAGAGAGCGATGAACCCATGCAGGAACATCAGCACTGGTTACCTGCCTGCCCCTACCTGTGCAGAATGGAGGTGGGTACTATACCCTATCATTCAAGTTACCCCTCACTCGTGCCTCTAAGTGATGAAAAAAGTTATGATACGTGTGGTCTTTATGGTGTCAACAGTGATTCAATGAGCAGCTCACAGTCAAAAACACCCAGTTTAGAGACATTAGAATATCATCGGTGTTTTTTGTTGTATGAGATGGTACCGCCTTTATCCTAGAATGAAAAAGGAATCTAAAACTTGTTATGCAAATAAAATAATGTAATAAAAAATTGGCTGTTGTTGTTATATTATTATTTCTTATGCCCCCTGTCATATCCTAACCTCTATAGTGACTACTCGATGTTTTTATTTTCTTTTACTAGAATGGAATGTAAATAAATGACATGGGTACACCTTACTGAACAATTGTCAGTCTGTGGTCAGTTGGACTTGATCCAGACAAGAATGAACATGTTGCGTACACTGATTGTCAACTGTCAAGGGTTTAAAATTGGAGATAACAAATTTATATTTAAAGAAGTGGCCATTATCGATTGTTCCACTTTTTGGATATCGCAAGCTATCCATTTGGTGTTTAAACCACCTTATGCGTTTGATTTGTTGTGTGATAAAGACCGTAAACAAACCCAGTGGATTGAAACTCGTATGCAATTAGACTGGAAGCACCAGGACATGGTCATGAAAGCCCACTTGTCTTCTGCCCATGTAGTATTTGTGAAAGGTAGTGAAAAACGTCAATGACTACAACCATTTTTGGCGTCTTACTGTCAATGTATCGATTTAATGGACATGGGCTGTCCCTCGCTGCAAACACTCATGGACCGCTGCCCCTGTGACAACATTACCCATAAAGCCATGGCACAGGTGTGGCAATTGTTTCATTGGCTAACCACCAATGCCTGCTGGGAGTTGTTAAATAAAATTAAAACTGAAGGTTTACCTGTGAAAGCCACCAGTGAGATTTCTACAAGCGACGTGTAAACATCAACGTGATACCATGGAGAAAGGGGATGCTACCGATAAAGCGACTGGAAAGTTCTTTGTGTGCAAAAAGAAACTAGACAGTTTTACTAAAGAAGAATTATTGGCTCTCCCAAAATCGTTCATTTATTATGTGGCAGCAAATGCAGTGAAAGAAATCTGGCAACATGTACCAAAATCATGGACTCAAGACCCTGTGTTAAGTGAATTGCAACCATGTACGGATTACGATCACCATAAGCAAGTGGCTATGGTAAAAATTCCATCTATGCGACAGTGCGCCACTTGCCAGCTGGTCAAACTGTATCATGGTCATAAAAGTCCATGTAAAGACTTTGTTTCTTCATTCCACGGGTGTAATGGAGATAAAAAGCAGCAACAACAAACATCATCCACAGAGGAAGAGGAAGATCAAACCTTTTCTCCACTTATGGAAAAGGATATGCCTGACCTGTACTGGCAATGGCGTCATTGACAAAGTCATTCAGTACTTGACTTTCGAAATCTACCTACCTGGTTATTACTTGTGTGGTCCTGGAACTTGTCTTGAAGAACCTTTGCAGCGTGGTGATATACAATTTAACCCTTTTGGATCGAGCATGCACCTTTCTTATCACCACAGACAAACTGCATTAAGACGTGTAGTGGGTCAAGTATCGTTGAAAAGCTAAACAACGTTTGACATCCTGTGATGTCTCAGTGGGGGAGAGTTTGGCAGCCCTCATTGTGATTAGTGCTATAAAAGGAAAGTTAATGATGAGTGGACATGAACATTGAAAAGGATTGAGGAATTGGTATTCCTTTCTATTCTATTTTGTAAAGTCATATACGTTGTGAAATAAAACAAGGTTTACAAGATCACAATGTCTTTTAATTTTAAAATGGTGATAGCCATTTTCTTCATTTTCATTTTTTCACACATGGATATTTACAATTTCCACTTTTCATTTGTTTACATTCTCCTTGTTTAGTTTTACACATTCTATACATTTTTGTTGTTGTGAAATAAAAGCAAGGTTTATCAGATCATAATGTCTTTTAATTTTAAAATGGTGATAGCCAGTTCTTCATTTTCATTTTTTTACACATAAATATTTACAATTTCCACTTTTCATGTTTTTTACATTCTCCTTGTTTAGTTTACACATTCTATACATTTTTGTTGTTGTGAAATAAAAACAAGGTTTACCAGATCACAATGTCTTTTAATTTTAAAATGGTGATAACTATTTCACTTTTTCACACATGGATATTTACAATTTCCACTTTACATTTTTTACATTTCCCTTGTTTTAGTTCACACATTCTGTACATTTTTAAAAATCTTTTTCGAAATAGAAGAAAGCAAACATTTTACACTGTACGCGATACCTAGTTGAGGCTACCGTCTACGCCAGTTGTGGTCGAGCCATAGTTGAGATTTGTGGGCAAAGAAGAAAAGATAGCGTTCAGATCGAGTCAAGAAGAATGGTAGGAAATGACGTAGGAGGCCGAGGAAGAAGGAGGCACTACCCTTCAAGCATATGGAATTATGGGAGAAATACTGAATTATTATAAAGATCAATATGGAATAAAACATTATATAACTTCAGAAGAGAAGGAAATATCAAGAAATCTTATTGGTGATAACTTGAAGAAAGGCAGACAACTCCTTAAGTTATGTTATAACTTAATTGCCGATATAATAGTGGTCGAGGTTATAGCTGTGACGTATGACAGTGGAAGGAAGGGGAAAGTCACGTGATAGAGCCGGGCGAGGCGGCCGAACGGAGTGACACTAGCAGAACGAAAGAAGTATTCCATCAGTCAAGCTGAGCGGAACACATCGTGCAGTAAGGAACAGTTTTACAAGGCAGTGCAGCGCAGTAGTAGGAGTTCGTGGTTAGAGCGCACGCTATCTGCAAGGCAGGTAATACAAGCAGTGAACTTGAGAGACAAGAGTTTAGTGCTTTTCAGTCGGTCAACACGAATGTACCCATGTAATTTATTTCAGGATTGGGGCATAACCCATCTCTTTTGGGTACATTCGTGTTGACCGACTGAAAAGCACTAAACTCTTGTTTACTAAGGCAACACTGAAAATATGGCTTCAAACACCACAATGAACTTGAGAGAGAAAGCCGGTGTTCAGGCAGATGTCTTTTCAAAATCGCAGTAATAGTTACGTGAAACAGCAATGCTTTTCCAAACTTACAGTTCATCAAAGCAATACGCAGCATTACGGTAGGATTGAGAACATTATTTGAGCTACATTCTTAATGCAGAACAGTACAGCGAAGCGGTATAATGAGGCCAGTATTCAACCTCGCATTATACAAGGACAGTGAGGCGGAACGGGTCGTGCTGTGGCCGACATTTTACAAGCAGGCGATAGTCAAGCAGCTGAACATTACTTCGACATTTTGTCAAGCTTAATATGTTTGGACTTGTGTTTCGACAGTCCAATTGTGCAGTCCAATTGCAATTATACACTTCTATTGTGGACTTTTAAATGGACTTGAACATATTTCAGCGGTATTACGGCATATTTTATGATGCATTTTAGACCGAAATATTTAAGGCGACCATGGGGTCAGTCCAACATTACTGCTTTTGGCAAGTGAACAGTTACAAGTGTATGCACTTTGTGAACAGTGGCACGTGCAGCATTATAGTTGCATATCATGAACAGTTATGAAATATCTCAGTTATGAACACAGATACAGGGTGTCTGACAAATCAGTACACATTTCTAGATAATTTATTATTTTCTACCAGTGAAATTCAGCCGCTGTGGAGATTAACATTTTTGTCGTATGCCAACCGAATAGTTTATGGGACAGTGGCGTGACATATTTGAAGAGTATGGGGTACTCTACATTTTTGAACTTTTATGGAAGAGTATGGACAATATCCGTGATGGATAATCTTCAGTTCATCATGTCGGGCTAGGCGGATACGGAGACGTGATGGCACCACAGAGCGATGGATTCGGTTCCTGACGAAGAGGATATACAACATCAGATTCACTTGGAATATGAAGTCAAGCGTTAGTTCAGTGGGTGATACAGTGTTTTCGTCGATCTATCGAGAAATTTGTGACACACACGTGGATTATCGGCGATCTTTGAATTATACTAACATCTGGTATATGAAGGTATTGTAAGAAATATGGCATTCCTGATATGATTTTTCATGAACACTGGGCATACTTGTATATGTTTCTAGTAGGAGTTCTACTATTATTTTTCGACATGGCTTAGATACTTTATTGCTCCATTTCCTAGAATATGGTGTTACCATATGATATGGCAGACACAGTTATACGACGTTCTCACCATTGGTTGACTTTATTAGACAGGATGTTCGTCTTTATATTTTTTCTGTAAGGATAGTATTTCTTGATTATGGATAGATATTTTTTTGGCGAGTGTTTCGAACTCGTGATCTGCAATTGGATAATTTAAATTATTTCGTAAGTTCATTGCATACTAGCGAGTATGTATAATTCATCAGTAGGGATTTTTTTTCTTGGATTGTTTGGTGATATTAAAATTTTATTCACTCAAGTGAATGCATATCGCTTTTATGTGACAACTAGAGTCTTGTTGATTCCAATCTTGTACACTCACTCATCAGCCTACGATATGGGGCCTGTTGCATTTAGCAATTGTGTGTTGACACTCACCTTACCCTTCGTTTAGGGCATTATCATGATAGTCTATGGGGCAGGGCCTGTCGCTTTAGGCGATAGTGTCGTGGCACTCACCTTACCTGCCAGTCGAGGGTCTCATTTTATCATTCGAGTGTACTTATGATCGTAAGAGGATTAAACAAGAAACTACCAGTCACACATTAGTCGAATTTTGTTAAAATAAATGTCAGCAGGGTTACATTCTGTAATTCTTGTTTTGCCAATCCAATATTTTGTTGCAATACTCTTTTGAGAGTATATTCATTTAACAGCTGATACTTTTGCTACTCTTTGTGAGTGATTTAATACCTTTGAGAAGGATTTCAAGTAATTGAATCTTGTAAGATGAATCATTTATGGTCAGAATTTATTTTGAGGCAGATCAGTATTAGATATTTTTGATGTGAGGTATTATAACACATTGGTGTTTTTTAAGTAAATCTTGAGAATCTTAAGATAATTTTTTACTCTATTTGAAAGCAGATCTTGAATTGGATTACGATTACTAAGGTAATTTTCTTTATTGTTTAAGAAGTTGTCTAGATATGATCAGATTAATTACAGTTCTTATAGATTGTGTAGCCTACGTTAATAATTTGAAGCCAGTTATATATTTTTGTGGATCATGCAACGTGATTATGTGAAGTATTTTTGATAGGTATTTTTGGAGGATGCCAAGTGGAAGTTTGGAATATTGCCAATGAGTATTTTGAGGCAGACATGAGCTTGTTGAACCCAGTCTAGCATACTTTTGAAGATTCATGCTGTGCGCTGAATAGTTATGGTGTTATGTGGAATAATTATGGTGTTATATGGAAAAATTATGGTGTTCAAATATGGTATTTGATAAAGTGATATTAAATGGTGAAGTTTTGGATAGTGAGATCCAACGTGATTTTGTGAAGGCAATATATTATTTTGGCATGATAATGAAATACGAGATATAACTTGGAAGTGATAAAACTGTAAGACAACGTTCTATAACCTATATTAAACAATTTTTAAGGAAATTAAATAAATAAATAATTTTGATAATCCAAGATTTTCTGATGATAATAATAATTTATAAAATAATAATCTGAAGTTTAAGCATATTAATGATCTGACCCGGTGAATAAAATCTAAATAACTAGATGAATTAAAATTTGAATAAATTGATGAATTAAATAAATTGATGGATTAAAGGTTGAATAAACTAACTGAATTAAATAAATTAATAGGTTATTAAACAGCTGATGATTAACTGAATTAGAAGATGATAATTAATTAAAGAAGCTGATGATTAATAACATTTAAATGGATTTAAATAAATTTAAATAAGAAATGTGATTTAAATAACTTGATGAATTGCAACTTGAATTAATGAATTAAACAATTTAAATGGATGAATTGAGATGATTTAATCTGAATGAGATAATGAAATGAGAGTGTGTGGATAATTGAAGAATATAATGAATTGATGAATATAATATTCATTTAAACGATTTGATGGTAATAAATTAATTATTCTGACTTGAATATAACGAATATTGGGATGAGAACTAATGTGAGAAATATTTAATTTTGATATGAAAATGATGATGATAACCAATGAATAGTGAAGTTTTCTTTGATTCACAACCCAGCAATAATTAGTGACAGTGTAAATATAGTATATAAATTAATTGTTAGATTTTTCGGAGCTTTTATTGAGATTTTCAGCATTTGAATAGTGCCATTCAAGCCATGAAAATAAGTCAATATTAGAATATATGTGCTATTAGGATATTTTGTTAGACAGATTAATATTTATTGACATCCACATTCCTGATGTTAAATTAAAGAAAGGTTAGGTCTCAGGGATCACGAAATGTCAGTGACGCAAAGACATAGTGCTACGGTGGCCCTGAGAACCCAAGCGAACTTTAGTAAATTTTTATATTTTATGTGGATGAAATATACTCTGAGATAGAACAGAGATGGTTCGATTTTGAGGACAATGACAACCTAACGTTTGCATTCGACCATACTCTTAGGTAGGGTGTGTGTTTATTTTCTCTGTCTGACTGTCAAAGTATAAATAAATTTGGTTTTATCTTAGTTGTGATCTGATGATGATGTGGTTTTCCCAATCCTTTCCTTTGTCTTAATTAAGGCTTAACCAGAAAGGATGTGGTTTGCTAGGGGTTCAGTAGATGGCGCCCATTTCTATTTGTATTTTTTTATATTAAATTTAAGCCCGTAACGACCCTGAAGATACTTTATCTCGTGTTACCCTCTGCTTTTTGTGATATTTCAACTGAATTTCCGACACATTCCTTATTTGACTTCATGTTCAATTAACTCCACTCTGGCCTGGGAAGCCAGGTATGCGATGTAATAGCAGAAGGGTCATCGCATCCGTCGGATGAACGGGTGCAGAGGAGGTGGGAGAATTGGCTTTACCCATCCTTGGGGCTTCGATTTTGTTTATTCTATGGGAACATATCAGATTTAGATTACGAAGAGATTGATCTCTATTTCATTTAATGGTGTTATAAAATTTATTGAACTTATTCAGACAATATACTTGTATGCCTGTTCGCCATCTCTTGATGAATACAGTACTTTTGCATTTGTCAGTTGGCACAGGCTAGAGTAAAAGTTGGCTTTTCACTGTTGTCTCAGTCTCACTCATGGCTGTGATTATATGGAAGCTACTGAGGTAAGGGTGGTGCTTAGTAATGGCATTCGGGGCACAGTCAGTGCCTGTGAATGCTGTGAAAGGTTCAACTCATAGGGTTAGGACTACTGTTCTGACTCAGTGAGGAAAGCAATGGCAAACTACCTCACTCCTCTTCTTGCCTAGAACGCCTGAAAATAGTGCTGCCTTGGGTTTTTGTGGGTATCCACTCACATAACGTAAAGGCGGTACTTTTTGAGGATCCAACCAGCCTTCGGGCTGACTACCTAACAGACAGATACTTGTATGCCCATTCCAGTGATCATGTTAGTCATATTAGTGTTATATCATGTTTAATTATATGTCATTTTTCTTATACCCAAGTAGAGTTAGGAATTGATACATTGTGATGTTCTGCTATCCAACGTCTCTGAAGTAAAACGTTTAGTTGAAAGGTATAATTATGTCAGCGGAAAATTTGGCTAAGGTGTTAGGAGATTTGCAGAGTAGCATGTCTGGTATTGTAGCAAATATTTCTAGAATGGAATCAGAAGTCAAAGAACAGATAAATGATTCAGAAGCTAGATGTAAGGAAAGCTTTAAGTCATTACAGGCTAGTAATGAAAATAATTTAAAGTCATTAGAGACTAGATTACAGTCGAGTAATGAAGGTAAACTGAAAGATGAATTAAAGTCATTAGAGACAAGATTGCAGTCCAGTAGTAGAGATGAATTGAAGTCATTGCAGACTAGCACTGAAAATAATCTAAAATCATTGGAAGAAAGATTGCAGTCAAGTAGCAAAGATAGTTTGAAGTCATTGGAAGAAAGATTACAGAGTAGTACTGAAAATAATTTAAAGGATAGTTTTAAATTGTTAGAAACTAGATTACAAGCTCGTAGTGAAGAAAATAACACAGAGTTGAAAAATAATTTAACGAGTTTGGAAAATAGATTAACGTTAAAGAATGATGAAATATTAAATGCTTTACAATCAGATATAAAAGCAGTAGAAATGAAAGGAGAGAAAAATTTGCACATGTTAAGAAAAAACATTATAGAGTTAGAAAATAGAGAAGAAGAAAATATTCTTAATTTGAGAACAGATGTTATGTCTATTCAGGAAGATATTAAATCAGATGTATCGAAATTACGATTCGACATAGATGGTTTAGTAGCAGATGTAGGCAAAATACAAGAATGGTCTACCGAAGTATCTTTCGAATCCAAGATCAAAGGTTTGGAAATGAATTTAGGTAATGAAATTAAAAGTTTGAAATCAGTAATTGGGACAGTCAAAGAGGAAGTCTTAGGAGAGGTTAATTCTAACTTGAAATCCTTAGAAAACCAATTGCAGGCAGACATTAGGAAAATTGATGATGATATAGAACAGAAAGTTAATGAAAACTTAGCATTGTTCAAAAATAGAGTCGGTGCAATAGTGGAAGAACGGTATAGTGAGGTCGATGACGAAGCAAAAGAAAAGCGTGCAGGGCTGGATGAAAAATTAGTCGCAGGTATGGCGAATTTGGAAGCGAGATTTACTGAGAATAAGGAAACGATGAAGGCAGATTCAGCTCAGTTCAGGACAGATGTAGATCAATTAAAAGAACAAGTCGCGTCAGTCAAAACAACATGCGAAGATAAGATAGACAAATTGAAGAACGATTTGGAAGAGATTAACAGAACGCAGACTGTTATGTCATTAGATAATTTGGAGACCAAAGTCAAGATAGTGTAAAAGCGAACGGAAGATAGGATGACTAAACTGGAGTCTATAATAAATAATTTTACAAGTCAAGACGTTACAACGGGGGATGTATCGATGAATCAGACACCGATAGGTTGTAATATGAACAGTCAAGAGGTAAGAGTAGGAGAAGATAGGCATACGAAACAGAATGTTACTTTCGAAAGGACTAGTTCAACCCCTCAAGGTAATTCGAATCAGAATAGAAGCACGTCTAGTACGAATGAACGATACTCAGGTCTGGTGACCATAATCAGAAATCTGGATGATAAACCAAGGAAGTTTTCGGGGAACACAGGAGTCACACTAATCGAATTTCTGAGAGATATTCGAGATTACATGGCGGAACATCGAGTAGCTAAGGAGAGAGAACTAAGTGTAGTCGAACGCGCCTTAGATGGGCCAGCGTTGACTTGGTTTCGCGCATTTAGGAGTAACTTTGCGAACCTGGAACAATTTGCCATAGCATTTTTACGACGATTCTGGAGTGCAGAAGATCAGTTAAACGTAAGAGCAGAAATGTACTCGAAACGTTACTCTACGTCACATCCGACGCATTATGCAAATTTCTTTACATCGCAATTGGATAAATTGCAATTTTTGATTCCTCCATTGCCAGAAGATGAACTGTTACAAGCAATAGCAAGGCAGTTGCCAGTAGAGGTACAAAGATCACTCATAGCATCGGGAGCGAATACACTTGAGCATTATGATGATATCCTACGCAGATTGGATTACACGAGCGCTCAGATGACACCCAGAACTTCAAGGAATGAAAATCGAAACACGCAAGAAGTGAATGCGGTAGTTGTAGATAATGCTGCACAGACAGATAGAAGAGATTCCTGGGGAAACGGAAGGAACGAAGGGAATAGAGGAAATATTCACAACGTCCGTGGGAATGACAGATATCAAGGACCATATGAGAGGCCATATGATCAAGATACAAGAGATAGTACATACAGGAACTACAATCAGAATTCCAGATACCAGAACCGGAACGAATATAATAACCGATATCGAGGCAGATACAATTGGAACCAGAATCAGCAGTCCAATCAAAACAATAGGCAAGATAATAATAACAGGAATGATCAAAATGAAAGACGACAAGATAATCAAGAGTACGGGAGAACAAGGCAAGAGAATAGACAGCCTAGTGCACCACCCGAAGAGTTGATTAGAGATGTCAATAGGGCAAGCACGAGTGGTGCAGAAAAAAACGACAAATTAACGCCGAATCAGGATACTAGTCATGGGAACCCATCATCATAGTTGAAACATACCAGGTCAAAGATGAAGATTTAATTGAAGAAGAAGATATAGTCCACCGAGGGAATCGACATGAATTCCCAGTTATCAGTGTGGAAGTCATGGGAAAGGAAATAAAGACATTAGTGGATACGGGGGCTATGGTGAGCTTGATATCCATAGGGTGCCTGGAAGAATTGAAATTGTCAGGAGATGTTACGATGTTGCCAACTGTTGTTAGCAAGATTCAAGGGGTGATCCCAGACAAGAGCATAAAATGTAAAAGTCAGGTACTTTTAGATATTGGAATTGGAATCAGATATTTTGAGCAGATGTTCCTAGTTGTGGGTCAACTACATTTCAATATGATCCTAGGAGTGGATTTCTTAAGTGAGAGTGGCCTGATCATAGATACGCAGAGTAGGCGCATGTACATTCAGGAAGAGGACATTAAAAATCAGGAATCTGAAATGACATTCTTCAGAGAGAATATATTGAATGAGATTGTATGTCACATTGAAAGGTCTGTCGAGAGTAAAGCTGATACGAAGAGTAAGATAAATCCAGAAATACAGGAGCATTTTGATCAAGAAATTTCGGAATACGAGGACATATTCCACGATAAACCAGGACTCATAGAGAATTTTACTTATAGCATCAAGTTGATGGATGATAAGCCATATCACAAGAATTTATATCCCATACCAGATAAATGGAAGGAAGAAGTCGGTACGATGATAAGCGACATGGATAGATATGGAATTATTAAGAAGATGCCAACTGCTTATTTGAATCCTTTAGCTGTTGTCAAGAAGTCTAATGGTAAGCTGAGGATATGCCTAGATGCTAGAGCCCTTAATGAGAGAGTTCTTCCTGAACACGACAGACCACCTGTTATTCGTGAATTGTTTCGCGGATTCAGAGGAAAGAGTTTCTTTTCCACTATTGATCTGACTAGTTCCTATTATCATATAGAACTAGCAGAAGACTGCAAACAATATACGGGATTCTTATTTGACCATAAAACCTATGTTTTTAATCGTTTACCTTTTGGAGTAAAGAATAGTGGTCCGGTGATGATCCGAGCACTAGATGAGAATTTATCAGATGCAGTTACAAACATGTGGTGAGCTATATAGATGACCTGATTATAGCATCTGAAACAGCTGAAGAGCATATCAGGCACCTTCGAATGCTTTTTGAGGATCTCCGGAGGACGAATTTCAAGGTGATTTCGACAAATGTCAGTTTTTTATGGGGAAATAGAATTTCTTGACATAAAATCGATGGAGATGGATACAGGCCCAATCCAAAGAAGATAATGGCTATTTCGGAATTTCCGACCCCTAGAAAGCTTAACGAAGTTCGGCAGTTTCTAGGAATGTGTCAGTTCTTTTCAACACATTGTCCTGGATATACCGAAACGATGGCACCTCTGCAGGATTTGCTAAGGAAAGGAAATCGATGGAAATGGGACGACAAATGTAATCAAGCATTTTTGGCAGCCAAGAATATGTTAATCCAGAATGTTAAACTCGAATACCCAGACTTTGCTAGAAGATTTTTTGTCGAGACAGACGCATCCAAAATAGGCATCAGTGGTATCCTATATCAGATGGACGATGCAAACAGACACAGATATTTGGCTTTCACCAGTCGCAAACTCAGGAATTGTGAGAGGAATTATTATGCAACCGAGTTAGAGGCATTAGCAGTGGTTCATGCTCTTAAGACGTGGAAGAAGGTGTTATTTGGGCATGACATAACGGTGATCACAGATCATAAAGCCCTCCAATTTATTATGAAGACAGACTTAGCAAGTGACCGTATCACCAGATGGGATCCTTTCTTACAAAAAATTTAACCCAACCATTGTGCATAGACCTTGGAAATTAAATCTGTTGGCAGATGTGTTGAGTAGAAACCCTTGTGAAGAGGTAATTGTCAACCACATAGATCTAGTTCAAGAGGACCAAGGAACTCTGGAGAAGTTGAAAATGTTAGCGCAAACTCAGAAGAGATACACACCTTTGCGAAGGATTTACCGTTTCTTAACACGCAGGATGGATAACGCCGATCCAGATTTTAGAAGAACGGAGATAGAAGCTAGAAAGTATCACATGATGGGAGGTATTATATGCCAATATATCGATCAGAATCACACTAAGCTTAGAGTTGTGATCCCACCCAAGCTTGGCAAACCGGTTATTTGGATGATACATCGAACCGCAGCGCATGTAGGTGTAGACAAGACTCTGGCTCTTGCTCAAGAAACTTTTGTTTGGAGACAAATGGGACAAACGATCCGCGACGTCATAAAGACCTGTGACAGTTGTCAGCGAAGCAAATATTCATCTAAACTAATGAAGGAAGTTCCTAGATCGATATTACCTAGCAAGCCGAGAGAACTTTTCGCTACGGACATTTTTGGTCCGATTCCTCGTTCGACGAAAGGAAACAGTTTGTTTTGGTTACTGTAGACGTATACTCTAAATACGTATCTCTATGTCCAATTCAGAAAGCTACCTCCAAGTATGTGATCAACAGATTGGAGAAGACAGTAATTCCAAGTATGGGGAAACCTGAAATTTTGTTGAGTGACCATGGATCACAGTTCACCAGTATGGAATTTTCAACTGTTATGGAACGTTTGGGAATAAGGCATGTATTTAATTCTGTATGTTATCCAGAGGGAAAACCAGCCGAAAGAATTATGCCAGAGATCATTAAAATGTTTCGTTTATACGTTTCGAGACAACATCACCGATGGATGTAAGTGATACCCATCATTAGTCAATGTTTGAATTCTACCATACATTTTATTTATTTATTTATCGTATGGCTTTTAGTGCTGGGAGTGTCCGAGGACATGTTCGGCTCGCCTGAGTCTGTAGCTGCTTCCAGCGGATACCATACATGAAAGTACAGAAGAGATTCCTTCCGTGCTTCATCATGGGATGAAACCTAATAGACCATGGGACCGAATAGTGAAGGCACCAGTAGATCCAGAACCTACCCAAGAAAGAAGAGTCGAGATGGCAGGAGAAAGACTCAGAAGACAGGCAGAGAAGAGACCAGGAGGCATGCAGGAAGAAGGTTTCATGAACCATTTCAGGAAAATGACGAGGTGCTGGTCAGGAAGCCAGTCACATCGAATCTTCAACTGAAGATATACCACAAATTTGCACCATTGTACGCTGGTCCATTCCGAATTGATGAAACATACAGAAATGACAGCTATAAGATTGCTAGAATAGACAAGAATGAAGTTGTTGGAACTTTCAACGCAGTCAGCATTAGGAAGTATCATTATGCTTAGGAAGAGGAAGGTTGCAGAGCTATCGTGTACATTATATGTTGTGTATAGAAAATGCCTGAGAGTATTTTTTTCTCAAGATTGATTAAAAAAAAGGATATGTACGGGAGGGATGTACCCGATACCTAGTTGAGGCTATCGGCTACGCCAGTTGTGATCGAGCCATAGTTGAGATTTGTGGGCAAAGAAGAAAAGATAGCGCTCAGATCGAGTCAAGAAGAATGGTAGAAAATGACGTAGGTGGCCGAGGAAGAAGGAGGCACAACCCTTCAAGCATATGGAATTATGGGAGAAATACTGGATTATTATCAAGATCAATATGGAATAAAACATTATATAACCTCAGAAGAGAAGGAAATATCAAGAAATCTTATTGGTGATAACTTGAAGAAAGGCAGACAACTCCTTAAGTTATGTTATAACTTAATTGCCGATATAATAGTGGTCGAGGTTATAGCTGTGACGTATGACAGTGGAAGGAAGGGGAAAGTCACGTGATAGAGCCGGGCGAGGCGGCCGAACGGAGTGACACTAGCAGAACGAAAGAAGTATTCCATCAGTCAAGCTGAGCGGAACACATCGTGCAGTAAGGAACAGTTTTACAAGGCAGTGCAGCGCAGTAGTAGGAGTTCGTGGTTAGAGCGCACGCTATCTGCAAGGCAGGTAATACAAGCCGTGAACTTGAGAGAGAAAGCCGGTGTTCAGGCAGATGTCTTTTCAACATCGGAGTAATAGTTACGTGAAACAGCAATGCTTTTCCAAACTTACAGTTCATCAAAGCAATACGCAGCATTACGGTAGGATTGAGAACATTATTTGAGCTACATTCTCAATGCAGAACAGTACAGCGAAGCGGTATAATGAGGCCAGTATTCAACCTCGCAATATACAAGGACAGTGAGGCGGAACGGGTCGTGCTGTGGCCGACATTTTACAAGCAGGCGATAGTCAAGCAGTTGAACATTACTTCGACATTTTGTCAAGCTTAATATGTTTGGACTTGTGTTTCGACAGTCCAATTGTGCAGTCCAATTGCAATTATACACTTCTATTGTGGAATTTTAAATGGACTTGAACATATTTCAGCGGTATTACGGCATATTTTATGATGCATTTTAGACCGAAATATTTAAGGCGACCATGGGGTCAGTCCAACATTACTGCTTTTGGCAAGTGAACAGTTACAAGTGTATGCACTTTGTGAACAGTGGCACGTGCAGCATTATAGTTGCATATCATGAACAGTTATGAAATATCTCAGTTATGAACACAGATACAGGGTGTCTGACAAATCAGTACACTTTTCTAGATAATTTATTATTTTCTTCCAGTGAAATTCAGCCGCTGTGGAGTTTAACATTTTTGTCGTATGCCAACCGAATAGTTTATGGGACAGTGGCGTGACATATTTGAAGAGTATTGGGTACTCTACATTTTTGAACTTTTATGGAAAAGTTTGGACAATATCCGTGATGGATAATCTTCAGTTCATCATGTCGGGCTAAGCGGATACGGAGACGTGATGGCACCACAGAGCGATGGATTCGGTTCCTGACGAAGAGGATATACAACATCAGATTCACTTGGAATATGAAGTCAAGCGTTAGTTCAATAGGTGATACAGTGTTTACGTCGATCTATCGAGAAATTTGTTACACACACGTTGATTATCGGCGATCATTGAATTATATTAACATCTGGTATATGAAGGTATTGTAAGAGTTATGGCATTCCTGATATGATTTTTCATGAACACTGGGCATACTTGTATATATTTCTAGTAGGAGTTCTACTATTATTTTTCGACATGGCTTAGATACTTTATTGCTCCATTTGCTAGAATATGGTGTTACATTATGATATGTCAGACACAGTTATACGACGTTCTCACCATTGGTTGACTTTATTAGACAGGATTTTCGTCTTTATATTTTTTCTGTGAGGATAGTATTTCTTGATTATGGATAGATATTTTTTGGCGAGTGTTTCGAACTCGTGATCTGCAATTGGATAATTTAAATTATTTCGTCAGTTCATTGCATACTAGCGAGTATGTATAATTCATCAGTATGGATATTTTTGTTGGATTGTTTGGTGATATTAAAATTTTATTCACTCAAGTGAATGCATATCGCTTTTATGTGACAACTAGAGTCTTGTTGATTCCAATCTTGTACACTCACTCATCAGTCTACGAGATGGGGCCTGTTGCATTTAGCAATTGTGTGGTGGCACTCACCTTACCCAACATTTAGGGCATTATCATGATAGTCCACGGGGCAGGGCCTGTCGCTTTAGGCGATTGTGTGGTGGCACTCACCATACCTGCCAGTCGAGGGTCTCATTTTATCATTCGAGTGTAATTATGATCGTAAGAGTATTAAACAAGAAACTACCAGTCACACATTAGTCGAATTTTGTTAAAATAAATGTCAGCAGGGTTACATTTTGTAATTCTTGTTTTGCCAATCCAATATTTTGTTGCAATACTCTTTTGAGAGTATATTCATTTAACAGCTGATACTTTTGATACTCTTTGTGAGTGATTTGATACCTTTGAGAAGGATTTCAAGTAATTTAATCTTGTAAGATGAATCATTTATGGTCAGAATTTATTTTGAGGCAGATCATTATTAGATATTTTTGATGTGAGGTATTATAACACATTGGTGTTTTTTTAAGTAAATCTTGAGAATCTTAAGATAATTTTTTACTCTATTTGAAAGCAGATCTTGAATTGGATTACGATTACTAAGGTAATTTTCCTTATTGTTTAAGAAGTTGTCTAGATATGATCAGATTAATTACAGTTCTTATAGATTGTGTAGCCTACGTTAATAATTTGAAACCAGTTATATATTTTTGTGGATCATGCAACGTGATTATGTGAAGTATTTTTGATAGGTATCTTTGGAGGTTGCCAAGTGGAAGTTTGCAATATTGCCAATGAGTATTTTGAGGCAGACATGAGCTTGTTGAACCCAGTCTAGCATATTTTTGAAGATTCATGCTGTGCGCTGAATAGTTATGGTGTTATGTGGAATAATTATGGTGTTATATGGAATAATTATGGTATTCAAATATGGTATTTGATAAAGTGATATTAAATGGTGAAGTTTTGGATAGTGAGATCCAACGTGATTTTGTGAAGGCAATATATTATTTTGGCATGATAATTAAATACGAGATATAACTTGGAAGTGTTAAAACTGTAAGACAACGTTCTATAACCTATATTAAACAATTTTTTAGGAAATTAAATAAATAAATAATTTTGATAATCCAAGATTTTCTGATGATAATAATAATTTATAAAATAATAATCTGAAGTTTAAGCATATTAATGATCTGACCCGGTGAATAAAATCTAAATAACTAGATGAATTAAAATTTGAATAAATTGATGAATTAAATAAATTGATGGATTAAAGGTTGAATAAACTAACTGAATTAAATAAATTAATAGGTTATTAAACAGCTGATGATTAACTGAATTAGAAGATGATAATTAATTAAAGAAGCTGATGATTAATAACATTTAAATGGATTTAAATAAATTTAAATAAGAAATGTGATTTAAATAACTTGATGAATTGCAACTTGAATTAATGAATTAAACAATTTAAATGGATGAATTGAGATGATTTAATCTGAATGAGATAATGAAATGAGAGTGTGTGGATAATTGAAGAATATAATGAATTGATGAATATAATATTCATTTAAACGATTTGATGGTAATAAATTAATTATTCTGACTTGAATATAACGAATATTGGGATGAGAACTAATGTGAGAAATATTTAATTTTGATATGAAAATGATGATGATAACCAATGAATAGTGAAGTTTTCTTTGATTCACAACCCAGCAATAATTAGTGACAGTGTAAATATAGTATATAAATTAATTGTTAGATTTTTCGGAGCTTTTATTGAGATTTTCAGCATTTGAATAGTGCCATTCAAGCCATGAAAATAAGTCAATATTAGAATATATGTGCTATTAGGATATTTTGTTAGACAGATTAATATTTATTGACATCCACATTCCTGATGTTAAATTAAAGAAAGGTTAGGTCTCAGGGATCACGAAATGTCAGTGACGCAAAGACATAGTGCTACGGTGGCCCTGAGAACCCAAGCGAACTTTAGTAATTTTTTATATTTTATGTGGATGTAATATAGTCTACTCTGAGATAGAACAGAGATGGTTCGATTTTGAGGACAATGACAACCTAACGTTTGCATTCGACCATACTCTTAGGTAGGGTGTGTGTTTATTTTCTCTGTCTGACTGTCAAAGTTTAAATAAATTTGGTTTTATCTTAGTTGTGATCTGATGATGATGTGGTTTTCCCTATCCTTTCCTTTGTCTTAATTAAGGCTTAACCAGAAAGGATGTGGTTTGCCAGGGGTTCAGTTGATGGCGCCCATTTCTATTTGTATTTTTTAAATTAAATTTAAGCCCGTAACGACCCTGGAGATACTTTATCTCGTGTTACCCTCTGCTTTTTGTGATATTTCAACTGAATTTCCGACACATTCCTTATTTGACTTCATGTTCATTTAACTCCACTCTGGCCTGGGAAGCCAGGTATGCGATGTAATAGCAGATGGGTCATCGCATCCCTCGGATGAACGGGTGCAACACTAAAATGTATTACTTATCTTATTTTTACTAAACTACAGTAGCCTAACATACATTCTACATACAGTTTTTTTTACAAAAAATATTACAATATATAGCACACTACAAATATTACAATATAGTGATCATTAGACTTAAGTAAAGTAATAGTCATCAATGCGACCGTTTCCTCAAGCAAGAGTATCAAATGTGTTGTGTATAATGGATCGTTTGTTGTCTTCATTACTTAAAGCAACTTTGTTCAGCATATTGGTATGTAGCTGATGATTTTTACTTCTAAATACACACATTTTCTTATATAATATAGGTGGGTTACTAACTACACAGTTTTTATAATCGCTTATATCTAACTCTTTACTAACAACATTTTTTTACACTCATTTTAATTTTTTTACTACTACATCATCAATTGTCATATAGCTGTATGATTTAGATTTTGTGCCTACAAAGGTGTCTATAATAACACCAGCACATTCATCCTTATATTTCTCAAGAACCTTTTTGTTTACTAGAGGTAAATGGTAAATATTACCCTCTGGATAGTCACTTGTATCAAACCTATTTAGCTCAGTTTTGATATCCTCATAAAAATCATCAGTTTTAAACTCATAAATAAAAGAATCTGTGTCTGTGTAGAGTAATTTAGCATTATCAAGATAGTTTTTCTTTACATAATCATAGTGAAATTCATTCATAAGTGTTTTTGACAATTCCAGAATGGTGTAACCCACATATATGGGTTTGTTGTAAGTTACATTAAGACGATTCATTTGTATTACAACTAAATCCTCATGAATAATTGAACAGCTATGAAAGTTAGGCTTGCTTATTAAGTTGCTCGCACCATACCTTTTACCATCATTCTCCCACTTTGTTATTAGCTTTACATAAATTCGTTTATCAACATTCTCCGTAGTCTTTCCAAAAACACTATTATTCATGAGTTTATAAAAATCTTTTTCAAAAGCATTTGTTGATAGTGTTCTTAAATTATTGTTTAGATCAATATACGGTTTGAGCCATGCTGATTGATGAAATTGCAATACGCGATGAATTTTTGTTAATTTCAATCCAGGCTGTAGACACTGTTTCAAGTTTTGATAATGTATTACATATTTACATTTATCATTTACATTAGCAATTAACATTTTTGTTCGTGATGTGATGTATGGAGATTTCATATTCTCATGACAAAATGGTAAATCATTATGATCATCATGTAACTCTTTAGGGTACTCAAGATTTACCTCTAAAATATATCCTTTATCATCGTTATCATTAAGAGTGTCAACATGTAAGACATCAATTTCAGGTTGTGTCAGGCAGCGAAAATCTTTCGGTGGTGGATATTGACTCATAGCCCAACCATATTGGTTATTTGCAGCGAGGTAGACAATATACTTTGACTCTTCACAAGGTTTGTAGCTAGGCATGTATTTATTATTCGCTTTAGAGTACCGTCCACTACATTGGCTTAATCCACCCCGAATTGGTGATTTTATAAAATTGATCATGTCTATATCAGTCATTAATTCTAAATTTACTTTCGTTTTTTTTTTCAACATTGAACTGAAACTTAACCCAGGAGCAGTGAAATACTGACAAGGATCTAGGTCATAAGTTTTCATACAAATATTTCGAACATTTTCAAAAACATCTGCTAATAATAACACATCTGTCTTCAAATATATGTCTGAAAATTCTCCTAAAGTTTGAGTGTGGAACTGTGCCCATACACGTTGTGCATGTAAATATTCCTGATCACTAATATGACTTGTGTTTAAGGAACTGTAAAATGCATCTTTCGGCGGTAAAGAACACTCCTCAAGACGTTCCATACAGTTAATATATTCATAAGGGAATATACCCTTTTGACGAATCAAATTAAAATCATCTTCTTTAGGAAAGACACGTTGAATTTCATGAAACTGATCTGATTTTAAATTACTAGCCAGCTTATCAAGACTACTCGGCATAAAGCGGAATTAATCTAATAATCGCAGTTTAATGGTTTTTAATGCTAGTTTTGATGTATTTTGTGAACGAATGTATTGTTCCTTATTATTTTCAATCACATCATTTTTCACATCTGAAGCTCCAAATTCTTTATTGATAAAGTGGTTATGGTATTTGCTACCGTTATGTAGAATGACCGGAATGAATTTACTTACTCTATAATTTAAATTACATTCTTGGTGAGCAGCACCACGATATTTTCCTGTTAAATGGTCATGATCGCGAACCCTGTCTGTATATAAACATTCACCACATATAAAACAATTAGTTTCAGTTTCAAAATTCATTTGCTCTGATGAAGTTAGTGGCTCCATTGGAATGATCGTATTTAAAATAGAGGATATACGGATGGCATCTTTTTCAAGTCTTTCCATAGAAACTTTAGGTGCATTAGGTCCTCTATAGAGCTCAAACTTATTTAAAGAGTCATCGTAACTACATTTAATATAATATGAAAAGCAAAAGGTTCATGAATGTGAGTAGTGTTGGTAAAAGTTTGGGCTGGATTCGATGAACATGTATTAAATGGTTTTAGCAAAGCTTCAAAGTCAGCATATATAACAAATGGTACTCGAAGCTGTTTCTCATAATCCTTAAATTTTAGAATGTTATTTTTAGGAGTAGGTAATACCGTACAAACATGATTACATCCCCATTTTTGATGTTGAGTTAGTTGATCCTCTTTCTGGAAATGTAGCAAACAACCATCGCACAACCACTTCTTAGATTTATGTTTTGATACTTGACTACCTACAAGTCTACTTAAATGTGTTATCCAACAATAGTGAGCATTTTCATCTTCGTTTATGTATAGTAAATTTACATGAGCATCCTTTTTTCCTGAGTATAATATAGAGGACCAACTATACTCTTATTTTCAATTTCATACACATTAATACTTACATTGTTCAGCTTTTCAAAACGTTGAATGTCTTTTATCGCCATAGGAAATTCTATTTCTTTTAAATCTAACACTGAAGAATAGTGAGGATAAGATGATGATCTATCCATATGCTCCACTGCTGGATGGAGAGCTGAGGTTACAGCCCACGCAAAACATGCGTCATCATTATTCAAAACGTTCACAACAGTTTTCTTTCGTTTGATCCATTCTGGCAAATCAATGTATGATGATGATCGAAGGGGGTTATATTTATTCAGGTTGGTTTCTAAATAAAGTACTTCAACCAATGCCCAGCCCGACTCCCTTTCCTGGAACTCTTCACTCTTCACAATGATAGCACTTGAAATATTTTGATATATATCACTAATATTAGTTGATTCACTAACAATTACGTTCTTTGTATTGAAAGATTTGATATCCGTAATTTCACCTTCGCTCCCAGTTTTTACATTGAGGCCAAAAAGTTCAAAATTCATTTTAATTGTTTTATGCTCTACTAAAACATTTTCTACTAAGCCAAACACAGTAGGTTGAACATTCTGTAAAAATGTTTCAATACTTTGAGTTTTTCTTTACTATGAAGTCTGTAACTAGCAATTCGACTTTTAAACGCACTACCAATATGTTGAATATTCCCAGAATTTCTTTCATGGCAAGCGTTATTTTTATGTTGAATACTGCGTAAATGTCCATGAATGATTGAAGAAGGTATATCAATATTACATACATTACAATGTGTTATCGAAGGTTCACCATTCTTCTTTCTTTTTGTTGCACAACTATTTTCACAATCTTGAGAACGTTTACGCTTTTGAGCATCACATTCATTTAAAGGTTCCGTGCTAGTTGATGGTTTTACTGATTTCAATTTCTGTTGTTCTCCATGCACTTCAACCATGTGGGATTGATATCGCTTTACAGCAGAAAAACCAAGTTCGCAAACTGAACACGAAAATGGTGCTGAATTAACATGCATTAAATTTACATGACGTGCAAGATTATCTTGTCTGTTAAATGTGGTAGCACAATGACTGCACACAAACATTTTAATGTCATGTTTAGCATTTGCATGTCGTTGAAGGTTGTCAGGTCTTGAGAACTGTTTCTTACATTCACCACACTTGAACAAAATGATCACTTTCGAAATTACCTATAAAAGAAAGAAATCAAAAATGTTAATAGTTGATAAAACCAAGTAAAATATAAATAGTTTAATTACAATCCAGTCAATGGTTATAGCAGAGTATTTAAATCGATCATCTGCGAACTCCTAGCAAGTCTAACTTCATGTAGTTCTAACTGAGGGTTACTATATACCACTGTCACTGACACTTCGTGGTGAACATTGGAACTTGATAGAGTGGTAGAAACCAGCGGTCGCCAGTTAAGTGAGCTAAGTGTGACGTCATAGCCAGTCTTAAAGCATGTCTAAACTTGTAGAACATGTCACGTGATAGAAACCTGCGATCGCCAGTTAAGTGAGCTAAGTGTGACGTCATAGCCAGTCTTAAAGCAAGTCTAAACTTGTAGAACATGTCACGTGATAGAAACCAGCGATCGCCAGTTAAGTGAGCTAAGTGTGACGTCATAGCCGGTCTTAAAACAAGTCTAAACTTGCAGAACATGTCACGTGGTAGAAACCAGCGGTCGCCAGTTAAGTGAGCAAGGTGTGACGTCATACCCAGTCTTAAAGCAAGTCTAAACTTGTAGAACATGTCACGTGATAGAAACCAGCGATCGCCAGTTAAGTGAGCTAAGTGTGACGTCATAGCCAGTCTTAAAACAAGTCTAAACTTGTAAAACATGTCACGTGATAGAAACCAGCGATCGCCAGTTAAGTGAGCTAAGTGTGACGTCATAGCCAGTCTTAAAACAAGTCTAAACTTGCAGAACATGTCACGTGATAGAAACCAGCGGTCGCCAGTTAAGTGAGCAAGGTGTGACGTCACAGCCAGTCTTAAAGCAAGTCTAAACTTGTAGAACATGTCACGTGATAGAAACCAGCGATCGCCAGTTAAGTGAGCTAAGTGTGACGTCATAGCCAGAATTAAAACAAGTTTAAACTTGTAAAACATGTCACGTGACAAGGTTAAGTAAGGTAAAGTTAGGTTATGTTAGGTGAACTGAGGTTAAGTCTTTTAAATATTCTCTATGTCACTGACACCTAGCACCGAACATTCAGACATAATAGAGTGGTAATCAAAATCTAACCTACAAAATTAGCTTTACACACCATGGTCAAGTAGTTCCAACTTTTACTACCAAATATACCATTGTCACTAACATGTAGTGGTGAACATTGGAAAATATCACTCTAACTGTTTAAAAGTTATTAGAGGGGCACTTACCTTTTTATAATTTATCAACTGCTGCCACTGAATGAACAGATTGTAGGAACCTAGTAACCTACAGGTACCCAATTATCTGTAAACAAATCAATCAATCAATCATTAAATACATTCCAATCAATAACTTCAACATCAATTAGTAATAAAAGACTACAATCCATTAATAATAAGTACTTACCTTGCAAAATAATTTAATGATTTTCTACCAAAAAGGCTTTTTTACAACTCTTGAGCAGTAATAGAGCACTGTTCACTCAAAGCGAGTAATAAAGACTGACAGTAGGGAAATATATGACACCTCTCTTATATAAACTCTCATCGCTCGTGTCAACAGTTTTTTGCAGATCATTGCAATAACTTTCCCAATACAGCTGAGAGTCCAAAGTACACTAGGAACACCTGTGTGGTAGCCAATTACTGCCGACTTTGCATGATCATCACCCATTGTCTTGATCAACACCTGGGGTTTCAAATTACTGCAGCGTCAGTCATAGCAACAGCAGTGTGCGCTCTCTGCTATGTCAGCAACATGACACCGGAAGGAACACCTGTGTAATATCCAATAACTGCTAACTTTGCATGATCATCACCCATTGTCTTCATGAACACTTGTGGTTTCAAATTATTGCAGCGTTAGTCATAGCAACAGATTTGCGCACTCTCTGCCATGTCTGTAATATGACACAGGAAGTAACAAGTCGGTTTACTGCACGTACCATCTCCACAGTTTTAACATTTTAAGAACATGTATTATTCTCTTTCAACTACAAATGACTCGTTAGAACACATCCATCCACCAAGTTAGATCCTTCGTATGTTCACATGTATTTCGTCACTTTCCTTTCATATCGTTATCACATTATAGTAGTGGGGGATTAGTGATCAACGTCAGTTCAACACACTGCTTTACACGCAAAATGTAGTTAGGCCCTTTGACATAATTTAAATAAATTCATGGGCTGGTCCGTAGGAACCAGGCCAAAGGGACCGGTCCAAAGGGATCAGTCCAAAGGGACTCATCCACAAGGACTCGTCCACAAGGACTTGTCCACACAGACTCATCCACAATGACCTGTCCACAATGACCTGTCAACAAGGACTTGTCCACAAGGACTTGTCCACACAGACTCGTCCACAATGACCTGTCAACAAGGACCCGTCCACAGGGATCCGCTCCCCCACCCTCTTACAAAAGCCATGAGTGGGCATGTGTAAAAAACAAAAAACAAGCACGTTAATTCATAGTGGCTTTCCACCGTATACATGTCTCATGTGTAGAACAACGTTTCATTCCATATTGGCATTCAAACTCATTTTAATTCACTGGCCGTGAAAGCCAATATACCATCTTTTTGGAAGCCTTCATAGGGAGGTTGAGGCTGCCTGAGCTTTTAGTTCTCGCAGTCAAGAGGTGCAGTTGCACCTTATATAAAGGGAGGTGGCGCGCAGTTCGTTACTCCAGTGGGGGTCCGGGCGGGGACACCAAGGGCCCGCCGATGAGCCAACTTGGTGTCCTAGGCGAAACCCCACACAAGACACGGCACAAACCTAGAAGAATTGCTGAGTTTTAATTCACTGGCCGTGAAAGCCAATATACCATCTCTCACATGTTGCAATTGGAAAGAGAGATTCTCAATTAAAATACAATTTCACCCTCTAGTAGGGGTAGGTTTTATTTTGGGGTGGAAATATGTTGTTCATTGGAAAGAGGGTGTCAGCCCGAGTTCAACGACACCTCATTTGTCAAAATCCGACCATGCCTTCGAGAGATATCGCGCCGTCGCCATCTTGTGAGGAGGGTGAGGAGGAGGAGGGTATAGAACCCCCACATAACCACTACTCACCCTGTCTCTCCTCGTTTTTTGGACCATCCTTCTCAGGAATCTCATCTCAACTGCCTGTACTCTGCTCTCATTCCTGTTAGTCATTCTCCAAGTTTCTGCTGCATATGTCATTATAGAACATAATATGCTTTGTACATAACTTCTTTAGCCTTAATTGGCATATCCTTGTTCCATACTAGTCCCCATACCTGTTGGTAGAAAGCACTCCCGATTTGTATTCTGCTAATTTCCAAAACTAGTCTTCCATCTTCAGTCAGTTCACTTCCCAAGTTTTTGAAGTGTTTCACCACTTCCAATTCCTTATCTCCGACTTTGACTACTCCTTTTCCTTCTTTATTAGCCCTATTCATCACCACTGTTTTACTCTTCTCCACATCTATCTTAAATGCCCATTTTCATTTATTACGTCTAACTGTTCTTGTACCTCCATCTCATCCTCGCCCCAGATCACAACATCGTCTGCAAACAATATTACCTTCATTTTTGCCCTACTAAAGTCTTTCATTGCTACCTTCATGATGTTAAATACATATTAAATAAACATAAATATCAAAAATAATTTAAGTACCGACAGTAGTGGCTACGCTGGCTAATGCGCAGCATTAGGTCATGGGACCAAGCTCACAGCTGACTCGGTAGACGCGTGGGTTCGAGCCCCACCGTCGGCCGTCCTTGAAATGGTTTTCCGTGGTTTCCCATTTTCAACACCAGGCAAATGCTGGGACGGTACCTTCTGACAGGCCACGGCCGCTTCCTTCCACATCCTTGCCCAGTTTCATTCGCCATCATTCATTTCATCTCTCATTAACTCCTCTCATGAGGTTGGCGTCAGGAAGGGCATCCGGCCGTAAAAACATCGCCACAAAGACTTCCATCGCATCTCATCCCCGACCCCGTTGGAAAAACGGGAATAATAAGGGGTAGACATACATCAAAATAATTTAAGTAAATAAATAATCAATCAATGAATAATAACATCAATAATATTAATAATAATAATAATAATAATAACTTAATTTAACCGACTAAAGATATTCTACTCTGCTACCCTGTCGGAATGGTTGGTGGTGTCGTTACACTCGTGGGTGTTGGTAAATAAATATATACATAAATAATAATAATAATAATAATAATAATAATAATAATAATAATAAGACAATATTAAAAAATTAAAATTAAAATTTACACTCAAGTCCTTTAGTAAAATTAAAAACTAACTTTTCCTAGAGATAGGGGGCATAACCCCCTTTAATGGGTCCGAGCACGACTCCCTTCAATTATTAGTTCACGATATCTTGGGTAAATGACCTAGCAGTTACATCCTTTGGTGAAATCTAAATATATGTAAATATCTATACTAATATAATAAAACTGAAAAGTTTGTGTGTTTGTGTGTTTAAACGCGCTAATCTCTGGAACTACCAATCGGATTCGAAAAATTCTTTTTTATATGATAGCCAGATTCAAGAGGAATAGCTTAGGCTATGATAAATTTCGGACAGACCATTCCATTCCCTGCATTTTGGCCCTTTGGCACAAATCTACACCGTTTCACCGATCAGAACAAAAATTTGTATACATACCCTTTGGAACCCTGCGAGTAACACTGTCTGCATGAAATTTATGACAGGCCGTTCCATTCCCTGCATTTAGGCCCTTTGGCACAAATCTACACCTTTTCACCGATCTGAACCAAAATGTGTATACTTAGCCTTTGGAACCCTGCGAGTAACACAGTCTACATGAAATTTCGGACAGATCACTCCATTCCCTGCATTTAGGCCCTTTGGCTCAAATCTACACCGTTTCACCGATCTGAACCAAACTTTGTATACTTACCCTTTGGAACCCTGCGAGTAACACTGTCTACATGAAATTTCGGACTGACCACTCCATTCCCTGCATTTAGCTCCTTTGGCACAAATCTACACCGTTTCACCGATCTGAACCAAATTTCACATACTTATACTTTGAAACCCGACGAGTAACACTGTCTGCTTGAAATTTCGGACAGACCACTCCATTCCCTGCATTTAGGTCCATTGGCACAAATCTACACCGTTTCACCGATGTGAATCACATTTTGTACACTTACCGTTTGGAACCCTGCGGGTGACACTGTCCACTTTAATTTTTGGACAGACCACTCCATTTCCTGTATTTAGGCCCTTTATCACAAATCTACACCGTTCCTCCTAATTGCACCAAATTATACATACACTTTGAAACCCTGCTGGTAACACTGTCCACTTGAAATTTTGGACAACGCTCTCCATTCCCTACATTTAGAATAACAAACAAACTGAACTTGAAAACCGTGTATTAAGGCCCTAGAATCATTCATGTCCGTAGTAGTGTAACTGTAAGAGTATTTTAATAAGTCAATTGTTGACTGGCAATTCGGGTTACAACACGTCGCCCCTACCAGTGTTCAGGTGCAGAAATGCGAAAATAGTTAAATCTTGCGCTGCTTATAAATTTCAGTCACGGAGGGGGGGAGGGGGGAATTAGTGCAAAATGATTTATTTTGCCCATTAAAACAGTTATCATCATGAACATATTATGCATCTGTATAAGTGTAATGGTGTTGGTACAATACATTGAGGTTATCAGCTGCAATAAGCATTGATGCTTTCAAATTTACCGTATTTTATTCCGAAACTTATCGTTGAGCTCCATGTGTCCATAAATGATACTATTGCTACCTCAGGAGCTCGGGACAGCCGAAGTTTTCCAAAGTGTTCTGATTATTTTCCTACGGCGCTATGCGACAAAATACGACACCATTGGTCTCTGCATTCCTAACAATGAGATATAGGCCCTAGGCAGTGTCTTTTATTTCACTTACTCCTCTTTCTAATAAATTTTTGTTTTTTTTTGTTTGTAAATTACATGTGTCAGTGCTGTAGTTAGTAAATAGCCGTTTCCCTCTTCATTATTATTGTTACGTGCAATGCCCGTCCCAATGTTTTTAAAATCCCTCTTCCCTGTATTCTGGTGTTCAATGACATTTTGAATCGACCACCTGGTGACTTGATTCCGTTTGCGAACACGAGATAGCAGCTGCTGTCGGACTCCGGGGTTCCTTCAAGTAGTTCCTTCTTCTCCGATAGAGAGTGTTGGTTGTGCCTTATAAAACTCTTCCTATTCGTGGCATAATTGAAGGCAATTATAAACTACGTCATGAAACAAATGCCTGTGTATTCATGATACCGCCAAATTATTTACTTAATAATGACATTGTTGATTGATGTGTCAAGCCTTGATTGGACGATAAATATTTACATGAATGCAGTTCAGTATCTGACGCGGGATTCTCCGCCACCTTGTGGAGTCCATTGTCTGTCGTCTAAGAAGCAACTTAACTGCTGGTGGGACAGTGTTTCTTTTCGTGGGCTGGTGGCGCCCTTGGCCCCCAGCTTTTACAAATATGAATGCCAATTCTACTAGGAAATTGCCTGTGCTCTTCAGGCTGTGAATTTCATCGTTTCGCCGTGAAGTGGACGTGTGAAATGAAATCGCATCTCGATGCAGACCTGTGCTTGTGACCAAAACGAAGCATGTGCTGGGTGGGCCAGTTTCAGGCAATATAGTGCCGTATTATATTTTATTTATATTGTGTGTTAATTATTTTATTTTCATTGTGTCTCCACTGAGAAGGATGTAAGGTACGTTATTTTTTATATATATTTAATTATTTTATTTTGGGAGCTCCAATATTGGCCTTGTATGAATGTTTGATCTTGTGTTTTGTTTTGCCTGGTAGGCCTAAAATGTTTTTATGTTTTAATAATGTTTCCATATATATATTAATTTTGTTATTGTTTTTTGTACCTTCTGGAGACACATTTCTAAGTTTATTTTACGTTTTAAATTATTATTTATTTTCTTTTGGCAATCTTGGGATTGGCATATTATTAATCTGATGTAAGATCCGTCGCAACATAAACCGACTAGTGTTAATAGTTTTTAGATGTAATTGTTTTCCTCCTTTCATTTCTCTCTGGGAATTCTAAATTAATTTAATGCTAATTGTTTGCCGTAGTTTCGATTTGACATGCGGTCGCCTGTTTTTAGTGGCCATGTTTGTTTTTTGTTTTGCCGAGATGCATTCTGGTCTTGAGGTCAGTCTCTTGGCGCCGACCACGAAACTCAAACGTGTTGTGGTATTAGCTTAATATTTTTTTAAATTTAATCTTGTTGGTTTAACTTTGTGTTTTTGGTAAATGTTCCTGTGTTTTTCTCCGTCATGCAAATCATGAATTTATTTTATAATCCCATTTTATTTTGTTAATTTAAATTTCTATTTCTCGTTTCATCGTGGCCTGGGTCTCCGCATGTCGGATCGGTATTGCATTCCCTTGTACATTATCAAGCCCTTTCTCATTTAATTATGCCTGTATTTTTTTTATTTTAATCTTTGGGCTTTATAATATTTTAATTTTAATTAATTCTTGTCCCTTTTTTTGCTTTGCAAGCAAGCATGTTCTGTTTCTGGTGGAGGTGCTCCTTTAAATTTTAACATTAAATTTTTATTTAAGTTTTTAATCAACTGTTGTGGCATTATTTCGCCGGCAGCAGTTCTGTCGGTTATTGGGGGGTGTCTGTAGAATAGCCTGTGAGTTCCCCTTCTCCACTTTCCTTCCACCCCTTTGGAGTTCTTCTGTTGGGGCATGTCATCTGGAGGTGATTTTGTTGCTGTGGAAGCGACGCGGACCTCTAAATACAGGTAAGAAGGCCCATCCCCATCCACCCTGGCCATGCCACGGTGTCAATTATCATTATTATCATTAGGGGAAAATGATCTAAATGTTACGTCCATTATACTGTACTGCTTATCAACCTCACTACTACCCTCACCACCACAAAAAGTTATATTTAATTATTTTTTCTGGTAGTTTAAGTATCATGTGCCAGTTCTGTAGCAGTATTCATTATCATCCATAAAACAAATCAATCCACCGGGCGAAGCCGGGCACTACTGCTAGTATATATATATATAAAATTATAAGAGAAGCGGTGAAGAGGGTGTAGCCCTTGTGTGAAGTCCACTGGTTGGAGATACTGTGCCCGCTGGCCGAAGGTTTCGGGGAGTCACCGGTTTCAAATGACCCTTCCGAGACCCTCTTCCAGTTAACACACAAGTATAGGGGACGACACATTCATAGGCTGGTGTTGCACAAAAATCTGCACTCGGGGGTATCGGGAATTGGTGAGGTTCGATTCTTAACCAGCTCAGAGGAATGCATCGATAACAAAACTATGCAAGAAAAGAGAGGTCAGTCTTATGTTAAAATCACGAATGCATTTTATTCAGAATAGATCCCTAGCCTAGCATGAGATTTGCAAACGGCTAGTCCGATACTATTCTGCCATGAAAGAAAATATATAAAAAGTTCTAATCAAGATCTAAATTACTCTCATGGTCCTAATACAAAATTCGACTAAGAACGAACAAGCAAAGAGGATGGCACGTAAGATCAGCCCTAAGCAATTACATCGAAAATGACTACGGGAGGGTCAAACATCAAAAGAATCTACTGCAAAGCAAGACATTTACTTGTTTACAAATACTAGAAACATTTACA